>OZ004726.1:15435548-18347108 GCA_963924685.1 Dexiosoma caninum | reverse complement strand
AATGACACTTTGCTATTTAGATATTTTCTTTCAACATTAAAACAACATTTTTTCGTAATATTATAAAAAATGTGCTATAAAAATTGGTTTAATTAGTATATGGATTCAATAAATTCGACAATTACACTAATAGGTAAATTCAAATGATATAAAAGATGAAAATTAATGAACAATTTCAAATATCCACAGAGACTTTAACTCAGATGTCAAATCGGCAACCGAACTATGAACTATATTTCGAATAAAGTAGAAAACTAATATTAATCTTGCCAAAAGTACAGTATATTTTTGAATTATTATCTTCCAGAGGTGGATCACGGGATAATTGTTCGCAACAAAACCTTGATTTTGTTTTTCTCTCTTATGCCAATTTTCCCAGCTGTTTGCGACATGTTTGAAAAACTTTTTAGTTAAACTGCAAAATATTTAAAAATCTTCTATCTCTTTATATGATAATAAGTTTGGTAAAGTTCTTTTTTTTTTAAGTGAGTTATTTATTGTTTTTCTAAAAGTATAAAAAAATAATACTGAGATCTGCACAGTAGAATAAATAATAAAAGGAAGACAAATGTTACACTTTTGTATTCGCTTTTGTGAAGGTCTGAAATCTCAAAACAATAAATCAAAGTAATATTTTTTATTATTAACCACGCAACATTGGAAAAAACAAATGCAATTGAAATTGGAAATTTATTGGAAAAGGAAGTCTTTTAGGAAAATTGCAAAGGAAAATAGCATTGAATTGTATTACAATCCGAAAATTAAAAACAAAACATGTTACAGTAGAGTTGCGTTATAACGAACTGCTCTAGATCGGAAAATTTTGTTGGTTATAAGCTGAGTAAATAATTTTTTATTGGTATTTTTTTTTTCAATATTTTCATTATTTTTTAAAATTGCTAGCAATGTAGACTTTAATTTTTCTTTTTTAAGTTTTTTTTATTTCAAGGTCATACTTTCTCATAACTTCTTTTATATTTTTGTCTTTTTTGAGATTTTTAGTTGCTGTGAGTTTAAATTTATTAATTATTTTTTAACTAAGAGAACTACTGATAGTGTTGGTTACCAAATTGTGATAAATGCTTTTTGAAATGCTCCACAAATTGGGAATTTTTTTAACGCTGTAATCGTATAAATTTCCTTACACTTTTGTTTATTGGACTTAAAAAAACAGTTTAACGAGAATTCAATATAACCGCAGTGCGCTATAACCGAACTCCACTGTGTTATTCAGTCGAAGGGCAATGTCGACCCTTCTATTATCAAAGTTGGGGAATCTTCGAGTGGTCCAGGCCATTTATGCCCACCGAATATTTCACAGTTGGTATTTTGGTTTGTACCAGTCGCCAGTTTAAATTAATTACTGTTAAAACCAAAAAGGGTTCTAGGTCCAATCAGATACCCCTCAGCTCCTTTTTTATTTTGAAAGAACCTGGTAACCAGGTTACGTGTAGCCAGGTCATTGAGTGCATCCTCTTGATGGACCCTAATATTGTGGTATATGCCTAGAGCTTTAAGCAGCGACTATGCGTCCGATAGTATTTCAAACATAACTCCTTCGCGCCTTTTTTATATGATATCCACAGCCTCTAATATGACATATACTGCGTGGCCCAAAATGAGCCAAGGTGTTTGAATTCCTTATAACTTTTTATTATAATTTTTTTCATGATTTTGTATAAAAAAAAAAAATTATTGCTAGTTTTTTATTAATTAAACCTTTAATTAATTTTCATTTTTATTTCATATTTATTTACTAAACCGAAGCTTTAGCACTGCTACGAGTATAAACAAAGAACGTGCGAAAGCAGAGCTGCAAAATAATTTATTAAGCTTCACCTCCTGTCTTTTCTCCTACTATCCCTTTCCTATAGTTACAGCACAATGCTTCGCATGTGTAGGAGTCATCTCCTGAGTGCTGGTCCCGGATAAAAAAAAATACTTTAATTGATACAATTAAATATTTAATCACATAAAAAACAAGAATTTGGGACGTTGTTCAATTGTGTACTGTTCCATTTTAAATGGTTCAAGTCTTCTTTACAAATATTCTGCGGACAAAAAAAATTTTTAAATAAAAAAGTTATAAGGCATTCAAACACCTTCGCTCCTTTTGGGCCACCCTGTATCAAAAAATCAATTAGATTTCCCTCAGCTTTTATGCAAACATTTATTTATTCGCAAATTAGTCAACGGCAATATAGCAATTACGTGCCGCCTCAAACATTATCGCGATAAAAATGTTATTGAAAGTTCTCGTCTTGAAGGATTAACATTCTCTGAAATCACTAACCCAAATAAATGAAATGGAAAAATAGTACTAAAACGAAAAATTAAAATATGTTGATTGTTTTTGAAATATTTGCTTAGTCTTGCCTTATCGATGATTTGCTAAAATCAAAATTTGTCAAGCAAAAAAAAAAAATGCCACAGAATGTCATGATGAAAATTTTGGATTGACGTTTAAAATTAATAGCATGTTACCAAATAATGGATTTTGTTCATCTCTTTGTGAATAATTTGTAAAATATGAATAAAAATTAATACTCCCTCGACAAACATACATACTTACGCACATATTAATTCTTTCCTTTATGTCTTCATTCGAGGGCTGTTAAAAAATTACGGAAAATTGCAAACTTTTTGCATAAGAGAAATTTAGCCATACCATGACCATCACGCGCGATCAAATGCCTAATGAAATGTCAATTTATTTAGTCTGTGTTCAGACAATGCAATTATTATTGATAAGATAGCTGCCTTATAGGCGGGAGAGACGAGGCGAGCGGAAACTAGTACACTTTACGAAACAAACCAAATATGTTCTGTGTTTTGTTTGTATATTGCGTAATTCTCAAATATTTTTTGGGAGTTCTTGTATAAACATATGTGAAATTTCGTAGCACCCAATGAAATGCTGCATATAGACCAGCTAAACCAAATAACAAACATAGATAAATAATAATAATATAAATTTTTCTTTATGCGTGGAAGTATGGATTCGGAGGAATTTGTGGAGGTTAACTACTTCCTGATACAATTCCTCTCGGGCCACGGATAATTCCGAAAGTAGCTGTGCCGAATGGGCAGGACAGATGGTACGGACTGCATTTACTGTGGTATGGCGGATGATGATGCAGAACACACATTCTTCGACTGCATCAGATGGCATACTGAAAGGAATGCAATGGCGCAGCGGGTTGGCGGGTGCACTCCTGCCAGCGTGATAGGAAGGATGCTCGATTGCGAGGACAATTGGGACGCTGTGGCGCAATGCGTAGGATACGTTCTACGAAGAAAGAAGAGGGACTTCGATGCGTTGCTGCAGAGCGAAGCCTACTCTGACGGGGACCATGGCGGACCCAGACGTGGGTGTCCTGATTGGGACGCCGCTCTGGGCCTTCCCGAAGTAATGCGGAAAGCGGTTCCGGGAAGGCATCTACTCAGAGGAGGAGAAGGGAATTTTTAAGTGGTAACACCGCTCGACGCAGCTGACGACGGTCTCTGTAAGTGCATTTTCAACCCTACCTCACACGCCAAAAAAAATAAATCCTCATTAGTATATTCAATAATATTTATTTTAATATTTTCCGTTGAATTTAATTTAACGACTGCCCTCGTAAAGTTATTCATTTACGAAATTAATAAATTCCCTAAAGATTTATGTAAATTATTTGCGACATGGAAATAAGACGAAAATAAAGTGATAATTTTCCATTTTGAAATGCAAATAGCGCCAAGTAACACAACACTTTTAGAGCACAAAAGGCTCAAATATACAGTGGCGACCATTTAATATATAAGAATTGAATATATAAGATTTTAATAAAAAATTTAAATAAAGAACCGGAGCAACTAAATATAAACAAAATTTATTCAAACTTTCGCACGTGCTATTTACATTGTCGTCAGTGTATGTACATAAATAGATACATACAGCATGTACATATACATTATGATGGAAATAGCTCCAACGCATAATATTTTCAATTGACTGGTTGGTTATTAAAATATTCAATCTTTCATGGCAATACATTAAATAAGTCTGCTTGGGAACGTCTGAATTTTATTTGTATCTTTCTATAGCTTTGCGGTTTGTCAAACAAAGTTGCTTTAATATTTCAAATATCTTAGGAAACAAATTGTAAATACCAGTTTATATTACTTCAGTGACAAGAAATTTTTTTGCAAATGTAGGCATGTTATGTGTAATTCATAAATCAAAATCAATTTTAAATTGAAACACCCTTCGGAATTATATTTTGCAATAAATTTATATTTTGCACATTCATATACAGTGGAATCTCGCATGACCGGATAGCGAAGGCACTGCAGAAATGTGTACATACAAGATGGCTTGTGCTCTCCTAAGAAATTGAAATTGTAAAATGTAACGTTGTGGGACTAAAGAACATTAGTTGTGTGCTTTCGAGAGCTGTCCCCATTATAGCAGATTCTACTATATATATAAATCGGGAAAAGTTTTCATAAAACTTCAACAAAAATAAAAGTTGTGAAATATAAAGACATATGAAATATAAACCTCCATAATAAACTGAAACGAAAAAAAAAAAACCGAAAGAAGTTAGTTTTACAGAAAATGAGTTTAAAATTTTTAATTTTTACTTAAAACTCACTGAGACTTTTCTTCCTAAACGGTGACCCCTTTAACCCTAGTCGAACGGAAGAATATTACATCGTTAAAAGACGGAACAGCTACAATTGTACCTTCATATATTTATCAACAGAAATATGACATTTGTTAGTGAAGGTATTATATAATTTATATCAAGAGTACGCCTAGAATCACAAATAAAAACCTAAAAGAATTTTTGATAATTTCAATAATAAGTTGGACAAGTATTTCATAATTCCTCTGAACAGCCATCTCAGAAAAAGTTTCAGCCGTTCACTGCAACTGAACTCGATGCATTTTTGGGTATTCTTATCTCAGCTGGCGTTCATAGAGATAACAGAAATAATTTGACTAATTTATGGAAGTCTGATGCAGTGCCTCTTATACGGGCTGTAATGTCCCGAGATAACTTCAAGATGAAGCTCAGATTTATTCGCTTTGACAACGAAAATACACGTGCACAGCGTTTGGAATCAGATAAGACTGCACCAATTCTTGATATCTGGACTATGATGAACAGCAATTTAGAAAATGCATACAAGCCATATGAATGTTTTTGAACTGTTTTTGCTTATAATAATGATGCCACAATTTGCTCGTATGTACAAAAGAAGAACAAAGCTATCACATTGCTATCAACTATGCATATGACAGGAGAGGTTGAGAAAACACAAGTAGCTAAGCCAGAGATAATCACATATTATAATAAAAATAAAGGTGGAGTTGATGTGATGGACAAAATGTTAAGTGAATATAGTGTATATATAGTTTGTGATGAACACTCGCTAAAGAATACAACATGCATTTCATGTAACATAATTGAGTGAAGTTTTATAATAAAATAATTATAATAAAAAAGTATTTTCTATTTCCATCTTAGTCTTTCTTCACAAATTATATATGAAGGTACAATTGTACCTATTCAGTCTCTTAAGGGTATAAGATAGTAAAATGCCAAAATCATGAGCTTAAGTTCAAGATTTTTATCTGAAAATTTAAAACTTTAAATTTAATTTAATATTTTAAGATGTCACAAAATCCCAGGTTTCTGTTGTTTATGAAAAAAAAGTTATTAAAATTTAAAAACGAAAAAGGTACAATTGTACCTGTTCAGTCCGACTAGGGTTAAGTAATGCTTTGTATTAGCACTAGCAGGCGCGAATATTGCTTCCATAGGTTTTCATACATTAAAAATTATGGTCTGATGCAGCTTAATCTACATTTATACAATTTACAGTCGGCTACGTGAGCCTGAAATATGGTCTTACATTTCATTTATTGTCCTTTTTTTTAATGATTCATCAAAAATTCTTTAATTTGTTTTTGGTGGCAACACCATTAATCGCAACAATTATTGTCAGCAATATTGCCAATTCCGTTTTTGCAGTGACAAAAAATATGAAAATTATGCTGCTACAAATAATTTCTGTTTTCAAACAGTTCTTATGTTTCCGTCATTCAAGAGTCAAAAAATACTTGTCTAATTCATAAAATACAACAATTACAACAACAACAACAACAACAATGCTTTTCATGTACAACTGACTGATGTTAAACATAATTTTTGTGTGCCATTATTTCAATTCAAGTGTTGGAAAAACAAGAAAAAACTGGGCTCAAAACGCATTATAAAATCAAAAAAAAAAAAAATTGCATATGCGCTTACACAACTTTAAAGATTTACATGCATATGTACGTTCATATGTACATTGTACATACATACATATAAGTATGTAAATATGATTTAATTTTTCAATTCAATTTATGTAAATATTTAAAATTTTTATAGCAAATAAAGGAGAATTTAAATTTTCCGCCAAATGTGAGAGCGCAACCATTGAGGCACTGTCGTGATGAGGAGAAGAAGGAGGAGGAGACGGCACTTGCTGTGTCACAGAACCGCTCTCGCTGTTGGGCGGGTGTCCGCGATGGGGTTACCCTCTCTGCGGGACCTTGCGGTGTGGAGCATAAGTTTATTTATCCGCGACTGAGGATGGTTTGAGACCGATAGGACCAGATGAGGACTGATCCCGCTCCGGTAACACAATGGGGGCCAGGTGGACCCCAGTGGGTTGATTACTTTTGGACTTGGCGCCCTGCGAACCTAACCTAACCATTGGGGCGGATCAAATTCATTGAAGCATCGGATCAAAGCAAGAAAAAATATATTGAAGTGATTAAAAGTCGATAACAAGTTGACTGAGCGCCTTAAGAGAGAGAAAATTTTAGGATTAATAAAATAGCCATGCAGTATTTTTTTCAGTGTTTAATTCACATACACTAAAGCCTCGATTGGCGCGCGGAAATGCGACGCAAATCTAATAACTCTTTTTCCAAAAAAAAAACTCTGATTTTTTGGTGATTGGGTAAAAAATTTCAGCATTTAGCAAATAAAACTATCCTTTCGATTTCAATAATCAAATGTTCGATCAATTGCCATTGTCTATTTCTTTGCACTGCGCAATTGCTCTGACCAGCTGTTTGAATAGACACAAAATGAGCAATATAAACGCTGGTCGTAGATGTAGAATATGTATCTGTTATCTTCTAAGGCTTTATATTTCAATGGTCTGTTCTAGCAACCTTTCCGATAGTGAAATCTACTGCCACTCCACCAGTTGATATTTTTCGTAATTCTATTTATAAACTTTTTGTGCTCAAAGAGCTTTCCCATGGGCTTTATATTGTATTGTATGTTTTCCGGATATCGGTACCGGCTGTCTTTCTCTTCTTCGTGTTAGACTGCGTTTAGACGAGGGAACATTTGGAAGGGAAACATTCAGTTTGTTGGTGGGGAAGAGAGCATAGTTTTTCTGTTCGGTACTTGACGACACGCTTTGTTTTCGTTTTCGTTTTCGTTGCTTAAAAACAACATTTTCGTCTGTGTGATCGCTAATGAAAAAACAAAAGAGAATTCCATATGTTTTTCTTCCAAATGTTTTCTCATTTAAACTCAGTCTTACGTGTGCCAACCAGTGTTGCAACCACGACAATATATCATTTTGAAGTTTTCAGGCAGTGACCCCCACTATGACAACTCTCGATGAGAATGCTAATTGTTCCCACTTTTTGATTACAGTAGCGGAAATCACTCTTCGTAGCATATCTGCTATTTTATCATACATGCTATGAATTTCTTCTATAAAGCGTGAGTGTCCTTTTTGTCGCTGTCAACAAATTTGATATACCAGCTGATTTTTAAGATATTTAACGGAAAAAAGATATGGTACAGAAAAAGTAATACTAATTAAAATGCCTAAGATAACAGGAAAAAACAAAATCATAAAAAATTAAGTTTTCTATAAAATATTTGCGCGGTCGGCTTCTACAAAAAAAGACACAAACAAATGTTTCCGTTTATGAGTACTTTAGTGAATCAACAACATACCTCGAATTCTTGATTTTCCAATAAATATTCAATTATTTTTCTGACTTCACCATCGGTCCACCTTTTGTTGTTAGACCTTTCCTTAGTTATTTTAATTTTTTTATTTTTGTGTTTATTTATGTGTTTTTCAGAGTTTTATAAAGTAACTTTGCCGCATGCAATAAAGTTAGCCGTAGTCAGATTTTAATGTCACCGCCGACCAAAAAAATTTTACGTGGTACAAACATGTGGTTTTTATATATACTTTATAAAAACTTCACCAATTTCAAACTTCATGAGTTAATTACTTTTTTAATGTTAATGTTTAATGTAATCTTAGCAATATTTCTTTGAGAAATTTCACCTTACATTTGAAGCTACTGTTTATTTTTGTGGCGGCACAGCAACCGAAAAACTTCGTGGGCGCAGTTCTGTACTTGTTTTGAACGTAAAAACAAAACGAAAAAGACAGCTGTTGTAGCATTGTAAACGTTGGAAATTAACAGTTTGCAATGATTTTTGGTGATGCATATTTTTTTAACAGGTGCAAACTTTAATTTCATATATTTTGTTGTTGTGTTGTTGCAAACTTATACAAATATGCTATATTTGCAAGATTTCCAATGGATGCAAGTGTAGTTTGCAACGAAGAGTGATTTGCGCTAGTGTGAATCATTTCCATGCAGATCTTTACATAAAGAATTTATGCATGTGCTCTTTTGTTAATTGGCCCATGCCATTATATGAATATTTTTGTAATATGCTGCCTGAGCTAATTGTGTAATTTAGTGTGATCGCAAATTGGAATAAAAATGTCGCAAAACAGATGGGACTAAATTTACAAAAGCGAAGTAAATCGAGCCTCTAGTGTACTTTCAATTATCCATAGAACTGCAGTAGAATATTTACAAGCTCATATTTGTATGATTGTCATGTAAAAAATATGCGAATTGTTGAGGCTAAAGGAGTGTAATAAAAATCTGTTTCGCGGTTTCAAAACACAAAGAACATGACAATGTTTTGTTTTGTTGTTTATTAATGTTTTTAATGTTTAAGTATGGTTTTATGGCGAAAACATCAGCGAAATAAAAACACGAATCATATTTAGTAAATTATGTAAAAACATAAACCATTGTAAAAATAAATGAATGGTGGCAGTTTTAATTGGATTTGACAATGTTTATTCACGCTGAAAAATTAATTTTATACACTGATATAATATTTTCCGAAAAATTAAGGTGATTGCATGACAAATATAGGCATAGCTGGAGAACGATTTGCCGTTTTCATTAAAGAAATCAATACGAAATCACTCAATCAAATTATATTTCATCAGTTTTTACATTGTTTTTAAATCTGTCCAGTAGTTTCAGATATATCGTTGATGTTGATGTAGCACTTAAAACACTGAAATGGCGGTGAAACAAAATCGCTCTGTCTTGATAATGTTTGAACTGTGAAAACTGTAGGCCAGTTCAAAAGAGAATTCATAATATTTCTGTCTCTTGATGCCTCTAATGTAAATTGGCGGCATTATTCTCATAACTTTCCTTCGACATTTTGATAACAGCACAAATGAACAATTACAATTGTAAAAATCTGTAGTGTTGTTCTTCGCCTGCCAGTGGTAAGCAGTGGTCGAAGGATATATTTTGTTTCTTTCTACAGATCTGTGAGGAGGAGAGATCCAAACAGCTGTCTTCATTCACCATTTTTGTTTATTGCGGGGGGCGAAGAAGTTTCGCAGAACATTTCAGATTCACTGCAAGATCTGTTTCTCTTTTCCTTTCTTCTATTCACAAGTCGTTCTACTGTCGCTATAGAGTCTCCTTATCGTGAGCGTAAACTAAAGTCCAATGGTTCAAATTGGAGCTTGCTCTATGTTAATTATAGGCATGTTCTACTGAAGCCTATATTAAAATATCTTCATCATGAAATCTATCCACTAAAGTTATGTCGTTCAGCTCTGAGCTTGCTCAATTGAACGATTCAGTAAACTGAGCGAAGTGAGCGCTCACTTTTTTTGATGATTCTAGTTCAGTGAAGAGCGCTTGCCATGTTTTTTTTTTGTTCATTTTATTTATTTTTTCATCAGTGCTACCAGAACAAAAAAATTTTCTTAAATTAAATTTGTATGATACCAGATGCGAATATTTCACGTCATTGGCAATTTAATGCAAACACTATTTTTTCTTAAATAAATTTCTGTCTTGTAGTTTGTATTTATTTGATTTAAGTTTTGATACTTGAATAATAATAATTTAAATTTTATTAAAATTTTTTATATATTTATATTAGCCTAAGTAAAACATTTTACAAATTTCCCTAAAATAACAAGTTTCAGCAGCAAAAACATATTTTCTCTTTCTAATACTGATTAAAGCTGCCTTGGTGCTGTATTTGATTGAATCAAATGAGCTAAAAAATCAGTTCAGAAACAAAATCAACTGAGCGACAAATTCAACTGAGCATCAAAATCAAATGAGCTAAAAGTCAACTGATACTACTGAACGAACTGAACGAACTAAACGAACCAGCTCACCAAAAAGAGCTGAACTGAAAAGAGCGCTCACTTCAAAGAGCCCATGAACCCAACTCTACTATCCACAGTTCGATGGATGGCTTCACGTAAAAAAATAATTGTTAAATTTTTCCCAATTAAGTTTTTGTTCAGTAAAAAATTTTTTTCTAAATTAATAATTTAATTGCATCCATGTTTATTTTAATTGATTTTGTTGCTCTGTCAAAACAGTGCCATCAAAATACCATAAAATGGTCTAATAGAAAAAAAAACATCTTAAAATTCGTTCAATGAAAACTGTTAATTGATCTTACAATTTCTGTGAAAGGTTAAAATCTTATTATTTTTTTAATAGAAAATTCCTTTTTTCAATTGAATTTTTCTTTTACTTCTTTCTGTTGTTGTGTTGCTCAGGTGGTTGATGGATGTGCGCCACAAAAATCACACACTAAATAATAGTTAAATTATTTCCAATTAAGTTTGTCCATAAGATGGTCAAATGGAAAAAAATCTTGAAAATTATTCAATCAAAACCGTTAATTGATTCTATAATTTTCGTGGTGTAGATTGAAACCGAATTGTAATTTTAGTAGGAACTGCGTTTTTCTAATTGAATCTGAATTTAACTTCTTTTCTGTGTTGCTCAGATGGATGATTATGTGCGCCATAAAATTACGAGGTCTTCTACAGGGTGGCCCTAAACGAACGAAGGTCTTTGAAGTCCTTATAACTTTTTTATTATATTTTTTTTCAGTATTTTGCAAAGAAAACTTGGGGAATTTAAAATTGAACAACGTGCCGAAATCATTTAACTTTATTACAGAAGAAAAACCTTATTTTTTTTCATAATTTAATTAAGAGCGACGAAGCCCATTTTCATTTCAATGGGTTCGTTCGTAGGCAAAAAGGCCTACGAAATATCCAAGAGTAGTTCAACAGCGAGAATTACACTCACTTAAGTGAGCCGTTTGGTGTGGTGTCCATATTTTTTTTTTAAATGAACACGTTGTCACCGTTTCCACAACCACACAATGTTGGAAAATTTCTTAAGGCCAGCCGTTCAAAACCATCCCCAAGTATGGTTCCAACAGGATGGAGCCACAAAGCACACTCCGAGGGACACAATGGCTCTTTGATCTCAAACTCCTTCGGTCATTTTGGCCCACCATGTATAAGTTACGCTAATCGACAATTCATTTTCGAAGTAAATAGCTGGCGTTGTTTGAACGTCACGTTTTACCAGGGTAAACTGCTCAAAATAGTGAGCGCAGGTTTGCAGGCCGTTTAACAGTTTAACCCTGCCGAAATTTGTATCGGACTTAAAAAAAAGAACACCCTTTCGTACATAAATACGGATTTAAGCTTTTACTTATTTATTTATATGTTTTGTTATGATCTGACTTAGATAAAATATTATTAAAAATGTTCAATTAAAATTATGTACTGATGTAAGAAAACATATTTTCTTAACAAATTATTAAAAGGAACATGAATTTGACACAAAATCCTTTAATTTATGTTCAAAGTTATGAATTTGTATTTAATTTATGCTGGTTTTTATTTTTTTTTTTTTGTTATTTATTCCAGTGCAATGGAAGCTATGCTGTCTGCTAAATTTGAATTCGTATTAAAATGTAGAATTGAATGTGTTTTCTAAAGAATTTCAAACACACTGACACAAACTCGAAATAATTTTAATTTAAATAGACAAATAAATTTACAACAAACAGTTTTAATTTCATTTTAATATTATTCCCGCAAAAGGCAAAGTGTCATTTACATTGTTTTGATGTCCTATTCAAATGCAATGTAACATTGTATTTCTAAAAATATGTACATACATATTTACTTAATGGATAAAATTATTAGTAAATACATTTATATGCAAATTGTTGTATTGTATTGCAGTTTGTATTGATCATATTTTGTTACATCTGTTTATGTCATGACTTTGGAAATGTTTAAAATATTTTTAATATGGTGATTTCCATACGAAATTCACATTTTGAGACAAAAATCAAAAAATTTGGCCAACAATCATTAAATAATTTATTGCAATAAAACTTTTCCATGTTACTTACATTTTCTTTTTATTAAATTTTTAGAATTAGCGAAACAAACTGGCAAAGGAACGCAAATGATACTCGTAACAGTTACCGGATCTTACAACTGCACAGCGTAGTCTAATATTTTTTAAGAAAAACTTTTTATTTAAAAAAAAAAACTTAATTTTTCCACAAAAAACTTTTTTCCACAAGTGTCCAAATAATGATAAAAAAGCTCAAAATATATATTTTAAATTAATTTTTATTAAAAATAAGATAATTAAAAAATATTCAACAACAAGAACAAACTTATTCTTCCCACGATTTTGAGCAGATCCCCATTTTTTTAGCTTTGTTGGTACCTCCGATGTAACTGTAGCGTATTCTAAGCTATTTTCTCCACTTACAGTGCTGCTTAAAACTAATAACACCAAAAACTAAAAATATTAAATTATCCTTTTTAAATATTTATCAATGCCTTTTTGAAATAGAAAACTTTTGAAAAAAAAAAAACAGGCATAAAAAAATATAATATTATTAATACAGCAGAGTTGTATTAACGATGTAATAGAATCATTTAATATGAAAAATTATAAAATCATTTACATTATATGACATCATCTAATAATATATAATATACAGATATATAAATCTATAAGTTAAAAATTAATAAACGAAATTTGAAAATTTTAATGAATTTCAAAAAAAATTATTTTTGAAGCAATAAAGTTAAAAACTTTTTGACATTTCAAAAACTTTGAAAAATAAAGGAAAACCTTAAAAAATGGTAACGCTGCAACTGCATGACATTTTTTCCTGCGGGAAATTGGGTGATTTTCTTGCTATTTCATTTTTTTTTTTTTTTGGTTTTTCAGTGTACAAAAATGCATGACATGTGGCAATGCCAAAAATGCTCAGTAAAGAAGGGAACACAATTGGGAAGAACGACAAATTTTTTTTTTTTTTTTTATCTTCTACCAGCACTCAGGGGATGACCCCTACACATGTGATGTATTAGGCTGGAACTAGGAAATTAGGTTATGAGAAGGAGGATAGAGGGAGTACTGTTTATGGACATTTAATTTGAATCTTGCCACGTCAAAAGTGACAGGAAAGACAGACCTCTGCAGGAAGTTTGCTCCACATATGCACTGTTGGGTCGAAAAATTAACACAAATGGATGCGCCATGTACAAGTTATTGTCAAATTCTTTACTTCAATACCATTATTCATATATGTATTTCATTTCAATTATAGAATAAAATTTACTGCGAAATATTTCAACGATTTGGAATATAATTGTTGGTATTTAAATGATTATTTTACATAATAATTAACTCCTTTAACTTTAATTGGAAATTTAAATGTTTGGTCAAAGAAAGTTTATAAGTTATTCAACAGACATTTCAGTATAATTCGCATTCATTCAATTTTTCTTTTGACTTGTTTTGTCATTTTGGATTAAACATTTTCACTGTTAACAAAGAAAAAGGTTCTTTCATTAAAATTCTAAAAAGCAAAAAAAAACCAACAACAATTTGGTGGGAATATAGTTTGCACAAACAATGAAATTAAAATTAATTGCATCGTAAAGCAATTGTTTTCGTTAAATTTTTGTTCTGCAAAAAAACATACACAAAAGTGACCCCTCCCACGCTACTTTCCATTTTTTTTTTTTTTGTATAAATGAACAATTTAGGAATCACCAGCATAGAATATACGATAGAAATGGAAAAAGTGTACGTTTACTTGCAACTACACTTTCTCCTTAGGAAGAGTAAAAATCACAGTATATGACAAAAGTCTCTCGACGTTGTTGGTTGTAACGGGAAATATAAAAAAATTAGTAAAGAACTCCAAAGATAATGTTTAACAGACTAGAATTAATTGGGATATTCACAAGGTCACAATTTGAAAAGTTTTATGTTTTAAAATTGTAATGCGAAAAAATATGACATGTAATATTCCAAAAAATTTATTCAGCTGATAAAAAAAAACTGTTTCAAAAACATTGGATATCGCACTACTAAAAACTAAAACAATTTTCGGTAAGTTTCAGGGGTGGTCTGCATGGTCAACGGATTTCTATATTTCTTTTTAAATGTACAGCATATTTCCCTCTTTAGACTCAGGTACATCTATCTATGTTTGAAATTTTATCAAAATCAGTTAGATAGTTTTGTAGTCCGCTCCTGGTATTATTTTTCAAAAAATGTATTATCTTTGTCTCGTTCTAGAACCAGATCTACCAATCTTATACCAAATTCTTGAAAAAAGCTAAGAAATTCCAAATATTTATACAAGAACTCCCAAAAAAATGTTTGAGAATTACGAAATATACAAACAAAATTAACTAAATACCTTCGTCAAATTTTCTTTATACAACAAACATTTTATTATTCGATTTAAATCTATTTAAATTTTCTAAACTGACGATTTGGTATTAGCATCAAATGAAATATACATATCGTTACATATAATGCAAAAGGGCCTATCATCACTTTTAAAAATTTTACAGGAGAAAAAAAAACGTAATAAAATGAAAAGTGTTGTGGTTACAAATATAATTTTTTCGCTATATCATCCAAGTAAAATGATGAGTTTATTTACAACATAAAAAATTATCTCTCGAAAAGAGTAAGCTGGTAACATTTTTCCATTTTTTATTATTTCTCAACAGTAAGAATTACATTGATTCACGAAAACTTGTTTTTTTTTGTTTTATTTATAAATAATTATTCAGATAATTATGTAAGCCCACAGGCCAATTAAATATATGCCTGCATAAATAATATTCCAGAATTCTTAATAATAGAGAACGAAAATAACAATCTTAATATTTAATTTATATAAAAAAAAATGTATATATGAAGGCAGAAGTAGAGACATTGGTTCCCCGCTAATGGAAAAAATATGTCTAAAGTATAGGAGCAGAAACAGTAGGAGCATAGTGATCCCAAAAAAACAAAAAATAAATAAAAATAAATTTGGGCCCAAATCGTCGCATTCGTGACTGAATGAATTTGATCGAAATTTTACTTTTTGAGATCGTCATATTCGTTATCGAATAAGACATAACGAAATTTCAGATCGCGGCATTCGATAAAGAGCAGTCGAACGAGTATATTCTCTCGAAATGTCATTCGATAGACTAAAAGCTGTCGTAAAAAAAAAAAAAAAAAATTTTAAAATAAAAATAAACATTTCGCATTTTTCTGATGTGCATTAGTGTGTGTCTTTGTGTGTGAGTGTTGTCGGAAGGTTTCAGTGGCGAAGGCATAGTCACTGGTCACTGAACAATACCGGCTTCAGCTGATAGCAATCCACAATCACATCAGAACGCCCTCCTTCGTCGGTATTGTGTAGCACCGGTGAAATAAAACAATAATAAAAATGGCTACTGAACCGAAGCTTCAGCACTGCTACGAGTATAAAAACAAAAGAACGTGCGAAAGCAGAGCTGAAAAATAATTAATTAAGCTTCACCTCCTGTCGTTTCTTCTACTATCCCTTTCCTATAGTTCCCAGCACAATGCTTTGCATGTGTAGGAGTCATCTCCTGAGTGCTGGTCCTAGATAAAAAAAAAAAAAAAAACTAGTTTTTTGTTTGCTATTTAAGAAAGAACAATTTTATTTTATTATTCAGTCATATTTTTTTTATTAAACATGTAAGTACATACATAAATAAATAAAAAAAAATTTACTAACATCCAAAATTTTCATTAAGACAAATTAGCCAAAATATGTCATAATCAATAAAAAAGTCGATTTTGAATTTTTCGTTTGTATAGGAGGTACCACGCCTACTTGTCCAATCCCTCCCAGTTCTTTACTGATGATTTGTTTTAAGTATAAAGTCATTTGGACCATATTCAGAAACTTAGACTCCAACCGTTCGCAAGATATACAAAAATAAATATTTACTTTTTATGGCCGTAGCAACGCCCAGTTGGAATTTTTGAATTTTATATAGTTCATTCCACATACCAGGGATACTGTGAAAATTTCAAGAAGCACACATACATACATACCAACATGTCATTTTTATATATAAAGATTGTAACCATATGTTTTTATTCTATGACAACGCACATAAATCGTTTACATTTTAAAACAAATTTCGATTCGAACGCTATCGAATGCCTCGATCTGGAAAAAATATGAAATATAAAAAAAAATTAGTAAAAACTGCCTTTTTAAATTTCTCTAATAAATCGTCAGTTTTAAAAAAATAGCAAGCTAAAAATTTGTTAGGAACTGTCGCTTGATACTCTGTACCAATACCCAATTAAAAACTCAAATTTGAGTGTTTTGTTTGTTACATCTTTTTACATTTCAGGGGACGATGTAGACCTGATGTGGACCTCGACAGTATAACAAACATGGATAAATAATCATAATTAATTTTGACTCGAGTTGAATAAATCAAAAAGTGGTTAAATGTCTGGCTTATTTCTCTTTCGGGACACCGATATATTCATGTTTTAAATTTCTTCAGACACATAAAGTTTTGGAGAGGCATAGAGTAGTCCCTACGTCCCTCGTGGTCTTATTTTCGAAAAATATATATAATAAATTTTTTGTCTTTTTTCAATGACATCTTCTGAGACTGCATATACATTAGCAAGATTAATATAAATACGCCTTTAACAAGCTACCACTTACATATGAGGTGATGAGTACAACAGTGTAATAGAATAATAAGAAAAGAAGTCATCTTACAAGGAATTAGAGATTGTACTGCACTCTACTGGCAGACTACTTCAGGGATATTAATGTGGTAATTACATTCCCTACATACATATGTATATAAACACATACATATGTATATTTTATATGTATAAGTGTATACATATTTAAAATTAGTACTGTTGTTTTAAATAAGAATATTTTAAATAGAATTTAATTGGAGTTAAAATAACATAAATAAAAAATTTTAATAAATCAAAGTAAAATCTTACAATAAAGGAAATATATAGAACGCTTTTGGCACACATTAGTAATTTAAACACCATAATATTATACATGGAACAAAAGTGGAAACTTATTAACACCCACATTTATAATTAGGTGTAGACATTTTAAGGAAAACAAAGGAACAAATCTACTTTACAGATGCTTCAACAAATGGAAAAAAAATTAAATAGTGCAATAGAAAATTTAAAGATGAGAAGAAAATATAAAGTGAATTATAGACATCCCAAAATTTCAAATAGAAATGCGAATCTCCATTACACTTCTGAACGCATATGCCAATATTGGTATCATTTAAAAGGTTTTAAAAATATCTTTCTATATACTTTACATTTCTATCAAAATTTTCAACGCTTTAAGCGCCAATACAGTTTATATATAATTTTACATCAAAACGTTACCAAAGGTCACTAGGTAGGATTGAAATTCATTCAATAAAAACTGCAATTATATAAATAATACCTGCTTCGCTAAAAAAAAAAGGTTATTTTGTTAAGATTTTCTCCTTTTTGGTATGTATTTATAACGAACAGCGGCATCGCTAACAATAGATTCTCTGCATCGAAGGCCTTCGGTGGGCTTAAATTACAACAAAAAAAAAATTTTTCATTTCATATAGAGGATGGGCCAAAAGTAATCACCCGGGGCATAAGTAATCACCCGATGTTCTTTTGCTGTAATTTTTTTTAAGACAAATTTTGGCGCTGCTTATGATATGGGCTAAGTGACCGCCGCCAGAGTTTATGACCATACATGCAGATCCAAAGGATTTTATTAAATAAAATTACAGCAAAAAGACATCGGGTGATTGCTTTGGCCTCGGGTGATTATTTTTGGCCCACCGTGTACTTATCGCCGGTTCTGAATAGGTGAAGAATTTTGAAATAATATACGTATACATAGAAAGATATTTTTAGGTTAGATTGGCAGGTTGCTGCATGTAAAGGTAATAGTGTCAGCTCATTTGTTTCCAAATTGTTATGGTGCATTGTGATAGTTGTTGCGATAAAAACTTTTCCTCCTTTCATATTTTTAATACCATTCAAGTATATATTTTCTTTTTCTTTTTTAATCTTCTATCGCCATATCTATTTTTTTCCATTTGGTGAAGCGTCAGTAAACTACATAGATTTAAGACAAAAGAAATTTCATATGTAAAAACAATCTGCTTATACGACCTTCACGCAGCAACAGATAGAAATGTAAAATAAATGCCTTAAGTGATCAAAGGATAAAACCTGATCGGCGATTATAAATATTTTTAGCTAAAAAGTAAACTCACCTTGTTGGACGTCTTTGAAACCCCAGTAGAAAACGAAGTGTTCAAAACTGATTCATTTATTATAAAAGAAACTAATATGCATACATATGCATTAAACACTATTATCTTAGAACCTTCTTCATTCCATTAATTAACAACAATAGTATATATTTTTATAAAAATAAAAACCGATATACATACATATGTATGTATATAAATGCATTAACACTATCATTTTACAACTTCTTTCATTCCAATGATGAATAACAACTGCTAAAAATATTTAAAAACCTATATAAATGCATTTAACACTCACTCGCATCTTACAACTTTTGTATTCCAATAATCAAATTATTTTAATACACTGTAAATATACAAACTTTTAAAATATCACAACCACTAAGTATACTAATCAGAGCACAAATGAACTAATTGCGCCAAAAAGAAGGATTGAATGAAAAAAGGTTAAATTTTTGCGGAAAAATTTTACAATTAATAAACATCAAACAAAATGTCAAATTAATATAACGAAAATGAGCAGAGATAAATTTCCATCTGTTTTCAAAGATGCCACAGCAAAATGTTAAGTAAGACATTAAATGGCCATATTATATGTAGTGAACTTTTAAATTTATATGACAGTTATAATTATTCTTATTTAAATGCCTCATATGTAATTGCTTTATAAATGGGATATTTCGTTGTAAATCTTGTATATAATATGTTAATTTATTTATAAAATATGAAATTTTTAAAAATTTGTTGTAAGTGTTAAATTTTAAAATTTAAATTTTTTTTAGCAACTTTAAAATTCTGCAAGCAGTTCATATGGCAGCTTTGTTATTGATTATCTGAATTAAATGATTGCGGCGACATCTACACGGGAATAACATTATAAATTTCAGTCAGAAATTTTATACCGTCGTACTTATTTTCTCTGCAAGCGTCCAAAAACAGTTTGTGGGTTGTATATCTACGTTACATTCAGGATCACCATTACACGCTACGTATATATTAGATAGCCCAACATTAGTTTGATTAAAACCTGCATGATTAAGGTTGGTAGCTTCTACTCAAGAAGAAGATTTAAACAAGAGTTATATCAGTAGTTCAAATAACTATAGCGATAGTTATAATAGACCCAAATAAATACAATATAAATGAAGTAATAAGCACATAGAGAGATATCATTAGGTTAAGTCGGCACGTTGCTGCATGTAATGGTAATATGCCCAGCTCACTTGGGTCCAAATTATTATTGTCGAGGCATATCTTTAAACTGATTCAAAATAGTCGCATATCGGCCATATACGTTTGGAAATATAGCATTTCTATATAAAACTTTCTGAGGCCCATAAGCCGAAAACTATGCGGTGTCGGGAATTTTTTATTTTTTAATTTCTATCGCCATATCTAGTTTTCTTTTCCATTTGGTGAAGCAGATAAAAATGTAAATTAAATGCTTTGAGTGATCGAAGTATAAAACCTTCACAAATGGCCAGTTGCTAGACTTTGCAACTCAACACGAAAACATATTCGGATAAATGATCGGCAATTATAAATATTTTAGCTAAAAAGTAAACTCACCTTGTTGGACGTCTTCGATACCCCAGCAGAGAGAGAAGTTTTCACAACTGCATATGTTATAAAAAAAAAACCATTAAACACTATCATCTTACAACTTTTTTTAATAATTCACCGCAATTGAATAAATTATTATTTAAAAAAAAGCCTATATATGTACATATATATATACATTAATACATTTAACACTATCATTTTATAACTTCTTTCATTCCAATGATGAATAACAATTGCTTACATTATTTAAAACCGCTATAAATGCATTTAACACTCGCATCTTACAACTTTTGTATTCCAATAATTAAATTACTTTAATACAATATAACTATACAAACTTTTAAAATATCACAACCACTAAGTATACTAATCAGAGCACAAATGAATTATTTGCGCTAAAAAGAAGGATGAAATGAAAAAAAGGCTTAATTTTTGCGGAAAAATTTTACAATTAATAAACATCAAACAAAATGTCAAATTAATATAACGAAAATGAGCAGAGATAAATTTCCATCTGTTTTCAAAGATGCCACAGCAAAATGTTAAGTAAGACATTAGATGGCCATATTATATGTAGTGAACCTTTAAATTTAATGGCCGTTATAAATAATTCTTATTTAAATGTAATTGCTTTATAAATAAGATATTTCTTTGTAAATCTTGTATATAATTAGCTATTTTATTTATAAAATGTTAAACTTTCAAATATTTATTTGAAGTGCTAATTTTAAAATTTTAAATTTTTTTGTAACTTTAAAATTCTGCAAGCAATCCATATGGCAGCTTTGTTATTGATAATCTGAATTAAAAGATTGCGGCGACATCTACACTGGAATAACATTATAAATTTCAGTCAGAAATTTTATACCGTCGTACTTATTTTCTCTGCAAGCGTCCAAAAACAGTTTGTGGGTTGTATATCTACGTTACATTCAGGATCACCATTACACGCTACGTATATATTAGATAGCCCAACATTAGTTTGATTAAAACCTGCATGATTAAGGTTGGTAGCTTCTACTCAAGAAGAAGATTTAAACAAGAGTTGTATCAGTAGTTCAAATAACTATAGCGATAGTTATAATAGACCCAAATAAATACAATATAAATGAAGTAATAAGCACATAGAGAGATATCTTTAGGTTAAGTCGGCACGTTGCTGCATGTAATGGTAATATGCCCAGCTCACTTGGGTCCAAATTATTATGGTCGAGGCATATCTTTAAACTGATTCAAAATAGTCGCATATCGGCCATATACGTTTGGAAATATAGCATTTCTATATAAAAATTTCTGAGGCCCATAAGCCCAAAACTATGCGGTGTCGGGAATTTTTATTTTTTAAATTTCTATCGCCATATCTAGTTTTCTTTTCCATTTGGTGAAGAAGATAAAAATGTAAATTAAATGCTTTGAGTGATCAAAGTATAAAACCTTCACAGTTGGCCAGTTGTTAGACTTTGCAACTCAACACGAAAACATATTCGGATAAATGATCGGCAATTATAAATATTTTTAGCTAAAAAGTAAACTCACCTTGTTGGACGTCTTCGAAACCCCAGCAGAGAGCGAAGTTTTCGCAACAGCATGTTATTATAAAAAAAAAACCATTAAACACTATCATTTTACAACTTCTTTTAATAATTAACCACAATTGCATAAATTATTTTTTTTTTTAAAAACCTTTATATGTATATACATATATACTTTAATGCATTTAACACTATCATTTTATAACTTCTTTCATTCCAATGATGAATAACAATTGCTTACATTATTTAAAACCGATATAAATGCATAAACACTCGCATCTTACAACTTTTGTATTCCAATAATTAAATTACTTTAATACAATATAACTATACAAACTTTTAAAATATCACAACCACTAAGTATACTAATCAGAGCACAAATGAATTATTTGCGCTAAAAAGAAGGATGAAATGAAAAAAGGCTTAATTTTTGCGGAAAAATTTTACAATTCATAAACATCAAACAAAATGTCAAATTAATATAACGGAAATGAGCAGAGATAAATTATCATCTGTTTTCAAAGATGCCACAGCTAAATTTTAAGTAAGAAATTAGATGGCCATATTATATGTAGTGAAGTTTTGAATTTATATGACAGTTATAATTATTCTTATTTAAATAGCTCATATGTAATTGCTTTATAAATGGGATATTTCGTTGTAAATCTTGTATATAATATGTTATTGTATTTATAAAATATTAAAATTTTAAATATTTGTTGAGTTAAATTTTAAAATTTTTTTGTAACTTTAAAATTCTGCAAGCAATCCATATGGCAGCTTTGTTATTGATTATTTGAATTAAATGATTGCGGTGACATCTACACTGGAATACCATTACAAAATTCAATCAGAAATTTTATACCGTCGTAATTATTTTCTCTCCAAGCGGAACAAAAACAGTTTGTGGGATGTATATCTACGTTACATTCAGGATCACCATTAGACGCTACGTATATATTATATAACCCAACATTGGTTTGATTAAAACGTGCAAGATTAAGGTTGGTAGCTTCTACTCAACAAGAAGAATTTAACCAAAGTTCTATAAGTAGTGCAAATAATAATAGTGATAGAAAATATTTTCGAAGAAGTTATAATGGACCCAAATAACGTTACGTAAAAATTTCATAGTCTATCGGCAATACGCCGTAACAGTTAGTTAGTTAGAACCTATAAATATATTCTTCTAAACAACGAAACTTACCTTCTCGGATTTTCTGAAGAAAAAAAACCTTCAGGGGATAGTGCATGCCTTAATAGTTTTTCTTAACCAATAACGCATATAGTTTTCATTACATAATTTGTAGATACAATGTTATTTATTTTATTAAATACACTCGTAATATACAAGCTCTAATCATTTTGTTAAGTACGTTATACTTTTAAAAGTTATGTATATAATAAAAAGCTCGTCAAATTGTCAGTTATATTTTGACTACCATTAAAATTAAATAATTGCAGAGTTCTTAAAAAATAAAGAATTTACACAAAAGAATAATATCTTTCGTTGTATTAAGGCCACAAAATTTATGTATATATGTGAGTTCGCGTTTTTTTTTTTATATTTAATTTACAATTTCATATTAAATTTAACAATAAAGTTAACGTAAAGTTAGTTTTTAGAAATAATTACAAAAATATGTGATTAACGTTTATTTTTCCAAAACTTTTACGATTAGACAGACTAGTCTTATCTCCGCAAGTACTTACGACAATCGATATTGATCGAAATTTAAAATATATTTCAGTATAATTTAAATATAAATTTTAAAGCATGTATGGTGCGAAATGAAATTTGCGGTAATAAAACTGGACTAATATGAACACCGCCCATCCAATATTTGGTGTAAAAAAATTTGTTTTGTCTGCTTCGTTTTCTTATAGAGAAGTGAACAGATTATATAAAAAAAAAAATCACAAAAGATGTTATTTCGAACGATATCGATATCTTAATTTAAAATCTGGATATCAATTAAACTTTGAAATTAATGTTATCGCACATACCGATTTTAGAGACTAAGTTTTGGCGCCGACGTTGACAACTGGAATAAGAAATGTGGTTATTAAATCCAAACTCGTTATAAATTTGATAAAGAATTAGCACGCACAACCATTGAGTTTCAGAACGTGCCAGACCGAAAGAAAATCATATTGCTAATATTTAACGAACGAACTGAATAAAATGAAGATGTTGTTGTCTTTGTTTGCGGTTGCTATAGTAATTCGACAGATGATCTACATATAAATATGTAGTCATGTATGTATGTACACTAGACTAAATATATAAAGTATTTCTGGACGGCATTTTCGAAAAAAAAAATTTTGTTTTTGCCGAAGGTAAGATTCACGTTTTTAAACTTTTTTTTAATATTTTGGGTATTTGCAGTCGGATGTTAAACAATGATATATAAATATTTTTTTCTCGAGTAGACCAATATTTTGCATCCAAAGCCGTCGATTTTTTGTAAGCTTTAACATTTCTGACATTAGGGTTTGCATTAAGGTGGTAAAAACAGAGAACTGGTGGATGAATACTAGAGCGGGATACTTGAAATCGAAAATTCTGTCCAAAAATACATTATATTAAGGAGTGTATGGCGCACTTCTTTTGCCTGTAGGTGGTACACTCTAGTGTACATGTTCACTTGTGCACTCAAGTTAGTTAATTAATTTTATTTTAAAACTTAAAATTACACAATAATAATAAGTAGTTTACTGTGATGAAAGCACAACAGTATTAACAAACTTATAACTAAAATAATAGATTAAAATTGTTTTAAAATACTTTTATACGTGGTAAATAAATAAATAGTCGGGTATGTTCTGATACTCGCATATCGCAAGACTCTTAGCAGACTTAGGAAGAAAAAAAAATTATGACTGGAACTCGCAAGTGAGATGTTCTGAAAATGAAGGGATATGATGTAGTTAGACCACACCAACCTTTACAGAAGTAGTAAAATGATGAATGAATTTAAGTAATAATTTTGTATTGCTTCTTCTTCTTATAATTTTTTTATATAAAAAAACATATTGCTATTGATTTTATAATCAATATTTTTAGAATTTATTTTTAAAGGTACACATATACACATATCCAGAAGGTGCACTAAATAAGTTCGAAATATATCGATTATAAAAACAATAATTGCAATATGTTTTTTATTTAAAAGAATTAAGAGAAGCGCAATACAAACTTGGTATATATAATCAATCAATCCAGCAAGACAAACAGTGAACTCGCAGAAACGTAAACTAATTTTTACCGAGGGTGTTCACGTTTTCGATTTTGTTCAAGTTTTAGATTGCATTTTTTCTATGACATATTTTATTGTTTTTTACCTTTTATTTAATTTAAAATAAAATATGTAATTTCTAAATTATGTTATTAAATTCATCAAAAATAGAGGTTTAGCTGAATTTAAACTACGATAATCATAAATTTATTTAATTGGTTATTATTGAAAAGGAGCTACAACAAAAAAACATTCTTTGATACAAAGCCATATTATACAAATAAATATTTTTTTAAGACAACAAAAGGGTGTGTTAAAATTATTTCATTCAAAGATTTTATATAACAAATTGAAAATGATTTTAATGGATGGATATTCATGGGACGATCTAAACAAAAAAGTCGGTGATCTCTTGTTGACGTTGTTTTTCATTGAGCATTTCTAACGCAGCCTTTTCTTTCAGGCTTCTTAATACTCTGCTTCTTATTGAACATATCGTCGATTTGGCGACATTTATACTTTTTCGACAAACCAGTTACAGATGAACCTTTCCGTAAAAGCTCTAAAATATCTGACTTTTCTTGAAGATTTAACACTGACTTTTCTATAAAAAATTGTGAAAACATTAAACCGGAAAACGCGTTGACTTTCACAACATGTAAAAATCAAGTTTGGCGATTTGGAACTCACATGCGATTTGAAAATCATACGAGTTTCAGAATATACCTGAGTACTAAAATGTATGTGTGTATGCAGGCGATTTGATTGTTCATTACGAATGTGAATAAGTGCGTGTAGCAGCCTGAAGTCTAATTGTTTAGCGTCAAGAATAAAATTTAAAACTAAATGATTACTTTATAGTTTCAATATATAAATAAATGGGTAAAAAAAAATATAAATTAATTTAAAATAGACAAAATACTTCTGTGCATATATATGTGTGTGTATCTATCTGTATATAAGAAGGCACTTTTCTATTCATTGTTGCACATAAAAATAAATAATACTTATAGAAATATACTAGTATAATGTACAGATTTTTGTTTTAAATATTAAATTAAGATAAGCTGAATGTTTATTGTGAATGCTGTAAAAAGGGAAATTCTATAGCCCAATTCACGGTTCCTAGTAACTACGTTATACCCCTATTTTCTGTGAACCGAGTCGATTTAAAAACGAATGATTTCTCAATAGCAAAGTATGTGTACTCGTTTTAAAAACGAACAAGTTTTGCGGATTCGGTTTACAGAACATATTCGATAGACTTTGTAGCTTTAGTATAACAACAACAAAATGCATTGATTAACTAAAGCTCCAATATCTAAATGTTCTACAATTTTTCATGGAAAATTTTTTTTTTTTTTTTTTTGTTATAAAGTCTTATCAATGATTAGATTGTACTGGAGTTGCCAATTTATATGGGCAATGGTATTTATAATTTGTTTCTTTTAGTAACTTTTGTTATACGATTATGTATATTAGTATACATACATATATATAGTAGTATGTAGTAATTTTTTTTTTTCTAGAATCTCATTTTGTACCAGCAAATTGACTTATCAATTAATTATTTAATTAAATTTCTGTTGTTGGCCAAAAGCCGACAATTCTTTTTGTGTTACATAACCCGATATTGGTGGTAAATTTGTAGCGTGAACTCCAAGGCCGCCACCATCTTCGTCAGTATTTAAAAATGTTTGTGTCGTTGCTGATTCTTCGGGTTTCATAATTTTGGCCAAAGCCTCTGGCGAAGTGTAGCCATCCGTACATGGTACAAAAGCCTAAATTAAATAATAATAATAAAAGTAGAGCTCTTAGATAGAATAATTTTTATATAAAACATAAATGCTGAATTAAAAATTAGAAGTATATACTATACTATATGCAAGCTGCTCTGTCGCATTCTCGTCCAGTGATGCATTTCTTTCTAACCTATGCTATTCTATTCTATTACTACTTCTTCTTCCCTTTCTCTGCGCATGTATAAGAACGGGACATTGATGAAATGGCACCAAGTGGGCTGGGTTCTTTAATTTCAACGGCGATCTGCCTACCTAACCTAACTTTATATACTAGCTTCTACCCATGATTTCGTTCACGTGAAATAGGCTTATAAAAATTGTCTCAGTAAGAATGCACTTTGTCAGTTTAACGTTTTCCATGGTCTGCTGATTTGAGCCACTGAGTAAGCTGAAGGCGGAGATCTTTTGCCAAAATTCGCTGCGTCGCGCTTGGTGAAATTTGAAAAACGATGCCGAATTGATATTTTCGGGTTTTCGGGGACACTTTCCTTTACATCAGCAATATTTTTAAGAGACCAACCGGTACGTTGATGCACAGGAGTCTTGCTGTCCATAAGCGACCTACTTTCTTCAAATTTTTTTAAAACTCTTTGAATGGTTGACACATGAGGAGCACGCTCTCCACTGAAAATTCTTTTTGAAGTATTCTCAGCATAACCTTCAAAAAATTTTTTTCGTAAAGCGCTCCATTCTTAATAATCGGAATAAACGGCTGTTAAATTTCAGAGTTGCCACTTACACAAAAAAAAATTATACTAAATTTAGAAGTGCTTACATATTGAGGTACCCTCCTACAATAATAATAATAATACATCTAGTTCCAGCACAATGCATCGCATGTGTAGGGGTCATCCCCTGAGTGCTGGTCCGAGATAAAAAAAAAAAATAAAAAAAAAATGGACAATTTCGTAGAGGCATAAATTGCCCACTTTCTTCCCTCGCAAGCCTGTTTTTGAAAAGAAGGTACTATATAAAGGGTCTCCCGCAAGATTTAAATTTGGCTCCATTCGAAGTGTCATTGTTTGACATGTGAGCAATTATTATTGTTTGCTAGTAGAAGGTACGAGGTTACTAAAAATGGAGCGAAGGGAGTTCGTTAATTGGGTATTGGAGAGACAACATGAAAATGCTGATTTTGCCGATAAAATCATCTTCAGTGACGAGGCCCATTTCCATCTTTATGGCTTCGTCAATAGGCAGAATTGTCGCATTTGGGGTGAGGAAAATCCTCGAGTGATGCACGAGAAGCAAATGCAATCTGTTGTGGATTTTGGGCTGGAGGAATCATTGGACCTTTTTTTTTATGAAAATGAGGCAGGTCAAGCGCAAACAGTCAATGGTGTTCGGTACCGTGAAATGATAACCAGAATGATAGCCTAAAATTGAAGAAATGAATGTGGAGGGCATGTGGTTTCAACAAGACGGCGCCACATGTCATACAGCCAGAGAAACAATTCAATTCCTGCATTTAAAATTTAAATCTTGCGTTCTTGTTGGGACACCCTATATTAAATAAATTGTGTTAAATTTCATCATAATCGACCAGATCATTTCGAAGAGGGCATATATTGCCCCTTCTCCCAAAACACTGATTATTTTTTTTTTAATATATAACCTAAGTGAACTCCTATACTCGGATTTATTTTAGGTTAGGTGGCAGGTTACTGGATTTAAAGGTAAAGGTTCCAGCTCACTTGTGTCCAATTTATTGTGTTCCCATTGTGATACCTGTTGTGACAAAAAAAAACTTTCACTTGTTGTGGTGAAAAAGACCAGGGTCCAAATTACGGCACTCGATATCGAACGAAATTGCTATACATTTAAATAAAATTTTGTATGAAATTTCGATTCGAATCCAGTTCCGAAATTTGGCCCCTGAGTCTCTGCTAAGAACCTTTAAATTGATAAAATAGCGCACTACTCACTAGAATACCGGCGCACTCAAAAATATGCTACCAAAAAATTCTTCTTCTTGCTCTTAAAAGCATCGAATCCCTTACTCTGTTTGCAGACTGTACCGTATGTATTCAAAAATATACTACTAAAATACTAAAAAGGCATATCGTATTTGATCTCCTTTTCGTAGTGCTACTTTTCAAAAAAAAAATATTATCAGTTGTGATTTAAAGAAAAAAGCTAATTAATCAGATGTTATCAAATTGAGTACAAACCTTTTGCAGCAACTGTGGTGCTACATAACCCGAACTGTTTAATGGAAAACCAAATAAATTATTTTGAACTTGTGCTGTATGCGCTGTCTGTTGCGGAATTTTGGGCCAATTTAAGAGACTATTAGGTTTAATGTAACCATTGTTAGATTTTAGCAGTTGTGATGGCATTGCCTTTATGTAACCATTTTCTGTTGGCATAAATGCTGATGCAGGGAATTTTCTAGGCGATGTAGGTGTAGTAACTGTGTTTTTCGACTGATTCAAGAAATTTGGTGGCACATAACCATTGCTGTTGCTATTGCCATTTTCCAACGTAGTTGCAGACAAATTGCGGTCATTGGTTTTCAACAATTCCATTACCATATATGCATCATCAACTACTGGTGTGTGATCAATAACACAGCTCTCGTCACTAGCGGAGTCGCCAGCATTAAGTGTTTCTTGATTATAATTTTCCGTAGAATTATTGGATCCAATATAACCACTACTTTTGCCCAACGAAGAAGATGCAATGCCATTTACACCAACTTCATTATGGTCACCATTGGGACAGGCATAGCAAGAATCACGAATAATGGAGGAGAGTAAGCGGCGACTTTCATTGTTATAAAACGAGTCTTTACTGCGATGGAAATCATCGCCTCCGTCGCCAGAATCTTTCATGCGATAAGGTAAAGCCTCTAGACCGGGAGGTAGAGCACACGATATGTTGGCCATTTTTTGGTATTTATTACGCACCACGTAAAAGGCAGCCATAACTCCCACTGATGATACCACTATTAGCAAGGCCAACATTGTTACACGACTTAGTTTGGGATCGGAGCAATTCGTTACGGGTCCCTTTTCCCATACAGATTTATACAGCACATATTTCTGGGTATTTTGATATATTTGTATGATATCCAATTGCTGTTCTTTACTTAAAACCTTACTAACACAACTCAAGTCTTTGTTTTCTTTAAAATATTCCGTTATGTCATTGTTTGATAAGTTTCCTGCGGCAAATATGTAATGATCAATTTCTGTATCCCTCTCGACAACATTGACGGCGCGAACTTCTTTGGTAAAACGATAATCTGCATCGATACAAATGGGTAAATGAAATTCACAATCTGTGGCATCGATAACACCAGATATATGCTGCCTTTGCACTTGATCCTTATGCCATAAAGTTATTGCGACTTCATAGAATTCCACACGACCGGATGGCACTTCCGGTCGTGACCACTGCAAAACATTTTGAACGTCATCTTTCGTTTTGACGTTGCGAGGATTTGACGGAACTAAATTTGAGAAAAAATAAAAAACAATTAATAATTTCATTGCCCATTTTCGATCAACTTTATTCTAGCACTCACTTCCAACCAGTGTTTTAATGATTATATCGTTACTATGATCAGATGCTAATATGGTATATGCAATAACATAGATTTTGTAGATTGTGTAGCTGCTAAGATTTTCCAATTTAAATTCCACTTGTTTTTTGTAGCATTTCGCCTCATCCGTTAAACAATTAATCGTATGATGTTCATTGTTATATCTAAATAAGACAAACGCAATATGTATTTCTGTTGGATATTTTAGAACAGGACATATTCACTTACGTTATTCGATATTTCCTTAGTAAGCCATTTAGAAAATCGGGTGGCGACCAAGTTAAAACCACCGAATTACTTGTAACATTGCTGAACATCAAATTAATTGGTTTGGAGGGAGCTGAATAAAATATTTTTATTACAAGAAACAAGAAACCACAATTTTATGTAAATTTAACTTACCATCTTCCTCAGTGTCAACGATGAGCACATCACTATAGTTTCCCATTGCCAGTTTCGAAAACATATTCATTTGTATTTTATATGTTGAGTAGGGCTGCAAGCCCTTTAGGGTGTATTTTTTCGCCGTATTTGGTATTGTCAACTTGATGGGCTCTTCAAGGCAAAAGTAAGTTGAGTTTTCTTTTTCTACCGCTGGATTAGAGCTATAATGTGGAGTTTGGCAATATATCAGGCCGTAACCTTCAACCAGCGATGAACATACACGATCAGTAGCCCATTGCACTGTAATTGAACGATTGCGGACATCTATTATTTCCGGATCCAATTTCACCAATTCACTAGTCACATCGGCCGAACACATTGTCCAGTGCATGCCGGTATTAAAGTCGCGATAATTGGCTGATACAGCCAAATTGAACATTTGGTCTTGCTTTTGGGGCAAGGTGTGAAATAAAGTTGTATGTTTGCTTACACGTTGAAAGAGTATCGTGTCCTAAAAAGTATTTCAATAAAATGTTTATTAATATCAGAAAATGAAAAATCTTTCGCAGCAGTAACACCTACATCGCACTCAGTGGCAGTCGCCAGTTTCGAGGAACACCAAAATACAGTGTAATCAATTAAATGTTTTCGGCTTTGCGGTGGACTCCAAGAAAGTGTGGAGGAATGATTTGTAGCATGATAAACATTGCGTATCCATTGTGGCGAAAATGAACGTTCATTGTGCTTTGACCAGGCTGGTATGAATATGCTATTATTGTTGGGAGATTCTCCCGCAGCATTACTACTTTTAATTATAAATGTATAATTATGACGTCGATTCCAGGGAAACGTAGCCGAAATGCGATCAATGTTTAGAGGTTTCAAAGCACTAAAAAGTAAAATTGTTTTACAAATACATACTCGTACATACTTTATTCTCCAATAAGACTTACACATCAACACCATCACGTTTAACTTGCTTAATTACATATTTGAAATCTTCGCCATTCTCCTTATAGTTGGGTAATTGATGCCAATAAAGTCGTACCTTTGTTTCGCTTGAATCTATATAAAAACTGCCATCGTCTGTTAATGGTGCTGTGTCTGGTGGACAAGATAGCGTTTGAAATTTTTGTATATACGGTTCGCTCCAATAGCTGTCATCATTGCGGGACAATTTCTTAACGCGTAAACGGACGCTGATTTTATAAAAGAAGTGAGCAAATGGCAAATTTCGTACGACCAGTTTGTATTCAGATCGATTATGGCGAATTTCATAATTCGAAATATCTATCCATCCGGATCCATCTGGCCTTAAACGTATTTCATATTCTAGGCCTTTGGCGGCATAAAAACTATATTTTGGATTTTTCCATTTAATGACAATCGTATTGTTTGTAATCGTCTCGAAGACATATTCAGGTTTAGGTGGAATTACTAAAATTAAACGATGAATATGTCATTAGGACTAGTTATCTATGTTTGTTATATGGTTTAGCTGGTCTATATGCGCCATTTCATTTGGTGCTAATAACAAAATCGTCAGTAGACCTTTAACCTAATTCTTGAGAAAACCTAAGAAATTTCAAATGTTTATACAAGAACTGGCATAAAATATTTGAGAATTACGAAATACACAAACAAAACAAACCAAATAGCTTCTTTAAAAATTTTTCTTATACAACAACCATTTTATTATTTGATTTTTAATGTATTTATAGGTTGTATAAACATGTGAAATTTTTTTTTTTTTTTTTTTTTTTTATCTGGGACCAGCACTCAGGAGATGACCCCTACACATGCGGTGCATTGTGCTGAAACTATAAGAAAGGGATAGTTACAGAAACGACCGGAGGTGAAGCTTAATTAATTATTTTACAGCTCTGCTTTCGCACGTTCTTTGTTTATACTCGTAACAGTGCTGAAGCTTCGGTTTAGTAGCCATTTTTATTATTATTTTACTTCGCCAGTGCTACACAATACCGACGAAGGAGGGCGTTCTGATGTGATTGTGGATTGCTATCAGCTGAAGCCTTTATTGTTCAGTGACCAGTGACTATGCCTTCGCCACTGAAACCTTTAGACAACAACTGACACACAAAGACACACTAATGCACATCAGAAAAATCCGAGATGTTCTTTTTTAGGATTTTAGTCTTAAACTGGGGTTGAACCCAGGTCTGTTTTGGTTTTGTAGTCAATGTGCAGAGTGCTTCAGCCATCGCCACCCTCGCCCTTAAGTTACATTGAACAAATTTACAAGGAGAAGCAAAAATTTTGAATATTTTGTAACTAAAACCTTTTTGAATTTCATTTGACGATATGTATGCATTAGAATATATCTTTAATATTGAAATATATAATCAATTTAAATATGCGCTTTTTAGTTTCATTCCTATATAAGATCATTTTTACTGACGTTAATGACGGCGTCTTACAATTATTATCAGCCGTTTGACTAAGGCGACTCAACATTTCTCAACACGAGACTTTGTGAATACCCCAAATATAATATAATTTTCTTTGGCTTTTTTTTTGCCCTTTTATTTTATTTCTTTTCAGCGGAATGTTTCTTTATATTATATATATAATTCATTCTATTTGTATATATAATATTTCATTTATTTAAATTTTAGTTATATTTTCGGAGTTGTATAATGAGAAAAAGCCAAAAAAAGTAATACTAATATTTTGTGGGGCCTTCTTTAATTTCCTTATTTAGGGCCTCTATTTCATTTCGTGAAATTAAAAATATCACCCCCAAATAAAAAATGTAAAAAAATTCCAAAAATTTTACAAAAAACGCCCCAAAAATTACGTGTTTTTGTTTTCAGTGTTGATTTTGGGGCTTTATTTCATTTCACACTTTGGGGCTTTATTTGCTGCCGCCTTACTTCGCACCGCCTCATTTTAAACGTAGATACTTATTAGTAATACTGACGTTTACGCTGTAATTCGAATCGAAAGAACATGTCATCCAATACCAACAATGTAAATAACATACAAATTCGAATAGTTTTCTCTTCGCTATGAACTTGGCACCGATTTCAAGCAGTTGAATAGCAAATGAAAACCGAATTCGCATAATTTTACTCGGTTTAAAATCGAGTAGATAATTCCGGTCGAAATTAAATCGAATTAAATAAATGATGAAACTTTTTTACTTGAAGTCTTTCTTTCATTAAATTAATTCCAATTATATACTCTGTCATAGATTTTAATACAAAATAATTTATTTTAAAAACACTCCAATATTTCTCTATGTTCTTGTTAAAGTATGCAGATAAAGTAGATGGATGAATAAAAGCACATTTTCACTAAATTCTTTAGATATTTAATTAAAAAATCACTTTTAAATAAGAATAAACAATATTTTGAAAAAATTTTCTTTATTGACGTTTAATAAATCTTATTCGAAAGCAAGTTCGAATGTTGGAAATCGTTTGATTTTTAGAACACCAAATTACAATTTATTCCGTTTGTAGAAATTACTCGTTTTTAAATCGACTCTGTTTACTCAACAGCGGGGTCTATTATTTTTTACTTCTTAGTTCCTTTTTTAAGTCGGTTAAATTTTTTTCCAAAAATATTTATTTTTATTTATTTTTTATTTGAGTTTTTTTTTTGCTGTTTTATTTCAAAATTCTGTTGTCTTTTACTTACCACTTTCATAGTGATTTATCCAAAAGTTTTGCACATTCGCCCCGATATTATTATGTGCCTTTAATGTGAAATTATAAAATTCATAGTTTGGCCGATAGTTATTCTTGTCCATAGTCAAATTACAGATGCCTGAATTTTGTTGAATCTCCAATTGACATAATTGTATGTAATTCTGTGAATAAATTGTACTGTAAAGAAGTTTTCCGTTCTTGTCCTTAATATATGTACGAAACTACATCGGTTTTTTTTTTTTGTGTAAGTTTAAAGTGGAAGCGTGCGATTGTGTTAGAATTGTAGGAATTTTAAATTAAATAGAAAATAAACATGCAGGTGGTGGTGGTGCCATCACAAGTGTATGGAATTATTATTTCAAGAACCATGTGTTAGTTAATTTGTTATAATCGAAATTGAGAAAGAAATGTTGTCATTTATACAAAAAAAAATGTTTTTATTAAAATTATTTTATTAAAAATAGTTATTAAAAAGAAAACCAAAATGCAGAGCAATTTAGTGCAAATTAATATAAATTATTTTTATAAAGAAATTAGTTTGAAACAGCAGTCAAAGCCGTATTTAATTATTAATTTTAATTAATTAGTATTTAAGAATAGTTGTAAATATGAACACATGCACAAAAAAGTCCCAAAAAATGTAAAAGAAAAGAAAAAAAACGTTTATTAGCAAACAATTTTAAAACAAGCAAAATATCAAAGTTAATCATTATTTAAATACGTAAAAATGTATGTTTAGTATTAAATATGTTGTATGCAATGAATTATTTAGCAATGCCGGTTTTATTTTTATAAAATTTTTAATTTATTTAGTAATATGTTTTTTCAGGAAAATTAAATTAATTTTTTTTTCTCTCATTTTTATTTTTTTTTTTTCTTTATTTTTATTTTTTTGCATGCATCATCAGGAAAAATATATTAGTTTTCTTTTGATTTTAATTGTTTTGTTTTTTTTTTCTTTTATTTTTTTTTTTTATTTATTTTTTTTTTTATTTTTTTTTTTTTATATTTTTTTTATTTTTTTTTTTTTAATTTATTTTTTTTTTTTTTCTATTTAAATTTTTATTTTTTTTTTATTTTGCCTGATGATACCAATATTTAGCGAAATATCGAAAAAACATATTACTAAATATAAATTAAAAATTTTATAAAAATAAGACCTGCATTGCTAAATAATTTATTGCATACAATAAAAATAGAAGGTCGAATTAAAAGGAGAACTAATATTAAATATGTTGTTTAATTAAATTCTTGCTGTTGCCTAAATTTATGTTAAGTAAATATTTTTTCCCCATTTATTCAACATGAGTCACATTTATCTGTTTGTTATATTGTTTAGCTGGTCTATATGCGGCATTTCATTTGGTGCTAACACCAAAATCTTCAATAGACCTAATTCTAGAAAAAAAAGCTAAGAAATTTCAATGCTTCTACAAGAACACCCAAAAAAATCTTTGAGAATAACAAAATATACAAACAAAATAAACTCAATAGCCTCTTCAAAAATTTTCTTTATACAACAAACATTTTATTAATCGACTCAGAAAAATTGGAACGAACGATGCTAATTGTGACGTAAATTGGCTGAATCACATCATGAGATGCATAATGATGTGACATACTTATGCTGGGAACGGAATTGGGACGGACGACGAATTTCGTCGTGCGTGACGAACACTGTTATAGATTTATTTGTATTTCATACGCCGACGAACAACGAACAAATTAGTACAGAGCTACCGTTCCTCATTTTAGTTTTCATATACAGGGTGGCTGATGAATTTTGCTACATTAAGAAACTGGAATAACTTCTTTTGCAATGCATGGAATATTTTCAATCTCTTTTCATTTGAAAGCACATTGAATTAGTTTTAAAGATAATCGAATTTAAATGCCGCCCTGCTCATCGATGCATGTGCGGTATCTTAGCAAAAAATTGTTCATTACTGCCCGCAAAGTTAACGCTGGAACTGCAGCTATTATCGCTGGAATTGATTGTTTTAGTTCTTCCACATTTGTCTGTTGCCATTTGTACACTTCCCGTTTACAATAACCATACAAGAAAAAAACCGGTGGAGTTACGTCAGGCGATCTGGGGGGACAACGGGAGGTTGAGTTTCTTGAAATGATCCTGTTAGTTAGTTGAACCAAAACTACAGACGCCAATGCGTGATAGCGCGATTCTTTTTCCAGTGTCTTCCACTTTTCATTTTCGTTAAATCTAAGAATCAATCTACAAAAACCAAAAAAAAAAACTCCAGATTACTTAGATAGAAAAAAAGTTATCAAGTTTTCTTTCGGTAGCGGCTTTCATATATTATTATCCAATTCACACACTGAGCTTTGAGGCAGCGACACGAGTTTATAGGCGAGAAATGAAGAGAAACTAGAGAGGTAAACAAAAAGTCATGAAAGAAAATTTGAGGGGGATATTTTAACATTTCGCTTTTGTTTCTTTCTTTATCTCTCATTATTCTCATATTATTCATAAACGGTGTTGCCGTTACTCAGCAAATTGATGAGTATTTATATTTACGGCAACAGTCAATAAGAAATAACACAGCAATAAAAAATGTTTAATAATAATGTAAACGAATTTCCAGCACAAGGAATAGTTAAAATAGTTTTCCTTCATTGTTGAAATATTCTTCAAAACCCTATCTAATAGATACTGGAGAATTTGTAATCAAATATATACATATATTGCAACACCGATTGAACATCAAAAAGTTCTCTGATTGTTAAAGCGCAAGATGTAAACTCATGAGGGGTTACAAAGGGACAACAAAAGAAAATACAAAGATTGTTGCAGGGACAAAGCGGAACGTCTGAGTTGTGAATATATTATAAATAAAATTAAATCTTAAGGACAGGTGGTGAAGGGATAGGCAGCGGAAAGTTTCATTATATCTACAACACTGCTTTTGTACGTTTTTTGTTTGTAACAGTGGTGCAGCGCCTCTGGTGTCAAGGAGACGTATTAAATTTTTAAGCTGTATTTGGTAGCTCAATACCGACGAAGTAGGATGCTTTGATGTTACTTGCGGATTAGTATCACTTGTACCTTCCAGTGTTAATGAGCTGAGAATCATTAAGAACAGCTAAATTAAAGACCACGCTTTCCTAATCCAATTTCAAGCAACTTATTCATTTATCTACAACTAAAAAACTAATGAAAATTAATTAAAAAAGATTTTAATTTTAAAATTGTGCTTTTTCCCGAAAAAAAAATATATATATGAAATGTATTATTACATACTTTATGATATTCTCAACTAGTTTTTCTAAAAGCAAACTGAAACATTGAGGAGGAAAGCATATTCATAATATCCAGTAATATCTCGCTAATGCTTACTTAGCTCATCAGTGGATTTTTCCTAACTACATAAGAAATTCAAGATTCTTTTGTTCAAAATTCAACTAATCAATCGAGAATTGAAGTTGAATACTAAAGAAAATACCAAAAATCTATAAACAAAAACATAACAATCCATGACTTTACTTTTTTTATTACCCATACATACATATTTCTATTTCTAGATTTTTCTTCTCATTTGTGTATATTTGGAAATATACTAACGTTTATTCTAACTAAAATAGGATTGGCAGTTCGATTGCACGAATTTAGCAAGTGATCTATAAACTGAAATTATGCTAATTTCATGCAAATTTTCTTCTTCTTTGTTCATATAAAATAAAATTTTTTTTTTTTTATTTTTACACAATATTTTCTGAAATTAAAATGTATATTTATACATGAAATGCAATAGCGAAATTTCTCCTACGTCAATTGAATAACAAAGTAATAAAAAATAATAAAAAAAAAAGGAACTCAATTTATATTGTACATATTTTTCCAATTGTTTTTATTTATTTTTTTTTTCTTCTAGATCAACTAATGATGAACAAAAATATTTAATCGCAAATTAAAGCAAAGAAAAATTTCTCCTGTTGCACTACGAATACAGAAATTTTCAAATTCAAAGTACATAAATGTACTCATAAATGCCTCATACTTTTCCGGGTGGACACGAAATGTGTCACTCATGCCACTGCCTCGAAGATTGCATAACAGCATCAAGTTTTAAACCCACTGCGGTAAGCACATAATCCATCCTACACATCTCCGATTTCAGGCGTGTGTGAGCATAACTGTATTAGGGATGGCTCGCCAAGAACCAATAACTTAATCCAGTTAGAGGACATGCATATATTTAGGCGTGAAAAATTTACCATTCCCGATGTTAAAAATCTTGTCGCGGAAAATCAACATATCGTCCGTCGGTGCTCAGACAAAATCAGGCATGTGTTTTTCCAACAATTCTGTCATATTATTCTGGTTTTATTTTGCGAAATACTTTTAGCAATACTAACATTGTTTCAATAAAGCGATTGCCTATAGAAAAAAAACACATGACTGATTTTGTAGGAGCAACGACGTTATTTATGTATATTTAAAAACGCAAGTGTGTTAGTACGAGTATCTAAACGCATAAACTATTTACATTCAATATTTTCATTCATTTACTCATTCATACAATTTCAAATACACAACATTTTATCATTCTATTGTAAAGGGTGATTTTTGAAGCCCGATAGAACTTGGAAGTTGTAAAAATAACACAACAAATTTAAATTTCATTAACAAAATTTTTTCATACGAAAGATCCATAACGTTTGCAAATGATTTTGGGTATATGCCACCGCTGCTGTTCCAGTCTTGCTGGCCGTATGTAACGAGTAATACGAACAATAGTTATGACGTCAATCAAGAGGTGTCAAATCGCACGACTTTTTATCTTGGACCAGCACTCAGAAGATGACACCTACACATGCGATGCATTGTGCTGGTATTAGGAAATTAAGATATGACAAGGACGATAGAGGGAGTAGTATTTATGGACATTTGATTCGAATCTTCCCACGTCAAAAGTGACAGGAAATAGGCCTGCAGGCAGGTTATTCTACTTACGCGCTGTTCGGTCCAAGAATAAGTTCTCTCTGTAATGCGTAGTGCGATTAGCTGCTAAATCGAACACAAATGGATGCGTTCTTAATGATGAACGCGTTGTGCCCAGGAAGGATTGTATTTCGAGCATAAGTTGCCTGATTTCATTAGAACACATCCCATTATAGTAACGATAGATCATATTTCCGAGAGGATGGCCAATAAGTCACCTATAGATCGTCCTCTATGGAAGCCATATTAGCGTTCGTTAGGTAAATTGTTGGATTCTAGATATTTCATTAGGTGGAAGTTCATCATACTTTCCAGCACTTTGGAAATCGCAGAACAGATTGCGGTAATTTTCAGGGTTGCCAGTCTCTTCTTTTTGGACATGGCGTTACATTTGCAACCTTCCAGCACCATGGGAATTAACCTGCATGATACAGAGTGAAGAGTACAGAGAAAAGGTTTGCTAAAAGACGTGATAACGTCGAATAATACTGTTTCAAGACCAGTGCTGGAATTCCATGCGGCCCAGGAGACTTGTTTATGTTGAAGTCCGCTCAAACCCTTTGCACTGCACGAACTCGAATGTATATGTTTGATTGCTTTCGAGCAAATGAGAATGACTTGAAAGCATTTCAGCTAAGAAGTAAGCTTTTCCAAGCGGGTCCGTGTATGCTTGATCATCCTTCAAAAGAGCCGGAATAGAAGAACTGGCATCTTCCTTCCCTCTCTCAGCGAATGATCAAAAGTTTTTACTACGCTGCTGCTAGTGCAAAGTTTTTTTCACCCCTTAGCAGTTTGGCACACGAAGATCTCGCCCTTTTGCGCAATAAATCAATATTTGCGTTTTTGCTACCTCGCCAGATAGACCTTTTCGTAAATATAACGTTTCTTAGCTGGCCGTTTCCTATCGAAAAGAACGCCGAAATGGTACAATGATCCAAATTTCCGAGACAAGCGCTAATGCCAATTGACAGATACATTTCCCGAAATCAATTTATCGCTGGATCAGATGGACGAAGTGTGCGCCAGAGAAAACACGAAGACTTATATGAGTTGCGCGAATTGCTGACTGGATTTCCAGGTAAATCTATATCAGTTGGTAGTGTGATTCGAACGTTAATTTTTTTTTTTTTTTATAACAATATAAACTCTACGCAGCTCTTACAGCTTGTCTGTAGAAACACCCAGGTTCTAAGCTAAGGAATCGTACCCACACCTTCATATTGATAAGCCTAATGCTTATGATGTAGACTACGGAGGCACCCAATTGCTGATAAAGTGAGCGCTGTATGGCAGTTCATTTCACAATTAACCCTTTCGTAAGTTTTATCCGTGTTAAAAACACACCCTTTAGTTGATTTTGCTGCTATTAAAGAAAGTAATTGTGTGCGAAATGGGCACTGAATACACAACGAAAAAAATACTTAAAAAAAAGAGTGAATGAAAGAAAATATAACATAATAATTTATACAAACTACCAAGTGAACTAAGAAATGTGGAAATATTTATAAGAATGTGTGTTTATTAATTGTGGTAAAAATTATTAGTTTGAAATGAAATTTCCATTCAGCAAATTAAATTTTAGTTAATCAACAAGTTATATTTGCATTAAAATATTTACCAAACTACTAAACTAATACGTAAGTAACGGAAACAATATGACGTAATACTAAAACTACTTTGTTGTTGCTATTTTGAAATTTATCGAATACTAAACGAGTATACGATAAATTATAGAAGTATATTTACGCAAACTTACCGGTGATTGTGCCGTATAACTTAAATTATATTGGGTTGGTAATACATTAAGTGGTTTTGTGAAATTGCACACCATATACGTATAATCATAGCCGCGGCACTTGAAATCGGTTATATCTAAGGGTGCAGTACCTAAAATTTTATCAAAATAATTAAAATAAATTTACAATGCAGCATTGATTGATTGTTAGTACAGCTTGCAAAATATACAGACATACATATCGTTAGGTGAAATGCAAAACCACGTAACTAATATTTTTACTTTTTTACACGAGGAATAAAAACACTTTTTAATATAACACACGTACACGTTGCAGTTACATGATTTAATTTTAATTTTTATTACAAAAATGTAACAATTTAATTTTCGCAAGTTACGCGATTTGGCATTTCAGCTAACGATATATAGATAATAGAATAAAAAAATATGTCAATCCAATGAGCTTTCAGGCCATCCCTGAAACTTTCCACTAATTTTAACCCAAATGCGTATCAAAAATCGATTTGACAAAAAATTGCAGTGATTTTTTTTTTTACTGATTTTGCTCAAATTTACGGCAACCGTTAAAATCAATTTGATGAAGGCTTTTAAAATTATTAGGTTAGGTTAGGTATCACGGGCAATCAGAAATCCAGTGTCCAAAGCCAGGTCTCATTGAGTCGTGTAAACAATACGTCGCTATCATACCCGGTGTCAAACCACCCCGTTGGCTGGATAAACGAGTCTATCGCCGTGAGTGCGCACTCCGACACATGCGCGAGAATGCAAAGTGTCGACACACCCGACGGTCCGACTTCTCCTTGGAGAGAGCCAGACAATGGCGTAGGAGGTGTTCACCGTGTCCTGATCCTCCTCATCAAGACAACTGCTGCAAAAGTCATTGAACGGCATAATCAATATCCTAGCGTGAACACCAATGCAGCAGTGGGCCGTCAGCACCGTCACCAAGCTGCGCAGTTCCCGCGAAGCATGTTCACCAAAGCAGCATCCTCAACGTCGTGGCCCAACAGTGTCCCCCAGAACGTACGTTCTGCAATAACTCATAGGAACACCCACCACAAAGTCGATGTTCCCCTGGTGCAATTGGGGACCAGCCCTAGCTAGGCCGTCCGCGACAAAGCTACCAGGCACGCCTGCGTGGGTCTTCACCCACACAAACTCCAACTGAGAATGTTACGCTGTCGCGTTGGGAGATGTCTGACATTCATTGACTGTATGTTGTGTAGACATCCGAGAGGCCCAATTGCAGACCTACTGTCAGTGCAAATCCAAATATTCTCACCGCATACGACGTGGTACCTCATCCAGCTCGCTGCTGCCCTTCCAATGGCGGATCTCTGCTCCTGTAATACACTGCAGCGCTCTTGCAGGCTGAACTTCATTCCCCTCCTATTATTACTTAATTCGCCCAACCCGCATTCCGTAACCATTCAGTGTAGATCTCCACGTGACACGCTCTCCTTGACCTGTAGTCATAGAAGGTGTGCTCAGGACTGTCACCATAAATACCCTTTCCATTCGGAGTATGGGTGAGCAATAATCGATGTTCACGGGAAACTCCGATAGAGACCTAAAGATGGCAGCCTGTCCACCGCTGCCTGCTCCCGTGCGTCAGCCGCTCTATGACAGATTGTGAGAACATGGACACTTGCTTGACCAGCTGATCAGCCGGCAGCAAGGGCATCATAGTGATCTATGCTTTCGTCGTAGTGGAGCAAGAAGCGTCTGTGATCATGGAAAGATATTTGAAGTTATTCGAAAAAAATTGATTTTTTTGCAAATTTTTGGTCAACGTTATGTTTCAAATGAATTATTCGATTTTAGTCAAAGTGCCGGCTGATTAGATTTTGAAGTTGATCGGCTTATTAGTTTAAAATTTGTTAAAGAAAAAACAAAATTGTCGAAATATGAAGAAAAATCGATTTTCGTAAATTGGGTTAAAATCAGTAACTTGCTATAGCGGGAAGTTGAAAAAAGTTGAAAAAATTAAAAAAAAAAAAAAAACAAACAAAGAAAACTTACCGACTAATACGTGTGTCATGCCAATGGCTTTCGACCCAATTTTGCAAATATAATACCCATCCTGTTCTGTTGCATTTCGCAGTATTAGGACCACTGTGGTGTCATTTATAATCTATAAAGATTTAAATTAATTTTTAGATTTAGCTGACAAAGTAATTTAGGGAAAAAAAAATTTTTTTTAAATTGTCTTTCTACTAAATACAACAAAATCCAAAATTGTTAATCGTATTGTAGTACTTAATATCCTTTAACCGAAATCTCTTTGAAAACGGAAAAACAACACTGCAATTCTACAAAAATGGTTTTCCGATTAAGATTTAGGGAAATGCAAATGCACTTTTAAAACTAACAGTGTGATGGGAACAGAGAATTGTTTATTTAAAATTGGTTTTAGCATCATTTCTTGATATACGAGTATATTCTCAAAAATATGTAATTCAAAACATATTTAAAAGAAAAAATATTACAAAACTCTAATACACATACATATACATATATACAGGGTGGGCCAAAAGTCACCATGGTCTGGGTTTTAAAATTTAATAAGCTTATCGTTTATATATTATTTTTATTTTTATTTATTTTCTTGTTTTTCCAAATTATAAAATATAGAGAATGGAAATTTTTTTAAACTTACGACCGAATGAAAATAATAATAAGAAAATAATAAACAATAAACAAAATTCAAATTGTTTTTGTTTTCAATATAAATGGCGAACGATTATTTTCAAACTTGGCTTGTATGAACAGGCAATTAGTATGGAAACTAATTTTACTTAAATGTCCGCCGTTGTCAATATCGCAATTATAGACTACTTTTAGAGCGTTTTTCATAACATCAAAATGGCTACTAAATCGAAACTTCAGCACTGCTACGAGTATAAACAAAGAACGTGCAAAAGCAAAGGTGTAAAATAATTAATTAAGCTTCACCTCCTGTCGTTTCTCCTAGTAACTCTTTCCTATAGTTCCAGCACAATGCTTCGCATATGTAGGAGTCATCTCCTGACTGCTGGTCCCAGATAAAAAAAAAAACATCTTTCAAAATTTGTGGCTGTAGCTCTCGAATTTGTGCAATTTGTTGGCCTTGAGTTCCAGGATTGGCTGGGGCTTATTCTCATATACCACAAAGAAAATAGTCCGGTGCTAACAAATCTGTCAAACACGCTGGCCAATTAATTTTCGAATTATTTTTTTTTTAATTATTTTTACATTTTTTTTTAATATTTTTTTATTCTTTCTCTAATACTTGCACCAATTACAACATATATATAGAAAATAACAGTAAATCTTGTTTTAAACTGCAACGAGCGACGTACGAGCCATTCCTAGTTGAGCAGAACGCCTTCTGGTAGATGTTTCTTTCTGGTGTTTCATTAACACTTTGCTCTACAAGCTCAATATTTTCGGCAGTGCGAATTAAACGTGGTCTACCGGTTCGAGGCAAATCTCTGGCGATGCCATGTTGTTGGTGAAGAAGAACTAATGAGTTAATTATGTATTGTAACCGAACTTCAGTTGTAGACGACAAAAAAAAAACACTAATGGGTTGGTAACTGGCAACTGTACAACAGTTCGGTTGCAATCCTTAATCGAGCCATACCAAGCAGCGGAATTTAGGCAAGTCAGGGTGCTGATGGCGAGTAGTCAGCGTGTTGGCTCTGCAACCAGAAAGACCCAGGTTCAATTCCCAGACAGGTCAAATCAGAAAAAAGTTTTTTCTGAGTTTTCTGTCGGTATTTGAGTTATAAAACGTCGGCGAAATAAAATAATAAATAAAATGGTTGCATTAGCTTAAAAATAATGCGTCAAAAAAAACATCAGAGACGAAGCAACTTTGCTTTATAATTAAAACGCAATTGCAGAGTTGTGCAAGAATTAAGCTCTATCTTCCTACCACTTTCACCACCTGTCTATTATCTACCCTATCCCTCTCTCTAGTTCCAGTGCAATGCATTGCATATGTAGGGGTATAGGCCCTGAGCTCTGATCCAAGATAAAAAAGTAGAGTTAATGCAGTTTCAATCTGTATTACAGCATTAACACCAGTTCTGTTGCAATCCATAATCGAGCCATAACTAACGAATTATTGCTTCGAAGAGCGAAATACTGACGTTAAAATGTCGCTGATATGCTCTTGGCGTTAAAATAATTGATCGTTGATTTAAATAACAAAATTATATTATTCTGATTCTTCGTACAGCTGTGAATCTCGCCATTATTTATTCTCGAAGGTGTTATTTATATAATCTGAAGAAAATATATAAAAGAAAAAGTCATTACATTTTTAAACCCCAAGATGGCTTTTTTGGCCCACCCTGTACATATATATGTATGTATGTATGGGATTACTAAAGATGTATTTTCTTTTCTTCTGTTGCTCAAACTGGGAAAAAAAAAATATTATTTTAAAGGATAAGAATTTCGAATACACATTTTAAAAAAATGTGTGACACATATGCCGTTCGTCCACACACATTATAATACTTTCTGAACACACGTGACTAACTGAAGGAACTTTCTCTACACTTCTTGGTGTTTTAATCGCAACATTGAAATAAAACTAAGAAAAGAATAAAATTGTAATTTAGAACTGTGAATAGCTCAGTTTTTTTTTTCTAAGAAAATTTTTTAAAATAGTTTTTTTTTAAGTATTTGGAATACATTACGCAGTTAAGGAATGTGTGGGAGGTATTTAACTAACAAATTTATATTCACGGCCTCATCAACATTCTAACTACATATATTAATGAAAATATATATAATATGAATGATGAATTTATTTATTTGCAATATTAAAAAAAATTCTATTGTATTGTATTTCTTATAAATAATAAAAAAAAAAAAAAATCTTAAAAAAAGTTATAAAAGTGAAAAAAACAATATGTGGTATGTTCTTATAATGCAAGAAAATTTTCTGTAAAATCATCATGTAAGAAAACAATTATGTGTATTTCGAATTCTGCTTCTGATATACTGATTTTATGAGTGATATTAGAACAATCACACTATAAAAGGGACTTCCGGTACCACAAGTTAATACACTGCTGCATATTCCTATAAACGCACATACATTTTCTTGAAACAATCAAGCAAAAAAGAACTACAATACAATTAAAGGCCTGCAAAATAATTATTGGCCGCTCTTAAAACATAACGAACAGAAAATTTAAATTCTTTATTCGATTAATAATTTTATATCTCTTTTTTTTAATAGTTGAATGCAATTTTTAGTGGATTTTTTCAGAAATCACAGTTTGAATGAATGAACATTGTTTAGGGTTGAGAATAGCGAAGATACAACACACCGGAAAAAATTCAACTTTGTCGGACAAAGGTAAAATAATGTAAAATTAACATTGAACCAGGTAAATTTAACATTGGGCAATGTGGAATAAACAAATGACAAATTTTAAATTTTTAAATAATTTAAAAAATAAAAAACGCTATAGAAAAATAAATATTGAAAAACTAATGGTGTTTTCTTTTCTGACAAAAATGTTACATATATGCTACATTTCGTTACTATTTCTATTCCATTTTAAAAAATATGTAACATTAAAAAAAAGCTATTTCGTTCCTTTCTAAATATGTTGCACAAATAACTGGCAAAATATGCAACATTTGACCCTCTACTCTCAAGTCGGGATGATATACTAACCTTTTTTACATCTTTGTTAAGTACTTTTTTATACAAATAAGAATTATGAAAATCAATATACTCTTCACTTTGACTAGAGTTCATCAGACATTTGTTAGAGGAAGATTCTGTTTAATTTATTATTTATTTTAATGTAAACTTTTTTGATACATTTTTGGTTTAGACTTTTTGCAGTTTGTTCTAGGTAATAGCAGCTGATTAGAAAACAATGTTGCTGACGATTTTTATTGATAAAATGCTGCTAAAAACCGTAGAAACAGTGAAACGCTAAGTATACATTAATGTTAAATCTCAAATATTTTGTACCATTGTGGCAGTAAAAAATGTATCACTTTTTAAAAGTATGGGCAAACTGTAGAAAATGTTATCCAGCAAAAGGGCAAAATTTTTCTTCAGAAAGGAAATCACCATAAGGTTAAAATCGCAGACTTTGTGCTTAAATCACTAAGTTGTCAACATATAAAAGATTTTAAGTTCGAAACGTCAATTTTAAGTTAGAGCTGATTCACACTTATTACATTTACCTGATCAGTTTTTTCATATTTATTAATTCAACAATTTAATCGAGCCCGAGGGCCATACACGATTAAAGTTGTATAAATAACAATAGTAATGTAAGTTAAGATAATAGTATATATCTATATATAATTAAATTAATAGTAGAACAGGTATATTAAATTATAGGAGGATAGTAACTAAAATAATCCTTTCAGCTGGAAATGAATCTTAGCCAATATGTTGTTATTGCAAAAATGTTTTAATTCGAAACGCCATTATAAAATGCGTATAAAATAGGCTTAAAACTGCGAATGGAAGGTTGAAAACTTCTTAGGCTAATGGGTAAATAATTCATTGAAGAAATTTTTGTTACATTTTCTTTTGAACATACACGAAAACATTTTACCGTCATGGTTTACAATACTACGTTCATCCAAATACTCAAGAGTTGACGAATCATGAGTTCAAACTTTTTTACATTTTTTTTTTGACAGTTAATCATTTTTTATCGATAACACTACTGAACGATTTGACGTTTTTGCTTTTTTCGTAATATGGTTGTACTCTTTACACCTGATTAATTTTCCCATTACAATATATTTGCGCTCTTCTCCAAAATTTGAACAATGCAGAAAAAATGTTGTGTCATAAGTGCTTTAATTGTTTTTACAACAATCTCTCAAAATAAAGAAATAGGTACGTACAACTGTTAATGGCGCGCTCTCTAAAATTATAAAAACGAGTAAAAATGATATTGGCGCGCTTAAGTGTAAACAAATTTGGACATATCCGGCGTGTGAAACATAAGCGAGCAAAAAAAAGTCGCTGATTTCACTGGATAAATATACTTTGCGTATACTGTTTAATTCTGAAAGATTTTTTGGAAGTTTTTATATGAATATGTGAGATTTCTTCGCTTTTTCAGGAAGTTTGTTGAATGTCTACTGATGAGTTGACTTATGCACTAGCTTAACCATACAAGAAACACACTCTATATAAATAATCGTAACTCATTCGGAGTCTCGTTAAATTTAATATTAATATTAATATTAATTTGATGTTAAATTAACAATAAAATCATATTGATTCAATATCAAAATCATTTTGTTTTTTTTTATACAAGTTGTATTCAACAGGATGTGTAACGTTATTTCCAACTTAATTTAATGTCAAATCGACTCGGCTGACATATTAAATAAACATGACTTAAAGATATTTTAAAGAGGAATCTTGTTGTTTATACGTTATAGAAAACCATGTTGATTTAAACTTGAATTTTTCTGTGTGAATGAGCACCACTGTATGAATAAATTTTACTCAACTTTTAAAATATTATTATTAGATATAAAATAATCTATAGCTATTACTTACGTGTACATATTCTTTAGGAACTATGTATTTTGTATCTTCTTGTTCAAAATACAGTGAAGAACTATTGACGTTACCGCCAAACTTCGATGGATTCATACGACACGATATACTGCCACTACTGTTGATTTCAATCTCCAGAGTTTGAGGTATAGTTTCTATAGACAGATATTGGAAGAAAAAAATAAATAAATAAACAACGCAATAAATAACATTTGCATTGCTAAGTAAATAAATACGAGTAGAAGATAATTTTTCAAACAAATATTTAACAAATAAATATGAAGTAAAACTAATAAATGTAACGACCAGTACGTTATATTATCAGGCAATGAGTGGTATACGAATTTTATCGCTATGTTTTTTTTTTTAGTTGTTTGTTTTCTTTTTTTTTATTTCGTTGTGATAAAACACCTGGTTTGCAAAGACGTTAAAAACCACAAGTAAACAAGGAAAATGTTTTTCTTTTCATTTACCGATAATATTTTCCTCTTTATGATTCTTGCACCAGATATGTAGACAGTCTTAGAATTTATTAAATATACAGGACATGCAGAAGAAAAATAGATGATGCCAGTATTGCAATAAGGCCAGGGATTTACAATCAAATTTTGGTAGTACGATCCGGCAAAATAATCATGTGTGCTCTAAAAGTGAGATAGTGTGGCTAAAAAGTGGAAATGATTAATAGATTTGTTGATAGATCTGCCCGATTTCATAATTTTATGAATTATTTCATAAAATAAAATTGTTATACGCGATTAGAGTTGTATTTCTACGTTGATGACAAACATATGTATATGACAATGTGACTCTGGCAGCAGACTGTCAGCAGACTACCGTTGCGATTCTCTTAAGTGGGACCGGAATCTAGCAGATTTCTTTTTGACATAATCGTAGGATCGTTCGCAGTTGCAAATATTGGAAGCCTTATTACCGCAGCACCGATTGGAGGCTAAGATCCCTGTGTATATTAAAACTAAGTATATAACCGAGGGCTAACTCTTATTATAATGAAAGTCAAAACAGAAAAAAAAATAGATGGGTATCGGTTGGCCTTAGAGGCAATTCCTGAAACTTCCCGATAACTTTAACTCATTCAAACCAAATTAGCTGCATTCGGCAAGTTTTTTAATTCTAAAAGAATTAATCCGCTTCAGAAATTGATTTGACAAGAAATTACGGAGTAAGTAAAAACTAAAAAAAAAATTTTTAAATTTTCGACATCAATATCTTTGGAGCACTTTACAGATTTTTATCAAATCCGATACATATTTTAAGTCCATAAAAATCGTTGAATATATAAACACAATTTGACGAAGTATTTTGGAGTTGTTAGCAGGTTACGGATTTGCGAGTGAGGGTGCAGCACAATCCGCACCCTTGTTATTAGAAAAAAATTAATTTTTCGGAATTTTTCAGCAACGATATCTCTGCAACATATCAATTTTAGTTAAATTAGCAGCAATCTACGCCCATTCCTGATTAGATTTTGAACTTGATCGGTTTAGTACTTTAAAATTTATTGTGAAAAAAATAATTTTTCGAAAATCTTATTTTCGAAATCTAGCGCACCGAATCGGTTTATTATCTCAAGACATCTCAGTGACTTGCGTACAGTTCATTTCGATTTCTTAACGCGTTGACTTGTTTACACACACATCCATACTGACATCACCGCAAAAATATTCAGAATCCATTACGAGCACCTCAAAACGTCGAAATATAATGAAAACTCTATTTTCGAAAATCTGTAACTTCCTATAACAAAAAGTAAAAAAAATTTTATGTACGTGTCATTAACAAGGATTGATGGATCGCTTCATGTCACTATTTTGAAGTGTGTATTGTGCGTCTACACACTTTTAGCGAAACTTTAAACAATAAACTTGTGAAAAAGATTTCCAATATTAAAAATAATTTTTGCAACCTTCCAAGATTTGACAAGATTATAAAAAAGAAGCATTGCACCGCACCGCACGAAATATTCTTCGAAAAGAAAATTAGAATACCAAAGAAGCAAAAAATTAGTGGTGTCCACAATCAGTTGAGTTTTGTAGCGCAAAAAACATTTAGGTATAAGTCGAACTTGAGTTAATATTACATATTTGACAGCGTACTGCAACAGCTGATTACAAAGCGTTTGATTGTGGATAGCAAGACTAACCGGAATAGCATTTTCTTTTCCAATTAATGACCCAACTAGATTTAAAACCAACGTTAAAAAATAATTAAAATCGACAAACTGAGTTTAAATGTGATCTCATCATTTTTAAGAAGAACAAGATTTTCCTGCAATGGAACAGAAGAGGGTGATGTTGGCTGAGTACCGCATTGACTCGAGAGCCCCTGTTCCTGTTACCAAAAATATTTCTGAAGTCCATTTTTGTCGATGCAAATGTACGACTGTATACATACATTACAGTTCGCTCATTCGTCGTTTATTTTGGGCAAAGTAAAACGACCTTTGGTTCAAAAATTAATGCCAATGATGATGCAACTTTACTTCAAAAATTTACAAGATGCGCAACAGCAGAACATTTTGTATTATACTTGCTGAGCAATCCTAATAATAATAGAATAATCCAATAAAGATAGTCAATCTGAACAGTCCCATAAGCGGCTTGCGGCTTGTGAATTTAAAGTAACATTACCACTTCATAATACAAGAGTGGTCGGCCTCTTATCAATTTGTGACGCACCCTAAATTTCAAATGTTAGCATACGATATTAAATTTTAATCTTATTTATTTGTTGAAAATATTTGAGTGAGCAAGCAACTCATACGGTGCAACAATATTTTTTTATTTTTTTTTATTCATTATTTTAAAACTTACCGCCCGGCGAATTGCTCATGCCACAGTGAATGCATTGCAATGAACTAATAGTAAAAGATAGAAGCAACCACTTTGTTGAACTGAAAATTAAAAAAAAATAGTTATTTTTATTTGAAAATATAAAAAACACATAAAATAATAAGAAAATAAAGAACGAAAATTTTATTTATATAGAGTGAATATTTAATCGCATTTCGCGTGTGATAAATATTAACTATACACTCGACTATCGGTTATTTAAAAATTCTCTAATTTTGATTTCTCGAATTGCAGAGGTTTTCAAATTAACGCTGTTTTACTGTAGAACAGCATAAAAGATCCCGCACATTGAATACTTTAATTTAACACAGTTCATCTCATTTACAACACATGTTTCGAGAATAACCTTGTGTATTGCAATTGTAACGATACATTATAGCCCAACTCACAATCGTGTTGTGTATTTGAGACAAATGTTTACAATTTTAAAAATTTCCCACAAGTGATGCAAAGAACACAATTGGGATGAACGACGAATTATTCTTTGTGAACTTTCGTCCTCAGAAATAAAATAGATTTTGGATTGTGAGTTGGGATATTATGTTTTAAAATTTAAGAAAACAATTAGCTATGTCCTTTTTATACTTGCCGATGTAAACAGATGGTCAAAACATTTTCTTTTATAATAATTAAAAATAAAATGAAATAAAAATGGGTACTGCAAAGTGTTTAATTGAAGCCGAAAAAATACCATGACTGTGAAAAATATAGTGATGAAAAAAATAATAAGAACGACTACGTTTACCTCGATTCTGGTAAATATTTTTTTTGTGTACATATGTACATATATTCAGAATATTTAGAATTTTATTTTTTTATGTTTTGATTAATGATAGAAAAACATATAAAAGCATAAAGCTCAAGGCAAATTCATTACCAGATACTCTCACTAGCAAATTCGCCCGTCAGCTGATACAAGAATTTGAAACGTATTTTTGTGCGGAACGTCAAAGTTTACTTTTGTGAGAAAGTTACGAAAAGTAGTTGTAAATAATTTAATAATTGTAATAATATAACACTACTAGATGACCGTCCCGGCTTCGCACGGAATCTGTTTACTAATGAGAAAAAAAATTAGTTTTGCTGTTTTTAGCTGACCCGGCAAACGTTGTTTTGTCATGTATATTATTTCTAGGAAACATTTTTTTTGTTCAATAAAAATAACTTTCTACTATCAGTGTGCGGGGATTTACTTATAATCGAAAGCGTCGTAGACAATGAAAGTATGCTTTATTTAGTTTAATAAATTAATCTTTATCAAAGTAACAAATATATCTTAAATTACAATTCTCGATAGCTATCTAAACATTAAAAATAATTATTAATATTTTTACTATCAACTGTATAGTGAGTAAGACAGGAGACCGGCTTCGTTCTCATCCCTTTAGGGTCAGTCGCCATATTGGACTTAGGTTGATGATAAACTTTTTAAAATCTCCTCATCATACCCTTTCATTTGATAGCCAATGAAATAGTGGGAGTAAAGTGGTCGTGGTTCATTTTAAGGGGATGAAAAATAGATGTGGCCGATTCCCAGACCTACCCAATATACACACAAAATTTCATGAGAATCGGTCGAGCCGTTTCGGAGCAGTTTAACTACAAACACCGCGACACGAGAATTTTATATATTAGATAATAATAAGAATGCAAAATGTATTACTTTTTGTAAAAATTAATTTAATTTTAACTCATATTACACTAATTTAACACGTTATTTTTAGGTTATGTTATCTTTAACAAAACAAATGTATACAAAAAATTTTACGATTGGACGAAAAGCGAATTGACGAATTCGCCTTGCGACAACGTTGTATTAATAGACCTTAATAAAGCTAATAAAAGTCTATATACGCTACCGATATTACCTGATTGACCATTTTGAAGCCATAATGAACAAACTGTGGTAACCAGCAATATTTCGTCCTAAAAGTACTCTTTTAGCTGCGCTGGAAAAAGTACTTTCTTGCATTCGCCAGGTTTGTCTACTTCACTTCGTATTTGCTGGTCTAAAAGAACATTCGTAAAATGAAACTTGTAATGAAATTTTTGATTTATTTAAAATAATTAAATAAAGATAATATTAAAAAGTTTAACATCTACATAAAACCATTGATTTACAGCCAAACATAAATCAGCGTGCTTATCTTTTTCACTTCTACTGGCAAAAGTTTATCGAGTAAAAGAACTCCCTATTGTACATTTTTGTATAAACGAATGCATTTCGGTCAAATTGATTATTTGCATACAAATACATCGGAATCAAAATTTTATCATTACTTTTCTTCTTAATAGTTCTAAAATGCTCAAGTAACTCGAATAGGGATCTATGGACTCGTATACCTTTGAATCAATCTTGCAAAAAATCTTCACCGTATGTTACTGGTGTTTTGAAGTAACAGCAAGCTGTATATTTATTAAATAATTCATATAGGCGTGGCGCCCCCATACAAAAATAATATAAAATTCAGTATGTCTGGAGCGTGATAACAGTAAAATTATTCAAATTTAGTGCAGATAAGTTGGTTATCAATACACTGTTTCTAGAATGATTTTTCTCGCAATTGAAATAAATTTTCAAAAATCTGAAATTTTAGTTTCTTTGTTTGATTTATTAGAACTAAATATGTATGTATGTACATTATTCGCTTTAACAAAACTAAGTGCTTAAGTCCATTTAAGTGTACTGCTAACTAGGTAGTAGTGTTATTTATATGGACAGGAGTGTATTTAACAAAACTTCTAAAACATCAAGTAGATATTGGGCAGGTAAATCACTTAAAAAAGAAAGTGGTCACGAATCTTTAACGATAAAAACAAATTGCTCTACCGAAAATGAAATGGGTTACTGTCTGTGTTTATTTTATTTTTCCGACCAAAATTAATTGGCAATTTTCTCCAATACACATGATGACATTTGAAAAAAAGAGGTATTAAGTATTTAACTTAAAAAAGTTGACACATTCACGAAAGTCCAATGTCTTAGTAGTTCCATCAGCAATAGTAATCATGACCAACAACATAGTCCGGTTTAATATAGTAAAACTTTTTATTCTTTTGTCTTTTTTAAGCTTTAAACAACACTTCAGCAATTTTGACGCAAGATATGAGAAATTATCATTTAGAAAAAGCCGAGTATCAACAGCACCGGTAATAAGATCAGAGATTTTGACATGTTTATGTTTGAAGTATTTGGACATAATCATATCACGTTTCGATATTTGTGAAAGCTTCAAAAGAACACCATTTTTATTTTTAATATATATCACCTCAGTAATATCGTTGCTATCAATTTCCACATTAAGGCACATGCAGAGTTTGCAGATAAAAAATTTAAGGTCACTTAAGTCGGTAGGAAGACCGGTAATAACGATGTCGGTTCTGTATAAGCGATGCTCAACTATATGATTCAGTAGATCAATTTCATAGAATTTACTCTTGTAGGCGGTGTCATTAGAATCCACAGTCAAAAATTTCAGTTTTGATTTCTTTGAGACTATTTGATAATTCTGCGCGAACTTCATTAGCAAGGGAGTCAACCTTTGCCTTGATTTCAAGATTTAATGCATTGATAGAATTATTAAGTACCATGGGAGAATTACGTACTTCAGTTTTAAAAGCAGCCTCCGAGTTTTCCGGTGGGTTTTGCTTACACAGCTTACAGGTGTAAGCCATATTGCGATTTTTGTCTAATGCAGCGAATAATGATTTAGAGATCTCTTCACAATCGGCGTGAAACCAAAAACCACATAATCTGCACAGCAAGCATTTAGTTCCAGTGGTATTTAAATTGCACGAGCCACACGGGTAGGACATTTCGTTTAATTTCAATTATAATTCACAAATATGTATGTATGTCGACAATGTATGTAACTATGCATGTATAACCAAATAACAGCACCAAAAAGAATGAATACCGGTAAAATTACAGTATATAAAATAACCTTGTGAACAGTTATTTTTGTTGTAACTGTTTAACAAGTTATAAGATTAAAAATGTTGATTAATTTATTATTTAATAATTCACTTTTAGAAAAATTTTGATTTCTATTTTCAGGGAAACAATAATTTGCTCTGTATTAGATTAATTTATTATCTTTGTATGTACTTATACCAAGTAGAGCCAAAAAACAGACGATTATCTAAGCATAGCGTTACCAAAGAGGGGAATTTACTTATTTGCATATACTTAAGCCTCAGTTAGTAAAAACGTAACACGTTCGGGGCGATCAGCTAGCAATGGCTGTAACATACGTAAGTAATGCTCGTTGCTTTTTACTAAAATCGTATCTTTGAAATTGTCACTTAGAAAATCTACAGAAAATAGATTTTTACGTTGCATACGTTGTTTGCAATCGCCAATAATCTGGACTGAAGCGCACAAAATTTACAGGTAGCATTTGATTACAAAGGAAGCAATGGGTATCTATACCTCATGTAACCATTAGTCAAGGTTTTGTATTGAACAAAAGAACTGCATAATAGAATTTATAGGAAGTAAATGCACTAAAACGAGATTGTAACTGTGTTCCTCCAATTGCACAATAAATAGTTACATGTAATACCTATTTAGTTGGACGTACTTATGCCTCATAAAAGTATATGCCATGCATAAAGGTAGCAGTCATAATCTTCATGTAAATACACATTTCTTACATACATATCTCTCATTTTTCTTCAATAACGTCATAATCCAAAATATACACTTTTTTAGTTAATAATGCAGTACAATTCTTCATATCGACGTTTATCTTGTGCAAAGAATTCAATAGTTTCAGAACTCAGCTCGTGGCAGAAGAATATTTTTTGTTTTCACCATTAAAAACGATGTAAATTTAAAACTTTAAGTACGGTTTTAACAAAACTATTTTTTTTGAATTATGACGTTGTTGAAATAAATGGGCATAATGTAAATATGTGCTATGTAGATCATGCATATAAATACATATATACAATGGAAACAAACACAAGAAGACAGTTTTGTTCATACCCTACAATTGGTACGAAAGCTGAATTCGTGCACTACGAAAAAAATTCGTTGTGTATATATGTATGCCGACTTTAACACAATTACAACGAAAAAAACAGCTGTTAAGGTAATTTGATGTGTATAATTCAGGGTAAAAAATCGGTAGTTTATTCATACAAACAACTGAAGCTGAAAAATGGCTGTTTGACAGCTCAGCCAACAGCTTTGGCCGTTTAGGCAGACAGCTTTTTGAGCACTGGTATAATTTCGAACTTTGAACGATCTATTAGTCGTATGGCATATTATTTAATAGCATAAAAATAACTATCGACAACTATGGTTTGACAATTGAGAATGTCAAACTGTGTTGACAATTCTTTTCAGTAAGGTTTGGCAAGTAATCATGACTCTCTTAACGATTCAAAACCATCAACAAGACAATATTCCGAAGGGAATATTTTGGAACAAAATTCCGTAAGGATGTAGGCTTGCGTTTGCGTACCTTTTTTGGTTAATTGGCTGATTTGATTCTGGATGAAGATGAGCATTTTTATCAAAGAATTGTGTTTAGTGATGAACCTCATTTCTATTTAAATTGACGTACCTGGAGCGAACAAAATCCTCAAGCCGTTAAAAAATCACCATTATATCCATTTGGTCCGGTTTAGACGCTCTGCTCTTGCGGTAAATGGCGAACGCTATCGAGACACGCAGACTGGATTTTTTTCGAAAAATTAATCAGCTTAACATCAACGACATTTGTTTCGACTAAAGACGGCAAAATCAATTGTTTGACAACTTTATTTCTAGAACTGGTCGTGTTTACTAGCACCCGCCCCTTGGTGCGATTTCACGCCACACGATTAGTTTTCGTGGTGCTTTGTTACGTCAAACTAGCAATTCTTGAAGCATTGTTCGCCAGTATGCAGCTTAAAAACACCCGATACATATATGTATGTATATATGTATGTACAATAAAAATGGGAAGCACTCATGAATTGCACAGCGATTAAAAATAACAAACGTCATTTATCAGAAGTTCAAACTTTTAATTTTTGGAATTTAAGAAAAAATGTATAAACAATAAATTATTTTTGATAGCCAAAAAAAAAAAACAATTCTAAGAATAAGCAACAAAAAACGATAATAATACCATATAATTTTATCTATTTCTCTTAATTTATATACTACATATTAATATAGAAATGTGTGTATGTATTTATGGCTGTATGTACATATGGATATACCTATAGATCTACGTGAACATGTAGTATAAACGGCCACATACATACGTTTTCTTTTTTATTTATTTATTTCTTGGTTTTTTTTTTTTGCTAACAAGAAGTAACAAAATTTTAACATTTCATTCCCGGAATTTTATTGTCGTTTGAATAATTTCAGCAGATATTAGGTTATTTATTATGTATTATTAATTTTAGTTTTATTAAAATTTTTTTTTAGGTTTGTTTCGAGGTCGTAAAACAAATACCTACACACTTAAAACCAGTCATTAAACCAATCAAGAAAAATATAATTTTAATGCAAAAAGGCACTTAAGAAGCTTTTAAGGTGACAGATAAACAAATGACTGACAGGCAGATATCTACTATCAATTTTCTTCGTATAAAATATTTAGGGCGGGGAATTGAAAGAAGACAAAAATACCTATATACGCACGCACGCATGCACTGAACTCTTCAAAATAAAATCAAATACAAAAACAAGATGAATTCTAAAGAAACATCACGCTAACACCCAGTCAACATTTGAATGATTGTTTTTCTAAAGTTACCAAACTGAGTCTTCTGAAACTGCAGTACCTAATATTATTGTGAGAACTGCGGTGTTAGTCCCCGTCCATATTGTGAAACATTTGCTGCAAAACTTTTGAGTTTGTTGACGAGAAGGGGAAGAGGAGTGGAAGTATGTACGCTGTTTCATGTACATGCAGCTATTGTTGAATTTCTTATTTGCATCTTTTGAGATGAGGTGTATTTGACGTTTCATTTTATTTCTTTTCGTTTGGTATACTGTTAACTTCTATCATAATAATAGCTACCCTGTTTTATTGTTAATTTTTTGTGAAATATAATCAAAAATTTAAAAAAAAAAAAATATAAAATTATATAAAAATTATTATATAATTTTTCTTCTTAGCGTCCATTTTGCTTCAAATGTGTATCCAAAAAAAAATATTCACACCTATCACAGGGTAGTTATTTTATATTTACATTCGGTATTGAGAAATGTCAAAAAAAATTAAAGAAAGAAGATAGAAGGGAGGAATAAAAAATACTAAACATGAAGCAAAAGTTTCATGTATGGACACTGCTGAAGCTTCAAAAGAGAATTCAAAAAAGTTTTGCAGCAAATGTTTCACAATATGGACGGGGACTTACTCTGTATTTCAAATCGAAAGGAAATGTTATCGTATGCCAATGTAAATAACATACAATTCGAATACTTTTCATTTCGTTTCGAATTACAGAGTAAGCCCCCTTCTTCACGGTCTTGAATCACGGTCTTAAATTAGACAAATGTGAAAAAGCATTAATATTAAAGAAATTACTAAATAAAAAATATATGTGTGACAGATGAACTACAGCAAAACACATTTTTTTTCGAATTGCATACGGTTTTTATACTATTAAATAAAAATTTTGTTGCTTAAATCGATAGATAAAATCCAATATGTTCTATCTATCTATCCCATCCACAAATTTTTCCTAATCCACACAAAGTTTTCGCAATGGCAGCAAAATTTGCATGCGAGCAGTGACATGATTTTAAATTATCAAAATAAATTACAGGATAATACGACAATGCGATTTAAGCAAAGAAACTTTTGATGAAAGAATAATTTCACCTAATGATTCAATTAATTGGCCACTCACAATTTCTAAAAAAATTTCCTTTTTTTCCTATGCAAAATCCATACATATTTATGTATGTAAGTATATTTACATAAGGGTGTTTTAGTGAATAAAGCTTAATTTTTTTCTTAATATTTCTATGTGCTTACGTTTAGGATTGTACAATTTAGATTAAAAATACTATTTTCAAAGGTTTAGCTCAATCGGATATTACCTTCCTTTTTTCACAAAATGCCGTAATGTTTCTGATTTTACTGATGTGGGTTTAAATTCATTACAAAAAATACATCAAAGTAAACGTTATTTTATTTGTTCCTTAAAAATAAAAATTTTTAAAAAGTATATGGCTTTTGACATTCTAGGGGAGTGATGATACGAAACAGAACATCAAATTAAGGAACTTTTCTTAAAAATATTAAAGATAAATTGATAAATTCTGAATCAGTTTGTCGTTCCATCAACTTATTGTAATATTGTATAATTCTTAAAATGCTGACTGGGCAGCATCAGTTTCATTTCAAAGATGTGAAGAAGGCTTCTTGGAAAATTAAAAAGCATAAATTGTTTTTAAAATGGCAATTAAACAGACGTTCATACATACACATGTTACATGCACTGCATATGAATGTGTCTATATTTAAGCACACATGTCAAAAATAGTGCTGCTAATTCAGCCGATTTTAGGCATACAAAAATATGTTCCTCGTATCCGATATTTTTATATTTTCTTTTACATGCGTATTTATTTATCCTGGACCAGCTTCAGTAGACGACCCCTATACAGGCGATGCATTGTGCTGGAACTAGAGAAAAAAGATAGTAGGAGAAATGACAGGAGGTGAAGCTTCTCTATGTTACAACTCTGCTTTTGCACGTTCGTTGTTTCAAAGCAGTGTCGATGTGCCACTGATGTCAAGGAGACGTATTAAGCTGTGATGCTTTGTTTTAGTAGCCATTTTTAATAATTAGTTTATTTCGATTATGCTACATAATTCCGACGAAGATGACTGCTGAATCCGGGACTACTAAGTGGCCAGTGACTGTGCCTGCGCCACTGAAACCTTCAGACAAAAAATGACACAAAGCCACACTAATGTAGATCAGAGAAAAAATGCTAAATGTTTTTATGACTCAGTCTGAAACTGGAGTCGAACCCAGAAAAATATTTTTTTTGATTTTGTAGTCGCCGAGCAGACTAATTTAACCATCGGCACCTTCCATGCGTTATATATTTAACTCGATGAATTTACCTTTACACATATGAATGCTTTCCATATAACAAGTTATTATCAAAAGATGCATTAATGATTGATAAAATATTATTATTATACGAGAAAGTGATTTTATTATTGTTAGTTGGATACACTGTTTTAAATTTTGTGCTTTTGGTGGTAACATTGCAATAACAACACACAAGAAAACAAAATTTTTCATTGTAATTTCAAAACAAAAAAATTTACTGAATAACTGCACCCCAATATATAATCTTTATAGGGTAAAATATGTAATATAATCTGGAGAAAATAATTTGTATGTAGGTATGCGTAACATTGTATAAGAAACGTTTTATTCATTTCATATATTGCAATCCGTGATTGGAACAATAAACACATCAAAATCGAAAAATCCAAAAATTTTATGAAAGAAAACGTAACTCACCACGTAGGCCTCATTATTGCACTTTAAATTTCTTTTGTTGCAGCGTTTGTTGTTTGATTCGTATATTTTCCTTGTAATTGGAGAGTTTTTGTGCAATTTTGTATGTTGCTATTGGTATGTAAATATATTTTCAGATTAAGAACTGCACGGAACTTTATACAACCGCCATTACAAGTAATTGAGCCAACAAATATTGCATTTATTTGTGGTGTACATCAAATTTCTTTTCACCGAATTAATGAGCACCGACTTTTATGCACAAATTTAACAACAAAAAAAACTCAACCCATGCACAATTTGATTGGCTCTTGCGATAAAAATAGAATTATCAATTATTAGAATTCCTCTTTTTTTCAACGAGTCTACAAAGTGTAACAATTTTACCATCAAATACTTTCATTTGAAAACATTTTTCATATTTGTTTTTCGTTGCAAGAACAGTTTCTCACTTTTATCATGGACACAAGATAACAAACATTTTTTAATTTTATTTTTGTTATTTTCTTATTAGATTAAAACGCCAGTAATTACAAATATCAGTATGAAACATTATTTTCATTTGCTGGTCCACCAAAGTTCAATATGAATATGTAGAGCAGCTACATTGAATATTTATTGCTTTTACACTGTTATAAAATACCAAAAATATTAATAATATTTGTTGTTAGCACTTCCATTTATTTATTTCTTACATGTAAAAATAGTGAAAACGACATAATAGAAGAAAAACCAATCACAAATAAGTAAAGTTTTAGTGACGAATTTAATAAACTACTACTGAATACCGATTTGATGTCCTAAAGATGAAGCTGCCAGATCAAATCATGAATGTTTTTGGGACAAAAATCAATCAGATGTCAGGTTAGTCGACTTTTACACTTCGACATTTGAAATGAAGAAGAAGGATTGAAGAGGTAAAGTGTATATTACACAGTCTCTGTACCGAACATTTTTGTTTCTCTTTCCTACTTTTCGCAATTTTCATCTTGTTGACTCATATTATTTTTCTCACTTCATCGTTGATTTACTACTATTGGCTGTATATTACACAGTATATTTACATACACAAATAACATACATACATGACTGTAAAGAATAATTTAAAAATGTATGTCTGTCTATTAATGTCCAGAACGTAAAATGTTTGGGCAAGGCCAAAAGAGAATTTAAAAAATTGCCAACTTAAAATTCCTTAAGTGTAAAAGCAGATTTAATATTAATAGTAATACCGTTTACACATAAGATTAGCATTTGCAAAGGCTCAATACACTCATAATATCAGGTCCGGTCGTAGCGAATTTCTCATGCGAATGAATATTTGGCACTTCGCTATCAGTAGCTGTCAAAAAGATAAACAATGTTAACCTGTTATTGCAAATTTACTGGATTACATTAAAGTTATAATCATTCGTCAATTTGCTTAACACATCGATCATAAAATTTTCTGTAACCGTGCTTTCTTGAACATAACATAACTTAAAAATATCCTGTTGAATTAATGTAATATAAGTTGAATTTAAATTATTTACTGCAAAAATAATTTATTTTCTTATCTATTTATTATAATATTAGATTATTATAATTAATAACACTATTTTATATAATTTATTATTAAAATTATTAAATTATTCACAATCACTTTTCTTAACTTTTTCACAAAAGTAAACAATCCTTGACGTTCGGGGTAAAAATACGTTACAACCCGTTGAATCAGCTGACGAGCGCATAAATATTAATTTTACCTGAAAGCGAATTTATTTATTTAAAAAGTGATAGAAAAGAAGTATTATATATTTTTTTTTTTTTTTTTTTTTTGCAATATATTTATTAAGCTTGAGGTCTTTTTCTTTTATTTTATTTGGTTTTATTATTCGATATTTCGTTAACAGCTTGTTAACATCATCAGGAATAATAGGAAATTTAATTTTTTGAAATATAAAATAATTTTTGAAACATGTCACAAAATTTTTGTTATAAAATTTGATTGAAAATGAAAAAATGTGTAGTATTAATATAGGCGCATATAAATATAACGAATTCTAAACTTAAATAAATATATATACATATATACATACACATATATACATATACATACACACATACACACACACAATATAGACCGAATAACATGTATATATATAAACATATATGCACATATGCACACATATATAGATACATACACAAATATAAACTTTCTTAACAAGTTCATACAAATATATATATAAATACATATATACAATGTACACACACGCATACACATACACATGTATATCCATACATAAATATGCACACATGTACAAATATACATACATAAATACATATATAAACACATAAAAATGCATATACAAACATACACACAAGCATATTCATATGTACACACTTGCATATACATACATATACACGCATTCATACATATACTCATACATATACGAATGTACTTACACACATGGAAACATACAGTCATAAACATGTACATATGCAGCCACAAATACATGTACATGTACACATACATATATATATGTATATATTAAAAAATTATTAAATAACAATAATTATAAATAAAAATAATAATAAAAAGTTTTTTAACAATTAAATGCATGATAAAAATGTATATAATAAAAAAGTGTGATTTGTTTAACAATTTTTAACATAAATATTTACATATGCAAAAATATGGAAAATATTACATAATAACAATTATAAAGAACTAATAAATGAGATATATATATATGTCAATTTTTTACAAGAAATGTTCAATAAAAATAATAAAAATAAATTTTTTCATTTTCAATCAAATTTTATAACAAAAATTTTGTGACATGTTTCAAAAATTATTTTATATTTCAAAAAATTATAATTTCCTATTATTCCTGATGATGTTAACAAGCTGTTAACGAAATATCGAATAATAAAACCAAATAAAATAAAAGAAAAAGACCTCAAGCTTAATAAATATATTGCAAAAAATATAATAAAAAAAGGTCAATTAATAATATAATTAAAAATTATATATTTTTTTTAAATTAATACAAAAATCTTTTATTTACATGTAAAAAGCGTGTATTGCATCAATTCACAATTCAACACGCACATTTGACATTTTTTTCAGTGTAAAATGCAACCATTAAATTAACGAAAAAATCAACCCTGCCATATAGAAGCTTTCCGCCATTTTATTTCTTGACTTTCATTGAATTTTCTTCATTTCTGTTCCGGCCAGAGACTTGGTGAGTTTTATTGATAAATTTCTTAGGACGTTCACTTGAAAAAAATAGTTTTTAAAGTGCATTTTGTGAAATTAATATTGAAAAAAAAAAAGAGTGAATAAAATGGAAGGTGCAGCTAAAACTGAAGTTAACGGGTGCGGTCCATTGCCACAAAGGCAGAAAAATCAAGGTGGTGGTAATAAAAATTTTAATAAATCTGACGGCGGTCCTGCAGAGAAAAAACCACGTTTTAATCAAGGTGGTGGAGGTGGTAATAATAATGCGAACAATAGAGGATTTGGAAATAATAATAATAATAATAATAAAGGATTTGGTGGTAATAGTCGGAATAATAGTCGCAATCGTGGTGGTAGCGTCGGCGGTGGAAACAGAGGAAATTTCCAGAATTCGCAGGTAAGCCTTATTTATGCTATAAGGAATTGGTTAAATTATGTATGGCCAAATGAAATTTATTTGGTTGCGGAATATTCTTTCTGAAAGTCTGCATCCAAAGAAATTTTCAGGTGTCTTAACAAAATGGCTGACAATTTATTTTTTTTCTTTGCCTCGCCTGCGATCAGAGCTGCCAGATAAAATTCTTCAAAAATCGTCAAAATCATTGAAAAATGTAATAAATTATTGCACAATGCAAAATGTGTATTTTACACGCAGCCAATCGTTCAACTTTTGCTTTCAAATTTTTTACATGTAGAGTTTCTCGAAATTATGTGTATTGGTAGCTGCGCTAAAGTTTTGGGCAATTTAAAAGTAAATTCATTTATGAATAAGGCTTCGCTGTTCATAAGAAGTTTTCCTGTAATATAGAAATCAAACTCAAGTATGTGTGTTTAGTAAAAACAACTTTAAAAGTGGAAAGACAAAAATTGAACGTGTAACACACATGTTATGCATTTCTTTTATATGAATCAAAAAAAGAATTCATCTCCATATTAGAGCGTATTAATTTAAACGGAGAACCATACAAGATAATATCACATCGCACTTGGGCGATAATGTAGCAATAACCCTACAGTTTTTCATATAGAACTAAAAACATTTTCTTTCTAAAGGATTTGTTCAGCTTTAGGTCCGTTGAATACAGGTTAGGTTAGATCGGCAGATTGCTTATCTTCAGAGGATATATATTAGCAGGTAAATTTTAAAAAGTTTCAATTACGCAACCTATTTTTTACCATTTACATTCCTTGTGTAATTCTTGCTCAGGAACGTAGTTTTTAGAGCTGTGTATATGTACAATAATGTTTTTTTTTATTTCATTTAAAAGGCCTGATTCTTTTTGGGTTGTGAAAGTCGAGTTATCAGTTTATATCTACATTTGTATTGTAGCTGTAAACTTTCCAAAAAAGAGTATATTCGTAGTTAAATTGCTTCTGCATTTAATTGATTTTACAAAATTATAATTCGCTCATTTCCGAAATGCTTATTTTCTTCGATGTTGTCTACATAAAATGCGGAAATATTGCGAAATATTTAAATTTTTAAGGAAAAAAGTTCGTAAAAAAAATCGGCAAAATTACGATAAATCGTCAAATATGGCATCCATGTCTGCAAAACATACCTTGCAGTGCTACCAACATTTTGAATGGAAGTAAATGTGGAATACATTGAATAATTTATAGTACATATTATTAAATTTGAGAATCATATCCCTTACAAGTGTATCAAACATTTTTATAATTTATATTTTATATGCAGTAACAGTAGAAAACTAGAAGACAGTAATTTAAGTAAGCATCTACTAGATAACACTAATTTTTATATTTCAGAAATTCTTCGTTGATAGATGTGATATGTAATCTTCTTAGTCCCCGTCCATATTGTGAAACATTTGCTGCAAAACTTTTTTGAATTCTCTTTTGAAGTTTCAGCAGTGTCCATACATGAAACTTTTGCTTCATGTTTAGTATTTTTTATTCCTACTTTCTATCTTCTTTCTTTAATTTTTTTTGACATTTCTCAATACCGAATGTAAATATAAAATAACTACCCTGTGATAGGTGTGAATATTTTTTTTTGGATACACATTTGAAGCACAAGATATAATTTGAAGCAAAATGGACGCTAAGAAGAAAAATTATATAATAATTTTTATATAATTTTTTATTTTTTTTTTAAATTTTTGATTATATTTCACAAAAAATTAACAATAAAACAGGGTAGCTATTATTATGATAGAATAACAGTATACCAAACGAAAAGAAATATAATGAAACGTCAAATACACCTCATCTCAAAAGATGCAAATAAGAAATTCAACAAAAGCTGCATGTACATGAAACAGCGTACATACTTCCACTCCTCTTCCCCTTCTCGTCAACAAACTCAAAAGTTTTGCAGCAAATGTTTCACAATATGGACGCGGACTTACATGTTTCTCCCCCTTATCTTACATATATAAATTCAGAATTACTGAAATAGAAATTTCCAAAGAGTATAGGGAAAATTTTTTTATATTTTATATAGTGAATGAACTCAAAAACTATTTCGTATATTAATAGTATAACTGTTATTTATAGGTACTGTAGGAAATCAATATACTGATTAAATTTTTACTTATTTTTAATTGTGTTTATTTCATTAATACATAATGAATACAAAAGCCAAATTGTCCGTAAAACCTATTACATAGAAATGGAAATATCAATATTCGTGTTACGTACAGTACGGATTGGCACACTAAGGCTGAGCTGTGCTATTAACACTTATCAGTTTTATAACTACCCAGAATAAAAAGGAATGAGTTTACTAGGAATTTGTATTTTCATAATTTTGAAATTATAAGTAATTTCATTTTTAACTTATTCTGACATTCACTTTAAAAAACTAAATACACATGAAGGAAAGCGTTTCGGAGAGGTAGAAATTTCCCCCTTTCGCCTTCCTGGTCCTAGTTTAAAATAAAGTAATTAGTGCACCAAAATGTCATGGTGATCGGATAATCGGTTTGGCCGCGCGTAAAATACGAACAAATATTAATTTTTATATATTAGAAGATATACATATGTATGTATGTATGGAAGTGTGGTTCGTCATAAGTTTATTAATACACGTCGAAGCTTTTTAGAAAATCTTATAAATTTTTAAAACAATTTTTTCAGCAAAATCAGCAGCAACAACCTGCTCAACAACCAGCAGCAGAAGTCAAACCTGAGGTTGTAAAAGCAGAGGAACCTGTTGCTAGTACTGACACTAAACCTGTTATGCCAAATAATCCCCAACAACAACAACAACAGCAGCAGCAACAGCCACCGCAACAACAACAACAACAGCATCAAAATCATGGTAATATGAATAAACAAGGCGGAGGTAATCGTGACCACATGGGTGGTGGCGGAGGTAATCGTGACCACATGGGTAGTGGTGGTGGTGGTGGCGGCGGTAATCGTGACCACATGGGTAGTGGTGGGGGTGGTGGTGGTGGCGGTAATCGCGATCACCGTGATCGTGGCCTAAAACGGGAACGCAACTTTGATGGTCCTCGCGGTGGTGGCAGAGATGGTCATAGAGGAATGGGTGGTGGTGATAATCGTGGAGGGCCTGGTCGTAACGATGAGTTTTTTATAAATCAACGTTTACGTGCTATATCTGGGCCCACGCATGAAATACCTGTAGTTGAGACTACAGAAGAAACGAAATTTTCTGGCCGTAATCGTCTGTACGTGGGAAATCTGACTAGCGACGTTGGTGAAGAAGATTTACGCGAACTTTTTAAACCATTTGGTGAAATCGGAGAAGTATTTAGTAACCCAGAAAAAAATTTTGCTTTTCTCAAAATGGATTTCCATGCAAATGCTGAGCGTGCAAAACGTGAGTTGGATGGCAGTATGCGTAAAGGTCGCATGCTACGTGTTCGTTATGCCCCAAATGCAACTATTTTAAAAGTTAGCAATCTCACAGCATATGTATCTAATGAATTGTTATACAAGTCATTCGAAGTTTTTGGACCAGTGGAAAGAGCCATTGTAAATGTAGATGATCGTGGAAAATCCACAGGGGACGGTGTTATTGAATTTGCTAAAAAATCTTCGGCTAATATTTGCATGCGTTTCTGCAGTGAAAAATGTTACTTCCTTACCGCTTCTCTTAGACCATGCGTCGTTGAACCGTTTGCCAATGAAGATACAGACGGTTTGCCGGAGAAATCGCTTAATAAGAAGATGCCAGAGTTCAATCACGAACGCAATGTTGGTCCTCGTTTTGCCGAAAATGGAAGTTTTGAGCACGAATACGGCACAAGGTGGAAGCAATTGCACGAACTATATAAGAATAAACAGGAGGCATTGAAACGTGAATTAAAAATGGAAGAAGAAAAACTGGAAGCTCAAATGGAATATGCACGATATGAGCACGAGACAGAACTTCTTAGACAAGGTAAGTTTATATCTTATTTTTCTAAGTTTGTCCAAGTCATGCATTTTATTCGAAAAATTTTTATTTCTTTCAGAATTGCGCAAACGCGAATCTGACAATGAACGCAAAAAAATGGAATGGGAGTCACGTGAAAAACAAGCAGAAGAATTGCGCAAACGCGATGAAGAACAGATGCGGCGTCAAGAAAATGAAATGCAATCACGTATGTTGCGTCAAGAGGAGGAAATGCGTCGTCGCCAACAAGAAAATACATTGTTCATGCAAGCCCAACAATTGAATTCTATGTTGGATCAACAAGAGGGTGGTTTCAGTGGAAACTGTAGTAATTTTGACACCTTTGCCAATCCTAATAATAACAACAACAATTCGGCATTTGATTTCCGCGGTAAGTTTGAATATTGGATAATTAATTCATTACAGAGCCAAACTTAATCAAAGAAATATTGTGTACATTAAATGAACTGCTTGTTCTGACAACTTTGAGATAATAATTTTATCAAAATTTTTAATAGTGATGCAATTTAAATTTTAATTGAATTTGTATTAATTAATATTATTTATAAGCAAAAATTTACAAATATTCTCTTTAATCTCTTTAAAGAGCAATACAAAAGCACTTAAAGGATGCATGCCATCATAATCGCAACAGAATTTTTGAATTACATTTTTCATATTCATAACCATTGCTACAACAATACAACAGCAATACTGTCCAAAAAATTGGGTCGGTTATAATGAATAGATGTCGCGCATCAAACTCATTGACAAAAGTGATGAACATAAACAAACATTTCAGAATTGTGCGTTGATTATAATCATTATATGCCGCGTACCAAATTTATATATACAAGTGCTGCAAATAAATAAATTTTGACAGATTGTCTTAAAAACATGTGAAAGTTTTTTTTCACAACAAGTGTGACAATTGGGACCATAATAAACTGGGACCAAGCGGTAATAATTTCCAAGAAATCTGAGATCAATAAAAACTTTCAGAATATCTGAGATCAATCTATTATTTTAATAAAAAAAGAAAAATTACTATCTAGTGCAATAGCACAATTAGTATAGATAGGCTTTTAAATGTAATGTCTCTTCGAAACGGTTATCAAATGCTACGATATGATTTTGCAATGAATCTAGATTGTAGACCTGTAGGTGGGTTTGTTATTAGTTTTCCAGTGGAAAATCCTGCAGTTGATTGATATGCTATGTCCAACGTTAGGTTAACTTACGACTGGAGTTAAATAGCATTTATGTAAAATGCGGTCATTAATTTCATAAAATTTAAGCTGAAATGCTCCCTATCCTACTGTTTCAGCAAACATACCAAGCTGAACTTTTATCGTCATATACATACAGAGTGCAACATTTTTTTGTTCATTGATTTCAGATATTCCGTACCTAGATATAACCGTGTTAAAATACAGGAAAAGTGATAAAAATCCACCTCGAGCAAAAAAAATTCGTATGGCCATTAAATTATTAATGCAGCCAACTGACAAAACGAGTGATGCAGAAGTTCCTATTTTCGGTTCAATTTCACGTGCAATTCTCAGAATTGATATCAATGATATTGATTTATCCCAAGCTCTAGTTGGATTTTTCACTCATACTATCTGCCAGTCCAATCACTACCAAATTGTTTGCCACTGTGATATTTTAAAAACGCAAGTCATGTAATTCATGAACACTACAGGTACGACCGTCATGATACTGATTTGGATTATCACACCAGTGCGTATACCTTTTCCACCAGGTCCCAAATTTGAGGCTGTATACCACACAAAATGGCTAACTGAAGAATGAGGATCACTGGTTTTTATGCCGAAGTAATTTAATGATCTATATACCTCAATTATAATATCTTTATAAATCTAAAATTTTTTTTTATGAATACTTATAATAATTTTATTTCGCTTTTTATATTTAAAAATCTTTTATTAATATTTTACAGGAAATAATGCTGGCAATAATCCCTCTAACGGTCCCAATAACCCACAACAGGTACGTCCATTTTTTAATATGTTCCAGAGGCAATAATTCAAAACATTCAAATTAAAAAAAAAAAAAGAAAACTTCAAATCATTGATAACCTAAAATCAAGGAAACTTACCTCTATTACGGTTCTCCACTTATAAAATAGTTTGGCTGCCATTGCTAAATTCGCATTGCCATTCTCACCTCAACCGACGGTTTACATTTTACTTCTTTTTGGTATTGTCATTTACAAATTTTTGCAACTTTGGCTGAGAGAAACGTTGTCTACACACAACAGTTTATTAGTAGTGGAATTTTTGCAGCTTCAGTTTGGTGTGAACTAAAAAAGGAATTTTTTTTTTCTTATACTATATGCACTTTTTGGAAAGAATCCAACCGCACAGATTTGGGTAAGGCTTTATGCCATTCGACAAATAACAAAACGCTTCTGTACTCAGCTGGAAATAAATACCAAATCTGCAAAATTTTGTTTTTTTTTAATATATAATTCGTTACAGATTTTTTAACACTCCTTGCCTTTGTATTGGGAGTTCAAGATATGAATCATTAGCATTTTGCTTATGCTTAGTACATCTATATTAGCGGCTTCGTATTTTCGTCGTCAATTCTATACTTCTGTTATATATGTATGCATGTACTTACATTTGCTATATTTCTTTCAAATGAAACACTTCTCTAAAATTTTGCTTTCTTAAATTTTCATACGAATATAAAGATAATTTGATACTTTAAGTTGGTAACGCTATAAATTCAACTAAAAAAACAGTTGTTTCATGCACTGCTTGACGGTCCATACTGTGAAACAGTTTACATATTAAAGAATTTCGTTTGTGGGCGAGAGGGGAAGAGGATGAAAATCGCTGCAATGTTTACATGAAGCGAGAAGAAAAAAATGCATAATACCAACAAAACTGTGAAGCAAATGTTTCGCTGTATGGAAAGCGGGGATTTGGACAACCAAACCGAGTTGAGTTCAGAACCGTGATAGGGGCATATTATATTTCTCCAAATCTTCAGGCAACTAATTGTGCCATTTATTATATTATTTTAATACTTGCTACTATAGTACATATTTGAAGAAAAAAGAATTTACTGAACGTACATCACATTGTGTTCATATATAAAAAGAAGAAAGATTATATGTATATTAAATTCTATACCAGCTTTACTTTTGTAAAAAGTAAAAACTCTGTAGCTTGTATTCGTAATATAGACAAATATACGATTTTTTTATTTTTGCTATTACAAATTATGTATTACTTTAATTGTAAAAAAAAATCATTTTAAACACAAAATGAGATGACTTCAACGATATTTTGTGGGTGATTGAACAAAATTATAAAATTTTAATTGTTCTACATTTATATACACGCATCTACATATATATTTTTTACTTACAAAGTATTTGTGACAAATAAACATAACGTTTATAAAAAGAAACGAATACAAGCTGTAAGCACAGTTTCTCTATTTAATTTGATGTATCATATCTACAAGGGTATTATTGTTGTCAATATTTCATTGTAAGAGCAACGAAATTATATATAAGCAGCGCACATACCGTTAGAATTAACATTTTTGGCCAGAAATGTTGTATTCAATAGGTGAAACAAATTTTATTGTTTTGGCCAATGATGAAATTTGTTTACATCCACGTGTTTGTGTGTGTTTGCAAAGTAGTTTAATATTCCTCAGAATATAGAGATAATGGTGGCAACAATATGTCCATGTATTCTGTGGTATTATTGTTATTATTGGCTGCGGCCTGCATATTACAGTTTTTTACTCGCTATATGCAAATATTTGAATGGAAATTGTATTGTACTAACAAAAATATTAAAACTTGAAAATATTTAACTCTTCAAAATGTGTTATTGACTGTCTTGTTTGCCTTTTGGGGTATTATATTTTGCGGGCAGCTAAAAAAAAGTTTTGGGGAATTTGTAAAAGTTATTGTGGGTAGAAAGAAGATTATACAAGAACTGTTTAATTTATTAATTTTCAACTATACACTGTTTTTATTATTAAGCAACGTTTGTGAAGGGGGTCAAATACTTTAATAAATTACAAAATTTGTTGTATAATATAATTTTGAAATATGATTTTTGTTTGCTAATATTGATGTATGTACATAGGAACTAGTAATACATACACATATGAATGTGTGATAATAGGTCCTGTGAGTAAATGCATCAGTGCACTGCATAAAGCTGAATTCAACCATTTGTTGCGCACAAAAATTTTTTACTGAGAGTTCTCTGCAGCACGATTCACCATTTCGAAAAATTTTCGGAATAATCAATGTATTAATATTACAAGGTAATATTTTACCAATCTTGCAAATCATGCATTGTCATTTTAAACTTTGTAACACCATCGACATTTAGAAACATCTGTTTGCTTTGCATTATAAAAAAAACAATGCCTACTAAAAAAATAATTTTCGAAAGCAATTAATATGAATAATAATTATTATTTCATAAAATAATTAAATTTTTAATTGAAATTAAGTATTTATTTCATTGAAATTCCTTATATTTCTGCTTTAGTCGCCATTGTGTATAAAAGGCATTGTCAATGTAAATGATGCTTTTGTTGCGTTTATTTGCACATCAACTGTGCATCTGATGACTAAGAATGCCATGCATCGTCAAAGTTTGCACCGTTTCGTTTAAGAATATGAAACATTGTTACACTGCAAATCAGTTGACGTTTAGGAAGGCAGCCATACTTAACTTATTGGTAACTCGGTTCAGTTTGTCCAGACAAAATAAAAAGAGCCGAAAAAACTTCACAAGATTATTGCCAAACATGGAATAAATATGTGCTTGTACAAGTCTCTTGCGTAGTCTATTGCACGTTTTCGTGTTTCAAACGGCTTGTACAAAAATTTTCCCTATTTCGGCAGAATTGTATTCGGCCGCTTGTATTGTCAATTTGTTTCATTTATAACAAAATTTTCATAGCGTCAGAGCAATTCTCCTGATTAATTTTTGTAGATTTTTGTTTATCGTCAGATATTGTGTTCTTGTCAAAAATTTACTTTGCTTTTTGTTACATTTCTCATTCTATTGATTTGGATGGGCTATGGCTGAAAACGAAACAGATTTGAAGAATTTCATATAAAGTATTTCCAATGCAAACCTTTTTCATTAATCCCCTCTTTCATGAGCACTAAATTTTCCAAAATATATAGATTATATGATATGAATAATTAAATTTTCTTTTTTACAAATTATTTTTATTTTTTCTACAAAATATATTTTTCTTTATTTTCAACACAAATGTTTTTGACAAGTGCTAAATTTACTAACGTTTACTGTATTGGTCATGAGTTGGCTCTTAAAATTAAACCAATTCAAACTGAGGCTTATTCTAAAAAATTGTTTCTCTTTCTGAAAAAGAGAGACGTCAAACTACATATAAAAACCATTTTGTTCGGAACGAATGGATGAATCAGGAGCTTACTATGTAATTCGAATCGAAAGAAAATATCGTATACCAATGTTAAATAACATACAAATTAGAATACTTTTTGTTTCGAATTACAGAGTAACCCCTCAGCTTAATGACTTGTATCGCTTTTGCTAATCAGCTGTTTAATATATTTGATTGTATGCATTTACGAACGAAAAAATATCTACTTAAATTTGAATACATTTTTGTTTATGGAGTCGATAGTAATATTTCTGTTACAAATTATTGCTACTTGTTTACATGCTTCATGCCTAGTGTTTGTTTATGAATCTTGCAAAAATGAAATTATCTAGACGAGTTCTGGTATTTTTTTTATACTTTTTTTACATGAATGGATACTGTGCTTTATAAGTACATATTTTAAGTAAGATGCCGAAACATATGTTTTATTTTTATTATCTGGCTATTTTTTGAAAATGTAAATCAATTTGAAACACAAAATAAAGACTTTGGGCTTTCTTATTCGTTCTCCCGCTATCTGTTTTTGTGCCATACCATCTTGTCGTTTAATGCTGCAAATTTTTTTTTTTGGAATTTGTGTGAAAAAAAAAATTACGAAATATAATTTTAAGCGAAGATAAAGGGTGGTTAAATTTCAAGGGCCGATGTTGATTTTGAATAAAACACAAACTATTTAGGAAATTATTGTAATTTTATTTTATTATGATATATTGGTATTACTCAATTATGTATGGAACAAAATATCGGCCAAATGGGCGCCGCGACCACGGCGGCACACCTCCATCCGATGGTCCAAATTTTCGATGACCCTGAGGCATAATGGAGGTTCTATGCCGTTAATGTGCCGAATTATCTCATCCTTTAGCTCTTGAATTGTTGCTGGCTTATCGACGTACACCTTTTCTTTCAAATAACCCCAAAGAAAAAAGTCCAACGGTGTCAAATCACATGATCTTGGCGGCCAATTGACATCGCCATTACGTGAGATAACACGGCCAATGAATTTGTTGCGCAAAAGAGCCATTGTTTCGTTAGCTGTGTGGCAAGTGGCACCGTCCTGCTGAAACCACATATCGTCCACATCCATATCTTCCAATTCGGGCCATAAAAAGTTCGTTATCATCTCACGATAGCGAACACCATCCACAGTAACTGCCTGACCGGCCTCATTTTGGAAAAAATACGGCCCGATGATGCCGCCAGCCCATAAATCGCACCAAACAGTCACTCTTTGTGGGTGCATTGGTTTTTCGACAATCACTCTTGGATTCTCATTCGCCCAAATGCGGCAATTCTGTTTATTGACGAATCCACTGAGGTGAAAATGTGCCTCATCACTGAAGATGATTTTCTTCGAAAATTGATCATCAACTGTTGCCGTGGTCGCGGCGCCCATTTGGCCGATATTTTGTTCCATACATAATTGAGTAATACCAATATATCATAATAAAATAAAATTACAATAATTTCCTAAATAGTTTGTGTTTTATTCAAAATCAACATCGGCCCTTGAAATTTAACCACCCTTTAGTACGCTAGTCGTATCAACATGTTTGCTATCTTACAGGATGTTGGGTCTCTCAGCGATGTATTTTTAAGATAGTCAGGTATGTGCTGAAAATCGTTTTCGGCGTTAAAACTTTTTGAAATCGACAAATAGTGTGATGAATTTGTATGTGACGATTTCATATTCCATCTTGTTTCATTGAAAAAAAGACGTTTTTAACATGTGACGCATTTCGATAATGCCAGTTTAAATTCGTTTCCGTATCGTTTAATTTTACTTGAACAAAATGTAAGGAAATATACAAAAAAAGTAAAAAAAATAAATGAAAAATGATATATAAATGATAATGATATTTTCTTCCAAGAGAATTAGCGAAACCGCTGCAAAAGAGGCATTTTATAAATAAAAATGATGAAATATGATGATACAAATTTTATTTTGTTATTTTGTTTAAATATTTTACAAACGTCGTTCACATACACATATGTTTACATATTTTACAGTTGTATTTAGAGAAGATATGTGGAAACGAAACATATATGGAATATGAAATCGATCGAAATTCATCACACTACTGTCGATTTCAAAAGATTCCTCAAATCGATTGATTTCCATCACATACCTGAGTAATCACTCACGCATTCCCAGTTTTCTGGAGATTTGTATGTCCACTGAAACCTACTTCATTCAAGATTATTTTTGTGTCGCTGATTCCCAGCGGTTGCAGTACTCTTATCCTCGTTCGTGTTCATTCGTTACGCAAGCTTACTGTCAGAGTAAACTCTTCAGACTTTAGCCTATAAAATAAATAAATAAATTTTTTTGGAAACAGCTAATTGACCTCTATTGAAACTGAGCTACATATGTAAAAGTGTTAATATTTTTGCTGTATTCACATTGTTAGTGATATGTATGTTTTAGCGTTTATTATCTTATAAAATATGGTATATTGTTTTGAAAGGGGAAGGGAGGGTTATTTATATTTCTAGACAGATGCATAATATAAAATGATTCGATTTTTTGATTGAGTACCGAATATTTTGTTTGTGTATTCTACGTGCGTCATAGAATACAAAAAATAAAAACTTTTAGTTACTACACTGTGTTTTGATTGATTACGACGTTTGTGTTTAATTATAAATATTATAAATACGTTTTATTTAGCACAATAAACTTGTTTTTGAAATATTTTCAATTGAAAATACTACTTATTTTCGAAATAAACATGAAGTTCCGTTTCTAAAAATGGCTGGAATAATAATGGGTGATCATAGGAGAAATTAATTTATGGTGTTACTTGACAAAATTAGTGATAAATTTTATATACGATTATCTTTGCTATTAGAGAAATATACATATGTAAGTGTATAATATTATTGATATTTTTATTGAACAATGAACATTTTGAATTGGGTTAACATTTTCAAGTAATTGTTGGGTATTGATACAATTTTCTATTTTTTTCCTTCTCTGACAATATGCTATATTATTGTAATCATCATCCAATATGAAAACTCAGTTCCTGTACTGACAAAAAAAAGAGAACACATTTTGTAAAAAAATTATTATTTTTTTTTTTTTTTTATAATTTGTAATTATTTGGAATTCATATTGATAAGTTGCCATAAAAATAAATGTATGTATATATTTTACAACATCAAAAAAAACTTTAAATTTGCATCCTCTATATAGGATTTCGGATTTGAATTCGGTGGTGGCAACCAAAACCAAGGTGGACTTGATGGCAATCGTGGTGGCAATCAACGAAGCGGAAATATTAGTAATAACAATAATAATAATAATAGCGGTGGCAACAACAACCCCTGGGAACGCCGCAGACGTTTCTGAGAAGAAACGAACAATGAACCACGAATGTTAGAAGAATGAATAGTGGCAAAATTTAAAAGCACTAGCAATGAATGAGCACATTTAACATAGAACAAACCTTTTTTTTTTGGGTCATTTGATAACAACATTGATTAGCAATTGAAAATTTAGAAGCACTTACACCACATTTAACATAAAATAACAAATATGTGAAAAAACCTTAACTTCAATATCATTCTACTACTGCGACCTACCAACGTTGCAAGTAAATATTTTCTTTTTAATACTTATATGTATACTGCGTAATTGGTACATATAGTAGTAGTGGAATAATTAACAAATCAATATTTTGACTTTTGCATACATATTTCCATATGCATAAATATAATAATAATAATAATACATAATAATAGTATTCTAGTATTTAGGATAATTCATACAGTTGAGAATTATTTAAAAGTTTAAATCCTATTGTATCTCTATTCTGGAGGTGTAGTGGCGGATTTATTTTATTGTGTTATGATGCACTTCTTTTCATTTTCAGTGTGTACTAAAAATAATAAGACATTCACCATTTTCGACATTTTTTTTGAGATTCCGTAAACGTCAATGCTTTTTTTAATTCTACTTTTTAGCTTTAAAAGAGGCAAAATATTTGATATTATTGCAATAATGAAAGGAAGAGATCAGATTTTCATAATCTGTCCAATATAATTCTCATTAACCATAAAAAAAATCTTTTTACAAAAACCAATGTAAAATTATACAAGGCAGCCGCAAGGCGAATTCAACAAACAGAATGGAATGGGATTGTCAAATTCAGCAGTCACAAACTCTACCATATGAACGTATTTTTCTTTTCATTTTTCGTAAAATTTTACTTTGTGTACGTATTAAAAATTTCTTTCATTAATTGAAATATTCTAAAATATTTAGATATTAGTAAAGTTGTTTTCTGTGGGGGAAAAAAAGTTCTTAAGTTTACAACATGAATAATGGTAGATAGCACCATACTTTAGCTGAAAATATTTGGCCACAAATTTGGAACCACTTTCTGTCTGTCGTTTATCATTCTGCTGAACACGAAACAAACTTTCAATTCCCTTATAAAATACTTTTTACAGACAGCGCAGACACAACACAAAATTAGACGAACGTTGGCAATCCTCTTCCAAACACGCTACAAAACATTAAAACAAACAGTTGACGAGCAGCTAATGAGACCAATTGGTTGTCGATTCGCCTTGGCTAAAACAATTCATACATAAAAATTTATAAAATGATAACTTTAGAATTTAACACTTTTAAATCTATCTCTAGTTTTTAAGTCCTCTAAAACCCCAAATCTAAAACTTCTGTAAAAAAAAAACAAAAAAATTATCTGCAATCCAACCTTAATATGTTGGGTTTTTATTTTTAATATATAACACTATTCTTGTGCACAATCTTGCCTGATTGTGTTACTAGAAATATTTGTTCTGTATGATTTCTTTTTTTTTCCATATACTTTTTAGTGAAAAAAACACTCATGTGTGTAAAAACTTTTAATTTTAATTGGTAAACATTACTTTTATATATGTTTTAGTTGTAACCAAAATATTAATATTAAAGAGAACTACATGATTTATTAACATTGTGAGTATTTTAAATAAAAATACAAATATTTGTTTCTATTATGACTGGCTCTGGGGATTTGATTTTTAATTTTAATGCTTGTTTGTACATGTGTGTTGCTGTGTGTATGTTCCTTGTGGAAGTATGTATGTATGAAGAATTGCTATAAAAAAATCGTGTAGAATCCTTATTAATGTATATGCATATATTTTTTTAAGTAATAATTAAATTTTGAATATTACTACCAGGGAAAAATGCCAAAAACGATCCATGTGACAGCGTTTTGGAACGAATATTAAATTTTGACTATATCCTTTTATTTTAGTATGCAGATTAGAAACCTAGTAACCACCTAATTGTGTCATTTTTTTTTTTTTTTTATATATAATAAATTTTAATGTTCCAACTTTTTTTTATGTTTTTCTTTTCTTGCTTTTTCGCCCTTTCTTTAATTCGGTTTGTTCAAAACAGTTCTATTAAAAAGAAAATACTTTGTAGAATTTATAATTTTATAGAGGTTATGTTTACCTTATATTGTGGGAAAGTTGCGCAATATTCTATTTGAAGATATTGTGTTAATTACTACTGTAAAACGGAAATAACATAACGAATAACTAGTATCCGATCGAACGCACTCTTCAGACCGTTCGCGAACTTTGTTTGATATATTTATATAAAACAAAATAAAACATTAATTAAACAACACATTTACACTTTCGCAAAGATGCAGAATGAAAATATAAATTGCACATTAAAGTAAATAATTAGTGATTGGTTTTTTTAAAAAAAATCAGAAAATATAAAAAAAAGTTCAATATAGTAAATGAGTATTTTTTAGCGTCTTCTAGAAATTACTACATACAAAGCAATTTCTACACATTAAGCGCTGATACTCTGTCCATAAATTCTTGCAAAAGTAGTCTTATAGCGAAAAACATGTAAACTGTATCTGTCAGCATGTTTTTGCATCAGTTTTTAATTGTATTTGTTATGTTGTGAGCATAAATAAATATTATACTACCTATTACGGCTCGTCAGACATCTAGTGTTCAACACATTTGGCTGCAAAGCCACCTGCTCCCATTAAAAAGTATTTAAATAGTTAAATTAGAAATTAATTTATTTATTTAACAGGTACTGAAGCCAAACGATGTTGCATACTTTCAAGCAATAAAAGGGTGAAATTTAGCAAAATCGCGAGAATAGTCTACATTTGGTACGTGCAAAATTTTTCGCATGGAAAAATCAGTCCTGCTCAACTATTATCGCACATTCGAACAGAGTACTAACTAGGCTTTATTGAAACATTGTATTGTTTTCATTTACACTCCAAAAAAAAAAAGTTCGATGTTCGGCGACATTTTTAGCCGAACCCGAAAGTTCGATCGGACACTGCAAATAACATATACAATAAAACTGTGTAATGAATGTGGGCCGCTTTAACCCTCGCAGAATTGAAATACTGAATAATGGAAAATTGTACCATTTATGTATATTTCAAATATATTTTATCTTTCTTTATAGTGGTCGATTTCCGCAACGGAATGTTGCAAGGCATTATTTAAAAAAATTCGTGTGTGAATTTTTTGTTACTGTAACATCAATATTAAAGTTCTTAAAAAATGTATTACAAATAAATAAAAAATTAGGCCTGTTCCATGTACATAACAAAACAGGCCGAATTATTGGAGCAAAAACTGAATGTGACAAAGTTGCCCAAAATTGCTGGAACGTAAAAAACCGCGAACATATTGAAATACTAGTGCTGCTTCCTTTTCTAAATCAATTTTATTATATTTCTTATATTTAAGTGATGAATGTGCACAACTATGTATACTTACAACTGCAAGTTTATTTGAAAACTCTTCTATTTCGCTTTTTCATAAATTTTTAACTAAAAACTTTTTTCATTTCTTTGCAAATTTTCTCGTTATTTCTTAGTTTTATATGTAAATAAAAAATAGCTGATAATTTAATTCTAGTCCGAACTTACCCAAAGAAAAATTTTACTCTCTCATTTTCTTTAGACTAATATGTGCTAGTTTGCTCTGTTTTGTTATGCACCTGCAACAACCCTGTTATTTACCCCAACATGCGTTTAGGAAATAGGCCATTTTGTCAGCTGCTTTTGTTTTTCATTCAGGTTTGTGTGTTGTCGTACTTCATGTAACTTGGCCGCTTAAACTGGCAATTTTGAAAGTAACTAGAACTAAAATTGAAAATTAAACAACTAAATAATTAATCTCCATGCTAAAACCCCACCCTTGAACAAATGTATTCGCAAAATTTATGATAAGTGCAAAGCATTGGCGCTGATTGTAACAGTCGTTGAAATCTATTTTCTTTCAATGAAATCGTTCTAAATATTTTTGTTGTTGAATTGCAGATATGCATCCTGGCATTGTGTAAATTTATCTTTTTTTTTTTTACCAAAATTGTTCAAAATGATCATATGGAACATTGCTAGTTGGTGGAAAGTTTGTTCAATTTGGTTTTTATGGAGCAACGTAGCTTAAAGTCTTCTCCGTCGAAATTAATTTTTACACCGCAAGTTTTGGTATCCGATGGCGAGATTTCCATGAAGGCTGTTAAATTTTTTCTATCCATTTTCACTGAGGGTGGCGATGGTCGAAGTAGTCTGCACGTTGACTGCAATACGAAAAATTTTCCTGGGTTCAAGCCCAGTTTCAGACTCATAAAAACATCTCGAATTTTTTCTGATGTGCATTTCTGCGTCTTTATGGCGTTGTCGCAAGGTTTCAGTGGCAAAGGCATATTCACTTGTCACTGAACAATAACGGCTTCACCTGTATCCAATTCAAAGGGACATCAGAACGCCCTCCTTCGTGGGTATTGTGTAGCACCAGCGAAGTAAAATAAAAATGGTTACTAAAACAGCTTCAGAATTGAATACGTCTCCTTGACACGTCTCTGATGTCTCTGCCACAACACTGCTGTAAAAACAAGTAACGTGCAAAAAGCAGTGTTGTAAGATAGTGGAGCTTCACTTCCTATCATTTCTCCTACTATCCCTTTCCTCCAGTTCGAGCACAATGCGACAAATGTGTAGGGGTCATCTCCTTAGTGCTGGTCCAAGAAAAAAAAAACTATAAATTTGTTGGTAAATGGCCCCATTACCTTTGTAAACTGGTTCAGCAAGAACTTTGTTGATACAAAGAAAGTACATATTTACATGTTTTCATTTTAAGTGAAAGGTTAATTGCATTCTGCAGCTTTTATTTTTAATCTAACTTCCATGCCTGGTTCTTCTAATGGACACTATTTACTTTTTATTTCACAAACTATTAAAAAGGAACGGTTATTTCCTAATTCAAAACTTATATTGATATTTCTGTCAAATCAATTGTAGGTGGATAGGTTAAAACCTTTTCGTCAAAATATATGTAGCTCGAATTCTACACTTTCATTAGTTTCATTAGGTGAAATATTAGTAAAAATTAGCAATTGTACAACGGTTTATGGGAACGGCGTCTACTGGTGGGCATGTGCATTAGAGAATAAAAGTGCAGCATTTCCCAAATAATTAAGTGCAAAAATTAAATGAAAGACATGTCCGCTGGCAAGACAGATTACAAAAATTAAAAAAAAAGTTTAGCAAAAAATTGAGTGTGTTTGTTGTGCAATTGTGCGAAGTATGTAAATTTTTGTTTTAAAATTAGTTTAGAAACTATACAATGGATTTAAAGATCGATCTCTGCCGCTGATATTTAACAAATTAAGGACACTGGAGTTTATCAGAAAGTCTTTATAAGATAACTGTAATATTAAGGATTTCAATTTGATTTTATAATGGATTTGTGGATGCTCTAACTAACGAAATGCAGACATTGTTGTGATGCTTTTCTCAATATTGATTGTATATTTTAACAAACTCCGATGACTATGTCAACTACAACACAGAATTACTCTACAAGTACAACTTACAAAATGTCTAAGTAAAAATTTTTTATTTAAAATTGAGGTAAGATTAAAACAAAAAACTGTTTATAGTTTTAATGCTACGAGCTTTCTTAAACGGTTTGGCTTTTTTATTTTCACCTTTTAAAAATTATTATCTAATCATGATGATACGCAATTTATAACAAAATTCATGGTATTTTTGTCGAATAATTTTAGCACGGTCGCGATGGAAAAAAAAATATTGGGAAAAATTTAAATGATAAAAAGCGGTGAACAATTGATTTAAAAACGGCAACATAATGCTATGCTGTTCAGATTGTTTTTATTCACATATTTTAATTAATGTGGAATAGAAGAATGTACGAAAAAAAATTGTATAAACCTGCTTTCGATACAGTTAGGTATGTTCTGACAATCGCATGTGAGTTGCAAATCGCCTAAGTTGATTTTACATGTTCTGAAACTCACGCGTTTTGCTTTTTTCGAAGTTGTATTCGAACAATGAAAATATATGTTTTCTCTTAGCAAATGTAATAATGGCTGAGATATTGGCTTTAAAAAGGTACAATCAAATTGTAGTATCGATATTGGCTGAGACATACGATTGAAAAATTCAAAGTAAAATTTTTGAAATTCATATTTTTAATTAAAATTGTGGAAAAAGATTAAAATCATTTTTAAAAATAAAAAGAAAACATATCAAATTTAAAATATGTATATTTTTATTTTCTCTTTAAAGTGCAGTTTCAATAAAATAGACCAAATCACTGCAATATACACTAGCGGTTCGAAAACGCAAATTTTCTAACGTTTTCGGTTATATCAGAACATGGCGAGTATTTCATTTTGGAAAATAGATGCAAATCCATCGAAAGCAATTTTTTTAATTAACAAATCAAGAAGTGAGTTTTATAAAGCAGATACGAAAAATGTATTAAAAATTAATTCGAGAATGCATTGCAATTTTTTCGGTTTTAAAACATCTCTGAACTTTCCATCATACATCTGTTTGAAACCTTCTAAGGTCATCTTTTATGTTATAAAAATCGATTTCCTTATAATAAGAATGCATTTTAGTAATTTTTGAGAATACGTACAATAAATAAATATTGCACACGTTTTGCAAAGAAATGAAAAAAAAAATAAAATGAAAGAACTGCCTTATGAAATAAAAATCTTAATTCTATAGGACAAAACAAAAATTTTTTTTTTTTTACAATTTTTCAAGATAATATTCAATATTATCCCTGTTCTCCTTCTCAGATATGCTTAAACTTTGTCTATATGAAAATTGTTTTGTTTAAGGAATTTATGAATATGTTGTATTTATCTAATGAAATAAATGGTTATACTATATTTCGTGGGTCTTACTAGTTTTGGGATTAATGATTGTTAAAACAATTCAATACTTTTTGATTTATAATAAAAATTACCATTATTGTATGAAAATATCAAAGCATATCTGAGGTTTTGTTTATTTTCTATCAACTTTCCAACAAAATTGTACGAATTATACGTATGTTTACAATCTTTTCTACTGGCGTTTTAAAAAGTCGTTAATGAATTTTTGAATTTTATGGAAACATTTTTGTAATGCTATTCAAGTACCACCCTTTTTTCTATATAAACAACCTCTGTGATCCAAGGAAACCACAAATACATAATATGATATACAAGTGTGCTTTATGTGCAATCAACCATGCAACCATTTAAAATATGTTCTTACACCACCTCTGAAGTGAACTAAATGAAAGTTCAATTATATGTATGTACATATCGCTCATTTACTCCAACAACGTCATAATTCAATAAATTTTTTACCCCAGATAAAAGCCGTTATGAAAAATAATTCTGCATTATGAACTCAAAAATTATATTTTTCGAGTTATGACGGTGTTTGAGTAACAATATTTAATGCATAAGATAAACAACATGATGTAAAATTTTTTAACAAAATGTTGAAAGTAAATGAACATCAAAAGAGGCAGAAAATATTAATATATAAATCGTTCGTGTCATGTAGAAGGGACCCCAAACACACATTTTTTCGAAATTAAGTTTTTTTTAGTGACTTCTTTCTCTATTTCACACAAATACACGTTATTACTAAAATTTAATGAAATTATCTCCAAAATAACGATTTTACAAGAATTTATATTTGTTAATTGCATTGTATTAATAACAGTTTCTGTTGTAAAGAGCCTTTCTACATGCAACCAACAATATGTAAGTCGAACGATTCCAAATTATGTGATTTAAACAGACATTTTATTGGTAGCTGAATAATATAGAAAATGCATTCTTCGAAATTCACTTCGAATGTATTAAGTAATTTAATTATTTATTCAAGCCTTTTCTATTGACATTGTCAACTTAACGTTAACCGAGAACACCGCTGACAAAAATATTCTATATATAAAACACCTTCATTGCAACTTGTATAAACTGAATTTTTCAGAAATTCTATATAAGAAAAATGCGTGAATTAAAAAAAAATCCTGGAACTACCAGAATTGCGCAACGAATTCGCTTTATATTACATACATACTGAAAACATCTCGGCACGTGATCTAAACATTACAAAATGTAAACTGAAAGAAATCAATAGAAAATCACTGGCAATATTATAGACTGTGTTTCGCAGTTCTCAATATTGTGTGATTGAATTAATATGTACATGTTGTTTATGATTATCAGATTGTGTTTACTAGTTAAAACAGCCACTTTAGCCTTCAAGTCAAAAACTGCCCATTAGTTAGCTGAAATTTAACCGCAAATATGCATGTCGCGCGCCCAGAAAAAATCGTAAAAACTTTTATTTGTGGTTTTCTTTTTTTATAGTGACTGCTATCTACGAAAAGAAATTAAATTTTGTTTCTAATTGTTATAAATACAATGAGGCCTCGATTATCCGTATAAATGATCGCGACCGGGAACATTCTGGATAACCAATTATTCCGATTAAATGAATAACACGTTTGTGTGATATTTTGATTAATTTTTTTTATTTCAATAAAATACGTGCATATGCTGACTTCCACACTCTTCACATGCAAATTATGGAATTCGGAATTTTTCATTTTCTTCACATTTTGTTGTGATTGTTCAAATTGATAAAAAAAAAATTTATAATTTCGAATAATACTAGATGCAGAAAATTTAAAATTAAACTTATCCATGTAAAAGAAATTTTTTTTTCTTTTTCCTCATAAGTGATGTTGCCGACTAATCGATGCACGGACAATCGAGGCCACACTGTACATAAGATAAAACATTCAATTGTATGTAGTGTAGTATCGGTTGTAATAATAAAAATACCGGGATAACTTCACGTCACACATATCATAACTTTTCAAAATTTATCATAAAACTTGAATAGTATTCAAAATATGTTGGCCAAACTAATAATATAACAATATTGTTTTATATTCAATTAATTAATTTAATTTATAACTTTTCAGTGGGGGTTTCGCTAATACAGCTTGCCGCTATTTACTATTGCATTGTGAAACAACTGTGAAAACTATATTCATATGAGAAAGGTGAGCATTATTTAAACAAAAATTTTTATTATTATTTTCTTTATAACATGATTATAAGCAAAGAATCGGATCTAATTAATTGCTGAATTAACTACCTTACCTACAAATATATAGTTTTTTTCGTGTTTGATATAATTCTTTTATGATTTCACCACTAAAAACTAATACAAGTCAAACTAAAATAAAATATGTATATTAATGATCTGTTTCTCTTTGCAACTTCTCAGGTGGCTCAATCAAAAAAAATATATCCATATATATGACAGATGATGAATGCCTAATAATGTCTGATTTCCGAATTGTTTGGATTTTTGTTTTGCCGAACCCATTTCTCAATACATTACAATCTCTGTCAAAGCAAGTACATAATTCTGCACTCTCTGCTGCATTTGAATGTTGAGGTGAGTATTAATAATTTTAAATAATGTGCAATGTATCGTCTTGTGTTCTTATTCTATTGATGTCGGCTACATTATGTTGTCTATATTGTAATGTTTATCATAAATGCCCCTTCCACTATATTTTTATTAATTCAGGTATTATATACGTGCCAATTGCGATATTGATTGTGAATGCAATGTGTCATGGAAATGCTAAATAATAATGTAATCCATTTGATATAACATAAGACTCTCATTTTTTTAGAAATTTTTCTAAACGATAAGATTTTTCATTTTATCAAGGTTGTAATATTACAAAAGAAAAAAAAAAATTACATATTTTTTTGCTTTCTTCCACTTATACTTTTCATTTTATTTGAAGTGTGATAGTGCGAAAATGAATTAGATTTCGTTCTCACAAAGTCTTATGAAAGTCGAACAGACTTGTATTATAGTTTGAAACGCCCTCAAGCGTATGTGAACAGTGTGAGGGAAGTGCACTAAAGCTAAAATAATAGTAATAATAATATATATGTATGTATGTTCTCAAGAGTCACCAGTATATGCAATGGAATATACATACAACCGTTCTGTTCGCTACGTCTTCTGTAGGCGACGTCAAAATAGAATAAGAGCGATTATCAATGATTATAAATAAATACGGATCTAATTACTGAATATTCCCTTAAACTAATAATGTGGTCATAATTCTTATGAGACTTTTGTACAATTAACATTAACGAATGACAAAATTATATTTATTTATTTTATAACATAATTTTTTTTCTTTTTCAGTCTTGCGAATGGTGGCCATTGCAAATCACGCAGCAATTGAAATAAAAGGTATTGTAACTGTTTCTCAAGAGAAAAAATTATATAATATACATATATTTATGAATATAAATTTGCATTTATCTAGTTCTGTGTGTTAATTTATTTCATGTGTTAATAATTTTCAAGACACAACTTTTTTTTTATTAACTTTCTTGCAAACTGCAAAGAATTTCAAATACGAACAAAAAAAAGTACATATTTTTCTTAATACTTGTTTTTTAAACCTTTTTTATTATTTGAACAAACTATTTTTTTTTTTTTATATAATCTAGATATTATAACCTTCGGTTAACATCATATCTAAATAATAAATAAAAATTTACGGAAGATGTTAACCGAAGGTTAACGAAATATCCATAAAAAAATAAAAAAAAAAAACCTTAAAAAAAGGTTAAAAAAAAAGTATTAAGAAAAATATGTACTTTTTTTTTGTTAATAAATATATCGTATGCACATAAATAGATGAAATATTTCCTTCCTTTGAAACATTTGATTATTAAATGATGAAAAAAGTTACCGTATGATTAAAAAAAATGATTTAAAAAGTTCGGCTGCACATATTTGTGTTCTGATAAATATGTATCAAAATGTTTCTTATTGGTTTCATATGTACATATCTTTTATTGCTACTTAGATATATTTTAACCATTAAAAATTAAATTTCTTTTCAGATGTTATTGCCTTGAAAGGTTTTACTAGTGGATTTGTTGACAACGTTGGAATGCTGAGGTATGTAAGAAATACATTTGCTTTTCTGTATTTTTATCAATCTATGTATGTATGTATGTACTGAATAATTTATTCTACCATAATCGCTACCTTTATATGGGACAATAAAACACGCTGTCATTAGATTCCCGTTTGATCGTTCATTGCTGCGTATTTTTTAACGGTCGTGTCGACCGCATTCTTTTCAAAAGCGAGAAATATTTAAAACTGAATAAATTCAACTTTTTCGCTAAATCAAATTCGAATACTTTATTTTTTTTCGTTTTAAAACGAATTTCCACTTTTTTGTGTTTCACATTATTTTATCAATTTATAAACTGAATAAGCAAACCTGGTCAAATGTCAAAACCAATATATTGTTATTCTGAAAAACAGCTATAAAGAAAAGACACAATTAACATTTATTATAATGTTTTTTTTTTAAATTAATTTCAGTAAAATTCATGCTCTTTAATATAGTTCCGCAAACAAACAATTCTAATTAAAATATTTTCTGTTAATTTAGATATTCAGAAATTCTTTATTAAAAAAAAGAAGTTATGCACCTTTTCTAAATGAGGAAAAAAGTTACCGTACGATAAAATAATGATTATTATAATTCGGCTGCACATAATTGTGTTCTGATAATTTGAATAAATTTATTTATTTATTTTTATTTAAAGGGCATAATTTAATGTTTTAATTATTTTTCATTTCCAGTTCAAATTCAACAGCCATTTGTATAGATATTGTGCATGTAATGTCGAAAAGAAGAAGAGGTATGTTTTAAAAGTGGGGTTTTTTTTTTAATTTTTTTTTTATTATTGTATATTAACTGAATTTATTTTGGGAATATCTCATTATATATATGATTCTAATTATGCTTTTTTCCCTTAAAAAATATATGTGAAATTTATTATTACATACTTTATGATATTCTCATAAAGTATTTTTTTACAAAAGCAAACTCAATAACTGAGGAGGAAAGCACATCCATATAGTACTATTTCGCTAATGCTTACTTAGCTCATCAGGCGATTTTTCCTAATTTTTGAATACAAAACCAAGATATACATATATGTTTAAAATTAAACTAATCAATCGAGAATTAATGTTGAATATCAAACACAAAAACGAAAAAATCTATGAACAAAAACATAACAATCCATGAGTTTACTTTTATAACACACACACATTTCTATTTTTAGATTTTTCTTCTCATCTACACTAGGCTTACCATCAGTTATTGAGTTTGCTTTTGTAAAAAAAATACTTTATGAGAATATCATAAAGTATGTAATAATAAATTTCACATATTTTTTTTGAGGGAAAAAGTATAATTAGAATCATAAATATATTTTTATTATTATTTAATGATGATAATAATTGGTCCGTGTTTATGAAGTTTTTTGATTTTATAATTTCCAATTACTGAATATCTCAAATTATTTATTTAACTTCAAATAGAAGTTGTATTATTCTTCTTCTATTATTTTATTAATGAGAATATTGTATTTATTTCTAGGTAGTATTAGCAGCAGATATGTTTCTTAGCTACTTGTGCATCGCTTTCCAGTAAATGTAAGTAATATAAGAAATTACTTTGTATTTGAAAATTGTTACATTAGTTTTTTTTTTTAAGTTTGTAGCAAATTGTTACTGCAATTTTTTCAATAAGCAGTATATTCATAATTTTTAATGCATTATAATGCAGTATGGCCATGTATCTTGTGAACACAATTCCGCACATGTGTTTCGCAAGCGCTTAAATTAAAATATTTTCTATTAACTCCGATATTCACAACTTCTTTATTTAAAAAAAAATTTTCTTTATGACCGTTTAATTTCTAAATGAGGAAAAAAGTTACCGTACGATAAAATAATGATTATTATAATTCGGCTGCACATAATTGTGTTCTGATAATTTTAATTAATTAATTTATTTATTTATTTAATGCCCGTATTTTAATGTTTAATTATTTTTTTTGTTTACAGTTCAAGCCAACAGCCATTTGTATAGAAAGTATGTATGTAATGCCGAAAAGAAGAAAAGGTATGTTTAAAAAGTGTAATTTTTTTTATTTTAATTTTTAATGATGATAATAATTGGTCCGTGTTTATGAAGTTTTTTGATTTTATAACTTCCAATTACTGAATATCTCAAATTAGTTATTTAATTTCAAATATATGTTGTATTATTCTTCTTCTATTATTTTATTAATGAGAATATTCTATTTATTTCTAGGTAGCGTTGGCAACAGATAAGTTCCTTAACTACTTGTGTGGGACTTGCACTAAATGTAAGTAATATATAGGAAATTAAATACTCCTCTTTTTACAGTCTAATCTAGTACAAAATATCGATGTTAAAATCGAAAATCGCTTTTGAGAAGCGAATTTTTATTCTGTCATTACAAGTTTCTACCGCAGAAAGTAAATAAAAATTTTGTTGTTGTGTGTGTGTTTTTCTTTCTTTCGTGATGATATTAATTGGTCCGTGTTTATGAATTTAAATTGATTTGAAATCCTCCAATTACTGAAAAAAGAAAATTTAAAACATTTGAAAGACTTTCTAATTTATATTCCAATATAAAGATTATGAAAAATGTATTAATGAAAACTTAACTTCTTATTCAGATATCAGAGGTATTTTGCTCGTATGTGGTGGTCTCTCCGCGGTGCGGCTTTATTATTGCAAAGTAAGTTTTTAATATCCACATTATTTTGTATTGAAATTTTTTTTAATTGAATAAAAATAATGATATTAATTGATTTATGTTTATGAATGTAATTTGCTTTGTCTCTCCAATGACTGATTTTGTTCTAATTTAACTTATAATTACATTTAAAAAAGGACTGGAAATTATTATTTATTTTAATAATTTTTTTTATTGTTTCAGATCGCTGCCTCTAAATTTTGCAACCCAAATGTAAATGTGGTGCTACATTAAAGAGTTTACATAAAATATAGGTATAGAAGATTGAATAGCGGAATCTATATATGTATATAGTAGCAGCTTTTTTGTTCCAAGTAGTCACAGTCTACTTGTTCAAAAACATTCGTATGAAATCACTCGACAAAAATTTTAAAAAGTACACATTAAAACCAAGGCGAATTGATACCAGGTAAACTCAGTACAACAACAACCAAAAATCATTGTGGACTGTCAAAATAATTCATACAATTTGACATTAAACAGTTATAAATAGTCGCCCAGCAGGGCTAGTGAGTTCACCTGCTATGAATTCGCCTTGATTAAAACGAAATTTTATTCATATTTGTGTTGTTTGTATAATACGAACAGTAAATGTGTAAAAAAATTTTTTTAAACGTTCTAATGTTTGCACACCTTCGTTAGAGACACACTTGGCAGAATGTTTTGTGTAAACTCTTTAATATATATTCGAAATATTCGAAAAACAGAGGTAAGTTTCACATTAAAAACAATTTTTTTTATTGAATTGCAAAGTGGAAATAGTTTTGTTTTTATTTTCCCTTTAAAATGCTTAAATTCATAAAACCTAATATTTTTTGATTCATACAAAGTTTTCTAAACAAATTTCCATACAAAGGTTGTTTTTTTATGCATTATAAAGCTTTTCTAGAGGGAAAAATTGTGTGGAATTTTACAAATCCAAGATACTTTTTTTCAAATACTACGATTCGATTACGAATGTGAACTGCGAATTTTTAAATTTCAATTGATTTTCTGGTCACTATAATTTTTTTTAAATGATGATAATTTTTATTTATGTCTTCTTTTCCCGACATAATAAAATTTTTTGATGACAATTAAAAAATTCTGATTACTTTTATACCACATTAAAATGACAAATATACGTTGAATAATAAAAACAATGTATTAACTTTTTATTTATAATTTTATTGCAGGTAATGATTCAACCTGACAGAAAAGTGTAATGATGGATGGAAAGATAATACATTCTTCAGCTTCGAACACTGATCGTTTTATATATTTTCTTCAGCTTCGAAAACTGTTTTTCTTCAAAGATTTCCAATTTTATGTTAATAAAGAATTGAAAAAAAAAAATGTTTTTGTTTATTTTCATACGATTACAATTAATATTCCAATCCTAAGCGTGCAGTCCCTCTCATTATGACGTTTAACATTAAATGCAGTTCTCCATAACATTCCATTGATAACCCTGCAATTAAATTCACAAACATTGAATTATTTTTAGGCTTGTTGCAATTTATGTCGTTCGGGGATGTATTGACTTATTACAAATGGTGTACTTATGTACCTTTATTTTTAGAATTATCTAATAGCAGTCTGATATCTTTTAGTTCAGGGTTGCGGCCAGTTAGCCAAGTTGTTACATCGGCCATCATATTACTGGCCCGAGGTTTTATTATAGGCGTTTTTAATTTGTGATTTGAGTCATTTCCAGTCACTGGCATATGAACGCGACTATAGCCAAGCACTGTTTCTATGCCCCAACGAGTTTTTCCATAAATGGATATTAAAATTTGTGGCCCTGAAATATAATAGATTACTTGAAAAACGTTGGCAATTATATATGAGGCGATTAGCGTTAATAGTGACCAAAAGCACTATATTTGACTATTGTTAAAGCTTTTCTAAAGAAGAATATTTTGGTGCTACATGTCTCAACCATAAAGATTATCTGAAAAAATTAAGTTAACAAACCTATTGTTTTGTGCGTTAAATCACTTACGCTTATCGCATCATTATAAACCGTAAACTTACAACCAAATGGATTTGTGCTGCGGTAGGTTTGTTCAATGGGCATATTGAAAACAATTGGGTCATTAAAATTTCCATTTCGATTAGAGGCAAATTGCGTTATACCTTGTTTGAGACCACTGACAAGCTCCCAATCAGGACCGGCTACACTTTCGTAACGACAAAATATTTCAGAGGTTTCCGACCCCAAGGGAAATGTTGCTGATTCTAATTGTCCTGTTACGAAAATATTAAAATAGCTTACGGCTGTAGTATTTGACTCCATGGTAAAATTTATTAATTTGTGACCGTTTCCATGACAACCTAACAATTTGATTGTATAAACATGATTCGCTAGTAGATGGCACTACGTTTGAAACAGTATGTATTTATTGTAGTTGCCATATCGGCTCTTAAAAGAAGGAGAAGAGCTACCACATGTTTTTTTTAATGAATGGGAAATGTTATCGTAAATTTCTTAGTTTGAAATACAATAAGAAATATTTATTAATTAGATAGTAAAATGGGTCATACCAGGTGAACTTGTCCCTACAACAACAGCATTTTTAGTTTACAAATTCAACATCTTTATGCAAGTTGTTAAAACACTACGTATTAACATGCTCTGTGTATAACATCACTTTGACAACTGAACAGAATCAACTGATGAGAATTTTAGCTAATGCAGGCACCTGGTATGAATTCGCCTCGGCCATACTCTTAGATGATATGGCCACCTTAGGTATTGTCTAAAAATGTAGGATTTCAGTGTGGCAGCACTCATGAAAATGCATCACTCATCTGTTTGCTTTTCAATTGGGATAGTTTTGCGCAGAAATACATAATTCTTCCCACCTAATTATTCTTTTTGGCGCAAATTGCCTTATTTAAAATGTGGTTTTCACATTTAGTGGTTGTGATACAATTAATATATGTAGTTATTTATAGTAAAATTAAAAATAGCAATCATAGTAGTGGAATACTAAAGGTTATGTATTGATAGTGTTAAATGCATAATTTAAGCAGTTACATTATGGGTTCAACGAAATATTGAAATATCATTGCTCTTTGTTGAGGCTTTCAAAGTGTCCTGCCAAGGTAAGATTAATATTTTACATTACCGGCCTTTATTTAAACATTATCTATATATGTTGTTGTTATTGTCCTGCTAATAAGTATGTAGTAAAATAAAAATAGAAAAATAATCTCGTTTACGGACGCTTCATCAAATGGGGAAAAAATTAGATACGGCGATAGAAAATTGAAAAATAAGATGAAAATATAGTGCAAAAAATGGCGGCAACGCAGAGTTGTCGAGTTAAAGACTCCGATGTTTGCATATGGAAATGCGAATCTCCACTACATTTTTGAACGCATATGGCCAATATTGGCATCATTTGAAAGGGTTTGAAAATATCTTTCTATATACTTAGGTCGGCAGGTTGCTGGATGTAAAGGAAAAGAAGGTCCCAATCCCACTTGGGCCCAATTTATTGTGGTCCCATTGTGATACATGTTGTGAAAAAACTTTCACATGTGTAGTGATACAGACCAGAGTCTGCTAGGAATCGAACATAGAACACCCAACTGATAAGCTAACACACTACTCACTAGACAACCGGGGTACCCTTCTATATGCTTAAAATTTATTTTAAAATCCTGGACGCTTCTAGTTTTCACATAATTTTACTTCAAAATGTTACCAAACTGCACTCGGTAAGTTTAAAGTTCACTCAACAAAAATTTTAGAAATATAACAAGTAACGGCTTCGGTAGCAAAAGATTGTTAGCAGACCTTCGGCCAGGCGGACGGATTTTCTCCTCTTTGCTATAACGAACACCGGCTTCGCCAGCTGAGCTTACATGCATGACCAGCCTTAAATTTATTCTCCTCTATGGTATAACGAATAGCGGCTTTGCTAACTCTAGCCTGTTAGCATGACCAGGCTTCGGTTAGAATTTTCGGCCTAAATATGCGTTTCTCAGAATAAAAACAAATTTTATACAGGGTGATAGAAAATCTACATTTCTAAAAGTAATTTGCCAAAAAAAATCTAAAATTCGAAGAAATCATCAGTCTGTAGAACAGAGTTAGACTTTTCTGTTTTTAAAAGTCTATTTTAAGTTTTAAATGAAAAATACAAATAGCTTTTAAAAAGTTTTCATTATTTTTGTCATTGTCAGTATAATTCATCGCAATCGATAAAATATCAGTCTATTTTCCTTTTGTATTTCGAAGCCAGTTTTGCAACACTTAAATCTATAAAAATATTATTATTTAAAAAGAATGTAAATTAAAATATTTACATTCAATGCAATACAAATATACGAAAAAAAATTATTAATTACTAAAACTTAAATGGCGCAAATAGCTACAAAGACAGTTCAATACATTGTTTCGCTTCATCCTTATACTCAAGTTGGATTGGGCGCCGTGTCGGGATGCTTGACTGGCTTTTCAGTTATGAAGATTGGTAAATTTGCTATCTCTGTAATGGGTGCTGCCATACTCATAACAAAAATAGCAGAAATTGCAGGACTTGTAGATATCGATTGGTCGAAGGCCAAACTAGATGTCCAAAACATTGCGTTAACTAATGTGAGTTTGCCTCATGCACAGGATATTCCTTCAGATATTCATAGTTTTGTTATGTCATTCCTTGGTGGGGCTTTATTAGGAGTTGGTTGTGCCTAAAATTATTACATAGTTACATTGCAATGTCGTTACATAAGTCTATATTTTTGCTGTAACGATATTGATATTTTAAATAAAATAAGTTGTTGAGAAGAATTACATACGTAATTGAATAAATATTTATACTTTTATTCAATGTCATAAAAGGAGTTGTTTCTGATTATCTTTTTAGTTCAAAGCCGAAATTTGGGAAATGATATTTTTTACTCGCGAAAAGTGTCATTTAATAAAATGTTATTTTAAGTTAATTTTGAAATTTCGATTCGAAGCGAATGCCGGATTTTTGTCCCAGTGCTCAGAAAACCGGAACTAGTTTGAAAATCATAGTGTTGAGAAGACACGCATGGTGAAGAGAGAGAAGGATGGAGAGTTTAACTCACATAACTCTGCAGTTGAGTGCTGTTTAGATAATGTGTTAAGGCAGTGTTACTGCGACTTACAAACAAACCTAAATCAGCTCGTCAAGTACATTTTTGCTCTAAAACAAAAACAATTTATATAGGCAGGAGAATTTAACAAAAATAATTTTTATGGTCATAAGAATTTTTGAGAGCAAAAATACACGCGGTCTACGGACGAAAATGTTGCCGGCCACATTCCATTATTATTGTTCATATTGTTGCATTGTTATTGTAATTTTTGTAAGCAAAGAAAATTAAGCGTGTCGCCAAGTACAGAACACAAAAACTATGCTCTCTTCGCCGCCCGTAATATAAGACTGAGCATTATGAACTTGCACATGTATAGACCAAGAGAGAATGGCTCAAATACCGATTAAAAAGGACACTGCTAGCGCAGAGGCAATTGAAAACTTTTCTTTGCAAATACAAAAAATGGGCTTCTAAAACCACTATTTTTTTTTAATTCGCTGTAGTCACCTAACTACAAAATATCATAATCTATGGTTAAGTTTTTGTAAAAAAAATTGTTTTCTAAAATTTGGGGTTTTTAAAGAGGCTACTCCCTAATCTGGTCGTAACTTTGGAAAGACATATTTAATGTTGTTATGCAATACGTCGGAAAATTTAAAATTACGCCAGCTTTATGCGAAAAAAAAAATTTTTTTTGAACAAATCTAGTTTACGGACGCCGCTCCAAATTGAAAAAAATTTGATAAGTCAATAGAAAATTCAAAAATAAGAAAAAAGTCCCGGCAACGCTTAGTTTTCGAGTTATGGACCTACGAAGTTTCCATATAGAAATGCACATTTCTACTACATTTCGGAAACCAAATGGCCAATGTATGTAGGTATCATTTGAAAGGTTTTAAAAATAGCTTGATATAAACATGAAATTTATTTAAAAATTCTCAACGCTTGAAGTGCCAATAAATAATGGTTAAATAAAAATTTTTTTTTTTTTTTTTTAATATATTTATTAAGCTTGAGGTCTTTTTTTATTTTATTTTGTTATATTATTCGATATTTTGTTAACAGCTTGTTAACATCATCAGGAATAATAGGAAATTATAATTGTTTGAAATATAAAAATATATTTATTTAAATATAATTAATAAAAATATTTCAAAAAATATAATAAAAAAAGTTCAATTAATAATATAATTAAAAAAAAAAAAAAATTTTTTTTTCTTTTCACCTTAAAAATCGTTCGAAAAAAAATTGTTTTTTAATATTTCGTCAATTTGACGAAGAGTAACTTGAATGTACTAAAATGAAGAGTAAAAAAAAAATTTTTTTTTACATAAACCTAACCATAGAATTTGAAATAATGATAATTTTGTGTAGTTAGCTGACAACAGGGGATTAAGAAAAAAAAAATCGTGGTTTTAAAAGCCCTTGAAATTTTTTCGATTTTGTTGCCTTTTGTAATTTTTGTTTTGTAAATAAAAAACGGCTGTTCTTGTTTGTACTCATTTAATTTTTCCACCAAAAATCCATTTTTCGCATGAAAAATATCAACAAAGCATCCTTGCAATAATATAATTTGAAAAACTACTCCTCCTATACACACATATGTACATACATATGTACTTGTTATATGGAAGCAGGCCATAAAGGTGTTGCGCTGCGTGAGTAATATAAATATTGTTGTATACTGAGAATGGATATGAACTCAAAAGTAAACAAATATTTTAATTTATGTGACCGTCTAGCCTTGAGGGTTTTTCAAAGGTCACAACGAATTGCTGGCTATTAGTCTTGAAAGTTCGGTTGTAGGGAAAACGTGTCCTATTGCTAATATTTTCTATTTTAAAGTTTGTGCCGGTTTTAATTTTAATATTAAAATATTCCTTAATTTCGTGAATAATATTTAATTTCATTGTGAAATTGTGAAAGAGGTGATAAATTTACTGATTATATAAAAAAAAAAAAAAATTTGTGACAAAAGTGCTATTACTGCGGCTGAAAACAGCATAGAAAGCAACCATCTGCACTAAATTTTTAAAACTTTTCATTTTACATACATACATACAGATATTTTTTTTAAGTCTACTGTAAAAAAGTTTTCAGAATTTAAACGGTAAGATATAAAGTTTTGCTTTCACACTTGGGAAAAATATGTTGAATTTACACTATGTAAACTAAATTTATGCATACCTGCGCGTAATTGGACAAATTTAATATAGATACTTTAAATTTAAAATATGGATACTTATGGTGTTTTCTTTTCAATCAAAAGTGCTTTGTAATTCTTGCTCATTTTTCCACTATTCATTTAAAATATTTGCAGGTTATTGTTCCGCCAAGAAGCCACTTTGCGTCTCTTTAAAAGAGCACCTTTAAAGTGCAAATATTTTTTTGAAATAAAGTGAAAACCGCAATGCACTGTACGAGAATCAAAATCGCTATTATTTTTAGTTAAATTGATTTGCAAGATAAATAACAGTTTAAAAAAAAATCTACTAAATATTTGTGAATTCACAACACGTGATCTGACTAGCCCAGCTGGCCGACTGTTTATCACTGTTTAATGTCAAATTGTATGAATTATTTTGACAGTACACAATTATTTTTGGTTGTTGTTGTACTGAGTTTACCTGGTATCAATTCACCTTGCTGTTTACGAATTAGATTGATTGACCCAAATGAAATCACTCCGAACAAAAATTAAATAAATCGCAACCAATTGGAAATAAGTCTCAATTAGAAAAAATTAAATAACTCGGCGCCTCCGTAGTGTAGTGCATGAGCATTAGTCTTATCAATATGGTGGTGCGGGTTCGATTCCCGCTTAGACCCTGGGTGTTTCTACAGTCAAGCTTAAGAGCTTCGTAGAGTTTGTGTTGTCTTAAAAAAAAATTACTTAAATCGGTTAGATAGTTCGAACACTGCGGAAATTGCCCTCTAAATCCGTTCGGGGTCCTAATTTTAAAAAAATATATACTACATGTCTTCCTCTAGATCTATATAAGTTATTAATTTTCATTTCAATCGGCGTTTTGGTTTTGGTGACGGAGAAATCGCTCCCTCCATTTTTATAAAAAAAATTATAAATCCTATATGTTCTTTTAGTAGCAAATAATTACAGTTTTACTATTGTCATTTCTTGCAGGGTATATACCCTGTACGAAATATCAATATACCCTGTAGGAAATGTCAATAATAGTGGAGCTGTTTCAATGTACCATTTTTAAAATTTTTCCCTCAAAGTCAATTTTGTAGAAGACAAAATCTTCGAAAGACTGTTCAAAATCTCTAAAGTTATAAAATTTATGTCATCATTGTCACTTCTTCTATTTTTCAACAAAACGACATTTTTTGGAATTTTTTAGAAGAAAAAGCTTTGTGCGTACCACATTTATTTGCAACAAAACGAAACATAAGAAGAAAAAGCCTAGATTATCAGCTGTCAAGAGTTTCTCTTACACACAAATGGCAAATTAAAAAGTGTAGCCCGTTTGTCGCCAATGTCACCAATTTATGCGATAAAAGTGGTGACTAGGAGATACTTTACCCCACCCTCCCTTCAGGTCATATACAAACATACATTGAATGTGGCGATGGTCGAAGTAGTTTGCACGTTGACTACAAAACGCAATATTTTTCTGGGTGCAACCCAAGTTTCAGGCTCATAAAAAACATCTCGGATTTTTCTGTTGTGCATTTGTGTGTGTTCGTGTCAATTGCTGTCGGAAGGTTGCAGTGGCGAAGGCATAGTCAGTGGTCACTGAACAGTAATGGCTTCAGATTTATCCATTCCACAGACACATCAGAACGCCCTCCTTCGTCGGTATTGTGTGGCACCGACGAAGTAAATCAACTACTAAAAAAAAATGTCTACTAAAAACGAAGCTTCAAAATTTAAGACATTTCCTTGACATGAGAGACGTTACAACACTGCTATAAAAACTAATAACGTGCAAAAAACAGTGCTGTAAGATAGTGAAGTTTGATCTCCTATCATTTCTCCTACTATTCCTTTCCTATACTTCCAGCACAATGCATTGCATGTGTAGGGGTCATATCCTGAGTGCTGGTCCGAGCTAAAAAAAAAAAAAATAATCGCGAATATAGTCAGAATCGACTCCCAGGACCCTAAAAAGTCGAAATATCATAAAAACTTCTGGCATAAAACCAGGAATCTCCCATAGCGTTAAGTTAAAAATAATTCAGTACACATAAGAAAGCTCTTTCAAGTTTCGAATGTTCTATGGCCTACCCTTTAGATATACACACACACACACACACTCGTGCAAACATGCATAAATAGATATATATGTATGTCACGTCCCTAGTTTTTAGCCATAAGTTAACGAGGAATGTTGAGAAAACGTTGGCAACAGTGTATTCAGCCAACATTATTAAATATTTGCCATTTTAAAAGTTTGTTTGGCTGTGAGCTTTTCGTTTCATCATCTCTTGATTTCGTTCAAAATAAGTATATTTCTCTTATTTTTTATTGGTAAATACCCATGTTCATTGCCATTCTCAATCAAATTGTGTGCAACTCTTGACTAGTGCGGATGTTATGAAATTTAATATTAGCGCGGTTGTAGCTCGATACTTTGGTGAAAAGAAACAAAATCATTCAATCAAACCAAAAAAAAGTTTACAAACTTGTTGCTAACAAATTTCCTTTTGCTGATATAAAAAAAAAGTGCAAAAAAAAGAATAACAATGCAAAAAATATCTATAAATAAAAGCTAATAATACAATAATATATGTATAAATATGTATTAAATATGTTTACAAAACCACAAATTTGTGATAAAAGATGAAAAAAAAGATTTAATTAAGAAAACCTTTTTTTTTTGTTTTCATCATTTTTGCTTGTGTATTCCGAAAGGCTGATGACAAAAAGAAAAAACAAAAACAAAAAGAGTATTATATTTATTATTGAACTGAAGACGACAGCAAAATAAGTGAGCAGTTACAGGTAAACATGCATTGGGAAATGGACTGAAACTTCAACAACCATAAATTGTTTTGGGTTACAATAAAGTAGTTGATAAGAGATGAGGGTTTGGAGAGGGCATATGTTATAGAAATATATATATATATATATATACATATATATAAACAGCAGTCCACTTGTGTAAAGATGCTGACTAAACATGGTTTCTATGGCAAAAGATAATAAAGCATGTTTTATAATTATTAAACATAAATTGTGTTTATTAAAGTCTATTTTACACATATTATTTATTTATTTTTTTTAACTTTCAATTCCTATTTTGGGAATAGACAACAAACGACATAAACAAATCGATACATATGCATGTATGTGTATGTATGTATGTATGTATGTTCATATGAACGCGTAGCATCTACTATGGCCAGGTTGTCATCGGCAGTAGGCGAACGGTGATAACAAACGGAAAAGGAATCTGTTTAACATCTTCTTAAAGATGGATAGAGAATTAGTAACAAATATATGTATAATCATACATACATACATCCATCCATACATGCATATAAATGTAGAGTTTTCTCTGTTGTTCTTTTTTTACTTTTGGTTGGGTGGGCATGTGTGCAAAGTGCGCAGCAACTAGAGGTTTCACATAACAAGTAAATACATACATATTTGTTATCATATTCTGTTTTTATTTGTTATGAAAGTTAAAGTTAAGTCCTTGCTCCTGCTCCTCCTTAACTTACCTATGGAATGTACCACCGGTAGTTATTCGCCTGTGGACGGAATCTCATTCTCACTACACTTACTTTCCTCACGGCTGTCCCGGTAGTCTAGTGAGTAGTGTGCTAGTTTATCAGTTGTGGGGGTACAAGGTTCGATTCCTAGCCGAGACTCTGGTCACAACAACACGTGAACGTTTTTTCACAACAGGTATCACAATATAAATAAATTGTGGACCCAAGTGGGCTGGGGTCTTTCTTTACCTTTACCTTTACATCCAGCAACCTGCCGAACTAACCTACTTTCCTGCTCACAGTACGGCTGCTAAGAATTACTTCGTTGAAGCAGTTAGCAGAGGATTTATGTTAATTGTCCGTGACTAAATAACCAGCCACCTTCTAATTCGGTGCGGTATTCTGGGAACACAATTTCGTCTAGCACAACAAATCTGTCGCTTAAATTTCGTTGCGTAAATTCGCAGCGTGGCGCATGATTTCGGTGAAAAAATAACTGCTGTCATAATTCCATATTTCAAACTTTCTTTCAATCACCCACCTTTATTGCAGTTGTAAACATCGGCATCGTCACCATGCTGCGCTATTTACAACAAATTCAGTTATTAAATATTAATGAAATTTTCTGTCGTGTTCAAGTTCACTGTTAATTTATCACAATAGTGTGTAGAAATTACATTCCTGATTAGAATAAAGGGAAAAAGAACAGTTAATCTCCAACACTAGTTTAGTATAATACGTATTTTCTATTTCACTACGTACTTATGTCATCAGTACTCTTTGTGTCAACAGGGAATTAGTTGTAATGTCATCAATATCATCTATTTAAACCGTCAGAGCTTAGGAAAATGCATACGTGAATAATTGTTACTGTCTACATACTATTAACAAAGATTGCCAGCTTTGTTGTTTTTTTTATGTTTTTCTAGTAAAGGTCATACTTCATATATTGCCAAAGGACAAAGCTTCTGTTTACAGTACGGGTGAGAACGAAATTAGTTTTTTGTACAACTTTTTAACTGCCTTTCCTTATTCAATTTTTCTTGGTTTATTAGTCCTGCATCGAATGGCAATGAAAAACCACTTCATAGTTATTTTGTACTTTCATTGAAATTCTAACTAACAAAATTTTGCCGCACACTTGCGTTCAGAATATTTAGAATTTTAATCGAACTGTAGTTATTACATATTAATAAAATTTTTGTCGGGTTCAAGTTCACAGTCAATTTATTACAATAGTGTGAAGAAATTACATTCCTGTTTAGAATAATTTTAAAAAATTCCTCATTTCCAGTAAATGTCAATTAAGCAAATTTAGTCCACTGCTCACATCGCTGCTCAGTGGCATAATGATTCCGGCCAGCATCAAACCAAACGCTTCCTGATTCCGAATAGGGCGATCTGATATAGGCTGTCTTTGCTAAATAGAGCAGACTTAAGGTTATTAACGGGGTACTTCCCTGGCCATTGTGGCCTGAGGTGTCACCTTAAGCTCTGTCGATTTTGTGAAAGTGGCACTGAGAGATCCGAAAAAGTTCTCTGCGACTGTCCTGCACTTGAAACCAGAGGTTTCACCAACTGGTTGAAATTGCGCTGTCTCCACACAAGCTGTGGTATACCAGACCCCAAATATTTCTTGGATTCCATACAGCCATACCTAAAAAAGAGCGGAAAGCGTTTTCTAGCTGTCAAAAATTCTCATGCCCATACATGGGATTTGCACAATTTATCTTTTTAGTCGCGGCTCAATTATCACAGCTGATGAAGGGATAGGTAGAAGAACGCTTCATTATTTTTATAATACTGCTTTTGCACTCTTTTGCTTTTATAGCAGTTTTGCAGTGTCTCTGATATTAAGAGAACGCATTAAATTTACGCAGCTGTATTGGGTAGACATTTAATTAATTATTTTATTTCGCCGAGGATGCTACACAATACCGACGAAGGAGTTCGCTCTGATGTTACTAGTGGATTGGTAATAACTATGAAACTTTCCGACAACAGCGGATACAAAGGCACACAAATGAACATCAGATAAATTGGGTGGAAAGCAGTAACTTCCTATTGGGGAAAGTTAAAAATCAGTTTTCGACTTCAATATAATTATTCGAAAGAAATTTTCGTTGCTAACCACTTATGCTCGGTAGTGTGATTTTAAAAAGCTTTAGTGACGAAAGTACATTTTTAAAATTTTACTTATCATCTCCGTCACAGCTCAAATTTATTGCACGTTTTTTGTGTTGCTTTATAAAGAGAAAAACACATTAAAAGCCTGGATATAAAACACAATAAACAAGCCAATAACAAGAAAACAAATTACAGAAATAAATAAAAGTTTAATGCATTGCAGACGGCCTTCTTTTGGACAAACATTCTTGCATACAGTCAGTATGTGCGCGACAAGTTACAATTGAGCACGTCACCACCTGTAGGTGAACTATTGGTGTTGCCAGAAATTTTTTCAATCCCAAATTCAGTGTCTTTCTGTAGGAAACTGTCCTCAAACAGAAGGAGTTTCTTGATAATCCATCCGTGTCCTTTTTATTTATTTATTTATTTAATTTTCTTTATTTTAACCGTGTCCATTGTGGGCCATAATATATGGTTAAAAGGTTTGACAAAAGTGTGTAATATGAATATAAAGAAATATAAACTTCAAATAGTGAGGTGGGAATTAAAATAAATGACATGGAAGTGAAAATAATGCGATAATTAAAAGAATTCTTAGAAAGGTCTAGTTAGTAAAAACGTATCGTTCAATGTTAGACTTGTCAGTATCGTTCAACTTTAGGGGTCGGTTATTAAAAACGTAAAACTTCAAGCAATTCAGTCAGCTGTTGATATTTTCAACAATTTGAATAACTTTTTTGTTTATTTTTTTTTTTATTTTTTATTTTTTTTTTAATATTAAAATTATTATTTAAAATTATGAAAAATAATCACCCTTATTGTGTTTGGCGTAGACTTATTTCGACTACTGGCGTATTTGTAGTCGCATATGTTGTATATATTAGCGTTTTCGTCAACTGCGATTGCAATTTGTAAAATACGCCGCGTTTTCGAGACGAATACGCCAAACACATTAAGGGTGAATATCATAGAGATGATCACCATTTTCATCGATGCACAGTTGGGCTCTTAAAGAGGCGTTTTGCATTACTGCACGCAAAGTTTCAGGCTCTATTGGCTTGATCTCAGCTTCAATGTTATGCTTTAGCTGCTCTATAGTTTGGGGATTGTTAAGATGCACTCGTTCTTTGCGATAACCCCATAGAAAATAATCAGGGACAGTTAAGTCTGTTGAACGTGCTGGCCAATTGAATTCTGAATTTCTTGGTGCTCAAATTCGTCTTTGATGGTAGTCAACTGGTAAAAGTTGTTGAACCAATTGGACCTTGTATAGATGCATGTGTAAATGACGTGATGACCAGTTGTCCAGAACGTCTTCGCGTTGAAGTTACTGGATATTCTTCAACAGTGTACCGTACACGATCAATGTTCACTTGGTTCTGAACTATTCTCGGTCTTCCAGATCGTTGCAAGTCTGACACAGCACTTGTTGTCGGAACCGTGCAATTAAACGATTAATTGCGGTGTTGAAATAATTTCGATATGCTCATTGCGTCAGTGAAATTGAATGCCCATTGGAAAAGTAAAATTCTACCATTTTGGTGCGTTGCTCGGTCGTTAAATTTTGCATGGTGATGTAACCCAAATCGATGAATAAAATGAAAAAAAAAAACAAAAAATAATAATAAACAAAAAAGTTATTAAATTTTTACTTTAAATTTATTTTTTTTTTAAATTTAATTAAATTTAAGACTTTTGGCCCACCCGATATTAGTAATTATTGCACAATAGAACTTTTTGGTCGCGGTGCTTCGGGACCAATTATAATAATAATAAACAGTGCGCGAGTGTTGTCGTCAAAGTTTTTATTGTGTCAAAGTTTTATAATGTCTGACACGACCTTAGGAATATTTTAATTCGTTAACAAATGTCCGACACATTTTATTTCTTGCACCAATGCTCAGGGGATATTCCCTACATATGCCATGTATTGCACTGGAAGTAGAGAGAGAGAGAGAGGTATGGTGTAGAGAATTGACAGGTGGTGAAAGTGGTATAAAAGCGCTTAATTCACAACACTGCAGTTGCGTTTTCATTATAAAGCAAAGTTGCAGCATCTCTGATATTAATTTTAAGCTAAGGGAAACCATTTAATTTTTTATTATTTTACTTCACGGATTTTGTTTTATTCCTCATATAGCCATGAAGGAGGGTGCTGTAGCACTGATTTGACTCGACGGGTCGCGAATCGAGCTTAATTCACGTCTATATCCTTAAGCAGCAGCTCTGCAGTTGCACATCTTCTTTTCCGAATACACAGCAAAGTTACTGCGTCTTTAGTACTCGTATGTATAATATTTGACGCATTAATATTATTTATGATACAAGTACACAGAACCCAAAATAATTTGGTGTGAGATAATTTTAGAAGCAACAATTAGCAAGTTCATGAAAACAATTCTGACAATATATTCTGAGAAAGAAGATGTGTTAAGTTTTATGATATCAGTTTTGATTAACTTATGCATGGATGATTCAGTTGGCAACTGGTTTAACTCCATAAGATAACAAACCAGTAATTTTTTTCGTGATTTTAAGATTTTAAGCCCGCCTTCGCCAGTGTATTAGGGAATGCCCCGAGATTTCCTTGATTTCCTCATGTACCAGGACCGACTTCCGCCACAGACTTGATTGCAGACTGATTCTCACAGAAAATCCATTGCACAGCCCTTTGTATGTCCATGACCTCCGCCTGAATTACACTGCAGTGCTCTCTCAGGCCATACGAAAGCCTAATATTAGGACCCCTCATGTATATACCACAGACCACTCCGTCCAGCATACTGGATCCGTCGCTATAGACGTTAAGGGCATTGTCGAGATCCTCCGGAGCCCGTAGTCGGAATCTCGAAGTGAAATGTCCTATCCAGAAAGTTATAAGGGACCATGCTGTCGACCGGAACGTGTCGCTGGTCGTCCAAGATCTTAGCATGTCCATAGTTCACTGTGCAACTTTGCCTCACCGAAAGAACAATACATGTGTTGAAAAATTTTGATCCCTTTATAAAAAATTACAAATTGGAGTTAATCGATTTGGGCAGCATATGTGAAAATATAAATAAAAACTTCGTATCTAAATTCAAAGAATAGGAAAAATAATAAAAAGCATCATAAACAAATTTGAATTTTAAGTTTAATAACATATAATTTATTCAAAGATTATAAGAAGAATTTGCCTTTAAAATTTGTCTCTTAAACATTTTATAACTCTAAAATATAATACTTGATATGAATAGGCTTTATTTAACTAAAATTTTTTAAATTATTCTGTTGAAATATTTTAGCAATATAATTTATTGTTTATATACAGAATTTAAAGATACATACATATGTATTTGGTGTACCAAAAAACACCTGCGTTACCAGTTGATTGGACCTTCCTGACACTGAAAATTGCGAAATTATACTGTTTTTAAAAGATTCCGTTTTTAAGATTTTTGGTTCGATTTAGCCCAAAATAATTAAGCATTTAAATATTGTCTGTCAGTATTTTTTTTCCTTGGACCAGTGCTCAGGGTACTTCTCCTACGTATGCAATGCATTGCACTGAAACTAGATAGAGAGAGTGATAGTGTAGGGAATAGACAGGTGGTGAAAGTGGTAGGAAGATATAGCGCTTAATTATTGCACAACTCTGCAGTTGCGTGGTAATTATAAAGCAAAGTTGCGGCGTCTCTGTTGTCAATTTGGAAGCATTATTTTTATGATAAGGGGAGCTATTTCGTTTAGTGTTTTACTTTGCCGGCGTTTTATTGCTCAAATACCTACGAAAGAGGATGCTGTATAAAAAAAAATTTTTTTTTACTTGACCGGGGCGGGAATCGGACCTGCGTTATTCTGGTTGCAGAGTCAACATGCACATTACTCTGCTATGAGCACCGCCTATGTTGAAAATATATCTTTCTTCGTTGCATTCGAATTTATTTCATAAAATTCCAGTACAGTGGAATCCCACACTGAACGGACACCGACGGTGCCGCAGAGCTGTGTACGTATATATACGGGGGATGTCCTTTTAAGAGAAAATATTTTTGAAAAATGGAAAGTTGAGAGGACCAGGCAATTTGCGACGCCATTATTGAAATGAGTGCAATGCGTGGAATACCTATCGGAAACGACAAACGTTGCTACTAGCAGACATTATATTGTTTGCTTGCGAACTCACAAAAATGCCATAGTGTGTAACCAGCACAAGGCACCAATTTGACAATTTAAATGTATAATTTAGCTGCAAAAATACTAAAATGGTCACACTGTAAATACACATAAAATAATCACAGCAAAAAGCTGTTCAAATCCAAATCAACCAGTCAAATGAACCGAAGCCGACCAATTTCACGTTTAACTACTGTTAACAGCACCTTAACAACATTATTTTACGTTTTTTAAACAGAATTTTACGACTGACAAATATTCCGGGAATTTCGCGAGTATCTCGTGTTGATTATTTCTTATTTCTTTATATTTATTCCTTTCTTTTCTGCCTTATTATTACAAAATTTGTAAACAATTCAAAATGACAGCAACTGGAATTGGCAAAAACAATAAAAAGTAAAAAAATGGAAGAAAAACAGTTGATTTTTCTGTGAGAACAGTCTTAAAATCAATCAAGTCAGTCAGTGATTTTGTAGTTCTGAATAAAACAAATTATCATAATTAAAATAAAATATTTATGTATTTGTTTTATTATTATTATTATTAATAGAAATACAATATGAGTATTCTAATAAACTAAAGAACAATATTACTGTCGTATTCATAAACATTTTTGGGATTTATAGCAGGTACCTACATAGATATATGTATTTATGTTATTAAGTTAAGTTAGTTTTTTTTTTATTTTATCGGGTAATCGTTCGGCTACTTAGTCGCTTAATAATCGGTTAACCGATTATTTTGGTCATACAGTAACAGGATATTCTAAGTTAACCTTTTAAAAAAATTTGGTCATAATAAATAATTTATTTATCATTTATATTTAAATAATTTTCTTACTGGTGTATTCATAATTTTTGTTTTTTGACTTATTAAAGCTTTAATAAGAGAATTTTGTACGAAATTAATTTTGTTTTAAATTTTTTATAAATCCAACAGCGTTTTTATGAATACGGCTTTAGTCTTTATGATGGCTACTGACGATGCAATAAGTTTGTGCAACACGTTTATCACTCTTGTTGCATATTTTGAGACAAACACTGCAACAAACAGGTAAAACATAAACGCAACAATAATCCTGAATAGAATATCGCTGCAGAAACATGGTTCAAAAATACAACTTAACAGCTTGTTTATATCCAGTGAAACAGCTGATACCAATCCACAGGCACATAGAGCGCCGTCCTTCGTAGGTATTATGTAGCACCATCGTAGTAAAATACTTCCAAAAAGTTTCTACTAAAGCAAAATTTCAACAAAGAATACTTCTCCTTTTTTTCATGGGCCGGCACTCGGGGGATGACCCCTACACATGGGATGCATTGTGCCGGAACTAGCAATTAAAGTTTTGGGAGAGAGGGTAGAGGGAGTAGTGTTTAAGGACTTTCGATTTGAATCTTCCCACGTCAAAAGTGCCAGGAAAGGCCTCTGCGGGTAGTCTATTCCACATACGTGCTGTTCGGCCAAACAATAAATCTGATCTGTTATTTGAACGCGTAGTGCACATGAATGTATGGGTTTTCTGAACAAATTCACTGATTTCATTATAACACATCCCATTATAGTAACGGTAGAACAATGGAACGCACCCCATGTTGCGACGATGCTCAAGAGTATTAATAGAGTTGTATACCCTATTGTCTACAATGAGTTTCTGCGCCATTTCCTGTACACGGTTGAGAACATCAAGAGGTTTTGATGCCTCAATGTTTATACCGCCCAAAATTACAGATGATTCAGCATGATTGTGCATGCATCAATGCGTAAGCATGCAGCATTTCATCTGAGGCGCTGCAGCACAGCTATAAATAAAAAACGGGCAAAAGCAGAATTGTAAGATAGTGAAGCTTCATCTTACCTCTTGTCATTTCTCTACTATCACTTTGCTTTAGTTCGAGCACAATACATCGCATGTGTAGTGTTCATCCCCTGAGTCCTAGTATGTTGTAAGTAACCTCTAATCTAACAGGAATTGAATCTATAAACAAGACTACAGCCTTTGCTACCAGATCTATCTGGGCGCATGACCATGTTGTATCGTCTGTAGCCACCATTAGTTTGTAATATTTATACATATGTATATACAGTTCATAATTAAATTAAGCGTCATGTCTTACACAAAATTTTATTTATAAATCCTTCATAAAAAAATTTTACAATATTTCTTGTGAATATGGCAGATAATATTAATTGTTTCATTGAAAATAATGAAATAGAAAAAAAAAACAGCGACAATTATTGTTTAATTATACATACAGATTCTTCTTATCAACATAAGTTTTATCAATTAAACAGAAACGAAATTTTCCCATATTCATTGCCGTAAATGCAAAAACAAAAAGAAAACAAAGAGAAAACAAATGTAATCTTTTAGTAATTATTTTAAATTTATGATGTATTTATGCATCAACTTTTCGTTTTATTTTTAAACCTCCCAAATAACTGCTGGTTTCAAACAAATAAAGTTGTTTGTTGTATTCTTTAGCGCACTGAAATGCACGCTCTTTTTAGTTCAACACAGGTAAAGGCCCAGTGAAATTTTTGCTACATACATCTTCGATTTGAGACCAATGACAATGTAAGCAAGACCCATACAATGTCTGTATACAATTTCTATTTACATTTACACAGCGATGGCCTAGGCATATATACATTGTAAGCGAATGTTGGATGGGTCCAACTATTATGGTGAATTCGGAGTGCAATAAGATGTATCTGAATGCCATTGATCTTGGAATGAATTTTAACTATTGCATAATTAAATTAGGAACTTAATTTTTTTCAATATTTTGTAATTTCGGAATTTTGTTTCAAACGTTCACTTTCTATTTTCTTTAGTCTTCTTAAATTTCTTTTACTAAATCCACTCATTTTATTCTTTACAACAAATAAAAATACAAAACATACATACATAAGTATGTATATAAATTAACACATAAATAAAAATAAAACAGTCACTTACCTTTTTTAATTATTTTTATTTAATAATTTATAACAATATTACCACAAAAAATGCCGCTAACACTTCACTTTTAAAAACACTTATGAACTTGATACAAATTTTACTTTGGAATAATAATAAAAATGAAAAAGAAAGAATAACGGAAAAATTACTTCAGAAAAAAGAACAAAATTCATAATTAAAACGAAATGACAATATGATACATTACAAAGCCATCCAAATCAGATGGTAATGCGATGCAAAATTTTTAATTGTGTTTGTTTTGATCTTCATTTCTAATAAACATTTAACTTTACAATTGGATGGGAAAAAGACAAATCCGAATCAGATGCGAGTTGTAAGGGCTTAACTATTTTCGTTTTATTTTCCCTATTGACATAATATTATACAATCGGATGGCTTTCAGTTTGTAATTAGTAACCGGACTGCTGGGGGGTGCTTTAGACGATAAGATTTGTCGTACGTAAAATGAGAGAGAAAATAAAATGAAATTCCATCCGTATTTCAATAAAAGAGAGTAAAAATCGAATGGTTGTTTTCTGGCTTTTACACCATTGGTATGGATAAAATCAAGTAAGATGAAAACATTCTCATTTAATTTAAATACAGCTGTTTGTTTGTTTTCCCCAGGGATGGAGTTCTGTGCAATTGAATTTTTTTTTTAATAACCTTGAAAAATATTTTTATAACTTTCGAATATGTTATTTTCCTGGTCAAAATTGTTTGTGTACTTTTGGAAAATATACGTATTTTTTTATAAAATTGTGCTGTCGTGGTCTAAAATGTACATTTTGATTTTATAATTGGTATAAATTTATGAAACCAGTTTTCCCTCTCTGGCTTTCTCACATTTGTTTACATAAAAATGCATCCCTGATCTAATGGTGTGTGTTGGTTTTTGAAAAATTTTAAAAAATCAAGAGAGCCATACGACTCTCAAATTTTCATCCGTATTTTCTCTCAAAATCTTATAGTTTCATTACATATTACGTTTAGACGATTCGACTTGTGCTCTTCTACACAAAAATTTGACATGTCGTACGACTTGTGGGACAATGTGAAGCACCCTTAATTGAAATGGTCGCTCTTTTAGTTCAGTAAAAATAAGGACTGAGCGAAGAAATATACATATCCCTGGATTTGGGTGAATGACAGAAAACGACTCGTACAGTGTTACCATATGTGAAGGTTTATCTTATTTTAGAATTTTTTTTTGAGTTGTGATAAATATTTAAAGATTTTTTTAGTTTAAAAAGAGATTTTTCTAAATATGATATTTTTTTATGTCTATCTATATGCACAGTCATTAGTTAAAAAGTATGGATTATATATTACTATTGTTTAACTTATATTTTTAATTAACTACGGACTGCGAAAACGGGCATTAGACTACTAAGTATCTGTTAACTATTCTTTGGAATTGTTATTATGAATGAAACATACGATTTAAATTGATTTTAAATTGTAGTTGATGTAGGGAACAACAGACGCAAATGAGTATAACTAGTGAAATGATAAAATAAGGGTCGTTGCTATTGCGGGTTTTCGTTAATTTGTTAAGCAGAGTTGCCTTATATCTGTTGTTACTAAGTATATGCGTTAATTTTTAAGCTAAAGCTAAAGTCACTTCCTGCACCATACTCAATCTAAAGTCGATTTTGAATTTTTTTGTAATATAGGACTTTTTCGATTTCATATGACGATATACTAATCATAAAAACTTTTGAAGAACGCCATGAAGCGCATGCTACACGATCAATATTCAGCTTCAATATTTGCCAAACTTAAAAAAATGTTTTGCCGATGGTAACTTCTATATGTTTACACTTCAGAAAACGCAAAAATATGAATATTGATGAGAAATGTTGACGTAGTGTGTCAGAGGCTACAATATATATACTAACACAAAGCCAAATATTGAAGCTCAATACTGATGCGTGTAGCTTGCACTTAAGCGTTTGATAACACGACTCATCTTCTTGAATGAACGCTATAACTAACAAAAAAAATTAGCACAAAACGCTTCTTAATTTTTCAGTATACATCATTTGCTGCCTAGGTTAAGAAAAATTCTCTTACAAATCATGTAATTTAAAGAGGAAAATAAAATTATTAAAATGAAAGAGTACCTAAGCGATTGAAAGAGATGAACACAATAAACAGCGTTGTCAAATCGGCGCTTTTGCATAGCTTTTAGTGTTTTTTTTTAAATTTTCGACGCGATAAATTCTTGAGTTAATGCTCGGTGCATTTATTTTTAATTTTAAGTGCTTTTAATTTTTTTCTGTGAACTTATATCACAAAATTTCGTGAAGTCTAATAAAAATGTGTGTACTAGTGTGTAGTTTATCAGCTGGGGGTTCGATTCGTAGCAGAGACTCTGGTCTGTATCACTACACCACGTTAAATTTTTTTCACAACAGGACCAAAATAAATTGCACCCAAGGGACCCCCCCCCCCCCCTTTACCTTTTTATCTTTCACCAACACTCACATATTAAATTCTGAAGCTTCGTTTTTAGTAATTATTTTACTTCGCCGCTGCTACACAATACTGACGAAGGAGAGCGCTCTGAACACCGATATAAGTATATTAGATTTTAAGAAAAGACTGTTGTTCTGTGCTGTTTAGTGCTTGTTTCCGAATATATCCGTTTTTTTCCGGATTTTCGTGTGTTTTGAAATTTAAAAGTTGACAACGCTGACAATAAATAACCATAAAAAATTCTAACAAACATGTTTAGTTATTTTGTATTGTGCGCAACAACATTTTCGATAAAGCCCATCAATCAGCTTCCATTAAATACAGGTGACAAATAGATAACAATAACGGCATTCCATAAAGAATTTTTCCTTCATCAAATATTTTTATTTAATGCTACGCACTCATATTGTCACATCTTTAAAAAAATATATAAACTAAATGAGTTCATAATTGTATTTATCTATTTTTTTCTTTTTTAAACTTATTTAAAATTAAAAGCCAAATAAGAAATTTATTTCACTCAGGAGACGAACCTCACATGCAATGCATTGTGTTGGAACTAATAGAAAAAGAATAGTTCTTTGTTTGTTGTGTGTTATTTTACTTCGCCGCTGCTACACAATACCGACGAAGGAGGGTGTTCTAATGTGATTATGGATTGCTGAAGACGGTACTGTTCAGTGACCAGTGACTATGCCTTCGCCACTGAAACCTTCCGACAACAACTGACACAAAGACACACAAATGCACAACAGAAAAATGCGAAATGTGTTTATGATTTAGTCTGAAACTGTGCGAAGTCTGAAGGTTATTTTTTTCATAAACTCCGTCTCTGTGGCAATTTGTATTGAATTTTTCGTCCTCGCGCAACAATATGATAAAAAAACACATAAATATATAAAACAAAGCAAATAGCTATAAAAAAAATACATACATATCCATACATCTTTTGAAACAATCAAAAAATAAGTTTGGTTTCTCTGAAGTCTAAAACGGACACTAATTGTACATTAGTTCGAACACTGGTCGCCATGATTTCACAGTATTTTTTTATGTCGTTGTCAAAAACCAATTCCGGTAACAATCGTTTCTATGACAGCTCTGAATATTTTAAATAAAATAAGTGAGAAAAACGTCCCCAATTTTGCATCATCTGAATAGGGGATACAAAAGAAAATAAATATCAATCTTCAGTCAGATTGTCATAATGCTATAATATTTTATAATATTTATTTGCAAAAAATTGTTGTTGTGTTTTAAAAAAGACAAAAGTACTAAAATAATCCTGTTTGTGCTACATCTGACTTATCAATAGCAAAGAAAATGTATTTTCCGCACTAATGATTTATTATTTATTTTCTGCTTTTTGAAAAGAAGTATACCGTCATAGAAAATGCAAGAAGCCCGATCACACATTTTAAAAATACAAAATCAACTTATTAGTGCCGGTATGTTAAGTTCAAATAAGTCACCTCGAAAAATTTAGATACGGATTTTGCTGTTCTGTGACGATATATTTATGTTTTTTTTTATTTTTTTTTATCAGCCGACATTAGTTTGAAAAAGCACATAAAGCTGTTGTAATTAATTCCTTCATATCACTTTTCACCACCTGTCTCTTCTCTTGCCAATCAGTTCCGATGCAACGCATTGTCTACGTACATACGAGGTTTGTTCAAAAGAAAAGGTGCATTTTGTTTTCTTCGATTACAAGGACGTGGTGCATCATGAGTTCTTGCCAACACGTCGTACGGTTAATAAGGAATACTACAAGGCCAAAAACAACACCCTAATCATGCCTCCACTACCTTATTCGCCAGATTTGACTGCCTGTGTCTTTTTCCAAAAACTGAAGGACGAATGAAAGAAAAGCGTTTTGCCACAATTGATGAGATAAAGTAAAAATCAAAGAACGAGCTGATGGCCATATCGAAAAGCGCATTTCAGAAGTGCTTCGAGGATTGAACGAAGCGCTGGCATAAGTGCATTATATCTGAAGGGGATTACTTTGAAGAGGACAAAATGGATATTTATGAATAAATACTTTTAAAAAAAAATTCAAAATTCACCTTTTCTTTTGAAGATACCTCGTATATGCCCTGAACACTGGTTTCAGAAAAAGGAATACCAAAAATAGTTTTGCTATACTACTGACACGTTGTAATGTATATCGAAAGTTTTATCACATTAAAAAATATACAGTGGAACCTCTCGTAGCCGGGCACTCAGCGCTACGTAATTTTTGTCTGAAGGTGCCCTCTTAAAAGAGGTACTCATTTATTATTTTAAATATTTTATTTAAGTTATAATGCTAGACTAGTTATTTGTGGCTGAAAAAAATTTATTCATTTTGGTCATTTTGGGCCACCCTGTACATATATTCGTGTTAATAGGAGAATCACAAATTTCAATTGATGTACCACAAATATGAATCATGGCCCAAATAACGCATTCGATATCGAACAAACTTACTATACATTTTAATAAAATTGTGTTTGAAATGAAAAAATACAACTATTGTTGGAGAGTTCCAATCAGGGCGAATTAATTTTTAAAATTAATTCTCCTTGTTTTCAATGTTTCTGTCCGGTTATGAGAGGCATTTTGGCGATGGCTGAAGTAGTATGCAGTTTCAGACTAAAATTATAAAAAAAAAATATTTTTTAAATTTGGTGCACGCGTTCGGTTAATAGACTGGTTTGGGAATACATTTTGTAAGGAAAACCAGTTTGTCCGGTTACGAGAGCTGTTCGGCTATAGGAGGTGTCCGTGTTATTAATAATATACCTTTTAAAAGATAATAACCTATTGTCTCTTAGATATAGGATTTATTTATCGTTACTTTAATATAGAAAGGCCCTAAGTCATATTTCTCATCAAATCCAGTTTTATTTATGTTTTCAGAAATGAAGAATGAAAAATAGTCTGCCGCAACTTACCATTGCTTATAGAATTCTATTAAAAATAATAGCGACTACACAACTTGGATTTTTATGAACTATTTCCCTTCTCCTGTAGAGGAAGAAAACCATTAGTTAGGGCCTTTCCATATTAAGGTTATGTTATGGATGTCATGAAAAATAGCAATAATGCAATTAAAAAAAAAATATTTTTAAAAATATCGTTTTGCAGAAAATTTAAATTTAGAACGCTGTGCTGACAACACTGCTGTTGTTTAAATGTGACCCACACATGCATTCATGCATACATGCATTGGAAAGCACGTTCTCATTTTATTAACAAATAAAGAATTTTAATTAGTTGTTTGTTATTGTTGTTGTTGTAAATTTTTGTTTTTATAAATGTATTTAAATTAGTATAAGCGTATGAAACGGTACACAAATCTTAACAGTGTGTGTATCAATGCAATTGGCATTTAAATTAATATAAAATGTTTTCTTTTGTTTCAGTGTGACTATAGAGATGCATGTCAAAATTAAATTCAATAATTATAGCCAAATCTAAAAATTTTATCAAAATAGACTTGCAAATATATCGTGTGGAAAAATAAATATCGAAAAAGTGAAAGCAGCGAAAGAAATAATAATAAAATTATAATATAGAGACAACTTAAACACAACAAGAAAATTTTTAAATAAATTGCATAGTGTCAATACTAATACTTCATATGTATACATATGTATGTATGTAGGCATGAAGTTAATCTTCCAATACATGTATTTTTCGCCAAACAGGCTTCTTATGTATTGAAAATTAAATAAATAAATAAATAACAGTACTGTACTATACCGTTCTTAAAATTAATAAATGATAAACTGAGAAGAAGAAGTTACAAAATCAAAACGTATAGTGTTAAAAGTTTTAATATACATACAGTTTGTAAAAAAAATGTTTACAAAACAAAAATTTTTTAAGAATTTAAGTTTAAATAAATATTTACAACAACAATATCATTATATTTGTAAATTTTTTTTTTTATAACTGTTGTTTTGTATGTTGACGACAAGCAGGCGTCGAAACTTTGGCAAATTTATGAATATATTACAACAACAACGCTACAAAATAATTTTGTATACTTTCAACAGTGTAAAAAAAATGTTTACAAAAATGCAAAGTCAAGAAAGAACCGTTGGTTTTTTGCACATGTATTGCGTGTAAGAGTTTTATACGGACGCTAAGAGTAGCTGTTGTCTTTTATTCTTAAATTGAGCTCATAGAACAAACAAGCGATTATCCAATTATATATAAACTATGCCAGGAAAGCGACTGAACAAAGACATTACCCAACTGGTGTATTTTAATTACTATAAAGGAAAATCTCACAGAGAAATTGCTGAAATGTTGTCTCTTAACCTAAAGACGGTAAATAATGTTATTAATCGTGCTGAAAAAGAAGGAAGACTGGAACCAAATGTATCACCAGGCAGACGAAAAAAAGTAACTCGGCGAATTGAAAAGAAAATTTTGAAAATGATTGATTAGAATCCACTAGACGAATTGCACTTGACATCAGTAATGAATGTGGAGTAAGTATCCCTCTCAGACTGTTAGAAATGTGCTACAAAACCATAAATACTCTTCAAGAGTTGCGAGGAAAAAACCTTTGCTATCAGCGGCAAACATAGAAAAAAGGTATAAGTTTGCCATTGAACACATTTCTTTTCCTCCGGAGCACTGGGATGATGTTATTTTTTGTGACGAAACGAAAGTGATGCTTTACTACGATGATGGACCTCAAAAAGTTTGGCGAAAACCCCTGACGGCTTTAGAAAATAAAAATATAATACCCACTGTAAAGTTCGGTAAACTATCCGTTATGGTGTGGGGTTGTATTTCGAGCAAGGGTGTTGGCGAAATAAGAATATTAGAGGATATAATGACCAAGGAAGTCTATCTAAACATTTTAAAAAAGCAATTGAGTGCAAGTGCTCGGAAATTCGGGTTTGTTGACCCAGAAAAGCTCAAGTATAAATTTTATCAGAATAATGAACCGAAGCATAAGGCATATATTTGTAGATCCTGGTTGTTATATAATTGTAGAAAAGTGATCGATAACCCAGCACAAAGCCCAGACTTAAACCCTATAGAAAATTCATGGGTCCACCCAAAGAAAAAAGTCGGAAAAAGGTCACCAAAAAACAAATAACATTTATTAAAGAAGAATGGGAAGAAATACCTGAAAATTATGATATACCAAAGCTTATCCATTCAATGTCTAGACGCTTAGAAGCTGTAATTAAAGCTAAAGGAAGGCACACCAAGTATTAGCACCCTCAAATCTTTTTTTTTACCATTTAGAATATATTTAATTCAATTTAACACAATTTTGTAAACATTTATTTTACAGCGTAGAAACTGGAAGTATTTTTTAAGTTACGATTATTATTTTGTTATTTAATTTAATTTGGTTTTTTTTTGTGCAAAGTGTTTATAAACATCTTCAATTGAATACATGAAGAAAAAAATTTAATAAAAGTTATATAATTTACTTGCAAATAAGAGTTTCCCTTAAACTTTTTAATTTTTCTAAGCTTTGTAAACATATTTTTTACAAACTGTATGTACTTAATTAAAACAAACAAGACAACAAATTTGCAAAACTGCATAACATTTTTATTTTGGCCGATCAACGAATGACTGCACATTTATTTTTCAAAGATCATTTCGTGTAGATGTTACAGCGACATTCGTTGTGCGAAAAATCTGACCGGTTCAATCAATTCTTAATAATACTCAGGGTTATGTAACTAATTATTTTTTATTTTAATTTCTATAAATCACGGTCGTCATTTGGTAGAAGGAAATGATCAGATTTGTGATCTATCGTTTCATTATTATTATTTGACGATTCTGCAACAAAATAAAATTAAAAGAATTTAATATAATGATAACAGGTGTAATAAAATATAACGGCAATATTTTTATAAGTTCGCAAAAACACGTGTTACCATCGTTGTTATTATTGCCAAACTTTTAATAACTAATAAACTCGATTTTTAAAAAATTTTGACTGGGTACCCTTTTCATAACTAACAGTATATGAATTCAATCTTGTCTACGCCAAATATGTCTGTGACATTTTGAATTTCCCACCTCTTAACTGAAAGGCAGACATTGATATCTGTATCTTTGTAATTTATGCGCCTTGATTGTCACTGGAATATTTCGTTACTGGGTAGAACCAAAATTAATATACATATGTATATAGAGAGCTGTAGTGCGTAGCACAACACTTGCTAGATAAATATAGCTTCATTCGTTCACGTCAAAATTTGTGCAAATTGCACTAGATTCTATTGCTAACCATTCGTTTACACAAAAATGTTCAAAAGATATCACCAGTTGAGAGAGAAAATGACAGATCTTTTCTGAGAATCTGCGAATTTTTACTGAACGTATAAAGGCGAATTCATACCAGCTGACCTCGCCCCCACAATAACAGCATTTTTTGTTTAAATATACAGCAATTTGATTTGAGTTGTCAAAACAGTTTACGTCTTAACATGCTTTGAGTTGAGCACAACTTTGACAATTTAACAAAAATCAGCTGATGAGAATTTTAACTAATGCGGCCACTTGGTATGACTTTGCTTTGGAATGAATCCACTGGAAAAGAAAAACATATGATTGAATAATAAACAAACAAATGTTTAAAATTTTCCATAAAAATATTTAACAAAAGGAAAAACTGAATTCTTAAAACTGTAAGAAAAACTAAAAATAATAGTTTTCAACGTGAAACAAATTAACAATGAGCATACAATATACAGTTTTATTTTTTTATCATCGATGGCAGAACATACATACTATGTATGCAGTGTCTTTTTTCGAAACCCTGTTTATGCGTTAGTTAAAATTTTCCAATTTTAAAAAATTACACGTGATAGTTACATACTAAGAAACAAACTAAATCAAAGACAAAATTGTAAATTACCGTGACAAACACTAGCAGAACGGAACAACATGCTGTTTTCGAAGGTTGTTAGACCTTCATATTCAGCGTTTTTCGTGTTTAGTCCATTGTGTGTGGTTGTCAATAAAAGTAAATTATTAGCTTTATATATTTATTATTTTTTCGTATAATTCTTTTATTTATATTAATTTCTTAGAGATGTAAAACTAGTATACATATGCATATATGAGTACTTATTAAACCATATTATTTACGGTACCCGATACCAAAAATTTCAACAGAAACACATTAAAAAATCATATAGCAAATATGTATGTGTGACTATTTTTATAAAATAACGCACACAATGACAAATATTGAAGCTGAACATTTATCGTGTAGCATTCGCTTTAGAGACATTTTTGGGAGTAATTTTTTTAAATTTATACAAAATTTACTCATCTACTGGATTTCACTGGGAAAGTAAACGAATAGATCTAATATAAGAGATAATTTTGTAACTCATGTCGCACTTTCTTTTTAAAACTTAAGACCGTCTAACCAAATAACTTAAATTTGGGTGGTAGAAACACATATGAATAAATATAAAAACGTTATGTATTTAAATGTACTTACCGAGACACATAATTAACGTTTTCTTTTTATCTTCTTTTTCAGTGTGACTTCGAAGATGCTTAATGAAATTGATTTGAATAAATATTCAGAAAAATAACAATAAAAATAAAAAGTGCAGAAGTTTATCGGTGTTAAATAGTGAATAAACAAGTACTTATTGAAAAGTAAATAAATATAAAGGGTGTTAATTACTAAAATTGTTTGAGCACACATAAAATGTGGTACTGAAAGAAATAATAACAAAATTTTAAAACCAAAAATAATAGAAATATTACAAACAACTGGAAGAAGACTTTAACATCTTAGAAAATAAAAAATGAGGTAAGTTATGATATAACTATGTATTAAATATACAGCGAATGCTCTATGCTAGGAACACAATTGGGACGAACGACGAATAATTGTTACGAACTTTCGTCCCCTCAGAAATAAAGCACATTTGTACATATGAAAATGATACACCTTTCTAATTGTTTTCTGATTGTTTTACTACTGGGTGGATTTGGAAATTTTTGTTCGAAACAAATCATAAGTGCTTTCTGAATCAATATTGACTAATACATCCTGTAGCTGAGAATTATTGTTGCTCTGTGTAATCAAACTGTTAAATAAAAAAACTAAAATAATCTCTCACTTTAATCGATAATGATGATGCCTATTTCTTAACATAAAAACGATATTGTTAAAAATTGTATTTAAGTTTTTGTGTCAGCGTTTTGTTCAATTTAATTTGCTTGAATTTGAGCCTTATTTGGAGTGTGTGTATTTTTTTGTTGTTTTTGTTGTTGTTGTGTTAACTGGCTACAGTTTGGACTGTGAATCATAATAATGACGCTCATGATTTAACTTGGACATTCATTTATTTGTTGTAGTTTTTACCTGTCAAACAGTTGGTTTAGCTTTTGAAGCCGGTTCAAATTAAAATTGAGACTGCTCAACAATTGCTTTGTTATCCTTTGAAACATTTCATTTTCTGAACGAGTTACGTTTCTGTTCATTTTACGCCGTATTAGGTCTGCATGGTTATTTTATCTGTTGTATTGGGTACTTTTTATTAATTATCTCAAGATTTTCATAGTTTAAATTAAAATAAATTCGTTGCAAATACACCTCTCTTGTGTGTAGGATTATTTTTCCATTTGGGGGCGTAATAAAGTTCACAATATCTAAATATACATATACATATGTATGTATGTATGTATATAAATGAATCGTGGTTTGTTCGTTTGCTTAAAATTTTAAAACGACTGGATCAAATATGAGACTTTTTTCTGCGGTTGGGTGCGTAAAACAAGAAAAGTCCCAAAATTCTCAACAGGTGGCGCTGTAGGCAGTTATTCCATTTACCAGCTCATCTTCCATATAAAGAGAATTTAAATTTCTGTATATCTGCGTCTCGTTTCTGTAACTTGTTACCAGTTGTTGCATCGAGACAAATAAAACAATTATATTATATATGTAGATATAGGTTGGTTATCAATACACAACACCTGTCATTAAATTAACTGTATTGGATAAGGGGGCGTGGTACACCTATACAAAGATAATATAAAATTCCTGTGTATCTGGCAGGCGGGGCCGCCGTTGGAATTATCGATTGTGCGGATTTGTCAGCCACGATGTCACAGTGGTCGAGTGAGCATCGCGCGTTTGCTGTGTAGACATTTTTTAAGAGTAATGATTCTTACGTAATTCCTCGTCGGCAATTTTGTTCAAATTTCGGTATACGGCGAATAAGTGATGGACCGAGTGTAAATTTAATTCGTTCGTGGGTAAGAGATTCCACGCAACTGGCCCACGGCCAGGGCACAGTCGATCTTCAAGGACTCCCGAAAAAATTTAACTGCTTGAAAGCAGTTTACGTGAAAATCCGCGACTTTCAATACGAAAAAGAGCAGCCTCACTGGGACTTCCAAGAGCGATTATTCATGAAATTTTAAAAAAGGATCTGAAGGATCTGGATGACATACTCTTTAAAAAATAAAATCCGCATTTCCATTCTATCGTTCAGTGCTCTTAATAAAACGTTGTGTCAATTATTACGTTTTTTATTTAAGTTTGAAAATATAAATCTGCTACCAGACATCTTTATAAATTTTAAATTTAATCATAGTTTGTTTTTCAGTCACATTATTTCACTTACATTCATTTACTTGAGATTTTACATAAACTTAATCTTGTAGACATATTTTTCTTGTATTTTAATTTAAGAGTACCAACAATGCTTAAAGTATCTTCATTCCATCCCTGCTGCAGTTACACTTGAATTCACATAAATAAAAAATTTTTTATGTAGCGGGTGTTTTTTCTGAGACGAACGACTTTAAAATGTCTTCATTGGTTTCCATTACAAATGCTTTGCGAATTCTCGGTTGTCCGGAGCAACATTACAAAATTCTTAAAATTTATTATTATGAATTGATACAATTCTGAATTGATTTCTCTGCACTTAAAAGGATACCCTATGGCGTGTGCGTACGCGTTTCCTTCATTCTTTAGCCATTCTTGGTCGTTTATTTTTGACTTTTTATATTTTTGCAATTTAAATGAACGAGTTTTCTGTCAGTTTTGGTTTTTGCGTTTTCTTTTCTTATAAGTTTATGTGTGCCAGTTCCAAGAAATCATAATTTTACATTTTTAACAATAAAATGCCAACCAAAAACATCATCGCAGCAAACAGCATGCAGTTCGACTACTTTTGCTGAAACCACCAGGAGCCGGTAACAAGAATTTATAAGCACACCATTCATATCATCATCGTTTTAAACAATCTACTTTTAATAAAACTACATGTTTTTTTCCAATAATTTAGTGACAAAAAAGTTTAATTTATTTTGTTTCATACTACTGTAAGTCATACAGAAAAAATTTAGTTTCTAGCCTTTTTGAGCAACACTAGTGGTCAGCGAGAATATATAGAATCATAAAAGATTGTCATTCATCTTATTGCCCTTGGAACTACTTATGTTGGGTGCCGATGGCTGAATAATTAGCGCGTTGGATCTTCAACCAGGAGATCGTGGGTTAAATCACCCGTCAGGCAAAAAAGTTTTCTGGTGGTGGCGATGGCTGAGGTAGTTAGCACGTCGACTATAATAGGGTCTGGGTTCGAACACAGTATTCCACTAAGTGCTTCAAAATAACATCAAGGAATATTTTCTTAAAATCATTTTAAAACCCCATTTTGAATTGATTTTAAGTTCACTTAATGAAATATAACCTTGACTTTTACGTACTAAAGGCAGTGCTACCAAGTTAAAAAATTCAAAAGATTTGGAAATTTGAAGGGCGCTCAATGAAATAAAAAAAAATAAAGAAAAACTTGTTAAATAAAGTCACTAAAATAATTTAAAACAATGGACAACAACAATAAAAAAGTGCTATTGCGTAGAGCATAATGAAAATGCGTTCATGGAGTTGTGGGCGTAGAAATAAATGTAATTTTATTACACGCACTGTGCGTTAAAACCTGATTTAATTGCACTTACGAACGTTTTCACGATTAGAAGTTAACGTTAATTGTAACGGCAACTTTGGCATACAAAACTTGCTGTTAAAGCTCACGTTAAGTTTTAATCGTGCATTGTAAAAAGGGTCGTTATAGTGAGAACGCATAATCAGTTGTTTATGGTTTTAACGTTAAAATCAGGTTTTCACTTTGGGTACGAAAACACTACTAGATTTCTTTTTTAATTCGTCCGGATTAAGAGGGACCTTCGCAAAATACTACTGTGGGTGAAGTAACCAGAATACTTTTGGGCGATCGGAGTCCAGAGAATTCAAAGAAGATACTAAGATCAAAAAGGCCAACACTCAGGAAACTGGTTATATTAAAGCCGGTCCCACGGGAATGTAGTCTCATCTACGTTGCATCTGTCTGATGGAGGGTATCGCATGCAGAACATGCAACGACAAGGACAACACTCAGCCGATCCCACGGTAATGAGGTCTCATCTAGTTCGCATCGGACTGATGGAGGATATCACAGGCAGAGCAAACAACGACGAAAAGAAGACACTGAAACACTATACATATGTGTCACTGTCCAGCGGTTAGTCGGACTAGTAGGCAAATTTTCCAGAAGACTAACATAGCTGATCTGAAATGTCTTGGGGACTCGGATTGGAGGTATCTAAAGACGAACATAGAGCAGACTGGTTTTCTGCAGTGACCAATTTATCGGATGTGTGTTTGCTAGAATTGCCCGGAAAATTCGTGTATAGCGCACATTAGAGCGTTTGTAGCAGAAGTGTAATACTGTATGGGATTGGGTATACGATATTGTCCCTCTTTTCGACCTAACCTAACCTAAAATTTGTTTCTTAGCCGTTTTCTTTTATTTATTTTTTTAACAGTCTGTCAAAAAAATGTATCAAACTGTATCAACTCGCACTCGATGTTGCTATTTTCGAGAGTTGACTGTATATATCTTTTTTTTTAATTGGTTACTCGTACGCCTTATAAATGGCTGTAAACATATGTATGTACATACATATAATTCTGAGTCTTTTTGTCTGTTCGAAAGATGTTCCCTGCAACAAAACATTTATTTGTTTGTACAATTGTGTAAAAATGAATGTCAGTAGACTTTTGCTTTCGATAGGAATACTGATGCAGGAGTTTCTTTTTTTTTCATTATTTTTTTGGTCTGCAAGAGTCAGATTACTGGGAAAAATAAAGATATCTGAGAATTGTTATATTTTTATAATTTTATTAATGTTTTTGTTATGTTGATCAGTCTGAATGGTTACACTAAAATTTAAAGGACGATTTAAATAAATTCATAGTAATTTTCTTTAGGAATTATTAAGTTTGTTCTACATACTTTTATTGTTGTAAAGTAAGTTTTTAAATTTATGAGGAGAGCTGGTATAAAAATAAATTGTTTGCAATGGGATCGTTTAGTATGCGCGAAACACATGCCCTGTTTCTTGTTTTTAATTCAGCGAATAAGTTAGTCAACGACATACATATGTATGTACGTATGTACAAGTTTGGTATTTCAGCTGCAGTTCTAGCATATCAAGAATGCAAACTTCTATGTAATAATTTTAAAATTGAAATATGCCACAAGGCCATTAACAGCAATCGGACATGCGTAAATCGAGCAACTGTTGGACACAGAATATGAGTTATAGTACATTTTGTTTAAATATTTCTTATCACTTTTTTTTAAGAGAAATAATATTTCACCTTCTACTATAATAGACACTGTGTTAAAACAACTTTTAGCTCAGTGTGTGTTACATTATTTTGTGAAGCGATAAACGGTACTGGGAGAACATCAGTAGACTTATGGTGTTTTCTTTTCTGAGTAATATTCTGCCTTTTATACATATATTTTATGTTCTTTTCTAGAAAATATCTGTTACTTGGAAAGTATAAGACGTTCTTTTCTCATGACGTTCCACTTAAAAACGGAAAAAATGCTACATATACAACATTCATTTTAATTAAAGGGTCATGAGGGCAGCTCTAAACGAGTAGTAACAGATGGTTTTGTTATTGGATAATTTCTGTATAAATATATTATTTTTTGTTCGTCTCTCATGATAATTATATAGTTTTTGCATTTTATATTTATTGTGTGCGCCCCGGTAGTTTACCTTTACATCCAGCAAGCTCCCGACCTAACTTATGGATTAATTGCACTTTATTGTTTTATGTCGAAACATGTGTTCTTTTGTAAACGTAAAATATGCAACACTTTTTTAAAATCAGCTGAGCTTTTAAAAATGTTGCCAAATCACATGGAACACTAGTGATACATTTTTTTTTTTGGAAAAGAAAAAAACACCATTAATCATTTTTCTGCATCAGGAGAGTTTATGCTGCTAAAATATTTGTGTCCTACATATATTCAGTGTAAAGGGTATATCGCTCCGTTATTGTAATGCCTATGGCGTATTGGAGAGGGTTGCTACAGCCGCCGAATTTTTTTCATTTATGTGAACCGCCTCCGATTCATGCGGCTTATAGCGGCTGAAAATTTCAGCCGAATCATGCGTCTTATGACGGCGGAATAAATTTTCCGTTAAATACGAAACATGTGCGAACATAAATTTGTTTAATATAATTTGAAATAATATGGCATCAATATCTTCAGGCCATTAACAAATTTTTCGCTTTTAAAGTGCTTCGTGTTTGTAGTGGAAACTATAAAAGGTAACCGCAAACAAACTATTTTCGTATGGAACATGCAACTTAACGGCTTATGAAGCGTTGTCTAAAGGAAGAAATCAAAAATATTTTAAAAAGACGATCTTAATATATAATGATGTTGAGAAAATGTATTTATTTGTTAATTAAATAAAAAATTTTTATAAATAATTAACGGCTACCATGACTTCCGACTCGTGTGTTAAAAATCACTAGATTAAGTTCTGCAGATTAATTTCCGTTATATATTTAAAAATGAGTTTGATGTTGTGGACAGAGGTACATTTTTAGGAGGTCAGGAGGTTAGATAGATAAGTTAGGTACAGAAGCGTGGTGTCCCACTAAAACTGAGACGCTCCACTCGGAAACCAATCGAATCCATTGTGAATCTCTTGGAGGAAGGAAGCAAAAAAGAATAAAATAAAGTAGGGGGGAAGAAGATGAGGAAGCCAGATTATACATCCATACAATTTCAGCTGACCTAGCCACCTTAGACTCCTTCGCTGCAACCCAGGGCACTGAAAATGTGTTCCATGGTCTCCAGGTGATTATTATACAGCTGGAAAAGATCGGATGTTTCATTTTCCACTTGCTGACCATAGTTTAAATCGAGCAGTGACCAGTCAAAGCACCCATCAGGGCTCTCAATTTCCTCCTACCCATTTCCAGTAGCTGCGTGGTCCTTGCACTGTCCAGATGTCAAAGGGGCCCCAATACCCATAGTAGTGCCTTATCGGTCGTTGCTCGACATGTCGCACTCGCTTTCGCCCAGCCTCGCCAACTCATCTGCCGTGTCATTGCCCGCAATGACTCACTACTTAGCACAGTCTGATCTTACTGCACCTACAATTTAAACCGGTTGAGGCACCCGGCATTCGCTAAACACATTCGACCTCACAGTGTTTCGCCTCAATGTCTATCGACGTAAAATGTAACCTCTTCGTGCACAATCAAATCTTGAGCCACAAATTCTGTGACACTCAATGCCGTCATGACGTCTGCCTGCAAAACACTGCAAGTGTCCGAAAGCCCAACCGATATCAGTCCCTGATATCACGTAGACACCAGAACCAGTGTCCACCTCCATCTTCGATTCATCAGTAAATACCGCCCTTAAATAGTTTATCCCTATTAGCCCACAGGCTACTATACAGAATAACTATCTGAGACGCCGTACCAAACTTTGTGGACGAAAACAGCAAAAAAAAAAGGTTGACGAATTCACTGAAACATTAAGTCGGCATTTAGAGGAAAATGGCGAAAACGTACGTTTCGCCTTTATTAATTTTGAAACTGTTAGATTTTTTCCTTTTATTGAAAACTGGTTCTTCGACATTTACCTTATTCTAATGACGGGTAGTGTAATTTGCCAACTATGAATTGCTTTTAAAAGACGTTTGTTTTATGTTGAATTTTGCACATTTTGCGCGACTTTATATCTTTTCGTCTTAAAATCTGAATGCCAGTAAGGTTTCCTTTTTTTTGGAATGGAATAAACCAATGAACGAAACATCAAATCGGACATTTATGTGTGTACGAGGGGAATTTAAGAAGTCGCTAAAAAGACAACGACCATTTTAAGAACAGATCAAATGTATTTTTTGTGACAAAAAAAAAGAAAATTATTTTGCAACTTAAAACCAATATTTAAATATTAAGAAAATAATCTCACCCAATAATGTCGATCCGAAAATATTGAATTGGTTGAAAGGAGTTTACGTGAAAAACCGCGACTTTCAATACGGAAAAGAGCAGCCTCACCGGGACTCCCAAGAGCGATTATTCATGAAATTTTAAAAAAAGATCTGGATGACATACTCTTTATAAAATAAAATCCGCATTTCCATTATATCGTTCAATGCTCTTAATAAAACCATACTTTATGTCAATTATTACATTTTTTACTTAAGTTTGAAAATATAAATCTGCTACCAGACACCCTTCAAATGCAACACACTTTCATTGCATTGCGATTCAATTGTACGTAATACATCAGAATTCGCATAAAAATCGACATGTCCCGATATTTCAGGCTGACTTGGTTACAGAAATATCGGTATTAAAAGTATTTCTGCATTTAGAAACCGTAGACATTTTTTGTATCCAGTGATATCAAGTTAATACATAACTGCTTCTAAGTAATGCAGACGGTATGTAGTATATGGTTGCAAAGTATGCTGTTTGGTGACTGTAACCCATTCTCTAGTTTTTGCTATTAATGTCTGCAATCACCGTTCGTTCCGTTTTTGCCTGCCCTTGATTGTACAAACGCAGATTTTGTAATTCATTTACACTTAATTGGGCAGATCAATAAAAATTAAAGATGGCAATTTAATCGTTCATCTCTCCATAAATCTATAAAAAAATTCGTTTTACTAATACGATTATGTACTTCATAAAGAATTATTGAATTGCCTATTTATCTTTTATTGGCTAATTATTTATTCCCTATTTCTTTGTTGATTTCAAATCGAACTTATTTTTGCTTTGAAAATTGTGTATTTAAATGGAAATACATACATATTTGAAATGAATAGCATCCATATTTGTATGCATGTATGTTTGCATGAATATCTTTATGTAGTTGAATGTATGCATGTATAGATGGATATGTATATCGATGGTGAGAAGGAAAAAGGCCCTAACTCAAATTATTGTAACCTTATAGGAGAAGGTAAAAACATAATAGAAACTGTTACTATTACAATGCAATTATCAAAATGTGAAAGCTTATAAAAGAGTTTCTCTTTTACACTGTAAAGGTATGTACACACGATTGTCATTTACTACAATATTGACAGAAAAATTCTAACAAAATGTGCAACAACCGTGTCAACACACAATTTTTGTGCGACAACATCGTCACAAAATGTATTGTCGCTGCATTGTATGCCAATAATATTGTCACAGTTCTGACAATCCATTGTCACACAATTTACAGTCATTTGTTATTGTCGCATGTGCTTCATTTAGTGCACCGTACAATAACACCATCAGTAGATAAATATTTCTGTTGGCAATGCTGCCCATAAATATTTCGATACAATGTTAAACATCGGATCTGGCAACTTTTTCCATACAATAATCTAACAACCGTGTGAACGGTCAATTATTATTGGCAGAAAAATTTATTGTCGCAGAACTGTCTGCCAATGAAATTGTATGGTTTTCTTTCAATAGTGTGAACCAGATGGTAACAATTTTTCATTGTGAGTGCATTGTGCCTCCATATTGCCGTATCCTACAATATTGTACAATCTGACAATCGTGTGAACATAGCTTAACAATAAATTTTTGTAACGATGTGTATTTGTGTGAAATGCATTGGAATCACTGAAAAACGTAATTTCGTAAAAAATGGTAGTTTGGGCCTTTCTACTTGTGACCGTCGATATGTATGTAGTATGAGAACGCAGTTATAGATCGTTTTAAGGAATTGATAATTTCTTGTTATTATTGAAAACTGATATTGTTTATTATTGGTGTCCAGCTGTATGTTTAATTCTTGGTTTTTAATAAGAAAAATGTTGTTTTTCGCACTCCATTTGATTTGGAAATATTTTTTTTTTCTGAATTAAATAAAACTTCCGTGAATAATATTCTTCGCCTAATACTTGAATAAGAATTTATTTGCACTTAATTATGTACTATATTATGAATTCTTTCTGAGAACAGAGGATGTTAAACTTTACTGCTACATAGACCGCAAATTGTTCATCGAATTGATAAGATCGCTTAGCGTATATTGTGCTGGCAACACTTTTCTAATAGAAATTGAAATACAGTCGGCGCTCGATAATTTGACTAGAGAAAAAGTTAAAATAATTGAGATTTTCAAATTAACAAGAGTATAATAATTGAAAGCGAAGCTAAAGCAAACGATTTAATTTTTTTGTTTGTTTCAGAAACACATTCACATTACGAGTTACGGCGAGCAAGGTGATATTTCGATATAAAGGAGCAATACATTAAATATAAAATATAAAATATAATAAATTACTATTTTAATTTTATTTTATATTTTGTATAAAACACAGCAAAATTTTTTTTTTATTTTGGACCAGCACTCAGCAGATAACCCCTACATATGCGATGCATTGTGCTGGAACTAGAGGAAAGAGATAGTAGGAGAAATGATAGGAGGTAAAGCTTCACTATCTTGCAACACTGCTGTTTGCACGTTATTTGTTTTTACAGCAGTATTGTACCGTCTCTGATGTCAAGGAGACGTATTAAATTTTGAAGCTGTTTTTAGTAGCCATTTTTTTTTTAGTAATTATGGATTGGATACAGCTGAAGCCGTTACTGTTCATCTTGCGGCAACAACTGACACAAAGGCACACAAATGCACATCAGAAAAAATGCGAGATGTTTTTTTTATTTTTTTTATAATTTTTTGGTCTGGAACTGGGGTTGCCCCCGGAAAAATTTTTCGTTTTGTAGTCAACGTGCAAACTACTTCGACCATCGCCACCCTCAGCAGCATATTTTTTCTTTTTTCGATTTCTTTTACAAGTTTATATTTTTCTTCAATTGATAAGCATTTTAAAACACGTTTAGTTGCAATTATAATAAAAAAAAATCGATTTCAACATTTATCATCCAGCTGTAATTGTGCATAGAACTGATATTTAAGCAAACAAAAAGGTACAAATTTGTGATTCCCCGAAAAAGATAAACAAAAATGGCACGTTAAATACACAAACCAGCTCACACAGCCAAAGAGAGAACACAAACAAACCATAACTAAGGAACTGAATCAACAAACCATATATACAAGCAAAATTCTTCGACTTATAATAGAGTTCAAGTGTATGTTTTTTGTTCGAGTTACGTAGAATTTCAAGTTACGGAAGGAAAATTGTATGTGATTTGTTCTTTTAATGCTATTCCCAACAAATTAGTTCGAGTTATAGAAAATTCGAGTTATGGAAGTTCGACTGTATATAATTTTATAAAATTTTTCTCTATACCTTAGATTATTCTAAATGACATTCTGATAAATTCGAAGATTAAGTTTGCACATTTTCGCAGAATTTACGGTCATTTTAATAATGCACGTTTTTGTTTGCACTATAATTAGCGTAAAACGTAATTGAATAAATAAAAAGAAAAATATAATGACGAGCGAGCACATTTTTCTTATAACACACTGAAAGTTATATAAATGATGCCGGATTTAAATGCTTATCAATTAATATTAAATTTGTGTGTAAGTTTGTAGTTTTTGCACATTAACAATAATTCAAAAGCAGCAGTTTTGAAAAGCTTCAGTGGAAAATTATATACATACATATGTATATAAATGTAATGTTTTTGCATTCTTCGATTTCCTGGTCCGCTACGGGTGCATTATAGGGAAGTTCTACTGTAATACGGTTTTTTTTCTTCGACTAGTGCTCAGGGTCATACTTATTCCAACATGTCGGTCGGTATCTCAACAATGGCAGCTGTAATGTTGTCTTCTAAGGCTGGAGTTGTGGCTGGCTTGTCCCTGCACACTTCACATATCTCCACCAAAAACATTCTAGTGGTGGTTTTGCTCCAAAAAGCGAGACTGAATGCTCAGGAAACTCGCCTGTCATAGGTTCATGGTATTGCGTGCCATGTGGCTGGGCGCCGTTTTTTTGACACGACATGTCAACCAAGTCCAATTCTTCCATTTTGGGGGCAAAAAAATTCTGACTAATTGTTGACAACAGTGACGAATTGACATATCGTGAACTTCACCGATAAAGTAGCAATATTTTTCTCTGTACGCACTCTTCGCAGAAAGGTTGAATTAGTGTGGGTTAATGTCCAATAAATTGAAACTGGTCACAACCGATGCAGGGGGTTTCCTTCGTACCCTAGTGCATCAATCTGGAGGTGCGGATTTGATTCCTGCCTAGACCCTGGTTGTTTCTACAGACAAGCTATAATAGCTTCGTAGAGTTTGCGTTGTTTAAATATCAATAAATAAAAAATATCCTGTTTGGCGGGTCGACCCCCTTAAAAACGGTCATAAATTACGAAACACATTTCTCACACAGCACGAATTTTGATAATAAAATTTAATGATTTGTAGTAATCGCTGTTATTTTGTTAGTCTAATCAAACTTTTCTGAGCATTTATGGCATTGCCACATGTTTCTTTTTCACTGGAAAACCATTTATTTTTTTTATTTATTTATTAACTATCAATACAAAGGAAGCCAATTTGGCCAATATATTTTGCTTATTGTGAGAAAAATGAATATGATATTTTAATAGTAATAAGAATGTATGTATGTACATACGTATGTAAAAATTAAAAAAAAGAGAAAAAAAAAATTCATGATAATATTTACGTCGAAAGATTTCTATAATTTAAAATTTATTATATAACAAAAAAAAAAAAAAAGCAGGCTACGAGCTACAGAGACTACAAATGTAGTTGGCTGCATTCGTTCCCTTGTAGCCTGTTACTTAATTATTTTGAAGACGGCAGCTAAATAGTAAGCCGCTGATTCTGAAGTTTGACTGAAATTTGATTGAAAATTTAATAAAAACTAAAAGTTTTTCAAATAATGGCTGTAGAAAATTCTGTGAAATTTATAAAATCTATTAAAAAAATAGTTCATATAACAAATATGTTATATGTTTAATTAAAAGTTTTAAATTATGAACAATTGCTCACCACAGAAATGTGTATTTCGTATATTTCAGTGGTGCCACTTTAAAGCATTTCAGTTTCATAAAAAAAAACACTTGTTCCAAATATCCTCATTCCACTTAAATATTTAAAAAAAGGCCAACTTATCTATGCAAAACTTCTTTGTTGTTAATATATCGAGCCTTTGGTGCAATACCGTAGTAATTTTAAAAAAATCGTGAACTGAGAAAAATTTATTTGAAGTTATGAGCCATCTTTTTGATAGCATTTTCGTTTACTAAAGTTATTTTTTACACAAGTTTTTAAATAAAGAGGCATGTTTTGTAATGTTATCTTTTTGTAAATTTCTTGTCATAAAGGAAATATTTCATTATTGCAAATAAATATTGTTGGAAATAGCTGGAGGCAATAAAGACATTTATTAGCTGTAGAATCTGAACAGTTAGAGATAGAACCATAATCTTTTTTCCTTTAGATATATATTTCCCCAAAAGATCATTTCTCTATACCCAGCTCAAAAAATTAAAATTTTTGAGTTACTACGGTATAGCACCAAAGGCTCGATATGAGTTAATAATATAAAATATTAATTTTTTCTGTTCTTTTCTTTTCAAATAAAAGTAAGTATTTTTAAGCTCTTAAATATTAATAATTTCTCATTACATTGGCAGCACTATAATTGCTTGTCAAAATAGAAATTATCCTAAGTTTTGGTGACAGCTACAAAAGTGGTCGTGTAGCCGTGTAACAGTGGTGTCGTCAAAATAATCGTTTCCATATAAACGTGTGTACAGTCGAACTTCTCTATAGCGAACTTCTCTATAACAAAGTCTTCTCTATAACAAATAAAATTCGTGAAGACAACATTTTTGTGAGTATTTTCATACATTTTGATCTCCCTATAACGAATTTCCCTATAGCGAAGTTCTCTCTGTAACGTACAATAGAATTTTTCACTAAATAATCTCTCTATTGCGAAGTTTTTAGCAATCGATTTTTTGCATCAATTTAGTCTCATATGTATGTATTAATAAACAAAAAAATTAATGTATTCATGTAAAAACAATTTTTTTTGTCTTAATAAATATATTTTCTACATAAAAAAAATGTAGTCAAAATTTTCTGCAGTTTCTCTATAACGAATTTTCTCTATAACGTAGAAATTTGACGGTCCCCAACTGTTACGTTATAGAGAAGTTCGACTGTATTTTAATTTTGACAGATTGTAGCTGGTAGCCTGCTGTGGCGATTGTGTTTCATGCTTTAGATAAATAGAATAATATAAAGAAAAATAACGATTATTTATCTATATGTTTGTTATATGGTTTAGCTCGTCCATATGCAGCATTTCAAGTGGTGCTAATACCAAAATTTTCAGTAGACCTTTAACCAAATTCTTGAAAAAAGCTAAGAAATTTCACATTTTTATACAAAAGCTCCCAAAAAATATTTGAGAAGTACGTAATATACAAACGAAACAAATCAAATAAATTTGTTTCAAAAACATTTTTTATGAAGACAGTAGGAAAAAGTGTGTTTCATTTTTAATGTCGAACACCCAATACTGCAAATGTACTTATACAATGTCAATTTTTTCCGCATACGACTTTACCATAAAAGATGTGCATACTCGTGCATGCATCCATACATATGTACATATGTTTATACTTAATTATATATTATCAGTCGATACATGCTCATATACATAATTAATACTTTTGATGTTTTACTCATAATTTTCTATTTTCAGTTGCAGTTGTTTTTCATACGTCGTAACATTTCTTATTGCTATTCAGTTATGGACATTGACATCACGTTCAGGTTCTACAGGATTAATGACATCAGAGGCGTCTGTAAGATTTCCAGGCGGTAAGTTGAATTAAAACAAAGGCACTCAGATATACATACATATACTTATTTGCGCATAGCCAAGAATGATAGTTATGTAAATATGTGCAGTAAGGTGGCCCAAAAATTTCAAATTTACAATTACAACCCAGGGCAACCATCAAGTTTTTTTTTTACATTGTAGATAGTAGTAAAGTGCCAACATTTCAATGCCCTAAATGGAGTATAAGGCTGTGCTCAACGTCTCCAAAGTTCTAAAAATGTCGATGTTTTCTTATTTTTTACATAGTTATTTGTGAGCTTTTCTTTCTTTCTAGCTGCTGTTATGAAAGAAATACAAAGAAAAAAGTGAAACCGTAAAAAGTGTAAAAATTAGCAACAAAAAGTGCGCTCCCACCAAAACTATAAAAAAAAGCAGTTTTCGACAGTTTGAAGCTGTCAAGTTCGAAGGATTCAACCATGTTTATGTAGCCCATTCACAACTTCCCTACAAGATGTTTGGATTATTCATCAATTTTGTACTATAATATATAAACTAATTTCGTATAATTCCCAAACAGTTGAGTTTAATTTAAAACAACATCAGTAGTTCCATTACTAGTAATGTTGCATGTCTTTGAGCTTGAGCACTGTCTTGCAATAGGAATATTATTTTAAAACTTTCCCTAAATACTGATTTTATTACCAGTAAGAAAATTTGGGAGTGCACAAATATGTAAAGTAGTTTTGAAATTATAAGTGTACAATATGGGCCACGCTAATGTGCATATGTTGGCTTTTATTTTTGCATTAAGCAAGTAATTAGAATTGAAAATAAATATAAAACAAATGTGTTTTTATTCAGCATAACTATTTCGATAAGACATTTACTAGTTGGAGACAAGACTTCTTGTATTTCTCTCAGGATGTTTCATAATTGGATTTTTAAAAAAGCCCTTATTTTTATTTAAATTTCACTTTTTAATTACTTTAAGAGAAGTAAAATGTTTAAAGAAATAAAAAACAGCGCCGTATTTATAACGAATTAAAAAATAAAAATTAATTCTTGTTAGTTTTATAAATTGTAGATTTGAAACACATGTCGATTTCAAAATGTCCTGAAAATTTGTGGGATTTTGCATAGCTGAGTCCATGTATGTACATACATATGTATGTCATCCCAGAGTTATCATCATGCAGTATATTAGAAAATCATAAAATTGAGATCGGACATGTCCTGGTGTGAAATTTTTTAATCTTTCGATCAATACACTCCACCTCTCATATCCTTGATGATACTGCAGAGCCATTGTGTGCACCTTCGCCAAAAAATATTTAGGTGTGACCTACCGTATGAACCATTTTGGTGTATAAAAAATATTTTTGCAGAAATTCATGCAGCATGCCATTTGACACTTTTTTCATCCCAATTTCTTATATCAATTATTTTACAGCGATTTCCTTAAAAAGTTTTTTTTTTTTGGAGATACACACTGATAGCTTCGGCACAATGATGGAGGCAATACATTTTCTTTAAAAATAGTATTATTGTGTTTTGTGTGTTTAAATATAAAATATTCGAAAGAAAAATGTTTTACCTATTCATAGTCAACTGAAAAATTCTACGAAAAGATAATAAAACTTTTTCAGATAAAAATTTGCACTTCTTCAACAACAGCCATTATTGAAATCATTCTCAAAACTTATCTTTTGAATAATTTCTTTTTTAAATGTACAAAATTTAATTGTTTTGTGATTTTTTACAAAGGAAATTAATTATAAAGTGTTAGAAAGTCAACCTCTCAGAGCTAATGTGCGTAATTATTAAGAGAAAATGTATCACCTTCAGTAAATGATAATTAAATACTTGTATGTATATGTATATTTTCAGAAATAATTAATGTTTGTTGTAAGTTTCCTCTAAAATAGTCGAAATAATTATGTAAGTATGTGGTTATTGAAATTAACTTTAGTTTATATATCAGGTATCTGAAGTCATCGGAGGAATTTTTTAAAAATAGTTTTCGTCAAAATGTTCATAGAAAAATATATGGGTGCCTTTTGACAAGATACATATTATTTACTCCAGTTTATGACATACAAAAATAATTGTTCAATTCATAAGCTCGTATTAACGTAGTATGCATTGTGTAATAGTTTTATTATACAGTATTGGAATTTTCTTGTTGATAATTTTCATACAAAGGTTAGGAGGGAGTGGCAGCTTCGTAGAGTCAAAGCACACTTGAGTCCACATAGCGGTCGTTGTGATACTACGCGAAGCGAAGCCGCGGAACTGGCCGTCCAGTTCGTGTCAACCAATGAAGAGGCAGCGTCCAAAACCACAGCTGCCCTAAATGAAGCGGAAACCAGACCGAACTCCTAATGATTCTGGCCAAGGAACGATAGCTCCGTTAAACTATCGGGAAAGGGTGACCCAAGAGAGTAGTCTACGTCGAGCCAGTGACGAACACTGGCACATAAAGTGGACGATTCAAATTCATACAAAAATATGTTGTGGTTTTAGAATTGAATTAGTTGTATTGAGGTCAGGTCTGGAAATATTTAATCCTTTTAAGTGAGTTTGTAAAAATCTTATATATGTAGAAATTAAAATTAATGATAAATATATATTTAATTCTTTTCAAAATAATTTTCAAACTGTTCGAATCAAAATAGCGTATCGTGGAAATCACAACAACTAATTCGTACCAAATTGATATGATATTAATGGAATAAAATGAAATCAATGTCAAATTTTTTTTTTTTTTAAGAAAATATAAATAAACGCAAAAATAAAAATAAAACTACGATAAAACAACGATACTAAAAATTTGCTTGGTCACAAGCAAATAGAGACATATGTACATATCGTATTTTTGTAAACGATAAACCATGATGTAATTAAAACACGTGGTATTGCTATGCCGACTAATTACTTTTTTTTATCTGCTATTTTATTTATGATATTAAATATCAGAATTCTATACAAACAGATTTAGTGTAACAGTTTTAATTATTAACCCAGTTCAAAAAGTGCTTTCAAAGAAGTCAATAAGATCCTAAACTTGTGATCCGCAAGTAGTGCAAAATTGGATTATTTCTACTTCTTTTTCCATAGGATTGTCGTTGCCGGAAGTTCTTTTTTTTTATGCCGATTCATTGAAATCGAAGTAATGCTCGCGATGTTACGTAAATCTACTTTTTTAATGCTTCTTATAGGGATTTTGATTCTCAAAAAGTGTATAAAGCGCATGATACACACATCAGTATTCAGCTTCAATAGTTGTCTTTAAGTTAGTATTGTATATTGAAGCCTCTGACACACTACGTTAAAATTTTTCATCAATATTAATTTTTTTTTGGCGATATTTAAGTGTAAACATATAGAAGTTACCGCCGGCAAAACATTTTTTGAAATTACCGTCGGCAAAATACATATCTACTTATTCCTTTATTTATTAAAAAAGCACTGATGATATTTTTTTTTTTGTTTTTGTCACTATATTTTTTAATTTGCACGTCCCAAACAGCTATTAATGAGCGATAAAAAAATTTTTTACTCTATTTGTAATGCGTCACAACTACGATGTGCACTCAATGTTACAAGAAATAAAATGAATATTGGCGATAACGAATATTGGCGATACGTCAAACTGCTTCAATATTGTGATGAATATCAAAACCATTTTGATATTTGGCAATATTACACAGAGCGTATATGTGTGACTATTTTTCGCACACAATGACAAATATTGAAGCTGAAGATTGATCGTATGTCAGCCACTTAAGAATTTTCACTTTATTTCTTTGAAATACTAGTTCTCTTTTAAAGTGCTTCATAACAGCTCTAAAATGAAACAATAAAGTGCAACAGTCTTGAATGACAAGGGCAAAATCAGGCAAAAAATGCAACGCACTTTTGGTTGAAAAGAAATCGCCGTTTATTATAGGATTGGCACTAATATTTTATTACCCTTACGGTGCTATGAAATGTTGCTTATTATAATAAACTCAAATGTTTATATATCCATAGATATGTACAAATATATAAATAAATATAAATATATAAAAAATATGTATACATGTACACACATTTATACATGTGTATAAAAAACATTTTTATTATCAATGACAAAAATTTTCATTTGCTTTCAAAAATATTTTCTTTTTCTTCTTTTTTAAAAAAATAAATAAAAATTTCCTGAAGATGTTAACCGATAGTTAACGAAATACCGAAATATATAGAAAAATAAAAAAACCTTTGAGCTTAAAATATAATATATAGATTGTTCTTAAAATAAAAGAGGTTAAAAAATAAGTGTTAAAAAAAAGTATTTTAGTTATATTTATTTGTGAGCGATGGTCTTTTTTCTGAAAAGTTTTTAACAATTAAATAAGAAAAAGAAAATATTTTTGAAAGGAATGGAAAATATTTTGTCATTGATATTAAAAATATTCTTTATACACATGCATAAATGTGTGTACATGTATACATAAAGAAACATGTTTTCAAAATTATTTTCTTTTGTACATACATATATACATGTATGTAAAATAACATATTTCTACAATGTAATAATAACACATAACTATAACAATAGAACATAATTATTAAAAATAATTTAAAAAAAAATTTTCCTTTCCTTTCAAAAATATTTTCTTTTTTTTATTAAAAAAAAAAAAAAAAAAATATTGAAATATTGAAAAATAAATAATTGTTAAAAACTTTTCATAAAAAAGACCAACGCTCAAAAATAAATATAACTAAAAAATTTTAATAAAGGTAAAAAAACAAAATAGAAGTGAGACTAATAAATAAAAAAAATAAATTTTTTTTGTTTATATAAATAAATAAACATAAACGAATTTTGTAGAATAAAATCATTTTTATACTAATTTACTGTATGTTGTTCTTAATAACTTCCTGAAAAGTTGAAAATATCGCCGTCCTTCATCGGCGAAGTAAAACTAATTACTAAAAATGGCTACCAAAACGAAGCTTCAAAATTTAATACGTCTCCTTGACATCAGAGACGTTACAACACTGCTATAAAAACAAAGAACGTGCAAAAAGCAGTGTTGTAAGATAGCGAAGCTTCATCTCCTATCAATTCTCCTATAATCTCTTTCCTATAGTTCCAGCACAATGCACAGCATGTACATCTTCTGAGCTGGTCCAAGAAAAAAAAAATAGGTTATTGATATTTCGGAAGTAGATCAAAAGTAGTTCTTAAGGAATGACTTCTAATATTTTTCACTGGGTAACAAAAAGTGATAAGCAATTTAATTTGCGTAATTTAATTGCAATCGGTATTTTTGTTGAAAAAAAACATATTATTTGTTCCTAAATATTGCGAGTGAAAATATTTTTCTGACATTTGACGTCACAAAGCACAAACACACGAATGCTTTTAGTGCTACCAACTTAATAATTGCATCAGCGATAATCCATACGGCGACCTTGTGAATTGAGTAAATACGTTTTAAATTGCCATAGAAAAAATCTATGGATGACTTTTGAGGTGAAATTTTTCACAATAAGCATGTCACTAAATTGTTTTATATGTATGTTTTACATACATACATATGTACATACATATGTATGTATAATTAATTAATTATTTGTTTCTGTAGAGCTAAAAAAATCATCCATCTTATGAAACTTCTGTTCCAAAAAAAATTTATGGATAACTTCATACATGCATATTTACTTATTAATTAATTTATTCATGTTTTAGAAATGAATCCAGAGTCACTGTCAATTCTGATTGGAGATGATGCTAACATAATGTGCCGTCTTACCGAACCGAATAGTTTAAATATATGGTTCGTAGAAGAGAAATCGAGACGGGCAATTAAACAACCATCCGATGAAATTCAGGTAAATATAGTAAATATATTTTTGCACTTTTAAAAAATTTTTAATATTTCCGCAATACTACGGCATTCGATATCAAACGGAACTTCTATAAATTTTAATAAAGTTTAGTTTGAAATTTCGCCGCAGGATTGCGAAAGAAAAACCTTAAAACTGTTGGACATACACCTGTTGCAAACGACGACAAACGACAAATCTAATGATTAGTTAGAAACGAATCTAAGTTTTAAATAAGTTTTTTTTTGCTTTGTATATGTATTTACACTCTAAGACGTAACAATTTTCTATTTAATAATAGAAATATTATTTTTTAAATATTCGTTATTACGCTGTGTAACCAATAAAATATCGAATTGATGTGATACAGGCTTCAGTTGCTACCAATCCACAAGTAACATCACAGCGTAACATCACAGCGCCCTTCTTCGTCGGTATTGTGTAGCATCATCGGCGAAGTAAAATAATTAATAAAACGCCCACCAAACACAGCTTGTGTCTCCTTGACGCAGAGTTGTCCAGTTAATAAACATTTTCTCTATCACTATCCCTTCTCTATAGCAGTTAACATCTAGTAGTAGACAAGCAATGGCTGAGTGTTACTTCTCTTTAAAAAAAATTACAAAATTTATGACATTCATAACAATAAGTTTCAGCTGGTTTAAACAAAAAAAAAAGATAACGTGAAATAATATAAATATATCACAATACTTGATAACAATGGCGAACGGAACGAAGCATGTTAGCGATTTTTTTTCTCTTAATTTTGAATTCTACTGGCTCACTGATCGCGTCTTGAATCTGAGATAGTGTCTCCCCAATTTCTAGCGATAATTTTCGCTGAAAATATCAAAACATTGCTTGGTCCAATTTTTCTTTAGCGTGAACTTTTTAGTAGAAACTATTACGTTACGTAAATACAGTGTAACTTCGGTTAATGTAACCCTCGATAAGCACAACTCCTCGGCAATCGCAACACCCAAATTCTTAACATTGGTGACTCCGTGAACGCAACTTTTATGAAAACAAAACCTTAATTAAGGCAGCTTTGCAAAAAAAGGTTAAGTTCTATTTTAAAAATTTAGTTTTTTATAAAAAAAAATATGTTATCTAAAAAACACATTCGAAAATTGCACTCTTTTTTCCGTTAAAAATATGAATCTTCACTTGAAAACAACCATCAAATTTACAAAGAATGTCTATTTTTTATTTATTCTAAATATATTTTTGTTTTTCTTCTTTATTTCAATTAAATAAAGTTTATTTTATTTATTTTAAAAGTTAACTTTTGTTTTTTTAAATAAACTTTTAATTTGGTTTAAAATAATATTTTTAATCGAAAAACAGGCATAGAAAGTTTTGACTCGCTTTTCGCAACAATTCAGTTTTCGCAACAGCAAAAAATTTCTATTGCTTAACTTAAGCGAGGTTACACTGAATATGTTTCCTAAATTGCAGGGAAATATTGAAATAGATTGTTATTACGAGTATTTCATAAAATACATACATATATGTACATATATAAGTATGTATATAAATGTGCGATATCATTATTATTTCAGCTGTAAGGGTTGTACAGAAAATTCTAATTATAAAGGGAGTCTGGTAGCAGGTTTATAGTTTCAAACTTAAATAAAAAAAATGTAATAATTGACACAAAGTTTTATTAAGAGCATTGAACGATAGAATGGAAATGCGGATTTTATTTTTTAAAGAGTAGGACATCCAGATCCTTCAGATCCTTTTTTAAAATTTCATGAATAATCGCTCTTGGAAGTCCCAGTGAGGCTGCTTTTTTCGGTATTGAAAGTCGCGGATTTTCACGTAAACTGCTTTCAACCAGTGGGCCATTCCTAGCCGAAGTAGTTGTGCGGAATCTCTGCACCCACGAACGAATTAAATTTACACTCGGTCCATCACTTATTCGCGAAATACCGACGAGCAATTACGTAAGAATCATAACTCTGCAAAAATGTTTCCACAGCGAACGCGCTGTGCTCACTCGACCACTGCGACATCGTGACTGACAAATCCGCACAATCGATAATTCGAACGGCGCCACCCTCCCTCCGCACCGTTTATTACTTTTTGAAATAATCGTATTTAAATATTTCATCAATTTCCCACCAGACACCCTGTATTAATTCAGAAATTCTGTATAAAGAGCAGTCAACTGGCTTTCAATGGTATCTACTAATATCTTTACCACCACTAAATTTCATATGTTGTCGATTCTCAGAAATCGTTTAATTTTTGTTTAAAACAACACAACTCTTCGAATCAAGTGGATTTACGAATACGCAAATTTGAATTTAACTATTCCCACATTATTACCAAAGTTGGGCTTGTTGCAACAATTGTAATGGTCACACACCACTTATTTATTATTTGAATTTCTATTAACTTGTTGCAACTGTCAACAATTAGAAATTTATCGCTGACTGTTATTTGCTCTTTTAACTTTCCAATGAAAATTGTCGACAAATTTATTTATATGCGCTGCTGGATCGTGTTCTTTCTTGCGTATTCCTTTTTACTGAAATATGTATTACGTGAATGTGTATGATAGTATTCGTATTTAGTATGTGTGTTGAACATGTACAGGGTGGCACAAAAGGAGCTATATGGTTTAAATGGTTTATAACTTTTTTATTTATGCGATTATTACAATTTTTCCTTTTTTTTGAATTTTTTGCAATTATTATTTGAAAAATGATATCCTGTAAGTGATGTCCATTTTCTGCTTCGCACATATCGAGCCTTTGGTGCAATACCCTAGTAACTGAAAATTTTAATTTTTATGAGCTCGGTATGCAGAAATGATCTTTGGGGAAATATATGTATATCTAAAGGCAAAACGATTATGGTTTTATCTCTAACTGTTCAGATTCTACAGCTAATAAATGTCTTTATTGCCTCCAGCTATTTCCAACAATATTTATTTGCAATAATTAAATATATGCTTTATGACAAGAAATTTACAAAAAGATAACATTACAAAACATGCCTCTTTATTTAAAAACTTGGAAAAAAAATAACTTTAGTTAACGAAAATACTATCAAAAAGATGGCTCAAAACTTCAAATGCATTTTTCTCAGTTCACGATTTTTTTAAAATTACTACGGTATTGCACCAAAGGCTCGATATGTGTTCTTTTTAGCATATTTTCCATAACTTTTCACAAAATTTCGGCTGTAATGGTCATGATTTCATTTCGAATGTTTCATAATTAATTCCCCAAGTCTTCTTCACAAAATGCTGAAAAGAAAACAAAGAAAAAATAATAATTAAAAAAGCTATAACAAATTAAAACCATATAGTTGCTTTTGTGCCACCCTGTAGTATCCAATGTTCCCAGCTAACTACCACAAAAGTAAAATAAACCATGACAGTGGAAAATATTAGAATTTCAAACTAGATGACTAAAATGTTACTTATGGGATATTTCTTGGTAATTTATAATACGTATGAAATTAAAGTATGTACTTAATGTTAGCCGCAGTGATTTAAACAAAAATATCACTTGTTTTGTATTTCCCACTTTTTTTTTGTTCTAAATGAACAGAATATTGGCACATCTCTGCAGACATGTAACATATGTATGTCTCTTTAAACGAGTTTTAATGACAATTACTTTCATGCTAAATATACTTATTGCAATACACTTTGCTCTCTCGATTTACATATTTACAAGCAAAAAATTTACATAGGAAATGTATTGCACATACACACATACATACATATGTATGTACGTTGAGTTTTTCAATAAGAAATTTTTTTCCGTAAATTGTGTTTAGATTTTAATTAAATATAAACAAATAAATAATTTTGGGAGATAATTCATTAAAAAAAAAATTAATTTGCTTAAGAAATCTCCCTTTTGCCATAGGTTATGTGCCCTCAAGGGTGTCCTTCTGGGCAGACTGGAATAAACTGAAGCTGAACCCGAATAAAACGAAGGCAATAGTTTTTGGATCTCATGGTCTTCCTGACTACCCTATGAGTATTTCTTTCGATAATGTACCAATTCATTTTGTTAACACTGTTAATTATCTGGGTGGGTGGACTGATTGACAAGGACCTCAATTTCGAGAAACACATATCGAACGTTGCTTCTAGGGTTGGATATACCCTTCGTTCGCTTTACAACATAGACTGCTTCTTGCCTACTAACATTCGTGTGAAACTGCCACGTACCCTGCTCATGTCACACATCTTGTACTGTCTCGCGATCTTTAGTTGTACTACTGGTACGTATATTAGGAGATTACAATTGATATACATCCGTATTCTACGCTATGCCTACCGTCTTAATATCTCTGATGCCGTGTCGGGCTACTCGTATAACTTCATCGATTGTTCTTTCAAACAGTTTAGTAAAATGAGACTCTTAATAACACTATACCGTGTTATACGAATGCAAAAACCATCAGCTCTTATAATCTACTTTCGTTTTTCCAGAAGAACGCATAATTCTGTAATAATCCTACCCAAAATAAATAACACCATTTTTAAAAGATCGTTTTTTATCCGTTCATTGCGAATTTGGAATCAGCTGCCATGGCAGTTAAAAAGTTTTAGTTACACAATATCAACAATGAGACAAAAATACTTAGAATACTTCAAAGCTATATAATAGCACTACATGTCTATATGCTAACCAATTTATTTATATTATGCAAATATTTACACAATGTCTGTCCATAATAACATTATTAATATTTTGTAAGATAGATCTCAATTTAATTTATTTTTTCACTAGGAATATAAGCCTTACTAATTATAAACAAATCCAACGTTTAGCAAAGAGGCTCAGAATTTACTATCCCTGTAATATATTACATATGTATATTTATGAGTAGCTGTAACAGTTAATACCTACATATATAAAAAATGATCTATTTTTTACTAACTTCCATTAATCATTACTTATAATATTATATATTAATCATATATGGCCCTATGGGCTCGGTTAAATAATGCAATAAATGAAATGAATGAGAATTTATGAAACTATTTAGCACATATAACGTTGAAATTACGGGGGGAAATAGCTGGGTTTATAAACCAAATTGAAATTGCTTCAGATATACATATATGTAGATCGGTTAATTGATTGAAACTCAATCCCGATTTTGGATTGTTGTGCAACGTAGTATTGAAGCTGCCGAGGTGCAAACTTTTATTCTGAATCACGCCGAAATTTTTATTTTTTTTTTATGAAGGGACGAAAAGATATTAGTTTTTAAAATTGCAATTCGTAAACAACCATTTAAGTAACTAGTTACCTATGTTAGTTCAATATAATCGAATTAACCCTCCTCATTTACGTCGAAAACAGTTCATAAGCTGATTATCGTGATAAACAACAAGTTTCAGAAAGTTGTTCATCCATGAAATTCATAAACAAGTTTATATCTTGTCTACGAGATAAATATATTGCAGATAACTAACATTTGATAAGGCAAACAGAGATCAGCAAGAATCATTTTGTTGCTACTCATACAGCCATACCTAAACAAGAGCGGAAAGCGTGTCGTTTTTTCCGCTTAGCTTTTACGCTGAAATGCCATACCTAAATAAAAACTGCAACGCTGGGTCAAAACGATAAAAACAGGGTTATCAAAAAAATAAATGTAACAACCCTGATTATTTTAACAATAAAGTTAATAAAAGGTGTTTGCGATTTTTAAATAAGCATTTTATAAAAAAAAGTTTAAACAATGAGTTATATGGACGATTTTCAGGATTTACTTACCTCCATTTTCTAATAACAATTATTTTTTCATGTTTATTTCTTTCACCTTCTTTATTTGCAACTTACTTCACTATTAAACGCACTGTCAAAATCGGATTTTCCAATTGCACAGCGTTGCCGTTGCGTTGACGCCGCGTTATTTCGGTATGCTACATACAAATTGTATGGGCATGAGAATTTTTGACAGCTAGAAAACGCTTTCCGCTCTTGTTTAGGTATGGCTGATACTCACTTAAGAAATTCTAAATATAATTGAGTGGACGCCATTGAAATTCAATTACTTTAATGTACTCATACTCATAAGTATGATAAGTATGAGTATTAAGAGTTCCTCCCAGTTTAAAGTATGAATGCGTATAATGCTTACATGAAATTATGAATTCCGATTCAATTCTACTCACTTTTTCAGTAGTCATTGCTGAGCTATGAATGTAAATCTGTTTTTTATACATTTCTCTGGCAACGCGAAATGCATTTGACGCTTCTTAGAACTGAAATTATAGACAAAAATATAAGAAAAATCCTGTTAGTAAACAAAAAAAATTTTTCTAAATTTAATAATCAAACACATTGCTTGTTTTTTTAATTTAAAGACCATCGCTTTTGGAAATGGTTAAGTATAAAGTGAACTGTCAAATTTGCCAGTGTAAACAACACAGTTTATGAAACTTGTTTATGATTTCAAATTACATGCATACATAGTTTAACAATCGCTCAAATTATTTAACTGAAATTGTGCTCTTGGTTAGAAATTTTTCCTATCCATGAGCATTATTAAATTTACAAATTTAGAAAAAATTCTTTTGACAGTTTTGTTCAATATTTTAAAAATCCATATTCATATAAATTTCTTTTCTAAAACATCTGTAAAAGTTGAACTTGAAATTTTAACTGCAAAATTATAGTCTATTAATATGCGATTTTTTACCAGTCCAACCTGAAACTGCCGATTAATTTCGAAAGTTTGACTCTGCCGAAATATTCCTTATTGTATTTGTATTTTAAAATTTACATGCATAAAGTTCTTAAAATCTGTAAGTGGGAATACTAATTTCTTTTGAGCTTCACTGTTTATAGTTGAAATTAATTATTACACGAATTTGTATTCCTCACTCATGATCGATTTAAATCGTAACACTTGCAATAAACAAATGTGTTTATTTGGCTGATGCCACTGTGCGTTGTTATCATTGTTCTATTTTCTTTTTCTGTATAAAAGTGCCCGCTCGCTCGTTCGTCCGTTGCACTTTTTTTTATATATACGAGATTCTTTGCATTGTCTCCATTCTAGTGACTTTTCGCTTCAAATCTACCTATTTTCGAAAATTATATTCAAAATATATGAAATATTAATTGCAATTAAATAAACGTTCCGAGAACTGCAGGGTACCAGGTAGATATTTAAGCCAAGTTTATTTTAAAATTAATTCATGTACCTACTACACTCATGCAGATATGTAGATACATGTGCATATAAATTTAAATGAATAATAAATACATTGGCAAGATTTGCAACAAAAATTACCAGCCACTTGTTAATGTTGTATGTATGATCATACTTATATCTAAATACCCACTTGACCATGATGTTCGATAATTATATTTTATTATAATAATATTGTCAAAAGTGTGCTTAATATTTTATTTGTGTGAAGGTTCTGATGCCGAGTTGTTTGAGCATCGGCTCTGCAACCAGGAGGGGCTGCATTCGATTCTCAGCCCGGTCAAGTCTTAAAAGCAGTTTTTTCTGAGTTTTCTGTGCTGCACCACCCTCCTTCGTGGGTATTTAGCAATAAAACGACGGCAAAGTAAAATAATAATTAATGGCCTATTTCTGAGCTAAGAAAGATAACTTAAGCGAACGAAAAGCACTCGCTCGAATTCGAATCAATTTGGATTTCTCATTGGCACTCACTTTCTTTCGCACTAAGTTACGTATGTCAATTTTGGTATCTTACGTTTTAATAAGTAGAAGCAATGCCATATCATAAATTATTATATTTCTGTTAAAAGTATTAAAAAATACTACGAAGTTATTCTAAAGCTAATACAACTGCGTGTAAGTGTGATCAGCTGGTGGAAAGTATCAATAAATAAAAGGGTGAGAAAATTTAAAAAAATATTTGTAAATTTTGTGTTTTTTGTTTTAATTTTATAAAAGTGTTTCAGTTGCTGCATTTTTGACTTCTTTAAACTGAAAAAACAATTGTTAAATACATACATTCATATGTATATCATATGAATAGTTTATACTTACCACTTGTTATCCATTTGTAAATACTTTTTTATTGTACTTAGATTTTTTAGTATTATTTTTTATTCTTCTTTTTTTATTTACAAGTATGTATACTCATATGTAAATTCTCTTACGAAAGCAAAACCAAAAGTGAGTGATTTTGACATTTCATTCTCAGTGTTGACAACACGTTCTTAACAGAGAAATCGGATTTTATATGAAAACACTTACGTTTTCATTCGAGTTCTAGATCGAGTCACTGTTCGCATAGAAAGTGTGTAGAGAAATCGAAATCAATGTTCTTTCTCATAGAATGCGAATGAAAGCGTTCTTTCTTAAATCAGAAATAAGCCCTAAAACGGCTCCCCTTAGCTTAAAAATAATGCGTCCAAATTAACATCAGAGACGCCGCAACACGCAACTGCAGAGTTATACACGAATTAAGCTCTATCTGCATACCACTTGCACCACGCGTCTATTCTCTACACAATCCCTCTCTCTCTCTCTCTTTCTCTCTATTTAGTTCTAGTGCAATGCACTGCATATGTTGGGGATTTCCCCAGAGCACTGGTCCAATATAAAAAAAAATTATTTACTTTTTCTAATACAATAGTTTAGGAATTTAACATTTTACGATTTTTTTTTTTTAGACCAGTGCTCAGGGAATGTCACGTGCAATACATTGCAGCAGAACTGGAGAAGAGGCAGATGGCGCGGCGATACGAGTTCTTGCACAACTTCTCACTTGCGCGTTTTGTGAATAATTAAAACAAAGTTACTGCGGCTCTAACAAATTAATTTTTAAGCTAAAATACAGCCATTTTATATACGATTTATTTATTGTTTACTTAATTTACTACTCAAATAACGACGCCCTAACGTGTTGATATAGAGTGTTCCAATAATATATTTCATTTTCAATAGCCTGCCCGTAGTAGACTCAGATTTTGTATTCAGTCGTTAAGTACTGACTGAATTGAAGAATATTTTGGAAATTTGCAACAATTTACATAGCTGTTACACAAGAAATTCGCAATACACTCACACTTTTTTACTAACCCAGTCACATTTATTTCAGCTTTTTATTTTTATTCACAATACGTACTCGTGTACAGAAATTTCATGAAAGTACTTTCCTGTGCAAATGCTGTGTAAGCGAATAATTTGGTTTGCAAATTCTTTTCGTTAGATATTATTCACCTATCTTTGGTCACGTGGGTATGTTCTTATGGCAGCAGTACACAAAATAAAGAACCAATTCTTATGAACTATTTGACATTAAACTGATGTAAATATTCGTGCAAAATTACTTGTTGCAGGCCAAACTGACATCTATTTAATGCGGCAAACACGATTTTGTTTATATACTCATGCCATTTTAATTTTGTTTCTCGCGTAAAGTCATTTGTCAAACATATTGAATGATTTGCGACAATGTGACTCTGGCGTTATTTCAAATAAATCTTACACTTAAGTAGAACTTCATCTATATGACTTCACAATGCATTTCAACATAAATAAGTATGTATGTATGTGCTAATTAACGTACAGCTACGTTAAAAAATATAGCAGTGGATTTAGAGTTTGCATATGGATGTACATATATATATAATTTACTTTCTACTTAGCAATTGTAACTTTCTTCTGAAATAAATAAGATGAATATAAAAAGATTTTATGTGACATTTTTTGGCATTTATTGAACTAATTAAAAAAAAATGTACTGATACAAAGAAATATGTTTCAAATTAACATACATTACATTCCGTTGGTGATAATAACAAACTCATCAGTAGAGCTTCAAACGAATTTCTAGAAAAAGCTAAAAAATCTCACATGTTTTTATAAAAATTGCAAAAAATTTTTGGAGAATTACCAAATATACATACATACATATGTACAAAAAGCAAAAAACCAAGTAAAAAGATAAAACGCTTTGATTGCATTTTTATATTTATAGAATCGCAAAATGATAAATATAAAAGATTTTAAGCAAATTATGCAGCTTACTTATTTTTTTTATCAATATTAATGGCCAATTTGGCCATTATATTATGTATTGTGAGAAAAATTAATATGATATTTTAATAGTAATTTTTTTTTTTGTTATTTATTATTATTAGTATTAAAAATACTTTTACATTATATGTATGTACATGATTTAAACTTCCTATCATTACATAACAATATTAAATTTAAAAAATTTTTTTCTAAATACAGTTTCGTTATTTTCATTTTTCATATTATTTGGTAGTGAATTATTACAGAGTTGTAGGCCTTTATAAAACAGCGATCGCTGCATCTCTGTTGATATAACCCTGTTTACTCGAAAATCGTTTACATTTCTTAGTCCGTACGGTTGGCTGTCTCCTACATATCTTATTTGCTCACAAAGCTACTTCGGTGCATCATCTTGTTTCATCTTCTTAATAAATCTTAGCGTGTTGAATTGAAGTCTTTGTCTCACATTTTACCATTTCAGGATATTCAGCATTGTATTTATTTCACTATATCTGTCACATTTCAATATTATTCTCATAGCCTTATTTTGAAGTTTCTGCATTCTTGCCAAGTGTAGACCCATACTCAAAGTGTGGTTTTATTATAGTCTTATAGATATTTATCGCCGTAGTTTTAGATATTTTGTTTCTAATTCTCCCAAGAAAAACGATTTTTTTTACCGATTTTTCTGTATATGTGCTCAATATGTTCATTAAATTTTAGTTTCTTATCTATTATAAACCCGAGATATTTTATTTATATGCTCGACTTTTTTCTATTAACGAGTTATTTAAGTTTAAGAAGAAGTATGTACATACTAAAGAGTTGCAAATGTTGTCTTGAATGCTATTTAAGACATTTTATTTTTTAGCAAATACTTCAGTGCACTTACTTCTTATTTTGCATGACACACACAATGTGTGCCAACAACAATAATAAACAATGAGAGAACATAGCTGATAAGTAACAAGTTGAACACAGTTATGACATGTATAGAAAAAAATTAAAACTACAAAGAACAACAATAACTACTATCACACATAACATTTTTGAAAGACATCATTGCTTGACGAATGAACAAATACACGAATAAATGGCAGGTCGTGCTATTGATCGGCCAAACACAAAACAAACACACTTTATTTTTTTTGTTGTATTGTTATTGTGTGCGCTCGCTTAGATTTTTTATATGGTGTAGTGTGCAATAATCAGATTTTAAACAGTATTATCATATACACTGCAGCATAGTCTTCAGTGTTGACAAACAACCAAGTGGTTTTGTGCAGACTTTTAGTACATACATATGTACATACATATTACTTATTTTAATATTTTGTATATTGGCATAAGTATAATTCAAATGATTTTCTTATTTTTCCAGGTTCTCGATCCATACACTGCTGTATTAAATATACGTAAGGCAGTTGAACAGAATAGCATATATCAGTGCAGGGTTGGTGATTATGCTATCGGAGAATCGCACCTCTATGTTGGTAAGATTTAAAAATATTTTGCAAATATAATTTGAATAGCTGTTTGCCGATATTGAGTTTATTTTTAATCGACGGTTGCGTCCTATATTCGCACAAAATACTCCTTTTTTTTTTAACCAATTATTTAATTTTTTTCTTTGCAGGTACAAAACCTCTAAATGTAACAGATTTCTCCTGTAAATCCTATGACTATGAATATCTGGAGTGCAGTTTTACGAAACCTAAAAATATGGTTTTACCAAGATATAAATTGAGATATACACTACCGAAGGATGTAAGTTTTATATTGTGATCAGAGCTTTGAATCGCAATTTAATTTGTTTCGGATTTCGTTTTCGTTCTTATACATTTATCGTTTCGGTTTTGAATTTTTTTCGCTGCGAAAGGTTTTTTTCGGTTCAAAGTTTTTTTCTGAGTAGCATTTTCATATGTTTATACAGGAACTCTCAAAAAATAATTTTTTTTTTCTTTTTTTTTTTTTATCTGGGATCAGCCAGCACTCAGGAGATGACTCCTACACATGCGAAGCATTGTGCTGGAACTATAGGAAAGGGATAGTAGGAAAAACGATATAATTATTGTCAACCAAAGGTTGAGTAAATGTAAAAAGGTTTAGAAAAATTAAATAACGGTGGTCCAAAAATAATCACCCGATGTCTTTTTGCTGTAATTTTATTTAATAAAAACTTTTGGATCTGCATGTATGGTCATCAACTCTGGCGGCAGTCACTTAGCCCATATCATAAGCAGTGCCAAAATTTGTCTTGAAAAAAAATTACAGCAAAAGAACATCGGGTGATTACTTATGATTAGATTTAAATCGAATAATAAAATGCTGTTTCAAGAAGCTGGTTAAAGGTGTACTGACGATTTTGATATTCGCACTAAATTATAATTTTTTTTCTTGTCTAAGGAACGAAAAAAAGAACCGAATGAGAGTTCGTTCCGGTTAAGGTTACGGGTTTTTGTGTTAAAATATGTGGGTGGTTTGGTTATAAATTCCTTTTTTTCAGTTTTCGGTTTAGTTCCGGCTCGAAGCTTTGATTGTGACTGTTTTTTTTTGTATTTATTTCACCGCTGATGTTTTAACATTAATTTATTTATTCCTTTTCTGAATATATATTTTTTATAAAATATAGTATTCCGAAAATTGCTTTAAAAAAAAAAAACTTTTGCCAAAAAGATCTGCATATACACACGCCGGGTAACGATGTCTCCTCGTTCGTTTTTACATTTGTTTAAAAAAAAAACGAAAACAATTATTGTTTTCAATACAGATGTTCGCACGGAACGAAGAAGGGTCTATCTGTACACCGGCAGTTTATTTATAATATACAATGATATTAATTTCACTTTTTTTTTTTTATTTAATTTTTTTAGAATTCAACAGTATATGCTTGTTCCTGCCAGGATGATGGAAAGAATACAGTGAAATGCAATGTAACCGATTATATGCCCATGAGAGAGAAATACATATTCTCTTTATATGGAACGAATGATGTTGGTGAAAATATACAAAAATTTATAATTCACAATCACAAAATAGGTAACGTACATATATACCTCTTCGACATTCCGAAAATAGACTAAGTAGCCATTGATATTTATTTTTATATTTTATTGCAAAGGCTACTTACGATTTTTTCTTTCTGTGTACTCGGTTATTCTCAAAGATTCTTTTTTTTGGGGGGTTTTTATATAAACATGTGAGATTTTGTAGCTTTTGAACAAATTCGATTAAAGATCTAGTGATGAGTTGGCATTATCACCAACGAAATATACATAAGTAGATATTGTACATAAGTTAGCTTAACCATGCAACAAACATAAATAAATAATCGTGATTCATTTTGACTCGGGTTAAATAAATAAAAGAGATGAAGTAAATGTATAATAATAAAAAATATTTTTTAATTAAAGAATTTGAAAATCCAGCAAAATAATGACTTCATATTATAACAACACGCATATTCAAAGAAGCAATATACTGTATATGTCCATTTCCACCGAACGCTGCTGCGAGATCGAAAAATGTTGCAAAACACTTTATTTTTTGATATTGTCAAATTTCACTAATGTAAATAAATTTTACATTTGTTCACAAACCATTACGAGATATTCGAATGCACAAGCATAGACTTTTCTGTGTTTGAAAAATGAATTTTGTTTAGGTCTGTTAATAGTAAATGTTTTTGTAAAAAAAAATTTGGTCAATATTTATTGTTTATTTCTTGATTGAATATGTTTGAAAAGAACTTTATTTCTGCATTGTTCTTAGATGACTGAAAACCTCGTTTTTCAAGGGGGTATGCAGACTTTACTGTGCAACTGTATATGCATTTTATGGTACAGTCGAACTTCTCTATAACGAAATCTTCTCTATAACAAATAAAATTCGTGAACACAACATTTTTGTGAGTATTTTCATACATTTTGATCTCCCTATTAACGAACTTCCCTATAGCGAAGTTCTCTCTGTAACGTACAATTTTTTAAGACCTAAATAGAATTTTTCACACTAAATAATCTCTCTATTGCGAAGTTTTTAGCAATCGATTTTTTGCATCAATTTAGTCACATATGTATGTATTAATAAAAAAAAATTAATGTGTTCATGTAAATTTAAATTTTTTTTTGTCTTATTATTATTATTATTCTTTATTAGACCTATAATAAATTATATATCTAATACAAAATCAAGGAGCACTAGCTGCCGTGGCTATCGGCTTTTTTTTTTTTTTTTTTTTTTTTTTTTTGTCTTAATAAATATATTTTCTACATAAAAAAAATGTAGTCAAAATTTTCTGCAGTTTCTCTATAACGTAGAAATTTTACGGTCCCCAACTGCTACGTTATAGAGAAGTTCGACTGTACATATGTATATACTGGACAAAACTAAAAACTCCATAAATGAAGTATGTATTTTCTGATAATTCCCAGACTTGCTTAAAGAATTTTATCTATACGTTTAATTATCATGGTCTGTCACCAAACAGTTTTTATACGTTTTTTAAGAAGTGTATAACCCATCAACACCGGAAGTAATTTCGGTGATTCTCTCGCCATTGGATAGATCTGGAAATTGAACACAAGATGGTCAGCCTTTGTCCGTGCTACTTGCACTCTTACCAAGTTAAAAATTAATTTAAGTCTTCAGCCGCTCTTTCTCAATATTGGGTCCATCGTAAAGCCAACCTCAGAATCTCTCCACCAGTGAAACAATCATCAAAATCCCTCTAGCCGTTAAAAAGTTAGCGAGGTTTGGGTGTTTTAAATAGTTGGTGACTACTACGCGCTTCTCATTCTATACAAGGAGAGAATAGTATAAATACAATGCAGTACCATACCATGTAGTTAGTGCGCAGTAAAGTTTTGCCGTGTTTTTTTTTTTTTTTTTTTTTTTTTTTTTTATTGTGAATTCTTCTTGCTCACTGACCGCGTCTTGCAGCTTTTTGTTACGTGGACCCACCTTGGGTCCAAAACGAAAGCCCCATTTCCCATCGCTGATTACTAAAAAAAAAAATGCTTAAGAAACTATACAATTGCCGATAACTATAATTTAGCTAAATACAAATCGACTTAATTTGGACTTTTTTTTCACTTTAAATATGTTCAACGGTCACGTTTGACATCATGGAAATGTCCATATGCTAATTTATTTTACTTCCATTTCAGTTATACCCTCTGCCGTTGACATAGTTAAACAAATTATTACCAGCGATAGCATATCGCTTTATTTGGAGAAATTAAAAATATCGTATTATGTGAAAAGTGGACTGACATATGATATACAAATACGAGATAACTACACCAATTGGCGAACTGCTAACAGTACAGAATTGGATTGTCAAAATGGCAGGTGTAGCATAACTGTGATTAATTTATATGCCTATTGGTTATATTGGATCAGTGTGCGAGTTAAATCGAATGCAGTTGACAATGATGACTTTTGGAGCGATCAATCTACCATATCATTTCGCACTGAAGCGGCGCGACCAAAACGTCCGCCTGTAATACCGCTGGGTAGTTTTTATATCGATAGTACTGAAACCCAATTGCGTCTGTATTGGGAGCAATTGCTTGATCATGAGCATAACGGCCCCGGCTTCCATTATGTTATAAGCGAAATAAATGAGGAAGATATTATTATGTAAGTACTAGACAAGCTTTTCTAAACGATCTTGTTGCCAAATGTTATTTATTTTGTACTTTACACGGATAGGTTCAGTACTAAAGCTAACGAATCATCAACAACGTTCAAATGGAGAAATGAAAGTATGCAAATTTTTAGCATCAAAAGTGCCAACGATGTTGGAGAATGTACTGAACAAAATATAATACGAGTTTATCGGAGCGGAAATTCCCACTTTGAGGTAAATAACATTGCGAAGCTTTATCATAACAGGAGTTATTTGCTGTCCTGGTCGCCACCTGCAAGTATTGAACAATTAACGAATTACACAGTGTTTTGGTGCCTGCCAAAAATAGAAATACCAAATGAATGCAAGGTATGTATAAAAATTTAACCTGAGCTCGAGTCTCGGCAAATTTTGAAGGAAACGTAATTTTATAAACCTCTTGTTTTCTTTTAACTTTGCGTTTGTATTTTCTTCAATATTTATTTGCATTCGCACTAGAAATATATCATAAACGTATATGTATATGTACAGGCTGTCTGGTGGCAAATTTATATTTTTAAATACGATTATTTCAAAAAGTAATAAACGGTGCGGAGGGAGGGTGGCGCCGTTGGAATTATCGACTGTGCGGATTTGTCAGTCACGATGTCACAGTGGTTCGAGTGAGCAACGCGCGTTCGCTGTGGAGAAATTTTTTACGACAATTTGTTCAAAGTTCGGTATTCGGCGAATAAGTGATGGACCGAGTGTAAATTTAATTCGTTCGTGGGTGCAACTGCTTCGGCTATGAATGCTGCACGGCCAGGGCCCAGTCGATCTGAAAACATTGAGTTTACGTGAAAATCTGCGACTTTCAATACGGAAAAGAGCAGCCTCACTAGGACTTCCAAGAGCGATTGTTCATGAAATTTTAAAAAAAGATGTGGCTGACATACTCTATAAAAAATAAAATCCGCATTTCCATTCTATCGTTCAATGCTCTTAATAAAACCATACTTTATGTCAATTATTACATTTTTTATTTAAGTTTGAAAATATACAAATCTGCTACAAGACACCCTTTACATATAGCGCTATAAAATATTCTTCTTTAAAATAAGCCAATCGGAATTAAATTTTACTTTGAGATTTCCATTAAATAAAATTTTATTTCAGGGTCCAACTTCTTACAAATACTTAGACAAGTTAGCTACCAATTACACAACTGAGCCGAAAGAACGAAGTTTAAATTTGGCAATATCAGCCAATTATCCAAATTACAATAAAGGCATGCAATGGGCCAGATGTTCCGGTGATAGTTCTAGTGAACTTATGAAGATGGAATTAGAAATTAGCGTAATCAACGTAAGTTCAATTATAGTGAAATGGAGTTCGGGAAGCGTATGTGCGTCAATACTTAAGGGTTATAACTTGACATACTGTGAAGCAACCATTGACAACAAGTGTGCAAAACCTCTAATTACTCTGGAGCTTCTAAGAGAGAAACAAGAATATCGAAATTATACCATTTCCAAATTGCCACCATTCACTAACGTATGCTTGTACATGTTTATGTATACGTCGAGTAATTATGGACGCGCTAGCGACTTAAATTGCGTGAGAACCAAAGCTACCGGTAAGATTCAAAATAAAATTAAAGGTCCTCATGAAAACGGTTAAAAGCCTCGCAAACTGTGCATTTTTACACTCTCACAAGTCATTCGCCTATCTTAAGGCATTTTTAAAAGCAAATTACAATTTTTAGATACAAATTTTAATCGAACAATCTACTTAATTAAGCTTTCGTTAATAACCAAATATTGAGGTTATATAAAAATAAGAAATAAAAAACCTTGAAGCTTAATTAAATAGATTGTTCGAATAATGAAAAAGTTTAAAAAACAAGTATTAAGAAAAACAAATTTTAATTTTTCGTATTTTATTTAATTTATATTTATTTTGACGTTTGCTAAAAATGGTAATGCAGGCTATGCATATCGACCCTGCATTATCTCTAGTTGTACTAATCCCAATACATTATATGGCTCGATTATGGATCTCCTGCCATTTTCTAAAAATGGTAATGCAGGTTATGCAGATTTCAACTGCATTAACCTCAGTTGCCTAAATTCCAGTGTTTTTCTGGTAACGCAACTGAAGTTCAGTTGCTGCAATCCATAGTCGACCCATTAGTGTATTTCTGGCAAGTTTAAACAGCGGCCTGCATGATAAAACTATTGCTAATAATTTACAATTGCGCAATCCTCATTTTATGCGTTTTCATGAGAACTCTTACTAATTAGTATTTGCTGGCATTGCAATTTATTGAAAAGTTTCATTCCATTTTATTCAGCACGAATAGACATTATTGAAAGAAACAAGGGAGAGTTTAATGCCAGTACCATTGGCCGGATATTCCCTAGTTCGAGACCTCCTATCATTTCTCCTACAATCCCTTTCCTATAGTTCCAGCACAATGCATCGCTTGTGTAGGGGTCATCTCCGGAGTACTGGTCCAAGATAAAAAAGAAAAAAACCTCTAATAGTGTTCATGCTAATGTACGTTTATAGTGCTGTCATTCACCGTTATTTGAGCGAAAAACTTTCTTACATGGTTTTTCGAGTCTGCATTAATTGTTAATAAAATTTGAATTGTTATTTCACATGTTAAATATTCACCCCTATCATGAATACTTTTTCACGTGAAATATTTCACTGTTCCTTAAATTTGCAATTGTGAAAAAATTCACCGTGAATAATTTCACGTCAAAATAAAATTTCTCCTATTGTGAATGATTTTTCTGAAATTTCTCACTTTTCAATTTAATTTATTCACTTGATTTTTGCTGGGGAATTGCATATGAAAATGTAAGGAAATTCTTACTTTATTTATATATTTTGAAAAATATAATTTTTTTATATCCAGATCAGCTCCTATAGTGGAAGCATACATATATAATAATTAAGAGCTGAATTAAGCATTTCAATCGAACTGTTGTTCAGTTGCTAGTTGCTTAAATTGGTAATGCAGATCGAAACTGCATTAACTTCAGTTGCCAAAATTCCAGTGCTTTTTAGTGTTTTCTGGCAATCACAAATTTGTGGTTGCCCCTGGCAACGCAACTGAAGTTCGGTTGCAATCCATAATCGACCCATAAAATGCAAACCTAATTGAGTGTATTTTGTTAGAGTATAGCTATCGCAGCCCAATTTTTGAGTTCTCTTCGGATTAACTTAAACTGCTAGTACATCCTAGTAGCAAGCCTAAGCATTTTATTTAAATTGTTGGAGTGCTCTATTTTTATTTATTTTATTTTTAATTCTTCAATTTTCGCACTTTTGTTAATTCTTGCACTCAGCTATTTTTATTGTTCAAATGCAATACTTTTTATGTGGGTGAGTGATTAACCGCCCCCCGGAAAATTTAAAAACACAACTTAAAACACTTAAACCCACGAATTTTTATTTCTGTATTAAATTTAAATAGGTTTGCTTTTTAATTAATTTGTATGATTTTCTCTTTATCCTGCCCTTTTCTGCAGTCACTGAGAATGACAACGTGAAAAATATTCCGCGTGAAATTCGTGATACCAATTTTCACTTCGAAGGGAATGAAAATTCCACTTTTTATAAACGATAGCGGTGATTGTGTTTTTTTTTTTTGTTTTTCTTACTGAACAAAATGTAACGACTTTTATCCGAATTTAAAACAGTTTTGCTTAAATGAAGTTCAAATTAATTAATGAGAACAAAATTCTGTACATTTTTTATTCTAGCTCCATATCCGCCGATAGATGTCGAGTATATTGTGAAAACTGTTACCAGCAAATCAGCCCAAATTCGTTGGATTCCACCAAATATTAAAAATGGAATTTTAAGTCACTACACAGTTTATTGGTACGTTCTAAATTTTAGATTTCTAAAAAAAAAAAAATAATATTCAAATATCGAATTCGCTGGTTTATTTACAATTTTCAGGCGAAAGTATCCGGATCAAATTTTCGAAAAAAATACAACATCGATTGATCAAACACTTTACAACTTGACTGGACTACACAGCTACTCGAAGTACGAAGTGTATGTAACAGCGTATACCATTCAAGAATCATTACCCAGCGAACGTATCCACTTTACCACTCTTATAGGGAGTATGTTTGAATTTATTAATTAGTTTCTAATCGTATGCACACTTAATTTATCTTTTTCTAATTGAAATTTCAGTTCCATCTGGCCCCCGTAACCTGAATATTTACGAAAATGATACTCTTATATATTGGGATCCACCGGATTTACCTTCAGGGCGGCATATATTTTATGTTGTCGCTCTGGTAAGAAAACATGGTAAACATAATGAAATTTATGAACGAGTTTCAGTTGTGAAAGGACGCAGTTGTCGCTTTAAACAGCCAAATTGTGCAAATTCAAACAAGTCATATGCTTTAAAAGTTCGTGCGGTAAATGTAGGAGAAATCGAAGAAGTCGATCAAGATATTATTGATATGGATAAAGACGTTATATTCGCTGGTGCACCAATTGATGAAAACTTCTGTGAGCCAGATGATGAGGACCTTATAGCTACATCATTTTTTCAGAATGATAATGACAAGTTTTATTTTGCCTCGCCTTGGATTGTTGCTCCGCGCAGTTATAGTTGCTCCACCAGCTCCAAGGCCTATCTATATACAGTGGCATTCGTAATTGTCATGTCATTTGTTGTCTACATCTGCAATTGGTTACGAAACAAATACTATAATATGAAGAACATTACGGTGATCTTACCGGAGGGCTTAGTTGAACAAGTTTCTAATTACAAATTTGCTACAAAGACATTAGGCAATGATTCCGATTTTGAATCACCAACAAAGAATCAATTTATTTCTGATATATCTGGAAGTAATGATTGTCTTGTGTCTTCCGAGCACAAAGATAAAATCAACTTAATAAGAAATTTTTATAAAAATGTTCCAATTACCCAAAATACCATCTCTGTGATGAATAACTATACAGATCATTATAACACCGAACAATTTGGTGCACATCCCGCAGTGGAGACGGCTAATGAAGAATTAAGTTCTACTCCCAGTTCACCTTCAGATTCGTATCACAATAATCATCCAATTAATAGATTATCATCCTCTGATAACGACAACAGTACTCCGGTCTTAGAGGAGGATGAGGAAGTAAATGATGGGGAAAGTGATAGTAACGAACATAGCGAAGATGTCGAAAATCTTAAACATTTGACAGTACAAGGAAACAATGATTATGTAACGAACAATTTACAATTGTTGGCATCAATTTTAAGTGGTCCTACCAAAAAAAGTGTTCAACCTACAACATTCCCAAACATGACCGAAGATGGTTACATACAACAAAGTGTGGCCAAACAGTTGGTAAGTTGTTATTCAACCCGTTTATTTAATTCAATTGAAGGTTTCTTAAGATTTTCTGGGAGGAAAAGTACATTTTCATTTCATAATCACCCTTATCATGAATAATATTTCCCTCGTAATTCTTTCCCTTTTCACGTATTTGCAATCATCAATCAATTTCCACCTATCGTGAACGATTTTTCTCACGCGAGTTTTTTCACTTTCACTTTAATTTATTCACTTGATTTTTGCTGGGGAATTATATGCAAAATGTAAGTAAATTCTTCTTTCATTTGTATATTTTGATAAATATTTTTTTTTATATCAATGTCAGCTATTATAGTAGAAACATACATAAGAAAACAAATAAAATGCAAACCAACAGACCAATTGAGTGTGTTTTGTTAAGAGTATAAAAAAGATATTGCGTTCCAATTTTGGAGTTGTTTTACGGATTAACGTAAACTGCATCATAGTTCCAAGCCTAAACATTTTATTTAATTTGTTGGAGTACGCTATTTGTATTTATTTTATTTTTAAACCCCATAATTTTCACGCTTTCGTTTAATTCTTGAATTCAGTTACTTTTATTGTTCAAATGCAATACCAATAATGCGGGTGACTATTTAACTTAAAAACACAACTTAAGACTTAAACGCACGAATTTTTATTTCAGCATTAAATTTAAATTGGTTGTCTTTTTAATTAATTTGTATGTTTTTGAAATCTTCGTCACTTTTCTGCATTCACAGAGAATGAGAACGTGGAAAAAATTCCACCTGAATTTCATGATACCAATTTTCACTTCGAGGGGAATGAAAATTTTACGTGAATAAAAATTTCACTTTTATTCGTGATAGGGGTGAATATTTTTAAAAAAATTGTAACTCGATTAGGCTTAACAATCAATAGAAAAATAATCGCAATAAGTATTTTTAAATGTCGAATGTTAGTCCTGTTAGGCGCGTTTGAAATTTAAATTCGAATTTTCTTTTTTTTTCTTTGCTTCGCAACAATCCTTCGCAATGGACTGCAAATCATTAGAAGTATTTATGCACAAGTTGTTTTTAACAGTGAATTTGCATTGTTTTTATGACTGACTCAAAGCTACCTATGCCTTTGCATAGAAAATAGCAACGTGATTAATAACGACAATTTACAAAAAAATCCATAAACGATACATTTATGTTGTGTGGAAAATCAATTAACCAGTACGAACGAGACGCAAAACTCTCGCACTGGTTAACTGTCGCGTCACGGCTTACTGTATTCCTTACGGTTCTCCGTGAACAGTTAACCTGTTTGATGATTTTGTTCGAATAAAATAAGACGTATATTTCTTGTGAAAATTTTTATTGAAACTCTTCTAATACACCCTGGCTGTTTGTGAGTTGTTGTAAACTCCGCCAACAATTTTGAGAATTTAAAAAAAAAAAAAATTTGGTGAAATATTTTTTGTTAAATGTCAGTATTTTTTTTAAGGAAACGACATAAAGAAAACATGAAGACGCTTATTTTTTGAACGCAAGCGAACGATGAGAATTGCAATAATGGCCCTGGCGGTAAATTTTGAAAAATTTGATACTTAGTACAAGGTGGGCCAAGAGAAATCATCCGGCGTAAAAGTCATCACCCGATGTTATTTTTTTGTAATTTTTTTTTAATGACAAATTTTTGTTCTGCTTGGATGACCTTCAAATCTAGCGGCAGCCACTTGGCCGATATCAGAAGCTGAACCAATGTTTTTCATGAAAATAAAAAATTACGGCAAAAAAGTATCGCGTGATTACTTTTGCCCCACCCTGTAGTACAAATATAAATAGAATTCAAACGAAATTACTTTTAGCGAAAACGTTTTTTCAGATATTTGAGAATATTTTCAAATTTGTTAAGCGATGTCGAGAAAAACTACCTCTTTATATTCAGACTCATCACAAGGAGCTGTTTCGATAAGACCATTCAAGAGATTTTCTCAATTAATTTAATAAATTTTTGTCATAAAATTTAGCAGAATGTTTCTGTTCTACTTGGGAACATTAATCGCACTCCTGAACAGTAAAGTTCACATCAAAGCCATCATAACTATCGACAATCCATTCTAAGTCACTAATTTTTTTCGTCATAATAATCCGTTAAAATCAAACGAGTGAAAAATCTTAAAGCATCTCATTTTAGCAAATGCAAAACATCATTGGAATCTTTTGAATATTATTGAGTTCACTCCCTATGACCTCCTCTAGCGAGAAATCTTAAATTATAAATGGGCAAATTTTTGCTCTTTTTTTTCTGTTGTTAATACTTTACTATACTTTATTTCAGTTTCAGCCCAGTTTCTCCAATCACCAGAAACAACCTCAAACATCTTTCGATGATTATACATGCATAGAATCTTTGAGTAAACCCATATCACAGAGCATCCCAAACTCAGCAGTGGCGAATGAAATTCCTTTGAGTACAACTCCACTGAATTTAGTTAGTACACCAACGGCAATTGTGCCAGCAGTTATTACTGATCTAAAAGAATCTCCAAGTGCCGAATACAACAAGGACCCTCTGCATCCAGTTGTTACACCTGCTACAGCAACGAACACATCACAACAACTAATTAATAATAATAGTAATAATACCACAATTGACGGTTATGTAACTCAACAACAACTGGCCAATTTTGGTACCAATGTGGCATTAGGCAAACAACTCAATACTTAAATTATTGGGACATTAATTGTTACACAAGCATCACATACTTCTTCTATAAGTGGATTTAATACAATTTATAAAATATTGAAGTGAAACTTTTTTAATTATATGTACATATTACTTTTTTGCGAATATGAGATCTCTTTATCCATGTACATGTGTATTATAAGGGATGTGCATTATGCCTTCTCTTTGTTCGTTAAGTTTCTTTTTAAATTTGCTAATTAAAATAGACTAACGTAGCAAAAAATATTGTAAGGCTTTACCAAATAAGAAAAGGAATTTGTTATAACAAAAAGGCAGAATAATACAATCAGATATGTATGTCTGTATGTCTGTATGTATGTATGTATATGAGGAATAATTTCCAAAGTATTTTTTGAAACACTCCATTATTACTGTTATTTAAAATGTAGTACATATGTATATATATATATATATATATATATGATAAAATACAAACAAAGTATGAAAAGTTCATGAAACTGGCTCTAAAAACTAAGTATTTCAGAATCTGTATGCAAAAGAGGAACATAAGAAGCTTTCGATTTTAAATCGAAATTCGTGTTCAGAATCAATTACCCATTCCCATACCATTTGATTTGCACAGTAAATGTTTACAAAATTATACAAAACAGTAACAGCTGTAGTACTTTTCATAATTCCTTGCGAACATGTACTTGACTTGAATATACATCCATATATGTATATCCGTTTTGGCTTATTATTCAAAGTGTTAAACAGATTATATTGCGGATAATTACAACATATTTTTTATCACCATCAAACTGCTAGACAGATTAGTTAGTGGCTCTTTAGGCTGAATTCTAAAAATTATCAAAAAAAATTTTGTATACAGTTCTACTGCGATAATGTTGGTAGTGTAGATATGCAAAGTTGCAACAGCATGTTTGCCACACCGAAAAAAAACCGTTGTTGATATTTAAATACGAAAATCATTGATTCAATTAAAAATTTTCTTGAATTTTCTGTGATAACGATTTTTGCATATTTGTTAAACAAAATTGTAGTGTCGTTTATTGAAAATATTTCCATTTTTATTCAATAAAGAAATATTTTAAACCAAAGAAAAAAAAATTGTTGATTTAAATTTTAATTCCATGAACGATTTTTGTTGTTTTGTAAACTTTTTTAATTAAAAGTTGTGTGAAAATCAAACAAAACTTTTACTGATTCAGCGAGGAATTAATTCTATGTTCCGCTTTTTTTAAGTTGCAACTTCGATAAACATTGTCTTTGTATGAAATACTAAGTGTTGTTGACTTTTTGTGCCATATTGAACAACACAGATCTTTGAAAAAAATTTTGATATATTTTTTTTTTATGTATATATCGTTGTTGTCAAGTAGAAAGGCCCTAAATAAAGTAGTAAAAGCATAATAGAAACTGTTATTATTACAATGCAATTAACAAAATGTAAATCCATGTAAACCCGTTATTTGTGAAACTCTTGCAATAAATTTTTGAGGCGAGGTGTATTTGTGTGAAAAGTATTCGAATTACTGGAAAACTCAATTTCGTACAAAATACGAGTTAGGGCCTTTATACTTGAGACCTATATGTATATATATATGTAGCAATAAGTGTGATACAGTAATTTTTTGGGCAAAATTCGATTAAACACAAAATTCTAACACTTGTAGGCAAAAATGTATAAAAGTTTTAATTTTGAAATAAAGAAGCAAATTGCCGTAAGTCTTCTTTCTAATGGACTTATTTAATTTAATAGAAAAAAATTATATTTGTAAGACACATAAAATTACCAATGTTTTCTTTTTAGAATTTTACAGATACATTTTTGTTCTCTAGAAATAAATATCTTATTAAATTTTTATGACAAAATGCCTTGTAAGTTGCAGTTGGCAATTTTAATCGAATCTCAACGGAAGATAGTTAAAATATAACTTTATCTGCTTCATAAATTTTCTAAAAACAAAAGAAATTTTTATTTATTTAGTCTGTGTTGACACGATTCATGTCTTATTGACAAGATTCTAACTTTTTCTTCTTTGAACTCTCATTGGTGTTCACACAATTCATGTCTTGTTGACGACATGTAAATATAGTTTGTGTGTATCTTAAAATTACGAATGAGAAAGCATAACGTACTGACAGTACATGAACATGAGTACTCGTTACCGTTCTTCTCGCTACTCTCGCCTATAAAGTAGCAATCAGTCAATAAAACATGAATCGTGTGAACACAGACTTATTAGAGTACATTTTTTCTATTGAAATTTAGTTAATCTCAAATCGTTATGCGTTAACTTTGAAAGTTTCAAGATTTCATTGACGTTTACTAAATGTGTTGAATTTTTGTAAATGCCAAATTAATGAAATTTGCAGCATAACGACGCAACACAGGCTAAATTTCAGTAACGACATGGACAACTGGAATAAGGCTGATTGAAACTTTTTCAAAATAGTAATAAATCTAGTCTGTAGATGCACATTTTTCATTTAAATTGGTTATGTGGCTAAAACTAAACTAAATAAATAAGAAATTAATTGAATAGTATACACATTATATATGTGTGTAAAATAAATGTAAATAAATATTAACAGTTTAATTATGTACTTTAAAACTTTGTGTGTCAAGAGAAATCGTAAATGCGCAATTGTGTGCCATTACTAATAAGCAAATTAAAAATTATATAGAATAATTTTATATTTAGTATAAAGATAAAGAACAATTCAAATAAGAAAGGCCTTTATGTTGAAAATCGTAAAAGCCAATAAAAATCTGTATTTTTTGCACTCTCGCTAATGATTTGTAAAAAATTCTATTATAAACGAAATTTTAATTAAAATTGATAGGAATTTCGTTCGATCGAAAACTCGAAATAAAAAAATTCCAATTTTAAACGTTTAATTGAGTAGCATTCAATGTATCAATAAATTCCATAACTAGTTCTAAAAATCATGTTTTACAGCTTATTACACAGTTGACTTTTGCGAACTTTATTAACATGGACTCGCCCGTGGAAACGAACAAGTTTTTCCATCTGCTTTTTTTAATTTGCAAATATTCAAATTCATTGTTAATTGAAAATTTTTATTTAAGGAAAGTAAACAATACAACAGACAAGCTTTATTTTTAAAGATGTTCTTTCTCTCTAAAATAAAATTATATCAAATTTGTTTTTTTGCAAAAATTTATTATTGTTTATTATTATTTTTGAAGACAATATTGTTTTATTAAAAAAAAAAGACTGTCAGATTATACGTACATATACATATAAAAAAAACCTACATATCTATGTGTATGTATTTTCTGTTTAAGGAAATCTTTCTCCAAAACTTTTAACGTATTGTTGGTTACCGTGGTAGTAAATCATCGGGGTTTTATGAGCAATTGAAATTTAATCGTAATTGAAAACGAATTTCATCAATTTGGTCAGTATAATAGATCACCAATAATGAATAAAACAAAACATGTTGGTGTTATAAAATATTTTTAATATTTTACTTTATGCCTGCTTAAATCTTTAAAAATATTGAAACTTAATAGTTTACTTATGTTTCGATTATGGATGGAAACAGACAACTGAGAATTGTTAATTTCAATTGCAATTTCGTTATTTGGCAACTACAAATTTTTTCATTTCATTTATTAATTCTTTTCAAAAAGACTTTGCCAATAGGCCTTAAACGGTTCCACTATTCTACTTATGAATATCCTGATTGCCACAAGGCAACGCAACTGAGTTGCTGTTGCCATCCATAACAGAGCCATTACTCTTTTCATTTATTTAACAGGACTAAAACTGAATTACGATTATTTATTTGTTGCTTGGTTTCGAAAAATAAAATAAAATGTATAAAATAAAATGTAGGAATATTCCCAAAATAATGTCAGTTCATATATAAAATAAAATGTTTGTTATATAAAATTTTTTCAGGCGCTATTTTGTTGTTTCTGTTTGTATATTCGGTAATTCTTAACTCTGATATAAAGATTTCAACTTTCTTAGCGTTTTCTTTGAATATTTCATCTTTTTCCGTAAAATTTTGCAATCCTTGAAAAGTGTTAGCATGCAAGCAAATAAATAATCCTAATATTTTACTATATTTTTAATATTAAAAATTAAACTACTTTTTAGAAGAGTGTAAAATAGCTATATTAAGAGTTTTAATCATTCGTCTCCTCTCGACTTTCCATATCACGTAGTATAGAATCGGAATATGCAACGATTTCCTCGCATTCTACATGATTTTTATTTTTTATTACAATGCTTTTCAATATATCAGTAACTTTTTTATTTTCATCCTCATTTGTAGTGCAATAGCGACTTGTGATTAGGACTGACATAGTTCTCAAAGTCATCTCAATATCATTGTCATAATAAGTTACTATTCGCAACTTCTTTATCAGTTCACTATATGTTCCCAGTCTTGCAAATTCATCTTTAACCAAGCAAAACTCCGAAGATATGGAAGTAATCAAGAAACACGCCTTCGAAAATACTCGAGAAGACTCGACATTTAAACAATTCTTTGCATGCTTAATACCATCCTTTTTTATAAATTCTATTATACCCGGTTCATAGTTCCTGATTAAACTGGATAATGCATACAAAGCACTGGCAATAACTTCAAGGTCTTCACAGCTTAATAACTTTATTAATTGTTCCATAATGTCGCATTTCAGGAAGTATTGTTGACATAATGGATTGTTCTGAGACATTTCAGCAACAATACTAATAGCACTAATGCGAATGTCTTTATTTGTATGTTTAAAGCAATTTATTAAAATTTCAGCACCTTCGATTTTAACAAAACTATTGGCAAAATCCATATCATCGATATATTCCCTTATTATATCGAGGGCATCCAGCTTTTCCTCATCACTTTTGGATTCATTCTGTAGAATACAAATCGCTTTAAGAAATTCCTCCTTAATATTCACCGACATTGACTGAAGCACTTCATCCAAGAAATTCTTTTTATCTTCATCAATTTCAATGCTCTCGCTTTTTTCATTTTGTTGCTGTTGTATAGCAAACTTTAAAAGTTCCTGCATATTTTTTGATGTATTATCCATTTCAGGAAAAATTTTGTTGTCACGTTAAATAAATGCTTGCAGAAAATATCAATCGCAGATATTCCGTCACAAAACAATACAATTTTTTTAACAGCATTAAGAGGCATTTTACACTTCGGGGAAATCATACTTTGCAACATATCGTCCACCAGAGTTGTATATGTCTGAAGGGCATTAGTACCAAGGCGAATTCAAAAAAGGTGGCTACATTAGTAAAATTCTCATCAACTGATTTCTGTTATGTTGTCTAAATTGTGTTCAACTCAAAACATATTAATACGTAAACTATTTTTACAACGTGAATAAAATTTTTGTATTTGTAAACAAAAGATGCTGATGTTGTAGAAAGACGAGTTCAATTAGTATGAATTCGCCTTGCACCAAACTGAAAGTATTAAACGAGTAGACGAAGGCGAATGTATACCAGGTGGCTGCATTAGCTAAAATTCTCATCAACTGATATCTGTTCAGTTTTTAAAGTTGTGTTCTACTCAAAGCATGTTAATACCTAAACTGTTTTGACAACTTGAATAAAATTTTTTTATTTGTAAACAAAAAATGCTACTGTTGTAGGGACCAGATCACCTAGTATGAATTTGCCTTGGAGTAGACTTTTGCCATGAACCCAGCCAAACATGTCAAGAAAAGAAAGTGTCAGCTGGCGTAAAATCTTTTGTTTCTCTTTTTCTTTTATCATCACTTTCATCATGGAATGCCATTTAACTGTATGGATGTTGTAAAATAAACAAGTAAATATATGAGATAGAAAATGTTATCAGCAAATTTTAACCAGTATAAATTTTAGAGTGGTTTTTCCAAGCAAAAATTACAGAAAAAAATTTAATTCCGTGAAAATTGTGTATAATTATTAACTTCAAAGCAATTTCTTGACGTGTTTTATTTATGCACTTGCAGAAAAATCTTGTGGCATCATTCCTGCACTTAAACGTCATACGAAGTCCGCCATTTTTACTTTTGTAATAGATTGATAAAAGAAAATTCTGTAAATTTCTCCAATCACATTTTGTCATTGGTTTCTGAAGGTCTCTAAAAAATTGCGCAGAATATTTTGTGTTTATCAATTTTGTGTTTAATAATTTAATTGCAAAAATATGGATAGTAAGTGAAATATATACGAAAGAAAAAATAAAAAAAAATAATTGCGTTTTCGTTGTTAGGATACGGTAGTGGTCAAAGCGGCGGTGGTAGTGGTGGAGGATATAATAATTTTTCTGTTCCACCTCCCAACTTCCAAATGTCTGAAGGTGGTAATGGTGGACCATTCAGTAAACCACCACCATCATTTTCTAAGCCTGGAGGAGGTACTAATAATTTTCTTCTTTGGCTGGTTCTTGGTACTTATATTAAAATTTTAATTTAAGGTTATGATTCAGGCAGCCGTGGGGGTTGGCAAGAACGTGGTGGCAGTAGTGGCGGTGGTGGATATGGGTATGTATATTTATAAAATAAAATTAAAGTGGAAAATTGTAAAATCTGGTCGGTCTTCACGTTTTCAAAGTAGCAAAGTATATTTTTTTTTTTCATTTAGTGCAGGCTCTCAAAAGTTGTGTATGTGCTGTAGCCATTTTGTTAGCATCATGATCTATTACAATTTTTATGTGTCCACGACCAGTTAGTTTTATTTTTGGGTAACATTGTATTATAAAAAATTTATATATTTTTTTTTACCATGATATTGGGTATTGTAATGAATTAGTGTTAATGCACTATGTATGGAAGAGTTTTCACATATTTCGATTTTGGGACTGATTTTACTTTACAGACGCTTCACCAAAAGGAAAAAACATTAGTTAGAAAAGTAAGAAAATTATAGTGAAAAAAACCGGCAACGCATAGTTGTGAACCTCCAAAGTTTTCATATAGAAATGTTATTTTCCATTATATATCTGAATGTATATCGCCAATAATGGTTTCATTTGAAAGGTTTTGAATTTATCTCTATGCATATGTATAGATATTTAAAAAATTTGGATCAAATCTAGTTTACGGACACTTCATCAAAAGGGGAAAAAAATAAGTAGAAAATATAGTGGAAAGGCGAATCTCCACTACATTTTTCAACGCATATGGCAAATATTTGGAATCATTATGAAGCATTTAACAATAGATTTCTAAATACTTAGAAGGTTTATTTAAAAATTCTCAACACTTTCAAGGGTGTCAATATAGCTTTTGCATAATTTTAAATCAAAATGATACCAAAGTGTACTAGGTAAGTTTAAAGTACATTCAATAAAAAGTGTAGTAATATAACAAATACCGGCTTCGCTAACAAAAGCTTCTTTGCATGACCGGCCTTTGGAAGGACTCTTATGAATTTCTTCCTCTATGCTATAACGAACACCGGCTTCGCTAACAAAACCATAAAAATAGAAAAAACGCGCGGATCCTTAATAAGTTAACTATTTTTAAATAATATACATATCCTCATGATTCACACACATCAAGTTTGACTCGTGAAGTCCTGAGTATTTAGAAGAGCGGGGAAAAGAGCATGGAAAGAAGAAGTCGTATTGTAAAACAAGCGAAATTTGACGGAAAAATATTTTCGTGTATAAACGTAAATGCAGGCTCAAAAGAAAATTTAACAAAAACTTGATTAGTGTGAGTCAGCTCAAGCAAATGAGCAATATACGTTCAGAAATATAGTGGAAAAGAGCACTTCTATGTGAAAACTTGGACTGTCTCATTATTTTCCCTTTGGAGAAGCGTCCGATTTAAGCACGATTATGTAATAAGATCTTCAGAGCGAGGTATAATGTCTACATACGCCCTATGATTTGAGAACTTTAAAAATACATACATACGTACATTACCCTTTATGGATAACAAACTTAAGGTTCTGAAAAAGTGGATTTAAGACGAAATAATAATTACTTGGAGCTTAATGTAAGAGCTTATGTAAATTGATAACAAAAAAATAAAATATTTCATTTCGGATGTACATACATGTGTATGTAGCAACAATCCAAGTGGAACAAAATTTTTTTAGACAGGCAGACAACAGCTAAGTTCTTATTTTTTTTATATAAAACAAATGAAGTCTACACACGCGCCTCCCATCTGGTGATCTCCGTGTCCGACAGTTTGTATTAGATTAAGGATTAAATGGTACTCGACTCCATTCCAAATATTTATTTATTTCAAGTAATATAAATGCTTTTTTGGGTTTTTAATTTCTTTCGTCCGAGTTGACCAAATATTCCATTCGCAGCAATAAATAATGTATGAACGTGATTTCTTGTTTATTGGAAAAACTTTGTTCAGCAATTCTGGGCTGAAAATTTTAAGATTTGGAGTTTGAAGTTTGATTTATGTCCTCTATAATTTTAAGGCAAGCGTTAATAGCTTGAATTTGGGTACACGTCAAATATATTATTAAAAGCCAGTGAGTGGTTCATGTAAATAAATATGTATATGATGGAATGGAATATGAGCCTATTTCTAAAAGCCAACTGCATTTTTGTGCATTAAGAATAAAGATGAACTCATCTCAATGAGACACCTAACCACGGTTAACGATTTTCGACTTATTGTTATAAATGATTATTTTCGAGAGCAGTTTTTTTTTTGTATCAACTGTGATTTAAATGATATCTATAATAATTTGCAAAGCACCCGATTTAGAAATAAAACTGAGTTCGAGGGACTTTCAAGATTAAGATAACGATATACATACATACAAATATGTAATTAATAACTATCGACAAAATGAAAATAATTATTTCCAAGTGCTTACTTTCATTATATTGATATACATTTTTTATATGTGGTATTATTGATTACTGAACAAGTGATTGGTTGCGTATTGTCCAAAATAGCAACAAGAGAAATATTTGCGCTTTTACGGGCAATAAAGTGAAGACGGTTCCCGCACGAAACCCCTCATTTAACAAAACTTGTAGCACATGAAGTCTGGTAAAAATTAAAATATGTATCTTATGGTTGCATCTAAAAATACGTTACATATTCTAAAGACGAAAATAATTTATTCAGAGGTATGTGATGCAAATCGTTTTCGGCGTTAAAACATTTTGAAATCGACAAATAGTATGTGACGATTTCATATTCCATCTTGTTTCATTGAAAAAAAGACGTTTTTAACATGTGACGCATTTTGATAATGCCAGTTTAAATTCGTTTTAAAATCGTTTAATTTTACTTGAACAAAATGTAAGGAAATATACAAAAAAAATAAATAAAAAATGATTATACATCCGTCCTTATTTAAACGGAAATATTCAACAAATCTATTTAAATAAATACTAGTCAATATAGAAGTGAAATTTAAAAATTTAAATACCCACATTTCATCCGGCAAATTTACGGAATGCGATTTATCTCTTAAACGTTTTTATTGAATATTTTCGCTATTCAGTAAAAAAAGGCATTTTATAAAAAAAATTATGAAATATGTTGATACAAATTTTATTTTGTTATTTTGTTTAAATATTTTACAAACGTCACTCACATACACATATGTTTACATATTTTACAGTTGTATTTAGAGGAGATATGTGGAAACGAAACAAATATGGAATATAAAATCGATCGAAATTCATCACACTACTGTCGATTTCAAAAGACAATTTACTTTTCAAATCGACCGATTTCCATCACATACCTGATTATATGTATGTACATACTGCATACGTATGGATACGGTTAAAGCATCATTACTGTATTTTGTATTTTAGGTTATATGTGTGAAGAAAAATTGTCAAATTACATACTCGAAGTTTATGTTTAACAACATAAAGAAAAAGAGTGAAAACGAATGCGTAATTATTTGGTTAAAAACTTATCTACGTAAAGGGGTCTAATTACGAGTGGCGTATGATGTCATTGTTGCGATTGAAATCAAAACAAATAACGTTCCAGTATCTTTTTTTAATGAATCTGCAATATCTTCGTAACGTGTGTATTATAAAACTATATAGTTAAACAAAAAAATTTTCTGCTTCGAGTTGATAAATTAACCATTTTTATAATAATTTACCATTCAACATAATACATAATATTAGCGTTTCATTACTAATTTTGTGAACATCGTTTTGAGCATGTCAAAAACGGTGCATTATATCAATTCGGTCCATTCGTGAAAGCCGATTTGCGATTAAATTCAAATGGAAAATGAGAATTGAGTCAATGTTTTGATTTGCGTCTTTTATAAACATAATAGCGAGTATAGTAATTTTGTTATCGAATTGTGCATACGAGTTTTGAGCGGCTTTGTAGGGGTGAATTGTGTTCATTTGTTTTTTTTTTTCTAGGGCATAATATGAAATTATATTTGAAATCTATTAAATAAAGGGCAGAACGTTAATGTCAACCAACAGTCGTAATTAAGGTAATATTAAGAATTTATTTCCCATACAAGCCTTTGAATTATTTTATTGTTAACGAAGAACGCCTTTATTTTTTTATTGGTCTAAATTTTTGAACTTCTTTAAGGAAACAAATGTCTTGAGAAGCTATTTTTTAATAGGGTAAGGAAATTAATATTTTTTAATAATCAATTTAAAATTTGATGGTATTTTCAAGATTTTTTTTTCTAACGAAATGATTATATGATTTAAAAGTGTCATTTTAAAACTCAGCATCTGCGCGAAAAGGTATATAAGAACGATTACAGTACAATGGTAAACTCTGGTACAAATACTTCCGATTGATTGATTTGGTAAAAACTGATAATTATAGCAAACAATAAAGATTAAAAAATAAATATATTTGTTCAAATATATTATTAAAAAAGTCAGTGAGTGGTTGATGTGAATAAATATGTATATGATGGAATGGAATATGAGCCTATTTGTAAAAGTCACCTGCATTTTTGTGCACTTTCATTAAGAACTTTCAGCATAATTAAAAAGGAAAAAGGAAGGGTCGGTCTACGTCTCTACGTTCAACAATTAATAAATAAGCTTCAAAAAAATAAAAAAAATACATGACAATTATCCACATACTACTATTTTACAACAAATACATTTTCTTTGAATATTGTACAAACCGTTAAATGATGCGTTACTATTACAATCCTATTTTAGAAACGGAGGAGGCAACAAGGACAGCTATAATAAAGGTAAAAACAATATGCAAGCAATGTAACAAATTGCTATGCAATATCTTCAATTAAAGAGTAATGTATAACAATTTGTAATACCATTTTACTATTGTATTTAATTTACTTACAAATTTTACAACAAGTGTTTATTCTGACCGCTGCAACAGTTGAAATTACATACGAGTTTCAAATAATAGTATGTAATATATGCAATCGTTTAGGTTTCCTTCGAGTTTTTGGTATAATTTCTAAAAAATTTTACAGGTCGGTTATCACAGCAATCGAATTTCAGTTGAATAGTCATCTGGCGGCCAAACATTTGGCAGCTGCTGGAAAACCTGCTCTAAAAACCAGATGCTATTCGTAATAAAATATTGGCAACAGGCGGCAACTCAACTGAAGTTCAGTTGCTATCCATCCGTAATCTTTGTTTGTATACATATCTATGGCAAAAAGAAGAGTACCTTAAGTCCATTTAAGCATAGAAGTTGTGTTACTATGAATGACGTATTCAATTATAATAGATATTGGATAATCTGTGTGCCTACGTAGGCCGCGTGCATGATCAATCTTGACTATGAATCTGCATGTTGCGGATATGATTCACGCTTAGTCCCTGGGTGTTTCTGCAAACAAAATAAAAACACCATCGTTGATATATAGTGTTGTTAACAAAAAAGAAATATATAGTTTACCTTATTGCGGTTGTCAACGTTAACGGCTTTAAATTCAAAATTTTAATAGGCATTTACAAAAATTTAACCTTTTTAGGAAATATCAAAATGAAATGTACAAGTAAAAGCTTTCACATATCGATTTGGGATAACCTATATTTTAGTGTCGACATAGACGTTGGCCGCATAATAAGGAAAGCAATCAGGTATGTGATGAAAATCGTTTTCGGCGTCAAAACGTTTTGAAATCGATAAATAGTGTGATGAATTTGTATGTGACAATTTGTTGTGACGAATTTCATATTCCATCTTGTTCCATTGAAAAAAAGACGTTTTTAACATGTGACGTATTTCGATAATGCCAGTTTAAAATCGTTTAATTTTACTTGAACAAAATGTAAGGAAATATACAAAAAAAAGTAAAAAAAATAAATGAAAAATGATTATACATCCGTCCTTATTTAAACGAAAATATTCAACAAATCTATTTTAATAAATACTAGTCAATATAGAAGTGAAATTTAAAAATTTGAATACCCACATTTCTTAGAATATTTTCGCTATTCAGCAAAAAAAGGCATTTTATAAATAAAATGAAATACATATGTTGATACAAATTTTATTTTGTTATTTTGTTTAAATATTTTACAAACGTCACTCACATACCACATATGTTTACATATTTTACAGTTGTATTATTAGATTTTATACAGTTGTATTTAGAGAAGATATCGACCCCTGTGTGCGAAATTATCGTATGTTACACTTTTTTCGAAATCGAGTTTTTTTATGCAAAATGGTTCTAAATCAATTAATTCATCTGCAGATAAAGTATTATAGCGATAATTGTTATAGTTATGGAGATAACACTATGTACATTTTATCGTATGTGACAGTTACTGCTGTCAGGCAAATAAAAAAAACGAATAAAAACGGTCTCCTGTGAAATTTAGTTTTTGTAACATACGATAATTTCGCGCACAGGGGTCGATATGTGGAAACGAAACAAATATGGAATATGAAATCGATCGAAATTCATTACGCTACTGTCGATTTTAAAACACGATTTACTTTTCAAATCGATCGATTTCCATCACATACCTGAATATGTATTCAGTCTTCTGAATTATTCTGCTAAATATACAAAAATTAATTTTTTTTTTTCTTCATGGGTTTACACTACTCTGCCATGTTGACAGATATTTACTATAATTTAAATTTTCAATTATAAAAAATTTTCAAATGGGTAAAGAAATATTCGCTTAAAATGTAAATTCAAATAGCATGGTGGTTTTTTTTTTGGTAATATTGAAAAATATGCATAGTGTGTATATAAAAAGTTGCGATTCTGAACTGGGTTTCATATTAACAAAATACATAGCAGTTTTGTTAAATAATTTAAATATACGCAGTACCAAAATCTAGTCTGAAGAAAGTTTAAGGAAAACCAAAATGTGTTTTTTTTAACACATGTCAAAGAAAATACGGTATCAACTTGTAACATCTGCAAAGGTCAAAGTACGAGTAGTCTTTCGAAAATCTGAGGTGAAAAAAAAAAAGTTAATAAATATAGAGTGTATGTATGTGTATATAAGTATTTGTAACTCTCTGTAAGACTTTATATTCTCCTTTTTCTTCTAAAGCATCATGTTTAAATAAACCAAACCCCCAGTGCATAGATTACCTAGCATAAAACAAGGTGAATACAAAAAAAGGACCGGTTTACCCTTGCAATGTTTATTAAAATTAAAAAGGTTAAATTATGGTTTTCCAAAATATTATGTAACACATGTGTGTATGTTGAAAATGTTGTTTGCGTTTTATTGAGTTTCTGCGTAAAAAAAGGAGAATGAGTCATCGAATAATCAAGAATGAAATTTTATTTTCGAAGCGATTCACTAGAAAATTGTTAAACAGCGTTAGTTTATTAATTTATTATTAATTTTTTAATTTTCGTACACTAAATTATTGCAAATTTATAGACAAATTGTAATAGTTTTATAAATTACAGGCTCTGGCGGCGGAGGAGGCGGAGGAGGCGGTAGCTTTGGAGGTAATAATACTGGTGATCTAATAACGCAGGAAGATACTATATTTGTTTCCGGTATGGATCCAGAAGCAACAGAGATGGATATTGAAAAACATTTCGGATCAATAGGAATAATCAAGGTAACATTAACGAATTAGAAGTGGGTTGAAATAACATAGTTTCTTCACATTCCTATCAATTCCCTTGCAAATCACTTGATTTGCAATTACACGATAATTCAATACATATATTAATTATTTGCAAATTTAATAAGAAAAATATAGTTACTGCCGTAGTCATAAAAACTTTTTGGATTTAAGGAAGGTTATATTCAGCTGTGTCATAGAAACCAATGTTATCGGAATTGGATTTGAAACCGATAAAAAAAATGCTTTGGTGTCACGAAATCCAATGTTATCGGTTTTTTTTTCCAACTAGAAATAATGTCGGTTTTAGGTGTCACAGAAATCAATGTTATCGGACTTTTATTGGAAATAAACCAAGCAGACGACTGCTATCGGTTTTCATTTGCAATCATTTAATTTTATTAATTCCATCAGATATTTTGTTAAAATCTTGTACATTTATATACTTAAAGTAATTAAAAACTACATTTTGTTTTTCAAGTTAATTTTTTGAGAAAATGAAAGTAAAAAATTTTAATTGATAAATTTTTAAAAAAAAAAAGTATTTGTATTTGTAATGTACTTAGCTTTTATTTATTTAAAAGTAAATGTAACACGTCTAAATCTTTTGCTAGTTGTTTCGAGAGTAAATATATACAGTTCTTCTCACTAATAGTTAGACTTTGTAATGTACTATGATAAACCAGTATTATTTATAAAGGTCAACCATTCTTATTGTATTTTACTGAGTAAATAAGCAGACAGTATGTAATCGCAAATATGCAAAATTAAAGAAGTTAGTCATAAACTGAAATCGCTTACTTTAAAAGAATGTAAACGTTTTACTTACGATTACATACATATACTACAATATTCATGTTTTTATCCTTAATAGGGGACAACATAAAAATTTTTTTATTGTTATAAATTTAATTTATTTTTAATAAATTCGTTTCGCATATGTATTTTCACAAAGAAATTCAAACAAAAATTGTATTAAAAATAGTAAACAAAGGAACAAAACCAGAACAAAAGCTAATTCGAATATCGGTTTTATTTGCATTCGAAGATAATAAAACCGACACGTTTTCATGACACCAATATCGGTTTGCAAAACCGACAATCTGTAAAACCAACTTGGATTCTATGACACCCTTGATTGATTGAAATTTGTCTAATAAACCCTCTATAAAGAGAAAAAAATTTTTATGAATTCGACGGTTAAAATACAGGAAAAAAGTATAAAAACAGTAAATATAATAACGAGAAATTTACCGTTCGACGATTCAAACTGATTGAAATTGGATTGAGGTAGAAAACAGTTGAGGAAGTTAGGAATGAATTTGAGCACATGAGCGTATAATTTCAAAGGTACTTCATCAAGTATTAATATATGCAAAAAAAATTTGTTTGATTTATACACAAACTTGAGAATTTTTCTATATTAATTCAACTAGCCTTCGAGTTCGACTTTAGGCCTGCCTCTACATTTATGTAAAAGCAAAAAAAATTTAAGATACGCAGCGCAGCGATAAAATGTACAACGTTCAAAGTCAATTCCGACAAATCGTCAATTTAACATTCAATATTTGTCGAATATCGAACATCAAATTATGTTCATATCTTGTGTACAAACTAGATGTTTTGCAATCCCGGATAACTGATTTAATAACGACTAATCCATTAAAATGTCAGTTGTTGTCGGAAGGTTTTAGTGGCGAAGGCATATAGTCACTGGTCACTGAACAGTAACGACTTCAGCTGTATCCAATCCACAAGCACATCACAATGCCCTCTTTCGTCGGTTTTGTGTAGCACCGGCGAAATAAAATAATTACTAACAAAAAAAACGGTTACTAAAACGAAGCTTCAAAATTTAAGACATCTACTTGACATCAGAGACGCTACAACACTGCAACACTGCTATAAGACAAAGAGCGTGCAGAAAGCAGTGCTGTGTAACAGTGAAGCTTCACCTCCAATAATTTCTTCTACTATCCCTTTCCTCTAGTTCCAGCACAATGCACCACATGTGTAGGGGTCATCTCCTGAGTGCTGGTCTAAGATAAAAAAAAATCCTTTCGTTGTCACATGAATCCGACTTTATTTTTATTTATTTATTTTATCGTATTTTCAAAATATTAACTAAATGAAGGAAATGATTTTGGAAAATTAAAATCAAATAATTTATTTTCTTATTTTTAGAAAGATAAACGTACGTCGAAGCCAAAAATTTGGTTATATCGTCACAAAGATACCGGCGTTTCCAAAGGAGAAGCTACAGTCACTTATGATGATACTAACGCGGCACAATCTGCTATTGAGTGGTTTGATGGGTGCGATTTCAATGGATGTGTTATAAAGGTATCATTAGCTCAAAGACCTAACAATTGGAGCAAAGGCGGAGGTGCTGGTGGACGTGGTGGTGGTGGTGGTGGTGGCGGTGGTGGTGGTGGCGGCGGCGGCGGAGGAGGACGAGGACGTGGTGGTGGTCCTGGTGGTGACCGCAATGATAGGCCACGTTTTGACCGCGGTGGAGGCGGTGATTATGACTCTGGAAGGGGCGACCGAGGAAGCGATGATCGCAATGGTCGTTCCCGAATGGGAGGAAGTGGTGGAGGCGGTGGACCGGGCGGAAACAATAATGTTGCTCCCCGTGATGGTGATTGGAAATGTAGTAGCTGTAATAACACTAACTTTGCTTGGCGCAATGAATGTAACCGTTGCAAAACTCCCAAAAGCGGTGATGAAGGTGGCAGTGGCGGCGGAAGAGGAGGTGGCGGCGGTGGAAGTTATGGAGGAGGTGGAGACCGCGGTGGTTACAACAGAGACAGTCGAGGAGGTGGTGGTGGTGGTGGTGGCGGCGGCGGCTTCGGAGGTGGAAATAGATTTAGCGGCGGTGGCGGTAGTCGTGGTGGTGGCGGTGGCGATCGAGGAGGTCGCCGTGATTATGGTGGTGGAAGCGGTAACAATAGCGGTAGTGGACCCATGCGAAATAACCAAGGAAATCGCTCGCGGCCGTATTAACTTTACTATAATTTACTACTAGCGAGCACAACCAAATACCAAACATTTTTCGATTAGATATATGGAAACTGCCGTATTCATAAAAATTTTTTGGATTTATGGCAGTCATATTTATTGAGATTTGTTAGAAAATTGTCTAATAAACCTTTTATAAATAAAAAATTTTTTTATGAAACGGCAGTTTGTTTTTAGGGTGAAAATGTGTTTCGCAGATTGATGTGTGTAGTACTGCTTTTGTTACACAAATTAACTTTTTTTTTTTTATTTTTTTTTTATTTTTAAAACTCGATAATTAAAAAAAAAATATATTTAAAGCACTGAAAATGTTTAAAAAACGTATTTGATGGAAGTTTATATTGAAAATGAGACGATTTAGAACAGCAATGTACTATGATAAATTTTGTGATAGGCTTTCGTAATGTGGAGAAATTTCTTTTTTAAATTATCATGTGTTTTAATGTCTGAACTTTTAAGAATAATATTTTGAGGGTGGTTATAAAACAATTCAGATCGTTCGAAATTTTAAACAGTATTTTGGAAGAGTCACTTGTATATCGATAGGATTTTATCATCATTTTAAATGCTTTTAACTTCTATAACTTTATTTTTGGACTTGTAAATCAAACTTAATTGAATGAATATATTCAGTCATAAACGCCAAAAACCAAATTTTAAGAAAGGAAATGTATTTTCTTTCAATTCGTAATCGAAAAAATAAATTCCACAGCTGGGATATTTTGTAAGATGACGCGACTAGTCGAGAATTGTCGCTTTTTATAAAAAAATAAGGCTTTTTGGCAGTTATGGTTCTTATTTATATAGATTTTTTTATTGATAATTTGTGTGCATTCAAATTAAATTCTACAACTTATGTATGTAACTTAGTTCAGTAATAAAAAAATGATTAAGAGAAAATGTGTGAAATTGTTTTTGGAATATATATTATAAATAGTGGCGGAGTGAAAACAACAAATTCAAATAATCAATACGTTGAGAAAAGAAAAGTTCGAGAGTACTTGGGTCAAACTTTTTATGCAGCCTTATTCCAATTGGCAACGTTGCCGTCGATACCAAAACTTAGCCTCTCGAATAAATATGCAATATCTTTCAGTTAAATGCTTAATTGCCATTTACTGAAAATATAGTCTTTTTTTTTTTTTAAATGCCAATTTAAATTTCGTACAAAAGCAGCATTTCGACGTAATAAGAGCCAAGGTTTAGTGTCGACAACTAGAATAAAGTTGGTGGCCTTGTGATACCTGTTGTGAAGAAACTTTCACGTGCTGTAGCTATAGTCTTTGCTAGGAATCGAACTTGGAAGCACCGGCTGATGAACTAGCGCACTACTCGCTAAGAGTACTCGGGCACCCTAAAAAAAAAACAATTCCCCTATTATATCTATAAATCTGGCTTACAAAACTAATACCATTTCAATTTAAAAACACACTAGTTCTAACTGTCACACAAAAAATCAGCGAGCTCAAAGAAGACCTGGTCGTAAAATATATTCTGAACCTTGCAGCCTTCATCGAAGCTTGAAAAGAAAAGATTTACTGGAAAATTGTTTAGATTTTTTTTATTTACACAACTCAATTTCTAAGAAACGAACACCAAGATTTCAATTTTCTTTTGGTGTATGTCTAAATTTGCCACGCATGTGATCAGGTAAACGTACAATGCCAGGACATGGTACTTGTCCAGGAATTTCACAGATACAGCCACGATCGCAACCATAACCAAAATTTGCAGGATTTTGCTTACTCTTGGATAACTTTAATTCGGCCAACAACTGTTCTCTAAAAAAGAAGATACATCAATGAACATTTTTCTTTAAAAAATTAATTTATATAAAATTTTAATTCTATTCAACAAATTTCACAAATCGATTAGAGGAATGTTAAGATTAAGATTTTGCAAATTGATTTCAATACTTTTGCCTACAAATGTATGACAAACTCTGCAGTTGATTTACATAGAATTAATTTATATATAGGATAATAACTTTAACTAAGTATTAGCGAAATAGTACTACATGCATATGCTTTCCACCTCAATAATCAACTTTATTGAGTTTGCTTTTACTTTATGAGAATATCATAAAGGTGTAAACAACTTCTGCCCCTAACACTTGCGACTTTTAGAATTTTGTTGCTAAGTTCTTTGGTTTTTAATTATACGAGTGTAGTTTTGTCGAATTAAAATTTTTTGTAACTTTCCGAGCAGTTAATCAGGTATTGAAAAATGTTACACTTACTTTGTCTTGCCAACGACGTTTAATAAGTGATCCATTATTTCAAATCGAGTTTTGCTGTCAATATCAATTAACATCTCACGTCCATCATTAAAGTAGCATGTCACAAATGGTGATGGAGTCATATTTTTAAATGTGATAACTTGAACTTTTGGGTTTTTATACTGCACTTGAGGAAGATTCCAAAATATAAAATCTCTAAAAGCCAACATTTGTAAATGAAACAGTGACAAGATTATTACGTATTCTTTCGACTCACCTGGCACCAATGTGATGTATACCGAACGTATTATAAGTGATACTAAATATGCTTAAGTTATCTTTAAAAATCAATTTACCGTCATTCAAGTACTTGAGGGTACGACGTATGGGTTGTCTTCCTATCATGAACGGCATTTTATTTGGATTGGGTTACACTTTTATTTAAAAAAACCAAGAAAGAATAGTTAAGAAATAATCCAATGCGTTGAACAGCAGTGTGAAAAAATAGCTAAATATCTAATAAACAGATGGGCTTTGGAAGTGTTCGAAAAAAAATTGTTGTATTTGTAATATTTCTACAGCATGAATCATAATCTATTAATTCTGGAACTTTCTTAAGAGAAAACGTAAAATTTCAATACGAATGTAGTTTCGAACTATAAAGTTAAACATTAAATAGAAAAATTACAAGGATAACAACTAAAACAGTGTTTAATCCGAATAAGTCATATCAATTCTCCGACGACCTAAAGGAGTTTCATGATAGAACGTAATTAACAATTAAGGATTCTTAAATCTTAGGTTTGTCTCAAAATGACGCGAGTGTATTGCATCGAATGCTACCAGAAAGTTAAATAAATTTGAATAGTGATAAAATAAAAAAAAGAAATCATATTTGTAGAAGTAAAATCACATGTTACATATATGCAAATACGTTCGACCGATTGTAATTTAGTGTTTGTCTGTGGCTCTGCCTTAGCAAATTAGTGGCATGGTGCCAGTGGAGCACCCACCACTTTTCAAGGCAATACAAGTTGTTTAATTTAAAGCATTTTGCGTTAAATAGTGTTAAAATATCGAATATGTATGGATATACATTCCGGCGGTACGCGTTAGGTTGCATGGCGTTTGCATTAGCAAATTCTTTGTAGGTGCCGATGGGGCATAATTATTTTTAAGCAAACCAAAACCGTAAGTTGTTAAGTTTAAAGCAATAGGCATAACATAATGTCGATTTATGGAAAATATGTGAAAATTTTTAGGGGGGGGAAAATAAATGAGAGGCTGTGGAACAGATGACTTTTGGAAGTGTTCGTAATTTTAACATGTAAAAAAAAAAAAAAATCACATTTAAAAATTATAATAGGTTAATCTTGAAACGGCGCGAGTGTATTACGCATCTAATATTGCCTGAAAAAATTTTAAAGTTTAAGAAATTTGCATAGTGTTAAAATAAAAAAATAAATCATATTTGTGAAAGTAAAATCCTGTTACTTACATACATATGTAAGTAAGTAGGTATGTAAATGCAAATAAGTTCGACCGACGGTTGTAATTTAGTGTTTGTCTGTCTCTCTGTCGCAGCAAATTATTTGCATGGTGCCAGTGGAGCACCCACCACTTTTCAAGGCAGTAAAAGTTGTTTAATTTAAAGCATTTGGCGTTAAATAGTGTTAAAATATCGAAAATGTATGGATATACATTCGTGCGGTACGCGTTAGGTTGCATGTCGATTTCATTCTTAGCAAATTCTTTGTAGGTGCCGATGGGGCACAATTATATTTAAGCACACCAAAGCCGTAAGTTGTTAAGTTCAAAGCAATAGGTATAAAATATTGTTGATTTATGGAAAATATATGGAAAATTTTTCGGGCGGGAAAATAAATGTTCCGGCGGGAAAATAATTGATAGCCTGGTGAACAGATGACGTTAGGAAGTGTTCAAAATGAGTATTTTTGTAAAGAGATTTTTCTACAGAAGGTTGATTAATTTCGAAGTAAATAAAACGTACAATTTAAATAGGAATGTATTTTCTTCTAAAGGAGTTGTATAATTAAACTTAATTCACAATTAGAAATTAATAAAACTCATAGGTTGGTCTTAAAACGGCGCGAGTATATTACGCATCGAATATTGCCTGAAAAAAATTTTAAAGTTTAAGAAATTTGCATAGTGTTAAAATAAAAAAATAAATCATATTTGTGAAAGTTAAATCATGTTACTTACATACATATGTATGTATGTAAATGCAAATAGGTTCGACCGGCGGTTGTAATTTAGTGTTTGTCTGTCTCTCAGTCGCAGCAAATTAATTGCATGGTGCCAGTGGAGCACCACCCACCACTTTTCACGGCAGTAAAAGTTGTTTAATTTAAAGCATTTGGCGTTAAATAGTGTTAAAATACCGAATATGTACGGATATCCATTCGTGGGGTACGCGTTAGGTTGCATGGCGTTTACATTCTTATCAAATTCTTTGTAGGTGCCGATGGAGCAGAATTTTTTTAAGAAAACCAATGTGTATTACACTGTAATTTTTAAACTAAAAGCAATAGATATAAAATAGTGTTAATATATCGAATATATATGAAAAACCCATGGGGCGGGAAAATAAATGATGGAGCGGGAAACTAAATGTTCGAGCGGCAAAATAAATGATCGGGTGATGAACAGATGACTTTTGGAAGTGTTCAAAATATAAAGTTTGTTATTGTGATTTTTGTCCATTAGCTGTAGTGACATGTGAATGCAGGTGCAGTATATTAAAAAACGTAAAATTTAAATACAAATGTGTTTTCGAACGATTATATGTACATTAAACTTTAAATAGACAACGTTTAATCCGAATAAGCCATACCACTTCTCCGATGAACCAAAGGTGTTTCACAATAAAACTTAATTCACATTTAAAAATTAATAAAATTATAGGTTAGGTACAAATCGGCCGTAGTGTATTACGTATCGAATTTCACCAGAAAAAATGGTAAATTTTAAGAAATTTGCAGTGTTAAACTAAAAGGGAAATCATATTTGTAAAAGCAAAAGGATATATGAGTTCTATATAGATATGTATGTAGGTAAATGCAAATAGGTTGGACCGGTTGCAATTTAGTGTTTGTCTGTCTCTCGGCTGCAGCAAATTAGTTGCATGTTGCCAATGGAGCATAAACTAGTTTTCAAGGCAATAAAATTTGTTAAATTAAAAGCATTTGACTTCAAATAGTGTTAAAATATCGAATAATATCAGTTCTTGCGGTACGCTTTAGGTTATGTAGAATTTGCCATTCGTAGCAAATTATTGCTACGGGGCAATAGAGCACGTGGGCGGTAGTCGTTAAAAAATTATTTGCCTGGTGCCGACAGAGCAATAAAAGTGAAAAATGTGCGGTCGGTTGTATATAATTCTTGCCAAATTCGTGTGTCGTTTCTGGTTCGGGTGATTATTGTAGAAATTCATGGTATGATGCACATCGAATACCAACTATCCGGGCAATAATGCTATATGCAAGTCATGTATCGAAATATAAAATAAATATATATCCGCGCCCGTCGCAGTAAATTGCATTATCTCTTTAGAGCGCCTCAAATAAGAAATATATAATCAAGCATTGTTCGTGGAGCGATAAGGTATGTAGAAACAGTAAAATCTAATATTTACAATAATATCATATCCCAATTTCTTTATGTATAATTGAAATCTTAAAGCAAATTTTAAAAGAAAAATTAAAGCACTTGGTTGTTGATCAAAATTTTAATAGAATAAAATAATTTCGATGAATGGTCAAATACCGTAATTTAGTTCTATATACAGCAAAGAGTAGCAGCTCAAAATCCATATAAATTTTCATATATTCGCACACACTGTAAGAGCCATTTTTTTTGTAAAGTTAGGATTTGAGCAATAGTGGTCCAATACGCAGAACATCAACATTCCAATTAATGAAGATTTCATATAACAACTCGATCGACTATAGTAAAAGCATGCCTCCAGCAATTAGCTGAAGGAAATCCCTTCTTACAAATCACATATTGTATGCACATATGTGATAATACATACATACATATGTATATTTTATTAACTTACACCCATACGACAACAAAGCATTAGGCAAATTGAAACAGAACTTCTAATTTCTGAAAGTTTTTCCTTTACACTGCAGACACACCCGTTCAACTTTTACTTTAACAGTTTTTACACATTCTCAAAATTAATGTGCATTGATAGCTGTGACGTAGGCTGATCCCAACTTTTGAGCATTTTAAAAGTAAATTCATTTGTCAAGAAGGCTCGCTGTCCATAAGAATAGGTATCACCTGTTTTCTTGCCCATAATAATAGGTGTCAGTCGTAAAGCAGCTCTGGGTTGAAGAACAACTCACGCGTCATCGTAATTATTATTTAAGTGCGGTCAGGCCTGTTTTTGTTGTTTGGCCTTCGAGAGTTTTGCGTCTCACTCGCACTGATTGATGGATTTGCCACGGCTAACTGTATCATTTACGGTTGTTGTGGCTTTTCGTTATTAATCACGTGGCTGTTACTGGTGGAGACCATCATACTCAAGAATTTTATATATAATTTCACATAATAATAGGTGTGTTGTTTTACTTTTCTGATAAAGTTCGGTAAAAGAAGAGTAAACTATAATTTATCTCAATAAGAGACAAAAATGTACAAAAGTAAAAGAAAGCAAAAAACCATCGGTTCCCATGTGCATAACAAAAGTGCCCACATAAATTTCATTTCAGTGATTTTAGGCGCTTCAAATGCATAATATTTGAAAAGCAAAACATTTCTACCGTTGGCAACGGCTGTAAAATGTGGCCGATATTAAATTGAAAAAAAGTAATAGCCATTTTTTATTAAATAAAGTGGTTAATATGCACAAATATATGTATGTACTTAAAACTTTAAATTTATTTGAAAAATCTTCTGCTTTTTTAAATTTTTAAATAATAACTTTTGTCGTTTCTTAGCAAATTTTCTGATTAATTTAATTAAATTAAATTAACTAAATAGAAAACAGCCGATAATTTAATTCTAGACCGAACTTACCCAAAGAAAAGTTCGTGCAACTTTGTACAGAAAACGAAAAATTTTACTTTCTAATTTTCTTTCAAAATTGCACAAAAATTGTTATTTTAAACGCTATTGGATAAATTTATAACATACCATTTTACACGTAATTCATTCACAGATAAGCTGGTTGAACAATTCTCGCAATTGAACAGATCTAGATTCTGAATATACTATGTAGTCAAAGTCATGCGCAATATAACTTCCAATTTATATAGTAGCCTTATCTAATAATATTATAACTATTATTTTTTTCATAAACAATATTTCTAGCTTATTTGTTGCCTATATAGTATATAGATGAGAAGAAAAATCTAAAAATAGAAAAATGTATGTGTAATAAAAAAAAAGTAAACTCATAGATTGTTATGTTTTAGTTTATACATTTTTGGTGTTTTGTTCGGTATTCAACTTCAATTCGCGATTGATTAGTTGAATTTTGAACATAAGAATCTTGAATTTGTATTCAGAAATTAGGAAAAATCCATTGCTGAGCTAAGTAACAATTAGCGAATTAGTCCAATATAGATATGCTTTTCTCCCCAGTTATTGAGTTTGCTTTTATATAAAAAAAAATACTTTATGAGAATATATTAAAGTATGTAATAATACATTTCACATATTTTTTTTGGGAAAAAGCACAACAATGAGGGAGTGCATGGAAATCTAGTGGATTAATTAGAATTATATTAATAAAAATTATTTTATACTAAAATAATCCCTTATATTATTTTGTTATCATTTTAAAGGAAGAAAAAAACTTCCAGAAATTAGAAAATTTCACGAATTAGAAAATTTCAAAAATTAGAATAACCCGACAAACGAAGTGATAATGATTTTTTGAATGTGAATATTTTTACATTTACATTTCACATTACATTTTACATTACATTTTACATTTTATTGTTATTTATTCAATTATTTTATTATTTATTAAAAAAATATTAATGCCTCAGCGCTAGAAGGCGTTATAGAGATTTGATGGCAAATATATAATTCAAATAATGAGTTATTATTCTTTTTTAGTGTGTAATAATAAAATAGCAAGTAGATGCGAATACTTGCATTAAATGGCCTATGAATATAATTAAACCAGAGCAGAAATTTTTTTTCATATAAATAATTACGAAAAGTATTCAGACTTTAGAAGTTTGCTAGCTCCATCCGACTTATTTTGACAGTTTCTAAGACTCATATACGGTTTGGTAAGACTCATATAAAGTTTAAATACGTTTACAAAATTTGCAATTTTGGGAATTTGTAAATATTATTCTCAGCAAATATATTTTGAATAAACAATTTTTACAAGATACATACATACAGTGTAACTTACAATAGAAATTTAGGGTTAAAAATAAATAAAAAAATAAAATATAATTTTAAACCAAATACAAGAGTTATTTAAAAAAACAAAGGTTAACTTTTAAAATAAATAAAATAAAATTTAATTAATTAAAATAAAGAAAAAAAAAAAATCAATAATATATTTAGAATAAATAAAATAAGACACATTTTATGTAAATATGTTTTCAAATTATCAATATTCGACTGTGTTTTTTTAGACGACACTTTTTTTATTTCTAAGAAACTAAATTTAAAAATAAAACTTAACTTTGTTTACCAAGTTGCTTTAATTAAGATTTTAGTTTTTGAAAAGTTGCATTAAAAGAGTAGCCAATGTTAAAAATTTGGGTGTTGTGTGATAATCGAGGAGTTGCACGTATCGCGGTTCTACTATTTAATTTTTCAAAGTGCAAATTATATAGTCATATTAGAAGCTTATTCTCTGACTGCATTATTTATTAGTTCTAGCCTTTATTACCGGATTATTAACGGCTGCAGTTGGGAGCAAGCGACAGTCACATCAGAATGCCCCCTCCTTCGTCGTTATTGTGTGGCACGCCGAAGTAAAATAATTCCTAAAACGTCTACTTGACATCAGAGGCGCTACAACACTGCTATAAAACAAAATACGCGAAAAGCATAGTTGTAAGATAGTGAAGCATCACTTCCTGTCATTTCTCCTACTATCCATTTTCTCTAGTTCCAGCATAATGCATCGCCTGTGTAGGGGTCAACTCCTGAGCGCTGGTCCAAGATAAAAAAAAAATTATTCGTTATCACATAGTCTATCTGTATTCTTGAATATTGTCCAATTCCAGTCTTCCATAATTTGCCTCAGTCCAATATCATTTAGAACGCTCTCTAGTCATGTAATAATCATTCATCCAAAATTATATTAAAAATATTAAAAAATCTCAAAAACCATTTGAGAATTACTGAGTGCAAAAAAGCAACTAAGTAGCCTTTGCGTAACGACCTTTAGCGCCTTTAATCAAACGAGAGTTTGTATTTTTTCCATTTTCCTCTGATGTTTCCATTTGAAATCTACTTTCGATTATTTAAAATTTTCCTCATAATCCCTTGCGCTTGGTCCACTGCATACACACATATACATATTGCTACTTATTTATTTATATTCTTTTGCATATTTTATTACTTACAGTAAAGAATTTTTTCATCAGTCATATGGGTTTATCTACGCACATAATTGCCTTGACTCTTCACAGTAAAAATTTACTGTGTCGTTTATGATGTTCCTATCTCGAAGTTTATTTCTAATGTTGAATGCAAAGGAGAATATGTTAATATTGGAACTTAAAAGTAGATGCCCAACATTTTGTAACGTTAAAACATGTGTGACAGCAAACATAGTTATACAAACAGGTGTAAAAGATATTTATGTTACACCTAAAGTATGTCTGACGATATTTTGAATGTACGGAAATCACATCTAAAATTTATTTACAGAGTATTTAAAATAACAATGTTATTTAGAACTTTGTACTTTATATTGTACTTTGGATGGAAAGAGTAAGGAATGGCGATGCTTTAGTGATAATTGGACCAAAGAAATACTTGAACAATTCTTTTGTTTTACAAATTCGGAACTTATACTGTTACTAATTAAAAGTGCTGCAATTAATTAAATTACTATTTATAATCCCGTGTTTAGCACAATTATTTTAAATATTAAATATTTTAAGTTGTTAGAAAAATGTTTGATAGTTTGTTAAAGCCGCTTTAGAAAGGCTGATAGCAGCGAGTCTGCCTGATACCTTGCACCGTTCGCGTCGAAGCGTACTTTTGAAAGATTTGACTGTTGCATCTGTATTAGCTGATAGTTTGGACTCTTGAATGCAAAATACAGTAGAATAAGGGTTGAGGGAACCTATTTTTTGCACAGACCATTCCTTCAACCCAGACTGTACCCTGAATTGAGATTCAAATATGTTGCACTGAATATAAAACAAAATATTGTCTTATATTCAAATAATCTATCTACAGTTATTGTTTTACAGTCAAGTTACATATTTTATTTTTTATTTAATATTATTTTAAGAAATCCAACATAGTAAGTTGTTTTTTTTTTGGCCTCTAATGATTTTTGAACAGCAATATCCCTGATATTTCTGAGGACAACGATATAATCGCGAAGGATGGTGTTAACTTTTTTGCCCAATCGATTACTTTATCGATAGTTTTAATTGCTTCAGATGCATTAATTTTACAATTTTGATTGTTTGTTTCGTCAGGATCATCCTCATCAGAATCAATAACTATATGATCAGATTGGTCGATAACTTCTTCATCATCATCAGTACAATAATTATCTATTTCCGTCCATACTTTTAGTTCATCCCTTGTTATTCTTAACTGAAAACAAAAAAAAAATAAAACAAATTGCAATTTACTTATCATAATGTGTGCATGTGCTTACTTCGGGAAATGCAGCTTCTGTCAAATTATGCAATTCTTCGAATTCAATATGTTGTGAAACTATCTGCTCTCTCAACACACTTACAGGAATATTCTCTTCTGAATCTTGATATTGAAGTAGAGGATTCCAACACTTTTTACACACTTTTTAGTAAAGTACCCTCTATGCAAATATTTCAGTTAGAACATACATTTCCTTTACTTCAGGTCTACCAGGGAACACTTTGAATGTGTGTAATTTTTGTGCATTAGTGTTTGTTTTTCTAGTCAAAGTTTTTTTTTTTTTTTTTTTTTTTTTGCTTTATTTTAGGATTTAGCTCGTTAGTTGCAAATTTCTATTGCCGGTGGAATGATTCCAGTGATACATTTAAAGAGATTTCTTAAAGTGTGCATATATCCTGCATGATAAATGAGCTTAACATAAGCAACAAGATACTTGCGTGACTAGTAATTGAATGTATAAATTTTTAGAATTTATAAATTTAAAATACTATAAAAAAGGGGTTTCAAATGTTTTAATTTTCTGAAATTATGTGTTTGTGAAACTGTGATTTTAATGTTGTATTTGGAAGGTTTAAACAAATGGAATATATGACTTGGTTAGATTACTAGCATTTGATGTACTTGCTAATTTTTCATTCTATTTCACTTCATTTCATTTCTTTTCATTTTATTCCACATTTTATTCCACATTTTATTTTATTTTGTTTTAATTTATTTTATTTAATTTTATTTTGTTTTTTTTTTAATTTTATTTTATTTTGTTTCAATTTAATTTATATAATTTTATTTTATTTGGTTTTATTTTATATTTTTTTATTTTATTTTATTTTAATTTATTTTATTTTATTTTGCTTAGTTTTGTTTTATTTTATTTTAATATATTTATTGAGTTTACTTTTGTAAAAAATACTTTATGAGAATATCATAAAGTATGCAATAATAAATTTGACATATATTTTTTAAGGGAAAAAGCACAATTTTAAAATTAGAATCATATATAAAGAGATATTTCCAAAATAAATTCAGCTAATATTAATATATTTAATTTTATTTTGTTTAATTTTATATTATTTTATTTTATTATATTTTATTTAATTTTTTTAATTTTATTTTATTTTGTTAAGTTTTGTTGAGTCTAACGTACAGATATCTGTAATAGCTGTGTATCAAACACCTAAACTACCTCTGCCGGTCTCTATATGAACAGACCGATGCTAATGCATCTCTCAGACATAACGGACTGTGTAATTAAAATGAAAAAATTTGTTAATGATGGCTTCCAGAATGTGCTATGAACATGATGATGCAAAACCTCTATTTTCACACACCGGTAAGACAAGTGGAACTAATTGCCCAAGGGAATTGTTTTCCGATCTGGCATCCCATGCACCTTACCTAACCTAACATAATTCAATTCCAATGCATTATAGTGCCCTAGAAATAATTTACATTGTACTTTTGTTGGAACACTTTTTGAATACTCGTGGCTTTCAAACGACTGTAATTTTACGCCATGCATCCTTGAATAGCATTCATGAAACAGCATTTAACGCTTTAATCCTAAAATATCATTATGGATATGAAATCTAATGCCATATTTGTAAATTTCACTTCAGTAAATTTTATTTAACACATACATACATACATTGTATTAAGTTCATATGGCTTTGAATATTTTCGTATGTATGTACGAGTATGTATGACTGTGATTACATGTTTAATGCGGATTCGAAATAACACCAATAGCAATTTAATTTACTGTTGCACGTAAATATTGAAAATAAAAATTGCATGCATGAAATCCGAGCTACACTGTAAATATAGCTTTTCATGCACCATCAACACAGATACAACAGTGACACATAAACACATACACACACACATTCACATTTATAAATGTACAATCTCCATCCACGTACAGAATTTAGCGGTAATACGGTATTTGTTTGCGCTGAATTTTTTCGCTGTATTTTTTTTATTCTCATAAAATTCGTTTCGTCAAATCTATTCATTCATACACGTTTTAAATGCATGAAATTGTACTGAATATAAATGTACATTCAGGTTTAAAAACGATTTAGAGGGAGTGGCAATGGCGCTATGTGTTAAGATGGTCATAATGCTTGATTGTTTGTGTGCCGTAACTACCCTAGAGGAAATCTTTACAGTTGTACTATTGACATAGTCACCAGTGCTAGTGGCTACTTATACCCCAGATAATCGGGTATGTTCTCTAAACCGAATTCGCATAATTTTACGCGGTTTAAAATCGGGTGGATAAGACCGCTCGAAATTTTTTTTATTTTTTTAGCACTCAGAAGATCACTCCTACATTATTTTTTTTACAGCAGTGTTATAGCGCCTCTGATGTCAAGGAGACATATTAAATTTTGAAGATTCGTTTTTAGTAGACATTTTTAGTAATTATTTTATTTCGCCGGTGTTACACAATACCGACGAAGGAGGCCGTTCTGATGTGCTTGTGGATTGGATACAGCTGAAGCTGACACTGTTCAGTGACCAGCGACTATGCCTTCGCCACTGAAACCTTCCGACAACAACTGACACAGAGTCACACACAAATGCACATCAGAAAAAATGCGATATGTTTTGACGAGTCTGAAACGGGTGTTGAACACAGGAAAATTTTTCGTTTTGTAGTCAACGTACAGGCTACTTTGACCATCGCCACCCTGACATGCATGTATAGTGTAGTTCACAGAGGAGCAGGACTAGTCGAAGACTAACCCAAATTTAAGCAGAAAAAATGGTTTATTTAACATTACGATGCCCTAGGGGTGGACCATATAACCCATCGGTCTAACCCAAAAACCACTCCATGTAACCACTCTATGGAGCACCTTACAGAGTAATTTTAATGATACGGAATAATCGTAAATACGAAGAAAAGCAGGAACACTTGTCGTATAACAATAAGCTGTTGTTTTTAATGACATGGTACACGGCTGCATTACATAGGACCATATTGTCACCAGTCCACTTCAGCTAAAATGTACCACGTAGTCCAATATTATTTGCAAGGTAATCAACAACTAATACGGGTATTTAAATTCGTTCATATTCAAATAACATCCTGCTACACGTATTTGCTTGCAATTCACAAAAATAACAACAATTCAGTTCAAGGCATCTTTTTTTGCTGTTCCAAATATACACATATATTTTGTATTTACGTTTAAGATTTACAGTTATTTATAGGTGTAGTATAAATTTGCGTACGATTTTATGTTGCATGCATAGAATACAATTATATACTGGTATGACTTGCTTTGCACTCTTGAGAATACTGTAACATCTTATTTATTTTTATTTATTTATTATTTTTTTTGCTACGAAATAAATATAGTTGCAGCTATACGCATAGAAAAAGAAAACGCAATGATATACTCAACGTAGTATTAAGTTTCTCTGAGGATCCTGCTAGATAATCCGTGTGTTGAATTGTAAAAAAAGATGTGTGTGTGTGTGTGTATATATATATAGTAGAGACCTGCAAGAATGGTAAAAATCAGAAAAATTGTGCATTCATACTTTATATGATTTGCACAAACTTTGTAAACTTGGCCAACAATTTTGAGTCGTAAACTTACACTGTTCAATTGTGCATTTAAGAAAACGCCATGTCGTAACTTTTTTCCAAAAAAAAAGAAAAAAATTCTAGTGTTAACTTATCAGAAATAGCAATTTCTGCAAATAATATGCAAATTACAATTTTTATACAAAACTTTTAATTTTTCGTATTTTATTTAATTTTTTAATACTTATTTTTTAACCTTTTTTATTTTAACAACAATTTATATATTATATTTGACGCTCAAAGGTTTGTTTTTATGTTTATTTGTTTTACTTCGATATTTCGTTAACCATTGGTTGACATCTTCAGGAAATTTTTATTATTTCTTATAGATTTTTTTTTTATAAAAATAAATATAATATAATACAAATTATTATTTCCTGACGATGCTACCTATTTGGTAGCGAAATATTGAAAAATAAATAATTGTTAAAAAATTTTTCATAAAAAAGACTATCGCTCAAAAATAAATATAATTAAAAACTTTTAAAAAGGTCAAAATAAAAATAGAAGTGAGATTAAAACAAATATAATAATAATATACAATTTTTTTTTATAAATTCCAAAATGTTTCCTGGGTACTTCTTACCTTCCTTACGGTTGTGTTGACTAGAAATTCTCGAATTTCGTCCAATTGTTTTGCTCCCAGCAAAGGCATTCAGAGATTTATCCGACATATTTCAATTTCTTTTATTGTTTATATTGTACCTCTTATTTTTCTCAAGCACTATTTTTACATTACTATCATGTGGTATACACAAACAGGCAGTTAGGTCTTTTTACGTTTTACATTTATACAATATTGTTGTAAGGACATTTTTTTATTTTGTCAATAAAGTTTCTATTTGCGTACGTGGAAGTATTAGTGTGTTTGGTGGTGATGTATTTTGATTAGTTACATCGGAATTTGTAAAAAAGTCGATTTTGAATTTTTTGTTAGTTAGGGCGGGCGTTTTGTCTTTTAGGTAACGATATGTAAGTACATATATAGATTAGCTATAGCATGCAAAACATAAAAAGAAATAATCGTAACTCATTTCGACTCCTGTTAAATAAATAAAATAAGTGTGTACTAATCAATAAAATTTTGCCATATTAAATTAAAAAATTTCCATCACTGATATTGCTCTCATTTTCTTACTTAATGAAATTTTCTTTGCTTTTTTGCAAACGCAAAAGAAAAACATGAACTCGGTTGATTTCAATGAAATCGTGTTTTTATTTTGTTGTGCTACTGTTTATAATTGTCACTGCTGTGCTGCTTATTGCGCAGGGGTTACTGCATCCATGTTGAAGGGAATGACTCATTTTTTATCTGTATGTTTGGGTTGTGTTATTACATTCTTTGATATTGTGTTTGCTTTGCGTAGTAAATACCCTCACAGTATTAAGCTGAATTCATTGTTGTTAATAGTAGTGAATGGTCTCTTGCAGGTGCCTTGTATGCTGCACTTTGTATACTGGCTAAATTATCAAGGTGGTAATTCTGTGGTGTTAGTACCAACGAGTATACTTTGCATGTGCGTATGAGTATTCTCGAGTGCGTATGTATTGCTCATACCTTCCGTATTATTTCTTTATTTTGTTTGTTTATTTTTCTTTATTAAATCCTGTTGATATTTTTCTTACCAAATGCATATGTTATCATGTTCGTTACCGCCATGTTACTTGGGGCATAGACAAAGTTCGTTTATTTTGCTTTTATGTTTGTGCTGCAATGCAACGTTATTGTGCTTCTTTCAATATATACATATTGTATGCACGAATGTGTGTATGAACGTATGTATAGTGTGTGTATATGTGAAAGGCTTTAACATTCTTTGGTGAAATATTGCTGCAGCTTCAGGTTGCCATTTCGACTTTAATAGAAAACGGGGTTTTGTTGTTGTTGTTGTTGCCTTATACGTACGTTTGCTTTAACTGCATTTTATATACAAGTGTTTACACATACACACATATACACGCATGCATATGTACATATGCATATTGAGCAGAAATTGCCTTTTATGTGCATAATATGGTGGTTTTATTATAATCATTGTTTGGTTTTTGCATTAGATACATTTCATGGTTCCATTTATCACCGAAAAGAAAATGCCACAAGATGATATTTAACAATCCCGGTTGTTGAAAATAAATTAAATTCAAAAAAGGTTTAAAGAAAAGCACTCGCAGAAATATTTATCGCAGTTATAATTGAATATGTGTGTATGTAATTTCGGAAAGAGCACATCTCTGTTTATTTGCAAGCCAACTTTTTCGCATATACACACATAACGTTACCTTAATATAGAAAAGCCCTAAGTCACATTTGTCTTTCGATATGGTATAGTCTTCATATTAATTTGATATACGAATATGCGGATTATCCATATATGCGAGGATGGTAATCAATTTTTGAGGGCATATCGTCACCTAAAATACAAAAGGGTCTATCATCACATTGAAAAATTTTACAGAAGAGACTGAGGAGGGTGGCTATGGTTGGAGTAGTTTGCACGTTGACTATAAATAAAACGAAAAATTTTTCCTGGGTGTAAGCCCAGTTTCAGACTCATAAAAACATCTCCTATTTTTGTATCGTGCATTTGTGTGTCAGTTGTTGTCGGAAGATTTCAGTGGCGAAGGCATAGTCAGTGGCCACGGAACAATACCTATCGGCTTCAGCTGATAGCAATCCACAATGAGATTAGAAGGCCCTCCTTCGTTGGTATTGTGTAGCACCGCCGAAGTAAAATAATAATAAAAAAAATAGCTAGTAAACCGAAGTTTCAACACTGCTATAAAAAAACAACGAGGAAAAAGCAGAGCTGTAAAATAATTAATTAATAAGATAAAAAAAAAACTTATTAAAATGAAAAGTGTTGTGGTTATAAATAAGATTTTTTGGCAATATCATTCAAATAAAATGATGAGTTTATTCACAACGTTAAAAATTATGTCTCAAAAGAGCATGCTGGTAACATTTTTCCATTATTTTATTATTCATCAACAGCAAGAAACATCATTGATTTTGAAAGCTTAGTAAACACTGCCTTTTGATTTTTTTTAATATATTCGTTCTTTTTAAAAATAGAAAGCTTAAAGTTTTTTTTTTATCTTGGACCAGAGCTCAGGGGCTATCCCCCTACATAGGCTATGCATTGCACTGGAACTAGAGAGGGGGATAGGGTAGAGAAGAGAAAGTGGTAGGAAGATAGAGCTTAATTATTGCAGAACTCTGTAGTTGCGTGTTAATTATAAAGCAAAGTTGCGGCGTCTCTGATGTTTTTTTTTTGACGCATTATTTTTAAGCTAATGGATCCATTTCATTTATTATTTTACTTCGCCGACGTTTTATTGGTCAAATACCGATGTAGGAGGGTGCTGTAGCATAGAAAACTGAGAAACAACTTTTTCTGATTTGACCTGGCTGGGAATCGAACCTGTGTCTTTCTGGTTGCAGAGCCAACACGCTGACTACCCGCCATCATTGAAGACATGTGCCTTGATACGCTGCACATAGGGGTCGAAGACGGTCATTTCACGGATAAAGAACTGATGCAGCATCGATATTTACATAATCCGTACCCGAAGTCATTCAATGGCAGTCCATTCAGCGGGTGCGTGATTGTTTATTAATTAATTAATAATTATTTCTTCTTCCCCCTCCTTAACCTTTCCCTTTGTTTTAAGATCTACTCACATCAAAGTTAGTCTGTTTCACTATTGTAGTTCTGAAAGTACAGGAAAAATAATAATTACTTTGTATGGGGTTTCGTTGGAATTTTCTGTTTGTTTTAAGAGCTAGTCACATAAAATTTTGTGAGCCTCACTATTGCAGTTGTGGAGATAAGAATTAATCCGCTAAAAAGGGGGTTTGGCCCCACTGTGCCCTGTACCAACATCCATTAAAAACTCAATTTTGAGTTTTTTGGTTGTTATGCCCTTTTCCATTTCAGGTGACGATATATATTATATAGAACGAGCATGGGTTCATGACAAAATCATTGCATCTTATTCTATATGAGGCCAGGTTTTTTATTTCGTTCCATGTGTATCCTTAATCTATGGCATCTACCAGTCGTCTCCTCGTGTTTGCCGGTCTTCACTCTTCCGCGGCTTCCCTGCGTATCTCCATACATTTTCGACTGAGCTAAACGTTGTACGACCTTTGTTTATACGAGACCGTATATCCTCCACTGAGTCGCATGCAGCTATTACGGTACTACCGATATAGCAGAAAGACTACGGTATTCATTGCTGTGTCGCCTGGTTTATATGCTTGAAACGTTCATATACTTAAAGTGTTTTTCATAAAGTGTTACATGGATTATTTTCAGCGTAGAAAAACACTCATTTGGAAATCAACTTATTTGCTAAGATTGATCATATCCCTATTGGAATCTTCTTTCGATTATTGTCTTTCTCACAATGCTGCATAAAAAAAAATATATAATTTTTATTTCCCCTCTTCCAAACATGCAAATATTTACCAAAAAAAAATACATTTAATGATACTTGCATTCAAAAATGCGATGGTAAATGCATTTATCATATTTTTCTACCTCTTTTTATTCCCTTTTTTTTTTTGGCTTTTTTTCTTTTCAAATATGTATTTGAGTTTATCTCTTCAGCAGTTTTACTTCCCATTGAGACGTTAGAGAGCATTTCCGTTCTGCTGTCATCTTGATTTATATCTTCAGTTGTATTTTTTCGTTCATTTAAATCCCAACATTGCAAGAAGTACGAGTGCATGAGAGACAAAAGCAACAGAACATCATTCAGAAAAACAACAGCAGCATATTAATTTTGTCATCTCACATTCTTACGACTAAATTTACAATTTTCAATGTACGGTTCGTTGGTTTCTTTGCATTTTCTTATGACTTTTTGTTTTTTTTTAATTTTTTGGTCGTCTTCAATCTGATTCTTTTTTTTCCTTCATTTGATGTTCTGTAATTGTATTTATAATATTCTGCATTATTTTATATTTAAAAGAAAATTTTCCGAATTTAAAAAATAAAAGGAGGGGGCGAAGATGAAAGTAAAAAAAAAAAATTAACTTAAAAAAATCGAACACAATCGAACGAAATTTCATCAACATCCATATATTTTTCAACTTTTGATTACCATGTTCAGAAATAAAAAAAAAATATATAGACAACAGTGGCCATTGACGGTTACGTTCGCACCGGCATCATTTTTAAAGAAATATGGACCGATGATTCGGCCGCTATATTTTCTTCACAGCGTGCTGGACGTGGTCTATTCGGTCGAACATTATCCAATAATGAATGCTGGGTCTCAAAATGGGTGATGGTGTTGCGAATAGTACGCTCAGTAGGCCGACCATGTCGACCATAAGTTGAGCGAAGTGCACGAAACACATTCCTCACAGAACGTGAATTTTCGTAATAAAGTTGAACGATTTGTAAACGTTGTTCAGGCGTAAGTCTTTCCATTATGAAATGCCAAACAATACTAAACAAAACCAACATGACACGACTCACACGTGATCTGTCAAAAAAAGGCTATTGAAAAAAGTATCTCTACTTGAATCACCCATTATTATAATTTTTAAGGAAATGTAAAAGTGATTTTTTAACGGCGAAAAATAACAGTATTTTTTTGTGACATTCAGTGTTACCAGTCACCACAATCGATAGGGCATCATGTCACACAACTCATAAAACAATCGATATTTCGCCCACTAACTTCGGTAGTCTTGTTAAAGCTGTAGTAGCAACTACTTAGATAAAAGAAAACTTTTTTTCTTGATAAAATTAAATATCTTTGATTTCTCAATTAAAAACTTCGTAAAAAATAAAGAAATAATTTTGGGCAGAAAAATGAACTAAAACAGAACCCCTTTAAATGATTTTATTTCATGACTTTTCATGGTCCATACGAAATCGGAAAATTCCACAACTTTTCACATGTTCGGGTATGTTTTGTAAACCGAATCCGCAAAAATTTTTCCTTTTTAAAACGAATACACATACTTAAGGGCGCTTTACATTGTCCCACAAGTCGTACGACATGCCAAATTTTTGTGTAGAAGAGCACAAGTCGGATCGTCTAAACGTAATATAATAATACGAATAAAAATTTGACAGGCGTATGGCTCTCTTGATTTTTTAAAATTTTTCAAAAACCAACGCACATCATTAAATCATGGATGCATTTTTATCTAAACAAATGTGAGAAAGCCAGGGAAGGAAAACTGCTTTCATAAATCTATACCAATTATAAAATCAAAATGTACATTTTAGACCACGACCGCACAATTTTATAAAAATATACGTATGTTTTCCAAAAGTACACTAAAAATTTTGACCACGAAAATAACATATTCGAAAGTTATAAAAATATTTTTCAGGGTTATTAAAAAAAAATTAAATTGCACAAGAACTCCATCCCAGGGGAAAAGAAGCATACAGCTGTAGTTAAATTAAATGAGAATGTTTTCATCTTACTTGATTTTATCCATACCAATGGTGTAAACGCCAGAAAACAACCATCCGATTTTCACTCTCTTTTTTTGAAATACGGATGGAATTTTATTTTATTTTCTCTCACATTTTACGTACGACAAATCTTATCGTTTAAAGCACCCTTTAGGTGTTATGTACACCGAATTCGTATAGTCTTAATCGGTTTAAAATCGAGTAGATAAGTCCGGTCGAAATTAAATCGAATGTACTATCTTCCTAATAAATAACTGATGAAACACAAAAAAAAAACAATTGCCAATTTTTTACTTGAAGTCTTTCTTTTATTAAATTAAGTCAAATTATATACTCTGTAATAGATTTTAATACAAAATATTCAATTTAAAAAACACTCCAATATTTCTTCATGTTCTTGTTAAAGTATGCACGTGAAAGTAGATGGATGAATAAAAGCACATTTTCACTCAGTTTATTAGAGACGATCATTAAGCCATCACTTTTAAATAAGAATAAACATTATTTTGAACAAAATTTTCAGTAGCTTAATCTTAATTTATTGTTAAATAAATTATCTTTAAGTGAATATTTATGAAAATAGTTAAAAATTTGTTTGTTTAATTTTACCAATATCACAAAATTTTAAATCAATATGGCGACCAAATTGTTGTTCACTTCGAAAATCTAAGATGCCCAACTTTTTGTCGACAAGTATATGTCAATGTAACTCTCTGAATAACGCAGTAATTAATAATGTAAAGAGTAATTAATAAAGAAACAATACGAATAAGAATTTAAATTTTTTAAAAATGTGTTTTTTTAAATTTTCTTGAGTAAATTAAATACATTTAAAATAATTCACCTCATTTAATTGTTTGGCATTGAATGATCTGGCAATACTACATTTTGGTAACATATGTTTTCATTGAAATATTAACGTTTAAAAAATCTTATTGGAATGTTGGAAATTGTGTGATGTTTAGAACACCAAATTAGCATTTATTCGGTTTTGAGAAATCACTCGTTTTTAAATCGAATCGGTTTACAGAACATATTATTTTTATCACTACTGCGTCGCCTTCGTCTGAGTCAGAAATTATTTGCGCACAGTATTAATTATTTTTTAGGTTTCTTTTTTGTGGAAAATCATTTCAATTTCAATTTAATTTCAAAAAAGTGCAATTGAACTTTGCAACTGTAGAGTTGTGCAAGAATTAAGCGCTCTAGCTTCCTACCACTTTCACAACCTGTGTATTCTGTACACAATCCTTCTCTCTATATACAGGGTGTCTGGTGGCAAATTTATATTTTTAAATACGATTATTTCAAAAAGTAATAAACGGTGCGGTGGGAGGGTGGCGCCGTTGGAATTATCGATTGTACGGATTTGTCAGTCTCGATGTCGCAGTGGTCGAGTGAGCATCGCATGTACGCTATGGAGACATTTTTTGTTACGTAATTGCTCGTCGACAATTTGGTTCAAAGTTCGGTATTCGGCGAATAAGTGATGGACCGAGTGTAAATTTAATTCGTTCGAGGGTGCAGAGATTCCGCGCAACTGCTTTGGCTATGAATGCCGCACGGCCAGGGCCCAGTCGATCCGGAAACATTGAACTGCTTGAAAGCAGTTTACGTGAAAATCTGCGACTTTCAATACGAAAAGGAGCAGCCTCACTAGGACTTGCAAGAGCGATTATTCATGAAATTTTAAAAAAGTATCTGGATGACATACTCTTTAAAAAATAAAATCAGCATTTCCAATCTATAGTTCAATGCTGTTAATGAAACTTTGTGTTAATTATTACATTTTCTATTTAAGTTTGAAAATATTAATCTGCTACCAGACACCCTTTATGTAGTTACAATTTTGCAAATTAATATTTTACTCTTTCAAATGAATGCAATTAAAAAAAAAAACTGACAACAGCATATGTAGGGGATATGCCCTGAGCACTGGACCAATAAACAAAGAAAATCGAAACTAGTTTCGGTGCAATGAATTCCATGCCTGGGGGATGTTCTTTGAGTTTTCGTTCAAGAAAAAAGAAATGTTAACCAGCAAACATTATCTGCTGTACTTTATTGTGTATTTCTACATGTCGGGATGTCATCACGCTTAAGTGCTGGCTGCACTTTAATCTTTCTTTTGTTCTCTATAATTTTTAATTTCACACATTTTCACTGCTGTATCTTAAATAACAGCAAGTTATTCGAATTAATTTCATAAACATTTAACGCATTGCCTGCAGTTAGTAATTTATTTAAGTACTTGTACAAACTCGTACTTTTGGCCATTTATAAAAAATGTATATATACGTATATATCTTTTTAAATGGTAGTACGTAATTTTATATTTATATTTATATTTTTGTATTTTCTTCAACTAAAATGCAAATTATATTTTCATAAAAAGTGGCAACAACGACAAAAACAAAATGGAAAATAAAAATGTCAGGCAAATAGAAACGTGCACATCGTGTATCTTTTACAAATAAGATTTTAGTGCCACATCTAGACTAGTTTATGCAAATAAATAATAAGTTTTTTAAATTTATATTCACTCATACTGCATAAAACCATTTTTCTTCAAGTGACAATTTATATTTTATATTGCAGTACCATTTCATAGTCGGTTGGTTTGGTTTGGTTTTCTTTTTTTTTTTTTTTTTGCCATTCCTTTCACTTTTATCTCATAATTGGATCGTATACGATGCCATGACCATGGCGACGATGATGTACAATAATTTTATGCGTTAAGTGGGAAATTAAGATTGTTGTTCTAAAATGCGAACAATATACTTTATTGCACAATTCTAATATGCATAAAAAAAATAGTGAAAGCAATAATTTTTCCTTTGTACCACATTTGCATTAAAATTTTATGCAGTCTTATGAAAAGAAAGGTCACATTTTAAAAGGGAAAATAAACTCCTACACTAAATATTAGTGTATGACGATTTAAAAAATTATGTTCATTTTTTTTCTTCTATATCTTCGACCAGCACGATCCTTACACATGCTTTGCATTGTGCTGGGTCTAGAGGAAAGTGAGAGTAGGAGAAATGACAGGAGGCGAAGCTTCACTATCTTGCAACTCTGCGTTTGTACATTATTTGTTTTTACAGCACTGTTGTAGCGCCTCTGATGTCAAGTAGACGTATTAAATTTTGAAGCTTTGTTTTGGTAGCCATTTTTATTAATTATTTTACTTCGCCGGTGCTACACACCGGCTAAAGTTGCTAAAAAATCACTCTTTATATATAGATTTTAATTTCTATTTCAATTTATAATCGAAATTATAACTTCCTAAAATAATATTTTATTTAACGCATTTTATTGTGAATAATATCAAAAATTATTATCTTGATATGCTCATAAATTACAACAACGCCACGCCGTGCATTGTTTGACAAAAGCAAAATTTTAAAAATGCATCTATTCTAAAAAAAGAACTTTATTATTTTTAAATTAGCTTTCCTCTAAAAAAAAAGAACATTTCTTTTCGCAAACAGCATTGCAGATGCATAGATTGAGTTAAGCTGCTTGAGAGAGCAAAACTTTTGCCTCCATATGTTTTGTATTTAATTAAACTTTTGCAAAAGAAAAACTTTCGTTCTGTTCTAAAAACTTTGTATGCTGGACCAAAATTAAAAAAAAAAAGATGAGCAATGAAAGCAACAGCCATCTGCAAACTCACAAATGAAATTGTACAAAGTAAAAATAATTAATTAAAAAAGAAAACATATTTAATTTTTGAGGCAAAAAGAAAAAGCACGGATTTCAAAAGGAATTTTACATGAAGTCTAGGGAAATAAAAAAAAAAAATATATAAGGTATCAGTGTGTGTGTGTGTGACGTGTTTTTTTTTTAGAGGGATATACTTTATGATCTGAACATTCGCCAGGTCTTGGTTGCACTTCATCTCTGATCTTGTCAAGTCAACAACAATAGTTAATTCAATTTTTAATTTTAAATTTGTTTCCTCTCTTGCACTACTGTGAACTTCATTTTACTGTGTTTATTTTTCAACTTTGGTTTCTGCTCCATAAATTTTCGTTTTAAATTTCGAACTTTAACAAAAAATTTAAATGGAAGGGTGTGTACTTCTGCAACAGTTTAGGGTATGTATGAAATGTAAATTATGACTTAAATAATTTATGCAGGAACAGAATTGTTATAATCGATATTCGAAGGAAACCTCAAATAATTGTTATTCAAGATTTCCGAATAACAATTACAAATCAGCAATATTTTTTTTTGTCAATGTTCTTATAACAATTAATTTTTTCAGCTTTACATTACATTAGATTTTGAACCCGCCATGCGTTGCTGTAGCTGTTGTAATAGTTTTATTTTAAAAAAAATGTATATGCCTCATGTGTTCTTTATTAAAATTGGTCTGTTAGTTTCGGAGACGCGGAAGTTGCTCTCTACCACCCGTCATGATCTTATCTCTGAACAAATATATAGTCTATGTGTTCATCTATATGCAGACCTATCTATGTTTTACCTGCGTCCCTACATGTATACCCAATTTCAGCTCTCTGGCTCTCTGAAGAGTGCTCACCCGTATATTGCATGGAAAAGCCACATGCAGCCTAGTCCCCCTCAGAGTTACCATATATTTTTTAAGAAAAACTTTTTTTTTTTTTGTTTTTTTATCTCGGATCAGCACTCAGGAGATGACCCCTACACATGCGGTGTGCATTGTGCTGGAACTATAGGAAAGGGTTGTAGGAGAAATGATAGGAGGTGAAGCTTCGCTATCTTACAACACTGCTTTTTGCACGTTATTTGTTTTTGCAGCAGTGTTGTAACGTCAAGTGTGATGTCAAGGAGAGGTATTAAATTTTTAAGTTTCGTTTGTTGCCATTTTTAGTAATTATTTTACTTCACCGATGCTACACAATACTTATGGATTGGTTACCGCTGAAGCCGTTACTGTTCAGTGACCACTGGACTTTACCTTCGCCACTGAAATCTTCCGACAACAACTGACACAAAGATACACAAATGCACAACAGAAAAATGCGAGATGTTTTTATGAGTCTCAAACTGGGGTTGAACCCAGGACAAATTTTTCGCTTTGTAGGCAACGTCAACGCCACCCTCAAAAAAAAAAAACTTAATTTTTCAACAAAAAACTTTTTTCCACAAAAGTGTCCAAATAATGAAAAAAGCACAAAAATTTATATTTTAGATTAATTTTTAAACAAAACAAAGAAAAAAAAGATGAACAACAACAACAAACTTATTCTTCCCACGATTTTGAACAAATCCCCATTATTTTAGCTTTTGTTGGACCCTCCAATGTGTCTCTATCGTATTCTAAGCTATTTTCTCCTTTTGTATTACTGCTTAAAACTAATAACACCTAACAACTAAAAATATTCCATTATCCTTACCGTTTCTCTTTAAATATTTATCCATGCTTTTATAAAGTAGAAAAAAAACAGGCATAAAAAACTATAATATTATTAATACAGCACAGTTGTATTAAAGATGGAATAGACACATTTAATACTGTTGAAGTGAAAAATTATAAAATCGATTACATCACGTGGCAACATCAAATAATATTCCATCATAATCTGTAAATTAAAAATTAATAAACAAATCTTGAAAATTTGAATGAATTCCAAAAAAACTTATTTTTGATGCTAAAAACTTGAAAACTTTTCGGCATTTCAAAAACCTTGAAAAATAAGAAAAACCTTGAAATATGGTAACGCTGGTGCCCCTGATAAAAATTGCCAGTTTTCTTATTTCGCCCATTGTTTACTCTTTCGTACACCGAATTTTAGCTCTGTATCCTAATGAAAGTGTCCGAAGTAAAAAAAAAATGTACTATCAAGTCATTCAGACCAAAATGAGGAACTTTAACTTTAACCGTTGTCAAGATATAGAAAAATCATTATGGACGTGTATGGAATGTACCATCCCCACTTGTCCAATTTCGACCACTTATTGACTGATGATTTATACTGACCATGAAGTTATTCAGACCAAATACAGAAACTGTAGCTTTAACCATTCTCAAGATGTAATGAATTCAATATTTAGTTTGTATGGTACGTACCACGCCCATTTTTGACTGATGATTTGTTTTAACTACAAAGTCATTTGGACCATATTCAGAAACTTTCGCTTCAACTGTTCTCAAGATATACTAAAATAAACATTTACTATTTAAAAGTAAAAATAAAACTAAATTACTTACAAATTCCAAGACCACCAAACTGTTTAGTGAAGAAAAATTAATCACACTTTGAAAAAAAACTCAAAAAAAAACTCAAAAAAAAAACTCAAAAATCTCATTGCCACAAAAATTACTATTTAATGTACAATCGTAAACTGTAAATTCTTCAATAAATCTATACATCATAGAGCTGATTCTGTTAGTATGTACATAACTCAAGGCACATTTACACTTTTACATTAAAATTTCATAGGCCCATTACACGGAAACTATGTTTCGCTGCAAATTTTTTCATTTAATTTTTTTTTTTTTAATTCTACCTAAAACGGTTATATTTTTTTTAGGGTTGTACGGAAATCCACATAAAAGAGTTAACATCACTGACTTGATAGGTAAAACTTGATCGTGTAACCACAAAGTAAGACAAACGGTTTGCTACATGAAAAATTCTGGGTTGCGTAATTTCCGAATATTTCCGTAACGGATGGCCGTCTAATTTTTATAAAGTAACGCCGTTAGCATATTTTATTTAAGATCATTTGGAAGACTTGACATACGCAACAAAACAGCAATCAACAATATACCAACTCAATTGACGAGATAACCAAATCATTTTGTAAAAATAGTGAACGTCTGTCAACTTGCAGATACGGTAGTATTGCAGTTGTCAACAGCAACGTTTACAGCAAAACATGACCTCTGTTTCGTCGATATGCTGCGACTTTCATTTCAAATTTAAATTGCTATATTTTTGTTTTCTTGGACCAGAGCTCAGGGGCTATCCCCTCCATTTGCAATGCATTGAACTGCAACTAGAGAGGGGGATAGGGTAGAGAATATACAGGTGGTGAAAGTGGTAGGAAGATAGAGCTTAATTATTGCACAACTCTGCGGTTGCGTGTTAATTATAAAGCAAAGTTGCGGCGTCTCTGATGATGTCTTTTTTTTTTTGACTAATTTTTTTTAATTCTAATGAAGTGATTTGATTAATAATTTACTTCGCCGACGTTTTATTGTTCAAATACCGACGTAGCACAGAAAACTCAGAAAACCCTTTTTTTTTAGCTGCCTCTAAGGCACAGACCCACATACATACATACATACAAACATGTAATTTTTATATATAAAATAAAAGAATATAAGTAAACGGAAAAGCAATCTTTTCTACTTGTTAAAAAAGGGGCGAACAAAATAAAAATATTAAATGAATTTACTTTGTGAATATTTTTTTATATGATTCTAATTTCAAACTTGTGCTTTTTCTCGAAAAAAATATTGCAGATGAGAAGAGAAATATAAAAATAGAAATACGAGTATGTATGTACATATGTATGCGTAAAAAGTAAAATCATGGATTGTTATGTTTTTTGTTTTATGAATTTTTGGTTATGTGTTCGATATTCAACTATTAATTCTCGATTGTTTAGTCGAATTTTGAACCCAACAATCTTAAGATTGTAGTGAGCAATTAAGAAAAATCGACTAATGCATGCAATGCATGTATTTTCTTACATGCAATTATATGGAATAACAAATTTTACACTTTCAGTTAATTTTCTTCTTCTTCAAATTCACACCCATTTCAGAATCGATTTTTGAAAGAACCTCTAAACTAAAAAATCAAATGTGTATCTTACATGCATACATATGCATGTGGTGTATGTATATCAGAGATGTACATGAGTTGATTCACTTTTTTTTTTATATGTATGAACTCACTGCTTTTGTTTTGTTTTCAATCATCAACATGTCTAGTCCCCGTCCATACTGTTGAGTTTTTGCTGCAAAAGTTTTTTGAATTCTCTTTTGAAACTTCAGCTGTGTCCATACATGAATCTTTTGCTTCATGTTTAGTATTTTTTATTCCTCCCTTCTATCTTCTTTTTTTAAATTTTTTTTGACATTTCTCAATACCGAATGTAAATATAAAATAACTACCCTGTGATAGAAGGTGTGAATATTTTTTTTTGGATAGACAAATGAAGCACAAGGTATAATTTGAAGCAAAATGGACGCTAAGAAGAAAAATTATATAATAATTTTTATATAATTTTATATTTTTTTTTAAATTTTTGATTATATTTCACAAAAAATTAACAATAAAACAGGGTAGCTATTATTATGATAGATGTTAACAGTATACCAAACGAAAAGAAATAAAATGAAACGTCAAATACACCTCATGTCAAAAGATGCAAATAAGAAATTCAACAAAAACTGCATGTACATGAAACAGCGTTCATACTTCCACTCCTCTTCCCCTTCTCATCAACAAACTCAAAAGTTTTGCAGCATATGCTTCACAGTATGGACGGGGACCTAATAATATTACTTACAGTGTTTGCGCTCTCACAATTGCTTGTCATTCTCTCAATCACTTTTTAAATGCCGTTAGCAATACCAACCAAAATTATAACTGTGTTTTGATTTGTATGCAAAGCATTCAAATGATTCATAAAAGCTCAATGATAAGTTGATTGCACAGTGCAAAATCAGTGCGTTAATTTGTTTTTTCTTTATCATTATCATTATTATAATAGATATGTTTAAGCACTAACAAATAAAATAAAAAGGAATATGCATTATTTATCCCCATAAATATAGGCTTTAATTAATTCAAACATACGTATATAGGAAAGTGTATAATTACTCAAAAAGCTCTGCGTATATTCATAACACTCATACTGATACAATGCTTTTGTGAATGGCAAGAGCTTACAGAGTTATCAAGCAATTACATGCATTTTGTAACAAACCACTTGCTGTGGTGAATCATGCAATGGCAGCTTTCGTTTAGTTTATGTATAGTGATAACTCAGTATTCACTTTAGCAAAATAATAAATATGTCATTTGAATGGTGTTCATGCACATCTCTGGTGTATATGTATGTATACATAATATCTTTATTGCACATGCATGCATAATATTTAAATTTCTTTCTGTAACTTCAAATAATAAATTTCCAAACGTTATTTAGTTGCATTTTAAAAACTTTTAAACAGAAACTAATGCAATTATTGTTTTCTACATTTTGAAGTTTAAAATTTGGTTTCTTTAAACAAACAACGAGAATGGATGACAATGCAACAGAACAACTTTAACGTTAAGGTTGTTCCATTTAATAAATGCCACGGTGGAACTGACGATACAAATAGATTAAATCCCTCTCTTGGTAATCTTAAATATGTTCAAACGAAATTAAATTAAAATTGGTGAAAAACTATGACTCTTTTTTCAGAAAGGATATGAGAAAATGTTGTTTGCAAGAATAATTGATGAAAACTTTTTGCGCACATTTGAAAATGGCATGACGATTACAGAGCTATAAATGAATATATTTTTATTTGTGCAAATATGTTTAATTAACAAAAAAAAAATTATAGATACAGTAGAATCGCTATAATGGCGGTACGCATTATTCATTCATTCGAAAATCTCAATAATTCGTAACATAACTCGGTTTCTTGAGAAAGTCTGTTGTTCTTTTTAGCAAGATATATAAATATAAATATGTGGATATAAATGTCCTTTTTTTTGTGGCATTGCTTTTTGTTTTTAATTTTTTTGTGTCAAACTTTCCGAAAACTTCTTCTCACACAAAAAATACATAAACGAGACATATTTTAGCCGTTAAATTTTGCATTTAACTGCTCAAAAAATATAACTCTGAAAGTATCGAGTAACTACTTTAGAGTATTCAAAAAAAAAATAAAAACTTGATACGCAGCATCCACTACTCAAACTTTGCCAGCACTATTTGAAAACATACATTCGCCTAGTTATGCACATATTTTTCTTTAACGGACAAACCATTTTTTTTTTGCAGACCAGTGTATTATAATGATGTTGATTGTCATCTATTAAGAATTGTAAGAACGGTGATACAAAATTTGCGGGTTAAACATTGTAATCAGCTGTATTTTTTGTGCTGTTAGTTTAACGAAACCTAATGAAAATAATCGTTCGGTCATTTATATTGCAACCCGAATCAATTTATGTAAGTTTTTTGTAATGTTGTTTTCGATATAAATGCCCGAATAAATATTTTCACTCGTCGTCGCCAAACAGGCAGTAAATTCTTGTTTAAATGTCACTTGTTTAGTTATTCAGCTCCACTGTATAACTGTGAATTATTTACTGTTGTTTACTCTGTTTGTGGCAGTGTGGCCTTTTTGTTGTTTTTTTAAAACTATCACGTTTTTAAGAGAAAATATTTTTGGAAAATAGCTGAAAATTAAAACAATTAAAACTTGCACAACAAAAAAAAAAAAAAAAGAAGGAAAATATAACAACAAAAACTATGTAATCAAATCAACAGCAAAAGGGAACAACAACAACAGCGCCGCATATCATATTCAGCAACAACAGCAACAACTAAAGACGACCACAAACTAACTAACGAAAGAAGATGAAACAAGTTTCCCCATTCATTTCTGGTCCTTTCATTTCATTTCTTTTATTTTTTTCTTTTTGTAAAGAAATTGAAACTGAAAAATTTTGTTTAACTTTTCTTGCAGACTAGTGCAACCATTCATACTTGCTGCTGTCCAGCAATCGACTCAAATCTTCTGTGTATTTACAAATAAATAAAGACACAAATATTTGAATTAAATAATTAGAAAGTTTGCACAGAGAATTTTAACGACCACGCATATTTAGAATATTTTTAAAATTTGCAAAGAAAATTTAATTTTATGGGAAAATAAAAAAAAAGAGAATAGTTTAAATATTGTAATAATCAAATGAGAATAACAACATGAAACTAGTTAATTAATTGAAAGGGAAATCGGTGGTTTTTGCAAGAAGGACATATTATTATTTTTTTTTTTTGTTATCTTGGACCAGCACTCAGGAGAAGACCCCTACATATGAGATGCACTGTGCTGGAACTATAGGAAAGGAATAGTAGAAGAAATGATAGAAGGTGAAGCTTCACTAAATTACAACACTGCTTTTTGCACGTTATTTGTTTTTACAGCAGTGTTGTAGCGGCTCTGATCTCTGGCAATTTTTCATTTACTTTCTACTCTGAACGATTTGTTGCCTTTAAATATTGCACAATAAAAGTATTTCTGCATTATATATTTATCGGGTAATACATAACATATACAAATTATGGCGCATCACCGACCAAAAAGGCATTTAAATAATTTCAAATTAGCGAGGGGTCCAAATTATATGGCTGTTTTTCAATTTATTAAACTTTTTCAAGAGTCAACTGTATATAGTGTACCTTAAAATGGTGCTTCAAATCATAACTACTCTCGCTTTCGGGGCTATGAAACCGGTCAATCGAAACCGGGATCAGGAAGCGTTTGGCCTGACGCTGGCCGGCACAATCATGCCACTGAGCAGCGAAATCCTTTTCCTGCCTTTTCCTAAGGATTTTATTTTTGTGGCTTTTCGTAAATCTTTTTCAGTTCAGAAGTTCAGATTGACGCCCCTCTTCCTAGTGAGCGGCAGTAGTGTGGTCTGCGATGGGTTGATGGACAGAACTTTATCCACACACCACTCTTTTTTATCTTGGACCAGCACTCAGGAAATGACCTAGATGACTAGAGGTAAGAGGTAGTTAGAGAAATGATAGGAGATGAAGCTTCACTCTCATAAAACTTTGCTTTTGCACGTTCTTTAATGTGCAGTGTTGTAGCGTCTCTGATGTCAAGGAGACGTATTAAATTTTGAAGCTTCGTTTTCAGTAGCCATTTTTTGGGAATTATTTTACTTCGCCGATGCTACACACATACTGACCAAGGAGACCTGTGGATTGGAAGCAGCTGAATCCGTTACTGTTCAGTGATCAGTGACTTTGCCTTCGCCACTGAATCCTTGCGACAACAACGGACACAAAATCACACCCAAATGCAGATCAGGAACAATGCGAGATGTTTTTATGAGTCTGAAACTGGGGTTGAACCCAAAAACACTTTTCCTTGTTTTATAGTCAACGCTCAGACTACTTCGACCATCGCCACCCTCGTTTAGCGACCCTCTTTCTAGTGTGCGGTAGTGTGGTGTAGTCTTGGATGGGTTGATGGACAGCCCCTTATCCGCGCACCACTCTTTTAACAGATTAATTTATAACCGGCAATGGTTTTGAGTAATTTATACCAAATACCTTATTAGTAAAATATCCTTTTTAAATACGTCTGCAATAGTAATAAAAATGCTTTATTTAATTTTTTTTTTTTTTTAAGCCTTAAAGATAAAAAATTTCAATCTCTCACTAAGGCCAAAAGACAGCCAAAAGCCAACTGACAGTTCATTCATTTTATTAAAAAGAGCATCTTCATTAGCAGCAAATACTCGTAATAACTACTGCAGTAGCAACAAACAAACAATAATTGTATATAAATAAAAACAAAAAAAAAACAAAAAAAAATCCTTTAAAGCTTTTGCATTTTAAATAGAAACAAAGAAACACACGATGGCTTTTCAGAGAACTTGGGCCAAAAAAAAAAAAAAAACAAAATCAGCAATATATTTGTTTTGGCTTTATGGCCATTTCTTGTTGCTGTTGCAGGGTATAGTTGCACGTTGTTGCACTGCGTACATATATTTTTTATACTCTGCACAATTCTGTGTTGTGTATGCAAAACATGACATAAAATTTGAAATTACTTTTTTCTCGTTCATTTATTCGTTTGTTACTTGGATGGTTTGGATTGGATGGTTTGCTTGTTAGATTTTCGGCAAAGTTTATTTTATGCAAATGAAAAAAAAAAAAAAAAGAAAAAACGAAAAAGGGAAAATACGCTCTCACTCAATTTGTTTGTATTCCTACTATAACAGCATTAGATAACGAAACAGTAATAAAAACTGCAACAAATAAACATACCCACAAAGGCAATATGCAAGTGTTGTGAGCAGCAGCCGCAGCAACAGCACCAAAATCAACAACTGTTTGCGAATAGAGACTGGCAATGAGCAGCAGCTAAAGACCAACCGCCACAACATTTCATGGCAAAAATAAATTGAGCAGCTTTCAACGTTTTAAATAGAAAGAAAATTGAAATTTTTACCAAAGTTGAACGTGAATTTTATTACGTCAACATTTCAAATGCACAATTTTTATAACAGTGTAATGATGCTTTGGTTTTTTTTTCGTTGGTTCGCAAACAAATTTAAAAATCAACTTAAAAAAGAAAAACCATAAAGAACCGCCGCTGCGGTAGGCACTTGGAAACTTTTGAATAATTAATTTAAATGAATTAATTAAATGCGCCCTCAAATACCTTTGGTTTTGATTGGAGCTGAAGAAAATTTACAGAAAGAAATTTCAAGCAGGTAAATTGTTGTGTTATACAAATTTGTATGTATCAGAGGGTGTTTTTTTTTTTTTTAACACCGATAGAAAGCGGTAACTGGGTGTGCTTTTGGCAGAGTAGCTAGCGTGTTGAATCTGCAATCAGAAGAAGCGTGCTTCAAATCCGCAATCGAACCAAACATTATTCTATTGTGTTTGCGCTAAAAGTGGCCTCCTTCATCGCTATTTGAGCATTAAAACGACAACGAAGTAAAATAATAAATAAAAGATAGATGTTGTTCTGTTCTGCTACACAGAAAAAAATGTTTTTGATATTTAAATACGAAAATCATTGATTCAATAAAAAATTTTCTGTGATGACGATTTCTGCATATTTGATAAACAAAATTGTAGGGCGAGGGTGGCGATGGCTGCAGTAGTCTGCACGTTGACTACAAAACCAAAAACAGACCTGCGTTCAATACCAGTTTCAGACTAAAATTATATAAAAAAGAAACCAAAACATCTCGCATTTTTCTGATGTGCATTAGTGTGTCTTTGTGTGTCAGTTGTTGTCGAAAGGTTTCAGTGGCGAAGGCATAGCCACTGGCCACTGAACAATACCGGCTTCAGCTGATAGCAATCCATAAGCACATCAGAACGGCTTCCTTCGTCGGTATTTTGTAGCACCGGCGAAGTAAAATAATAATGAAAAAAAAATGGTTACTAAACCTTAAGCTTCAGCACTGCTATAAACAAAGAACGTGCAAAAGCGGAGCTGTAAAATAATTAATTAAGCTTCACTTCCTGTCGTTTCTTTAACTATCCTTTTTCTTTAATTCCAGCACAATGCATCGCATGTGTAGGGGTCATCTCCTGAGTGCTGGTCCCAGATAAAAAAAAAAAAATATTTCCATTTTAATTCAATAAAGATATATTTAGAACCAAAGAAAAAATTATTGATTTAAATTTTTTTTTTTTTTTTTTTTTTTTTTTTTATCTGGGACCAGCACTCAGGAGATGACTCCTACACATGCGAAGCATTGTGCTGGAACTTTTAGGAAAGGGATAGTAGGAGAAACGACAGGAGGTGAAGCTTACTTATTTTTGCAGCCTCTGCTTTCGCACGTTCTTTGTGTATACTTTTAGCAGTGCTGAAGCTTCGGTTCAGTGGCCATTTTTATTATTGTTTTACTTCGCCGGTGCTACACAATACCGACGAAGGAGGGCGTTCTGATGCGATTGTGGATTGCTATCAGCTGAAGCCGGTATTGTTCAGTGACCAGTGACTATGCCTTCGCCACTGAAACCTTCCGACAACAACTGACACACAAAGACACACTAATGCACATCAGAAAAATGCGAGATGTTTATTTTTATTTTAAAATTTTTTGTCTGAAACTGGGGTTGAACCCAGGTCTGTTTTTGGATTCGTAGTCAACGTGCAGACTACCATCCATCGTGCCATCGCCACCCTCAATTTTATTTCCAACAACGATTTTTGTTATTTTTTAAACTTTTTTAATTAAAAGATGTGTGGAAATCAAACAAAACTTTTATTGATTCAACGACATTTATTATATTGGAGTTTGAATGAAACTCAATAAAAAGTGGCATTGAGAAAAATCATTACACATTTTTTTTTTATTGTACTCCCACAAATTCTTTAAAAACTTTTACTTTATGCTTGAAGTCACTGGTTTATGTGAATAAACCAGCAACGCTTTACGCCTCGGAGGCCAACATTGTTCGTGTTTTTCGTGAGGTACAGCCATCAATGCTCAAAGAAGTGGCACAAAATTTAACCTGTAGAATGTGCTTCCCCAAGAACAGACACTTTGCCCAAGTCCCAGAAGTTAGTTTCAAATGTTAATGCCGTGTATTGGTTTTTCGAATAATACAAAATTTTTGGATTTAAATTTAATTTTTAGTGTTTTAGTTTTTACAATTCAAATTATATCGAGCTCTGAAGCAAAACACCCTGTGTATATTGTTTTTTTTTTTGGCCTTAAGGCAGCATGAAATGCAAAATTTAAAAACTATTTAATAACAATAAAACTAAATAAAACTCCTATTTACATATTCATATTTTTATTTTTATTTTTATTTTTATTTTTTCTTAAAATAAAAAAATCTATGAAATACTCAACAGGCTGTAATTTGAATTTGAAAGTTTGAAACACATGCCAAACACGAATAAAGTAATTTTTATGTGAAATCTCGACACGGAATTTTTGTATTAAATTCTGATGGCAATTTAATTGCCAGCATAAAATGTCAATAAAAAAACAAGAATAAATGGAGGCGTTGAGACTAACGAACTTCTTAACACAAAATTCAAGAAAATTAATCACGTTATAACATCAGCTTAAACACTGAGTTCATATACGCTTTACTTTCTGCTAATTGGCTTTTGCATTGCCTGCTCAAATGATCTTTTGTGTAAGAAATAATTTAAAAAAGAAAATAATGCAAAATATGCTGCTGATGATTTCAATGCCTTCAGCTCTGCATACGAGCATTTTCGCTTCCTTTCTGACACATCATTTCCTCTTCTCATTCCAATAAACGTATTCTTATGCCTCGCTTTTCACATCCATGTTGTGTCAACTGGAGAATGTCAGTAGTATGCTTTTCAAGGAAATGTTAAAACAAGTAAGAAAAACTTGAGAGAGAGGGGCAAAAAAATTATACAAGTGGCAGTGGCAGTGGAAAATAATGGAAAATAGTTAATGAAAGTGTAGTCACCTGATGTAAATGCCCCACTACTGATGATGGGAATAAACTTTGACTTGAACTGCAAAAAGCAGTTGAACATTTATTAAAATTTAAAAACTTTTTCATTCGTAGAAACTTCTAGGAAAACAAAAAAAATAAAAAAACAGAGGTATTCAAATTTATTTTATTCGCTTTTGTTGTGAAAACTTTTATTCAGGGCGGGTCAATATGCCCATGTCTTGGATTGCCCGTCTTTTTTTTTAATCTGTGACCAGCACTCAGTAGATGACCCCTACACATGCGATGCATTGTGCTGGGCTTTTTGCTTTTTTGAAATACTGATGAAAATCTCGGTTCTACAAAGTTTGTCCGGTTCTAGGAGGTGTTTGTTAGGAGAGCTTTCACTGTATTACCATTTTTTTCTTTCATCACAAACTGATAGAAAGCACAATTTTATTAACACAATTTAATACATACTTCAGCAGTATGAAGAAGTTTTCGGGTACAAAATTTGTTGAATTTGTCGTTGATCGTATATTTGAAGATTTCTTAAAATAACATAAAAATAAAAAGGACCAACCAGTAAACCAACAAACGAACACTTATCCTTCCAGTAACAATTGAGACTTAACGCTCGAGTAATTGAAGATGTCGTTGAAACAGACAGGCAACGTGCTCTACAACAAGCACAGATTTAGATGATGTGAAATGTAACAAAAACAAAAGTATACCAATACAGACATACACAAGTCAAAAATATGAGTGAGTGAAAAAGCAATGTATATACTCCTAACAACTTAAGATAAAGAAAAACTTCTTAAACAAACCGGAAGTGGCTTGTTGGGCAGAGGTCACAGAGGCAGCAAATCAAACAAATGTCGAAGTTTTCTGCAAAGTTTTTCGACTTTTACAGCAAATTCGTTTTGCTAAGCAACACAGAAATCCCAAAACATACATTTTCTTATGCAATGATTATGTTTCACCCGCACAAGTATTCATTCCTCTTTCTCATTTTGTTCACTTTTTTTTTTAGCAGTTGGTTTCTACGTGAGTGGAAAACGGAAATTAACCAATTGAGACTTTTTAAAAATTTCTTCTTTATTTTTTCTTTGTTCTTTCCTTATTCGAAAAAGTGTGAAAAATATTTGTGATTTCCTTCTATAATTTAATTGGATTTAAATAATTTGTTGCAAAACCAATTGGAAACAATTGGAAAAACGAAAATGGTAACGTGTCAGCGTTGTCAACTCGTTGCGTTTCGCACAATTTTTGGTGCGAAAAATTTCCAAGTTTTTTTTTTAATTTCGGTGCGCTTTGTAATTTTTGGCGACAAATTAAATACAACTTTTTTATTTCAGTGGGAACGATTTTTTAATGCCATTTCATTCAGCAGTAGAAAATTTTTATAATCAATTTTACCGACCACAATAAGAAAAACAAGTAATGATGTTTATAAAACCTCAGAATTTTAAATGAAATCCTTATTATGGACAGATGATAACAAAAAATGATGAAAATATTAGCTTAATTTTTTTTCTTCCTTTTTTTATCTGGGACCAGCAATCAGGAGATGACCCCTACACATGCGGTGCATTCTGCTAGAACTATAGGAAAGGGATAGTTAGAGAAATGACAGGAGGTGTAGCTTAATTAATTATTTTACAGCTCTGTTTTTTGTACGTTCTTTGTTTATAATCGTAGCAGTGCTGAAGCTTCGGTTTAGTAGCCATTTTTAGTAATTATTATACTTCGCCGGTGCTACACAATACCGACGAAGGAGGGCGTTCTGATGTGATTGTGCTTGCTATCAGCTGAACCTTGAACTGTAAAAAGACTGTTTTATTGTTGTATTGTTGATAGAAACTTTTTATGCGAAATGAATGTAATAAAAATTTTAAATAAAAAGAAAAATTCAGAATATTTAGAACTACAGTTATTACAAATTTATGAGAATTTTCTGTCGTGTTCAAGTTCACAGTTAATTTATCACAATATTGTGAACAAAATTAATTTTTGATTAGAGATTCGTTTTCACTTGTACTAAAAAACAGAGGCCTTGTTCTTTGGGAATATATGAACTTTACTAGAAAAACATAAAAACAACAAAGCTGGCTGCCTTTGTTAATAGTATGTAGATTAGTAACAATTATTCTCGTATGCATTTTTCTAAACTCTGACGGGTTAAATAGATGATATTAATGACTTTACAACTAACACCCTGCTGACACAAAGAGTACTGATCACATGCGTAGTGGCATAGAAAATACGTATTATACACTGAAAGAATTTTCGTCACAAAATCGATGAATCTCGACGTTGATCCAATGAAAAACTTCAATAAAATTCAACCAAAGTAGCACTTCGTTAAATTAATGAAACAGGTTTCGTTAACACTATTAACACGAAAATTTCATCAATTTGATGAAATAATTTCATTAAAGTATTGTAATAATTTCGCTAAAATAATGAAAATAATTCAGTAGTATAATGAAACGGTTTCATCAGACCAATGAATTATTTCATTGATTTGATTAAATTATATCTGTGAAATAACAACAATATTTCATTTGTTTAATGTTATAATTTCATTGAAATTATGTAATAATGTCCATGATATACTGAAGTAGTTTCATTAAGGCAATGAAATATGTACTTTAATTATTTTAACGAAGTTATTTCTTCCTTTTTATGAAGTCATTTAAAAAATGTAATGCAAATATTTCTCTAAACCAATGAAAAGTTTCATTGAATTATTTATTTCACAAGTTAATTGCAACTACTTTATAGAAAGAAAACGTATGTATATATTTTTCATTGAAAAAATATTTTTTATTCATTGACTTTTTGCAAATATTGTTAATTTTTACGTAAAATTAACAAAATTTACTTATTTATTTCGAAAGCATATTGAAAGCAAAATCTTAAAGGCAAAAAAAGTTTTATAAAAAAAGTAGTAAGTAATTGTACATTTATATATGCATGACTATTAATTATTTAAAGATTAAATTTTTTAATAAAATATTGTAAATCCAATGAAATTTTTTAACGAAACTATGAAAGCTAATGAAGCAATTCCAACGAAATTCTTTCGTAGGATTTGTGAAATTTCATAGACATTATGAAATATTTCATTGCATTCGTGAAAAAACTTTAATGAAATAGTTTCATTGAATTTATGAAGTGAAATTCTTTCAGTGTACTAAACTGGTGTTGGAGATTAACTGTTCTTTTTCCCTTTATTCTAATCAGGAATGTAATTTCTTCACAAAATTGTGATACATTAAATGTGAACTTGAACACGACAGAAAATTTTCATTAATTTGTAAAAAAAAAATTCTAAACTTTGTGGGGGTTTTTTTTAAATGGGGCGTTTCTTTCTCCATTTTGGTGCGTTTTGAAATTTCAAAGTTGACAACGCTTTAACGTGTATCACAAAGTAATATGTATTCGTAGTTATTAATTTTCAATAATTTTATTAATCAATTGCTCAACTACAATGTGATTTTAATTTAACTCTACTCTCTTACTTCACCCATTGTCTTTTCTCTACATTAACGCTTGCCAAAACCACGCAATGCTCTATACTGGCAGTAGGAAATATAGTCTGGGAGATGTAGGTAGGTGTTTTTATGGGCATTCGATTTGAATTTTGCCTTGCAAAAACAGCTCTGCAGAGAGTTTATTTCACATACCAGTGCAATACAAGATTTACTACCGTATTTATAAAAAATTTTTGGATTTATAGAAGGTATCGTGATTGAATTTTATTTATATAGAAATTAAGGCCGGGCCACATAGAATCCGTCATTCGTCATACTTTGCCTTTGACAAACTGACAAGTAAGTTCAAATACACGTTTTCTTATGAGCTGTGTCACATGCAGTACGTCTCCGTCAAAGCAAAGTACGAAAGTTGGCCAACTTTTAACGTACGTTGAGTACTTTGACAGCTGTGAACAGCGTTGCCGTTGTAGGTTATTTTCAAGCAAAATTGGTTGTTTTTTTTTTAGTGTATAGAAGTGAATATTTTTTACATTTTGTTTACTTTTTCCAGCCTTAGTAATACTAAATGTGCAAAATTTTTATATTTTACTTGTAAAGTTTAAAAATCAAGTATTATACCACTTTTATGCGAAACACTGTGAATACCCTTTTGTTTTAAGAAAAATGTTCGTTTCTGTTGTAACAACAAATTCAAGACTGCTGCAGTAGAAACAAAAATAAAATAACACAGTATTTAAATCCAAAATAGATAGAAAATTATTTGCACGGGTTTGTTTGTTGGAAATTGAAAGGCTGTATGTGCATAATGCCTGGCTCACGATGGCTCTCGAATTCGTTCGGTTGCATAACAACATTCAAAACAAAAACAACATTTTAAATTTTGTTTGTACCTAAATTTTTTTTATAACAATTGTGGCCAGTGGAAAAGAAATTCAAAGAGTTATTTTTATAGAGTAAAACATATGCTGGTATGTTTTTTTTTTGTATTTTTAAACGTAGTAACGCTGGCTATGAGTTGATATCCGTCAACAAAGTACTCATTGTGCCAATCTCTTCCGTCGGTACGTAAATGTCATTTGAAAAGGTCACATTATGACGGATGACGGATTTTATGTGCCCCGGCCTTTAGTCTAATAAACTTTTTATACTTGAAAATAGGAAAATTTTCCTTAATTCCTAAATGTGCCAAATTGTAAGAAAAATCGTTAACAAATTTTAAAATAGGCATATCATTAAAACAACCAACAAATAAATCATAATGTAGTAACTCCATGCTCATGATGAATAGTTTTTCTTTCTTTTTTTTTTCATAATTTAGCAAATAAATTGAATTATAACTACCAAGTTTTAACGCTTGCCATAATGTTATAGTTGTGCAATAAATAATGTTACATTGGAAATTAGTAAATTTGTCACATCCTTAACTTTAGTGTCACACTTTATTTTTCCAATTTTCGTGGTATAAACTTCTGCAGCAGCCAAACACATTAAATGTTTTTCATCACAACATTTCATTGCTTTATAGTTTAAAGAACTCTTACTTTTAAATCGTCAAAATATCGACAGAAAAATATAAAAGAAAATCGTCATTTTAGTTTTGAAAAATCGTCTAGAACTGTGGATGCCCCAAAATGTGTTTTTTAATAAAATTTTTTTATATTATTTAACAATCATTATTTAAGGCCTGGATTCACTATCATACTTAGTCGTTGAATCTGTCACAAATGGCATGTGTGTTCAAAAAGTATGATAGTGTATCCTAAAAATAAATGTGTGGGACAGTTTTTTTTGGCAGTCTGTGCGATTTTCTATTCTTTTGAAAAATTTCATAAAATGACATTTTCCATGCGATCAGAGTTGCATTTTGTTGAAGTTGATGACAACAAAGCAATAATAATGTGTGTAGATTTTTTTTTTGCATTTTTTTTGTATAATAGTGTGGCATAAACATCGCCATTTTCAAACGATTTTTTCAAGTAGGACAGAATTCCATCAGATTTTTTTTCACATAATCGTAAGACTCTGTAGAATAGTGAATCCAGGCCTTTAACAATCAAACAATAACAAAACAATTCATGTTCGTACATGCACGGTATATTCTTCATTTAAACATGTTTGCCCTTGTGCCACATAAATAACCTGAAAATTTTAAAAATGTTCATTAAATGTGAAAATCTTTATAATTTTACATTGCTGGCATAAGAACGCGTAAATTAATTTTCTACTAATGTTCGTTGTTTTTTTTTTATCTTGGACCAGCACTCAGGAGATGACTCCTACACATGCGGTGCATTGTCCTGCAACTAGAGGGAAGATGAAGCAGCTGCAACTCTGCTTTTTCACGATATTTGTTTTTATAGCAGTGTTGTAGCGTCTCTGTTGTCAAGGAGACGCATTAAATTTTGAAGCTTCGTTTTAGTAGCCATTTTTAGTAATTATTATACTTCGCCGGTGCTACACAATACCGACGAAGGAGGGCGTGCTGATGAGCCTGTGGATTGTTTACAACTGAAGCCGTTACTGTTCAATGACCAGTGACTATGCCTTCGCCACTAAAATCTTGCGACAACAACTGACACAAAGATACACAATTGAACATCAGAGAAAATGCGAGATGTTTTTATGAGTCTGAAACTGGGGTGAGAACCCAGGAAAAATTTTTCGTTTTGTAGTCAACGTGCAGACTACTTTGACCATCGCCACCCAATATGCTTAAACAAATTTGATTCTCAGAGAATGTATTTGTATTTTCGTCTAAAAAAATACACCCGATATAACGACAAAAGGCAACGCACTTTAAAAGTCCATATAAATCAGCCAGCAAGAATAAGTGCCTGGAAGCATTATTGTTCTAGAGGAATTTTCTAAAACAAAACGAATCCGCTTAGAAGCATTACTATCTGTATCGAAACAGATAAATGTTATTCTTGTGCATTTTCTCAAGACTTTATTGATTTATTTCGGCAACATTTTTGTCAGCATTTGTTCTTAAATAAGCAATGCATTGCTTCCAGCAGCTTTTAGTGCTTCTAAATTGTCGATAATTTTTTTTGCTGGGTTAATGTTGTTTTCGTTTTAGGCAGGTTAATTTATTGCACTCTTTATTTTAAAACATTTACACTTCAATATGCAGTTCTAAATTGTTGTTTTGCTAAAATAATATGCAAAAATTTCAATTTATACCAAAAATCATAATTTCTAAACTAAAAATCGGCAAATCGTCAGTTTGTTATATTCGCGTCAAAAAAAATTCGGCACATCCGGCAGCTGTGATCATGCTTTACAGGAAAAAAAATACACTCACGCATTCACAAAACATTTTAACTAAACACATTAACGTCATGCATACCCTGCCGTAAACGTGAATAGTCTATATCTATTGACGGCATTATGTGTGGAAATTAACATTGTTCAAATATCCGCCACGGCTTCTTTGGCTGCAGCGCATCGAACCGATGGCAGGGCTTATGTTGGCTTGAAAGACCGCTAAGCTTTGTGTCTTATTTGCATATACATATCTGCGACTTAAGAAAACTCCACATAAAAAAAAAGTATAACAGAATCAAATCGCACGATCTTGGTGGCCAGTTCACATTATCTTCACGTGAGATGACCATACCCTCAAATCACTCGTGCAGAATATAAAATGTGGCATGAGCTGTGTGCCACATAGCGCCGTTTTGTTGAAACTACATGTCGTTGGTGTCCAGATCATCCAATTCAGGCCAAAAAGAAGTTGGCAAACATCAACCTATAGCGTCGGCCAACGTCGTTCCCTAAGAAATATGAACCGATGACCCCGTCAGCCTAAAATCCTCTCTAAACAGTGACTTTATCGAGATGCATTAGACGCGCTTGGCTCTCATGTGGATTGCTATCGACAATTCTGTTTGTTCACGTACCCATTCATCCAGAAATGGGCCTCATCGCCGAAGATGATTTTTCTATGAAAACGTTGAACGAACAGATGGTGGCGATAGCACGATGGACGGTAGTCTGCACGTTGACTACTAAACCAAAAAGAGACCTGGGTTCAACCCCAATTTCAGACTAAAATTTTAAAATAAAAATAAACATCCCGCATTTTTCTGATGTGCATTAGTGTGTCTTTGTGTGTCAGTTGTTGTCGGAAGGTTTCAGTGGCGAAGGCATAGTCACTGGTCACTGAACAATACCGGCTTCAGCTGATAGCAATTCACAATCAACTAGAGAACTCCCTCCTTCGTCGATAATGTGTAGCACCGGCGAAGTAAAATAATAATAAAAATGGCTACTAAACCGAAGCTTCAGCAGTGCTACGAGTATAAACAAAGAACGTGCGCAAGCAGAGCTGTAAAATAATTAATTAAGCTTCAGCTCCTATCGTTTCTCCTACTATCCCTTTCCTATAGTTCCAGCACAATGTCTCGCATGTGTAGGAGTCATTTCCTGAGTGCTGGTCCCAAATAAAAAAAAAAAAAACGAACACCCATTTTGCTAAAACAATTTTTTTTTATTTGCACGTGTTGTTGAAGCACAAATGTCCACGGAACAAATGACAACTAATTTGACAGATGTAGATTCAACAACATGGCCGTCATCAGCTGTCAAACTTCGGAAGTCAATGTTGGATGACGCTTTATTAAAACGGTTGCAAAGAGTACCACCATATTAAGATGAATGCAAAAACGTCAAATCGTCCAACACTAGTTACAAAGAGTTACAATAACAAATGAGTAACTGTCAAGAAAATGTAAAAAGTTTCAACTTTTAAATTGACTTTTACAATTTAAAATCTCTCATCTGTTGACAACTTAGCGATTTATGAACAATGTCTGCAATTTTGAGCTTAGTTTTTGACTATATATATTTCTTTATCGTTTTTTTAAATGAAAATAAGGAGGCAACGCTTAAAAAATGTAAATCTTATATGGTATTTGTTTCTTTCTGGCTGTTGCTGTTCTTTCTACAATTTTATATTAATTAATGACAAATAAATGCAGTGTCATACTAAGCCCGTAGTAGTAGTTCAATATTATCTGCAGGGTAAGCACATACATACATATATGCACACAGAAAGGCAGTGTGTGCGTTCTGTTTACATGTTATTTATAACATGAGCTACACAACATCAAAGTTAAAATATAATGCAGTCATGTTTATAACGCGTAATATATTTGCACTAACAATTTCATTTACGTCAAAGAAATGTGTGTGTAATGCGTGTGCTTTTATATGCATGTATGTATGTACGTATGTGATTGCGTGCCAAAGGAAGTATTAAAATGCATGTTGAAAATTTGACAAACTTTTTATTCAACCAAGTTCTCGTAACAAATTACAGTTTTTATTTTTCATTTTTATATGTTGGTGGTAGGGGGGGGTGGAGCGAAGCATTAGTTTTTTTGATAGATGAAAAAGTTAATACCTCGTTTTATATGATTTGCTGCAAATGTTTTCTTCTTCTTCTTCTTATATACGTGCTGTTTTCTAATGCCTTGAGATGATTACTTTATTTTCTTGCAGACGTAATTTTTTCAGCGTCTTCTTTTTTTTCTTTTTTTTTTTTTTTTTTGCTGAAAACCTCCTGATTGTGATTACAATATTGTTTGCAATGAATGAAGTGTGAAGTTTTTCAAAAGTTATTTTTGCTTAGCGATTACAAATTATTTTCTTATCAAGTTTTTAATAATATTGACTATTAATAAAATTCCAAAGTGATTACATGGCTAAAACTATTTTAAGAAATGGATTAAAGCCGCTAATAGAATATTGTTTTATCATCGTGACTGTATGGCCAAAACTCCATAAGCCAGTATTGCAACAGCATATTGATTTAAAGAGTTTTCAGTGTTGTCGAGTGTAGAGCAGTAAATGCAAGAAGAGGACACAATAATAAAAATAAATGTATGATAAAAAAGCATACACTGAGAAAATTATTTCAATGTGAAATTAACATGACCAATCGGTGATTACAATCATGTTAAATTTCTGCAAAAATATTGACCTGGGGTGGAATCGTCACATCCGTGATCGTATCGGTAATCGTACGAAAAAAAATTACGTGATACGCCAATAGTATGAACTGAATGGCATCATCACACACGATTGCAAACTGTTCGTAATCTTTTGTTCAATTTACAATACTTGTGAATGAACATATAATTCAGAATAGTTGTTTAACTATCACAATATATGAACAAAATTAGTAAAAACCTCCACCAGTTTGCTTTTTTGAATATTTATTGAAAGAAAGTTTTTTCTTCGCCTGGTATTTTTGGTCAGCGTAGACCTAAGGCACAAAGTCATCAATACATGACTTTTCTTACAAAATATAAATTATTTACCTTCTTCCACATCTTTAACTGGTGGTCCTACCGCGTTGAGACGCTTCGCAAGGTCATCCCACAGTTTGTTAGCTGCAGATTTTCCTTGCGCGCAATTGGCTATCATATTTTTTGCCAAGTTTTTGTGTTCATTCATGAATTCGGCCATAACTTCCTTTTGGCAGGGATTTAATTTATTATAATTAGTCCTATTAAACAACATATCATTAGAATTTATTTATTTTAAGCTATTTCATATAACTTACATTTTTTTTAGCAAATTTCTAACACTTTTCAATGAACTCTAACTAAATTTTTTTAACGGGTGACAGTTCGTAGAAAACGTACGTTAAGTCATACGATAACGTATGTCATAATTCCAAATATTGTGAATTATCATCCGTTGATGTATGTCATAATCTGAAATGTGTGCTTTTACGAAACAAGTTGTACGTTCACGGATGTGACGATTCCACCCCTGATTTATTGATTTTTTGTTTTTTATTTTTTTTATCAGGGACCAGCACTCAAGAGATGACTCCTATACATGCGAAGCATTGTGCTGGAACTATAGGAAAGGGATAGTAGGAGAAATGACAGGAGGTGAAGCTTAATTAATTCTTTTTGCAGCTCTGCTTTCGCACGTTCTTTGTTTATACTCGTAGCACTGCTGAAGCTTCGGTTTAGTAGCCATTTTTATTATTGTTTTACTTCGCCGGTGCTACACAATACCGACGAAGGAGGGCGTTTTGATGCGATTGTGGATTGCTATCAGCTGAAGCCGGTATGGTTCAGTGACCAGTGACTATGCCTTCGCCACTGAAACCTTCCGACAACAACTGACACACAAAGACACACTAATGCACATCAGAAAAATGCGAGATATTTATTTTTATTTTAAAATTTTAGTCTGAAACTGGGGTTGAACCCAGGTCTGTTTTTGGATTCGTAGTCAACGTGCAGACTACCATTCATCGTGCCATCGCCACCCTCTTTGAACGAATAAATTTCAAATTGCAAATTGATTCTATATTTTTGGTAGTAAAAATAACGTTGCATAACGTTTAAGACATAAAACCTCATTTTGTATTAAAATTAAAGTTTCAGTATTTTAAATAAACGTTACAATCCACTAAATCAATGCAGCCAAATTCAAGATTTTCGGGCAAAGCTAGAGTAATGTAAAATAAAAATGTTTGAGCGAAGGGTTGCCTGTGCAGAACCAGCTGTATTTGGAAATTATATTGAAACGAGTTTCAAAAATTTAATCTCTTTCGGTTCAGTTCCTGTCTCTATTAAAATTTCGTAATTAAAATTTGCTTACGTATTACTGTTCGCGTATATTCTCCACTTCTTCGCTGTAGTGATAATTTTGTTAAGAAAGCAGTTCTATATTCGCATGACAAACAAAAAAAAATTGGTAGTTTTTTTTTTTTTTTAATAAAAAGTTTTTCTCTTCTAAAGAAATGTGAGAGAAAAAGCATTTATTTCTTGTAAAATTTACCCAAGTGTATATACACATTTAGTTTTCATCAATTTACAAATTAAACAGAAAAAACAAAAAAAAAAAATAAAACTGAAGTTAAACAGAAGCTGTTGAATTCAAATGAGAATAAAAACTACACGGAGTAAAACAGTTGCTTTATTTATTAATGAACAAAAAAATAGAAAAAAAGTAAAATGAATAAATATTTGAATGCGTTAGAAAGAAATTGTTCCATTAACAAACCAAACAGTTAACGCGAAAAAGTTAAAATGTGAGAATTTCTACTGCTTCTAATAAAATATTAAATTTAATTTTGGCGAATTCTTTGGCAGTTTCTTATTAAGGGAGCTGAAGGAAAAAATAAAAAAAAAAAAAAATACAATTTAATAATGAATTTTAATAATTATCATATTATTTGTATTTTTCAATTAAATAAAAAATCTTTTTTTTTATTTAAATTTTTCTACCTGAAGGAAATCACAAAGTTGAAATATTATTAAACTCGTTAATTTACTAGGAAATGAATTCTTGTTCAAATTGTAGTACGTTGACGATCCATAATATATTTGAGCGTTTCAGAACAGTTTGTGATTTTTGGCATCGATGTGTGTTGGTGCATATCTTGCATATTTGACGCTTAAAAGCATATTATTGCATACTTCAGTTAAGAGAACATTTCGAAGCGTTATTTCGCATAAATAGTGGATATTTGATGTTTCTATGGCATCTTTGAAAGCAAAATAAATTGCATTTAAAGACAAGTTTCAATTTAACCCCTTCGCAATATACTTTAATTTCGAAAAAGAAGATAACAGGCTTCATAATTGTCTATGGCTTGTGGCACACGATCCAGTATCGCGATATTTATTGAACGTGTAGCGGGCAATATTGATGGATGTCCATCCAAATCGAAGAAAGGCTAAAAATAAGAAATCCGGATTACGGATACCGCGACAAATATTGAACGTGTAGCATATTCCGATCACAGAGCGTAAATAAAACGAAATCTGAACTGAAAACAAAACAAATAAAATAAATATATACGCAACATTTTACTTAATATTTGTGTTCTTTAGTGTTTTTTTTTTGCCATTTCTGACATTTTTTTAAGCAGAGAGCAACGCCTCGTTTCTGTAACGTGCGAGAAATTTTCGCATCGAGAAAAATAAAAAAAAAATTATAATTCACAGAGAAATTCATATAAAAACTAGAATAAAGTGGAAAAAAATATGAAAATTTAATTTTTTTTTTAATAAAATAATAATTTTTTGTTGATTCTAAATATTTTGTTAAATACGTTACAGAAACCAGGCACATTGCGCAAAACAAATTAATTTAAATTGTGACGCGATAAATATTGAACATGTAGTGTACGGATATTTTCCATTAATCTATTTAAAAGGTGGGTGAGGGTGGTGATTCCTGAAATGGTTAGTACGTTGACTACAAAACCAAAAAAAAATTAATTCCAGTTTGGGACTAAGTCATAAAAGCATTTCGCATAAATAATAAGTAAAATAACTGCTAAAAAATGGCTACTAAAACAAAGCTTCAAAATTTAATACGTGTCCTTGACATCAGAGGCGCTGCAACAGAACGTGCAAAAGCAGAATTGTATAATAGTGAAACTGCACCTCCTGTTGTCTCTCTCACTATCCCTTTCCTCTAGTTGCAGCACATTGCACCGCATGTATAGGGGTCATCTCCTAAAAAAAAAAATAAAAAAATGGATCGCGATCGAAATATCCTGGTGGTCCTGATGCCAGTGCTCTAAGTGCAACATTGAACAAGAATTTATATTTAAATTTGAATGCTGTTTTGGTGGCGTTTTGTCAAGAAACAAGAGGATGTTACAGCCATCCTGTGCCGTTCACGTACCTCAATAAGTCTGTCAGATTCAACTGAGAGCACAGCCCTAAGTTGTCTAAGACAGGCGCTCCAATCTCAGCCTCGATCTAGCTAGACCCGGACATTCAGAGAGAAAATTCGCAGAGAAACGCTTTTCTCAATTCCTACACCAGGCATTGAACGGAATGCTCTTCTTCGCAGCATACGTCGCGATGCCTCAATGGCCCGTGCAAACGGCTGTGAGTGTGCTAATGGACCAGTGGGAAAAGCTCAGAAGTTGCCGAGTTCTACACCCATTTTACACGCGGCCACAGAGTCCTTGCTATGACGCAAAACCCCACCACTTCTGAGCCTTCCCTTTCGAAAAACTCCTCTACATGTCCCTTCGGCTGGCAAACAGCCGAACCGAGTCCCCAGAACCAAATACTGACTTCAAATATATATCAGGTGTAGTGCAAATCTTGAATTTAAAAAATTTACTTCGATTTCTGTGAGCGATATCGATTCGTTGGAAGAAATTTTCTATCACTCTCGCACACATTTCGAGCGTAACGTTGACAATTTCAAGCCCATCTAAAGTTACTGGCTTGTTGGCTGCCTAAAACGAAATCCAATTGTTTTAGATCTCCCGAACGAGGCAGCCATTCGACCGGAAAACTTCGAAAAGTTTTGACCGTTCAAATAATTAAAGAGTATTTCGTTCTTGAGTCAATTTGATCTTGTAGTGCTCGAATGCGGCGCATAAGACGTATTGATCTTTTTTCATAGTAACGTGCGATATGGCATCGCTTCGTTATCATGATTGGCTTATAAAACAATCAACTTCTCAACCACTAAATCTTTATTGTTCCAAGTAATTACGGCATGTGCATAGACGCAGTTCTTTCCAGCTTCTTATCTTCAACATTTGAAAGTAAAATAGTATTTTGTTTCTGGCATTATTATCTGTTCGATGCAGATGAAACACTTCATGTTTCATTGTAATTTCTGTACTTAAATATGTGTGTTATTACAGTTAATGTCCTCCCCATTCCATTTAACTTGCAAAAGTATAAAGTTGTATGTACGAAATATTTATTCAAGAATTATGTCTTTTAACTTTATGAAAGATGATTGGTATTTTGTAAACGCATGTTAATTCATTAGAACACACAATTTATTTCAAGTTAAAATGGAAGAACAAAAAAAAAAGAAAAGAAATTTACTATTGTGCTTTTTGGTCGCTTTTCGTTTTTAATACAGTGCTTTCGTAAGGGTGCATGAAAAGAAATATGCTGCACCATTTTCTCTAACCACACAGTTGAAAACATTCACAACTCTACGCGCCACTTTATTATTTTACGATGTTATTATAAAAATAAAGGGAAGAAAAAAATAATACATTTGCACACGCAATCATTAACTATGCAAAAGCTTAAACTTTTTTGTAGTTTTTATGCAAGCATGTGTGCATAAAGTGCAAGTGCATTTTATGCATGTGTGTGGGGGGGGGGGGTATTCCTAGCTTTACAGTATGGCATTTGCAATTGTAACTTTGTGTAAACCACAATTTCCGTATTGGATTTTACGCAACAATGTCCTGCATCAACACCAATTCACACATACCAACGCACACTTACATATATGATGCCAGCATATTGCGCTATCCCAGCAAACATCTGCGCGACAGCAACGGCATTCGAATTCGAATTTTGTATAAAATTTTATTGAAATGTTTAGGTTCGATATCGAACGTCGTAATTTGGGCCCAGCTTTTTCTATTGTCTTATGTTTTCTCAGGGAAATCTTGGACCATTCCAGGGTGATTCTTATTTGGGTTGCGGGATATGGATATATCATCGGTAATTGCGTTGCCGATAGCTTGGCCAAGGCGAGCATAGAGCTCGCAATTTCCGAACTATTGACGAGCATAGGTGTTCCGATCGCCTTTGTCAAACTTGGTATTCTTCGGTCGGTGTATGCGGAGGCCTAATTTCGTTGGCTGCATGACGGTACGTTGGGTATTTTTTGACTCTGCTGAACCAACCTGGGTAGGAAGTGCTTTTTTTTTCCTTGAATCACAGGGCCATTAATCGCACGGTCGTTGATCTCACGTGTAATTTTTTTTAATTTGGAGCAGCACTTAGGGATGACCCTTTTACATGCGATGCATTGTTTTGGAACTAGAGAAAAGGGACAGTGAGAGAGATAACAGGAGGTGAAGCTTCACTATTATACAATTCTGCTTTTGCAGGTTTTGTTGCGGCGCCTCTGATGCCAAGGAGACGTATTCAATTTTAGCAATTATTTTATTTCTTTCTATTTATGAAGCGGCGAAGGTTCTTCGCTTCAAAATTCTTGTCATCATTGGCTGAATTATCCCAAGTGAAGATTTTCGCAATAGCCGGATTTATCTTGGATTCGGCGTGGTTTCATGTGTCGAATGTCTGATTCCCGGGTGTGAACGGCTAGTGGTATCACAATGGACCTAAACCCTGGCCTAAGTGGGGCGTTCCCCTAACCTAACCGAATGGAATCTAGTGAATAAATCGGTTTGCTATAAAAAAATACAATCTGACGTGTATGGTATGCTATGACTTCATTACCCGGCGTCTTGGGGGCCAGTTTTTAGATTTTAAAATTATGATAAGATTAGTTAATCTTGAGTGAAAATTTGATGATTAAATTAAAGTTTAAATTCATATGATGGATTTGAGCTCTCGCTTATCTCATTTTGATTACCAGTTTAAATGAAAAAGGCTGCTGGCACAAAAGATTAACTAATCTAATCTTAATCTTTCAGTTAAAAACTGGCCATTAGTTGGCAATCGTTCACTGATTAGTATCAGATTTTTTTTTTTGCTGCGCTTATTGAATAACAACTGTATAGGAAAAATAAAATCCATTATGATACAATCACTTCTGCTACACTTTTATCCACTTACGGTTATTTAAGGATTCATAAGTAATTTTTAATGTGCATCCTTCTATAGTATTGTGGATGCTTACGTGGTTGTGTACGTACGAAATTCGTTCTATTTCTGAAAAACAATATTCTTGTGGCAGCAAATGAATAACCGTACGTATGTACAACACACATGTTGCAGACATGTGTTGAATAGCAGAAGGCTTTTGAACAGCCGAAGGTTTTAAAGGATTGCATTTTGCAACGGATTTGAGAGTCATAAAAAATAAAATTGCTATCGTTAGTAGTAGGGGTTTGGTGGAAACGGTTTTGTTTTTGTCCGCATGTGTCACGGAACTTTGCGCAATTATGTGCGCAGTAATTAAAAGCTGCTTTATGGCAGAAAAAAAAAGAACTGGCAAATAACTAGCCACGTGAGTGGTAACTAAGCCTAAGGAACTAGTAGCAGTTCTAACATTTCTTACGAAGCGAAATAGTTCATTTTATGAGGAATGTTATCGAGTTAAAGCACTTATTTCTGGTTTCTGAGATTTTCTATGAAGAGTGTATTTGTTATTGGGTGAAATCAATTGATGCCTTTTTAGTGCTGTGCGAAGAGTAAAGGATTTAATATGTATGTGCTTCTTCAATACCTGCTACTGCCATTGGCCGTGGTGCGCCTAATATCCACTGCTTTTGTGCAAGAAAGACTTATGTGGTATTCACTCACTCAAAGAGAAGCAAGTTTAACATCGTTTTTCTAAATATTAAACCGAACTGTTTAGACAACAATTAATGTGTTCAAACATGACTTATCGCCAGATGCTTAAACATTTGTTATCAAAATAAAATAATAAGTGTCATAATTAAAAAAAAAACAATGATTAAAATCTAATTATTAAAATATCGCCAATTTCCCCGAACAAATTTCCAATTTTTCTTGCACTGCTCAAGTGTTTTTTTCAATCGAAGAAGATATATTAAAATTTATGATATAATTTTGTTTTTCATTCTCTATGATGTTATTGTGTATAAAAGAAAAATCTTTAAAATACGAGCTGATGGCCTAAAATGCCATTTCTCGAAAAAAATAAATTAAGTTTGTATTATTATTATTATTATCTAGTTAATGAGTAAATAAATAAATAAATGAATAAAATTTATGAGTTGTACACATTCAGTGAAAAAGAAGAACAACTGAACACACCCCATTTACATGTTTTTGAAAGATTTCAATTTTGTTTTTCTTTTTATCTTGGAGCAGAATTTAGGAGATAACTCCTACACATGCAATGCCTTATGTCGGAACTCACGGCAAGGGGTAGTGGGAGAAATGACAAGAGGTGAAGCTTCTCTATCATACAAGTCTGCCATTGCACGCTCTTTCTTTTTAAAGCAGTATTGAAGCGCCTGTGTGTATTGCATTTTTCAAGCCATTTTTAGTAATTATTTTAGTTCGCCGCTGAAACACCTTCCGACAAAAACTGACACAAAGACACACTAATGCACATCAGAAAAATGCGAGATGTTTTTTTTTTTTATAATTTTAGTCTGAAACTGGGGTTGAACCCAGGAAATTGTTTTGGTTTTGTAGTCAACGTGCAGACTACTTCAGCCATCGCCACGGTTAAACACCTAAAACTTTTTTTAAACACCATATTGCTAGGAATGTGCTCTGTGTACCAGTTAATTTTTATCAATCAGTACGTTTTGAAAAATTTATAGAAGTCTGGCCATAGCTTGATTATGAACGAATGGAGAAAAAATATTTGAAAAGTCTGTTTAATTATTAAGAATCACGGGAGAAGTGGCCTATAAAATTTTCTCGCAATTAATACTATGTTCAGACATACATTCTTAATTCAGACATTTTAATTTAGTGTTCACACATATTTAATTTAGTCAATTTAGCTTACGCAATTAGCCTTTCACAGCTGGTTAAAAAACAACGGTATATTTCTCTTACCATTTATGTTTTCTTTTGCTCTTCTTACTTACTCTATTGCTATTTGGCTTGACATTGTATTTGAAATTTATTCTTTTCACTGAACACACTTTCCAGTAAACATACTATTGAGAGGAGTTGCATTTCGAATTTTAGTTAATAAGTGATGGTATTATTATATGGTAAATTAAGATCAATTAAGGACTTAATTCAGTAAATTCTTTACTTGTACAATTTACAAGCATGTCTGAACATAGTATTAGGTTAGTTTTATATCTGGAGCAATATTCAAGTAGCCAACTCAATGTGTAACGCAAATTTCATAAAAATCGGTTCACCTTTTTAGGTGGATTTTAACCTATTTTTTGAACCGGGTAATGCGGACCACATTTTTGAGTTCAGATCGCTTGTCCAAATTTTGTAAAATATCGCCGATACTTTTAGAAAATAGAAATTTATCTTATAACATGTCAGAAATGACACTTCAAATAAGCAGACCACCTATTTACATAGTTGGCCTAAATTTCACCTAAATCAATCCAGCCGTTTCAAAGTTATGGATTTGTTTGCACTATAATTTCAAGTAAAAAATCGTGGTGGTAGTGCTTCTTCGGCTGTAGGTCGGAAACTATTGAACTCATATTACTGAATTTAAATATCACTCGATTTAGATCTACTACTGACCGATTGATGCCAAAACGAATTCTGTGCGATTTTCACTTTCGCCGGAAAGTTGATTTCAACGTACTCCCGGACAGAGGGACAGACGGACATGGCTCAATAAACTTCTCTATTCATCACATTTCTGAAAATATACACTTTAATATACAGCAATTAATATTAAACAAATTACACATGGAAAGACAAAGTTATATATACCCGTTGCACTAAAAGCGAAGGGTATACATATACATATCGCACACCTAATTGAAAAGTGACTCAACACAAAATTTATATTTTTCGGGTTTATATGCTTAAACTAGGCACAATACACTAGTTTATCTATAAGAAAACTATTTCTGAAAAATTCAAATTCAGTTGAGTTGAGTCACTTTTGAACTAGATGTGCGATATACAAGTTGGCCCAAAAGAAATCATCCGGGGCAAAAGTCATCACCCGATGTTTTTTTGCTGTAATTTTTTTTTCAATGACAAACTTTGGTTCTGCTTGGATGGCCTTCAAATCTAGCGGCAGCCACTTGGCTGATATCAGCAGCTGAAGCAAAGTTTTTCATGAAAATAAAAAATTACGTCAAAAAAGTATCGGGTGATTACTTGTGGCCCGAATGATTTCTTTTGGGCCACCTTGTACATATGTAGACATAAATTGTTGTGGTTTCATGAGAAAGAAGGCATTCTTTTTAGGCTCTGCTGCAAATATTTGCATTTAAAGCGTGAATAATAAAATGAAAGAGTTTAAAAATTTGTTGAATTTATGTGCGAAACTTATGAACATACACACAACACACACACACACACACACACACACACACATATATTATATATACACTTATACACATTAATAGTGGCAGAGAATAATGTTGAGCTATGAAAACTAAAATAAACCTAAAATTATACTACGAGTGCAAATATTAACCAACTAAATGCACATAATGAAACTAACGACAGTCACGTCGTAGTCGTGAACATTAGAAAATAGAAAAGAAACGCAGAGAACGAAATCTAACAACTAAAACCAAAATAACACCTGCTGAAAATATTGTTGATGTTTTCGTTGTTGTTGTTGTTGTTGTTGTTGTTGTTGTTGTTGCATTGCTACGACATTTCAATGCTTTAAGTGCAAATGAAAAGGAAACGTTCAAATTTATGCGTTTGTGTTGGTGTATTTATATGTAAGCAATAGTACAAAGTCAGTACGTAGCCATACATGAGGCATGTGTATTTAAATGCCTGACAATATAGTGTGTGTGTGTGTGTTTATACATGTGCCTGTGTGTGTTTCATGCGAAAACAAAAACCTCAAGCTTAGTTGGCAGGAAAGAAGCGACAAGCAAAAGTGAATCACGGAAATTGTTTTAGTTGCAATTTCAACTAGAGTTTTACGTGCCACATGTTTTATTCATTTCAATGAACATAAAAATTTTTTAAGCAATTGTACAATGGTCTTCCAGTTGTAGCAGTTTTTTTTTTCCAATTTTTTTGCATCAACCGGAAAATCTAAAAAAAAAAAATATATTCAGTTAGTCCAACGATTTGTAACACTTTAGTTGTTAAAAACTAAAATTGAAACAAAGAGCTGGCATATTGCTTCAACACATCGAAGAGTTTATATTTTTCGATTTTTTCACATAAAAATTTTTTTTTTTTGCTTAAAATCTTGACATTTTTCTTGTAACTTCCCGCTATAGGAAGTTACAGATTTTACTCAGTTTCTTAAAATAGAGATGTCATCATATTTCGACGTTTTGAAGAAGACCTGGAATTCTATTCTGACTATTTTGGCGATTATGGTATGGTTGTATGTATTTTTTTTGGTGTATTTCTGTATGTCAACATCGGGTCGGCCTCTAAATTTGATACATTAAAAAGGTATTGAGCTCACTTAAATTGCTTGAGATAATGAAGCGATTCGGTGGGGTTTCCATTTCATAAATTTTCAAAAATAAAATTTTAAAGTAAAGGATGACCATAATGGACGCTGTTAATTGGGAGTTTTTTGCCCAACTTAATTTGACATTTTGTTTTGTTTCACTGTTTCACAAATTCAACCATGGCAAGGTACACAATTGAGCAGCGCGTTAAGATTGTTAAAGCCTTTTACGAAAATGACCGTTCAAATCAAAATGCATTTTGTGCACCGTGATTTCTTTTTGATCAGCATAATCGACCAAATCTGTCCACAATCGTAAGAATTGTATACAAATTGCAGCAAACCGGCTCTGTAGGAAATGTGCACCCATTTGTGTGTGCTCGCCCAACAATTTATGGGCTGGCGGGGTCATCAGGCCATACTTCTTCGAAAATGAGATCGGCCAAGCAGTTACCGTGAATAGTGTTCGCTTTCGCGAGATGATCACGGACTTCTTGTGGCCAGATATTGCGATATGACCCTGGACGATATGTGGTGCCAACAGTAAGGTGCCACTTGCCACACAGCCAAGGAAACAATGGCTCTTTGGCGCAAGAAATTCAGTGGTCGTGTTATCTCACGTCGTGGCGATGTTAATTGGCCGTTACGATCATGTGACTTGACATCATTGGACTTCTTTCTTTGGCGATATTTAAAAGAAAAATTCTAAGTCAATAAGCTCGCCATGGCTTCGCTGACATACCTCTATCTGATGGTCGATATTTTCAATGACTGTGACACATAATAGAGGTTCAATAACGTTAATGTGTCAAATTAACTCATCCTTTAGCTCTTGAATTGTTCATTGAGATAATTTGACACATTAACGACATTGAATCTCAATTATGTGTCAGAGTCATTGAAAATATCGACCATCGGATAGAGGTATGTCAGCGAAGCCAGTACGAGCATTTGGCCAATATTTTGTTTCACACATAATTGTCATAGATCCTCCTATCATAATGAAAAAATATGAATTAATATCGTGCGTTTTGATTGGACCAGCCTTTAGTAGGGCGAGCCAGCTCGAAATAAAACGTCAATTGCTGCCAATTTGATGAAAAATTATACCAACAAATCGATTATTTTTGCTAATAACTTCAAAAGTCTTCCTAAACTTTAGATTTTAGATATTCTCTAATTTTTATAGACTAAAAATATATTTCACCAAAACCTGTAAGCTGTTTCGAAAGATATTGGTGTCGAAAATTTGCGAAAAAGTATTTATTTTTAATTCTCCCCATCATTTCTTATACAATCGATTTTCTACACGCATTTGGCTTAAGCTTAACGGGAAGTTTCAGAGATGATAGCCAAGGTCAATGGAGTTGCAACATTGCCAACTCAACTTAGTTGAGTTGTGAATCATGATAGGGGCATATATTTATACTCAGTTACTGTAGGTCACTATTCGGTCGGACTCTCTTATAAAAAAAAATTTGAGCTTTCTAATTTGAAGTGCTAGTAGGTTTTCTTTTAGCCTTAATACCTGAAGCAGCTCTTACACTGATTGATTATCGCAAATGAAGAATTGAGACTGATTTTAGAGACACGGTCTCGTTGTTCAAATATTTAAAGACACACATATTTCAGTTGAAATTCTATTTGCAGCAGATAAAGATGAAGCAAACATTTATTTGTGTGGAAATTAAATAACAATCTCAATGCAATCACACTTTTCTTGAATACTTGATTTCCATGAACTCACCTTAAGTTTGATGTTTACATACTCGTACCTACAAAGGCAGGCCGTACACAGTGGGTTGAACACAAAAACTTTTGATAGCAAATACTAAAAAAAACATTTATTTAAAAAACACGTATAATAAAGTCGGGACTCAAACAATCTCCAAGCACTTAATACCACTATTGGATATTTGTCGGTCTTACATGGTCATCATTTTAAATATATCGGTTAATTTTTTGCTTTTTGGTTTTTCAATGTAAATTTTCTCAGTGTAAAAAAAAGTTTGGTGACATGCGGCAATGCAAGGTTTGCCATTTCACCACGCATAGACTAACAAACGAACAACGCTTGCAAAACATAAATGGTATTCACTCTTCGGTATGAACTGCCATTGTAAACCTTGTTGGTTTCTTCATTCTTCAACTCTGGTTCATATTTGCGTTAATGCCATTGAACTCTGTGAATCCCCTATTAGCACGAATCTGCCGACTCATGGGTTGAAAATCGCACAAAAATTGCTGTTTATTTGAAGAAATTGTTTGCTTAGCTCGTCGTGTAGTCACCTTAAGAGTCACAAAATGGCACTGAAAATAAAATTATTTTCTCAATTAAAGAAAAAATGGAAATACAGTCGAACTTCTCTATAGCGAACTTCTCTATAACGAAATCTTCTCTATAACAAATAAAATTCGTGAACACAACATTTTTGTGAGTATTTTCATACATTTTGATCTCCTTATAACGTACAATCTTCTAAAACCTAATTATAATTTTTCACACTAAATAATCTCTCTATTGCGAAGTTTTTAGCAATCGATTTTTTGCATCAATTTAGTCACATATGTATGTATGTATTCATAAAAAAAAATTATTGTGTTCATGTAAAAACAATTTTTTTTGTCTTAATAAATATATTTTCTACATAAAAAAAATGTAGTCAAAATTTTCTGCAGTTTCTCTATAACGTAGAAATTTGATGGTCCCCTAACTGCTACGTTATAGAGAAGTTCGACTGTATTGAAAATAAATAATTAAAAAAACTTTTCATACAAAAGACCATCGCTCAAAAAGGAAATATAATTAAAAAATTTTAAATATAAATATTTAATGTAGGAAGATTATTTAACTTTCTTTTTTTCATTTCATCTACAATTAAAATAAATAAGCAAATAGAAAAACAAAAAATCAAGAATGTATTTTAATAAAAGTTTTTAAAGACATTGTGGGAGTACAATAAAAAAAAAATGTTCAATGATTTTTCTCATTTTCATTCAAATTCCAATAAAAAATAATGCCGTTGAATCAATAAAAGTTTTGTTTGATTTCCACACTTCTTTTAATTAAAAAAATTTCGTTGTTGGAAATAAAATTTAAATCAACAATGTTTTTCTTTGGTTTTAAATATTTCTTTATTAAATTAAAATGGAAATATTTTCTATAAACGACCCTACAAATTTGTTTTTCAAATATGCAAAAATCGTCATCACAGAAAATTCAAGAAAATTTTTTATTGAATCAATGATTGTCGTATTTGAATATCAAAAACATTTTTTTCTGTGTAACGCATACATATATATATTTATGTATTAATAATTAAAATATTGACAAAATCACATACCAGGGCTGTGACGTCAGCATCTGAGATGCGTTAAACATTTTTCCTCCCTACCCAAAAAAAAAATCATTATTGTCGAAATATGCACTCTATTGTTACAATATGAACGATGTTATACAGCATACTAATCTTTTGTTCCTTTTTATTGTTTTCAATTCTCTTTTTAACTTAAACTTGTAAAGATCTAATTTTCCTGTACCTTATAACTTTAAACCTTTTTCTAAAACTTATTTTGAATAAATAAATAAAGAATATAATTAAAATCAACAATTATTATTATTATTATTATTTCTTTATTAAATTTTTTAATTTTTATATATATTATTTTTTTAATTTTTTCATTTATTATATTTTTAATTATTTTCTTTTACAGATTTCGGAAAGCTATGAATACGCGACTGCCGCGTTCGGTTTTGTTCGAATAAATAACGCGCGCTCGTCTGGTTTTATTTTTTTTAAGTGAAAGAAGCATTAAAGATCCATCACAAAGTTGCAGCGTATTGTTTTGCAGGTAAGTCTACCATCAGAATATTACAAAAAAAAAAAAAAAAACGATAGAAATAAAGAACAAATAGAATATACAAATTAAGTTTCCTAAACATGAACGGCGTTATGCAACAACGATTGCTGAAATTAATTTGCAAGAATTATGAATTTCCGATCTTTTTTATATTAACAATTCGAGGTGGTTAAAAAAATTAAAAAGTCACATTTCGATCAAAATAATGACCCATAATTATTTATTACTAGGCAACATCATTCAGAAATAATATTTTTTTTAATCGAAAAATCTATTTAATTCAGCTTTAAGGTTTTTTATTTCCTATTTTTATATAATCTCGATATTTCATTAAACTTCGGTTAACATCTTCAGGAAAGTTTTATGTTAACCGAATATCGAGATTATAAAAAAATAAGAAATAAAAAAAACACCTTAAAGCTTGATTAAATAGATTGTTCGAATAATAAAAGCGGTTAAAAAACAAGTGTTAAGAAAATTTTTTTTTTAACCCTTGAATGCATAACCGGGTACCCGTGTGTCCACTAGCGACTTTGAACGTTTGTAACTGCAAAAATAAATACAATGGATTATTAAAACTTCGGATCTAGGAAAATGAAACAGTTTTGCGTCGTTTTGGTGACCAATTGTGAAATTCGGTTCAGTGGTTCCAAAGTAATAAGCTTTCAAAGACGACACTTACGTAAACACATAACCGTGATACCCGTGTACCCAATAGTTTTTATATGAAGAAATGAACGAATAAGAGGGTGTTTAGACATTTTATTCGCAATTTATTAAAATATAATGAAAAGCATGAATACAAAACTTGGGAAATAAACAAAAGTTCAAAATGTATGGAAAAGCATGAACATAAAAAAAAATTGTATTAATTATTCTGGTCGCAATGAATGCAGATGCAATTTGTGATAGAGTGCCCACGCACATTGGTTTGTTGCAAATGCTGCATGCTTTACGTGTTTTTCTTCTACGTTTTGTATCCTGCATGTAGCATAAATAGCAAGATCCAGTCACTGGCTTCCTTGATGCTCATGCTGAAATAGACACAGATGGGCCGCTTTTACAAGTTGTCTCTATAGGTCGGTTTATGTAGCTCTCAATAGCTATTTTTGTCGTAAACTGCCTAGTTATTGGAGGGTTTTGTGTGCGTGTGCGTGGTGCAAAAATCGTTATTTTGTATGTATTACAAATAACAAATTAAATTTATTTTCAATTTCTGTTAATATATAGTTCGGTAAAATATGAAAATAATAAATTTATATTATATTAGTCACTTACTTCTCTTATATTTCTTTTTTCTGTGTAACTGAAAATGATTAAATATTACAAAGGGGTACACGGGTACCGTGGTTATGCGTTTGTGTGGTATTTTTTGGTTATGTATTCTACGGTTAATTTAAAATTTCTTTTTTGCAGCTGAAATGGCCCATTGTGAAACGTTTTATTTTCTTTTTTTTTCATTTATTTTCATTTCATCTTCTTCCCAGTTGATTGTGGAACCATTCTATTGTTTGCTACAGAAACAACAACGGACTTTACACATTAACAGCTGTTAGTTTTGTGGCATTTAACTTTCAATTCAGGCCTAGTTCTGTGCCTCTTTTGTTGAGTGTGCATGCATGTGCATGAGAGCGGAAAAGAAGAGCCTGAATACGTAACTCAAGTTAATTTTGTTGGTAGCGATATAAAACGTGTATATGCAATTCGTGTTGTTTTAAGGACAAATGTTGTTTGCTTCACGTTCTCTGTGTATTTAATGCAAGCACAAATTTACAAATGTTTAAAATCAATATGTACTTTGGGAAATGCGTTGTGGTATTTGAGTGTTTTCGTAAGTAAATTACACATACGTGATTGTTTGCCTGCACGTGGTTCGTTTTTTGTTTTTGTGTTTCTGTTGGCCTTAGATGGAATATGTAAATAAAGAAGATGTGAGTAGAAAGTGTATGTAGGATGGCTCGTTATCTTCTAATAATAAACAAATGGTTGGCTTAATTATTTGCACTTTGTTTAGCTGCAAAAGATTTCAATAGTTTTTCGAAGATGATCTGAAGATGCTGCAGGCTAACAATTTCCAAACATCGATTTGCTGTCGTTGTTAGACGTTGTTTTTAATGCATATTACATTGTAAGATTGTAATATTCTAAAGGGTGGTTAAATTTCAAGGGCCGATGTTGATTTTGAATAAAACACAAACTATTTAGGAAATTATTGTAATTTTATTTTATTATGATATATTGGTATTACTCAATTATGTATGGAACAAAATATCGGCCAAATGGGCGCCGCGACCACGGCGGCACACGTCCATCCGATGGTCCAAATTTTCGATGACCCTGAAATCAACATCGGCCCTTGAAATTTAACCACCCTTTATATTGTCTTACAAATTATACGTGCAAGATAAGATAAGTTTGCATAAGATTGTAAAAGCTAATTACATGATTCGGTGTGTGGTAAACGTAATTGCCACTGTTTGAGCACAGCATAAAATTTCAACTTTTCAGTGTTATCATATGTGAATATTTATCGTATTTTCGAGGTTTTTGAAATGTGAAACAGATTTAGGGTTTCTTTCACTAAACATATTTAAACACAATTTAATTTAATTAATGATCTTTATTTAAAGTATGTTTAAAAAAATTTTATTTTCACCAACTGAAATAATGAAACACAAGAAAGTATGGTAACGCTCTGGTATATAATATGATAGCGTCAACTTACAGCTTTTTAAAAAGCTGTTTAAAAGCTGTTTTAAAGCTGTTTCATGCTGTTGCAAAATAAATATTTAAATGCAGAGTGCTGGCTACTTAAACAGCATTTAAATATTCTAGATGAAAATGAAAATCGACATTTAAATATGAATTGATATTTAAATAGAATTGGTGAAATAGGCTCTTAAAGTTTTTTCTAGAATCATGAAATATACAAAGAAAACCAATCAAAAAAATTCTTTAAAAAGTTTCTTTATACAATAAACATTTTCTTAATTGCAATTACTAATTGTAAAAAGTTTAGAAAATTTAAATAGATTTCAATCGAATAATAATATGTTTGTTAAATAAAGAAGCTATTTTAAAGAAAGAAGTTTTAAAGAAGCTATTTGGTTTGTTTTGTTTGTATATTTAGCAATTCTCAAACATTTTGGAGTTCTTGTATGAACATGAGAATTTTTCAAGAATTTGGTTAAAGGCCTAGTGAAGATTTCGGTATTAGCAGCAAATGAAATGTGCATATAGATCAGCTAAACCACATAACAAACTTGGATAAATAATTGTTTTGAAGGTTTTGGAAAAAAAAAGAAATGGCAACACCTACTGGGCTGTATGTCTATTAAGGCGCTTTTACATTGTAATACTGAGTAATACGACATGTCAAAAACTTAAATCAAATGGGAAAGTATAATAGTGTGAAAACAATATGTTATGAATCTGATCACAATAGGGATGGGAATTTGACAGTCGTATGGCTCTCACCATTTTTTTTTTTTTAATTTCCAAAAAGCTTATACTTTTCATTTTATCAGGGATGTGTTTTTGTGTGAGCAACCAAAGAAAATAACAAAACAACAAAAAAAGTCGTTTGCTTCTAAACTGGTTGCATTCTGACTACTTATAATCGCACCCAATCTCATTAGATTTCTCTCTCACAAAGTATTAAAATTTGTATTTTAATCTAAATTCAAACAACATTTTGATTAATACAATTAAAAATTAATTATATTAAAATGAAAAAATTCAATTAAGTTGTTAATTAAAACAATTAATTTGTTTGTTAAAATTAATTAAAATATCTAATTAACAATTTAACTCGTACAATTAAACATTTAATTAGAAGTTTTGTGCAAACTTTAATTAAACTTTTTAATTAATTTAAAAGTGGGGAAAAACTTGAACTTTACAATTCTGTTAATTGATGTGATAAATTTGTTTGCTGGCCCAAAATTAGCAAACACTTTAATTGACACAACAAATCTCTAATAAGATTTCTAATTGAAGTTGGTTTGGAATTTTTTCTGTGTATTATAGTGTGAAAGGACCTTAAGTGAATGGTTATATGCCACACTGCGTGTATATCAGTGATGGCCCAATACATACATTCATCGTTATACGCGGGTTGCTCAATCTCTGCTTTTCAATTCTTGACTCTGTATTCTGGAGCGCGTTATTTTCCTCTTCTAAAAACAATGCCGCTGCTATCGACTATAATTTTTCTTGAAATTAAAATGAATAAAGTTTATTTTTCTTCTAAATTAATGTACAAAAAATTAAAATATCACCTCCGCCACTACAGGTTTCTTCAGAATGGAATAGTTTGGGCACAAATACTGTTTACTTATATTCTGCCTTTTTTTTTTTTTTTTTTTTTTTTTATCTTGGACCAGCACTCAGGCGATGACCCCTACACATGCGATGCATTGTGCCGGAACTATAGGAAAGAGATATTAGGAGAAATGATAAAAGGTGAAGCTTCACTATCTTACAACGTACTTAACTTATATTAATATATGATGTTTAGTTCCCACAATATTTCACTCTTTATTATTTATTTCATTTAGCACTGTTTTTATTTTTTTTCACAAAATTTAAGTTTTTACTAAAATGTTTACAAAATTGCTTGTTTTTTCTATTCCTTTATTTCACACGTTTCATAGAAAAGCTGCTGCTTTAAACATACTCTTCTCTTCTTCTTTCGATTATGTTTTTTCGCAGAATACCTTAATTCGATCCGTGCGTAACTGAATGTGGGAACGTAATCGAAACACAGAATAAGAGTGAATGTCTTTTTGTGCCATATTCAACAAGACAGATCTTTGAATAAAATTTTGGTATATTTTTTTCTGTGTATAGAAAATTGAGCGTGTGGCCATCACTCATATATTATATATTTACAGCACTTATATGCTAGCTTAAACAGGTAGACTTCGATTATCCGTATATGTACCTTTAGATTCATCAGTTTTTCTTCGACAAGTTTCTACAATTCTCTATTAAATTAGCCTGATTGTTTCAAGACAGACTATGAATAAAACAAAAGTACTTTAACCCAGCGTTAACTAAAAAAATGCCAATGATATAACAAAAGAGGATTTTTTATGCAAAGTTTCTGTACGAATATTAGACGTAATCAACTTTAATTCAGTAAAAAAAAAGTTCCCCGTATAACATAATGTTACCGATTAATCGCATAACGGATAATTGAGATTTCACTGTATGTATGTTGGCACTCATGTGTTCTAAATGTGTTTTTGTTGCGTTTCTTGTTTACCATTCATTACCATAAGAAAATTTATGATTTACGTTGGGGCAACGTTTCTAATTTGTTTGCCACAAGATTTTACCAAGAAATGTTTTTACATTCATATGCAAATGTACACACACACACACACACACACAGCCAAGGCTAAACAGACCTGCATACTTCATTGTATTCTTTAGATGATGTGTGTACGTGTATGTTTTTGCATAGGTACCCTGTAGGAAGCCGGGGTCCAAGTGTCTCCAAGTTAACACATTTGTCGATTGGTTTCTGTGACTTTTTGAATCGTCAAAATTTTTTATTTATTTTTTTTTAATCTTTTTTTTATCAAGAAATGACCCAGCATGATCGGGCATGCATCGATGCGTAAGCATGCAGCATTGGGTCTTTCGAGCATTTAAATCGACCCTGTGCGCGTGACCCCATTGCAATATTTTTGTGATCACTCATATTCTGCTTCAGCGACTCTATCATAGTCGATATCGGCCTACGACAAAATTAAAGAAATGCAGATACTGATTTCATCTGTAATAGAGTGGATAGGGCTGCAAGTTTGTCATAAAAGATTATTAAGAGAGATAAGATAGAAGAAAGATTAGAGCCTTGTGGTACCTCTAAATTTATCTTGAACTCGTTAGATGAGATCCCGTCCTATAACAACTCTTATAGCGCGACCCCTGAGAAAGCTCGATCACCGGGACTAAAAGCAATAAGTTTGGTCAAATTGACTAAAAAATGAAGAAAAATAAGCCATTACTTGGTATGACAGTTCTTAAAGAACAATAACGTATCACAATTATATGTTATAAAATTTTCAATTCAATTTCTTTTCTTGGACCAGCACTCAGGAGATGACCCCTACACATGCGGTGCATTGTGCTGGAACTAGATAAAAGAGATAGTAGGAGAAATGATAGGAGGTGAAGCTTCACTTTCTTACAATACTGCTTTTTTTGCACGTTATTTGTTTTTTTTTAATAACACTTTATACCGTCTCTGATGTTAATGAGACGTATTAAAGTTTGAAGCTTCGTTTTTAGTAGCCATTTTTTGGGAATTATTTTAATTCGCCGCTGCTATACAATACCAACGAAGGAGGGTGTTCTGATGTTTCTGTGGATTGAATACAGCTGAAGCCGTTACTGTTCAGTGACCAGGGACTATTCCTTCGCCACTGAAACCTTGCGACAACAACTGACACAAAGTCACACACAAATGTACATCAGAAAAAATGCGAGATATTTAAATGAGTCTGAAACTGTGGTTAAACCCAGGAAAAATTTTCGTTTTGTAGTCAACGTGCAGACTATCGACTAATCCTACTTTGATGAGAAGAGAAGAGAACGTACAGCTGCAAAACGATTTTTATTTGTGGTGAAAATAGATGCGGTTCCTCTCAGTTTGTCACCACAACCACGTACTACTCTATTGATTACATGGAACCAATGCCAGTAGTAGATTTTTAATGACACACGCATATTAAATGGCTGCAGTAAATTACATACATTCCCTACAGTATAACAAATCACTTGTACTGATGATTAAGTCAGTAGCAAATCAGTTCATTGTTAATATCGTCATTTCCTGCAGGGTTAGAATATCTTGCACTGACTGTTATGTTTTCTTTAGTTTGCACCAGTAACTCGTTGGATATTTGGCTGCACTTATTATGATTTACAACATTGTTTGCATCCGTAGATGGACTATTAAAGAAGTTTTCACTCTCAAATTTATACTTTGTAAATTAAATTTAAATTTATTAGATTCTCTACGTTGTATTAAATTTAAGTTTTAAAGATTATTTGGACAAAACAAGTTTAAGATATTTAAAAATATACAACCTACATACTTATGCATTAAAGTTTAAATTCTTTATAGCCTTTATTTAATTTATATGCGCTTTGCTTTTACAGTAAAAAAGAATTTTAACAATTGAATACAAATAAGAGTGAAGTTAATGAAATTTGTATTTAGCGTTTATAATACGGGGAAAGCTTGGCGCTGGCGGACTATTCACGCAACAGTACTTATAGAGTTTAATTAATTTTTAATTGTTAAGCTTACTTCTATTTTGAGTCTTCAATATTATATTCAATATTGAAAGGTATCAATGATCGTCGTAAGTACCAAACGATTATAGTTATATTGTTTAATACTGTAACGTAACGTTAGAAATTCCCCAACTTAATATTCGTATATAATTCCTTGCATAAACGTACAGAGAAACTACTGATACCCACAACCAACTTACGAAAACAACAACAACAACAACACACATGCATATAGAGAACAAGTTCTCAGTGATCTCGATAACGAGTAATTCTCATCTGGTTGATATTTCATTTGGCATAAGAGATCAATGTTTTTGCACACAAAACATTTTTGAACCAAATGGAAACAATCTAGTAAAATATAAATATAATATTTAAATTATATTATTAATGGACCTGTTTTTATTATATTTTTTAAATATATTTAGTATAATATATAAATATGATATATAAATACAATATATATATATATATAATATATAATAATCAATATAAAAATATAAATAAAGATGCCCAGAAATTAATATAAATAACTGGAAACAAAAGTTATTCAATCGTCAAAGGAGTGGCCCGTTAGCATAGACACATAAGACACTGCGGCCCCCCCAACTAGTTCCCTTTATTATTCTCTGTGTACCTTCTCTCTGTCACCTTTCACATTCCTGATGCCAAATAATGACATGTCCGAATATGCAATTAAATACTTGAGTGAAATCGTAGAAATTCTGCCCAGCTTTTGTTATGCACAATTGCAAATCTGATTGGTAGCACACATAATAAAATTATTATTTTTAATGCTACACAAATTGAACCAATCAGACAAATAAATATTTCAAACAAATTTGTTGTATTTTTTTGAAGTAGTATTTCTAAATGTTGCTAAGCTTCTGCTTGTTAATAGAAATACAAGAATATATATACATATATTTTTTTTTGTCAATTTTTTCTTTTCTTTCTTGTTAAAATGAATGCAACATAAACTACTCTTGTATTTAGTTGTAATACACTATTGCCGTGCAATTGAAAAAAAGAAATAATAAGTAAACGAATTGTGAACAAGAATTCTTAAATGCACAAGAAAAATTTTCATTCACAAGGTCTGCCCGTCAGTCAGTAAAATATAGAAAAAAAAAAAAAAATACCCAATACCACACAATGCAACAATGAAACTTTTATATCTACAAAATACAGTTTAAATGAAAAGACTGGCTGAAAGACAAATTTCAGAAAGGGAAAAGTGAATGAAAGAATTGCTTGAATTGTTGAATGATTGACAATGCTACAAATAAATAGTTCTGTGAAACGTAGAAGCTGCACAAGACGCTGTACAACACATTCTCGTATCAAAAGAAAAGTTAACATTGAATTCCAGTCAATGAGACAGAAAAAGAAAAAAAAAAATGAAATCTCCATTTAAACTATTCAGAAAACAGTTCTCCTTATTAACATTAATAAGAATTACTTTTGCAAACACAAATAATAATTATATTTTTATTAAAAATATAAAATATCTCTCTTATATCCTTTAAACGATGTAATTTCCAAATTCTTCTTTGTTTGATGCTGCCAAATGACAAAAATTTCCAAGGTTTCGCAACCAGGACATCTGCTTGCGGCCAATAGACCGATTTCCTGCAATTTTTTTCTTGAATTATAAGCTGAAAGCAATCAAAATAAAATTGAAACAATTAATTTTCAAATTTCTAAGGATTAGGATGGAAAGAGTATAGATTTGAAAAAGTATTGAATGCCATCAATAGTCAGGGGCTGATATCAGAGATATAAAATTTCTGTTTTTTTAAATCTTGCACCAGCACTCAGGAAAACAACCCTTACAAACCTTTAAGGCAGTGGTGTTCAAATATAAAATGAAGATATATTGGTGAGAGCATTTGCTCAGCAAACATAATGTCAAACGTTTCAAATAAGAAAGAAAATGCCAGCTATATACAACTTATTAAATGAATGTAATTTAAATTTTAAAAAAAATATAAGAGCATCAGGGACTATAAATAGCAGTTACCAATTTCAATAAATAAAAAAAAACAAAAATAAATTCATATAAAACATATTTTTTGGGCTTAAATATTACACTAAAAAGTTTAACCATCTGCCATTCCTCATTATAACTTTTAAAATCGCTTTGAAAATTTTAAATTAAACATTCCATGTTAATACTTGCATGGCAATTGCGAATTAGTAAAATATTTTTTCAATTCAACGAGGTCATTTTATTTCGCTGCTTGGAACAAACGTTTTTCATGTCTGAAAATATTTGTTCGCATAAGTAAGTAGTGGAAAAAAATGATAAATATTTTATACATTTTTTTTAACCTGGGGACCTATCGCAACATCTAAATTTTTCCAAAACTCTAGAGTTCTAATTTTATCGAAATCTTTTACCTCAGATCTAAGTATTATTAGCTCTGATTGAAACGTGTTCTTTACCCGCTTTTAATGTTTTGTAACATAAAAGACATTGAATGTTTTGAAAAGCATCGTTTACCATAAAATACTTTTCACAGTTCACTTCGTGAACTTTTATTGTTTTTTAATTTTTTACATATTCAATTCTAATTGAATCGCGTGTGTTTATTGTGTTTCGTCCAACAAGAAACAACAACAATGCTTAAAAAAATTCTGAAAAAAATTACAACAACCATCCGCATGTGTCTTCATCGCTTGCTCAACGACGACCGAATGAAAGTTTTTAAAAGAGAATAACAACTGTCCGTGTAATTTTTTCAACAAATGTTATATGTGGCGAACATCACTGCTTTAAGGTTGAAAGAGTATATAGAAATAATTAGACCCAATTAGAGCATAAAGTAGTCTTATAAAAAATTCTTTATAAAGCAGAAATAATTTGGAAGACTAAAATCTATCAGCATTTAGGCTTAATAATGTCACACGTCTTGGCATAAATTTTAAAATACCACCGTCTATCCGCTTCTAATGAAGAACCTTCTACTAACATACATACTTACATACACACTCGTACGTGTATTTGTGTGTGTATTTTGAAAATTCTCTTGGCCAAGGCCAAGAATTTCGCCAAGTATATGCTGGTAATATTGCTTGGAAATGTCAAATACAAGACTTTTACAAATCTTTTCGTTACCGAGTTTAGAACGCGTTTATACAGCTTGTGCAATTTAAACATATATTAAGTTGCATGCACGAGTACTACACTCGCACTGATGTTAACACATACTGTGGTTGGCCAAAGTAAAGTGTTTCGGATAAATATATCACAAAGAGATTCTTATTATTCCCAACACACAGTCGTACATAAATACCTGTTACGCTTGTGTTTATCCAAATAAAGAAAAGAAAAAAAAATATGTAGTCCTGTGTGCAGTAGCATAGACAAATGTTTTGCTTTCTCTTAAAGCAAAATAATGATGTGGTATTAGTTGATACTGGACAGGGAGCGAACACAGCACTGCATACTCATGTTATTTGAAAGGTGTTTGCTTATGCATGGTTTTCAAATAGATGACAATGCTGTTAATGTCCTTTCTAGTTTAATTTTTCTTATTTCTAATGCTGGTTTACCTTTTTCTTCGATACACAAGCAGCAGCAGCAGCAGCAGCACTTTGGCAATGACAAACTTACAAAATGGCACAAAAAAGCAAATTAAATACAAAAATATTTAGCAAGAAAAGTGAACTTGGTATTAAGAACATGATGATGGTTGTATTAAATATCAAAGCAAGATACTAAAATGTCACAACTGTCATTTATAATAAAGGTTTTTTTTTCTTCGTGCTCTTGTTCTGCTTTCCCGAACAATCTCTATTTCTGGTTATGGTACCGTGTGCTTCATCGCATTTTTTTGTTTTTGTATTTATAGCCAATTCATTTTGCCACAAAAACGTTGTCATTCCACAATCAAGTCCAATGTTAAGCAAGCTGCTGCATAGAATGAAATTAGATGTGACTTGGAATTATTCGTGCAAAAGAACAAGAATAATTTTGTAATAATCCTGGCAATTACCATTGATAAATGTTTCGTTTTGCGTCAGCTAAAGCTATGACCTCGAAGTTAAGTAGTCTGGTATGTGAAGAAAAATTATCGATTGGAAAACGATTGGTTAGGCAATTATAAAACACTTTTTTTTTTATCTTGGACCAGCACTCTGGGGAGGACCCCTACACATGCGATGCATTGTGTTGGAACTAGAGGAAAGGGAGAGTCAGAGAAATGACAGGTGGTGAGGCTTCACTGTCATACAACTCTGTTTTTGCAGGTTTTTTTTTTGTACACGAGTGTTTTAGCGCCTGTGATGTCACGGAGACGCGTTCAATTTTGAAAATTTGTTTTATTAGTCTTTTTTTAGTAATTATTTTTCTTTGCTGGTACTACACAATACCAACAATGAATGCCGGTACTGTTCAGTGACCAGTGATTATATCTTCGCCACGGAAATATTCCGAAAACAACTGACAAACAAATGTCCATCAGAAAAAATGCGAGATGCTTTTATAACTTTATTCTGAAACTGGGCTCGAACCCACGACATTTGGGCTTTGTAGTCAAAGTAATGACTTCACTAGACAATCGTATTCTGGAACCAGGTCAGCCACAATTCCAGACGTACAAGACAACATTGCAACTGCCATTGATACCGGCCGAAATTCTAGAAAAAGTATGACAAAATTGAAGATAACGGATGGGCCACAAATGGCATAGCCGCGAGCAGGCTCATTTAAATATCTCATTCACTTTTTTTTTTTTTTTTTATATATAAACTTCAAAAAAGGGAAAAAAATTTTAAAAATAAAAACTTCCTGAAGATGTTAACAGAAGGTTAACGAAATATCGAAAATAAATATAAAAATAATAAATAAAAAGAGAAAAAACCTTAAAGCTTAAAAAAAAATAGATTGATAAAATAATAAAAAAATGTTAAAAAAGTATTAAGAATTTTTTTTTTTTTTTTTTTTTTTTGACCAGCACTCAGGAGATGACTCCTACACATGCGAAGCATTGTGCTGGAACTATAGGAAAGGGACAGTAGGAGAAACGACAAGAGGTGAAGCTTGATTAATTATTTTGCAGCTCTGCTTTTGCACGTTCTTTGTTTATACTCGTAGCAGTGCTGAAGCTTTGGTTCAGGAGCCTTTTTTTGTTATTGTTTTACTTCGCCGGTGCTACACCATACCGACGAAGGAGAGCGTTCTGATGCGATTGTGGATTGCTATCAGCTGAAGAAGGTATTAGTCAGTGACCAGTGAATATGCCTTCGCCACTGAAACCTTCCGACAACAACTGACACACAAAGACACATTAGAAAAATGCGAGATGTTTATTTTTAATTTAAAATTTTAGTCTGAAACTGGGTTTGAACACAGGTCTGTTTTTGGATTCGTAGTCAACGTGCAGACTACCACCCATCGTGCCATCGTAATTAATGCTGACTGACGTTGAATCAATGAAAGAATTGTTAATAGTTTTTTTTTTTAAAACAATACACACTCTGCTAAGCTCTTTGTTTGACAACCAGGGTCTAGGCGGAATCGAAACCGCCACCTACTGAGTGATAGTCAAGATTGATCATGTACGGGCCCACGGAGTCAGAAAACTGCACTTATCTCTCGAAAAGTTAAAGCCTTCGTTATTATGATTTGTTTTTTTTTTTTTTTGCAAACCTGCTATTACTACCTGTCACACTGTTTAGCTTTGCCAAAAGCAAATAAATTAATTCTTCTGGTTGAATTGGCGCAATCGGTATTGCTTGAAATAAATGTCCTTAAATCTTTGATGTAACACTCGTGTATTTCTACAAGTTTATGCAGTATAAAATATTTTTATATAAAATTTGTTTCATTCCCCCCATTTCGCCATTATTGAACATTTGATCTCGTCTTTCCTTTGGGTGAATGTGTTTTAGTTGTTATTGATTAGCGGTTCAAGTACAGTATTATGCTACTGTATCATTTAGAACACGTAACAAAAAAAAAAACCAAAAAAAAATGATTCTAATTGAATGCTTTAAACCATCAAACGTATGTATTATTTTATTATAGAAAAAAATTTTTTTTTTCAAACATCCGATGGTGCTGATACTGATGAGATTGATTTTTGTGGACACAACCATTCATGATGAATACTTTTATTGCCACTGATTGATTTTGGCCTGTCAACTGCATAAACTCGTAGCAACAGTAAACGGAAAAAAAGGAATATCAAACGTTTTGAAACTCCACAGCTGGCTAAGAATTTAATGCATTGGCAATGGAAGCGTGCGAATTTTTATCGCTCACGTACTTGTTTGTTAACGTTTGTGTTTGTACGGTGTGGCTTCTCTTTTGTTTCCTTCCAATAATGTTAATTACGTGGATTGATTGGAAAATTGTTAATTAAGCGAGCAAAAGAAATAAATTCCAGCACCACTAATAAAAGTGTTTAGTTAGGATTAATTAGTAAATGCCCCTGCCTGTGTAGGGGAGGTGCTGCACATATAATCGCCTTTCTTTTTTTTAGCGAATATAAAATGCATTTGTTTGCAGCTGGGATTTGGAAGATGCTTTAACGATTGCGATCATTTCGCGTTACTCTTTCTAATCGCCCGGACGTTTGTTGGAGTCGAATGATATTTCGCTCTTGCAAATGATGCCGATCATTTTGACGTTTATTGAACTAATGAATCGTTGTGTACACACTTAGGCGGTCATTGGAACTCGATCGTATTCGAGTCTTTCAAATGATATTTTTGCAAGTGATTGTGATGATTGTTATGTTATTCTACAATCACAGCTTAAGCATTCTTATGACCACTGAAACATCGTTATAGCACCGCAATCGTATTTTACTCGCTTGAATGATGTTGTTCCATCAGGAATGGAAAGTCCTTCAAGACAATTTAGTTTTTTTTTTCATTTAACAAAAACGAAGAAGAATATTTGTTTTGGTTTTCAACCGGTACTCAGAGGGTGACGCTTACACATACAAAGCATTGTGCTGGAACTCAGAAATGAGGTTTGAGAGGAGGATAGAGGGAGCAGTGATTATGAACATAGGATTTGAATCTTCCCTCGTCAAATTTCAAAAGACAGATACCTGTAGAGAGCTTATTTCAGCTGAGTTTATTGGCTGACAGTCAAAAATTAGTTTTCTTTGTAGCGGATGGAAGGAGGCGTTTTTAATGATGAAGGCGTTCTGCGTGAATATGAGTGGGTGTCGGGAACAAGTTGCCTCATTCAATTAGAGCACCTCTAAAATAACGAATTACACTCCACACTACGACGATGCTCAAGAGAGTCAATCGAGTTGGCTATCCTACCATCCGCAATGAGTTGCTTCACAATCTCTTACCCATGGTCGAGTAACTTTAAAATAGTCTTTAAAGCGCCTGCTCATACATGAGAGTGTGTATATCATTTTCGGTAATGATAACACAGGGGGTGAAATATGTCTTACACCATCCTAAAAACCGAGGCGCTTGAATGCTTCTTCTGAGTCCTGAAAACTGCATTCAGGCCAACGAATTTTCTGAATTTTCATGACCAGGGCCTCAGATTCCTCAATATGCATGCATGCGGGGACGTGCAGTATTGCTAGAATCTGCTGGACTTAGCTTAATAGGAAGAGGACTAAGTTTCTTTGCTTGAATGACATGGCCATCAATCGCGGTTCTCACGGGTCATTGCCTCATTGGAAGTCATGCCGATAAATTAGGCATTCCCACGCGGGATTTTTGCACAAGCTCTGAGTCTGTTGAGGAAGAGGAGGAAGAGGAGGAGGAGGAAGAGGAGGGGGAGGAGGAGGAAGAGGAGGGGGAGGAGGAGGAAGAGGAGGAGGAAGAGGAGGAGGAGGAGGAGGAGGAGGAGGAGGAAGAGGAGGAGGAGGAGGAGGAGGAGGAAGAGGAGGTGGAGGAGGAGGATACGGTTGCTGACCGCATGTGCAGATGCCCGGCTCTTGCTATGACACGGCGGAGGTACTTCGCCTCACATTTTTTCTCATCATTGACTGAACTCTCCCAGGTGAAGTTTTATGCAAAATCGGGTTTTATTTCGGAATCGGCGTGGTTTAATGTGGCGACTGTCTGCTCCCCGGTCGTAAATAGCTTGTAATATCACAATGAGCCTGAGCTTTAGCCTAAGTGTTGCGTTGTAGTTCGGCGGTGGGGGGATTGTGGTCCGCCACATTACCTAATCTAACATTATTGCAGCGTGATCGCACATGCACCGAGCCTGTTCGCGTGACTCTATTTCAATATTTTTGTGAGCTTACTATTCATGTATCATTACTATTTTGCCTCATTGCCGCGATCTTACTCGATGTGGGCCTATAATTAAATTAATATGAATGGGAAATGCTGTTGGCATCTGCAAAAGAGTAGTCGCGAAATATTCATTATAAATATTATGCACGAAGCTGATGGTAGTTATTAAATTCTTTTCCCCATAAATAGCTGAGTGTCATGGTCAACTGGGTTATCAATTTTGTAGTCGTACATGCGACGCTAAGTGTATGTAGTTCATTGCAATAGAATTATTATTTAAACATGATAAGTGTTTTTCCTTTAGTTTTTCTTTTCAGTAAGTTTGTCGTGAACATTTCCTTTTTTATATTCCATTTAAATTTTGTTGCTCCGACTTTTACTTAAAAGTCTAAGTATTTTTCCTTAAATATTCTATGCAAAAACTTTGTAACTTTAAACTTTTTGCAGTTGATATCTATCCTTTTCTTTTTTTGGAAACTTTTATGCGTTTGAGTTTCTACAACATGACTTTTAAATGTCATCAAAATATATTGTTGCCCTTGTGCTGCGCTATCATCGCTGCTGTGATGCTGTATGTAGCAGTAGTGCTTTCAAGCAGCCAGCACAACAAGCAACACATTTATGCATTTTAACTTGTCTTGCATTTTTAATTAATATTTAATGATTTTAACAATTTAGCACACATTTTGTACATTCATTCCGGTTTCATGTTGCATTTATTTTTGTTTTTTAATTTTTTTCTAGTTTCGTTGTGCCATGTTTGAGTGAAAATGATACACAATTTAAATTAAATGAAACAGTTGTTGTGGCATTCAAAATGTACTACATCATGCTACTGAAATTGTTTCAAGTAAAATAAACTTTGCTGAAATAGTATTTTCATTTCGCCCCAAATTAGCTTTTAAGCAATTGAAATAACTTATTTTTCGATGTACCATTCAATTTGGGTACTTTTTAAGTCTGATTACGCAACTTGAATCTTCATGATTCATTTTAATATGCTTTTGGTTATTTTTGCGGCTGTATCAAAAATTTATTTCAAAATTTATCACTGTACGAAAAAATTAAAAGTTTTCTACAAACCGGCAAGAAAAGAAAATAAACAGATACTTTTTGTATTTTCTGAAACGCATTAAGATATTGTTTTGCAGGCATAGCGAGCTATGGCACGCACGAGCAAAAAAACTAAAAGTTTAGTTTAGGTAAGAAGGTCGCTAAAAAATAGCCCAGCGCACTTGGGTTCAATTCATCTTGGTCCCGTTGTGTTAGCAGTAAAACGAGGGGAAGAGGAGTATTATTAGACCGACGATGAGATAGAGTGGAAAACTCAATATGAAATGAAGCGACCGATGGTCCGATGAAGGTGACGGCGCTAACGAGACTACCTCCGTTGTCCCACCTAAACTCGCTCAACTGCCTGAGGCCCACCTCCTGTAGCTGCGACAGGCTGCCAAACGACGGAGCTTTAACACGCGGAGGAGTTCCGGGCAGGGGAAATGAGCGACACTGCCCCCTTTCTCTTCCTCATCATTGCACCCAGAGCAAAAGTCGTTTAACTTCAGACCCATGACCCGAAGAGGATGTAATAGAATAGATTTAAGTTAAATAAGAATTAGTATTATTAGACCGAGGATGGTATAGAGTGAAAAACTCAACGAACAGAAGAGACTGATGGTCCGACGAAGGTGACGGCGCTAACGCGACTTCCGCCGTTGTTCCTTACATCTCTGATAGACGCAGCTCTCCGACTGCCGGTCAGAGAAAATGAGTGACACTTTTCTTCTCCTCCTCATCGTTGCAGCCACAGAAAAACTCGTTGAACAGCAGACCCTTGAGCCTGTCATGAGCCCCAATAGGGCAATGTTCCGTTATCAAGGTTGTGAGATTCCGCAGCCGCAGCATCGGAAATTCAGTAGCTGCTCAGATCATCCCGATCCTCACAGCATATCGAGGCTATAGTGTCTTCGCGATCGAGGAGGAGAGCTCATTGAGCTACCTGCTCGTAGTTTCTCCTTGAAAGTGCTCTTCCATGCGTTTCCAGCACAATGGGAGAGGAAGCCTACGTCCTCATTGCCAAGATATGTGCTGAAAGTAAGTAAATCGCAAAATGCTTGTGGAATTATTTATTAAATTAAAAAGAAATTATTTCTTGTCATGGATTAAAATTAAACTAAATATCTGACAGCTGCGCCATATAGTAGTGGCATAGGCAGGGCATTTATATATACATAGGTGTGCGTGCTACGAGATTGAATTTGCCTTAAAATGACTTTTGTAGTTGTCAGCACGACGAGGAAGAGGAGGGCGAGAAGGAGGAGAAGGAGGAAGAGGAGGAGAAGGAAGAGGAGGAGGAGTAAGAGGAGGCGCAGGATGAGAAACATGAGGAGTAGCAAGAGAGGGGAGAAGCAAGAGAAGGAGACCGTGGAACACCTATTATATCATTGACCTTCACCGAGAAAGGAGCGGTTCGTTTGGGTGCTTCGACACTTAGCAGTTCCCGGAAATTCAGGCCGTTTGTTTTATTTCCCAAACTTCTTAAAAAAAAACCACTTTCCAAAAGCATGTTCATAAAATTCATTATTTACAGAAAATAATTAAATTTTTTTTTTTAAATAAGCCAACAATCTGAAATGATAATTCATACTCCATCACTTTTAAAGCGATTTCTGTACACTGATTCCTATTGTATTATATAAAAAAACAATCGTACTAAATAATAATTAATTATTTATAATAAAATAAAATGTTTTATTTAAAATTTCTAGTGATAAAAGTTCAACTAATCACGCTCTTTTAATCTATTTGGCCCCCTCTCACACTCCCACACACACATTTGCAGAAATGCAATTGCACAAGCCAAACTAAACGACCATGTTCGTGCCCTCCATTCACAAACATTAAAATGCGCACATTTATTTAGGACTTAGTTGGCACTGTTGCACGTTTATTAATTTGGTAATGAAAAGTAAAATATGTGTATGTGTGAGTGCATTTTTGTCATTACACCGATCAGCAGTTACCACAAATTATTTTGGTTAAATTTGTTAAAATGTCGCGTTGGTTTTTGCATTATATTTGCGGTAATTTGTTTTACATTCATTTCGGTGTGTAATTTTTGGTAAGTAACTCTGGTGTGCATGACATGGGATTCTCTTTAAAATATTAAAACAACCACTTAAATCCTGTTGCAATCATTTGTCGTATGCATATGCATAACGCATGGACACGTTTAGAATTTAAATGGTCACTAAAAGTTTTAAATTTTGTAACATGTTATGCCAAAATGATACAGCTGATAATTTAACTTTTAGAAACTATAAATGTGTGATGATATTGTTTTTTTTTTTTACTATTTTTAATTTAAGTGCCATACCGTTGAGGAAAACATTGTCTTTGATGCAAAACTTTGAAACAATGTGATAAATTGTATGAATATTGTAAGTGTAGTTTAATATTCTCCAAAGTATTTTGTAATATAATTAAAGCAACTTTTCTGGCTAAATTACTTGGCATTAAGTAAAATTGCATTGAACAATAAATAACCACAATGTTTCAGAGTGGAACTTTGTGCTTCTCGACCAACTAAAATGTTAATTTTGTTTTTCATATAAAATTCATTAAGCAGAAAAAGAAATTTTCTGCTGAAATTATTTTATAAAAAAAAAGTTATCTTATTTAACTTTTCAACACTTCGAATCTATTGTTCGCAGACGTTGAAAGTAATGCAATCATCAGGAAATCTTTGAAGATTACTTCTAAAGGAAATTTATATAAAAAATTATAACAAAAAAAAAAACAAAACTTTTCCACTAAAAAAATTAATTTTAAATAAATTTTACCCCAATTTTTGAAAATCGAGTTTTGAGGTCGTAAGACTCGATTCTGACTATTTTCAATTTTTCAATTTTTCAATTTATGTCTGTATATGTAGGTGTATGCAAATATCTCATACCACAATGACGGGTCAATGCATCGGCCTAGAAATTACCTCATTCGAATGATATAACTGAGGCGTCATGAGATAAAGAACCGATGTGTTTTCCTAAATAAAATTTGTAAAAAATTAATATTTTCAAATAAATATTAAACCAGTAAGTCGATCAAGTTCAAAATCTAATTAGCTCTTAACCTCAAAAAGAAACGTCACTTTCGGCCTGTTTGACTAAAATCGGTTGATCGGATCCCTCATAGGGAATATTGTTAATGGAAAATTTCCAAACATTCGCCTCCAAAAGTCTTTGTCAAATCGATTTTTAGGTATTTATTGCTTTTGATAGACTTATAAAAATTTATCGAATGCCTCAAGTTTGACCAAAATCTCTAAGCGATAACAAAAATTTGCCAAAAAAAGTGTTTGCTTTTAATTACGCCGCAATTTCTTATCTATTCGATTTTTGATACGCTTTAATTTTTCTAGACATAAAAAAACTGTGTCGGATGCTGCAAATTTTGTTTTGAAAGAGTTAAACTTAGCGACGCTTCCTGCTCGGTCAACCGATTCCCATATTCTTTTTTTGGAAATTTTTTTAAGTACATTTTTTTGGGAAATTTCTCGGACTTTCTCACTCCTATTAATTTCATAAAGAAAATTTTTCAGTTTTTATTCTTTTCTTGTTTAAGGACAATAATTTTTTTTTTATTATTGGATTATAGAGAATATCAAATCTTTCGGCTATTCAAGGTTTTCTAAACAAATTTTTCGCTTAAGTACAATTTTCGCTTAAGAACTTTGAAATTTAATTGAAACTTTAAGAAATTTTTGCTTTTCCAAAAATATTTTGAGAAAAAATTTTGAGTTGTTAAAATTTTGTAAGAAATTTTTTTAAATTTTTAAAGAAAATTCTTAGTTTATTAATTTTTTTTATTATACCGTTCATTAATATTTTTAAATTTCGTTTGTTAAATTCTTTTGTAGAAAAATTTTCGGTTATTTAAATTTAAAAAAAATTTTCGGCGTTTAAAATTTTTTTAGAAAACAAAAAATTATAAAATTGTAAAAATTTCGACCAAAAAATTTTTTGATATTAACAATTGTTTGGATAATTTTTCGTTTAAAATAATTTGCTTAGAGAATTTTTTTAATAAAATATTTTAAGAAAGTAAATTCTTTTAATAAATCTTTCAGTTATTAAAATTTTTAAAGAACATTGTTCCTTTATACGGTCATTAATATTTTTAGATTTCCATTTGTTAAATTCTCTTCGGTTATAAAAATATTAAAAAAAAAAATTATTAAATTTATAGAAACTTCTTCCAAAATATTTTTCGGATTAAAACATATGTTTAAAAAGTTTTTCGTTTTAAAAAATTAGTTTAGATATTTTTTTCCCAAAAAATTTATAAAAAATTTATAGTTATTAAAAGCTTTTACGTAATTTTTTTAACTGAAAGATTTAGTTATGAAATTCTCCACGAAAATTCTTCGTTTATTAACTTTTCTTTTTATTATTGTTTTATTAATATTTTTAGTTTTTAATTTGTAAAACTTTTTTTTTTTTTTAGAAAAAATATTAAATTATTAAAATTTTTTTAAAAAAATTTTTCGCTTTAAAACTTTTGTTTGGAAAATTTTTCGGTTTAAAAGATTTGTTTAGAGAATTTTTTTTTCACCAAAAATATTTTAAGAAACATTTCGATTTATTGAAATTTTGAAGGAAATTTTTTTAGTAAAAATCTTTGAGTTATAAAAATTTTCCAAGAAAATTCTTCGTTTATTATATTTAGTTTTTCATTTGTCGAATTTTTTGTTGAAAAATTTTTGTTAATTAAAATTTAAAAAAAAAATATATATAAAAATGTGATTCAAAAAAATTTTTCGCTATAAAACATTTGTTTGGAAAATTAGGTTCAAAAATTTTATTTTAAGAATTTTTTTCTCCAGAAATTTTTAAAAAACATTTCGAATTATTACAATTTTTTGGAAATTTTTCAATTAAAATCTTTCGATTATGAAAATTTTTAAAGAAAATTCCATGTTTATTAATTTTTCTTATTATACGTTTATTAATGATGTTAATTTTTTTGTTTAATTCTATTTTATAAAAGTTTTCTATTATTAAAATTTATAAAAGAATTTTTTTTTTAGAAATTTTTTTTTCGCTTTTATAAATATTTAAAGAAAATTTTCCCCTTCTTAGTTTTTTTTTAAATTCTTCAGTTATTCAAATTATAAAAATAATAATTCTATAATTAACAAAAATTTTCCGAAATTTTTATTTTTGATAAAATATAATTTATTGACAATTTTCGTTAAATTATTTGATGATTTTAAAAATTGTTCAAGAAACAGTATCTTACAGAAAATCAAATATACCATACTGAGTTTTATGTTCTTTGAATATATTTTTTTTTTAATTAACTGCGGTGCCCGAAGAAACAAATAATTTCGATTTTACCGTGAAATAATTTTGTATTTTCATGGAATTTTCTTTGACATTAAAAATCAAATAAATATGTTAATAATGGTGAATACATAATAAACAAGATTTTTACAATAAAAATTAAAGCATAATTACAACAAAAATATAAAAAAATTTAACACATATATTTATTTAAAAAATTAAACGGGAAATAAAGAAATGTCTGTTTGAAGTTTATGTGTCTGAGAAAATCAAATGCTTGCAGCTTTAGTTCATTCAAACAAATAGTGGTGAGAAGTGCGATAACAATCAGTTAATTTTTGGCATTTTCAAATTATTTAAAAGCCATACATTTTGTCGAACAAATTCCTTTAAATATTTCAATAAATACATGTACAATTATGCACCAACTAAAGGAAACGAGACGTGATATGAAAACTTTCCATTTCAAATATTAAATAAGCAAAACTCTAAAGTAATATGTTCGCCGAGGTTGAGGTTTCAATGAGCAAGTGTGCTCTGCTAATGCCTGCACTGGAAACAAATATATTAAAAAAAAAATCTCTAATACTAAATACTAAAATGTGAAAATTCACAATAAAACAATGAAACAGAGCAACAACAATACAAAGCCAGCAACATCCACCAAGGAAAAGTTGAGCAAATCAGTGGAAAATAATAACTGAAAAACACAACGACATGGAAGAGAGAAAGAAATTAAAAAAAAAAAAAGAAATTAAATACAAAAATACTAACACACACACACATGCATACAAGTACATGCCAAATGCTAAACAGCAATCCCAACTGAATCATTGCACTTGGTTCCCATTACTGTAGAAATGTTTTAATTTTCTATACTTAAAATAAAAAGAGATCGTAAAAAGCTACGCAAATGAAAATGAAAAAAAAAAAAACGTACTACGAAATGAGGACACGAGACAAATACATACACACAATTGCACGTATTTACGAACGCACCAGAAGATAACTGTACACGTCGTTCGTGCACACTCACACCTCCATGCAATTGTGTTCAAATAGAAAAATAGAAATCCAAAAAAACAACAAACAATTCAAAACTGTCAGTGTATCAGTAGAGCAGGCTGAATGTGCATAAAAACCCAACTAAATGCATAAAACAAAAACTGCTTCAAGGACTAAAACCGGCTACGGAGACTGGTTGCTGCACGGACACTTGCACACTTATGCATAATGCACGCAAAGTGCAAATGGAATGGAATTAAAAACGAAATGTAAAACTGAAATCCAAACTCTGCAAAAGAACATACAAACGAAAATAAAGCAGAGTTGAAATGTTAATGCGAGTATTGAAGTATTCCCAATGCACTGAATACAATTTTAAAAGGAATAAAAAAGGAAACAGGACATGAATAAAATTTAATTAGAAAAAATTAAATGCTGAACATTTGCAAAGGAGAACTTAATTAATGCAATAATAAATTGGTGAACAAAATAAAATATTACTTAAGTGACTGTTTGTTTAATGTGAACGGCTGCATAATGTAACACAGGCAAAATCTTTGCGAACTAAATCAATCAGCTTCGATAATAAGTAGGATATAAGTACGTTTTAACCGCGGCTTCGCTCATACGAGTAGTCAGTCAGTTAATCGGCAGGACGTATTTTTGAGATATCACAAAAATTTGCTAATTAGATGTCGTCCCATGCACATAGCTATGCTTTAAATTTTATTAAAATCGGTTGGATAGTTTTGTAGGGACATACTACTTCGCCTCATGGTTGTATCTTTGAAAAAAAAAATTGTATTGCCTAGGTGTCTTTCGAGAGTCAGATGTATTTTTATTTTAAATTTTATGAAAATCGTTTAGATAGTGACAGAGATATATATTGGCCCCTACGCTCCTTGTTGTCTTATTTGTGGCAAAAAAATTTTTGCTTATGTCACCTTCGAAAGTCACATTTATCTTGCTTTAAATTTTATCACAAAACATTGCATTGTTTCACAGCGGAATACTACTTCCAATCGTGGTACAGTGTGAGTACTTCTACACTCACATCTATCGCAGTCTTAACTTTCTAAAAAATCGGGTTTGTCTCAAAAGTGTTAAATTTGCTGTGATCACTCAAATCGCAAATAATTGTTCAGTAAAAAAAAATTCATTTAAGCAACAAAAAAACGTTGGCAACACGTTTCAATACTAGATTTGGTGGACGACAAGCAGTCTCCTCTCTTCGATCTCGTAATTCGATTTCCAAATCTAACCACATTTGATAACTTCTAAGGGGCTTTAATTTGCGGCCCCATTTACTGCTGTAGAATAATATTGACAGGACATTGGTCAAAAGTTTTATAAAAAAAAATATATGCACGACCTTTAACCTGTTACTTAGGAGAATTTGACTCGTAGCATATAAGTTTTGCGGATAATGGCAATAACAGCCTCTCCAGAAAGGTGACTCACTTAGCTGCGTTAGTTGGGTAAATTTTTGAAACGCTAGAAATAGTCGAAACCGTACTAAAATAGTTCCATACGTTCCGCTGCCTCACTAAACTAGATTACAATGGGAATCTGAACAGGCGAAGATGCTCCTGCGGAACGTGCTTAGGAAAAAACAGGAGAGTGAAATATATTCCTCCTCTTGCTCCTGCTTCTCTTCCTCCTCCTCCTCCTCCTCTTCCTCCTCCTTATTATATTTCTTACAATATTCGTTGCAATTCAGAATCATTCTCAAAGAATTATGTATATGCCAGTAGCCCTACACTAGTAACCGAATGTCATTCTTTCTGAATCCTCTTAATCCGCGAGTTCTCTTCATTTCTTCACTTTTATTGAGCAAGTCCTTATAATTCGCGACTGATCTAAGATGATAGCAATGCCTCTAAATTGGCCGATCATTGACTCATTCTATGCCAAACCCTACTCAGCAATAACCTCCTCCACACAATTATAACCTCCTCAGACAGTTATTAATTAAAAAAAAAAAGATTTTTTATTCAGTTATTATTTTTCTAATGTAGGTAGTTTACCTGTCTGGGAAATCATGTCAGTGTTGCCGTTAAATATCTTGATATCTCACCGAGAAGCAACCGACATTCATTCAATTCCAGCAATGCCGATTACATTCCATTTACGGCGGCGGTGCCCTTTCAAATACCAGAACACTTTAACCATCCATCAATCTAAATGCAAGCCTTACATTAAAGTTCTCCACATTGTTATCAGAAGTCGTTTCGACTACCCTTCTGAAGCCACCAAGATATTCCCAGACCGATTTCCCGCTGAGACAGTCAGCCACTCAGCACATAGAGTCAGCTCTCTCTCAGTTATGAGTGACAAGAATAATTCACAAAAATATGGTCAATATGGATACCATAAGATCACAATACAATCTAACAATCTATAATCCCCGATCAGATCGAAAATCTTTCAATTGCCCTTCTTCGTTGGTATTTGAGCAACAAACGTCAGCGAAGTAAAATTAATGCGTCAACATAATATCTGATTTGGAGCAACTCTGCTTCACAAATTCCAAACAAAACAATGGTATAGCAGAGTTTTGTAAGAATTAAGCTCTGTACCCTTCTATCTCGTCACCACACGTGTCTCTCCTGAGCCCTGGTCCATGTCATTTTAAACTTCTTAACTTTTTAAATTGAAATGCTACTTTGTTTTTTTTAACTACAAGAAAAACTACCGCCTATTTAGGAAAAACTCACAAAGTCAAATCAAAGCAGGTAAAACGTGAAGAAGAAAAGTCTTTTCATTTTAACTTAATCTAAAGAATTATTCGCTGATTGAATTCATTAATTCCGATTTGTCTGAAGTGTACTTAAAATTCTTTACAGCCATTGAGGTAGACTTGACTGGTTTTCTATACAGCAGTTCCATATTTTCTTGTTTTCTATTCTTTCCTATTGTTCGTTTTTGTTTCTTTTATTTCTGGTTTTTTTTTTTGTTGTTGGTTGCAGCAATGATGCCTTTAGTCTCAGCACATGCTTGAAAAATTTATGACGAAATGTTTTTCCAACTTCTTCCGCCCGGCTCTATTTACAGTTCAACTGAACCTTTTTTTTTAATTTTTTTTGTTGTTATTGTTGTTTATTATTCTACGAGCAATTGTAACTTGATGTTACAGTTTTTATTTCTTTGGCTGCTGATGTTGTTGACGTATTGTTGTTGTTGTTGCTGTTGCTGTTATTATTATTTCCCTCAACTTGATTATTCTCAATGCAAGAACAACACATTACGAGTACAACAACTGTTTGCTTGGTGTGTCATTTGTAATTGAGGATGCAAATGTTACTCAAGTTACAGTTAAACAAATTAAATAATAACAACTGAGTTTTCTAGTCTCTTGTTATTGCAGCACGTCAACGTCAATATCTACTCACTCTGCTGTATAACGTAGAAGAGTAGTACATCTCTTGTTTAGGCATGAGTAGATTCAAATGCGAGTATTCGAATGAGGTGTAAACAAGAACATTATGATGAGTGGTAACTTTTGCTGCCTGTCTGTACACAGATGATGATGAGTTGCAAGTCGAATGGCAGCACAATAACAATAACAATAACAAAAATAAGAACAAAAACGTTACAATACAAACAGCTCATCTGTGAGGAAGCATGATGAAGCGGAAATGAAGAGTAAAAGAATTTGTTTAGAGAATCAAGTTTTGCTACTCGTATTTCAAATTTAAATGATGAAAATAAATCATAGCAAATAGGAAGAACAACGACGGTATTTGCATAGTTAATGAAAAACATTTTTATAAATTTAAAACAAAAATTTAAAGGCAGCAAAAAATCCCAAAATTTTTAGTGGAAACCTTTTTGAGTTGTAATTAATAATGTGTTGGAAACCACACACACCTCTAAAATTTTTCTATCGGGTTTTTAGGCTTGTTTTTTAAACAGTTTCTGTATGAAAAAGTTTTACTTCTAGTGAATTCGAGGCTCGAAAAGTGCAAAGCATTTTTCACTTTATTTTTGCTTGAAATAAGTGCCTTTTATTGTTGTATTTTGGAGTGCTGTAAAAGGGCTTTATGCAGGAAAAATAAAGCGCTACTATTGTGAAGGGTGAGGGGAAAATCGTGTAATTAATGCACTGCACTTTTGCTGGAAAAGAAAACGCCATTAACTTTGTCGAACTTGAAGAGGAAATAGTTCAGCAAACAGAAAGATTTAAAATTACATTCTCATCTTACGTTAAATCAACAAAAAGAACTTCCATTGAGATACTTTAGACTCAAGATGCTTGCACCTTTTTTGCGTGCTGCACGACATCATCGGTGAGTCAGGGGAATTACCGCAAAAAAAAGGCACGCCAATATGTTTGATACACTTAGACATGCTATAAATTAAAGTACGAGCCGAATACTTTGTGTGGCATTGGGATACACCTGAATCTTTCACTTGAATAACATGAGAAGCGATTAGTAGTCACTATTTATTTTAAAGCGTTAAATGAAACCAATATAACTGTGTATGTAGGTATATAAACGTAACACTTGCTACGATTTGTTTTAAATATACTTTTGATTTGCTGACAAATTAAGAATAAACTTTGTCCGTCCTTCCTTCTGCACGTCGTTCCGTCCTTCCTACCGTCCGTCCTTCCTTCCTAGTCCGTCCTTCCTTCCGTTCGTCTGTCGTTCTATCCGAAGGCAGTCCTAGATTTATCAAACAGACTACAATTAACTAATAAAATTCATTAATAAAAATTAAATCTCGGTATATACGGCTTATAAAACATAGCAATTTGTGTATATTTTGTTTAAGGAAACCATTAATCGTAATAAAAATATGTTTAATTTTAAAGGGATTCAGTTGTTACCTTCTTATATCAAGACGCCTCTAACTAATATTTATTGCGGTATTATGCCATCATTATTAGCAGCTTGCCTAAGCCAGAGTAGCATTTCTACATTCCTACCCCAGAACAGTGAACATGGTGCAGAAAATCATATTAATTTTGAAAGTAATTTCTTTGAAAATGAACAGTATGTTTTTGAAGAATATTGTGACACCACGATAGCATATTTTGTGAATCCCCCAAAATTTGTATAAGATGTATTGTAGCGTAGACAGACGACAGCGTTAATTTGCATTAAAAGCTCACTAATGTGAATTAACATTTTACCCTGAGCACGACAGTTTTGCAGTTAGTGAACAGTTGTTTTTTTGTTAAATAATTTTTTTTTTTTGGTATTTCTTTTGAAATCAAATGCATAGAAGACAGAAAATACGTTTAGCAACTATTCTATTAGTGAAACACTACTATTTATTTGAAAGAAAGCTGAAATTAATTTTGCTGAAACTACTCCACAATGTAAAAATTATAAATGCACAAGCCAGCATAAATCTGAAAGTGTTGCTACAAGTTGAGATTCCAGTAGGACACCGTGAAATAAGAGAAAGACAATTGCAAAACTTTGTAGGTTTAATAATCGCTTGTGTTCCAGGCGTATTCCACGTGAAATAAATCCACTCGAAATTATAAACAAATTTTTGTTATAAATTTTCATTTGCAACAACAATTCTATGATAATTTCGAGTGATTTGATTTCACGTGGAATACAGAACAGAAATGAATATTTTGTCATCGAGTATGTAATTCATATATGGATTTTTTAAAGGACAACAACAGCACTTTTTGGGAGTCTGATGTGCGCGCGATGGACGGTGACAAATTTAAGGAAAACTTTGACCTCAACAGGAATGCTTTTCAAAAAATGTGTGAGAAAGTTCAAAATATGGAGAGGCTGGACACCAATATGAGGGTTTGTATTCAATTTCTAAGATAGTGCCAATAGCATTATTCGCATTGGATCGGCAGCGAAATATAGGACTGTTTAGTATACACTTCGTTTCTTTCCCGTGGAAAGCTTAAAATGGAAAAAACGCGTTTCAATTTGAATATTTCTTTTTAATTCTTCTAAAAACAATTGAAATAACTTACCTTTGATGAGTTTTAAACCATTTTAATATTACAATAGTAAACAATTTGCCAGTATAGTGGATTAACTAAATTCAGTATGAATTCACAATGATTTCCTACATTTACCGCAAATTTAATGCACTTGGAATGGGGATAATTTACAAGTTAATTTGAATTAAGACTGCTAATCGAAATTAACGCTTTCGTCTGCCTACGCTATTATTATACCTGAAGAAGGATTTAAAATAGTGATTTGAAACAGTGATTTAATACAGTGATGGCTCATTAACATTAGTAGATGCCTCAAAGCATGCGGTTAATTTTGATTGTTACAAATTGCGTCTTGGAAATTTTTGCCGAACTAGAATTTTATTAAAATACAAAATATGTAATAAAAACAATCAACAAAATTAACAGTCTGTTTCATCGAAATATTTTGCCTTAATAAAAAGATGTATAAAATTGGTTTTATATGGGATTTTTTATAATTCGAAAATGAAAAATAAAAAAAAAAAAATAAAGAAAATGACTTTTATGAAGAAGTCCATTAATTTTTTATACTGTAAAAGTTTTATTTACGAGTCATTTGTTGTTGTACAAAGAATTCTTAACAAATTCAGTAGCGGACAAAATTCACTGGCACATCGTAAATGTAAAGATGTTGTGGAAACATTTTGCTATAGCAAATCTTATGGGCAACTGATTTGATATTCTTTATTGAAATGTAATCAAATCAACAGCTGAATTTATATCTTCGTTTTCGCACCAAGAAAATTATTAAAAAAAAAAACATTTCATAACCCACTCTCACCTGTAGTTTGCCAAAAGCTCAATTTATTATTTAAAGACCAAATTTTGATGGAGGTTGCTGTTATTGTTGTAACAAATGGAGTTTTTAATAGCCTGTCATTTATATTGAAAACAAAAACAAACACATAAAAAAGGCAAATTTGTTTTTGTTTTCAAATAAATATTCCAAAAATATTTTATAGAACGGCAGTGTGAGAATAGAAAACTTTGTTTCTTGAAGTTGTTTTATCATGAGAAGAAGTTTTTTTTTTTTTTTTATTACGTTCTCTTGTGTTGTTGTTAGTGGACCTCAATGCCAAAAAGTCTGCCAGCGCAGATGAAATACCATCGTTGGTTTTGTATCAGTGCACTTCGATGTTGGCAATGCTGCTGCATTTCCAACGTGCTAGAACGTTAGCAAACTCTGAAAATTACCGTACAATGGTAATAAGTTGTGTCCCATCTTTTTTTTTTTTTTTTTTTTTTTTTTTTTCTTCTAGGACCAGCACTCAGGAAATAACTCCTACACATGCGAAGCATTGTGCTGGGAACTATAGGAAAGGGATAGTAGAAGAAACGACAGGAGGTGAAGCTTAATTATTTATTTTGCAGCTCTGCTTTCGCACGTTCTTTGTTTATACTCGTAGCAGTGCTTCGGTTTAGTAGCCATTTTTTTTATTATTATTTTACTTCGCCGGTGCTACACAATACCGACGAAGGAGGGCGTTCTGATGTGATTGTGGATTGCTATCAGCTGAAGCCGATATTGTTCAGTGACCAGTGACTATGCCTTCGCCACTGAAACCTTACGACAACAACTGACACACAAAGACACACTAATGCACATCAGAAAAATGCGAGATGATTATTTTTATTTTAAATTTTTTGTCTGAAACTGGGGTTGAACCCAGGTCTGTTTTTGGTTGTGTAGTCAACGTGCAGACTACCATCCATCGTGCTATCACTCGTTTTTAAATCGACTCGGTTTACCGAAGGGGGGGGGGGAATGTTATCCACAAATATCTGCAAGCTTTTGAACATTTTAATAAATATTGAGCTGACTATTTAAAAAAAAATATATATATTTTCATAACAAGGTTGTGCCAACAAATTGCATTAGAGGGGACTAAAGCGAAGATATACATGTATCGGCGTTTTAAAAGTTTATATGTAGAACTCGTTTTACGGTCTGTCGAAAATAATCTATATGTATAGTTTAAAAAAAAAAAATTCCCGTTTATTACTTTTCGATGAAAAATTTTTTTCAAATTACGAAATAAACATTGAAACGTAATTTCTCTTTCTTATAAAATTTTATGCCGCATATGACTCGTTTTCACACAACACATAATTTTTTTAAAACGTAACTGCCTCGTTGTAGAGGCCCTGTAATTGTATGTCTAAAAGTCACACGTCAAGATGAGGAGGAACACATCTTTATTGTGTTTTTATCTTTCTTGTCATTCGTAATCTTTATTAACCCTGGCTAGATATTTATATTCTGACATACGGTAGAGATGATCTTGATTGAAATTGACGCATGAGTGCCTTAATTTATTTATTTCGAATAAACTAATCTGTAGTACATTTCAGTTGTATAAATGAAATGGAAACGTCAGAATTAACTATATATTTGTTATAAACCCATAACCTAATTTCCTAGTTCCAGCCTAAAGCATCGCATGTGTAGGGGTCATCACCTGAGTGCCGGTCCAAGAAAAAAAAAAAAGAAAGAAAGAAAAAATATAATTCTAACTTAGGCATCCCTTTTCTATGAAAACTTAAGAGACAATCATGCGTAATTGTGACTCGCTTAGTAATTATATTCATTACAGTTCACAATTCGCTATATATTCGGCCTTGTGACAGTTCTCAACGTCGACGTTGACTCCAAAATGGGGCCTGTGTTACGTCGATATGCTGCGGCTTTCATTTAAAATTTGGAAACTGGAATTTACAAGAATTCGACATTGCTAGTAAAAATCGAATAAAATTTCTAAGTGGAAGCTATAACATATCCCTTTCAGAGAGCCTACATTTTGGTATCGCCGTTGACAATCGCAATAAGGCCGTTTATCACAGCGGCGTGTTTGACTCGTGTAAGTTCTACGCAACGACTCGACTGTCCAGTACACAGCGACGTATTCATGCTAGTTATAAAGAATAATTGATTCTTTTAAACTGTCTGCGTAAATTTCACACATATACAAGTATGTGTTGAAAATCGTTTTCGGCGTTAAAACGTTTTGAAATCGACAAATAGTGTGATGAATTTATATGTGACGATTTGTTGTGACGATTTCAGATTCCATCTTGTTTCACTAAAACAAGGACGTTTTTAACATGTGACGACGCCTTTCAATAATGTCAGTTTAAATTCGTTTTGAAATCGTTTCATTTTACTTGAACAAAATGCAAGGAAATATACAAAAAAAAGGTAAAAAAAATAAATAAAAAATTATTATAAATCCGTCCTTATTTAAACGAAAATATTCAACAAGTCTATTTACAGTCGAACTTTTCTATAGCGAACTTCTCTATAACGAAATCTTCTCTATAACAAATAAAATTCGTGAACACAACATTTTTGTGAGTATTTTCATACATTTTGATCACCCTATAACGAACTTCCCTATAGCGAAGTTCTCTCTGTAACGTACAATTTTTTAAGATCTAAATAGAATTTTTCACACTAAATTATCTCTCTATTGCGAAGTTTTTAGCAATCGATTTTTTGCATCAATTTAGTCACATATGTTTGTATTAATAAAAAAAAAATTAATGTGTTCATGTAAAAACAATTTTTTTTGTCTTAATAAATATATTTTCTACATAAAAAAATGTAGTCAAAATTTTGTGCAGTTTCTCTATAACGTAGAAATTTGACGGTCCGCAACTGCTACGTTATAGAGAAGTTCGACTGTAAATAAATACTAGTCAATATAGAAGTGAAATTTAAATACACACATTTAGTCTGGCAAATTTAAGGGATCCGATTTATCTCTTAAACGTTTTCTTAGAATATTTTCGCTATTCATTCTATTATTTTCTTCCAAGAGAATTAGCGAAACCGCAGCCGAAAAAGGCATTTTATAAATAAAAATTATAAAATATGTTGATACAAATTTTATTTTGTTATTTTGTTTAAATATTTTACAATCATCACTCACATACACATATGTTTACATATTTTACAGTTGTATTATTAGATTTTATACAGTTGTATTTAGAGAAGATATGTGGAAACGAAACAAATGTGGAATATGAAATCGATCGAAATTCATCACACTACTGTCGATTTCAAAAGACGATTTCCATCACATACCTGATAATCTTTCTTGGGATAAAAAAAAAAACTGATCTGATGCGATAAACTGATAAACTTCATTAGTGTGAAGCAGCAGCTATAAGCAGAATTATTCATAAACATATTATTGGTTAATAAAACTTTTAAAATTGATATGAAAAGAATTTGCTCAAAACTTTTATAAACTGTAATTTTTTTTATATATAAAAAAAAAAAAAAAAAAAAACCGTATTAAGATGGTAGCTGCTGAAATACTTTTTTCTGTATAATTTTTTTTTTTTTCTCTAACAAAGTTTGAACAAACAGTCCTTTTTGCCAAAATAGAAGACAATCGTGTGCCACAGAAGGTCTATTTTATACCAAGTTTTAATTATTTTGGAAAATTACACAAAAATTTGTAAAGATAACAATAATCAAGTAAAAGTTTTTGTGTTTAAGCGTATGTGTAGAGCACACACACACACACACATACACAAACTCATACACAAACACTTGTCCAGTATTTTTAGTGTAATGCAGCATTTGTGTAAAATCACATAAACTTTATTAGTTACTGCAATCGTACATAATCTTAATGCTGTAGTACATAAAGTGTTCATTTTCATTTCCATTTGCGTATATGGAAATCATTACGAAAATACTTTCGTCCTCCTTCTAACAACTACATATTTGCATTCACGCACACATACACACCACTACTCCCAATAGCAGTTTAAGCAACCCAACACAGCTGTGGGTTTATTTTATTTCGGTTCTGTCCACACTAAACCATACCCCCAGCATATGAATGTCTTACATTCATTACAGTTTTTGTTGCTCTTTTTACTTTTTTCTTTCTACTATTATTTTTGTAATTTTAAATATGAAGAAAAAAAAGAAAAAAAATACAAAATTCCTTTTGTTCAGGACCATTTAAGTGTCCCTTTTTATTGACATTTTATGAAATTGTCATGATAATATGTTGTATAAGGGTAAGACTGTAGAAAAATTATGGCAGCCATAACTGGAAAACTTAATTTTAATTTGACAAAACATGAACATTAAGTTTTCTCATTTGTTGTAAAGACTTGCACAATGAAAAATGAATTTTTTTTAAAATTTCTTTCTTTTGCCCTTTTCTTTTTGGCATATGAAATTCGGACTTGGTTTAAAAATAATTTAGACACACGCATGCAACAGATTTCACACATACATATACATATGCACATACATATACATATGCACATACATACATATTTATTCCGTTGTACCTGTTGGAAAATTTTAATCGGTCATATTGTAAATCTTGCAAATCACACGAGTACAATTCTTGAGCAAGCAACAAAAACAAATTAACAAGTTTTAAGAACTTATTGCTAGAAGGTTTTTAAATATCGAATAATTCATTAAGAAAATATTTTTGCAAATTAAAATTTTCCATGAAAAACTTTTATAGAAAAATATTTTTTTCTAAATATGGAAGCGCATAATTACTATTGTGTAGTAGTGCTGATTTAAAAGCCTTCCATCCATTAGACAATATTTTTTGCATATTATTTCCATTTGGCCATATAAAGGGTGGGCAAATTCGAGGTTAGGAAGTAAATTGTGTTAAAAACACACTTTTTTTTTTATAAATTCAGTTTTGTTGATACCTCAAGTAAAGTAGAAATATGGGAATTAATAATGGAATATGATGTTGGGCAAAAGTCCATCTCTAGCAGACGTCCGCTCTTTAGACAAAATTTTCATCCACATTTTTCAACAAAGTTTCGTCAATGCAGCGCTGAATTTTATCTTTCAGAGCCTCAAATTGGTTGTGGTTTGTTCACGTAAACCCGGTCTTTCGAATGGCTCTAGCGAAAATAATCCAGCGGTGTTAAATCACAAGAACGAGGCGGCCAATTAACATCGGCAAATCGCGACCGGGAAATATCTCATGCAATAACTGAATTATTTGTCCGGTTCTGGGTACCTCCCTAGCCTAGTGCATGGGTATTAGTCTATCAATTTGGAGGTTGCGGGTTCGATTTCCAAACCCTAATAATAGCTAATAACTTCGCAGAATGTGTGTTGTTAAAAAAAAATTAACTCAAAAAAAAAAGAAAAAAAACTTGTGGCGCCGTCTTGCTGAAACCAAAGGTCACTGATGTCAACATTAGCCAATTGTGGGCACAAAAAATCGGGTATCATAGTTTGGTAGCGCAGAGAATTCACGGTGACGGCGTTTCCTTGCTCATTTTCGAAAAAAACACGGGCCGTTGATGCCGCCTGACCACAAACCGCACCATACGGTCAATTTGCTTGTATATGATGGTTTCTCGACGACTGTTTGTGGATTCTATGAATGTCACATGCAACAATTTTGTTTGCTTATATAACCGCCTAATGGAATATGGGCCTCATCACTAAAAGTGAATTTGTTGAAAAATGCATTGTTTTCATTTAGTTTTTCAAGCACCCAATTCACAAACGTTCGACGCAAAGAAAGGGCGGCTGGCTTTAATTCTTGAACGAGTTAAACTTTATAAGCGTGAAGATGAAGATTTTGATGCAAAATATTGCGCAAAATGCCTCTGGTGATGACCTATTTTTGCAAACGTCGACGAGTTGATGTTTAAAGCTCATTATCAACACTTTACTGTATTTGCATCACTACGGCTACTATGAGCGTATTGTGTTGGTCTTTTGTCAGCAACAGTACCGTGAACCTCGAATTACACTCATTAAATTACGCACAGCGTTCTCAGAAGGAACCTGATTACGTTCAAAAGCTGCTGCAATGCTACAAAGTGATACAGTAAACTTTTCACCATTTTGATAGTAAATTTTCACAATTAAACTTCTTTGTTCAAGATTGTAGCGTTCCATGGTTAAAATTTCCCAACTTTTTACTAAATAAATGTCTAAGGATGACAGATGAATTCTAGTCATTCCATTATTTGAAAGCCAATTTACTTCCTAACCTCAAATTTGCCCACAATAAGTGGCACAATATTTTCAAATAAATAATATAGCATAACAGACAACTACCAATGCAATCCTGTAACTTTTCTCCTAATTGATTAAATCAATACGACTTGTGCTTTATATAACATACCTTATCCTAGTCCACATGTGCCAGGTCATCGCGATATAGCGTCGTCATTTGCTACAATAACAATATACGTACATCGTGAGCACGATTTTGCTGAACTTTTTTTAATGGTGTAGACACTGTATTTAATTAAAAATCTTTTTTTTTTTTTGGCCGTTACCTTCAACTTATTTACAATGCCAAACTGTTTGTTACTAGCAACGTGGTTATAATTGTGTTTTCATTTCAAATCGAATGCTTTTTTTTTTGCACATTTGAAATTATAATTACACCACTAATTTATGTACGAGCATATGAAAGTACAATTATATTTCCCTTTGACTTCTAAGTTACATGTACGTACGTACGTATGCATGTATGTATGTTTTTAATGTATTTTAGAGAAATTAAAAAAAAAACGCCAGATAATCTGGAGTGATAATAATAATAAATTTACAAAGCGATTATTAGAAAAACACGCGCATAACAAAAATACACTTGTGGAGGGGAAAAAGAGAGAAAATAAAAATTGAAAACAAAACGCGACAGAGAGAAAGAGGAGAGAGTGATCCTCTGCCACTCTACTTAATATAAAACTAAACGAAAACAAGAACAAACATATGCAGGGAACACAATTGGAACGAACGACGAATTTCGTGTAACACAATTGGGACGAACGACGAATTTCGTGTAACACAACGAATTCGTCGCGAAAAGTTCATTGCATAAATTCACAGTACGGCGCACAATTACGACACAAAACGGACAGCTGTCATAATCACACGTTCCAGTCTTTCTTTAAATATTTTTGTAATCTTGCGATATCAGATTGTATAGGGATTCATATTTATCCACTTCTTCAATTATTAATTTACTTGTGTCTACATTATTTAATTTGTTATTATAATGTAGTTTTCATATAACAGCTGATAGTGTTGCCGTATAAAAAAAATTACTTGGGAAAAAATGAAACATTAACAAAAAAAAAAAAATTATTTGAAAAAAATTAAACATTAGAAAAAAAAAAAAATTTTGGGCATTGTCGCCTGAGGTACTAACTTAACAAAATTATTTGATCACATTTGAAATTTTTGACAAGTTTGACGACTAAATAAGTCCGTCACGGCCTTAAGAACACTCTAAAAGCTTTTTATTTAATAAGTTTGTTTTACAGTCGAAGTTCCCTATAACGAACTTCACCGTAACGAAGTTTTCTCCGTGACGAATTAATTTTGAGAACACTGTCTTTTGTTACACCATGATATTCACACGACTATTCTTGGTTCATGTTGGCACTTCGTTTATATGAATATGTATATTATTTATTAATTTTTATTATTTTTTGATATATATTTATTAAGCCTGATGTCTTTTTTTTTTTTTTTTTTTTTATTTTTTTTTTATTATTCGATATTTCGTTAACAGCTTGTTAACATCATCAGGAATAATAGGAAATTATTATTATTATTATTTTTATAATTTTTATTTTACTTATTTTTTACACTTATTTTTTGTTTTTAATTTTTTTTTTTTTTTAAATATATTTATTAAGCTTGAGGTCTTTTTTTATTTTCTTTTGTTTTATTATTCGATATTTCGTTAACAGCTTGGTAACATCATCAGGAATAATAGGAATTTATAATTGTTTGAAATATAAAAATATTTTTGAAACATGCCACAACATTTTTGTCATAAAATTTGTTTGAAAAGTTAAAAATGTGTACCAGTAATATAGGCGCCAATAATAAAAATTGATTGTTGGATATCCGGTAATCCTTCTCTGTTGAAAACATTAAGAATATTCTTTGTTGAATTTTTTATGAACTTTGGGACAATTCCTGCATTCCTACATCTGGTTAAGAACGTTATAGCTGATTTTGACAGTACAATTTTATTCCTAAGAGATTTGAGTTGATTGTATGATGTATCTCCTGATTTTATAATTTTTCTTGAAATCCCTGTAGTCCATTGCTATTAATTAATGTGCTCTCCTTTTTAATTTTAATTATGTTATTAATTGACCTTTTTTATTATATTTTTTGAAATATATTTATTTAAAATTTTTTTTTTAAATTTCAAAAAATATAATGAAAAAGGTCAATTAATAAAATTTTAAATAAAATTTTTTCTTTTTTAATTTTATTTTTTAAGTTAGTTCAGATAATTATTAATTTTGCAAATGCTTCTATTTATTTCATTAAATACACTTATTTTTTTGTTTTTGTTTTTGTTTTTTTTTATTTTATTTTTTAAGTTAGTTCAGATAAACTAGCGATAATTTGTTATCAAAATTTCTGATAATGCTAATAATTTATTCGTGGTTGGCACTTGGTTCAGAAAGAACGAACAAGGTTCCATGCTGAACCAATTAGTTTCAATCATGGGTGGGATACGTACCACGAATATTGCTGTCCGTGTGAACATGGTATAATGATTTCCTCACATTTTTATCTCTCTATCAAAAAATTTTTCTATTGCGTGGTTTACTTTGTACAGAGTCCGTCGATTCTGTGAAATTGATACCGAAAGCTCTGTGCACGTTCTTGGCAGCTGTACTGCACTCGGCGGATAGAGTTTGCACCATCTGCAATTGCGATGTCTCCACACAATTCTACAGCTTGTGTAGTGCCGAAATAGTGCCTGGATTCCTTAGAAGCCTTAAGATGCTGGTCTACTATAAGGGGCTTTGCTTCTCTGACCAATAATTATATATATTTGAAAACTAAAATGAAAAACGGTAACTCTGTACCAATTTCGTTCGACGACGGTGTTGTATTAATTTTCATATGCACAAAAGTGTTTTATAATCGCAACGAAAAATTCGTCGTTCGTTCGAATTGTGTGCTTAGCAATACTCATAGCGAAGAAACGTGCACACTTATTTGCATGTCCGCCACAAGGGGTCACTAGTAAAGGGTGGTTAAATTTCAAGGGCCGATGTTGATTTTGAATAAAACACAAACTATTTAGGAAATTATTGTAATTTTATTTTATTATGATATATTGGTATTACTCAATTATGTATGGAACAAAATATCGGCCAAATGGGCGCCGCGACCACGGCAACAGTGGATGATCAATTTTCGAAGAAAATCATCTTCAGTGATGAGGCACATTTTCACCTCAGTGGATTCGTCAATAAACAGAATTGCCGCATTTGGGCGAATGAGAATCCAAGAGTGATTGTCGAAAAACCAATGCACCCACAAAGAGTGACTGTTTGGTGCGGTTTATGGGCTGGCGGCATCATCGGGCCGTATTTTTTCCAAAATGAGGCCGGTCAGGCAGTTACTGTGAATGGTGTTCGCTATCGTGAGATGATAACGAACTTTTTATGGCCCGAATTGGAAGATATGGATGTGGACGATATGTGGTTTCAGCAGGACGGTGCCACTTGCCACACAGCTAACGAAACAATGGCTCTTTTGCGGAACAAATTCAATGGCCGTGTTATCTCACGTAATGGCGATGTCAATTGGCCGCCAAGATCATGTGATTTGACACCGTTGGACTTTTTTCTTTGGGGTTATTTGAAAGAAAAGGTGTACGTCGATAAGCCAGCAACAATTCAAGAGCTAAAGGATGAGATAATTCGGCACATTAACGGCGTAGAACCTCCATTATGCCTCAGGGTCATCGAAAATTTGGACCATCGGATGGAGGTGTGCCGCCGTGGTCGCGGCGCCCATTTGGCCGATATTTTGTTCCATACATAATTGAGTAATACCAGTATATCATAATAAAATAAAATTACAATAATTTCCTAAATAGTTTGTGTTTTATTCAAAATCAACATCGGCCCTTGAAATTTAACCACCCTTTATTTGGTTGGACGGCATGTGAGTGTATGTGCAATCAATGGTTTGTTGTCTTGGCTGGCATGGTCAAGCCATGAATAAAAATCGTACGAGCGAGTGCATGAACACCCATCATCTGCAACCCTGATAAAGGAAAATACAAAGCAACACACACACATATGTACGAGTTTATATGCATGCACATGCATGTATTTCCCGAGCGTGTGTGTGTTTTGTGTGTTTTTCTATATGTGTAGCCAAACAGTATGGAAAATGTGTTGGCATTTGGTTAATAGATTATTTTCCATTGTTATGTGTGGTATGTTTGTTGGTGTATTGGTAAGTTGAATATTTGCAATTTATTTGTGTGCTGTAAGTGGATGGCTGCTGTTGTTTGTCTAACATGGTCGATACTTGAATGAACAAACTGGGCTCGCTAAGACACTACAAGTACAGATGCCAACTTAAACTAATGCTTGAACATGAAATATATTATGCAAGCAAGGTGTGCGTGTGGGTGTGTGTGTGCTATACATTCAAGAATAGAAACAAGCAGCAGTATTGTCAGGGGCAAGAGGAAAAAACAAAAGAAAAGCTTACAAATATTAAATCGCCAAGCAAGAATTTTTCATGTGAATTTTGAATTCTTAATTTTAAAGAAATTCAATAAATTGTAGTCATACCCAGTGAAACATATTAGAACGAACTACTTTTGATCTACTTCCCATGATGCAATGGGAATGGGTGGCATTACTACGGCCATAAATACAACATTACAACAAAATAAGGATTTTTTTTGTTTGTGCAAACAGACGGCTGATGTCAAAAATGCACTACATACACAAATACACACACTAACTAAAAGACCCACACAAACAACAAAGAATATAAAATGAGTGGACTTTAGACATAAGTTTAGGAACACAATGCCAGAGCAAAAAAACCTCATCTGGCATAGTAATGCCATCCAATTATTGCATCATGCTACTTCCGAAATATCAAGGAACTGTATATTTTCGACTTGTCGTTATTCTTAAGAAAAACACGCAGAAAATTGGCATGCTTGCAGAGTTACCATGTATTTTTTTAAAGAAAACTTTTTATTTAAAAAAAAAAAAACTTAATTTTTCAACAAAAAACTTTTACCCTCTAAAGTGTCCAAATAATGAAAAAAAAACACTAAAATATATATTTTTAATTAATTTTTATGCAAAATAAGATAAACAAAACAAACAAAAAAAGTTTAACAACAACAGACTTCGTTTTTGAAACGATTTTGAGCAGATCCCCATCTTTTTTTTTTTTTAGCTTTTGTTGGAGCCTCCGATGTGTTTGTAGCGTATTCTAAGCTATTTTGTCCACTTGCTTCAAACTAAGAATATTCCATTATCCTTACCGTTTCTCTTTCAATATTTATCCATGCTTTTTTTAAATAGAAAACTGTTTAGAAAAAAAAAAAAAAATACAGGCATAAAAACATGGCTGTGAAGATAAATTTTAAAATATATCACCCTAGACACCAACCTTACCAATCAACAGACATAAATCCCATTTTAGTTTGGTCGCCCACGTTGCCTTTTTCCAGAAAAAATTTTGGTCATCTCTCAGCGAATCAACATTTTTCAAAATTTCAAGTGCGCAAAATTGTAAAAAACTACCTTAAACTCCCTCTGCTAAAGATTCCGTTAATGCAGGACTATAGAGTAGATCCTCCTACACAAATCCTATTTTAGTCTGGTCGCCCACGTTGGTTCCTTTCTTAAAAATTCTACTTTTAAGAACCCCAAACAAATTTAAGAATTCGTAACAGAGCTCTGTTAAATGGTACGGTTTGTGTCTAGGGTGATACATTTTAAAATTTATCTTCACACCCATATAAAAAAACTAGAATATTATTAATGTTAATATTGTATTGCCTCTATACGATTATTATTATTATTAAATCGATTATTATTATTAAATCGTATAGAGGCAATACAATATTAACATTAATAATATTATAGTTTTTTATTTCGGTGTGAAGATAAATTTTAAAATATATCACCCTAGACACAAACCTTACCATTTAACAGTGCTCTGTTAAAGCGTTAACAGAGCTATGTTAGGAATTCTTAAATTAAAACGGTTATAATTTCCTATTATTCCTGATGATCTTAACAACCTGTTAACGAAATATTGAATAATAAAACCAAATAAAATAAAAAAAGACCTCAAGCTTTATAAATATATTTCAAAAAATATTTTAATATATAATATTATCAATGCAGCACAGCTGTACAGGGTGTCTGATGACAAATTTATATTCTTAAATACGATTATTTTAAAAAACTAATAAACAGTGTGGAGGGTGGGTGGCGCCGTTGAATTATCGATTGTGCGGATTTGTCAGTCACGATGTGGGAGTGATCGAGTAAGCATCACGTTTTTTAAGAGTAATGATTCTTACGTAATTGCTCGTCGACAATTTTGTTCAACGTTCGGTATTCGGCGAATAAGTGATGGACCGAGTGCAAATTTAATTAGTTCGTCGGTGCTTCGGCTATGAATGCCCCACGGCCAGGGCCCAGTCCATCTTCAAGGACTCCCGAAAACATTGAACTGGTTGAAAAAAGCATTTTACGTGAAAATCCGCCACTTTCAATACGAAAAAGAGCGGCCTCACTGGGACTTCCAAGAGCGATTATTCATGAAATTTTAAAAAAGGATCTGAAGGATCTGGATGCCATACTCTTTAAAAAATAAAATCCGCATTTCCATTCCATCGTTCAATAATGCTCTTAATAAAACTTTGTATCAATTATTACGTTTTTTATTTAGGTTTGGAAATATAAATTTGCTACCAGACACCCTTCATTTAGGCTGCAGCCAACAATAACATTCATGTAAATAGAGATACACACCACTACTGGGCTCATACGAAGCAGTTATTTACCCAATCTAATTGGTTTTCTTTTCTAAAATACATAAAAGTAGTATAAAGTCAAAATTCCTCAACACCTACTTGGGTCAATATGTTTGCCATTTTTGTGTGCAGGTGGCTTTGCTTATAACACGTACATACTCGTTTTGCTTGTTTCTTACAATAACAATATTAGTGGTGGTGTTAAATTGAAATTAATTCTGGGATAATTTCCCAGTACTAGACCAAACACACACACACACACACATACACACAGACCTACAAATATATACAGTCGAACTTCTCTGTAACGTAGTAGCTGGGCTCCGACGAACTTGATCTTCTAATATATAGAAAATTTCTTAGTTCCCGTCCACACTTGTAATGTTTGTTGTAGCAATTCTAGGATTTGTTGGCGACAGAGGGGTGGTCAAGAGCTTGGGGACGGGTGCACGGTTTCCTGCTTTGTTATGCAACTTGGAATTTGAAGTATCCAGCAAAATATGCGTTCACTATAAAATTGGCATTTGCATGACTACTTAAGAACTTCTTTATCTGAATGAAGTTTTAAGGCCATCCGAAATGTTAACAAGATTATCACTTTTGAACTGAGGGAGAACCCATTCAACTCTGCCGATTAATTCATAAGAACAACAACAAAGTTCTGCACACGCATGATTTTAAAATTGCCAAACTAAAATTTCATATTGTGAACACTAATGCAATTTCAAAGAAGAACTTTTAAAAATTGCAAGTCTCAACGGAGACTTATTGAGCAGCTGTCATCTTTAAATATGCTCATTCTATTTCATGGAAACATTAACTTATTAATTCAATTATAGATTGTTCAGATCAGTGATGTTGAAAACCGGAGAAAATCGAAAACGAGATCTGTTGGTGAGAGAACTACCCAGCATACCTACCGTCTAACATTTGAAAAATTATATATATAATTTCTTAGGCAATATTTTAGATTTTGAAACAAATAATTATGTATTTTATTTTAAATGTACAGTGTTGTAAAAAATGCAATTAGTTTACATAACTAATGTTCATTAAAATAGAGTTCGTTATAGCCAAGTTCGACTGCATATTGAAAGCTTATCCATTAAGTACACAAATATTTCCTGAGTTTAATTTAATTAAATTGCACATACTTAACGCCGACACTTAAAATCTCTAAGCGTTCCGGTATTCATTGAAGTTTATTAGATTAAAACCAAATGTTGTCTGGGGCAGCACGCTGACACTTATAGTATAATTGTGGTTTCATATTATTGAATATTATGTCGTAAGTGCGTATCTACGCGTATGTATTAAAAAAAAAAATAAAACTAGTAGTGTGTGGTAGGTTGTTTTAATACGCACTTTATCAATTATTCTTCAAGTATGTTTCTCGTTTTTATTTTTCATTGTACTTCTCCTCTTCATCGTCATCATCATTATAATTTAATTTATTGACTTTACATGGGCAGATATATAAAGAGTGTCCCAAAATTAACGTCACACAGTTTTTAGTTTTTTTTATTGGAATTTTTTCTTTACTGAATCATAAAGTACATAGGATAGCATTATTCGATCGGGCAAATATAAACTATATGAATTACTGATTAAAATAAGATTTTTAATCAAGTACTTGAGATTTGTATGTGATTTGTTTATTATCGCAAGCAATCATCTGCAGAGATTTTTTACTTTCAAAAAGATCGTCAGCAATAACAACAAAAATCAATGTTCAGTGGCTAAAAAAATATTTAAAATATAAACATTTCTTAGAATAAATTTGCGCGAAATAAAGCTTATTGTATTTTCAATATAAATAAACGATTGAAAGATGTCGACAAATACCATCTACTGGCGATAAGATAAAAAAGAAATACTCATTTTGTTGAAGATTAACAAATATTATTCTTCTTTACTTTCTTTCTGTATTTCCACCACTCATTTAATGTAAAAAAATGTCGAAAGACCTTCAAGTAAAACCGAAAATAATTGCTTTTGACAGAAATTTAGAAAATAAATTGTTTTTATCAGCCTTATTCTAGTTGGCAATGTCGACGTCGACACCAAAACTTAGCATCTCTCAAATCGATAGGCAATATCTTTCAGTCAAAAGCTTAATTGACATTTACTGAAAAAGCAGAATTTTTTAAATGCCAATTTAAATTTCGTATAAAAGCCGCAGCATTTTGACGTAATAGGGGCTAAGATTTCGTGTCGTTGACGACGTCGACAACTGGCATAAGGGTGAATAAATTTCAACGCACAAATTTCATAAAAATAAGTATTATGGTCTATATAACTATAATGCTTCTAGTTTTTTTTTTTACCTCTTTTTATATAAATTACACTAATTATTTAAGCAGAAGGTCCAGTTTATAATGTGTGTGAAGATAAATTTAATTTTAAAAACCCAAGACACAAACCATTTACTTTAGCAGAGCTCTTTTTCTAGTTAACAGAGCACTGTTAACCACTTAACAGCGGTACTACATTTGATAAAAGTATGAAAATAATTGTTTATTCCGGAAATGTGGTGACATCCAGATGTATTCCACTACATGCAAATAGTGCGTCAGAAACACCTCTAAGGAGCAGAGAAGGTCGTATTACCCAAATAATTTTGGGATGAAAAATAATCTTAAATAAAGTGATTTTTTTTAATTGAATTTCTTCAGAGGATTTGTGGTCATTGTAGCAAAATGAACAATACTACACATATCCCACTAATATACAAATGGGGCGTAAGTGGGTAAAATTTTGTCCAAACTAAAAAAAAAAAATGGCTTTCACGGCTTTGCATGCACATGCACACTCGTTTGTCGAAATTTTCCAAAAAATGTGACTGAATTTCTTTGATACAGCGTTGAATCCCTTCCTTTTATGCACGGGTGGTTCTGGGCTCGTTGACATAATAGACCTGTGATTTCAAATAACCCCATAACAATAAATCGAATGGTGTTCAATCACACGATCTGATCACCGAATAGAGAGAGTAGACGACCTAGAAAATATCACATTCAGTAATTGAATTGTTTCACGGGTTGTACGACATGTGGTGCCGTCTTGTTGAAAGCACATGTTGGCCATATCAATATCACCCTAATTCGGCAGAAAGAGCTGTCTTATCATGTAGAGATTTATTCCAGCACCAGTAACAGCAGTCACTGCTTGAGCAGTCTTATATTCAAAGAATGTATGGTCCAATTATGCCTCCAGCCCAAAATCCACACCAAACAGTGACACGTGGATGTGGTTGCATTTGTTTTTCGACAACCACATGTGAGTTCTCAGAAACCCAAAGGCCGAAATTTTGTCAATTAGCAACAAATGTGCTTCATCGCTTAGGATGGTTTTGCTCGACAAGTTTTCATTATTTTTGAAATATTCTGCAATAATGCAAATACGTTGTTCTATCGCGTAACCCTCCATCTTTTATTAACCCTAAACTGTCAGCTGTCGAAATTTTTTTTTTTTTTTTTTATATGGGACCAGTACTCAGGAGATGACTGCTGGAACTATAGGAAAGGGATAGTAGGAGAAATGATAGGAGGTGAAGCTTAATTAATTATTTTTCAGCTCTGCTTTTGCACGTTCTTTGTTTATACTCGTAGCAGTGCTGAAGCTTCGGTTCAGTAGCCATTTTTATTATTATTTTACTTCGCCGGTGCTACACAATACCGGCAACAAATCCATATCTTGCCTTAATTTTGATACACCCTTTATATGTAAGTCTGCATATGTACTTAACTCCTCTGTCCAATAAATCTTCCACAGAATGGCCTTTATCATTAAAGTTTAACCTATTCATCATTTAAATGGTTTTATAAGACAAAAACCAATTTATTAAGTGCGCAATTAAATGAAATTTCTTTCGCCTCCACATTGAAGACTCTAAAGTACTTCAAGATGCCAAGATTTATTAATAGCGCACTTATTATTCTTCTTTCATAAGGACAAGGAATTCGCTTTACTAATTAACTGCAATTAAGTATACAAATTGCAATGCGTGTGTCTCTCCGCGGGAATATTAACTAAAAGAGAAAAATACATTTGCCATTCGGAATTATTAAATAAAAATTTAATTGTATTGTATTTTAAACAAAATATCAAGTGCGTATTTTACAATACAAATTAAATATTTATTTGGCGTTATTGTTAATGCCAGTGAATATATCGGGTGTTTTTGTTTTAGCTGAATGAGAAATAACTAGAACGACAGACGAGAATGTCTCAATGTGTGTAAAATTTCTGTACAGCAACTCATGATGATTTATTGTTAAACGTCAGAACAACGCTTTCAAATTGTGGAAGCTTTTAGAGCACTTCGTCCACTTTACGGTCAACATAGTCAGCCTAGTGAGCCAGTAATGCCTGCATTTCTTGATCGTTTTTGCACAAATTTTATTTTTCTCGACTCAAAACCTTCAACAAGACTAAGCGCGAAGTATTGAAGAAGACGCCGAAATCTCCATTCGTCGATACACGTTTGTCATTCCGTGGGTAATTCCTTTAAACTTAATTTCCGATAAGAATTCATATATTTTCAGACATTTAAAGAATAGAGAAGTTTATTGAGTCATGTCCATCTGCCCGTCTCTCTCTGTGTCCGTTGAAATCAACTTTTCGGCCAAACTAAACATCGCACAGAATTCGTTTTAGTAGATCTGAATCAGTTGTTATTTAAATTTAGCCGAATAGCTTCCGAGCTATAGCCGAAAAAGCACGACCACTTCGTTTTTTAACTTGAAATTTTAGTACCAAAACTTCCATACCTTAGAAACAGCTGTTGCGATTTTCGTGAAATTTATTCCGTGTCTGTGCACTGATATTTGGATCCGCTAGGTGGCTCTGCGGTCAATTTATAAGCTAAATATGTAATTTTTTTTATAGAATTTAGCAGATGTTTAGAAAATATAGTACATATGCCCAGTTATACACATGGAAAATCGATTTGAATTCAAAAATATGGGGTGTAGGGCGGTGTTCAATAAATATGTAAAAATACGGTCCGCCTAAACGGTTGAACTCATTTTAGTGGAATTTTGTTTACACGTTGATCCAAAAATTCGGTAAAATCAGGCACTGCTAAACGACTAGGCGGAAATTTAGACGAGTATGGCATATAAGATTCGACACAGCCGAATATAGCAATCTTTTTTTTTTTTAAATTAATCAGCTCAATATCAACGACATTTGTTTCCTACAACACAGCGCAACTTTGCAGCAATCGGTTTATTGCAAAATCAATTTGATGACTACTTCACTTCCAGTAGTGCTGCTGTTCACTGGTTCCTTGTTCGTACGATTTAATGCCGCTGGATTACCTTCTATAGGGCTTTATTAAGTCACTGAGTTATGCCGACAAACCAGCAACTGTTGAAGCATTGGAAGCCACCAAAGACACCATACAGCCAGATTTATTGGAAAAAGTGTTCGAAAATTGGACTGATCGAATGGACCATGTAACTCGTAACCACGGCGGACATATGGCGGAAATCATATATAAAAAATAAATGCCATGAAATTATCTACCAGATTATTTATAAAGAAAAAAATTTCATTCCAACAAAATTTCCTTCTTGTATCGGCTGGTCCAACCAAAACGAACGATATTAATTGTAAATAAAAAAAATTTTTTGCATTATGATACACCACTAATTTCAGTTGTCTTCGTTGAGTTGTTACTGGTATTATGATTTAAATTATAAAAGCTTAACGAAGACAACTAAAATTGGTTGTGGACCATAATACAAAAAATTAGTTGAGTTGAGTTGTGAATCATGATAGGGGCAATAGTAAACCATTGACCTTGGCTATCATCTCTGAAACTTCCCGTTAAGCTTAAGCCAAATGCGTGTAGAAAATCGATTTGATAAGAAATGATGGGGAGAATTAAAAATAAATACTTTTTCGCAAAATTTTCGACACCAATATATTTCGAAACAGTTTACAGGTTGTGGTGAAATATTTTTTTAGTCTATAAAAATTAGAGAATATCTAAAATCTAAAGTTTAGGAAGACTTTTGAAGTTATTAGAAAAAATAATCGATTTGTTGGTATAATTTTTCATCAAATTGGCAGCAATTGACGTTTCATTTCGAGCTGGCTCGATTTTGAACTACTAAAGGCTGGTCCAATCAAAACGCACAATATTTTAAGTGTAAATAAAACAAAATGTTTTCAAAGAATTATCTTAATATTTTTTATTATGCTAGAACGATCTATGACAATTATGCGTGAAACAAAATATCGACCAAATGATCGCCACGGCTACGCTGACATACGTCTACCCGATGGTCGATATTTTCAATGACTCTGAGACATAATTGAGGTCCAATGTCGTTAATGTGCCGAATTATCTCAGCCTTTAGCTCTTGAATTGTTCATGGCTTATTGACGTATACTTTTTCTTTTAAATATCGCCAAAGAAAGAAGTTCAACGATGTCAAAACACATGATCGTGACGGCCAATTCCAATTCGTCATGTTGTGAGATAACACGGCCATTGAATTTCTTGCCCCAAAGAACCGTTATTTTGTTGGGTGTATGGCAAGTGGCTTGCTCCTGTTGGAGCCGCATATCGTCCAGGTCCATATCATCAATTTATGGCCACAATAAGTCCGTTATCGTCTCGCGTTAGCGTACACCATTCACAGTAACTGATTGGCCAACCTCATTTGTCGAATTAGTAATATTGGATCACCCGCTATTATCATTTTATTTACTCATGCAGCTAAAGAAACACCCTCTATACAACTTAAAACAATAAACAAAGCAATTAAATACAAAATATTCAACATTTCACTAGACATATAGATTGAACATGAAATTACTGTCATGACAATAACTTTTCCAAGAAGGAGGTGTCCTTAAAACTTGCTTCAAGCTCACTGAGCTTAAGAGCTGTGAAGAACTACAAAAGTAGAAGTGATTAAAAAAGAATTTTTATTTTTGTTACTCATAAAAATATTTAACTGCAAACGGAAACTTTATAAATATTACATAAACTTCTTCATATTTTGATTTCTTTGCTCAAGTTTGTTGAAAGTATTCCTGTTGATACTTTTTCGTTTCACATTTTATCATTTCACAATTTATTAACAAAACTTTATATTTTAATATTACGATTGCTTCTTATTCTTCTTATTCTGCTTTATCTTCATTAGTTTTAATAAATTGATATTTGTTTATTTGTTTTATGGCAAAAAAAAAAAAAAAGAAATGAAAAATTAAAAATAAGTTTCTGCAGATTTATATTGCTTTTTGTTTTAAAAGCTTTAAGCTGTGGGCTTAAAAATATTTTTAAAAATTTTCGAGTAGCACAAGAATAAATATTTGTTAAAAATATTTTCTGAGAAAATAAGATAATTGATTCAAATATTTACTTTTCTTAATGCAATAACTAATTTAAGTGTATTTGTTTTTTTGCCATCATAAAGCATGCAAAAGCTCAAGTAAATATTTTAAATATTTAATCGGCAAATCCTATTAAATCTTAATGGTAATGTTTTTATTTTTAAACCTACAGGTAAATGAAATACTTGAGAAAAAAATAACACTCGGGCAATTAGTGAGTAAATTCTTGTTCGACAGTGTTAGGGTAGTGATGGTGAATTGTTTAGAAGGCCTTAGCTGTTATAAAGAGCTTTCAAATGGGTCTATTAAATGTCCGAGAGAAACGATCAAATAAATACGTCAAACACCAGTGATGTTAACTTTTTCGCAACAAAACGCACTGTTCGTACATAAGGAATGCACTAAGCGCGATAAGTATGTTTGCATGTACATGCAGTGGCTCTCATTAATATTCGGTATTTTACTTAAGTTCTTCATTTTGAAATGAAGTGTATGGTGTTTTTAAAATATGTTCTTTTATAAAAACCATTAACATATCATAACTCTTTTCTGTGTTACATACATACATACATTCATATTAGAGTTGTGTCGTTCAGCTCTGAGCTATCTCAATTGAACGATTCAGTCAATTGAGCGAAGTGAGCGCTCACTTTTTTTGATGATTCCAGTTCAGTGCAGAGCGCTTGCCATGTTAATTTTTTTCGTTCATTTTATTGGTCTCATCAGTGCTACCAGAACCAAAAAATTTTCTTAAATAAAATTTCTATGATGCCTGATGCTATAAACACAACGGGACGAACGACGAATTTTTCGTAATGAATATTCGTCGTTGTAAATAAAACACATTTGTGTAAATGAAAATACACACAATATGTACGTTGGACGAAATACGTCGTGCACAACGAACTTTGCGATAGGTTTATTTCTATTTCTTACGCCGACGAATGACGAATAAATTGGTGCAGAGTGGCCGTTTTCCTTTTACATTTTTTAGTGTATAGGAAATAAATTAACTTTTTGCTTTAAGAATTGTTTTCTTTTTTATTTACAGGACATAAATTCAATAACCACTTTTTTAATTATATACAGTATTGTTTTAATTCGTTTTTGTCATTATTTCATCTTCTCATATCAATGTTTTTTTTTTTTTTTTTTGTTGAAATATGGTCACACTGTCACCTGCTAAATGTAAACAACAATGTATTAGAAAATTCATTAATTAATGAAAATTGGTGGAATTTGATTGAAATAAAAGTTTCTACCATCATGAACATGATGTTTATAATTTTAATAAGCCGCTCAAAACGTAAAATGTTTTTGTTCATGTTTTAACAATTTTTATTTATTTATGTATCTAAATAACATATAATTTTAAATGACATTAACAGCTGTTATTTTCGCTCTAATTGTGTCTTATTCGACGAATTTACGCAACGAATTCTTGATGATAAGTTCGTCGTGCTGTGCGAAGTTCGTCATTCGTCACAATTGTGTTTATACCATGATGCGAATATTTCACGTCATTGGCGATTTAGTGCAAACACTATTTTTTCTTAAATAAATTTCTGTCTTGTAGTTTGTATTTATTGGATTTAAGTTTCAATACTTCAATAATAATAATGTAAATTTTATTAAAATTTTTTATATATATTTATATTAGTCTATATAAAACATTTCACAAATTTCCCTAAAATATCAAATTTCAACACCAAAAACATATTTTCTCTTTCTACTACTGATTAAAGCTGCCTTGGTGCAGTATTTGATTGAATCAAATGAGCTAAAAAAATCAGTTCAGAAACAAAATCAACTGGGCGACAATTTCAACTGATACTACTGAGCTACTGAACGAACTAAACCAGCTCACCAAAAACAGCTGAACTGAAAAGAGCGCTCACTTCAAAGAGCTCATGAACCCAACTCTAATACATATGTAAAAAATATGTAACAAGAGTACATTTTATTTCAAAATGAGTAACTTAAGTAAAATACCGAATATTAATGAGAGCCACTGTACATCAGTGGTGTTCAAATATAAAATGAAGATGTATTGGTGAGAGCATTTGCCCAGCAAACATAATGTCAAACGTTTAAAATAAGAAAGAATTTGCCAGCTATATACAACTTATTAAATGAATGTAATTTAAATTTTATGAAAAATATAAGAGCATCAGGGACCATAAATAGCAGTTATCAATTTCAATAAATAATTTTGGAACACTTATTTGGGGGGGAAAAAAAAAAAACAAAAATAAATTCATATAAAACAGTTTTTTTGGGATTAAATATTAGACTAAAAAGTTTAACCATCTGCCATTCCTCATTATAATTTTTAAAATCGCTTTGAAAATTTTAAATTAAACATTCCATGTTAATACTTGCATGGCAATTGCGAATTAATAAAATATTTTTTAAATTCAACTTAGTCCTTTTATTTCGCTGCTTGGAACAAACGTTTTTCATGTCTGAAAATATTTGTTCGCATAAGTAAGTAGTGAAAAAAAATGATAAATATTTTAAATACATTTTTTTGAGCTGGGGACATATCGCAACATCTAAATTTTTCCAAAACTCTAGAGTTCTAATTTTATCGAAATCTTTTACCTCAGATCTAAGTATTATTAGCTCTGATTGAAACGTATTCATTACCCGCTTTTAATGTTTTGTAACATAAAAGGCATTGAATGTTTTGAAAAGCATCGTTTACCATAAAATACTTTGCACATTTCATTTCGTGAACTTTTTTTATTTTTTGAATTTTTTTCATATTCAATTCTAATTGAATCGCGTGTGTTTATTGTGCTTCGTCCAACAAGAAACAACAACAATGCTTAATAAAAAAAAATTACAATAACCATCCGCATGTGTCTTCATCGCCGACCGAATGAAAGTTTTTAAAAGAGAATAACAACTGTCTGTGTAAATTTTTCAACAAAAGTTGTATGTGGCGAACATCACTGCTGTACATACATTCTCAGAATTATTACAGTAACGGACTGTAGCTTATTCCAGAAGTATTCCGTGGTTCGTACTTGGTTTAGAATGAACCAACATGCTTCGCAAGTAGTTTCAATCATGGTTGGTGTACGAACCACGAATGAGAGAGCGTATCACAAATATTGCTGTCCGTCTGAACATGGTAAAAATTAGTTGTGTACCACAGATATGGGAGTACATTTTGCAATATAAATTCAAAATGGAAAAAGTAGTAATTAGTTGTTTTACAGGTCTAGAAATGCGTTAAATTGCATTAAACACCTTGTGAATGCCCTACTAGAGCAGCCAGTTAAGAAACGTGCTTTTTTATGGTCATCCAAGCCCAAGTGATTAGATATATTGTGTAGTGGAACCAATAAAAGAATATATTTTATTTAAGTTTGGTTTTATGTGAGCTCCGTAAAAGAAGCTCACTTAAATATTTATTGAATTTGACTTAGAGCTCCGTGTGAAGCTCGCTAAGTGTTGATTAATTATTCTTGACATTTTAAAATTAACTCTACTTATATACTAACTTATGAGTAGATTCTAGATTTATAATTTGAGTGACATTTCATAATGCACTGAAATTCTTATGCTTAAGTTTTCTTATAGCTATACATATAAAATAAATTAATTGTAATTATGAAGCCTGGGAATTATCAGTGTAACGTGATTAGGGTAAAGTTATTTTACCTGCTTGCCGCTAACAACAAGAACATAAACAAATGTGAATTCATATGCATTGCATATTAAATGCATATGCAATGCAGACCTTACGAAATATTGCACTTGAGGAATTTGGGTTATTTGACACCCCTTTGTTTAATGTAAATGTGTCGGCATTTTTAACTGTTTGTTGCGTTACTTGTGTGTCGGCTGCATTGACAAACTGTGCATGCTACAATTGCATGCAGCATGATTTATTACCGTTTTACATATTGTCTTTATAGCAACCATTCAAAGAACACGTTACGTATGAGTGATATAATTTGCAGCAGTTAACAGCGCGAATGCATTTATTAATCATACGTTCGCGTCAAGAATAAATTAGTAAAATGCCAAATTACATTTACTGCACATTATTGTTTCTTTGATGAATTCAGATTCAAAGAACACGTCACGTATGAGTGATATAATTTACAGCAGCTACGTAACACGCGTAGATATTTATTAATCATACGATGGCATGATGCTGAAAATAGTAAAATGCCAAATTTTCGTTTTGTGCTGCAGCTTGTCCATTTTACAGATTCTTTGAAGAATTCAGTTTTTTTTTCTAATTATTGATGCGTGAGCAAAATGGGTTATGCTACTAACGATTTCTACGTCAACTGTTTTAATAAAGTTTTAATAGTAGAAATCACGGTGAATAGAAATCAGTTTTATTATTAACACAGAGAAACATATTTTTTTTTAATCCTACCAATATGCTGTGTTTATTTATGAACACATGCAAGGCTTTTCAGTATATTTTTAACTACACTATAACAAAATTCTTCGTGTCGCTATCAAATGCAAAGTTTAACAAAATTTTCTCTCTATTTACATTAAAATTGTATTTGCAATATTTCATACGCTTCACAAATGTTTGTTAAAAATATCTGTTCTAACTTTGGTTAGAAAATTTTAATTAAAATAGCACAACTTTTAATCGTAACTGAATTTTGAAAAGCATCTGGCATCAAAAGCACCATAACCCAAGTAAAATGTACAATATTATTTGTGCACAGCCAATCTTCGTTTGGTGTGCACACAACAACATTGCAACACTGGCCTATTGGCAGCATATAAAACGGCTAAAATTCACAGACTTGCAAACATGCAGCTCAGTGTGTTCATAACTGTTTCATAGGCAGCCGTTATAGTTCAAGTTTAAAGTTCTATACATACGTGTATTTTATTTTTGTTCGCAATGACATCTGAAATTAAGGCGAAAAACAGTGAAGAAAAAAAAAAAACAGAAAAGCAGAGTAGAACTTGTACAGCATGGGTTCATGGTTTCCATATTATTTCGAGTTGTATTTATGTGATAATGTATGGCTGGGAGTTTCTTTTTTTTTTTTTTTTTTTTTTTTTTTTTTTTTTGGTAAGAAAAAGAAAAACAAAGAAAAAACTTTTTCAACCAGCAAGTACATGTGGATTTCAACGTTACGAACATCATTAGCATTAACTATTTCCTCATAGTTAAAACGCTGGAATTTGTCGTCGTCGTCTCCGTCGATGTCATCATCATCATCTGCAGCAACAACCACAAATGTTGTCATCATCATCATCATCATCATCATCGTCGTCGTCGTCTAAATGTTGGCACTCAACTCAAGTGAGCCAACATTAGCATCATTAGTTCACTGTTTATACTCGTAGATAGTATTTTCTCCTAAAAGTGCTGAAGATGAGTCTTTCAAAGCCAATAACACATTCGTACGATGACAACTTGTACATGGAGTGTTTGTTAAAAATCACATGCTGGCACTTACACTCGGCACACACACACACACACACACAAACAAACAAACACATACATACACAAACATTCACTATGTAGTGTTGATAGCAAATGTCAGTTGTTAAAGTGTTGTCAAAACTACTTTTAGCGAAATTAGTGGTAAATAAAGATGCGTGTACATATTAATGGCGAGCACTGTACATATGTAAATTAATGCCATAATTTAAATACCATTTATGCTGTTTGAAACAAAAAACCGAGGTTTCGTGTTGCATATGTTTTTGATTTAACACAGATTTATTAATGTGGCATTTTGAAAATATTTGATAATGGCTGTTAAGAATTTTCTGTTTGTACGCGTGTAATTTGCCTCATTTAAATTTGGACATCTTATGTTAAGGCATGTAAAATGTAATTTTTTTTTAACTCTTCTCCAGCAAACATTGAGTAAAGTAACGTTCGATATTAAATATTGGGGGATTAATATTTCAGAAGAACCGTCTAAAAGAACTGGCAACAAATAGAAGCTATTGATTCCCAGCACATTTGCAAGTTGGGAAATTTGAATTAAGTTTTCTTATGATAAATTAAATTCCCCTTACCGCCCACTTTTTTCCAGATGTTCACCCTTATTCTAAATTTCGATTACGTTCCCGCATTCAGTTACGCACGGCTCAAAAAAGGTATTCTGCTAAAAAAACTTAATCGAAAGAAAAAAAAGAAGAGACGAGTATGCTTAAAGCAGCAGCTTTGCTATGAAACGTGTGAAATAAAGGAATAGAAAAAGCAAGCAATTTTGTCAACATTTCAGTAAAAACTTAAATTTAGTGAAAAAATAAAAACAGTGCTAAATGAAATAAATAATAAAGAATGAAATATAGTGTGGAACTATAACATCATATATTAATAAAAGTGAAGTACGGAAAGAAATAAAAAAAAGGCAGAATATAAGTAAACAGTATTTGTGCCCAAATTATTCCACTCTGAAGAAATCTGTAGAGGCGGAAGTGATATTTTAATACATAAAGTTTATTTATTATTTAATTTCAAGAAATATTGCAATCGATATCAGCGGCATTGTTTCGAGAAGAGGAAAATAACGCGCTCCAGAATACGGAGTCAAGAATTTTAAAAGCGTTTTCTTATGTTAAGGTGTTAAATAAATTTTTAACATTTCAGTACAACAAAAACACATTTTAAAATTAAATTTATTACATTTCATTCAATTTGAAAAATAAAAAAAAAAAAAATTAAGTTGAAAAATGAAAAAAAAAATTTTTTTCATCGTCAATGTTTTCATATGTCAGAGCTAAAAATTCAAATTTCAGGTTGAAAAATGAAAAATTAAAAAACTGTCCGTGAGTTAGCTAGAAATTACAAAAACGTAGTTTCGATCATAATGCAGAAGACATACAATCGAAAAGAAATGGAACGCTGAATACCAAAGTTGGCAAACGGAGAAAATTTCGATTCGAATCGAAACACAGAATAAGGCGTAACGCCCTATTCAATAGTTTTACTGCCATTCTACTCCAAATCTTAAGAAATTTCTATTGTCTTTGTGTGGGAGGTCAGTAACGTTACTCTTTTTTTTTATCTGTGTTCCGCAATTCTCATTTTTGCTTTGAAATTCGCACTATTCAACTCGAAGTTTTCTGCAGATGTGTTCACATTGTCGGTGAAAAATGGCATTAAAAAATTAAAAATTGCAAAACTAGAATTGCATAATGTGAACACTACATTTTTTTTTATCTGGGACCAGCACTCAGGAGATGACCCCTACACACATATATATATATATATATATTTATAAATATTTCATAGCAAAAAATAAATTATTTATTTATTTAAGTGTTGAGTCCAAAAATTAGTTTAAAATTTCATTGCATTGATTAAACTTTTAATTGAAAAATTTTATTATTCTAATTCAATTTGTTTATTAAAAACAAAATAGTAACATTTTGTTCTGCGTCGCTGAAGTTATTTATCGTTGTAGAATTGTGGCCTACGATATTCACCACCAGCGACCAGTTTGCCAATATGTACCCCAGTGTGAGAAAAGGAGGCTCGCCAACTAAAAATTACTGATCTACTGCAATGCTTTTAACAGGGACTAGTTCACTCAATAGTTTTGTATCAGTTCCTTTTTCCATAGAAAAGTTTTACGCTCTCTATGCTGCAATTCACCTGCAAATAATCTTGGACTACGTGGACAGGAGGTGAAGCTTAATATATTATTTTGCAGCTCTGCTTTTGCACGTTCTTTGTTTATTCTCGTAGCAGTGCTGAAGCTTCGGTTTAGTAGCTATTAGCCGAAGCCGGTATTGTTCAGTGACCAGTGACTATGCCTTCGCCACTGAAACCTTCCGACAACAACCGACACACAAAGACACACTAATGCACATCAAAAAAAAATGCTTTTGTTTTTTTTCTCTTTTTATAATTTTAGTCTGAAACTGGGGTTGAACCCAGGTCTGTTTTGGTTTTGTAGTCAACGTGCAGACTACTTCAGCCATCGCCATAAACACTGATATACTAGAACGCAGTAGACAGATCACGATTGGCGTTTCAATTTCGGCAGTAATTTATTCACATATCGTTTATTTTAAATTAAGAAAAGAATAATTATCTAAATTATTAACAAACATACAAACACACGTAAAGATGCGATTATAATTTCTATGTCTTTTTCGCTGTATTCTCTGGCGGACAAGAATTTAAATATCCTCCATCTCTCATACGATTAAATGAGGCAATTGGATCATAAGTTCTAAACAATTTCAAAACAAATACTTTGGCATGCACATTCACATTGACAGATATTTCAGATATTATTACTTACGAATAAAAATTGGCATAGCTGGCTTTCAGAGGCAAATGACGAAAGTAATAGTAAAGCACGCCGGATGTAATCGAACATAACACCGCTTCGACACAAATTCTTATACATTTACGCCGATGATAGCCATGCATGGGAAACTTTGGTGTCGGCATGATGATGCAAATGTTTTTGACAAATTGAAAGTAATTCGAAGTAATGGAAGTAAGGAAAATATGAAAATTAATTTTAGCTTAAAATTTGTGTGCGTATTTGTTTATTTTTCTATTTTTAAATAATTTTAGAATTTATGTGACATGAAATTGAAAGTTCAGTCATTGAGAACTTTTTTTTTTATACTTTTTCTCAATACCAAGGCGAATTGATACCAGGTACAACATCAATCGAAAATCGTTGTGTATTATCAAAGTAATTCATACAATTTGACATTGAAATAAATATTCGGCCAGCTGGGCTATTGAGTTGACCTGTTTTTTTTTTTTTTTTTTTTTTTTTTTATAATGCACATCAGAAAATTGCGAGATGTTTATTTTTATTTTAAAATTTTAGTCAGAAACTGTGGTTGAACCTAGATCTGTTTTTGGTTTAGTAGTCAACGTGCAGACTACCATTCATCGTGCCATCGCCACCCTCATTCGCCTTGCTCAATACCCAACAAACACGAGATGTTGACCCAACGACAACAGCTGTGTATGGGTACGGTAGCACTAATCGCTAACAGAAAATATTATTACTGATATGGCAACGCTGACGGCTATGGCATTATTTCAAGTCACGTCTAATTTAATACATTTAATGCAGTAAATTTACATTGAAGTAAAATCCAATTCAATTCTGCACATACTTAATTTTTCTATAAAAAAGAAATAATATGACGACAATTACCCAGCATCGTTTCCTTTGATTGCTGTTATTAAACACAGTCATTTTCTCGAAATAAAAATTTTAAACTAAAAAACAAACAGAAACAGAAAAGTTCACATTAAACAAAACAGCAAATGATGCGTCTCCTGTTGACAGGTTATTCAACCCAACTTTTTATAAAATGAAATTGTTTCAAATAGATTTGAGTTGAGTCGTGCTACACAATGGAAAAAAAAATTCAAAAAAAAGTGTTTCAAACTTTTCCAATTTTTTTTGGTTTTTTTTTTTTCTTACTCATTCCTTTTGTTTGTTACCCAACTTGTGCCAAATTCAAACGTTTCATTGAAAAGTTGGAATTGTTGCAGAAGTATGAAAAACAACATCAATGAGAGATTTTAGATGACTCTTGGTATGAATGAAATTGATGCTGGTGGAAATAGTGGCAACTATTGTTGGTTGGGCCCCTGTTGCTGCCTGCTTGTCTAGCTACAACTCCTTCAGGCAATTGACTTTTTGGCAAACTATACGCATAACTGTCGAGTGTGTAACTATTGTTTGCTTGATTTTTATGTTTGTTTTTTATTTTACGGCTTTTTAAAAACCTTTGTGGTGTTTTGCTCTTAAATTCTACTATGGAGCATGCTTGTGTGTATGCGTGGCTGTGCGTTTGTATTTGTGTTACGGTCTCACCGGAATATGCAACACACTTAAATTCAAATTTTTTTTTTCTCTTTGTTTGCATGTCCTTTACAGATTTGTGGTACTTTCTTTTTGTGTCGTTTGAATTTTTCTACGACAGAATGGCAGAGTTTCATTCTTTTCGAAACACTGGAAATTTAAACAAAACTATTGGTTGGTTTTATTTTTCGGTATGAAATATTGCAGTCGAAAGTTGCAGTACAACTAAATTGCATGCATCCGTAAAAAGCACCGTGCAAAACAAATTTTAACTTCAAACGAATATTTTTTGCCTAAAAGAAATAGTTTTTGAAAAACCTCAAAAGTTTTCGACTGCAATTTGTAACACTAAAAAATGCATTTTATATACAACACAATCTCCAACTATATTAACAGCAGTAAAATTTTTTCAACAGTGGCATATAAAGTGCCAAATATAAGTTGAAGCTCTGCTATACGCTAAGTGACTCTGGTACTGATTGGAATCTGTTGCTGATTTCGAAATACTGAAAGTCTTCAATCCATTTCGGGTTTTAAATTTATAAATTTTCGGTTTTTAAAATACAACAGCGGATTACATAAAAAGTAGCCTGTTGAAAAAGTCCTGTTTTAAAAGGTGCCTTTTAAAATTGTAACTTTTTTAAAAAAAAGTAGCTTTTCTAAAAAAAGGAAATTCCCTTTTCCAAAAAAAATTATAAATTAAAACAGTACACTTTCACAAAAATTTTAATTTTTGAAAAGTGCCTTTTAAAAAAAATTATATTGTATACGAGTATTTTAAAAAAGTACCTTTTCCACAACGTCTGTTTTCATAAAATTCCTTCTTAAACAAGATCTTTTTAAAAAGCTTTTTAAAATGTATATTTTTTTTTATAATAAATACAATAAAAGTATCTTTTCAAACAACTACATATTCCAAAAAAGTACCTTTTTGAAAAGGACCTTTCTCAAAACAGTATTTTTAAAAAAGTATTCCTTTCAAAAATTACGTTTTTCTCAATATATAATCTCTTGAAAGAACTATCTTTTCCAAAATAGTACCTTCTTATAAAAGTATTTTCTTCAAAAAGTACCCATTTCAAAAAGTACCTTTTTTAAAACAAATCTTTTTTAAGAAGAACTTCATACAAAAAATAAGTTTTTCAAGAAGTATCTCTTCAAAGAACTACATTTTATAAAAAAAGTACCCTTTTTAAAAACGAAGTAATGTTTTTTTTTTAAAGTAAATACAATAAAAATATCTTTTGAATTAACTACTTTTTCCAAGAAAAAGTACATTATACAAAAAAAATAAATTTTAAAAAGGACGTTTCACTAAAAGGGCTGTTGTTACAAAAGTACTTCTTTCAAAAATTACTTTTTTAAGAAAATATCTCTTCAAAGAACTACCTTTTCCAAAAAGTACCTGCTTAAAAAAGCACTTTCTACAAAAAGTACCCCTTTTAAAAAGAACTACATTTGCGAAAAAAGTACCTCCTGCAAAAACTAGCTAATGGTTTTTTTTATAGTATGTACAATAAAAGTGTTTTTTCAAACAACAACTTTTTCCAAAAAAAGTACCTTATTCAAAAATTACATTTTTTAACATGAACCTTTCTCAGAAAAAGCATTTAAAAAAGTACTTCTTACAAAAATTACTTTTTTCCAAAAGTATCTCTCCAAAGTACTACATTTTCTAAAAAAAGTACCTTCGCCTAAAATTAGCTAATATTTTTTTATATTAAAAACACAGTACTTTTATAAGAACTACCTTTTACAAAAACTACCTCATTCAAAAAGGACATTTTTAAAAAAGAACCTTTCTCAGAAAAAGAATTTTTAAAAAAGTACTTCTTTCAAAAATTATCTTTTTCAAGCGGTTTCTCTTCTTATAAAAGTACTAGCTTCAAAAAGTACCTTATTCAAAACAAGACTTTTTAAAGAATTACTTCTTACAAAAATTACTTTTTCCAAAAAGTAAATCTTCAAAAAACAATAAAAGTATCTTTTATAAGAATTACCCTTTCCGATAAAAGTACCTTATTCAAAAAGTACATATTTCAAAAAGGATCTTCACAAAAAAGCTTTAATAAAAAAGTAAATTTTTCCAAAAAAAGTATTTAAAAATTATCAGTTTAAAGAACTTTCTTTTCCATAAAAAAACCTTTTAAAAAAGTACTTTTATTAAAAAAGCACCTCTTTTAAAAAGGACTTTTTTTCAAAGCAATCATTTTTATACAGGTACTTTTTTCAAAAATTTTACTTTTTTCAATAAGTAGCTCTTCGAAGAACTATATTTTCTAAAGAAAATACCACCTTCAAAAACTAACTCTTTGTAAAAGTACCTTCTTCAAGAAATACCTCCTTAAAAAAATTACCTTTCTTAAAATGTATATCCTCTCAGAACTACCCTTTTTAAATAGCATCTTTTTCACAATGTACCTTTTTATATCTAAAAATTTCCAAATAGTACTAAAGTTTTTTTTTTGACATTTCTTTATTAGTGTTTCAGACAACTTTCCAATCAACACATAAAAAGGAAAAGAAAAAAAATTTTTTTTTAAACCCAACTATAATAATTCCGATTTACCATTTGCAGGTCACTGTACTGCTTTGTCTTTGCCGACATGGTTAGGCAGGTGGACGAAATGAAAATTGCATCGTTGTGGTTCATGAGGCATGTAGTGGAAAATACACTCACTTTTAATTTAGTTTTTCTTTCAAGCCCACCATTTGAAATGCACAATCTGTGAAAGAGCTGCCAAATACTTTGATCAGCGTCAAAAACATCAACAGGAATCTTTAAACATGCCACTGGTATTGCACAAAAATCTTCTTGACACACTAAATGACTTTTTCTTTTTATCCTTTTCCTTTTTTTTTTTTTTTAATAAACAATAACATATTCAAGCATTCACTGTCACGCAGCCATTCTTTCATGATTGCGTTCCTATTTACGTTCAGTCATACGTGTTGTTGCCCATTCAGTGCAGAAATCTCATGTTGCATGTTGAAAGGTGCAGAATATAACAACGTTTTCATTTAAAACTTTATCGCAGCACCAAAAAAAAAAGAAAACAAAACAGAATTGAATTGGAAAAACTCCATTTAACTTCATTGTATCATGGAACTTATATCCTGCGAAAATAAAAGTCAAGAAAATATCAGCTACCAAACACAAAACAAAACTTTGTCCAATTTTCTGCCAAGATCTTTAAGTTAAATGGTGTGAATAAGATATTTTCTACTGGTATTTATATCTCAATTTAAAAAGAAATATATATATATATATACTCGTATATGTATATATTTATCTTTTTATTGCAAAACTTTGACTATCGCTGGCTGCAGCTCTCGCAGATGTTGATTTTGAAACGATTTTGTATTGAGAATATATTTTGCAGTTTGTCCCCCTTCATTGTTTTACATTTTCAGTGTGGCAACTGTTTAGTTTTATTTATTTCATTTTTGTATTTGGTCATGTGTAAAGTTGGGATAAAGGAACTGAAAGTTTGTTAGAAATAAAAATACATTTAAAGGGTGTGCTAATTTGAGGTTATAACTTCAAATGGCTTATAGTGTTTTCACACTGACTGGTTTTAAAGCAAACGTTGGTTTTACGATAAAACATGGTTTTACCATATAAAAATATTTTCTTAAAACCATCTTAAAACTTGTTTTAAATTGCTTTTAAGTTAATTTAATGAAATACAACCTTGATGTGCATGTACTAAAGGCAGTGCTACCAAGTTAAAATATTGAAAACAGCTGGCAATTTAAATGGTGGTTATGAAATAAAAAAAATTAAGGACAATTTGGTAAATAAAGTCAATGAAATAATTTCAAATAATGGACGCAGCAACAACAACAATTAAAAAGTTTAAAAAAAGGGAAGCTCTTGGGTAGAGCATAATGAAAATGCTTTCGTCGAGTTGTATGAAGGAGAAAATAAATGAAATTTTATTTTTTTTATTACATACACTGTGCGTTAAAACCTGATTTAATTAAGCTTACAGGGAGAACGCAAAATCAGCTGTTTACGGTTTTAACGTTAAAATCAGGTTTGGTGTGTAAACACTATTAAAACTAAAAATGCATTCAAAACGGATTCAGTTTTTGATACCAATCTATTCGTCAGTAGTCAGCGTGTTGGCTCTGCAACCAAAAATACCCAGGTTCGATTCTCAGCCATGTCAAATCAGAAAAAAGTTTTTTCTGAGTTTTCTGTGCTGAGGATGTCCTTCGTCGGTATTTGAGATATAAAACGTCGGCGAAGGAAAATAATTAATAAAATGGCGCTCCGCTGAGCTTAGAAATAATGCGTCAAAATTAACATCAGAGACGCCGCAGCTTTGCTCTGTAATTGTCCAAGAATTAAGCTCTATTTTCCTACCACTTTCACCACCTGTCTATGCTTTACCCTGTCACTCTATCTAGTTCCAGTGCAATGCATTGCATATGGAGGGGATAACCCCTGAGCACTGGTCCAAGATAAAAAAAAAATGTTTATGAACTTATATTGAAAATGTTTTATTTTATTTTCCTGAAATAAATGTTGAACTTCTGTGATTTTGACGTTTATAGTCAAAATACATCATAATTAATGGATCAAGAAGTTTATTTTGAATTTTTTGTCGCTTAAAGGCCTATAAAATTTTAGGGGCTAATATTTATTTAATATTAATTTACAAATAATTCTATATTATCTCTTAAGCTTCGTCGTCGTGCAATACATTGCATATGTAGAGGATAGCTCCTGAGCACTGGTCCAAGAAAAAGAAATATGGCAATTTAATTTTCAAATGAAAACCGCAGCATATCGACGAAACAGAGGTCAAGCTTTGCTGTAGACGTCGCTGTTGACAACTGCAATACTACCGTATCTCAGCAAGTTGACAGACGTGCACTCAGCAAGTTGACAGACATTCACTATTTTTACGAAATGATTTGGTCATCTCGTCCATTGAGTTGCTCTTTAGTTGATTGTTGCGTATGCCAAGTCTTTCAAATGATCTTAAATAAAATATGCGAACGGCGTTACATTATAAAAATTAGACGGCCAATGGTTACAGAATTATTCGGAACCTAGAATTTTTCATGTAGCAAACCGTTTGTCTTACTTTGGGGTTACACGATCACGTTTTGCCTATCAAGTCAGTGATGTTAACTCTTTTATTTGGATTTCCGTACAACCCTAAAAAAATATAACCGTTTTAGGTAGAATTAAAAAAAAAAAAAATTAAATGAAAAAATTTGCAGCGACTCATAGTTTCCGTGTAAAGGGCCTATGGAATTTTAATGTAAAAGTGTAAATGTGCCTTGAGTTACTAACAGAATCAGCTCTATGATGTATAGATTTAATGAAGAATTTACAGTTTACTATTTTACATTAAATAGTAATTTTTGTGGCAATGAGTTTTTTTAAGCTCTTTAACGTATGTAGTTCAAAGTGGGATTAATTTTTCTTTACTAAACAGCTGTTAATATTTTTCAATTGTGTCTCTTTCGTTTGGTGGTATTGCAATTTGTAAGTACTTTAGTTTTATTTTTACTTCTAAATAGTAAATAAATATTTGTATATATATATATATATATATATGTTTCATGCAAAATGGATGAAGTTCTGGTGCCTCCGTAGTCTAGTGCATGAGCATTAGTCTTATCAATATGGAGTTGAGGGTTCGATTCCCGCCTAGACCCTGGGTTTTTATAAGAGTTTCGTAGAGTTTGTGTTGTTAAAAAGAAAAAAAAAAAAATTTAAGAAGTGGGCAGCAAAAAAATTTTATATGATCTGGGATACCTACAGGAATTTGATTCAGCTGTTTATGCTGCAGTGGCCATCTTCAAAATTATGGAAACTAATGTTGCCAACTGCATTTGTAGTCCGTGTAGCTCGTAGCCTGCGGTGGCGAATGTGCTTAAAATTAAAAAAATTAATTTTTTTTTGCAAGTTCTTTACTCTTGAATGAATTGTAAATTTTATTTTTTGTATTGGACCAGCACTCAGGAGATGACCTCTACACATGCGCTGCATTGTGTTGGAACTATAGAAATGGGATAGTAGGAGAAATGACAGAAGGTGAAGCTTTGCTATTTTACAAAACAGCTTTTTGAACGTTCTTTGTTTTTACAGCAGTGTTGTAACGTCTCTGATGTCAAGGAGACGTATTAAATTTTGAAGCTTCATTTTTAGTAGCCATTTTTTAGTAATTATTTTACTTCGCCGGTGCTACACAATACTGACGAAGGAGAGATGATGTCCCTGTGGATTGGATACCGCTGAAGCTGTTACTGTTCAGTGACTATGCCTTCGCCACTGAAACCTTCCGACAACAACTTACACAAAGACACACAAATGCACAACAGAAAGATGCGAGATGTTTTTATGAATCTGAAACTGAGATTGAACTCAGGAAACATTTTTCGTTTTGTAGTCAACGTGCAGACTACTTCGACTATCGCCACATTTTTATTGTTAATTTGTGTTTGCTCTCATATTATATTGGCAACGCTGCCTCTACTTTGAGTCGCTTGAAAAAAAAAATAGATATTAACATAAGTTCGGCTTCAACCATGCAACTGTATCGTCGTTTCAAAATACCAATATTCTTATTAGCATGACATTTGCAATTTTGACGGATTTTTCTCGGTAATGGTCTCTGTGCTGAAATCTAGCCTTTTCAAAAATTCCACTCAGCTGTTCTGTAATGTATTTTTTAAATTTATACAGCAGAGTTTTAGGTATTATTTTATCAAATATCTAGAGATCTTTGAAAATGGTAGGCTAACAAAATTCTTGCTACTTCAACAAATTTACATCCAAATTATTCACCCTGTGGTATTTATAGTCGTATAAATCTGCTAATAGTAGAAATATTTGTGCAACATTTAATGCATTGGAAAGTTTTTAATTGCAAAGGTCATTTGAAGAAAGTTTTTTAATGAACTTTGCAGAAGGTATTTTAAGGTGAACTGAAGTGAAATAATCTGATAATAAAAATGCCAATCGAATTGGAAAACTGTTTATGATAAAATTTAAATGTAGGATGAGGAAACCAATGCGACGATACAATACAATGCAAAGGAAATGCTTTGAAATAGTGTTGAAAATGACTATCGTAATTTTTAGATTTACACAATACCGACGAAGGAGGGCGTTCTGATGTGATTGTGGATTGCTATCAGCTGAAGCCGGTATTGTTCAGTGACCAGTGACTATGCCTTCGCCACTGAAACCTTCCGACAACAACTGCCACACAAATACACACTAATGCACATCAGAAAAATGCGAGATGTTTATTTTTATTTAAAAATTTTTTTTTTTTTGTCTGAAACTGGGGTTGAACCCACGTCTGTTTTTTGGTTGTGTAGTCAACGTGCAGACTACCATCCATCGTGCCATAGCCACCCTCAATTATTACTTTTTGAAATAATCGTATTTAAAAATATAAATTTGCCACCAGACAACCTGTATTTCCAGCATTAATTTGAAATAATTTTATTTTTTTTTTTGCCAGAACATTTTAAATCTCTACTTATTCGCTGCTCTTGGTGTTAACAATTTTGTTTTTTTATGTGAAAATTTAATTTTCTCACACAATTAAACCCTGCCATAAACGAAAATGTATTGTTATAAGCATTGCATTCTTAAGGGCTAAAATAACTTAATTTTACAATATGAAAAATAATTGATTGATTTTTATTACTGTTTTAACAGAATTAAGAAAAAGAAAGAAAGAAAAAAGAAACGGAAAAACATTGAAAACAATATATAAAAGAAAGCTACGAGTATAAAACTGGTTGTCAATTATGTTGCTACAAGCAGCTCCATTAAAAGCTGTTCTCATAACTGATATCCTGCGGAGAAGACTACAAGGATTTTATAAGGTTTTTTTGTATGTATGTATGTATGTGTTTAAGTGTATGCATGGAATATATGTGTACTCGTCGTACATAAATATTTTTAATATATTTATGATTCCTTTGGTTGTAGTCTGTACACCAAAATTCCTTGACAACCCAGCATGTTGCCGGTTTCTTTTTTTTATGTTTGTTTTTTAAATTTTTTTTTTGTTTTAAGAATTAATTACACTTGTCGTTCTTTTTTTGCATTTTGATTTTTGGAGGATTTCGCTTCCACCCGTTTAATTTAGCTAGAAATTGTCGCAAAACAGAAAGCAACACAGAGATTTTTATTATTTCATAACAACAACGCAACTTTAACGTACGACATGCAAGACAATGTGTTAATTAACTAAACGCAGCCTTTTGCGCCGCAAGCCATACCAAATCAAGCCACACTGTGCTGAATCCAATTAAGACTCACGATTTAAGTGATTAAAAATACGTTGCTGGAAAAAAGCTGGAATATTCTAAAATCAAATCAAATATTAAACGAGGGAATTTAAGGCTCATATGCGTGGCAGACTACATAAAGATGTGTGAGTGCACACATACATCGATGCTGTTCACTCTTACAACACTATGGCACCATCGCTACTGATAATACTGGACTCGGTGGTCTATTCAATGTGAAATGAACTGAATACAAGTGCAGTCACGGACTGTGTCATTGAAAACAACAGCTTATACAGGGTGGGCCAAAATTAACGAAGGGGTTTGAGTTCATTGAAACTTCTTATTGAAGACATTATTATTAATTTTTTTTTTGTTATTTTAAATACAGTATGTATGTTAATGGAAAATATTAATTTAAATTATAATATTTTTCAAGCTTAAGGCCAGTAAAGTTTTTTAATTTTTATGTGTTCAATATTTCCCAACTTCTATGAGTGGCTTCTTCGGAAAATTGGTTCAATGGAACCAATGAAAAATATTCTACTTTGAAATAAATAAAAAAAACGGTGAAATAAATAGCAAGAAACATAAATGGAGAATATTTTTAATTTGATTATGAAAAATTATATCTCGCAAGTGGTGGCCATTTTCAGCTACGCATATTCGTGCTCTTTCCAAAACATATTCCATAACATTTCGCAAAACTTCAGGTGCTATGTTGTTCATTTCGTCATGTATATTATTTTGGAAATGCTGTATGGTTCTAGGCATATTAATATAGAATTTTCCTTTCACATAACCCCAAAGGAAACAGTCTGAAGCGGTTAAATCCGCTGAACGTAGAGGCCAATGAAAATCGCTTCTACGGGAAATAATTCGTTCAGCAAAGATGTCGCGTAAAATAGCCATTGTATCCCTTGCAGTGTGAATTTTGTATGGAAACATTCTTATTGTGTGCAAAATTCGCTGCAGCGATCCTCGCCAAGGGTCAAGTCGAACGTTTCCTGGTTGATGTTTCTCTATCTTCACGAATACTCTCTCCTCTATCCGTTTAATATTGTAATCCGTGTCTACTGTTCGTCGTCTGCTGGCACAAGAAAGGTTCCTTACTGGCCCTTGTTGTTGAATATTTGCAACCATACGGTTTATTGTTGACTCTTGAGGTTCCAAACAGCACATTAAAGCAAAGACGATATGTACACTGAGTCGAAACAATGGATCCTTGATTTGAGAAATAAAGTTCAACGATTTTGGCACGCTGTTCAATTGTGTACTGTTCCATTTTAAATTCCCCAAGTTTTCTTTACAAAATATTGGATACAAAAAAAAAAATTCTAATAGTAAAACTTTTGTTTTAAGCTTAACTAATTAGTTTTATTAATATAAAAAAAAAGATAAAAAAATAAAAAAAAAAAATATATAAAAAAAAAAATTTATTCCTGATGATATTAACGAAATATCGAATAATAAAACAAAATAAAATAAAAAAAGACCTCAAGCTTAATAAATATATTTCAAAAAATATAATAAAAAATCTCAATTAATAATATAATTAAAATATAAAAAGAGGTTAAAAAACTAGAAGAATTCAAAAATTATAATAAAAAGTTTATAAGGAATTCAAACACCTTCACTCCTTTTCGGACACCCTGTAGTTATGCGACAAGATTACGTGCTGTTCTTTCTATTTACGATTATTTTGTCACATTAAATGCTCCATAGAGTAGTTTTTGGGTTAGTCCGATATAGTGCAAAAGTTACAAAGTGTAACGCAGTTTTTCGCCAGTCGGGGTATGCTCAGGCAGTTCAGCTCTGCCAAAGTTCTGTTTCCGTTGGCACCACTGCAGTCGCTTGTTACCGATGAAGCGAATATTTCGTTTACTTGTCAGTGGGTTTGATACACTTTGTTATGTTTTCGGCTGTTCCGGCCAGTTGCGGTTCCATGTAATCCAATGAAATAAACGCCTCGGACCTCAGTCGGCTAACTACGATAAAATAAAAATAATTCGACGAGTTCAGTCAAACAACTATAGTAAAATGAATATATATGACAACACACTATAGGAAAGAATTGCATACGTTTTGTATTCGTTACCCCGTTTTGTGCAAAAAGCCTGATCTATTATGCCAAATGAAATATCAACCATATGAGAATTACCAATTCTCGAGGTCACTAACTGCTTGTTCACTATATACATCTGTTATGTTGTTGTTTTCGTATATTGGGTGTACTTTGCATTGACCGAGATGTATTGAATGTGCAACGCTCATAAGAAAACATGCTCAGAGAAAATTTTCGCAGCATGAATTCAATTAAATGGAAATTATTGTTAGTCTTATTTTTTGAAACAATCTTTTAATTGCGCCAATTAAATTCCTGAGTTTGAAAAAATTCGAAATTTTTAGATGTGTGCATCAATATAAATACATGAATAAATGAATAAATATATAAAATATTAATTGAATTTTATTGAATTTTGAGAAACCACTTGAATATAAATCTGTTAATTGATATGATCAATTTGTTTGTAGGCTGAACATTTTAATTGGAAGAAAAATTTACTAAGAAACTTTTTTAATTTAAATTAATTTTTGATTTTTTTCTGAGTGTATTTCAATTTAGTTGTCAGTATAACGTATGACAGATTCTAAGTGGCGCGGCCTCTAATGTCGCCTATAGTTGACGTCAACTTCAAGTCTCAAGTAAGAAACTTTCTTTGCATCAGACTGTTGGAGTGTCAAAGTAGCTTGAGAGAGAACGGAATTGAATTTTTTGTTTAGGATAGGGAAAACTATTTTCAAAACTCTCTGAAGAAAATTGCCTTTTGCGTTTGAGGAATATTGCCAGAAAATTAATTAACCCTTCGACCCATAGTGCTGGAGGGAAAAAAGGAAAAAAAAAATTTTAAAAAATTCAACAACGCACAACGTCAAGTGTATTTATGAAGAAAACTAGTACGACACCAAATAGCAATACTGAGGGAGCAGATAAATGATGAAAAATTAAATTTAATAAGCTTTACGTGTCGCGCTAAAAGGATAATGAGCAAACAATGTTATGAATTTTTTTTTAAAAATTATTTCCATCCATGTGGTGGCTTTGAGCAGCAGCTTGTGCTTGCTTTTTCATAACTTTCCCTCCTGCATCCTGTTTATATATCAACGATGTTCTTGTCTTCTTTTTTTTTTTGTTTGTTAATGTTGTTGGTTGATGAACAAGTGCCATGTTTGTTAGTGGTTCGTTTTTTTTTTTTTTTTTTTTTTTATGAGAATGAGGTTAAAAGAACCATTTTTCTTTTGCATATTAATTTAACCGTTTTGTAAGTATGTGTGCTGATTTTTTACAATCTAAATAGTCTAGACTCGTTTGTGATGTTGTTTGGCTTTTTATAATGCCAAGTCATTGCTAGAGTTAATTTCAAATTTAACGTTTGCGCTCAGTATTTTATATTTCATGTCATTAATATTTCTTGATTGAAATATTCAGGCATTTTTGGAATAATTTCTCGTATTCTTATTACAGAAAATAATCTATATATATATAAAAGACAAACATGTTAGTTAGGATAGCATTATAGCTACTAAAAATTTTCAAAATAGGATCAGCAGGGCGATACGGGGGAAATTTCTGCCCCTCCGAAACATTCAAACCGATTTTAATGAACTTTAGAACATGGATAGATCTGCATCTAAAAACGCTCATCGGTAATGTACAGAGCGATAGGGGGGAAATTTCTGCCCATCCAAAAATATATTGCCGATTTTGATGAACTTTAAAACTTGGATGTATTTGAGTATAAAAGACACATTGGCAATTGTGCAACTCTGGGAAGGTTATAAGGTATTACAGTCGAACTTCTCTATAACGTAGCAGTTGGGGACCGTCAAATTTCTACGTTATAGAGAAACTGCTGAAAATTTTGACTACATTTTTTTTTTTGTAGAAAATATATTTATTAAGACAAAAAAAATTGTTTTTACATGAACACATTAATTTTTTTTATTAATACATACATATGTGACTCAATTGATGCAAAAAATCGATTGCTAAAAACTTCGCAATAGAGAGATTATTTAGTGTGAAAAATTATATTTAGGTCTTAAAAAATTGTAAGTTACAGGCGACGCAGGGGTAAGATATGCCTTTCCGAAACCGATGGAGTTAATAACGGGAGCGAAGCCGCGGGTAAAAAAAGCTTGTAAATATATAAAGCTAATAATTTACATGTAGTAATAACCACACACGGTGGACAAAGCACGAAGAACGCTGAAGATGAAGGTGTAGCAGCCTTCGAAAACAGCATGTTGTTCCGTTCTGCTAGTGTGATTTACAATTTTCGTCTTTGACTTAGTTCATTTCTTAGCAATTGCCACAGGGAATTTTTACAGGGTGAGCCAAAAGTAATCACACGATGTTCTCTTGCTGTATAATTTTTTTGAAGACAAATTTTAGCACTGCTATGATATGGGCTAAGTGACCGCCGCCAGAGTTTGATGACCATACATGCAGATCGAAAGGTTTTTATTAAATAAAATTACAGGGAAAAGACATCGGGTGTCCCACCCTGTATTACAGAATTAATATGACGCACATACATTTAATTAAATTTATATTTTAGAATGTTCGATCAAATGATTTGAACTAGATTTGAATAATATTTTTGTGGAGATACAATAAAAAAGAAATAAAAATAAAGAAAAAAGTTCAAAGAATTTCCATTGCGAAATTAAATTATTTACAGCCAGGTTTTGCAGCAGCCTCAAGCGCTGGTTACTTTTTGTGATTTGTTGTTGATTTCCTATTTAAGAAGAAAAACTTTTTTTTTTATTTTCATTTCCCCAATATTTGTATGTGTTTGAGCAGCCTCTGGGCAAGTATGTATGTTTAAGTTGATATAATAATTTGCCATTTTTCGTCTTAAATTGTCAATTTTTAGAAATTTTTTCCTTTTTGTTGATCATTGTAATCCAAATCTGTTTTATGACTTCTAGGCTAAACATGCTGCTGCATGCTCTTCTATAAGAACCATTATTAAATGTATTCCTTTGCTTTTGTTTCTTTTCAGGTACGTGCTACATTTATGTTATTGGTTTGGACTTGTATTTCCTCCATGAGGTCATGAGGTATTATTTTTTCTTCACGAAATAACTTTTAGCAATTTTTCGACTGTTTTAAAAGCAACACAAGATACAACACGTATTGTTACTTATGCTTTTTTTGTTTTTGTTAACACAAAAATTGTATAAGAAAATACATACTCGTATGTGTTCTTCAGTAAATAAATTAAGATGGTACGTATGCATTTCATATCCTTTTAACAATGCGCATATCCTCATGTTCAATGTTTTTTATTCCTTTTTATTTTACGACTGTTTGTCGCTACTTATTTGCTTCAATGTTGCTAATAATAAACCATTTGATTTTTCTTATTGTTTTTATGGTGGCCGGAGAGGAGATGTATTAGCGCTGCTGTCATACAATTTTACGATAATTAAATAAGTTAAAGACACATTTTTATAATTTGCTTAGACGTGGTATTTCCGTTTTTGCCAAAATTTTGTACAATTTGTTTGGACATTCAGACGTGCAGCTCGTGCAATTATTGCAAATAGAGCGATGTGGTATTAAAAGAAAAAAATAATAGAAATAAATACTTTTTTTTTTTTTGGTAATAAAAACGCACAAAACTTTGATTAAAAAAATATTCCTGATTTTAGCCCATGCGAAGTTGTATTGTATTGGATCTTTTTGCAAGATTTTCCAATTTCTAACTGGATTAGTTCTCGTGCATACACAAAGTGAGATTATGTCACTGACATTAAAAGTTTTTATATAATTTCGTTATTAGCATATCAGCGTATCGTTAGATGTTTAAGCTTATTATGTACATATAAGAAAATAAATTAAAATCATACATTTTTATTGCAAAACTCTTTATATACTACGTGTTAAATGCATCAATAATCTGGCAACAAATCATTCTGTTGTTGTCTGCTTAAATATTTTTTTTTTTTTTTTAGATTTTTTTAGCTTTTCCTATCAGGTTGTTTGCATTATTTACGAGTATTTAACTTTCAATTCTCAAATTATTGTGTGTCTTCGATTTTTCTCCTCTCCCCTTTCGTTATTGTTGTCTGACTTTTGTTTTTGAAGTAACATGTTTTGTTGCTGTTGTTTTTATTTTAAAATCCAATACGTCTGGTAATGGAATTTTTAGTTTAGTTCACCACAAAATATAAATCGTACTACACTTTGTTGGCAAATACTTGGAAAGTTATTTTTATTCTAAGCAAAGAGAAAACAAACAAAAAATAACCACAAACAAAAGAAAATGATGATTACAAAATAAAAAAGAAATCCTGACTTAAGAAAGATTTTCCTGAATATTACTTTATTGCATTTGCTGCTGGAATGTTGTTGTTACTGCTCTTTAATTGTCACCTTGTTTGCTAAGCTTCCTTCAGGTATTTATTTTCTTAGTTTCAGTTTTAGTGATTGATGTCTTTGTACTTGCAAAGATCTACTTATTATTTTGTTCTTTTATGAATTAGAGAAAATGGGAAAATGTATGAGTTGTTCTAACTAAACGAAAGACAGCTTAAATGTTTTCAATTTGGCCTAGTGGGTAAATTTTAATCCTCAACAAACTCGCAACGCATGATTTTTCTTAAGAAATATTTGCACAACTTTAAAATGAAATTTCGATGAAATTTTTGTAAAAACCTATTTAATCTGAGTCACAGTTTTTTTTCACACCATTACGTAAAACCTGATTTTAGCGTTAAAACTACAAACAGCTGATTTAGCGTTCTCACTATAAGTTGAATTATTCAGTTTTAACGCACAATTTGTGTAATTTTCTCCGCCCACAGCTCGATGAAAGAATTTTCATTATGCGTTAATTGTTGCTGTTGCTGCGTCCATTATTTGAAATTATTTTATTTACCAAGTTTCCTTAATTTTTTTTTATATTTTATTGAGCATCATTTAAATTGCCAACTGTTTTCAATTTATTAACTTGGTAGCACTGCTTTTAGTGCACCAAAATCAAAGTTGTATTTCATTAAATCAACTTAAAACCAAATTTGAGGGTGGCGATGGCACGATGGATGGTAGTCTGCACGTTGACTACGAATCCAAAAACAGACTTGGGTTCAACCCCAGTTTCAGACTAAAAATTTTAAAATAAAAATAAACATCTCGCATTTTTCTGATGTTCATTTGTGTGTCTTTGTGTGTCAGTTGTTGTCGGAGGTTTCAGTGGCGAAGGCATAGTCACTGGTCGCTGAACAATATCGGCTTCAGCTGATAGCAATCCACAATCACATCAGAACGCCCTCCTTCGTCGGTATTGTGTACCTCCGGCGAAGTAAAATAATAATAAAAATGGCTACTAAACCGAAGCTTTAGCACTGCTACGAGTATAAACAAAGAACGTGCGAAAGCAGAGCTGCAAAAATAATTAATTAAGCTTCACCTCCTGTCGTTTCTCCTACTATCCCTTTCCTATAGTTTTAACACACTGCTTCGCATATGTAGGAGTCATCTCCTGAGTGCTGGTCCTAGATAAAAAAAAAAAAATAAAGAAAGGTTATTACATATTCGAAACATTGTATATTCAGAAAATTAATAAATAAAATTTTAATATTCGCAGACTTGGTGTCAATACAACTATTTCAAAAACATAAAAATTTCAGTCCTCTAATCAGAACGCACTTTTGTATTAAAATTATCAGAAACAAAAATAAAGTACTCCATAATAAAACGATTTGACAATGCATACGACGTTCATACGAGCTTGTGAATTGAACAAAATTTTTCACATTTTGTTAAGAAATTCTTTTCCAAATCTCTGCTGGAATTTCGTAAGAATATTTTATACTAATTAATATCATTATTTGACTTGAACACTTGCACAAAATTGCATTTTATAGCCATTTAATTAAATTTAGAGTACATAAACAATTGCATACATATATTTGTGCAAAGATTCAATTGCACTCATGCCGGCATATGTTTTTAGAAAATTAATAATTACGTTGGACTGAGTAATGTATTAAATTATTTGCCATCATTCTTAAAAGAAACATATTTTGTTACGTAGTAGCAGTCACTAGCTTTAGCAAGCAAGACTTTATACTTTCTTTATTAAATTATGTATTCATTTCTAGTTGAATGCATATTTAATGCATGTCCTTAATATGTATACAATACTTAGAATTGTTAAATCGAAGTACTTACACCATATTGTTCGAATACACATACTTAATGTGGACAATCTAAATAATTTCAATTCCGAAATGCATTGATATGTACATACAACTATGTATGTGTACTCTCTACTATACATACATACATACATACATACATACATATATGCCAACACATAATTACTTTACATTACGGTCCTTCTTCTGGCAAAGTTATGTACAGTCAAAGACTTCAAAGTTTCAATGTGATTTGAAAATTTTCACTTGGGAAAAAAGTAAATACAGTGGAAGCTCGGAAAAGTTAAGTAATTCGTTTTGGGTGTGTTAACTTTTGCAAAGCAATACATTTTCTGTTGAAGAGAAACCAGTACTAAATCACTTATAAAACTACCCTAGTACTTTAGTAGTAGTTAAAAGTATGAATAAATTGTTTTCCTTATAAAGGCATTTTCACGCAGAGACTCAGTCACAGTCAGTTAGTTAAATGTTAATTGTTGAAAAAAATACTATTTTCATATTTGTGAATGCGTCTGTGTGGGCTGGTGTGCATGAGTGTGAATTTCATTTAGAATCCAACTCCAAAGCAGACCTAAGTAAATTAAACATATGAATATTCAAACAGTCAGACACATCGACTCATTTATACTTTCATTTAATGATTCGCATATTCCAACTCAGCCTCACAAACACACGATTAGAAGTGAATGAATTATTTTTAACAAATGCACATAATATATGTATTTATGTATGTTTGAATGTATGTTTTGTATGTCTGTATGACAACAGTATGTATTTCCGCAAATGTTTGTTTGTGTGATATTAGAGTATGGAATTATTCACTATTTGCATAAAGTTTTACAGTGAAAGAAAAGCAAATGGAACAGAAAAATATAGTGGACGCGAAATATGGCAAGAAATAGCACCGAACCCCTGAAATAATTATCAAAACTTATTTCACTGCTACAGAAATATTTTGTATTATGAAAAGTAATTTTTAGGTTATGATCCCTAAACATGCGATGCATTTTGTTGGAACTAGGAAATGGGATTATGGAAAGGAGGATAGAGGGAGTACTGTTTTTTTTTGTTTTCTTCGACCAGCACTCAAGGGATGACCCCTACACATGCGGTGCATTGTGCTGGAAAGAGAAAAGGTAGCTTCACTAAATTACAACTCTGCTTTTAACACTTTATTTGTTTTTATAGCAGTGTTCTAACGCCTCTGCTGTTAAGGAGACGTATTAAATTTTTAGTAATTATTTTACTTCGCTGATGCTACAAAATACCAACGAAGGAGGGCGTTCTGATGTGCCCGTGGATTGGGTACAAGTGAAGCCGTTACCAGTGACTATGCCTTCGCCACTGAAACCTTGCGACAACAACGAACACAAAGACACACAAATGCACACCAGAAAAAATGCAAGATGTATTTATGAGTCTGAAACTGGGGTGGACCCCATGAAAATTTTCCGTTTTGTAGTCAACGTGCAGACTACTTCGACCATCGTCACCCTCAATGCTTGAAATTTACTTGTTGACAGCATTTTTCAAATGAACTTACATGCAAGTGTGTAAACACTCAAACAAATTACCAGACATTCGAACTAATATTTTACTTTTTCGAAGATAATACGTACACATATGCTACTTACAAGTATCACTTGCATGTGTAAATGCAGCGTAAGTCAGTAGTTATTAAAATGATGGACATTCGGTTTGAATTTTCAGAATTGTGTTCAACTTTTACGACGTCACCTGCCCGAACGGTCTGCTTAACGGCTGCGGGTGAATTTCGACGTTCACCACCGCGCCACGGATAAAGGGTATGTTAACTAGTGACTGTCTATGTATACATAGCTTGCAAACCCAGTATCATAGTTTCCCTTTGTCTATGATATAAAACCTAGCTGAGTTATTCAATTTCTATACGCAGGCGTGACTTTTGGCCCATACTGTAAATGTGCATGTTTAGATGTTTGGATGCTTGTACCACTATACCGCCTAAGGCGGTGCAAAGATTTTTATGTCATTTGGCGGACGGATAGAACATGATCCAACTTAAAATATAGGATAATTTTCAAGGGTTAAAAATGGATCAAAGCTCCTGAAAAATTATATTATGAATGTCTGCCATTACGCTTGAATTTTCCTAGAGCTTGAGAAACTCAATATTTGGTTTGTCATTTTGTAAGACACAACACCTAGCGCGAACAAATACATAATTGGGCATGGTGGCAGCGAAGCGCACCGGGTTAATCTTGTACATATACATATATATGTATGTATGAAGTACCTACAGTCTGCATGTCATCGCTCAAAGTTTATAACCTTTTGTAATTTCGGGGGTCTTAAAATTTTACTATTACTATTATTTATCACACTGTTTTGAAGAAAAAAAAAAAACAAAGTAAAATAGAAAACTTGGCAACAGTGCCAATGAAAATGTTCTACAAATAGATTTTTACCTCTGACTCTATGCCGCTCGCTTCACTTTATTATTCTTTTCTGCATTTGACATACATTTAGTTGCTTTAATTATTTAAATTTACACTAATTTAATTACAACCATTTTACATCCCATTAAAGAAACTTTGCTTTACATTAGTTTTTGTTGTTGTTGTTTTTTTCTTCTTTATTATTAAAAATTTACATAGACCTGCACACTTCTAGAGAATGACATGGCATTGTGGGACACATATTGGTTTGACACTCTATTTGTATTCACAAAATGGGAAAAATAATGACAAGCAATAATTTTAGTGCAATAAAAAAGAAAAAATAGAACAAATTTCTTTTTTACTTTCTATACAATATATAAATAAAGGGTCAAAAGTGTATAACAGCGTTTGACAGTAGAAGCCGCAGCCCAGTCCTCAGAAAAAACCAAATTCGAGTAGCTTTGATTTGTGGTACACCAGAAAAACACATATTGTCGATTTTAGACCATTAACAGCATTAATTAAGAAAAATGTTTTGGAATTAAAAATTTAATTACTTCAATTAAATTAACAAAACCACTCCAATAGTTGTCAGTGCTTTTCACTATCCCTTTGCCACACAAATGTCGCCGAAGTTTTTCGTATCGCACTGTGGGACGATGACCTGCTCAACAATTCTTCTTAATTTTGCGAAACTATTTGTTTATTATTTTACTGCGCAAACGTTTTTTATTGGCGATGGCTGAAGTATTTTGCATGTTGCCTACAAAACCAAAAAGTTCTGGGTTTGATTAAGTCTTAAAATCATCTCGCATTTTTTATGATGTGCATTAGTGTGTCCCTTGTTGTCGGAAGGTTTCAGTGGCGAAGGCATTGTCACTAGTCACTGAACAGTACGGCCTTCAGCTGCAACCAATCCACATGCACTTCAGATGGCAGCCCTTCGTTGGCATTGTGTAGCACCAGCGAAGTAAAATAATTGCCAAAAAAAGCTACTAAAACAAAGCTTTAACATCAGAGGCGCTGCAACACTGCTGTAAACAAAGAACGTGCAAAAACAGATTTGTAAGACAGTGGAACTTCACCTCCTGGTATCTCTCACTATCCCTTTCCTCTAGTTTCAAAACAATGCATCGCATGTGTAGGGCTCATCCCGTGAGTGCTATTACAAGATAAAAAACATTATTGTGTTTCAGATTTTCGCGGGTACCTGCTCACTGTGGCTAACGCTCACGGTGGCCTAAATACCTATAAAATTTCTTACAAGATCGAAAATGCACGATAGTGCAGACCTGTGTGCCAGAAGTTGGAAATATAAAGCAATATATATGTTTCACTTGAAGGGTAAATAATATTCAATACTGCCCGCCATTCTTGCCAGTTTCATTTATTTGAAATAATTTTGGATGCACAATGTGTGGTTTTAAGTTTTGAAATACTTGTGTATGTAATTTCATTTGCTTAGTTTTGCAATAATTAATTTCAATTATTTTTTTTTTTGTTTTATTTCTTTTAGCGTAGTTACACAATAGAAAATGTGTGAATTTGATATAATTATTTTTTACATGTTTTATTCAGCATTATTCTTCGCCATTTAAACATTTTCTATACCATTTTATACAAAATTAAATTGAAAACTATTTTCACTTGTACATCTCATGTTCAAGTATTAACGACAAAGCGAACAAATTATAATTGACTTTGTCGTGTCAGGGAAAATTTAAATTTAAAGCAATATATACATTATACAGCTGTTGGAAATCTTCATTTATATGTTTTTGAAAATATTTAATATACCTGTTTTTATGTTCAACAAAAACTATCTAGTTACCATTACTTTAGAAATTTTCACTCTGAAAAATATAAAAATTATTATGATAGAATTGTCAAATAAATGAATTGATATATGTATACTTTTGAACATTGAAGAACGAATTTTATTTTTATTTAGAAAGGAAATAACGTTTTTGGCCTTTTACAGCTAAGTAGAATTAATTAGAAATGTTGGAATAATATTAAGAGAAAGTTAAGTATATTGATTATATTCTTCTTGGTGTTTTGAAGTGAAACCTTTTTCCTCGCTCACTGTGCTCCTTGATGCTTTAAACCAGCCGCCTTTTAATTTGCTTCTCACGTCAGCTTCTTTACTTGCTGAAAGACAATTGCCATATTTGAGATAAAAGGGATATGCTGCGTGACGCACGTTACATTATTACGAGTTTTTTTGATTAAATTAGAAAGATTGTTTGGTCTTTCAATAGAGACACATTCAATTATATATGTAAAGTCTTAAATAAGGTTTAAAATACATATTAGTTAAAACGCTTTTTAATCCTAAAGCACGTTTTTTAAAAATTCATATTAATAATCAGTATTTTAACTAACATACGTTTTAAGGTTTTTCAAAAATGAGGATGGCAGCTCTAGATTTTTTATTCACCACTTGACTCCTAATGATGCAAAACCATGATTATTAATTCACGCAGTAATCGTATCTAAATAGTTTTATTGTCGTTTTTAATAAGAATATTGTTGTTTATAGAATAAAAAATGTATGATAAGTTGTATAGTAATCAAAAAAAAAATAACAGTAAAAAGATCGCTTGGTAAGATAGCAATTTTAGTGACTTATTTAATTGCAGTTAAAAGAGTATTTGAATAACGAGTTTCATACTATTTGTTTTGATTGTTTACACATCACTACCAATAATACCAGGGAAGTTTCTTATTGCTCTAAACTGTTTTGCTAGTTTCACCTCTTCTTCAATAGATGTTGGCATTCTTATCAAATTTTTGCCAAGTTTAGCAAGAGCATGAGCTACTTTTTTACAAATCAAGCTCACACTTGGCTGTGACAGACCATGAAGATCTCCAGCATCTTCCTGAAACTGAAATCATGGTTTTGTGTCATTATTAATATTACTATCACTGAATGCAAACATATATAATTCTCTTCGTCCCCAGCATTGTAAAGCTACTAGAACCTGTAGTTCAGGAGACGTTCCGCAACCTCTACGCTCTACAGATATATCCGTTCTCACCAAATTTACAATTTTTCTGACCGTTTGTTTATTAAAGCGGTACTTCTGCTTAAATTGGTTGTCCGGAATAGAAAACGGATCGCTTCTTGGTTTGTAATTTTTCTTTTGATGATTTCTTGAAATTTCATCAATACGTTCTATTAGAAATTTAATTAAAATTATAACATTTTTACTTTTGTTCATATTACATTTGTTTTTACCAATTCTTTTGATCAAATATAGCGTGTCGATTATTTATTCGAAACAAACGTCTTACTTTTTTGATTAAACGATTTTTTTCACAAATAACAATCACAATGAAAACAAACACTGCACAATATGACATCTTAAAATAGCATTAAAACTGGGTCGAACCAATTTTAAAATTTCCATATTTACACAAGTTTTAAAATGTGCATTTTAAGCTAAAATTCGTTTATTAATACCATTTTAATGAATTTTGCTTCAAAATGCTTTAAAATGCGTTTTAAAATTTTTATTAATACGGCTGGTAGTGTTTAGTGTGATTTAATTTTATTTTCGAATGGCATTAAACTTGATTTTTTTTTGCCGAATAATTTATCACAAAGTTTTGTGACTCACGCTACAAAAAGCGGAAATAAATGTGAAAATCTAATGCTGGAAAGATGAATACAAGAGAATTATAAAATTACATATTTCCCGGCAAAAATTTATTTAACTATTTCTATTGCATGTCTTTTTTCATTTAGACAAGAACGTATCATTTGCTTTAAGTTTCTAATTATTAAAGAAATAAAACCAGCCTACTGCCCTAAATGCGAATGAAAAATATTTTCGAGTACTTATTTAGCAAGCAAAAAGAAATTTCTATTGTAAAAAAAATTATTGGAAAATTGCTTTGTCTATTTTACATATGCAATGCTTAGCAATGACTTGTTCCATAAATAAATATCCACCGTACAAGAGCAGCGGTATGATGTGTGTCTTTTATCACATCTGCTTTACCTATGTTCGCTTGAGGAGTAAATTTTCCTACTCCAATTATAACAAAGCAAATACAGTTCGCCTCAAGAAAAACAATGAAGTGGAAATGAAGCATAAATTTATTTGTTTTCTTTTTTTTAAATCTTTATTCTACACAAGCAGTTCTAAGGAAGCAATAATTTATGTTTGTCGATTTAAACCAAAAGGCCGAAAAGAAAATTTTGCACAAATTTTCTGAACTCAGTCTTAATAAAAGGAAATACAAAACCAATATTTGAGGTAAAAAAAAAAAAAAATATTTGCAATAGAGAAACATACTGTTGCGGAGTTTGTGCATCGCAGCAGGGTATTCAATTGTTCAAACGTTAATCGGTTAAACGACGGTTAATTGAAAATTTTTACTTTTATCGTTTAAACAAAATTCCACATACACTGGAAAAAATAACCGAACATTTTTATTAATAGTTTTGTTCTATCAATTAAAAAATTAATTAGTATATTCTCATGTAAAGCTATTAATAGTATCATTCAAATTATTATAAAGGTTGTCCCAACAAGAACGCAAGATTTATATTTTAAAATATTAAATTCCCAGCACAATGCTTCGCATGTGTAGGAGTCATCTCCTGAGTGCTGGTCCTAGATAAAAAAAAAAAAAAAAAAAAAATGCAGCAATTGAATTGTTTCTCTGGCTGTATGACATGTTTCTTGTTGAAACCACATGCCCTCCACATTCATTTCTTCAATTCTAGGCTCGATAAAACTGGAAATCATTTCACGATACCGAACAGCATTGACTGTTTGGGCTTGACCTGCCTCATTTTCATAAAAAAAAGGTCCAATGGTTCCTCCAGCCCAAAATCCACACCACACAGTGACACGTTGAGGATGCATTTGCTTCTCGTGAATCACTCGAGGATTAGGATTTTCCTCACCCCAAATTCGACAATTCTGCCTATTGATGAAGCCATCAAGATGGAAATGGGCTTCATCGCTGAAGATGATTTTATCGGCAAAATCAGCATTTTCATGTTGTCTCTCCAATACCCAATTAACGAACTCCCTTCGCTCCATTTTTAGTAACCTCGTACCTTCTACTAGCAAACAATAACAATTGTTCACATGTCAAACAATGACACTTCGAATGGCGCCAAATTTAAATCTTGCGTTCTTGTTGGGAGACCCTTTAGTAGACTTAATTGAATTAATTTCAATTAAAGTTTGAATAATAATAGTTAAACATTTAATTCTTCTTCTTTTTATTTGACCTTCCATTTTTATTGTCTGTAATAATATTAATTAGCAATGTAGGTCTTTTTTATAAAAAAGTTTTTTTAGTTTATTTATTTTTTCGATATTTCGCTAACCCTATATAAGTTATATAGTAAAACTAAAGATAAAATAGAAAAACTAGATTGCTCTAATTTAGTATATAAGATATCTTGTGGTGGGAATAGTGGAGAAAAATGCGATAAAGTTTATGTGGGAACAACAAAGAACAAACTTAGAACTAGAATAGCAGGCCATAAATCGGATCAAAAATACAGACAGGCAGTATTAATGCATTAAAATCACATTGTGCGAACTTGAATCACTTTCCGAAATTTGATGAAGCAGAAATATTGTATAGAGAGGATAATTACAAACATCGTTATATGTTAGAAATGTTAGAGATAATAAAAGTACCAATAGATAGAAGAATTAATTATAAGCCAGATATCGATAATATAGCTCAAAATTATAGATATTTAGTTAATAATTGTTAAATATTTCATATATAGTTTGAGTTATTTTGAATTTTTATAAAAAAGAAAAGAAACATTTTTTTCAAAAATACTTTTACATAATTGACAAAAAAAAAAACATTTCTTTTTAAATAATATAAAATATTTTGATTTTATGTTTGTTAAATAATTTTATTCTAAAAAAATTTAATTTTTCCTGAAGATGCTAACCGCGGGTTAGCGAAATATCGAAAAAATAAATAAATTAAAAAAACTTTTTTTGTAAAAAAGACCTACATTGCTAATTAATATTATTACATACAAATAACACTAATTATTTAAGCTTAAGGTCTTTTTAATATATTTAATATTTATTCCGAAATAACTCCTTTGTGTAAGGAGTAGCGAAATATCGAATCGGAATAAATATTGAATATACATATTAAAAAGACCTTAAGCTTAAATAATTAGTGTTATTAATATAAAAAGAGGTCAAAAAACGAGAAAAATTATTATTACATACAATTAAACATTTAATTAAATATTTTGGAAATTTGAAAAAAAAATACATTTTTGAATTAAATACGAATTTTTATATTTTCTTTTTTTTTCATAATTATTTGTATATTATTTTATAATTTATAAAAATTGAGTAGAAAAAAGAGTTGTTCGTAGCAAAAAAAATTAATTATTTTTTACTTTTAAGTATTGAGCCCAGGAATTAATTAAAAATTTAATTGAAGTGATTAAACTTTTAATTGAACAAATATATTATTCTAATTAAAATGAAAAAAAAAAATTTTTTTCTGTACGTTTTGGGCGCACAGCAAGCGTAAAATTCGCCCCATAAACGTCACACTCGATGAGGGCATTAGATTCCACGGTAAATTCCTTTGTGTCGCCACAATTCGATTATTAAATTAAAACACCAATTAATTGAATGCTCTATTACAGTAATATATGGCCGAAGGAATTCCGTACGTATATGTAGAATTAAAGGTTTTAATGTGTTTTATTTATTTCTTTTTTATTTTATTGAAATATTTATTTGTTTGAGTTTAAGCAGATAGAAATAATAAATCTTTTTTTTTTTACTGTTGTTTAATTTTGTATAAATTTCAAATGGCCTTAAATTTCAAAGATTGTTAACCTTTGATAAGTTGCCTCGGTTCATGCCATGTGAGTATTTCGTATGGCTGGAATGGCTGGGCATAGCATTTTGCCATGAATCATTTTTGTGTTTTAACCTTGCGGGGCAATAAAAATGTTATCATAATAAAAATAAATATAAAATATTCAAGTTTCTCTATAAAACAGCTGTATGAAGAGGTTTGTTTTAGCAAAACAATTGGACAGAATATCTTCCTGGAATGACAGTGTTTTTCCTTGCCTTGTAGATACTGATTAATATTTCATAATATTTAAAAAGAGTTTAAATGTTTTAGTGTTGTGGACTAGAGCTCCCATATTCATGTAAATTTGCTGTATTTAAACACAGAGTTTAGTTTAGCATATTAAAATTTTTTTTTAACCGAAATATTTTTATTAACTTCTTTACAGTTCTTGTGTTTGTTGTTTTGAAAATGTAATACTGTTTTCACACTGACTGGCTTTAAAGCAAAAGTTTGTTTAACGTTAAAACCAACTATTAGAAGCTGGTTTTATCATATAAAATTAGCTCACGCTACCTCGGTCATACTCCTGTGCCTCTCGCGCCACCCAGACCATGGGATACTTGAGCATCTTACGAGCCTTCCTACTGGTCGTCAAACTTCTCCACCTGGTACGGCCTGTCCATCCCTCACGAGTTTATCCGCCGCCTCGTTCCCCTTAATGCTGTGCCAACTGACCCACCTCAGTGCAAGCTCATTGACTGAACCACAGCTATTGAGACGCTGTAGAACCACCACATCCCATCCATAGAACACGTTCGTACTCTACATGTATCTAATCACAGCCTCCATCAAGTGATACATAACGTTCATGAATCCGAACAACTCTGCCTGGTTACAAACACGTACTCCTCCTGGAGTAGCACGCAAGAGAGGAACATCTCATCAAAGATGTAACCTGCTCTCGTCCTACCAGCCATCACTGACCAATCCGTGAAACTTCTTCCCGCTCCAGTTCCATTTGCCGTCGATTATATCAATGTGTATTGGTCTTTGATCGCTTTGACCGCATAATTTCGTGTTGGCGCAAAAAACCTTTACGATCTTTCGTAAGAGAAGGTGGTTGGCGTTTACGTTGTATAGCGTGCTAATCCCAGATTCACAGGCGTATAAAAAAACCGATTTGACGCAAGAGTTAGTTGAAAACGTAGATCTTCATCCGTTTCGAAATAGCGGAAAACTTCCATGCTGGTCATAGTATATCGACCGCCTGCATAGTCCTTGAAATAAATAATGTCAAAATATTCTTGCTGGTGTTCAACAAAAATTTCCTAAATAAATAAATTAGAACTTTTAGCACATTTCTGGTTCTATCTATACACTGTGTACACCATGTACACCGTGTTAAATAACCTGCTGCTACATTTTTAATAAACTTTTTTATTTATGAATTAAAGATTTTCTTGTGTAAATTTTTGATGTGTGAACACTACAAATCATCTGTGTTTTATTATCTTATTAAGTTCTTCTAACTCTCAAATAACTCCTTATAATACGTTTTTAAGTTTTTCTATTACCGGGCGGTAATAAATTTGGTTATAAAAAAAAAGAATGGAAGCTAAATCTTAATACAAGTTGCAGCAAAAATGCGTTGATGAATTATGGCATGAGCATTTCTTATTAAGATTGCAAAAGAGTATCTTTTTCAGCAAAACGATTTCTATATGAAGTGATTTATATACATAGAAAACAAAAAGAATTTATATTTTTTAAAGTAGTATAAAAGAAGAAGAAGAAGAGGAAATAGTAAAAAATTACTCTAAACAAAAAGCTTAAGCAGTATGTTCTTACAGCTTCATCTATCCCCCACTTCATTCAACTACAGCCAATACGTTACAATTCGTATGGCACTTTAAAAGTAATTTCTTCCTTTGCAGCGTTAATATTTCCTTTCTTTACTACCATTCCTCAAAAATAACTTGGAATTTTTTCTCAATAAGTCTTGAATATTTCAGTGAAATATACAAACCAGGAATATCACAGTGAGCGTTAAAAATCTACGTAAATTTTTTTGAATCCGAAATGGTTTATTTGAAAACTATTTTTGGCGTAAAAAAAAATTAAAATTATTTTTTATTTTGAAGGTTTAATGGATGGTTTAATTTCCTTAAAAAATTCAATTAATAAACCATTTCTATGTCTAAATCTATGAAAAAATTTCTGAATACGGCAGTGTGTTTCTAAGTAAATATGAACCCAAAAATAAACTTCCAAAATTATTCAAGAACACCCGCTGAAGGCACTAACAGTAGCCCATATTTTTTAACCAAATCATTCGTAAGCGGAATAATGGATACAGCTGCCTATGTAGCGCACTATTTGAGTTGTGGTATAGAAAATATGTACTCGTATGTATATACGTGCTTGATTTTTATTAATTAAGACCCTTAATTAATTTATATTTCTATTTCAATAAAATAGTTTAATTGATACAATTAATTTTTTAAACACCTAAAAAAAACATAAATAATATAAAAACCGATTTTTTGAAAAGAGCTCTCTGAAAGCTCGAAAGGGAATTAAGTTTAATTCGCTCATTTAAAAAAATTAATTAAAAGTTTTTAATTTTTTTAGTTCAGTGGTTAATAAATATAATTGAAATATTAATTTAAAAAAATCCAATAACAACATATGAAATTTTTTTAATTGAAGCTCCAATGGAGAGTTTTCGTGCCCACTGTAATTATATACATATATCCTTTTTTTTGCTCTACTTGGCTGGATTTCATCCATTTAATATGAATACTTAGTGCTTGTTACATTTATAGTATTTTAGATAATGTGAAAGAGCGTCAGGGCTTGTGGCCGGCTATTTATTTATGCACACATTGATATAGTACTCCCACCTTGAGAATTAAACAGTTATGACCACCAAGCAGAAAAATACCATATTTTAACTTCCTTCTGGCTTTTTTTATGCATCATTAAAACGTAAAAACTGAAACGTAAGAACTGAATATGGTTTGCTTTTACAGCAGAGAGAACATGCCACGTATGGTATTGGAACGACGCTGTGGCTTTTTCAAGTTGTTAGATATTACAATATTGTCAGAAAAATTGTTACAAAATGTTTTTACAACCTTTTGAACTTGCAATTTTTATCTGGCAACATTGTCACAAAGAGCATTGTCAGTATACTGTGCAAACAATAATATTGTCCGGCATCTAACAATCGTAAGAACACCAGCCATTTCCATTAACAGGAAATTTCCTGAAATATTGTACCGTCATTTATTTATGTCAGATGTGCACAATTTAGTGCACCGTACAATAACAGATAAATATTTATATTGGCAACGCTGCCCATAAATATTAAGAGATGATGTTGAACATCGTATCTGGCAACATTTGCCGTACAATAATCTGATAACCATATAAACTGACATTTTTTGTTGGCAGATAAATTTATTGTCGGACAACTGTGTGACAATGAAATTGTCAGGTTTTCTGACTGAACTGACCTACTTTACCTTCTGGTGACAATTTTTCACTGTCAGTTCATTGTCATATCCCACAATATTGTAATACCTGCCTCCGTAGTCTAGTGCATGAGCATTAGTCTTATTAATATGGAGGTGCGGGTTCGATTCCCGCCTAGACCCTGTGTGTTTCTACAGACAAGCTATAAGAGCTTCGTATAATTTGTGTTGTTAAAAAAAAAAAATCGTGTGTACATACCTTATGACAACCGCAATTATGCGGTGGTTATTGCAGTTGCTGTCTTGACGTATAGAAAATATATCCAGTATACAAAAAAAATTTATGGTTACAATTTTCCCAATTAGGTATTTGTTCAGGAATTTTTTTGCTCATTAATAAGTTAATTGAATTCACGTTTTCAAAACAGTGCATTGAAAGTGTCATAAAATGGCCAAATGCAAAAAAAACTTTGAAATTTTTTCATTTAAAAGTGTTAATTGATTCTGGAATTTTCGTGATAGGTTGAAATTTAATTATTTTTAATTGAATCGTGTCTTCGTTTTACTTTTTTCATAAATATTTGAAGAAATGTTCCTGAATTTGGAAATGGTGGCAGCTATTGTCTATAAGCCAACAGCACGGGGATTCGAATCCTGCTGGATACAAACAAATTTTCTTACCTACATTATGGAATAGAAAAATAATTATTATACTGTCAAACAAACCCAAATCAAATTACTATCTCTGAGAATGTAAACGAACAACCAAATATGCATGGTTCAGCTACAAAAAAAAATTTATATCAAATATTTTCCAAGATTTATACTTTTGTTGTTTAACTATACAGTTTATAAAATAAATATCTAGCTGTGTCATTTAAGCCATAAATTATTATTATTTGATAATGTTTTCCCCTAGCAAAGCAAATATTTTTCAATGCAAATTAATGCTAATTGATATTTGTTGTTTAATCAACATTCTTCTAAATGCTTCTCTGGCCATTCAGACACTTTGCAAATGAATAATAATTAAATACCCAGAAAATTTAAACAATTAATTGAAAAAGAACCGAAAGTTTATAATTAAAAAATATGTAGAATCGTATATAAACAAACCTTCATCAATTTATATCCTTAAATATTGTGTAAAAAGCATTTGCAATCAGGAAAATAAATAATAGTATTTTGTTTAAATACCTACAACGTTATGTTTAACAATAAATCTATTGACTATTTCTATTTCGTTTTTTTTGCCTCGAACCCATTTCAATTAAATTAAAGGCTTTCTTTGTTCCTTCCTCTTTTCAAATGTCAACCCATATCAAACGGTTACATTTTCTAATGTTTATTGTATTTCGTTGGTTTTATGGGCTTAAATTGTTGTGTTTTTTTTAATTTATTTTATTTTTATTTTAATAATTTAAATAATTTATTTATTTCTGTTTATACAGAGAGGAGATTATTTGAACGCATCTGTTCATGTCAAATAGTTCGCTTGTAAAGAAAAGCCAACAGAAATGTTTGAAAGTTATTTAAAAATCAAGTTTGTTGACAGTGTGCAACGTGTATCTTGTACTCGTATTTAAATACGTGTAAGAAGAAAACAGGCATTGGAACTCAGGAACGGATTCAACACCCCTTCTCCATAGTAAACTTTAGTACTGGTGTTCCACCCAATGTAGAGGGTGTGGAGGTAATCTTTGGAACCCATGCTACTGACCCAAAGGTGAATCCCACCATTAGGATTTACTATTAGACAGTAGAATGTTATTATAATAAGCAAATACTAAATTGTTATATACATATATCACTATATGGAATTTATAACGTAGAAGAAAATTGTTTTTACTAGTGGTACTAGTTATATTTCGGGAGCTGGCAACACGAATGTCAATGGAGTAAAATCTGGCAACACCATAATTTAGTTTAATTTTTTTTTAGCATAAACGTACTCACAACGTTATGATTACAATCGATTTTGCATGAACACCTGGTACGAAAAAATATTCTTCCAGTTGGATGCAGCATAATTTATCAATCGCTCAAAAAAAACAAAAGATTCGCGTTAAGTGGTGTCAGGAAATGATTAAAAAGTTCGCACCGTGGTGTTTCAAAAGACGTGTATAAAATAACGTGACAGGTGACGAATCATGAATATATCGAGCCCTGTGCGAAATTATCGTATGTTACAAAAACTAAATTTTACAGGAGAGTATTTTTATTTCTTTTTTTGTACATGTACATGGTTTTATCTCCATAACTGTAACAACTATCGTTATAATACTTTATCAGCCGATGAATTAATTGAGGGTGGCGATGGTCGAAGTAGTCTGCACGTTGACTACAAAACGAAATATTTACCTGGGTTCAAGCCCAGTTTCAGACTCATAAGAACATCAGGCAGTTTTACTGATGTGCATTTGTGTGTCTTAGTGTCCGTTGTTGTCAAATTAAATTTTATTACACACAGTGTGCGATAAACCTGATTTAATTAAACTTACAGTGAGAACGCAAAATCAGCTGTTTGTGTTTTTAACTTTGAAATCACATTTCAAGTTTTGCTTTTAACTGCAAACACTATAAAAATTATATAACAAAGACCTTGGGGAAAGACTGTTGCTCTACCCTTTTCAGCAATATTTCGATGACAGTGACAGCAGAAACAGTATTTATATGCATATGTTTACAGAACCACGTGTACATATCCTTTGCGTTACGTCAAAAATATGTCATCTTATTCAACTTATTTACTAATATGAAAAAAAAAACTTCTGATTTAATCAGAAAAACCTGGTTTGGTGACATTAAACAACCTTTTCTTCTTGGTATTAAAAACAAAAATTTCCATAAATGTAAAATTAATAAATTTAATTAATAAATAAATCATACATAAGTTTCTTTCTTTGTGACAAAAACAAAAAAAAAAAAAAAAAAGGAGCAGGTTTGTAGCGAAAAGTGTCACTTCTTTCTATTTTCACCAGAAACTTTATCCTTCAACTTAAGTTGTACAGCAACAGCAAGAGCAACTAATGCCAGCCAACTTTGAACTGCAAATAACTTTGTTAGTCAATCGAAGTTTCATCAATTTTAAAGGGGAACTTTTATTTAGTTAAAGTTTCTGTGTGCAAGAACTCACACTAACTTTAACACTCACTCTCACACTCATCGTCTAAAGTATGATGTTTGGCCATGAATAGTTTTCAAAAAAAATAAAAAAATATTTATAAAAATAATAAAATAATAATAAAAAAGTGAAATAAATAAATCAAATAATAAGCAGAAAATTAATTTGAAAAATAAACTGCACAGGGTGGCTCAAAAGTAGCTGTATGGTTTAAATGGTTTATAACTTTTTTATGTTTATGCGATTATTATAATTTTTTTTTTTAAATACAGTATATTATTGGGGAATTTTTTGCAATTAGCTTTGAAAAAATGATATCCTGTAAGTGATGTCCATTTTCTGCTTCGCACTTACATGTTCTCTTTAGCATATTTTCCATAATTTTTCGCAAAATTTCGTGTGCAATGGCCATAATTTCATTTCGTATGTTTCATAATTAATTCTCCAAGTCTTCTTCACAAAATGCTGGAAAAAAATTATGAAAAAATAACAATTAAAAAATATTTTTTGAAATATATTTATTAAGCTTGAGGTCTTTTTTTTATTTTATTTTGTTTTATTATGCGATATTTCGTTAACAGCTTGTTAACATCATCAGGATTATTATAAATATATTTCAAAAAATATAACAAAAAAAAAGGTCAATTAATAATATAATTAAAAATAATTTAAAAAGTTATAAAGAATTCAAACCATATAGTAGCTCCTTTTGTGCCACCCTGTATTTGAAACGCAGGGCCAAAAAATGTAGAGGAGATGTATATTTGTTCCTTCTGATCCCACAAACAGCACAGGGCTTCATATATAGATATCAAATGAGTAGTAGTTTAAGATGAATAGCTGAGTAATGGCTTCAACATTGGATTCTGGAACTGGGAGTGCCAGCATAGATTTCAGGCGGACTGGTTTTAAAATCTTTATTCCGCATTTAGATAACCAACTACCAGCTATTCCGCTCACTTCCAGTGGCCCCTGACATTGGGAACAGATGCCAGCAATGGAAAACGAATGCTTATTTGAAGGGCCGTTCCAAAAAGTACTTAAGTATACAGACCTTCTTGGGAAATCGGCACCATGAGAGAGACTCTCTGAGATTCATCACTCAGAAATGAAGGCGGGAAGAGGGAAGATGTTGCTGAAAAAAAATTTAGTATTCATGAACTGTCCTTGTGGGAGAATTTATATATCGCTCTCTAAATGTTTACAGAACAATTTCGCTAATCATCGCAAAGAATTCTTAGTTTTAATCCTCCACGTGAACAATTTCAATGACCTCTGCAGGATTTGAACCCCATTACTTTCGGGTTTTAATTCCATAGCCTAGTGCATGATCCATCTTAACTATTAATTTGTAGGTGGCGGTTTCGATTCCCGCCTAGACACTGCATGTTTCTGCAGACAAGCTTGGAGCTTCGCAGAATGCATAATGCTGAAAAGAAAAAAATATATTTATAATTAAAATTTATAATATTTTTAAATATAATGTAGCAGAAGATATAAGAAATAAATCATCGAAAAACTCATCTAATCGGTAGAGTGAACAAAATATGTAATTCTGAACAAGACGAAACCAAATGCTCAAAGGACACAATGCTGCATGCCTACACACCGAAGCTTGCCCGATCATGCTGCTTTACCTATAACTTTGGGTGGTATAAATATTGATGAATCTGAAGCTTTTGATGTTCTAGGTATGAGGATTCAGTTTGATGTTCGATGGACTGAGCACATCGTTCAGGTCTTCAAAAAAATATTCAAGTGCCTCGGTTTTTTAAGACGGTGCAAGATATACTTCACCCCAGCTGATCTAATTACTATTTATACCGCCTTCATTCGACCGAAAATGGACTACAGTTCTCATGTATGTTCTGATGACTATTTTGAAGTTACTCTGCCACGAACAGGAGACGGTGAAGAAACTCATTGGGAACGGTAGGGCAGTCAATTCTATTTAACTTCTTCACTACCGTCGCAATGTGGGATATGTTTCGTTGTTCTATCGTTACTATAATGCGATGTGCTCTAATGAAATTAGCGAAATTGTTCGCGAAACCCGTGCATTCCGGCGCACAACGCACAATTCATCATTAAGGGCGCATGCATTTTCGCAGTAAACATTACACAGAGGACTCATTTCTCGGCCGAACAGCGCGTATGTGGAACAAACTATTTTCTGTCACTTTTGACGTGGGATTGATTCAAATCAAATGTTCATAAACACCACTACCTCTATGCTCCTTCCCATAACCTAATTTCTCAGTTCCAGCACAATGCGACGCATGTATAGGGGTCATCCCCTGAGTGCTGGTCCAAGTTAAAAAGAAAAAAAATTTTTTGTTTTTCTTTTCATGTTGATGTTCTCCACATACTTGTGTACTCCTTTTATTTACGTTTTCTTTAATCTCAAGCTAAAGACAAAATATGCAAAGAAAAAACAAGATGAAAAATTATCATTTGACAACAGTGCACAAGTGCATATAAACCGAGTGCAAAACTTGCATTTATATTAACACAAGGAGAGTGTTTCTAAAGAAAAAAATGCAAAACAAAAGTTAATAATAAAACATGCCAACATGGAAAATTGCACACTGCCATTTAATAAATGAATAAATGCAAAAATCCCACAGGAAATTAGTGTTGGAAATGTTATTAATGCATATTTTCAGCAACTCTTCATAATAAAATGGAATGAGTGTGAGGAGAATGAATTAGAATGTTTACGGTTTTGCTTTTTGAAAGTGGCGAGAATTTATAATGAAATTTCAAGACCTGTCTCGCAGCTTGCGAACGCTCACATTTATACTGATATATATTGGATGCATTTATTGCTGTTATGTTGCTGGTCTTAGAAAAAGAAGAATGTAGCAGTATTTGCCATATAATTGCCATATGTTTATGAAATATCAAACCGTGACAGTTGCAACCTGCCTCAATAAAAATATATGAAAACAAATGAATGAATAAAAATTTTGTTGTCTTTTAAGTCCATAGTTAATTTATCACAATAATGTGAAAATTACTTATGATTTTAGAATAAAGAAAAGAGCCTAATTAATCTCCAACAGCTGTTGAGTAGAACACGTATATATTCCATATTTTCTATGCCACTAGACACGTTATTAGTACTCTTTGCGTCAACGGGGAGGTACTTGCAAAGTCATTAATTTAAAAGTCTTATATTTAACCCAACAGCGTTGGAGAAATGTATACGAGAATTGCTTAATATTATCCACTTACAATATTAACACAGGCTTAAAGCTTTGCTCTTTCTGTTTCAGTATACATAGGTCAGAATGCACATATTTCTAAAAGCTCAAAGCTCTGTTTTTAGTACAGGTGAGGAAGAAATTATCTTTTTATAACTTTTAATTGTCTTTCCATATTAAAATTTTTGTTTTATTAGCCGTTTATTGTATGGCCTTGAAAAACGCCAAGATAGTTATTTTCCCCTTCATTGAACTTCAACACAACTAAATTTTTATTCATTCACAGCAAAAAAAAATGATTGTGTTCACTATGAATGTGTATTTTCATGACTTCTTAAGCACTTCTTTATCTCAAATCATTTTTAATGACATCTTAATGTTAACATAATTATCACTTTTTGTACTAATGGGAAATGCATTCAAGTCTACCGATTAATTCAAATGAACAACCTGCGCAGTTGTAATTAAATTTTTCTACTTTGCGCTGTAGTCCTAAAGAGCTGTTTTGTTAAATGGGAACACATGCTAAGACGCAACCAAATCATGGAACATTCAAGGGTTCTAAGCACTAATTAAAAAGGCGAGCTGTTTTCTGAAATGTGAACACGTGATTGCCAATGACACCCCTGTATTGAAATCATGCGGTCTTTAGCTAATTTGAACCCGTTCTTTTTTATCTTGGACCAGCAGTCAGTAGATGAAACGTATTGCAGGAGAAATGATAGGAGGTGAAGCTTCACTAAATTACAACTCTGCTTTTTGCTCGTTATTTGTTTTTTATAGCAGTGTTGTAATAAATTTTTAAGCTTCGTTTTAGTATCCATTTTTAGTAATTATTTTACTTCGCCGGTGCTACACAATGAAGGAAGGCGTTCTGATGTGACTGTGGTGCGGTTACAGCTGAAGCCCTTACTGTCCAGTGGCGAGTGACTATGCTATCGCCACTGAAACCTTCCTATAACAACTAACACAGTGCAACGCATATGTGCATCACAAATAATTCGAGATGTTCTTATGAGTCTGAAACTGGGGTTGAACCGATGTAGTCAACGTGCACACTACTTCAGCCATTTCCGCCCTCAATTTTTTCTTTCACTATTTCCTTTCTTGTTGAGTTCAATTGTAATGATTGTAGTTCAAATAACTATCACTAATTAAACAATTAAAATATAAAACAATTAAGAAATAAATCCGTAAAATTGGTTTTTTTTTTTGACTATGACTCAGTGATCAGGTCAACTCAGCTCTACTGATGATATTTTGCAGGGTTCTCCTTTGATCGTCATCAATTTTCACGCTGCCAGCAGTTGATTAAATGTTTCGATTCCACTGTGCTGTTCTATCTAGCAAGTACAGGGTGGCCCAAAAGTAGCGAATGTTTTTGAATTCCTTAAAATTTTTTTTATTATAATTTTGTTTTTATTTTGTTTTCAGTATTTTGTAAAGAATATCTGGGGAATTTAAAATGGAACTGTACATAACTGAGAAACGTGCCAAAATCGTTGAACTTTATTTCAGAAGAAAATCATAATTTTATTCATAATTTAATTGTGAGCGTCGACGAAGCCCATTTCCAATTGGGGTTAATGGGGAAAAAGGCCTACGGAAAATCTAAGAGTAGTTCAATAGCGAGAATTGCACACACTTAAGTATACCGTTTCCTGCGGTGTTTCGTCTGAAAGGATAATTGGCCTATTATTTTTTGAAAATTAACACAGTGTCGCCGTTTCCAGCACTTGTGTTAAGTTTTTATACTGTTGTACAGCCAAGGCCACAAATAACTTAAGAATGACTTTATGCGCAAGGAATATTGCTTATGTTACTGCTGATAATTTGGTATACCACAAAATAACATTTACATTTATATTTCAAAACCTCAACAATATTTATTTAAGCTGTTGTGATATTAATTTAAATATTATACCACGATAGCACACCTTGTGAATCCCCCAAATTAATTTTTAATAGAAAATCTTTTGCAAATAACTATTAAATATACATATGCACTTAGGCATACATGCACATACTTCACTATGCTAATGGAGCGTACAAGCTACCAACAACAGCATAGTTACCATGAGCAAAAAAACAAAGTAAAGAAAAGAAAGAAAACCCAACACAGACAATCACGCATACAACGAGGAATTATTTTTTAAAAGGGGGGACGTTGCAACGTTTTCAACAATTAATTTAAATTCAGCACATCAAAATTTATTGTGCAAAGTTAATTAATTAAACGAAAATAGGGGTTGCTTGCCGCTGCTCAACTATGAAGCCATCATGATACTATAAATAAATATACACACATATATGTGCTATGAAAACGTTCCCACTATTTTAAAGGGTCTTTATTTAAGAGTGCGTAGAAATTTTTTTTTTTAACTACGAATTATTCACTCGAAGTTGCCATGAAGAGTTAAAGCTGTCCCTACCATGTTTTATTTCATTACACACCGTTCTAGAAGACAAGTGAATGAACAGGTCTAGTATTATGATGTTCTAACAGCTTCATAGTTTATAATTTTACATATAAACTAATATACATACATGCACGTGACTGCAACTGAAACTGCAAACTGAAAGTAATTTTTTTTTACAATTTCAAAGATTTCAGCGAACTTTTTGTTAATATTACAAGAAGACATAGAAATTTGGCTGATGTTTGTAGGTTTTAATAATTTTCAAAGCATATGAAATTTCATTAAATTTATTATTTTTATATACAGTGGAACCTCGGTCGACTGGCATGCTGTTCACTTTCTTTTATAACCCCGATTATCCGAATTTCGTTCGATAAAATAAAATTAATATTTTTAAAAATATGGCAATACCAGAGTAAATACCGACTACTTTTGACAAACAAAAAAAGCTACTGGCAACGACAAGGTTTTATTTTATTCTTTATTTAAAAATCAATTTGTATACATTTATACTTTCCATGTTGCCATATTTAAAGTGCATCAAATATGGCAGCTTCAAATGCTTTAGTCCACTTTAAAAGTTACAGGTAGGATGAACTTTCCGTTAGCTTATCGGTCACATTAGGCTAAACTCAACTTGTAATAACGAAAAACTAATTATTATTTGTCCGATAGCATCCCAACTTTAGCTATCGGCAAGTTAATAATAATGGGCGTAAGCGTGCAACAAATAGAAGTTTCTTTTTTCCTAATGCAATCATATAAAGGGTGCCTGGTAGCAGATGTATATTTTCAAACTTAAATAAAAAACGTAATAATTGACACAATGTTTTATTAAGAGCATTGAGCTATAGAATGGAAATGCGGATTTTATTCTTTAAAGAGTATGTCATCCAGATCCTTCAGATCTTTTTTAAAATTTCATGAATAATCGCTCTTGGAAGTCCCGTATTGAAAGTCGCGGATTTTCACGTAAACCGCTTTCAACCAGTTCAATGTTTTCGGGAGTCCTTGAAGATCGACTGGGCCCTGGCCGTGGGGTATTCATAGCCGCAGCAGTTGTGCGGAATCTCTACACCCATGAACGAATTAAATTTACACTCGGTCCATCAAACACCCTGTATTACGCATTTTGTTATTGTTTCCTTGTAAATTTTTTTTTTTTTTTAAATTATAATACTGGCCATGTCGCTTGTTGCTTTGTGCAAAACATTGGATGAGTTTTTGAAACAAAATCCTATTTTTTTTTCATCTCTTCTTTTTCGACGGTTGCCAATCTTAAAAAAGGAAACCTTTCCTGTTATAATCACTTGTTGAGTGATTCTAATTAGAGGATGAAGGTGTATAGAAATACAATAAAGGAGGATTAATTAAAGTTCATTCCTTTGACTAATTTCGAGTTACGGTTTGCTAAACTTTAATGAAATCTTCACTTAAAAAAAAAATTGGGGCAAATAATTTTAATTTTTCTTGTTGTTCTTTTAGTTATTCTTTCTTTATTTAAATTTTTTTTTGCTGCAGGTTGATGTTGATATTCATGTTAATAAATGAAATGGTTCTGCTTTGGATTTATAAATTAATGCGCCTACTCTGCGACGAACACGAACGTTGTGTAGGAATTAAGCCCGATTCTCGCTTTCACCACTTTTTTCCCCATGCAGCCGTGTAAAATTAAATCTGATTATTTTCTATTAAAATTTAATTTCGACCCACAGTTATTGGAAGCACTTGGGGAATGTAGAAATGGCAGGTAATACACTTTGAGGTCTACATTAAAAATAAAATAAAGAAAAATTAAAATAAAAAAAAAACATGTTTAACAGCAACCGTAAGAAGAAAAAGCACATCAAATCTCAACCATCTGAAGGATAATATCAAATTTAATTTCCTGGTATGTTTTCGGCGCATATCTAAATATATACCCGTGAACATCCCTTACGTACATGTATTTACGATAAAAGTAATTTTATTAGTCTAATGCTTCACCATTTGCAGTATAATTAAAAAAGTTAAATGTTTGCTTCGTTGAAATGTGAAAGTAAAAATCAAGATGATTGATGTGGAAGAGATACCCATACGAACCAACGTATCTTCAGCAGGCTAACTTGGCGTGCTGTCGATTTTCAATAATAAACAAAAAGGCTGCTCTTTAAATTTCTACGGAATATCTGAAATGCAGTTACTCTGCTTTACTATTATCCCTTTCCTCCAGTTCCAGTACAATGCATGGCATCTGCAGGAGTCATCTCCTGAGTGCTGGTCCAATATAAAAAAAAATAAAATAAAAGAATACACGTTTTAAAAAGGTCAAACCTAACGATTCATTGTTTTATTTTGCAATCACAAATTCAAGTAAAATACACGTTTTAGAAAGGTAAAACGTAACAATATGTCAACGAAAATTGTTAAAAACAAGTGAAATAATGACCACATTGGTTATCGTTTTTTCCTCAGTGTAACTGGTATGCAATTCATAAATTTCAAAATTATTAAGAAATAAAAAGAAATAATAAAATCAAGAAGAAATTGTGGTATTTTGAAAGTGATTTTATTTGTTGCTCATTTAATTTAATTCATACATATTTTATAGCACAAACGGGCACAGACATGCTCAAACATGCACAAACAATTAAAATCCACCCGAATCCACTAAAGTTATGTTCTCAAACAATATAACAAGCTACGTAATGAATAGAATTTTGTGTGTCGTAAAACTCTTTTATTATGAATGAAATCAATATTTATTAAAATTTTTTGCTACGACTCAATTAGTTTGGAATGTTTATAAAAATAAATTTATGTGTCAGTGCGTGTGTGTGTTCATAAATTATTTATCGGTTATTGGCAAAAGAAAAGAGGAGCAAAAAAATTAAATCAAATTAAATCACAAAGCCAGTAAATATAATAGCACAACTATCATCTGATAGTTTATTATTTCTCTGATACAATAAAGCCATCCATGAAATTATGACTTCAGCGACAATTCATTATTGTCAGAGGTCATAAATCGTTCAAGACTCGTTGTGTAATAAACGATTGGTAATGAATAAAAATTAAATCAGCATTGTTATATTATCTAATAAATATGAATGTACATATGTATGAATTAAAATATTGTATGTCTCCATTTATGAACAATAAATTGGTGCCACAAACTGGCATTTCACTGAAGATTGGCTACTACGACGCATACGAATTTAATCACTTAATATTTTGCTTGTTAGTCTCTGGTATAACTGTCTCTGATTTTTATTAAAATCAATTATCGGAGATAATGTTCTGCGCATTTAATCATCAATTTTATTGCGGTTAATATTGTGGTTGGCAAATATGAACGTTGGAATATTTTCCGGAAATAATTGTCTTTCTCTTGTACTTTTGTGACCTTCAGCCTTTTAAAGAGTGAATGTTGGTATTCTATTTTTATTTTTCATGAAGAGAAATTATATCCAGGCACTTGCCCACCAACAATGGCGACATTGTTTGCTACCTTCTTTTCAAAGAGGGTGTGGTGTAGTGTAGTGTATCGAAGACACTGGTGGTGAAGTGATAGAGTGGAGACGAATTCGTATACTGCTTTGTTGGTGCGCTTTGATTTTTAAAACAGAGTGGCAGTCTAGACGTATTAATTTTTTTGCTACAGGCTGTGCCAACGTTTTATTCGTCAAATGGCGACGGAGCAGGGCAGTGTGAGCTTCAAAAATTCTAGGCTTGGCTAGGGAAATTGAACCCGCAATCTTTTGGTTGGTTTCTACTCTGTAGAGGCAAGGCCCCCAAAATATATTATGATAATATTATCCCAGCATACGAAAAGAACTTCTCAAGAAGTTTAGAAGTTCCAAATACTGGTTTTTTTTCTCGGGCCACTTTTCAGGGGACATACCTTACGTATGTAATGTATTGGGCTGGAACGAAGTTTTTTTTTTAATGCTGAAATACCGACGAGGGAAGGAGTTTGACAATTTTTCGGACTTCACCGATCCGGGAATCGAACCCGGGTCCGGAAAAGCCAACACGCTAACTACTCAGCCATCAACACCCTCTAGTATTCGGACGTAGTGCAAATGTGGACTATTTCCAAAGAATTTTTATTAACTTTGTCCCTGCGAGATATTTTTTAATTCTGCCCAAGCTCACTTTAGATAATTGCGTGGCTTCCGGGAAGGTATGAAAATACTCAAAAATAAGTTTTATTAATTTTTAATTAATGTTAGTTTTATGTCATGTTACGAAGCCCATAACTGGGAATAGAACGCTGAGCCCAGGTTTTTCATAATTAATTTCTTTTCTCTCTTATATTATAATTTTCTACACTGAAAACAAAAGAAATATTTTCTGATTTTTAAATAAAATTTTAATTACAATAATATATTATTTCAAACAAAAGATTAATCAATTCTATTAAATTTTTAATTAATAATTTGCTCACTACATAGATAAATAAATAATAAATTTTTTGTTATGAAATATACAAAATGAAGGCTTATATATACTTAAAAACTGATGTGATTGTCGAATCCAATTGAATTCAAATATTTTTTTTTTAAATTTTCAAAATATTTAATTTAGTTTTTAATAATAATAATAATGATTACGTCAACAATAATAATAATAATTTTTTTTTCGCATGTGAGGTAGGGTTTAAAATGCCTTCGCACTTACAGTGACCGTCGTGACCTGTGTTGAGTGGTGTTACCGCTAATACAATACCTCCTCCTCCTCCTCCTCCTCCTCTGGGTAGATTCCTACCCGGAACTTCTTTTACTATTACTTCAGGAAGACCCAGAGCAACGTTCCAAATAGGACCGCTCTCTACTAACAGCTTCTGGGTCCGTCATGCTTGTAGCCAGCATCATGTTATCGGCTCGTCTTTCTAAGTCTTCGTCAGAAGGGGCCTCGTTCTGCAGCGACACATCGAGATCCTTTTTCTTTCTCCGAAGAACGTACCCAATAGCGTTCCAATTATATATTAATAATAATAGATACTATTAATTTTTCTGTACATCTGCAAAACGAATTAAGTCTTTAATTAATATTACGAAATTTTTAAATAAAGTTCTGTTTTATTTTGTTTCTGCGTATTTCTCCGTTGAGCCTCAAAATTTATTAAAATGGATCTTAATCAGTGCAAAATATTCACATATGGATTCTTAAGAAGCTACGAGAATGACTTCCATTTTTTTGTTTGCTGGAATTTTATTTTATACAGATCTTTTAGAAACAAACAAAGAAACAAACTGTCTTGAATTATTTATATTTTTTGACTTGTGTGTGAATAATTTTGCCAAATTTGAGGTTAAGAAAAGTAAAATTACCTGTATTTGCGTAGGCTGACGAACGTTTTTCCTCAAGAGTTGGTTGCCAGTTGGTTATGCAGGAAATATTGTGGGAAATTAATTTTTATGAAATGAAACGAGGTCTTTAAAGTAGAGTAACTTAATATCGTTGAACCCTTGTTTGCATGTGTAGCTCTCAAATATGATTTTGTATGGCAGTTTTTTTTTCTTTTAATTTTAAATATTAACCAGCGTTCTTCTTTGGGGAGGTAACGCCAGCTAACCCAACCGGCTTCAAGTCAATATGTGCTCCTGTGTTTACCCCCATTATAACATTCAAAGTTAACTTTTATTTCATTTTGTTAGCAACATTTATTTTCATATTCATGCTGTTCAAATGCTGTGGCTTGCACAAACTTTTCAGAGTTATCAATTTCATTAATGAGTTTTATTTTTTTTTTGTATTTTTATTTTCTTTTTGGAATTTTGTGATTGATAGATTTTATTTGTATTGTTATTATTTATGACATGAGCAAAAGTTTAGCAAAATGCTACAATGAAATAACTGAAATTGATAAAGTTTTAAAATATTAATAATATTTCACACACAGTTTGTGAAACTTTGATATTTACAAAACAGCTTCAAGAGCATAAACGCAGAAATTGTTTGTAAACAACCAATAAAAAAGTGATTGACATGCGATGGAGTTAAAGTTTTTGTTTTTTGAACGATAATGCCACTAGATAACGCCGGAGATCACGCAGTAACAGTCGTCGTCTTGGTATTTGATGACGTTTTATTAAAAGGCACACCGACAAACATAGAAATTCAAAAATTGTACTGATGTATGGAAATGGCAATTTTTCTCAATTGAGTTTTTTTTTTTCACAAAATTGTGCTTAAAATCAAAAGTGCTGTAGCAATTTGAACGAAATAGGGGTACATTTTTTTGGAATACATTTATCTATAAGTTGCTAAAATTTAAATAGACTTATTGTTGCAGTTTTATTTCTTTTGCATTCTTGAAAACAAAAAATTCTAAAGTTTTTATAAAATTAAATTTTTTTCGTTCAAACTTTTACCATATCTCGATGGCGATAGCTGAAGTAGTCTGCACGTTGACTACAAAACAGACTTGGGCTCAACCCCAGTTGCAGACTAAAATTATACAAAGAAAAAAACATCTCGCATTTTTCTGATGTGCAGTAGTGTGTCTTTTCTGTGTCAGTTGTTGTCGGAAGGTTTCAGTGGCGAAGGCATAGTCGCTGGTCACTGAACAATATCGGCTTCAGCTGATAGCAATCCACAATCGCATCAGAACACCCTCCTTCATCGGTATTATGTAGCACCGGCGAAGTAAAATAATAATAAAAATGGCTACCGAAGCTTCAGCACTGCTATAAACAAAGAACGTGCAAAAGCAGAGTTGTAAAATAATTAATTAACCTCCTGTCGTTTCTCTAGGTATAGTACCTTTCCTATATTTCCAGCACAATGCTTCGCAATAGCTAGCAAACTTAAGCTACGGTCACATTAGGCAAATATTTGCCCAAAAAAACGTAACCACTAAATTCTATACAATTTTTTTTATTATTTAAAAATAGTTTTGATTTGAAACAGGTGTTTATCTTAAATAGAATAAAATAATATATTACCTTAATCCATTTTGACTTTTATATCCCATGAAATATTATCTAATTAGTTGCCGGAAATAGTGGTTACTTTTTTTTTGGGCAAATATTTTCGTAAAGTGACCGTAGCTTTAGAAACAATATTCGTATGACTTAAAGATTCGTTTGTTGTCGAATTTCGGATTTTTGTTTTTATAGCATAGAGAAAACCCTTCCCAAGTTATGCTGCTGTATGTTGTGAAAGTGATTTTATATTTTCCACACCGCATGATCTCGAAAATTTAAAGCTGGTAAAAAAAATTTTAATTACACCTTGAATATCTGTATAGAAAATGCTGTCAGTTGCGGCAAAAATTGTTCCCGAACGAAATTTACTGGAAACTGCTGTAATCAGAACACTCTTCTGTATGAAAATTTCCAAAAAAAAAAATAACAATAGTGTTTAATAAAGCGATTAAACAAGGCATACGAGGAGGTTAATACGTGCTTGTGAAGTGAACAATTATAAATTCGCTTTGTTTGGCTTTGACAGTTTGTTTTTTTTTCTTGTTATATTCTTCATGCCACCTGTAAGTCAACTCGCCTGGCTGTTGACAATTTGCTTTTTTATATATATTATTCATTTACATATGCATTTATATTTTATATATTTATATATTTTTTTTTTGGAAAGTAATCAAAAATATTATCATTTGTTTTTTAATTCAGTTTAAATGCTTGCATTCCGAATTGCAAATGATATTTTCCATAGAAAAAATCAATTATTATTTTCGGCAAAACAAAAAAATTCAATTACAACAAATGACAATGCACTTACATTTGAGTATAAATGAATTAGAGCAAATGAAACCAAGTACTCTACAGTACAATCAAAAGTGATTTTGTTTTATTACCACTATTGCAAAAAAAAACACACAAAAAAAAATTGAATAAATATTAAAATAACAAAAAAAAATCCTCTCATACTTCTGAAAAGTAATAAAAAATGTTGTTCATTTACTTACATCTCTACATAATTATCTACTCGCAGAGATTCCCTACATGTGCTGTGAACAACACAATTGGTGAGAACAATGAATTCATCGGTAAAAGTTCGTTGCGTTCGTAAATTCGCGCTGTGGCGCACAATTATGACGAAGAAAGTACAGCTGTCTTCTCAAGGGGATATGCGGTAATTTTTGTTAAAAGGCATAAGTGGAGCACGAATCCCAACTGTCTAAGAGAATATACATAATAATGGCAAATATATGCAGTAAAATACCTCATGACTAAACACTGAAGGGAGAAATTGCATTTGCAATTGAATTGAAAATGGAACGTTGTCGGGGAAAAAGCAACAGTGTCAGCGCAAATAATGTGTCCGGTTGAGGAATGTGCGCGTTACGGTTGATTCTACTGTATATTGATTTATGAGAAAAAACAACAATAATATTAACTTTGTTCTTCAATTTTCATTTCAATTCATCTCTCTTTTTTATGTTTCCACCGCAATGCTGAACTAATGTACTTCCACTACACACCAGTAGCGCTTGTGACTGTACGATGTGACCTGTGCTCTCGAGTGCAGCAACTGTTGATGAAAATTCTAACAACTTATTTTATATTTTCCATTACAAAAACAAAAATTTTAATTTCTCCTAAATAATTGTCTGGTAGAAAAACAAAAACAGAATTAAAAACAAAAGCTATGCATGTCAGTTGAACATGTGCTAAAAAATAGATAAGCAAATAGAAATGAATTGGTTTTCAAAACAACCAATTGCATTATGCAAAAGACTTTTAATAATAAAAGTTCTGTAAATCTGTTGAAAAGTTATTGAAATGAAATTCTAATATTTCTGTGGCAATGTGGAAGAGTAATGTAACTCAATGGATTTAAAAGAAAAATTATTTTTATAATTTTAGTTCTATTATTACGAAGGCAATTATTTTCCTTAGAGTTTTGAATTGAAATCCATGCTTTCTTGTCAATTGCGAAGTTGCAAAGTTGAAGTGGAATGTCCAGTAACAATGTATGTACCTCCTACCGATGTCATATTTTTCTGTTTGAGGGTGCTGATACTACTCACAGTAGTTAAGGCCCAACTATATTGTGCGTACGCTAGCTTAAGCTACTGTCACAATTGAACGAAAAGGCTGTCAAATGCTTAAGCAACTGAGAAGAGACTTTTAGGTGGCTACAATATACTTACATAAACTTAGAAACCATTTCGCCACAGTTGCATATCGGTACGATATTTGTAGTTTTGAAAATATTTTATTTCTTTTCACATTTCCTATATAAATGAAATTTATTCACAGAAAGTTATTAAATATCCATAATATACATATTATATACATATATCATAACATAAATATGCAAATTTATAATTATTTTTATTAATTTTAAGAGAAATTTTAAAGTAAAAATATGAACAATTTAGTACTTGTTTTGTTCATGGGCGAAAGTACTAAAAAATGCAGCAATGCAACTTCACCCCATGATTTTTCCTTAACGTTTTTGTTATAATTAAATGCATTTGTTTTTTGGTATAAACATTTTCGTTTTTCTACATTTTCTATTAAAGTATACATATATAAAATTATTCTCGTCCGCGGCTTTCATTTTTCAAATATATACAAAATTTATGCACACATACACTCAAAATTCTAAAAACAACTGATTCCGTATGGAATGTGCGGTCAGGTTCGTAGCTTGCTTAATAAAGAGCTGCATGAACAAAAGAAAATCATATTTGAACATGATCGGCTTGTTTTTTGTATCATACTCGACTGTGTTCATTGTATTGAAGCAACGATGAGTAAACATGTATGAACTATAAACACTTGCGAGCAAGCATGAGCTGAACATGAACATAAACGAGCAATTGTGTTTATGATCATGATCACAGATGCAGACAAACATAATAACTATGAGCAAAAACAAACACGATGACATGTTCGGGTAATCAAATAAAATACGGGAAAATAAGGTTTTTTTTTATTAACATAACGAACAAATTCTCTACACTTTTTTAATACAAAAACAAACTAAAATAGGAATTGAATTCTGTAAAATCCCAAATTACAAAAAAAACATAAATAATAAAAGAATAAAAATATTAAAATTTCCTTATAGTAATTTTTTAGTTTCTATAAGTATACAAATGTACCTTATAGTTTTGTAGGCGGCATATATGTACATACAACAATGAAATGTAAAAAACAGATTATAAATCCAAAACTTATTTCAAATGCAATAACTTTTAAAATCCTTTGTTCGAACATAACCATATAATCACGAACACCGGAACATGCTCATGATCACAAGAACACATTCAATCAGTAACAAACAGAGTTCATGTGTTGATGGTATGAACAAACTTTTGCTCACTGACATCGCAGTTGAATCAAACGTATGGTCAGTAAGTTACATTGTGTTCGAACATAGGCATTTTATAATGAACACATGAGCATGCTCATCTATAAAGCTAGATCATGCAGCTCTTTATTGCTTAAGCAAATGACAGTTAACGAAACTCAACGAAACTTTTTCTTAAGCACATTATAGTTACCACATACGATTTGTGTGTAATCGCGCAGTTGCATAAGTTGACTTCAGCTGGTGTACGCACATTATAGTTGGACCTTTAGAGTGTTGACTCTGTAACCAGAAGTTTTTTCCTGTCCTACATCAACCTCCTTTATCACTATTTGAGAAATAACAAGTATTTGAAGTCAAATAATTAATAAAATGGCTCCCCTCAGGTTAGAAAAAAAAATAATATGTCAAAATCAACATCAAAGACGCCGCAACGCTTTAGAATTAACACGGAACTTGCACGGAGTTGTGCAAGAATTAACCACTATAGACAGAAAAAAAAAATTTTTACTTTTTTAATTGTAATTAGCACCTTTAATTAGAAGAATATATTTGTTCAATTAAAAGTTTAATCTATACAATGAAATTGTTAATTAATTTTTGCGCTCCATAAATAAATAATTAATTCTTTTGCTACGAAATACGCAAAGTTGCGGCTTATTTTTTTTTAAATGCTTATCTGATTGTTTTGTTTCATATATGCAACATTCTTTATACAAATAAGCATTGAAATTCCAGTAAAATATTTTTATTAACAATGAAAAATTTGTTTAGAATTGTGCTAAATATTTAATTAAATTTGAATTATTATTATTAAATATTTAATTGCAAATTAATTCAATAAAGTCAACAATAATAATTTAATTGATACTATTAGATTATTTATAGATGAAAATCGAATTAATTTAATTTTTTAATTGATATTACAAAATTTTTCATTAAAATTGAATTAAATATTTTTCTGTGTCTTCCTAGCCTTCCTTTCTCACCGCCTGTCTATTCTCTACGTTATTCCTCTCTCTCTCTCTCTCTGGTTCCCTTGCAAAGCATTGCATACAAATCAGATGAAAACACACCCATATACGTACATAAACATGTCTTTTTTCCGGTGTAATTGATCGTTTTAAGATCACTTTAAATGAAACATTTCAAATATTTTTTATTTTATTTGTCAGTAAAAAGCAATTGTAATTTTCCTATAAATATAACCCGTCAAAGATTTGTCTTGAAAGAAGAAACATGTTTTTGTTTTGCTGAATTTTATTATTTTCCAAGGTAACATACTGTCATCCATAGCCGTACCTCTACTTACTGCTTCTCAAGGCACCTTGTGAGCTGATTTTACATCTCCCTGAATTAAAACGAAATTCTTATACCTTTTAGTTTGAAAACATGACTTCAAAATGATTTGCTTTAATTTTCTAATACAGGGTGGCACACCAAATGTGCTACAAACAGAAATTCAAATAACTTTATTTTTCATCAATGTATTTCATTTCTTTTTCTTACTTTTGTATTCTATAGAAAATTTACTTTTATTTTCTATTACTAATTGTTTTTGAAAACGATTGACCATATAAGAATATGCATGAATATGTAACATCTAATCAGAAAATTATTCGTAGCAGCCTGAAGGCTTGAAGTTGGGAATTGCCTAAATTATTGTTTTAGTGGACTGCTTTAATTCACTCAAATTCCTTGTGTACACCACTTGCTTGATGTAACCTCATCGAAAAAAAGTCTGTTGCATTCAGGTCAGTAGACCTTGAGGGCCAGCGGTAAGTGAAGTTTCTCTTCTATTAATTTGTTTAGAAATTTTCCTTGAAGCTCCGACATTACCCGTCTGGATATGTGTGCACTTGCTTCATCTTGCTGGCACCAAATGCTATTGAAAGAGGTACGTCTGCGGCGAAGTTCTGTTTTGAAAAAAAAATAAAGTCCTTTAACATCTTTAAATAACGATCCCCATTGACAGTCACTGTTACACCGTATTCTTCAAAGAAGTACGGCCCGACAATGCTCATTATGGAAACTGCGCATCACACAGTAACATGTTCTGGCTGCAGTCCCTTCTCATGAAGTATTTGTGGGTTACATTGCCGTTTAGATCGAAATGCGCCTCATCAGTCATTAACAAGCGATTTATCAATCTGTTGTCTACTTCGCCCATTTAAATTTTTTTTGTTTTTGGCCAAACTCCAGGCGATTAGAGCAAATCCAGAGGGTTTAACTTTCTTGTAAATTAGACTTTTGTACGGAAACAAGTTTAAGTCATCATGAATTATACGCTGTCATGACCGTTTGCCAGTTCCAATTTGCGGCGACGTTTCGAAACTGTAAGATTTGCCCGAATTAGCGATGCTGCAGCCGTGATTGTGTCTTGAATTCGAACATGGCAATCTCGATGGTACGGTCTTGGGGTGATGGTTCCAGATTCGTCAAACATGTTTACTTGCCTCATTATGGTTTATTTATTCGCGGAAGTGCCATCAAACTCCTGCCTAAATTCCCTTTTTTTATCTTGCACCAGCACTCACGAGATGAGCCCTACACATGCGGTGCATTGTGCTGGAACTAGAGGAAAGGTATAGGTAAGAAAAATGATAGGAGGTGAAGCTTCACTATCTTACAACTCTGCTTCTGGACGTTTTTTTTTGTTGTTATAGCAGTGTTGTAGCGTCTCTGATGTCAAGAAGAAGTATTATTTTTTTTTTTTTTTTTTTTTTTTTGATGTGCCTGTTGATTGGATACAGCTGAATCCATTAGTGTTCAGTGACCAGTGCCTTCGCCACTGAAACCTTCCGACAACAACTGACACAAAGCCACAGAAATGCACATCAGAAACAATGCGAGATGTTTTTATGAGTCTGAAACTGGGGTTAAACCCAGGAAAATTTTTCGTTTAGTAATCAACGTGCAGACTACTTCGACCATCGCCACCCTCACTACCCCTTTGTATAGAAATGATGGACTGCAAATCATGGCACCTGCTGCACTATCGAAATCTTCTTTCCGGTATCCGAAGCATTTATTTGAATAAATCGAAAAACTAACCTACAAATTTAAAAAGACAATCCATCCGGTTACGCACACAGATAAAAAAAGTTATTGCGTTATGCTTTTGTAGAACAACTAGTGCGCCACTCTGTATAACAGCAACAACAACTGACTTTCTTGTATGCATGTGTATGTGTGTGTTACTACATATAAAATTGTCGTATATTTGTGCGTTTATGAACCCGATTGTCAAATAAAATTTCTACTCTCAGTCTTGATTTGATTGGATTTATTTTTAGTTTTTATAGCTGTACTTTTTTTTTAAAGCAGAAGACAACAAAAAAAAAAACCAAAAAAATGAATCCAAAAAGTAATTTATTTTACATAAATTGTTACGACAGATGCATATATGTATGTATGCATATGGATATGAGTATTTGTATAGAGTATTGTAGATATGGAATGTATACAGTGTTGTTCGTAAGAATAGCAGCGTTAGTAGTTTCATGGTTTTCTTTCATAGGAAATTCATACTACCCGTTGCCGTTCTTATCTTAATTACACTGTGTTGTAATTAATTCGAATGTTTCATAATTAATTCGCTAAGTTTTCTGCACAAAATATTGAAAAAAAAACCAAGAAAAAATAATAATTAAAAAAGTTATAAAGAATATTCAAACCATATTTTTTGCCACCCTGTAGATCCCTCGCCCACGTTGCTTCCTTTTCTAAGAATTGCTAACAGATTTATGTTAATACGTTCCTATGAGCTCTGTTAAGTGCTGAGGTTCGTCTCTAGGATTATATATTTTAAAATTTATCTTCACAGCCATCCTTTTTAGCAGTATTCTCGTTAGTCTACTTGGCTCACTAAGTAGCATTAGAATGGCTGTAAAATATATAGAAAATCCCTCGAACTTCAGTGCTATTTCTTTAACTCCATCTGTAGTTACTATCTATCTATAAACACATACGATTGTCTGTGGCTGTGCCAGTGTGGAAAATCAAATACGAATTTAAAACAAACATCTATTACTTATTTGTTTTCTTTCTTTAAAACTACTGTTACATACTGAAATGGAAATTTTTGCTTGCAGCTAGTCTTTCACATGAACTTTTCAACATTTATCAAATTTAACTCGTGTATTACTTGCTTTCCTTTGAGTGCAGCACCGAATTAGGGTTATAAACTTTTAAAGTAAAAAATAAAAAATAAAAAATATAAATAAATTATTTCATTGCTGTGGCAAATATCACGGCAAATAATAACTGGCAGTTTTTCTAAAACGAGTGAAAAATACCCGTTTAAAACCACAATAAGAAACACAAATTTCTTTCTGTTTCCAATATAAATGGCCGAACGAGTATTTTCGTTTGTTTTAGAAAAGACAACATTTTAAAGAAATTCTTATGAAGTCAGCAATATGTGCTCCGTGTATTTAAAATTGATATTTTCTTAAAGTCAGAATTGTGCTCCAATTTAGTACTACAGGGTGTCTGGTGGCAAATTTATATTTTTAAATACGAGTGAGGGTAGCGCCGTTGGAATTATCGATAGTGCGGATTTGTCAGTAACGATGTCGCAATGGTCGAGTGAGCATCGCGCCTTCGCTGTTGGCGACATTTTTTAAGAGTAATGATTCTTACGTAATTGCTCGTCGACAATTTTGTTTAAAGTTTGGTATTCGGCTAATAAGTGATGGACCGAGTGTAAATTTAATTCGTTCGTGGGTGCAGAGATACCGCGCAACTGCTTCGGCTATGAATGCTCCACGGCCAGGACCCAGTCGATCTTCAAGGACACCCGAAAACATTGAACTGGTTGGAATTCGTTTACGTGAAAATCCGCCACTTTCAATACGGAAAAGAGCAGCCTCACTGGGACTTTCAAGACTGTTTATTCTTAAAACTTTAAAAAATGATCTGATGCATCTGGATGACATACTATTTAAAAATTAAAATTCGCATTTCCATTCTATCGTTCTCTTAATAAAACTTCGTGTCAATTATTACGTTTTTTATTTAAGTTTGAAAATATAAATCTGCTACCAGATATCCTGTATTAAACAATGTCGTTAATATTTTACACTCCTGTTTCCATTATTTAAAATTCTTAAATAATTTGCCATTTTAACAACATTTTTGACAGCGAATGCCCCTAATTAAATCACAGGTAAATTCGGAAATAATTGTCATGCATACATGTAAATTTTACTGTTCTGTACTTTACAAATGTTTGTCTTGTTCACTTAATTACAAAAATGGTTTGGTTAAAGAAAATTGTGTAAAAAAAGTGCAACACTTCAAACTACGAAAGAGGTGGGGAGAATCGTAAAAAAAAATGATTTTATAAAAATGAATTTATACATGAATTTGTAAGTCAAAAATACGAATAAATTACTTGGAATACATCAAGACGAATATTGATTGCATTAAACTAACATCTGTGTGCTGTAAAATTGCAAAGTTGCATTTTCAATTGAAATAAAAAACCACATGATTTAGTTTCCATATGTTTTGTAATTAAAAATATATCGTGAGTGTTGTAAATATTTTTTAAATATTAATTTTTTTTTGCTAAACAATCTATTATCCACAAATTGACCAACACAAAAATTACTTGCACAGCATTATTAAATTGTCTCTCAATTAACTGTCTAAGCAGATGATTTGGAAAACAATCGATAATGATTATCAGTTTATGTGTGAGGGATGGATGATACATCGTTATAAATACATATATGAAATAACATGATGACAACAATTGCAGGAACTAGTATGTGCTGGAACATTTTTAGTGTCCCGCATCCGTTGACACTTAATCAATATAACCATCGCCAACGCCATCGTCATTATCATCATCGTAGTTATTGTTACTGCACGCATTTATCTATTCATACTGTCGGAAATTTAATACAAAAATATGAAAAATTCCTGTGTGCATGACTGTGTTCCAGCCGAGGAGGTACAACTGCAACAATACCACATGAAATGTTGAATAAGAAATACATATGCATGCACGAGCATGCAAATTAGGGTGGCCCAAAAATTTCAAATTTACCCTACAACCCAGGGCACGCCCCAATTTTTTTTTACTTTAGTTGGTAGTAGTACAGCGCCAAAATTTCAATGCCCTAAGTGGAGTAGAGGGCAGTGCTCCACGTATGCAAAGTTTTAAATATTAAAATTTGTTTTTAATTTTTGTAAAATGTAAAATTCTTTGTTTTAATTTTTATAAAAATTAAAATTTTTTGTTTTAATTTTTGTAAAAATTAAAATTTTTTTTTTTAATTTTTGTAAAAATTTTTTTTTGGTTTTTGTGAGACAGTAAAAAGTTCCTACTGAAACTGAAAAACAAGCATTCGGGAGCTCGTACAATCGACAACATATAACAATATGGTTAATTTCTAGCTACAGGAACAAGAACCGATAAATCACTTTGGGGATATTTGTTTCCCTTTTTGTGTGAAAAACTTGATTACTTATTCAATATATAAAATGAAGTTAATGGGAATTATGACTGGTTGTAAATGTTATATATGTCTGTGCAGGTGTTGTTTACTTGTTTTGGTACACCATTGTAGTTATACATTATGCAAATTAAGTGCATTTAAATAAAAATAAACCGACATTTCATAGCAAATAAATAAATAAATAATTTATTTTCTTAAGTTTTGAGCGCAAAAATGAATTAAAGTTTTTCATTTAATTGATTAAACTTTTAATTGAACAAGATATATTAAATTTTTTAATTATTTTTATATTTTGAGCGATGGTCTTTTATTTATTTATTCAATATTTCGCTACCAAAGCAGGTAGCATATTGAAATATTGAAAATAAATAATTTATAAAAACTTTTCATAAAAAGACCATCGCTCAAAAAATAATTTATTAATTGAAAAATTTAATAAAGGTCAAATAAAAATAGAAGTGAGACTAAAATATATTAAAATTAAAAAAAAATAAAAGTAAAACTTTTTTCTGTGTACACAAGTTGGATTCACTGTATACAGTATTAAATAAATATACATTTCCATACATACCTCGCATATTTGCATGTTTAAATGTTCTGCTATGTAGTGGTGGCCATCCGTTTTCCATACTGAGAATTGAATAATTCTATGCGTTCATAACCGTATGAATGATTTTCCGTTCCATATTGCATTTCAAATGCATCAAGTCATTTATTTGTCATATTGATTTATATGCATTTCCAGCTTTAATGGAGATATTGAAGGACTGAGTTAACTTTAGTTATTTCATGGCTGGTTAAAATTGATATTCAAATGGATTTCCCATTGGCCAGTGTAAGTGATAGAAAGATACACAGGAAAATATTTTACTTTTCAATTTTTAATTGACACCTTTAATTAGAATATTGTATGTATTTTTTCAATTAAAAGTTTAATCAATGCCATTATATTTTTAAGCACTTTTTGGCCTCAATACTTATAATAATATATAATAAATAATTTAATTTGTTGCTATGAAATACACAAATTGTTGGCATTTTTATTTAAATAATTATCTTATTGTTTTATTTCAAATATATGCAACATTCCATTCTACAAGTTGAAATTAATAGCCAATAAGCATTCGATTTGAATTCAAATATTTTCCAAGTATGAAAAATTTGTTTGAAATTTTCAATCTTTATATTTAATTGAATATTTAATTATTATTATACAAATGTAATTGACAATTAATACTTATATGATTCTAATTTTAAAATTGTGCCTTTTCCCTTAAAAAATTATATGTGAAATTTATTATTACATACTTTATGATATTCTCATAAAGTATTTTTTTACAAAATATAATAATAATATATAAAAAATATATAAAATATAAAATAATAATATATAAAAAATATATAAAATATAAAATAATAATATATAAAAAAAATAAAATAAATAAAAAAAATAAAATAAATATAAAAAAAAATATAAAAAAATTTTAAAATTAGAATCATATATATAAAGGGTGGTTAAATTTCAAGGGCCGATGTTGATTTTGAATAAAACACAAACTATTTAGGAAATTATTGTAATTTTATTTTATTATGATATATTGGTATTACTTAATTATGTATGGAACAAAATATCGGCCAAATGGGCGCCGCGACCACGGCGGCACACCTCCATCCGATGGTCCAAATTTTCGATGACCCTGAGGCATAATGGAGGTTCTATGCCGTTAATGTGCCGAATTATCTCATCCTTTAGCTCTTGAATTGTTGCTGGCTTATCGACGTACACCTTTTCTTTCAAATAACCCCAAAGAAAAAAGTCCAACGGTGTCAAATCACATGATCTTGGCGGCCAATTGACATCGCCATTACGTGAGATAACACGGCCATTGAATTTGTTGCGCAAAAGAGCCATTGTTTCGTTAGCTGTGTGGCAAGTGGCACCGTCCTGCTGAAACCACATATCGTCCACATCCATATCTTCCAATTCGGGCCATAAAAAGTTCGTTATCATCTCACGATAGCGAACACCATTCACAGTAACTGCCTGACCGGCCTCATTTTGGAAAAAATACGGCCCGATGATGCCGCCAGCCCATAAACCGCACCAAACAGTCACTCTTTGTGGGTGCATTGGTTTTTCGACAATCACTCTTGGATTCTTATTCGCGCAAATGCGGCAATTCTGTTTATTGACGAATCCACTGAGGTGAGAATGTGCCTCATCACTGAAGATGATTTTCTTCGAAAATTGATCATCCACTGTTGCCGTGGTCGCGGCGCCCATTTGGCCGATATTTTGTTCCATACATAATTGAGTAATACCAATATATCATAATAAAATAAAATTACAATAATTTCCTAAATAGTTTGTGTTTTATTCAAAATCAACATCGGCCCTTGAAATTTAACCACCCTTTATAAAGAGATATTCCCAAAATAAATTCAGTTAATAGACAATTAATACAATTAATGGCTCTTTGCACAATGTACGATTAAAACTTAACGTGAGCTATAACAGCAATTTTTGTATGCCGTTGTAGAGTTGTCGTTAAAGTCCACGTTAACTTTTAATCCGACATTGTGAAAAGAGCCGTAAGTCAACAACACTAATTTAACTAATACTATTAATTTATTAACAGATGAAAATCGAATTAATTTTTTAATTGATAGCACAATATGTTAATTTATTTACAAATGAAAATCGAATTAATTTTATTACAAATTTTTTTTTGTATTTTTTTTTTTTAAATTTTTTATAAATATATGTATTAAGCTGAGGTCTTTTTTTATTTTAATTAATAAATATATTTCAAAAAATATAATAAAAAAGGTCAATTAATAATATAATTAAAATTTATTACAAAATTTTTAAAGAAATTGTTGTTTAATTTTTTTCCGTGTATGTTTATGGTGTATGTTTTGCAAATCAGACAATAATTTTATGGAATTGGCTGCAAATTTCATTAACTGGAAACTTAATTTTACTTTAGTTTTTGATTTATAAGTGAAAAGGCATACCACGAGGATCGCAAGGGCCCACAGAAAAAAATATCACTTGAGTTTTTTATTAATTAATTTTTATTTCAATTTAATAGTTTAATTGATACGATTAACTCTTTAATCACTTAGAAAACATCAATAATATAAAACCGATTTTTTAAAACAGCTCTCTGCTAGCTAGAAAGAAAATCCTTGTTAATTCGCTCAATTAAAAATTTAATTCAAAGTTTTTAGTTTTTTTTAGTTCAGTAGTTAAGAAATATAATTTAAAAAATAATTTAAGAAAATACAATAACAACCTATTAAAATTTTCGTTGTTGCAATTAACATTTAATCAAATATTATTTCAATTAATTTAAGTATAAAAATTTAATTGATGTTACTAATTTCTTCACTGTTGAAATTTTTAACAATTTTTTAATTGGTATGAAAAATTTTTTAATTGAAAATAATTTTAATTTTTTTTCTGTGCCTGAAGATGAACGGATTTGGCGTGAACATTTTTTTGAGCATCGATTTGATCCATTTGCATAATTTTTCCCGAATCTTTATTTACTATTTGTCTTAAAGTCGCTTCTTGAAAATCAATCTCTCATTCAGTGGTTGAGAGTCTTAATTTCCTTCTCTCTCTCTGTCTTCAGTATTTCTTGATACTCGTAATACTATACCAACCATCAACGTACCCAATTGCCGTAGAAGTATTATTCGAATACAAAAAGACTGCATTGAGACATCTTTATAAATTGATTTATTACAAAATGGTTTTACTATATTTGAGCATTTCTTGTAAAGCCACAAACTTTCAAAAGGGATTTTAAGTGGCGCATACAATCGCCTTAACAATTTGATATAAATCTTTGCAAGATTTAGAGCAAATAAATTAAACGAAAATAAAATAATTTTGCACTTACTGAGTGTAATAATACTGGTGTACAAAAAAAAAAAGAGATGGGTTTTCTATGATAATTTTCCTTTAAAAGTGTTAAAATCGTTTAGTTTTCATGGAATCAATAGAAATCCTTTTTTTTCGCATTTACGCTGGCACTCGCAAACATAGACACACACACACACACGAATAAATCTCTTAAGTACTCAAAATGAAAACTATTCAAGATTGATGACTACTGCAATATACTATTTTACACTTGCATTCGCCCATCAGTTGAAGATACAAAATTCGCAAGAAATTTAAATGGTGGCTGGCAATGGATGAAGAAGTAAAAGAATAATTTTGTTAAGAAACACACAAGACGCGCATTAAGTTTTTATATTCTTAACATTTCGTTCATTTTGGCACTACACATTTGTCTAGAGGTTTGCAAAATTTTTCCACAAAATACCAGCCGCAGTGGGAAGTCATAAAAATTTCACAAAAGCAAAAAAAATAATGGCGATGGCTGAAGTAGTCTGCTCGGTGACTAGAAAAACCGAAAAGTCCTGCGTTCCAGCCCAGCTTCAGACTAATGAATAAAAACATCTCGCATTTATACTGATGTGCATTACTGTGTCTTTGTGTCAATTGTTTCTCTGGCGAAGGAAGAGTCTCTGGTCACTGAACAGTACCGGTTTCAACTGACAACAATTCACAGGCACATCAGAACGACCTCCTCTGTCGCTATTCTGTTGCTCCAGCGAAGTAAAATAATTACTAAAAAAAATGGCTACTAAAAGGAAGCTTCAAAAAATTTAATACGTCTTCTTGATATCAGAGTAGCTACAGCACTGCTAGAAACAAAACAAAAAAACATAGTTGTATGATACTGACCTTTCCTCTGTCTATACCTTCAAAACCTGTCATCTCTGCCAATACTCCTCTCCTCTAGTTCCTGCTCAATTTATAGCATGTGTAGAGGTCATCTCCTGATTGCTGGTCCAAGACAAAAAAAAAATTAAATTAAGCGAAAAATTTAATTTTTTAGCTGTGAAATGAACAGAATTTTTATGTAAGGAATATTTAAATCATACACAAAAGTTTATTGACTCGTTTGGTTTGGCTACAAATTTAAACTCTTTCTCTGTTCTGTTATACTTATTTTTTGTAAAAATAAAAATATAATAAATTAAAATTTAGCCAAATAAATTATTTAATGGCATGCAGCTCATACAGACCATTGTTCAAAAAAAGTGTTTTTTTTTGGTTTTCATAGGAGTCACGTCCTGTTTCAAGATAAAAAAGAAAAATAAAATTATAATTTCGAACGAAGTTCCAACACATTTTAAGAAAGTTTTTTTTATTAAACTTCAATTTGATTGGAATGGCGTATTGTGCCGATTCTTCTCTTAAGTAAGAAATAAATGAATTTTCTAGAAAGTTCTGTGGAGGTTAATGCGCTGATTTTACATCTACAGGATTGTGGGTTCAATACTTCATACCAGTCAGAAATTTTTCTGTATTGAAGAGCGCCCTCTCTCGTCGGTATTTGAACAACAAAATGTCGGTGAAGTAAATAAAATAATAAATAAAAATCCCCTGCCTTAGTTTATAGACGTAGCAACTCTGCTTCACCATTTGTCTCAGAAAAGAAAAATTCCTCGACGAGTAGCATACTTTTTGTGTCGCTTTAGTTCACATGTACTTTTTTTTTTTTTTAGAATAAGAAACTATTTGAAAATTAAGCATAAAACAACAAATTTCCAAATAAGTGATGAGAAATTTGTCAATTACATTTCAACTGTTTTTCATTGTACTGCATTTTTCTTGGGGTTGTAAAAAAAGTCAATATTCGCAAGTTTAAGAGCGGTTTTTAAATGAAGATTTTAAACACTTTTTTTCTCTTCCTTTTTGCTATCCGGCTTCAGAGATATAGAAATGTTAAAATATTTAATTTTTCGCATCGTTTAAAATCAAACAAGATAGAAAAGATTTGACGAGATTTTTATTACGTTTCAAGCCCTTTGACACAAAAACTTTCCATGTTTCGTAATTCATATATTCCACATACTCATGCACTCATTTCGTGGCGAAAGTTGTTGCAGGTTGAAGTTTTAAATTTCTTTATTTTATCTATTCGTACAATTATTTCTGATTTACAAAATGTTTACAAATTTTATGTTGTACAGGAATTTGTTTTTACACGTTTATGAAAAAGAAAAACATTTTTTTATAAATACTTTTTAAATTTATTCATAGAAACATAAATAGGAAACTTTAAAGAGTTTATTGCATCGCCCGTAAAAGGGTTTCAAACGTTTTTTACTCCCGCAGCATGTACAATGAAAGCGCCACTAGCGAACAGCGCCTATTAATGATCATCTCTCGTAGGCGGACGAACGAAACTTTACACCTTCGTTTAAAATTACCAAAGAAAATTATTTCATTTCGTTTTTTACAACGATCATCTTCAGCTAAAATACAAAAATTTTCTCCACCGCAATTCTCCGCCAACGTGAGCTTTCACAGTATATACAAATGTGTTATTTATAATAAACTTAAAAACCTTGTTACAGCAATGTCTCCATTTCTAAATCTGCTTTGATTTTAGAATGCCTTCACTATGACAGTATTATTCATTGAAATGTAGAATTTCTTGCAGGGAAAAAAATCTCTGTAAAGAAATTCCATAGTAATCATATGAATTTTCAGTACATACATACTTCTGTGCAAATCTTTATTAATTTAGATTTTTCTTTATGTTTCAGTTTTTTCAATCACAATTTTCACTTCTTTCTTCATTTAATTTATTTTATTTTAATTTTTGTTGCAGATCTCCCAGTGAATTGAAAATAAAGCACTTTTAGCTGAGTCCTTCTGCATGATAGGTAAGTCGATACCAGATTTTATTAAGTATACGCATGCATCATATGAAAAGTATGCAACAGTTTTTTAGTGTAAAGCAGCAAAACAAAGAGCGAGAGAGGTTTATGAATTAATTAATATTGAGTATACGTGACTGCCAATCAGTGTTACACAACAAGTACAGTAGCAGCTCAAAAGATGTTAAATAGTTTGTAAAATAACAATATATGGAATATACCTTAGGTCGGTTTTGTTTTGAGCCTTTCAGTTTTTCTCAAGAAATTCCCGACCATTTTTTTTTTTTTTAGAAAAAAAAAGAGAAAAAAATATAAATTGCGCTTAGGAGTAGAATTTCTCCTATCGTGATGGCTACACTCCCCGGTGATATCAATAATTTTGAAATTACTATGAAAAAGTTGCCGTATTGTCACTTTCGTTCAATACAGTTAACATATTTGTTTTACATTGTACCGATTTGCTGACCACGAGACGCAGTGAAACTTTTGCTTTGAAATTTTCGGACTAAAATGGAGAAACTTACGCCTGGTGGATCACTAATAATCGCTAATCTGAAATGTAACGGACGAGTCGAGGTTGACGGCTCTTCTGCTACACAAAAGCAATGTTTTCCGCAGAATGAACTGCTCGCACATGAACAGGTATTTTTACATTTCCTACAGACGCGGTTTGCTTAATTTTACGCACAATTCTACCGTTAGTGGACACATATGGTCGATTATGCTGCGCAAAATGCATTTTATTTTAAGTGCCCATTTTCGTAAAAGGCATTTACAATACAAAGAAATGTCAAATTTGACACTAAGATGTTTCTCACAATTACCATGTTGCATTATAGTTGGTGTATAAAAATTTATGACTAATTATTTCTGGCAACTAATTATTTCTGTTATAATGTGACGCTGAAATATATCTATATACAAATTTTCTTGAATTTCTTTTCAATAAATTGCTTAAAATATCTACAATTGAACGCATAAAATTCCGAAATTCGCTACATGTTTAATTTAAGGATTCTCCATCTGGCAATTTATGAATTTCTCCATAATGAATACTGATCAATTCAATTCAATTCATTAACATTATATATTTAATTTCCTTTTTAGTCATTAGAGCACACAATGAGCATATAGAAAATTAAGTCAGACATTTGAGACAAACGAACACATCTCAATATCCAACATACATACCTTGGGGTATTTCTACAACAACAACAAAAAAAAAACACACTCGTATCTTATTTATGTTTTCTATAGAAATTAATACCGACTCTGAAGAATAATTTTATCAACAAAAATCGTTACGAAAATAGAAGGAATATAAACAATTGATAACGAGGCAAAAAAAAAAACAAAAACGTAAATAAAGAACAAGTGTTGTTCGTGCCTTTGGGACTCTAAAGCACATGCGAATGTGCCAAATATACATACGTGTACACACATAATCCCACATACAGACAAATACATGCACAAATACATGAACATGAATTTCTATTTAATTTCCAGTGATGTATTTGCGCACACTAGTTTGGCTGTTCTAAATTTAGTTATTTGCATGAAATGACGAATACTTTTTTAAGAGGAAATTTCGTTTCAAGCAGTCAGAACCGAGCCCCACATTAAGAGAAAACAATTCAAAGAATTTGTTTTATAAATGTAACATTTGCGCAAAAAAAATTTCGGGTCAAAACGCATTGGCAAATATGATAGATAATTTAATTTATTATTTTTAACTTTTAGTTAATGACAGACTCTACACAAGCTCATGCTGCTGCGTGAGCTAAGTCCGCACAGTCGAGTCAACCACAGTTTTGCCTTTATTGGCAAGCATGCGTAGTAGTTCAAATCTGGAAACCGGGAACATGGCAGCCAAACGTCTTCTTGACAGTCTGGTAAAAGTTATTGTATACAGAAAAAAAGTTGACTTTTATAAATTAACAGCTTTCATTAGCATAATATAATTTCTTAATTGAAACCTTCATCTATACAATTAAATTTTTAATTAAGTTTTGGGCTCATTACTTAAATAAATAAATAATTTTTTTTTTATTTTTTTTAATAATTTTTCTTTTGAATAATTTTTTTTTTTTTTTAATTTCAAAAAGAAAAAATTTTATAAATAATAATAGTTTCCTGAAGATGTTAACCGATGGTTAATGAAATATCGAAATATATAGAAAAATAAAAATAGAGACGAACCTTGACGAGCTTGAAATATAATATATAGATTGTTTTTATGAATAATAAATTTTTTTTTGCTATGAAATACAAAAAAAGGCGTCTTATTTTTATTCGAAAGCTTTTCAGATTGTTTTACTTCATATGAACCGTTTATTTTGCAAGTGACGTAAGTCATTTTTTCAAAAAAAATTCAAATTGATTTCAATTAAAAAATTTTGTAATATCAATTAAAAAATTGTTTAAAATTTTTATCAGTAAACAAATTATTAATACCAATTAAATTTTTATACTTAAATAATGTAATAATATTTGATGTTAATTGCAACAATTAAAAATTTAATAGCTTGTTATTGAATTTTTTTTAATAAATTTTTTTCATTATATTTATTAACTGGTGAAATAAAAAATTAAAAGTTTTAAGTAATTTTTTTTTTTTTTTTTTTTTTTTTTTTATATCTAGGACCAGCACTCACTTAATTAAACGAATTAACGAATTAATTAGCTCTCAGGCAGCTGTTCTCAAAATATCGGTTTCATATTATTGATGTTTTGAAGTGATTAAAAGTTAATTGCATCAATTAAAATATTTAATTGAAATAAAAATAAAAATTTATTTCAAATCTTAATTAATAAAATATCAAGTAATATTTTTATCTGCGTAGATAGCGTATTGACTCTGCAATCAGAAGGTCACGGATTCTATTCCCGGCCCGATAAAGTCAAAAGTTTTTCTGATTTTTGTGTACTGCAGCACTTTTCTTTGTCGTAATTTGAAAAATAAAATGTCGGCGAAGTAAATTAATAAATAAAATGGCTCCCTTTAGCTTAAGAATAATGCACAAAATGAACATCTGAGACACCGCAACTTTGCTTTAGAATTAACACGCAACTGCAGACTTGTGCCAGAATAAAGGTCTATCTTCCAACCATTTTCACCAAATGTTTATTCTCTATGCTGTTCCTCTCTATATTGCACTACAGTGCAATGCATTGTATATGTAGGGTATATTCCCTGAGCACTGGTCCACGAAAAACAACAAACAACAACTCTCTTAGCAGACAATGCTGCTTGTACACACTGTCGTTATTCAGTTGTTTTAGGCAATAAGAAATTCTAATTTCTGTGAGTTGAGGTATCACCTCCTCCAGATCTGGTATCAAGGTCTCATAGAACCTCTGAAGGTATATTTAAAGAAGGAGGCACTTTGACTTCTAACATCTAGCACTGTATGCTGACCAAACTGTTTAGATTTTTGAGGAATTAATTTTAGTACGGTTGCGGTTGATCGCAGGGTGTTACAACGACCCGTTCTGCTGGGCCCAACTAAGCTAACTCACCAGAACGACTGTCCTTAGAACTTAAGCTGGTCAATGCTCAACCCACAGGTATTCCTGTCACGCAGTGACCGAATTCGTTTCCTTGTCATATCGATGTACAGCGAACACGTGTGGCCGTTATGATTGTTTTGTTTTTTTGCTAACAAATTCAACAACAATGAAAAATTTTCACTTGGTAAAATATTGCCCTGTACATACATATATTTATTTATATATGTATAGATTTTTGAGAACTTCAACTATTTAAGCTTAATTCTTAAATCTTATTCGCACAGGGATCATAAGGCTGCTGGAAACCTTTATAGTTGGATGATGGATTCCTTTAAGTATGTCGCAGTACAAAAAGTATGCCCAACAGGTATCACTAACAAAACAAAATCTGTTCCATTTCTATAGATTTTGAGCACCATGGACAACAGGAACCAAATTTGTTTTTTTTGTTTGTTGTTTTTTTCCTTTTTTTCTGTCAGGAAACTGAAGATTTTCCCAACTGTTGTTATTGTTAGGCTTTAGCCAAATTGAATTGCTTCTCCCCCGTTTGTCGAAAATAGATTTTTATTTATTTTTTTTTTTTGCTTTCCTCCGTTGCTGCTCATACGGATATTGACATGGTTATTATTTTCGTTCCGTTACCAAAAAAAAAGTTAAGAAGTTTATTTAAAACCTAGAAATCACCCGAAGCATTTTGTTTTGCAATCGTATGCTTTTGTTCTCTTTTTTCGTTTTCGTCTTTTTTTTTTTTGTTTTTTTTTTTTTGTTTTTATTTTTTTTTTTTAGAAGTTGTTATTGTTTGATAAAAAATTGTTTTCAGTATTTTTTGCTTTGCTTTGTTTTATTTTCATTTCAAAGGTGAACTTTTACTTTCCTACTTTTCTTGAAGCGAAAAATAAATGATAAGAAAAAAATATTTTATGCAATAAAACTTTTCTTTTTTACCAAAAAAAAAAAATTGCTTTTAGAGAATTTATATTTTGTTTTCTTAAAGGTCTTTAAGATTCACAGCTTTCAATTTAGATTTCTCTAAGATATTCTTCTATCTTCAAACTACCAATCAGTTATATAATTTTGTAGCAAAATTTTGGAAAAATGATTTTTATGCGAAGTTTTTTAAAAAGTGTCCTCGGGGAATAACCGACACCTGCTGGTCGTGCTTTGAGGCTGTGACCTTAAACTGTCCAACGGACAGATAGACCACGGTGACGGTCGGCAAGTTGGACGGCGAGGCTCATTTCCTGCGTGGAAGTATGGATTAGGAGGAAATTTGGCGAGGTTAACTAATTCCTCTCAGGCCACGTATACTTTCAGTAGTATCTGTACCGCATGGCTAGGCCAGATGGTACCGTTTGCATTTACTGTGGTATGATGGAAGTACAGGCGGGTGCCGTGGTGTCGGATACGGACTTGGCGGACCCAAACGTGGGTGAATAAAGATTGTGACGCCGCTTTGGGCTTTCCCGAAGTAATGCGGTAAGCGGTTCCGCGAAAGAATCTACCCAGAGGGGGAGGAGGAGGAAAAAGAGCAGAAGGAGGGGGAAAAGGAAGAGGAGAAGGAGAAAGAGAAGAAGGAGGAAAAGGAGGAGGAGGAGGAGGAAAATGTTTTAGTGGTGACACCACTCGACGCAGATGACGACGGTTTCTGTGCGAACGGATTTTTCACCCTGCCCCACACGCCAGAAAAAAATTCCTGACAAAAACCGGGACAATTTGGTGTTTTTTTTTTACTTCACAATACAGTCATAGTTTTTTTTTATATGACTTGAAAACATACTCGTATGACTTTACGACACTTTGTAACTTCCCCAATTATACTAGCTGGTTTGGAAGCATTTAATTATTATTATTGAAAATTGAATTGAAAATTAATTCAATAAAGTCAAAAAAATTTCATTACAGGTGATAATTTTTTAATTGTTATAACAACATTTTTAATTAAAATTTAGTTTTATTATTTCTTGTGTAATGTCTATATATGAGCCAAGACACTAATAAACATCAAAGAAATTTTTTATGATTGACATAGAATTTGAACCCAAAACCTTCGCATAGGATATGAACCCTACACTCAGCAAGTAGTTGTTCTGAGAAGAAAAGTATATTTAATTTAATTTCACTCTACAGCAGGTGTTTTTAATTTGTTTTTTTCTTGCTTCAATTCACAGGATTTAACAAAAAAAAATTAAACTTCAGTGAACGACTGCTGTAGGAAGCAAAGAATCCACTGACTTTTAAACGAATATAAAGCCAGTTCTCTAACAGATTTTTAATCTCTTTTTACTCTTTATTAAATTAATCGGATTTTTATTTCCAATATTCCTGAAGCGCATTTTTCTTATTGATATACAGCAACTTGCAACAGTTAATAAAAATTTAGTATAACGTGTGCGCTGCAGAAGCAAAAAAAAAACTTATTTATAACTACAATATTTTATGCAATATTTATACTGTTTGTCATTTAATAAATGTCACTAAAAATGTATCGACATGGATGTTTGTGTACCATTAATACGTATGTATATACCTGACAATAAATGCACGTAGTTGCAACATTGGTTGCATAAGTGCACTTTAGTAAACGTAAGAATGAGATACCTGCTGTAAAATGTAATAAATTCTCTTTGCCAAAATGCTAGACGTGGCATAAAACAGAAAATGCAATAATATTGCAGCAGTATATGGTTGTTGCCCCCACTTGGCCACGATATGCGATAATAAAAATGAATTGCAATGTTTTGAAAAAAATTGGTAGAACAACTTAATGGAGTTGGCTGGGCCAAGCTATTTCTCCGTAGATACAATTTTCGACTGGACTGATGTGTTTAAATAAATAAGATTATATACGGAAAATTTAAATCCGTTTTTGTTCCTTTGGCTATCACGGACGAGTTTTATTTGTTATATGAGGAGCGGTTATATGGAGCACAGGACCTATATTTGATTCCATGTTAATTAAAAATTTCATAGGTTGTTGTTGTTGTGTTTTTTTAAATTATTTTCTTAATTATAATTATTAACTACTGAACCAAAAAAACAAATTACAAATTTTAAATTAATTTTTTAATTGAACGAATTAAAAACGATTCTATTTGTAGCTCTCAGAGAGCTGTTTCAAAAAAATCGGTGTCATATTGTTGATGTTTTTTTTAAGTGAATAAAAATTTAATTGTATCAATTCAAGTTTTAATTGAAAAAATATATACTTCTAATTAAAGGTGTTAATTAAAAATAAGAAAATTCTTTTCTGTGTACTGTGATGAATGTTTACACGAAATAAAAATCGGATTGAAATTCAAGTAGGTTTTGAAGAGCATTAAAAAAAATTGGAATGACAAAATTTTCTTTTGAACAGAATTTTAAAAAAATTGTTTCAACTTCAATTCCATTTTTTTAAATTTTCATTTAAAGTACAGTACATTAAACATCCATCATAATACTCATCCTAATTTTGAAGTTTAGTTAAAAAAATATATATTTTTCGAAAAATCTCTTTTTTGTAATTCCATCTATGCATTTAAGATCGGTTGATATTCGATTAAGTTACAGGCTGATAATATGGGAAATATGTGAATACGTTTGGAAAATTTCAAAAGCAGCAGGCTAATTCTAATAGTCGTGATCGAAATTGTTTGCGATTGGAGAGAAATGTTGATAGTGCTCTTATTTCTAAATCTGTCAGTCGATATCAGCGTTACCATATATATTTTAAGAAAAACTTTTTATTTAAAAAGAAAAAAAACTTAATTTTTCAACAAAAAACTGTTTTGCACAAAAGTGTCTACATAATGAAAAAATATATATTTGAATTTATTTTTATTCAAATTGAGATAAACAAAAAAAGTTAAACAACACCAACAAACTTATTCTTCGCACGATTTTTAGCAGATCCCCATTTTATTTTAGCTCTTGTTGGACCCTTCGTATTCTAAGCTACTTCGTCCACTTGTATTGCTGCTTAAAACTAATAATACCAAAAATCAAAAATATATCATTATCCTTGCCCTTTTCTCTTTAAATATTTATCAATGCTTTTTTGAAATAGAAAACTTAAAAAAAAAACAGGCATAAAAACTATAATATTATTAATACAGCACAGTTGTATTAAAGCGGTAATAGACTCGTTTAATACTGAAAAATTATAAAATCATTTTTTAATTATATTTATTTTTGAGCTATAGTCTTTTTTATGAAAAGTCTTTTAACAATTATTTATTTTTCAATATTTCGCTACCAAATAGGTAGCATCGTCAGGAAATAATAATTTGTATTAACAAAAATATTTTTTTCAAATCGCTCAAAAATAAATATAATTAAAAAAATTTAATACAGGTCAAAATAAAAATAGAAGTGAGACTAATTATAAAATCATTTACATTAGATGGCAACATCAAATAATACTTTCGTCATATATCTGTAATTTAAAAATTAATAAACAAAACTTGGAAATTTGAATGAATTTAAAAAAAAACTTATTTTTGAAGCTAAATATTTAAAAACTTTTTGTCATTTCAAAAACATTGAAAAATAAGGGAAAACTTGAGAAATGGTAACGCTGGTCGATATTGAACGCATAAAAATGTCTTTTTCAGTGTTGTAAAACATTTAATTGAGTTTAAGAGAAATTGTAGACACAAAACCCAAGACCAAAACCAAAAACTGTAAAATTGTGTCCGCTAACAGGGGAGGGCGTTGTTCATGTGTGTTACGTCTGCGAAGTAAAATGACAAATTAAATGCTCTCCTTTAGATTAAAAATTAATGCGGAAACACAATAACTGAGGAAATATACTTTTCAAAATTGTATGGTTAGCGATAAAATTTTTCTTTATCTTTTTTTGGCTGTATTTAATTTTTTGACACTTTTGACTTAAAATGGTAACTTTTTTAAAAATGTTTAATTTACGTTTTCTGTTTTTATTCTTTTGTCTACAAAAAAAATACACATTACTCAATATGTCTTTCTCGACTAAATAATATGTCCAATATTCCAATTTTTCAAATATAATAAAGTAATAAATAATAAATATTATAAAATGATTAATAATCTGTTTTTTTTCGTGTTAAATACATTTGCAATTGTTTGTTTTTTACATATTTCTCTTTGTGCTTTTCTTATATTTTTACCGAGATGGTACTTGATTTAAATTTTTAATTACTAACGTTATCACCAAGTTACTGAATTACACAATCGTTACTGCAAACAGCAAAACAGTCTCTAAATTTTAACAGATAACGAATCGAGAAAAGTTACTGAATCGCACTACTCATATGTAATTAATTACTTAAGAAGAGTCCCAAATGGATAAGTAGGATTGCAAAAAAAAATTGTGGTCTATTACGGCCTTTACGATGTCTCAAGCCTTCTATAATTATTTATTTAATTAAATATATTTTCCGAACAGAAATAATTTTTAATCTTTTAAAAAAATATATTTTAGCAAAATTCTGCTATGAATGTCCATATTTTATTTGCAAATTTTTGCTTTCCCCAAAAATCCGTTCCCATAAATTTTCCTTTCCTCGCTTTAGCAAATCTTTGGTCAATCGGGCAAGAATGTACTAAGAAAAAAATATATACATATATGTATTCGTGTGAGCCAACGTATGCATTTATTTCCATGAATACAAAATTTATATTCCGTATTTGGTGAAAGTTGAAGTATTGAAAGTGAGTGACTTTTATACGAAAACTATAAATCTTAGCGTTTGATGTCAATAGAGTCAGATATGTGTAAGAGAACGGTTGCTTTATTACAACAGTTTTTCTTCGAGCAAACATAATGATTTTTCATTTGAGAGGAAAGTGAAATTAAATTAAGTGTAACAAATGCCATATTAAATGAAGTTTATTTAGTGAATTTATTGCGTTGCGCCATCACATTTCCTTTTCCCGCTTTAATTGAGTTATTTAATTTTTTTTTTTGTTCTGTTATATTTATAATCCATTCATAATGATGATTAAAATGATTAAAATATTAAACACGAAAAGTGATTTATAATCCCTTTTGTTGTGCATATTTATCAGTCATATTATTATTATTATTATTATTAATATTGTACATGATTATATTTGAATTGCAGGCGACAAAAAAAATTAAATTGTTAAAATAAACTAAAAATAAATTAAAGTTTAATGTCACACGAACATGTGAAAGTTGAAGAGAAATATTTTAACGCATCGTATTGGACTGTTGAAATTTTTACATAAATAAATAATGTAATTAAATAGATATCAATTTTAATTTTTATTAAAATATAAATTTTAAATTATTATACAATCATATGCACGAGGGTAGATCTGATAAGGAAAAAACAACATATTTAGGAAAAAATTCTTTTACTTCTTAATATATAATCTGCCTGGCAGATACACTTTTACCCAGCTACAGATGTCGAATAGCCATCTACCGCAGACTCTTCGTCTTCGCTGTTGGTGAATCTTTTACCAGCGTTCTATACTATCAATACTGAGGGAGCCAAATCTGTTGAAATAACTTCCTTATGAATAAATTTATTTCATTATTTTCAGTCATCGCAATACAAGGCTTCAGAAAATTATGCCCCAAAGTCTGAAATGAAATATGTTTTCGAATTGAAATGACCTCGAGCCATTCTGTGGGCTTAGAGAAGCCACAGAAATGAAGGCCTTACTAACTGGGAGGAAAGTGAATTCGCTGCTCACTGGCTTGAATGAGCCGGGTAGCGTCAGCCCATAGCCTTCCTGAGCGCAAATAGGGCAATCTCGAATAGGCTGCTTCCGCTGAACAGTGCAGACTGAAGCCATTTTACAAAGTACTTTACAGGCCATCGTGGCCTGAGGTACCAACTTAACACAACTGGTCTCTCCGATTTAGTGAAAGTGACACTGCAAGCTCTGAAAGCGTTCTGTGTCATGTACTCTCCAGATGGAGCACTCTCCTCTGGTTTGAATTGCGGTGCCACCAAACCAGCTGTGCAAAACCAGACCCTAAATTGTGCTGGGATTCCTTAGAATCTTTCAGATCGGTGTCTAATATGAGGGGCTTTGCTCTATAAATCTTGGTGCGGTGTTTCCTGGCCCAATAATAATAATTTTTTCTAATTTAACAACAAAAATCGTCAAACATGCTATTTTTTTCCCTCATTAATTTTTAGAATAAAAAATTTTTTTTTAGTATTAAAAAATTTCTAGAAAATGCACAAAATGCTTTTTTAATTTTTGAAAAATTTTTAAAATAATAATTTAATTCATTTTTTTTTTAAATTTTCGTTGAGGATTTTTTTCTTACACAAGCGAATCAAAATATCTTGAGTTATCGGCCTATGCAGACGTATGAGTAATATTCAAATAAAGTTTGTATACATGTGCATATTACTCATACGTACAGATGTTAAAAGAAATTGTACTGTTTCTTTCTTTTTTTTTTTGCACATTTCTCTAATAAAAGCGAGAGCATAGATATGCTCGTTACTTCAAAACAACGATTAAATTTATTCCTGCTTAATAAACGTTTATAGTCGCAATTATAATTTTTTTTTTTAGTCGTCAAGGAAATAAAACTGCCAGCAAGTTCTGACAAAACATTTTATTTCAATTTAAATTGTTTTTCTTTCTCTGCCAGGCAGTGGTCAGTTTTTTTTTTTTCTTAAAAATTTCTTTCTTTCTTTCTGGTTGCTGGCAACATATTTTTCTAACATCATCATTGAAGTTTAGTTCGTTTTGCATACAAAATTAGAAAAAAAAAAAAAATAAAACTAAATATATGTAAAGTTTTATTTTTATTGTATTTTTTATCTCCTCGTTTCACACTTAATATTTTTTCTATTTTAATTTTCTTCTCTTAATTTTTTTTGTACTTTTTTTTTTTTGTTCCTTTCGGCACATATTTATAAGAAGTTTTATAGAAACAGCAAAAAAGAAATTATAATTCCGTTGCTAAAAGTTGAAATTTTGTTTTTAAAAGTTATAAACAAGTGTTACAATAAGCATTATTAGAAAATGTTCACGAAGATGCCAGTAGCTGGTGCATCACTGTGGGATACAACAAACTTAACGTGTCTTAAAATGTTCTTGCAAAGTCGCAATTATTGTATGTAAATTTTGCCATACAGTAGAGAAATAAATTTTATGGAAATTTAAAAAAAAAAAAAAAAAAATTGCTCAGTTAGAAAATGTTAAACAAAATATTTTACCCAACTATGGCATTTAGGCCATATTAATGTTGTGACAGAGAAAGTTTTCCATTTTCAACTACTTCAGTACGATAATATTTTAAAGAGTGGAGAGAGATGTGTAATTATATGAAGAAATGTTTATGAAATCTATAAAGTGTGTTAAAGGAGGTCGAAATTAGAGTGAGAAAAAGCTTAGGGAAGAATAACATTAAAAAAATTTACCATTCTTTTCCATTTAATATTTTCCAAGCATAACGGAATTAAGTTATCTATTTGCGAGTCTTAACCGTCATCAATTGTGGTAATTTCAATTTGAACAAAGTGCAACATTGCAAAGAAAAGCAAAATTTTTATTTTGCATATTATTAAACGTTCAAGCGATATTGTGTAACATAGTGGGCCAACCATGAATATGAACTGAATTTTTTACACGTTGTTTAGAGCCAAATATGCAATAACATGTCTAGAGATGAATTTATCTAGAGCCCGTTTCTTTTATATTCCCTATCATTTCCCCGCCAATGCTTTATAGAACACGTTAGTGTTTTATGTTTGTATTTTTCTTAGATAAACATTAAAAAGAATTCGTTCTAAGGCCCGCATTAGAGTGCTTTTTTTAATATTAATTAAAAATCTTATATTTGTTTTGTTTGTTTGCAACCAGCAGCATTCCTTGCTTAAATAAAATGTAATCAGGTTCCACAGTGAGCTGTTAAGAAAAATAGCTTAAATCGCAATTTCCGAGCAAAAAAAATATAAATACGGAAAGAGCAACATTTCATTTTATTGCCGACAATACATTAAATGCTGAAATAATTTTTTACATCAAATCAATTGTTTTATATTCAATACAAATTGTGGGTTTCAAATGTTTTCGCAGCATTTCATTTTCCAAATCTGATATGTGGTGTGTGCGTGTGTGTTTATTTTTTATACTCAACAATCATTACTGGGAAGCGGGAAACAAAAACAAAAAACAGATTCTTAATGTGTGTGTGTGTGTGTGTGTGTTAACATGACAGGTTGTTTTTCTCATCCTTGTGCTTTAAAAATAAATAAAAATAAGTGATTGTTTTACAGAATAATAAAATAAAATGACACGAGAAATATAAAATAAACATTCCACTTTATCAGTTTGTTATTTTAGTATTTTTTGTGGAATTTATCCTCTATTTTTTTTTTTGCTGCCTTTCCGTTTTTATTTTAACAAGTTTATATTTCAAAGTCATTCGTTTTTTTTTTTTTTTTTTTTTGTGTTTACTTCTATTGCCGAGGTGTGGTAAAATAAAAATAAGATGTTCTGTGCGATCGTATACACTCAAAATAAATAGCAATCCAACCCATTGGAGTGTGCATTTAGGGGCCAGTTACCCTCAAAGGCATATCTAGTCGCCAGTTGCATTGGAGTGTATAGAAAAATATCACTGGAATAAAAAAATATAATGCATAAATAATATGCGATAGCGCTTTTAAATACTAAAAAAATCTTTTCTTAAGTGTACCACAGTTTACAGTTCCAAAAGAAAAAAAACCTTCAGTTCATTCCAATTGGTGAAATGCATAAAATACTTGTCATTCACTTATCACGGTTTTTATTCTTCTGGCTGTTTGTAATAAATCGCACGTTATTTGTGACACATGAATTTTGCACAAATTGCAATCAAATAAAGTGCTTATTTTGTTTAATCGAAAACAAAAACTTCTAACAACAAGAGCGTTGGGTTATTAAAAATGATTATTCAGGCATAATTTGATCAAATCAGTGCATTTCTTTTTAATTATTCAAGAGGTTGTGTAACTTTTGATTTTTTTTTTTTAATCCAAACAATATGTGGTGCTTTTATTGGCATCAAATCAGGGGCTGAAGTATTTTTATTTGCGTTTGTATGTTTTTGTATTTTAATTGAAGTTGGGGTTGGTTGGTTTTGGAGTAAAGGGATTTAGACTTTTAACATTTTTTTTCAATTTTTAATGTTAATTTCTCAATTAAAGTCACATATAATGTTGTCTACTTTCTTTTGTTTATTTTATTGTATTCTGTAGCTTTCGTTCCCATTTAATGTGAAGGGCTAAAGTATTCTTTTCTTTTATCATAAACCAGAGCTCAGGGGAAATCCTCTACATATGCACTGCATTGCAGTGGAACTAGCTGGAATGTTAATCATAAAGCAAAGTTGCGGCATCGCTGATGTCAATTTTTAATTTAATATTTTACTTCGCCGAAATAGCGACAAAGAATAACCCGTGTATTGAAGGGATGGGACATTGAACAAACGATATTCTGATTGCAGAGTGTGTAGGCTAACTACTCAGCCAACACTACTATACTTAAGTTGTTGTCAGGGAGAAAGCGTGTCCAAATAACTTTTACATTAACCAGTGATGTACACTCTTCTGTTCTAAATAATAATCAAATCGTGCCCATATGTCTTGTGGGAATATTCCTTGATTAACATCTCACTTGATTAACCACTCACATATCGCTAGAAAATTCCCACCGATAGCAAAAATTTCCCTTTTTTTATTTTTAATTAAGAACTTCAATTAGAATAATATTTTTTTTTTCAATTAAAAGTTTAATCAATTCAATTAAATTTTTAGATTTTGCACTCATTTATTTATTGAGCGCAAAAATTTCACTTTTTTATTTTTAATTACCAGCTTCAATTAGAATAATGTTTTTTTTTTTTCAATTAAACGTTTAATCAATTCAATTAAATTTTGAATTTTTGCGCAAAAACTTCACTTTTTTGTTTTCAATTACCACCTTCAATTAGAATAATTTTTTTTTCCATTAAAAGTTTAATCAGTTCAATTAAATTTTTAATTTTTGCGTTTATTTCTCGAAACCCGTCCATTCCTGCTCACAACGCGTTTATTATTGTGCATCCATTTGTGGTGGATTTGGCAGCGAATAGCACTACGCATTACAGAGAGAACTCATTTTATGGCCGAACAACGCATGTGTTTAATAAACTCCGTGCGGAGCTGCTCCTTGTCACTGGGAAAATTAAAATCAAATCTCTATAAAAACACTACTCCCTCTATCCTCCTTGCCATAACCTCATTTCCTGGTTCCACCGCGAATTATTGCATATGTCGGCGGTCATCTTTGAGTGCTGATACAAGATAAAAAAAATTCACTCCTACCTTGGATTGCAAAGATTTGCTCTACAACTCTTTAGTACTCTCTACGGAAATCATTATAATACCGTTGAATTCAGCAATGCATACAAGCCGCGTTTCAAATTAAAAATTTATTATTTAAAAGCAATAAAATTTTTAACAAATAATTTTTTTAAAATTCCTTTAACGAAATATTGAAATAATTTTTCAGCAATTGAATTTGAACTTCCTATATGAGTGAGCCGTAAATAACATTTAGCGAACCTTAATATTTTCTAAAAATACACATAATTTGTTCGTTATTTTGTCTACATTTTTTTTTATAAGCCATTGGTATGAATTTAGGAAAAAAAGAAAAAAATAAAAATAAATAAAATAATAACAACTGCAAATTTAAACAGTATTTATGCCTCAAGGAATGGAAATAAAACAAACTGGAATAGCAACAACAAAATGACATAAAAAGACATTTTAGAAAACAACATGTTTCCGTTGCCGTTGCCGTTTCCATTTCCTCTTTCCTTTTCGTTTTTTTTTTTTCAAGTTAACTTATATTTGTATTTACATACGATATGTACGTAAGTGTGTTTACATGCATACATAACTATAAACTTGTTTGTTATATATGTACTCGTATGTACTCGTATGTACTCGTATGTGCACATAATCACATGTAAATAAATGTTCATGTGGAGCACCAAAAAAAAAACAAAAATGAAAAACGAAAAAAAATACATGAATTGCTTGAACGAATAACTGAATGAATGACTGCCTGAATGGAATATAACGAATGGGTGACTGTTTAAGCGATTGCAAAAAGAGTTTTTTTGTTTTTGGATGATGTTGTTAACATTTCCTTTTTTGTTGAACTAGATACATGCCACTATATACACACAGCCTATAATAGTGTGTTATATTTTTACGATGGGACTCTCTTTTACCTGTTTTTTTTTAATATAAAACTACGACAAAAAATATATATGAAAAATATTTATTTTCAACTCAAGAGTTTAAATGTTGAAAAGAATTACAAAAACAGTAACGAATATGCACTTGTCTTCCAAGTGTGAAGAATGATGTTGCTATGGATGTATTATATGCTGGCATCCTTAAGCAGACGTTCAGTGGGATTTTCTCTTTTATTTAATTGAATGTCTTGTCATTGAATGGCATTCCACTTTATGGACGCTTGAAAAAAAAAATAAATGTTGAAACCAAAACCAAAGCTATTTCAAATAAAATGTTATAAAAATATAAAAAAGTTTTAAATGCTGACATTCAGAAGAGGTATAAAATTGTCCAATAAACAGATTTGGAGCTGAAATTCAGTGTAGTGTCAAAAACAAAAAAAAAATTATTTTGAAATAATAATTTTATTTTAAATTTTGTTGCATACTTTTAGGCGTGAAAAAGTTATAAATTTTTTCGAATACATGAAGTTCATTTCGTTGTCTTACAAACTTCTAATTCACAAAAGAAAGTGTGCAAGAACTAATTTGAAATTGTTGAAAAGAAGAAAAGTAGAAACTCGAAAATTTTGTATACTTTTAGGATGTAAGAATTCCAAATTGTCAAATTGTGTCATTTCTTTTCTTGCGAGCTATAAAATAAGGAAGTGGAGGGCCTTATTTAAGTTGTTGTAATAAATAATTTTTTATAATTTTATAAAAAATTAAAATTCTCCACCTTTCTAACTTTGAAGCTCTGGCCTATGTTATGTGATATCGATCGTCAGCTTAATAACATTCAAAACAAAAATATCATTTTAAGCTTTGTTTTTGTTTCAATGCTGAAATTCTAAAGAGGTATAACATTTTTCAATATACAGTTTTAGAGCACAAATTCAGTGTAAAATTAAAAAAAAAGTTGAATGAATTATAAAATTTTTTAAATTTCATTGCATAATTTTAAGCGCGCAAAAGTTTCAAAGCCTTTAAATTATCTGAAATTGTTTTACAAACTGCTTATTTACAAAAAAAAGATTGTATCAAATCTAATTTAAAATTTTCGAAAAGAAAAAAATAAATATTGGAAAATTTTGTGAACATACTTTTAAGATCTAAACATTTAAAATTGCTAAATTACAGACTTATACTATAAGTTCTTTTCATATTTATTTAGCCTGCGAGCCATAAAGTTGTTAAAATAAGTAGAAAGAGATTTTTCATAATTTTGTAAACATACTTTTAGGCACAAAAAATGAATATTGTTAAGGTTAGTAACTTTGAAGTTCAATATCTGTCTGGTCCCTGATGTTATGTTATATCGATCGCCAGCATAATTATCTTCTAAATAGAAACAAAACTTAAATTGAAGTTTTTTTTTTGAATGTAATTAAGCAACCGACTGATATCGTATGGCATTATAGGCCTACCAATATATTTTGTTATTTAGTTATGAAAAATAGCATTTGAAAAGAGTTCAGAACCAACATTAGCAGTAGAGCAATCAATCAACATTAGCATGAAATATGTTCCTATTTTTTTTTTCTTTCTAGACTTTGGTAGGTGCTGTTGATATCCAACTACGAAACTTCTCGCTTTACATTGAGAATATCAATAAGAAAATTTATATCTATTACCAATTATTGTTACACACAAACTTTGCTGTAGTTACTATGCCTTGTGCATTCCTTTAATTTGTTATTTAACATGAAGCAATGAGAAAATCTTATTTATGTTTGTGGTTTACATTTTCTGATTAATATTTTTTTTTTTAAATAAATTTTATTCACATACAAAATATAAACATGAAATAGTTGGAAGCAAGTAAATTGTTTAAATTGAAAGGTTGTTAACAATTTCTAGAAATGAAAGCCCAAATAATATATAATCCATTTATGAATGGCTTTTATGCTCTTTATATGTATAAATATATGTGTGAGTGTGTGTGCATGTAGCTGAATGCGTGCATGTTTACGTCAAGTTTATTGCATAATAACTTCCACATTTGCTGCTTGATTTACGTTTATGCTGTTGCACAATCTTTCCTTTAATAAATTAAATTTCAAAGTTCTTAAGTCTTCTAAAAGTGTTTGGCAGCAACGTCATAAATTCAAGCAGCAAGCACTCATTTCAACAGAAATTCTTGCTCAATGAGATACAAATTATTGTTGGCATTGGTTGTAATTTTTTAACTAACGTTCAATTAAGGTCAAAAGTAACAGAAGGATTAAAAGAATTTCTAGAAATGTATTAGTTTGATAAATTATGAAATACTTAGTGCTTAAGTAGATTTGAAATATTGAATGCATTTAAGTACATCTGTGGCAATATGGAAGAGTATAATGATCGAAAGCTGATTTTTATAAATTTCGTTCTATTGCACTACACGGTGAGCCAAAATTAATCACCCGGGGCATAAGTAACCACCCGATGTTGTTTTGCTGTAATTTTATTTAATAAAAACCTTTGGATCTGCATGTGTGGTCATCAACTCTGGCGGCGGTTTGTTCAAAAGAAAAGGCGAATTTTGTTTTCTTCGCTGGTGCACCAATGGCGTGGTGTATCATGAGTTCTTACTGTTAATAAGGAAGTTAGGCAAGGTTTGCGAGAAGCAATACGGCTCAAACGCTCGGAATTGTGGAAAAAAATCATGGATTCTGCATCACGATAATGCACCAGCTCACACATCAATGCTTTTTCATGATTTTTTTGGCCAAAAACATCACCCTAAACACGCCTCAACAACTTTAATCACCAGATTTGGCTCCCTGCAAGTTTTTCCTATTCCCAAAACTGAAGAGACCAATGAAAGGAAAACATTTTGCAACAATTGATGAGATAAAGTCAAAATCGAAGAACGAGCTGATGGCCACACCGAAAAGAGCATTTCAGAAGTGCTACGAGGATTACAAGAAGTGCTGGCATAAGGGCTTTATATCGGAGAGGGATTACTTTAAAGGGGACAAAAGAGATATTGATGAATAAATAAATACTTTTGAAAAAAATTCAAAAATCACCTTTTCGGGGTCGATTTCAATGCTCAAAAGACCCAATGCAGCATTCTTACACATCGACGCATCGCCGATGACGCTGCGTCATCTGTAATTCTGGGCGGTATAAACATCGAAGAATCAGAAGCACTTGATGTTCTTGGCATGCAAAATTCAGTGAGATGTTCGATAGACTGAGCACATTTTTCAGGTATCAAAAGAAGCATTCAAGCGCCTCGGTTTATTAGGAAGGTGCAAGACATACTTCGCCCCATCTGATATCCTCCCAATTTATACCGCCTACATCCGACCGAAAATGGAATACAACTCTCATGTATGGGCCGGTGCTTCAAAGACTATCTTGAAGTTACTTGATCGTGTACAGGAGAGAGCGAAGAAACTCATTGTGGACGGTGGCTCCCTTGATAATCGTCGCATTGTGCTGTGTGTTTCGTTGTTCTATCGGTACTACAATGGAATGTGCTCTGGTGAAATCAGGGAATTAGTTCCCGAAACCCGTTTATTCCAGCGTACAACTCGTTCATCATTAAGGGCGCATCCATTTTTGGTCGGTTTGGCGGCAAATCGCACCACGTATTACAAGGAGAACTAATTTTTCGGCCGAACATCGCGTATGTGGAACAAACTCCCTACCAAGGTCTTTCCTGTCACTTTTGAAGTGGGAAAATTCAAATCAAATGTCCATAAACACTACTCTCTCTATCATCCTGCCCATATATATTCGAAAAAACTCAGCCAAATGATGAAAAATATGCTTCATTCTATCAGTGCCAGAGCCATGAAGGTAATTTTTTATTTTTTTTTATCTGGAACCAGCACTCAGGAGATGACTTCTACACATGCGATGCTTTGTGCTGGAACTATAGGAAAGGGATAGTAGGAGAAACGACAGGAGGTGAAGCTTAATTAATATTTTACAGCTCTGCTTTTGCACGTTCTCTGTTTTTATACTCGTAGCAGTGCTGAAGCTTCGGTTTAGTAGCCATTTTTATTATTGTTTTAATTCGCGGGTGCTATACAATACCGACGAAGGAGGGCGTTCTGATGTTATTGTGGATTGCTTTCAGCTGAAGCCGGTATTGTTCAGTGACCAGTGACTATGCCTTCGCCACTGACACCTTCCGACAACAACTCACACACAAAGACACACTAATGCACATCAGAAAAATGCGAGATGTTTATTTTTATTTTAAAATTTTTAGTCTGAAACTGGGGTTGAACCCAGGTTGTATTTATACTTGTAAAAAAGGAGCAAATATTTCCAAGTTTATTTCAAATGTTGAAATGCATATGAAATTTCTTTTCCAAATATAATGAAGCATCAATAAGGCAAACTCATCAAAGACTCGCATTATGCAAACAGCATCGAAGTTTTCCCATTACACACCAGCATCTCGTATAAATAGTTTCATAATTCAAGTAGCTAAGCAGCCCATCTAAGTCCCCATGGAAGCAATAAAATTCCTTGCCAAATTTGAACTTTTTCTTATCTCTTCAAACTTTGCTTGTGCATTTATTTATCTTTTCCAGTTTCATTTATAGTTTGACTTTTTATTTGTTCAACAAACAGCATCAATTTCAAAATACCCAGGTGAAATGAAAACAATTATTCATTAATGTTCTTGAAGTTAAGTCCGTAGTTATGCTTAGAATTAATTGAAATGAATACAAAACTTGGGAGGAAGTTTTTGGACATTATTTTCATACTGAAGAAAAAAGTGTTTTTTTTTTGCATTTTGTTTTTTGTTTTGGACTTTGGGCATACGAAAAAATTAAACGAGAGTTAAGAAGTGGAACATCTATTTAATTTATGGAAACATTTTTCGTTTCTAATATCCCTAAAGACGAGTTTAGATCAGAAAAAGCAAAAAAAAAAAGAAATTTGCGCACACGGAATATTATTCTGGACTATTTTTCTTTCTAGAAGCTGCCTTGGAAAACAAAAAAACTACAATTAAAAATAACTTGCAAACTAACGAAAATGATATTGGAAAATTGCTCTATTAGTACAGTCCCCTCTCGATAATTTGAAATCGAAGGCACCAGGCAAAGAATTTAAATTAATCAGAATTTGTTTAAAGTAAACAATAAAAACAAAGAGTAACTGCTGCTTCAATCAAAGAACTTTCAGTTTCAATTGCAATTGCTGCTGTTACGGCATGCTGAGGCATGACACCAAACGAAGTGACAAAAATTACGTAATGAAAAGGACTATTGCAACTTTAAGATGGTAAATTTATAACTTCATTTAGAAGAGAAAAAATAACAGGGATATATTTTTCGTATTCTATTTATAGAAAATAATAAATATATAAAAGCTAATAATTTACATCTACTGACAACCACACACAGTAGACAAAAAAACATGAAGATCGCTGATGATGGAAGTGCAGCAACTTTCGAAAATGGCATGCTGTTCCATTCTGCTACAGTATGTCAGTGTAATTTACAATTTTGTACTTTGGATTTAGTTTGTTTCTTAGTTTATAACTATCGCATGTAATTCTCATTGCTTGTAAGGATATCAATTTTCAGCATCAACCCAATGAAATATAATTAACTGAAATTGTCTCATACTTATGTATGCATTTGACACAATCAAGAAATAGAAGTGTTTCTTTGTTGTACAAAGAAAAAAAAAAAAAAAAAAAATTTTTATTCAAAATTTTGTAATATCAATTAAAAATTAATTAGATTTCCAGTTTTTTTTTTTTTTTTTTTTTTTTTTTTTTTTTTTTTTTTTTTGGATCGGCACTCAGGGGATGAGCCCTACACATGCGGTGTATTGTGCCAGCACTAGGAAATATGGTTTTGGGAGTAGTGTTTATTAACATTCGATTTGAACTTTCCCACGTCGAAGGTGACAGAAAAGATCTCTGCGTGTAGTCTATTTCACATACCTGATGTTCCGCCAAAAAACTAATTTTCTCTGTAATGCGTAGTGCGATTCGCAAACAAAAGGGATCACAAATTGATGTGCTCTTAATGATGATCGCGTTGTGCGCAGTAATGACCGAGTTTGGGGAACAAGTTCGTTGATTACATTAGAGAACTTCCCATTGTAGTAACGATAGCAGAACGAAACTCACGCCACGTTGCGACGATAATCAAAAGAGTCTATAGAGCTGGCTAACCTACTATCTCCAATGAGTTTCTTCTCCCTTTCCTGCACACGGCCGAGTAACTTCAAAATAGTCTTTGAAGCACCGACCTTAATTGAATTAATTTTCAATTAAATTTTAATAGTGATTAAATCCTAATCCAATTAACATGTGCCCTTCAGACACATCTTTCACTTTGAAGTGTTCTAACTTCTTTAAATTGAAGTCATGGTTGTTGATACTTCTTGAATTCGTACTTTGAATTATTTTATTTCTTTAAAAAAAATGAGCTTCTTTAATTTCTATTTATTTATTTATTTATGTAAAACCACAAATATTCTTAATCCTGTCATAATGTGCCTATCAGGCACATACGACAGACAACATTATGAACCAACAAATTAAATTACGGGGAATTCCCATTCAATTTTTATCATTCAATGTAAACTTACACAGTTTATTAAATTGTTGGCTAATTTTCAAAGAGGAAGTTGTAAAGACAAAACTTTTTCCCACAATGTCTAAAATATATTTATATGTAGAAATCGAGACAATTATTGAAGAGATTGATTTTGAAGAAACTATAAAACAAGATTAAGATTACGACAGTAAATTCTCGGAGGAAGCGGATTTTATTCTACAATATGAAAACAAGTACTGCTTTGAAAGAAACAAATGCAAATATATAAATGAAATAAAATTTAATTAAATATTTTGAAAATTTCAAGCAGGACTAATTTGATTTTGTAGTCAACGTGCAAGACTACTTCAGCTATAAAAACATTAAAATAAGAAATACAAAACGGCTCAAATTATTGGGAATATAAGCCATCCCCACTATTTCAAACAAGCAAATATATTTTCAATTTATGGCGTCTTTCCTGGGATATCTAAAAAACACTTAAAATTTTTCCATAGAATAAAATTAACCTGTTTCAAGTTATCAAGAGTCGACTGTATAAAGGAATATTTGGTAGAAGATATCCCCAAAACTCCTGTTTCTGTTATTTCAGCAGCTGTTTAATAAATTTTTTCTATGAATATTTTAAAGCAACCCACTTTTGTTTAATTCATATTTATAAAGCAACAGAATTCACAAACGCAGAAGATTAAACGGTAATGAAGCACCTGCAATCATTCACTCAAATAACACTTAAGTGTGTGTGTGTGGCAAAAATTCCGTTTACAAAATCATGATTCTGGTTAAACTTGTAAACTCAGTAAATAAGGATGATTCAAATAAAATATCAAGCACATTTAAGACTGTGAAGTGTTCCTTAAACTAAACATATTCAGATTATAAAATCTACTTGCGTGTAGAAATGTTCGCATTTATTGTTAAGCCTGACAATTTCAACATTTTCCGCTTGAATAAATAAGCCGCAACGTTGAAATAAACAAAGAACCGGAGCATCATCTTTGTATCCCATTCAAAAACGGCATCCCACAATTACTTGTGAAACATATACAATTTCGTTCCGCAAAGCGGGAGAGAGAAAGGGTGAGAAAGGGAGAGAAAGAGAGAGAGACAGAGAGAAAGAGGAAGGCAGAGAAGCAGCTAGTGAGACACACAGGTATGCCGCACTTGTTTTAAGACACAAGAAAAGTCAAGTGCCAAAAAGTTAATAATGTGTTTGCAAAATACAGAATTTTAAAGCTCGTGGCAGTAGGAGAATTTTGTAAACCCTGTGAAGTGTGTATTGTATTACCAATAAAATAGAAAATATTTTTCTGTCATTTCATTGCAAATGAAGATTAAGATATCACAATGGAGGAAATGGAAATTGTGTATTCTAAACACGTTAGTGATTGTTGTTGGAGGAATTAATATTATTCAAGTACAACCGAATTCCAAAATAGAAAGTTTTGGCTGTAACGCAGGTTGTCTCAATTAGTTATTCTGGAGAGGTACCTGTGGGATCATAAGAATAAACTTGTTAAAGGGTGGGCCGTCTTCATTGACGCATCGAAAATGGAGGTGGACAGTGTTTTGCACTCAGAGGGTGAGGGCATCAGAATTGATGGCTCTGAAAGTGGCAGTTGACGAGTAGATTTACTCCTACATGGACAGTCAGTCAGACGGTGCATTTGGTATGAAACAATGTAAAGTCGAAAGTGGTTAGCGATTACAGGGGGGCCTTGGCGATTTGCTGGGTAGTTGCAATAATGTCAGGCTGTCCTGGGTCCCGTGTCATTGCAGAGATTAGAGTAATGAGACGACGTATGGGAATGCGATATGTCGGTGTGGTCATCGATAAGGTACTAATGTGGAAGCATTCCTGGAAGATGCTTTTCAAGCCTTTCTGCATTTGTCCGGACGGAGCAACTGATAATAAGTAGGAGGGACTTGGACGCATCCGACGCCATTCCAGTCGCGACTTTCCCCAGGACTTTTTTTTTGTAGTCAACGTGCAGACTACTTCATCCATCGCCACGATTATGGAACACTAACTTAGGGAAACGGTGAAGAGTTGTAACAGATTGAGCGCATGTGGGGTCGAAAAAAAACTGTACCATGCTTCGTCGATAACCGCATCGAGCAGATCATTAATGGGGAGCGGAGGAGTATTTCACGGCACTGTTCGCGGTATTGACGGACCACTGGGCGATCGGCAGAGATGCCATTATGTTTGGTCTCCCTCGCAATATTTTCTGTCGCAGATGTCGGGAACAGGATAAATGGAGACGGTTTTCCAACTGCTGAACGAGTGGCAGAATGTGCGGTACTAATTTTTTTGCAAATATATACTGGGCGACCCCTCGGAGGTGTCGCATGGTGTATATTATAGCTGACCTTATGCTATATCTCAGTACAACGGATGGATTTAGTATATCTCTCTTATGGATCCAGCGAGGAATCTCTTAGATGGTTTAGGAGTCGGATAAGTTAGCTATATCTGCGAAACTCGAGTGCTTGCGGTCAGCGACGTGAACCAACCATGAGAGACTTTTGGGTTCTGAAAGGAGCTTTGGTTGGTCATTTCCCTAATAGAGCAATGGGCAGCAAATGGGGAAGGGGCGTGCCCGGTATTTGAGAAGATCACATGAAGATCATGGAGCATATTGCATGTTATTTCCCTGGTTTGCAACGCGGTAGGCTGAGGTGGCTGGGCAGCAAGTTTCTGGTGGAGCTGGTAGATATCAGCTGTCTCATTGTAGGGATAGGTTGGATGTAGTACAAGTAATGTCTGGCGGGGGATCTGCCTTCCTTTTCTTCGGCTTCTGCTTTTACACTATTTCTTCTTCTCTTCTGACATTTTCCTCGGGAGGTTGGTCTCCCTTCTGAACTTAACCTAACCTACTCGACGCCAGAGATGCTGCACGTCTACTGTAGAAATTTTAAAAAACGCTCAACATCTGACTTGTGTTCACTTAATGAGAAAAGGTAACACACATCGCCACCGTTGTAGGAGGACATGCTAATAACCTGAATGCTGCTTCCTGCTCTTAAAAAAAAAATTAATTTTAAGCAAAAAGTGGGAACAAATATTTTCTACAAGTTTAAACACATTTAAAGAAAGAGGCAGCGAAAATGTACAAACAATGGAATCCCAAATGAAGTCTCCGTAAGATAATTATGCTGTCACGCATCTGCAAAATCGCTGCTTTCGAATGTTGTAAATTAAAAAATATGGTACCTAAAGCGATGTACGGATGGGGTACCACGACAATTGCTGACTGAACTTACAAACATTGGAACACAAAGACATTTTATATTTTAATTTAAACAAGTGTCAAGAACAACAATTTTTAATAACCATATGATGAAGCAAACAAGGAAAACATTTCTTTTTATTCCAAGACGTTCATAACTTTTTTAATAACTTTTATTTTATACCAAGAACGTTCATATTTTCATGTTTAACATTTGCTCTTCCACTCAAATTCACACGAGCTCTATTTTCATTTATTTGTAATACTTTTTTTTTTTTTTTTTTTAACTTGAATCTGAAAGTAAAAGATGTAAAAAATGTATCATAACATTTAACACAAGTAGCTCAGGAATTTACTTAATGGAAGAGTGCAGATATAAAACAATAACACATTGGAGAGTTAAGGAAAAATGCATTTCATTAGGCATGTTAAGGAAAATATTTCAATATCCAAAATGGAATAAAAATTTTTACAAATATAGTAAGAACATGCATGCACATGCATGCAATTCTTTGATATAGAAGACCTATAAGATCCTATTTATCACGTTACTAATTAATCAGGCAAAAGCGTTTTCCCTTCCAAATAAATATTTCTTTAGATGGACTCAAAATAAAAATTAATCCATCCGTAGTTAAATCAAGTACAGAATACTTAATTCAAGTACGGATTCTTCAAGCGCTATATTTAACATCGAAAAAATTAAGCCTAAAATGCACTTGATTCAAGAATTTCGAAGTTGATTTATTTCCGCAACCGCACTTGGAAGAAGCCAAAAATGAGAATGATTAAAGAAAACGCCATATCGAATCAAGTCTAAAATGCACTTGATTTGAGAATTTCTAACTTGTGGAAGGGCATTCCGTTCAATGCCCGGTGTAGGGGCTGTGGGGAAGATTCATAGAGGGAGACTGTTGTGCACTTTCTATGTGAGTGCCCCGGTCTGGCTACGTCGATGCTGAGGTTCCTTTGGGGTGCTTTTCTTTAACAATTTGGGGCTGTATTCTCGGTTAGATCTGATGGACTTACTGAGGTACTTGAACGGCACAGGGTGGCTGTGACGTCCTCTACTATCTACGGCGCTAGGGTACTTGAATCGACTGCCTAATCTAACTTGAGTATTAAATACCTTTAATTAATTTGTTAAACATATACACTTGTTGTATAGTTAAATTAGTCTGTACATATATTTCGTTGCTGCTCATCAGTAGACCTTGAACCAAATTTTAGAATAAGCTAATTATTATTATTATTATTATTACGATTTTATTTATTTCACTTTTACATATATCTCTTACAATAACTTAAATTCATAGCTCTTAACGTATATATCTTTTCGAAGAATTACTTACGATTAATTATTTATATTACAGGTTCGCTGTATACATTGTAATTGATTACACATGTATGTAGTTATTGTATTTAATTACTTTTTTATTTTAATATGCCAGGTTACTTATTTTAATAGTTTTGAGTTCAACTAATACACTTTCTGTTTTACAATGGTTTTGAGTTTAAATAATACACTTTTCCGTTTTACAATAGTTTTCGAGTTTAATTAATACTTTTCTCACACCTTTTACCGGTCGCCGATCTCCGTCTTCTCTGGCATTTCTTTCTGTACTGTCAATATTCTGTCTTGTTCTCTTGTTAATCCCTTCGTATTATGTCTTGTGTCTCTTGTCTTGTCTCTCAATGTTGGTACCCCTACATGTATCACTTATAATATCGAGTCTTTGGTGCAATACCGTCGTAATTCAAAAAATCGTGAACTGAGAAAAATGCATTTGAAGTTTTGAGCCATCTTTTTGATAGTATTTTCGTTTACTAAAGTTATTTTTTTTACAAGTTTTTAAATAAAGAGGCATGTTTTGTAATGTTGTTTTCTGTTTGTAAATTTCTTGTCACAAAGGAAAGATTTCATTATTGCAAATAAATATTGTTGGAAATAGCTGGAGGCAATAAAGACATTTGTAGCTGTAGAATCTGAACAGTTAGAGATAGAACCATAATCTTTTTTCCTTTAGATATATATTTCCCCAAAGATCATTTCTGCATACCCAGCTCAAAAAATTAAAATTTTCAGTTACTGCGGTATTGCACCAAAGGTTCGATATATTTCCGGCTTGAAAAAGCTAAAAAAAATCTTGCTTGTTCTAACTCCCAAAACTCCCAAAAAATCTTTGAGAATTATAAAATTAGAAAATAGAATAGAAAAGTAATTAATTTTTGATTTTTTTGTTTTTATTCAAGAATTTTGTACCCAGTTTAAGAATTTTCATGATTGGATATTTAAGGTAATCTCATTCTCGGCTTGTTTTCATTACTGTTCGTACTTAAATTTATAATAAGACTAATAAGTGGAAAAAACTGGAACTTCGTACGAGATTTTTCCTTCGGTGTGCGATTTCCAATATTGCCATAGCCGTCAGCATTGCCACATTTTTAGTAATATTTTATGTCATCGATTAGTGCCACTATAGTCATAAACAGCTATTGTCTTTTGTTTACTATCTAAAAATTGAGAAAATAATAAGTGCAGCTGAATCAAATGAAATATGAACTATGGCAACGTTGATCGTCATGTCTAATCGAAAACAGTGCCGCCCATAGATCGGTTCTAACAGCTGCTTAATGCCATATTTTTTGGCCCCAGTCGTAAAGCAGCTCTGGGGTGAAGAACAACTCACGCGTCATCGTAATTATTATTTAAGTGCGGTCAGGCCTGTTTGTGTTGTTTGGCCTTCGAGAGTTTTGCGTCTCACTCGCACTGGTTAATGGATTTGCCACGGCTAACTGTATCATTTACGGTTTTTGTGGCTTTTCGTTATTAATCACGTGGCTGTTACTGGTGGAGACCATCATACTCAAGAATTTTATATATAATTTAACTTCCTATGTGAAGGCATAGGTCGTTTGAATATATATTGAGTGGGCTACCTTGGCAATTTGCGTACTTGCTTCTGCCATCTGCCATATGGCAATTGATAACTACAAACAAACATATTTTTTGGCCCATATCCATATAAACCATCAGCAACAATTAGCGCTTTCGAGTTGTCAGAAAAATATTTCAAAAAAAAATTTCAATGCACCTTCCTAATTGTCATGCGACGGTAGAAAATCTAAAGCATTTAATACAAAAAAAAAAGAAAAATGTTGTGAATTCACGACTGTGCGTCGCCTTGCATTGTTTCATTAAAAAAGTAAAATGAAAAAATTTTCAGCTTGTAGTTGGATACGAACGATATCATAAATTGCAACACTTATATGAATTTTGCCGACAATGTTTATGGTTCTGTCAAGCGAATTACAAATATGAGAACCGAAAGCACATCAAGTCACAAACACCATACAGTGTATTTAGTATGAAACATTTACACGAAACTTGTTAAAAGGCGGAAGGCGGGGGGAGAATGTGATCTGAATGTGTTAACAACAAAAGAAGTGAACCAATAAGAACCAGAAATGTGCGTCCCTTGCACACTCGAGATTTTTTCAATATCATTAAAAATAATTCATATAAAATAATATGAACGAGAAAGTCTAATTTTAGTCATCATATCGACCCCTGTGCGCGAAATTATCGTATGTTACACTTTTTTCGAAATCGAGTTTTTTATGCAAAATGGTTCCAAATCCATTAATTCATCTGCAGATAAAATATTATAGCGATAATTGTTATAGTTATGGAGATAACACTATGTACATTTTATCGTATGTGACAGTTACTGCTGTCAGGTAAATAAAAAAAACGAATAAAAACGCTCTCCTGTGAAATTTAGTTTTTGTAACATACGATAATTTCGCGCACAGGGGTTGATATGTTCGGTTAGAATATTTAGGTGGCCGGGGAGATACGAAATCATAGCGACTGGTCTACTAGGGTTCTCAAAGTTCTCTTTGTGTTAGCTGTTGGGGAAAGATATATAGGCGAAGTGAATGCTATGAAGATGAGCGGGAGAAAGTGCGAGAGTAGAGCGCAATTCTCATATGCATACGTGCCACACAGCGTTGCCATTTCTCAAGTTTTCCCTTATTTTTCATAGTTTTTTAAGTGCCAAAAAGTTTTTAAGTTTTTAGCTTCAAAAATAAGTTTTTTTTGAAATTCATGAAAATTTTAAAGTTTTGTTATTTAATTTTTAATTTACATTTATATATAATATATATAAATATATATATATAAATACGATGAAAATATTATTTGATGTAATGTGAACGATCTTATAATTTTTCACTCCTTATTACTGCAACAGTATTAAAAGTGTCCATTCCCTCTTTAATACAACTGTACTGTATTAATAATATTATAGTTTGTTATGCCTATTTTTTTTTCTGGTGTTATTAGGTTTAAGCAGCAATACAAATGGAGAAAATAGTTTAAAAATAGCTTAGAATACGCAACAGACACATCGGAGCTAAAGAAAATGGGGATCTGCTCATAATCGTTGCTGTTAATTTTTTTTTTTTTTTTTTTTTTTTTCTTTTGTGTGCTTATTTTGAATAAAACTGAATTCAAAATATATATTACTGTGCTTTTTTTCATTATTTGGACACTTTTGAGGAAAAAAGTTTTTGTTTTTTGTAGAAAAAATAAGTTTTTTTTATATGATTGTAATTTTTTTTTTATAATATTGATAATTATATATAATAATATAATATAATAAAAATAATTCAGTTGATATACAGTTAAGTTTTTTTTTTATATGAAAAGTTTTTCTTAAAAAATATATGGTAACGCTAGTGCCAGATGATTTTGGTATAAAATCGGCTTTTTTTTGGAAACATAATGAAAATTCTGCATTAATTCGGCACTTTAATTAAAAATAATTGACAAATTAAAAATATTCATTGTAAAGACAACAAAATATATTTTATTTAGCAAAACAGGTCTATTCACTATCAAATAATGTTTGTAACGTTGCTCCCTCTACCCTCCTCCACGCATATGTGTGAGGTCTGGTCCAAGACAAAAAAAAATATAATATAACAATAAAAATTAACATTTTAAAAATATATGATTCTATTTTTCAAATTGTGCTTTTTCTATTAAAAAATATATATCAAATTTATTATTACATACTTTATGATATTCTCATATATTGTTTAAGGGAAAAAGCACAATTTTAAAATTAGAATCATATATTAAGAGATATTCCCAAAATAAATTCAGTTCAAATTTTAAAAATAAATTGTATTTAATATACAAGAAATTAAATTTTATATTTTACGACAAATTTTAAAGTTATATTTTGTTTTTTTGTACCAAATTAAGCAGTTTGAATTATTGAATTTAAAATTTAATTTAAATCAAATAAATCTTTGTAAAAACTTATTTTCCAGGGTGCATAAAAATTTTTTTTTCTTTAGGGAAAATATGAAAATGCCATAATTAGCTGAACGAACAAAAAAAAAAACGCATTTTTGAAGCAAAAATCGTCAAATCATGATTTTGAGAAAAATATGGTACGCCTTCTAAATATGTTGTAAAGTTGAGGCATTTATTTTTAAAGAAAAACAGTGTTTGAGAACTTTGATCACTTTTTACTGGTCGAGGGATTGGAACTGCGATCTCCTGCGCGGTCACTACTCAGCAACAACAGCATTTCCCCTTATCATCATAATACAAACGGGATATATAACTTCTTAATAGTGTTTTTGCACCAAAAGTTAAAAATTTCTTATATTTTCTACTCCCACAACTCAAATGAAAGCATGAATGCATTTTCATTATGCTCTACCCAACAGGTTCTTTTTCTCTTTTCTTATTTTCTTCTTGTTGCTGTGTCCATTGTTTTAGATAATTGTAATGACTTTATTTACAAAATTTTCTTTTCTTTATTGAGCGCCATTTAAATTGCCAGCTGTTTTAATTTTTTTAACTTGGTAGCACTGCCTTTAGTACTTGAAAATCAAGGTTGTATTTCATTAAATCAAATTAAAAGCAATTCAAAAGATTTTTTTTTAAGATGGTTTCAAAAAAATATTTTTATATGGTAAAACCAAGTTTGCATAGTTGGTTTTAACGTAAAACCAACTTTTGCTTTTAAAACCAGTCAGTGTGAAAACACTACCAACTTCTATTTGACAGATGATTTTACATGTTCTATGACATGACCGCACGAGGTGACATATAGGAATTTTAATATGGATTTATAGGCTCTATCATTGAATACATTTTATAATATTTGTTTTATTTGTTTAGTGTTCAAGTGGTGAAATACAATGCGCAAGATATAGGAAAATTTTCTTTTTTCTGGAACTCCGTGTCTCAGTGCAGTTGCAAAATTGTAGTGCGGTGAAGAGATAGGAAAGTCTTAATACGGCTTAATTCATGCACAAAGAAAGAGGCAGAGTTTAGTTTCGCGGAAAATCAATACAAAATGCATGTGATAAGATAAAAAGAGCACACTGTCCTCACATAATTCCTACACATTCTATTGAAGTAGCGGTAAGAAACAATCTATACAGCAGCATTGCTGTACAATGTCTAAGCTTATTCTGAAAACATATCTGCCCGGAAAGCTCTTGCACTGACTTCCATTGTAAATTGTTTGAAATGTGTTAAATACGTATTATTTATAATACGACGTATTCCTTTAACTGACATGAAAAACGTCTTCCATATATAAAAATGAAAAGAGCTTAAATTGCTTTAAACATGATAAAGCATGTACAATCATGCTGATGCATGTTAAAGCTTAGTCAATTATTTCAATCTTTTTTGTTTTTTTCTCTTACATGTTTTTTCCCTTTTTAATATCTTTATAATGAACTGTGAAGTAGTTAATAATTCTTCTGTTTTTTTTTTTTTGTTTGCATTTTATCTAGAATTTAATTTCTCTCTAACACCTATAAAACCACTCATCTCTAAGGGAAATATTTACCAAAAATGTTTGTCAAGGGGAAGAAAAGATTTCTCTTTCTTAAAATACATAACAAACTTGAAGAATTTACTTTATTTTAATTCACATATTCTCAAACATGAGACTTTTTTTTCATTTACCCGAACGAAAAGGCATAAGAAAGAACATTTGAAAAATTCATAGGGAAAAGACACATAATGAAAAATTCATCTATAAATTTCTAGATTGGCAAACAATTCAAATATTGTTTATTTCATTAATTCCTGTAAATATTGGCATATCTGTACTCTTCGATATTTCTTTCTTTATATTCCAATTAATTTCCTGTAGGTGGGTGGCATTGTATAGAGTACTGGGGAAGCAAGTTGCGACTGCACGATAAACGTTTTTTTTTTGCTTCTTAATTTCTTTTTCCTTTCAAGTTCGGTTTGGTATGCCATATGGAAATTATTTTCATATTTCTGTATAAATTTTTATGTGTATACAGCAGCATAACAATTTAATTTCTTTTTCACACATACTCATGTATGTTTAGCTTAAAGTGAGTACGGTAAAGTCCTTGAAAATTACCAACCAGTTATTCCTTTTTTTTTTTGTCTTAACTCTAACTCCGATGGGATGTTATTTTCTCTCCTTCTCAACTTAACATGGAAGGAAAGAAGGACGAAAAACGATATGATTTACTTAAAGATTTTAATTCACATATCTCATATTCGTTGTGCTAGATGAAATTCGTCATTCGTCCCAATTGTATGCCCTGCATATAGTCGAATAATGCGCTCAAACCCAGGACCTTTAATGTTATAGTCTATGTGCTAACAACCTCAGCCATGTTCACCCTTGGATTAGTTCTGATTTGCTTTCTTACGTTTACCATAAAAAAGTATTCGTTTAATTGCAAATAGAAATATTTCTCTAATGCTTTACAATATTTTAAACAAAAACTCTTCAAGTATTTAATTACCTCTCCTCAGCCCAATCCTCTACATTCGTTCTGGCACGAAACACTGGCATGCATAAAGTCTCTCTGAAGGTACATACGTTTAAGATTAAAGTTTCCAAAAATAGTATATATTATGTACATATGTATTAATTTTGGTCTTTCTCTGCTATCACTACGTACTCGTGTGTCTAACACAGATGATGCAGTGCCATAAATAATATTTTTTTTTTGTGCAATGTATTGTCTCGTTTAATATGTTGAGCTCTGCAGAAGCAGAGAATTAAATAAAAATGAAAAAAATAAATATAAAAAAAATTATGATAAAAAACTGAAAGTTGACATAGTAAATTAAGCAGCTTAAAGTTTCCTTTTTATTGTTTTAAATACCACATTTATCTATTTGCATTTTAAGCATATAAGCTGCCAGAAGAACAAGTCGGGAAATGATTAAAAAAAAGAAAAAAACCAAAAAAACAAAAAAACGAGAATTATAATCTGTTCAGTAAAACTTGTTGATTTACAAGCATGCTTTGTTTTTAAATACTTTCTCTTTGATTAGTATAGACATACAGACATACCTAGATATTAAACTACATTAGTGTGTGTCAATTGGTTATATAAATCGCTAGAAATTATTCTAAGCAACATAAAGACAGAAATGGTATTCTAGCTTGCGGAACGTGCTAGGCAGGCTTCAGAAGGCGAACATCTGATTGTATTTGGTAGGGGAAGGGTTGGGAGGATTTGCACAAATACAACCATTGTACAACTACACGGAAAAAATTATTGCTTATTTTTCATTAATTAAGAGCATTAATTAATTTTTATTTTTATTTCAATTAAATAGTTTAATGGATACAATTCAATGTTTCATCACTCAAAAGCAGTGTTTACCACTAGAATGCCCGCGGGCATTGTTTATGTGTCAGTGTCCCATACGTGTGAGCTGAAGTGAGAAAGAGCAATATTACAAGTGTTGCCAGTGAAGAAATTCGCACCACTGGCTCCAAACTACGCATTTGAAGAAATATTAAAAAAACTCCATCAATCTTACACCGTGCACATGTAATATTGCATATTAAATTTATATATAAATTGTAAAAATAATAAATTTTACATATATTTTTTAAGGGAAAAAAGCACAATTTTAAAATTAGAATCGTAAATAATTTAAAAAAATACAATACCAACCTCTTAAATTTTTAATTGTTAATTGTGATATTACTAATTGGTTTACTGGTGAAATTTGAAACAATTTTTTAATTGACATAACAAATTTTTCAATTGAAATTAATTTGAATTTCTGCTGTGCAGTGATCAAATTAAAGGTTTGGTAAATTTATTTTAAGCGAAAATTAATCACTAACTTTACATATACTTTGATTTACATTGGATATACCCTTCTGGTATATTAAACTAAATAACCTCATAGAAGGTGGCGATGGCACGTTGACTGCAAAACGAAAAATTTGTTCTGGGTTCAAGCCCAGTTGCAGACTCATAAAAACATCCCGCACATTTTCTGATGTGCATTAGTCTGGCTTTGCGTCAGTTGCTAGTGAACAACCAAACAAACAAACGCAATTTCAGATTTATATATGCCCATTAAAGATTGAAATAATATTTTTTTGTTTATCTGAACACTTTTATGGTGCTTTATTGGCTGTAAGGATTGATTTATTTCTAGTTTTCTTTTCATAAAACTATATAAATAAATTTTTGCTTATTTTCTCGGTAAAAACTCAATATACTCGTAAGTGATATTGATTAATGGTGATTGAATATTGACACCATAAAATTTAAATAACAAAAAACTGAAGTATATGAGTACTCTATAACAGCTATTTAACGACTGTACCATCGGCTAGAATTGAACAAAGGTTTAGCCTGTTTTATATTTAAGTCTTATATACACATTTTTAGACAAAATTATTGCACTTTTTTCACACCAAATAAATTTAAGAATTTATTTAAATTCATTGAAAATTTAGAAATATATAGCTTAACGCGGTGTGCTTTACTAACCTCATCATTATAAAATTAAATAATAAGTGTTTATATAGTTAAAAAAAAAGAATTTAGAACTTTCGAAAAAAATTAATTAGTTAGTGGACATTTTCTACATGCAAAATGAATTTTGAAATATGGTCCACAAATTGCAGAAATATTCAATAATTAATTTTTAAGGTGGCCACTTTGCACAGCCCCCTTAAAATAAAAAAGCAACAATTTTAGTGCACATTTTCCATATGTTATACAAATTTTGAAAATTGATGCACAAATAGTAAAAATATTTATTAATGAATTTGTGGGACGGGCACTTTGTCTTCCTTCCCCCTCCACATTTTTCGAAAAAAAAATTAGTGCAGCTTTTCCATATGCGAAATAATTTTGAAAATTGGCTCACAAAAGAGAAAGCAAATTGCTGATAAATTTTTTTGGCGGGCACATTTCGCCCACCCTCTCTTTAAAAAAATTTAGTTTATTTAAATTTCTCCTTTAAAAAACATATTATGCCTTTACTTTATAAAATTAGTTTTTTTATTATTAACTATATTAACCCGGCGAGCTTCGTTACCCCCCAACCCACTTATTTAGTTGTCCGCCATTTTGTGTCGTCCCCTATATATTTTGTTTATTGTGACTCCATTGGATTCTCAGCTCCCTTCATACAAATCACTTTAATTTGTTACCCATATGACGGGCTGTATACAAAGTATTGGTCCGCCATTTTGAGCCGTACGTCATATTGTGTTTCCTAACATGTCATCATATTTTCAATTCTCGTAAAAACATTGGGCCTATAGTTCAATATATACATCATAGATCTTTCTATGTTTAAAATTTCATCGCAGTTGGTTATATACATTAGGAGAGGGCAAAATTGTCCCCTTCTCCCTTTCGTGATCCACGTTTTGCAAACCTGTGAAACTTATATTTCGTTCTATACTTGGATCTGTACGTCTTTAAAGTCTCATCGCAATCGGTAAATTTTTGGGGCGGGCACTTTGCCTCTACCCCGTCCCAATTTCCGAAAAAAAGAAATTAGTGGACCTTTTCCATATGCAAAAGTAATTTTGAAAATTGGTCCACAAATGACGTAGTTATACTCGTTTAGATTATAAAATCTGTTAAAATTATGTGGAACGAGCAAGATAATTAAAAAAGTGGGCGTGGTTAGAAAAAAAAGTGGCGTATAATTCATTCTACAGTCCCAGTTAAATGCTGTGAAAATTTGAAGAAGATCGGTCCGTTTTATACATATTGAAGGTATCTATGAAGATGTGCGTATATAGTTCCCTGTTCAAATATCAAAATTATTATTTTAAGCCTATTTGAAATTGTGAAATTGTTTCACCATTTTCAAAAGCTTTTCAATTTGAAATACTAGCACTTGTTTATTATACGGATCATACGTGGTCTAACGTATTTCCCATTTCAGTCAATGTGTTTTGTTGGTGACATGCAAGTATTTCGCTTTATTCTGCTGCTTTTGGCAAATGTTTAGTCATCAAATGTCCAGTAAAATTGATATAAATTCGGTTTATTATTCTCCTGTTTCTCTTTTTAACAATTTGTTTATTTATTTTTTTTATATGTTGAACTCCAGCAGCAACATTGACTGATACCAATACACTGCTGTTACCACACACAGCTACAAAAACAAACATCATCAATAAAAAAAAAAAAAAACCCCAAACCAACCGGAGAGCACGAGAGAATATTTTCCAAAGTGGGTCTTTGCACAAGGCTTACAACAATAACATGAGCGACAACAATAACATAAACTTTGTCGCTTTATTCAGCAAATATGCAATGCTGTTGTTGCAACAGCCAAACGAGCAGAACAACAATAGTGATGCCATTAAGCTGAATGTTGTTGGTGTTTAACAGCGTCAACAAGATTTATTACAAGCGAAATATTTTTCAATATGTTTCTTGTTAAAAAGCCAAACACAAATTGCCTGTGAGCAGTACAATGTAAGCACGAGATGCCAGTAAAGAAATGAGCCATAGTGTCAGTCAGTCAGTCAGTTCATCTTTAATAGTTTGTTGCTGTTGCTTGTGTTTGGGCAATAATGAAGACCAACAACAGTACGAGTGGTTGTTGTAAATTTTGTTATATGCATTTTTATTTGTTGTGTTTTTGTTAAATCCTTCCTAATGCTGGATGGGAAATAAATTTATTTTTTAACACGCAAAACAACGTAAAAACGAGGAATATTCATTTTGGCAATTTGCTAAGTGGCAGCACAAATCCATCAAACCAAAACAACAATCATTTTGTTATTTGTTATGTGGGGTAACAACATTAAAATACTTGATACACCCAGTGATAAAGACGAATGATGAATATTTTATTTTAAAATGCCAGTATGTATTCCCACTATACTAGCAAAAAAAAAACCAAATGGTAGCCTTTCTTCGAGAAAGACATATTCTTGAATTCTAAATTAGACATATGTGAATATTGGTTACAGCTGAAGCCGTTACTGTTCAGTGACCAGTGACTATGCCTTCGCCCCTGAAACCTCCCGACAACAAATGACACAAAGTCCCACACAAATGCCCAACAGAAAAATGCGATATGTTTTTATGAGTCTGAGACTGGGGTTAAACCAAGGAAAAAATTTTTCGTTTTGTAGTCAACGTGCAGAATACTTCGTCCATCGTCACCCTCTTTTGACTAACTTTTAATAAACAAAATAAATAGTTACATAATATTTTGTTTAAAATCGCATGTTTTAAATGAATTGCATTTTGCAAAACCATAAATACTTTTCTGTTAATTATTTTAATACTTCACACATTATTTGAGTCTTTTAATTTTTAAATGCTTTTTGGAAGTTACTTAACACTAAACTAACTCCAAATTTGCTAATACATGGCAGGATGTAATATGAAATTCTAATTAGAGTCACCACTATTTCTATTCCAAAGAATTTGACGCCAGGGCATAAAAGACTCGAAAACAAAGAGAAACATAAAAATCGATTTATCATTGAAAAGCACTTAATTCACGCAGGCCTTTTTAACTTTCGATTGCAAATTGTTTGTTATTTCAATAGTTGTGCTCTTAGCAAATGCAACATACATGCAATCAGCAATTATTGACTGCAACTACAGATATAGAGAAATTACTGTGCAGGGATGTAAGTTGTGCATCTAAGAGCTTGTGTGTAGGTGTGCCTATGCATGTGTATTACACTTTATTTTCGATAGGGCGATGACTATTTTGTAGAATAAGAAAAAAAAGCTGAACTAATTGAATGTCTGCTGCTGCAGCAATTACGTAACAGAGAACCAAGCAGATGAAAATAACAATACATGTCAACAACCGTAACGCAAATCTCAATTATCTAAATGTATGAACAATTACTTCGTAATGGGCCTTCATAAAGATACATTTAAAAGTAAACAAAATTTAGCAGTACTAAAGTATTTAAACAAGAGCCAAAGAGGGCAACAACAAGCTCGCAGCTCGAACGTTGACAGCCAGCAACATCGAGGGCAACAATAGAGAACAAACAAAACAAAAAATATAACACGTATTGTACGTATGAAATTTTAAAACGAACACTATGGCAACAAGTTTGGCCAACTAAGAGAAATTATTTGCGTGATGGAGAAGAAGGTTGCTAAATAAATTTATTGTTTGTAGTCGTAGTTTGTAATGCAGTTGTTTATTTAGTTTTATAAGAAGTGCAGTAAAGCATATGCAGGCATATGTGCACACGCCTTTGTAAGTTGGGAATAAATACACTGTGAAAATAAGCAATCAAGTGGCGTTAATGCTTATGTTTTTAGCAGACCCTCCCCCACAGTGAATGTATTAAACAGGGATTTCTTTTTAAGTGTGCTGTGAGCTGAAATATTTACGGCGAACTCGGTTTCTAAACCATGCCAGTTGTCAAGAATTTTTCTCAGTGTATATAGTGTCATCAGAAGTGTAAAACTGCCGCTACTCATATTGCACTTCGATAACGTATTGAGCTTAAGAGGGGTATTCACACTATCAAATCTGAACCCGAAGAAAAAAATAAAAAACAGTGAGAGAAAGTGCAAAAGATTAACTAAATATAACATCAACTAGGAACTAGAGTATTTATGGCTAAAAAAAGGAAACATTTCGTTTGTGGCAAAAAAAAAAGTATGAGCTTTTGTTCACTTACTTGCTCCACACTCTGTATAAAAGATTCATAAAAATATTTTAATCAACAAATGCTTTTTTTCCGTTTTATTGTTACTAGGAATCTTTTAAATTTCCCGAGATTTTCGAACGTTTTTCCAATTTGTGCTGCTTTTTCGAAAAATAAAACTATCAACCATATTATAGTTTTTTTAAAATATTAAAAATTAACTGCCGTATTCATAAAAAATATTTTTGATTTATAAAAGCTTTAATAAGCAAATTTCCATACTAAATTCAATTTTTAAAACGTTTATAAAATCGAACAATTTTTATGAATACGGCAAGTATTGCGCTTTGACTTCATCTATCACAAGATGCTTAAACAGCTGACATAAAAATATATTGGAAACAATTTGGATTTTAAAATTATCGTTTATAAATTGTTGATGACTTCTTGAAAATAATAAAGAATATATCAAAAGACGTCCTGCTACAATGAGAAATATACAGTGCAATGGCGAAGGGATCAATTGCAATTTTCAATTTCATTGGCAGAGCAATACTACGGTTTCAGCCATCTGTACTTGCAATTCTTCTTTTTGCACTGTCAAAGGTTTTTTTTTTGTTTTTTTCATTTCGGCAATCGAAGGAGATATTTTTTTTTCTTAATTTTATAAATAAAATATTTATGACATGCCGCCATTAAAGAGCACGTTCAGTGGAAGACCCAAATTAAAAAACCACTGAACACACCCCAAAGACACTACCCAACCTCACACTTTTTAACTTTCCCCTAGACGAATTTTCTGATTTTACCATAATTTTTGAAAATTGAATTTTAATTATGTATGTTAATTATGTGTATATATGTATGTGTGTGTATATGTTATTTTACTATACGAGGCAGAGGAATCTTCAAAAGATATTGGTAGCCCGGACTAGCTGCAAAACTTACTCTACGGCTTGTCAGTCGCCTACGTACTAAACGCCTCCTCTTACGTCATTCTCGTATCCAATCATCACCCGAAACCACGGCCAAGTATTACTTCAGAGGAGTGATGATTCAGTGAATGCTGCTTTCCCTTTCTAAAGATCTTGCTCTTTCCGTTATTATTTGTCGTACGAAAGCACACACAGAGTTCCAATTGTCAATAAATGTTAGCATCGGGATCGGATTGCACTGTCCAGTGGCCCTAGCTGGTTCTCATATCGCGGGCAATAAAAGAAAACATGCTCCGCGGTTTTTCTTATATTGAGGCATTCCGGGCACACATCATCCATCACGTGACCATACTTGAAAACGTATGCTCTGAAGTATCCAGGTCTTTCATCTACCACCTTTCTAGAACTTTCCAGTCCACTATTCTCCATATGAGTCCGTCGCTGCATCTTCCCTTTGTGGAAGTGGGCCAGTCATGCTGTCATCTTTCCATTGCGTTAACACTCAACTGGCTGGGGTGCGCTAGGCCCGTTCCTTTGCCCTTTGCGGTATCAACTACCAGCCTCAGCGATATTATTCCCGCCATCAACATGGGTGCGTCTGTAGACACCAAAAAAGAAAAAAATTAAATAAAAACATGCAAAATGGATTTTACAAATAATGAATCAATAGAACGAATAGCATATTTAGAATTTGAAATGAGCCCTTAAAGAGGCCCTTGGCTGCCTTGTATTTATCACCATTTTTTACAGTATCACTGTATGTTTTTTTTTTTTTTTACTTCCCCTTCGTATCGAATTTCAGTGAAAATATCTCGTAACAAAAGTCACGTCTGCACGTAACACATTTTCTATTTTTGGTGACTATAGATTAAATAACTTAATTCACGCAGATAGTAAGCTGAAGTAGTCAATGGTATATGCAGCATAAATGTGGCTTAACTTACATTTCCAGATAAAAGAAATCGCATCTCTATTTTGTTTTTCTTTATTTATTTATTTTGTTTTTTTTTTGAAAAACAAATAACAATTTCTAATGAATATTCTGCAAGATAATAGAAATTGTTTATATGAAATTGTCAAAAGAATTCATTCCATTGACTGAAGTAATTGACTATGGAGACATATGTACGTGGTAGGTTTTTAACCCTAGACAAGCCAGCAAAAATGTTACCGGTATGAATTAGTGACGTTGCTACTGTTTACCCACTAATTGGTGAAAATTTCGGCGAAGGAAAATAATTAATAGCAGCTCAAAAAAAAAAACTCCTACTCCACACATAGACAAGGTAACTCTTTTTTTTTTATCTTGGACCAGCACTCAAGGAATGACCCCTACACAGGCAATGCCTTGTGCTGGAACTATAGGAAAGGAATAGTGGGAGAAACGCACGTTCTTTTTTTATACTCGTAGCAGTGCTTAAGCTTCGGTTCAGTAGCCATATTTATTATTGTTTTACTTCGCCGGTGCTAAACAATACCGACGAAGGAGGGCGTTCTGATGCGATTGTGGATTGCTATCAGCTGAAGCCGGTGACTATGCCTTCGGCACTGAAACCTTCCGACAACAACTGACACAGAAAGACACACTAATGCACATCAGAAAAATGCGAGATGTTTGTTTTTATTTTAAAATTTTTAGTCTGAAACTGGTGTTGAACCTAGGTCTGTTTTTGGATTCGTTGTCAACGTGCAGACTACCATCCATCATGCGTGCTGCGATTTGCCGCCAAATCGACCACAAATGGATGCGCCCTTAATGATGAATGCGTTGTACGCTGGAATGAACGGGTTTCGGGAACTAGTTCCCTGATTACACCAGAGCACGTTCCATTGTAGTACCGATAGAACAATGAAACACACCCCACATTGCAACGATGCTCAAGGGAGTCAATGGAGTTGGCTACCCCACCTTCACCAATGAGTTTCTTCGCTCTCTGCTGTACACGGTCGAGTAACTTGAAAATAGTCTTTGAAGCACCGGCCCATACATGAGAGTTGTATTCCATTTTAGCAGGCAGGTAATGGAAATAAGGGACAAGGGTGTTTTGTATGGTTCTTGGAATTAAAAATTTCTTTGTAATTGATCAAATTTTTTCAGCTGCTCAGTATTTCAGAATTTTTTTTTTTTTTTTATAAAGTCGGGTTATTCGTTCATAAATTGCCAGACGAGAATTGCTTGTGAAACCTAAACGTCAAGTGTTGTTCGCTGTAAAATAAAAAAAAATTGAAATTGAAATTGCATCTACTAAAAAAGCATCAACCAATATTGGTTTTGCATGAAATTTTCTTTCAGATTGTAAAATATCAAGGATTTGTAGATTTGAGTTTAGCACATCAAAAACCATACAGTCCACATAGTTTTATTGAAAGGAGATGCAAAAAGTAATTTTTTGCAGAGCAGTGTAATTTATTCTTCTTTAAGTTATGATTCTAACTTTAAAATTGTGCTTTTTCCCCTAAAAAAATATATGTCAAATTTATTATTACATACTTTATGATATTCTCATAAAGTATTTTTTTTTTACAAAAGTAAACTCAATAACTGAGAAGGAAACCATATCCATATAGTACTATTTCGCTAATGCTTACTTAGCTCATCAGTGGATTTTTCCTAATTTTTTAATATAAACCCAAGATCTATATGTTTAAAATTCAACTAATCAATCGAGAATTGAAGTTGAATACCAAACACAAAACCAAATATTTATAAACAAAAACATAACAATCCATGAGTTTACTCTTTTATTACACACACATATTTCTATTTTTAGATTTTTCTTTTTATCTACACTAGGTTTGCCATCGGCCAGCATAACTAATGTATTTTGAATCAAATGAAAAATTAAAAAAAGAAACAAAATAATATTAAAATCTTACACCGTGCTCATGTAGTATTTATTGTATATTAACTGAATTTAATATTTATATAAAAAATTTATATAAAAAAAAAAATAAATTTTACATATATTTTTTTAAGGCAAAAAGCACAATTTTATAGTTAGAATCATATATAAGGAGATATTCCCAAAATAAATTCAGTTAATATATTCTTCTTTAATGTTAATAAGTTTTCCCCTAAGGAAATATGCCTTCAATCAAGTGGAAAAAAATAACAAACATTTTGTAAATTTGTAATTGAAGAAAAAACTTGTGGTGGGAATGACAATGAAGATTGTAATAAGATATATATAGGTACAACTAAAAATAAATTAAAGACTAGGATTGCAGGACACAGGTCTGATCAAAAATATAGGGATATAAATTCTCAAAAAACAGCATTATCTTCGCACTGTTCTAGATTAAATCACTATCCAAACTTTGAAAATGTATCAGTATTGGACACAGAAAATAATTATAAACGTAGATATATGTTAGAAATGTTACATATAATTAATACACCAATTACCAACAGAATTAATTTTAAGGCAGATACAGCAAATGTTGCTCAAAATTATAGACATTTAGTTAATAAGAGATTAAATATATTATAATTGTATTTGTAGTTTTTATTTTTATACATAGAAGTACATTTAGAGACAGAACAAAAATTTTTAGAACTATAAACATATAGGTTATTATTAAAAAAGATATAGACGAAAGATTTTTATTATTATTATTATTATCATTATTATTATTGTAATTATTGTTTTGAATATTTTATTATATGTAACATATTCGTAAAAATTTATTTTGGATTTGGTTCAAAAACAAAAATTTCAATACAAAATCGAATATTTATACCTATTTCAAATCCAGAATATATTTTTATGAATATGGCTGTTAATATATTTTTATTTTAAATTTTCATTGACAAGAACTTTTCCTATATTGTGAATTTTTAAAAAAATTTTTTTATTATAAACAAAAACCAATTTTCCTGAAGAAGCTACACAAAGTAGTAGCGAAATATTGAAATAAATATAAAATATATAAAAAGACCTTAGGCTTAAAATAATTAGTGTTATTAATATAAAAAAAAAAGGTCAAAAAACTAGAAAAATTATTGAAGAGAAAATTTTATAACTACGAAAAATTACTTATATTTGTCTTGTAACACGATGGTTGTAAGTTGATTTCTAATTCTGAGCACATGAAAACGAAGAAAAATCGAACAAACAGTTTTGTATCACAACTTTATATTTGATTTAGTGCGATTTAGACTCGAAATCGTGTATCCCGGGTAGTCTAGTGAGTAGTCTGCTACTTTATCAGTTAGGGATCCTAGGTTCGATTCCTAGCAGAGACTCTGGCCTGTATTACTACAACATGTGAAAGTTTTTTCACAACTGGCATCACAATGGGACCATAATACATTGGACCCAAGTGGGCCTGGGACCGTCTGTTACCTTTATAACCAGCAAGCTGTCGACCTAACCTAACCCATACTCGAAATCGGTCTTCATCACATACCTGTATACAGTGCCAGCTCGCTAATCCGAATTAATGATTGCAGACCGTGATTCGGATTAACGAGATTTTCGGATTACTGGATGTGCTGTTATTATGTAATATAATTCAATATATTCGCAAATAAAACACAAGCCAGAATGTCAAACAAATTTATTTTATTTTTATTAAACAAGAATGAACAAATTAAAGTTTTTTTTTAAATATTATGTTTTTTTTGACATAATTTGTGATGTAGGTTTGCTGCTCTTTTTTTTTTTTTTTTTTTTTTTTTTTTTTTTTTTTTATTATCTTGGACCAGTGCTCAGGGGTTATCCCCTACATATGCAATGCATTGCACTGGAACTAGAGAGAAGGATAGGGAAGAAAATAGACAGGTGGTGAAAGTGGTAGGAAGATAGAGCTTAATTCTTGCACAACTCTGCAGTTGCGTGTAAATTATAAAGCAAAGTTGCGGCGTCTCTGATGTTTTTTCACGCATTATTTTTAAGCTAATGGAGCCATTTTATTTATTATTTTACTTCGCCGACGTTTCATTGCTCAAATACCGACGAAGGAGGGTGCTGTAGCACAGAAAACTCAGAAACATTTTTTTTCTGATTTGACCCGGCTGGGAATCGAACCTGGGTCTTTCTGGTTGCAGAGCCAACACGATGACTACTCGCCATCAGCACCCCCTTTCAGTGCACATACTTCCAAAGCTTTATTTCGCAATTCCTTTAGCATCAATATGTAATCTGTTCCTTTGCCTAATCTATTGAAGTATTTAAGGCCTGCACAGCTTCACGATTTTTAACGTGCTTCATAATTATAGGCTCTGATTCTATATTTTGTGTGTCTGATTCTCAACTGCGACACGAAGTATTGTCACAGTTAATAAGCCAGCAAAGAATTTCATCTTCAGAAATTCGCACCTCATTATTGCTGTGAAATAAGTTGGTTATTGTGCGAAATTCTTCTGTTTCTCCAACACAATCATGCTCAGGCAATTCTTGTTGTAACAATGATAGTGGGATTTTATCCTCTAAAGCCCACCTCTGTGAATGAATATGCGACTAATACCATTCAATAACTAAACTATTTGCAACAAGACATAAAAGACATACATACTTATGTACTTATAAATATTATATATATATGTATGTACATTATCAATCATAGAGGGCTCTGGATCTCAATGATGTCCCGTTAGTTTTAAAAAAAACATACACAATAATAAAAAAGCAGAGAATAAAAAAAATAAAAATTCGGTTTAGTGAGCTTGCAACCAATGCGGACTATAGAGTACGTAATACGTTATAAATTCAATTCGGATTACACACCTTCGGATTAGCGAGCTGGCACTGTATTTGAATATTATCCCCTTTTTTTTAGCCTTAAATTAAAAGCTTTTATTTTTCTTAAGCAATAAAAAAAATGCAACAGAATTTTCTTTTGCTTTTATGCACAAATATGGTTTCTCCACACCACATGAGTGTGCTAAGCAGGCCGGAAACGGACGCTAATTTGCATGCAACTTAAAGCAAAATTAACAAATTTCAAGATCAAGTTCATTTTCAAATTATTTATAAGCTGTAGTGCTATTCTTAATTTTATTATTTGCCATATTTATTCATATTTCATCATTTGTTCAGTCAAAAGCACGAAATTTTAGGTCAATATTTTTTCAAAAGGATTAAACCATTTGCTTTTTCAAGAAGAGTTTTCTTGTGAGGAAACAATTTTTATAATCCTCATTGACATTTGATTTAAATAGTTCTTTTTTGTTTTAATTTTACACAATTCAAGTTTTTATATTTTCTTTGCTCTTTTATAGATAACGATTTACACATGCTATGCCAACAAATTACGTTGGCAACATTTTGAGTTTCATCATTCCACATGAATACATTTTTCCACAGAATTTAATTTTAGCATGGAACAATTTCTAGTGGCAAAAAAAAAAGATGTAAACAAAAAAAAATAGCGATAAACTTAAAAAAAAAATGTCCTTTAGCTCCATTCAGCAGTCATTTCATCTTTCATTCCAATCATTTATTTTATCCTTCCGTTTATTCCGGCAAAGTACAAAGCAGTCATTTAGTCAGTCAGTTTTGCAGCGAGCCATTTTGTCTGTCAGTAAATCCGTTTGTATATTTTCTTTTGTTTTTTGCCATTTTTTTTTTTCATTTATTGCTTTTCACTCATTTAGCTGCAGTATTTCCTGTTTGTTGTTAAATCATTTCATTCTTGTTGTTGTTATTGTTGTTGTTGTCGTTTGTCACAACTCGATTGCATTTTGAAGTATTTTTTATTTGTGCTATTTTATGCGTTAAAATACACAGTATTGCGTAGTTTTACAAGGACCATTTGTATTTGGTTTGTTTGTGTGCAGCTGATAAACGTTTTCCTAAAATTCCAAGAATTAAAAAAAAAGAAAAATTTCCCCACATTTTTTGTTGCACCAAAATTTGTGGTCAAGATACACAATTGCAGATCGCGTAAGATAAGTGGAATAGGAAATGCCAAATGAAATTATTAATCAGCCTTTAAAGAAGGAACTAGTTAAATGTTTTAATTCACACACCTTCACACTTGTAAACTAATGACCAATTTTTTGACCAGACTATAATTTTTATATTTTACATTACTGCAATGCCAGTCGGTATGCGTCGCGTTGTTTATTGCATTCCATAAATTCCAACAAAAGCTGTTGTAAAATTTTAATTTTCTACGTTGATTTTTCTTTTTACGATTTCAGTTTTCTCCATGTCCTTAAATGTTTTCTGTGTCTTTTTCTAGTTTTCGCTGCAAACTTTATTAGATCGTCAACGCAGAACATGTTAGGGGCGGCATTCATGGCAATTGATTTTTACGCGTTTGTTTTATGGCACATGTTCATAATAAAATCAACGAAGTAATGGTTCTGTAAATTCAAGATTTTTAGATGGAAGGGAAACGAAAATCAAAGCACGCTATCAAATAGATGCATCAATTTGATGACTGCCATAAAAAAGAAAAATACATATTTTAAAACAATCCGTAATTTAAGAGGATGTAAAACTAAATCCTAATCCAGTCCATAAGAGTCTTGCGAACACATTTTGCACTTTGAAATACACTAAAGCCCCGATTTGCGTCGATCCGATTTGTTTTTTTTTTCGATTTGCGTCGCAAAAAGAAATCTTTAACAATTCAGCAAACCTTAGACAGTTTTGTTAACAAAACAGTGAGACCACCTAATCAAATGGAAACAACTGTTGTTAATTTAGATTTATCTGCTGAATAACATTTATTACACTATTTTTTACTTTAATGTTTATGTGAATCGTATATACGTATGTATTAATGTATGTTTTATGTATATGAAAATGAATTTTAATAATATAATTTATTATTTTTTTTTATTTCTAACTTTAAAAACGTTTATTGAATGAAATTAAACAAATAAAAACGTATTCATATGATTTTTTTTTTTCTAAATATGTATATATTATTTCGAAATATTTTAGTTTTTCACCGAATTAATTTGAAATCAGAACATTTGTATAGAAACAAATAATTCGATTTGCGTCGTTTCAATTTGCGTGGCATTCCTCCCGTCCCAACTAACGACGCAAATCGGGGCTTTAGTGTATTGTAACTTGCTGAAATTTAAGTTGTGTGCTGGAAATTCCATTTTCACTTTAACTTTCAGTTTAAATTTATATTTTTGAAAGACTGATACTTCGTATAAAGTGGTGGTCAGCTTTTGGCGGAATAGTTAAGTTGATCTTCCGGAGATCTTCGTCCGGGCAGAATTTTTCTAATGTATCTGACGTGCTGATGTGTTTGAGAAATAAAATGTCGGCGAACTAAAACAATAAAAAAATTCTCAAGTTTCCTTTAGCTTAAAAGCTAAAATATCTTTTAGCTTAAAAATTAATGAAGTCGTTTGAGTACATGAGCGATATATTGATAATCAGGTATGTGATGGAAATCGATCGATTTACAAAGTAAATCGTCTTTTGAAATCGACAGTAGTGTGATGAATTTCGATCGATTTCATATTCCATATTTGTTTCGTTTCCACACATATCTTCTCTAAATACAACTGTATAAAATCTAATAATACAACTGTAAAATATGTGTAAGTGAGTGACGTTTGTAAAATAAAATTTGTATCAACATATTTTATAATTCTTATTTATAAAATGCCTTTGTTTTTGCTGCGGTTACGCTAATTCTCTTGGAAGAAAATAATGGGATGAGTAACGAAAATATTCTAAGAAAACGTTTAAGAGATAAATCGGATCCCTTAAATTTGCCAGATGAAATATGTGTATTTAAATTTTTAAATTTCATATATTAACTAGTATTTCTTTAAATAGATTTGTTGAATATTTTCGTTTAAATAAGGACGGATTTATAATCATTTTTTATTAATTTTTTTACTTTTTTTTGTATATTTCCTTACATTTTGTTCAAGTTTTGTTCAAAACGATTTGAAAACGAATTTAAACTGGCATTATCGAAATGCGTCACATGTTGAAAACGTCTTTTTTTTCAATCAAACAAACAGATGGAATATGAAATCGTCACATACAAATTTATCACACTATTTGTCGATTTCAAAACGTTTTAACGCCGAAAACGATTTTCATCACATACCTGAATAAATAATTTTAAAGTAACATTTAACACGTTTCTTGTTGATATTTTCTATTTTTAATATCCGAACTCCTAATGACTTGTGTAAACCATAAAACTTGTTTAAAGTCATGCAATAAAATTCATTTGGTTTTGCCAACATCCCAGGGGATTAACAAGTGTCGAACGCTAAACCTCGGCAATTTATTAACTGATACCAGACACTTAAAAACAACAAAATGAAATTGCAAAAAAATTCAAGTGCTACATATGTATGTATGTGTGTGTACACACACGTATATGGATGTGACAAAACAATAAGATTTCAATAAAAAATATTTTTCTAAATTCCCCAAAAAACACATATAAAGATTACAAAGCAAACAAAAACAAAATATATATACATACCCATGTACATATGTATGTATTCAAGGCAATAGATATATGTACACACATACATATATATGTACATATGTATTTTTCTTGGTTTTGAATATTCGTGCTCCAAATGCATCATGTACCAACTACGTTTCACAGATGCAGAGAATGTGGCTGCTCCACATTTTATATACTGCATATGTTTTTGTTTCAATGCATGTTGGTACGACCAGTTTTCCACTATTCCCTTTAGAATTTTCTACCGGCTATAAAATAAGAATGGCAACAACAACAACAACAATAACAACAAATTGGAAATGTGGCCAAATGCATGTAGATTGAGCAATAAAACTGTCACTGTATAAAATAGAAAGAAAACAAAACTCACATACACACACTCACACACATATCCAAATGCAACAACACTTTAACACAACATCAGTTTAAGGAAATGGAGAAAATTTATAGATTTATTATCTTGGCAAAAGAAAGCCAACAAAACTCGCAGTCTACAATTGTAGATACATATTTGGCAAACGTATGGATGTGTGTGAGTGAGAACTTAAACTGTGCTAAGGGCAAGACAACCGAAATGGGAAATGTATCGAATTGTAACCTTAACAAGTAAGTTGTTGTTGTTGTCTTTTAGTAGAAAAACACACATTTAAATGCCATCAAACACAAACATTCTAATGTATTGGCACACACACACACACACACACACACACACACACACACACACACACACACACACACACACACACACACACACACACACACACACACACACACACACACACACATACATACATGCACATGTATATGGACATAAGATGTATGGATATGGGAATTTAAATATTTTGTCCTCAATGGCATATTTGTACACTTATTTATCATCAAAGGGACAATGAACACAGACACACACACCCAAACATACATACCAGTGCTATAAAAGATTGCAATCAAGTTAATTCCAATCTTACGATTTCGCGTTAATGATTGCAAATGTTTTTGATTGCCCTCAAAATCGTAAATTGATTGCATGATTTCAATTCGAAATCATGCAAAGAATACAATAAAAATGAGAGCCAGAACATTAGGGGAAATCAATTATATATTAATTGATTGCAATTCCTTAATTGCAATCAAATCCAGAAAATTATCAAATCAAAATCTTTTTTTTAAATGAAACTTCTACTTCTAGAAATAGAACTGACACTGATAATTTGGATGCGCCAGCAATTGTTTAGTTTTCTATACATCACAAAATCTATGTAACGCACTGTTACAGCGTGCGATTAATTGTAACTGATTTTGTTGAAGAAAAAATTTTTTATTTATATTTTTTTAAAAAAATATTTTTCGCTAAATAGCGAAATATTGAAAAATAAATAATTATTAAAAAACTTTTCATAAAAAAGACCATCGCTCAAAAATAAATATAATTAAAAAATTTTTCATTTAAACAGATCTGCCAATTTTATTTTTAAATTTGATACTGTTTTTCAAAAGTTTTATTAATCGGTTTTTTAATTTCGGCTTCAAACGAAATACAACGTACGCACGCGCTGCAAAATTAACGCTTTGAGAAGTAGAAGTCAGTTTCAACAAATTTACTTCAAATAGAATTTTAATTTTTTTTTTTTTTATCTGGGACCAGCACTCAGGAGATGACTCCTACACATGCGAAGCATTGTGCTGGAACTATAGGAAAGGGATAGTAAGAGAAACAGCTATTAGAAGCTTTCGTAGATTACATCAATGATTATGCTATCTGAAAGGAATAGATATATACACAGAAAAAAAAATTATAATTGTATTATTAAATAAGACCTTTAATTAGAATATATTTTCCCAATTAAAAATTTAATCAGTTTAATTTTCAATTAATTTTTGGGTTCAATATTTAAATTACTAAATAATTTAATTCTTTCCTATGAAATACACAAAATGTCGATTTATTTCAATTCAATGAAAGTTTTTAATTAATTTTTGGGTTCAACACTTTTTAAAATAAAATTTTTTTTATTTTTGCTATGAAATACAAAATATCGCAGTTAATTTTCTTTTAAATGCTTGTCTAATTCTATGATTTCATATATCCAGCACTCTTTATACGAATTGAAATTAATACTCAAAAAGCATTCGAATTGAATTAAAATTTTTTTTTGCTTTTAAAAATTTGTTTGAAATTTTCTAAATATTTGATTAAATTTTTTATTATTATTATTATTAAAAATTTAATTGAAAATTAATTCAATAATTTAATTGATAATATTAATTTCCTTATAGTTGAAAAATTGATATTACAAAATTTTTAATTTAAATTTTGTTTTATTTTTTTTGTCACGCACTTGTGACATTTGCCACGCACAATTACACCGTACTTTTATAATACATACGCATTTGTTTCCGACCATGCTAAATAATAAAATGCAATAGAAAATGATTAAACTTTAGCATATTTTGGTTATTATAAATCCAAATTAGTTTTAAGTTCGTAACGTTTGTAGTCGGAAAGAATTCGATATGTGACAGCAAACATTTCAGGGGAACCAAGGGAAAGTCAACGTCAATCGAAACCAACCTGCACTGTGTACACTTATTTCTTATATTAATAATTATTTCTCTTATTGGAAACGCAAAAAAAGGAATTAATTCATAAAATTTTAAAACGTCAAAGTTGACAATAACACATCAGATTTGCAAGGGAATTATTAGGAAATAAATTCTTTCTTAAATTTCACTACTACTACGCGGAAAACCACCGTTAAATTAAATTAAATTAATAACCACAAATGCAATGTTAAAAATGTTGTTGTAAACCTAGAGATTATATTTTTTTCACAACAAAACTTAAAACCTGATTTTAACATTAAAACTACAAACAGTTGGTTTTGCTTCCTCGCAGTAAGTTTAATTAAATCAGGTTTTAACGCACAGTTTGTGTAATGAAATGTCATTAATTTTCGTTATGATCTACCCAATAGCTTCTTTTTCTTGTGCACTTTTTTGTTTTTGTTGCTGCTGCGTTCATTGTTTGTAATTATTGTAGTGACTTTAATTACCAAATTTTACTATATATTTTTTTTTGATGTGTAAACATCTATACGCTAGGGGGTAAAAATCTTTTTCACAATACAATCACAAATTTTGAGTAAGATTGTAATAACGATAACGCGGTGTGAGCTGTGTATGAGTGTATTAGTGTAATCATACGGACAACTAGAAGTACAGAGAAACTTAACAGTTGCATAGAAATACACTAACACCATCTAGTGCGCAATAGGAGTAGTAGTAGCTACTAATTTTCACTAATTGTCGTACATTATGTTATCGTAGGCAAATAAAAACAAATAAATAAAATGAATACAAAAACATTTAATTTTAATAACTTTTAAAAAGATTTCATTACTAGATGTTTACACATCTCCCCTGTGATCTGACTCACATTTTTTTTTTATTTCATTCAGCGCCAATTAAATTGCCAGCTGTTTTCCATTTTTGAACTTGGTAGCACTGCCTTTAGTACATGAAAATCAAGGTTGTATTTCATTAAATCAACTTAAATGCAATTCAAAAAAATTTTCCGATGGTTTTAAGAAAATATTTGTATATGGTAAAACCAGGTTTTAATAGTTGTTTTTAACTTAAAAGCAACTTTTGCTTTACAATCAGTCAGTCCGAAAACACTATTACCTAATTTCACTAATCTCTAAAATTTAATTTTTCAACCATTCGGATGACGTTTCTATGGAATTCGTCATACTCGTATGCACATATATGTGCATGTATAAGGTATATAATTTCGTTGGTTGTGATTTCTGGAAATTTAATTTTGAAATCTGATATCTTTTTCATATGAAAGAGTGAAATCAGTCTGTTTGAAATCACTTTGAATGCAGTTTTTACATCTCTGATAAATACCTACCGTCCACACACACGCCAATATAATTTTCTGCTAAACTATTAATCTTTGAGAGAGAGAGAAAAAAAAAAACTACAAAGATTTAAAATATAATTTCCAAAAATAAAATATTATTTAAGGAAATTGAAAACAATATATTTTTCAAATAAAAATGTTGAAATGGTTACAACTATGATACAATTTTGCAGTTGTAGTTTATCAATAATAAATGTTTGTTTCTTACACATAGAAGAAATATAATAAACACTCTCCTTATAAATTAACTAGTGCATATTGGTAATCGGAATATTTCAAGCTGTCTGTTTTACGATCCATTTGTTTATTTTATTAGAATTGATGATAAACAATTTGAAATCAAAGATGGCTGTGAACTTTGTCATACTGTCTGCTTGAGCAGGGTCACTGTTTCCACTGCTATCAGAAACCAATGTTCATAAAGCTGCCGGAAGTTGTACAAATTTACACAACAGCAGCTTAGCTTCAGATATATGAATTTTTTTTAGGCTTGGCTGAGGCTGCAGCTATACATATCTCCACAGCTCAGGCATTGCTTAACATTTTAAGTACTCGGCTGTAGTGGAAATTCATCTGGGATGACATGTATTTCAATAGACAGCGTTTTACATCCCTGTATGTGAAATATAATATACAGCGGTCATAACGAACTCCGCGGGATCGGGCAACTTTGTTCGTTATAGGCGAAGTTGTTTAGTTGCTTTCAGCGCCACCGTATAAATCCTAAGGCTTTGTCTGTGAAGCTACACGGAAAAAATTTAAAGTTTAATTTAATTTAAATTATCCAAATGATGGAAACAATTAAAAAAAAATATTTAATTTTACAGCTCTCACTGAAATGATCATAACAATTATCGCAATTGTAATCATTGACAAAATAAAATTTACTTTGCATTTAACGACATTTTTGGTATTGATTAAATATATAATTGAAATAATATAAAAAATTAAACAAATTTTTTAATTGAATTAAGCAAAACATTTCTTCGACTAATTATTATTATTATAGTTAATTTATTACAACTATGACCTTAAACACAACGGAATTTTCATTCATTCATTTGTAATAATTATATTTTGTTCATAAAAATATCACTAATTCTAAATATTAATTAAAATATTAATTAAATATTAACGAAAAATCAGTTAAATAATTAATTAAAAAAAATTTTTTTTTCTATTTTTGTTCAATTAAAAAACTAATTAAATTATATAGCAGCATTATTAAATATCAATATTATATCAAAGATCAGTTTTAATTAAAAAAAAAAATCAGCCATCATTTTTTCTGTGTACAGGGCCCCTCCTTGCATGCATATTTAGTAGATGCCTACAACATCTGTACGCTTTTTATATTTTTGTCATGTTATAATCACAACACACAAGTAGTTCTTATGAGATTATCAGCTTTTAAAGTAATTTATTTTTATTGTTTGCAATTAAAAGGACAAAATTTCTAAATTCTTTGTTGGGATCTGAGGCCCTCCTGCAACCTGCCCTTTTTATACTTTTTTTAATTGATGTTTTCTTTTGAAGGTGTTTGCTGTGCATCAGCCCAATAGAAAATATTAACCGCATTTCGTAGTTACATTTTTAATAGTTTTCAATCTCTTCAACTGAGATACTGAGATACTGATACACATATATTTTTGATACTGAATGCAAGCAACTGCATGGAAAATAGCTGCCAGCCGCCACGTATTTATAAATACACCAATTGAAGGACTATGAAGTCTTTTCCATTCAGTTCATTTGCAGGAGGATAGTAGGAATATTTCTCACCAACGATAACAGCAGCAGTTGCATTTAGTTGCTGGATATTTAAGTGGTTTCTAAGTGTTCAAGTGTTTTTCATTACTTTTCATTTTATCATCAGATTGCCGCTGCCGCAAAATGTGTGCGTATTTGTTGCAATCATTGCTTGCCTGTCTGTCTGTGTGTGTGTGTGTTTCTATTGAGCCTTCTAAGTGTTTCAGTGAAATCTAACCACGAATATTCGTTGGCAATTTCAATTTGTTGTCCATTTTCCTCCAATATCATCTAAGAAGAAAATTGTAAAGTTAAGTGGATTTTAAAATGTTTGACCCTGAAGAGAGGCTTTTCGTTGATGCTCGTTTGCTGTTTGTATTGCAAAAACAACAGAATATAGATGAAGTTTAATTATTATTACCGCCAGTCTTTTATTTATTTATGTCAATCAAACAGCTAAAAGAAAAGAAGAAAATATATTAAAGGAATTTGTTAAGATTTCTTTCTTACAAAAATGAATTTTTGAATTTTTTAATACTCGTAATTGCAAAGAAATTTAAATTGGTAGAATAAAGACGCAATTTTTTATAAACTGCCTTGTTGTAAAACGTGTGGCCCAAAGTTACAAACTGATAAGATTAAATTTTCGGTAAAGCTGGCTACTAACTTTACCACTATATAATCGAAAATAAAAATAAAACAATCGCCATATGAAAAAATTTGGAATCGAGGTTAATGTGACGAATATTGCAAAATTTGGCGTTGGCTCCCTTAAGAATAAAAATTAAAATTAAACCAATTCAAGCTGAAATTCTTCTGAAGCGATTTAACTCTTTCTCTCTCTCTCTCTCTCTCTCTCTCAAAAAGAGACACCTCAAACTACATATAAAAAAATTGTTTCGGAACAATGGGTGAATCCAGCTTTAGAGAAACAAGGAACAATATATGTGAAATTTTTAATTAATTCTGTTTTCCACAATTTATTGACACAGCTTTTCATTTAGAATACTAATACAACTCAAATTGCCTACATCAATTTATACATTTTTATTCCATCTTTAATAACTTTTTTTAACATCTTTTTTTTTTTTTTTTTCTGGGACCAGCACTCAGGAGATGACTCCTACACATGCGAAGCATAGTGCTGGAACTATAGGAAAGGGCTAGTAGGAGAAACGACAGCAGGTGAAGCTTAATTAATTATTTTACAGCTTTGCTTTCGCACGTTATTTGTTTTTATACTCGTAGCAGTGCTGAAGCTTCGGTTTAGTAGCCATTTTTAGTAATTTTTTTACTTCGCCGGTGCTACACAATACCGACGAAGGAGGGCGTTCTGATGCGATTGTGCATTGCTATCAGCTGAAGCCGGTATTGTTCAGTGACCAGTGACTATGCCTTCGCCACTGAAACCTTCCGACAACAACAAAACAAACAAAATGAGATTCAAACGGGCAGATCTAGAGATACGAGTGGCCAGCCAATTTGCTTTTTGTTTTTACCATAATTCACAACCAAACTTTATTGCAGAAATGGTTGTTTAATTGCAGTGTGACATTGTCTCAACAATTTATAAAAGACGGTTTTAACTCCTTGTCGGGCAGATGCCACTTTGTATATTTTGTTTCCTCTTTAATTTAATGGAAAATTGCCTAATGCTGTGTTCAGACAATTGTAAAATTTTTATTTAATTTACATCATTAACGGCCATTTTCACAATGTCTGATTAAAACTTAATTGCAACTTTAACAGTCGGTTAACTAAATATATATTTCACAATGTATGATTAACTTTTAACTGAAATCATTTAACGAAAAAGTGTCTGTTAAATTTGACCGAACAAAATGTGGCGATTAACAATATAATCGACACCTATGCCTAGCTAATTTTAATTGATAAATAGAAAAAATATGCACATGTAAAAAATGGGAAAGCAACGCGTATATTTTTTCAATGTTTATAATTTTAAAACTTTTATTCAAAAAAAAAGAAATCTTGCTGTGATATTAGAGGCTCTACAAAAAACTTTTTAACATGTGTAATAAAACTGCCTGAAGGAGCGTTCCAATGCTTTTGCGATGTACTAGAGAGTTCTTAACTATTGTCTTGGCTACAATTTTTGTCTTAGTATTGGATCGAAAATCTCAATGGTTTGGCTGTTATAGGCCAAAATATCAAAAAAAAAACGTGACAAAAGTCTGATCAAGTCAAAATGCGCCAGCTCGATTTTCACCGTAGACGTATGGTCTAGTGGACTTTTTTGCTTAGTACAATCCCAAGAATCAGAAACGCGAAGCGCCCATTAAGATTTTCAAATCGCCCCACCCTAATGTGTATATCTTAATATTTTTATAGGCCAATATTTTACCTGTCTCACTTGTTTTTTTGAATGTTCCAAGCTGGAATAATTTGTTGCTTATGAATATTCCGCCATTTCCTTTCAGTATACTTCAATGTTTTTTTTTTCACAAACATTAAGATTTTGTTCTATTTTCTGTCATTATAGTATTTTTCGTAAACAAACACAAACAATATTGCCATACTTTTTAGCGAATTCTTTTGTTAAGTAACTGAAGGACGGTGAAACTGAAATCATTAACCGTCGATTAAATAGTGCCTGTTAAGCAAACCGCCAGTTAGTTAATTTTCTGTTAAAAGTAAAATAATTAGACATTGTGAAAATGGCCGTAAGTCTAATTTAATTTAATTCTAGTTTAATTTATCATGTAAAATAATTCCATTACTAAATTGAGCATCACTTATTGACTAACATTCGGAATGTCATCCTTCTTGTGAAGTATGTTTACTGGGGAGTTTGTTCAGTGAAAAGAAAAAATTTTTAACAAAGGCAAAGCAAATGTCAAAATAGTACGGAAAAAAAACCAAAAAGTAAAATGAAATGACAGGCGAATTAGACCTCAAGTAAATTGCTCAATTATGAAAACAAGCCAGAACAACCAATTATTCAAATACCAATTGCAAGATTTTATACTACCATAGTTTGGAATTCTAAAATATTTTTAAAACGTCTCCTTAACGTCAGAGGCTCTTCAACAGCGCTACAGAAAAAAAAAACGTAGAAACGCAGAGTTGTATGATAGTGAAGTTTCACCACCTGTCTAACTTTCCCTTTCCTCTAGTTCCAGCACAATGCATGTCATGTGTAGGGGACATCTCCTGAGTGCTGGTGCCAGATAAAGAAAAAACGTGAAAAAAATGGCCGAGCTGTGCAGGGAGCTTATTCCACATAACTCATTGACTGAGAGTCACCGTTTTTAAATGTACTTTTTTAAGTAGATCGCTCACATATCATGTTGATTGCAAGTAGTTTTAAAGACTTAAATTTCCAGTAGAAGTATTTTTTTCTCACTAATAAAATTCATAAGTAATATTTCCACACACACACACACACACAGTTATATATTTACTACGTCTTTTTGAATCGCTACACCCACAAATGCGGCCACACACATATCCACATAAATACATACACAACGGCATAAATACCTATACATACATATGTCGGCATAAATATGGCAAAGACCGAAAATATTATTTGTACGAGCAGACAATTAAATATTTAATCATTTGCTGTTGCAAAGGATGAAACGTAAAAAAAATAAAACCATTTAAGCGGCAGTTCTTACCAATGGCAGCAAAAAACAAAAAGACGAAAACGAAGCCAACAAACAAACAAAAGAAAAATATTTATAATAAGAAATATTGTCTGACGGTATGAATTAATGCAGATATAAATTTTATTTTTATTCAATTAAACATTCTACCATAATCTTGCAGCATAAACGTCTGTACGTCTGTAAGCATGCATATGTGTATTGCTGTATGGTTATATCCACCTGCCGTGGCATACAGCGTAATGACAACCGCTAAATTATGGCTTTGTTATTGTTTAACAAACACATTCACACACACACACACACACACACACATACACACACACACACACACACATAAAGCAGTTAACATTTAATCTCCGTTATTCTTCGTTTATGCTGAGGTTTTCGCATGTACATACATGCATGTCTTGGCATGAGATAACTGATTTCGATTGAAAAAAATCCAATTAAAAAGTATTTAAATTTGCTTTAATTGGTACATGAAAACTCTTTATTACCCTACGCAATTACCAGCTGGCGAATAATTAAGTCAGATAGAGACGTCTCTTTTTTACGGGAGTTTAATTACAAATGTGAAATGAAATTTTTTAAGCAAATAACATGCAATAAGAATTTTCTACATCTAAAAGGCCAAAAACGTTATTTCCTTTCTTGCTATAAAAATATAAAAGTCGTTCTTCAATGTTCAAAAGTATATGAATTATACAATTAATTTATTTTTCTATCTCTTAATAAAAATTAATATAAGTATATCAGAGTGAAAATTTATAAAGTAATGGTAACTATTTAGATAGTTTTTGTTGAACATAAAAACAGGTATTATATATTTTAAAAACATATAAATGAGGATTTTCAATACATCTATAAAAATTATTTAAAAAAAGGGTGAATGCAATTTAATACAAAAATTCTATCGGGGTGGGCACGCAATGAGCACAACCAGTATTGATTGCAGGGCAAAAAAATTTATCAAGATAAAATGAAGTGATGTATTTAAATATTGTACAAAATAATATGACTTTCAAAGAAGTGAAGATCATCACAATATTGTTATACGCAAGTAGTGCAAATAAGGATAATTTCCAAAGAATTTTATAACGGCGAGTCTTTGAGGGATGTTGTAGGTGTGAGAGGCAGTTCGCTGCTGAAAAAGATAGCCCAGCGCACTTCGGTCCATTTCATGAAAGTCTCGTTGGGATGCCTGGTGACGAAGAAGAGAAAGAGCGATAGAATAGAATAGAGTAGAATAAGATAGATTATGGACGGTGATCCGAGAGAGTGGGAAGAGTTTCGAAGAAACCGACGAATGCCGCGGTGTTAATGTGACAATCAGTCGTTGCTGCCAATAAAGACGTTCAGCTTCCTGAGAGCCTTCTGCAACAGTTACGGATAGACTGCCGAAGGATGCGGCTTCCAACACCCACAGAGGAAGTGACCCCTCCTGCATAAATTGAAATCAAAGTATTAAAAATGAACCAAATTCGCATTTAATTTAAAAAACATTATATTCATAAATGCAATTACATATATGTGTAAAAATATTTTATTTAAGTAAAACTAAACAAAAAACTAAAAAATAAATAATTCATATTAAGGTATATAAAGTAAATAAAAATAAAATATTAGTTCATATACATCCTGGTATAAAAAAGTATAAAAATATACTTACATATGTAATACAGTGCTCATGAAAAATATGATTATTCAGAATCATTTAGCAGTTGTCTGCATCTTTTATTTACCGGTTCGATATTACTTTCATCACTAGATGAGACAATATGCGTTATTGGTATGTTCTTTGAAAAAATTTTGTTATTAAACTTTGCGATGCCGAATATGTTGAGTGTTTCTGCAGTTCGCGATATCCAGAGAAAAGACTTTTTAATCCAGATTAAAGTGTTAATGCTCGTTCCGTATCTGGGTCCAAATTAAGAATTTGGTTCTGTAATTTATTAACTGTGTTTAAAACTTCTCCAATTTGTTTCGAAGTAAATGGCGTTGCGGTAATTTCTAAATCAGAGTCGCTGTCATCATCTTCTGGTTTGTCTGCAGTTAAACAAAAACTTGTATGTACATACATACCAGTGTTATCAATTATCTAAATATTACTTAGTACATACTACATACATACTTTTATATAAAAAAACATGAAAAAAAATTTTAATATTAAAAAAACCCATAAATTCAACTTCGCATAAAAAAAAGCCGCATAAAAAAAAAGACCTGAGTGTACTTAGTCAGCCACATCCTCGGCAACTCCAATAACTACGTAGATCTCCTGACGTTTCCGTGCAGGTATGCAAATAGTAAAATGATGTTTATTAATTTTTAATTAAATTTATTTTTATGTCTAGTTCGGACGACCATAACTCGGAATCTATACAAAAAAAATTGTAATTAATTTCAATTAAAACAATTGTGATATCAATTCAAAATTCATTAAAATTTCACCATATAGTAATATCAATTAAATTTTTATACTTAAATTAATTGAAAATATGTTTCATTAAATGTTAATTGCAACAAACAAATTTTTAATACGTTTTTATTGTTTTTTTTTTTTAATTAATTTTTTAATTATATAAAATTGAAATTTTTTTTTTTTTTTTTTTTTTTTTTTTTTTTTTTTTTTTTTTTTTTTTTTTTTTTTTTTTTTTTTTTTAGGCTTAATAAATATATATCAAAAAATATAATAAAAAAGGTCAATTAATAATATAATTAAAATTAAAATTTTTTTTTTATTAATTTTGTAATTGAAATCGTTTCTCTTTTTAGCTATCAGGGAGGTGTTTTCATAAAATCGGTTTTATATAAAGGATGTTTTTAATTGATTAAAAACTTAATTGTATCAATTAAACTATTTAATTGAAATAAAATTAATTTTTTTTCGGCTCTTAATTAACGAAAAGCAAGCAATAATTTTTTCTGTGTAGGGGTGAGCGGAAATATATAGATTGTAAATGCTATCTCCACTGAGCCTTAAAATTATTAATATGTATCTGAAGCGGTGCAAAATATTCAGATATGTATTCTTTAGGAGATATAAATATGGCATTCTCTAAGAATGACTTCCATTTCTCTAACATGAATGCACTCTTTTAGATCCATTCATTTAAGTGCATGATTAGGAAATATGTTATATTTCAGCATAAAGTACCGCAGTTTAATTCTCCAAATGCCCAAGTGATAATGTAGCACATATTTTCCCACAGCTGGGAGCAATAGAAAAAATTATCATATTTAGTTAGAAAAAAAATATTTTCGTTAACGATATTTTAGTACGAGAAGAAAGGGTAAAGGAAGATAAACTCACTTCTAAGAGGTAATCTTAAAGCGCTCGGAGCAAATAAATAAATAAATAAATCGTCATTTAATGCATTACAGAATCTTCTTAATGACACCCCGTAACAATAAATTAGTTTGTGCGTTTAATTTAAAAGCCCGAAAGCTTGGGTTCAAATCTTATTCAAGTCTGAAAATATTGTTTTCTTATAAGCATTAGTGTGTGCTTATTGTGCGGTTGACTCTTATCACCAGAAGGCCGTGGGTTTCATCCCTAGGCAGGGTAAAATAATTTTCTAACGTGTGTATTGATAACGGGGTCCTATTTCGGCGGTATTTGAGCAATGCTTAGGTGATAACTATCACCACAGAATAACAAAAATAACTTTTTGTTTTTGATTTTATCACATATAAAACTTTTTGTTCAAATTTAATCGTCCTACAAAAATCGTTTATATAGGTTATTTAAAAGCATTTGAAATTTAGGCAGATGGAGATAATGCAGTTCAAATCTGCATTAGCTGCATAAACATTTCAAACAACCGGTAACTGAATCGAAAGTTCGCTGGCCATCCATAATCGAGCGAACTACCAAATGTAGGGTAAATCATGACATACAAATACAGAATTCATAAAAATATTTTCGCAAGTTGCGAAAGAAATTTTATATTTTTATTAATAACCAACTGAACATTAAAAAAGAATTTTGTTAACAAAAGGATAAGGTAAAGCAAAATATGTATTGAACTATAAATTAAAACATGTATCGTACAAATTATTTGAATACAGCAGTTATTGGCAAGAAATTGAATGTGAACAGGTATGACGAAGGTGGTATGCATTTATACGTATTTCAATATGTACAACAGTAGTGACATGGAAATAAAACATAAAGATTTATTTTCATCTGATACTTGTAGTGGATTGTGTAATATGTTTGAACAAAAAACAACTTAATGCAGGTTTTAAGGAAAATACGAGCCATAAATAAAATATGATGTATGTGTGTATCACTACGTTTTAATAAAATTTAATATTAATAAGGCAACAATATTTATAGACGAGGGAATAATTAAAAAAAATGCTACCAAGATCAACAATTGTCTAGAATGTCTAGAAACACAAACACAACGTAAACATGTTTCATATTCAAAATATCTCTGTGTATTCACAATGAATAACAACTAAACTCGATTTCGCCAAGTTTTCAGCACATCAAAATTTAAGTATCAAATCTATGCCTCTTAAAATTACGAAATTTCTAATAAAGCTTGGCACGAGATTTGTACAGTTTTATAATCTTTTAAATGCTGACTTCCTTTTTGTAAAGCAAAAGTTGTTTAATTAACAGATACAGAAGAAAAAAACTAAATTTTGGCTTAATATGCTGCTCACACTGCCGAGTTTAAACAAGTTTTAGGCATTTTGGTACTCAATATATTTGATACTTACAATGGGCTGCACCAAGGCATGGTCAACTCACCTGCACTTTCTAACTTACACCTGGGCGATTTGGTGCAGAAAATCGAGAACTTAATAGCTTTCGCCGATGACTTTATAATCTATCAGGCCCATGATAAGATTAAAGAAATAAACGGTGATTTACGACATTATTTCCGAAATGTAGAAAAATATGCAAGAGATTGACAACTGATAATAAACCTACAGACATGCGAAACAATTTTGTTTCATGACCTCCTGTCATGGAAAGTAACACCGACATCAAAAAAGACAAAAAACAATTGGAAACAGTTTGGTCTCCAATCATATTTGAATGTGAAAATGCCAAATAAGGATTTACGGAATGACCTAAAATGACCCAAAACGACCGAAAGGGTTTATAACTTCTTATTTAAATACAGTATATTAAAGCCCATAATTTTTTATTTAATTATGAAAAATGACTTCTCGCAAGTGGTGGCTATTTTCTGCTTCGCATATTCCTACTCTTTCCATAACATTTCGCAGAACTTCATGTGTTCTGTTGTTGTTGATTTCGTCGCGTATATTATTTTTTAATTGCTGTATGATTCTAGGCTTTATAATATAGACTTTTTCCTTCAAATAACCCCAAAGGAAACAGTCTGGAGCGGTTAAATCCCCGTGAACGCTGAGGCCAATTAAAATCGTTTGTACGGAAAATAATTCGTCTAACAAAAATGTGTCGCGTAAACGAGCCATTGTGTGCCTGGCAGTGTGAATTTTATATGAAAACATTCTAATTTATTCACAATGTGCGAATAAATAGAACAGTAAAAAAGCAGAAAAAAAAACATATATGCACGGTTAAGGGAAATAAAAAATCAAGTAATGCCAAGGACTATTGTAAGTTATGGATAGTAAATTTAGAGATTCATTAGGAGATAAAAATAACTGGAATTAAATTGCTATTTATAAAGCTAATAATTTACATCTACTGATAACCAAACACGGTGCACAAAACACGAAGAACGCTGAAGGCGAACATGTAGCAGCCTTCGAAAACAGCATGTTGTTCCGTTCTGTTACTGTATGTCAGTGTGATTTATAATTTTCTTTGTCTTTGGTCTTTGTTTTCGGGTGATTCTTAGTAACTGTCACCTGTAATTTTGACAGCCCGTATGTTATCGCTCATCAGCGTATTCAAAATTGAAAAATTTTAACTTATTGGATAAACTAAGATACTGCATACTAATGCTATCGATAATTTTTAAAGAAATTTTGTTAAAAATTTTATTTTAATTCGAATCGAATGCAGTAATTTAGCCCATATTTTTTTTTTTTTTTTTTTTTGATTTTAAAGTTCATACCCAGTGAAAAATATTAGAAGTCATTCCTTGGGAACTACTTTTGATCTGCTTCCAAAATATCAATAACTGCATATTTTTTTTTATTTTTTTTATCTAGGACCAGCACTCAGGAGATGACTCCTACACATGCGAAGCATTGTGCTGGGAACTATAGGAAAGGGATAGTAGGAGAAAAGACAGGAGGTGAAGTTTAATTAATTATTTTGCAGCTCTGCTTTCGCACGTTCTCTGTTTTTACACTCGTAGCAGTGCTGAAGCTTCGGTTTAGTAGCCATTTTTATAGTTGTTTTACTTCGCCGGTGCTACACAATACCGACGAAGGAGGGCGTTCTGATGTGATTGTGGATTGCTATCAGCTGAAGCCGGTATTGTTCAGTGACCAGTGACTATGCCTTCGCCACTGAAACCTTCCGACAACAACTAACACACAAAGACACACTAATGCACATCAGAAAAATGCGAGAGGTTTATATTTATTTTAAAAATCTTTTTGTCTGAAACTGGGGTTGAACCCAGGTCTGTTTTTTGGATGTGTAGTCAACGTGCAGACTACCATCCATCGTGCCATCACCACCCTCAACTTCTACCTTTCGACTTCTCAGGAATTGATTAAGAACAACATCCAGAAAATTTATATTTTTTTTATATCTTTTTTATTTACAATCTATTTTACAATATTCAGTAAATTCAAATAAATTTAAGATACAATCACATCCTTAAGTTATTAAACTACAATAAGCTTAATAGACTGTTTTAGGAAAAAAAAAACATTAAATAAATGTTATGTGCATATATAAAACACTATTTTCTATATTGAAGATCTAACACATGAAGCCTATTAAGTCTTCTAATTTCATTTGATTCATCTAGCAGGGAAATTACCAATGATTATTAAGTCGGTTAACGTATCGTATGCTAAATCTGTTTATTTCGTTCAGAACAAAAGGCATTTTTAGATCTCTGTGAATTTGTTTGTTGGTCATATACCATGGAGCGTTGGCTATAAGCCGTAATGTTTTTGACTGATAACGTTGCAATATCTCAACGTTTGAATGACTAGCTGCACCCCACAGCTCTATACCATAGGTCCATAGAAAATTAATATGAAAGTGATATTATTCTACAAAATTCGTTTATTTTTATTTATTTATTTGACTTTATTATTTATTTAATTGTAAAACAAATGAAGTAATAAAAACTTCAGTTGAATACATTACGATAAAATAAATTAAAGAATATTAAAATTTTCCCAAAATTGGAACTTATATTTTTTTTTTTTTTTTTTTATCTGGGACTCAGGCGATGACCCCTACACATGCGATACATTGTGCTGGAACTATAGGAAAGGGATAGTTAGAGAAACAACAGGAAGTGAAGGTTAATTATTTTACAGCTCTGCTTATTGCACGTTCTTTGTTTATAGCAGCCTTGAAGCTTCGGTTTAGTGGCCATTTTTATTATTATTTTACTTCGCCGGTGCTACACAATACCGAGAAGGAGGGCGTTCTGATGTGATCGTGGATTGCTATCAGCTGAAGCTGGTATTGTGCAGTGACCAGTGACTATGCCTTTGCCACTGAAACCTTCCGACAACAACTGACTCACAAATTCACACTAATGCACAACAGAAAAATGCGAGATGTTTTTTTTTTTGTCTGAAACTGGTGTCAAACCCAGGTCTGTTTTGGTTTTGTAGTCAACGTGCAGACTACTGCAGCCATCGCCACCCTCCTATCGAATCGAATGCCGTAATTTAGCATCAATTTTATTTTTTTTTTTTTTAATTTTAAAGTTCTCATTTTTACTTATCTATGTTTGTTATATGGTTTAGTAATTTAGTTATTCTCAAATATTCTTTGGGAATTCTTGTATAAGCATATGAAATTACTTAGTTTTTTTAAAAAATTTGGTTAAACGTCTACGGAAGATTTTGATTTTTAGCACCAAATCAAATACTGCATATAGACCAGCTAAACCATATAATGAATATTCGTTATGAATTTTGACTATTATTGAATAATTGAAAGAATAGTTCATATTTTTAATTTCCTATCTTGAAAATAAACGAAGATACAAATAGTCTCCCACAGCAAAATGTTCTTTGTTAATGGTGTCCGCGCGACTCTTAAGCTTCAGTTTATTATGAACAAATTATCCAACATTTATTTGAAAAATTCTTGCTTTCCATCTCTCACGAAATTGCTGAAAGCCTTTTGAATATCCTTAAAGTATGCCTGACAGTATTTTTAAAAACACTAAATCTAAACTGCAAGTTTTTGTTGTCTATTTTCAGGCATGCAATAAATTACTTTTAGAAAAAGCACTAGTTATTTACTTTGGCATAAAATGATAATAAAAATATAAGAAAAAAAATCGTTCCATGATGCAAGAATATGAATATAAAACTACACTTAAGAAGAGTGTCTGCAACTATTTACCAGCAAACACGCTTTTGTTGGTCATCTATCCAACAAGATGAGAAACTTTTGTTCACACACATACACACACACACACACATACACAATGAAAAACTGCATCTAAGAAAGACAACTAAATCGAGTGGTCGAGTTAGTGTGTTAAAGTACTGAATAAAATTTCTTCAACAACTTTCATTCTTTTGCCACATTCTTTATAAAACGTTTACAACTTGGTACAATTAAGTGCAACCATGACGTGACAAGCATCTCTATTGACACACCAGAACAAAGCACATATACTACATACTATACATACGTATTTACATTGATATATATACATATATATATATATATATATATATATATATATATATAAGTATGTAAACTTTCAGTAAATTACTACTGGCCAACAGCATTTTTTTTAGTAAACAAGAAATCAGTTGCAGATAAAAAAAAAAAAATTAAAAAATTTAAGCTGCGTTTTAAAACTTTCGTCGCTTGGCATTACGGTATTAAAATAATGATGCCAGCCTTTTCCAAGAGTTGTTAACTCTTGTGCTGGTGGAATAAAACAATAATCTGCAGTACAAGTTGCACAACGCCGAGAGTAAAAATATTTTGAACAATTTTTGATAAAAATGTGTGCGAAAAATATTTATTAACTTAATATTTTAAAGTTAAAAGCAGGAAATTGCTAACAAAGTATCAATATAATATGAGGGGTATAGATGCAAAGACTGCAATCTCCACATTTATAGTTTTTATAATAAATAGTAAAAACCTCTAGCTCAAAGAATATTCATATTTATTTATTGTATGTTATGATATTCAGTAAATAAGAATTAAGATGAAGATATGACGCAAGTTCCAACCAAAACGATATAACGGTTTGCTGGCAATTGTAATAATAAAATTAGAGATTGCTGTATTTGCTCTAATCAAATGGACATACTAGCTGCTTTTGAATTAATCGAATATGGATTTAGTATTGTTTGATTCGATCTGAGATAAATAATACAGTTTTAACAATCTATTTTTTTAAGCTTTAAGGTTTTTTCTCTTTTTATTTATTCTCTCTTCGATATTTCGTTAACCTTCGGTTAACATCTTCAGGAAAAAAAAAAAAAACTTTCTGAAGATGTTAACCGAAGGTTAACGAAATATCGAAGAGAGAATAAATAAAAAGAGAAAAAACCTTAAAGCTTAAAAAAATAGATTGTTAAAATAAATAATACAGTTTTGATTTTAATCCAAGATTTTTTATTATAGTACATACTTAAAAAAAATCAATAGTTATAAAATTCTTAAATAAAACTTAACAAAGGCTTAATTCAACCTATTTAGACCTTTTAGCAAATAACTTATATTATTATACAATCACATTTTTATTAATGGTGTTTCTTCTATAAATTCAGAGCAGTATTCCTCTTTTTGGGTGTCATCTTCCGCAACGATTGGATTTTGTGAGTTGTTAACAATGTCTGTATAAAATTTAAGGCTTTCATCATTCTGCCAGTGCTCGCCAAAGTGTTTTTTCAATAAATTGCTAACGTCCTTAATCTTGAGCGAATTAATTTTTACAGAGTATGGTTGTATCTGTTCTGGTTGCATATTTTCCAACTTGAAATTTTTTTTTTACAGATACTGCGAAAATTGTTTTGATTGCAATAGTTCCTGTAATTTTCTTCACCTGTAATAATAACTTGTCCCTGATTTGTTTTTTTTTGGAGAATTTAAAATGCCATTTTCCAGGTGGGAGTAGATACTCTTTGCTTGATTCTTTCCAGTCATTTACAGGACAAACATCTATAATTTTTTGGACGATCCCAAATTCTAATAAAATTGTTTCATATTCTTCAGGAAGTAAGATATTTTCCATTTTCCTTATTCGTTTCTCAGCATTGCCAAAAACTCTATCAGCCGTTAAATACGAGTGACCGACAACAGGAAAAATCAATTAAATTTTTTTCAATGAAGATGGACCTTCCTAAAACCAATTTTACCAATGTTATCAATTCCAATCATAATATAATTTTTATTTTGCCCACCACATCCGTCTGCTATAAGGTGTAATATTGCAATCTTGTCATTAAAATGTGTATTTTTTAAGAAAAAAAGAGCTTAACAAACTGTGATCATGGCAAAAACGACAATGTCCATTGGAGATTCTTTTCTTAATTTTTGAACATACTTTTTTATGGAATAAAAGTGTATCTGGTAATGTTATATTCACTAATCGGAAGCATTCATTAAATACAACTAAAAGGTATTATTAGTTACGTTTGTGAAAAAAAGTGGAGATTGCAGTCTTTGCATCTATACCCCTCATATATCGTTAGGTGAAATGCAAAACCACGTAACTAACATTTTAATTTTTTTTATAGGAAGAAGAAAAAACTTTTTTTGATATAACACAGGTATTTTTAGTTACATGCTTTTGATTTCTCCTTATAAATTAGATAATTTTTATTACAATAGATAATCTAAAAATTTTTGAGGACATTAATTTTTCTGCTATACGAGTACATCATAATCAATCACAAATTCAATTTCGAAATTTATTTTACTTATGTGATTTTGCATTTCAGCTAACGATATATAAATAATAGGTTAATAACAAAGACATTCAAATTACTTTCTATTTTATAAAGTACAGAATGGCCCAAAATAACCAAAGGGGTTTCAGTTCAAAGAGCCTTTGTGTCCATCGCAGTGTGTGCTGTGGGTCCATCCTGTTGCAACCATACTTGCGGATGGTTTTCCACGGCTGGCCCTAAAAATGTTTCCCAACATTGTCTGTATGTATATCTAACGCTAGTGATGGGAACGGCGACACCGTGTTCATTTAAAAAAAAAAATATGGGCCAATTAACTTTTCCGACGAAGCACCGCATCAAACGGTAGGGGATGTAATTCTTGCAGTTAAACTACTCTTGGATTTTCCGTAGCCCTACTAAGCAACCCATTTAATTAGAAACGGGCTTCAACACTCATAATTAAGTTAAAAATAAAATCATGATTTTCTTCTCAAATAAAGTTCAACGATTTTGGCACGTTGTTCTATTGTCTACGGTTCCATTTTAAAATCTCCAAATTTTTTTTTTTTACAAAATACTGAATACATAAAAAAAAATTATACAGGCCTGTTCTGTAAATTACTTGATTTGAAATCACGAACCGTTTTGAAACCATGCCGACGATTTGAAGCTGTTCTGTAAATCACGCGATTTTACATTTTTCGGTGTGGTTTTAATTTTTCGAAAAGACGAGAAAACAGCTGATGTGTTATATTTGTTTATATTTTTTCATTGTGAATATTAGATGAAATAAAGAATATGAAAATGCCAGGAGCTACTTTATTGACAATAATTGCTTTAAGAAAGCATCATTTAAAAAAAGAAGATAAAGCTTTACAAACCAAAAACTTTTTTTTAGCAGAATAAAATACCTACATATGTATGTATGTATGTATAATTGCGAAGTTGCCAGTATTTTCATTAACGAAATTTACTTAAATTTTGCATTTATTTATTTATAAATTTGCACAAAAATGATTTAATTATTGAACATATTGATTTTTTGTACAACAATATATAAAAATTTGTCTTAAATAAAGAACATGATGGTAAAATATCTATATATTTACATGACTTATAAAGAATGCGTTACTTTGGCAACCTCAAAAACATGTTCGAAAAAATTAACCAGCTGACTGCTAAAAAGAAAATGTAAACCACGACATTGCCTAAACAAAGCAAAACAATTATTTTGAAAAAAAGCAGTGTTCTTACAAATTTGCTCATATTTAAGGTTATTATAAAAATAAATAGAAAACAAATCACATGAAATATATTATAGCATTTTTATTAAATTCTAAACGAAATACATAGCAAAAATAAGCAAGTGATTTCAAATCGTCAGTCATTTAGCTGACGATTTCAAACCACGAGATTATTAAAATTTTTGTGTGCAGAACACCATTTCCGTGATTTCAAATCACTTTGACAAAATGTGGTTTGCAGAACAGGCCTGATAATTACAAAGTAATTAGGAATTGAAACACCTTCGCTCGCTGTATTTGCTTCTACTAATTGGCGGGGTTCTATATCCATATACATTTTTTTCCACGAAAAACAATACTGTAATAATGGCCATGGGTTGTTCTGTACTTGCAGGAATGTTCAGCCAAAGGATTCACTCTGCGAGGATAATTAACTTTAAATTTTTATTATATTCTTAATTGACTTTTTTTTTATTATATTGAAATATATTTATTAATCTCGAGGTCTTTTTTCTTGGTATTTTATTTGGTTTTATTCTTCGATATTTCGTTAACAGCTAGTTAACATCATCAGGAATAATAGGAAATTATAATATATAATAATCATAAGTCTCTGTACTATACAATAAATATGTATAATTTCTTATCTGTAAACTTAGTATCTTTTTTATATGAAGTTATTTAAATTTTTATAAACTTTTTGTTTCACTATTATCGCCAAAAATAATTCTTTGCGACAAAAGTTTTTTTTTATACAAAATAAAGACATTGCAAAACTTTTTACTGTTTATAAAATTTAATATCAATATGTATTTACAATGTCCTCATAAACATACTTAGACATGCATATATAAGTATATATATAAATTTAGAATATTTTGTCTCTTTTTTATATGCGTCTCGTTGATAGAAGATGCTTACAAAAGCAATATAAAAACATATGTGCCACGTCCAAATAAAAAATTCACGAGAACAACCATGAACATAAAATTGACTTCAGCATAATTTTATAACGAGAGTGATAAAAAAGATTACAGAAATTACACACAACCACAACGAAGCAAAGGGTAGAGTTAACTTTAGTTTAAAAGGATAATTAATTTTATTGGCAATAAAATAAAAGTTTCAAATTAAAATGAAACACGTTAGTTTTACGAACAGAAGTACCAGCCCATACTGAACACAACTACTCCACCAATAGAAAATTCTGATTTGAAGAAAAAAAAAATAATAAAAACTTGGAATAAATGAAATCACAATAATTTTTTTGTGAAGGATTTTTTTTAGGTGGAGTGATGTAAAAGCTTTTTTTGCCTTTTTTCTTCACGGAATCTGAAACGACTCTCGCATTTTACAAATAAACAGAAAATAAAATTTATTCTGTTTCAATACGTTTTTTTTTTTTTATTCTATTTTATGACATGCAAATAAAATGTTGGTTTTTTTTACGTCTTCCCTTTAGCAATATTTTTATTTTTATGAACTTTTGTACTTGTTTTAAATGCTGGAGATTAAGATCGTCATATAATTTATGGCATTTGATTTTCTAAAATAGAAAAAAGAAATGTTAATGGCACTGAAAAAAAAATTCAAGTATTTTTTAGGAAAGAGTAGTTCTTGGAGTGAGTGGCAAGTGATGCGAAAAGCTGGAATAAAAACCAGGAGATATAAAATTGAAGATATCAAATGTTTTTCATTTATTTTTTTCTTAATTTAGTTTCTTGCTATTATTTGGGGAAAATTCCAAAAACACCAAATAATAGTATATAAAAACAATTTAAAAACAAAAGACCAACATGCTGAATGCTCCAACCAATCTTAGGATTACCATTGTTCTGGATTAAACGCGATTTACAATATTGCTACATCGCAACCGTATGTATTGATATCAATTGAATTGCAGTTTTCTGTCGTAACCGTAAATACGAGTAGCTGACTCATTCGTTCATATTATATGCTCGCTTTTGAAACAATAAACCAAAGACAAAATCTTTTTCATAACTGTGGCAGCACTAAGCCATGACAGAAAATGTTGTTGACCCCCTTAAGATATTAGGTTACCGCAAAGTAACTATCAATACATAAAATAAATATTCACATGCAGTTATTTGTCTATATAAATAGGCACTTATTTAATTGCAAATTATTGAATTTGTTTTTTCGTTGTGCATATTTACAGGGTGGGCCAATTTGAGGTTAGGAAGTAAATTGCCTGTCAAATGAAGAAATTTTAAGAGTTGAGCTGTCATCCTTTGCTATTTATTTAGTAAAAAGTTGGGAAATTTTAAGCATGGAACACTACTCTCTTGACCATAGCATTTTAATTGTGAAAATTTACTCTGAACGAAAACAACGCTTTTTTTAAGAAAATCATCTTTAGTGATGAGACCCATTTTCCATTAGGCGGTTATGTCTACATATGACATTATGTCGCCTATGGGGTTCATAAAATCTACAAAGAGTTCTCGAAAAGAGAATTACATCCAAAAAAAGTGATCGTATGGTGCGTTTTGGGGTGAGGCGGCATCATCGGCCCGTATTGTTTCGAAAATCAGCAAGGCAACGCCGTCACCGTGAATTCTCTGTGCTACCAAACCATGATAAACGTTTTTTTGTGGCAATGTCAATTGGCCGCCTCGTCTCTGTGATTTAACGCCGATTAACGACGAGTTACAAAAGTGGTTCAAAATTTTGTCAATAGAGCGGACTTCTATAGACGTGCTAGAGCTGGATATCTTCCGACATCATATTTCATTATTAATTCCCATATTTCTACTTTACATTGGTATCAAGAAAACAGAATTGGCAAAAAAAAGTGTGTTTTTAAGTCAATTTACTTCATAACCTCAAATTTGCCCACCCTTCTGTGACATCCTTGGTACTGCTGTACCAAATGTATTTTATGCTTGACTGAAGATTATTGCATCTTATTAATTTCATAAAATTTACTAACGAAATTAATTGTTTAACACTGCTTTGTTAAAGCAACTGGTTTGTGTCTTCGGTTTTTAAACTTACATTTATCTTTACACATAAAAAATTTTATTATTTTTTAAATTTTCTTACATTTGTTAAATTTTTGCTTAACTCCAGCGACAATAAATATCTTAAGACTAAATAAAATTTGTTGTCTAGCAAAAGCCTGGTAAAAATTAATGCGCGTTATTTTGCAAGCCATGCATGCGCAGTTCTATTGCATCAGCTTAGCATTTTTATGCTCGCTACTGTACATTATTGTTTAACATTTGTTTTCAAGTTATTTTTTTTCGAAATTATAATCTTAAATTTTTGTAACATTTGCCATGACATTTGAAAATATTAAATTGCCAAATACAGTTAGAAAATAAGTGCCGGTACTGCGCATTGTTGTTGTTGTTTATGTTAAAACCTCTAAGAGCAATCGCATAGCAAATGTTATTTTTTTTAAATTTTTATTTTTTATGTACATATTTGTTTTTGCAAAATACTTTTTGTAATTGCTTTAATGCTGGATTATTAATTGCATTTTTTTTCCTTCCTCGTAGACCAAAGAAGGGGAAAAGTAAATTTGCTTTAGCACTTCGTATGGTTGTATGGTTTTTCTTTTTTATTTTCCTCACAATGCACTGTGGGATGAGAGAAATAAATGTGGTAAATTCTAAAATAAAAGCATCTATAGCTTTCAGTTAGAATGGAATTGGATTAAAAAAAAAATGTCAAAACTGCTCTGCATAAATTTCTGCGTACTAGACAAAGGCTTGTCATAACTGCCTCAAACGAAAAGCAATTTTTCTAAATTATTGAATTTTATTTTGAGAACATAATTGGAAAAATAATGGACAGCATCATGCGGTTAAACACTGCAACTGGAGCAACTGAAGGTGGCGATGTGAACATTGACTGCAAAAAGGCGTGGGTTTGAACCCTTGTGTCACACTAAGTCATATAAACATTTCGCATTTTTTCTGATGTGCATTAGTACGTCTTTGGGTCAGTTGTAGTCGGAAGGTTTCAGTGGCGAAGGCATAATCACTGGTCACTGAACATTACCGGCTTCACCTGATAGCAATCCACAGGAATATCAGCGATCAATTTGTCGGTATTATGTAGCACTAGCGAAGTAAAATAATTACTAGAAAAAAATGTCTACTTAAACAAAGCTGCAAAATTTGATACGTCTCCTTGACATCAGAGGCGCAAAAGCAGAGATGTAGTTCCAGCACAATACAGCGCATATGTCATCGGTCATCATCTGAATGCTGGTTAAGGAAAAATAATTGAACAGTAGCCAGACTATCGGATAGTAAGACTGCCATTAGTGCACTTAGTTCATGTGAGTTTATCTCTAAGTTAACTTGGCAGTGGTGCATAAAGCCGGATCAATTGGGCGCGGCAAAAATAGGGTTACACTCTGCTCGGTGTCCGGACACGTGGGAGTGGAGAAAAACGAGAGAGCAGATGGGATGGCCTGGATACGGGTTGGGATCAGGAATGCTAGGGAACACCTTTGGCTTGATCTCCCCGAACTGTGACACATTCGAAGTTGATGATTGGGACGAACAACCGGGTTCATTGCGAAGCTCTCATGCCTTTGAGTAAGAATAACTTATGTTTACTTACCGTCATCCTAGCGGGCCATTGTAGTTTGAGAAAACTCCTCAACACACTTGACATTGGCAGTGCCAGTCAGACAGTGCAGTTTGTGTGAATTTGGGGAGACTACCCCGGAACATATTCTACGGGACTGTGAGGCTTTATGCCACAGTATATACTAACAAATGTGCGCCCAGTTTGGAAGTTTAAGGTGCTCTGACTCCTGGAAGGTACGCAATAGATAATTTAAGTCGCAGTATCTTTATTCCCCTTAATTTCTTAAATTCATGCAACCATGAAACGCAGGAAAATTAATTGATTTTATTGCGTGCTCCCCTTTATATTCAGTTATTGTCTTTCGAGTAGAGAAAACGTTTTCTCTTTAAACACACTTCAAACATTCACATTTATTAATTTAATTCTCACATTCATAAATCCGCAGCTCAACTACGTAATTTTGATATATTTGGCGGCAAATTACGTCATTCGATTCGAACTGAAATTTCAAACAAATTTTTATTTACTTCTATGCCACTGTACCAACTTTAACATTTCCAATCACTAAATGCATCTAAAAACTAATCGGAACAACTGTTAGTCAAGGTTGAATAGACTAATGTAAACATTTGCTTAAAAAAATGCTTTTAAATAAATGAAATTTTAAGTTTAAATTGTTGAAGCTCTTGCTGTCTTATACGAAATAATTTATCTGAAGTTGATAAGATAAATCTCCGAAGGTAAAAATGTGTTGCATAAACCATATAAAATAAGTGTTATGGTGGTCAAAGACGCATAGAGATTTAATTTGCCAACACCTCTAATGGAATCGTTTCAATAAATTGTGTAGATACTTGTTTCATGGGTTTGACGGTAAATGTGACGAGTTGCTTATTACTTTTATTTATTTTAATTTTTTTTTTAGGACTACAATATGTGATTAAGAATTTTGCTATAGGATTTTTATATTTAGTATTTGTGCTAATAATATAAAATTAATTTGGGAATTCATCGCGCAATATAATTTTACTATTATAAATTCCGTAGTCGAAAAGCACAGTAGCTGGTACTCCCTTTTTTATTCATATTAGTTACAATAATTGTATTTTGTAAGAAATAATAATAAATAAATAAAAAAAAAAAAATTAAAAAAATACCCTCGTAAAGCACAGTTGCACAGTAAGAAATTCAAAGAAATTTCGGTAAGAAAATTTGTGATGTCAATTAAAAAAAAATGTTTAAAATTTCACTAGTAAACAAATTAGTAACATCAATTAAATTTGTATGCTTAAATTAATCGAAAGAATATTTGATTAAATGTTAATTGCAACAATTAAAAATATATTAGCTTGTTGTTGTTGTATTTTTTTTTTTAAATATTTTTTTTTAATTATAGTTTTCAATCGCTGAACCCAAAAAATATTAGAAACGTTTAATTAATGTATCTAATAATATTATTTTAGCACTGTAGGTCCTTTTTATAAAAAAGTTTTTTAAATTATTTATTTTTCGATATTTCGCTAACCCTTGGTAAAGCTATATTTACACTATTTCTGATTTCTCATTTGAGTTTGTTGTCAAAAAAATCAGTTTATATTCATCTGAGTGTCAAAAAAACTATCTGAGTTTATCAGTTTCGGCTTTATACTATGTCTGAGAAATATGTTAAAAACAGCTGATAAAGAAGTTTTTATACAAAAGCCTAAATAAATTATTCAATAAATATATAAAAAAAAAAGAATTATCAGAAACGACAGATTCTTCTTCAGTAAGCAACTGTAAAACAATAAGAAAAATAAACTTTAGAAGTTAACTAGTTTGAAATTAACTACATTTATATACAGAAAATTTCCCTAAACGTACCGAAAAGCTTGACTCTGACTGTCGCGTGCGTAAATGTTTTTCTAAAAACTGCAGTCGATTAAACCAATAGGGCTCCTCTTTTTCATCTGTGGCCATTCCACTTTTGCAATGGTTTTTTTTTTTATTTTTGCGACTTCGTCTCTCTTAATGTCTTTTGCAGTTATATTTGGCTTCTTTTCTTCTAACTTTTTTTTTTAGCAATTTTCGCAAGGGATGCCGACAGTGCTGACCTATTTTTGTACAGTTGGCTGGTAGAATCGTACAGCAATTGTTCAGCCTCATACAAATCTATCAGCAATAAAACCTCATCGCGGTTCCACTCAACTAACTGCAGATAAATATGTACATATGCAGATATATTTCATTATTTTGCTTTATGGACAAATTTTCTATGATGCTTACTTTTTTGTTTCCATTTTAAACAGATATTTTTAAAATACTTAAAATTTTCTTGAAAATTTTGTCCGTTTGTCGCAAATGATTATTTTCGTTTTACTTTTTCAAACAAACAATAACATGCGCATGGTCGTATTTTCCTCATAATCGATAACAAAACTAGTATATAATTAAAGTAAATATAAAAGTTTGCGAACTCTAAAAAAATGACAAACAAGCTCTATTTTCAACTGATCTCTGATGAAAATTTACAACTTTTTATCAGTAATGCTATTGCACTATATGATTTCGTCACACCTAATAAACTCAGATGAGAAATCAGGTAGTGTAAATATAGCTTAAGCAACTACAGAAAATTGAATTTTTTTTTTCGAATAAAATTAATTTGAAAATAAAATTAATTAAAAAAAAAAAAAAATATATAAAATATTTTGATTTTATGTTAGTTAAATAATTTTATTCGAAAAATCGCAAAAAAACAATAAACGAATGGAAGAATGTTCTACAGTTAAAAAAGTTTGTGTTTAGTACTCAGAAAAAATTTTTTTTTGATATTTCAATACGAAATTCATTGCTTCAATAAAAAATTTTCTTGAATTTTCGGTGTGCTAAACTAACATCTAGCACTTTTTTTGGATATTCCTTATGGTAAATCAGAAAAGAAGTGCTAACTCTAGCATTAAAGGTGCTCAACTGGCAACTCTTCCCTAGAGCTACTGCACAACACACCACCGCCATGTGATACAGAGCTTGACACAATGTGTTATCCATGTGTCTGTCTGGCATTTTAAATTAATAAAATTTATTAATATAGTTTTTTATATTATACAATAATTTATTAAAAATAAATAATAAATTTTTATTCACACTGGGTAGCATTAGAATAGCAATATTAATAATAATAATAATAATTTTGATAATAAAATAATAGTTGATAAAATTATAATTTTTTAAATATAATTACAATTTTACAATTTCCTTAAATGTGCAAAAATAAAAAAAATGGCAAATTTATATAAATTGATTTAGTATTGTGTATTAATCCATATCAGTTACACAATTAATAAATTATAAATTCGTTATTAATTAAAATAGGGGCAGCTGTTTAAACTACAAAACTTTAGCAAACCTTCAATTATTTGCAAATTTAAACGAACGCAGTTCGACTCTCATTTAGTGCTGTGTGATGTATGTCCGTGACTTGTTTGGGGTTAGCAATCTCACCTCACGAGTGTAGGTTGAGGTGAGTTTGGTGAATATAAAAACCATTGAGATATGCGTTAAACTATCCTTCTACGGACAGAATTGTACACATGTACAAACACACGCATAAATTTCATCAAATACGTTTGATGGATATCCATACCGCTTTAGATTTCCATCCATTTCACATCTGTCGGTACATACGGCTAATATTTGCCCAAAAAAACCTAACCACTACGTTCTATATACTTTTTTTTATTATTTAAAAATACTTTTGTTTTGAAACAGGTCTTTATCTTGACCAAAAAACACCATCGGTTTTCAATAAATTCTTACTACAATTCATTTTGATTTTTATTTCATATGAAATATTAACAAATTAGTTGCCGATAACAGTGCTTATATTTTTTTGGGCTAATATGTGCCATATCTGATCGTTCCTTACGCCATGCATAAATTTTATGAAATGATTTTCATATTTGACGAAGGCACTTTTAACCCACATCACAGCAACACTGTCTTCTGATTTACAGTCTGACAGTCAGGCTGTAATTAAGTCCTTGGCGGTTGTCACTTCGATGTCGGTTCTCGTCCATGAATGCCGGAGTTTTCTCAAGAAAATCTCGAACCATGGCTGTCTTATATGGATGCCAGGACACAGGGATATCGTCGCTCATGGCAATGCTGATGGCCTGGCCAAGGTGGGTATGGTTGAACTCGCTATGCTTTGATGGGTGTATGCGGAGGCTCAGCTTTTTTGGCAGCATGAGGAGACGTGCAGTATTGTTATGCTCTTCTGGACCAAGCTGGCCAGAAAGAGGACTAAGTGTTTTCTTTCTGTGAATCACATGGCCATCCATTGCATGCGTCGTGATTTTCTCAAGCCATTGCTTCATGGAAGGCATGCCAATAGATTCGGCACTTCTTCGCGGAATTTTTGCAGAAGTTATGAGTTTGCGGAGGAGGGCGAGATTATTGCTCCCCTCATGTACAAGGGCCCATCTGTCGCCATGTTCTTCTTTAGTGTCATTATTGACTGAACTCTCCTAGGTGTGGAATTCTGCAATATCGGTATTTATTTTGGACTCGGGGTGGTCTAACTTCTGGTCTGAGTGGGGCGTTCCCTTTCGAGGATGGTACGCCTTCTACCTAACCTTTGGGGATCTTAGCGGCATCGAGGACATGGCCCCCACCAGATTGGTACGATTCTTGGATGTGGCCGGCTGGATATAGGTGCTGAATACTGCGGTCAAAACGACACTTTGTGCTAATTGACCTCATTTCTTGGAAGGGGTTGCCACTTGGACCAACCAACCAACCTAACCAAACACTGTTTCTTGTGTTGCATATATTTATCCAGAGATTTACGACCCAAAATAGGTGCTCAAATTTTTTAAATGTCAATATAACAGGTGCCCAGTTATGGCTTTCGATGCGATTGGAATTGAATTTTCAAACAAAATTCTAATAAAATGTAGGAGAATTTCGTTTGATATTGAGTGCCGTTTTCCATAGAAATTGTTACGCACATTTTAGAGCTGGTGTTGCCTGCTGGAGATGGTGGTGGCGGCAAAGGCCCATAGTTACCATTCGGTGGAGATATAGGAGACATTTAGCAGATTAAACGAGTTCCTCTATTGTGTATGCAAACATTTTCCTTTTTAATTGGGAATTTATTGGGAAATTAATTTTCTTTTTTTCTTTATGGCAACTTTCAAATAGAATTTAATATATATTTCGAGAGCAATAATCGTATCATTTCATACATTTAAATATATATATATATATACGTCTAAATAAATAAATTAAATTATAATTTAAATTATGCTTAAATTACAGACAAACTAAAAACGAATAAATAATGATTTCTTTAAAACTATAGGCCTGCATATGTGTGTGTGTTTAAATTCATGTCAAAGATTTTTTTGAGCTGTCATTCAAATATTATTTCTGTGAGACTTGTAGGACGACTTCCTAAACGCAAGTTGCAATGCATATCGGCAAGGCATACACTTGATAAGGGAATGCATTTATTAGTGTTTTGTAGTTCGCGAATGACATAGTTCGATTGAACGATTCACTCAAGTGAACGAAGTGAGCCAGTCCTTTCAATGACCTTTTTTAGCTCCGTTGTTCATCTTTCTATCTTTCTTTCTTTTATACACAAAGCTGTGCTATGTAAATATAATTTGAGCTTCTGTTTCTTTCTCGTTCATGCTCCGATTTTGTTAAAAAAAAAATTCACTGGGAGCAAATATTTTTCTATTTTATACAAACACTTTTTAATTTCCCTTTATTGTGCAATTGAGCTACTGAGTAACAGAGCAACTGAACTAGTGAACTATAAGAGCGACATAGTTCAATTAACTCAGCGGAGCTCACTTCCAAGAGCTGATGAACCCAATTCTAGAATTTATTGGCAATGCCTGAAATGCTCCTAAACGGTTGCCAATTCAGTTGGCTGAGTATCAGTTCTCAAAATCAATTGCATACGCAGCTCTTTTGAATAATGCCTTGCAACATGCTCTTACAACGTCGACCATAATTATCAGCAATCACTTGATTTTTAAGTTTGTTCTCGACAACATATTTGATTGAAAGCTCAAATCTGTTCATGTTTTCCAAGTCCACATACGCCGGCCTTAATAAAATAAAAGCAAAAAAAATAAAAAATTATATATAAAACAGCAAGTAAATAGTGACTAAAGAGAGTAGTACTCTCTTATCCTGTTTGTTATCCTTTTATCACTCTAGTTTAATGTTTAATGTTTAAGTTCATTTTCGTCCTTAACCACAATGGGTGTAATTTCTTGGACAGTAGCGTCCGTTTCAGAAGATGTATCATCATCTTCAATTTGCTGCTTTTCGAAGTCTGGCTTAACCAGTTCAGGATCTTTGTCATCTTCATTCTCTGTGTCCACCTCAGCCTCAGCCTCAATGGGATCTTGTTGTATGTCTGTGTCAGATCTACTTTCCGCTTTATGATTTGCCGGCAGTGGCTGATGTTGTTGCTGCGGTTTTTCCACGGCATTAAGTATGGTTTGCAGTAAATCTGCCGATAGAAATTCCTCGTGGTTGACTGAGTTTGGACCGTTTCCATCAAATTGTAATTGATAGTCATTGTTGTTATGTGTTGTTTGCTGCGAACTGAAGTGTATAGCTTCTGATTTTTGTGCCGCCAGTACGTTCAGATTATCTAGGCCCGGCAGACTTTTAGGGTTCGTGCCATCGGGAAACACATTAACCTGTGATTTTTCTGAGGCATAACCAGCATGATCGAGTTCATTGTTACCTGAGGGAGGAGGGCCGTAGCTGCTGGCTGGACCCGAAATGAAATGTGTATGCTGTTCGGCTACAGGGATGCTCTGAGAAATCGAGGTTCCCGAGCTGCTGGAATATTGTTGCTGCTGCTGCTGCTGTTGGAAGTTCAAACTATCGGCATCTATAAAATTGGGACCGTGGCCACAGTCATGAAAACGTGGCTGCTGCTGCTGCTGTACCTGATTGTATTGGCTGGCAGCAAATGCATGGCTATCGAAGCCAGCTGTAGCGCTTGAGGTGTAAGAAGCAGCGTTATTAAATTGCTGTTGTTCAGGACCGCTTGGTGGCAGGTATTGCTGCTGCAATTGGCCTGGCGGTGGAGGTGGTAAATAATTTTGTGATGGTGGTCCTTGATGCGCCCCAGCTGGAAGTGCTGGTGCACCATATTCGGCATGAGCGTTACCAAATTGTTGCTGTTGATGAATACTTTGCTGGTGCTGTTGTTCTACAAACCCTGTCGCTGAACTTTGTTGTGGCAGTTGCTGTTCAATAATATTTTGAGGTAATTGTTGCTGTTGCTGTTGATGAGGAACACCATATTCGGCATCCAAATTACCAGGACCAGTTTGTGGAATTTCACTGGCTGCTGGTGGTATATAAGTGGGCGCTTGTACTTGCGGCTTAACACCAAATTTATCCAAATGTTGTACGGTAGCACTAATTGCTTCGAACAGTCCCTGTGGCACAGGAGGTCTATAGGCAACAGGTTTACTGGGTTGAGCTCCGCCCTGTTGAGGAAACGGTCCCAAGTTACCGGTTTGCTTGCCGTATTTAATACCAAGGCCGTTTTGGGCATGATGTTGAACAAATTCTGCAGCTCCTAGAGCGGTGTTGTGGGGTGGTCCGTAGTTGCCGGTGGGTGATGGAGGAGGGGGTCCATAGTTACTACCAGGTGGTGGTCCATAACTTCCGGTGGGAGGTGGTGGTGGTGGAGGTCCATAGTTGCCATTGGGTGGTGGAGGTGGTCCATAATTGCTTGCTGGACGTGGCGGTGGCGGCGAAGATCCATAGTTGCCATTGGGTGGAGGAGGTGGTCCATAACTGCCTACCGAATGTGCTGGTGGAGGCCCAAAATTACCGCTAGGTCGAGGAGGTGTTCCAAATTTTCCACTGGATGGCTGTGGTGGTGGTGGTGGTGGAGGACCTAAGTTCTGAGCAGGTGAACTAAACCCAAAACTGCTATGAGAATTACTTTGTGAATTCGATTGTTGATGGAATTCGTGTGCATATCCAGAGCCTGGAGCATAAGAATCAGCTGGAGGTTTGTTATAGGAATTATCAAAGGAACCCAGAGAGAGCTGAAAATTTTTCAATTCGAAATACAAACAAAAAAAAAATTTTTAAATTATAAGAAAATGAAAAGAACTTTTGACACAAACCTGTAAATCTTCAGCTCCTAAAGAATTTAAACCGGGTTTGTTGAAATCTCCAGGTGGTGCAGGCGATGGCAAATTTTCCTGATGTTTTATCACATTGTCAGTATCGAAAGTGCTGGACTGTAAGGCTACTGCTACTAGTTGTTCATCTGTTAAGCCATCAATTATGCTGTTGCCTCCCTCACCAATATTGCCTCCTGGGCCAGTGCCACCCAAAACGTTAGAACCAAATCCCGTACCACCACTGGGAATTGCGGTACCACTGTATTGTGTCGCTTGTTGGGACGACGTTGATGCAGCAAGAGCATGAGCGTGAGCTTGAGATTGGGCTTGGCCTTGCGCTACCTGACTATAACCAGACTGAGTATCGATATGATTGTTTTCTATGAAGGTTCCTGCCAGAGATGTTATAGGCTTCCAGCCATCACAGGCGGTATGGAAAGGCGTTTGTGAGCCAGCCACTGAATGAGTGTGACCTGAGGCATCAATTTGTATTTGATGTTGTGGACGTTGGTGTTGCTGCAGCTGTAGATGCTGCTGCTGGTGTTGCTGGTGCTGTTGACTTTGTGAATTTTGTTGCTCTGTTACGATAATTGTTGTTTCTGGTTTCTTATTAAAACTCGGCAATGGTGGTGAACCATAATTCGATAGTGGTGGTGGTGGTCTAAAGGTTTGTTTAGCTGGTACGTTCAAGGGTCCCGAAGGTGGTGGTCCATAAGAAGTGGCTGGTTGATGGGCACCATTAAATTGACCAGCTGGCTGGAATAGAGGTAGTTTTTGTGCTGGTGGTGGCCCAAAGAGACCAGCAGGCTTCGGAAACAAATTTAGCGTTGGTGGGCCAAAAGAACTAATTGGTTTTGCGGGGGATGTAAAAAGCTGCGATGAAGGACCATGTTGTAATTTGTGAGGAGGACCATAGAAAGGTTTAGGAGCTCCATAGTGATTTTTTATTTGCTCATGGAATCCCGACGATGAGCCACCACCTCCAATGAAATTCAACTTAGGCGGTCCATATTTTAGAGCGGGTGGTCCATATTCCCGGAATGGCATCTGCTGAGGTACACCGTATTCACGGTGTGGCAGCCTTTGTGGTGGTGGCCCATAAGCAGGTTTAATTTGAATGGCATTCACTGAGCAGGCTAACAACACTGCCAGCAGACACAAACGGAACAACATCTGTGGAAAATAGAGGCGAGCGATGTTAATAAAAGAATTTCAATTGAATGAATGGTGTTTCAAATCGAAAAAATATAAGAAAATTAATTATCGAAGGAAGATCAACAAGGTGTAAGCAGTCGAAATTAGTACCACAGCCAACTTCTTTTATTTACTTTCACGTTAAAATATTCCGAATTTGTATCTTTCTTGGAATTATCAGAAAAAGTTACAAGCGTTTCAACTGCCATAAAAATAAGCGTGGTGACGTATTCTTCCAATTAAATTAGCGTAAATTGTGTAATGGGCTACAATTTAATGGCAGTTGACATATTGACGGTGCTGTTGGCAGAGTAGTTAGGGCGTTGAAGAAGAGTATGAACGTTGAAGACTCAATCAGACCCAATAGATTTCTATTCTGAGGGTGCTAAAGCGATCCATTCATTATACAATATTATTGCACACGTTATTCGTCATATTATTTCTTATATTACCTATATTGTACAATAGATTGCACAATATTTTTAATTAATTAAATAAATAAATAATTATAATATTAATTATTAATAATTAAATATTAATTATAAATTAAATAATTAAACATAATATTGCACAATATTTTTACACATAATATCGCACAATATTGTTAAACATTAGATTGCACAATATTTTTTAACCATAATGTCGCACAATATTGTTAAACATTAGATTGCACAATATTTTTAAACATAATATTGCACAATATTTTTAAATGTTATATCGCACAACTTTCTCAAATAAAAACTAAATATCAACTATCAGGACCGTTCACAAGCCGTTTTAAAAACACATTTGTGATTTTATACTGTTCTCTAAATCGCATATTTTATGTGTTGTTGTAATGTGCTTTTAGCTCAATGAAATCACAAGAAAACAGCTGATTTTCTCATTTTATTTGTGCTATAAATCACAAAATTAAACAACAATTTTAAGCATGAAAGATTTTTAAGTGTGTTTTTTTTTTTAATAACACAACTAATTGTTTAAGAAAGTTAATGAAGAAATTATTTATTTAAATATTTTTTACAATGGAATTCGAAAAAATAACCAAGTAACTTGAAAAAGTTAGAGACTTTGCAGACGAAGACGATGCACAGCACCCCATTTTTTGTGATTTTTAATCGCTTTTATGAATAGTTATATTCAGAACATGCCTGTACAATAAACACAAAAACATATCGTCACCTTAACTGCTTAAGGGCCTATCAACACTTTGAAAAATTTTACAGAAGAGACAAAAAACTTAACAAAATTAAATAAGTTGTGGTTACAAATATTATTTTCGTCGCAAAATCATCTAAATAAAATGAAGAATTTATTTACAACGTTAAAAATTATGTCTCAGAGAGAGTAAGCTGGTATTAATTACCCGTTCTTTCACTATTTCTCAACAGCACGAAATGCATTCATTTTTAATGTTCAGTAAGAAATGAATTTCTTCAAAAAAGCCTTTATTTGTAAAAATAGAAACCTAAAAATTTGTGAAGACGTGTGCCTTGATGCCCAGTATCAATATCCATTAAACACACAATTTTGAGTTTTTTGGTTGTTACGCCTTTTTACATTTCAGTTGACGATATGTAGCAGGTTAGGTTAGATGGCGGCCCCAACCCAAAGGAGAACACCCTACTTAGGGCAGTGCTTAAGGCCATTGTGATACCAGGGTTTAGGCGGGAATCGAACCCGCATCTCCAGATTGATTCCCGCAAGGGGGTTTAGGAACTTGTTTCTAAACTCACGGGTGTTTTAGCGACCCCGCGGTACCTAGCTAAAGGTGTTGCATTACCTTGGTCTCCCCTCGAGATTGAAAATGACAGAAGAGGTGACTCTTCGAAATCTCACTAGAGATTGATGAGGACTGATTAAACCCAGTTCAATTCTAATCTAGCACTACGGGACCAGATTGGCCCCCCCCCACCCTCAGCGCCAAGTAAGGGCTTAATGACTGATTTACTCTTAAGTGAGTACTTCGTGTCCACCCTGAAAAGTTGGAGCGTGTGTGCTGGTTTGGGAATGGATTCGTAGAGGCTGTGGTTGAAACCTATAGTTACGCAGGAATTCGAGTCTTTGGTCTGTTCGAGAATATGTGAGGTAAGGCACATATTCTTGATACGACTGCTACTTAACTAGGTGCTGTTGCCATTCAACAGTAGTCCCCGGAATGTGTCTCGAACTAACAGTTCTACTGTTAAATAGTTCTTGACGAAAAAACATTCTGATGTGACACGGAGTTTAGACAGCTCGAACACCTCAAAAAGATGCATTATAGAATGAAGGATAGCTATACTGATTTGCTACCCAACTCTAGGAGGCAAGTCTTACTTGCTGTACCTGGTGCTCTGGTGGCGTTAGTTGTCGTCTCCTATTCACTCGGTGTTGAGACCACTGTCAGATTAAGCCCCACGGGCAGGTGCTGACGTAAATCTTGAACACACCTCCAGATTGATAAGACTAATTCTCTTGCAATACGTAACGGCGGCATTCGTATGTAGTAAGAATTGCGCAATGTTGGCAATGCATGTTACAGTATATTGAACTTTTTTTTAGTTTTACAATAAAAAATCGAAAGTATTTTGATTTTTGGCCATATATTGTGCCACCTTCAAATGTTGACAATAATATTGTACAATATGAAAAATTGCAAAATTATATTGCAATTGTGTGCGACCACAGACCCAAAATATATTTAGAGTATATATAGAGAATATAAATATTTTTGGTCTGTAATCGCACACATTTGCAATATAACTGTGCAATTTTTCATATTGCACAATATGTGTCCCTTCATTCGTCGGTATATGAACAATGAACCATTGGCGAAAGAAAGGAATAAGTACAGTGGATCTTCTGCAGCTTAAAAAAATAATGCGGCAGCATATAAGCTGAGGGGCAGCTATAGAGTTGAGCAAGAACTACATTTACTAGCATTTTATCACTTCACCATTTGCTGCTTCTCTGCATGAGCTCTTTCCAATTAGTTCAGGTGCAGTGAGTGCATTGAATACGTAGCAGAAGTCCCCTGGTCAAACACAAAAAAAATTGTGTTTTAAGCAAAATTTCGTTATATTCTTTAATTTCTTTAAAAGAATTTCCAGATTTTAGTGAAATAATACTCAAAGTTTCTCAAATGGTGGTCAAATATAAACTTTTTTCATTTTCTAACGAAATTTAAGCCCGTCATTTAAAATGTCAAATAAACCGTGATATAAAGTGATTGTGCTTCTTGTCTTCCAATATTATTCTAAAATATCATGCCTGCCATGCTATTTTAAACGAACCTGGTCAACTTTATACTCGTCGTTTGTATGTGCGTTTGTGTGTATTGAACAGTGTAGATGTAAAGACCCTTTAGGTGTCACAGCGCTTCTTCCTCCCTCTGCCTTCAATCATTTCCCACTCAAAAATGAAGCCGTTCAACTAGACATCAGCATGCCATTACGATGATTACAAGCAAAATTTTGTGTATGCAAATTTCATTTTTCAAATAAGCTCGCATCTTATCAAGTCATCGTAGCCATGATTCACATGGTGATATGGCGGGTGAAGAAGTAAGGGGAAATATGCATACATATTGTTTTTTTTTGTTTTTTTTTTCAAAAGAAAATAAAGTTATTTATGCTTTCCCTTAAAAATTAAAGCTCAGCCACAATAATTAAAGCAATTTATCAAGCAACTTGTGTAAAAAAAGTTATTTTCTAAAATCTGTTATTGATGGCCATATTTATATACATATATGTATGTATGTATACTGGCATATTAATAAACATATTATATTGAAAGAGTTTTCGATGGAAATTTGTCTATTATACTTTTTATAAATATATTTTTGTTATTTAATTATTAAGCTCGAGGTCGTTATTCTTTTATAATTGTATTTTTGGTATTTATTTTCCTTATTTTGTTAATAGTTTGTTAACATAATCAGGAAATAAATTATATAAAATTTTAAATATTTTCCGTGTACAAAAAAAATATTTTCTAAAATTTTTTTTTTTTTAATTTTTCTAAAAATGTCACAAAATTTTGTTAAAAAATTTTTTTTGTTCTTTTAGAAAAAATGTGAAACTAATAATAATTATAGTAGTATTATAGGCGTAACAAATTTAATAAAAAAATAAATTAAAAAAAAACTTCATAAAAAAGACCATCGCTTAAAAAAGTAATATAATTAAAAAATTTAATAAAGGTCAAATAAAAATACAAGTGAGACAAATTTAAAAAAATTTATATAAATATTTTCATACATAACAAATTATAATTATAAGAATATATGATTCTAATTTTAAAATTGTGCTTTTTCCCGAAAAAAATATATGTCAAATTTATTATTACATACTTCAGATATTCTCATAAAGTATTTTTTTTTTATAAAACAAACTCAATAACTGAGGAGGAAAACATATCCATATAGTACTATTTCGCTAATGCTTACTTAGCTCATCAGTGGATTTTTCCTAATTTTTGAATACCTAAGATCTATATGTTTAAAATTCTAGTAATCAATTGAGAATTGAGGTTGAATACCAAACACAAGACAAAAAAAAAAATCACAATTTTTAAAATTAGAATTATATATAAAGAGATATTCCCAAAATAAATTCAGTTAATTATAAGAATATATTGAAATTATATAAGAATAATAATAATAATATGAATAATAATTTTAAATATTTTTTAAATTCCATTTATAATCAAAGCTTAAATTAACTTACTCATAATAAATAATCACTACACTTAACAACAAATATAATTAATTATATATAGTTTATTTAATCGAGCTTGATATATTATTTTATTTTGTGTTTTCAATAAAATTTTTTTCAATATTTCGTTTTCACAATGTAAAACTACTTCAGGGAAAATATTTTATAATAATTGATAAAATTGATTTTTTTAAAAATAAATTAATTTATTAATAACACTAATTATTTAAGCTGTAGGTCTTCTTAATATATGTAATATTTATTTTTATTCGACATTTTATTCTACTCCTTAAGTAAAAATTGGTTTTTGTTTATAATGAAAAAATATTTTTTTAAAATTCACAATACAGAAAAAGTTCTTGTCAATGAAAATTCAAAAGAAAAATATTAACAGCCATATTCATAAAAGAAGAAGCTACACAAAGGAGTAGCGAAATATCGAATAAAAATAAATATTACATATATTAAAAAGACCTACAGCTTAAATAATTAGTGTTATTAATATAAAACACAAGTCAAAATACTAGAAGAATTATAAATTAATTTATATAAAAAAAAATTATTCTCACTTCTGTTTTTATTTGACCTTTATTTCATTTGTATAATTATATTTCTTTCTTGAGCGATGGTCTTTTTTATAAAAAGTTTTTTAATTATTTATTTTGAATATTTCGCTTCCAAATAGGTAGCATTAACAAAACAATTTCTTTAAAAAGAAGAAAATCAAAATATTTTTTTTTATAATGTTTTTTATTTCTTCTTTATAATATTTTCTTATGGTCTGGCGATTATTCGTGAAATTTTAAAAAAGGGTCTGAAGGATCTGGATGACGTGCTCTTTAATAAATAAAATCCGCATTTCCATTCTATCGTTCAATGCACTTAATAAAACTTTGTGTCAATTATTACGTTTTTTATTTAAGTTTGAAATTATTAATCTGCTAACAGACACTCTGTGCGTCTTTCATTATTTGGACACTCTTGTGGAAAAAAGTTTTTTGTTGAAAAATTATGTTTTTTTTTTTTTTTTTTTTTTTTTTTTTTTTTTTTTTTTTTTTTTTTTTTTTTTTTTAATAAAAAAGTTTTTCTTAAAAAATATATGGTAACGCTGTCAGCAAATGTAATAAAATTAAATTTTTTCTTTGTTTTTTTTTTTTTTTAATTATGTAATAGCATTTTTTTTTTATTGTTATTAAAATGTGAAGTGCACAAAATCTTTGGTTAAATTTTATTTTTAAATAAAATTAGTTTGGGAAAAATTTTAGTTTTTGATGTTTTATTGTATTTTTTAATTTGAATAGTTAAAAAACAAATTTTAAATAAAGAAATGCAATTTCAAAATTTGGTGATTTTTTTTTTCAGTTGATAACTTTTTTCGGAACCAATATGGTTGGAATTTTTTTTGTTCGTGGTAGCAGTGAATTATGGGTATCAAAAAAAAGCTGTTGCTGAGAGTAATTCCAAATATAATGTGACGTCACTACAAATGCAATGTGACGGACTAAGTTCTTAATGCTTATGTGCACAGCGATAATTAAAAAGTTAAAAATAAATTAAATGTAAAAAAAAATTCTTTAAAAACAACAGCCCATTATTTAAATGCTTTAAAAGTAATATATAACAAAACTTTTGCTTTAAATCTGTTATTATCAACTTTAACGTCACCACACAATTTATATGTTATAATAGCTGGTCGCTAGACTTAAAAGATAAACATGCAAAATATATAACTTGATGTTATTGATTTAAAGTTTTAAAACTAAGTAAATACAAGTACTTAAATTATTTTTATTTTATAAATCTTGCTGGCATAGATATTAGGCGTGATTTATGTAGATTTATGGATATGTATGGCAAATTTCTTAGATATCTTCCACACGAATTTGCTTTCTATAAATTGTGTAGTGACGTTAATGTTGGTTGCTAGTACAAGTTTTAAAGAAAAAGTTTATTTTATTATTTTTAGGGCTTTAAAAAAAAATAATTTTTTCAACAAATTTCCGTTTTAAATTGTTGGAGTTTTTTTTTTTCCTAAAATTATCCTTTTCGTTGAAAAATATTGTAATATTTATATAAATATTTTTAATTAGAATATAATCCTTGTGAATTGCTACTGGCAACCGTTAAAAACCCACCTTTTGAAAATATGTTTTTACTCTGGACGAACTACCCAAACAAACCTAATTTTTCATGGGTCAAGTAGCTGTGCCCCACATTCATCAATGCAAATATCTCACCCCCGATGACACAGTAAAAAACAACTCATAACAAACTCTTCTTATAATAACAGACAATAAAAGCAGCAACAAATGTCGATGTACTATGTAACGACAATATAAAAAATAAACTGGAAAAAATACAGAGAGTGCTAACAATAACGATGACAGAAACAGAAACCGAAACAGCAAGAAGGGAAAAACACACGCTTTATAACTCATAGATACTTTGAAAACAACTTTATTAAAATTCAAAATGTGTACACAAAATTCAACTCATAAGCTGTGGCATTAGGTGTTTATGAGCCATGTTGTTGCCCTCAGTGCGTTAACATTTCGTGTGGCATCAGCAAACAAACATATTTCAAACTCGCAATGAGAAAAGTGTGGTTGGCTACGTACGTGGGTGCTTCAAGCGCCTTCGACAAATAATAAAATTCCTATGAGGGAGGGTATACAAAAATGAGTATCTACCAGCATATCGCGCGAATGCTATTCAAAATTCGACAAGTATTTATTTGCAGTGTCATATGCATATGATGAATGTAACATGTTTTGTGTATTTTTTCATCTGATACAGCAGGCGTTTGCTGAGACAAGGAAAGTTTCTTAATGAAATAATAAGTGTAACCGCGGAAAAGAATTTTAATGTTACGCAACCATTAAATTTAAATCTGAATCAGTCATAATAATTGCTGTAGATTTATTTATTATTAAATTGGCTCATAAATCATTAAAACAAATAGTTTTTTTATAGAGCAGAGTAGTAAGATTCTTGCAAAGCAAAAATATGCCAACAACGTTTATATTCCACACTAAAAATAATTGTGCATTAAACATATAGATGACGGCAAGCTACAAGTACAACCTACAAATACACATAAGTGGCTGGTGCTCATCTACTTAATAATTTTGTAAGAAACAGCCAGCGGACATTGTAATCAGCTGAAAGCCGTACTGCAATTCAGTAACTTTTAACGATTCTGCAATTGTTAAATTTGTCGACGTTTCAGATTGCTTCCACTAACGATTGTGTGATTTGATGTTAACGATAATAGATAAACATTAAAATCAAGTGGCATCTCTATGAAAGTAGACGAAAAACGCAAAGAGGAACATGTAAAAAATAAACAAATGTTTGGTATTTTAAACGAAAATGAAAATTTTTTAATTCCTTTATTTTATTTGTTTATTGTACAGAGTGAGGGTGGCGATGGCTGAGGTAGTCTAAACGTTGACTGCAAAACCAAAACAGACCTGGGTTCAACCTTAGTTTCAGATTAAAATTATATATAAAAAAAAACACATCTCGCATTTTTCTGATGTGCATTAGTGTGTCTTTGTGTGTCAGTTGTTGTCGGAAGGTTTCAGTGACGAAGGCATAGTCACTGGTCACTGAACAATACCGCCTACAGCTGATAGCAATCCACAGTCACATCAGAACGCCCTCCTTCGTTGGTATTGTGTAGCACCGGCGAAGTAAAATAATAATCAAAATGGCTACTAAACCGAAATTTCAGCACTGCTATAAACAAAGAACGTCCAAAAAAACAGAGCTATAAAATAATTAATTAAGCTTCACCTCTTGTCGTTTCTCTAGCTATCCCTTTCCTATAGTTCCAGCACAATGTATCGCATGTGTAGGGGTCAGCTCCTGAGTGCTGGTCCCAGATCAAAAAAAAACAAGACATTTATTGGTGACTCACAACATGTTCCAGCATGTCGCCGATTAAAACAACGTTCAGTGAAACACCAAAATAAAAATAAATAACACTGAACATACCATTTACATGTTTAATTTTTAAAAAGTTACTTGTTATGTATTTTAAGTTTGGGAAACATCTAAAAATTAACTTGGTTTGCTGTAAAATACCCAAAACTTTTTTAAACACGGCATTGTGAACAACATATTAGATTGTGAAAAAAAATTAATCATATGAATGTTCATATTGCATATGCCCCATATTGCTATTTTTAAAGAATATTTAAAAAAAATCAAGCTCAGCTATTTAACAATTAAGGAAATAAATTAAAAATTAAAGTTATAAATTCTTCTGGCAAATGTGTTGTTTTAGGTCCATGGTGCAGCCATGGTCACATGTTTCATTGGTTTCCGTTCCCAAACCCATAATAATAAAATTTGGCTTTTAAAAGTAAATTTTAAGCACTTCACACCAATTTTTATGGGAAGTCAATGCAAGAAAATGTTTGCGGTTTCAAACAATTTCTTTTTTAACAATCGCACCAGTAAACTTTCGGAGAATGTCATAAAAAGAAAATTTTATGACTTTATGACTGTAATAAGCATTTCATGAACAAACAATAATTACGAAAACATACATTTCATAAAATAACAATTCAATTAATAATAATTTTTTTTCTACCAAAGTTGTGGGTTATTCTTACTTGTGCTTCATAAAAACCATTTTTATAAACATTTTTTAACTTTAAACTGCACTGAGCATATTCCAGCTAAAAATAATACCAAAATAATGAAGCTTCTCTTCATGTTCACAACAGCAATAATTAACAGTATTTCCATTGAAATTTATATACATTTTATTACAAGCATCAAATATTATAATTGCCATAGGAACAGTGTCTAACGAAACCATCCCTGTTGCATTTTTCATCACAAATAATAATACTAATGAACCACATACATAATTACTGTTTTATAAAAGTAAATTTTCGTTGGCCTTTATGTCATTTGTATGAATTTATTAAATTTATATTTTTTTTCTTTCGTTTTTCTTCTTACCACAATTGTTACAATTTCAATTTATGTGCCAAACACCTACAGTTAAAATGTATTGGTGTGCAAGTGTACGACTTAAGTGCTGGCTGCCTACATGTCATTTTTGCGGTTCATTTCCATTGTACATACGAAAACTTTCACTCGTGGTTTTTTCTATTTCATTTCTAAATTTTAATTAATTATTTTTAATTAGTAACAAATTTAACAACAATTGTAAATCCATTCAATTGTGTTCAAATAAAGAAAGGTCATGTAACTTTGTTAGCTGTTGGGTACAAATACACTGAATGAAATACCTGATATTGTGATGCTATTTTTCTGCTAGAAATTATCGAGTGAGTGCAACAGTAATCTGGGGCCATTCATATACGGCTTTCGATTCGAAGCGAAATTTAAAATTTTATTGAAATGAATAAGAATTTCGTTCGATATCGAATGCCATAATTTGAATGCCACGTTTTAAAATTTTCCAAATACCATGAGTTATGCGTAAAAATCCCGGTTCGTATCCGCATATTGTTACCAACCGTGTACCTTAGTTGAGTATCCAACCTAAATTACGATGCAAAGCGCAACGAATTTAGCGCTTAGGTTTTACGCTGAAATGAGTAACCTATATTAGAGCGTTAACGTTGCGCCGGACACAGCAATATTTACTCACTTTGATTAATATAAAAAAAAATCTAAATATTTTAAATATATTATTAATTGACCTTTTTTATTATATTTTTTGAAATATATTTATCCTGATCATGTTAATAAGCTGTTAACGAAATATCGAATAATAAAACAAAATAAAATAAAAAAGACCTCAAGCTTAATAAAAAATTTAAAAAAAAAAAAAAATTCTAAATAGAAATAAGAAATTGAGATTAATAACTAAATTGATCTTAAAACAAGTAAATTGTCATTACTTTTCAACAATTTAATTTTTTTTGCAGCCAACTTAATTTTTTTACGCGCTGTCAAAATTGGAATTTCCTATTGAAAAGCGTTGCCGCCGCGTTATTTCGTTTGGTTTCATACATTTTGTATGGGGTCATGGGTAATTTTGACAGCCAGATAACGCTTTGCGTCGTAAGATAGAATGACTTAAGGCCTCGTTAGCCATACGTTGCTATAACGTAATCTGTCAGCTGTTCGTTTCTGGCTTATGCGACTTCATATCAGCTGAACTTATAATCCCAGTTGGCGACTATTTATCACTGTTTGATGTCACAATTGTATGAATTCATGTGACAGCTTACAATGAGTTTTTAGGGTTGTTGTATTAGTCAGTTTACACATGTGTAAAGCTAAATTTCGAAATTTAAACTCTAGGCACAAACCAAATGGTCTGTTAACACGTTAATTGAGCTCCGTTAAACTTGAAAAATCGAGAAGTAACTATTGGAAATGCAACTGTGCTCATATTTTTGAATCAAATGGACACAAAATTAAAGGAGCCTGCAGTTCATCCAATTCTCTCCCCCCTCCAAAAAAAAGGAATCTTCATATTTTTACAAATAAAAAATGCCAAAACTGGAAAACCCAAAAGTTGGGTTCGAACCCAGGATATTTGTTTTTGTAGTTAACGTGTTAACTACTTCAGAAAGCGTCACCCTCGTTCATATAAATCCAACAAATATAAATATATTTAAGAAATAACTTTCTTTAATTTGTTTAATTAAAAAAAAAAAGAAACAACTATGAAATTTCTCTCAGTGCATGTGAATGCTGACATACCCGTATTGTATTGTGTATGTGGTATGTAGTAGAAATTTAAACACAAAATTAAACAACCATCGTGTTAAATAACTTGACATTATTAAATCGGTAGCAGATATGACAAAATAACCACCCCCATTGTGATGTGCACCACCAACTATCACATAAATTTCAAATTTGAAATTGTATATAAAAAAAAAAAATAATAAAATAAAAATATTCCCTTTAAAACAATGAGAAAAAAATTAAATAAAATAAAATAAAAGAATATTAGAAATTGCTTGTAGAAACATCAAAACCTTAATTTGCAATAAGACAATTTTGCAGTAATTTATTTTTGCTAACAAAGGAACGAAGTAAATATCTATACCAGCTATAAAAAAACGAATGTTCACTTTCGATAGTAAAAAGAAAACGAAATACTCTTGAGCCCACTAAATATCAGAAAAAAAAGGCAAAATAGAAGTGCTGATCAATTTTATTTTAGCACGTCATTATTTGCAATTTAAAATGTTGTAAGGGAACTGGTACAATAAATTTGGGCGGTGTGACCAGATCACATGGCCAAAATATTATTAACAGAAATCTAAAATTGTTTTTGTCGCTGACTTAAAACGACTGCTGCCTTCTCCGAGCAACGACAACCAGGTCGATACGGAAAATTTCACAAAGAATTCTACCACGGCTGCAGTTAAATGTCAGCGGAACTGGCGAAGGAGAGATAACAAATACAACTCTGGCAGTACTTCAAACAATAATTGTAATAAAACGAGAGTTCTGCTTCAGCCGAAAATTGTTTAAGAGTAAAAAAAAAATTCTTTATTTCTTTTAAAATTATTTAATTGATATTGATGTGTATGATTAATAAAACGATTGTTAAACAAATGATAATTTTTCAAACTTTTTTAAACCAAAAATATTTGAATGAAAAAGTCAATGAAAAATTTTTCATAATTAAGAAAATAAAATGAATTACTTTACAAAAAATAAAAATAAAATTTTTTAATAATTATTTTTAAATCTTTTTGATTTTAACAACAATTTGTATATTATATTTTAAGCTTAAATGTTTGTTTTTATGTTTATTGGTTCAGCTTTGATATTTCGTTAGCCATCGGTTAACATCTTCAGGGAATTAAAAAAAAAAAAACAAACCTTTAAGCTTAAAATAGAATATAAAAATTTTTGTTAAAAAAATAAAATATCATATGGATGTTATTTAATTTAAATTTCGTATTATTTGCGGTTGTTTAAAGCTGTATTTGTTTACCCCAAAATTTTTTCTCTGTTGTGAAAATTTTTACTGGATTTTATTAAAATGCATTCGTTGACATACAAATTTACAAAAGAGAACATCAATTGAGAGAGTCAAATGACAGTTATTTTCTGAGATTTACTGCACAAATTGTTCGCCAGTATAATACAGTAGAACAGAGAAACATATTAATTAATCAAACAAAAAGTTTAAAAATTTTAATAAATGCAAAATTTAAAAAATGAAATACTTTTCATTGTGAAACAATTTATCCAGCTGTTTTTTTTACATTAATGGGAAAATTTTTCTTAAAATTATGTTGTTTACATTATATTTTTAGAGTAGTGAAACTAATATATATTTGAGTACTTATTACTTAGTACTTTTTCTAATAACTTTCTTTTTAATTAAGAATTACTAAACCTCATCTCGATTTGGGTGGCTCCGTAGTCTAGTGCATGAGCATTAGTCTTATCAATATGGTGGTGTGGGTTCCCTTCCCGCTTAGACCCTGGGTGCTTCTACAGACAAGCAGTAGTTAGAGCTTCGTAGAGTTTGTATTGTCTTTGAAAAAAAAAAAATTAAATCTTGTCGTTTATTCATAAAAAAGTACTTTAAATAATTTTTGCCTCAGTTACACCCACATATCGAGCCTTTGGTGCAATACCGTAGTAATTCAAAAAAACGTGAACTGAGAAAAATGCATTTGAAGTTTTGATAGTATTTTCGTTTACTAAAGTTATTTCTTTACAAGTTTTTAAATAAAGAGGCATGTTTTGTAATGTTTTCTGTTTGTAAATTTCTTGTCATAAAGGAAATATTTCATTATTGCAAATAAATATTGTTGGAAATAGCTGAAGGCAATCAATAAATACATTTGTAGCTGTAGAATCTGAACAGTTAGAGATAGAACCATAATCTTTTTTCCTTTAGATATATATTTCCCCAAAGATCATTTCTGCATACCCAGCTCAGAAAAATCAAATTTTGAGTTACTACGGTATTGCACCAAAGGCTCAATATATGTACATGTAACTGCTTTGAGATTTTTAGCGAAGATTTTATCGCAAAAAGATTGATCTATAATACACCAATTGTTAATTTATTTTTGAAGATAAGTCCATAAAAAGCTTATCCAAAATGCATTGTGAAAAATTCGTATGTTCACATCGTGTAACATTGAAATGTTGTGGTTGTTAGTTTTCATACAAAAATGTGTTCTGATTATAAAATTGAATTTTATACTTTTTTGAATTAGTTGCTCTGAGACCAGGTCTGGGAATATTAAATTATTATTTTGATTAATTTTGCAAAAAAAATATTTCAAATAATGGCGGAAATTGAATTTTTCTTAGTGATAAAGATATAATTATTGAAATGTAGTTGTGGTGATGCAAACCCTTTCTAGTAATTCCACAAAGTTCTTATATAAAAAGCAATGTACAAAACACAATGTACATGTATGACTTTTATTGATGACAAATTCTTTTAAACTATATATAAAATTTTTCTACAAAGTGACACAACATAAAAAATATTTCAAAGCCAACTATGTGAATATACATGTTGAATAAGCAAAGTGTTAATGCTCAAATTATATTTCCAACACTCCTCCTCAACATATATATTTTACAAACTGATTTTATGTTTTTAAATTTAACAAAGTAACAAATTTATTATGTTTTAATTTAGACAAATTTTTAGTAAATATATCCGCAATCATATCCTCCGTAGGACAGTATTCCAAATAGATTTCCTTATTATTTACTACTTCTCTAATGTGATGATACTCTATATCTATATGTTTGCTGCGATTATGAAATACTGGATTTGTTGCTAATTTTAAAGCTCCTTGATTATCGACGTTCAATTTAATACTTTCTTCATTTATGAAACCAAGTTCTTGTAGTAATCTTCTTAAGTATACTGCTTCCTTTGCTGCATTTGATATAGACATATATTCAGCTTCTGTACTGCTTAATGCTGTTGTGGATTGTTTTTTCGACTCCCAAGATATTGCACAATTTCCAAGATAAAATATGTATCCATTATGTGACTTTCTGTCAGTTTTACATCCACCCCAGTCTGCATCAGCATAACCGATTAACTCTTGATTACTTTTGCAAAATTTTAATTTAAGATTTTGAGTTCCTTTCAAATATCTAAGAACTTGTTTTGCCGCTTTAAAATGTTCTACATGTGGATTAGTATTTCTTTGTGCTAATTTATTTACAGAATATAATATATCTGGCCTTGTCGTTAAAGATAAATATAATAAAGAGCCAATAAGTGATTGATATAATGTGCTATCAACCTCTTCACATTTTTCATTGCATTTTGTTTGAAAATTTGGTTCTAGTGGAACTGATGATGTTTTACAATTTTCCATATTGTATTGTTGTAACAAATCTTTAATATAATTTTCCTGACAGATATTTATATCTCCAGTTTCACCGTTACGTTCAACTTTCATCCCCAAAAAATGTTCCAATAAACCTTTATCTGATACTTCAAATTTCTTACTAATTTGAGACTTGAATTTTAATATTTCTGCTTTATTTTTACATCCAACTATTATATCGTCGACGTAAACTGCGACTACAATCAATTCTTTGTCTTGTATTTTTTTATATAAACACGGTTCATTTTTGCAACTTTCAAATCCCATCTTACATAAAACTTCATTTAATTTAAAATTCCATGCTCTCCCGGATTGCTTAAGACCATAAAGAGATTTGTGCAGACGTAACACTTTATTTGGATACCTTTTGTTTTCAAAACCTTGAGGCTGTTGCATGTAAATTTCATCATATAAATCTCCATTCAGGTATGCTGAAGTTACATCTATTTGGTGCAAATGCATTTTGTGCTCAACTGCTAATGCCAAAATCATTCTTATCGTTTCGTAGCTTATAACAGGGGAAAAAGTTTCTTCGTAATTTATGCCGTATTTTTGACTACAGCCTTTGGCGACCAACCTTGCCTTAAACCTTTCAATTTCACCTTCACTATTTTTCTTTAAAGTGTATACCCACTTACTTTTAATAGTTTTATGACCTGCTGGTAAATCAACTAATGACCATGTCTCTTTTTGTTCCAACAAAGACATTTCTTTTTTCATAGCTTCTCTCCATTTTTCACTTTCACGACTGGATAATGCCTCTTCTAAAGTTTTTGGAACTTGCTCCTTCACTGCATTATTCAGTTGTTGATATATTTTTCTTGGACGACCTGGCCTACCATTACTAAAAATTTTAGGTCTACCTGGCCCACGTTTACCTTTTTCATTTGTTTCTACAACCTCATCAAGTGAAATATCGCTATTTACTGATCTTACAATGCTATACTCTAAATCTTCTTGATTTGAGGTATTATTTGTCTCAAATTGTTCATCGACATCTTTCTTATTTACAATCGCTTCGAAATCCATAAAATTTTGAATGTTATCATTAATTTCTTTACAGGGTAATTTATATTCATTAAATAAAACATTGCGTCTTTCAATAACTTCTCGTGTTTTCTTATCATATAAGCGATATGCTTTTGATACTCTAGAATAACCAACCATCATCATATTTGCACCTTTTGATTCAAATTTTCCTCTTCTTTTATTCAAAACTACTGCATTTGTACCAAAAATTTTAAAATGATTTACACATGGCTTACGACCCGTCCATATTTCATAAGGCGTTTTTCCATCGAGACTTTTTGATGGAGATCTATTACGTAAATAAACTGCTGTTGCTACAGCTTCAGCCCATAAATCTTGTTTTAAACCAGCATCGACTAACATACAACGAGCCATTTCTACTATTGTTCTATTAAACCTTTCCGCTACCCCATTCTGTTGCGGCGTATAAGGTACCGTTAACTGACGTTGAATTCCGCATTGCTCCAAATAATTATTAAAATCTTTATTAATATATTCTCCTCCATTATCACTACGAATACATTTTATTTTACGATTTGTATGACGTTCTACTAATTCTTTGAAATTTTTAAATTTTTCAAATACCTCGCTTTTGTATTTTAAAAAATAAACAAAAACTTTTCTTGACTTGTCATCTATGAATGTGAGGAAATACTTTGAACCTCCAACTGAATCTATTTTCATAGGACCACAAACATCCGAGTGTATTAAATCTAACAACTCACCAGATTTACTTTCAGATTTCTTCGGGAATTTTATAGCATGAATTTTGCTAACCATACATATTTCGCACGGATCTTGATGTTTCTGCGTCAAATTTATACCATTCACCATATTTTTCTTCGACAACTCAAACAGGCTTTCATAGTTCAAATGTCCATATCGACGATGCCAAGTTTCATTAATGGATTGTACAACACATAATTTCTCGTTCGGTATTTTTATTTTAAATTGGAACAAATTTTCTTCTTTACGGGCTTTTAAAACTATTTCACCGTAAGCATCAGTAAATATTGCACCCTTATTATTAAATTTGATTTTGCCACCATACTGTACGACCTTATTGACAGATAAAAAATTTCCATTCAGATCTGAGGAATATAAAACATCTTTTAGTACAATTTTATTATTATTTATAAACAGATTGACTGTTCCTATTCCTTCAGCAGCAATTGATTTTCTATTTGCCAACATTATATTATCACTGCATCTGTCTAATTTACAAAATAAATTTCGATTTGCACACATGTGACTTGTAGCACCGCTATCAATGTACCATGTCGATGTTTGTGTATCTCTTTTTTCAGAATTCGCCATTGCAATCAAAGAGTACGTTTTTTCTTGATTACGTTTTTCGTTGCACCTATTTGCATAATGCCCTTTCTTACCACATATGAAGCAATTTCCCTTTTTAACATTCAAATTTTTATTACCTTTCTTGTAACCTGTTTCTCTTTTGGCTGCACCAAAAGCTTGTTCAATCGTAGATGATTTGTTTTGTTGATTTCGACGTTCATACTCTTCAAGAAGTTTAACCTTTAGCATTCCTAACGCTGGTAGAGAATCCCTCGTTTCTATGGCAATAACGAAGTTTTCAAACTCTCTCGGAAGACTTGACAATAAAATGACTACCAATAATTCTTCTTGAATACTAATTCCAACATCGGCTAATTTCTCCGTAATTTCACAAAAACTGTTTAAATATTCGGCCATATCTTTGCTGTCTTTCATGTTCAAACTTAACATCTTTTTATATAAGCTAACCTTTTTCATCGGACCACTCGGCTTGTAAACTTCCTTAAGTTTAATCCAGGCATCTTTAGATTTGTTAATGTTTTTAATATGGTTCAACTGGTTAGACTTAACACTTAATAAAATTGTTGCGAGCGTTTTTTCATCATTACTCTTCCACTCCAAAATTTTATCACGACTCCAGGTTGAATCTGCTTCTTCTTCGCCACTTGCATACTTCCAAAAACCAGAATGAATAAGGATACTTCTCATATGAATACTCCATGTTTCGTAATTCCTTTCATCTAGCTTTTCTATCTGATATAATGACGACGATGCCATTTTTTCTTTTTAAATCTTGCAATAAAAATTCAACAACTTCCAAATCGTATGTCTGGGCCCATAACCTATTGAAATGTAGTTGTGGTGATGCAAACCCTTTCTAGTAATTCCACAAAGTTCTTATATAAAAAGCAATGTACAAAACACAATGTACATGTATGACTTTTATTGATGACAAATTCTTTTAAACTATATATAAAATTTTTCTACAAAGTGACACAACATAAAAAATATTTCAAAGCCAACTATGTGAATATACATGTTGAATAAGCAAAGTGTTAATGCTCAAATTATATTTCCAACAATAATTAATTCATTTCAATTAAATTTCCAAACTATTTGAATCAAAATTGCTTATGATAAAAAACTTAAAAACTAAATCGTTCCAAGTAGACATTTTCACGCCTGGTTTAATTTCATAGAATAAAATGAAATAAATGTAAATTTTTTTTTAAGTAGAAACAATAAATAAAAAGAAAAATAAAAATAAAAGTAAACGAAAGGACCAGTTTTTTTTTGGAATTACAGGAGATTTCGAGATAAAGTGATTTTTATTAAGTGAAGTTAAAATAGAAAAAAGATATTTTAGGGGATTTGGCCTGTCAACAGTGCTTAAATCATAGAATAAGGTAGTTCTATTGTTTTAGTTATTCACCTTCTTCTGGTTCGTTTTACTTAAAGATGTTCCCACTATGAATTTTTTTTTTTTTTTTATCTGGGACCTGCACTTAAGAGCTGACTCCTACACATGCGAAGCATTGTGGTGCAACTATAAGAAAGGGATAGTAGGAGAAACGACAGGAGGTGAAGCTTAATTAATTATTTTACAGCTCTGCTTTCGCACGTGCTTTGTTTATACTCGTAGCAGTGCTGAAGTTTCGTTTTAGTAGCCATTTTTATTATTATTTTACTTCGTCGGTGCTACACAATACTGACGAGGAGCGATACCATATCTTCTGGCAAATTCTATTTTCTTTTTTCCATTATTAATTTTTTTTACGAATCTAAAGAAACACAAAAAAATTCCGGTTATTGTCCAAAAAGCTGCTTAAAAACAATGATTTTGTGAATTAATTTTTTTTCTCGTTGGATTTTATAACGAATTATAAGAGGTTGTTAACAATTAAGTACAATTTGTAAGGCTTTTTACTGGTAAAAAAGATTCGAATTAAATGCATTGAATTTTTACGCATTAAAGAGTTTTTCCCAAGGAACCAGTCGTTTAATTCAATTTGTTGAGCTTTTATAATTAATGCAGTACGAATTATCGCGGTTTGACTGTATTTATATATATTTTTTTTTTCAAAGAGACGAGTGAAAGCTCTTGCATGTCTTTTATGTTTGACAGAAAACATTTTTTTACTTGGTAATTTTATATTTTAATAATGCGGGAATATTGTTTGTGAAGTTTGTCTAAAATGTAAAATTTGTATGGTATCTGCTGATGCATATTTCATATAATTTATTTAAATTTGCTGATGTTTTAGGTATTTTAATAAAAAAAATTTTCTTTAAGTTTAAATAATAATACATCATGGTGTGCATTAGTTTGTTTTCATGTCATCTCTCACAGCTACAAAGTTGCAATATTAACGTTAATACTTGCATTGTCTGAACACAAAGTAATTTTGTGTTCTTTTCGCTTTTACCACAAATTTTTCTCGGCTGTTTTCTTTCTGTGAAATATATTTTATACAAAAATTATTTCTCCTTTGTCTTTCATGTTTTGCATAATAATTATTTGCCTCAATATTATTTAATCCTGGTTGGGAATTTATCATGTATAAGAAATATATATTATAAACTGGCTTGAGTTGAACAACATGTTGGGTCTTGTTCGGTCTTGTTCAGTCTTGTTTATTTATTAAAAGTCAATAAGTTAAGAAAAAAAAACCGGCATCAAATCACGTTTATTAAACACAAACAACTTGAAAAGCAGATCAATTTATTTTCGTCATTTGAAAAACAAACATTAATTGGCGCTTTTAAAATGCAGCAGACTGTTACCACTTTGGCTGTGCTGTTAGAAAACTTTTGCATCTTTGGATTTTCTTGTTTTCTTGCGTGACAGTCGGCATTTTTTTGCTGCTGTTTTTATTTGATGTCTGCTGCTCAAATAATTTTACTTCTATTTCGTTTTACCGCTGGTTTACAATTTCAATGTCAAAATCTTGTTCACTAAAATGGCAAATGCAGAAAAAATCATTAATTGCATTAGTGCGATTGAACCTAAAAGCCATGTTGTTGGTAGCAGCCAGAGCTACAATCAGCCAGGCAATAGACCCAACAACTTTGTGTTTATTTTACAAATTTCAATGTGACGAAAACAACAAGTATTTTAAAAATGAATTTAATTCGTAATTGAATTTATTGGCCACTCTTAAAATTCTCATTTTTATTTATCCGGCTGCAATTTAATTCAATGTCGTTTGTTCAATAAAATTAAAATTTATTTCTATGAATTATAAAATTTTGAGTAAAAATCACCATTTTAAGAAACATGGAAATGTGTGTCAAAAACCTTTATATTGCAAAATCCGCGTATACATTTGAGTGTTTGTGGGCCAACTTAAATGATTTTTCTTTTTAAGTGATTTTAAAAAAGGAGCAGGCTCTCAATTCGTCTGTATTTCCTTTTATGTGTGTTACCTCTCAACTTTTTACTTGGTGGACCGCTTTTGATGTTTTGCATTCGAAAGCTCGTGCTTACCGTGTGATTTCATTTTTATGGCGGGCGAATCGGGGGAAATCAGCTTCGCCATCTCAGAACTTTTTAGCGTTTGGACAGATTTTGATGATTTATTTTTTCATTGGAAAGCTCGTGTTGGTCTAAATTTAATAGCGGCCGAATCGGGGGAACACAGCTCCCCCTTCTCAGAAGTTTTTACTGTGTGGACCGATTTTGCCAAAAATTTAATTTTTGTATACTTTTTATTTATTAAAGGCGAGTCAAAAATAAAATAAAAATTTTTAGAAGATTAACATAAAGAGACACTAAAAATTATAAATAAAATAAAAATGAAGAAAAAAGTTCACGGGCAAAGTTCCTTTTTTTATTTTCTTTATTGTGCATTTAAAAAAAAATTTCTTTCTTTTCAAATAATTTTAATTATGTTATTAAATCACCTTTTTTATTATATTTTTTGAAATATATTTTTTTTTTTTTTTTCAAATAAAAAATATTTTGATTTTAAGTTTTTTAAATAATTTTATTCAAAAAATTTATTTTTCCTGATGATGCTAACCAAGAGTTGGCGAAATATCGAAAAAACTTATTAATAAATAAATTAAAAATTTTATAAAAATAAGACCTGCAGTGCTAAATAATTTATTGCCTACAAAAAAAAAATGTTTTTTTTTTCATTATAAACAAAAACCAATTTTCCTGAAGCAGATACACAAAGGAAATATCCAAATAAAAATAAATATTATATATATAAAAAGGAAGTTTAAATAAGGAGTTTAAATAATTCGTTCAATTAATATAAAAAGAGGTCAAAAAAACTAGAATAATTATTTATTTATTTATTAATTTCAGAATTTTTGTTAATGAAAACGTTCTTTTTAGTTATGACAACGTACAAAATTTGCAGCCAGCCCAAATAAATTTTCTTTTGAATTTTAATATTGGACATATGAATGAAGAGAAATTACGATACTCTGCCGTATTGTCATGGGTATAACACTAAAAGTTATCGGATAGAAATTTCGAATTAATGTATGTTGTACACACGATTGTCATATTGACAGAAAAGGTGCAATAAAATGTTCTACAACCGTGTGAACTCACAATTTTTGTATGGCAACATTGTCACAAGATGTATTGTCCTTGCATTGTATGACAAAAATATTGTCACAATTCTGACGATGGTGTAGGTTTTTCCCTTGACACGTAATTGCCACACATTTTACAGCCATTTGTTATTGTCACATGTGTTTAATTTAGTGCACCGTACAATAACACCATTGCCAGATAAATATTTCTGTTGACAACGCTGCCCATAAATGTTTAGATACATATTGTTAACTTTTGCCATAGAATAATCTGACAACCGTGTGAACAGACAATGTTTGTTGAAAGATTAATTTATTGTGTGACAATGAAATTGTACAGTTTTCTTACAATAGTTAGAACAGACAATTTATACTTTGCTGACAATTTTTCATTGTAAGTGTATTGCCATTATATTGCCTTATCCTGCAATATTATTGAATCTGACAATCGTGTGTACGTAGCTTTACCCTTCCGAAAATCATGAAATTTTTCTGTAGTTTTAACTAACGAATTTTCTAATTTTTTTTTTACTACAGCTTTGCCCTTCGTCATTAATCACAAGTTTTTAAAACGAAGTTCCTTAAAAAACTTTTTATTTTTTTCTTTAATTTTTTTCTTTAATTTTTTTTTTTTTTATAATGTTAATAAGTGAAACCTTAAATTTTAATATAATAATAAACATTTGTTTTTGTTTGAAGGAATTTATTGAATTTGAAAAAAAAAGAACAAAGACAATGCCTGAAGTAATCAAAAACTCAATTTAAGTTAATTTTACCTGTGTGAAATATTAAGGAAATTCCTTTATTTCCTTCTATTCACTCTTCTTTGGTCACTTTTCTTTTCTTTTTTTCTTGCAAAATACTTTCTGAACTTAACTAAGAAAGAAATAAGAGTGAAGAAAAAAAAATGAATTAACTGAAAAGGTGATAAAAATATATACAATATTAAATTACATTTAACCTACATAAAGATAACAGCAGCAGTAGCAAACAAGTGACAAAAGAAAATAATTTTTTTTGTTTTTTTGAACGCCAAAATGACTAAAATGAAGTAAGTGGCAGTACAGACGAAGAAAACTCAAAAAAAAAAAAGAAAAAAATAAGAAATAAGAAATGAAAATATTAAAATCAAGGGAAAAATATGAAAATGAATTGCAAGAGAAGCAGAAAAAAAAGAAAAAATTATTCCAAGTTTGCGTATTGAAAGTAAAAGTTTTGTGCTGTCTGGCTGTGATGCTTTACTGCGTTAGGGACTTCTGATGTGGCCGACTGACTGTCTAAATGTATGGTGTGTATTGCTTAACGAATTGGTAAGTAATCAAGAAAACCGGTCGCCGGGGCATACTGTTGCACCGACTGCCAGCAACTTGAGAAGACATCTTTACATAGCGACTTGCCAGTGACAGTAGTGTACAATTCTCTTGGAAATTAAAAAAAACAAAAATGTAAAATGTGTTGACTGATAGAGAAGAGAGTAAAGGCATTTATTACACCAACTACCGAGTGCTGGTTTTATTTGTAAACTTGCTTTTCAATATCGCATTTGTTTCTTACTTTTTTTATTTTTTTTTTGCCATACTTTCAGTTTATTGCCGCATTCTTTTCAAAAACGCTTTTGAACGTTTCGTATGAAATAATAACAATCGTAATAATCGTAAAGAGACTAAAGCCATAAATAGCTTCTGGCGACTTTGGGTCTGTATTACAACCAACGATTGCGGTTAAAGGTGTCTTCATCTTTTCTTTCTTCACAACTTTTTTTTTTGATCTTTTCATCTTCGATATCGTTGTCTTCTTCACAAAGATGTTTTCTTTTCAATGAAATATTTGTTTATTTTTTGGTAAGCAAATTTTTTTTGTAAATTTTTTTCTGTTATGTAAACTTTTGAATAAAACTGGATTTTAGAGTTTGTGTATTTTTTTTTAAGACAATTTTTTTTGGTCAGCCACATTTTAAGAAGCAGAAGACAGACACCGTTTCGTGAGGAGATGCTAAGGACAAGAAATTTCATAAGTTTTGTGTGTCTGTTTTCAAAAAAAAAAAAAAAAAAAACATCAATTGCCTTAACTTTTACTGGCATAGTTTTACAACGAAAGTATTATGTAAGAAGGAAGAAAGAAAAAAAAAAGATATATATTTATATACAGTAAGACATGCATAAACAAGCATAAACAAGATTTTAAATTTTAGTTGAATGTTAATTTTACTCACTTTGTGGGAAATATATATATTTTACTTACGTACCAGTAAATAAAACAATTTGTCTTTAAATATCTATGTAAAGGATGTTCTGTAAAAAATATCAAAATAAATATGTATGTACATTAGGGTGGATCAATTTGTTCGGGTGAGAAAATACCGTGACAGACGTAAAGCAAAATCGAAATCTGCACAAACTTCTAAGAAATTGACCAGAAGAAAGTATGGGTCTAAATTAAAAGCCCAGCTGCCGTTGAGAGGCATGAAAATTCACAGTTGGGCAATGCCAAGCCAAATCAATCAAGAATTTTCTAGCCTAATTCCGCTGTCTATAAAATTTCGTATAATTCTTATACTCGTTCAGAAAACAAAACGTTAAGAAAGGAAATTTTGGCTCACAATGTCTACAGAGGACAATAATACAAATAAAATAATAAATAAATAATAGAATTCCCAAATCATTCCACTTTTCAACTTCAAATTGCAATATCTTTTCTTCTATTGCAGCTACAAAGGAAAATTTAGTTTTGTTTTAAAGCTCTTAATGGGCACTACGACAGTACTGTTACAAAAAAAATTGAAAAATGTAGGGCTTATAATGACCCAAATGTGAATTTTGCTACCTTTCGGTGGGTTTTAATGTTAGACCCATATTTTCTTCTTAGAAATTTCTCAGAATTTTGTGTAGATTTCGTTTTTTTTTTTTATCTAGGACCAGCACTCAGGACCCCTATACATGCGGTGCATTGTTGTGGAACTAGAGGAAAGGGATAGTAGTAGAAATGATAGAAGGTGAAGCTTCACTATCTTGCAACACTGCTTTTTGCACATTATTTGTTTTTTATAGCAGAGTTGTAGCGTCTCTGATGTCAAGGAGACGTTTTAAATTTTGAAGCTTCGTTTTAGTAGCCGTTTTTAGTAATTATTTTACTTCGCCGGTGCTACACAATACCGATGAAGGAGGGCCTTCTGATGTGTCTATGGATAGATTACAGCCGAAGGCGTTACTGTTCCAGTGACTATGCCTTCGCCACTTAAACCTTACGACAATTACTGAACGAAAAGAGACACACAATTGCACATCAGAAAAAATGCGAGATGTTTTTATGAGTCTGAAACTGGGGTTAAACCCAGGAAAAGTTTTTTGTTTTGTAGTCAACGTGCAGACTACAACTTCGACCATCGCCACCTGTTGAAAAAAAGAATTGACCCACCTTAATGTACATGATGGCAAATAATTTCTATAAACTATACTTGTAACCCAAAATTAGCTATTAAATATTTCAATATTAAGATGAAATAAAAATTGTCACTGCACCTTCGCCTATCGTTATTATCGAGCTTTGAATCCTTTAAAAAATGAAAATAATAAAATGATTTCAGTAGTTTAAAAATTAAATTAGCTACGAGGGTATGTGCCCTGAGCAATGCATTTCATTGCAAGTAGTGTAGTATACCCACAGAAATGAGATAAATGGCGCACTAATTGACAAAAATAGAGTTTTTCAGTTGCAGTGGCGTGCTTTTGTATGTATTGTAAAGCGATTTTCTCTGATTCCTTGGGCGTAGATGATTTACTTTACATTAGCCCCAAATCAAATAACCAACTCTAGTTGTTATCGCCGAAATCTCCGTAATAATTAAATTTGGATTTTAATACTTATATTTTTCTTAATACTTTTTTTAACCTTTTTTATTATTTTAACAATCTATTTTTTTAAGCGTTAAGGTTTTTTCTCTTTTTATTTATTATTTTTATATTTATCTTCGATATTTCGTTAACCTTCGGTTAACATCTTCAGGAAGTTTTTATTTTTTATTTTCTCTTTTTAATAAATAAAAAGAGATAAAACCTTAAAGCTTAAAAAAATAGATTGTTATAATTTAAATTTAATACTTAAATATATATACTTATATATACTTGAAATTTAATATATAGATTTATGAGAAAATATTAACAAATATATAAAATTATTTCGCAACTAGAGCGCTGTTAAAAATTTTCTGTTTTGCTTTATAAGCCGGCTCATTATACGGCACAACAAAGTTAAATCACAAGATTTTAATGACCTATTAATAAATCGAAATCAATACACGTTAGTGATTCGTCTCATTAGGTGCACAAGTTGAATCTTAAAATCTTATAACACCAACAGTTTTTTGTAAAGTCTGCCCATTTTCTGAGAACGACGGCTATTTGAAGGATATTGATCTTTTTCTAATACTTTATTCCCTCCAAATTGTTTGGTGTCGTACGGTTGTCAAATAAATCCATATCAAAGTTGGAAAGTTTGAAAAACATCACACATAATTCCATATCGCTAGAAAATGGTTGCAGAAAATAAAGAGCAAATGCTGGAATAATTCTAAAGAAAACAGCACCTGCGTTAAGCAAATGGTCATAATATGGGCTGAGTTGGTAGCACGGTGACTCTACCACCAGAAAATCTTAGTTTCAATCACCCGTCAGCGGAAAATTTTATTTGAGCAATAGAACGTTGGGGAATTAAAATAATTAATGAAAAAGCTTCAAAAATTAATATGCCAACATAACTTCAGAGATGTCAGAACTCTGCTTTACAAATTATAAAAACAAACGAGTTGTGAAAAAATTAAGTTTCCATCCTTGTATGACTTTACTCTCTTTCTCTCTCTCTTCTCTATACTATCCCTTTGAAAATAGTGGCGTTGCATTGGACTATATAAGCAGGGCACATCCCTTGAGCTCTGGTTCTAGAAAAAAAAGTCTCGTGCTGTGGAGTGCGTAATATTCGCGAGAGACACACTGATAATAGAGACATAAGACACTTAAAATTTTTAACTGTGTACACTTTAGGTGTAAAATTAAACTTTAAATTTGTGGTCACGCTAATGGCCTCGCCAGGCTTTCAGAACAAAGGAAGCCCGCCAACCGAATAGCGAGAGACAATAACCGCCCCAAATATCATATCCATAATACCAGCTCTCAGAATGAAATCCGACGCTGCTTTGCGTGATTCCTTTCATAGTTCCCCTGAACATAAATTTCTTTTAGAACTCTTTTGGAATAAATTTCTCACGAAAATATCAAATAAGTTTTATAAAATTTAAGCAGTTATTTTTTTTACTACTAAAATTAAAAAAAAAAAAAAAAAACAATATTTTAATTATATTATTAATTGACTTTTTTTTATTATATTTTTTGAATAAAATAAAAAAAGACCTCAAGCTTAATAAATATATTTCAAAAAAAAAAAAAAATAATACTATTTTAAATTTATTTTGAAATATTCATGCATTCATTTTCAATTTTAATTTCATATAAATAATATAATTTTTTTTTGGTATCTTTTTAGAGAGATTTGCATGGACTCATCGTGTCGTGTAAGGGGTAAGTGTGTTTAAACCTTTTTACGAGAATTTTTGTGCATAAAATAAGAGTATAGTTGAGGACCGCTGGTGGCCAAACAGCTTTTTGTATAGATCACATAGAATGGTTCTAAACTAAATATTAAATTTCCAATTATTATGGAAACGATAGCACTTGTAGAGTAAGAGAAGATACTGGTACTAATCGGCTTCTGAAAATAAAACTAAATCTCGGCAGGAAACCTGTTCGAAAATAAATATTAACTGCCGTATTCACAAAAACTTTTTCGATTTATAAAAGGTATATTGAGTGAATTTTGTATGAAAATTTCTCTAATAAACCTTTTATAAAAAAAATTATTTTTATGAAGAGGGCAGTAAGTTATTACTTGGTTCGATTTGTCTCAGTTATTTAAAGAGTGCCTCAATGTCAACAGAATACTTGAATTTGGCCCTCTTCTGACAGCAGAGCTGTGTTGCCTAGGGCATGTACAGGTGACAAGCATGAATGTAGCAGTCGTACAACAACATATATTTAAGTATAAATATATATATATATTTTTTATAATCAGGTATGTCCCTTAAATCCCTTAAATTTGCCAGATGAAATGTGGGTATTTAAATTTTTAAATTTCACTTCTATATTGACTAGTATTTATTAAAATAGATTTGTTGAATATTTTCGTTTAAATAAGGACGGATTTATAAAAATTTTTTATTTATTTTTTTACCTTTTTTTTTTTTTGTATATTTCCTTTAACGATTTGAATACGAATTTAAACTGACATTATCGAAATGCGTCGTCACATCGTTACGTTAAAAAATTCTTTTTTTTTCGATGAAACAAGATGGAATATGAAATCGTCACATACAAATTCATCACACTATTTGTCGATTTCAAAACGTTTTAACGCTGAAAACGATTTTCATCACATACCTGAATATCACAAAAAATTTCAAGGAATTTCTTTACAGAGAAAATTAAATTAAAGTTTTATTAAACATTTTGTAATATCAATGAATTAATTAATTATATTTTCATATGTAAAGGAATTAATAGTATCCACTTAATTATTATTGTTGACGTAATTGAAGTAATTTTTAATTAAATTTAAAAGTAATAATAATAAAAAATTTAATTAATTTAATTTTGAAAATTTCAAACAAATTTTTAATAGGAAAAACAATTATTTGAATTGAATTCTTTTTCTCTTTATATGAAGAGTGTTGCATATATGAAATAAATAAATATTTATATTTATAAATATTTCATAGCAAAAAAAATAAATTATTTATTTATTTAAGTGTTGACTCCAAAAATTTGTTCAAAATTTCATTGCATTGATTAAACTTTTAATTGAAAAAATTTATTATTCTAATTCAATTTGTTCATTAAAAATAAAATAATAACATTTTGTTCTGCGTCGCTGCAGTTATTTATCGTTGTAGAATTGTGGCCTACGATATTAACCACCACCAGCGACCAGTTTGCCAATATGTACCCCAGTGTGAGAAAAGGAGGCTCGCCAAGTAAAAATTACTGCAATGCTCTTAACAGCGTCTACCACTAAGCGACTAGTCCACTCACTAGTTTTCCATCAGTTGCTTTTTCCATAGAAAAGTTTTACGCTCTCTATGCTGCAATTCCCCTGCAAATAATATTGGACTACGCGGTCCATTTTAGCTAAAATGGACTGATTATAACATGGTCCTATGTAATGCAGCCGTGGATCATGTCATTGAAAACAACAGCTTATTGTTATACGCCAAGTATTCGTGCTTTGCTTCGTATTTACGATTACTCCGTATGTTTAAAATTATTTTCTTAGGTGCTCCATGGAGCGGTTACATGGAGTAGTTTTTGGATTAGTACGATGGGTTATACGGTCCACCCCTACGACATCGTAATGTTAAATAAACCATTTTTTCTCTATAGATTTGGGCTAGTTTTGGACTTGTCCTAGTCCTCTGCGGACTACACTATACATGCATGTGTGGACTAGTCACATTAATTGCTGGGTCATTTGCTTCACTACACTTTACATTAACTGCAATAACTTCCGGGCGATGACTGGAATTACAATGTTATTCTGCACTTAAGTGTTCTTTTGATATGCTAAAATATTTATACACAGAACAAATTTTCTATTTTTTATATTTAATCAACACCTTTAATTAGAATTAGCGATATTTATTTGAACTACAAATTATTACAAATGAATGAATGAAAATTTTGCTGTTTAAGTGCATAGTTAATTTATTACAATAATAAGAAAAATTACTTTTTACTTGTAGTGTAAAAGATAATATATTTTTTCAATTAAAAGTTTAATTAATTTAATTAAATTTTTAATTAATTTTGTGCTCTATACTTGAATAAATAAATAATTAATTTTTTTTGCCTGTTTAATGCTTATCTGATTGTTTTATTTTATATATTATACAAATTGAAAATTTTAATTGAATTCAATTATATGTTTTTTTTTTTATTAAAAGTTTGTTTGAAATTTCAAAAATATTTAACTAAATTTTTAATTATTATTATTTTCAATTACCTAAACTGTAATAATTTAATGGATACTAATAATTACTTGACAAATGAAAATCTAATTAATTTTTTAATTGATGTTATAAAATTTTTAATTGATATTTTATTTTATTTTTTGTGTGTATCTGCACTTGACTTTCTACAGCAGATAATTTTTCAAGCTGGTCAGTGCATTTTACATTTGTAATTAAATAGTGATTAGAAAGTAATGCAAAGTAATTGTACAAAAATAACCACTACTTAATTAAGAGTTTAAGCTCAAACGCTATTAAAACATATTTAAATATGTTGAAATAAAGATCATTTGTATAAAAATTGTTATAACTTGTTTAGAAAAAAAAAACTGACCTCAAGCTCATTATTTCATTATGGGTTTACAATAAGAAAATGTACAACAATTTCTAACAAAAAAATTTAACAAAAATATTTAAAAATCAAATGAAATTTAATAGAAAAAAAATTTTTTTTTTAAATTTTAAATAAAAATGCGTGTGCTTTCTTTTCTTTGCTGCAGCTTTAGTTTATAATTTTTCCATTAATTTCTTTATTTTTCTTTGTTTTTGTTTTTTTTTTTTTTAAATAAAATCATTGAAAATGTACTTGTATTTTTAATTAATAAACCGCAGCCATTAATGAAGTCAACATTTTAGTTCAGTCAGTAAATGTCAGTAAGTCAGCACTTGTTTAGCTTCATTGTCTTTTATTGCTTCATCGAAAAAAAAAAAATATAAAAAAAAAAACAAAAACAAAAAAACTTTCTTTTAGGGTGCGTTGTTGTATGCTGCATAAGACATGAATACTTATTTATTTGTTAATTATTGACGAAATTCCAAAACCAATTACGTCTTAAACTTAAACACGTTAAAGGAGATAAGAGAAGCGATAAATATTTTAGGAAAAAAAAAAAATAAAAATAAAAAAGTAAACAAACTGATTAACAAAATTTCACTTTTTATGTCATCACAATGCTAATTAAGGCCTGCGTTTATAGCCAGTCTGTTTTATTTTAAGATTTTGCAGTATATTCGTTTTATACAGAGAAAATGCAATTGTTTTCGTAACAAATAATTATTTTTTCAACGAAACACACATGCAATCAGTTTGCTGAGATGATATTTTATTTTAATCTAGTTTAATCACGTTTATACGCGGTCAGACAATTATTATAAACAACACTTATTATAAGCTAGATGAGTGAATCTGACAGAGCACCACCAGCAACATCACATGTCATTTGCAGGGCACTTAACATTTTAAAACGCATTTCAACCAAATAGCTGGCCTAAATTGTAAATGATGTAAAACACAACTCGTATGTAGGAGCCAAAGCTTTAAAGGCTGTTGTGAAGTTAATTGACCGTGTACAGGAAAGGGCGAAGAAACTCATTGTAGACAGTAGGGCAACCAATTCTACTGACTCTCTTGAGCATCGTCTCAACGTTCGGTGCGTTTCGTTATGCTATCGTAACTACAATTGAATGTTTTCTAATGAAAACTGAGAATTTGTTCCATAAACCCAGTCATTCACGCGCACAACGCGTTCATCATTTAGAGCGCATTCATTTGTGGTCGATTTGGCAGCGTATAGCACTACGCATTACAAAGAAAATTCCGTACTCAAGGTATGTCGAAGAGACTACCCGCAGAGTTCTTTCCTGTCACTTTTGACGTAAGAGAATTCAAATCGAATGTCAATAAACACTAATTCCTCTACCCTTTCTCCCAAAACCTTATTTCCTACGTCCGGTATAATGCAGCGCTGTGTAGGGTCATCCCCTGAGTGCCTGTCCAAAACAAAAATATGTGATTGGCTCTTTATAGACTTTAACTTTTAACTTGATTTAGTCATGAATTAATTATGAAGCAAATGAGAATTTCTTAAAGACAACCAAATTGACAGGGAAATGAAGTTACGCCAGTGCAGTAAAACAATCAAGAGTAAACAAAATAGAATCCCTTGCATGATTTGTATGTGCACAAATTTTGAAGTGAAATAGAATACGAATTTCTTGATGTTCTTGTGGTAGACAAGAGTTCGAAGTTTTTACGCAACAGTATATAATTTCCTCTTTTGCTACAGTTACCGAAAATGACCGAAGTGGTCTGAGTTCAAAGAGCCATTGTGTCCCTCGCAGTGTGCGCTGTGGCTCCATTCCGTTGGAACCATACTTGACAATTATACTTACTGACGAAACAGCACACCAAACGGTACACTTAAGTGGGTGTAATTCTCGCTGTTGAACTACTTTGGGCTTTTTTGCCATTAACGAACCCATTCAATTAGAAATGGGCTTCATCGTTTATAATTAAATTATCAATAAAATCATGATTCTCTTCTGAAATAAAGCTCAACGATTTTGGCACGTTGCTCAATTGTCTGCTGTTCCATTTTTAATTCCCCAAGTCTTCTTTACAAAATATTGAAAACAAAATAATGAAAAATTATAATAAAAAAGTTATAAGAAATGCAAACAGCTTCGCTCATTTCGTGCCAACCTGTATTATTTTTAACTTTTAAATGCCCTATTTGTTTTTTGTTTTTCCACATGAAAAAAAAAATATATTTGGTTTGGTTTACTGCTTGGCAGCCCTCAAATATTTATTAACTTTTTTCGTAATTTGTTTCTAATTATTTTATTAAAGCATGACAAGACATGAATATTGTTGGGAAAACATGGCCTCATGCATATAAATTATACTAAATTCTGTATTTTAAATAAATTTTGTAAATTTTTTAAATGTTCATAAAGAAATAGTTATAATTAAGTAATTTCCTTAATTTCTTGAGTCGTAGCATTCACATTTATCATTTCAAAATTTCAGCATTTCTGTTGTTTAATTTAATTGCTTTATTGAAATACATTTTTTAAGATTTTGGAAAAATGTGGTGTTTTTTACTTGTTGCGTGATTTGTGTAAAATTAAAATTCAACACTGTCACTGCCGCCGCTCTTCTTCTCAGGGACGTTTCAACATTATTTCATTTGATGATACTAATTGGTGTTTTAGTTTTTTAATTAATCAAATTTACGGTCTTCATAAGAAAATAATTAATTTATCTATGTTTATCTAACTACTCGTATGTTTGTTATATGGTTTAGCTGGTCTATATGCCCATTTCATTTCATCAAAATCTTCAGTAGGCCTTTAATCAAATTTCTTGAAAAAAGCCAAGAAATTTCACATGTTTATGCAAGAACTGCCAAAAAATCCTTGAGAATTACGAAATATACAAACAAAACAAAACAAACCAAATAGCTTCTTTAAAAATGTTTGCTTTATACAGCAAACATTTTATTATTCGATTAGCTGAAACCCGGCGTGTTTCGCTGCACGTATTTAAATTTGAAGAAGTTTAATATAAAGCATATGTTCATGAACTAATATTGAAAAATTTTAATTTTTTTCCCTGAAATAAATACTAAAGTTCTGTGATTATGACGCAATTAACCAAAAACATCGTAATCAATCAAAAAAATTAATTAGAATTTTTTGTTTCTGTAGAAAGTATCACGCCCAGTGGTTCAATCGCTCCCAGTTTTTTGCTGATTATTTTTTTTTTCATTACAAACTCATTTCTATAAAATTAGGAAGATATACAGAAATCAATATTTAATTTATATGTGAGCTACCACGCCCACTTGTTTAATTCGCCTACTTTTTGACTGATGATTTGTACTGGCCATTAAGTTATCCAGACCACATAGCGAGACTTTAATTTTAACAGTTCTCAAGATATAATGAAATCAATATTTAGCTTGTGTGAGAGGTACCACGCCCACTTGTTCAATCCCTCCCAGTTTTTGACTGATGATTTTATTTAACTACAAAGCCATTTGGACCATATTCAGAAACTTTCACTTCAACCGTTCTCAAGATACACAAAAATAATATGGGTGTGGCCACGCCCAGTCGATATTTTTGAAATTTATATAGCCTATAGTTCCATTCAGATATACAGAGAAATAGTGTGACAATTAAAAAAAATTGTTCCGCCGGGTGCCTCCGTAGTCTAGTGCATCAGCATTGGTCTTGTCAATATGGAGATGCGGGTTTGATTCCCGCTTAAACCCTGGGTGTTTCTACAGACAAGCTTAAAAGCTTCGTAGAGTTTGCATTGTCTTTATGAAAAAAAAAAATTAATACCCAAAGCTACATACATACATACAAACATGTCATTTTTAGGTATAAGATTTAAATTTATTTAATTTTTCTAAATCTTTTTACAATAAGCCGACCTTCGCTTGACAATGATTGTTATATGGTTTAAGTTTTCATTTTGTCTTTGAAATGCAAACACAGATAAATAAACGTAATTAATTTTGACTAATGTTGAATAAATGAAAGAATGGTAACGTAATTGTACTAAAAAATTTAATTTTCTATAAGGCTTTTTAAATGCAATCGCTGTGAAGCGAAGGTCGACTATTTGTAAAAAAGGTTTAGAAAAATTAAATAGATTTAGATCGAATAATAATATGTTGCGGAAATGAAATAAATTTTGCCTAGAACTTTATTTTTAGGTTTTATATTTTAAAATATATTTTGGTCTCACTTCTATTTTTATTTTGACCTTTATTAAATTTTTTTTTTTTTTTTTTTTTTTTTTAATTATATTTATTTTTGAGCGATGGTCTTTTTTTATGAAACGTTTTTTTTCAATTATTTATTTTCAATATTTTACTATCAAATAGGTAGCATCGTCAATTGGTAGCGAAATATTGAAAATAAATAATGGAAAAAAACGTTTCATAAAAAAGACCTGCGCTCAAAAATAAATACAATTAAAATATATTTTAAAAATTAAAAAAAAAATACTAAGCATTTGTAAGGAAAATACATTACAAAGTAATACTATGTTCAGACATGCACTTTTAATTGAGATAATTTAAGCAATTTTATTTAGTGTTCACACATATTTTATTTTGTCAATTTGGATTATTCGATTATCATTTAGATGGATCAAATGGGAAAAACACAACGTTTTGAGTTATAATTCGCTGCTCACAGTTACTTATTTTTTTGCTTTCTTTTTTATTTACTATTTTGACATTTGGCTTGCCTTTGCACAGAATTCTTTCCTTTCACTGAACAGACTTCGCAGTAAACGTACTTTTGAGAAGGGTTGCATTTCAAGTTTTACTTAATATTTATAACAATATTGTATTTATTGCGCAATAAATTTATTTACATTTAGTATGACCATTGAGCTCAATAATGGAATTTATTGCAAAAATTTCAATAAAGGTGCATAGCTGAATACCGTACAGGTTGCAGGATTCTATTTGGTGCTAAAAATTGCTAAATTATCTTTATAGATTTTAAGCGATGCAGATTTAGATTTAGTGAGTTACAGAATAAGACTGCTGATTTTTTTAAAAAAAAAGTGGAAAAAACTATGCCTGTTTAATGTATATTCTACAGAAATAGTCGTGACATTTTCTTTTCATGCCTGCCTATTCATTAAAGCAAAGTTCAACGGTGTTTATTTTGAGTTAAATTTGAAATTGTATCGTGTTATTTAGATGTTAGTGAAGTTCGTTTCCTATTCTCTTTCTGGACAAATTGAGTCTTTCAGTTTTGCAACAAAATTAAAAAATGGCATTCTTTTGTTAAGTTTTTCTATCTTTTAATGTCGCCATAACATGAACGAGTATGTATGTATGTATGTATGTATGTATGTATGTATGTATGTATGTATGTTTATAACTCTCTTCTTTAATGACTGTTGAAACTTTTAATATTGAATGGTGAAAATTTGGATTTTTTTCTGTAAATAATTATTCTGTTATTGATTGTCGAAAAATATGTGACCATTTAAGTTCGATTTCTTTAGTCTTTTGTTTTACAACCCCAATCTCAGATCATGTTTTTGTCCTAAGTCCTTTAGTTTAATAAATATTATACCAGCAAAAAAATGTCAATGCCTTCAATATGAATTGGTATTTTCATCACTTGTTTATCACTTCTTTATCTGAATTAATTTTTAATGCCATCTGAAATATTAACAAAATTTTCATTTTTGAAGTCATGGAAAACGCATTTAACTCTGCCGATTAATTCATATGAACAACTGTGCAATTATAATTGTAATTTAAAAAAATTTTTTAAATTTTTACAAGAAGGAACCAATGCTATAACGAAACCAAATCATGGAACAGTCATTAATTCGACGTACTCATTTAAATTACGGTTTGTTTTGTTAAAAGTGTTAAAATCATGCGTTCTTTAGCTAATTATAACAAGTTCATTGGCAATTTATTTATTTATTTATTTACAAACAGAGCATTATTTAAAGTATAAGTAATTCAGCTATTTAAATATAAAGTTCAATTACTCCTTAGAATTTGATTGGTCTCGCAAAAGTCAATTCAAGATGGTAGCATTTATTGAAGATATCACATGCGCGACGAAGAGAATCATTATTATTAGCATAAACAGATGGGAAAGAGTTGAAAATTTCGGTTTGATCTAACGCAAACATGGAATGTTATTTGTCTAAGCTACAAATGCCATTATTGAGCTCAATATTCCATACAGAATGTAAAAAATTAATGGCTCGATTATGGATAGCAACCGCACTGTTGTTCAGTTGCCAGTTGCTAAAAATGATAATGCAGGTAATGCAGATTTACAATGCATTAACTACAGTTGCCTAATTTCAGTACATTTTAGTGCTAGTTCTAGCAATCACAATTTTGTGGTTGCCGCCTCACAACGCAACTGAGGTTCGGTTGCTATCCATAATCGAGCCATAAGTTATTGCGCACTAAGTAGGAAGTTGTTGTAAATATTGAGTAAAAATGCAACCCTTCTCACAAGTATGTTTACTTCGAAGTCTGTTCAGTGAATAGCAATAGCAAGTCAAATGTCAAAACAGTAATTAAAAGAAAGCAAAAAAGAAAAATGATATGAACAGCTGGTTTTTTTTTCCAGCTGTGAAATGCTAATTGAGTAAACTAAATCGAGTAAATTAAATAATGGTGAACACTGAATTAAATTTCTTAAATTATCGCAATTAAAAGCTCATGTCTGGACATACTACTATTCAAAATCTCTTCTTATGGCAATAATAGCAAATAAATAAATATAATCGGCCTTATCACGAGTATCGCAGAGTCGTATAGTTTTTGTGACGAAAACCACTACTTTTTATTTGATACGACTATGATTGTCGTATGCGACAATACTGTATCAAAAAAAGCAACTCTACTCGCAATTCTATTACAATTTTCTTTACCACAAGTGACGTTCATAAACGTCAGATAGGAAAAAAAATATTTTTAAAGATTTTATTAACGACTTAAACAAAAAATAAAATGGATTCGAAGAAAATGTAAGTTATTTTGCAATAAAATGTTTTGTTAACCATTTTAACCGCACTTCAATCAATTTCAGACTAAATATCACTAATTCAAAGCAATTTGACAAGATGATTGAGCTCCTACAGCAAAATCCTAATTTAGCCTGAGGATTTAACAATGGCCCTAATGAAATTAATTTAAAAGTGAAGTGGAACAAAATTGGGGAAAAAAATAAATATTTTGGGTCCACCAATACGTACAGGGGAAGGTTGGATGAAAGTGTGGGCTGATTATAAATTTAAATTGAGGAAAAAGTTAGCTCACAATAAACGAGAATGTTATGCGACAGGTAGTGGATCCTATAAACAATATACTTTATCTGCAACAGAGGAAGCTGCCAGTAATTTGTTGCAGTTGGATTCAATTTTTAATACGAAACCTGCATTTGGAATCACACGCAATGAAATCCACCGTCTTAGTCCAAAAGATATTGCTGAAGAATCTCCATCTATAGAGCAGACTTCAGTTAAAGAAAATGAGCAACCTTCCACCTCAAATTCAACAAAAGAACAACTACCGCAAAAAGAAATGAATGCCAATTTCTCATTGTTACAGCAAGCTTTGTGATATTTGGTATACATGTATATCTTGTTTGTTTTCGAAACTTTGTTGAAATCTTTTCCAGAACATATTTAAATGCTTCTTTGTTTAGCCTAAAGTATCGAATGAATCTTAAAGAAAAAAAGTTCAAATTCATATTTAACTAAAATTAAAAATGGCATTGAAAATATGTTAGACTCTAGTCTCAGCTGTCTTCTCATTGCATTCATTTCACTAATGGTAAATTCTTCTTCATCAGAAGAAGATGAAAATAAAGCCACACTTAACATTTTATCGCAAATATAACGATTAGCAAAAATTATATTTCATAAGAAAATTTAACAACGGCCATTTTGACAAAATCATTAGCAGGCTGATGCTTAGATAATTAAGTTTGTTTAATTTTTTTTGTCACCTTGTCAAATTTAATCTTTTACAAAAATCACCGTTGTCGTAAATTTTACGTGGTGCCAAGAAAAATATAAAACGCCTACTTCTACGATTTCAGTAGCAAATACGATTGCGACACTCATGATAAGGCCGAATAAAAGATATGTTTTTTTTTAAATTTCGCATGACGTAAGTGCGCTATTCACGTTATTTTACAGTTTAGCCAAATGTTGCTTGAATGTTGCCAGCAACATTTCATAGTTTTCTTTCACCCCAATAAACAGCAACATTTTTCTATGAACAATGCTTGTGACTTTTTGTGACATAAATTTAGAGAGCTTTACGGTTAGAGTACTTAAATCAGTATCACGTTTAAAGGTTAATATAAAATATGTATGTTCTCTTTGATTTTAGGCATTCCAGTTCATCTTGTACTTAAGTCGCCTTTATCTTAATAAAATTACGAAACAAACTGTTGCTAATCTGATCATATTAATATCTGTCTTAGTATATATTTAACTGTAGTAATAAAATTAACAGCTTATTAAATAAAAATTATTATAGAAAAGCAAATCGTTTACTGCACACAAATAGTACTGTGCACATATCCATACAATACATGTTAAATACATACTCGTACATGCATGTTAAATTTCACTTTCATTTAAACGGGCTTATAACAAACATTATGCGTTTCAATTCATTATCCTTGTAATCCTTGGCAAATACTGTGCTAAGTAGTTAAACAAACTACTGCAATAAGTTAGTAAACATGACCGTGCCTGGCACACAAACACCCAACGGCGGCTACGCACTATTTCGTAGGAATTATAGAGACAAGACGCGGCAAAGTAAGAACGAAAGCAAAATGAAAACGCAATATTGTTTTAGTTCAACAAGAATTTTATTTTCTTATTTCGGTTTCTTTTTTTTTTTTGCCTCTCAAACTTTTATAACCTTTAGGTATAGTTTTTGTTCTATTTTTATTATCATTGCTGGTGCTTGTAGTTCGTAGAACTACACAACTTAAGCAGCACATACTCGTGTATATATATTTTGCACTAATTGCAGTAAATGAAAAATAATTTCTACTTACAACAAGTCTCGGAACGAAAGGAAGAATGACTGAAATACAATAAGAGTTTTGCGAAGAAATTTTTCTTTAGTTTTCTCTAAGGGGGAAAAAAAATCGTAATACTATTTAAAAGTTAAAAGCAAAAGAAACACAAGCAAAAAAAAATAGAACATTGAACAAAATCTAAGAAATTTTATGACAATACATTCTTTTGTAGCGATAAATTTTTGTTCTAATTAATAGCACGAGAAAAGTATAAAACAATTTTAAAATAACCAAGGACTAGGAGAGACATGTTTGATAAATAGTTTGCAAAAGCGAAGCCTTATTGGATTGAAAACCAAAAATATTCAATAGGTATAATTTAAGTTGAAGGCAAGTTTAAGGATTTCGGATAAATTAATAATTCCTTGTGTTAAGAAGCAAACAACAGTGCAGATTTAATTTTTTGATAGGTTATTTATGACATTCAGTTTAAGTCACAAAAAACAACATTATACAAAAAAATATAAAACAAAATTTTCAATTAAAAATTTTGTAATATCAATTAAAAAATTAGCAATTGATAGTATTAATTAATTAATTAATTAATGGGGCCTGGAAGCACCACGACTACGCAGATCTATTGTCCATAAATTAATAGTATTAATTAAATTATTATTGTTGATTTAATTGAATTAATTTTTAATTAAATTTTTTATAATAAAAGTGAAAAATTTAATTAAATATTTTGTAAATTTCCAAAAAAAAAATTTTAATAGCAAAAAAAATATTTAAATTCAATTCGAATGATTATTGGATATCAATAATGTATAAAGAGTGTTGCACACATTATATGTAGATTAATTTTAAATAAATATAAATATAAGCTGTCTTCAAAAAAAAAAATTATTTATTTGTTGAAGTATTGAGTCCAAAACTTAATTAAAAATTTAATGGTGTTTTCTTTTCTGACAAAAATGTTACATATATGCTACATTTCGTTACTATTTCTGTTCCATTCTAAAAAGTATGTAACATTAAAAAAAGCTATTTCGTTCCTTTCTAAATATGTTGCACAAATAACTGGCAAAATATTCAACATATTTGACCCTCTACTGTCAAGTCGGGGTGATGTACTAACCTTTTTTACATCTTTGTTAAGTACTTTTTTATACAAATAAGAATTATGAAAATTAATATACTCTTCACTTTGACTAGAGTCCACCAGACTTTTGTTAGAGGAAGATTCTGTTTAATTTACTATTTATTTTAATGCAAACTTTTTTGAAAAATTTTTGATTTAAAGTTTTTGCAGTTTGTTCTAAGTAATAGCAGGTGATTAGAAAACAATGTTGCTGACGATTTTTATTGATAAAATGGTGCTAAAAACCGTAGAAACAGTGAAACGCTAAGTATACATTAATGTTAAATCTCAAATATTTTGTACCATTGTGGCAGTAAAAAATGTATCACTTGTTAATGGTAAGGGCAAACTGTAGAAAATGTTATCCAGCGAAAGGGCAACATTTTTGCTCAGAAAGGAAATCACCATAATTGAGTTGATTAAACTTTTGATTGAAAACTTATATTATTTTAATTAAAAGTGTTAATTAAAAACAGCAAAGTAAAATTTTTTTTCTCTGTGCACACATATTAGAGTACCATTCATATAGAGATTTGTGATATTAAAAGATTACGATTTTAGAAGTGAATAGTGTACCGGGCACTGTACTTTGTACAAACACGCGCTGTATATATGTACGACTATGGCTGCAATAAATAAATATTTATGGCCATTTTGACGATTTTCTTTTTCTTTTTAATAAAAAGATTATTTTTTTTTTGTAAATAGTGTAAAACTGGTTTCGAAGCCAGGACTTTTTGGTTCTCTAGTCAACGTGCAGGTTACTTCAATTTTAACATTTGAAAATAAAAATTTACAAAGACATTTTTAATATGATTCTTGTTTCAAAATTGTGCTTTTTTTTCTTTTAATGCAGAATTCTAAAATTATTTTAGCAAACTATTAAGAAAGTTCATTATGGTTCACCCTTTCCGCTGTGAACAATTTCCACAATTCTTTTTGAATATTTTTTTTTGTTTATCTTAGACCAGCACTAAGAAGATGACTCCTACACATGCGAAGCATTGTGCTGGAACTATAGTAAAGGGATAGTAGGAGAAACGACAGGAGGTGAAGCTTAATTAATTATGTTTGCAGCAATTTCGCACGTTCTTTGTTTATACTCGTAGCAATGCTGAAGCTTCCGTTCATTAGCCATTTTTATTATTGTTTTACTTCGCCGGTGCTACACTATACCGACGAAGGAGGGCGTTCTGATGCGATTGTGTATTGCTATCAGCTGAAACCGGTATTTTTCAGTGACCAGTGACTATGCCTTCGCCACTGAAACCTTCCGACAACAACTGACACACATTCTTTTTGCATATGGAAAAATTCCGCTAACATTTTTATTTAATTGGAGCGATAGACATTATTTTTATTGTCTCCCAAGGTTCACTGATATTTATTTTCTGTGAGTGACATAGCTTTAACATCGGTAAGTGCATAAAAATAATTTCTGCCTGCCTTTTCTAAATATGCTTCAGTATGCGGCGTTCTAAAAACCGCGCTGTGGTAGGGTTACCTGCATAACACTGTCAGCTCTTAAACAATTTAGTTCTTTTGTTATTTCTATGAAATCTAAACAACATAAATAATTAATTTATCCAGCAAAAACGCAACTTCCGAAGAAGTGAAGCAGACCTGAAGCAGATTGCGTTCCAGAAGTTGTGCAAATATGGATCATATCAAATGAATTTTGTACCGGCTTGTCCTTGTGACACTTTTTTTTTCGTTTTTGGAGCTATTTCGGTGAGTCGAAAGCAGTTTTTAATATGTCACAAAATTTTATTCTGATGAAGCTCTCTTTCGTGAGTTTCGCTGCTTCCGTGGAGGTATGAAAATAGTCAAATTAATTTTATTAATTTTTTTTTTTTTATCAAATTTAGGACATAACCTAATGCCCATAACAGGGAATCAAGGGCTGAGCGCAAATTTTTTATTTAATTTTTCTTTTCTCTGATTTTCCAGTTTTCGAGGGTTTTGTCTTGCAACACGATTTAAAATGAAGCTTTAACTATTCTTTAAAATATATAGATTGTGAAATCTATCTCCGTTGAATCTCAGAATCCATTAATATTGATCTTTAGCAAAATATTCACATATGGATCACAACATATGGAACACAACAACTTAAATCCTCTGCGCTTAAACGCCTAATTAGTTATTAATTAATTTGATTAAATTTTAATTTAGAAAAAAAAAAAAAAAAATTAATTGCGTTTCGTTTACCAACTTCAAACAAATAAACCATCACAGAAAAAAAGCAAACAAAACAAATCATTAACTTTTAAACAAAAGCACAAAGTTGTCTTTTTTCCTCCCCAATGAATTTATTTAGTCGCTACGTTCTGTTGCTTTTGTTCTGATATTTAAAACTTGTCCCCTTCATTATGCGCAAAACTTCTAACTCTGCTTTAATTAGATTTTTATTTATTTCTTTTTTGCTTTATTTACATTTCGAACGTTAATGCTCTATTGTTTGTAAATTTTTTGTTGACATTATTTCCCGTTTTCTTTTTTTTTTTTCATGGTTTTAATTTAATCCTTTATTGTTTCAGTTAAATTTTTATCCAGAAAAAGCGCAGCTTATGCTTAAGGAATAATAAAAAGAAAAATATTTAAATATTTAAAAGTTATAAATAATTAAAATTGTTTTGTTGACAATTTATATTCATGAATGAATTCAATGAATTTAGTTTAGAAATCAAAACAGTGAATTTTTGTCAATTAAACACTGCAGAGATTTAAATTGTTTTTAATACTATTTGTTATTGTTCGAGGTTTTATTAAAAGTTAGAAAATCAACTGAACAGTGATTTCACAAAATTTTAAATATTGAAAATTTTTAATAGCAAAAAAAAAAAGTATTTGAATACAATTCGAATGTTTATTGGGTATTAATTTCTATGTGTATAAATAAAGAATCGGATAAGCACTTAAATAAAATTAAGCCTTCATTTTTTGTTTATTTCATAGAAAAAAAATTTATTTATTTATGTTTGATTAGGTTGAAACTGAAAATTGATTTGATATCTTTACAGGCAATGAGAATTACATGCGACAAATATTTATTTAGATATAGTGTGGCATGTGTAATTTTTTATGGTGTATAAACACGTGAAATAATTCAAAGATTTTCATTAGAATTTGGGAATTGAGGAGTACATAAAAGATTTCATATTTTGCGTTCTGTCTTTCGTCAGAATGAAAAACACTAACTGACTAACTGAGATGTTTGCCACTAATAGGTGTCCTAGAATACTGTAGTTTCGTTATTTTTAATCAAATTCCAAAATCAAATGAGGCAACAAGTAGCCTCAGCGTGCCATCTATTCCCTGCCATCTTCAAAAATATATGATGAGAACCGGATGTCACAGCATGATGCTGAAGCATCGTACCTCCCTTTGCTAGACTGTCTGCTAGCATGTTATCATCATCGTTGCTTGTCCCACCATATAGCCCACGGTGACATGAGAGTGATACACCAATGTTTCATAATATTTTGTTCTGAATCTTGTGAATTTTCTCTATGTTTGCTAATAACGTAGCAGCTTATAATTGAATGTGTACTACAGCGCTATAACGGTTTTCAGATAGATTTTTACAGCAGCGGTAATATAAATTCGCATGCTGTGGCGGACCTGTGAACAATGTTATATTCCACACATAATGACATCAATAGGTTTTTCAAACGAATAAAAAATTACGCTGATAACTCACACACACTTTGTTTTATTTAAATTTAAAAACAGGAAACGCTTAAGGAAAGATCCTGCATTAAATCATACAAAATGTACCTCAGACTTTTTCAACTTTTAATAATAGTTTTTTTCTTATATACGATCACCAAATGGAGCTTCTGACGCTGTAGGAGTTAGTAGCAACTAACTAACAGAGGCTGTATGGTCTGTATACACAACATGTATAACTGTGGGACCTGTCCCAAAGCTTCGCATGTGTAGGGTTCAAAATAAAAAAAAAGTAAATAAATTGAACCCAAAGGGTTTGTGACCTCTTTCTACCTTCACACCCAGCAATCTATCGACTTTACTTAAAAGCAACTTTCCTGAGTTCCGCGAAACGGCCACCACATGTTCCGTTTAATATTATATTGTTTTCATATTTTCAGTTAATTGATTTGAGATTTTTATAAAACCAAATGCCAGCACCAAAATTCATAGCAGATAAATATTAATGTAAACCCAGTCGTATATCCCATCTAAATAAATGTAACGAACAGTCGCTTAAAAATTCAAAGAGAAATGCCAGTAAATTTGGTGGGAACTCGTGCACTTGCTGTTGTGTAGATTCCCCCCTCTTCATTTAATGTTCCAATAACTTAAGCTGACTTCTATTGATTTACTTGCAAAGAAATGAAACCCCAAAAATTTATAGTCACAAGTTTCTTTTCATCACTTTTTCTACACTTGTTGCAGTTGAAGTTGATAAGCTTAAAAAATAATCCTTAAATTGCTTCATATTTCCATACTTTCATATTTCCATATTTCACTTTATAATAACAACTTCCTGCTAAAAGGAAGTTCAATTGATTAATAGTAAATTTAAAGCTGTTGTGATTTGTTGCACACTTGTTCAAGGTTTCTTGTTTAAAATTTCCCGTTTAAGTTGAAAAACTTTTGAATTTAAAATTTTGCACATTTCTTTTTTTTTTAATAGTTTTCCTATAGTCATGAGTAGATAATTAATTTTTCTGCAAGGATATTATTATTTAATTTTTGCTTTTGTTTTATATTTTTTTTTTTTTTGATTTTATAATTCGACACAAAGAAACACTGCCAGATTTAAATAAATCTTTTTGACGTATAAATACTTAAAACAAAAAACCCAGAAGGGGCTGTAAAGCATAAAATAAAATAATTTTGGTCATACTGATGTGTGTGTGTGTGTGTGTGCCTACCATTTGTTAGGATGAGAGCGTACAAGAAGAAAAGCACGAATCACATGTATTTATGGCGCAACAAAAACACTGTTAATCCTTTAAGTTGTTGACTGACTGGTTGGTTTGCTATTCGGTTAGAATTAATGCTGATGAGTGGAATGTTTATTGTCAGTGAAAACCTCAGGATGTGTTGCTTGTTTGTTTGTTTGTTTGTTTGCTGCTGCTTGAGTGTGCCAGCTTCCGGTTTTAAATTTTAAAAGGAATTACAAGCCAACGGAAACGGATGCCAGAATGTTTGGAAATGTATTTTTCGTTTTATTTTGCATTCCCAATAATTTAAAATTCACATAAAACAATTACACAATTACACACAACTAAAAACTTCCACTTTATATAATGTTTTTTTTTTTATTTTATTTTTTACCTTAAAAAAAATACTTCAATATGAATTTTTATTTAAAAAAAAAAAAACACCATTAAAGTTTTACTTTTTTCTTTGTTATTGGCAAAATATAATTTTTTTTTTCTTTCTTTAAAAAAAGAAAAACTTTAAACACGACCGGCCTTCGAATACGACCCGTTGCCTGCCACTTGTGAATATTAAATGCTGTTTGTAAGATGTTAACGTTTGCTATTATAACTGCCAAAAGCCGAAAATAAATTTTCAGTTATTTTCGTCTGGCTAACGGAAGATCGCACATGTAATACACAACAACAAAAAATTCTGTTAATACCGGTGATGTTAGCAGTTGGCTTGGCCTGCTTGGCCACGAGAGAGAGAGAGAGTGAGTGTAATTGTCTGAAGCAGCGAAACCGAAATGAAAGAGTGTAACGAAATAATGCAAATAAAACCGAAAGTGTTTTACTTATTTACTTTTTTTCCTCTTCATTCATTCATTTATGACAATGACTTAACCACCAAGTACATTTTTATTTTTTTTTGCCAGCTTTTTGTGATCTTGTGCACACGAATTCCACTCCCTCGAGCGTTTTTAAAATCCGGATTGCAAAAGAGCTGAGCAGATCTTACATTCACACTCATTAAATAGTAACAACCTGTTTTAATATTTACATACACGCTTTTTTTACAACGTGCAAATTTTTTTTCCCAAAAACAGCTCATTTAATCAAGTGTAAAATTTACAGGCAAACACATGCATACGTGTACTGAATATCTTAAGTAAATATAAATGCATGTACGTATTTATTTATAAGTATATGTTAATTATTTGTGCGTAGCTACAACATTTTGATGCTGCAAATGGCTTATATTTCAATGAAAAAAAAAAAAGTAAAAACGAAATATGGTTTTTACGTTGCTGATGATTAATTTTGCGTTTGGATGTGACATTCGTCTTTTTTTACTATAATTTTGAAGCTTCAAATTATTTCCAGATATTAAGGCAAATTGCTTTTAACTTATGTATATAAAAAATTAAAAAAAAAAAAAAAAAAAATTAAAGATGAAATGAAGAAAGATGCGGTGCACGGTGACTACTTTGCTCTGACGGCCGGACAGAAATATAAAATTTAGAAAAAATTAAAATAATGACAAAAATGTTTAAGTTTGCAAATAATAGTTAATAATAATTATAATTAATAATTACAATTAATAATTAGTAATAATAAAAAATAGCAAACATTCAGGTACAGAGACGCCTGCAAAGAAACGGTAATGCTTTACAGGCCACCAAAACCACACCCATTACGTCCACACTAGAGAAAAACTTGAACGGTATAAAAGAGCAACTTTAATACGTCAATTAAATGTAAAATTTATTTACAAGTAGTAATATATCATCGATATTTTGAGAATGGCGCAGTCCCAACTTGTCATCAGTGCTCATATTGTTACTTGAAATGCAAAAAGGCCCAAAAACAACTTTATAGCTGATCAAAAACGCAAAAATGTATATTTAATTTCATTCTATTATGTTTGGTTCAGTGTTCATATCGTCACTTGAAATGCAAAAGGGCGTAACTCCAAAAACTCAAAATTGAGTTTAAAATAGATATTGGTACACCGTATCAAGGCACACGTCTTCACAAATTTTTAGCTATCTATTTTTAAAAATAACTAGTTTATTAAAGAAATTGAATTTTTTACTGAGCTTTCGAAATTAATGTATTTCTTGCTGTTGAGAAATACTGAAGCAATGGAAAAATGATACCAGCTTGCTCTTTTAGAGACACAATTTTTAACGTTGTAAATAAACGCATCATTGTATTTGGTTGATATTGCATAAAAAATCATATTTGTAATTAAAACACTTTTCATTTTATTAAGTTTTCTTGTCTCTCCTGTAAAATTGTTAAAAATGATAATAGGCTCTTTTGCATTTTTGGTGACGATATGTCTTACATTTATTATAGCTTCCTTTTAACTGACTCTTTTATATGTAATAAAATTTGAACCTGATACATATGATTAACAGAAAAATAATACGGGAATTATAGTAAAATAAAAGCTAAATTAAATTAACCCTATATCATGTGCATTTTTTAACTAAAACAAAAACTGTTTTAATACTTCAATAATTTTTCTAAATTATACTGACCTGATACAAATCATTAACAGAAATAGAATACGGGAATTACTCAAACATAAACCAATTTTGAACATGAATTTGTCTATATCATGTGCATTTTCTTCTTAAAACACAAACCACTTTGTAAAGCTGTATTATTTGCCAAATTACTTGCAAACTCATTATGTTAAAAGCCTTATTTATTTTCTCTATATCCCCTAATTTCACCCGTTTCTCTACGTCAAAAAAAAATTTACAAATCGAAAATAGATATCACAAAATTCTACTTTCCGAGCGTTAAATTAAACTTCTTTGCGCTATTGTTTCCCTCAAATCGACTGCGTAGCTTAACAGCTTATTTTTTCTTTTCACTTTTGTTTTATTTCATGCCACTGTGCATCGCCAACATTCGCAGGAACAACCTTACACAACATATCTTTTAATGTCGTTCCCATTATTTATGGTCAAATATAAAAACCTTCACAAAGAAATTCACTCTTATGTGCTTTTTGCTCTTGAATAAATATTTGAAAAGGGGGGAAAAAAATAAATGAATAATAAAATTAAAATCCAATGAAACATTAACGCCATAGAAATATTTCAAGCAGTTTCGCTTTCATTTGCATCATCAACGTAAAAAAACATCAAAACAAACACCAACAACAATCCATCAAGCGCGTTGGACAAAATAATTTAATATTTTTTGGGGCTTCAATATTATTCACACCGAAAAGAAAACATAAAAACTGGTTTTAATTTAAGCTTTAACACATAGAGCACAGTAGGCTACACTGCTGCACGACTACAAATGTTCTTGACTGCATATGTGGTCTGCTGTAGTTAAACAGCTGATTGTGGTTTGCTGTAGAAATACATATGTAAATAGTTCAAATACAATTACTTATTCGAAATAAAATGTAAAAAATTAATTCATTTGTTGCTTCTTGATTTATTTAAAATTTTTGTAATTGGTCGAGTTGTTTTTTTTTTAATGAATTGAAATATTTTTCAGCTCTGATCTATTTCTCATTTTTTTTTAGATATTGGCGACACTAAATCTGCTTAAGTCACTCACCAAAAAGAAGAATTAAGTGACGAATTATTAAGCGACAGCCGTAAAGATGGTTATGTAGCCTAAAGTTGTGTTGTAGTCGACGTAATCAGTTTCATATAAGTGTACAGATTGTAGTCGATAGCCTACTGTGGTATATGTGTTTATAGAAAAGAGATACCAGAAAACAGAGAAAGATGTTTGTATTTCTATGCCAAGTCACACACACTCAGCTGATCTTTAAAATTCACATGGAATATATTCCAGAAAATATTTATTATAGCCATGAAGCCGCCGACAAACATAACAGTAATAATAATGATGGTGATGATAATGAAGTTAATGATTTCAATTTTGTTTTTTTGCCCAAATAACTTTTGCTTTCATTTGCTATGCAGTATTTTACGAATGCTTGCAAAGGGACATGTTCAGTGAATTGTTTGTGGGAAAAACTATTTTGTTTTTTTAACAATTGCATTTGAATTTTTATTAGTTTCTTTTTCTAGTTTTTCTGTTTAGCTGTTGTATGAAATAAAATAACTTGTAACATTTTCCCATTTTTTTTCTCTGCTATTAATATGAATTTGTTTTTTCTTTGCCAGTCATTATGACCTCTTTCTGAAGCCGTCTTATAATTGCATTCAAGTTTTATTTTGTTCCATCTGCTTTATGATCAGTGGGTGGTAATTATGCCAACAATTCGTGCCTTCACAAAATATTAGCTGGTAGTAACAGTGACTTCTTTTATTCACCTCTCCAAATGACAAATTAAATCTTCAGAAAGGAATTACAATTTTTTTTTTTTTTTTTTGTATATAAACAACTTTATAGCTGGTCAAAAACGCATAAATGTATATTTAATTTGATTCTATTTATAAAAAAAAAAAGCTCAACCTTCATGTGTTTATATAGAAACTCTCTAAAAGTAAATGAGAATTATATTTGGTGAAGATATTGTTTCGCTAAATTGCTTGATTGTATTTACCAAATTTGTATTGCTTCTTTTAATTCTAATTCTAAGAGAATTATATTTGGGGGATTCCGTTTTCCGTTTTCCGTTTTTGTATCTGGTTAATCTGGTTACCCATCTACCCAGCAAAAAGAAAGTGAATGTGATCACTAAGAGTTTGCTACTTTCATAACTTCTAAAGCACTTCTTTATGTAAATTCTTTTTTAATGCGATGCTAAATGTTAAAAAGATTAACACTTTTGAATACATAGAAAACGCATTCAAGCCTGCCGATTAATTTAACTTTTGTACTTAATAAATTATTTGCAAAAAAAAAATTTTTACTTTATAATAATAATATAATAATAAATAAAGAATAATAAAAAACATTTTTTTTTATAAAAAAGTGTTTTTAATTTATTTATTTTTTCGATATTTCGCTAAAAAAAACTTTTTTATAAAAAAGACCTACATTGCTAATTAATATTATTATCTACATACAATAAAAATAGAAAGTCAAATAAAATGAAGAATTAAAAAAAAAATTTATAAAAATAAGACCTGCATTGCTAAATATTAATTTGTTGCCTACAATAAAAATAGAAGGTCGGTCGAATAAAAAGGAGAATTAACTTTTGTACTTTGCGTTGTATTCATGATGAGCAGTTTTGATAAATGTGAACAAATGCGAAAGCGCAACCAAGTCATGATTAATTCATGGGTTTTAAGCACTCATTTAAATGACAAGTTCTTTTGTTATGTTAAAATCATGTGTTCTTCAGCTAATTGGAACCAGTTCAATTGCAATAGAATCCATGCATTAACTAATTCTTTTTCATGCCTTATTTTGCTGGGTATTACCCAAGTAATGTAGAAAAATGTCGCTAAACACATAATTTACCAAAATTTACTCGTCGCTAGTTATAAAGACATTAACAATTTCTCCTACCTAAAAAATTTCCTACAACAGCAAATTTGCTGTCGTAATTGGATTTTAATTTTCAATTAATCACTAATTTTCCAGCAGAGTTATGAAAAAATTTTATAATTTCCTAAAATATCTTTCTGAATGAAATACTTAAAAAAAACTATAAAATATATACGAAAAAAAATATTAAATAATCTCTTATTATATGCAAATAATAAAATTTGTAAAACAACTTCAAGTTGAAAACTTGTGAGAAGTTTTTAAAACGAAAACACTTAACAACTTAATTTGGTCTGCTTGCTTTTTGTGAGACGATTTATAAAATACATATTCAAATTAACTCCACTATAAAACCGAATACTCTGTTCGAATTTGTAACAAATGTTTAGCAACATCCGATGATTTAATACGGCAAAGGTCAAACCTAAACAATGTTGTCTACTTATATAGGTGTAGAGGTCATCTCCTGAGTGCTGGTCTAAGATAAAAAAAAAATGTAATACATTTTTAAATACTGTGGACTTTTGCAAAAAAAAAAAAAAAATTTCCTGAAGAAGTTAACCGAAGGTTAACGAAATATCGCGATTATATAAAAATAAGAAATAAAAAACCTTAAAGCTTAATTAAATAGATTGTTCAAATAATAAAAAAGGTTAAAAAAACAAGTATTAAGAAAAATTAATCTGAAAATTTAAAATACTTTTAAAATGCCGATAGAACATAATATTAGGATATATTTAAAGAAAAGGAAAATGCATTAAAGATAAGTTATTTTGCTAAATTCAAAACAGATAAAACTTGCATAGAAAATTTATCTAATTAGAAAAAATCTGCAAAATTGTCGTAAGTTTACTTGAGTTGTTTTGTCAAAGGTCCAGAGAAATAATTTATTACTGTTAACACTTTCATGTGAAATACAGTAGAATTTCGTATAAGTAAACGTGCGCAAAAGTTAATTGCTCGGGTAATTTAACCGAATTTCAGCGTCTACATGCCATCCTAAAAAGTAAACTTTTCAATTAACTTTTCTGAGCTGTACTTATAAAAAAGTGTTGAAAAAAATGCCATAATGATGAACTCTATAAAAGACGACAAACTTCGAGAATTTCAATTGGTGATCTCAAATGTGGGTCATAATATTGGCATCAGCATTGATGATATCGACAATTGGAACAGTTAAGATTTGTCAGAAGATAACAATGATTTCCTCCCAGTTTTTAACGATTTTTATTTCTGTGGCTTTTTGCAAGTCCACAGAATGGTTCTGGGCCAATTAGGGTAAAATTTTCTGATCGTTTTGCCATTTCATTACATCTCATACTCCTCATGGCCACGAACCCAGCCCAATATAACGGCATTAAAGTTCCCCAACTCATTGAGAAGGTCCAGCCACCCATATTCATTTTTTGGGGTTATCATGTTTATGTTGCTCAGAAACCTATGAAAGAAGCTGCTGTATATTAGATACTCATGACTGGAGAAGAATTTGAACCCTCTATCTTCGGGACTCTAGTGTCTACACATTAACAGCTCAGTCACTAGCAAGCTTTCCGAAATTTAATAATAATTATTATCATATTTGTAGAATATTTTTACATGCTCAAGCTTTAACAAATTTAGGATTAAATTTGTATGCTGTACTGAATGAATACAGGAAATGCCCATCACTTAAGGGGAGGTTATGAAATAAACTCATTTCGAGCAGCCAGTAACCAACCATCAGCGTTCTTTATCATTCCTTAAGGGGTTTGACTTACAATAATATTTGTATTACTGTAGCAAGAATACCTTGTAGTACAAATAAGCCTTAATCTATACGCACGAGTAGATTTCGATTTCAAACAGATGTGTATTATGGAGCAAATCAACCTTTGAAATGACACGCACGCACGCACACACACACACACACACATACACACACACACATACACAAAGAAGTGCGTGAGTAAAGAAGTTTATTTTTATGTTGGACTGTGTTTCCCAAAGTGCAATATAATTAGCAGGATTGTGTTACAAAATAGTGGGGACATATATATAAGAATTTTTTTCTCGAATATTAGCTGTATCTAAACTGAAGAATTGTCTTAAATATTGAGATCACATGCAATAAACGTCATTCAAATTAGCTGTGTTTTGTTACTCCAAATTGGGCGCCTTCAGGATGCCAATCTTACGAGAAAGCATTCCCGTACTAGAAACTTCCCTCAATGAGAGACTTTTTGAGAGAGTGAGGTTCTTTTTCTTCATGCACGAAACAGACGGTACACAAAGTTAATAAACTATTAGTTTATCAAAATTTTTTATGAACAGTCCGTGCAGATAGGGTACCACAGTAGTCTAGTGAGTAGTGTGCTAGTTTATCAGTGAGGGTTTTAAGTTCGATTCCTAGCAGAGACTCTCTCTGGTCTTTATCACTACAACACGTGAAAGTTTTTTCACAACAGCTATCACAATAGGTCTGTCTGGGTACTTTTCCAATAGTAAATACTCAGTAACATTTTTTGGGAGAGTAAGACCAATTTTACTCAGTCGGCTGAAAATATCTCAAAAAGTACGCAGACAGCATCCAGTGTAATTTTGCAAGAAAACAGCTGATCGATGTGTAAACAATTGAAATAACAAAGCAAAAGAATTATTGAAATATATATTGAATTAAAAATTAAAAATATAAAATATTCTTTAAAAATAATGAAATAAATTTTTAATTATTATCTGTCAGAATTTGCATTGCTTGGCAAATTTCATCTCGCACACTATTTCCACGAGAAACCTGGTCATGATTTAGAAATTCTTCATCAACATCTGGTGCTATCTCGGTTGTAAAGTTTAGGTCATGTTCATTTGCAATGTTGTGTAAAACGCAACACGCTCTAATAAAGTGGTATAATTTTTTAATTCCTCGTAATTTGCAGTAGTACAACTGCCTAAACCACTGTTTTAAAATATCGAACGTATGTTCGATAGGGACAGGACCAGAGCTTAGTTTTATATTAAACTGTATCTGAGCTCTTGTCAGATGTGCGTTATCTTTGTATGGAGTTATCAATTATTTATTGCATGGATAAGCAGAATCGCCCAGCCATTGTTTAATTTGAATTTTTATTTTCATTTCACAAACATTATTTCATACAAACAGTAAATAAAAACAGCTGTTCAAACTAGTTGCAAAATATTGCAAGCAGAAATTTCTCCAACAACATTTTGCAAGTTCTCTAACTTCCGACTGTCAAAAAATTCTCTTTTTGGCTCTCTCGCTGCAAGAGATTTGGTGTGGGGAGCCATTTCCTACTTTGGTATGAGCGAAAATTACTTATGTATGTCAACGTTTGCATACCAGCAAGTTGTGGTGTAGTTTAAGAACCTCTGGCTTATAGAAATATTGCGAAATAATATGCGTGACATACCTTTTGGATTTCTTGCATTGTGTATATATTTCTTTATTATCTCTTCATTCCTTAATCGCATAAAATACAGACTAAGAAATATAGTTCACTACATTGGGGAAATTACTGTGTGGTATGCCACAATAAAACACAGAAATTGTTTTTATTTAAAACGTTTGCTAAAAATGGTAATTCAAGTAATTTCCATAGATCCTGCTTTATCTTCAGTTGCCAAATTCCTGTGCTTTTCTGGCGAATTTAAGAATGTAAACGGCGGCTCACAAATATGTGCAATTGCACAAAGGGCAATTTTAAGAGCTTTCATATATAAGTATATGTTGTCAAGTTTCATTTATATGTGCCAATTATGCTCGCCACTGTTTTTATTTCCTGTGTGTTTAACAGGTGCAGGATGCCCCTTGTCATATGAAATTTCTTTGGGTTTCTTTCTTTAGCTTAAAAAATTCAATGCATATTCTCAGCTCCTTTAAGCAATTTTAATAGACAGCATAAATAAATAGAAATATAAATATATGTTTTGCATTTATTAGAACTGAAATTTTACGCAATTATTTATTCATATAAACAAATTGTTTGAATATCAACTAAAATAATTTCTTTATGGGGTCATCTTTGGTATGTCTTTGTTTTTTTTTTTTTGCTGTGACATGGCAATGGCACGTCACTTTTTGACTAACAAAAATTTCATCTTTTGTTCTCTATTATTTTGAAATGAATTCGTGACGTTGTTCCTCTACAAATGTTCCTCATCAATTATTGTGGCTTTAAGCATATGAACGCAAACATTTATAAGCTTTAAAGTATATTATGGTAAGTGCATATTATTAAGAGAGTGAAATGGTGAAGGATGGCTCAAATTCATACACATACTCGTATTTACAGTATATGAACTCTTTCTACATACAGTAATAATGTTTAATAAAATAAATAAATTAAATAAACGATAGGGTTTTTGGTTAAGCATTTATTAAAAAAGTATGAAAAAAATTAAATATAAAAATAAATGTTAGAAATTTGAACTTTTTTTGATTTTTTTTTTTGTTAATTTTGAAAACAATCGTTTATGTTTTCCACAACGTGAATGTCAAAATTTGTTTACATTTGATGTACACCAACATTATTTTTACTCATTTGTTTAGTTTGAGAGAGGGCGCAAATAAAATTGTTACATATTTCTCTATTTACAAAAGCAATTCATTCATACGTGAACAGCGTTACCATTTTTCAAGTTTTCCTCTAGTTTTCAAGGTTTTTGAAATGCCAAAAATTTTTTAAGTTCAAAAAGAAGTTTTTTTTTGAAATTCATTCAACGTTTCAAGTTTTGTTTATTAATTTTTAATTTACAGATATATGAGGAAAATATTATTTGTTGTTGCCATTTAATGTAAAGGATTTTATAATTTTCCTGTATTAAATGTGTCTATTACCTCTTTAATAGAATTGTGCTGTATAGTTTTTTATGCCTGTCTTTTTCTTCTAAAAAGTTTGCTATTTGAAAAAAACATGCATAAATATTTAAAGACAAACGCTAAAGATAATGGAATATTTTTAGTTTTTGGCGTTATTAGTTTTAAGCAGCAATACAAGTAGAACAAATAGCTGAGAATACGCTACAGACACATCGGAGGGTCCAACAAAAGCTTAAAAATGGGCATCTGCTCAAAATCGTGGGACGAATAAGTTTGTTGTTCTTGTTCTACTTTTTTCTGTTTATATTATTTTGAATGAAAATTAATTCCAAATATATACACGGTGGGTAATCACCCGATGTCTTTTTGCTGTAATTTTGTTTAATAAAAACCTTTGGATCTGCATGTACGGTCATCAACCCTGGCGGCGGTCACTTAGCCCATAGTGCCAAAATTTGTCTTAAAAAAAAAACAGCAAAAGATTTTGGGGTGATTACTTATGCCCCGGGTGTTTACTTTTGGCCCACCCTGTATTTCTGTGTTTTTTTTTTCCTTATTTATGACACTCTTGAGGAAAACAGTTTTGTAGAAAAATCAATTTTTTTTTTTTTTTTTTTAAATAAAGTTTTTTTGAAAAAATATATGGTAACGCTGTACGTGAACAAAATTTTTGGTTTTCTTTTTGCTATTGCTAATGAAATTTTTTTTTTTTTTAATCTTGGAGCAGTGCTCAGGGGCTATCCCCTACATATGCAATGCATTTGACTAGAACTAGATAGAGGGAGGGATAGGGTAGAGCATAGAGAGGTGGTGAAGAAAGTGGCAGGAAGATAGAGCTTAATTCTTGCACAACTCTGCAGTTGCGTGTTAATTATAAAGCAAAGTTGCGGCGTCTCTGATGTTTTTTTTTTGACGCATTTTTTTTAAGCTAAGCGGAGCCATTTTATTTATTATTTTAATTCGCCGACGTTTTATAGCTCAAATACCGAAGAAGTAGGGTTGCTGTAGCACAGCAAACTCAGAACAAACTTTTTCTGATTTGACCTGGCTGGGAATCGAACCTGGGCCTGTCTGGTTGCAGAGCCCACACGCTGACTACTTGCCATCAGCACCCAATGTCATTGACATTTTCATTGTGTTTTACACAAACGAAATGTCTGTTGTTTTGTTGTAGAGTTGCGACTACTTGGTAAATACAGTGAAACCTCTCATAAGCGGACACTCACCGTAGCGGTATTTTTGTCCGCTTGTGAGAGATGTCCGCTTTTAAGGGGTACACATTTATTATTTTCAATATTTTATTTATGTTGTAATCCTAAACTTGTGATTTGTGGTTAACAAAATTTATTCAGATTTGAATTAAATCGGGTTAATTTTTAGTCGTTGAATTTCTAAATGATTTTAAATGTTTTTGATGTGCTGGAATGCGACAAAGTCTTCTATAGCAAAATGCTTCAAACGGGCAATTTCTTTTAATACTTCATCACAAGCACATATTTATGAAATAAGTAAAAATAATTTAAATTTGTTTTAGTAATTGACAACATAATTTTGTGTAGCATTTTTTGTCGCTCTAAAGCCGACAACACGAGCTAAGCCAACAATTTCTTCATATAAACAGCGATTTCTATGCCATGTTCAACACATGAGTCAGTACATACGTGACGATAACAGAAGAATTACAAATTTCAAAACGGCTTGTCAAGCATGGGAGAAATATATGTGTTTGTGCAAGCCTGTCGTGTAGTCGAAAAAACTTTAGATATTTCAACTGATATTTTGAAAGGCGAATTTATATTTAAAATCAAAGCTTCTGTCTATTTATGAGAGACCTTTTGAGCACAATTTTGTAAAATTTAGTGCCCGCGTCCGGTTATTAGAGTGTCTGACTAAGGGAATACATTTTGTATGAAAATAGTCATGAAAAGCTCGGTTCTACAAAGCTTGTTCGTTTATGGGAGTGTCCATTAGGAGAGGTTTCACTGTATACTTTGGTCAGAAAATCTTAAATTTTATTTTTGTTTTGAACGTAATTAAGCGTACCATCGACATCAGATGACATGATGGGCAAGTGAGTAATTCTTAAAATATTTATTACGGTTCCAAAAATACAAGCAACCAATAAAACAGAATTTATCACAGCAGCAGCTGCAGGAGCTTAAATTAATAACATTTAGATTTGGCAATTGATTGTTTCCTCGATTTAATTGCAGATGAAATAAATAATTTAGAAAATACCATCATCTCTAAAAGAGGAGAAACGTGTCGCAGAGAAAAGTTTTTCCAAAACATGTTGTTTAAATAATTAAATATCTCCTCCAATGGGATACAATCGCACTGCAGCAGCAATCCCAATGTACGAGTAGACAAAAATATTTATGAACTGTGTTCATGAGAAACCCTTATACTGCGATAAATACAAACTTTCTTTTCAGACTCATTAGCTTTGCAGTGCAGCAAGTACCATCATCATTTACGTTTTGTTTTGTGCTTAAAAAACTTATTAAACAGCATTATTTCCTTATTCGTTTTCGTGGAGTTTTTTTTTTCCTATACATTTTCACCTGTTTTTATCCATAAAACATTTAGCATTTTGCTTTTCTAAGTGTAGAAAACATTTATAATGTGTATTTAGTGCTATTGAGATTTGTATGCAGTACTGCTACATTTCGAAAGGTTGGTCTAACATGCAACCGCTCTTGTTGGTAACTGAAAAATTAAAAAATAATAAATTCTAAAATGGAGAAATGGAAAATGGAGACAACCATGTTGAATTATGTACTCGAACTATCTGCAATGTTCTACTGCAAATGAAAGCATTTTTAGAATAATATGCATATTAGTGGGTTAAAGGTAACATATTTAAAGTGTTTCGCACTCGCTGTTATTGGACATTAAAAATAAAGTATGTGACGATGGGTGAAGAGACTTATCGGTGACAGTGCGGTAGCCAACTCTGCTGACTAGCTGCGGCAACTGATGACAGATGGTGTATAGAGTCAAGCTGGAAATTCGTGTTGGACCATACTGCGTGCCTAAGTCGGAAAACTGTAGTTGTGGTCATTTGATTTTGGCTTCTTAGAAGCTGTGATTAAAAACTAAATTAAGGCTGGGAGAGGAGTATTTGGCCAATCTCGGGACACATCGACACAAGTCTACGCTTGTGTTCAGATACAAGTCCGTACTTCTTCAGGTACTGTTGCTAACGGAAAGTACTTGAAGTGGGTGTGTGTCGGGTGGTTATCTAGCTTAACTCTTTGCATCCGCAAACGATTAAAAACATCACCAGGATGAATTTTTCTTTCTTCCAAGTCTAAGCCCGAAACAGATTTGGCCATACCACGACTCTTGATGACGAGTGGAATGGCTCTTAAGCCCAATGTTTAATGAATGCTAAATGAAATTTTTTTTTTATAAAATTATTATTTTTTTATTTTATTTATTTATTTAAATAATTTTTTTTTAATATATTAACTGAATTTATTTTGGGAATATCTCTTTATATATGATTCTAATTTTAAAATTGTGCTTTTTCCCCTAAAAAATATATGTCAAATTTATTTTACATTAAATTAAATAAAATTAGGAAAAAAACACTGATGAGCTAAGTAAGTATTGGCGAAATATTACTATATATGGATATGCTTTCCTCCTCAGTTATTGAGTTTACTTTTGTAAAAAAATACTTAATGAGAATATCATAAAGTATGTAATAATAAATTTAACATATATTTTTAAGGGAACGAGCACAATTTTAAGTGCACCAAATTTTAACGCGATTGCTCCACAAATAGCAAAGTTAAGCTCGTTTATATTTTAAAATCTGTTAAAAACCATGTGGAAGGAGCAGCATAATTAAAAAAGTAGGCATAAAGGTGGGCGTGATTAAAAAAAAAAATAGCCTATAATTCATTCCAGGAGGGTCCCAATTATATGATGTGAAGATTTCAGGAAGGTCTGTTCAGCGGTTTGGGCTACTATAAGGTACAAACAAACACACATTCTGCTTTATATATATATATATATATATATATATATATATATATATATATATATAGATAAGAAGAAGATAAGTGATTATTAGCAATCAGTATTTACTCGAATCTTTTTAGGGTTTCTAGTTCATGAACTTGTCTTGTCAATATGGAGGTGCGGTTTAAACCCTGTATGTTTCTACAGACAATGTTAAGAGCTTCGTAGAATTTGTATTGTCATAAGAAAAAAAATTAAAACTAAGAAGATGCTTCCACATACAACTTTTGAACACTCCGTCTCCCTTTTTCCTCAAAAATAAAAAAATAAATAATAATAATTCGTATGGAAAGTGAAGGAATTCAAATGGAGTAGACTTAACGGAAGCAATATCTAGAAAAAAATATATCTACACATCCGTTCGAGCTTTCTTTGTCCTCGTATTTGTAAATGAAGTAAAGTCATGAAATAATTTATCAGCCCGTAACATTTCAATTCGCAAAAAAAATTACAAATTACAAGTGCACGAATAAAAATTTTCAGGTTAACGAAATATTGCGATTATATAAAAATAAGAAATTAAAAACCTTAAAGCTTAATTAAATAGATTGTGCGAAACAAAAAATTAAACAATTAACCCCTACTCTCTGACGCAATAAATTAAAATACTTGATTATTGGGCCACCTACGGCACTGCAGTAGGGTGTACAACGGCATGTCCATCACATTTTAAACATTTGTAAATTTACAATGAAACATATTTTTTTTTTTTTTTTTTTTTTTTTTTTATTTATGTACCTTTAATTTTCATTTTAAAAGCTCTTTTTTGCAACCTGTATAACCGAGTAAAAAAAAACCTTGTTTAGTTTGCTTCCCAAAAAAAAAACAAAAAACTATTTTAACCTTGCGCCCATACACAAACACATCACAGCAGAAGAAGAAATAAAAAAAAAAACCAGAAGATTTATTGCCTTTTAAATCCATTGAAAGGGAAAAGATGTGGTTGCGTAAAGTGCATAAGAATACACCAAAGAAAAAAAATATTAGTAGTAGGGCAAACAGAGCAAATGCAAGATGATGCTGCTGCTCATAGAAATAATATTTATAAATTGACAATATTAAATTAATACAGAAAGAATGAAGTTAAAATTACTTAAGCAAGAATTTTAATTTAGGCTACCGTCTTTTGATTAATCCCAATATATTTTTGTGAGTGTATGGTTTTCCAAACGAGAAAACTATATCTGAAATTAGTAATAAAAAATAAATCCACAGCGGTACTGTGTTATATTTAACAGACACTTTCTTCCATTTGTTACAAAATACAAAAGAATTTCCACAAAATAATATCATGTGTGCTTTTCTTTTTTTTCTTTCTTTAATTTTTAATGCTTATGCCTGGCATTTCGCAGCCAAGGGCTTGACGTTTTTCTTTTGCTTAACTATTTTTGGCCCTTTTGTGTAGCTGCTGTCAGTGTAATTTAGTCCTACAAAAACTGCAATTCTTGCCAAGGTGAAGCCGCTATGTAACAAAAAAGAAAACTAAATATATAAGAAATGAACAAGCAGCAGAATTATCTCAAGTACATTTAAGTTAATAAGTTAGTTGTGTGTTTGAATGTTAGTTAGACCTTAAATTGATGCACTGCTGCTGCTGCTGCTGCATCACGAAAACTTTAAGGTCTTGTTTTTTGCCAGTGAGACAGTTGTTTTTTATGCACTTGATATCGAGCCAAATTATATTCACACACACAAGGGATATTTAAGTTCAAAATGTAAGTGTAAATAAAGCAGCTCGTTTATGGTTGGCCGGCCATATTAAACAGTAAAATTTAAGAAAATGCTTTTTGGTGCGGACTTTTCAGTGAATATTTTCGTTATCAGAAAATAAGCCAGAATTTGAAATGCATCTATTCAGTATTCCAGTTCCAGCACAATGCATCGCATGTGTAGGGCTCATCCCCTGAGTGCTGGTCTAAAATAAAACATAAAAAAAATCACTATGGGTTTTTTATATTTTACAATCTAGATAATATACGACGCAGTACGTCCAAATAATAACATTTTATTTTGTTCATCTGTGTCTTTCCAAAAATGTAACTCAAATCACCAACTAATTTGTGTTTTTATATGACATATGGACGCTATAAACATGGTACGAAATTTTTTTTTTATTGAATAAACATGTGATACATTGTACTGTAAGTTGTAAATTATTTGAAATTTTAAAATGTTGTTATTCATTTAGCATATTGTAAAGAGGAAAGAAAAATAAAGTCTTCCATTTACAAGAAATAAGAATTAGAATCCCCCGCCCCCCTTCATTTAAAACATTTGGCGAACAGAAAACGAAATAAGGCCTATTCTTTATTGAGAAAATTCAAAAACTTTTACAACCAACTTGTGAAAAGTTTAATTAAAATCGCAATAATTCAAAAGTATTGTTGGCACAACAACATGCTGCACTGCAAATTTTATTAAAACTCTCAACACATTATTTTTCCACTTCCTGTATCAATTTTATTACGCTGTAAATATTTAAAACCAATATTAGTTACGTCTAACCAACATATTTCAGGCCAAATTTTAATTTCTCTGAAAGCAAAATTAACTGAAAAGCTTAAATTTTAGTGCAAAAAAACAAAAACATATACCGGCTTTAAGCAAGCAAAATTTTACGGCCTGCTCTTAATTTTTTAAGTTTTATTTTAAAGTACCAATCACTGTGCATATGAATGTGTATGCGTGGATTTTTGAAATCCATACAGCTTCTTGTATTGTTTTCCTTGAATATTTTGCCATCGAAAATATATATTTAAGCACTGTTATTGTGTTTATAAAAAAATATTTGCACTTTCGCCAAATATTCCACATGCAAATTCAGATTTGAAAGATTATTTACCGGGGAGAGCGAGCTTGTTTATATTTGATGTATTTATGTGTTTGTGTTCAATTATCCAACGTGAAAGGTAAATGTTACGAGTGTGCGTTAGCGAACTGATTTAGGTAAATAAATATGTATGTATGTATAAGACAGGGGTGGCCATACTACACTAAGTTCGGGGGCCGCGTTTACGACTTTATATTTTAATCTGCTTAAAAATTTAGACATGCACTTCAAAAGGATCAATTATTTTTTCTTTATTTTGCTGTACACTTCGGACATCTGAATCGCTGCTTAGATCTTTCACGAGTCAAACACGTCGCTGTGATAAGTATTGAACTTTAATGTATAGAATTACTAAGCGAGCCAAAATGACGTATGACTTACGTATGACGTATGAATTACGTATAGAAATGGTATTTCGAAGTTAGAATTAAGTTTTCTTGAGTATACGATGAAGTTATTTTGTTTTTGTTTCTTTTTTTTTATATTCTCTACATCCTTAATTCTGATGTCTATTATTTTTCTTTTTTATATTTTTTGATATTTCTAAAATGTACTCCAGATTAATTGCTTTATTCGAAACAAATAAATAAATAAAGGCAATAGATAGAATTAAAATCATGCCTGAATTTCATAAGATTATTGGGGGTGCTGATGGCGCGTAGTCAGCGTGTTGGCTCTGCAACCAGAAAGACCCAGGTTCGATTCCCAGCCACGTCAAATCAGAAAAAAATTTTTTCTGAGTTTTCTGTGCTACAGCACCCTCCTTCGTTGGTATTTGAGCAATAAAACGTCGGCGAATTAAAATAATAAAAAAAATGGCTCCATTGGCTTAAAAATAATGCGTCAAAAAAAAAACCATCAGAGACGCCGCAACTTTGCTTTATAATTAACACGCAACTGCAGAGTTGTGCAAGAATTAAGCTCTATCTTCCTGCCACTTTCACCACCTCTCTATGCTCTACCCTATCGCTCCCTCTATCTAGTTCCAGTCAAATGCATCGCATATGCAGGGGATAGCCCCTGAGCACTGGTCCAAGATATTTAAAAAAAAAATGTTTATCTATCCAGGGTTGAAGAACCTTTTATTAATTTTTTTTTCTCTTGGACCAGCACTCAGGAGATGACCCCTACACATGCGATGCATTGTGCTGGAACAAGAGAAAAGGGATAGTAGGAGAAATGACAGGAGATGAAGCTTCACTAGCTACAACTCTGCTTTTGCATGTTCTTTGTTTTTGTGTAACGTTTCTGATGGCAAGGAGACGTATTAAATTTTGAAGCTTCGTTTTTAGTAGCCATTTTTTTTTAGTAATTATTTTACTTCGCCGGTGCTAGACAATACCGACGAAGAAGGGCGTTCTGATGTGCCTGTGGATTGGATACAGCTGAAGCCGTTACTGTTCAGTGACCAGTGACTATCCCTTCGCCACTGAAACCTTGCGACAACAACTGACACAAAGTCACACACAAATGCACATCAGAAAAAATGCAAGATGTTTTTATGAGTCTGAAACTGGGGTTGAACCCAGGAAAAATTTTCGTTTTGTAGTCAACGTGTAGACTACTTCGACCAAATGTTATTTCTGTTATCCTGTGTTTTATTTTTACAATAAAATTCTTATTTTCATAAAAATCTATTAATAGAGCTTTAAAGGCATTAAAAACGTGTTGGTAAATGTGAAGGTAGTGTAATATGTTTTTTTTTTTTTGTGGAATATTGCATTTCAATTAACAAATAGCAACACACATAATCGTGGTTGGCTTACAGCTACAAAATATAATTTGATTTTCATATTAAATGTCAATGCTGACCACAAAAATTGACCCCCCACACAAGCTCTGCTGATTGTAGCAAAGTTAGCAAGAAAGCAAAATAACAAGTAACTACATTGCAGGCTTAATTTTATATTTCAAAATACAATTTCATACTATTAGCAAGTTTCTATTTTAGCTATGATAGTATACAAATTGGTAGAGAGCAGTTGTCATCATTGGTCGTGTCGAACTAGAGATAGCCCTTTTTTGGGCAAATTCATCCTTATATTCAATAACATACTACATATTGTGTGCACTACTAAAAACTATGTCGTGTAATGGACCTGAACGGTGTTCACGGTAGAATAAGTTCGAAACTATTTAAAACTCTGCCTCGGCGAAATTAAAAAAAAAATTCACATTTTCTACGTTAAGCCATCCGTATAGATAATCAGTTTTCTAAAATGATTTGCGAATTTATGTTTAACGATATGAGTATTCAGTGATAGTATTTGAAAGTTAGCATTATTTTTGTTTTTATTGCACTTCTTTGGCCATTCGGCAATCAAAAATTTCTTTGCGCTAGAAAAACCACCAATTTGTTATCGCAATGTGAGCGACTGAAACGTGAAAGTGATACTGCAGCTGTGATAAGGTTTAACACGTGTAACAACTGGCCAGCGTTATTTCCTCCAATTGTCACGAATTCAATGACAAACTTAGCATGATGAGCATAACCGTTTCTATTGCCTATTAAAAGCAGCATTTCATGTACTGCCAACTGTGATAGAAAATTTTTCCTTTGACCTTTTCAATTGCCGTTACTGTTCACATAGTCACATGATGTTGCTTCTATTGATGTCACGGACAATAGTGGTGTCGATAATTATGTTGCTGTTAAGCATGATGATGGCTATTGACCTGTGGTGTTTAACGCTCCACCTAAAATGACGACATGATATTGCTTTCATTATCACGTACTGAAATGCGTAAAACAATGCAACGTTCGTTCGTTGCAATGTTACGAGATCATTTGCATAACAAGCTGTTTTCTTTTAACCAGCGCCTTTTTTTCGACAACTCTTTTTATGTTGTACGAGTATTTTTAAACAGAAAATGCTATTGCTGGCTGGGGTGACATGATGGCTGCATTACACTGCTGCACTGCTAAATATTTGATGTTGCATATTGAAACAATGCAATAAAAAATGCTTTAAAATTTAACTCAAAATATTGTTATTATTTCTTGACACTTTTAGGAGGCCATAAATAAACATTTTTTTTTTTATTGTTATGAGTTACGTATTACGTTAGAGAAAACATTTGATGGAATTTGTGTTTAAATTAATATTGACAAATAGTTATTTCTGAAATGTGTATTTGTAGTGGGTTTGGTGCAGCATATTGTTTACAGTATGAGGGTGGCGATGGTCGAAGTATTCTACACGTTGACTACAAAACGAAAAATTTTCCTGGGTGCAACCCCTGGGTCAGACTCATAAGAACATCTCGCATTTTCTCTGATGTGCATTTCTGTGTCTTTGTTCAGTTGTTGTCGGAAAGTTTCAGTGGCAAAGGCATAGTCACTGGTCACTGAACAGTGACTGCTTCTGCTGTATCCAATTTACAGGCACATCAGATTGCCCTCCTTCGTCGGTATTTTGTAGCACCAGCAAAGTAAAATAATTATTAAAAAAGGTACTAAAAAAACGAAGCTTCAAAATTTAATACGTCTCCTCGACATCGGAGACGCTACAGCACTCCTGTAAAAACAAATAACGTACAAAAGCAGAGTTTGTAAGATAGTGCAGCTTCACCTCCTATCATTTCTCATACTAGCCCTTTCCTATAGTTCCAGCACAATGCATCGCATGTGTAGGGGTCATCTCCTGAGTGCTGGTCCAAGAAAAAAAAAAAAAAACTTTGCCTTTGTTTTATTTTTAATTAACACCTTTAATTAGATTATAATATATTTTTTCAATTAAAATTTTAATCGATTCAATTAAATTTTTAATTACTCTTTGGAGTCAATATTTAAATCAATAAATAATAAATTGTTTTCCTATTAAATTTTTTTTTAAAATTTTCCAAATATGTAATTAAATTTTTTTTTATTTTATTATTATTAAATATTTAATTCAAAACTAATTGAATTAAATCAACAATAATAATTTACTTGATGCTATTAATTTTATTAATTAATTAAAGGTGAAAATCTAATTAATTTTTCAATTGATATTCATTGATATTGAAATGTTTAATTAAAATATTTAATTGTTATTATTAAACATTTAATTGAAATTAATTCAACAATAACAATTTTTTTGATACTATTTATTTCTTGATTGATATTACAAAATGTTAAATTAAAATTTTTAATTGTTATTATTAAATATTTAATTGATAATTAATTTAATTAAGTCAGCAATAATAATTTACTTGATGCTATGTATTAATTTCTTTATATGAGCATATCTACTTAATTTTTTAATTGATATTACAAAATGTTTAATTAAAATTTTATTTTATTTTTTTCGGTGTTTTTTTTTTTAAACTAACTAACTAAAAGTATTTTAGAAATATTTTTAATAAATCGACTTAATTTAAAGTCGAATGAATGAGTGTGACTTTGTCGGTGGCTCCAAATTCTTATCTTTCTAAGCTAAGGAACTTTTTAGAAAGACTTAATACCAGCCATTTCGTTCCGGTCTTACCCTATGTAGGACACAGTTCAGATAATTATTATGTGCTTTATGTCAGCCTTTTAGAATCTAAAACTGAGGTTAGGCCTGGTAAACACACATCTCTGTCCCCTTCCTAAACCGAAAATTCATATTTCCTGCCCCTTCCTCACTCGACTTTTAACTTCAAAAGTTAAAAATAAACTCGTAAAGTTGTTCATATTTTTTGTCTGAATATTTTATTGTAAATATTATTTTTGACAAACTTAAGTTGTTGATTGAGTAGTTGGTGCGTTGCCCCTCCAAGCAGTGAATACTCGATGAAATACCCAGTCACACCGAACATTACTCAATTGTGTCTGTGCTGACAGCATTCAATCCCTTTCCCACTAGTTCCTGTACAAGAAAATAAAAACGTCTCCCGTTTTAATTTTATCATTATTTTTTTTTAGCTATAAAGCGACTGTAGCCGCGGCAATGTGCTCATTGTTTGGAAAAATATTGCATTTGGTGCCACTTTAGCATTCTATAACCATTGAGTGTGGTATACAGTTGGCTAAAATAATATTCATGAGCGCTAATCCACTGTGCATTATTAAATCGTTCGAATGCGAAAGATAATTTTCTATTTCTTTCTGCACGTATGTTTGCATGTTCTGTATGTTCTGCATTAATTCCATTATTGTCGCTGGCAGAAATTCCAAATAATGTTATTTTTTATAACTCTGTCTTCTTATCACCAAAACAACACCATGTTTTATTTAGTATTTTTTTTTTTCAATTTACAAGTCTAAAAAATTTGCCACCGCCTCATGTAGTCATATAGAAAATATGTATTTCTGAATTGTTGCGTGCGAACTCACTCGCATATAAAGAAAAAAAAAATGCTAATGAACTAAAGAAAATTCTAATGATATGAAATCGAAAGACTTAATGACATCTTTGGCAATATTAAGCTGAAATGAGAAATATATATAAGCGTTAAAATTCCAAATTCCAAATTCCAAATATTTAATAATTTCGATAATAAGAAATAGCTGCTTTATGCGAATACTTGGGGCTAAACATAAATAAATAAATTATGCAAATATTTATTTTATGAATAATAATTTTAATGAAGTATGTGTATGATCTTTGCTCCGCATAACGAATACAGTCTCACTCGTATGTTAAACTGTGTTATACAGCCGCCTCCTGCCTATTGAATACATCGACTTTGTTTAATATTTTCTATAAAATTGATTACACACTTTTCACGTTTTTCTTAAGTCATGGTCAGCTGAGGCAAATTTATGGTATATTTTGTTTCAAAATAATATATAATTGTCAGATATTACCAGATATTGCTAGAAAAATTGTCATAAAATGTTTAACAACAGTGTGAATTACAATTTTTATCTGGCTATATTGTCATAAAAAGTATTGCTAGTATATTGTACGACAATAATATTGTCAGGCATCTAATAATCGTGAGAACACCCGCCATTTCCATTAACAGTTAAATTCCAGATATTGTACAGTAATTTCTTACTGGCAAATGTGCTTAATTTATGTTGAGGTTATGCGACACAAACCGCAACGACGCACATCGATTAATTTTTTTATTTATAAAAATGGTCTGAGTTTTAGGTGATTGGTTCCAGAATTTCCATATTTTGCAAATAAAATTCTCTGTTCGATTTTATATAATCAAATGTTAGTTCAATCAATTTTCATTGTCCTTTTTATGACACTGTATTAGTGCTCTGTGACCATGTATTTGAATAGAAGCAAAATGAGTTACTATATAAACGCTGGTCTTAAAAGGAGTCTTTGTACTTCGATGGTCTGTTCTAGCAAGTTTTGTCAAAATGAAAGCTACTGGCACTCTACCAATTGCGTAGTTGGCAAAAATTCTGAATTTTTCGTGATCAAAGCGGCTTCCGCTGAGCTTTGTATTGTTTGTATGTTTTCCGGACATCACGACGGACTGTCTTCTATATTGCGTGTGGCAATCAGTGCATTTTGAAGTTTTCAGGAAGTGACCACCACTATGACAACTCTCGTTGAGAGTGCTTATTATTCCTACTTTTTGATTAGAGTGTGAATCATTTCCAATTAAATCTTTACATAGATCATTTATGTAGGTGGAAAGCGGATTGAATAAAATTTATAAAAGGCAAAGCGAAACGACGTAAATAGGACAGACGCAAAGAGGGGGGGTGGGGGCTCTAATGTACTCAACTAAAAAACTACTGAACTAAAAAAATTATTGTAATAAGAAAATTTCATGAAAGCAACATTTTTAGGGCTAGAAAATTCTGAAATTTTGCGTATAAAACGACCCAGAAAAAAAGTCATGTGCAAGAAATAGTTGTTTTGCATGGATTCTATCGCAAATGAACTAGTTTACTCAGCGGAAGAATGCATGATTTTAACACTGGGGTGTTATTCACAAGCACGTGTTCATATTTAAGAAAACTACTCATGATTTCATTGAGTGCTTGGAACCCATGAATATGACATTTAACAAAACAGTTCGTAATTTAGATGAGTGGTTGGAAGCCATGCACATTCCATGATTTGTTTACGTTTTAGCATGTGTTCAGTTTTTCCGAAATAACTCGCCAGGAATACAACGCAAATTACAAAAATTTAATTACAACTCCTTAGTTGTTCATATGAATTAATCAGCGTTTTCCATGAGTTCAAAAATAATAAAAAAATGACATTTCAGATGACTTTAAAAAACAATTCAGATAAAGAAGTACTTAAAAATTTATGACATGACCAATTCATGGTGAATACATTCACATTTTTTTTCCTGGGGATTTATAAAATTTTTTTATACCTCAATAAATTTTTTTTTTATTTAGACTTTCAACTTTTTAATGCCAACAATATTTTCAGAAAATACGATTTATAAACATAACACATTTGCGCCGTCTGAACGTACCTTTATGCTTGAAAAATTTTCTAAGTATTTTATAAATTGAGTTTCTTCTGAGCTTAAATATCTATGTGTGTGTGTGTGCATCTAACAAGCTTGAATAAAATTTGTTTTCCACAAACCAGAAAGTCTTTCTTTGCGGTAGCAACAAGAATTTTGTAAATTCTAATTTTCATTTTTAGCATGGCGTGAAGTGGAGTCACGGCTGAAAACGGTGAGGCGTATTTTGGATATATCAAGTCAGCACACTTCTATTTATATTTACAAAAGAGTAACGTTATAGTGAAATTTGGTAGGTAGGTAGTAATCAAATAATCGGTAACATTGGTAATGGAATATCTCCGGAATTAATACAGAGATAACTAAAATTGGAAATCTAATAAATTTAAAATTAATGTTTGTTAGTTCGGATTTTATGAGCGGCCAAACCGCTTATCCCATTGCGATAAAATTTGGTGCACTTAGTCTGTGCAACTTTGGGAAAGTTATGGGGTACTGCTTTTTTTAAAACTAGGTCCAGGAGGGCAATAGGGGAACATTTCTCCCCTCCGAAACGTTCAAAACGACTATAACTTAATTTAGAAAATAGATAGATTTGCGTCTAAAAATACACATAGGCTATGTAAATTTTCAAAAGTTGGACCAGGTGGGAGGGATTGGGAGGATATTTCTGCCTCTCCAAACTATCCTAGCCGATTTTGATGAACTTTAAAACTTACATGCATTTGAGTTTAAAAGACTATTAATTTTTTTTTTTTACTTAGGCCACCAGGCTAGGAAAGGCAATTTCGGCGCCTCTGAGACCATCTAACCGATTTTAATGAAATTTAAAACTATCTGTCTTTCTGCTACATATATATAGTTTTTAAATAGGACCAGGAGGCGACGTAGGTGTAAGATATGTCTCACCGAAACTGTATAACCGATGGAGATAATAACGGGAGCGAAGCCCCCGGTAAAAGCTAGTTGTTTATAAAAATATGAAAACATGTATCTGTTTTTTTTTTTCTTTTAGTTTATATTTTCTTGGATAAACTGCATATATTAAATTTATTTACATATATTAATTTTTACTCTGCCATAGAAAATCTGAAATATATTTTGGCACTTTCTGGATATTCAAACAGGCATATGAGGGGTACAATTGGTTCTTTGTTTTTATACGTTGCTATATAAATATTTTTACATACGATATTTTACAAGATAACTTTCTTATGGACGCTATAAATAGATAGAAAACTATTTTGAGAAAAGGGAATAAAAAACCACCAAACATGCCTATTTTTTTTAAACTAATTTCACGCTGATATTTTACATAAACACATTGTTATGGACGCCTCAATATCGACGGACAATTAATTTGAGAAAAAGGGGACAAAAAGGTACCAAAAAGAATAAATGCGAAAAAATGTAAATTCTTATTAAACTATTTAATTTTGAATATTTACATGAATACATTGTTATGGACGCCTAAAAGTCTACAGAATATTAATTTAATAAAAACGGGGACAAAAAAGTACCAAAAAGAATAAATGCGGAAAAATGTAAATTCTTATTAAATTATTTAAGGTTGATATTTTACAAGGATATTTTGTCATGAACACCTACAAATCTACAGAAAATTAATTTGAGAAAAGGGGACAAAAAAGTACCAAAAAGAATAAATGCGGAAAAATTTTAATTTTTATTAAACCATTGAATGTTGATATTTTACAAAAATATTTTGTTATGAATCCCTACAAATCTACAGAAAATTAATTTGAGAAAAGGAGACAACACAGTACCAAAAAGAATAAATATGCATTTTTCATTTTAACTATTGGGCATATTTTTACTAAATTTAAAACCCGCATGACATTTAACTGACGTAAGATTAACGTGAAATTAATCACCCATCGGAAACTATTTCCTGGGAGCAAATTACGGCATTCGATTCGAAGCGAAATTTCATACAAAATTCTATTCAAATGTATAAGAATTTCGTTCGATATCGAATGTCGTATTTTGGGTGCTGAATCGAGGTCAATTGATGCCCGAACCTGTTCTACTAATCTCCACCTTTAAACCATCTTTAAACCAAAATTGATGGAGGTGGTCCTGAAGACAACCATCCTCGGTGCTGCCATGTAATCATCGTGCGCACTTCAATAAAATGACAGAATATCTTCGGGTTGCGTTACGGGTTTGTTATTTTGTTTATTCATTGTGTATTTTTTTTGGAAAAATTGTTCTTTTTTTTCGTTTTTTTTTCGCAGAAAATTTCTCAAAAGCACTGTGTGTACTGTATGCCTGCAAAGCGAGAGCAATTTCAAAGAGCTGGAGTTAAAGTAGTCAGTTGGAACGCGGTCACGAAGGAGTAGTTGCACGTGTAAATATTTATAGCAATTTTAAAAGTTCTATAAAAGGAAATTTCTCCAAGTATATGTGTATATGTATGTGTGGCTATGGCTGTGTGTATGTATATGTTTGTATGATGACTGGTTATGATGTTTTGCCAGGATTTAGATTATGATGAAAAATTTCCGTTCTTTCCGTTTTTATTTCATACTTTTGGGGGGGCACATGCCTGCATATCTACATACGTTGTACATACACACAGAAGGATATGATCTCATACATTATTAGGCTTTGAATATCCATATAATGTACATACGTACATACAGGGTGGCCTAAAATGAGTGAAGGTGTTTGAATTGCTTGTAACTTTTTTATTATAATTTTATATTTTTTGTGTTTTCAGTATTTTGTAAAGAAAAATTGGGGAATTTAAAATGGAACAGTACACAATTGAACAACGTGGCAAAATCGTTAAACTTTATTTCTCCAATCAACGATTCATTCATTGTTTTGATTCAGTGTGCATATCGTCGTTATTTTAATGTGCGGGTTCGAACCTCAGAGTCAACAATAAACCGTCTGGTTGCAAATTTTCGACAACAAAAAGGTGCAGTAAGGAACTTTCATGGTGCCGGCAGACGATGAATGGTGCACACGGATGACAATATTAAACGGGTCCAATAAAGTATTCGGGAAGATGGAGAAACATAAACCACGAGTCGCTGCAGAGAATTTTGCACATAATAAGAATGTTTCCATACAAAATTCACTCTGCGAGGGAGACAATGGCTCTTTTACGCGACATCTTTGGTGAACGAATTATTTCCCGTACAAGCGATTTTAATAGGCCTTCGCATTCACCGGATTTAACCGCTTCGGACTGTTTCCTTTGGGGTTATTTTAAAGAAAAAGTCTATATGAATAAGCCTAGAAACATACAGCATTTCAAAATGATATACGCGAAGAAATCAACAATATATCACCTGAAGTTTTGCGAAAGGTTATGGAAAATGTTTTGAGAAGAGCACGAATATACGAAGCTGAAAATGGCCACCACTGGCCAGAAGTAATTTTTCATAATTAAATTAAAAATATTCTTCACTAATATACAGTATTTAAAATAAAAAAAATTTATTAATAATGTCTTAAATAAGAAGTTATAATGAACTCAAAACCCTTCAGTAATTTTGGGCCACGCTGTATGTGCTTGCAAATATGTGCAGGGCGGGGAAAAATTAATCACTTTATTTGAAAACGGTATATGTAACTTTTGCAAATGACGGCAAATGGCAATAGGGTTTTGACTTTTGTGAAGTGATTAAAGCAGAGAATACAAATCGACAAGTCATGAATAATTGTTTTAATTTTTTTTTTGGGCAAGAATACGCCGGTTGTGTTGTCGCAGATTTCCTGGTCATCCGACACCAACTAAACAAATACTGAACCGATTGGCCACTCGTCTTGAGGAGACTGGTACAACACGAGATATATCCAAAGCAGCCGCTCTGCTGAAAATATCGCTGCTGTTGCCCAAGATGTCGAAGAGCAGCTTGGAACAACGACCAGATGACGTGCCACCCATTTGGTCATTAGCCGGTTGTTCCTACTCAGAATTTCGTTAAAAGATTTGAAGATGTTGCCTTACAAAGTGCTAAAAAATTACAGGCAAAAGAACATTACTTTTGCCCCACCCTGTATATATATTCGTCCACATTTAGGTTTAGAATTTGGAAAGGATATACAGATATCACTCATACCCATAAGTGAATAGAATTGTATATATTTATAGTCGAGCATCTCTGCACATATTTTCCATCATGTGTTGCGGTGTGGTACGAGTATCCATGAAGAAATTTCAAACTCATATTTGTTCATAAATATTTTGATTACGTTTCAATTTTATTATTCGATTTTTTGGCGTTGTATTGCTTTTATTCATCAAATTCGATATTGATTGTGTGTTATGCTGGAATTATTTCCAACTTTAAAGAGTTTTCAGAAAATTGTTAAATAAACATATCGTTATTCAAATAACAATATCTATTTTTATTTCAGTTTCCAATGAAATTTTTATTTTTTCAACAGAATTGTTAATTTCAATATACAGTGCACTCAAGATATAGTGAACATTTTGTAAAGCGAACTACTGGGTATAATGAACTCGTTATTTTTTACTTCAGTTACTGTAAACAGTGAACTAGACAAACTTCTGTAAAGTGAATACATTGTTTGTGGAAAAATTAACAGAAGCAATCATAGTGTTTTGGCAATTTTTTTTATTTAAATAACTACTGACTTACGCTGCATTTACACATGCAAGTGATACTTGCAAGTAGCATGTACTTATGTACGTATTATCTTCGGAAAAAGTAAAAAATTAGTTGAAATGTCTGGTAATTTGTTTGAGTGTTTACACACTGGCGTGTAAGTTCATTTTGAAAAATGCTGTCAGCAAGTAAATTTCTAGCATTGAGGGTGGCGATGGTCGAAGTAGTGTGTGTGTAGGGTTCATCTCCTGAGTGCTGGTCCAAGTTACAAAAAAAAAAAAATTCTAGCAAAAATTACTCAATAACTTTACGAGTTCAGTATTGCCGTGTTGGCATTCAAATTACCATTATAATTTTTTTTTATATAGTTTTTGTTCCTTTTTATTTCTTATTTTTTTTTTACAAATATAATCAAATTCAATCAATCACTCATTCATTTTAATACGTACTTGTAAATCAATAGAAAACTCATACTTGGTAAAACTGTTTCTTCATTTGTCGTTTTACATGCCGCAAGTGCCAAAAAATTACTTTCAAGACAATTTGCTTGAAAGTAACCTCGCAAGTTCGAAAAAAAATGTGACTGTATTGGTGAAAAGTTTTGAGTGCTTGAGTTTTTCGGACTTGCAATTGCATGTGTAACTTTGGACTTCTTTAATAGTTGAAGAGCTATAGCTCTTGGCTGAAAGTGTACTTCCAGTTTCTGTTCTTGCCGCTGCTATACTGGCTTAAGTCCAGTTTAGTGAAGTCCAGCTCAAAAGAAAAAAAAATAATTTACAACAAACATAAAAGCAAAAAAAATTGGCGGCAACCAAAATTTTCCGAGTTATGGGCCTGTGGAGTTCTAGTACAAGTATGTTTATAAAATTTTAGCATTTTAAAGCTGTTGAGAAGATTTTAATAAAATTTGGAAGATATTGAGCGTTTGGTACAATACCGTAGTAACTCAACATTTGAATTCTTTGAGCTGGGTATGCAGAAATGATCTTTGGGCAAATATATATTTAAAGGAAAAAAGATTATGGTTCTATCTCTAACTGTTCAGATTCTACAGCTGCAAATGTCTTTATTGCCTCCAGCTATTTCCAACAATATTTATTTGCAATAATAAAATATTTCCTTTATGACAAGAAATTTACAAACAGAAAAAAAAAATTACAAAACATGCCTCTTTATTTAAAAACTTGTAAAAATATAACTTTAGTAAACGAAAATACTATCAAAAAGATAGCTCAAAACTTCAAATGCATTTTTCTCAGTTCACGATTTTTTTAATTACTACGGTATTGCACCAAAGGCTGGATATAATGGCGGCCAAAATTCTTAAGTGCGCCCTCAGTCTTGCTATACAGAAAATCTTTAGTATGAAACTCCATTTCGGGGAAATGCCAAACGTTTAAGGCCGCCTTTTTTTTAATTAAAGAAGAGTATACTAATTAAAAATAAAATAAAAGCGGCTATAAGCTTTCGGTCCCAGTTAGCGAAGCCGATGTTGGGCAGGCCATGTAGGAAGAGCTTTAGTTAGTGAAGCCGATGTCGGGCTGACCATGTAGGAGCAAATCTTTGCGCTTTGCCGAAGTCGGACATGCAGAAGAGCTTTAGTTAGCGAAGCCGGTATTTATTATATCGAAGATGTAAAAATCTTTGCTGCTGGCCGGTCGCCAAAAAAAACTCAAATTATTTTTGTTGTCAATGTAAATGGCCGAACTATTATTTTCACTCGTGTTCGTTAATAAGGCAATCAATTTTTACAATTTCCTTTTCGTTCAAGTTCACATATGGGCAATTCCACGATGTAGTACGGGACACTCGCTTGCCTTTGAAGTGCCTTTGCGTGCCTCCATAGTCTAGTGCATGAGCATTAGTCTCATCAATATGGAGGTGCGGGTTCGATTCACGCTTAGACCCTGGGTGTTTCTACAGCCAATCTTAGGAGCTTCGTAGAGTTTGTATTCTCTTAAAAAAAATAATAAATAAAGAAATCTTAAATTTTCTTTTCTAGGTTTTTTTTTATAGCATATTAATGGCACTATAAATAGTCCAAAATGTAGCTTTTCTCGATTTTTTTTTCTGTTGTCTAATCAATAAATATGGTATCACGAACGGGACAAAATTTAGAAGTCGCTTTCAACGGCATTTAGAAAAATTAAAAAACAATTTGCGAATTAGAACACCAATTTTGAAAGGAATTTGTTTTTTAATTAAAATAGAATAATACGGCTTGCCACTGATAGCTGTCAATATTTGAATTATTCTTTTTTGAACAACCTTTACTATGATTTAGAACGGGACATATTTTCCTGCAATGTTTGAAATAAAAATTTTCTTAAGCTTAAATTGTTTTAAGTGTGCAAATTTTTATACTTATGATTTTATAGTTATTTTTAAATATAAATTTTAGGTTTTTTTTATATGTAAGAAAAAAAAAAACCGTTGACTTTAAAAGTGAGAAATCTCCATTCTTAGAATAATAATTCTCAATCATTTAAATTCCTAAATATTTAACATGACTTGTATTGTTGAAGTAAATTGTAAATATTATGTTATAAAATCGTCTCGTATATTTCGATATATTCTACATATTTTAAATAAATTTTCAGTTTCCATACCATCTTTCTGAATATAGAAGAACACCACAAACTGAAAATACATAATTTTCTTAAAACTTTAACATTTCCTATAGAATGTTAGAAAAAAATCTTTTGTTTATTGACTTATTAATTTTCGATGCTGGTAGACCTTTTTGTGGAAATGCCCATATCCAGCTTAAAAGAAATATCTTAAATATCTTTGTGTAAGTGTATATTAACTTTTGTCTTTATTTAATATTTACGCTCTCTATCTGTCTACTTAATAAACATAAATTTAAATTTTTGTTACAACAAAATTGAATTGTTATACAATATTTTGCTAAAAATTTTATCAACAACATCTAAATATTTATTGATTTCTTCCAATTAAAACGTGATTATATTTAATTTATGTACATAAAATATAAAGCAGTAACAACAAATCCATATATGTATATATATATATATGTATATATGTATATTTATTTATTTCAAATATAAAAACCTCTCATAATTTCTCTAAAACATCTATTATGCAATAAACCATGATTCATGTTCACACACCACAATCAAAAAAAAATTTCTCAAGATCGCCAACATGATGACGCATGTTAACGATTATTACGTCAGTGGTAATTGATTGACCATCAAATGGTCTTAACGACGAGAATGCTGTTGAATAAATAATTGAATCAAGTGAAAAGAAAACGAATAGCAACCACATAAAGAAGAAAAGAAAATAATCTCATTGCGTAAGAAAAAGCGTTAAATTTAACAAACTAAAAATCTTTTTATAAAAGCGACTTCAATTAATAACGCTACGGCGTATAATCAGTGTTGACACTTCGTGGAAAATTATTAAAATTTTGCATACTTTTTATTGCGGCTTGTGGAGCAGACTTAAAAAATCACTGGTTTTTCAAGGACGGACTTCTAATATTTTTTTTTTTAAGTACGCACGACTTTGAAGGATTGTCAGTCTCGGACTTTGGAAGCAGGGGCCTTTTTCTGGCAGTCGTATGTGATTGAATAGTTACTCGTATGTATATTGGAGTTTTTTTTTTTTACTTTTGGGATTCGTTTAGTCGTTATCGAATAACATATATCGAAAATTCTAATGATAGCGAGCAACCATTTGAACGCAAACTTACGAGTTTTTAGTCGTAAGCGAAGGAGCTATTGATTAATGTGCATTTTTCTTTGTGAACAAAAGAATAAAAATATATTTTGTAAATTTTTCTTTCAAAATTCGAACAAAAAAAAATAAAATGCCTGAAAATGTTAACCGAAGGTTAACGATATATCGAGATTATATAAAAATAAGAAATAAAAAACCTTAAAGCTTAATTAAATAGATCGTTCGTATATTTTGTAAATTAAAAATTTTTAAAAATCGAAAGAAAAAAGTTTAACTGGTCTGTTCTGTAAACCGAATCCGCAAAAAATTTTTCGTTTTTACACATCCATATATACACATACTTAGGTATTGAGAAATCACTCGTTTTTAAATCGACTGAACATGGGGGATAATTTCAACATTTTATTTCAAAATTATCAAAAATTAATTACAACAAAAAAAGGATAAAGAACAACTTTATACAATTTTGAAATAATATTGCCTCAGATATTATGTTTGTACATTAATTTCTAATCTAAAGGACAGTATTTTATTTGTTATTTTACTGCGCAGACGTAACACACATGAACAACGTCCTCCCACTCTTAGCGGACACAGTTTTTAAATTTTTGGTTTTGGTGTTGGGTTTTTTTTGTTTACAATTTCTCAAACTCAGCTAAATATTTTGCAACACTGAGAAGGATATTTCGATTCGTTCAATATCGACTGACATAATTAAAAAGAAGAGCCCTATCGACATTTCTTTCGTTCACTACTGCCAGAATTAGTCGCCAGTGCTCAGGAATATCATGGATTATCAAATATTGATCTCCTGTAGATATTTTTTTTCAATAACAGTTTTTATGCAACAAAGTATTAGCTTGAAATCGGTATTTTTTTTTTTTTTTTTTTTTTATCTAGGACCAGCACTCAGGAGATGACTCCTACACATGCGAAGCATTGTGCTGGGAACTATAAGAAAGGGATAGTAGGAGAAACGACAGGAGGCGAAGCTTAATTAATTATTTTGCAGCTCTGCTTTCGCACGTTCTTTTGTTTTTATACTCGTAGCAGTGCTGAAGCTTCGGTTTAGTAGCTATTTTTATTATTATTTTACTTCGCCGGTGCTACACAATACCGACGAAAGAGGGCGTTCTGATGTGATTGTGGATTGCTATCAGCTGATGTCGGTATTGTTCAGTGACCGGTGACTATGCCTTCGCCACTGAAACCTTCCGAAAACAACTCACACACAAGGACACACTAATGCACATCAGAAAAATGCGAGATGTTTATTTTTATTTAAAAATTTTTTTTTTTTTTTTTTTTTTTGTCTGAAACTGGGGTTGAACCCAGGTCTGTTTTTTGGTTGTGTAGTCAACGTGCAGACTACCATCCATCGAGCCATCGCCACCCTTTTGTAATTTCACTTGAATTTATGTTATGAGTTTCGTTACAATTTTGTTTTGAATTACAATTTTCACTCTGGTAAGACTGCGCATTTCATTCAGTTAATAGTTGACCAACTACATATAACTTCTTTAGTGAAATGTGCAAGAGGCAAAGAAAGAGATGAGAGTGACACAGAAAGTATGGAAAGAGCGAGAGAGAGTGAGAGATTGATAGGAAAACAAATCGGACTTGTTTGTCCGGTTCAAAAATCTGTAAATTGCTGTAAATTAAATTGATTTCGTTTTTCGTATTTTTTTTTTTTGCTTCGAGCACATTTTTAAATAATATAGGCTATGGGACAATAATATACAGTGGAGTGCGTTTATAACGAAGACCTGTAAGAAAAAAATTTATCACCATTTGGTTGTTTTCTTACTTATAAAAATTAATAGAAAAGTAAAGCTCAGAGAAACTAAAATCGACTGACGCGAAAATATAACAGAAATTGAATAAAAACTTGAGAAAAAAAATTTGGTTACAACCATAATGCACGATGTGAGTTGTGAGTCACGGCTTAACGTCAAATTTTTTGCCGAACTTATTTGACATTTCTTTGTTTCCATGTTTGACAAATTTAACCCTAAGGAGGTACACAATTCAGCAGCGGGTTAAGATTGTTGAAGTCTTTTACGAAATTGGGCATTCAAATCAGAATGCACTCAGTGATTTTTGTCGTCAGCATAATCGACCAAATGTGTCCACAATCGGGAGAATTGCATACAATTTTCAGTAAACCGGGTTTGTAGGAAATGTGAAAAGACCTGTACATGCTTGCACAGCTGTTTATGGGTTAGCGGAGTCTTTGGGCTGTACTTGTTTAAAAATGAGGTCGGCCAAGCAGTTACCGTGAGTGGTGTTCGCTATCGCGAGTTTATAACGGACTTCTTGCGGCCAGAAATAAATGAGAAGGACCTGGACAATAGATGGTTCCAACAGGATGGTGCCACTTGCCACACAGCCAACGAAACAATAGTTCTTTTGCGCGAGAAATTCCATGGCCGTGTTATTTCACGTCGTGGCGATGTTAATTGGCCGTGACGATCATGTTTCTTTTTTTTTTTTTTTCTCTTTTTAACAACACAAACTCTACGAAGTTCTTATAGCTTGTCTCTATAATTTGTGATTTGACACCGTTCAACTTCTTCTACGTCTATAAGCCAACAACAATTCTAGAGCGAAAGGATGAGATAATTCGACACATTAACGACATTGAATCTCAATTATGTCTCAGAGTCAATGAAAATATCGACCATCGGGAAGACTTATGCCACCGAAGCTATTGTGAGCATTTGGTCGATATTTTATTTCACTCGTAATTGTCATTGATCCTTCTATCACATAAAAAAAAGTTTTGATAATTCTGTGGAAACTTTTTGTTTTATTTACAATTAACATCGTGCATTTGCGTTGGACCACCCTTTATGAAATACCAAACCCAAATGTTAGAGTTTAGGCTCGTTTGCCTCGCTCAAGTTGAAAGATACGTTATATTGGTGCTACACCAAGATAGGATTAAGTTGCCTTTTTATTGTCCAAGTGGTACACAAGCACAATAATAGTGTATAAGAGTATTTCTCTCAGGGTTGTACACCAAGAGAATAAATACGGTTAATGCAGTCAATTATAAAAATCCAACAATTTTCGACAATAAAGAAAATATTGACAAAAAAAATATTGTGAAGACTACCAAAAAAAAAAGAATTATATACTCCGCTTATAAAGAACTTCATCTATAGCGAACAAAATTGCCCAGTAAAGCGGAGTTCGTTATAATCGAACTCTCTTGTACAATGTTGCCTCAAGACCACAACAACAAATGTACAATAATAAATTTGCCGGTATTTTCATTGAAGCTTCGTGATGAAAATTGTCAGCTTTTTTCTTCCGTTGCCGTTGTTGCCTTTTCTGAAAATTCTACTTTAAAAATCATCAAACAAATTAAAAATATCTAACAGATCAATGTATTTTAATACGTTAACAGAGTTCTGTTAATGTTGTTTATTATTTTTTTATATTTATCTTCACAACCATATAAAAATAAGATCTTTCACAATTAAATTGTCATGCATTGCATCACAAGAAAATAAACAAAACGTTCTGCTAATAAATTTTCAACAACTATAATGGTGGCATAGTGAAAAGAAATTTTATCTGATCAACGTCTAACAATCCCGAAACAACACAGTTCCAGTTTATAATGCGTAACAACAATAATTTGGTAATTTAGTTGCAAACACTCGCGGGAAATAATTGAATTTGTTACTGCCATTACATACGCCAACATTTTAATTGTAACGCGTTTTAATGCCACAAAATGTATCACCAGCAAACAAAAAATAAAAGTTGCCAAAGTTCCAAAGAAGACTAAATCAATTTAAGCACAATGTAAAGAAATTTTAACGTAAAAATAAAAAAAATACAAACAAAAAATAAAACAAATGTAAAATAATTCAAAGCTACGCATTGACGCTCGTTAATATTCAAGTGTTGGCTTTTTCGCGGTACAACACACACATGCCTTTGAGTTTAAAGCCTGAATGGATTTATGACCGTTTGTAAGCAGGTACAGAGGGCGTGTAGTAAGTTTTGCTTTACTGCAGTTAAACAGAAAAATATTTGTAATTGAATTCTGTGCGTGTGCGTGTATTTTGCATAAAAGTGTAATAAACAATGGGAGGAAAAAAAACAATTACCATTTATTACATCACAAGATCGGCAGATGAATGAATGAATGCGTATTTGAAATTACCTTTCAAAAAGTGCTGTAAAAAATAAGTGCTGTAAATAAATGAAAATAAATATGTATGTATGTGGCTGCAGGCCAATGCAAGCATTCACACGTACTTGTAACAACAATTGAGCTCGCTGTCGGTAATTGTTGAGATCCAACAGATAGAAGATGCGTAAGCAGACCGACACAGACACACCGTTGAATACATGATGATGGATTGGAAATTTTTGTAATTGTTTTAAGGCACAGCCCAGATTTGAATTTTAGTTTTTGGGAAATTTTCGAAAATTTTTAATTGTTTCTTTGTCAGAGCACGAGTTTCATTAGTCAATTCCAACTTAAGCTTGTGTAATCAATGTAAAATATTGCTCCACCTTTAAACTCCAAAATTTTTTTAGTCTTTCATTATGTAAATAAATGCAGATTATGAAATATAATACCTTCAAATTATATTGCATACTCGTTATACCCTACCCTACCTACCTTGGTTTAATTTACATCAATGTTTAAAAATTTTTAAAAGTTTGATTTTTTGAGCTGGGTATGCAGAAATGAACTTTGGGGAAATATATATCTAAAGGAAAAAAGATTATGGTTCTATCTCTAATTGTTCAGATTCTACAGCTACAAACGTCTTTATTGCCTCCAGCTATTTCCAACAATATTTATTTGCAATAATGAAATCTTTCCTTTATGACACGAAATTTACAAACAGAAAAAAAAAATTACAAAACATGCCTCTTTATTTAAAAACCACTTAAACTAAAAAATAACTTTAGTAAAAGAAAATGCTATCAAAAAGTTGGCTTAAAAAATTCAAATGCATTTTTCTCAGTTCACGATTTTTTGAATTACTACGGTATTGCACCAAAGGCTCGATATATATATATTTATTAATTATAAGCCCACTTCCTTTTCGGCCCTTCGATAAGAATGAAGCCGATAAAAATTTACATGAATTGTTCTTTTTTCGAACTCTGATAATATTTTGCAGTGAAATCCACTGAATCCTCACAAGATTATTCCAATAAATCTTCTGAGCGCCATTTTTTCAAGTTTTTAATATTTTTTTTTTATAAATCTTCATTAATTCCTACAATGAACACATTCTACGCAAAATTTTGTTGCAAATGAAACAAATTGACACCAGATAACCGGGTTGCGAAAAATTCAAAATCTCAGCCGAAATATTTGAATTTTTTGATCTTTGTGCAAGCCGCTTGCCAAGCATACAAACGGCGTCATAGACTATGCAACAGGCTTGTACATTAGAGCGTACCACCTCACAGGCTCAAAAAAAAAGTACGCCGTACACCCCCTAATCCTCTTAATATTACAAATGTGAATGTTTGTATGTTTCGAAATTTGGATGTTTGGTCCACTTTCAATGGTCAAGTACAATGAGAGCCGGTATAAGGAATTTTTAATTTTATTAATTATGACATTGCTGTAATAAATAAATAAAATGAATATGTAAATAAAGGTTATAAAAATCTTTGGCATCAACATAATCCAACAGAATAAGCCAATGTCATTGCAACATAATGCAAGTACCAGCAGGCATTTGTCAAAAACAAAAACCTTTAACATGTTTTACCAGTGTTTTAATACATGCTTTAACACTGTGTAAACACGCTCATTAAAAATACAAACTTTTTTTTGTTGTTTCTTTGTATATCTTAACATTATAATATTTATTAAATTTAATTAAATAGCCGCTTCACTCAAATCTGCCATAAAAACAAAACTAAAGTCAACACTGAGAAAAAAAGTAAAAAAAAAAAATAATGCGAAACTTAATTTTTAATGTTTAATCAGTTTTAGTTTGAAAACGCATTGAGGGGGAAAAATTAGTATTAAGGGTTTTCACTCTTCCAGTCACTTAGCACGTTGTAACAAGCCGGTTACTTCTCAACTGAGTGCGGTTATACGTGTCGCGTTTATTTATTTTCTGTAATATTGTAATTTTTGTTAGGGTAGATTAAAGTAGCAGTTACACGCGGTCTTACCTCGCTGGAAAGGTCTCTTGTGTCCTCTGAATAGCCGAAATCGAAATAGTACTGAACCAATTGTTACCTCCGCTGAAAGTCTCGATAGACTATTCGTCGTGAAAGTATTGTTTCTTGTGGGCTCTATTATGGATGGCAACCAGACCTCAGTTGAGTTGCCAGTGGCGTAAATAACAGTAAATAGCAATTGCTTTTCTGGCAACATCCATAATCAGGCCATTTATTTCAGATCTTTGATCGGCCCTACTGTTGCAATACTTAGACCAGTGCATAGTTATTTATTTATAAAATTGATGCACTGATATTTGTTGTACAACTGAACTTAATGTCCATAACATTTACAACATGAAACAACAAATTAAGAAAAAAAATTTAATTAAAAATTAAAAGCTCTTAATGTCTGTATTATTTATTTTTATTTTGCCATTGTTGGCTTAACTTGTTTCTATTTGTTTAAATGGAAGAAATTAAAATGCTAAATTGTTTTTTTATCTTTATAATTTTTTTGTTTTTTTCGCAGTGAGCTTAACGAGTGCCGTGTTTAACTATAAGAAATGTGTAAAATTTTAATTATTGACACAATTATTTCCCATTATGACAGACAAACCATTTGTATGGCACGCGTAAGTGAATACAAAGCATTTGTCTACTTGAAAGGTGGAACAGCTGGAATGTGAAATAGAAACATTAATGGAGCAAGTTTTGCATTTACATGTATAAACAACTACTTTATTAAATAATTTAATAATAAAGCGAATTTATTAGAAACAAATGTTATGACCAGGAGTAGTGCAAATATGCAATTGCTGGTATTTTCTTGTGCAGCGTATAGAAGCGGTCAAATAGAAGTAAATAGAAGTAGTATATTAGTATATTAGATTATTAGTATATTAGTATATTAGTATATTAGTATATTAGTATATTAGTATATTTTTATATTAGTATATTGGTATATTAGTATATTAGTACGGTGGCACTCTATCATAATTAACTATATTTCATGAAACACCCATCTCAAATTCAATTATCAAATCAAATCAATCAAATTATACAAAACGGAATCTTGTGGGCGTACATGTCATGGTTGAGTACATGGCATGCCAGTAGTCATGTAACCCAACCAAGGGTTAATTCGATGACCACGTTGTTCCTAGCGCTGTTAGGCGGGTAGAACAATTTTACACGGATGCACCTCGTGTTCAATTTAAATTTTAGCGGCAAAAATTAAAATTTTCAACTTTTGCTTTTTGAGAAAAAAATCCCCGATTCAATTCTTAACATTTCGACGGCATAATTTCAACTGTGCAACTCAGTTTAAATATGAACAGCTGTTGATGTTTACATTTTTTAAATAAAAATGTCAAACAATAAAGAAAAAGAGATTTTTAAAAAAAAAAATTTATAATTATAATTTTACCAAATTACAATATCAATTATTGTATTTAAAAAAGAGATGAATATATTTTAGTAAATGTTGTTATTATATGTCAAACTTCGTGTTTTTCTTAGTTCATGTTTTTTGTGAAGTTGCGAAAAAAATAAATAAATAAATAGAATCGGTCATCCGTCATACGCTGATTTTTTCAAATGCAATTACGTACCAACGGATGAGATTGACACAATCAATACTTTGTTATCGGATATCGACTTATAGCCAGCGTTACCACAAATTTCTGCAAAAAAATTTTTTTTTAAATTAAAAAATAAAAAAAAAATGTTTTTTTCCACTAATCACAAATTTTATTAAAAAAAAATGTAGATAAAAACATTATGCACATACACCATTTCAATTAAAAGAAACAAACAAAACCCGTGCCAGTAATTTCCATTTATTTTGGATTTAAATACAGTGTTATTTTATTTTTTTTTCTGCTGCAGCAGTCTTAAATTTTTTTAAAATCAAATAAAAGGATATTAATAATGTTTCGCAAATAAACGCGGTATAAAACTTAATTTTAAAACTTTACAAGTGAATTATAAAAGAATTTACATATTTAGTATTACTTAGGCTGGAAAAAGTAACCAAAATGCAAAATATATTCACATAAAAAAGAAAATTCACCAATTTTGGTTAAAAATAACCTGCAACGGCAACGCTGTTCATAGCTGTCAAAGTAAACCAACTTTAGTACTTTGCTTTGACGGAGACGTTCTGAATATGACAAAACTCTTAAGAAAAAGGCAAATTATGACGAATTCGATGTGCCCGGCCTTAAGATTTTTTTTCCGAGACCACTGGAATTATTAAGGCACAGAAAACATCTACGCTTTTGTTTGTTAATTTTTTTTTTTTTTATAAATTAATTGATTTTTCTAGATGTTTTTTTAAATTACTTTATGTGGTTTTTCTTTCAAATTTAACGTAACAGCACAGCAAAAAATCTTAGGGTTTCTGGAAGCAGTAAAAAAATTGCATGTTATTCTGATGTGCTGTTCTTTAGCGGTTCCAAGGATCCGCAAATAGAAGGGAGAGATTTCAAACACAAAAGAGTAAACACAAAATAATAAATACAATCTCGCACTTATTGCGTAGAAGCAAGAGTATTAGTACTAATTTGAACAATTTGCTTTTTATGGTTTAATGATCTCACATATGCAACAACGATATTTAACGATATGATTTCAGTGAGTTTTTGGTGCTTTAAAAAAGCGCAGTTTTATGTTTTATGTATGGGACATCGCAAACAAAAATCATGCCTATTGGAAGCGCATTTCGAAGCAAGAGCTTTCGCTTATAAAACTGCTTCGTTGGAAGCAGTTTTTTTTTTGCTGGGAGTGTACGCCGTAAAATTAACGTAAGTTAAATCAAATAGCAAACAAGATAATAATCTCAGTATAAATATTTGTGCTTTAATATATTAAATGTTCGTTGTTTTCAAGTCGCTATCAAAAGCAATATAATTTTATGTTAACGATTTTGTAGGCAATATATTTCATCCTGGCAGCAGCTGGTTATTGTGTCGGCCAAAAAAAAAAAAAAATTATACGAAAAATATTAAAGAAAAGACATGTCGTTCCATATAAATAATTGATATTAATATAAAATACATGAATAATACATACTGAAATGGAAATTTACAATACATACATACATACATCTAGATTTTACAAGATTGTGATTTATTTGATATGTATCTACTAAAAACTAATCAATGAATCAATGGATATACAATTTTTTTATTGACTTTACAAGGTGAAATGATTGGTAAATCTATTATTTGGCTTAAATTAAACCCTTAAATTTTTACAACACCATTTGTCTTCTGGCACTCTAACCTAAACAAGAGAGTTGGGCGCTGTCTTCTATGCCCCTTTCACTTTTCCACTTTCTGCACTTGTTAACGCCCTGTCAAAATAAGTTTTTCCAACCGCACAACGTTGCCACTGTGTTGTTTCGGTTTGTTTCATATAAATTGTATTGACAAGAGATTTTGTGACATAAAGAACGTTTGCCACTTTTGTTTAGATTAAGTCATTAGCCAGATGATAGAAGTTCTCGTATGCCTGGCTCTCATCCGTTGTGTCCGCCAGCCCCAAGTTCGCTGTGTACACACAAAAAAAAAATTCATAATATACATGAATATTTTATGAAAAATTTGCCATTGTACGAATTTCTCATATTTATGAAATTTTTCATACTATTCATGAAAAAAGTTCTAAAAATAAAATAATACTGGGAAAATATTCTATGAATATTGTATGCATATTTTATGAAAAATACATAAAATATAAATAAAAATTTCTTTCCATTTATGTAAATTTACCTAATAAATTTTGCCAATGTACGAATTCATAGTATTTATGATTTATTGCATATATATGATAAATAGTGTTTTTATTGTTCTTAAATTTTTAGAAAGTTGTAATTTGCCGAAGTTAATCTTCAATTTCTTCACGACATTGTCCAAAGTTGCAAAAGCTCCTAATGAAACTTCTACACTTAATTTTCTTGGCTGCTTTCCACCACATTTATTTGGTGATAAGAGCTACTGGTTGATATTCATAAGCAATATTAAATCACGCGTATCTTGGAAAAATGTTTCCTTTTTATTAACTGTAAAAATTAATTCAGAATTCCAGGTTGGAATACTTACTTACTTCGGTTTCCTCATTTAAAGAATTTAGATTAGGTTCATTTGCACTTTTTCCAGAAATTTTTTCTTTTAAAAAGCTTTCAATTATGTGGGATTTTAGTGCACTTTTTTCATGAATATTTTAACGGCGTGAATACTTAATATAAAAGTCAATATTGAGCTAAAATTTAAAAGAAGCTGTTATTTTTATTCAATTAAATAAAATTAATATATTTTAGTGAAAATTATACCATGCGAATTCCGTTTGCATTTGTGTATTCCAAATTTTAAACACATCGGCAGCAGTATTTTGTGCAATCGATACTGACTACATTTTTTTCAATAGTCGATACTCCTCCTCAGAAAGCTTTTCATCATTTAAGGAATTTCTTAATATTTCGCACTCTTCTTCAGGCACTAACTTGATATGCATATTTATATATAAAATATAAAAAAAACGAGACTTGTATAAAAAATTTATTTTTCCAATGTTTTATACATTTTCTCACCAAATTGAATATCTTCATTACTTGACGACTTTGTTGAATCTAATAAAGCAGTCTTCATTTTGTGCTTTAATATTGCAAACTTTAGCCTAAATACGCCCTCTTTTACATGTTCGATAGAATTCCTAAAATTCGTTTATGGAATAAATCTGCTTTAAATCTATAAATATTATCAAACAATTGGTGAGAACTTTCATTACTACATTCAAACTTATCACTTACTGCACATTAATGTTGTTCTTTTAAATGCAAAATATATTCACTTACATCTGTAAACACTATTACATTTAAAGCGTGGAGCCATATCTATTTAACAATTTTTATGCACAAAATCAATTTCATTTATTTCTTTAGGACGTTTACACTATGCACGCACAACACAAAACTGAAATAAATTTTTTTATTTTTTTTAAACTTCTAATGCTTTAGACAGCAAATATAATCTTCTGTACTCTTCTTACATGCAGCATAAAAACATAACAATCCATGAGTTTACTTTTATAACATACACACATTTCTATTTTTAGTTTTTTATTCTCATCTACACTAGGCTTGCCATCGGCCAGCATAACTAATGTATTTTGAATCAAATGAAAAAATTAAAAAATGAAACAAAACAAAAGAATACCAAAATTTAATACCGTGCACATGTAGTATTTTATATTAACTGAATTTATTTTGGGAATATTCATTTATATTTATATTTATATTTGTTTATAGATTTTTTGGTTTGTATGTTTAATATTCAAACAATTCTCGTTTGATTAATTGAATTTTAAACATATAGATCTTGGGTTTGTATTCAGAAGTTGGGAAAATCCACTGATGAGCTAAATAAGCGTTAGCGAAATAGTACTATATGGATATGCTTTCCTCCTCAATTATTGAGTTGCTTTTGTAATAAAATGCTTTATGATATTTTTCATAATGTATGAGAATATCAAAAAGTATGTAATAATAAATTTCACACATAGTTTATAAGGGAAAAAGCACAATTAGAATCATATGTATAAATGAATATTCCCAAAATAAATTCAGTTAATATATTTATAAAAAAGTTTTTAAAATATTATGAACATTTGTCATAATTTTTTCATATATTTTATGAACGAAAATAAATATGAACGATTTTCATAAATATTATGAAAATAATTTTTTTCTGTATACAACTTTTTATTAATACAAACAGACTGAACAGGCTTGAAAGTTACATATCTGCTCCCTCAAGTGGTCGCCACTGTAGATGCAATTAGTATTTTCATTATCTGCAGAACAAAAGTTGTGCATTGTTGTTTGTTCTTCTCCTCCCTTTTTTTTCCCTCAATAATTGTCTATTGTTCATAAAGTTTATTTTATATTTATGTTAAAGAAAGAAAAACTTTTGAAATTCATAAATTTTTCTAAAATATAAATGCGTACTAGAATTTTAATTTACATGTGTGTGAGCGGAAAGAAAAGGTTACATCTACATGATTTCAGAAATAGTACTCATTTGTGTTGTTTCAAAGTTAAGCATTTCAACTTTTTCTTGAAATTACTATCGCCTGTGCAAGAGGGTGTAATATTGTGATAAAACAAGGAAACTGTCAAAAGTTTTACGTGTTTGTAGATTTCAAATAAACCAACAGAGAATTACATATGGATGTGCATACATAAGCATTTGTGGAAGAGCAATAGAAAAGTAATATGTAAATACACTGGCTATCATAAATAGATGTACACATATTCCTAGCAAGTTAAAAAGTTACTTATTGTTTTCTTGGCTATAAAAAATAACAAAGTTATGTTTACATTAGAATAAATTAAAAAAAAAAAGAAGCAGTTCATTTTCTAAAGTGCGCAGTGTGGATATTTCTAAGAGTTTTCTGAAAGGCAGCATAAATAATTCTTTTAAATAGAACTATTTGACAGACATCAGCTGGGCGAAGTGTTACAGCTCGTTTGCACTTCCCTGATGTCAAAAGCAGAAACATTCTAAGGTAATACCGACTATGGTGAGCAATTAGAGGCAGTTAAGAAGTGCTTTAGGTTCGGTCATCAAGGTCGCCGGTAAAAGGCAACGACAGCGTCTGGCTCACTTGGGTACTTAAAGTTCCCTTCAAATTAGCTATAGAGAGCTATAGAGCTTTAAATTAGATATAGAGATAGATGAACCAGAGAGAGAAGAAAAGAGAACGACAGACACACAAAAAATAAGACGATGCAGAGAATAATACGGAAGCAGACAATATCCAGCAGTCGTTGTAACCAACCCAAATGGCAGAATCATTTGCTACATTTACTGAGGCATAATAATTCGCAAAGTCCACAGCGAATAGTTCTCGAAATAAAAGTGATATAGAGGACGTGTCTTTCTCCTCTTCATTGTGAGTGACAAAGGGAAGAGTAGTGGTCATTGTAAGGCGGACCCATAAGACACAGAACTCGTAATCACCACCACAACATTCAACGTCATTGTTTCGGAAAATTTTAGTATCGTCCATGCTAATGAAACTTCGCCTGATGGTTGTCCAGTACAGGAAAGTGAGACAGAAGACGCGTCATTATCTCTGGCTCCAGTTCATCCTGGCATGTAAGGCAGACCCATATGACCTAGAACCTGTAATCACCGCCATAACATCGTTGATCTTTATTTTGTAAAATCTCAGGAGCTTCCGTGTTGTACCGTATTAATGCAAGGCCAAAAATTTCTCACAATACAACAAATATGCTCATCCTACCATATCGAAATATACACAGAAAAAACTGAAAATTTCTATAAAAAAAATTTGCGATATCAATTAAAAAATTGTTTAAAATTTCCCCAGCAAACAAATTAGTAATATCAATTAAATTTTTATACTTAAATTAATTGAAATAATATTTAAATAAATGTTAAATGCAACAATAAAAAATTCATTAGGGGGTTATTGCATTTTTTTAATTATATTTTTTAACTACTGAACCAAAAAACTTTTAATTGAGGGAATTAAAAACTATTCTATTTCTAGCTCTCAGATAGCTGTTTTCAAAAAATCGGTTTTATATTATTGATGTTTTTCAAGTGATTGACAAGTTAATTGTATCAATTCAACTGTTTAATTGAAATAAAAATAAAAATTTAATAAAACGAACAATAAGTTTTTCTGTGTACCTGGTCAGCACGCTGTCAGTATGATGAGAGGGGAATTCCACGGAGGTTATCGATGTCTGGCTACTCAAGTGCCGTTTCTCTCTTTGCCAGATAGTTTGTTAGAAGTTTATCATATTCGGTTCTATGTCTCTACATTCATTCCAGGGTGACTTCAGAGTGGCATCCCAAGCACTTGTGGCCTTAATTCGATATACGAAAAGTGCCGTTTCTCTCTTTGCCAGATAGTTTGTTAGAAGTTTATCATATTCGGTTCTATGTCTCTACATTCATTCCAGGGTGACTTCAGAGTGGCATCCCAAGCACTTGTGGCCTTAATTCGATATACGAAAAGTGTACAAAAGTCACTATAGAACTTATGGCTATAACACGCGATTTGAACAGAATATTAAACACCAACTATTATTAAATTATTCATGAATTAATTTTTTTAAATAAATACATACTTTTATGCATTATATGTGACAGCGCATAGAGAAATGGACCTAAGGGTAAAAAAAGCAATTTTCACTTTTTTTTTTTTGATGTGGACAACATGTGAGCATCGAATGAGACCGATCCCATGCCCCAAAAGTGTTCCCTCCCAGAGATATGCGCGTTTTATGAAAGTGAAGTACACCAAAGATACACGTATTTAAATCTTTAAAATGGATCTCCTGAACAATACCGGTTTTTACCCTTAGGTCCCTTTCTATTTTGCGCGTCACATATATGGATACTGTGAAAGCTTCTATAAATGAAATGTTTGTCGTTAACAAATTTTTATTTCACAAAATCTTTCACTTCATTCAGTTCATTCAAAAAACGAGTAGAGAAAATTTATCGTCCGCTAGTGGTGCTTTCGCTGTACTTGTGCAAACTTTTATAAATATTTTATGCAAAACATGGATACGGATAAAATAAACGTGTTCTATAAGCAAAGCAATACCTTTTGAGATTTCGTCATCAAATAAAATTGTTATTTTCCAGCAACACATTGTATTGCTTCTTATTGTTTTGAGAAATATTTCATAACAAGGAAAGAAGCGGTTTGCTCTATATCGAGTACTGGTGGATTTTTGCCTCAAAGAAAAGTAAAAAAAGTTTTCTCTTTAAGGCTGGAGCAGCGAAGAAATGCCTTTATGTTTTTGATGTTCCACAGTACTTTAAAATTAGCGTTAAACCATGTAGGGGTACTTTACTATATAGAAAAAACTTATCATAGGCTAAATTAAGACATTCAATTCAAACCGAAATTTCAAACAAAAATCAATTAAAATATATATATACATTAGGGCGGGTCGATTTAAAAATCGCTCAAATTACAAGGAAAATCGTATTCTAGGGATCAAAATAAGAAACTTTGCCGAAGGAACCATACCTCTACAATGTATTTTGATGTCCCGACTTTTGACCCGAAGATAAATTATAAAAAAAAGCTCAAATACAATAGAAGATACAGGGTGGCTTAAAAGTAGCGAAGGTGTTTGAATTCCTTGTAACTTTTTAATTATAATTTTTTTTATTTTTTTTTTGTTTTCAGTATTTTGTAAAGAAGACTTGGGGAATTTAAAATGGAATTGAACAACGTGCCAATATCGTTGAACTTTATTCTAGAAGAAAATCATGATTTTATTCATAATTTAATTGTGAGCGACGACGAAGCCCATTTCCAATTGAATGGGTTCGTTAGTAGGCAAAAAAGGGCTACGGAAAATCCAAGAGTAGTTCAACAGCGAGAATTACACCCGCTTAAGTGTACTGTTTGGTGCGCTGTTTCGACGGAAAGGATAATTGGTCCATGTTTTTTTTCAAAATGAACAGGATGTCGCCGTTACCATCACTCGCATTAGATATCGGACAATGTTGGAACATTTTTTAAAGCCACAGGACACACTGCGAGGGACACAATGGCTCTTTTAACTTAACCCTTATCCTGTATTTGTGGGTCAAAATTGCCCAAACTGTTTTTCAAGGCAATTATTTTTGCAACCGCCCAATGAATTTTTTTTAAACTATTGTACAATTAGTTATTGTGCCTATAATATTTAAATTCAAAGTAAAAAACTTCTAGCTCTTTTCGTTTTACATGTGTAAAAAAAATCACGCATGTGGTATATGTGGGTGAAATTTGCCCAATACAAATAACACATTGCAGTAACAGAATTTCATTTTAATGTCCCGTTAAAAAAAAAAACAACAATATAAGTAAAACGAATGAAAATATTTGTGCATAGCAGGTTTTTCTGTGTTTTGCATATTTTGTTACTATTCGTGAATGATTTTTCGACTGTACATTTGTGCTTTGACCGTGAATATTCATACATTTATACAATTATGAAACCAGAAGAGATTGGAGCCCTGCTTATGCCATCTGATTTGGAAGATGAAATACCAAGCGATACATCGAGTGAAGAAGAGGAAGATTTCGTTTCTGAAGCTGGATCTATACATGATACCAATTTTTCATCAGACTCAAATGAAGAAAGCTACGGAACTATTGATGAAAGTGAAGCAGAATCAGCAGCATATGCTTCCAAAAAAAGGAAAATATATGTGGTCGGAAACATCCGCAATAAATAATATTGGTAGGTGTACAAGAGAAAACATTATGAACCTTGCAACTGGTCCTACACGTTTTGCTATTTTTAGAGCAGACAGTGTAAAATCAGCGTTTATGCTATTTTTTCCGCAAGAAATTATGAAAATAGTTATAGATATGACTAATTTAGAGGGTAATTAACATTTGTTGCAAGTTATTATGGGAATTTTATTTATCAAACTTTGCTGTTAAGTCAATCGGTTTTCGTAAGTAATTGGATTACCGTGGATGAAATAACTATCGAAGCATACTTTGGACTTCTTCTATTCGCTGGTGTATATCGTTCGCATGGTGAAGCTCTGGAATCTTTATGGGACGATCATAGAGGACGGCCGTTATTCAAATCAACAATGAGCTTGAGAAGATTTCAAAATAGATCGCGAGTGATACGATTTGATAAGAAGTCTGATAGAAACGAAAGACGATACCCATATTACATGTCATGCGTGCAAAAAAATTTAATAAGAAATAAATATAAAAATATTCTTTTTTCTTAATACTTTTTTTAACCTTTTTTATTATTTTAACAATCTATTTTTTTAAGCTTTAAGGTTTTTTCTCTTTTTATTTATTATTTTTATATTTATTTTCGATATTTCGTTAACCTTCGGAACCTATCGAAAATAAATATAAAAATAATAAATAAAAAGAGAAAAAACCTTAAAGCTTAAAAAAATAGATTGTTAAAATAAAAATATTCTTTATATTGGGCAAAATTGACCCATTAATGTCATATGCGTTTCATTTTCGTAATAGAGGATAAGGGTTAAACCCCTTCGGTGATTTTGAGCCTCCCTGTATAAAAAAAAAATTATTTGAAAATAAAAAAGTAATCTTCTCTTCTCTGAAGGAATTTCGTTTCATAACGAATGCCGTAATTTGTGTCCTGATATTTCTTGCATTAGTTTTTTTCTGCTTCTTTTTTTTTTATTTCAGGAGATGACTCCTCCTACACATGCCATGTCGGAATAAAAGTCATTGAATTAAAGAAACAGAAATTTTTTTTGTGGACTCAGGACAATTTTCAAATTGCAAATTGCATAGTATAGAGTTCAATTCGGTCGACTGTAATCAATGAAAATAAACCTCTTCCATTCTTCGCATATTTTGCCAGCTGCCGTAAAAACACAACCTTCCAAAACTACCGGCAACAAATGATTCGAAAGTTTTTGTTCTCTATTTTAATACTGTTGTTATTTTAAATGATAATCAAGCTAAACCAAAGACGACAACATTGTAAGAAACAATAAGTTGTGGTAACATCACAATTTTGTAAATAACCAAACACATGAATATTTTCCACTCTGAATGTGATGGTACAGTTAAATCTCATTATACGTGGTATGCGGCAATTTAAAGCTTATTGTTGTTTACAAGAAATAGTCTAGTTAAAGAAATGTTTAATGAGTTATGATTACACTATGCAACAGATGAAAAAGAAATTGTCTGATTTTTTATGCGCAATGGCCGCCTAATTAAAACTAATCGTATCATCTCAGTATCTCAGATTTTATGGATAAGTTTGTTTTTTAGAATTTTTTTTTTATAATGTGCTAGTTTATCAGTTTGGGGGTTCTAGGTTCAATTCCTAACAGAGGCTCTGGTCTGGTCTACAATACGTGAACGTTTTTTTCACAACAGGTATCACAATGGGACCGTAATAAATTGGATCCTCTCTTTACCTTTACCTTTACATGTAGTAATCTGCCTAACCTAAATTCCGTAAATCGGGGACCAACTGTCTACGAACGTATACATGCTTTAGCCAATGTGTTCAAGCCATTTTCCTACACCATACTATTGTCTTTTTTCGGCGAAGAACGAATTCTCCTGAGAAATTGTTTAATTTTATGCAAAACTTTATGCGACACTTTATTTTCTTGTACGACTACAACACTGTTTGAACATAAATTTTGTAAACGTAATTTGTTTCTTTGTTTTATTAATTTAATTACACAATGAGAATTTCATAAAAAGTGAAAAATATTTTTTGTTTTTTTTTTTGTTTTTGTGTTGCAGGGATAATATTATCACATGGGAATTTTATCCTTTTATGATAACGAAAGAAATTGTTATGAAAGTGTGGAAATAATCCTTCAGATCTCCCAGGACAATATACAACACATACAATTTCAGTTCGTATTTAGGTTGTTTTAAAAGTCTTTCTGCAAAAACGTAAAACAAATATTTTGTTAATTTAAATTTATTTCTGCATGTGTGAGTGTATGTGTGTTTGTGTTTTTGTGTTTGTATTGCTTTTTTGCTAATTTTACATTTACGCATGTAAGCTGAACTTTTTGAGCCATACGAATTAGAAGTATTTACAAGCAAACAAGTATCGTATGTGGCGGGGATTTACTTCCGTCACTTTTGTTATCTTCCATAAGTATAGCGATTGTGGTATTGACATGCTTCTAGTTCCAGGCCAGTAATTAAAGGATGGGGAAAACTTGTGGCAGAATTGTTTACCAGGCAGTAAATTTTAGAAATTTTTGGCTGCAAATGAAAAGTTATAGAAGAAACGAAAATGGAACAAATAAAGTGATTTAGTATTTTCAATCATCATTCTTAAAATTTAAAGGATTTTTTTTTGTTTGATTTCTTTTTCTTAACTCCAAGGGAAGTATGTCAGTCAGGCAATTAAGATGGCTGAATTTATTTGTTACCTTAATTTTTTTTTTTGAGTGGCAAGTAATGAGCTGGCTGGTTACTGTGCAATTCGAAACGAAACTTATTGGGAATTCTCGATGCGTCCGTAGCGAAAGCAGCCCTGGTTAGTCTATCCGCTGCGACATTGTCGAAGCAGCTCTAACTGGATTGCACCTGTTTGCATATTCTCACCAAGACCTAGTAAGTTCTGTGTAACCGCAGCCAAATATGCCGATCCTTCCACACGCATTTCCCTTACTCGGCATCCCACTCGCTTTTCTTATGGCCTGTAATATACTCGCCCTATCCGGCAGTCAGAGTAATTACTGCACGCCACAATTCCTTCAGAAGATTCCAGATGCAACACCGCAAACCATAAATCTATCAGTGTATATGCTGGTATCGAAGTCGTTCCCTATCTCTCCCTTACTTTCTCGTCCCCTGTAGCCAGTAGCTGATTGCGAAATTCTTTCCAAAGTCCATCTCACAAATCATGTAATCCGATAACCCTTCTCATGTTTGGAGGAAACCCATCCAAAATTCTCGTTTGTTCGTTATCACTTGATCTCCATTGTCCAGCTGCTGCTAGACTTGTACTATGGCCCCTACATACCCATCTCCCAGCAAAAACTACTGCTTGCAACGAAGCAGGTTTATAAGCGAAAGTTTAGTCGGCTCTTTCTTCGAAATGCGCTTCCAATTCGCATGATTTTTGTTCGCGATATCCCACTTGGGAGCTGTCTTTTTTGACATAAAACTGCGTTTTTTTTAAAGCATTATAAATGCACTGCAATCAGGTCTCTTTTCTCTGTTTCTTTCAAAGCACCAAAGATGCGCATATATCATGTCTGTTTTATACGGTCCCCGAAGAGCATTAATGATACGTTTTTTTGATGTGTTTGAAATCTCTCCCTTCTATTTGCGCATCCTTGGAAGCGCTAAAAACAGCGCAATTGAAAAACATGCAATTTTTTCACTGCTTCCAGAAACCCTAAGATTTTTTGCTGGGCTATGGGAGTCAAATCCGCAATGTCATCCACAGGACTAGTACGGAAACAACCCGTTATTTTATTTTGTTTTCCTTCACCGCTATTTCTTATTGGTCAAATGCCGATTAAAGAGGGCGCGATCTTATAAGCACATCACTTCACAAAAAACTGCTTTTTAACTGCAGGAGATCTTGATCCCATTTTTTGTACAGCCTGACAACAACACTCCGCATAAGCCCCTCAATTTAAATCAACTGCTCAAGATTTTCTGTTAAAAGTCTTTTTACATATTTTGGCGGTTGGGAGGGGTGCACATTATATGTGTATTTCATTAGCACATATTCACATGGCATATTAAAAGTAATTCAGATGAGATCAACGGAAAATAATAAATTTAAATCGACTCGGTGTACAAAACTTTCAATTTCCTGTTGCCAAATAAATAAATTTACAGCGTACAATAAATGTTTTTTCAAATTATATTTTCCCCAGAAGATAACAAACAGTCATATACAAATACACACACACACACACACGCAAATACACACTCATGCACATACATATACAGTACTTAAGCAAACAGGCAACAAAGTACATCTTCAGGCCACTTAAAACAAAAAGCAATATTACTGATTTGTTAAGATGATTTTTTTCATTTTCCGGTTAAAAGTTCAAACATGCACCAGATGAGTACAAATATTATTTTATGTAACACTCTTGCGCACTCATTATAAACGTCAATCAATTCATGTGTATCAGCGACTTAGTGCCTGTTGAAAGTCCACAAAATCAGTGAAAGTTAATTGCACTGTATGCACTTGAAACTACATACTTGCAACGGCAATGGCAACGGCAACAGCAACAGCAACAGCATCAGCATCAACAACAAACGATTACATGACTGGAACTGTCAATTTGCTGTCTCGCAAAGGTGTGATCACTTAAATTATTACTCAACGCATATATTTATACATAAATATGTAACCATAATTATAATATTCCAGATGAATATATTTTTATCTCTTAATAGATTCCTTATAAATATCATGTTTATATGGCAATACTAAGGCTGACTAAGAAAATGTTTAATGACAGGCATAGCGTTTGCACCCACAACTTTCTGCCAGTTGAGTTGCTGCAAAATACTTGAGAGAATTCCAAATCAGATTGAGAATTTCAAATTGAAATTGGGAAAATTATTCCCAATGAAATTGAGAAAATTCTGAATGAAATTGGGAAAATTTAAAAATAAATTGAGAAAATTATAAATGACGATATCTGCATCCCGTGCGCAATCATTCATTTGATTGGTGCACAATCGGTACTTCAGGAATAATTAAAATGGACAGTCGTAGGAATGTTCTCAATTTCAATGAAAAACGGTGTAATTATCCATATTAAAATACCCAGATCAGCTGTATTTCGTCAGTATTGTGTAGCACCGGCGAAGTAAAATAATAATAAAAATGGCTACTAAACCGGAGCTTTAGCACTGCTACGAGCATAAACAAAGAACGTGCAAAAGTAGAGCTGCAAAAATAATTAATTAAGCTTCACCTCCTGTCGTTTCTCCTACTAGCCCTTTCCTATAGTTCCAGCACAATTCCTCGCATGTGTAGCAGTCATCTCCTGAGTGCTGGTCACAGATAAAAAAAAAAAAAAAAAAATATAATTATTATTGTTGATTTAATTTAATTTATTTCCAATTAAATTTTTATTAATAATAATTAAAAATTTAATTATTTTATTGTGAAAATTTCAAACAAATTTTTAAAAGCAAAAAAGAAAAATTTTTTTTTTAATTCAACTCGAATGGTTATTGGGTATTAATTTCTATGTGCCCTATAACCCTTTGCCTTTAAATTAAAATAAGCCATCTTTTTGTATATTTCATAGCAAAAGAAAAAATTTATTATTTATTTAAGTTTTGAGCAAAAAAATTTATTAAAAATTTAAATAAATTGATGAAATTTTTAATTGAAAAAATTAATTATTCTAATTAAAGGTATTATTTAAAAATATAAAAGTAATATTTCTTCCTGTGTAACCAACAATAACTTACGTTTCGAGTTAAATTGCAATTTTTATTTTGTATTGACAAACACTCATCTTGTATACAATTTTTTTTTTTTTTTTTTTTTTTTTTGGTAAAACCATTTTGAAGTATTTAAAAAAGCCAAATACAATGAAGTAAATATTTGGGTGGAGTTGTTGAAAATAAATCAAAACAAAATTTGTATATTCGAAGAATACGTGTTCTGTAAATAAAAATTTATTAAAATGCACAATAAATCTTTCTACTGTCACTACACGATTACAAAATACGATACTCAGGTAATTTTACTTGTAATAACAACAGCAACATAAGTAGCAACAGTTTTTGTGTATTTCGAGAAAAAAATTTCGCACTACGTGCTGTGCTGTAGCTGAGATGTATTACAGACAGTGTGGTACATCAAAACAATTTAAGGGACTTTATTTAATGGCGGGGTGGTGGTGGCTGAATTCTTAGTGCGTTGCATGTACAGCTAAAATATAGTGGTTTCAAAAAAATTTTCAATGCTAAGAGCGCCCGCTGTTGTCGATATTTGAGCAATAACACATCGGAGAAATTATAGAGCAAATTCACGTAAAAGAGTCACTGCTCTAGCTTAGAAATTAATGGACAAGATTGTCTTGTGATTGCATTGTGATCGAAATTATCAAACTTGTGGTTTCATTGGCGAAGGGATAGTCACAATTTTTTTTTCTTTTATCTGGGACCAGCACTCAGGAGATGACTCCTATACATGCGAGGCATTGTGCTGGAACTATGGGAAAGGGATAGTTGGAGAAACGACACTGATCAGCACCGACTTCAGCTGATACCAATCCACACGTAGATAAAAGTGCCCTGTTACGTCGGGACACAGAAAAAGTAATTGTAAAATTTTTTCCAATTAAGTCTTTGCTCAGTAAATCTAGTTTTTTCAATTAAAATTTTTATTGAATCCAAGTTTATTTTTTTATTGACTTTGTTAGTCTCTCAAAACAGTGTTGTCAACAGATTTAATTCAGAATAGTAAATAAAATAAATAGTAAAAAATAGTAAAATAAAATAGTAAAAAATTATAACATATTAATTGTGCGTAAGTAGTACGTATAAGCTTAGTTTTTATATAAAAAAGCATCTATTTTTTTTTTATTAATTTATTACTTGAATCTGGAAAATTCAATCAATGTTTTATTGAATTCTTAAAATTATTTTTTAATAAATTTCTTATGAAAAAACACGTACAATTATTATTTTAATTGAATGTTGGTTTTTGTTAATTGAAACTTTTAATTTTTTTTTTTTTTTTTTTTTAAGTATTGTGTAGCACCAGCAAACTAAAATTATTACTAAAAATGGTTACTAAACAAAGCTTCAAAAATTGAATACGACTTCTTGACATGAGAGGCGGTGCAGCACTGCTAAGAGGTTAAAAAACGTAAATTTTTCGTACCCCTGTACTGAACTGTGCTTTATACTCGCATACGTTAGCATGTCTCTTATTATAATAGTCAACGGCTTTAAAAGAATTTCACACGTCTCATCACACCTAAATTTCATATTTTTCTGGCCCTATTTTTCAGGCTTTATAAGATGCGTTGTAAAATATGTGCAATTCAATTATTCAGCTCTACACTGTTTATAATGAGACCATTAAACAATTTTGTAACTTTATGGTACATATTTCGGAGACTGAGCTGTTTTACTTACTGCTGAACGAATTTTTAACTGCATTAATTAATTTTTTTTTTTTGTTTTTTTTAATATATAATTACTTTGTTATTGTTGTAATTGTATATATGTTTAACTTTTGATTTACAAGTTTTCTTCATCGTATTATTTGTGCTTAATTTTTGTTATTAACTCATCTTTAGTTGTGAAAGTTGCAAAAGATTTGCACAGCCATTGGTCAATAGTTGTTACAATATTTTTATTATCACTGTTTTTTTTTTTTAAGCAGTGAAATACCAAGCTGCCATAACTTCCGTATGAATTAAAGTTTTTTTTTTTTCTGTTTGTTATTGATTTTGCATAATTTTATGCGGTATTAAATTAAATTTTCACAAAATAATAGAAAACAAATATTTCTCACATCAATAATTTATGTCCATATTTAAATATTTATTGATTTTGAAAGTGTTAAAATGGTGTAAATATTGTCATGAGATTGTGAGAATTGATTTTGTAATGGGAATAGTTTTATTAATTGTAGACGGGCAATGAAATTAAAACGTTATCAATTGTTTGCACATACATATAACCTCCTTTGGGTACTTTAATTTAACATGGATTTGTGTATGGAATAGTCAGCAGTCTCGTTAAGCATACAAATATACTAAATATACTACATGTACTGTCTGATGCTGTCAGGTCTGGGCAGCTCCCGAGAAACCGTTCTGCTGAGAATATATTTTGGAAGATGCCGTTACCACTAACATAACTCGTAATTTTAAAGTACTGCACGATTAATTTTCTTTATTTCAGTCTGAAACCTTTAAATAGTATAATTTAATTAAATTGATTTATTTTCCTATTAAATTTCAATTTAAGTAACTTAATTCCCCCCGCCCACATTATGAATGTGTGTGTGTGTGTGTGTGTATGTGTATTTATGCTAATAATTTAAAATACAGCCGAAATAAAACATGGAAATTATATTTTTTTTTTGTTCTTCGTGTTTAATAGGGATTATTACAACAACAATTTTTAATTAATGAATGTTCGTAACAAGACGTTGCATACAACAACGTACAATCATAGTAGGCACACTGTGGAGGCTTTTGATATATCGCAGCACCTGGAAAAACATTATAAAATTAATTATTAATTTAAATACATTAAGGGAACGCAACAGCGAAACGAAAAGGAGAAGAGAAAACAAATTTCCATTTAATTAGTTATTTTTATAACACTAATTTCAGTTGATTTCGTGTAGTTGTGTATATGCGTGTGTGTGTGTGCGTGTGTGTGAAGCAAATCTCACTGTGAAAGCTGTGCTAGTCGACTGTTTCAATAAGTGAATATATCTTGCTAATAAAAAAAATTAAAGTTGGACTCTAAAATTTATATGTAAAAATATCTATAAAATTTATATTTAAAAATATCTATAAAATAATAAGTATAAAACATTTCACAGTGAATGCAATTTAGACTTAAGAATTTTTTTTTTTTTTTTTATTTTTTACTTGGACTGGCACTCAGGGGTCGACCCCTATACATGCGATGCATGGTAAGGAGGCTAGAGGGAATAGTGTTTATTGATATTTGACACGTTAAAAGTGACAGAAAACACCTCCGCGGGAAGTCCATTCCACATACGTGCGTCCGTCAAAAAACGAATTTTCTCTGTAATGCGTAGTGCGAGTCGCCGCCAAATCGACAAACATTGTAGGAAAATATGCTCCGTTCTACATGTCCCGTGCTAAATCATAGAAAAGGTTGTTCACAAAAAAAAGAACACAAATATTTAAATATGACAACCATCAGTGGAAAGCCATATTATTCAATATTTTTTTTATCTGGGACCAGCACTCAGGAGATGACCCCTACACATGCGATGCATTGTGTTGGATCTATAGGAAAGCGATAGTTAGAGAAACGACAGGTGTTGTAGGTTAATTAATTATTTTACACGTTCTTTGTTTATAGCAGTCTTGAAGCTTCGGGTTAGTAGCCATTTTTATTATTATTTTACTTCGCCGGTACTACACAATACCGACGAAGGAGGGCGTTCTGATGTGATTGCGGATTGCTATCAGCTGAAGCTGACCAGGGACTCTGCCTTCGCTACTGAAACCTTCCGACCACACAAAGACAGACTAATCCACATCAGAAAAATGCAAAAAGTTTTTTTTTTTTTTTTTTTTTTTTTTTTTAAATTGTTTTAGTCTGAGACTGGGGTTGAACCCATCGCCGAAAAAATTCCTTTCAGAAATGGTGTTCTAATTCGCAAATTTTTTTTTTTTAATTTTTCTAAATCCAGTTGAAAGCGACTTCTAACAAAAAATCGATAAAAGCTACATTTACCACTATTTCTAGTGCCATTATTGTGCTATAAAATTAAATTAAAAAAACGTAGAAAATAAAAAAAAATTCAAGATTTCTTTATTTCATTTCACTTCAAAGGCAAGCGAGTGACCCGGTCTAGATCGTGGAATTACCCATATGTTTAAATAGTGTCTTAATTCGAACAACATATTTATATACGAGTATATAATTAATTAAATGACATTTTGCTTATAAAAATTTTTATACCTCTTCGTGGTCTTAGAGAACGCTTGATAAGAACTTGAAACTAATTTCACATTAACGCTTTTGCCAGCATAATAATTTACAGAGAAATGTCTAAAAGTGGATAGAATATCTCAGTTTCCTGTTTCGAATTGAATACTTTCATGCTGGCTAAATGAAATAAATTAGTAGCGGCGCAATTGTCTGCCATGTTGATTGTGGTCTTTATTGAATTCTTGAATTCCTATTAACCAGGCCGATATACATATGTATAACACAATGCTCAGACTATGAGCATCTGTTTTACTTTATACACAACATTGCATTGCTTAAACCATGCATTCCACTGATTCCATTATGCTAATGCTTTTTAAAGTAAATAATGAATTATGGGGAAAAAAAAAGGTTTTTAATGATTAAAAAATCATTGTAATTGAAAAATTATTTATGTATGAAAATACTCCGCCTCCTCCTCCTCCTATACAACCTGCTTCCAGTAGTCAAATGATATCGATAAAGGAGCGAATGTCAGGCAAAGACAAAATGCATTTAATGAATGACAAAAATTGATTTATAAAACAAATGCATATTTTTTCCTTTTAATTGAGAAAGCCAATAAATTACCTGGAAAGTCGCAGCAGCATGTATCGTGTATTAATTTATGTGAACAATAACTATAAACTGATGAATCACACAATGGACAGCCGGGCGGGGAATATGGTGGTAATTGAGGCAGTGCTGGTAATTGTGGTGGCATCACAAAAGCATTAAAGGGATATTGAAGTAAATCCATTGGCGTTTGTTTGAAAACGGTCAATTTATTTTTTGTTGGCTCTTTGTTGTCACCTGCGGGGGATATAATAGAAAAGATTTCTTTTTATTATATCAGTTTTTTTTTTGTTTTGTTAAATACAATAACAAAGATAAGAAAGAAATTAAATTTTTGAGTTCAATTATTACCCAGAGTATTTAAACTGTTTAATTCACTTTCGGCCAAGGAAATTGCACCAGCAAAAACTCTCGACCACAACAATGTAATGCTCAACATCAGTATCGGTATCATCATTATTTTCTTTAACGCTGTCATCATTGGAATGATTTTAAAGCATCTGCTTTTATGTTGCTGTCTTTTTGTCACGTTGTTGAAGATGTTGCGGTCTGCAGTACGAGTTGTTTGGCTAGTGTATCTTGTTATCTGGTTATTACACAACTAAAACTTTTTTCTCGAATTTATTTTTTAGATCTTAATAATTTTTGGTTTTTTTGTTTTTCTTTTTTACTTGTAAAAAAGAAAGAGGCCAGTCGCCCATTTGTATGTATATAGACGACACCATTTATAGTGCTTTGCAGTGCATTTCTTTTTTTTTCCATTTCATTTCTCTTGCTCGTTTCTTTGTGGTTACTTCCACTGTTTTAAATTTCTACCTGTTTTGGTGGCTGCGTCTGTGTTTTTTTTGTTTTTTTTTGTTTCTTTATTTCTCACATCGAGACCAGTTCCAGAAGTTGTGTGTGTGTGTGTGCTTTTTCCATTAAAAATGCTTAAATATTTTTGATTATTTTCCTCAAGTACTTACTTCACTGTCCTACTGTCTGCTGCTGGCCTAAAAAGATTATGTAAACAAAACACAAGACTTCATTGAGAATCACTAAAAACAAAGATCGTCTGTTAACAGATACCAGGGAACATAAATAACCGGCATTTAACGCACCTCAAAAAAACGTTATTAAACGCACAAGAGAGCACGTAAATGCCAATAATTGTAATACAAAAATAACCAGTAAACATTTTAGATTGAATTTTCAATCGCTGCACGTAGACTACAAAACGAATATTTTCCTGTGTTTAACACCATCTCGCATTTTTCTGTTGTGCATTTGTGTGTGACTTTGTGTCAGTTGTTGTCGTAAGGTTTCAGTGGCGAAGGCATAGTCAGTAACGGCTTCAGCTGTATCCAATCCACAGGCACATCAGAACGCCCTCCTTCGTCGGTATTGTGTATCATCGGCGAAAGAAAATAATTACTAAAATGGCTACTAAAACGAAGCTACAAAATTGAATACGTCTCCTTGACATCAGAGACGCTTCAATACTGCTGTAAAATAAAGAACGTGCAAAAACAGAGTTGTAAAATAGTGAATCTTCACCTCCTGTCATTTCCCTTCCTATCGCTTTCCTCTAGTTCCAGCACAATGATTTGCATGTGTAGAGGTCATCTCGTGAGTGCTGGTCCAAGATAAAAAATAAATAAATTGAAAATGGGAAACAGAATACAAAATAACCTAAATAGCAGTTGAGTCTCTCTCTCTCTCTGTCTCTCTCTGTCTCTCTCTCTCTCTCTCTCTGTATATATATATAATGTAATACAAAGAAATACAGTTGAAGTTGAAATCTATGATTTTGTGAAAGTGACACTGAGAGCTCAGAATACTTCTTTGCGACCGTCGTGCACTCGGCAGACTGAGGTTTCACCATCTGCGTGCCTCCACACAAGCTGTAGAACACCAGAGCCCAAATACTTGAATTACTTAGAAGCCCTAAGATGGGGCACTAATATGAAGGACTTTGCACAGTAAATTTTCTTGGTCGCGGTACTTCTTGGTCGAATAGTAATAATAATATTTCAGTGTTGGCGACATAAGAAAAGAAGAAATGACGAGGTACATGCATCATTTGTAAATTCCTAAATTACACTGTTCTGCAAAAAAAAAATAAAAAACGGAAGAGCGCTGACACCTAAATCCGTATATGACCTCCATTCCCCTCTATTAGCCACCATTTTCGGGGGTACACCCCGCGATATTTTCTATGATTTCATGCCCCTGAATTCAATTTAGAAGGTATAAAAAATTATTTTATCTGTTAAATTTTTCCATAGCTCTGCACTACAAGTTTTAGCTAATTTCAGTGCATCTGTAGCAATCGGTATTGTGCGCGAGGATTCTGTATGCTTATATATTGTCTAAATTGAGTACAACGGTTGAAATTTTTTGTTGTGAAAATTTGCTCACGACTGACTGGTACCGAATGACTGGTACCGGAGGAAAATATTTATTTGCCGGCTCAGCACATCAAACTCGGTTTGATCACGCAGTTCGTCAAAGCAATGAATATGGCAGGTTATGGCTTTAAATTTTTAAAAAATTAATTTCCTCGTCCTAGAGACGTTAAAATCAAAGGAGTGTTCGTGGGACCCCACATTAGACAACTTTTCCAAGATTTCTGAATTTAGAATAATAACGAGCTTCACTTGCATTCCAAAACGTGTGTGTGAACTCTTTGGGTAACAAAAAGAGTGATGACTATATCAGTCATGTTGAGAAGTTGCTGTCAGCGTATAAGGTTGTGGAGTGTAATACTCGTATGTCTCTTGCACTTGTGTGCACTTACAGCACTGACATCTGAACTTTTTCCTGCAAATTTAGAAGCACTTTCTGATAAGCAAGGAGAACGATTTCATCAACGCATAGCCCAGTTTGAGAAAAAATTTTCCGCAAAGTCTAATGCCAGCATGTTGTCAGAATACTGCTCGTCTACAGAACAAGAAACTTCTACTTCAGGGTACAAGCCAGCGTTACCATTTCTCAAGTTTTTGCTTATTTTTGAAGGCTTTTGAAATGCCAAAAAGTTTTTAAGTGTTCAGCTTCAAAAATAAGTTTTTTTTGAAATTCATTCAAATTATCAAGTTTTTTTTTATTATTAATTTTTAATTTACAGTGAAATTAATTTATGATGAAAATATTATTTGTTGTTGCCATGTAATGCAAACGATTTTATAATTTTTCAGTAGTAAATGTGTCTATTGCCTCTTAAATACAACTGTGTTGTATTAATAATATTAGAATTTTTATGCCTCTTTCTTTTCTTCTCAAAAGTTTTCTATTTCAAAAATGCAAGGATAACTATTTAAAGAGAAACGGCAAGGATATTGGAATATTTTTGGTTTTTGGTGTTATTAGTTTGAAGCAGCAGTACATGTTGGGCAAAAAGCTTAGAATACGGTATAGACACATTGGAGGGTCCAACAAAAGCTAAGAAAATGGGGATCTACTCAAAATTGTGGGAAGAATAACTTTGTTGTTGTTGTTTAATTTTTTTTGTTTATCTTATTTTGAATAAAAATTAATTCAAAATATATATTTTTATGCTTTTTTTCATAACTCGTATTTGGCAATTTTTGTGGAAAAAAGTTTTTTGTTGAAAAATTAAGTTTTTTTTTTAAATAAAAAGTTTCTCTTAAAAAATATATGGTAACACTGGTACAAGCACCAAATGAAGATGAAGACTAAGAAAAATTTTAAAAAAATTTTAAAAAAATTAAGAATTTGTGAAAATTTAAAAAAAATTTTGTTAAAAAAATAAGTTTTAAATTACCTAAATTAATAAAATATTGGGGAGCTGTAGTAATCCACCGAAAATTATGGCTGATGACGGCGGATTCAGTATGTAAATTTACACAAGAATCAGCTGAAGCGCTCTCAGGGCCGATTTTCATGCAGAACAGTGTTATTTGTACTTCATTATGGGCCTTAGAATTTTGTTTTCTTATTTATTTTACAAAATACTTTGATTTTATGTTCGTTTCTTTTGTGTAAATATTGAAAAATAGCAGGACTCATTACTTGTGTTCAACAATTTGTGAGTACAGAACTCACCGGTGACCGCTGACCATGTAACCAAATAATATTGTTTGATTAAAAGAAGAGAAAAAAACGTTCGTTGGGTTACTCAGCCACAAAACTCATCACTAGACACTCTTGCAGCAGCACATGGAATTTTGTTGTTCAATTCGTATTGAATTGTGTGTGAAAATGAAAGTAATTTCGTTTCTTTTAACTATCTTTTCTCTAGACTACTTTTTGATGGTATTTTTATGGTATTTTTATGGTATTTTTATGGCAGTTGCTTGTTTTGATATTTTCTTAAATATTATTCGTTTTGTTTTGTGTATTTTTTTTTTTTTATTATTATTTTCATTAAACACCTTTGGGGCGTTCATGGTTAATTGTATTTCAGTTAATTGTCAAATGTTAATTATAAACAATTGTTGTTCATTTGTTGTGTTTTTTGGTTTTTTTTTTTGCATAAAACAGATTTACCCGGGGAATTTATGAATATTTTTTGGGCGGCCGTTTAGCCGCTAGCGTTCTAACAAATTGGAGGACTTTCAATTGAAATTGTTGTTAAAAAAAACAAGTGCTTTAAAATTGCTAAGAGCAAACCGATAACATGCTGATAAAAGCATGTTTTATACGCATGAAATATTTACACAGTAAATTTTAAATCTAAAAATTAACTAAATACTCTTGTGTTTTCAAAAACAATGTTCTTAATTGAAAATACATTGTCACTATTTGGGGGGTTTTTTTTTTAGTGGGTGCAAACCTCACATACCACGACTGTGACGACAGGATCTGAGATGCGTTAGGCATTTTTCCTCCCTACCTGAAAAAAAAAAAAAAATTATCGAAACCAAAAAAAAAATCATTAAACGTAACGACTGAACAAAATACAAAAATAGTTCTTCTATTTTTTTATCTTGGACCAGAAGTCAGCGGATGCCCTCTGCACATGCAATATATTGTGCTGGAACTAGAGGAAAGTGATAGTGACATTACAATCTGTCACTGTCAGGAATAGACAGAGGAAAGGTTCATTTTCTCTACAAAACTGATGAATTTTTTAAGTAAAAATTTATTTTCAATATTGCCACCTGGAAATATTTTACATTTATAAAAAATAAATAAAAAAAAATAACTTAAAACAAATTAATTTTTAAACATCTTGATTATACAGAAAGAAAACCTTCGTACTAAATTGAAGTTTTTTTTTACTTGCTGTTAGTACGAGCCGTAGTTAAATATTCAAGTGCGATTACTACTCTTAAGTGCTTGAAACAATGAAATGCGATTGGGTCCTTCAGAGTATTTCAATTAGAAACAGATCATATTATATATATATCAATTTCATCATATGTGTAGTATTGCGCATTTTTCCGCAATGGCCACTCTATCCCCTGAAGAAATTCAATTAAAAAAATCGCTTTATTCAAGCTCATTTCTCTAAACTCCCAAAATTTTTTTGGGTAATAGGACCTTCTCTGCTCCTTAGAGGTGTTTCTGACGCACCATTTGCATGTAGTGGGGATACATCTGAATGTCACCACATTTCCGGAATAAACAATTATTTTCATACTTTCATCAAATGCTGTACGGCTGTTTAGTGGTTAACAGTGCTCTGTTAACTAGAAAAAGAGCTCTGCTAAAGTAAATGGTTTGTGTCTTGGGTTTTTAAAATTAAATTTATCTTCACACACATGAAAAATAATGGAGCAATAATTCTCGTATTCTATTTATAGAAACTAATAAATATATAAAGCTAATAATTTACATATACTAACGCTAAAGATGCAAGTGTAGCAGTCTTCGAAAACAGCATGGTTTTCCGGTCTGTTAGTGCTGCTTGTCAGTGTGACTTAGATGAAGAAACATTTGGAAAAGAAATATTTAGTTTGTATTACGGGTTGGGCAGAGACTATCGTTTTTGTGTTCGGTATTCGGCGACATTCGTTGCTTATAAATATAACACCAACAATGAAACAATATTAATAATAATAATGGAATATCGCCGCAACATTTTCGCCTGTGTGACCGCGAATGGAAAAACTAAAGAGAATAACGAGATGTTTTTCTTCCAAATGTTTTCTCTAAATAAACTCATTGTTACAATTTTTGTCTTTGACTTACACTATTTCTTAGCTATTATCACATGTAATTTTGACCGCCTGTATATTTTCGATAATTAGCCCATTTTAATTAATTACATATGACAAAAATGAAGAAAAAAAAAAATTTAAATTGAATATTTGCGTTTTTACTGGAATTTACCAAGTTATTGCAATTGCAATATTTTGTAACGTATCATTGCCATTACGACATTTATAATCTGGAATAAATATTCGTAAATGGCAATCTGTGGCAAAGCCTGTTAATTGACTTTATTTTCAGAGCACAAATTGTTATGACATTGAGTAACGCCTTCAAGTACAAAATCGTGATTTTTATAAAAAAGAGAAAAGTTAAAAATTCAAAAACATAATTATCATCGTATAAAACATTTACGTACAATTTCACTTGCCTGAATTTCTCCTACATTATTTACACACTTTAAATAGCACAATTAGGCAACGGATAATTTATCATGTTGAGCTCTATTTTGATGGTAGAAAATTAAAAATCAATTTTAATTCATCTTGTTATTTAAACAAGTGTTTGCGTTGCCCACGTCTAATGATGTGCAATGAATCAGTATTTTAAATAAAATTTTGTTGTATATGTACTATGTGGGCAGTACTGATGCTGATGATCTTGATGAAAGTATGCAATTGTAGTTTAATCGCCTCATTTTTTAAGAGCCAATTAAAAATAATTTACGGTTAAATTGTTCGATAAAATTCATCTTCATTATTCAACATCATAGAAAAATTTGAAAGGAATTATGATGGGACTTAATCATATAAAGCAGATAATTTAATAACAATTTAAGAATTATGTAAATGTATGGAAACTGTAGAAGAATGTAACAGATAGTTGTTGCCTTGGTATGGTGTCTCTAAAACCCACTATGTCATTTCCCGTTGTTATAGCGAATTCTTAAGGCTCCATAAGACTTTGAGAGCATTATGATTGATTTTATTAAATAATACAATTGTTAGGATAAGCACTGTATATCTGTAGATGCGAGGTAAACTACACTAAGTCACACTTTTGGGAATTTTTACAGCATTCCCCAAAACCTTGTTGAAAATCGTAATTGTTTCTATATTTTTAAGTGTGGACAAATTTGTGTAAAACTAACTGGAATTTGCTTGTTAAAGATTCCGTTTATGCAGAAATATTGAAGAGATCCCTCTACAAAAAATCCCATTTTATTATGGTCACACAAGTTGAACTTTTCCAGCAAAAAATTTGGTCATTCCTTATAGAATCAATATTTTTCAAAATTTCAAAAGCGGAAAATTGTGTAAAACTAACTACTACTCGCTTTATTCAAGATTCTCTGGTAATGCAGAAATATAGAAGAGATCCCTCTACAAAAAATTCCATTTCCGTCTGCTCGCCTTTTCTAAAAATTCTTCATTTCAAGAACCTCAAACAAATTCAAGAATTCCTAACAGATCGATGTTAATACGTTAACAGAGCTCTGTTAAGTGCTAAGGTTTTTGTCTAGGGTTAGGTATTTTAAAATTTATTTTAACAGCCATACAGAATTTGACCTCATCGCCAAATGGTCATCAGTTTGCAACTGCTTCAGAGCTTATTCATCCAACCCATGTCGTTGTCTATGGTCGTTTATCTCCAGTTCCTGCACAGAAAGAAAACTGTCTAATAAATACCTAATAAAATATTATTGATATTTTTAAAAAGGTTTTCTTCTTGATTTTATTAGGCTTATTATTTATTGATTTTTTTTTTAAATAATACTTCGTGATTTTATTTGATAATTTTATTGATTTTTTTTATTTACATATTTCCTTAGGAATACATTTAATATAATAATAAAAAGTAAGTACTATTACCAGTATTTTTTTAGTCCATTGTTCAGTAAATAAAAATGGATAGGCCATTCCAATATCCGAGACTATGTATTTCCCGATACCGTTTCTCTTTCGGATATAAATGGCAAGTTCTGAAACAATACTTAAGTGAAAATATATTTTTTTCATAAAAATTATTTTATACTTACCATATTACTCCTCCATTCCCTTAAGCCTGCTTTGAACTTTAATAGCTCCCCAGCGTATTTTAGGTCCAATTTATTAAATAAATTTTGAATATTTTCAATTTCCATTTTTTTTAATATCGTTGTGGAAATAGTACCAAAACTTAAATTAATGTGGCACGTTTCATCGCACAGTTCCCACGATTTCAAAATAGGCAAAAGATCGATATCTTGAGTTAACCTTTATTGGTCCTCCATTATTAACACTCTTTCAATAATTAAAATATTAAATCTTTCTTAAATTTAATAAATATGCAATTCTACACTATTATTATTCATATTTACACAAAAATTCTTTCGACTTCTTCACTTTCCACTGGTTCACTTTCAACTTAAAGTTTAATTTTAATATTAAAAGAATCTTTAAATCTAGTTCTTTTATTTCAATTAAAAAAAAAAACAACGTTGTCAGGAATTCAAAACCAAATAAATTAAAAATTTTATAATCAAAATATGTTCTTCTTTTTATATCTATTTAAATTAATTGAAGTCAAAATTCACCAAGTTGTGGTCTGTTAAAGGCCGAGTTCTTGTGAGCGATGCGATATTGTCTGCCTCGGATTCTCCAGCGCACTCACAGATAGCGGCTCTGTTTTCGGCAGATCTTGCATTTTGTCGACGTACGGGCGTTGGTCGCTCGTTTACTGAACCAGTGGACTCAATTTTAGCCACCATATTGAGAATAGTTCTCGCGGTAGGACGGTTATGGTGACCGTAAAATGGGCGAAACGAGTGGTACATACAAAACTCACATTTTGATAAAAATTTTTTTTCTTTGCACGTGTTGTACATGATGATTTGGTTAAAGAGAATGAATAAATTCCAACAAGTTGCCAGTTACCAAGTGTCAAAGTCCCTGTTGGAAGACCCTGTAGTTTGTTTGAGAGACGTACATACATAAACGGTTTTGCTGTGCATTATTAATGTTATAGAAATTTTCGGTTTTATTTTCTCCAGAGCTTTACTTGTGCTGTTTTTTTTATTTTTCATTTGATTGTGACTTTGGATTTTTTTTTGTTATTGTTATTGTATTGGCTTAAAGGCTTACTAAAAGGTTTTCATTATTAGCCTCTCCCCATGGTGTAGCATATTGATAATGTGTGTTATGAAATTTATATTCATTTGAATGACTTAACACTCAAAGATGTGTTTTTATTTTCTTCCCATGAATTTATCATGGGGTATGGAGTGATAAATATATTAAAAATATTTATGATATTCACAAGGTAACATATGACGTATGATGAGATTATGTGTAATAGGTTCATAATATTCTATGACATATTTTAATTTAGGGATAGTCTTTAAAGCAAATAAAAAACCTGCAAAATGATGAAATGATTATATAGCAGACAACTTCGAGGAAGTGCGGATTCGCTTTATTCAACCATGATTCAACTAATGATTGTACGATCCCGCTTTCAATATCAGTTAGAAGAAAATATTTTTCGTTTTCTTTTTAAAAATTGCATATTTTTTTTTTTCTTTTTTTTTTTTTATATTTCTATTGTATATATTTTTGTAATTGTTGCTTTCCGCAGAGGATGTTCTTTAGCTTTGCTATTTGACTTGCGAGTGTAGAAAACCCGTGTGGCAAACCCCAGCTCGGCTGTCAGGAGTTTGGACCCCTTAACTTGTACTGATACCCCGTGGAACTCACATCCACCTGGCATAACAGGGCAAAGTCGAGTCTTTATGTTTAACCCGCCAATTGTGACGCAAATTTGACTTTGATTAATGGTGACGCCGGTCTCATGCACCGGGGTTTTCAACTGAAGATTTTTCGAAACGTGTTGATAATAGTTAATGTTTTTTTTTTTTATTTATGCACTTTGACAATAAAACAAAGATATTTAATCATTTGCTCTTTTCTCTTTTATTTCAATATTAAAATTCACAAATGCATTAAAAATAACAATGATTTAACAATACATTTTTTAAAATTAAGAAAAAAAAAATCACATATTCATTAAGGAAAATAATGTTTACTTACACGGTGACTCACGGTCTCACACACCAGGTTAGAAAAAAAATTACAGAAGTTCTGCTCACTAAGCAGTTTCATCATTAACTGATGGTGGGGGATGTGCAATGCTGCAGCTACTCGAAATCGCAACAAAAAACAATAAAGGAGAATAAAGTTATACGAATTTTTTAACACAACCGGTCCCACAGACCAGTACGTCACAATTGGCGGGTTAATAGGTTGGATCTATAAATCACTACAGTTTTAAAAAAATCGTTATAATATTACTGATGTTTATTTATGTGATTAAAAATTTAATTGTATCAATTAAACTATTTAATTGAAATAAAAATAAAAACTAATGAAGGGTCTTAATTAATAAAAAAAAAACAAGCCATAATTTTTTCTGTGTACACAGAAAAATATTAAAAAAAAATTTTAATAAAAAATGTTGTACAATCAATTAAGAAATTAATTAGATTTTTACCTGTAAAGAAATTAATATTGTAGTATCAATTAAAGTATTATTGTTGACTTGATTGAATTAATTTTCAATTAAATTTTTAATAATAATAACTAAAAATTTAATTAAATAATTTTAAAATTTCAAAGAAATTTTTAATAGTAAACAAATATATTTAGATCCAATATGAATGTTTCTTGGGTATTAAATTCTATTTAAATAAAGAATGTTGCATATTTATAAAAAAAAAACAATAAAATACATTTAAATGAACATAAGCCGTCATTTGATGGAATTTTAAAAAAAAATAATTCATTATTTGTTTATTTATTGAGCCCAAAAATTAATTAAAAATTTAATTGAATTGATTAAAGTTTTAATTGAAAAAATATATTAGTCTAATTAAATGTGTTAATTAATAATAAAACCGTAACATTTTTCTCTATGTACCTTTAGTTTTTAGTTTGTCCCGATTTCTTAAACTAATCAGTTCGTTTAATGTTGGGTTCCTTGAAGCTTCTGCACATGAGAATGTCTTCTATTCGTTGTTCCATGTAGACATTCTTCCATTTTGCTCACTTATTTACATCAAATTTCTGTCACTGAGATTTAATAGACAGCTAGAGCAAGGCCGTTAATAATGGCTTTAAAGCAGACGCGTCTTAAAATAAACTTAAAAACTAAAAGCACCACTTTAATTTTGTTTTCTTTTTGCAAATGAAATGCCAACAAAGTTTATTTCGCAAAGTTATGTAATCAAATTTAATAGCATAATTAAATGCACAACGAAAGCAAAGAGATAAATAAAAAACAATAAATACAATAAAATATATTTATTGAAAAAAAAAAAAAAAAAAAAAAAAGAAAAAGAAACAAATTTTGCTCATTTGCATATGCAAATCTGTTAATGTACTTCTCAAAAAAGCTGTAGAAGAAGAAAGATACACTTTGATGTGAATTTATCTTTATCTTTTTTTTTGTTGTTGTTATTTTCAGCATAAACAAATAAACATTCATGGCAGATTATATTTTATTTTTTAAACAATAAATATGTGAACTTAAATATTTGCTTAAAATGCAAATTAAAGAAAGAAAAAAAATTATCTCATCACCTGCCATGTTAAGCTTCAAGAAGATTATTCAGCTCATTTTCGTTATTGAAAAGTGAAAATCTTACGTAACACTTGACACATTTTTTAAATTTAAAATTTGTTAATTTGTGTACAATTTTTGCAGAGAAAGAAAAAAAATTAAAACAGATGGCAGTTGATAGTGACAAAAGCTCTCAGTTTTGCAGTATTAAATTTTTGTTATGCAGTGTAACTGATCCGGATAGAAAAGTAGTTTAAAAAATATTGTCAAATCCATGAAGGTTACTTTATTGAACGGGATGATAATGAATCCCTAATCGGCAATTTGATTAACTGATACAGGATTATCGATTTATTTCGGTTCCAAAATGAAAATTAAATAAAACACACATAAAGTTCTGATTTCGAAGAAACTTTTATTTCTTTATACGAGGGATGTTTAATAACTCCGAGACGTAAAGCAAATATATATACTTGTTTTTGTTGTTACTTGCGTATAATAATAAGGACAAACTTTTTTGGTTAATGTTTATGAGTAATAACCAGAGCTGTTAAATTTCGTTCACGATTAGGAATCAATTAGATTATATTTTGAAAAGAATTCTACTGATTATATAATTTTGTTTTAAAGAATTTCTGCATACTAATTGCTGCTTACCATTACTAAAGTAAAAGTAATCTGGATTACTGCAAATTACGGTAAAATAATCAAAATGTATCAGAAGTAATCAAGAATTAATTCGATTACTGTTAAAGATTACTTTGGATTCTTTTTGATTATTTTCAAAATATTTGAATTTTAAAATTGAATTTACTTTGAAAAAGTTCTAAAGAAATTTATAAACTTATATGTTTTTTAAATTAAGTTGTAATATTTTCCAAATAAAAATTACAAAAACATTACTGATCTTAAGCTGGCAAAATATTATAACCTATATATACACATACATATATATATAAATATATATATACTTCTATATATATAAATATATATAAAGCAGAATGTGTGTTTGTTTGTTTTTTAAATTATGTTAATCCTTCCATATAGTTTTTATTAAATTTTTTAATATAAACGAGCTAACTTCGTCAGTTGTGGATCAATTTTCTAAATTATTTTTGCATATGGGAAAGGTCCATAAATTTTTTTTTCTTAAATTGAGTGGTGGGGGGAAGTACCTGCACCAAAAATTTATTATCAAATAACTTCGTTCTTTGTAGACGAATTTTCAAATATTCTTTTTTTTTTTTAGTATTTCGTCACTTTAGTTTTCGTTATTAACATTTCTTTCCACTTCAAGCCAAAAAAAAGGCCCGAGTACCAGTAACATTTTTCTATCGTGTTTGTCAATACAATTATCAATGGTCAAATTCCATTCAATAAGTGTGACATTTTCATTTAATACAATAAACTTCATAAATAATCAAAAGTAATCAAAAGTAATTAAAAGTAATTTTTTTTTTTTTTTTTTTTTTTTTTTATCTGGGACCAGCACTCAGGAGATGACTCCTACACATGCGAAGCATTCTGCTGGAACTATAGGAAAGGGATACTAGGAGAAACGACAGGAGGGGAATCTTAATTAATTATTTTTGCAGCTCTGCTTTCGCACGTTCTTTGTTTATACTTTTAGCAGTGCTGAAGCTTCGGTTCAGTAGCCATTTTTATTATTGTTTTACTTTGCCGGTGCTACACAATACCGACAATGTAATCGAACTATATTTTGATTACTTTTGATTCTTTTTGATTATTTCGTTGTAATTTCAAGTAATTCAGATTACTGTTCCATTATTAGTAATCGTAATCAATTAGTAATCATGCAAAACTGAATATAATCGTAATTTAATCATTACTTCACCTTTAAAAAAAATTTAATCAAATTAATAATTATTACGATTACTAATCAGTACTTAAAAGCTATGGTAATAACTTTAGGCTCTACTGCCTGCAACATTTCAATGATGGTGACTAATGCCCAAATTCACAATATTATTTGTGTCACAGCTTTTTGTTTACTATTAGTTAAACCTCAAAATCGCATTGGTTAACAAATAGTTAGATAACAGGTGATTAGTAAATTATTATTAGTATTTTTGTTTTGATATAATAGTATCAGTTTTTTTTATTTTCGATAATATTTTGGGTTTCCCGCAACAATTTCAGCAGCAATTCACTATCTTGCGCGGTAAAGTTCGATGAGCGCGTGCTTGTTTTAACCATTTTTAAGAAATAATATAACAAATGTAAACGAAAACCATATGCTATAACAGTGCTGCCAATATTGAAATTTATAAGATGTTAGGGTTACCATTCTTTGGTTATACTGGGAATGTTACTTAAATAATACACTGTGAATATGAAGTATTAGTTAAACAATAGTTATCATTTTAGTTTACTAATAGTTGGCCAATGACTGTGAATTTGGGCTTAAGTCATTCAGCAAGATTACTTTTACATTGTATGTATGTATATCTATATAGATTGCCATTTCACATTATCAAATAGAAATAAATCTTTATGCAATTAAAAACTGGAAGCCAAAAGTTTAAATTGAATTTTTTCCATAAAAGAAAAAAAACATCTCGTTCATGTGACTGTGGGATTAAAATTTTGAAACCAAAATACGCCTGTATGCACGCAAGTAGTCGTATGGATTTATTTATATAGTACGTATTCAAAACAAATCTACACTTATGTATTGCGTGTACTGTATGTACACATGTGCGTTTGCTGAAGCCATGTTGTGTGCGTTATCCTTCTGGTTTGCATGTGGACTGCCATTTCTCTGGTTAAAAACTGTAAATTGACTTTTGCTTCAAAAATAAAAATGAAAAAAAAAAGAAAATAAAAAGAATAACAATCCCATTAGCAACTGCCAACGTGTGCTGTTGAGTATGTGTTTGTGCATTTACCATGTTATGCAGCAGCAAAATGAATGACAGAGTCACTACAAACCATTTCCATACAATTTTGGTTGTTTTTTGTGCTGCTGTTTGTATGTAACGCCATGCTTCCATGTTAAATATTGTTACTTCTCCGGGTGAAAGGAATTGCTATGGAATGCCGTCATAAATAAATTAAAGCAAATTTTCATAAAATACCTCACCTCATATTTTATACAAATTTAAAACACATGTTGTTGTTTTTTTTTTGTATAAAATATATTTTCGGTATAAAGTTTAACAGCGTGTTGAGCGTTAAATCACTTGTTAGTTATATTAGAGGGTGGACCAAAAGTCACCATGTGATTTCTTATTTATTTAATTTTTGGCTTATACGAGTATATTTTTTTGTATATTTTTTATTTTCAAATTACAAAATGGAAATTATTTCACACTAACGGCATTTTTATTTCAACCGAAAGTGTGTTTTTTTTTATCGTGCCCCACTTTGTCCAATAATTTCATACATTTCCACGCTATAAAGCCATTTTATATCAGTTAAAAAAGAGAAAAATAAAGAGCAAATATTTTTAATAAATTAATTAGAAATTGCAACGTACTTGTTGAGAATCGAAAAGAATATCAATATATATATCAATAATATCAAAATATATAAATAAATTTCCACTTATGTGTTCGTTTTAGAGCATTTTCAATAACGTCTTTAAAAAATTTGTGGCTGTAGCGCTCGTATATCTGCAATAATGTCGACCTGAAGTTGAAATGAACGCCATTTTGATCATGAAAGTTGAGCTAAAATTTACATTTTCTAACTGGTCATACTTGATCATACTGGTAACTCAAAATTATTACAATTCTGAACATAATTTAAGTATTTTATTTCTATGGTACATTAAGACAGTATGATCTCGATTAATGCAATCAATGGAAAATCAAGGTTGCTGCACTGAAACTAAATACGAAAAATTTTTGTTAATTTTCCTAATTATTATTATTTTGTTATCCTAAAAAGAAATTAAATTCTAAACTGAAATTCAAGTTCATTGACATAAAACAAAAAAATATCCCTTCTTAAGTTTCCATATTGGAATAGGAAAAACAAGTTTAATACAAGGTCGTTCTATAAATTTTTTGGAAGCACATTTCCTTATTGACAAAGTACAGAGAAATGTTTTTGAAAATGATTGCAACAGAAGACTGATATTTTAGTAAAGCCCTTGCAGTGAAAATGTCGAGTGCGTACTGTACATGCATTTTAAATAGTACGAGTATGACCAATTTTTATTCATAAAAATTATTTTTATTTAATAAAAAGTTTACAAATTCAATTCTCATATAAAATTCCAGTTTTTCGGACAACCAACAGTGTTTTTATGAATAACAATTATTTTTGGCCATACATTTTTATTTTCTAAAACATTTTTCACTCAAGTGATACAAGTTCTATTTATTACCTCGCTTGCCAACTTTTAATAATTGAATTTAATAAATCGCAACGAAACGATAGCGTGGGCCATGATTTATAACAACTTCCAATAATATTTTAATTTGATTGGGTTGTTTTTATTTTGTTTGCTTTTCAATATTGACAGCCTAAAAATATGTAACGAAAATATTTCTCAATTTATTTTCGGTACAAAAGTTATTGCATTTTATGTTTGCAACCATACACCACTCACACACCGGTGGGTTTTCAAAATATTCATTCAATTTATTATAATAAAAATATTTGAAAAAGAAAAGCAAAAAAAAAATCAACAGTGTAAAACAGGTATTTGTATGTAAGTATATTTATGTAAGTATGTATGTTTGTACGTAGTGCATTCGTCAACCACTTAAGCCACCCAATTGCATTTGGTTTCGCTAGTGTGCTTGGATGTTTTAAAGTATGCACACTACATGGTTGTTAATTAAAAGCTGTCACGAAATTGCAGAACGATTGTATTTCACATATTTCTATTTTAATTAAATTTCACTTTTCGGTTTTAATTAAAAGTTTTCTTTAATTATTTATTTAGTGGGTAATTGCAACATCTTCGAAACAACGAACAACAGCTTGATATCAAAGACGATTACCAAATACTGTACCAATTTATTTCTAATCACTTAAAAATTATTATACGTACGCTAAAGAACACAGTGGAATAACCATGTTTGTATTGTTGAATATTTCTATGTAAATAAATGGACAATTGTTTTCTTCTTATCTGAGATTAGAAAATAATGGCACTGGTCTCAACTTTCAATAAAAATATATGGAATTGAAGTCACCTGTCAGTTTTTTTTAATCAGTGTGGCAATTTTGAACCATGAAGAAGGCAGTCATCCTAAAAAATTTCATCATAATTCCATAAAGATTAGCCAAGATTTGAATAGATGTGTTAGTCAGAGATAATAGGCGAAAAAAATTTTTCCAGGGAAAATTTCATATTTTTTTCTGTTTCAAAATTTTATAAAAAAAAAAAAAACAATTAAAACGGCAAAAAATTTATATTTTTCTCTTGCTCAATAAATTATTCAGCAATGCAGGTCTTATTTTTATAAAAATTTTTTTATTTATTCAGCAATACTTTTTCGATATTTCGTTAACCCTTGGTTAGCATCATCAGCAAAAATAAATTCTTTTCAATAAAATTATTTAACAAACATAAAATAAAAAAATTTTTTTTTTTTTTTTTTTTTTTTTATTTTAACTGAATTTATTTTGGGAATTCTTTTTATATAGTATATGATTCTAATTGTGCTTTTTTCCCTTAAAAATTATATGTGAAATTTATTATGTTGAAAAAAAATGTGAAATGAAAAATTTTTTTTGTCAATCATGAAAGTATTTTGAAAAAAAATTTTTGTTCTTTTCTGTTTCATAGAAATTCAAAATAACTCAAACTACATATAAAATATTTAACAATTATAATAGAAAATTATTATTATATTAAATAAATTCTCTGTACTTTTTATTAACTAGTAAAATACTTCAAACCGATAATTTCATAATATTGCTTCATCTCTAGTATTTAAGGAATTGATAATTTATTTTTTTCTGTGCCATTTTGTGACTTTCAAGGTAACAACACGAGCTAAGCAAACAATTTCTTCAGTTGTCACAAGGTTTCAGTGGTCAGCAAAGTCATAGTCACTGGTTACTGAACAGTAACGGCTTCAGCTGTATCCTATCCACAGGAACAGAAAACCCCCGCGTTTGTCGGTATTGTGTAGCATCGGCGAAGTAAAATTATTACTAAAAATATCTACTAAAAACGAAGCTTCAAAATTTAACACGTCTCCTTGACATCAGAGACGCTACAACACTGCTATAGAAACAATCAACCCGTAAAAAGCAGTGTTGTTAGGTAGTGAAGCTTCCCCTACTATGCCTTCCCTGTAGTTCCAACACAATGCACCGCATACTTAGGGGTCATCTCCTGAGTGCCGGATCAAGATAAAAAAAAAGCAGAAATTTCTATGCAATCCCCAACACATGAGTATGTACATTAGACTGGCCATAGCGTTATATAGAAAAATTAAAAAATGTTAAATCCAGAAATTTTAGCACTGAAAAATATGAGGTTGGGTATATAAATAATTATTCATATTTAACAGTTTTTTTTTTTAGTTCCGAGTACCTCCGGGTTGAGCCCAAAGTTTTATTATATTACCTATTGATCACCCTTTCTAAAAATTTTGTGCTATTAGCGACAACAAGCTTATCCGTAGTTTATCTCCAGACTATTGCGGCTCGTTGGAAAGGTAATTATTATAGGTATCGGAGAAATTCAGTTGGGAACATACAGTCAGATTTTGTTGTTATTGAAATATAAACAGGAACAAAAATAGTGATGAATGATAGTTTGGGCTCAACCCGGAAGTACTCGGAACTAAAAAAAAAAAAAAATGTTAAATATGAATAATTATTTTTATACCCAACCTCATATTTTTCAGTGCAAAAACTTGAACTTTTTAAAAAAATTTCCACTATGGGCACTCTAATATATATGCGTGTTAACTCGGGATTCACAATTTTCAATGGCATTAACACAATTATAAAACAGAGTTGAAAAATTAATACTACTAGTTTTGGTGAGTTTCAATCAAGGCGAATTAATTAAAATTAACGCTTCTGGAGGCTGAGAGGCTTTTTGTGCACATTTTTTTTTAGTGAAAAACTAAAGAATTTCTCGGTTCTATAAATTCTGTCCGGTTACGGGACGTGTCCGGCTATAGGAAGTGTCGATTAGGAGAGGTTTTACTGTATATAATAAAATTATTTCATAAAAATTGTATAAAAATTTTTACATATCGTCACATGAGACGCAAAATCATTTATATGAGGCAAACGGTTCAAAATCGCGATTTTAATAAATTTGTTCGGCGGCATTATAATCAAAAAGAAAATAACGTAGCCAAGTATCGCTACTATTGTGCATAATTGTAATGGTTATGCTGACCAACAGTGGTATATTGGAAAAATTGCTTCCGCTGAGTAGAGCAGATTTAAGACTTTTCACGAGGTACTTTACCGGACATTGCTCTCTGAGGTAGCACCTGAACAAAATTGATATCTCTGAGAACAGATAGTGCTTGGATTTCTTAGAAAAGTCGTAGGATGTACATTAATATTTGAAAAAGTTGTATTAAAAAAAAAAGAAGAACCTTTATGAACCTCTTTCTTCAGGTTTTTATATAATATTTTTAATTTTGAAATTAATTAATTAAATTTTTAAAAATTTATTAAAAATAGGAAAAAATTAACTTAAAGATATAAAAAGTTCAAAACGCGTCATTTACAAATTTGAAGAGAGCCGTGTCGGCTCTTGCTTTTTAAAGAGATTCGACAAACGTTTGCTGTATACAACAACATATTTTATTAAACCTCCCCGGAAAATAACAAAAAACCGATATGAATCTTATAAATTCTAAAAAAATATTGGCAATGCTTATTTAAAGAAAGCAAACTATATTATTTTAAATAAAACTCCCATTAAATCACATTTCCACACATCTCTTGTCTTTTAAATAAAAAAAATTAAACAATAAATATACTTTTGTTTCTTTTTTCGATATGCATTTCTCTTAAGCACACGCAAATGTTTTCTTCAACTACACTTTATTTGTGCATTTCTTTATTAAACAGTTGACAGACAGAAGACATGAACGTAAATTCAATATATTTTTAATTAAGTATTGGATTGACGTTAAGAAACGTATTTAATTGATAGTTGAATTAAAAGTGTTAAATGGAGATCTGTACATGAGTAAACATATGGCCGGTGGAAATGCAAATACGACAATCAGCTGGATTAGTACGTGCTAGGAAAACTGATAAAACGAATTAATTGTTATGCAGTAATATTTTCAGGCGAGAAAATTATTACATTTTAATTTTAGGATATATGTATTGCACTTAGTACACTTTACATAAATCATTTTAAGATTGGTATAACTTATATGTATATCGTGACCTTAATATAGAGCGGTCCTAAATACAGTGCAACCTCGTCTAATGCCGAGTTGTTGCGAAAACCGAGTAAAAAAATTTCGATTAAAAATATTATTTTAAACCAACCAAAAAAATTTTTAAATAAATAAAAAAAAAATTATTGAACTAAAATAGAGAATTCAAAAAAAAAAAAAAAAATCTATTTAGAATATATAAAAATACACATTCAATGTAAATTTGTAGTGATGGTTGTTATCAAGTTGAAGATACTTACTTTCAACGGAAAAGGATTGCAATTTTCAACTGTATTTATAAGAAAACATCTCATTTATTTATAAAAAAAAAACTCAATCTATATACATAAAACAGGATGTGTGTATGTATGTAACGTATGGACTCCAAAACGGCTGGGCCGATTTTGATGAAATTTTGGAGGGAATCTTCAGAATATTCAAGCCGGTGACACTGTGAAGTCTGATTTTTGATTTTCGGTCTGCGGGCGGAGGGGCGTGTTAAAATCCAATTTTCATATTGCACCACCAATGACATATACATATATTTATTTTTTTTTGCTTTTTTTTATTTTAAATAAATAAATCGTGTGGTAATACAACACTAATGTTTGCTTAGGCCAGCAACGCGGACCGGTTAAGCTAGTTTAAAAATAAAACTAAACAGTGGACAAAACACGACGAATGCTGAAGATAAAGGTGTAGCAGTCTTCGAAAACAGCATGTTCTTCCGTTCTGCGAGTGCTTGTCGGTGTGATTTAAAATTTTTGTCTTTGATTTACTTTGTAATTTTAGATAGTCTGTATGTTTTCGATCTATTTTAATTAATTGCAAAACTCAACCTTGTTTGCAAAGTTGCATTAATAGAGGTTTGGTTTTTTTTGAAAAGTTGCATTAACAGAATTCTACCAATGTTAAGAATTTGGATGTTGCTCTAACCGAGGATACATTGCATCATTTTTCCTTAGAGAAAAAATTTCATAAAAATTTCAGTTTTCTTGTCGCGATTATTATTTTAAGGCAACTTATTTATTACAATTTCTTTAAAAAAAATTTTTATTAGAAATTTGTATTCTAAATAATAAAATATAAAAACAAGCTCGTTGAACTGCATTTTAATTGTTAGATACATACATATGTTTGCACGGCCTTATTTCGAAACCCTGTTTAAGCGTTAGTTTTTCCATTTTAAATGGTACAGGCAGTCAATATTACAGCTGATGGTTACTAAAGAAACAAACTAAATCGAAGAAAAATATATTTTTAGGGCATTTCTTTGTTAACGTGACGATATGCGTATGTTCGTACGTATGTAAATTAACCCAGCAGTTGCGTATGAGAATTGCAGTGCAAATTCGAAGTATGAACTGCGTATACTTGTCAGGCGGATAGAAATATATTACATGGATGTTAGAGTGGGCAGGCAGTGAAGCCACTGCTGGCATTGCAGCCGTTGGATTCTTTCGTGAAGAAGACGGCAAGGTTAAGTTAGATCGCAAACCGGGGAAACAGCGTGGACCCAGGTACATTCGGAATTACACTTATGCCCAATGCGGTATGTTTTGTACCGTAGCCGCGGTACCCACAGCAAATACCCATCTCATAAAACTGAACACTGCAAGAACGCAGTACGCATCATGTGTTCCTTCTAATCCAAGTACCTGATGACACCCAGGTCCAGTATGTTGATCCTTGGAAAAACCTGTCTTCTAAGTTGAGCAAATGCTAGGCAATGACATAAATAGTGCTACGGAGGCTCGTCATCCCCCGCGAATGCCCGACAAGAGATATCCTCCATCAGAAGAAGATGGATTTTGGATATTGTGGATGTGGCGATGCCATGTGGCACTACTTTGGCACCAATGCGCGTCATATTGGATCTTGTGTGATCTGGCAGTCTCATATTACCTTGGGACAGGTTATCGGGAGGCCACATCGTATTCTCATTGCGAATGGGGGCATGGACTTCGTATATATGGGGTATGATATCAGTATTTTTACTTATGGGTCACTGATGGACGGTAAATATAGGATAGGGTGACTTCTATGATGAGATATTACTCTCTGGCGTCCTACATCTAAGGTAGCACGTGTATAACCGATGTACTTTGAGTTGGGTGACGGCGCTACCAACGGGACATGTGATGTTCAGGTATTATCTGTATTATTTTTGTATGTGAATGTTCAGGGTTAACAACTGCCAGACTCGGGGCTACGAAAGTAATCTTAATTTAAACTAAAATGAAGAGAACCCTTCCTGCATTAAAAGTATTTTGTATTCATCTTGAATGTATTGCATCGTTATGGAAATATTGTTTTTTTTCGCCTTTCAAATTAGCATATTTTCCCCCTTAATGGGTTAATTTGGCCAATTTCTTATAATTTATGCGAACAATTCAGTTGAGTTACCACTTTAAATCTCCCTGGTGTATGTGGCGGCAGATGTGTTTTCCAAAACGGCCAACCGCAACACTTTACAGCACGCGCATCAACAAGAGGACAATTCGTCGATTGTAAAGAAGTTAAACTTCTTTGTTCCCACTGAATGAATATTAAGTGAAAGAGAAATAATGACTTGATTGGTTTATAAAAAAAAAACACAAAAAAAAAAGAAATGGATGGTGGATTTGGTACTTAAAATAATTCTTATTTTTTCATTTTGTTCCATGATGGGTTTTCGTAGATATTTTAAGGCCACGCATTGCAAATACTATTGTTAAGCCGAATCACTCATGCTCGATTGTTAAAGAAGAATAAAATTGAATGGAAACGGAAAATTTTAAACAAACTGAAGCTGAAGCTGAAGCTGAAGCTTTTAGATTTTTGTTTTGTTTAAAGACTTTTGAACTTGGGCAATGCCCGTAAAACTTGGCACAATCTCTAAACCAACTGTCAACAGCTATGACAACTTAAAGCCAAAAGTATCTTTTTGTAGCACAACATCAGCTGAATAAAATCATATTTTCCTTGGAATCAAAAAAAAAAAAAAAAATGCATAAAAAATGTTTGACTTGAAAAAAGAAAACACAAATTGCTTTACATCACCCAGTACCAAAGCAAGAACTTACACATTTAAATACAACTGGCGACAAATGTAATTTGCAGCAACAATTGCTCACAGTGGTATTTTGATTAATCGTCGATTTACATGAGAATTCCGCACTGAAGCAAAATCAAAAATCGAGCATTTCATTTATTTACGTTTTTTGTCCGGTTGTAGCTGGAGCAATTTATTCTTCTTTACAATATTGTCGATTATTTATTTCTTTTTTTTTTTTTTTTAATTTCCATTTCAATTTGTTAGTTTCAATTGTATATTTATGTTCAATACAATACTTCTTTCGATTTCTGTGCAAGTGTGTATATGTATATGTGTGTTTTTATGCAATTTTTCCCTATTATTTATTTTAACGAATAGTTTCCGTTTGTAATACAATTCTTTTTTCAATTCTGGGGTTTCCTGGTTATGCAGGAATACCATATTTTTTAACAATAAATAATTTGTTAAAGTGCAAAAAAAAAAATAAAAACTAAATGGAACATTTTATTTATTGAAGATTGACTGACTGTGAGGCGCTGACTTCAATGTGAATACAAATACATAAGTAAATCTATATGTATGTTCATTATTCTTATTAAGGAGGTTCTAAAAATGACTGTTTCGGTGATGCAAATCAAAAAATGTTTGTCATAAGTCGCTATTTGGGCAGTAAATCATTTGGTAAAGTAAATTAGTGAAAAAAAGGCTTAAGAATTAATGTGTGTCAAGATAAATTTTAAAATATATAATCCTAAACACAAACCTCAGACGGAGAATTTTTAGGATAGGACCCAACGTGGGCGACCAGACTAAAGTGGAATTTGTGTAAAGGTATCTCGTCTATATTTCACCATTAACGGAATCTTAAACAGCTCAAGTGTTGAAGTTAGTTTTTCAAAATTTTCCCACGACCATTTGCTTTTTTCGAAAAAAAAAAAAAAAAAATTTCCTCATCCCTCAGAGAATCAATATTTTTCAAAATTTCAAGTGTGGAAAATTGTGAAAAACTAACTTTAACTCGCTCCGTGAAAGATTCTGTTTATGCAGAAGAATATACAGTGAATGGACACCTCCTATAACCGGACCCCCACCCATAAACGGACAAACTCTGTAGAACCGAAATTTCTAAAATTTTCAGTACAAAATGTATTCTCAGAACCGGACACTCTATTAACAGGGAGCGGACACTAAATTTTACGCAAAAAGCGTACAAAAGCTTGAGAGTAACAAAATGGCTCAAAAAAATATTTTATCAATTAAAGAAAAAACTCGAAGTACAATGTACTTGATTTCTGAAATACTTGAAGCATTTTCCGAAATTATCGTTTTGAAGTATTTTCTTGGAAACTATTTCATCGCGTTGAAAAACATTTAAAACCATTTTTGAACTCAAAGGCTCAAATTGAACCGATCTCAGTTAAAGCAATCTGTTGTGAATAAATTTTTTCAACCACAAATCACTAGTGTAGCATTGTAAAATAAAGAAAATATTTAAAATAATAAATGTGTAACCCTTACAAGCGCACATCTCTCATAACCGGACAAAAATAACGCGATGGTGAGTGTCCGCTTATGAGAGGTTTGACTGCATATGTATACATATATATTTTTTTAATGCAAACACTCTTTAGTAACAAATTGAATAATAATAATTAATATAAAACAGAATATTTTTTAATTTGTAAGTTTAGCAGTTTTTAGCTCTTTTTAACTGGTTGATTGGCACTTTTTGCTTTTGAGTAGCTGGCATTTTTGTATGGCAGAGAGCAGCTTTGTTGGAAATAACACAATGTACATACCTCTCCTATTGGTTACTGGTGTTGTCAACACGTTTTGTAACATAACTTTCATAATAAATGACGACTACCTGTACTAAACTATTGTATATGTAAAACATAACTATTGTATAAGGACAACAAACTAATAGTGTGGCGTATGAATGATGTGTGTATACGAGTTTACTTTGAATGTAATACTACTTATATGTAACCATAGTGATGATGTACACTGATTCACTCAAAACATTTACAGAATGTAATTTCTGTGGTTTTCTTCAATGACAGCTCATGTTTTCCGATCAAATTTTTCAGGAGATCTAAAATTTGTTATTTTTGAAACTGTGGTCTTAGTATCAAAATTTTTCTATAATTTTTTTTGTTTTCAGTAGAGCCAAAATTTGTCTTTTATTGAATTTTTTAATTTTTCAATAAATTTTTTTTGTTTTCTGTTCAGACAAAATTTGTTTTTTTTTCGAATTTTTGAATTTTTCAATAAAATTTTTTTTTTTTGACACAATAATATAAATTTAGACCATGACAATATTCCAATTAATTTTTAGAAAACATTTCCTTATGGGATGGGGTGCAATTTGGAAAAAATAAAAAAAAATTTTATTGTGAAATTGTCTTCTGACAAAATAAATTATGTCCATGTAAATGATTTGCGCTGAACAAAAATAATGCCGGTTAAGAGCAGAAAAGACAAAAACCAGCAGAAAAGTGATTATGATTTGTTTTTAACTAAACAAATATCAAAATATAAAATATGTTCAGATAAAACAGCGTATGTGGCGCTGCATAAGAACCATCAGAGAAATTAAATCTCCGGACAGCGTGCAATTAAAATTATGCAAGACTTTTTTCCATTGTGAAAATCACTACATATTTAAAATTTAAAATTTTTTTTTTATCACTATTGAATGTATTTGTATTTGAAAATCGAAATATTGAAAAAAAAATCTGACTGGTTTTTAGAAATTGCGTTTGTTGTGGAATAATTTTGAACCAAAATCAGCTAAAAATGTGACATCCATTACTTGTACAATATTCGCCACTACCTACTGGTTTGTCAAATTTTTTGTAAAAATTAGTTATGTTTCTAATGTACATACATATATTCCAAAATTCCATTAGAAATATGAAAAATATCTATTTAATTATAGTGATATTTTGCTTTTGAGAACAAAAAGTGATGCACATGCTGAAAAGTCAATATTACAAATCAAACATTATATTTTGTTGCATCTGCTTGAATGGCTGAAGAGCAGCGTATATAAATTAATAAATATCACTAAAAAAATATACATGCACTCCTTTAATATTGAACAGTGCAAATACATGGTTGTGTGTATGGTGTGTGGCTAAGCAAACATCAGGGTGTTTGTTTATATTATCCAGTTACATATTTGCATTAAACTCACCACTTTTTAAATCGATATAAAACAACTGCTTTTGCTTTTCCTTTGTCTTTGTTATTGTTTTTTGTTTTTTTGCATGTTAAAATTGGTCAGTTTCATTGCGATTCACATGATTGCATTTTTTTGTTTTTTTAAATAAGAAAAAAAATTTTAAAAATTATTATAAATAGGTTTGTTTTTATTTTTATTTGTTTTACTTGGATGTTTCGTTAACAATCGGTTAACATCTTCAGGAAATTTTTATTATTTTTTATAAAATTTTTTTTCTTATTGAAATTAATGTACAAATTTATTTTTTTATTTTCTTTTTTAAATATATTTATTAAGCTTGAGGTCTTTTTTATTTTATTTGGTTTTATTATTCGATATTTCGTTAACAGATTGTTAACATCATCAGGAATAATAGGAAATTATAATTGTTTTGAAAACAAGCTGTTAACGAAATATCGAATAATAAAACCAAATAAAATAAAAAAGACCTCAAGCTTAATAAATATATATCAAAAAATATAATAAAAAAGGTCAATTAATAATATAATTAAAATTTATTTTTTTTAATTTTGTAAAAAAAAAAATTTTATAAAAAATAATAAAAATTTCCTGAAGATGGTAACCGATGGTTAACGAAATATTGCAATAAACCAAATAAAAATAAACCTTAAAGATTAAAAGATAATATATAGATTATTATTAAAATTATAAATGTTAAAAAGTAAGTACGAGTATTACAAAATTATTATTAATCATAATTTTAAATTTATTATTAATTGTACTTTTTATATATACATATATTCTCATAAAGTATCCTCAAAAAATTGAGCAGGAAAGCATAGCCATATAGTTCTATTTCGCTAATGCTTAGTTAGCTCATCAGTGGATTTTTTCAAATTAAAATTTCTTATGTTCGAAATTCAAATAATCAAGCGCGAATTAAAAGTTAAATACCGAACACAAAACCAAGAATCTATAAATGAAAACCATACAAATCATGAGCTTAATTTTTTTTTATTACACATACATATTTCTGTTTTCAGATTTCTCTTCTCGTCTATACTTGTCTTGCCATCGGCCAGTTTTATTTTGAATCAAATGAAAAATTAGAAAATAAAACAAAAGAATATTAAAATCTAATACCGTGTATTATTTTTTAATTTTTCTTTTATTCTTTAATTTTTCATTTGAATCAATGTACATTAGAATTAACAATTGCTTCGCTGACAAAAGTTGTCCTGTATAGCCTGTGTTCAATGATTTCTTCCTGTATAGTATAACAATACTGGCTTGGTTAACAAAAGCTATTGTGCATAGTCGGCTTTCGTTTGGTCTTTTGCATTTTCTCCTCTATGTTGCTTCATTTGCTGGTTATAAATTCGCTATTAAAAAGTTCCCCCCAATTTTTTTTTTTTGTTCCAGATGGTAAATTCTTTGAAAATATTTTTATTTTCCTAGCTTTCAACAATTTTAACAATTTCTTTAATATGTTTTATGTCATACCCTCCACAAAGAAAAGCAAAAATTTTTAATTATTTTTAAAATTTTTCTTAAACACCTGTACACAGCATATAAATTTTTTTTGCAGCATTAAACAAATTGTTAAAAAAAACAAATTAGTAATAAATTGCTTAAACGCTTTAAATCATTTGAGGTACTACGATATTTGTAATAAAACCTTCTCTCTTCTTAGCAATCTGTGTATTAACAGTTTGTTTTGTATTAAAAATGTATGTTGGCTAAAAAGAATTTTAAATTTGTGGCCCTAAAAAAGGGGCATTTAATTACAATGAATTAAGAAAAACAAAAAAAAACAAAAAACAAATTACAATATCTAATTTAAAATAATCACTTGAAAAAATAAACTTTTGCATTAATCAGGATGAACTGATGTTTATGGTCGGCAAGTTAAAAGTTTGAATACAACAAGTCACCATAATTATCTACGCAGCTTTTGTTTTTTTTTTAAAGAATACCTATAATTAGGAATAAAGAAGAATAATAGCAAAGGACATTAATGAGGTTTAGCAGACAATAAGCAGATTATGTGAGCGGTGTGTGACGCAAGAGTCTCTACATGCCCGGAAAAGTTGTATCTAATGATATCGTACACACGAAGAAATTTTATCTTTTTTTATGTCTACGTTAAGTTGGTCGGCAGGTTGCTGGATGTAAAATTAAATAAATGTCCCAGCCCACTTGAGTCTAATATTTTATGGTTCCATTGTGATACCTGTTGTGAAAAAACTTTCACGTGTTTGAGGGATACAGAGAGAGTATCTGCTAGGAATCGAGACTACCGGTGCACCTTTAATTAGAATAATATATTTTTTTGATTTAAAAGTTTAATTAATTCAAATATATTTTAAATTAATTTATGGCCTCAATACTTAAAAAAATAATTAATTTATTTGCTATGAAATACACAAAAGGACGGCCTATTTTTATTTAAATGTTTATATAATTGTTTTATTTCATATACGCAACACTCTTTATGGCTTCACCACCTGCCATTTGTCTCACTATTCCTTTCCTTTAGTTGCAGCACAATGTTCGAATGTTAAGTAGTCTTGAGCCTGAGTGCTGCATTCGAATTGAATAGAAATATTTGTTTTGCTATTAAAAATTTTTTTTAAATTTACAAAATATTTAATAAAATTTTTAATTAATATTATTAAAACTTTAATTGAGAAGTAATTCAATTAAGTCAACAATAATAATTAAATTATTTATTAGTCTCACTTTTATTTTTATTTTGACCTTTTTTAAATTTTATTATAATTAAATTTTTTTTTTTTTGTTTTGTTTTTTTTTTTTAAGACAATACAAAATCTGCGAAGCTCTTATAGCTTGTCTGTAGAAATACCAAGGGTGTAAGCGGTAATCGAACCCACACCTCCATATTGATTACACTAATCCTCATGTACTAGACTATGGAGGCACTACTAATTGATTAATTTCTTAATTGTTATAACACAATTTTTAATTAAAATTTGGTTTTGCTTTTTTCTCTTTTATCATGATGGAATGACACTCAATGTCTTATGGAGAAATAAAAAAAAATTATTACAATACCAGAATTGCTCATAATGACAAGGAAAGGCAATAATTTGATGTCAAAACTTTCCTTCCATACCTTATTTCTACAAATTTGAAATTATAAAGCTTCTGCACGCATAAGGAACTAAATTCAGTCACGAACTTTTCAAAGCATACTTCCCATTACGAAATTTCTGTCTTATTTGAAAATACTTTCTGCCATAAGGAAGAGCATAAAGTAGTAGAGCAGCGGTACTTTGTTAATATAGAAATTGATTACGGTTCATTAAATCCGAGAATAATTAAAATTGTTTGGTTATATATTTTTTACGACATATTTGATCTATTTTTAATGGTCATTTAGCGATAAATAAATGGCAGTTAATTTAATTTTGGCCATAAATAATATAGGCAAATATTAAGTTAATTTTTTCTAATAAGAGTATCAGGTAATTTGGGTGCTTAAAGTAATTTTGTTGATGAAATTTTTAAATTATGTATTTTAAACAACTGGTTTTTTGACTTGGCGCCAGCAAAAGAAGACAGCAAACATGTAACGTTAATAAACCATAAACTATAAATACACCTCTTTTGAGTTAAGCCTTCATTAACTGCAAGGCGGGTCATAAAAGTATTCTCGTAAACATAAATTGGTTTTAATAATCAGTAGTAGCAAGCCGTAATTTTGTCATTTGCATAACGGTCCATTGCTTATTGTCATTTAATTAAGTCTGTCGATCTACAACAATGATATAAAAATATTTTTAAGCACATTTCATGACACTGTAAAATCTGGTCAAAATAAAGACCTCGTTCACAATTCTGCAATTTCTGCAGTATATTAAAATTGATGATTAAAATACCGAAATTGTTGTTTAATTTTCAACGTAATTATTGTTCCCATACGCAGAAAAATGCTAGTCTTTACTAGAGATATAACTATTTTTCCAATTCACTAATAATATACACTAAATATATGGCACAACATATAATATATGACATATATTTATATAATATAATAAATTAATATATATAATCTTGCTTCGCCACAATATTTGTTCCGTTTGTTACTACTGTAAATTGTGTAGTTGTTTTGTGAAAAATTGGGTTTTTGCTTTGGCACACAATTAGCGGGTACAGGGTAATTGTTGTCAAGCATCCATATTATTAGCAAACAAGCACAGCCTTTTTATGTTAATTGTTGTTTTTGTTATTGTTACAAAGAAATTATATTTTTTTTGGCACTATTTGCTCTCGTTTCTTCCGGCTGTTAAATTTAAGGCAGACATTAAATACCCTACAAATTTTCTAGGTCACAGTTGTAAATAGAAGTTGAATGTTTTCAAGTGCCAATATCACAATTTCGAAAATTATGTACAGTGAGGTTTCGATTATGGGGCATTCGATGGCACAGAAATAAATGTTAAGGTTTTGTTTTTATTTTAATACCTTTTATAAAGAATAATAAATTTTTTCAATTAAAAGTTTAATCAATTCAATGCAAGTTTTAATATTAATTTTTCGGGCTCAATAAATAAAAAAATAATGATTTTTTTTCTCAGAATTTTATTGTTTTATTTCATATCTGCAAGACTCTGTATAAAAAAATATAAATTAATACCCAATAAATATTCAAATTAAATTTAATTTTTTTTTATTAAAAATTTGTTTGAAATTTGCGAAATATTTAATAAAATTTTTAATTAATATTATTAAAAATTCAATTGAAAATTAACTCAATTAAGTCGATAATAATAATTTTATTGATACTATTAATTTCTAACTAATTAATTTTTTAATTGATTTTACAAAATTTTTAATTAAACTTTTTTTGTTTATATTTTTTCCGTATTAAGCGTCATTATGAATTATATGGGAAAGAAAAACAAATTTTTTTCCCTCAACTTACATTTCTTGTATCGGATTAACCGTTATTATCGGTATTATTCAGGGTGTTAAATATAAGTTTGATTTGTTTTCGCTCTGATTTACTACAATACAAGATATAATTAATCCATAATTTCAACAGCAAATGGTGCGATTGGCGTGCATTCCTTCCATTGACTGATGTGTTTGCATATGTTGGTTGAACCGCCAATAATTAGGATATGAGGAGGCGAAAAGGTACCCGATTTGATTATTGCCGATTATGGATTAAAAAAAATCCATAATTTCGTGAAACCAACCGAACCAAGAAAGAAAAGAATTAAAAAAATATTTTTTTTTTCAAATTATTGGGTATAACGAAAAAATAATAACAGGACAACATTACGTTCCAAGGAATTTCATTTCGTTATATTATGACGCTTTCCTAAAGCACTTATTAAATATGGTTGTTTTTAAGCATTCCAAGCTATCGACAGTAACGAAACAATTGAAAAATCTTAAATTAATTTTAACCCAATGTCAAGCTGATTAATATAAATTCAAACTCCATGATCTTGGCTGGCAACCTAACGTCTTTAGTCTACAGCCCGATATTAGTGGGTTCTAGTGATAACAATTTTGCTGCTGTGTTAATTCATCGGAATGTTAACAAATGTCGGCGAAATAAAATAAAGAAAATTAAACTCCCTACAAACTGAAACGTCTCCTTTATACCGTGATGTTAATTTTTCGGGCAAAGTCCCGCTTCTGGCTGTGCAATGTCATTAATGAGGTTGTAGCTCTGTAGAATCATTATAATAATTTTTAAAAAAAGCTTATTTCGCTCACTCACCAAAAACTACTCTTTAGAGTGCTTCAGAGTTTTCTTGGCTCCAAGGCATTTGATGTCATTCCCATGATTTTGTAGTTGTTATTAACAGCCATTCATATTGCAAAAATAAAAAATAAAAAAAAAAGAAAAACAGCCAACAATAGCAATGGCTAAAGCATCACATCAATGCAAGGTCATATTTATTAAATTTCATGAGCCAACTCAAATGCTCGCTGCAGCGATGAATCGGGTTTTTAAGGCATCAGTGTGACGTGGTAAAGGTGGCGTCACCGATGTCTTTTTGGCAAATGGTCATTAAAAAACCTTTAAGTGATGCACTTACGTTAATTTATCGCCTACAAATATGCTTCAAACATTTTATGGCCGAAATTACGAATTAAAAAAAAATGGTAACAATATTAATCGTTAAAACGAGAAGCCAAACCAAACAGAAAAAAAGAGAAATGAATAAACAAAACGACAATGAAAATGGCAAAACCTCTGAAAGCCGAAATAATAGTTGAAGAAAGTATAAATTGTTGGCGAATGTAAAAGGAAATAAAAGTACAAACAACATTATTGCGCTAAGGGATTCAGCTGAATGAGAAGGAGCGGGAAAGAAATAAAAAAAATTCAAGAAGAAACAACAATACAAAATACAATTGTGCTACATTAAAATTCTTGTAAACTTTAATAAATTATTGCTGTTCTTGTTAAACGCTCGCTGGCTGTTGTGGCAGTTTTTATTCATTTTTTTCTCCTGTTTGCATTAACAGCTTTTGCTGGCGTATTTGCAGCAGCGACAGCGGCAGCGGCAGCGGATGTGTAAAAAGTGACTGTGGTAAGAGTCTTCTTAGCATTAAGCTCCAGGGCGGCCATAGAGCAAACTTTGTTTTTGTCGTTTGTTCGGTTTGTTAGCTTTGTTATGTGTGTTAACTTTTACCACAAGGTTATTTAAATTAATAAGTAAATGCTGCTTAACAAGACGATGATACTTTACATTGCTGATGATTATTATGATTGCAATCATTAAAAAACATTTACATTGTCAGCATTATTATCGCCAGACTATAAGGAAAAACTTTTCGAAGCAACAATAAAAAATTATAAAAATAATTGCTTAAAGGTTGTGTCCTCATTTATTTCCCCAGAAAATGGCCTTTTCATATTATCGCACTCAATCTAAAGTATTTTTCAATTTCTTTGAATGTGGCCAGCAAGACAACCGCAAAATAAAAAAAAATAAAAAACATTTCACCAGGACATTCCATTGATTGCCCCAAGCTCAAGCAGGAAATTTCTTTAATGGACTTGAGTTTATTTCAAATTATGCTGCGGTTAAGTACAAAACAAATTTCAAAGAACGTACACACTTCTGAGTTGATCAAGTCGAATGGCATGAGTGTTGTAATTAAATGAAATATTATGCCAGTATACTGGCGTAATTTCATTATAACGTGCTGCATATCTAACATGTACATATTTTGTAATATAATTTTTTAAAGTAATTATATAAATTTTGCTGCTATTAAACAGCAGCTGATATGCAAGTAAAATTGAAAATCTTTGAATTGAATAAGCCACATTAAAAAACAATAAAGCAATTCACAATCTTGTGTATTAGTGAAAGGCTTTTAGAATTGTAAAAATTTCCCACCAATTGTGAACGGCTTTTTAGTTTCAGTTTGCAATACGAGCTGGGAGCTCTTATAGTAGACTTTTTGCTAAGACACTTCATATGATTTCTTTTACCGCCACTTTCACAGCTTCTTCGAGCTTTACAATGTTCCTTGTATCCCTACTCGGTCTAATTTTTGTTGGATTTTTCTCTTGTTAAACGTTTTTAAATTTCGATTAAAATTCACCTGGATTTAATTAAATTATTAATTAAGTAACAAAAATTTTACTGAGCAAAGACATTACATTTAACTATTATTTTTTCTGCGTAGTGTTCGTATAAAACTTCTACAAAATCCTGTAACACATTCTACCGGCCACTGTTAATGGATTAAATTTTTAACCTTCTTTGGCGATTTTTTATATTGTATTGCAAACAAAAAACCATATGTAGTTTTTTTTTTTTTTTAATTAAATATATACAATATACTTGTACGTATGTGTGCGTTTAATTCTTTTGTCCATCAACTTCACTAAAAGCCCTGCTGTTCAATCAATGGCTGTTTGCATTCTGACAGATTTATTAAATAATTAAATATTAATAAAATTTTCGTGTTTTTTTGTTCACACACATTATCAGCATTCAAAGTTGTTATATCTTTTTAAAACAATTTTGATTTAACTGCTCGTGTAGAATGGAGCGCAAAAAATATTTAAATAAAAATTAATGGCTCTTAATAAAGACATCAATTTGTAGTTTGTGTTTTTCTTTCAGCTCGTTGGCGTTTCGTTTGGTTGGTAAAATTAAAAAAAAAAAAAACAAAAAACAGTTAAACAACGTACCAATTTAAATTATTTTCTTAACCAAATAAAAAATTATCATAATTTGTTCATAAATACATGATGAAACAAAAATGAAATATATTACTCCAGTGCAGTGATGTTAAGCGTACGGTATTTTATACGGTGTTCAGACAAGCTTTTTAGTGTTCAGATATACAAAATTTAGCTAACTAAATAAGCAGCTGTACAACAAAATTATTTTTATTTTGCTTTGTTTGGCTTGACTTTATTGACATTTGTCGACGTCGTTAGCATTTTTAGATAATTTTGCTTAATAAACAAACTTGTGACAGTGTTGTATTTCAAGTTTTACTCAATAATTATTACAATTTCGTACTTATTGCTCAATAGCTTTATTGCTAAATAATAATGGCATTTATTGCGTAAATCTCAATAAATATGCATGCCTAAACATGTGCGTATTAGGCCTCCGAATGGTAGGCAGACATATTTGTATGATAATTCAAAAAAAAACTTTAATTTTATAAAGTTTAAAGTATTTGTTTTATAATATGTCTGTAAATGACATACATAATTCCCATAAAAACAATCGCATCAGAACGCAGAAAAAAAAATACGTTTATGCCATAAATTGTTAAATAACTTCGTTTAGCTAAGTTTAAATATTACAAAAATTAATACATTGATTGTACTGAAAATATAAATTTAAAATAATTAATTTTATTATTACTATATATTACTCAGTTATATTACTAGTCCTACGTAGCCATGCATGACTATTGCCCTTATTTTAGTCTGATTCTTGTAGAATCACAATGGCTCTAGCCTAAGTGGGATGTTCTCCTTCGGGGAGGGTCCGCTGCCTAACCTAACCTATAATACTACTGTTTACGCTGTACATAAAACTTTAAAAAAAAAAAAATTTTCCTTTTTTATTTTTAATTAACACTTTTAATTAGATTTATATATTTTTCAATTAAAAGTTTAATCAATTCACTTAAATATTTAATAAACTTTTAGGCCCAATACTAAAATAAAATAATTATTTATTTATTACCCAATAAACATTTGTACTGAATGGCAAAATTGTTTTTTTGTTTAAAAATTTTCAAAATATTTAATAAAATTTTTAGTTACTACTATGTATTACAAAATATACTTAAAAATTGATAAAGCAATTTAATTGATACTATTAATTTCTTAACGTTTGAAAAAACAATTAATTATTTAATTGATATTATAGAATTTTTAATTAACAGTTTTTTTCTTTCTTTTCTTTGTGTAGTCTCTCTCTCTGGTTAAAAGTATTTTATTTCTAATTTCTACAAAGCCAGCAGCTTGCAAGATTTTCCGTTAAAAAATTTCATACAAAATATCAAATAATCTGAAACTGCTATGACGAGCTATGTCAGGGCAATTTTAATCAAGCATCAATACAGAGAAAACAGAAAGTCTAATAAATATCTAATAAAATAGTACAAAATTCAAAAGATATCTGTATAGTTTTTTTTTTTTTGTCAAGATTGAGTTCTTAATATTTTTATAAGCAACAGCTTTTTGGAAAAATGCAGCAGGAAACTTAGGGTTTTTATTAGATTTTCTTCTCGGTTTTGTCCTATATAAAATAAATAATAAGTTAATATAATCAACAAGACATCCTTATTAAGAAAATTTAAATTTAAACGTGATCTTATAGGAACCTAATAAAATTAATTAGGAATCCCTTTTTTATACAATTCAGAAGAAAACCGAATGGAATGGAAACGTTTTTCTCTACGAATTGTTTTCTTGGTGCCAAAAATAACGGAAATTTAGTAAAAAAAGTTGTGGAAAATTATGAAAAGTTTTCTTTTTAATTTTATGTTTCTCTTCTTGTTAAAATTAAAAGGATTTATCACATGAAAATAAAATGAAATCTGTGCTGAAAAATCTTCGCATCTTTCGTCTGGGATACCCCTTAGCCTAAAAACGTTTCATAGAGAAAATCTTCTTGAATCTACAAGGCAGTTTTGGCTCTGTGTCGATCTGTGACGTGAAAGTGTAGCAACCTTCGAAAAAAGCATGTTGTTCTGTTCTGCTAGTGTTTTTGTCAGTAAGACTTACAATTTTTGTCTTCGAATAAGTTCGTTTGTTATCACATGTAATTTTGACTGGCTGTCTGTTTTCGATCATTAGCCCTCTTTTAACTAATTACGTATGTAAAAAACACTCGCAATCTGTTGTCAAATTCAATTGTCTGTATATGTTAAAATATTACAGCACATTTTTCTAGAGATATAAACCACATTTACACATACTGACTTATGCACTTTATAAAAGATGGCGATGTGCAGTAAATTAATACAGCTATACGAACTTATTTGTGTTACCAGGGTATTCAATCATACTTTATAAAATATCAGTTAGTAGTGATTTAATTGTAATTTAAATTGTAAAAGCCTCACTGAAATTGTAATTAAATTTTTTTTTTCATTCATAAAATGTTTTCTCTTTTTTTTTTTTTAATTAAATAATGCCGTAATGCGCTTGCCATATACATACAATAAATACAGATATAAACAAAATAATAACACCAGCCGCTGCTTTTAAAGCACAAATAAAAATTATAATGTTGTATTGTTTGTTATCTTGTTTATAGAAATGTGTATGTGTGTAATGCATTCATAAATATACGCATGTATTCAGCATGTAGTATTTGCATTTATATCTTGCAATTACGTATTTTCAGAACTCTACAAGACACATTGATATGGAAAATACAATACTGCATAGTGGAGCCAAACTCTACTTAAATGCCAATAAAGAAGCAGTTTTTAAGTCAGGTTGCAAAACTGTATATAGAAGAAAAAAAATTAAATTAAAATAAAATTGTTTTATTTAATTTTCTACAATTCACCCAAAAAAAAATTAAATAAAAATTTCGTTTTGTGTTTTTGAGGCAAATTAAAATAAACAGAAAATCCAGAGTATTTCTATAAAACTTTTTGACTATTATTATTTCCAATCAGTCGCACTGTGCTTTCTACTAGATCTTGATGCTCTTAATGTACGCTCACCCATACATGTGCGCATTATTATTATTATTATTATTGAAATATTTTTGCCTTTCAGTTAGTTTGGCATGCAAATGCATGTTTACATTTGCAATGAGTTTGGTAATGCGGTATGTGAAACAACCAAGTGGATATTTTTCATCAGGGATTTGTATGATTCATAATGTAATTGTTTTTCTGCACAATTAAGAAAGTTTATTGATACAATAATTTATTACTAATTGTTTGATAAAATTAAAACTTTTATTTTATTTTCGTTTTCTTGCAGTAGTAGTTTTAAGCGTAAAATATTTTGGAGATATTTGGAAAATTAAATAATTAAATTGTGCCCAATATATAAGAAAATTTTCGTCATGAATAGTAGCAATCGAAAATAATTGTCTGCTAAAACTGCTGGGATATTGAAGTAAAACGTGTTTTGTTCATATTTGTAAGTTGCTACACAAAAAAAAAAATTACTTTTTTATTTTTAATTAACATCTTCAATTGGAATATTGTGTTTTTCAATTAAAAGTTTAAGCAATTCAAATAAATTTTTAATCAATTTTAAGTGTCAATAATAGTAAATAGTAAATTTTTTTATGAAATTAAAATGACGGCATATTTTTAATTAAATGCTGTTCTGATTGTTTTATTTCGTCGGATGCAATACTCTGTTTACAAATAGAAATTAATAACCAATACGCATACAAATTGATTTCATATATATTTTTTGCTATTAAAAATTTGTTTAAAATTTTCAAAATATTTGATTAAACTTTTAATTATTATTATTAAATTTTTTTTTTTTTTTTCGAAATATATTTATTAAGCTTGAGGTCTTTTTGTATTTTATTTGTTTTTTTTTATTCGATATTTCGTTACATCATCAGGAAAAAAAAAAATAAAAATAATAAAAAAAAAAAACCAAATAAAATACAAAAAGACCTCAAGCTTAATAAAGATATTTCAAAAAATATAATAAAAAAGGTCAATTAATAATATAATTAAAATTATTAAAAATTTTTAAAATTTTATAAATAATTTTTTTGTTTAATCTATTCAATTCAATTTTTAATAAATTTTTGGACTCAGCAATAAAATTTATTTTATGAAGTACATAAACTGACGGCTTATTTTTATTTAAATGCTTAATACCCTAAAAGCGGTCAAATTCAATTCAAAAAATTTTTTTCTATTAAAAATTTTTCAAAATTTTTAATTAAGTTTTAATTATTGTTATTAAAAATTTAATTGAAAATGAATTCAATTATGTTAAGGTTTAAATCTAATTATTGGATTTACAAAAATTTTAAATAAAATTTTTTTGAATTTTTTTTTGCTCAAAACTGGCATATTGTTCGCTATATTGAATATTTGGGATAGCTCCGTCAATGAGCCAACCGATGAGCCGTTCATTCTAAAAAGCCAGTTCGCTCTAAATACTCCTTTAGTAGCTTTCAATCCTACTCCCTTGCACATTTCAGTTTCGGTATGTACATCCATCCGAAAATCTTTCTCCTAATCCGACTAAACTTTGGATAGTGACACAGATGGTGTTTCAGTTCCATTTGCCAATTGCTTGAGTTCCGTCGTAAGTTTCCGAAAAGGTATGATATTCTGCAGTGTGATGTTATACAAAGTTGGTCCCATACCGATAATCCTATCAGTAAATTTTTTTGGTTTGTAGTTCTTATAGCGCCACATATGCCTATGCAGCACTGACTCTGTATCCTCTGAATAGTCTTCTTCTCCAATGATGTCCACAAAACTAATAATGCATACGTCAGAATTGGTCTTATAATGCTACAGTGTTCCATGTTTGGGTAGATACCGCATTGTGAACCCATTCGGTGCTCTATTCTCGATATGGTGCTCCAAAATACCCTTCAATCAAGTATAACTCTAGATATTTGTAATATAGTAATCTCTTGTTCTGAAGATGTGCATACCATACAATACCCTGTGTAGGGGCTGTGGGGAAGATGCGGAGAGGGGGACACTGTTGTGCACCTTTTCTGTAAGTGTCACGGTCTGGCTAGGTCGAGACTGAGATTCCTTGGGGCGCCTTTCTTTGACAACTTAGGGCTGTGCTCTCGGTTGGATCTGACTTGTGGACTTAACGGCACAGGATGACTGTGACGTCTTCTAGTTTCTACGGGGCTAAGGCAAGCAGCTACGGTGCTACTTGAGTCGAGCCGTCTTAGTCAGCTGACTTCTAATTCCTCGTTCTTGAAACTCTTGTTTAGTTAAACGGTAAAAATTTTTTTATAACTCTTCTACCGACATGTTTTCTGTAATAAAATACCGAGTAAGAAAGGTTTTATGATTAGCATAAATATTAAAGCACAGTAGGGTTTGAACCCAAGCACTTTCTGACTGTAAAGTTAATGCCAGTATATTAATAAATTCATAATTTCATTAATTTTGTCAACATTATTAATATAACTAAGATGTTAAAATAATCATAATTAATTTCAATATTTTTGCAATTACTTATTAGAAATACACATTAACCAGTTTCATTTAATAATCATAACAAATAAAAGAAAAAACCTCACGCTCTTTCTCACAATTATTTAATTAAATAATTGATTTAAGGCGTAACTGTGCAAATTAATTCTAATTGCATTATGATCTTTAATTATTTATGCAAATGAGAACTCTTTTCATCAATTACTCAAACCATATGCGAACATCAAATAGAAACCCTACCCCGGCTAATTACAATCAGTTAAGAAACCATATTGGCGTTATTACTTTAAAATGGAAATTAAGAATGGAAAAGAAAACGGGAAAATAGGAAGCAGCAATAATGCAAAAGCTACTCGTACATCAGAAATAATAAAATAACGACAAGGAAAATTTTTTGTTAAATGACAACACAAGTTTATGGTTTTACAACTACTAAAGGGGTCGTTTCACACTATAAGACTTTGTATTAAGACGTATCAGAAATTCAAGTATTACGTGCAAATGTGATAGTGTGAATGCAAAGTGTTGTGAAAAGGACAAATAATGCGGTAATAAATTTGACATGCCATAAGACTGCAACGTTTTTAGACCTTTTTGCATTTTATCAAGGCTACAAAAACGTTATTCGCTTCTGAACTGGGTTTTTCTTTCTACTTCTACTTTACATTTTATTTGAAGTGTGATAGTGTAAAAGCAAAATGTAATTTTACTTTAGATTTTTTCACTATCGCAGCAAATCTCATTAAATTTCTGTTTTACAAGAGTCTTATGAAAGTCCTAAGAATTGTTTTACAGTCTGAAGCGCCTTTATATAACTTTGCTGTACAAACTTCAAGTTACATACGAATGCCATACATACGTACTTTTACACACTATATGTATACAAATATGAAAGTTATTTATGTTTATATATGTATGTATGTAGCAAACAAAAGAAGGGTTGTACAATAACAGCGAGTTGATGTAGGCGGCTGTTTCTCTACGCTACTTAAGATAGATTTCCGCTTCATGGTAGTTCTTTTTTTTTTTTTTAAATATAAGTAACCCTCAAGCAATTAGTTCGTTTACCAAGAATGCTGACTTTGTCTTCTGTAGCAAGGAAACAGTATGTGAAGTGACATAGTAGTGCCGGCAACTCTACTGTAGAGCGTTTTGTTAATTTATAAAGCAGATGTTCCGTATATATGTCAATTTGTTTTATTAATTGAAATTTTGCAAACCAAACATTTTCACTATTGTACAGCAATCCAAGCCATTCTTTAATTTCATTTTAATTTTGAAACAATTTTAAACAAGAATATTTCGTTAGTGACGATGGTAGAAGTAGGCTGCACGTTGACTACAAAATGAAAAATTTGTCCTGCGTTCAACTCCAGTTACAGACTCATAAAACCATCTCGTCTTTATGGCAGTTGTTGTCGCAAGGTTTCAGTGGCGAAGGCATAGTCACTGGTAACTGAATAGTAACGGCTTCAGCTGTATCCAATCCACATGCACATCAGAACGCCCTCCTTCATCGGTATTGTGGAGCATCGGCGAAGTAAAATAATTATTAAAAACGGCTACTCAAAACGAAGCTTCAAAATTTAATACGTCTCCTGGACATTAGAGGTGAACAACACTGCTATAAAACAAAGAAGTGCAAAAAGCAGAGTTGTAAGATATTGAAGTTTAATCTCCTATCATTTCTCCTATTATCCCTTTCCTCTAGTTGCAGTACAATGCACCTCATGTTTAGGGGTCATCTCCTGAGTGCTGGTCCGAGATAAAAAATGAAATATATTTTTCTTAATTCTATTACATACTACAGTGGAGGGCGGTTATAACGAATTTTTGTTTTCAACTAAAAAATTATCCACTTCTAATTATTTCGCATTAATATTTCACGCACATTAGTACGGTTATAATTTTAATTTATAAAGAACTATTTTTTAAGTCCCATAAACAGAAAACCATCAAAATTTATACGGTTATAACGAACAAAAAAAAAATCGAAAATTTTTATCTGCCGTATTTTAAAGCTTTAAATTATGTATCACCTTATGGTAACACTATCACTAATTCTCCTGGTTAAAAAATAACCAACTAGAAATATCGAAGGCACATCAATATAAAGAATTTCTGTAAACATGGCTTTATAGTGCTTTCATATCAAAAGTTAAAACCAGATTTTAACTTTAAAACCGCAAACAGTTGATTTTGCATTCTCACGATAAGTTTAATTAAATCAGGTTTTAAAGCACAGTTTTTTTCAATAAAATTTCTTAAATTTTGTCCTTCCACAACTCGATGAAAGCATTTTCTTTATGCTGTACCCAATAGCTTCTTTTTATTAAGCACTTTTTTGTTGTTGTTGCTACTGCGTCCATTGTTGTAAATTATTGTAGTGACTTTATTACTATTACTATTACTATAGTTATTAAATTACCAAATGTTCCTTTATTTCATTGAGCGCCATTTAAATTGACAGCTGCTTTAAATTTTTTAACTTGGTAGCACTGCCTTTAGTATTTACATGCAAATCCAGGTTGTATTTCGATATTATATTTTAAGCTTAACAGTTTTTTTTTATTTTTTATTTTTCTATTACGTCAACCATCGGCTAACATCTTCAGTTATTGTTTTTAATTTTTTTTATTATTTAATATTATTTATAATTATATAAATTATCTATATATTTATATATATTTATATTTATATTTATATTTATATTTATATTCATATTTATATTTATATTTATATTTATATTTATATTTATATTTATATTCATATTTATATTTATATTTATATTTATATTTATATTTATATTTATATTTATATTTATATTTATATTTATATTTATATTTATATTTATATTTATATTTATATTTATATTTATATTTATATTTATATTTATATTTATATTTATATTTATATTTATATTTATATTTATATTTATATTTATATTTATATTTATATTTATATTTATATTTATATTTATATTTATATTTTTATTTTTATTTTTATTTTTATTTATATTTATATTTATATTTATATTTGTATTTATATTTATATTTATTTTATATTTTATTATTATTTTTTTATTATTATTTTTTTTTTATAATAAAAATTTCCCGAAGATGTTAACCGATGGTTGACGTAATAAAAAAATAAAAAATAAAAACAAACTTTTAAGTTTAAAAGATAATATAGAAATATTTATTAAAAGAAATCAGGATAAAAAATAAGGACTAAAAAAAAGTTTGTATTTCTTTAAATCAATCTCAAAACAAATTCAGAAAAGGTTTTAAAATTATTTTAATAAAATAAAACAGGATTTAATAGTTGGTTTTACGTTTTGCTTTAAAAGCACTCACTATTATAACGCTATTAAAAGAAAAAACATAATTTAAGAAAAAAGTCGAAATTCAAAAGTCTACATTGTGAAGAATTTGAAAAAAAAAATACAATATTAAAGAAAATATTGTGAAGACTACCAATAAGAAATTATTCACTACGGTTATAAAGAACTTCGCCCTATAGCGAACAAAATTGCCCGGTCCAGGGGAGTGCCTCAAGCGCATGCTACATGCATCAGTATTCAGCTTCAATATTTGACTTTGTGTGCATATATATATTGAAGCCTCTGACACACTACATCAACATTTCTCATCAATATTCATTTTTTTTTTGGGTATTTTCAAGTGCAAACATATAGAAGTTACCGTCGGCAAAATACATATCTATTTATTTCTTTATTTATTAAAGAAAAGCACTGATGACATTTTGTTTTTGTCACTATATTTTTTAATTTGCACATTCCAAAAACCATTAATGAGCGATATACTTCAATTAATTCGATTACAAAAATTTTTCACTCTATTTGTAATGCGTCAAAACTACGATAAGCACTCAACGTTACCAGAAATAAAATGAATATAGACGTTAAAGATGCTACACTGCTTTAATATTGTCATGATTGATATTCGTCAATATTGCACAGACCGTATATGTGTGATTATATTAATGATAAATATTGAAGCTGAACATTGATCGTGTAGCATGCGTTTTATATCCAAACTCCACTGTATATGTATTATTGGCCGTTTTTAAATGTTTTTTTTTTAGCAAGTGTCAGAACAAATAAATTGTTTATTTTTTATTTATTAAAGTGCCTTCGTTCTTGATTGCATTAACTTCACCATTATTATATTTAAGATTATTTTAATGTGTTTTTTTGAGTTGTTGTTCTTCTTCTTGAATTATAGTATCGTAATAGAACAGACTTTTTTGTTGCTGTTAGAATGGGTAAAGAAAAAAAAAATGTAAAGAAAATTGTAAAAATTATTTATTGTGGGCACGTATTCTTGTTAATTTTGTTTTCCTTTTTTATCACTCATCTGAAGGTAGTAGTTCTGGTCGACAATTAAATTTTGCAGGCCATTAACTGGCAACGAGTCGACATACAATATCAGGTTGTCGACAGTAAATGCTGTTAATAAATTAACTGACTTTTGTTTAATTTCATTGAGCTTAAATACATTTATTTGCTTCATTATTATTGTCTTTCTTGGTGTATAAATGAAATTTATAGTTAAATTAATTTCCGTATTTTTACATGAGAGCATACAAACATACATACATATGTAGTACATACAAATAAACCAACATTATTACTTTTCTCATTTATTTTGCAACTTGATTTACTTATGTGAAGTTCTAATTACTGTTGCTGCTGTTGTTTACATGTCCGGGTGCTCCATTAATGATATTTGCACAGGAAACACCCTACTCTTACTCTTTTCTTTTTAATGTGATAATTTATGCCATTATAGCGTTGTCTTCTAGCTGCTGTTAAGAATCGTTTTTCATTTTTAATTATCAAAAGAAATTTTCTTAGTATTTTTCTTTTAGTCTTTTTTCCCATTAATATTTTATAAATAAATTTTTCTAGCTTAGTCAACATGTAAAGTTGTATATTATATTTGTATAAGTACAATTAATTTCTTTCGTTTGCAATTTTATTTAACTTTGGCAAATTCCAGTTGCCTTACAATCATAAATTTCCGCAATATATTCCAAGTAATTTTCGAAATTAAGCAAGTAAAATTGTTGAATTTATTCTCCTGTACACAACAAAATATAACTGAGTTATATCCACGTACAAGCACACACACACACACACACACACACAAGTACAGAAAATATTTAACAATTCCCTTTGTTAATAATAAGAATAAATTTAATAAGCTTTGGCTTCTAGTTAGGCGATTTAAAAGCAACTCTCATCACTAAAGAAGACTAATTCTACAGAAATAGTTGAAAGAGTAACGGCCATGACTTGTTAGTGGCATTTTAAATGGGCAGAACTCGGATGGTGTAGATACTAGTGGGTTAAATTCTTAAACACATAGACGACAGCAGACTACACAGCTAAACGACTGTCATTGTTATCTTATAGTTGCGTAAACCGTAACAGCTGCAACTTGTTTCTGCTTATTGTAGAAACATTTATATATAAATATAAAGTGTGTCCAAATTTGAGGTTAGGAAGTAAATTGCCTGTCAAATGATGAAATGCCAAGAAATCAGCTGTTATTCTTTGACATTTATTTAGTAAAAAGTTGGGAAATTTTAATCATGGAATGCTACATTCTTTCAAGACAGGATTTTAATTGTAAAAATTTACTATCAAAATGGTGAAATTCCAACAGCTTTTCCTCGCAATCAGGCTTTATCTGAGATCGCTGTGTGAAATTTAATCACTGAATTCGAGACACACGGTACTTTTACTGACAATAGATTAAAACAATATGCTCGTAGTGGTCGTAGTGATGAAAGTATTGAGAATGAGCCTGTAACATCATTTCGTCGATGTTCGCAACAATTGGGCATCACCAGAGAAACTTTGCTCAACATACAGAATAAAGACATTCATCTTCACGCTTATAAAGTTCAACTCGTTCAAGAATTAAAACCGGCCGACCATTGTTGGCGTCGGCCGTTTGTAAATTGTCTGTTTGAAAAATTACACGAACACAACGCATTTTTCAATAAACTCATTTTTAGAGATGACGCTCATTTTCAATTAGGCGGTTATGTAAACAAACAAAATTGTCGCATAAAAAATTGTCACTAAATACGTGAACAGTCCTCTAAAATCCATTATATCAAAAGAAGGTGATCGTATGGCGCGGTTCAACGGCCCGTATTTTATTGAAAATGCGCAAGGATACGTTGTCAGCTTGAATTTTCTGCGCTACCAAACCATGATAACCGATTGTTTGTGGTCACAATTGGCTAATGTTGACAACAGTGACCTTTGGTTTCAGCAAGACTGCTCCACAAGCCACACAGCTGGCCAAACAATTCAGTTATTGCCTGAGAAGTTTCCCGGTAGCGTAATTTCTCGATTTGGCGATGTCAATTGGCCGCCTGGTTTTTGTGATTTAACGTCGCTGGATTAGTTTCTATGAGGCCAGTTGAAAGTACGGGTTTACGTGAACAAACCACAAACAACTAACGCTACGAAAGTTGAAATTCGACGACATAAATTGACGACATAAGGGAAGCTTTATTGCAAAATGTGGATTAAAATTTTGTGAAAAGAGCGGACGTCTGCCGACGTGCTAGAGGTGGATATTTGCCCGACATCATATTACATTATTAATTCCCATGTTTCTACTCTACATTGGTATCAATAAAACTGAATTTGTCGAAAAAAAGTGTGTTTTTAAACCAATTTATTTCCTAACCTCAAATTTGCCCCCCATTATTATACCAGCTTACCCGACCACGCTTTGCTGTAGCTGTTATAATTATTTTATTTAAAAAAAAATTTATATGCCGTATGTGTCCTTTATAAAAATCGGTTAGTTAGTTTCGGTTATGCCTCCTACCCCACCCCTAGTGGTCTAATCTTTGGAAAAATATACAGTACATTCAATTTATGGCGAGTCGAATTGTATGTTAAAGCCATTTTGCTTTCGAATTTCATTTTCGAAATTAAATTTCAGCATGAATTTTTTTCATTTTACATTTACATATTGATATTGCATTCTTTAATGATTGCAGTGCTGTAATTTTTATTTCCCAATTTGCGCAGCAAATAATAAATTCAAGTCCAGAATAACACAAAAATAACATGGAACTATTTTGAAAATTATAACTTTTTTTTTTATGATTTCATTAATAAAATTAACATAAAGTATCCGTACTATGTGGCATGTCATACCATAATTTGTATCATGTTAACATGTTCAATTATATTGTGAAACAAAAGCAAAAGTGTCATAATTAAAAATTTAGTTTGTAGGCAATACTTTTTGCATGCAAATGATATTTACATATGTACTATACATAGTGTATTAGTAAATGTATATACACGTGTATGTTATATAAACATGTTTAAATATTTCAACAGTGGCGAAGAAAACTGTAACACATTTTTTAATACTACCATGCACTTATGCTGCCATGATGAAAAAAACATAAATCGGCCATGTTCTGTAAACCGAATTGTTCTCAAAAACATAAAATTTTCAATACTTCAAAGAACAAATAACAGGAAAAGAAATATCGGTAGTGGTTTAACACAGGCAACGCCGTAGCAAATTACAATCGCTGCCTTTTTGCAATAATTTATGGGACTGTACCCATCGTAACTGTATTAACAACTTAATCCGAAAAAAAAATACATCAAGCAATATTATTTTCGGAAAATATTCCACACCTAACTCTACTTCAGAGCATGCAATTGCCGGCGATTTTTCGTTGCCACCATTTTTTTTTATTGACAAATCTATTTAACTCAAAGCGAGAGTCATCACTTACATTGTTTGTAAAATCATGGTTTTCAACAATTATTTGCCTTAACAACATCGACTAATTAAGTCCCTACTGAAATGAAATTGAAATGCTCCTCTACGAAATTTTTTGTCGTAGAGAACCAGTCTTCCATTTCGGGGAAATCTTATAGACATGGATAAAGGTAATTAGACAATCTTTCATTGCCTATTGTAGATGCTACACGGACAAGAATAAATCAAAATGTTAGTTAAAAATTTCGTAATATCAATTAAAAAATTAATTGGAATTTCAGCTGTAAATTAACTAATAGTAACAATTAAATTATTCTTGTTTATTTAATTGAATTCATTTTCAATTAAATTTATAATAATAATAATGAGAAATTTAATTAAATATTTTACAAATTTGAAACAAATTTTTAACAGCGAAAAAAAATATTTGAATTCAGGGCTCAAATCGCGGCATTCGTGATCGAATTATCTTTCGTAACGAATAACATTTCGTAACGTATCGAATAACCAGATCGTGGCATTCGATAGCGTTCGGATCGAAATTTGTGTTAAAATGTAAAAGATGTTTGTGCTTTGTCATAGAATAAAAACATATCGTTATAATAAAATATAAACAAAGAATTAAAAAAAATTATAACAAAGAAAAGGTAACAAAACTTAACATTCTTAAAACTAAAAAAACATAAGTTCAACTTGCTACCCAGTGCGTCCTACAGCTTTACCTTCGCCACAATCTGGAATTAAATTTTTGGCCAAGTTTGTTGGGCATTTATTTTGTTTGCATTTGTCCCAATGAAGATATTTGATGTTAGTAATTTTTTTCTTTTGTGTTTATGTATGTACTTACTTACATGTTTAGTATAAAAAATATAAAATAAATTAATATAAAAAACAAGAATTTATTTTTATTTTTTAACCAGCAAGCACAAAAAACAGTTTACGACAGCTTTTAATTTATCGAATGACATCTCGAGTGAAAGCATTCGAACGGGTACTCGTTATCGAGGTACGATAATGTCAAATTTCGATACGAATTATTGGATATCGTATACCGCGATTTCAAATAGCAAAATTTCGATCGAAGTTACTCGATCACGAATAGTATTAATTTCTATATACGAGTATAATTAAAGCTTTAATTAAAAATATGCCGTCATTTTGTTATATTCATATAAAAAAAAATTCGCAGTCATATTCATAAAAAATTTCTCCTATTTATAAAAAGTTTAATAGATAAATTTCCATAAAAAATTATAGCAATATACCTTTTATAAATTAAAAATATTTTTAGAACAACGGCTGTAATTATTAATTTATTTAAGTATTGTCTACGAAAATTCATTAAAAATTTATTTGAATTGATTAAATTTTTAATTTTAGAAATATATTATTCTAATTAAAAATGTTAAATATAATGAAAAAAAAGTAAAATTTTTCTGTTTGTACATAGAAAAAACATTTAAAACAACTAAAAAATTAAATTTTTCCATATATTCGAAATTTTTGTTTCATGGACTTAATCTTTTTGGCAAGTAAACCAAACAATAGCTTTATAGTTGTGATATAAATTTATTCGACTATAAACTCTACAATAAACACATTTTTACTATTCACACATACTCGTCATACTTTAAATACAAGTATGGGTAATGTGAAGTGAAAATAACAACACTACACAAATCCATATAAACACTCATACACATTTATACACACAGCCACACACACATATATATATATATATACATATATAGAATCATACAACATAATTTGTTAATTTATCGAACATTTAACATAAATAATGTGAAAATGAGAATGACAAAAATTGTGTATAAACGAGGTAGCTGGAAAATAAAACCAAACAGCATTTGCACATATACGAGTGAAGTAAACAAGGCTCTATCACATCAGGCTTCTAATAGCTATTGTTATAATATCTCTTTGGTTAGGTGTCCTTGTGTTTTTTAATCCACCCAAGTGACTTGATACACAGAAAAAATTATTGCTTGTTTTTTTTTCATTAATTAAGACCCTTAATTATTTTTTATTTCAACTAAATTGTTACAATTAACTTTTTAATCACTTAAAAAAAAACATCGATGATATAAAATTGATTTTTTAAAAACAGCAGCTTCGAGAGCTAGAAAGAGAATCGTTTTTAATTCGCTCAATTGAAGAATTAATGAAAAGTTTTTAAATTTTTTTAGTTCAGTAGTTAATAAATATGATTAAAAAAATTATCTAAAAAAAAAATAACAACAAATTTAATTTTTTATTGTTGCAATTAACATTTAATCAAATATTATTTAAATTTGTTTAAGTATAAAAATTTAAGTAATATTACTAATTTCTAATTAAGTGATATAAACAAATTTTTTAATTGAAAATAATTGTAATTTTTTTCTGTGTCTACATAACAAACGAAATGTAATTAGAAGGGTCCTCCGCAGCAGTCTAGTGCATGAGCAGTAGTCTTATCAATATGGACCCTGGGTGTTTCAGACAGACAAGTGTAAGAGCTTCGCAGAGTTTGTATTGTCTTAAAAAAATGTCGCTATGCCATTTTTTAATATGATATATGTATTGAGAATTTTGTTTTATTGTGAATATAAATATATTTTCTGTATAATGTATATCCTGCATTAAATTTTTAAATGTTTTTAATAGAATAAAGAAGTCAGCTAAAACAATTCAAATGGTGGATCAAAAATACTTCTTTTTTGTTGTTAATGATTTTGTTTTTTAAGTTATAAATTAATTTGAATTAAACTTAAATTGAATTTAGCAAAACTTTTTGCCAATATGTGATCAAGGAGTAGTCATTTAAAAATTTAATTGCCCTGAGACATAATGTCTCTTGCGACAATGACAATTTTTTTTATTACGGCTGAGGGTACTTTTTAAAATTCTTTAATTGTTCTTTTCTGAGTGGAAGCTAGTTTGAAATGAGGCCCGATGAATCCCATACGGGATTGCAAATATGCGGAGCAGAGGCATGTTGTTGTGCGCTCTAAGGAAGATTCGGTCTACCTGCAAAAAGTCAGTCCGCTCTAGGCGCTCTTCGTGGTGCCTCCAATCCGAATCCATTAGACATTCCTGATCCGGCATATATGTAGCTCCTTAAGAAAATTCGTTCCCTAATCCGACTTAACGCTGAAGAGGTCTCGCTGGTTCAGTGTCTCATCCTTTTTCTCGAATGCAAACTAATGCCCATGTCTTGTTTGTGCGAATTAAACGGTCTTTTAGTCGCACTTCTATTTGTATGTGAACTTTATTAAATATTTTAATTTTATTTCTTTTTTGAGCGATGGACTTTTTTATAAAAAGTTTTTTAATTATTTATTTCTCCAATATTTCGCTACCAAATAATAAGAAAATAAGGAAATAATAATTTGTATTAGCGAAATATTGAAAATAAATAGTTAAAAAACTTTTTATAAAAAAGACCATCGCTTAAAAAAGTAAAGGCCTTTTGTTAGATTTAGGTATTTCGTTTTGTAACCGTTTTATAAATGCATAATCATTATACCACTCACCCATATACATATATTTATAGTATTATTTATTATGTGCAAATTATTAAGAGGGCACCTTTTTCCGTGGATGTTTTTGTAAATTTGTTACAACACCACTGAAAAATTCTTAACATGATTGTAATAATTACGCGACCACACTGCGTACATACTCAATCGCACATGAATACATTACAACTAGGGCCACACAAACGAAAGTAAACAAAAGTCCTAAATAAGAGCAGAAAAACATTGTTTACAATTCATTGGAGCGTGCAAGTTAAAGTATTAAAGCCGACACCAGGCAAAGCCCTTCGGAAGGCCTTGAACAATGTTTGTAAGTTGAGCGGAGTTTTCGGAGTGGCATGCATAATTCGGGATTTCATTTATTTCTGAAGTATTTTCTCCATTGGGGTGATATTTTTTTTTTTTGTACTTTCCGACATTTTTCTTAAAGACACAGAATAATTAATAACTACGATACGTGAATTATGATCATAATTTTTTCTTGCTGTTAATTAAAATTTTTAAACTATAAATAGGCAGTAAAAATATATGTCATAATAAATTTTTTTATTAGATGCATTTTTTTGAACACCCAGGGCTCGGGGCGGGAATCCAACCTCCATATCGATAGACTAATGCTATCGCAGTAGGCTACCGAGGCACCCAATTCCAAAGTAAAAATTGTCAAACACACTGACAAACACTGAATGCAGAATAGAACAACATGCTGTATTCGAAGGCTGCTACACCTTCATTGTCTTATTTATGATTAAATATATTAATAATTTTTGTTTGTTTGTAAGTAATTGAAAAGAAAAAATCTATAATAAATTGGAAAGACCATGGAATGTTTGAAACGTGAAACGGCTTTAATTGCTACTGCCAATATTTTTAACAATGTGAGTTTTTTTTTCATTTGAAAGTACAGCACAATAATATTCGTACTACTGCAGGGTAATGTCAGAATTGGGATTGCCAGTCATTTTAGCAGATGGCGTTAAATAGCACTACATGGCTTAGGCAAATATTACTCTATATACCTACAACAAACATATCAATGGCACAGCAACATTTTTCCGCCCTTTTCAAAAATTGTCGTAAGTTATGAATTTACATTTGTGCCAATGCAAATTATGACATTATTTTTGTGCCACTCCATACACATATGTATTTCCATTATGTGTTAAAAAGAAAACCAGAAATTAGACCTAGATAAATTTAAATAAATTTGGCATAATTTCCATTTCTGTATACAAAGCTCGAAAAATATTATGCTGTAATATTCCGTGCTACTAGCCTCTAGTTTTTTTTATATTTGCCATTATATTCCCAAAAGTAGTGTGGAAGAGCAAAGCCTGGAGTCAAGTCCTGCACAGAAAAAAAAAATTTTTTTTTTTTAAAAATTAGTCTTACCTCTATTTTTATTTGACCTTTATTAATTTTTTTTTTTTTTTTTTTTAATTATATATTTTTTTTGGAGCGATGGTCTTTTTTAAGAAAAGTTTTTTAAAATTATTTATTTACAATATTCCGCTACCAAATATAAAAATAAAAAAAACAATATTTGTCAGGAAATAATTTTCTTTTTTAAATTTCTTGACGAAATATTGAAAATCAGTAATTAAAAAAAATTTTCGTAAAAATACCATCGCTCAAAAAAGAAATATAATTAAAAATTGTGCAGTAACAATTAACAAATTAATTAGATGTTCACCTATAAAAAATTAATAGTTTAAATTAAATTAGTATTATTGACCTAAAAGAATTAATTTTCAATTAAATTTTTAATGATAATAATGAAAAATTTAATTAATTATTTAGAAAAACTTCAAACAAAGGTTTAACAGAAAAAAAATATTTGATTTTAGTTCGAATGCTTACTTTGGTATTTATTTCTATATGTAGGGAGAGCATTGAAATAAAAATTGTGTATTTCATTGAAAAAAATTTAATTATTAATTTTCCAAAAAATTTCCAAAAAAATTAATTAATAATTTAATTGAATTTATTAAACGTTTAATTGAAAAAATTTATTATTCTTATTAAAGGTGTTAATTAAAAATAAAACAGTAAATTTTTTTTTGCGTGGGTTTCCATTCGCCTTCATTGGCAAGAGCTGGAAAATTTTTCCTTTTTTTTTATTAATAATCATATAATCTCAGAAATGCTATGGATTTCAGATTGCAACAGGCTCATACTAATGCGATGCAGAGAATATTATTCCATAAGGCATTGAGATTATACAACACAACACAGAACATAGAACACATAACACTTTATTTTCTATATATACAATGAAATGTTAATCTAAAGTATTTTAAATACTACTCAAAAAAAAAAATAATTCTAGTTTTATATTAACTGAATTTATTTTGGGAATATTTATTTATACATATGATTCTAATTGTGCTTTTTAATAAATTTCACATATAGTTTATAAGGGAAAAAGCACAATTAGAATCATATGTATAATTCTAGTTTTTTTTTTACCTATTTTTATATTAATTACACTAATTATTTAAGCTGCGGGTCTTTTTTATATATATAATATTTATTTTTATTTCCATATTTCGCAACTCCTTTGTGCAGCTTCTTCAGGCAAATTGGTTTTTGTTTATAATTTTTTAAATTTTTTTAAAAATTTTTTTATTTAAAATAAAAAAAATGTCTTTTTAGGCCCCGATATCTGAAGCCTTTTTCTCGTAATCTCTGCACAAATAAATCAATACATATTGGCTTGTACTTTCTACCATTTTAATTATCTGCAACAATAGGATATGACTTTGATTTTATACCTACCAAATAATGGCATACATGCTGATTTCCTCATTACGTTTGCACTATTCAAAGAGAAAGGAGAGTTGGATTACAAACAATGAAATGTCTAAATTTTATTCAATATTTGTGACATATTCTAGAGTCCACAGCCTGAAAGTGGTGGATTCTCCATCAGCAGAATAAGCGGGATTAAAATATAAAAGTGTTTCTACCTTCAAATGTTTCAATGGGAAAGATCCATGAAGATGGCAGGAAAGGAATTTCAATAAAGTATTTTGTAGCTTCAGACAGGGAGGATAATATAAATGGAATGTGTTATTGTATCAACGCACTTCATGTTACTTGCGATGCTGTCTACATGGAATTTTTTTTTGTTACCTGAATTAAAAAAATTTATTGAGTGAAATTGAAATCTTCATTCCCTGTTCAGAATTGTAATTTTTAGAAATTTGAGCCTTAAGACCAGGGTTCAACACCAGTTTCAGACTAAAATTATAAAAAAAAAACATCTTGCATTTTTCTGATGTGCTTTAGTGTGGCTTTGTGTGTCAGTTGTTGTCGGAAGGTTTCAATGGCGAAGGCATAGTCACTGGTCACTGAACAGTAATGGCTTCAGCTGAAAGCAATTCACAATCACATCAGAACGCCCTTCTTCGCCGGTATTATGTACCACCGCCGAAGTAAAATAATAATAAAAATGACTACTAAACCGAAGCTTCAGCACTGCTATAAAACAGAGAACGTGCAAAAAGCAGAGCTGTAAAATAATTAATTAAGCTTCAACTCCTATCGTTTCTCTAACTATCCCTTTCCTATAGTTTGCATCGCATGTGTAGGTCATTTCCTGAGTGCTGGTCCCAGATAAAAAAAAAAAATTAGTGTTTACATTTTGCAATTTTTATATTTTTAACATAACATTTTTCACCTACAATATCATCACATCTGCATCAAACTTCGAGTTGAATATTGAGAATTGCAAAGCAAAAAATTAGAATTACAGAACACGTGAAACCGTGTATCCCTCGCCAATCTTGGTATGGCTACTGCATATGTAAGCAAGGCTATCTACGCTTTCTGTTCTGTAACCTTCAACATACAGAGACACTGATTACACTTTTGTGACTGAAGCATTCGTTGAGAGAATGCGTAGAATTTGTGATATGGACCTATAGCTTAAGAGTTGTTCAGAGTACAAGGCTTGCCGGTCGATATATCGTCTGACTTGTTCAAGAACGTTATCACGCAGACAAAATAAACTTTTTCAACATGGCTTCTATTTGTTTAATAATTTCTAACTTGTATTTTTTCTTTCTTGCTTTGCATCAAAAAAAATCACAGTTTATTGAAGCAGCCATCTAATATTTTTTTTAATTTTTTTTTTTTTTTTTGGGAGAAGCCTCCTTGTAAATTAATTGCACATCACATCATTCCATATTATTTTTTGTAAGAAATTATAAATTTTACATATGAAACAGACTTGCGTACCCATAGAGAGGAAAAACTACGTGGTAGAGGGTTTGTCGATGACTTCACTGCGAACATATCGTGTGTACAAAAGCCCTTCCAACCATTAAAAAATTTTCTGATTTTCCTGAGTATCCATACTAATGTATATCACTGCGCAGGCGCAGAGTGACATATAGCAACTCTGCTTTAAATGAGATAAACAAAACGTGCGACAGCTGACTTGTGTACGAATTAAGTCCTACTTTATCATTGCACCACTTGTCTTTTCTCTACACTACCCGTTGCGCGAAGACGGTAACATCATTTTTCGATTTTTCGTTGCCATATTTATTGTCTGATTTTTACTGCTATAATAAGCAACTAATAAATATTTCGTTTGGAATTGTAAATGACATCTCTGATTTTTAATATTCGTCAAATGCGTGTTTGGTTTTCAGGCTGTAGCAGTAGCATATCCTTGTGGCTGTTTGTAGTCACTTCATGTTTCTCCATCAGCGTTGTTGTTGTTTTAAGGTTTATTTATTCAAGTTGATGTTGTTTTGGTTACCACGTATCTCACGTATAGAAAATTACAATAAATAATTTCAATCTTCACACCACAAATAATTTAAATACAACATTTCAATAACGTACACGAGCTGAAGTTAATATTTTTGTCAAAAAAAAAAAAACTTACAGCAAAAAAAAATTTAGTTTTTGTGTTCGTTACTGCCAGTGATATTTACAAGTTTAGATATCCTTTGCCGCTATTTACACACATACATACATTCATATACAAGTATTTCAGTATAAATTTTGTATTTGTTGTTGGCCACACATTTACATCCGGTTATCTCTCTATATATATTTTTGCGTTATTCTGTTTTGTTTTATTTAAATTAACACTGTAAATGTTTCCATCTAAAACAAAATATAAATCCAATGATAAATTATCATATGGGTCTTATTTGAGTTTCCTCTATACATTCATAAATTTTACACTCTTAATTTCATTACTTTCGGTCGGATAATGAAATAATATTTTATGTAAATTAGGACAAAACAAATTTTCCGAATGCCAATGTTTTTTGGCCATCATAGATAAGGAAAAAGCCTTCCAGTTAATTATCGTGTTTAAATAAAATATTATTTATTGTATTTATAAAATTGTAGCCAAAATTAAGCACAAAATTAACAATTTTAAGAAATTTTTAAGACATTTTATTATTGAGAAAGATAATTGTAGCGAAAATTCACAATGAAATCAAAATTCGGTCACTTTTGACGAAGGAAAATGGAAATGGAATGTCCATAAACACTACTCCCGGCACAATATATCGGATGTGTAAGGGTCACCCCTTGTGTAGCGGGTCCAAGCAAAAAAGGACTACGAAAAAAAAAAAATGGATTTAATTACAGTCAAATTGCAATAATTCGTACCCCATTAATTCGACAGAACGTCAACAGTTCGAAATAAACGTGTGATCCCTTGAAAAAAATTCTTCAATTCGTAAAAATTCCCTACATTTTGTTCCCCTCCTTAATTCGTATTTTTTTTTAGCATTTCAAAGTCTAAGGAAGCCCCTATAAATCGTACTTCAATGTTAAAAACATCTTATAATTTTGTAATAAAATCCTATAAAAAAATAAAATTAAAGTTCCAAAAACTTTGTTTTTCTACAGTCGCAATTTTTTGTGTTTTTTTTTTTAGACTCGTAAAAAATAACATATTTTTGGCAATTAATAATGGAGAAAAGAATATTTAAGTTGCCAAAAGATATGTATCACTCCTTTAACGCTTCCATCAGTTAATCAGGAAAAGAAAGAATTCATAGTGGGAACATCTTTATGGTTTACGCAGTGTTGACAGTCCAAAACCCTTTTCTTAACCTGGTTTAAGCGAAATCTCTTTATTAAAAAAACTTCTGAAATTCGTAAAAAATATTTGATCCCTTCTTTTACGAATTAACGAGATTCTACTGTACTTCACAAAGTTGCCGCAAGGGGGTTTATGAACTGAGTTTCAAAATCTACGGGACTTTAGCAATCCCGCGGTACCTAGCTAAAGGTCTAGCATCGCCTTGAACTACATGTGAGTTTGAAGATGACAGAAGAGGCAACTCTTCGAAATACTACTAGATATTGATGAAGGAGTACTTCTGCATTTTCCGTGTGACTGTAATAATGCAGTCCAAGTCTAATCTAGTGCTACGGGCTGCCAGCTTAAGCCTTACTACTTTGACGCTAAGTAAGGGTTTAAAGACTGATGAACTCTTGAGTACTTTGTTGTGCTCCTTGTGAGTACTTCGTGTCAACCCTGCAAAGTTGGACTTAGTGTGCTGGTCTGGGCAAAGTTTCGTAGTGACTGTGGTTGCAACCTAAAATCAGGCATGGAGATGAGTTTTTCGATTATTCTGGATATCTCTTGTTTCCACTTATGTTGTGATATGACGTTTTTGCTTAACTAGGTGCTGTTGCCATTCAACAGTAGTCACCGGAGTGTGTCTTGAACAAACAGGAAAGAAATACTTTATATTCTAATAATATGTGTATGGAAACCTGGATTAAGAGTCCATGACGAAAAATACTCTGATGTGACACAAGAGTTTAGACCGCTCGAAAACACCTTAGAAAGGTGTTTTTTATAGACAAGGGATAACAATGAACTAGGATTGCAACTTCTGCGTACCTGTTGAGGACATAAGTTGTCTTTTCAAGTGTCCATGGGGGCGGTAGCGAACGTCTGAATTCACTCGGTGTTGAGAGCACTGTGCGATTAAACGCTAAGCGTAGATGTCCCCATTAATCTTGAGCACAAGCTTTACTTCACAAAGTAGAGGTTCTTGTAGGCTGTAGAACCAGAATATCGTGTGGTCAATCCTTCGCCAGGCTAACAATTTTTCTGATGCGCATTATTTTCTAGGCTAATTTTTCCGCAGGGGAAGTCCTTCAGCTTTACTATTTGGTAGCCGCAGACCTCAGCTAAGCTGATATCACGTAATACCCATATTCCCGTATGGATCCCGGGTGCGGGTGTCCCCAATAACAGTGTAAATGACACTTTAAATGATTAGGGTATATTAAGACCCCTGACGGGAATGTAAATTCATCATTTTTACAGTTACTCAACGCGAATCAGTAATTTAACCAATCATATACAGGGTGGCCCAAAATGACCAAAGGGGTTTGACTGCATTATAACTTCCTTTTTAATATATTATTTTTAATATTTTTTAATTTTAAATACAGTATATTAATGGAGAAAATTTTTAATTTAATTAAGAAAATTTTTATTTTATTCTTAATTGACTTTTTTATTATATTGAAATATATTTATTAAGCTCGAGGTGTTTTTTTTGGTATTTTATTCGTTTATTACTTGTTAATATAATCAGGAATAATTGGAAATTATAATTGTTTGAGATATAAAAAAAAAATTAATTATGAAAAATTATATTTCGCCAGTGGCCATTTTCTGCTTCGCATATTCGTGCTCTTTTCAAAATATTTTCCATAGCCTTTCGCAAAATTTCAGATGTTATATTGTTGATTTCGTTGCGTATATTATTTTTTAATTCCTATATGGTTCTAGGCTTATTAATATAGACTTTACCTTTCAAAGAATCCCAAGGGAAACAGTCTGAAGCGGTTAAATACGATAAACGCGGAGGTCAATTAAAATCGTTCAGCAGAGATGTCATGTCAAAGAGCCATTATATCCCTCGCAGTATGCACTGTGGCTCCATGCTATTGGAAACATATTTGCGGATGATTTTCCATGGCTGGCTTTAAAAAATTTCCCAACATTGTGCGATATCTAACAGGAATAATGGAAACGGTTCAACTATCCTCTCCGACGAAACACCGCACCAAACAATACACTTAGTGGGTGTAATTCTCTCTGTTTAACTACTCTTGGATTTTACGTAGCTCTTTTTGCCCATTAACAAAGCCATTCAATTGCAAAAGGGCTTCGTCGCTCATAATTAAATTATGAATAAACTCATGATTGTCTTCTGACATAAAGTTCAACGATTTTGGCACGTTGTTCAATTGTCTACTGTTCCATTTTAAATTCCCCAAGTCTCCTTTACAAAATACTGAAAACAAAAAAAAAATAAAAAAATTATAATAAAAATGTTATTAGGAATTCTAACACCTTCGCTAATCGCATATTTATTTTTTCTAAAAATTTTAATAAAACAATATTTGCCTCTTAATTTTCTTCAATGTTTTATTTAATTTTTTTTTTTCCATTTTTAGTTGTATTTTTTTGTTAAATTTATTTTCTTTATGTAATATTCTGCCAATGCGGACGTCATTCACATGACTGTTTTTCCCGTTAAATGATTCAATTTTAACTTATAAATTTAAACTGCTTTCGTAATTTTCATTTATTAAATAAATTTTCATTTATTTATTTTTTTTAAATTTTTATTTCTCTTTGATTGGTAAAACTATTTATTTATAATACATACAAATGTTTGTTTAATATTTAAAAACAATTATATGAAAGGAAAATAAATTCATTGTTAATATGTCTAATAACAAATAATTATATTTATAGAATTTATTTATTATTCAGTATATTTGTAACTTTCTTTTTTTTTTGTTATATATTTTTAATCGCTTCATTGGCATTTAATATGTCTGTAATTACTTTCATTTCATTTGAATTATTTCTATAAAATTGTTGCAAGTCTGTAGTTGTTGGTTATTTACGACTAATTTGCTCATTGGTTAACTGCCTTAATTATTAAATAATTAATCAATAGTTGTTAGTTGTTTTTTCCAGTAATTTTTTGTTTTTTTCACACTTTTGTATTTCTTTTTGTTTTTTACAGTATTAAATTTTTGTTAAATTATAACTTTCAGTTTTTATTTTTTATGATTTTCTTTTTTCAATGACTCGGGCTATATTCTTTTCTGAATCATATGAAAATGATTGACCAAATGCAAAGCAAGGGAACTATTTATTTATTTTTCATTTATAAAGTTAAAGTTGTTGACTAGCAGTCGAAACTTCTAAACGTAGTATACAATATTTTTCAGCAGTATAACAGTATAACTGTTTTTTTTAAAATTCATTATGCTTGGCACTGCAATAATATCACGTATTCCCGAATGCAAGCATGCACAGTTTGACAAAGTATGGAATTCTTAAAGTCATGCGTTTTGCTGTTAATATTCATATAAATGCAACTCACATCTTATTTAAATTGGCATTGCTTTTTGTGACGGAAAAATATAGTAAAGTGCGCCAGATGATTACGTTTTAAAATCAAAGAAATCTATTAATTATGTGGGTCCGGGCGCCACTTTCACTACATAAATCCAAAATTTTTCCTGAATAATGTTTCTCCCTGTCATTGCTGTTTTTAAAGTGCAAAGCAAAGAAGTGTTCGTAAATGTCAACAGTATTGCCAAGTATAAGGTGGCAATGCCTTTGATTTCCAGTGTTGTTAATTGTAATTCTTGTAGCAACGCTTTGACGTTATATGCAGACTTTTAGAAAAGCAGCCTACACAGAAAAAATTTAAAAAATGGTTTTAATTACCAAAATAATGGAAACAATTAAAAAAATGTTTATGGTACCACCACTCACCCAAAATGATCGAAAGGCGGCATATAATAACTGCTTTTGTTTCACCGAGTTTAGACGAGATAACATTTGGAAGAAAAGCATCTGGAATTCTCTTTAGTTTTTTCTTTCGCGGTCACACAGACGAAACAGTTGCTGACGGCATTCCATAATTATTGTTAATATTGCTCAATTGTTATTGTTATTTTCGTAAGCAAAGAAAATGAGAACAGACCATTGCGCCGAGTACCGAACACAAAAACGATGCTATCTCTTGCCCACCCGTAATATGCTACCAAATTAAATGTTTCCCTTCAAAATATTTCCTCGTCTAAATTCAGTCTTATTGTTATACTTTTCGCTGAATAAACTTCGTATTTCCTATATACTTTAGTGTCTAACATAATGCACATCACAGCCTCCTCTTCAATCTGGGCAAAGAAAATGTAGTCCTCAACTCTAAAATTTCTGCTATTTCATTCAAATACCCAGTATAGTGACTTAAAAAAAAGTTATATTACCAGATAAACAAATTTTGGCGGTTTGCTATAACAACTCCCACGTAAAATAAGTTCCAAGGAAAATATGAAATAAGCTACAAAAATTTTTTTCTTTATGAAATAATTCCCACACCTTTGGAATTTATTTAATTTTTTTTTCGGGAAATGCTTAATTTTTTTGCCTGAGATTTATTTCATAATCAAATTACTTCCAAAGGAAATAAGTGCCAAAAGAATTTCATATGCAGGCAATCATTGCCTGAGTGTTTATTCTCTTTCTCATAAAATATCGACCAGATTAATAAATTAAATTCTACTAAAATATATAGGAATTTTGCCGTAATTTGAGCGGAGAATTTTATTTTTCTCTCTATATAAATATTTCTCTGAGTTTTTATGAAATACTCTTTCAGAAATAATTAAGTCCTGCCAACACATTTATTAGAAATAACAGATTTTTGTCAAGTACAAAACGATCTCCTGACATTTTTTTAGACTTAAAAAAATTCTTGAAATGTAAACAATTTAAATACTGAGATGCAATGCAGAATATTAAAATTTCTTTTCAGTTTTGAAGTTATTAAATAAAATAAGGGACGACATAAAAACTGTTGGCATGCAAAACAACATAGAACTGTAATTCGGAAATTATAAAAATTTAAATAATAATTACATTTGTGTACCAGTAAATATTTATTTCATGACGAATTAAAGCTCTTTATTACTTAAAAAAAACAACAAATAAGTAATGAAAAGCTGCCGGGCCAAGGGACAAATGTATAGAAGTCAGCAGAAGCCAGCTCAAAAACAAGGCAAATATACATAATTATGGCTGTCCTGTAATATGGGAAATATTTTTTTCTAACTTGAATTAATTTTGTTTTTTTTTTTGTTTTTGTTTTTTGTTTACTTTTTAAGTTGATAGACAGAATAAATTAATTTTCCAATTTGGACCGAAGAAAATTTGCTGAGTCAGCGACTTTCATGTTCTATTTAGTTCCTGCAAGTAAATTGGGGAATTTAAATACAAAAATTTCTTTTTTGAAAAAATTTTTCAATTAAAATATTAAACAAAATAATAATAGATGGAAGAATAATATTAAGTACATAAAAAAAAAATAAACAAATAAATATTTGCTGGTATATATTGATTTAGACTTTCGTGGAACTTGTGTAGTTTTGACGTGCCAAACTTTATCATCATCTCTGTTCAAATTACATGAGCTTTAGCACTGTGTTATTTTCATAAATTAAATACGTCTCCTTGACATCAGAGACACTACAATACTGCTATAAAAACAAATAACGTGAAAAAAGCAGTGTTTTACAATCCCGTTCCTCTAGTTCCAGCACAATGCACCGCATGTGTAGGGGTCATCCCGTGAGTGCTGGTCAATTGAATTGAAAAGTTTATAAAAACTAATTGTGATACGTTGTTGTTCTTTAAGAACTGTCATACCAAGTAATGACTTATTTTTCTTCACTTTTTAGGCAATTTGACCACACTTATTGTTTTTAGTAGCGGTGATAGAGCTTTCTCTGGGGTCGCGCTATAATAGTTGTTATAGACGGGATCTCATCTAACGAGTTCAAGATAAATTTAGAGGTACCATCTTATCTCTTATCTATCTTATCTCTCTTAATGATCTTTTATGACAAACTTGCAACCCTTTCCACTCTATTACAGATGCAAGCAGTATCTATCTTTCTTTAAGTTGGTCGTAGGCAGATATCGACTATGATCAAGTCGCTGTGGCAGAATATGAGTGATCACGAAAATATCGCAATGGGGTCATGCGAACAGGTTATATTTCAATGTTCAAAAGACCCAATGCTGCATGCTTAAGCATCGACGCATGCCCGATCATGCTGCTTCACTTGTATTTATGCGCAGTATAAACATTGGAATAATGAGAAGCTCTTGTTGTTCTTGGCATGAAAATTCAGTGCAATGTTCGATGGACTGGGCACATATTTCAGGTTTCAAAGGAAGCATTTAAATGCCTCGGTTTTTCAAGACGGTGCAAGACACGCTTCACGCCAACTGATCTCCTCTAACTATTTTAATATACCGTTTATATCGCACCGAAAAAAGAATACAACTCTCTTGTGTGGGCTGGTGCTTCAAAGATCACAGTAGGGGTCAGCCCTTGGTGCTGGCTCAAGATAGAAGAAAAAATTTTCAAAAGTAAACAATTGAAAGCGTTCTTATTTACAGACTGTGTTCAGCCATGCAACATTCAATACTCTAATTGTTTAGAGCATAGCTGCTTTTTATGTGTTTCATACAAAGAGGAAAAGTTAAGCTTAAACGTTTTTATATGCTTTATGAGAATTTGTCAAATCGATACAGAGTTTTGACATGGCAAAGGTACAACTTATAGAATATGTTAATTTTATTTTGTGCTAATACCTAAATCTGTACATACAGACCAGCTAAACCATATAACAAAACATTTAATTAGAAAAAAAAAATTAAAAAACAAAAAATATTAAACCACAAAAATTTTCTGTAAAATATGTGCTACCAGTTAATTGTGCATAAAATCAGAATTTATGAAAGGATTTGAATGAAATGTACCTCATTTTATTTGTAACATATGCGATTACTAAAATTAATAATAACATTTTAGATTTTGTTTATTCGACATTTTTAATAAATTTTTTAAAAGAAATTTTTTTTAAATTTTCTTGAAGAAAAAGGGTTTTTTTTTCGAAATATTCTGAATATCTTGTAAACTATAAGAATTAAAAAAAAAATGTATAATTACGTAATTTAAAGGATATTTTATACTCGTTCCTTTCGTATTTTTCTTAGTTCTACTGAAGAACTAGTTCTCGAGTTATTGGAAATTAAGTGATGCAACCTCCGCTAAATCTTGAGAACCAGATCCAATCCAAAAAAAATAATTTATAGGCATTGAAGCGGATACAACTATATGCATTCAAAATGTCTAAGAAAATTCACGCCACACAATTCTTGTTGACCTGTGTAATTTATTTATTGCAGTTATTGTCTGTAAATGTATTCTGATATAAATTTTTAAATCTGGATATACTGGAAGTAGTCATTCCACAAATTTCCTATAATTTCCCCAATTTCATTGGCAAAACCCATTGTATGAAATATCCACAATAGATGAAAACAAATAAATTATCTATATGCCGATGCGTTTTGACTTTCAAAAATTAATTACAACTCAGAACCTAGAAAACTTACTTAATCTTGGTCTTAGGAGCTTAATAATTGCCATTTAAGTGTTATATATTCCTACAGTTATGTGCCTTGTTTGCTGCAGTCAAATTTCTTAACACACAGCATAACTTTTTTATTTATTTGGAATTTATTAGTTTGTGGAGTTTGTTCACTTTAAGTTTGTTAGTCATCTTGTGGCCAATTTTTCTTCAATTTATTTATTTATTTTTAATTTTTTTTTGTTTTTTTTTATAAAGTAAACTTGTTATCATTTGGTTTCTTGTTGATTTTTTTTTTAAATTTTTAATGAGATCACATTTATTGATAGATTTTGTAACAATAATAAACACATTTATTAGTAAGAGTTAGTCTAAATATATTACAGGAGTTTTATTATAAAAAAATGCTTGTTAGCACAAACGAAGAGAACATTTAGAAAGAAAGACTTGTTTTATTTAGTATTTTTGTGTGTATTTTTGTATAAGAGTTTTTTTTTTTACTTATTTACTTGATATAAAACATTTCTCAAATGCAGTTTTTCTTACCATATAATTATTTCTAATTAAATTAATTTTGTGGTTATTCAATATCCTTTAGTTTAGTTTTTCTTTCTTTTTTCTATGTACGAGATGATGATGTGTAATTTGATGAATTTTTACTTTGGATGATAAAAATTGTGCCAAAGTCTATCTGCTTTTCTTTTGTTAATTTTTATTTATATTACAAAACTGATATTTTAATTTTTGTTTTATTTGGTTTTTTTTTTTGTAGTATTAATTTTTTTAGTTGTTGTTCTTCTATTAGGAAATTAATTTTAAGCAACTTTTTCCAGTTCATAGTGTTGTTTTCTTTTTGCTGTTGTAGGTGGCGTATGATTGATAAATATTCCGTACCGTTTTGCATATTGGAATTGGGGCTTTCAAGAAGTAAATATGCTATTGTGGGACATAATATTCTATTATTTCACAATGTTTGAAAAACATTCACCTCTATCGCGAAGAATAAGTGAAATATTTGTACCCTTAAAACTTGTATTCCCCTCAAAGGAAAAAGTAGCATCATAAAGTACATGTGGAATTTTTTTCCTTTTATCATTTTCAGTGAATGTAGAAAAGTGAAGCAGATTTCAAAAACATAAAAAGTTGAAAAGTTAAAAGTTGTCCTATTAAACAGCTGTTTTGAGCTTCATTCCTTTCGTCGAACATTTTCATCTAACGTACATAAATTTCATCGACAATCACTTTCATTGAACTTATTAGTTTTTATATATAATTGGGGATTTCTTCTAGCAGTAAAATTTTGGTGTGTTAGTATTTGAATACATACAAATGACTCGTTCACAGCTTAAGAATACCCTAAATAATGACCGCAATTTTTAATATAAAAAAAAAATTCACAGCAACAAACGGTCAATCGCATAACTTATTTCCTTTCAAAATTTCCAATGGGAAACTTGTTATTAAATCGAGCCTTTGGTGCAATACCGCAGTAACTCAAAATTTGAATTTTTGGAGCTGAGTATGCAGAAATTAAATATATATCTAAAGGAGAAAAGATTATGGTTCTATCTCTAACTGTTCAGATTCTACAGCTACAAATGTCTTTATTGCCTCCAACTATTTCCAACAATATTTATTTGGAAATATTTCCTTTGTGACAAGAAATTTACAAACAGAAAACAACACTACAAAACATGCCCCTTTATGTAAAAACTTGTAATAAAAAAAATAACTTTAGTAAACGAAAGTACTATCAAAAAGATGGCTCAAAATTTCAAATGCATTTTTCTCAGTTCACGATTTTTTGAAAATTACTACGGTATTGCACCAAAGGATCGATATATTATATAAACTTTTGTTTTACAGATTAGTAAAGTTTTGCTCTGTTTGCACTCATGATGCCAATAAAAATTGTGGCATATAAGAAAATAGGTTTTTTTTTAATTATCTTACAACTCTGCTTTTGCACGTTAGATTTTTGTCTTTTTTTTCTTGTTTATAGCAGAGTTGCAGTGTCTCTGATGTCACAGAGATGTATAAAATTTTAAAGTTTTGTTTCAGTAATTAGTTTGCATTAAGACACGTTATCAAATTCCGCTGAAGGAGCGTGCTCTGATGTGCCCGTAAATTGGTATCAGTTGGAGCCGTTACTCTTCAGTGAGCAGTGACTATGACTTGGTCACTGAAACCTGCCGGCAACAACTGAGACAAAGACATACTAGTGCTCATCAGAATAAATACGAGATGTTTTTATAATTTAGTCCGAAACTGGCCTCGAACACAGGAATGTTGGTTTTGTAGTCAACGTGCTAACTACTTCAGCCATCGCCATTTTCTATAAAGTTATACCAATATATGTTCACTTAGTCACAAAACTCTACATACGATGATATCGAAATTTTATTTTATCTGATCATTATATTATAAGTAAAGTAAAATTTTTGAAAATCTCACTTGTAAGTATTTAACAGGGCACATTTATGAACGCATTTAAAACAGAAATCTTATATAGAAGGGCTTCCTCCACTTCTCAATTGAAAATGATTTTAAAACAGGAACGGGGAAATATTTCCCCCGAAATAACAAAACATTTATTTTCTTCGATGCCTCAGAGGCTTAAAGAAGTTTTAGATGCAAAAGGAGGCCATACAATCCATTAAATATTTTCTAAATTACCCCACAGTTCTTACAATGTATCGTATGTAGACTTTTGCCTTTATGAAATTTATTATTTAATTCATTCAATAATATTAAACCGCGTGAATGTTTATTATATATGTATTATGTATATAATGTATTATAAGTTTATTTTATTTTCTGTAAAGATCGTTAATCCTATGAAATAAAATAGTTATACAACTTTTTTGTATTTCTCTTGAAAATTAAAATTTATTCAAGAAAATAAATCGTATGCAGAGTTCTGCGACTAAATGTATATGTTTTTCATTGCATTATTCACCAACAGGCAAGATTTGCAAAAATAAAATTAATTTCGCCATAAATAGTTTTTCTTATATAAATATTTAGCGCTTCTCTTTTATCACCTGTAATACTATTGTATTATTCGTTTCCAAAATAATTTTGTGCAAATAAATTTATTATTTGATACTGCTCATTATAAGTACATATTTTCTTGTATCTTTCCTGCGAAAACAAGTAGGCAACACATTTTTGCTCTGGCAACACCCATTTTCTACCATGTGAGAATGATCAATTTAATGTTGTTGTTTATTTCTCAACAATGCGTATGCACAGCTACGTAAGAGAAGAGTAAACACAAAGAGACGGCGGCATAATTTTGCCTATCACTGCTCTATGTGGACAAGGCATAATTGAAAGTTTAAAAATTTTATGAAATATAAATTTAAATGGAGAAAACACAAAGTCTGAGCAGTAGTTTTTTTTTTTTTTTTTTTAAATAAAATCTAGAAACGCCCGCCGAAAAAGTTTTAAATCTGTTGCAAATTTTACACCTGAAGTGTATTATTTTTTTAGTGTTCTTCACTTTAATCTCTACATAAACTTTCAGTTGCTTATTTATCTTAAATTACATATACTCGTATGTACAATTAATATGATACATTTTAGTAGTTTTTTTTTTTGTTAATTTTTACAAATTTCATACAGCTAATTTTTAGTCTACTTAGACTGATATTTTACTTTTTATTACAAAAATTTACAAATTAATTAACATTTCAAACGTATTACATTTTTATATGCATTTTATATCTCGTTTATATTTGTTTATTTTTTATTTATTATGACTGTTTTTAAATTCTTTTAATTCTGTATTTACATACGCACACATACTAAACATTATATTTGATAAAGTTTTTCTTAGATCGAATATTTACAATATTATTTTTTTTAGATCTAGTTTTTTTAGTCTATTCTAAACGACGTCTTAACAAAGAAAAACATTTTAAAATAAATAACATTTTCCAGAGTATTTTCTTGGTTTTATAATATTTGTTTTTTTTTTTTTAATAATTCCATAACTGTCTGTGTATTAGTTTTGTATGCATGACTTTAGTTTTTTTTTTTTTAGTGGTATAGCGGATACGAGGGTAACTGGAAGATCGATAAATGTATAACGCTTGGCGATTGACATAATCGCCCCGTATTGTGTTTGGCGTAGTCGTATTACGACAAATAACGTGCTTGGTGTCGAATTTAAAATTTTAGTGTTCAATATATTGGCGTTTTTCGCCAAGTACGGTAGCATTTTGTAAAAACGCCAAAGCTCCTAACAAACTTAGGGTTAGAAATTCCAGATGACAAACGCTGTGAATGTCAAATGCTCGATGGCGGATGATATACAAATATATTTTTAATCTAACTGCCGTATTCATAAATTTTTTTTTTTTGGACTTATAGAAGATATATTGTTTGAATTTTGTGTGAATATTTGTATAATAAACCTTTTATCTCAATACTTTTTTTAACCTTTTTTATTATTTGAACAATCTATTTTTTAAGCTTTAATAAAAAAAATAATAAAAAAATAATAAAAAAAAAATAAAAAAAAAGGAAAAAAAAAATTTTAAAATAAAAATATCCTGAAGATGTTAACCGAAAGTTAACGAAATATCGAGAATATATATAAAAATAATAAATACAAAGAAAAAGAAAAAAAAAAACCTTAAAGCTTAAAAAAATAGATTGTTCAAAGAAACCTTTTATTTAATACAATAAAAATTTTATTAATACCGCAGTAAATTTATAATATTTTTAAATATGCGGGTATGTTTTGTAAACCGAATTCGTAAAAATTTTTCACTTTTACACAAACATACACATACTTACGTATTGAGAAATCACTCGTTTTTAAATCAGCTCTGTTTACAGAACAAAGGGGATAATCTGGCCGTAGATATAAAAAAAAATAAATGATCGAAAAACTCTTCTATTCGGTAGAGTAAAGAAAATAAGGAATTATGAACCAGACCAATCCAAAAGCCCAAAAGACACAATGCTGCTTGTTTACATACCCATGCATGCCCGATCATGCTGCTTCACCTATAATTTTGTTGGGTTGTATAAATATTGAGCAATCAGATGCTTTTGATGTTCTTGGCATGAAGAGTCAGTTTTATGTTCAATGGACTGAGCACTTATTTCAGGTCTTAAAAGAAACAATCAAAAGTGCCTTGTCTTTTTAAGGACGTTGTAAGACATACTTCACTGTAACTGATATCTTTACTTTCTTTATCAGCTATATCCGATCGCAAAAGGGAATACAGTTTATCATGTATGGATCGGTTCTTGACAAGCTATTTTGAAGCTACTTGAGCGCGTGCAGCGGAAGACGAAGAGGCTCATGGGTGACAGCAGAGTACCCAAGTCTATTGATTTGCTGGAGTTTTATTGCAATGTCGAGTGTGTCCCGCTGTTCTATCGCTATCATATTAAGGAACTCCTTACCGAATCTGGGAATCACATCCATTTACGGGAATTAGTTTTTTGCGCATACCTTTTTTTTCTCTCTCTACACTACAAAGCTTTTATAACTTGTCTGTAGAAATACCCAGGGTGTCGGCGGGAATCGAACCCGCACCTTCATATTGTTAAGAGTAATGCTCATGCACTAGACTACGGAGGCACCTTAATCTATCCGTATGTGGAATGTAGTTCCTGTGTTCGATGTTAGAAAGTTCAAGTGTAATGTCCATAAACACTACTCACCCCATCCTTTAATAGTTTTTGTTAAATTGTTAATATTATACCCATCTTCGTATGATAGGGACTCTGTCGTTTGTATGGCACAGAGGACACCAAATCCGAGCGGACAGAGTATGGAAATTATAGACAATATGAACGCTTAATTTTCCATTAGTCCGCTTCTGTATTTATATTTCCAATTTTTTTTAGTTAAGAATTTCAAATACTGCAAGTGAAGAGCCTTCTCCACACTGAGTACTAAAACAAAATTTATATTCAATATACCCTCGCACTACCATTCCTGTATCTGTATCTGCATTTATGTTTTCTGTTCGTTTTTATGGTTTGTTTTTTGTTCGTTATTAAAAAATATATTTAAAAACTTACCACTAATTAATTCTTATATACAAATTGGAATTTTAGTTTTGTTCATGTCAATTACTTAACACGTTGTCTACTACTTGGTTTTACTAAAATGTGGATGCAGTGCACATCTTTTACGCACATCGACCACTTTCTTTTTGTATATTTTTTTTTGTAATTATTTTTATGTATTTTTTTTTCTTTTTATTATTATGAATTTATTTATTTCTTAAATTTAGAATTTACTCGCTTCTTAATTATTTAATGGTTATGTGTTTGGCAATAGATCTGTCGTAGGTCTATGCTGCCGCCACCACAGCAAAAAACATCTGTATGGGGATTTCATATTGAAGTGATAAATGCGTCGTTGTTGTAGTTGCTGCTGCATATGCTGATGATGACAGTGCGATAGTGAACGTTGAAGTTGTACCTGTTTCTGTATTTCTTGATATTGCTGTTGTGGTTTCTGTTGTTTTTGTGGCTGTTTAATGGTCCCCTTGCACCAACGTATACATTGTCGTAGATTAATTTGCTGCTGTAGCCATAATAGCGTAAATGCCCAAAGTAGTATTATAATATACGGTGAGGTGTGCAGTTGTATGGTGCCACCGTGATGCATAGCCGCAGGATGTTCACCTGAAATATGAAACATTATATTTTGGCAAAATATTTGTTTACGAGTATCATGTCTGTTTATCAGATTGAAGTAAATACATTATATTTCCTATGCAAAGTATGTTGTATATTATTGTGAAAATGAAAGGAAAAAATTTGTGAAAATACATCAATTCAGTGGCCCAGGAAATAAGAACTCCATCCATTTACAAAATGAAATGAAAAACCAAACTCAACAGAGAAAATGAAAAAAAAACAATTTAATTTTTTTTCTTTTGGTGCCTTTTATTTTTTTTTTATTTATTAGGAGGGAATATTTAATAAAATTCTAGGTTTAAATATAGTTCCAAAGAATGAGGCGTGAAAGAAGAATTTTTCTTCATTTTGATGCTCTTTTTCTCATTCCACCACTCTGCAGGTTAAAGACCGAAAAAATTATTTAACAATTTCTTGAACGATATTACGAATAGCATTTTCGCGCATAAAAGAGTTGTTGTTGTATGGCCGGCCTTGAGGCGGGTTCAAACCTTCGCCTGTGAGGCGCAACAATTACTATTTTTGCATATTTTATTACGACCGTTTGCAAATAACACCACGAGCTTAATTGAAACCAACGCAGTAGTGAGCGGGCCTTGACTTCACAAAGCTGTTGGCTTACTGCTACGTGTTGCATGAGAGACGAGGTTTGGTGTGAAATGTTTTCTTCGGACTAATAACCATACAGCAAAAATTATACATAGATGTTAAAATTTTCATGAATTACTTTTGTATAGAAAAGAGAATAAAATAAAACGTGAGTGCTAAAACTCATTTGCCCATTTATATTGAAAACAACAATAAAAAAACTCAAATACATTTTGTTTTCACTATAAATGCCCGAACGAACATTTACACTCTTCAATATAAAAATTATTTTTCGATACAATTTTTGCACTTTTTTCATATTTTTAAAACAACAAAAACTGAAAGCTTTCGCTATCAACAAGATTGTTGAAAACAAGACCGAAATATGAATGCACACATGATAGTTCTATGATAAAGAGTAAATCAACTTTGCCGATTCGACGAACAGTGTCCATCCACCCAGCGTTAACCAAATTTTTTGAAGAAGCTAAAAAATCTCAAAATTTTATACATAAATTCCCAAAAAATATTTGAGAATAACGAAAAACTAAAAAAAAAACTAATGACTGAGAAGTTGGCGTATAAGCAGATGAAAGCGGGTTTGATTTTCGGCTCGCTTAAGACAATAAATGGTCAATGCTTTTATGCTTTATTTCTAATACTGGTCTGTGTAGTTTTGAAACTGCATGTTTTATAAATTTTCTGTACTACGGCTTTATGAAACGCTATACTGTGTTCGAATACAAAGCAATTGACGTTTTGAAAGTCAGCCTATGTCTCTTTCTAATCGTTGCATTTAATAAAATTTAACCTGGAAAATAAAACCAAAATAATAAAATATTTAAAGAAAATTTCAAAACGCTTAATTCGAAAATTTTTATATGAACTTTGCGCCATTTTCAATAGATGCTTGATATGTACATACATATATGAATGTACATATGTACGAAATGTATGCAAATAATATATATAAATATATCTGTAGTATAAACATTTTTGGTTTATTTTTAATTTCATTTTTATAATATTCCATGTATTAAGATATGAATTGTTAAAATGTTTCTTTAATAAAATTAATTAAAAATTAATACCTACACTTTGTTTTAATAACAGAGACGGTTCATCGGTTTTTTCTGCATTTGCCAAACCGTAACGAGGTTTTTTAAATAATCAAATATTCGTACAATTCGAAAAATGATTTTTTAAAAATGTCTAATAATTGATCACCATCTTATTTATAAACACGACATGTCTGTCGACATAATGTTTGTATGCATGTATGTGTGTGTGTTTGTGCCTTATAGACAGCTAAACGGCTGAATCTGGAAGGAACTATAGGCTATATAAATTTCAAATGGGCATTGCCACGCCCATACAAAGTCGATATTTATTTTTGTATATTTTGAGAACGGTTGAAGTGAAAGTTTCTGAACATGGACCTAATGTCTTATTAATTAAAACAAATCATAAGTCGAAAACTGGGAGGGATTAAACAAGTGGGCGTGGATATTAAATATTGATTTCATTATATCTTACGAGCGGTTAAAGTTAATGTTTCTCTATGTGGCTTGAGCAACTTAATGGGCAGTACACATCATCAGTGAAAAAGTGAGCGGTATTGGAAAATAAAAATTAATATCTTCAGGAACTTAAAAAATAAAAAAAAATTATAAAAAATAATAGAAATTTGCGGAAGATGTTAACCGATGGTTAACGAAATATCGAAGTCGAACAAATAAACTTAAAAACAAACCTTTAAGCTTAAAATATAAGATAAAAATTGTTGTTAAAATTAAAAAGGTTAAAAAATAAGTATTGAGAAATTTAAATAATAATGATCTTTTTATAAAAGAAAAAAAATTCCAAAAAAACAAGAAAAAGTTTAGTTTTCTAGGGTCTATATGATTTGCTGCTTCGAGTAAACTAAATCGAAATCGCTTTTTAGGTACGATTAGTAATGGCTACTTGATCCAAACATGTTCAGATAGGCATTCTTAATTGAGATAATTTAATTTGAATTGCTATTAATTTAATTTAGTATTCTCACATATAAAAATTCATTCAATTTAGCATATTCAATTAAGATTTCACAGCTGGTAAAAAAACAACTCTTTCTTATTTTCGATTTTTTTTATTTAATGTTTGGGCTTGCCGTTGGACAGAATTTTTTTCATTTCACTGAACATACTTTCCACTAAAAATACTTATGAGAAGGGTTGCATTTCAAGTTTTACACAATATTTATTAACAATTTTAAATTACATTTTGTATGGAATTTTAGGCTGAACAAGGCTTTCATAGCAAAAATTTCAATAAATTAGCATGCTTGAATACCGTCTTACTGCTCTTAGCGCTTCAATTTTAATATTCTTTCTTTCGTTTTGAGAGGAACTGTAAATTTTAATATAATATTAAATTTTTTTTTTAATGTTTCGTAATGAAACGAGACCACATTTCATTCAAGTTTTTAGGGAAATTTTCCATTTTTATTTCACATAAAATACTGCACTTATTTCCCATCATGAGAAATGTCGCATAATTTTAGACCATTTTTCATTTCATACTTTGGGCCTTATTTCGCCTTAATGGCAAATGGTTAAAAAAATTTTTCCCTGTTAATTGTCGACAACAGAAAAGTGATAATTTCTATATTCCGCATTCGAATACACCCTACTCATCAAAAAAAAAAATAAAATAATAATTATAAAAACTTGGCTGCTGATGGATAAGTCGGCCATAAAAATGTGATTGATTATTTAAAATTACAAAAGGAAAAGAAAGACTTTTTAGTTGCGTTAAAAAGAAACTAAATTCAAGCTCAGTAATATATTCCAAAAACTACTGGCAAAAAAAAAGCAATTTTTTATAATTTTTTGAAAGGCTGCAAAATTTCAAGAATATCTCTATCAACGGAGTGATTAATGTACGTTGAAAATATTTATATACCCGGGGGTAGGAGCACTATTTAGTGCTGGTGATTTAGATTTTCATTTTATCTGGTGTGGAAGTGTGAAATAATTTATTTCTCTGACATGGAAATTAATAAAAAGCCTTCAAGTTTCTAAAGTTTTATAGTTCTATTATTATTGTATTGTAATTCACAGCATGAACTCTTTGAAAATCGCATTAATTATTTGTTCTATCTACAAAAACATTGTGCTCTCAATCAATGACTATTTTTGTAACTAGGAAAAGTTAACCTCCAGGAAGTAAAATGAAAAAGCAAAGACCTTAATTGAATAACTTTTCTTTTTTTGTTTAACACAAGAAAACAATAGCTACCCCTCCTAACCTAGAAACGTGTTAAAATTTATTAAGATTAAGGTAATGCTTACATACATACATACATACATACATACATATAATAATACTTGAAAGTCCACAAACAATTATACAAAAAGAAAACAAAGCAGAGAGAAAAAAAAAATTAAATTAAGAAAAATCAAATAACAACATCGAGGATGTAGCTGATATTATCCACCACGCTGATAATAGCAACAGCACAATACAAAAACCAATAATTACAGGCTTCATATATACAATAATAGACTTCAATATATGCGAAAAGCTTACAAAGCAATTATAGCAACTACTTTGAACGCAAATACTATAACAAACAACTTAATAAGTTTTCGTTCAAAGTGCTGGAGTGCATGTAGAAAATTCGAAAGAAAATCACTTAAACTTTCGTAATTAAGACAAGTTACTTTGCTTGTTTTTGTTCGTTTTTTAACTTTTTCTCTACTTCAAACACAACAACAATAACAACGCGTTTTATTTAATTCATTTTAGTTAGTTGTTCTTGCTGTTGTCTGTTGTTCCCATTCATGCGCCAAAAACATTAAACATTCTGACAGATAAATTAGTTGGATTAAGGAAAAAATTATTTCGCAAAATTGCTGTGCGGCAAACAATATCAGAATTACTTAATGAATGAATGAATGAATGCTTTAAGGGCGGAATAGAAACTCTGCTTGCTTTAGGGACTTTCCGCTCAAAGAACTGTTAATTTTGCAAGTTTCTCAAAGAAAACAAATGCCAGGCACAAGTTCAAACTCTGTAGAGAAAGAATGGCGAATACAATTCTAATTGACTAATCGTATAGATTTCTTACATCTGCAAGAATATTTAGTGAAATTTGAAAAGAAATATTTCCCAAAAACCTATAGGCAACTTTTTTTTATATCTCTGTCATTGTGGAAGTGCAGCTTAAGTTGCGTAAATATGAAAATACATAATTTATTAAAACTAGAAGCGCCCAAAGTTGTACGGTGGTCAGACATGCTTTTTTTTATTGAGTCAATATTTAATTTCAGTGTTTGGATATACAAAATTTTGCTGCAACTCAAGCAGCATTTGACAGTTGGAAAACAAAATTGTTTTATATAATTTAAAAATATTTTGAATGAATATTTTGCAAATCAAAGGCAGACAATTGGGAAAGTTAAGATCTAGGTGAGGTCGAGCTTACTAAAGGCACGTTTATAGCGTATCTGCATAACTTTTTTTAATTATGATTATTTATCTATGTTTGTTATATGGTTTAGCTGGTCCATATGCAGCATTTCATTTGGTGCTAATAACAATCTACAGTAGACCTTTAACCAAATTCTTGAAAATTCTTTTGTTTTTAATTTGTAAGAAAAGTTTAGAAAAATTAAATAAATTTAAAAACAAATAATAACATGTTTGTTGTATAAGGAAAATTTTTAAAGAAGCTATTTGGTTTGTTTTGTTTGTATATTTCGTAATTCTCAAATATTCATGTGAAAATTCTTAGCTTTTCTTAAGAATTTGGTTAAAGGTCTACTGAAGATTTTGTTATCAATATCAAATGAAATGATCCATATAGACCAGCTAAACCATATAACCAACATAGATAAATATTCATAATGAATTTTGAGACTAACGTTGAATAATTTAACAAATTGTTTTTATTTTGCTTGATTTTATCGACATTTGTTAACGTCGTTACTATTTGTAGATAATTTTGCTAATTAAACGCAATTTTTATTTATTCAATATTTATAACAAATTTCGTACTTATTGATCAATAACTTAATTAATATTTTGTATGGAATATTGAGCTCAATAATGACATTTATTGTGTAAATCTCAATGTCATGTACATGTCTGAACACCGTACTTGAAATTATGATTAAAACTATATTCAAAGATAATTAAAGAATGTTTATTCATCAGTAATTTTAATCATGTTCTCATTTTTTGGAACTGAACTCGGTTTTGTCTTGCAAACATACCAACCAAAACCGTCAACAATTTATAAACTGTACAGTAGACCATCTTTTTGCCAAAAGTGTTATTTTTACAGCTCGTCGTTTATTTTCAGCTAGACTGGGGGTAAAAAAATTAAGTTTCTGGAGTATAAACTGGCCAGGCGGTTCACATTTAATAACTCAAAATAGATACAAAATCGGTTTAGCGAATTTATTTGTGTATAACTCTTATAGTATTTTTACACTGACTAATTTTAGAGCAAAAGTTTGATTTACGTTAAAACCAACTATTAAAACCTGATTTTACCATATAAAAATATTTTCTTAAAACCATTTTAATATTCTCTTTTTGAATTCGTTTTAAGTTTATTTAATGAAATACAACCTTGATTTTCATGTACTAAAGGCAGTGCTACCAAGTTCAAAACTTGAAAACAGCTTGCAATTTAAATGGCACGCAATGAAATATAGAAAAATTTGGTAAATAAAGTTACTACAATAAATTCAAAAAATGGACGCAGTAACAAAAACAATAAGAGGGCAAAAGAAAAAGAATTGATTTGAGTAGAGCGTAATGCAAATGCTTTCATCGAGTTGTGGAAGAAGAAAATAAATGAAATTTAAAGTGAGCCATATTTTCTTCACAAAACTTTTAAAATACAAGAAATCGCCAGTGCTGTTTTCATCGCTGAAAGTCAAATCCCGAACTTTGAAAGATTTTAACTTGATTTTAGAGACATGTAGACATGTATACTTCTCACCATGTAATAGAAAATTTTATGCTGACTTCAAATATGCTCGTATATATTTTTGCTACTCTGTATTCTAACCATAAATACTATGACCAACTGACCAAAAACTTTCTCCGTCATACAATAATAGTATTCAATAACTAGAATACCGGTATTTATTCTGGTATTTATTCATTTTCATATTCATAAGTCAATTCAGAAGTCAGATGTTAATATCCAACAATTGTTCCCAATTAATCGATTAAATTAGACTTCAGCTACTCTTCTTTATTTGCCACAGATATATATTTTTAGTTCTTTTATGTATTATTACATATGTATATGCGAAAGTCATGAATAACAATATTTTTTTTTCTTTTCCATTTTCAGATTTTTTCAATTACATCATCCCATTTCCAGCTTGTTGTTCTTCATATATTCACCAAGGTAAGATATGGCAAAATAAAACTTATATATTATACCTACATACATATATTTATATATAAATATATATTTGAAGCTACATATTTGTTCCTTTTATAGAAAACTAGCCTAAAGTAAAAAATATGAATTAATGAAAATTAAAAAAAAAATATGATTTAAAATGTCATTAATCAGAAATTTGCTAGGCAAAAAAAAAAAAAAATTAAATCCCACCCATATATCCCTACTAAATCGTACAAAATGCAGTCAGATAAAATATTGAATAAAAAGCTTTGCGAAGTCGCGAATAATACAGGCAGACAAGTGCTAGAATTTTCTGATTCACACAATGTTGAGTTTTTTTCTTTTTTTGGTGAATGTACGAAGGCAAATTAACAACAGGTAGTCTTAACAGCTGGCCATTTTTTCTGCTGGCATTTTTATCTGCTCCAATGATCTGGTAGTTTCTTAATACTATAGGTTCCCGGATATCAATCATTCTCGTATTCATTCAACATTAAAAACCAACTACACAATCTGCACATATCAATAATTAACAATAAAGTGGCAGCCTCGGTTTTCAAGCAATTTGCGAATACACAACTCGCTTGCTTGAATAATCACAGAAGACTAAAGTTTCTACTCAACAATGAATAAGGGTCTCTTTCACCAAACATATTTAAACACAATTTAATTTAATTAATGATCTTTTTTTAAAGTATGTTTAAAAAAATTTCATTTTCACCAACTGAAATAATGAAACACAAGAAAGTATGGTAACGCTCTGATATTTAATATGATAGCGTCAACTTACAGCTGTCTAAAAGCTGTTTTAAAGCTGTTGCAAAACCAATATTTAAATGCAGAGTGCTGGCTACTTAAACAGTATTTAAATATTCTAGATGAAAATGAAAATCGACATTTAAATTTAAATGAATTGATATTTAAATAGAATTGGTGAAATAGTCTCTTAAAATTGCCTCCGCATGCTCTCTTTATTAGTGTGAGAGCATTCTCATATGTGCGCTATTTTGCGGATCCCTGTTTTAGAAGCTATGCATATGTCATGCCCTCAATATGGCAGTATTATAAAAATAAAGCTCCATAAATAAAGTTCCAGTTAATCGTATAGGGGAAAAACATATTTTTTTTTTAACTTGTAATAATTCAAGGACGTTGTCGTTTCATCTCTCAAGGGTTTGTTGTACCTACGCAGTATGCCTCGCTACAATCAGTATTTCTATTATTTTAATAAACCAAGATTATCCTTAAAGAATCAATAAATATTTTCATCGTAATTGGTAATAAATGCAAAACAATATGACTATTATTGCGAATAGAACGCAAACATTGCGTTCTTTCCAAATAAATTTAAGCTGCCTAAAGTATTTTTAGTCTTTTAAATGGAACGAATAAAGAAAACGAAAATAGCCGTAGAGATTTTTCTTCTTCTTACAATTCGTAACGGTAACTCAGCATTATTTGAATAGATATTTGCCAACCGAGCATATTAAAATGGTCACTTATCTAATTAAGTTGAAGTGGCTGCTGGTAAATCCCTTGAGTATTTTATTTTAATCTGTTATTCCTTTTTTTTTCTGCTTTTCAAATGCATAATGGTTATCAAATAAATAATATATATATATGTATATATGTATGTATACATATATGTGTGTGTGTGTGTATATGTGCTTTCTATATTCTTAAGTTCATTAAACAAATATATTTTTCATGAAACTGTGGTAGAGGCGTAGGTTGGGCATATTTGTTTGGCACATTCATGATCTTTAGAGACTTAAGGATAAACGAATTATTTTTATATTTAAATAAACACTTCACTTCACGTGCTTTAATTAATAAAAAGCAATTTTACAGAGAAAAAAGACTTAATTGGGAAAAATTTAACTTTTATTTATTTATTTATTCAATCAGATTTCTTTTTGACTTAATCGTACGTCAATCACTGCCTGTTACACAGTTGAATTTTTAGTCCGCACTTCATTAAATCTTCAGCACAAATATTATCACTGGTAGATCGTGTGATTGTATTTGATAGTGAATCAGGTACTTGGAGAATTACAACAATCTCATTGCATATACAGCAGATTCATACATTTATGAAAATTATCACTAACGATCTGTGTAAATTCATAATAAATTGTGAAACGTATCATGGTAATTGACAACATTTTTTAAAGTTTCTAGTCATTGCTGAATTTGCTTATGCTTGTGCATTTTCAACAAGAAGAAAATATATTACAATTATTCCCATATATTTATTGGTGCCATTCAGTATGTGTATTCTGCTAAATTTATCGTTATTTTTCTCATGAGACAACACACCGTCTGTGAATGAAACACTTGGAAAATTTCACTAAAACTCTAGCTTAATATCATGTGTTAGTATTCCCAAAGGGTTTTCCAAACAGAGGTTTCCTTTTGCTATGTAAAAAAATTTATGCTTTTAAGCGAAATTTTCGGAGGTTTACTTACCCCCTGACCACAAGAGCAATAAATTTTGTCTTAATACCAGCAATAACGTCGGCAACAACAACGAAATCAAATTGTTATGTGTTCAACAATGTTGTACGACACGTACATATCTTAAGACGTATAAAAAATACTTAAAAATTTCAAGCAATTAACTCTATTATTTTTAATAACTTTAACTTTTATTTGATGTTTTCTTTTTCAATGCAACATTGTTAAAAATTTTTTTTTGATTTTCCTGCAAAATATATGAATTCATTTGAATTTGACAGCTGGCGTTAGCGATTATTGCTCAGCAATATCTTCCAGCATTTATTGCTAGACCTCAAATGTGTGAATTAGTGATGACAAAGAGAAGAGAAGCCATGGCGGCCCCTTCGGCTGTAATTAAATTACGTTATAAAGTTGAAACTAACCGTCCGATCACAAGAGCAATAAGCTTGTCAGTTATTGCCGTGGCAACTGTCTAATTTGATTGCCAACAATGGATATTAACGTGTGGACTATACTAATATGCCGTGGCCCAAAATGACCGCAGGGGTTGGAGTTGAAAAAGCCATTGTGTCCCTTGCAGTGTGCGATGTGGCTCCAATCAAATGGAAGCATACGTGCTGGCCTTAAAAAAATTTCCAAATTTCGAGTAGTGGAAACGGCCACAGCGTGTTCATTTCCCAAAAAAAAATATGGTGCAATTATCCTTTCCGACGAAACACCGCACCAAACTGTACACTTAAGTGGGTGTAATTCTCGTTGTTGAACTATTCTTGGATTTTCCGTAGCTCTTTTCGCCTTTAACGAACCCATTCAATTAGAAATGGGCTTCATCGCTCATAATTAAATTATGAATAAAATCATTATTTTCGTCAATAATTTTAGCACGTTGTTCAATTGTGTACTGTTCCATTTTGGGTGCCTCCGTAGTCTAGTGCTTGAGCGTTAGTTTTATCAATAAGGAGGTGCGGGTTCGATTCCCGCTTAGACCCTGGGGGTTTCTACAGACAAGCCGTAAAAGCTTCATAGAGTTTATATTGCCTGGATAAAAATTTAAATAAAGTAAAAAAAAAATTCCACAAGTCTTCTTTACAAAATACTGAAAACTAAATAATAAAAAAAGTTCAATAAATAAGTTATAAAAAAAATCAAATAATTTCGCTCCTTTTAGGCCACTGTATATATATATATATATATATATGTATATATAAAAACACATTTGAGGTCCTGAATTAATTGTGGGTTGTTCGCATATGTGGGTCTCTTTTATCCAGCCCCAAATGTTTAAAGGTGTTAAATCGCCATATCTCCTCGAGAAGTCACACGATCAGGAAACTTTTGGCGCTGGAGAAGCATGGTATCGTTACTTGTATGGCACGTGGCAGCGTTCTATTGAAAATAAACCAATTCAGTGCACTTCTAAATCTGGTGTTCTAACAATTGTAAAATGTCAGCAATGTTCAGTGATCTTTTACGTTCCAAATTTGTCCCAACAACACAAAATTTTCCTCGCATTTTCACACTTTTCTGGTCGAGAAGTTGCCTCACCACGACCGCGAAATTTTATACTGCATTTTAATAATTATTAAAGATCGTCGCGTATTTCGTATATCGTTCTCTATTTATTACATTTTAATTATCACGTACTGCCAAATGTGGCCGTCTATTAAAAATGAAACGTTCTGTTGGGAGACCCTGCATTTTGAATTTCCTCAAATAAATGCATTTAAAAGTATAATTCACAGAAAATTTTCTAATATTTCACGATGATTTAAGGCGTTGAAGTAGCACCGGTGTACAGATAATAATTCATTTTGCAATTTCTCTATTTCTTACAAAAGTTTAATTCTGTTTAAAAGCTCTGCTTTGGTAAATTTATATTGACTTTTATATATGAAGGTTAACCTAATTTCGTCTACTTCAGTTCACTCATATGTTAAATTTTCAACATTTATGTTATAAATTTTATGGAAAAAAAAAGGAAGAAAATATTGCAAGAAAATATACTTGGAAATATTAGAAACGCTTGTTAAGCGTGTTTAAATTTATATAGAAAATTTATGACACTAGAAAATTTAAATCTCAAATGCTTGCAAGTTAATATGGCTGGTAGCATTAAGTCGTCCCTGATTATGTGCGTTTTTTTTTTTTCTAACAAGAATTTTGCATTTCTTGGTTATTTTTTTTTTTTGTAATATTTTTTATTGCTTTTGATAGCAATATTTATGGCAGTTCATAAGTATGTCTATCTTTCATATATTTCTTAAGCATATGCACTTATATATATATATATATATATACATATACATATACATATGTAAGTGTATTATATAAATTTTATAATGTGCTTTTAACATATGCACACAATATAGAGATTAGTGGACAAGAAGCACAGACTTGGTATTAAAATATACACAAAATTGATGGAGATTATGTTTGTGGCAAGTAATGTTTCATATTACAATACATTCAACATAATAAATCCTTAAGATCGACAACAGCAACAGCAACAGCAACAGCAACAGCAGTGAATTCACACAAGTTGTAAGTCATTATGAACAGTGAGCAGTGAAGTATGCAAGGCGAGTGAAATGCAAATGGTTTTGTTTCAATTATAAACAGAGATGAAATTAAATTTTATTAACAGAATTAATTAAGGCTTTAAGCCATAAGCAGACAATGCAACCGTATCTGGAGGAAAATGAAAATGTATTGTTAGACTGAGTTTAGACGAGGAAACATTTAGTTTGTTGGCATATTACGGTTGGGGAGGAGAGTATCGTTTTTTTCTCATTTTCTTTTGTTACAAAAATAACAATAACAATCGAACAATATTAACAATAATTATGGAATGTCGTCGGCAACATTTTCGTCCCGTGTGATTGCGAAAGAAAAAACAAAAGAGAATTGCAGCGGTTTTTCTTCCAAATGTTTTCTCGTCTAAACTCAGTTTAAGTTTTAGCCATAATTAGATTGGTGTGGTTATAATATCAAATTTATGTGTTATGTACGTAAAATTGTTCATGAAAGTTCTTCGAACTTAAGATCTAGAGAAATATATTTGCTTGCAGTGACGGCTATAAGAAAAGAATAAGCTAAAAGTGTTTCGTTCTAGAAAGCAGCATATAGGGAGAGTCTGTTCACAGCTTAACTCGGTGCACCTCTTTAATCCACACACCCAATTAAACAAATCCGTTCACTTTTTGACAGGTTTTCTGTATTGAGCCATCGCTGACAAATTTGAATACTTTCACGTTTATCATTCTCCATATACACAGAAATTTATAGTCCTTGTATGGCAAGTGCCACGCCCACTTTACAGTACTTATTGATACCAAGCTTTTTGAGCCAAACTTTTTCCATTAGCGTTCTCTAGAAATTAATTCTGTCTTTGTATTACTTTATGAAGAGTGCCTGAATATGAATGCACTTTTTGACTTTAACGCTTTTCATGGTGTGCTCATTGAGCCGAATTTTGTATGCATGAAGGTATTTTGTCAAAATTCCCTGTTTAGTTTTTTGTGAAATTTGAAGTTGTAAAGAACGATGCCGATGACTTTTAGCAGCAAAGTGGGTACGTTGACGCACAGACGAAGCCAGTTTCTTTTACAAGTTCTTGACCAGTCTTCGAATTGTTGACACACTAGGTTAACTTTCTCGACTGGAAAAAGTTTGTTATCGGTCTCGGCTAGACTGACCAGATGGCCTGGATTCGCCTGGATTTTCCAGTTTTTTTTTATTTCTGATCCAGTTTCCAGTCCAGTCCAGTTTTTTCATATTTTATATTCTTTTATAATGAAATTATTATTTTGTACAGAAAAATTGTATTCTAAATACCATAAAATTACAACTATATTTGCAAATATTTAGATTATATCTTATCCTAACTCCAAATAGTACAATTTTTTTACATAACTGACAATTTATAAAGTATAATAAAAAATAAAATTTCACTTTTTGGCGCAATAAGTGCATTTAAAAAATGGTCCAGATTTTTTCTAAAATCCAGGCGAAAATTTTCCGTTTTCCAGTTTTTAGGCTTTTGGGATCTGGCAAGCCTAGTCTCGGCATAACTTTCCAAATTTTTTTTAATAAGTTTTCCGAATTATTACGCGTTGTCATATTTCTGTGGGTCGTGGCGCAAAATCGTCCTGGAATACACGGTCAACAACCACTGCAAATAAAGCAACTATTAAGTATGTCAATATTGTCATTAGCGATAAATTTCGCCGCAGCCGAAATAAGATTTTTTTTTCCTTTTTTTTTCGAAAGACAATACAAACTCTACGAAGCTCTTAAGCTTGTCTGTAGACACCCATGGTGTAAGCGGGAATTAAACCCGCACCTTCATATTGATAAGACTAATTAATGCTCAAGCACTAGACTATGGAGGCACCCACATCTTTCTTTCATGCTAGTTTTTATGTGGCCACTACTGTACATATATTTAGATACTTCGAACTGTTCCGACTGGAGCAAAACTTTTAAAACTAATAAGCTGGTTTCAAATTAAAAATCTTCATACTTTTGAATAATCTGTGGGTTATTAAAAAAAATATAAATAATTAATAGTTTGTGTGCAGAAAGGAAGTCAACTTGTAATGACATTTTAATGCCAATTAACAAAAAAAAAAGAAAATTCCTGCGCATCAAGTAGACCAAAACGAAAACTTTCAAACAAATCTCTTCATGCAGTTACAGCATTGGCTTGTAGAATTGACAATTATTCAAATGTTTCGAAAGTAAACGAAAGAACTTTTACATTTATAATTTATGCAAAATCACAAACCGCCCCCCCCCCACGACTTAACTTTTTTTATTCTCTAAAAACCCTGTACATACGTATGTGTACACACAAATGCTTTAGAAGATAAACCACAAAATAATGTTTATGTAACTATAAATGTTGGCTAAAATATACACAATAACAACAGCATTGAAATAAAAAAAAAAAAAAGTTAAAGAAACAAAAACTTACTTTCAACGATATGGACCCTCACAGTCGTTGGATTGGCATTTGAAGGTGTACATGTGTAACTGCCAGAATCCTGTTGTATGGCCTTCTGCACCAATAAACGACTCGTGGTTAAAACACCTTTCTCCGTTACCAGCGATATGCCACCTCGTGGTGAATCAAAATTTATGACCTGATTTCATAAGATTCACGAACACAACAAATGCGACGGCAGCCAAATAACACGAAAACAAAAACAAAAAAACAGAGAAAAAAAATGGGAGAGATAAAAGAGAGAAACATTAGCCTTGAATAAAGTTAATAAAATAATGTTTTTGCAGTATTTTTGAGGATTTGCTTTGATCAAACAAAAACAAATAAAGGATTTATTTAATAGTCCTCTTATGCTTGTTTGTAGTTGTTGAAGTTTTTCAAATCTAAAATACACTTTAAGTAAAATTTGTTTTCAAATTATGCTAATTTTATAGTTCAGTAGGAAATAATGGCTCCCGATGGTATGAATGAATGAAAGGAAGAGCGAATATGTATACGAGATGTATTAAAGATGTGATATGTATTTGAGTAGTACTCGTATATATATGTATATTTATTTCTATATATATACACACATACAAGTGTATGTATTATTTGCTTGTGTAAAAAGTTTTTCTTATTTTCATGTAAAAGTACTTAGACGTCTGTATATACTTTATAATTTTATGAGCAATTTCTTTTGAACTTCCTTGGCCGTAATTGGCGTAAATTAATACGGTCAATAAATCATGAAAATCAAATAAATAAACAAGAAAATAGTCTTAATTCTTTAAAATATGTATACAGTATTTATATCTTAGTTCAAAAGTGACTTAACTCAAAATTTTAATTTTTTCAAATCGAAAAAAAATCTTTTTTGACCGAAATAAAATTTAGCTTAAAACTAACTGTCGTATTCATAAAAATTTTTTTGGATTTATAGCAGATATATTGATTGAATTTTTGTATTGAAATTTGTCTATTTAACCTTTTATAATTAAAAAAAATATATATTTTATGAATACGGCCGTAAAACTTTATACCATTTAGTAGAAAATCCTTACAGATTATGATCTAGAAAGTTATTTTTCTTATAGATAAACAGGTGCATAGTTAAAGCATATAAACCTGAAAAATGACAATAATGACAATATTGAATATCGAATCTCATTTTATGCAATTAATTGAAATTTTTAAATTTTCAGCTTTCTGGGTGTTTTTGTTCACTGAAGATGACGGTGTAGCCGCCTTCGAAAACACCATGCAGTTCCGTTCTGCTAATGTTTGCTAGTGTGAATTATTTTATAGTATTTATCACATATAATTTGTTTCCGCATCTAAGTTCTCGAGCATTAGACTATGTATTTAAAATTTAAATATTTTAATTAATTGAGTATGTACATAGTTGTTGTTATAATTGTTATATTTGTAAGCCGCAATGGCATTGTGTATCTCTTATTAAAATATAATACTGTTTATAAATGGCTTCACGATTAGTCCATAACAATTTTGCCGTTCATCTACAGAATCAGTTGTCTGACTCAAAAACGAAAGTCCGTTGTTCATTTAGAATGTCGAAACATTAACAATTGTTCTCTCGAGAAATGATCTGGTTGAGTAGAAACATCGGTCATGCGATCTAGCGCTTTTGGATTTCTTTTTATGCGGCCACATAACGTTGCTCTAAGCCAGCAATTTAAAACCAGCTCTGAGAGTGACGAAAAAAGTGGTACAAACCGGACCGCAATCCAATTTCAACCTGCAAATGTTATATCTGCGCTATAGCTAGAATAAATTTGTCTTCACTTAACTTAATATTTTTGTTTTTTCAACTGTGGGGCGAGATCGACTCAGACCACCACTAAATCGGGTACCTTTTGTACCCTTTTATATCATACTGATTGCCGTTGAAATCCGCGCCAAATCCATTTTCAAAGAAGAATTATTTTACTCCAATTTTATTTCTTTAAATTCTGTTTTATTTCTTATTTCATATTATATTAGCCACATTAAATTTCGTTATGTCGCGTACAAAAATAGAAGTTATATTTAGTTGGTAACTGCTGCAATGGTGGCATTGTAGCCATGTGTTGGCTTCAAAATAATCATTTTCATTAAGGACGTGTATTTCAGTTTTAACTGATTGCAGTCAGTAGTAGCCAGCCATCGTTCAATGTTGGAGTCTTAACCAAAATAAATTAAAAAAAAATCGGCCAGAAGCTCGAGTTAATGATTTCCATTTTAACATACCTCGTATATACATATTTTGAAAACTATTTTACTTTCATGTATACAAAAACTCGTAACGAAGTTAAGAATGAAATTTACCTGGCTGTTGTGTGACCATATAACAGCAGGAGGTGGTTCTGGGGCAAATTTCACGATACATGTTAAATTTATTGTTGATCCCTTGTTAATGTGCAGCTCTGGCCCTCCAGTAATCTCTGTCACAGGCTCTAAAATGTAAAAAAAATAAATTAATTTTAGATTTGAAAACTATGCATAATATAAGTTAAATTAATTTAAAATAAAATTATTTTTAGAGTCGAGTGATTTAAAATTTTGACATTTGAATAATAATTGCCATCCACGAGGTCACATATTTTTTCTTTTTTTTGTTCTTGGCTCAGGGAATGTCCTCCCCTACATATGCAAAGCATTGCAGCGGAATTAGAAAAAACAGGTTTTGGGCAGGCGAATAGAGGGAGTGGTATCGCAAATGACAGGGAAGACTTCTGCAGGGACTTTATTCCACATGCGAATGGTTCGGCTAAAAAACGAATTTTTCGCTGTAATGCGTAGTGCGATTCGCTGGCAAATCGACCACAAAATAATGCGCTTTGTAGAACAATCTTGCTACAGGTAAAAATATCCGAGTTGCGGGAATGAATTCTCAGATATCATTCCAGCACATTCAATTGTGGAAGCGAGAAAACAGCGAGACACACCCCACATTGAGACGATGCTGCAGCTCCAGTCAATAGAGTTGGCTCGCCTACTATCGGCGATAACTCTCTTGGCCATATACTGTACATGGTCGAGAAGCTGCACACTAGATTTTGAAGCGCCGGCCCGTACATTAGAGTTGTATTAAATTTTCGGTCGGATGTAGGCGAGATCAGATGGAGTGAAGTATTTCTTATAGCGGTTTAAAAAGCCTAGGCCCTGGAATGCTTCTTTGGAGACTTGAAAAATGGAACCAACGTTGCACTTAATTTTAATGTCAAGAACATCAAGTGCTTGTGATTCCTTAATATCGAGATCATCCACAACTATAGTCATGCGCTTATGCGTAAAGACAGATCATTGGATCTTACGTTTGTTAAAATCGAACCTGTTTGCATGGCCCCACTAGCAAATTGTCGCAAGATCCCGATTCACAGTGTTATTCATATTCTGCCTCATGGCATTAATAATCACCATTTTAGTATTTCGCAAAGATGCTGTTGAAAGTTGTACACTTTGAACTGATTTGCGCAAAGAGGACATATTTAACCGAATTACTCATTCCCACAATTGATTGTGAAAACCATGTGGACATACGAGTAGTTTAAGTTGAGTATTTTTTGCAATGGCTGATGCTGTAGGTACCTCTATCCAGCGAGTACTTCATATTTTTCATGAATATTACATCGATTACCTTCCCAGGGTTAAAACGATTATCGGCGATAAAGATTTTGCACAGCGTTAATCCTGATTTAAAGCAAAAAACCTGAACTAGAAAACAAAATTTTGTTCCATCGCGACCATGTACGGAAGCGTTCTTGTGTAGTAAATTTGATAAAAATTCTTAAGTTGTTTTAGGAACCGTTTTCCATCATACTATCAGGATTTAAAGCCCTTGTGACTTGAAAAAGTGGCTGGACCAATTTTTTGAGTACCTTGAGAAAGAAATCTTAGAATTTGCAGGGAATACAAAAATTTGACAAACGTTGGACTAGATATATTGAGCCGAATAAGTTACACATGCTTTTGCGGAGAAATTTTATTTTATGTATTAGGAAAGTGGCGGAATTAACAAACTGCCCTCGTAACTAAATTTACAATTTAAATCAAAATTTTTTCCAAAAATCTTCAACAATACAGACTGGTTCTCTGCTTGTGACAGTGTATTAACTCGTGTCATTAACTTGACAACATTATTAATGTTTCTTGAATTAACAAATGAGGGATTGAAGCGTTAAAAGAATTTGCATTTCTTTATAGACGTTTACAAATCAATAGACTTTAACAAACATTTTCTATTTAATGGCAGTTTAAGTAGAACTATAGCGTAACTGAAATCTAGAAATATAAAAGCTTTAAAAAAGGAGCGCATGATATTTGGCCGCAGCTGCCAAGAAAATCTAATTTCAAAAACTATGTTTGACTTAAAGTGCTGAATTTAAAGTCCCAAAATAAGTGATTTTTTTTTTTTTAATAGAAACACAAATTCCAATTTAAACAAAAAAACTTTGTAAATTGTTGCTGAATGAATAAATTGGTCGAATTAATTTTCAGTTGAATTTTTAATAATACATATAATAACTTTTTTAATAATATGGATTTTTATAACATCAATAATAATATTATAAATTTAATTATTGCATTTTAAAATTTATTTAAACATTTAAAAGTCAATTAAACAATTAAGAGTAATTGTGATTATTATTGTGATGAATTAACTATGAACTTAAACACAACTAAATATTCAGTCATTTCTTTATAATAATTGTAGTTGAAGCATTTAACGAAGCATTTAATTAAAATTTTAATTAATACAGCAATGGAAACTTTTTTGGCATTTTTATAGATAAACAATTATGTTTTTAGTTACAATATTTTGAAATTTTTGACATTAATAAAATTGAAGGGAAATTATTAATTGTGCTTGAGTTTCAATTAATTTTTTAATAGCAACAATTAAAGTTTTCATTGTTCTGTTTAATTTTTTTTCGTAATAATAATTAAAAGCTCTGTTGAATTATTATTTAATATTTGGTGCAAAACCATGTGCACTATAAATTTTTGTTATAATAAATTTTCTAATGGAATTCAAGGGAAATCCTTTATGGCCGCACATCTTTAAGAGACCACAGAAATATACCCTCCAAGGGAGGTTATGTATTAGTGTGTCGCAAAACAAATTTATTTTTTGGGACTCGATCATTATCTAAAAGCTTATAGGGTCAAGTATTTTTGAGTTTTTTTTTTCCGGATTTTTCGGAAAAGGTTTAGAGGTGGCACAAGTCGAATATTTTTCGAAAAATCTAAATAACTTTTGAATTTGCACTCAGGAACTATAAACTGAGTTATATAATTTTTACAATTATATAAAATTATATAAATTTTCTATTTTTAAATTTTGCTGGAGCAGCCATGAAAAAAAAAAAAAATTTTTTTTTATGACCCACTAGTATGTACGACATGGTTGATTCTACTGTATATGTATACAGTACTCTTTTAGAATTTTTAGAGTTAGCTTAGCAGTGCAACCGTCAACTCAAATGCGGTTCAGTTATCATCTGCAATCGAAACATTATTTTGTAATTCAGGCAAAAAAGTCAGGTTATTAATTGTTAATGGCTTTTGACATCATTTGTATGTCCTATTTTTTTTCTATGGATTGCAAAATTAATTAATAATAATCGTACATTTAAATAAAATAATTAATTGGAGTTCCAAATTTTTTTTTTTTAAGAAGTAACACTTTCGCAACCATTGCGTACCGCTGAGTATTACTTTCTCTCTATGAAAGGTAAAAAATATTGATAAAAATGGCAGCTTGTAAAGCGATATATGGAAGGAAGTTTCTTTATTTGTACAACTCTGCAGGTTTTTCTTATAGCAGTTTCTGCTGTCAAGAAGTCGTATTCTATTTTGAAGCTGTATTTGGTAGACATTTTATAAATTATTTTACTTTGCCAATGATACTGCACAATTTCAACGAAGGAGCGCGGTCTTATATGTCTGTTGATTAGTATTAGATGAAACTGGTATTGTTCAAAAAACTGTGACTATGCCTTCGCCACTGAAGTGACACAAATGCCCAAGGAAGCACTTCAGAAAAATACGAAGTGTTTCTTATGGCTTGGTTAGACTCTTGAATGAATCTTAATATTTTATTAAAATGTTTGCTATAGTTTATTTTAAATAGTTTATTTAGGTAGCCAAAGTACGCAATACCTACAATATTTACTTAACCCATTTACGCTCGGCGTACTGATATGAGGATGGTTCTTTATATGCCCATATGAATTATTTCCTTTGCTGTATATTCTCTTTATTGATAAATTAGCGTTGAAAAATAGTGTAACTTTAAAATAAAATAGCATCTTTTATGATTATTTGCTAAAAATTGATAAAGATTGAACTTTAAATTGATTAATTTTACGGCAACTTTTTGACAATATTTGACAGAACGGAGACATTTATTAGTATGGTGCCTTCAAATGGGTCCAATGGGCAGAAAACTAATAATAATATGCTACTTAATTTTTGTAAGTGGCATCTATGTGTTCCTGGCTCACTTGTTTTTGTATTTTATAGTAATAATATTCTAAATATATTGCATATTTCGACAACTTTTCTACCACTCGTGCATTGCCGTGAAAATTTATCGTTATCGTGTTACTGGTAGAGTGATGGAAAAAAATATAGAAAAAATATAGACAAAATGGAAAAAATGGAATCTGTCAAAAATATGAAAAAGAAAGTCAGTGCAAATTTTGACTACCAATTTTATATAGACTCGGAAATGTGAAAAGAAGCATAGAAAAAGAAAGTAGACATAAACATCCCTTTTGCCTTCCAGAACTAAAAACAAGCCATATGAGGAGTCGATCAAGCCGACCAATTAATTGCAGTATATAGATTAACTGTCCTAAGCAACAAATGGTGGGCGATTATATTTACCTATAGCTTTGATTTGTTAGAGGCTAATGTTTGGTTTGGTTTGGGTCCATTAAGGTTAAATGCTTTTTCTGTAAGCACAGAAGTTCTTGGAGACAAATTAATAAATTTTGCTAAAGTAAATTCTTGACTCTATTAACAAGTTCAAACATTTATTATTTTTTTTTTTTTTGGTCACGAAGTAACTGGTGACTGTCAATAGCAAACAATGTCCTGCACATAAACTCAATAAACGGTGTCATTTAAAAGCCAACTATAAAGCAATAATGACGCTATTGTCAATGTATAAATCACAAAAAGGCGTTTACACAACAGACATTGTTAGAGAGTGAACAAAAAAAAAATAAAATATAAAAAGCTAGAAAAATTGCTGCTAAAAAGAGGGCCCTACAAACTGCTGTCTTCATAATTATATTGAAAAAAAAAAAAAAAAACACTTTATTTACACATAATTTTATAGACGTTTGGTAAATATTTTTTTGGTACAACAACACTGTTCGTAATGGCATTATAAATCAGAAGCTGTAAATAATGATCACATCAATAAGAAAATTTTTAATTCGTGCACTTGTAATTTTTTTTTTCGAATTGAGATGTTACGGGCTGGTAAATTATTTCATGACTTTACTTCATTTACAAATACGAGGACAAAGAAAACGCGAACGGATGTGTAGATATATTTTTTTCTGGATATTTCTTCCATTAAGTCTACTCCATTTGAATTCCTGCACTTTTCATACGAATTATTCCTTCCTTTTTTTTGAGGGAAAAAGTGACAGAATGTCCAAAAATTTTATGTGGAAGAATTTTCTTTGATTTTCATTTTTGTTTTTTTTTTCAAGACATTACAAACTCTACGAAGCTCTTAAGCTTGTCTGTAGAAACAGCCAGCGGCTAAGCGGGAATCGAACGCGCACCTCCATATTGATAAGACTAATGCTCATGCACTGGACTACGGAGGCATACTAATTCTAATAATTGTGATACTTATAAACGCTTAAAGCAAATCAATCATCTAACTTTTTTAACCACCCTTCATATCCGATCAGTGGACGATATTGTCTGCTTTTAATTAAGTGTGGAACACAAACTACATGACACAGCTTGCTCCAATTTGGATACTAGTGTATTAATAGATACTGGCTGATGGCAGCACTGTTGCATTTAAAGTTACTGCGTGTTTTAAACCATACAAGGAGTTCCGATTTCTGAAAATTTAACATAAAAAGTTTTTTCTCGCAATTTTTTATAAAAATGTATTCCCTCCAGGTTGTCTCTTACTAAACGAATATACAACTGTGAAAAGAATCCAAAAACCCATTTAAAAATCACAGAGCAAAGTTAAACAAGAAACTTTTTAAACAAAGTACTGTTTTTTTTCTTTGGTTGGTTCGTCGCGGTACCAGTGGGATTTTAAGGGTTAAGTGAAAAGTTTCTGGTAACTTTAAATTGCAGATAATCGGACTTTATTTAAGCAACAGCTAAAAATAATTTACTCGTTTTTAAACAGAAATAAATAAATAAAAAAAAAATAATTTTTTACTCAATTCTATTTTCTGTTGAAAATTGTTTTTTTTTCTTATAAATAAATATTTCAGTTGTTGTGCTATTAATTTCACACAATTTGAATAACTAATGAAATATTTGGAAAAGAAAATTACAACAACAACAATAACATAACAACTACAACAACCAGAAAATGAAAAGAAGTAAAATATATGAAGAAAATTGAATCGAAAACTAAAATCCCTCAACGTATTTATCAAAACCGCTTACCGCAAAATAATAATGAAAACCAAATAAAGAATGAAAGGCGAATGAAGGAATGCCAAGAAGAAGGAGCAAACCAAATCAGATGAACAAAAAAAAAAAAAAACGAACAAAAAATTAATAAATGAAATCAGATGGCTGCTCAAAAGATAACGGTTGGCAAATTTCATCTAAAGAAACTACCAATTGTGAGTTTATTCCCACAATTGTTACGTTTGTATTGGGAAAGGGGAAAGGTAAAATCCATGGAGACAAATGCTGAAATTAGATTTTTTTTTTTTGCCGCAAAACTTGCAGGCATTATTACAATATTTTGTGCGATCTTATTTTCACATTTAATTTGTTTCTCTTTGCTTCTGTTCAAATTAAATGAAAATTGGAAATGTATATTTAATTAAAAAGTTTTTCTTATTAAAATGCATGCTATAGCAGCGATGTGATATTTATTTAATGCCGGCTGAAGCTCAATTCACAATCAATGAGTCTATCAGGCATGTTCTGACACTGGCATAATTTTCAAATCGCTAGTGATTTGCAAATCGCCAAACTTGCTTTTATAGGTTCTCAAAATCACACGTTTTGCTTGTAATTTGTGATTCGATGTTTTAACAAATTTTAATATAAAAGTCAGCATTTTTCACAAAATTCTAATAATTTTATATGGCTTTATTGGAAAAGTTAACCAGTTACTTGCTTTAAATTATTCACATTATTCTGTCGACATACATTCTTCGTAGATCATTCAGATCAGCAATAGAAACACAAAATTAACAAAACCAAACAATATTTTTAATAAAAATATTACGAATCGTATGAGTAAGATGAAAAGAAAACATTATTCTTTTAATTTATTCATCATTTTATTGCTTCTTTAAAGTTTGCTTTGGTCTAAATCTATCAGTACACTTCAGTATATCTTTGCAATTTTGGACTCGTCGAGATTCTTGCGCTTGCGAGTTACAGAACATCTCTCTTGCGAGTTCAAGTCACAATTGAAAATATCATGCAACAGACGATTGTCAGAATATACCCGTATACCAAAACTCTTAATATCCATTGAAGGAATATTAACTGTAAAAGACATCTATTATCCTCACATGGAATATATATATATTGTTCGAAGGGTACTAAATCTCTTCTTTCTAAATTCGTTTATAAATTGGAAATTGGTTGATACTCAACTAAGTTGCTGGTTGATAAGTGTATGCGGTTGCGAAAAACCATTTTTTTATCCGCAACTCAAGATTGTGGCTTTGTGTGGTTTGGAAACGTTCAAAACCAGATTGTTGTTGTAGTCGGTGATGAAGGGTGTCTGGTAGCAAATTTATATTTTCAAAAACTAAAACAAAGTTTTGTTAAGAGCATTGAACGATAGAATGGAAATGGGAACTTTATTTTTTAAAGAGTATGTCATTCAGATCCTTCAGATCCGATTTTGAAATTTCATAAATAATCTCTCTTCGAAGTCCCAGTGAGGCTGCTGTTGTCCGTATTAAAAGCCAACCAAAAGTCAACCAGTTCAATGTTTTCGGGAGTCCTTGAAGATCGACTGGGCCTTGGCCATGGAGCATTCATAGCCGAGCAGTCTGCACCCACGAACGAATTAAATATACACTCGGTCCATCACTTATTCGCCGAATACCGAACTTGGAACAAAATTGTCGACGAGCAATTACGTAAAAATTATTACTCTTAAAAAATGTCTCCACAGCGAACGCGCGATGCTCACTCGACCACGACGACATCTTGACAATCGATAATTCCAACGGCGCCACCCTCCCTCCGCACCGTCTTTTACTTTTTGATATAATCGTATTTAAAAATGTAAATTTGCCACCGCACACCCTGTGGTCTTTGTAGCGCTTGTGCAGCCCAGGACATCTAAGGGCATCACAGACATGTTATTGTGCAATCTCATTATTGCTAGACGCTATTTGTCCATTTAAAAAGCTAGACCCTTTACAATGGAACAAACCAACAGGTATGGCTACACCTTTCTAGGCACGTTCCAGTACTCACACATTTTACTGTGCTCTTGTTAATGAAGGCTACAAAAGCTTCAAACACCATAAGCCTGAAAGCATCTATTTAATATATTTTGAGTCTAGTTCATTATCGAAATTAACCATACAATTCACTCCAAGAACTAAGAACAGCCATACTCGACCAGTCGTAGATTCGAAAAAGCGCTATCAATCTGGTTTACACACTGATGTTCGGACCTGGAAAGTTTTGCCGTGTTTTTATGTCTATAGAAAAAAATTTTTTTTTTTGTAAAATAAATATACAACATATTCTGTCAAGTATATAATAGCGTTTCTATTAAATTCTAAAAATATACTTGGAAAAAGTACGCCAGTGATTTCAAATCGTCAACCATTTAGTTGACTTCAACATTTTGAGTGTGCAGAACACCTTTTCTTTTACTTTTTTAATCAGGAACCAGTACACAGGGGATAACTCTTATACATGCTATGCATTGTGCTTTGTTTTAGTACCCATTTTTAGTTACTATTTTACTTCGCCGGTGCCACACAATACCGATGAAGGAGTGCGCTATGATGTGCCTGTGGTTTGGTATCAGCTGAAGCCTGTTGTGTTCAGTGGCCAGTGACTATGCCTTCGCCACAGAAACCTTCCGACAACAACTGAAACACAAAGACACACTAATGCTTATGAGAAAAAAGCGAAATGTTTTTATGACTTAGTCTGAAACTGGGCCTTTTGGTTGTGTGGTCAACGTGCAGACTACTGCAGCCATCGCCACCCTCATGATGATTTCAAATCACTTTGACAAAAAGTGATTTACAGAACAGGCCTCTAATAAATAACAAAGTAAATAAAATTTGCGCACTGTGATCCTTGGATACAAAAGTTGAGCAAATTGTGAATACTTTTATGGTTTGTTGTCATAATTGTTAGCACCTCGTTTCATTTCTATTTCAATGCAAAACATGTCTCTGGGATTACTTTGTGTCTCAGTGTTTTAATACATTTACACATACACAAACATACATAAGTGTGCGTGTCCTTTATTTTAAGTATTTTTCTATTTATTTTTTACTCCTTTTTTTTGTTTGCAATTTTCTCAACCATAAATTTTTATTGTTATTATTATTTTGTGCAAAAACACACATTAAGGTTTGTTTCATTGTTTAATGGAATTTTATTGAATTTTTTTTTGCATTTATTTTTGTTCCTTTTTTTCTTATTTATTTACATTTTTCCTGTTCTGCAAATATATTTGCATTAACATTAAAAGATTTCCTTAATTGATTTTTTTTAGACATATTTTTTTGTTTTAGTCAGCAACAGCTGTTGCTCACAAATGTTTGAAAGTTGTCGTGATTTATATTCTTTTTATATCTTTTTGCGGCCCAGTTTGCTTTCTCCATTTATTTATTTTTTCTGCTTTGGTCTGTTTTGAAATTGTCAACAGCAGTATTGTTTTTTTTTTTTTGAAAATGAAAAGGCATAAATGCTATTATTTTGCAATAAAAAAAAAAGTTAACGCATTAAAGTCTTCTAAAGCGTCAAATTAGGTTAGGAGGGTGGGAGGTGGTTTATGAAATTAATTAAATGGTTTTGGGCGGCAATTTGACAAATCTCGGAATTAAAGAATTGAAAAGTATAAAAGTATAGAAAGAGTTTGCAAACACAGAAAAAAAATTAAAATCTTTGATTCAATAAACAATTTTCTTGAATTTTCTGTGATGACAATTTTTGCATATTTGATAAACAAAATTGTAGCGTCGTTTATTGAAAATATTTTTATTGTAATTCAATAAAGAAATATTTTAAACCAAAGAAAAAAATTGCTGAATTAAATTTTATTTCCAAAAACGATTTTTATTATTTTGCAAACATTTTTAATTAAAAGTGGTGTGGAAACATCAAACAAAACTTTTATTGTTTCAACGACATGTTTTATTGAAATTTTAATGAAAATTAATCAAAAGTGGCATTGAGAAAAATCATTAAATATTTTAAATATATTAATAACACTAATTATTTTAAGCCTAAGGTCTTTTTATATATTTTATATTTATTTCAATATTTCGCTACTCCTTTGTGTAGCTTCTTCAGGAAAATTTTGTTATTAATATAAAAAAAAGGTCAAAAAACTAGAAAAATTATTTTAAATATAAATATAAAGGGTGGTTAAATTTCAAGGGCCGATGTTGATTTTGAATAAAACACAAACTATTTAGGAAATTATTGTAATTTTATTTTAATATGATATATTGGTATTACTCAATTATGTATGGAACAAAATATCGGCCAAATGGGCGCCGCGACCACGGCGGCACACCTCCATCCGATGGTCCAAATTTTCGATGACCCTGAGGCATAATGGAGGTTCTATGCCGTTAATGTGCCGAATTATCTCATCCTTTAGCTCTTGAATTGTTGCTGGCTTATCGACGTACACCTTTTCTTTCAAATAACCCCAAAGAAAAAAGTCCAACGGTGTCAAATCACATGATCTTGGCGGCCAATTGACATCGCCATTACGTGAGATAACACGGCCATTGAATTTGTTGCGCAAAAGAGCCATTGTTTCGTTAGCTGTGTGGCAAGTGGCACTGTCCTGCTGAAACCACATATCGTCCACATCCATATCTTCCAATTCGGGCCATAAAAAGTTCGTTATCATCTCACGATAGCGAACACCATTCACAGTAACTGCCTGACCGGCCTCATTTTGGAAAAAATACGGCCCGATGATGCCGCCAGCCCATAAACCGCACCAAACAGTCACTCTTTGTGGGTGCATTGGTTTTTCGACAATCACTCTTGGATTCTCATTCGCCCAAATGCGGCAATTCTGTTTATTGACGAATCCACTGAGGTGAAAATGTGCCTCATCACTGAAGATGATTTTCTTCGAAAATTGATCATCCACTGTTGCCGTGGTCGCGGCGCCCATTTGGCCGATATTTTGTTCCATACATAATTGAGTAATACCAATATATCATAATAAAATAAAATTACAATAATTTCCTAAATAGTTTGTGTTTTATTCAAAATCAACATCGGCCCTTGAAATTTAACCACCCTTTATATAAAATTTTCAAATAATTCAGTCAATTTTGATAACATAAATTGTTAAAAATTTTATTATTTTTATTATTAAATAAAAATTATATTATAAGATCCTGAAGATGAACCTTATGGTTTGAAATATATAGATCAACGTAAAATAAAATATTTTATTTCAATGAATGAGTATAGAGGCAATAAAATATTAACATTAATTAAATATTTTTTTTATTGTACTCCCATAAACTCTTTTATTAAAACACATTCTTGAGTTTTAGTTTATCCATATGCTTATTTATTTGAATTGTAGATGAAATAAAAAAAAATAAAATTAAATAATCTTCATACATTAAATACACGGTGGACCAAAATTAATCACCCGCGGCATAAGTAATCACCCGATGTAATTTTTGTTAATAAAAACTATTGGATCTGCCTGTATGGTCATCGGCTGTGGCGGCGGTCACTTAGCCCATATCATAAGCAGTGCCAAAATTTGTCTTAAAAAAAAAATTACAGCAAAAGAACATCGAGTGATTACTTATGCCCCGGGTGATTACTTTTGGCCCACCCTGTATTTACATTTAAAATTTTATTTCATTATATTATTTTATATATTTATTTATATATATTCTATTTATATTTAATTTTAATTTTAATTGTTGCGTAGGCTTATAAGTATGTCTAACACATGTGCAGTAATGAATTCTATGTTCTGCCTTTTTTAAGTTGCAATTTTGATAAACATTGTCCTTTGAATGAAATACCAAGTGTTGTTGACTTTTTGTGCCATATTCAACAACACAGGTCTTTGAAAAAAATTTTTGTATATTTTTTTCTGTGAATAATATCGCCTGAAAGCCACAACACTACTGATCTCTTGATGTGTTGTAAATCTTTTGTTTACTTTTCATTGGAACTTCGAAACTTTTATTTTAATGTTAAAGCGACTATATTTTCAGATGAACGAAACATTTACGAAATAGTCTTTTAAAAACTAAGCCGTCCCAAAATATACTAAAAAAAAAATAGCTTCAGGTGATTTAGCATCATGCAATACATCTCTTGCATTTCATATAACAACGAGGGAACTTCGAAAAGTCACGAACTTATTGATCCGCCCTCGTATTAGTTTAAACATACTTTAAGCTAAAAAACGAGATAAACTCGCATTGATTTTTTATTAGCCCTTAGTCTGAAACTGTGGTCGAACGCAGGACTTTTTGGTTTTGTAGTCAACGTGCAGATTATTCAACCATTGTCACGGCTGAATTAAACAAGAATCAATTGTTTATTGATTTTTCAGTGAATCTAAAGTAACTCGGTATTTTTCTTAATTCACAGTAAAAATAATATTATAAAGGGTGGTTAAATTTTAAAGGCCGATGTTGAATGTGAACCACATTTAAACGTCAATTTTTTTTCTGCATTTCATTTGACATTTCTCAATTTTAGACTAACTCAATTTTAACCATAGAAATATACACAATTGAGCAACGCGTTAAAGTTATTCAGGCTAATTATGAAAATGGGCGTTCAATTCAAAATACATATCGTGCACTTCGTGATTTTTTCGGTCAATTTAATCGTCCAAATGTGCGTATAATCGGAAAAATCGTGCAAAAATTTGAGCAAACCGGGTCTGCAGGAGATGTGAAAACACCAGTGCATGCACGTACTGCAGAAAATATTGCCACTGTTCGCGATAGTGTGGCTGAAGAGCCGTCCACCTCAACTCGTCGTCGTGCCCAACAATTGCACCTCTCACGCTCGTCGTTGATGCACATTATGCATAAACAACTTGCATTTACACGCTTACAAGGTGCAACTGACTCAAGAACTAAAGCCTCTTGACCATTCCAAACGTCGTTAATGGTCAGAATGGTGGCAAGAAATGGCAACAGTGGATGATCAATTTTCGAAGAAAATCATCTTCAGTGAAGAGGCACATTTTCACTTCAGTGGAATCGTCAATAAGCAGATTTGCCGCATTTGGACGAATGATAATCCAAGAGTGATTGTCGAAAAACCGGTGAGTGACTGTTTGGTGCGTTTTATGGGCTGGCGGCATCATCGGGCCGTATTTTTTCCAAAATGAGGCCGGTCAGCCAGTTACTGTGAATGGTGTTCGCCATCGTGAGATGAGAACGAACTTTTTATGGTCCGAATTGGAAGTTATGGATGTGGACGATATGTGGTTTCATCAGGACGGTGCCACTTGCCACACAGCTAACGAAACAATGGCTCTTTTGCGCGACATATTCAATGGCCGTGTTATCTCACATGGTGGCGATGTCAATTGTCCGCCAAGATCATGTGATTTGACACCGTTGGACTTCTTTCTTTGGGGTTATTTGAAAGAAAAGGTGTACGTCGATAAGCCAGCTACAATTCAAAAGCTAAAGGATGAGATAATTCGGCACATTAACGGCATAGAACCTCAATTATGCCTAAGAGTCATCGAAAATTTGGACCATCGGATGGAGGTGTGCCGCTGGCCACCTGGCCGATATTTTGTTCCATACATAATTGAACCATACCAATATTATAATAAAAAGAAATGACAATAATTTCCTAAATAATTTGTGTTTTATTCAAAATACACATCTGCCCTTAAAATTTAACCACCCTTTATATACATATCGTCACGTAAAATGCAAAAGGTCATAACATCACATAAGATATCGTCACGTTCACATGTTATATTAAAATCATGCGATCTTCAGATAGTTCATTTGCAACAGAACTCATGCATTAATTATTGTTTTTCCCTGGCCTTTTTTTTTCCTGTATAGTGTGGAAGAAAAAACTGTAAATTTTTTTAATGTTTTTTTTTAATCAGCGAACATTTAATTTTATCACTATAAACAAGCGAATAGTTGTATTGTGTTTAAAACTGTACAAAATCTCGTTCTTTCCCATGTTAAACTAGAGATATCATTTATGTGTCTTTTTTTTCATATTAATTTAATTTCCTCAAACAAATAAATGACAGAATAACAAATGCATTAGACTGAAATTTGGCGGAAATTGGTTTTTTGTTCTAAATAACACCGAGTAAATATAACTCTTGTTTCTTGTTGTCACGACTGTAGGCAATGCTTTAAATAACACATACCATTGCCACAACACCACTATCACATCTACGGGATTATTTTCGAAACTATTTATTGTAACTACGTTTGCATCCCTTTTTGGAGTGTATTTTCTTTATAAATAATAGTTTATTTTAACAGGCTAAAATGTCACAAACACATTTGTCACTTCACATAATAATAAGTGTTGGAATATCCTTTTTATACTACCACTACCACTACCACTACTAGTATTACTAAATACACATACTTTTCAACTTTCAACAATGCATTAGTCACAAACAAACGCACATACTCGTACTGGCAAAAGTAAAGGATTTAGAAATTTTATATCTTTGAATGGCGCGTGTTTTTTTTCCCATTTTTCTGCTTTATGCTCATTTTATATTATTTGTTCACACACACACACACACACACACACACACATATGCATATTGATTATCTATTTGTAAAAACTTTTATTTATATTATTGTATTTGTAATTGTAGATGTGTGTGTGCGTGTGTGTGTGCGTGTGTTTGTTTGTTTGTACGCGATTAGAGTTACATTTAGATTACAGACATGGTAATTTTTCAAAAGCTAAAATAACTATTTATTAGAGTTATTGATAGTGCTGTTCAGTTGCCAATATAAACAATTCTTTTTGTGCAATATTTCATTTGGTTTTATTTTCTTGTTTTTTTAGCATTTTTATTTTGCTTCCTTTTGTCTTTCAATGTCTTCAATGATTCTTTTATGGTAGAAGTGTTTTAAACAAATACTTTATATATACACTTGTGACTGTTGTACGAAAGGGTAGGAGAGGGACGGGAAAGACATTTTAGAGTCTCAAGGGAACCTGTATGGTTTAGTAAAGATGCCGGATTGGTGCGAATGCCAAAGGCTGCCCCAACCCTAATGTCGATAATGATAACTGATAATTAGGCACGGATCAAAGTGTCCCTGCTGTGTCCAGACTAAACGAGGTCTGTTCAAAAGAAGAAGTGAATTTGGAATTTTTTTGAAAATTATTTATTTCTTCATCAATATCCAATCACCCTGAGATATAATGCACTTATGCCCGCGCTTCTTCCAATCGTCAAAGCACTTTTGAAATGCATTTGTCGGTGAGGCCACCAGCTCGTTCTTCGATTGTAACTTTATCTCATCAATTGTGGCAAAATGCTTTCCTTTCATTAGTCTCTTCAGTTTTGGGAATAGAAAAATTCACAGGGATCCAAATCTGGTGAATAAGGTGGTTGAGGCGTGTTTAAGGTGTTGTTCTGGTCAAAAAATCTCAAACAAGCATAGATGTGTGAGCTGGTGCATTATCGTGATGCAGAATCCATGATTTGTAATCGCAGAAAACAAAATTCTTTCTTTTGAACAGACCTCGGCTAGTCTATTTTTGAGTTAAATGGGCAGTGATGAGGGCTGTATTTATTCCAAAGGAAGGGGGGGAAATCCGACCAAAGACCTAAAACGTACAGACCGATAAGTCTCAGTTCATTTGTCCTGTGGTCAATGGAGAAAATATTCGATCGATACATAAATGGAAACACTGCATTGTATTTAATTTGCCTATCAACGAGGTACAGCTACTTTGAGTGCGTTACACAGTCTTCTTACTAAGATTGAAAAGGCTATCGGGTCCAAATATTTGGAGAGTTTTTCACAATATTTCCTATGGGGCACTAGAAAATGTCATTCTATAGAGAGAAGTAACTCGTACGATCATCACATTGATTCTGAGTACGCCAAGGGCTACGACGATCACCATTGATGTGGGCGATACGACTAGGTTAATTTTTTTTCTATCCTGGACCAACACTCAGGGGATGACCCCTACACATGCGATGCATTGTTCTGAAACTAGGAAATTAGGTTCTGGGAAGGTCATGATGACATTATTTCGGGCTGCATGCAACAAGCCCTGAATCTGATAAAATAGTGATGTGCGGATAAGGGGCTTTCCATCAACCCATATAAGACCACACTAGTTCCGTTCACAAAGAAGAGGGGCATCAATCTCAGAAGCCCCGTCCTGAATGGAATGACATTACAATTCTACGGTGAGGCGAACTATCTGGGCGTAACGTTGGATGGGACCATCATCTAGAACACATCTTAAGAAGGAGGACAATAAGAGCATTCTTTTGCTGTATGAGACTCTTCGGTAGGCCTTCGGCTCTGAATACCAGAATGAGCTTCTGGAATAAAAATTTAAATTTCTTGCAGATTTCGAATAGGAAAAAAAAAAGAGAAAAATACAAAAGAACATAATGCCTTGATATGGTTTTAAGTCGATAAAATTTTTCTCTGGTATTTTTACAACCCAATTTTTTTCCAAGATTATGAAGAGGATTTCACACACACACACACACACACACACAATATTAAAAAATATTAAAAGTACGGCCGGCAGTTATAGCGGAAATGTATGCTGTCATCAAGCATATCAATTTACATTTAAATTTATTTTACACATATCGCACATTGAATAAATTTCGTTTGTAAATCACGGCTGGGTTATTAGGCCACCTTTATTTACGATTTTAATTAATTTTAACTTTTATTGCAGAATTATCTCCCTTAATTTATATGAAATGTTGCATAAATTACATTCGTTTTAAGAGCTGAGTGCAGGCAAGTGGATCAACGTATTAAATTCTTCATAACATTTCATAACGTAAACATGTCTTAATGCTGAATTTATTTATTACTCTTAAGATTCATTTTGAATATTTAAATTTATTTATTTTATTTTTTGTTTGTTTTGTTTTTGCCTGCCCACATTTTATGACTTTCAGCATAAACATGGCCTAAAACATTTGTACTTGCAGAAACTTTTTTTCTTTTTGACTTTGTTTTGAGCTGTTTGGCTTTATTTTATTTGTCAGGATGCTGCTGCTGCTGCTTTAAAGCATAATGCTGACAGGATTTACATAATGTTTGTTTCTAAATGCACATAACACACATATTCATGTTCCTATATGCATGTTTGTTGAAAAGTAATTGTATGTGTTTGGCTGCTTTTCAAATTATGCATATACGAAGTACTTCGTATGGTGTGTGTGCTGTTCTGGTATGCTTTAACATCACCGCCATATCATGCCGGTGGAACAAGACAGAATAAGAAATAAAACAAAATGACATAAAGTTAACTTATACAGCGCAAAAATTACACCAGTCTTATCTTCATGCTTTACAGCACTTGACTTTAACAACTCAAAAACACACCTATAAAGCCAAGTTAACTTTACACTTATGGATGTAAGCATGTATAGATGTATGTGTGTGTGTGTGTGTGTGTGCGTGTGTTTTTTTTTTTTTTTTTTAGCTGTACGAGCTACGGCTAGGGAATCTTCAAAAGATATTGGCGGCCCGAGCCAACCAATATGCACGATTCACAATTCACCAGGCTTTCCTTCCGGCCTGCCCTGCGCCTACGTACTAAACCCTAGCCTCGAGCGTACTCTCTCCATCCCATCTCCCCCGGAACCACCATCAAGTATTACCTCAGGGAAGAGGTCGTTCAGCGATTGCTGCCTTCTGCTACTGCATGTCTTGCTCTCTCGGCCAATCTCTGGCGCACTAAGATCTCCCTTGCGTAATCGCACACAAGGTCCCAGTTCTCCGCCTTGTCCAGCATCTGGCCAACAAGGTTGTCCGGGGTGATCCGAGCTCCCATTGCAATTCCCAGGGAGCATCTCCGATCCTCATATCGCGGACAGTAAAAGAACACATGCTCAACTGTTTCAACCGTGTTAGGGCATTCTGCGCATTTATCATCCCCATCATGGCCGTACTTACGGAGGTATTGCCTGAAGCATCCATGGCCGGTTAACATTTGGGTCAGGTAAAAATTTACCTGCCCATGTTTCCTTTGTACCCACTCAGCTACTCTTGGTATGAGCCTATGGGTCCATCTCCCTCTGGCGGAGGTATTCCACTCAGTTTGCCATCTTTCCAAGTAGGTGTCCTCCAGATTGTCAGGGTTCTCTACCCCAGCTCTCCTCGCAACATGCTTCATCTTTTGCATATCCGCAGCGAACTGTAGTGGCACCAGTCCCGCAACGACGAATGCTGCGTCCGCGGACACTGTGCGGAAGGCCGAGGCGACCCTGAGCGCGCATCTTCTGTAGGCAGCATACATCCCTGCCCTATAGGTTGGCCTGAGCATGGCCTCGGCCCAGATGGGGGCTGCATAGAGGGCAATCGACCTCACCACACTGGCCAACAGCTGCCTCCTCTCCTGGCGTGGACCCCCCATATTAGGCATTATTCGCGACAGGGCACACGACGCCACGGCACATTTCCTGCCAGCATATTTAAGATGTTCCTTAAATGTGAGCCTGTTGTCAATCATTACGCCCAGGTACTTGATTGCTGGCTTCGAGGGTATTCGCTGGTCTCCAACAGTTATGGTAATGTACTCCATTTTCTTCCTGCTGCTTATCAATATTGCCTCAGTTTTGTGGTCAGCAAGCCTGAGGCCTGCGCTCACAATCCAGCTTCTCACGGCGGCGACTGCATCATTGCAAACTCCTTCTAGTCGATCTAGATGCTTACCCTGTATTACCAGCGCAATGTCGTCTGCAAATCCAACAATCTGGGCACCGTTAGGAAGTACGACCCTCAGTACACCATCGTACATAGCGTTCCAAAGAATTGGGCCTAAAACCGAGCCCTGAGGCACTCCCGCAGAGACCACATAGGACTTCCTGCCGGAAGCTGTGTCGTACAGGAGAACTCTATTTTTAAAATAGTCCGCAACCAGCTCTATTAAGTATTTCGGTACGTTTTTTTCATCCAGAGCAACCAGCACAGCGTCCCAATCTGCCGAGTTGAAGGCATTTTTCACGTCCAAGGTGATGATAGCGCAATATTCCTTATCACCTTCCAGCCAGCGGTCACCCTTGATGGCATCCTTTGCTATGCCTATGACCTTTTCCATGGCATCAACTGTAGAGCGGGCTTTCCGGAAACCAAACTGGCTATCCGATAAACCTTCCCCATCGAGGGCCTTCTCCAGCCTTCTGCAGATTATCTTCTCCAGTAACTTACCGGCAGTGTCAAGCATGCAGAGTGGGCGATATCCTGCTGCGTCCTGTGCATTATTTCCCTTCGGTACCAAGACTAGCCGTTGTTTCTTCCATATCGCAGGAAAGGTCCTTTCCTGGACACAGGAGTTAAAAACCTCCCTAAACAGCTCCGCATTACTTTCCACAGCCGCTTTAAGTGCAATGTTTGGAACTCCGTCTACACCCGGAGCCTTTTTCAGCTTCATTCCCCTGCACGCTGCCTCGACTTCGCGGCTGCTGACTTCTGGGACCATGTCGTTGAGGTTCCTGTCCTGTACAGCATAGGTTATTTCGGGTCTCAGCGGGAACAGTCCCTCAACAATTGCCCTTAACCCAGTAGCACATGTTGTGCCTGGTGGGCGGAAGCTATGCAATTTCCTCATCACAACCTTGTAACCCGTACCCCACGGGTTATCCTCCACATCGGAACACATCTCCCTGTAACATCTTGCCTTGTTCCTCGCGATGGCCTTTTTCAAGCGGGATCTTGCTTCCCTATACCCATCTTGCAGCCGCGTGAAGTTGTTGCAACGACTCCTCGCCCTCTGGCATACACGTCGCGCATGGTTGCAATCCTGCCTCAGCCCCGCTATCTCCGCGTTCCACCAGTAAACCTGCCTTCTGCGAGATGGTTGCCGCGTTCGCGCCATGGAAGCGCTGCAGGCCTCTGCGACGCGCCTCATGAGCATTGTTGCCCTGTCATTCGCCGTACCGGCCAATTGAAGGTTTGCCATTTCCAAAACAAAGGTTTCCTTATCAAAGGTGGAATCCTTCCACCGGGGACCTGCCGGAATCATCGGTGGAGCTGGTCCTCCGGAGCGTTCGCCCACATCAAAGATGATAGCATGGTGGTCGCTATGCGTGTACACATCGGTCACCCTCCAGTCCGTTGAGGGGGCAAGCACATCGCTAACGAACGTTAGGTCTATCTTGGAGCTTCGTCCGTTTCTAGAAAAGGTATCCTTCTGCGCGCAGTTTAGCAATACAACATCTAGTGCTGCAAATGCTTCTAACAGGCATTCTCCCCTCTGGTTCGTGTAGGTAGAGCCCCATTCCACTGCCCATGCATTGAAATCTCCTGCAATCACCACCGGGCCTAGATCCTTCGCCTTAGCGACGAGGTCATCCAGTCCGCGCCCATATTCATCCATTGTTAGGCTTGGAGGGAAGTAGCAGCTGAAGAAGTGTATTCCGTCTACCCTGCTCCCGACGTAACACTCGCTTTCACCGTCTATCCCTTCCAGGGGAAATTTGCCACAAGTCCATATCGACGCTTTGCTGCACTTGCTGGTAGCCCAGCGGGGGTTCCCCGGTATCGCATAGTGCTCGCTCAATAGTGCTAGGTCCACATTTAGTTCCCGCACAGTCTGGCCTAGCAAATCTTGCGCGGCTTGGCAGTGGTTTAAGTTCAGCTGCAGGACTCTCATTTTCGCCGACTCAATAACTTCCGTCGGGCTGTTTGGTAGTTGGGACACTTTGGTCCTCCCGTGACGTGCTTGGCGTCGGTGTTCGGCCGATCTCGGCAGAGTAGGCAGTGTGGGTTGCATTGGCATGCTTTAGCCAAGTGGTCCGGACTCCCGCACCTGAAACAGTTCTTGGACCAGTCTCTCTCACTGTGGCAATTTCTTCCCACATGCCCAAAGTCCAGGCACCGGAAACATCTTCGTGGGACGACTTTCCTGAGGAGGCGGCAAACTGTCCATCCAACACGCAGTTTGCCTACTTCCTCTACCCTGCCAGCGTGCCCAATGGGGATGGAGAGGATCGCCGTTCGGGTACCACCAGAGACACTCCTGATTGCCTTAATCGCAGAGGGGTGTATCTCACCTATCTGCTCCCTCCATGCTACTAGTATCTCCTCCTCAGTTGCTACTTCATCGAGATATCTTAGCTCGAAAACCACCTCCTGCGTGAGTGTTTTTATCTCAATGTCCTCCGCCAGCACACTTTTAATCACGGACCGGTGCTGCTCTGCTGTCCCCACAGTTGATCGCCTAAACTCTAGGAGGATTTCACCTTTCTGTGTCTTCCTCACTAGGTGCACATCATTCCCTACGGCCTTAAGCTCCGGTGCACCCCTTACCTTACGTAAGATATCCGCAAAGGAAAGTTTCTCCGTGGGTTTGATGATCATTGCATCCGGTCTGGGAGGTTTCCTGCGATTCTTCTGCACTGTCCAGTCTTTAGTCCCATCCCTATTATTGGGGGGACCGCCAGCGTTCTTCAACGCGACCTCCTTAGCATCGCCTACTCTGGGTGCTCTTTTAGGCTCTGTCATTACAGCCTTGCCCTGTTTTTCCAGGCTGGTAGGCTTGGTTTTCTTTGGCGGTGTTTTTCGACCATTTCCCTTCTCGTCCCTTGGTCTCTTCGCCGTGGCTATTCCCTGCCCCAGTCGGGACGTTTGCACACTCCTGTCGATAGTCCTCGCCCTATTTACAGGAGGAGAAGCCCTATCCATCGCTACCTGTTGGTACAGCGACGATATTAGAGTCACTAGGTCTCGCATCGGCTGATGTATCGACCTCCTTCCCCCTCCAATCATTTCTTGCAGTTCCGAAATTTTCTCCCCAAGTATGGGGAAAACATCGGTCCTTCTCTCGGTGTTCGCCGTATTTATATGCGTGGTTGCGACTAAGGGGGGCGGGGACGTCCGTGTCCCACCCTCCTCTCTGTTGTAGGTCTGTGCGCTCCTCTCCCTCAATGTGTTGGGAGTTGTCTCTTCCATGTTAGGTTCTACCTGTCCGATGGGTGACCTGGTATCCACCGGCGACCGAGAGACTTTTGAACTGCTTCTAAAAATAGAATCAGCATCGTTTCCCTGTGTGTGTTTTTTTGGTGTTTTCAATGTTTTCAATGTTGTCGATGTTGTCGATGTTGTCGTCATTTTTTCCTGTTTGGGTCCCCACTTGGAATCGTTATCCACACTCGAAAATGCAGTCGCCCGTGGTGACCCCGAGGGTCCCTTTGCAAGCAGTGAGGTCCTCGCGAGGGTTGACACAGGGCCTCATGAGCACCTGTGTTCAGAGCCAGGTCAGGCGCTAATTAGGATCTCCTCAACTAAGCCTACAAGACCAACTTAATGGTCACGAAGAATAGAGCGTCTTCCAAGTCCTTGCCAGGGTTTTAACGGGACGGGAGACAAATGTGACATTAACCTGAGAGCCGTTTCTACAAAGTTTCACCCCGGTATACTAAGGTAACAGCCTGCCACACCTTCCAGCCCAGGGTTCATGCTAATCATATCCATGTTCACTTGCCATTATCCATATCATCTCCAGTCCGTGCTAGATTTTGGTCACCCCCAGGTATTTTATTTCCCTGGTGCCCTCCACGTCCTAAAAGGCCGTAGTGAGCGTCCCCAATTCGCCAAATGGGAGGGTCCCGATGGGGGATCCAGCAAACCCCACACGGGTGTGTGTGCGTGTGTGTGTGTGTGTGTGTGTGTATGTGTGTGTGTGGGTGTGTGTATTCATATACAGAGGTAATAATACACATTGTAAGCGGGCTAACTTGCAATTTTTCTAAAGTGTTTGTATTTAAAAATAAATTTTCTGTAGTGACAGTGATTTGGTTCCAGGATATTTTGGCATAACTACACAATGTGAATGATGCTGTCTTTTAATTTTCTTTTCTACCAGCTTTAACATAGTCATCAGTGTTGCCGCTTCGCTAACACACAAAAAATCGTGAACTGAGAAAAATTAATTTGAAGTTTTGAGCCATCTTTCTGAAGTTTTTAAATAAAGAGGCATGTTTTTTAATGTTTTCTGTTTGTAAATTTCTTGTCATAAAGGAAATATTTCATTATTGCAAATAAATATTGTTGGAAATAGCTGGAGGCAATAAAGACATTTGCAGCTGTAGAATCTGAACAGTTAGAGATGGATCCATAATCTTTTTTCCTTTATATATATATTTCCCCAAAGATCATTTCTGCATACCCAGCTCAAAAAATTAAAATTTTGAGTTACTGCGGTATTGCACCAAAGGCTCGATATGTATAATAAAAAAAAACCAAATCGGCATCACTGATATTGCTCTCATTCTCTAACTTAACAAAATTGTCTTTGCTTCTTGAAAACGCAAAATAAAAATATGATCTCAGTTGATTTCAACGAATCAATGAATGAATTTTGTTGTGCAGCTGTTTATTATTACTGCTGTGCTGCTTATTGCACAGTAAATGATGAATGCATGTTTAAGTGAATGACACATTTTTTATGTGTATGATTCAATTGTGTTATTTTGTGTATTGTGTAGTGAATACCATCACAGTGTTAAGCTGAAGAATTCATTGTTGTTACTAAAAGTGAATGATCCGTTGGCAGGTGCCTAATACTCATTACATAATCTCAAGCAATATTCTTCTTAAATATTTATAATAAAATATTTTTTAATTATATTTATTTTTTGAGCGATGGTCTTTTTTCTGAAACGTTTTTATTTTCAATTGTTTATTTTCAATATTTCGCTACCAAAGCAGGTAACATCGTCAGGAAATAATAATTTGTATTGAAATATTGAAAATAAATAATTGAAAAAAACTTTTCATAAAAAAGACCATCGCTCAAAAAATAAATATAATTACAAAATTTACTAAAGGTCAAATAAAAATAGAAGTGAGACTAAAATATATTAAAATTAAAAAAAAAAAGTAAAACTTTTTTCTATGTACACAAGTTGGATTCACTTTTATACATTTATATTATTATTCACATTTATACATGTGTATAAAGAATATTTTTAATATCAATTAAAATCTTTAACATTGTTGCATTAAAATATTATGATTGATACTGAATGGCTTTCTGGACTTTTCTAGCGCTGTTTTTTTTTTTTTTTTTTTCATTAACATTTTCATTTTACACGACAGTCAGGTGAATACGAGTACGTTACTTATCTTTCTTGCACCTTCAACAAACTTTTAGGAAAATTGCTTTTAAAATTCTATTTTTTTGTTTATGACTTGCAAAACTCTGCACAACAACAAAAAAAAAATAATTAATAAAAGCAAAAAACATGAGGAGTAAATTATATAAAAATAAATTTTTATTTTATTTTCATGCAAGAAAACGAAAATTTGTTCCCAATGATGTTGATGACTATTTTATTGTTAATATAATTTTTTGAAGTTTCTCTTCCCGCATAGTAATAAAAAATTATATTATATTATATTAAAATGGCTTTTTGTGCCATTGTTAATAAAATAGCGGAATACATGTATATTGTTTGCGGGAAATGGTTAAAGGAAATAACTTTTTAATGGGTAATTTATGCAGTTTATAGCAGAAGTTGTTAAAATTGGAAACATAATTTATTATTCTTCCTTTTTTTTGTTAACTTTTATATATATATATATATATATAATATAATATATATATATATGTATGTATTTTGTATAAATACTGATGAATGGAAATTGTCGGTTTTAGTTTATTTATCATTCACAATTTTATTGTTTTTGTGCACAAAACTTTAGTTTTCTGCATTCAATGCAAAGGAAAACATTGAACAGAAAAAATCATCAAATCAAAACAATTGTAAACTTTAAATTGACCATTAAATATAGTTTAGCAGACAAAGGCAAGTAGTTATTGATCACTTATAAAAAAAATTAGAAATAATATTAAAATATTAAAATTAATATTAATTTTTTTTGAGGATTTTAATAAAATAAAATAGAAGAACAATTGTAATCTCCATAGAATTTCGGCATCTTTTAGCTCTATTTCTTGTTTTTATTTCTTGCTTTCAAGGCCCGCGATTAGTTTCATTGTCGCGAGAATTCACTAGTAGAAATATTATCAGCTTGCAGTTCCATTGCATACCTAAACGGTAATTATGCCTATAGTCTGAGAAAATATTTTCAATTATTAAATCATTAACTTTTATTATATTCTTAATTAACCTGTTTTTATTAAAAAAAAAAAAAAAAAAAAAAACAATTATAATTTCCTATTATTCCTGATGGTGTTAATAAGCTGTTAACGCAATATCGAATAATAAAACAAATAAAATACCAGAATAAAAAACCTCAAGCTTAATAAATATATTAAAACATTAATAAAATTCTCTTTCGTACAAATTTTATTTAATTTTTTTCTGACAAAGAGTTGGAAATTTGACCGGCTAATCACCAAGAAAAAATTGCAGAAAAAATTACCACTATTCATTAACAAATCTGTATGACTCCACAACTCCTGAAAAAAAAAAAAAAAAAAACACACACATTTCCAAGAGCATGTTGAGGTCACTATAACTTCTCCCACGGATGGATACTATAAAACAACTTACATCTAAGTGTGCTCACTACAAAAGGGACAAATTCTTTGGGACAACTCTCAACATTCGACCTCCTCAGAAAATCGTCTCCTATTAATATTGACCTGAAACTCTACAATTTGATTAAACGTCCTGGCAAAAAAAAAAAAAAAAATTATGACAACTAAAGTAACCCGGTACAATAGGCTACCCACAACATATTGTTAGCCTAGAACCAAACGCTGATTATCTACTAGTAGCCTATATGTCTCAGATATAACTGTATTTTAAATTTCATCATAATCGGAAGGGCAGTTTCGGCAGGGCATACATTGGCCTCAAACTTCCCACCTGGCCCTCTTAGATATATAAATATAAATCTATCATATATCTTCACTAGTCCTCAGTTCTAGAATTGTTTTAAATTTTATGGCAATTTGTTGAATAGTTTCGAAAAGGTATATCCCACCATGCTCCCTGCTCGTAATTTTTTTAAACCGCATAGTGCACAGTGTGATATTTGAAGAATCTACGTTGGCAAACTTAGATAAAAATAAATATAAACTTCAGGATGATCAAAAAATGCACGCGTTTCAACATCTATTACAACAGTAAATATATGATGTGCTCAAACAATAAAACCTAATAAACCAATAGCTGATGACGATGATGATGATGCCGCCTGATCACAAACCCCACCATACTTGGGTGACAATTTTATCTGTTTGCATAACCGCGCAATTGAATATGGAAAAGATGATTTTATTGAAAAATGCGTTGTTTTCATTGTGTCTGTTAAACAGCCAACTCACAAACGTTCGACGCAAGCAATGGTCGGCCGTCTATAATTCTTGGACTAGTTGAACTTCATAAGCGTGAAGATCAACATCTGAATGAAAAATATTGCACAAAGTGCATGTTGCGAACGTTGACGAGTTGATGTTCCTAGGTCATTCTCAACAATTTGTACGCGGCCAATATGAGCATATTGTTTTGGTCTATTGTCAGCAACAGTACGGCGGGCCTCGAATTAAGCGATTAAATTACGGACAGTGGTCTCAGCAAGAGCCTGATTACAAGGAAAAGCTTCTCGAATTTTGCGAATTGTGGTACGGTAAAATGTTCATCATATTGATAGTAAATTTTCACAATTAACTTTCTATGTTCAAAGACTGTAGCGTTCCATGTTTAAAATTTCCCCACTTTTTACTAAATAAATGTCAAAGGATGACAGCTCAATTCTTGATATTTCATTATTTGACAGCCAATTTACTTCCTAACCTCAAATTTGCCCACATAAACAAAATAGGCTGACTGACCGTTCATATTAGCAAATAAAATACTTCAAATATTTTCGTTGAACAAAGTAAATTTTTTTTGGCTTTTATGTGAATTTTGACGCAGCCACGTTATTAGTGACCAATTATGAGCAAATCACTTTATCATATTCTTTGACAAGAGAGCTTTTTGATACAAGTCTCGCAAGTATGCAGAATTGCGCAAATGATATGAAAACACTTATTGTGTACTAAGATAACGATATTTTGTTTACAGGGTGGCGCAGAATGAGCTACATGGTTTATAACTTTTTTATTTATGAGATTATTATAATTTTTTTTTTTTAAATACAGTAGCCCAACTCACAATCTTGTGCATATGGTATTGCATCATTGCATTTGCAAAAAGGTATAGCATATTTTTGGCATTGCTGTGTATTTTATTACTGTAGAGCAAAAATATGCTATACCTTTTTGCAAATGCAATTATGCAATACCATATGCACAGGATTGTGAGTTGGGCTAGTATATATTGGGGAATTTTTTTGCAATTAGCTTTGAAAAATTATATACTGTATGTAATGTCCATTTTCTGCTTCGCACATAAGTGCTATTTTTAGCATAGCCGTGATAGTCCAAGTTGAGTCGAACGCTTCCTTGTTGATGTTGATGGACGCTCTCCGGTACACGTTCAATATTTTGACCAGTGTGCACGGTAGGTGTTCTTCCGGCACCAGGAAGGGTTCTTTCAGACCCATGTTGACGAAAATTTCCAATCAAATGGTAAAATGACGACGATATGCACGGTGCGTCAACACAATAGACTGTTGGTTTGAAAAATAAAATTCAATTATTTTTGTACGTTGTTCGATCGTGTTATGATTCGTAATTAATTCCCCAAGTCTTCTTCACAAAATACTGAAAAAAAAACAAAGACACAATAATAATTCAAAAAGTTATAAAGAATTCAAACGATATAGCTCATTCTGCCGATTTGGCCATCGCCAGATATTAGGAATGATAAATGTTTATAATTGTTTTTTTTTTTTTTCTTCAATTCCAAACTAAAAAATACGGTGGTACCTCAGTCGATACTATTTTATAATCTCTTCAACTTTCTAAATAACTGATGGTCTCAAGAGACCAGCTAATAATGTTTACTTTTTTACAGTTAATATTCCCACAAAAATAAACGAGCGTTAATTTAAATTATATGCAGTTGTAGTTTGTTTAATTCTTTGTAAACGACTGCATTTATTTCCAAATGTTCATTAAAAAGCATAACAATACAGAAATTGAAAAAAAAAACCATTTTACTACTCTTTTTAAAAACTCGTTGGTACGAAATTAGTTTCGTTATTTATCACCTCTGACTGATGTATTAAGCATAGAGAAAATCAGCTTCCCAATATTGTTGTCAAGCGGTAGTAACAAAAGAAAACCTGAAGTGTATAAATTCAAGGCAATGTCAAAGTCTGCTCCTCTACTCGTATAATAATAAAAGGGCGGATGTGTGAGACTTTTTTCTTTGTCTTGTTTTCCACACAGAATAAGCGTGAATGTTTAAGCAAAACCATAAACTGTAAACTGTACTCAAGGGAATCATGAAAATTTTGCAAGTGTTGCACAGACAAAGGAAGAAACACAATGAATATAAATTTTGGGAATCTAAACGAGAATAGTAAATTAATAAATAAATAAATGAATGAATGAATGAATGAATAAAAGAAAACCTCAAGCTGAAGCTTCACACTCGTATTACACTCAATAAAACGACAAACAGTTAAAGAAAATGAATGCTTTGGTGGTGGCATAAGTTTATTATTTTATGAAAAAAGAAACAAAAAAGAAGTGGAGGAAGTGAAGCATTTACTTGTTAAAAGAACATTAAACAATTGTTTCATGCCGCCTGCCTATTGTTTTGCTTCTAACATTGTCCTGGTCAAGAGATATGACCATCAAAAGCATATATATAAGATTACTGTGCTGCAGTAACTCCCATAATCATCATCATTCTTAAACGGCAGCATATTCGTAATAATCATCAACATTATTGCTCTACATGATGACCAAGACAGCTTGCCTGAGGGAGGATTTGCAAATGAAATGTGAGAATGTTTTGGCTTTGTTTGGTTAGAGCTTTTAAAAGTTGAATTATTTATTTATTTATTTTTTTTTTTTTTGAGATAAAAATAATTCTTGAATACTTTCAATAAGCAGTTATTAAGCATGAACTTTTTTATATTCGCTAGATGTTTAAAGATTAATCTCTGCGCAGCAATTTTCCTTTTTAGTTTTAAAGCATGAAACACATTCGCCGCAGTAGGCTACGAGCTGCAGACACTGCAAATGTGGAATGGTTGGCTGCATTCATGGCCTTTCTAGTCGGCTAGTGCAACATAAACAGCTGTTTCAAATTCTTTTACTCTGTGTTTCCCAACTCTTACTAAATTTTTTTGTTGCGCACTTCTTCAATTAGAACTTCATACATTTTACTTGAAATATATATACAGTCGAAACTCCCTTAACGGACACTTTCCATAAGCGGACACCCCCCTTCAGACGGTCACTATTGGCAGTTTCGAACAACGCTCCCTAAGAAAAGCATTGCAATCGTTCCCGCTTGAACGGACTCTCTCATGAGCGTAAGCAAAAAAAAAATTCTGATGAGCGGACATTTCGTTTGGTTTTGTCCGATTTTTTCATGTCATAATTTACAAATAATAATATGTATAATAATAATAATTATGTAATAATCTTTGGGGAAATATATATCTAAAGGAAAAAAGATTATGGTTCTATGTCTAACTATTGAGATTCTACAGCTGCAAATGTCTTTATTGCCTCCAGCTAATTCCAACAATATTTATTTGCAATAATGAAATACAGGGTGGGCCAAAAGTCACGGCTGTATGTAAAAATTTAATAACTTTTTCGTTTATTATTATTTTTTATTTTTTTATTTTTTTTAATATAATATTAGCTTTGTACGATCTAAATTTTAATTATGAAAAATAATATCAGAAAGATGACCAATATTTTCAGCGATGCTCAATTAGGCTCTTAAACAGGTTTTGCATAACTGCACGCAAAGTTATAGGCTCTATTGCCCTGATCTCAGCTTCAATGTTGTGCTTTAGTTGATCTATAGTTTGGGGCGTGTTAACATACACTCATTCTTTCAGATAACCCCATTGAAAATAATCAGGGGCAGTTAAGTCTGCTGAATTTCTATCCGAATTTCTTGAGATAATTCGGTCTTCAAAAATAGAAAAAGTAAAATTCTGCCACTTTGGTCGTTAAATTTTGCATGGTGGTGTAACACGGTTCGATGAATAAAATCTAAAAAAAAAACAATAAAAAATCATAATAAACAAAAAAATTATTAAATTTTTACACGCATGCGTGACTTTTGGCCCACCCTGTATTTCCTTTATGACAAGAAATTTACAAACAGAAAACATTACAAAACATGCCTCTTTATTTAAAAACTTGTAAGAAATAACTTTATTAAACGAAAATACTATCAAAAAGATGGCTCAAAACTCCAAATGCATTTTTCTCAGTTCACGTTTTTTTGAATTACGATGGTATTGCACCAAAGGCTCGATTTGAAATTGAACCTTTAGATCTGTCAGAATCAACAAACAACATGTTAACTTATGTATAACGAGGCTTTCACTAAAGTGCAGGATCTTATAGGGTTTGTGAAATGCCAAGGTGATACCGAACTTATGAATATATTTTCCTAGTTTTATTAACATTTTCAAGATTTTAACACGCCAAACTAGGATGGAGGAATATTTATTGAAATATCTCATAAAACTTCTAAAATAATTTAAACCTTTTTTTTTATCTGGGACCAGCACTCACGAGATGACCCCTACACACGCGATGCATTGTGCTGGAACTATAGGAAAGCATTAGTTAGAGAAATGACAGGAGGTGAAGGTTAATTAGTTATTTTACAGCTCTGCTTTTGCACGTTCTTTGTTTATAGCAGTGCTGAAGCTTCGGATTAGTAGTAAACAATACCGACGAAGGAGGGCGTCCTGATGTGATTGTGGATTGCTATCAACTGAAGCCGGTGTTGTTCGGTGGCCAATGACTATGCCTTCGCCACTGAAATCTCCCGACAACAACTGGTACACAAAGACACACTAATGCACATCAGAAAAATGCGAGATGTTTTTTCTTTTTTTTTTTAATATATTTTTAGTCTGAAACTGTGGTTGAACCCAGGTCTGTTTTGGTTTTGTAGTCAACGTGCTGACTACTTCAGCCAATATATGCAATGCATATTAATCTTGTTATGTTATTAAATCCAATTGCATTGTTTATATATTTATTTATTTAATAAAAGTATTTAAAAAAAAATTACCATCATATACAAATTTTACTGATTTAAAATTGTAGTTATTTCTTGACCGGACAACACCCTTTCACGAACACATTTAAATTTTTCCTTCACTGTATGTTCAAGAGAGATTCTACCGCATTTATACTATTTAAAATTATACGAAAATGAACTACCAATTACAATAAACTAAGCAAAAAAGAAGCAATTGAAAAATATAAACAGCTGTTTATTGTAGGAAAAGTGATGCCAAGTTGAACTATACATATCTAAAAAAAAGCGCCAAAAAACTCATTGTCCCAAAAATTACTATTCAAAGAAAATGATAAACTGTAAATTGTTTAATAAATCTAGACATCACATTAGAAAAACTTGACTTGATTTGTTTAGTAACTCAATGCACATTTTACTTTTAAATGAAAATTTCAGAGGTCTATAACTCGGAAATTTAAGGGTTTCTCAACGAAAGAAAGCGGTATGATAGTCAGGGAAAATGTCTCCTATTTTAGAAGCGGTGCCGATCGAGGATGCTTTTAAATATGTAAAGGACTGCTCGTTTGGATAACAATTCGTAATTTTGCAAGTTTAAAGAGACTATGGTGCTGATTTAAAGGACGAATGTGGGGAAAGCTTTATGATAATTATAATTAATGATAAATTCACTTGAATTTTTGTTTTTTTATTACAAGCTAAAAACTTGTGAATACCCCAAATGTGTTTTAAAATCATCAATAATTATTTCATATTCGTTTCTTTCTCATATCATGAAATTAAATGTAAAAATTTATGCAGCCCTTTAAAATGGCTCTTAATAGGCATGCTTACCTCCAGGCAAATAAAGGATCGAAAAATAATGACTCACCCACTATATTTAAATAAACCGAATGACCAATTGGTGGTGTTGTCGATATTTGACATTCATATATTCCTGAGTCTCTGCGCTGCGCATAACGTATACGCAGTCCCCAATCTTCGGCATGCGGTGAATGATCTGCCTCAAATCTTTGATCTGAAGTATAAGTATAACGTCCCACTGTCAACAAATGTATATCACGATGACGCACCCAGGAGACCTGCAAAAAGGAAATGAAATAAAAAATAAATTTGAAAAAAAAATAACAAAATAACGCACATCAAAAGAATAAATAAACAATTTGTTTTGTATAACATTTCAAAAATATTTATATTTGCAATTACAACGAGCAACTGAAAGTTAAGTTTTATACGACAATTGGCCTAATCATACAGATGTTTAAACTTTACAAACTGTTTTAGTTGTTCGTTTTTTTTTTTTTACTTGATTTTTTTTTTAATTCTAAACGGACAGACCCTGATACAAACTTTTGGCTGTATGCCAAATTGTTTAACAGGAATACAAGCTGCAAAAGATAAAAACGAAATGAAATATAAATAAAGTCCACTAAAGCAACAAAATTTTACTCACAAGTCCTTTTGAAAACCATCATCATCATCATTAAAATATGTTTAATTTAAATATTTTTTTTTTTAGTTTGGGCTTTTTAAAACTAAGTTTTGCCTTTCGGTTTGAGTAAAACTTTTTAATAGTTTATTGATAAAAAAAAATTTTAGTTCTCATTACAAGCACTGTTGTATTGCAGATGTCGGAGTAACTGATTAAATAAACAACAAACAACACCTGTAAATAATGCTTGAGCACGTGAAATTTTTGGCCAAATTACTATTGGGGGGGTGGGTATTTACAAGGTGTGCTATTAAATCATATTGTCATAATGTCTTAATATTTTAAAATATATTTGAAAAAAAAAAATTGTGCTTGTGGGAGTTATTTCAGCTGGAAGTTATTTCACAGAGTCATTGAATATAACGCTCATTTACTTCAATAACGTTTTAATCCAAAAAAATACACTTTTTGAGTTAATAATGCAGAATAATTCTTCATATCGTCCTTTATCTTGTGTAAAAAATTCAAAACTCTGCTCGTGACAGAAAAATATTTTTTCTTTTTCCCATTAAGAGGCAAGTAAATTGAAAACTTCAAGTACGTTTTTTGTAAAACTAGTTTTTTTAAGTTGTGTCACTCTTGAAGTAAAGAAGCGGTATAGCAAATTATGTTTCCTTGCAGTTGTGCTCATTTGGTCATTTGGGAAAAATATAATATTTTATATTTGTTAAATTCTCCTCAGCAATGCTTGAAATCAATAAAGAATACATTGAGTAATTCATTCCCAAGCATTATAATCACGATTTAAGATGTAGAATTTATCTGAACCCTTTAAAGTCATAAAATAAAAGGGTTTCAAATCTTTTCGATGAAATTGTGATTTGCAACACAGCCCCACCTACAATAACATTCACTAAAAAAACTGTTAACCTTTAAATAAATTAATTTTTAAATGTCTATTTACTTTTATCAGGAATTCTTTTGAAGAAAACAAAATGAAAAATAAAGAAATTCAATCAAGTTAAGAACTAAAAAAAAAAAAAAATAACAAAATGCAAAAACGATAAAATAATAATGTTATAAAATTTATTTAATTTTTATGATTTGTTAGGCATGTGCTGAGGAATTTGTCCGTTTACAATATCTGTTGGCAAATCATTTCCATTGTTTCCTTTAATAATTGACACAGCACTTAGGGAAAATTGAGAGTTTATACCCGGCGGTGATTTGTTACAACACATGGATAGTCATGTAATCTAAATGATGACAAGAACTTCATGGTAAGAAAAAGAAAATAAATAAAAAGAAATCATGGATGTTAAAAATAGACCGCAGTTACCGAACCACTTGGACAACATGAAATTTCCAGAAATGCTTGTTGGCATGTAAAAGTCATTTGTTGTTTTATTTTTAAAATAACCGGCATATTATTTTGGACTTTTAGGATTTAAACGAATTTAAATGGAGTATCTTCATTTAAAAAAAAAAAATAATCTAATGATGCCTTCAGCATAAGCAAAAGAAAATACATAAGGATCGTTTGTTTTTATTTGGAAAAATTTAAGAAATCTTCGTAATGTTGTGCTGTGTTTTTTTTACGAACTGTTTAAGATATTTTCAATGTAACTCCAGTTTGCGCCATTGTGCAAAGAATGCTTTTGTGTTTGGTAACTGGAGTAGAAGTGGCAGAATTTTCATAGAATCGATGCCAGCAATGTCGATTTTGTTACATACATTTTTATTATTCTTTTTTCATATATTTAGAAATATTTGCTCTTGTGCTTATTTTGCTACCGCTTTAAATCGTAGCCAGCACAAGTGCAATGGAATAGCTGCTGTGATGTGCTTTTGATGTTGCTGGAACGAGGAGAAGAATAACAATAATATTTAAAGAGTGCTTGTTTTGCCACAATCTGTACAAGAACGGGGAAATTTTGGGAAACACAATTATTGGTGTGCTGCCTATGCCTTTGCGTTTTATTGTCTTCTGCATATTTAATTTGCTGTTGCTGTTTTTTTTTTTTTTTTTTTTTTTTGAAGAATAAACGTGCTGCATGTGCAAGTGTTGCTGCCTCGTTGAGCTTGTGTTAGGCTTCACGTACCACACGTAGATTTCATTGAAATGGCAAGCAATGATTTTCAAGTGGCATATCTTAACGAAACAAAATGTATCGTTTTAAAGAAAATAACTGACGACATACACGACAATGTTGGGACTATTATTTTCTGTTTTTTTTTCTTTTTTTTTTAATTTTATTTATTTATAAACAATTTTGTTTTCTATTGACACAATTGTTTCTTCTTTTCGGTAGGTTGCCACAAAAATTCCTGTTTTTCGTATTGCAGTCGAACATCTCTATAGCGAACTTCTCTATAACGAAATCTTCTCTATAACAAATAAAATTCGTGAACACAACATTTTTGTGAGTATTTTCATAAATTTAGATCTCCCTATCACGAACTTCCCTATAGCGAAGTTCTCTCTGTAACGTACAATTTTTTAAGACCTAAATAGAATTTTTCACTCTAAATAATCTCTCTATTGCGAAGTTTTTAGCAATCGATTTTTTGCATCAATTTAGTCACATATGTATGTATTAATAAAAAAAAAATTAATGTGTTCATGTAAAAACAATTTTTTTTGTCTTAATAAATATATTTTCTACATAAAAAAAATGTAGTCAAAATTTTCTGCAGTTTCTCTATAACGTAGAAATTTTGGTGGTCTCCAACTGCTACGTTATAGAGAAGTTCGACTGTATGTTTGGCAAATTAAAGAAGGCACTGAAGTGTTATAGCCATTACAAGTGCCTTATTTAGAGACACTAAATGAGTTTTAAAATAAAATTGCTTAACGAACTGAGCGAATATACATGTACACATATTTATTCAACAATTAAATTCACTGTAGAAAGGACTTGAATTTCTATATTTTCTTAAGTTTATGCTAACTTCTGTCGAAACTTAATACGCGTGTATATGTATGTGCTTATATTAATAGATGTCTATGTATGTATATTATTCGATTAGATAAACAAATTTATTGTGTTATTTCAGGTAATTTTGTTCCAATTAAATTTTCTGAATTTCTAAAGTCAGTGTTTAAGAAATTTAAATTTAACCCGCACTTTTTATTTTTATTTTTAAATTAGTTTTTAACTATTTCTTTTATTTATTCAATGTCAGTTAAATGAAAATGGGGTTTAGAAAAATAAAATAGATTTAAATCGAATAAAGAAAGATTTGTTGTATAAAGAAAATAGTTCAAGAAGATATTTGGTTTATATATACTTGTGTATATTGGATTCTCGAATGGTTTTTGGTAGTTCTTGCATAAACATAACCACCCCTATGGTGAATACTTTTTCCCTCGAAATATTTTCCCTTTCCATAAATTTGCAATCGTGAAAAAATTCTCCGTAAATAATTTCATGTGAAAATAAAATTTCCATTACCGTTAATGACTTATTTCCCGATATTTTTTTCACTTGATTTTTTTTTTGTCTGGGACCATCACTCAGGAGATGACCCCTACACATTTTTAGTAGCCATTTTTATTATTATTTTATTTCGTCGGTGCTATCCAATACCGACGAAGGAGGACGTTCTGATGTAATTGTGCTTTGCTATCAGCTGAAGCTGGTATTGTTCAGTGAACAGTGACTATGCCTTCGCCACTGAAACCTTCTGACAACAACTGATACACAAAGACACACACTAATGCACATCAGAAAAATCCGAGATGTTTTTTTTTTCAGTATAATTTTAGTCTGAAACTGGGGTTGAACCCAGGTCTGTTTTGGTTTTGTAGTCAACGTGCAGACTACTTCAGCCAACGCCACCCTCACTTGCTGTTGCAGATTAATTGTTCTTTTCCTTCTAAAAAAAAATTAAAAGTAATTTTTCATATTATTGTGATAAATTTGCTATAAACTTAAGTACAACCAATATTTCATTCATATATTTTAAATAGTTTTGCATATTTTTAAATATATTTGAATATATTTAAAATTAAAATTTGTTAGTCACACATACATATTAATCACTTTACTAAAATTTTATAACTTCAGCTAAAGGCATTCATTCCAGCATTCTGTTTTGAAAAATGTTTCCTTCATCTCGTTCTTATCACACAATATTTCAAAATATTAAAAAGAAAGAAAATAAATGATGGGTTCATTTCAAAGACCACTAACAACATAATCAAAATTGACAAGCCATTTGTTTGCAAATATTTAGATGGAAAACTGCAAGAAAGATACGACTATACATTCATACAAAAGTACATTTTACTTACATATTGCACGTATTTTTTTTTCTATTATACTCGTACATATGTATGTATGTTTTTGTATGTGCAGATTTATATTAGAAAAGTAATATAAAATTTTTGTTGGTTTCCTTTTTGACACACTTGTCATTTAGTTGTCAATCTTTCAAATAATAGTGTAGAAATTTGGCAAGAGACGTTGCAGATTGTTCAAAGAAAAAAATATTTTTTTTTTGTTTTGAAGAAAACTGTCAGCAGCAGGAACAAGAAATTTAAATTTTAATAATAAATATGTATGTTTTGATTTCCTATTTTTCATATGAAATTGCAAAATTATCATTTACATCACCGATAAACATTAAATTAATTTATATGTATTAATTTAATTTATTTATTTATTTTAATTTAATTTTCACTAGTTTTTTTTTTAAATTATGGCTCAATTTTGGTAGGCAATCGTTGTTCAGTTGCCAGTTGCTAAAAATGGTAATGCAGGTAATGCAGATCCATACAGCATTAACTCAAGTTGCCTAAATTCCAGTATATTTAAAGGTTAAATTAGATATTACTTAACCATAACCAGAGAGAGAGATAGTCGCAATATCATGGCGACTAATGTAACCGCTTATAAATGACTTCTGATATTTGCAGCACCCATACTTACTAATTTGTAATGATTATTTGAAGTCTGCACTAAACTTAATTTATTATTATTATTATTATTAACAAAATAATTACAAATTATATGTTAATATTTAACGAGCAATGACATAGTAGGCCTACAACTCGATAATAGTGTAATAAGATAATAATGACTATAGTAAAATATTGAAATAGATTTACTTAAATAAAATACATAAAGATACCATCAAATTTTTCCATATAGGCCTATTTTCCTGAGATATTATGAGATTAGCGATATATTATTTGGAGATGGATTCGACAGGTAGGATTTTGGGCAGGAATTGCGGAAAACTTGATTGCGTATTCTATTGAATTTCGGACACTCCACAAGGAAGTGAAGTGGGTTACCCTGGGGTATATTACAGTCACAGTAAGATGGTGTGTCAATATTAATCAGGTGTCCGTGGGAAATTCTGGTATGGCCGAGTCTAAGGCGAGTAAACTTCACCAAGTCTAGTCTATTATTATGTGATGGCGTTAGGTCGTCTATAGTAGTGCAACCACTATTGATTGATTTATACCATGGCGATGTCATACTAAAAGTCTGTGTCCTGTCAGGTAGAGAATAATGAGAGCGAATGAATCCATCAATGTCGTCGCGATTAACGTTCACATAGCTGTGGAGTGGTAATATAATGGCGGACTTAGCTGATTCGTCAGCAAATTGGTTGCCCACAATGCTCCTGTGTCCGGGTACCCAAAGAAGTAGGATATCCGGATATTTCTTAATTAAAACGTCCCTAATTTTTCTCGCATAAATGTTATTATTGGAGACGTTGGAAATAGCCTTTATTGAAGATAGGGAGTCTATGCTATAACAAATTTTCCAGTTTTAGACTTAGCGTGCAGTATTGTTGTTGTTGTTGTTGTTGTTAATTTAACTTAACTTAATTATATATGTAAAAATGTTGTCCGAATTAAGGCACTATATAATAGAGTTGTATCGTTCAGCTCTGAGCTAGCTCAATTGAACAATTCAGTAATCTGAGCGAAGTGAGCGCTCACTTTTTTTGATGATTCTAGTTCAGTGAAGAGCGCTTACCATGTTAATTTTTTTGGTTCATTTTATTGGTTCATCAGTGCTACCAGAACCAAAAAATTTTCTTAAATAAAATTTGTATGATGCCAGATGCGATTATTTCACGTCATTGGCGTTTTAGTGCAAACACTATTTTTTCTTAAATGAATTTCTGTCTTGTAGTTTGTATTTATTTGATTTAAGTTTCGATACTTGAATAATAATAATTTAAATTTTATTAAAATTTTTTATATTAGCCTGTGTAAAACATTTCACAAATTTCCATAAAATAACAAATTTCAGCACAAAAAACATATATTCTCTTTCTATTACTGATTAAAGTTGCCTTGGTGCTGTATATGATTGAATCAAATGAGCTAAAAAATCAATTCAGAAACAAAATCAATTGAGCGACAAATTCAACTGAGCATCAAAAGCAAATGAGCTAAAAGTCAACTGATACTACTGAGCTACTGAATCAGCTCATAATATCAATGTTAGTCAGTTTTGCATACATTAAAACAAAAATCGCAAAAGAGTTTGCGAAAGAGTTACAGAGTACCAAATTATACTCTTAACGCATTTACCTTTCGCATCTAATTTGCTGTCGCATCGCAATAGAGAGTAACCTCTCTGAACTGAAAAGAGCGCTCACTTCAAAGAACTCATGAATACAACTCTACTATATAACATTGGATATTTAAAAATTTTCTATTGAGTTGCAAAAGCATAATATTTTCATGGCAAACAGCTTGGCTTTTAGCATAGAATGAAATTAGATTTACAAGGATTTACAAGAGTTTATGATCCCTCAGTACTTATACCAACCATAATTACAAGTGAAGCGGCGTAATTTGCAATTAAGATCGGGATTCTGCGGTGACCCTGGAGGAAAAGCTGGTCCAACATTATTCAGTACTAATTTAGCAATATTTAAATGATGCAACATAATACGTCCGCAACTTCAAGCAAAAACGACTCTCAGAGAAAACAGGCCCATAATTGAAACGACAGCTGCAGCATCACGAACTTCACAAATCTTGCTTTAAATAAAAGTTTTTATACAATGCCGACTGTAAACTATATATATGCAATCATATTTGTGTACTTCTGCAATTAATTTTTCCGCAATATCAGTATTTTTTTTTTTTAAATTAACAAAAATTATTACAATTGCACTTTTCTTTTTCTTCCGATTTTGTTTTATTCTTATTTTTCTTTGCCCCAAAGCTTCAAAAACATATAAAATTTATTAAAATATGGGTACATTGTTGAGACCTTTAGCGTTTTAAAGTGAGAGCATAAGAAAAAGCGCTGTCAAAATAAAATAGATTCTATTTCACAAACGCCGTCTTTGGCAAAATTTTATATCACAGTGTATGGAAAACAAACGTCAGCCCCCGGTTCTGTTAATACATTAAATGTTTCCTTTGAAAATTTATTCATAAAATACCAAATTTTTATTTTATTTCGTATTGTGTAAATATATGTATATGACTATGTATGTATATTTGACGAAACACAAATACAATTGACTTGCAAAACAGCTGATGTCTGAAAACGATAGCATTGCAAAATGTTACCCCGTTAAAGCAGGCTGACTTTTACACCCAATTTGAGCATTTTGCAGAGGGATATTGGACATTCACAGTGCGCCTAAAGCACGAACTTGTCTCACGAACTTTCTGTGAAAACACACGATGATTTTAGAAAAAAAGACAAAATTTTACATGTTTCTTTTTTTTTTAATTTTCACACGAATGGGCCTAGAGAAACACAAAATTATCAGAAGTTACAGTATGGCAGCATTCTATATCACATAACTTTACTTAAATTTTTAAACACATTTCGTACAGTATACAAAATATTTTCTCCACATGACAAGTTCATTTGTTTCGAATATATACATAAATTCAAGTATTAGAAAACAGAGATATTTTTGAGGCATCCCATTAGTTCTTCATACTTTTTGTTGTTTTGTGTTCTTAGATTTTTGTAAAAATTTCTATCTTCTAAACAATGTTTGTCGACTGGAAATTATGTGGCCATAATATCGTTCATAAAAGAAAAAAGAAAATAAAGTTATAATAATAATAGTGACAGCATAAAATTCGTTGAGTTTATTGAATATATACTCGAAATGGCAGAGAAACACGTATTAATACACAAATAAAAGTATAGCCTTGGGGAATATTCTAACAAGACAACAATGATAATTCTAAAGCAAAACTTTTCTAGGAAATATAGCAAATAAATGAAATATATTAGTCAGGAAAATAAATCGAGCATAAGCGTACCCATACATAAGACGCAAAAATGGAAATCTATTTAAAACTCAGTAGAAACAACAGTGTTTTCCGGTTAATATACAAATGGCGTGTTTCCGTTTTTCTTTTTTTTTGTTTCATTTCCTCTTCTTATACTTTAGTTTTCAATTATAAATCTAAAGGCGCGATTGACACCAGTAAGCAATTCCGGTGAATTATCTTCTTTTGATAATGAATTAATGAGTGTATTCAGCTCAAGGAGAGACTCTGCAAGACGGCCTAACAAATTAATAAAACGCCCCATAACAGACTTGTGTCAGAATTAAGACTATCTCTGTTTTACACTAGTCCCTTTCAAACAAAAGGAAACCTACAATGTTACCAATGCTGGTGGGCATCTTGTTTGCCTGAGCTTTAGTGCCTGTTTTTAGAACACGAAATTCGTTAACAATAACATACAAACAATGATTTTTGTTTCAATGTAAATATACAACCGAATTTGTTCTTGGCAGTTTATTCTATTTAAAAAAAAATATGCGGAATGAAGGTCAGGCTGGCGTAATCCCAGAAATTGTACAAATCGTGTATTTGAAGTGCGACATATCAAAAACATGGCAAACATAAAGCAGCCTACATAGCTGCACGACCACCTCAGGTACATGTACCGGACAAAATGTTTAAAATTCGGACATTAGCTAATGTTGTAATGGAAAAATTTCTTCAGTGGGGAGTGTTGTTGCACGAGCACATTTCAATTGATTCGAGTCGCTGGTAAAATATTTTGGCCATCACACTGCTAAACAGTTTATACGTGGACAACCAGTGCGATTTGGCTTCAAGAACTGGGTAGCAGCCAGTTCCACCAGTAGTACCTTAACAGTGCTTGTGTCTGCTAATTAAGCACTTAAAAAGCCCTTCTATACGCCCGCTGGTCAAGCATCGACTCAAGACATCATAAATATATTAGTTGATATTTTTTTCCAAAAGCTGGGCTGTTTTAATAAATCATTATATACATAAATATACACACATTTATATACATATCGAGCCTTTGGTGCAATACTGTAGTAATTCAAAAAATTGTGAACTGAGAAAAATGCATTTGAAGTTTTGAGCCATCTTTTTGATAGTATTTTCGTTTACTAAAGTTATTTTTTTTTACAAGTTATTAAATAAAGAGGCATGTTTTGTAATGTTTTCGGTTTGTAAATTTCTTGTCATAAAGGAAATATTTCATTATTGCAAATAAATATTATTGGAAATAACTGGAGGCAATAAAGACATTTGTAGCTGTAGAATCTGAACAGTTCGAGAAAGAACCATAATCTTTTTTCCTTTAGATATATATTTCCCTAAAGATCATTTCTGCATACCCAGCTCAAAAAGTTCAAATTTTGAGTTACTGCGGTATTGCACCAACGGCTCGATATGTATGTGTATAAATATTAAATTATTTTAAAACATTTTCACATTAAATTTTCCAGTAAATCCAAAATGTATTGTGAGAAATTCATAAACGTGATGAAACGAGCGGAAAGCTCATCTAATATTATTAAGGTTTTAGGTTTTTTTTTTATTTTTTTTTTTATACCATTTTGAATATTTTCGACTTTCTATATTTAGTTCTACAACAATGGGTTTTATCTTCACGCTATCATATTCTAATAATAACCTGTTTATAAACAGTCATATACAAATTCATATAAATACAGTTTTATGGGGGTGTGCGCGACTGCATGTGTGCTTACCTACACATACAAATCATTCAAGCTTAACACATGTGCTGCCTATAACTTTCACACCAAAAAAAAAAAAAAACAAAAGTGAAAGCTAAGAAAATTTATTTAAATCATAAAAAAGTTTTTTTTGTGGAAAAAGCAACAAAAATCATTGAAGTGTAATGAAATTCTTATTGAAGTACAGTAAACTAAAAAGGAATTTATTTAAATTTTGTTTTTTTTTTTTTTTGAGAAATAAATAAATGCAATATTTGCTAAAAAAAAAAATTAAATAGAAAACTGTTTATCAGAGTCAGCATGTCCACTTGTAGTTATGTGGGCATAGAAAGCTTAAATGAATCTGCAATTTTTTCATGACACGTTCGATTTTCGCCAAAAAACATTCAAGAATTTTTTTCTTTTTATTTCTAATGAGGAATTATATCATGCGATAAATTAGAAATTTTTGCACGATCTATTTTATTTGCTTTTTTTTTTTTACGCTAGAAAATGTTTGGATCTAAATGGCAGGAATTTTGTAAATTCTTTATGAACACTTGCTGCCGTGTATATACAAATTTTTTGTTGATTTATAAAAGGTTTGATAGAGAAATTTTATGCAAAAAAAAAAAAAAAAAAAAAAAAAGGCATTTTAAAAATCCAAAAAAAAATTTTAATAAATACGGCAGTTAGATTGCAGTAGACTAAACAAATACGGGCATTAAAAATATTTCGCGTTGTAGTCAACTCCTAAAATTAATTTGCAGTCAACAACAACATTGCTGACAGCTGTGCAAATATATATTTTAGTGTTGCCACATTAAAATATTTTACATTTATTAAAATAAAAAGCGAACTAAATATGATAAATAATTAATTCAATGCTTGAAAACTTTTTGTTACTTTATTTAAAATTTTTTACGTTTCTCGTACACTGTTTCTGTAAGAAAATAAAACATATTTAATCTGTAATAATATTACGCTTTTCTCATTACATTGGCAACACTAAGTGTGGTTATGTCGCCTAAATCGGCCCACACATTGCCAATATAATTGTGCAATAATAATGCCAAGGTGGCGCAATATACAATTATATATAAATATATAATTATTGTGCAACTAAATTGTCTTTAGGTTATGCTTACTTTTTATATTCAAAAAAAAGCGTCATATTATATTTGAAAATATTGTGCCACTTATTGCATAATATGTATAAGGCAAAATGGATGGGCCGCTTAAGTTGGCATCAGTTACAACGGTGGTCGTTAATAAATATAGTTTTTAACTACTAAGTTAAGAACCCTCTTGAGAGAACACTTTGAAACAAATTGCAAAATTTGATATGCAAAGATACATATAAACCTTCGTTTATAAGTCTGGTCTAGATTAGCAGATTAATTAACACTCGTTCAATAACCAATAAATGACAAAAAATTCTTCTGTTTGACACATAATATTTTTGAAAAATGTCGTATTTAAACAATTTACTAGGACATTAAGATATGCACAATTTATCCTGTTGCGCATTTTATTCAATTGTAAAACAGAGTTGCAGTAACTTTACAGGCAAGTAGACGGTTTTAACCAAGCGCCAATGAGGTGCGACTTAAGACATCCCCACAAAAAAGTCTAACGGAGTCAAGACTCACTATCTCGATGGTCAGTTCACATCGCCTAACTCGTGAAATGACCATCCGCTCGTTGTCTATGGTCATTTACCTGCAGTTCATGGGTCAGTTCAATTTTGTACGCGTGCAGGCCCAAGTCAAAATTCAGCAGTTGTAATCTACGAAAGGCAGGGTTCTTGTGAGCGATGCGAAATCGACTGCCTCGAATTCTCCTGCACACTCTCGGCACGGGCATCGGCGATATTTTCGGCAGATCTTGCGTTTCATCGACGTACGGCTGTTGGTCGTTTGTGTACTGAACGAGTGGACTAAAATTTAGCCACCACATTGCGAATTGTTCTCTTAGTACGACGATGATTAAGGCGTCTGTAAAATGGGTGAAGAGAGCAATAGGAACAAAACACCCATTTTGATAAAAGAATTTTACTATTTGCTCGTCTTGTTGAATGCCATATTCGTCCATGGTGATTTGACAAAACAGACTGAATAAAGGACAGCTAATTTGACAGATATGATTTGAAGGCGCTACCTTCAGGCTGGATAACAATTCAGTCCACAGCACCCTCGTAAAAGATTTTAAAGTTTAAGAGGTCTCAAGCAATATTTTTTTTTTTTATTTTTTTTATCTGGGACCAGCATTCAGGAGGGAACTTTAGGAAAGGGACAGTTAGAGAAATGATAGGAGGTGAAGCTTTATTAATTATTTTACAGCACTGCTTTTGCACGTTCTTTGTTTATAACAATGTCGAAGCTTCGGTTTAGTAGCCATTTTTTTTTATTATTTTATTTCGCCGGTGCTACCCAATACCGACAAAGGAGGGCATTCTGATGCGATTGTGGATTGCTATCAGCTGAAGCCGTTATTGTTCAGTGACCAATGGCTATGGCTTCGCCACTGAAACCTTCCGACAACAACTGACACACAAAAACACACTAATGCACATCAGAAAAATGCGAGATGTTTTTTTTTCTTTTTTATATAATTTTAGTCTGAAACTGGTTCAAAACCCAGGTCTATTTTGGTTTTTTAGTCAACCATCAGCCATCGCCACCCTGCACATGGTAATGTCTTCCATTCCTTTCTATAACATTGGCTCAAAACGCTTCAGGCATCCACTTCATCATAAATTCGAAATAGAAACTATAAATATAGGACATTTACCAAAAATATTCATACATTTTAGAATGTCACCCACACTATGTGAACATTAAATTCTTTTATAGGGGTTTGTAGAAATTTTAATTTTTAAGCATTTAAATTTCTAAACCAAAAAAATATTTAAGCGTAAGAAAAGTTTGGTCTTCTAAAGGCAACAGCCTTCATGTTAAATTTTTATTATCCTTCCGTGATGTGTTTGTACAGGATGTATTTTTTTTATCTCTTCTTATTTATAATTCTCTCAGTGTATGTGTGTGTGTGAGTGTTAGTCATTATTTGTTTATTCTAGTTTTGCGCATTTTTTTGTCTGTCGCTGGAGGAAAGAGGCAATAAAGCTTAAAGAACGAATGTAAAATTCATTTAAGTTTGTCATTGATGTTGTTGTTATTGTTGTTATTGCAATGAAGTGAAATTCATCATTTCCGCCCAGTTGGAGACAAATGAAAAGTAAGCGAGGGAACCAACAGGCAAAATGATGCTGTTGTTTTTATTTTCTTTTTCTTCGTCTTTTTATTGCGATCAAAAAAAAAAACAGTTTGTTGAATTTTGTGTGCCACATGTTGGATACGATTGAATAGAAATTGACGTATTGCGTGAATTTAAAGGACTAAATTTAGAGATCTTAATGTGTCTGAAATAACAAAAATACGTGGGTGTTTTCACCGGAGGAAATCGGCTGTGGCATTCTCATCAAATTTTACGCATTTTGATAAAGACGATGACGAATAATCATCATCATCATCATCATTGGGGCCAGGAAGCACCGCAACCAAAGAAAATCTATTATGCAAAGCCCCAATCCTAAGGTTCCTAAGGAATCAGTGTTACACAGCTTGTGTTAGGTCGCAAGAATTTCACCCAGCTGGAGAAACCCTTGTCCTGACGAGTGCAGGACAATTGCCAACAACGTGTGCCAGGCTTTCAATGTCACTTTCACAAAATAGACAGACATTGTTCTTGTAGTCACATGAATTCAGACAGCAATGTGTTCATTCATAGTCGGGGATTGCAATCCATTTAAATTTGTTAAGTCACAAGCTGCCTTCTAAGTGTTCGTGGGGGCGGTAGTGAACGTTTCGCAATTTACTCAGTGTTAAGAACAGCGTGAAATAAGGTCAATACGGCACATACCGAATAAAGCTTTGATAGTGAGTGAAAATTATTTGAAATTGAATTGAAAAAGTATCTATAATTTCTTTATCAATGAAAAGGAATTATGTGGGAATATGTTAGCCGAATGGCATGACAGTTCTATTCGCAGAAATGTGGAGTTGTTCAAAAAGCTGGAGAGTCTTTCCCCATCACAATGAAGAATCTGACAAGAATGTGCAAGTCTTTCACCTGGTGTATTAATAGCAGGCTCAAATATTATTTTATTTTATTGTTGTTGTTGATGTTAAGAAAACCAATAATTTGGCTGAAACTCATCCAGCGGAAAAATTTATAAATCAAGTCAGGTAATTGACTTTTTTAATTTTATCTGAAACAAGCTGGTTTCAAACGCAATTACTTTAACGATTTCGTTTTATTTTAAATTACGATTTACACTTCATTTCACGTCACTCGTTCCCCAAATTCCGTCGAGCACAATTTGTTTTGTTTTCAAATTACAAAAAAGTCATTTACTGCAAGACGGAAATAACGTACATGACGGTCTTCAGCCAACTGTTTTTGATGGAACAGCAGTGCACATACCCACACACACCCACACACACCCATACACCCATACACTTATGTACATACATTAAATGCTAATTTATTTATAATATAATTTAATACGTGATTTATTTAAAAGCTTCGCATTTCAGTTTCGAAATCTGTTAAATGGCGAGAAGAACATGTAAACAAAAACGCCAACATTTCCTTTAGGTGAAGGCAAAGCAAATTAAAGTAGAAAGAAAACATAAATAAATAAAATAAAAAATTTAAAAAATAAAGCGAATTTAAACACGAAAATGAATTATGTTTTAGAAATACTAACGCAAATGTTTAACAAGCAAGTTACGAGCAACAATGCAAACAAATGATTAATCAAGAAAATTGCCCTTTAAGCGGCTGAACTAAGCGAAGCCTTAAAAATACCGTCTGTTCATGTTCCTGTTGATTTATGAGTATAATTTTTAGAAATACAAAAGTAATATTTTCCTTTCTACAGAAACGTATACACTTGAGTAGCTGTTGTCCCACATCGCATTTAAATACAACAAATAACTTGTTTAATTTTCTAAATTAAATGAACTAAACTAAAACAAACGAGAAATGTATTTCAGCAATTAATGCAAACAAAATCGTGATGATCTGTAAGGACATGTTAATGGTGATTAAAAGCATTTCATGGCACCATTCCACACCAATGCTGTAGTAAATCAAGGTTACCCAGTATCAACTCAGACATGCACCATCATGCTCAATGCCAGAATAAGCGAAGTCTGTTCACAGAGAAGCGGCATAACAAGGAGTCTCTTACGAGCATTGGAATTATGGTAACCGCCACCCCGCCTAAGATAAATAAGTAATGGAAAAAAATAATATCGGCAGAAAGTTTTCCGATACAAATAGTAATGGACCACACAAAAAAAAATTTAATGCCATTTTTACGATAAAACATTCTCTAAATGATATTTTAAGGCAATAATTTCCAAACGTCTACCATGTAGTCGTGTAAGTTGTGCAAGATTTGCCCGAAGCGGTACCAGAAGATCTTTAAAAAACAAAAATATTCGAAATCATTTTTTTCTTTGACTTCTTTGTGTAGAATTTCGTGTATTTTGAATCTGCGTTCAAAGCCAGTTTCAGACTAAAATTAAAAAAAAAAAAAAAATTTCGAATTTTTCTGATGTGCATTAGTGTGCCTTTGTGTGTCAGTTGTTGTCGGAAGGTTTCAGTGGCGAAGCCATAGTCATTGGTCACTGCTCACTGAACAATAACGGCTTCAGCTGATAGCAATCCACAATCACATCAGAAGGCCCTCCTTCGTCGGCATTGTGTAGCACCGGCGAAGTAAAATAATAAAAAAAATGGCTACTAAACCGAAGCTTCCATACTGCTATAAACGTGGCAAGGCAGAGCGGTAAAATAATTAATTAAGCTTCAACTCCTGAGTGCTAGTCCCATATAAAAAAAAAAAAAGAATGGAAGTCGGCGGCGAAAAAAATTTTGTTCAATGAACATTTTTTCGCTCATTTTGGATCACGCTTTATTTATAGCAGTTTTTAACAAAAAAAAAAAAAAATTTGTGTACAACTTGAAATAATTTCTTCGATTGTGATTTTTCAATGAAAACTCATTTGGAAATTCTTCCAACTCCAGTAGGCTACAATTTTTTTTTTTTTTATAAATCGAAAAGAATTTAATATTTTCCATTTTGTTGTTATTCTACAGATAATTTATTTATTTTCTATTGATTTCCAGCCATCTATTGAAATCTACAAATTCATTTGAAGTGCACAGCAATCGAAATGAAGAATAATGCAACATTTGTTGGCACATTGGCTGTGCAGCAGGAAGAAAAAATTTAAGAAATTCTCTTGTCTGCTTGAACAAATAAGAGAAGAAGAAAAAAAAAATAATAATAACAACAATAATAATACAAATCTGAAATATTGTTCAAATCAAATCAAATTTTTAAATTTTAACTCATCGAAAGAAATTATTATGAAAAGTATCTGGTAGATGCAATAATTCCCAAACATTTTTTTTAAATTTATTTTAGTTTGTAAAACTCATTGTATCAAACAAATTAAACCAATACTACTAACTGAACCACTTGACTGACTGTATGGCAAATCAGTAAAATATCGAGCCATAAGTGCTTAAAACTAAAAAAAAAACTGTTTTAACCTTTGCAGACATAATTTGAAAATTCTGTGAGAGAGGGCGACCGATTAACATTTAAAGATTTTTATAAATAAAATGGAAATCCATCTCAGCTTTTGCACGTCTCTTTTTTTTGTTTTTATGGCAGGGTTGCAGCCAAGGAGATGGTTGATGTCAAGGAGACGTATTCAATTTTGAAGTTTAATTTTTTAGTAACCATTTTAATAAATATTTTACTTCGCTGGTGCTGTCATTGCCTTCGCCACTGAAACCTTCGGACAATTACTGACACAAAGACTTTCTAATGCATATAAAAGCAAAATACAGGATGTTTTTTTTGACTTCGTCTGGAACTGACCTCGACTACTTCAGCCACCGCCACCAGAAATAATTAAGCCATTCGAATGATATCATGGCTCTGACATTTAGTGATCTGGTTGCACTGCCCCGGAATTATGTTTGACATAAAAAATATTTGTTAAGCAAACAAATCCATCGTATGCGCCATAATCGCTTGTTGGAATTTTCACGCTACCTGACTGTTTTTAAAATATTCACTTCAATGTATACAAGGAGTAACGTTATAGTCTTCTATCGAAAATCTATATCCCCAGTTGCACTGGGAGTCATCTCCAATATTCATCTGTATTCCACTTGTCAACAACGGCGGCGTCAACAGCCGAAATGAACATCTCTCTTTCGTCGATATAGATCAGCTTTCGTTTCAAATTTAATTTGGTTTTTACAGAAATTAATAATCCTAAGGAAATGCCCATGAAAGCTGTAACAGAGAGAGGCCAATCTTTTTGGTGTCGTTGTCGATGTAGACAACTGGAATAAGATTGATTGCTTTATGAATGTGAAGAATTATTCCTGATTGTCGGTCGGTGCCATATCGTTTCATTGCTCAACAAAATTCCAAAAAACAAAAAAAAAACAACAACTAATAATTTATTTTGTTTTAAATTATTTTGTTACTTTAAGGATTTTCGTTGGAAAATAGTTGGTAATTTTCATTTGTACACAATTGACTTGTATGTTGCTACAAAGGAATCAGTTCTCATACTTTCTGGCAGCCAGATTATGAAAAAGAATATTTCTTCTAGATTGCATTTTCAGTTGAAAATTATAGAAAAGAAATTTACAATGTTTGTTTTCAATTCTGGATTTTATTTCTCCAGGATAATACTGCAACATAAAATGAATTGTTTTGCATTATTCTTCAAATTGATTTCAAGTAAATTGCCTAAAGGCTGCTTGCTGCAAATATTCTATATTGATTGTATATTGAAAATTCTATATGGTTTTGTGTGTGTAATAAATATCTTTTTATTTTTTAGCATTAAAACAGCAGTTGAGATTGGAATATTTAGGTTTTTTTTTTTGCATTCAATTTATTCTTCACAGTATTTCCGAGTACTTTAATATCAGTTGTATTTTGGCCTTAATTATTTATTTATGGGCATCGTTTAGTTTTAGTTTTTCATTAAATAAATGCATTGTTGCCATTATGGAGTTTTATGTACTTATACAGGGTGCCCCAAAATTAGCCAAGGGGTTTGAATTCTTTATAAATTTTTTTTTTTTTTTATTACGATTTTTTGCTTCAGTATTTTGTCAAGTAGATTTGGGGAATTTAAATTGGAACAGTCAGTACGCAATGGCACAACGTGCCAAAATCGTTGAATTATATTTCAGAGGAAAATCATGATTTTATTCATAATTTAATTATGAGCGACGAAGCCCATTTCCTATAGAATGTGTTCGTTAATAGGCAAAAGGGCTATAGAAAATCCAAAAGTAGTTCAACAGGGAGAATTACACCCAGTGTAAGTGTACCGTTTGGTGCGTGTTTCGGCTAAAAGGATAGTTGGCCCATATTTTTTTTTTTTTTGGAAAATGAACACGGTGTCGCCGTTTCCATCACTGGCCTTAAATATCGGACAATGTAGGAACATTTTGTAACGCAAGCCGTGGAAAACCAGTCGCAAGCATGGTTCCAACAGGATGCAAAGACTGCGAGGGACACACAAAGGATTTTGAACTCAAACCAATTTGATCAGTTTCGGCCACCCTGTACTTAAGTAATAATGTAAGAAGTATTTAATACTTTGAAAGATGAACGGCGGCAAGAAAACTTTATAATTTTAAGAGTCAGTCTGCAGGTCAAGCGGTCCCAGCACGCACTGCGAAGAACACAATGGCTCCCGTACTGAAAACAAAAGCTTTGTCCTTTGCGAATATGTGAAGTATTATGACCTTTACTAGAAACGTAAAAAACAACAAATCTGGCAAGCTTTGTTAATAGTATGTAAACAGTAACGACTATTTTCGTATGCATTTTCCTAAGATCGGACGGATTAAAGAGATGATATTAATGACTTTGCAACTACGTCCCTGTTGACATACGTAGTGGCATAGAAATTACATATTAAACTCAATTAGTGATGGAGATTAAGTGTTCTTTTTTCCCTTATTCTAATCAAAAAAGTAATTTCTTCACAATTTTGTGATAAATTAACAGTGAACTTGAACACGACGGCGAATTTTTATTAATTTGTAAGAACTGTAGTTCGATTAAATTCTATTCTGAATACAGTGCCAGCTCGCTAATCCGAATTATCCAGTAATCCGAATTGAATTTATGACGTATTACATACTCTATAGTTCGCATTGGTTGCAAGCTTGCTAAACCGAATTTTTATTTTTTTTTATTATTATGTATGCTTTTTTTACAACCACCAGGACATCATTGCGATGCAGCGCCTTCTATGATTGATATTGTACATATATAATGTTTATAAGTACATAAGTATGCTTTATGTTTTGTTGCAAATAAAGGGTGGTTAAATTTCAAGGGCCGATGTTGATTTTGAATAAAACACAAACTATTTAGGAAATTATTGTAATTTTATTTTATTATGATATATTGGTATTACTCAATTATGTATGGAACAAAATATCGGCCAAATGGGTGCCGCGACCACGGCAACAGTGGATGATCAATTTTCGAAGAAAATCATCTTCAGTGATGAGGCACATTTTCACCTCAGTGGATTCGTCAATAAACAGAATTGCCGCATTTGGGCGAATGAGAATCCAAGAGTGATTGTCGAAAAACCAATGCACCCACAAAGAGTGACTGTTTGGTGCGGTTTATGGGCTGGCGGCATCATCGGGCCGTATTTTTTCCAAAATGAGGCCGGTCAGGCAGTTACTGTGAATGATGTTCGCTATCGTGAGATGATAACGAACTTTTTATTGCCCGAATTGGAAGATATGGATGTGGACGATATGTGGTTTCAGCAGGACGGTGCCACTTGCCACACAGCTAACGAAACAATGGCTCTTTTGCGCAACAAATTCAATGGCCGTGTTATCTCACGTAATGGCGATGTCAATTGGCCGCCAAGATCATGTGATTTGACACCGTTGGACTTTTTTCTTTGGGGTTATTTGAAAGAAAAGGTGTACGTCGATAAGCCAGCAACAATTCAAGAGCTAAAGGATGAGATAATTCGGCACATTAACGGCATAGAACCTCCATTATGCCTCAGGGTCATCGAAAATTTGGACCATCGGATGGAGGTGTGCCGCCGTGGTCGCGGCGCCCATTTGGCCGATATTTTGTTCCATACATAATTGAGTAATACCAATATATCATAATAAAATAAAATTACAATAATTTCCTAAATAGTTTGTGTTTTATTCAAAATCAACATCGGCCCTTGAAATTTAACCACCCTTTAGTTTAGTTATTGAATTAGTCGCATATTCATTCTCAGAGGATAACATCGCACTATCATTGTTACAACAAGAATTGCCTGATAATGATTGTGTTGAAGAAACAGCAGAATTTCGCACAATAACCAATTTATTTCACCGCAATAATGACGTGCGAATTTCTGAAGATGAAATTCTTAGCTGGATTATTAACTCTGACAATACTTCGTATAAGTAGTTCAGCATCAGACACAGAAAATGTAGAATCAGAGTAGAACACGTTAAAAATCGTGCAGCTGTACAGGCCTTAAATACTTCAATAGATCAGGCAAAGCAACGAGGTATTCAAACCGATTACATATTGCTGCTGAAGGAACTGCACTGAAAGAGCAGCAAAACTACATCACAAATTATGTTAAAAAAATCATAATAATTAAAAAAAAAGCTTTAATTTTTTCATTCTAAATTAAAAAAAAAAAAAAATTTTAAAATAAAATAAATTTGTTTTGAAATCCTGGCTTGTCTAGTATTTGTGAATATAGTGAATTATATTACATAATAACAGCACAGCCAGTAATCCGAATATCTCGTTAATCCGAATCACGGTCTGCAATCATTAATTCGGATTAGCGAGCTGGCACTGTATTCAAAAAGTTTTTCCTAAAAAATATATGGTAACGCTGCGCTGACATTTCCGTAATTTTCTTCCCCCAGTAGAATTTACTTTTTTTTCCTATCAGTATATGCTACTTTATATTTATACTTTTATTGGAATATTACTCATACGTCTCATATAATCATTTTCTAAGTATTGAAATTTATTTGCATACTTTTAGGGCGATGATAAGAATCATAAGCGTATACTTGATATTCGTTTGCCACTAGAGAGCCTTGTTTAATTTTGTTTAGCTGTAAACAAATATGTAGTGCTTTTACTGATGCCATGAAGGTCAAATACAAATACACAGCCAAGAGGTTAAATATGACAAGCAGGTGGGAGCAGTGAGTGAAAGTGTCACTCATCACTCTCTTAGTCAGGGACATTTGAAGAAACATTATTTAAGCTGAATTCTTTTAAAGCAGCCAGCCCTTTATTTATGCAAAACATGATAAGGGTATTAAAGATTAGCACTGCTATTAGAATAGTAATTAGAAGAACATCAGGATACTAATTTCATGTTAACAACTGGATGAGTAGCAATACACCAGCTATAAAATATTTGTAAATATAAACATATATTTTTATTTTCTAAATGGACGACTGTTTTTTATTTAATTTATTATATTTACTCCTTTGCTTTTACCTTTAATACAAAATAACTAACTATCTTAATGGCATTAAAGAACAATTTTGCTACTATCACAATACACCGTGACCGTAAACTTTGCTTGTTCAACCCTGTTGTAACCGAGTTGTTAATCTAATTTAAAATATGAACAGCAAGAAAGATAGCAAGAAAGCAAAAAGAAAAGAAAAAATCGAGCAGTTGGTGCAAATAATTTATGCATTCAACTACAGTCCCAGTTGAATTAAAAACAATAAGTGGAGAGAATTTTAACTTTTAACTGGATTAATGTTTCTTTTTAAATTTTTTTTCTTTCTTCTACGACCAGTAATTAGAAAGCTAACTTTTTTATAACAAGAATTTTATTTAATTTGAAAAACCTCTGCTTTTTTCTTTTTGTATAATAATAAATTTAGTCTACAAAAAGCCAGAGCATATCTTGATAATATTATTATACGGGAAGATTTGTTGGCACTTTATTAATGGCAACAGTAACTGAAAGAGGAATGAATAATTGGCACGAAATTTTTAAGAAAAACTGTTTCTCTTTATGAATTAAATTAATTAATGAGTGAAAAAGTATAAGATTAAAACTAAACAAAGGCATAAAGCTTTTGCGTTTTTAATTGGGGATTTTAGGATCATGTAAATATTAGATTTAGAGTTAATTTGCATACGCTTTGGAGCATCCTCATTATCCATCCACATCTGATGTTGTAACGTAGTTTCCATACACTTTTGGAATTTCAATAATACGAATTGATTAAATATTGAGAGAGATGTATTGGCCTGTCTAAACAAATAAACTGGGTAATTAGTTTTCCGTGCCAAGTTTTGTAATTAAAATTGTGGCTCAGTGGCATTAGAGTATTCCCGCGAGAAATCGTACACAGTATAATCTCAATAAAGTTAAACGAAAACTCCCAAGGCCCATTAACTTTTGCGTATTTTTAATTTTTCTAGGCGTTTTTTTTTTGAATAGAAAAAAAAAATAAATAAAATAATAAACATAATTTTTGTTGTTGTATATATATGTTAAATTTTTATTTATTAACTTAGTTTTCATCACTACACAAAATTATATTTAATTAGTCCAGTACTGGTTAAAAAGTTTCCTGAGCAAAAAATATAAATTTGTTTGGTTTAAAGAAGTCGTCCAGGCTTGTTTGTTTTTTTTTTTTCTATTTACATCCTAATTGTTTTCAAACCATTTTATCACGTTTCAACTGCTTTCGAAAGTCTCATATTAGATTGTGGAACAGCTTCCTCTATAATTGGCCCAACGTTTGAAGTTCCGTAATCATCGTCATCTTCTGAAATTTTATCATTGTTCCAATTGACGATTGTATCAATGGTGATGTCAACATTATTCCCCACCTTTGACAGCAACAATTGTGAAATTTATTCGTCTAATTTATTTAATAAATTTATTTAACGTAAATGTTGTCTTCATTATGGAATTTGTCATTCTCTCACTTTTTTTTCTACACATTTTTGAGGGTGGCGATGGATGGTGACGATGGATGGTAGTCTGCACGTTGCCTACAAAACGAAAAACAGACCTGGGTTCAACTCTAGTTGCAGACTAAAATTATAAAATAAACATCTCGCATTTTTCTGATGTTCTTTAGTGTGTCTTTGTGTGTCAGTTGTTGTCGGAAGGTTTCAGTGGCGAAGGCATAGTCACTGGTCACTGAACAATACCGGCTTCAGCTGATAGCAATGCACAATCGCATCAGAACGCCCTCCTTCTTCGGTATTGTGTAGCACCGGCGAAGTAAAATAATAATAAAAATGGCTACTGAACCGAAGCTTCAGCACTGCTACGAGTATAAACAAAGAACGTGCCAAAGCAGAGCTGCAAAAATAATTAATTAAGCGTCAACTCCTGTCGTTTCTTTAACTATTCCTTTCCTATAGATCCAGCACAATTTTTCGCATTAGTAGAAGTCTTTTCCCCAGTGCTGGTCCCAGATAAAAAAAAAAAAATAGCAGCTCAAAAAAGTTAACTTTTTACAGCAGCACATGAAGCCTGAAATTCGGTTAACTTAGCCGAGCGTTGAACTTAACCGCGAGTTAACTTTTTCTTGATTCTACTGTATTTTTAAATCTTGTTTTGCATACCAATTACGGGAATCTTCTATTTGGTCTGTTTTGCAATTTTTGTTTGTTATTTGACACTCAAAAGTTTGACAGCAAAACCGAGTTTGAGTTTTGAATAATTTTTATTTCCTATTTCACATCAGTGACAGCTGAAACTATGCTTTGAAAAAGAAAATAAAACGCCATGTGGAATTGTTGAAAGTAGAAAGAAAGAAAGTTCATATTTATTGGGCTAAAAAATTTTATTTAAATTATAATAATTCCAGTAAATTTAAGTTATAAAAAATTAATAAATTAAATAAATAAATTAAAATAAATAATAAAATAAATTAAATTAATAAAATAAGTATAAAAAAATGAAATGTTTGATTAAATTATTTAATTATTTTATCAGTTTTTTAATTACTTTTTCTTTCTCTGCTTTCAAATAACTTGGCCTTTGAGACTTCTGTACACAAAAATTTACGTATGTTAAGGGATTTTTAAAACTGACGAAAATATATTTATTTTTCTAAGACTTTCAATTAAATATCTGAATATCTTTACGTTAATGCAACTATACAATTTAATTAATGACACTGATATTTAAAGCAAGAAAATAAATCAACTTTAGCAAACTGCATGACTAGAAAATTATTTACATTTTTTTTTTGGCCTGGGCAACTCAGCAACTTTTCGACTGGCTTTCCATGACAAAATATATTGTGATTAATCATTTGTTTTGCAATTTTTATCAGGTGAAACTGGCGTCTGAGATTTTTGGTGGAATACCAAGCAGTGTTAATATCTGTTCACATATCCAATGGATGGCGATGGTCGAAGTAGTCTGCACGTTGACCACAAAAAGAAAAATTTTCCCGGGTGCAACGCCAGTTTCGGACACTTAAAAACATCTCGCATTTTTTCTGATATGCATTTGTGTGTGACTTTGTGTTAGTTGTTGTCGGAAGGTTTCAGTGGCGAAGCCATAGTCACTGGTCACTGAACACAGCAACGGCTTCAGCTGTATCCAATCCACAGGCACATCAGATCGGCCTCCTTCGTCTTCGTATTGTGTAGCACCGCCGAAGTAAAATAATTACTAAAAATGGCTACTAAAAACGAAGCTTCATAATTTAATACGTCTCCTTGACATCAAAGACGCTACAACACTGCTATAAAAGCAAATAACGTGCAAAAAGCAGCGTTGTAAGACAGTGAAGAAGTTTAACCACCTGTCAACTCTTTTCTCTAGTTCCAGCACAATACAGCACAAGTGTAGGGGTCATCTCCTGTGTGCTGGTCCAAGATAAAAATAATAAAACCCAATTAAAATGATGCCTCCAATGTCAAACATTTTTAATAAAAAGAATTCGGAATTGTTTGTGTTTAATTTACACTACACGGGAAAACAAAAACAACTGCAGCAGATACGACTGACGAAAGACAATTTTTATTTTTATTTAATTTTTTTCATTCCAATTCCCTACGTGCTGCGTGTTTTTCTTTTCCATAGAGTATTATGCACGTCAAGCATACGTACATCACAGCATTTCCTCGGCTAAAACGTTTCAAACTCTCTCTCCAAAAGATATGAAAATAATAAACGATTTTAAGTGACAGCTCTAACTTGACAACCTGTTAGTGAGATTAGTTATTTCCATGATAAATTAATATCTCATACTCGTATAATCAAACGACAGAAAAAAAAAAACAAAAAATAAGTAAAAAATTCCATTAAGCAATAAATTTTGCGAATGAGAGTATTTTCAACAAAATCAATGAAATGACTTAAGATTTATAAAGAACAAGTAACGAAACAGCTTTTCATTAACTATTTGAGTGAAATTTTCTGAATTTTTTTCTTTTCTGTGGCTTATGAAATCTTTCCGATTGCTTAACTAAGAGCTGTTATGCAGGAAATGAACTAAAGCTATTGCTTAATGAGTATTTCCGCAGATTTAAGTGAGCCGAATGAATGAATGAATGAAAGAAAGAATTTCTGTATCTACATTTGCTGCAAATGCAATTGCCTTTGATGTGTGTGTGTGTGTGTGTATGTATGATGACAGTGTTTGAATGTCTATTCAGTAGACATACACGCACATTATGAGGGACACATGGATATGGAATTGTACGGGCTTTATGTTTATTAACATCATTTGCTGCTACTGGCGGCCCATACTCATAGAGTCATTGAAAATATTGCAAAATCCAAGAATATCAAGAATAAAAGAAGGAGAAATAAATTTTAGATGAAAGCAAGTCAAATTCTTAAAACATAATTTTCTCTTACATCAGCACATTTGAGCTATAAACTTTTTTGTGTATGTATCGGCATATCGTTAGCTGAAATGTAAAACTACGTAGGTCAGATTAATTTCGGTCATGAGGTTGCTGCATATAAAATCTGGCAAGAAAGGTCCCAGCATACTTGGTTCCAATATATTACGTGATACCTGTTGTAAAAAAAAAGCGTTCATCTCTTGTAGTGATACAGAGTCTCTACTAGGAATCGAACCTAGAACTCCCAACTAGCCGACTATTCACTAGACTGCCAGTGCAGCCACAACGTATTGGTGTTTTAGTTTTGCTTATTGTTGCAGATCTTGTAGCCTCATAAAATTTAAAAAGCATTGACGGTACGAATATTGGCAAAGTATTTACGCTTTTACCATTGATATAGATTGATGTAGTTGTGTGGACGGCACAACAATTAAGGGATGTTGCAATCTGTTCGGTGGAATGTCAAATATCGCTTTCTTTTCAACAAAAAACGTATTACATTTCTTTACACTTTGCATACTTGCACTTTATTGTTTTACCACTCGGCCTTTTTATAGCACTTTAATGCCCTTTTTGAGATTAGTAATCACTATTAAAACTCCACTAGTTCTTCAATTCGTTTAGTAGTGTTTTCACACGAAGAGTTAAAATCTGTGACCAAATTACAACATTCGATATCGAACGATATCCCTGTACATTTCAATAGAATTTTGTTTGAAATTTCAATGCGAATCGGATGACGTAATTTGGCCCCTGATTTAACATTACAACCACAAACAGCTGTTTCTGCGTTCTTACTATAAATTTAATGAAATGAGTTGTTAGTGCACAGTTAGTGTAATGAAATTTCATTTATTTTCATCTCCCACAACTCGATGAAGTCATTTTCATTATGCTCTACCCAAATAGCTTATTTTTCTTTGGGCTTTTTGTTTTGTTGCTGCTGCGTCCATTTCTTTAAATTACTGCAATGACTTTATTTAGCAATTTTTCCTTTAATTTTTATTTTTTCTATTTCATTGATCGTTATTTAAAGTGCCAGCTGTTTTTAATTTTTTCAAATTGGTAGCACTGCCTTTAGTACTTGAAAATCAAGGTTGTATTTGATTGAATCTACTTAAAACCAATTCACGAAGATTTTAAGTTGGTTTTAAGAAAATATTTACATATGTACTAAATATTATTTTGTAGGTATAAAATTAGTTTCTTGATCCCAAACTTACCGTTCTATTGCCCAAGTTTTTTACACGACAGTTTAATCGTACTGATTTTCCCACCAAGCCGGTAATATTTATGGGCACTGTTGTATCAAATGTGGGACCACCAGTACCTGGCGTAGGTAAATCTTGTAGAAAGTCGGTGAAAAAACGTTTTGAAGCACATTCCAGGGAACCTAAAAGAACACGAAAAATTAAGTGAAAAAAATATTAGAAAGTCCTTTATTAATTTCTAAGGGTTATAAAATGTATAAAATAATTTTCTTAACGTTCATTAAAATTTCAGATCAATTTTGGCTCAATTTATGCGAAAAGTGTGATGGGATGAATAGGAGAAAAAAATAAGGTTTTTATTTTTGAAATTTTTTCATTTATTTAATGTTAAATCTGAAGAATATCTTTGCCTGATAATTATTTATAAAACATTTTACTCTGAAGGTCCTCGCTTCAAATTGGACGCGTATAGAAATTTATATTTTAAATTTAAAATTTACTATAGAAGCTAATGCAACAATAAAGCGATCTATTATGTCAAGATATTCCATCAGTCAAAGCCATCCAACAGTTTGTAAAAGAAAGTTCAGACAAAATATTAAAATGCACAGAAAAAAATATTAAATATTAAAAATATTACTTTTTTATTTTAATTAGAATAATTATTTAAACTACAGGTCCTTTTTATATACATATATATATATATTTATTTTTATTTAAATATTTCGCTTGTCCTTTGTGTAGCTTCTTCAGGAAAATTGGTTTTTTATAATGAAAAAAAAATATTTTTTAAAATTCACAATAAAGGAAAAGTTTTTGTCAATGAAAGTTCAGACATATTCTGCAATTTCAAAATAATTTCATTGAAAAAAACTTTTTCTTCAATGTGAATTTTACAAAATATGTTTTTTTTTTCTTCATTATAAACGAAAACCAATTTTCCTGAAGAAGCTACAAAAGCACAAGCGAAATATCGAAATAAAAATAAATATTATATATATAAAAAGGAGCTGCAGCTTCAATAATTTGTTCAGTTAATAAAAAGTAGAGCTCAAAAAACTAGAAGATTTACTTTTTTATTCTTAATTAACGGTTTTGATTAGAATAATATAATTCCAAGTTTAATCAATTCAATTATATTTTTAATTGGTATTTCGGCTGAATACTTAAATGCTGCTGGCGAGTAATTAGCGTGTTGGTTCTGCAACCAAAAACTTTTTTTCTGAGTTTTCTGTGCTACAGCATACTTCTTCGCCTTCAAAATAATGCGTCAAAAATAACATCAGAGACGGGGCAACTTTGCTTTTATAATTAACACGCAACTGAGGAGTTGTGCAAGAATGAAACTCTATCTCGCTACCATTTTCATTAGCTATCTATTCTCTATCTATCTATCCCTCTCTTTCTCTGTACAGTTTCAGCGCAATGCATTGAATATGTAGGGAATTTATCCTGAGCAAGAGAAAAATATAAATAATTTTTTTTTTTGCTATGAAATACACAAATTTCATACATGCATGTAGTGCAACTACAAATTAATACCGAACAAACTTTCAAAATTGAATTCAAATCGTTTTTTTTTTATTTTACTATTAAAAATTTGGTCGTAATTTTCCAAATATGTAATTAAATTTTTAATTATTATTATTAAAAATTTCATTGAAAATTATTTAATTTTTGCATTAATGTTACAAAATTTTTAATTGAAATTCTGCTTTATTTTTGTTCTGTGTACTGTGTACTGTTTTACCTTCTCAAATGAAGAAACATTTTTTCTTTGTTAGATTATTTTGTAATTTTTAAATTATTTACCCAATGATAATTGAGGACATGTTTGTGTGTGCCCATATTAATTTCCTTGCTCATTGCAAGTACCGAATGACTGGCCAATAGCTTTTTTTTATATCGATTAGAGATTCTGAATCACTGATAAATGTTTCTTTTTAAGAAAAAGTTTGAGGACAATAAATTGTAAATGGAATGATGGAAAGATTTTAATTTTTAAAACAAATCAAATAAAGTCAAATTGCTTTAAGGTAAATTATAAATATTTTTGCTGTAACAAGCGTTCTAAATTTTTATTAATCGCATTCATTTATAATAATCTATTGGGTAATGAAGAGGAGGGCCATGATGGTTTAGTTTGTTATTTTCTTGGTTTTGAAAGCGCATAAAATATGACATCAAGCTAAACAGTTGACAAATGTTTTCCATAAATAATATTTATTAGTTTTCTTATAACTGCCATATTATGGATGTCTTAAAAAATGGGTGAATTTTTTTTTTTGAAAATTTCTTCTTATTTTTCGTTAAGAACTCAGGCAATTGAGTTGCCTACACAAGAAAAATAATATTTAAATTCTTCCAAAGTCTTTGTTCAGTAAATTTCTTTTTTTTCTTTATTAAGAATTTTAATTGATTTTGCTGTTCTCTCAAAATATTGCAAATGGTATAAAATAAAAATAAATAAAAAATAAAATAACTGGTATAAAATGGTCAAATGATAAAACAGAACGTGAAATTTATTCAATTAAATTTTTATTATTTTTTTTTGATTCTTCCATTTTCGTGATAGGTTGAAATCTAAATATTTTTCAAATTGTAATTGAATCTGGGTTCTATATTTTTCTTAGTGGTGGCATTGCTTGTGGTCTTCTTTTTCGAAAGTGTTGGTGGATAGAGGTGGTGAAGTCGGAGTCGGTTATCAATACTTTTCTATTTGTTTTCTACCATCAAAAGGTAAAAGAAATTGTTTGCTGCCACAACTGGTAAATTTTTAAATAAAATGCACAGCTAATCTTGTACATTTTATATTGTTATTGCTGTTGAATGATTTTATTAAAATAGATTTTATATTTCGATAATGCAATTGTTTCAAAGTTGTTCTTTATTTCCATTTGGTTTTGTGGTTTCTTTTTCAACAATAAATTAGATGATGGTTTTTTTTTTTGGTTTTTCCTTAATTATTTCAATCTAGTTTTTGAAATCTTATATCTCATCTTTTGTTATACATATAATTTTATTTTTAATACAATGTCGTTTGGTTTGTAATCAACAAAATATGAAATTAATTCTTTTCTAGAGAAATAAATAAATTTCTATATTCTAATTATATTTAATTTTATTTGCATTCATTAGAAATTTGTTTGTAAATTTTATACTATTATTGAACCCATTCAATCTCCTCAACATATTATGGTATACATAATATGTATAAGGAAAATAAAATACAATACAAAATCCATACAAAATCGAATCTATCAATCGAAGCTATCAAGTCGGTACTGTGCAGTGACCAGTGACTATGGCTTCGCCACTGAAATCTTCCGCCAACAGTTGTTGGCAGAAAGACACACACACAAAAAATATGCAAGATTTTTTTGAGATTTAGTTTAAAACTGGGGTCAAACTAGTAGTCAACGTGCAGACTACTTCAGCCATTTAATTTTTTATTTTATACAATTTAATTTCGAAAAGGAAAATTTAAGTTTTTAATTAAATGTCATTAAAATTATTTTCATTTCTGGATCACACTGCAATTTTGTATTTTCAGCCCAAAGTAATTCATTCAATTGCTGTGGTATATAGACGAAAATAATAATAATAATAATTACTGCCACACGTCAACTGTCTTTATTTCAGTTATTTAAAGAAATTACATTTTACTTTAAACATGAGCACTGGGTGGCATAAATAAGCCTCTAAAAAAGAAAATACATAATCACAGCATTATCTTGTGGATTGTGTGCTCGAGACAGTTGCGGTCTCTTAGCCCCGCGAAATACAACATAGTGGCCAAGACCCACTATGGGCCACTATGATTAACAAAGCACTCGCGTGTTACTGCATCACATGTGATTACTACAACACCTGCCGAAGTCCTTCATAACGTTGCACTATTTTTATCTCCACTGTTGTTGTACAACGTATTAAAATTATATTAAGTTTAGTGTGAAAATCTTTGTTTAATGACGACATTAAATATTTGCTGGCATTTATTTTTTTTTGTAAAGAAAACATGTGAATGTATTGTGTTTTTATTGTGCCAAACTGTTTGCTACCACCAACACCCGATTAAAATATCGCTAAAGTGCATGAGTCATTGCCTGCGCTCTGTGCATGCAACATGAATCAAGGAAAATAATTTTTTATTGCTCGCGTGAAGTCTGCGCTTTTTGTTTTTCAAATGCTTTAGGCACACACTGCCTCCATAACATTTATATTTTTTTTTATTTTCTTCTTGCTATTTTCATTTGGGAAGCATAAATGTTCAACATGCTGGCATATTCTTATACGCTTTTAGTGGCAAAATGATGCCATTGCAACTGCTGTTGTTCTTGTTGTTAAGATAACTTTATCAAATGAATTTTTAATGTTGCATGCGCGGAATTAAACGATTATGTGTTACAACAATGACAAAATAGTAGAAACAACCAACCATAAGTACGAATTTTAAAGAGAGCAAACTTGTTTACCCCAGAGGAAGGAAATGCCTTTCTGTGTGTGTGTGCGTGTGTGCGTGTTAGTATTGGTGTAAAACTCGTAACACCAGCTAACAGATCCTTTACATAATAAATAAAATATTAAAGTAAACTTTGGAGGCCTATGAATATGAATTTTATGACATTGAGACGAACGAACTTTTGAAAGTGTGTACGTGTTGTGTGTGTGTGTGTGTGTGTGTGTATTCTTGCTCTCCTTAACAGTTAATTTTTTTTTTGTTTTTGTTTTTATTTGAATTTCCTTTGTCATTTAATGTGCACATTTTATCGTTTAAGCAAATATGGTGATAATTTAGTGTAATTTAAGCATAAATCCTTAATGGCCAACAACACCCAACTGCCAACCTTTTTTTAATATGCCTAATAGAACTGTTATTGTTGCTGCACAAATTGTTATTTAAAGCTCGTAAATTGCATGACCCAGCTGGTCTTTGCAAGCAGGCGGAAACTTTTATGTGTCAATATGTGTTTTTTTTTTGTTTCAAAAGTTTTTTCTTTCCTTCCTTTATTAAGCAGCAAATGAATGATTTTTTTTTTTTGCAATTAACAACCATAATGATTATGACTTGAAATATTCTTGTGTCATTAAGTTTATTTATGCCATAAAGCCATATTTTTATAATAAATTTTCTTTTATGAATTAATTTTGTTAAATTGCAACATATAAAGTCATATAAATGCGTATAATTGTAATTAACTAGAACAAAATTAGTTTCGTAAAGTTTTTCATAGACATATGGTGTTTATTTTTTTGACAAAAATGTTACATATTTCGTTAGTATTTCTGTGCCATTCTAAAAAATATGTAACATTAAAAAAATATATTTCGTTCTTTTCTAAATATCCTGCACAAATAACTGCTAAAAAAAATGCAACATATTTGACCCTCTACTCTCAAGTCGGGATGATATACTAAACTTTTTTTACATCTTTGTTAAGTACTTTTTTATACAAATAAGAATTATGAAAATCAATATACTCTTTCACTTTGAGTAGACACAGTCTTTTTAAGTGTTAACGAAAACCCACAAGTAGCTTCCACCAACTTTCTGGTCCATATATCTCGACTAGAACAATGGGTTGATCAGTGGAGGGACAATTAAAGTGAACGAACGGAAGTGTGAGCACATTACTTTGACCTTGCGGCAGGACACGTATCCACCTGTTCAAATCAATGGCCAATATATCTCACAACACTCTAAAGTAAAATACCTCGGTATTCACCTTGATCGTCGTTTGACTTGGAAGACCCATATCGGAGCTAAGCTGACACAAATGAAATTGAAGGCAATTCAACTAAACTGGCTGATGGGGAGAAACTCTACTCTACAATATGGTGTTATGGCATACAATTATGGGCTACTGCCTTCCGCACAAATATGTAAAAAATCCAAAGACAACAAAATAAAATCCTCCGTACAATTACAGCGGCCCCCTGGTACATTAAAAATTCTCGACTACACGGGGATATTAATGTTCCGTTGGTAAATACTAAAGAGCTGTTCAAAATGTATTGAAAGTCCGGTATTCTAAAGCACACTAGTTCCAAGCCGTGTATTCCAGTGTAAACATTATCAACAAAACAAGCATAACAAAACATGACTCTCATTGAAACAAAACAAGCACCATTTGAAAAGTTTCTCTCTATAGTTTTGTTTGTGCTTGTGTGTTCAAATGAAGCAGCACATCAAAACAAAAACATACAATGAAATAAAATTACACCATAAGCTTCGAGTACACAAGAACAAACACAAAAAAGCGTAAAAAGCACGTATATAATTTTTTTCATAATTTCTACTTTCTGATTTTCGTGATTTTTCTAAATTTAAGTAATTGTCAATATATATTGAAATGGATGCATTAAATGTAGGTGAAATTATAAATTTTTAAAATTTTTTGCAAAATTTTAAATATTTTTCTTTAAAGAACCTTACAAACGAACCTCAATATGATTTGTGATTTTTTTATTTTATTTGTATACATTCGATTTTTTATGTTCATAAAAAATGCAAAAGTTTCTTTGCAAGTTTGTCTACGAGTTATTCAAACATGTTTTGAATGTTCCAAAATAGTTTTGATCTTCTACTTCAGCGTTGTTTTATTTTCACATTGTTTTGTTGTACTTGTGTTCTCTTCTTCAATATTTTGATCGTGGAACAAAAGAAATATTTTTGGAAGTATGTGTTTTGCAATGAGCAAGTAAGACATGCACACTAATTGCAATTTCATGAAATGCTTGTAAGATATTTTTTGGTGGTGTTTGTGCCACACTTTAGTAAATACCGTATTTTCCAAACTCACCACAACTTATGTTGAAAAACTTGATCTCCACCCGAATCCTCTGGCTAGAAATATCAAAAATTTCTCAGGACACACCAGGCTGAGCAGGAGGGACACTTTAGCACTCTATCGATCTCAACTCACATAAATAATAATCTGAAACCTCTGTAGAAACGCTTATTTTAGCCTGGCGCTGGCTGGGCTGAATTTATTCTTGTTTTATTATTTAAGATTTGATTACTTATTGTTAGTTCAATATACATTGAAGATTCAATAAATGGAAGAATCAGAAAAAAAAAAACTTTGACTAGAGTCCATCAGAATTTTGTTAGATGAAAAAATTGAAAAAAAAACTAGAAAAATTATAATTAACATCAAAATACAAAATATATAAAGAAACATATAACTGTTTTTATTTTTTCATACAGATTAAAAGGTTGATGATACGTTAGTTTGTTTCAGAAATCAACAGTTCAAATTAACGTAACACACATAGCACAAAATGTACTGTAACAAAACAGATTAATTTTATCCAAAATATACTATTTCTTGTTTCATGTCAATCTAGTTTTAAAAATTTTTTTTCAATATCCCGAACCGTTTTTTTTATATATAGTTTTTAGCTTCTCCTGTAAATTTCTGAAAACTGATGTTACGTTATTTTTCATTTTAGGTGACGATATATACATACATACATACATAGTAAGTACATACACACATGCTCGTATAATCATTCTTGTTTGCAATTCATAAGTTACTCGTATTAACGAACAACCAAACAAAAGCTCATAAACACGCAGCATTCGCATTGTAACTGTTTTCATTCGTAATTGTGCCTTCTACGCTCCATGAAAAACTCAAATTAAAAACATTTTCTTATCAACACAACACTGGTTTATGAACCAGAACACACAAAAAAAAAAAAAAAGAAGAAACGAAAAAAAAAAAATGGGAAAATTATTGAGCCGTGTAGCTTTACAACAGTAAACGTTTGCAAAAACGCCTACTGCTATTAAACACTGTCGGCTTCTGTATTTAATAGTGTAGATAATGTCATATGGCGTTAATTACATCTTACTGTAGTTTTAAACAGTAAGAGGGAAATAAAGGAAACATTTTAAGTGGAGCCCTTCTATTTCCAATGTTTGTGAACGAACAGTAGCGTTAGTGTTTCGTTAATACGACAGTGGTAGGGGTGCACAATGTCAGTAAAGTTTAACCACAAGCACATACATACCACCCACATGATGTTTTGTCTATCACAACTTTTAATTTATTGTATTTGTGAGTTGGATGTACATAAGTGAAGTAGTATTAGGTTATTTTTTTTTTATCTTGGACCAGCACTCAGGAGATGACGACACCTACTCATGCGGTGCATTGTGTGGAATGATAGGAGGTGAAGCAGTCGAAGAGTGCATATTTTTCCTTAATTTATTGATTGTTTTTCTAGAGAGCTGGTAGACACTTCACATTATCGAGCGAACTAAATTAACGAGTCACAAATTATCGAGTGTTGACTGCATAACAACACTTTCTAACGAAATTAATTTTTTTTCTATTTAATAATACTTTAGATTTACAATAAAATTATTACAGCTGTAATAAATATTTGTGTAGCATAGAAAAAAATTATGTAGGTTAAAACGGAACAATCGTTTAGTTTTTCTGCAACGAATAAAACCATCAGTTCCTGAACATAGTTTAGCATCAGCAAAATTAAACGGGTGTTGAGGTTCTATATATATATTTCTATAGTTTATAATAAATAGCTGAACAGCAACAACTAGTTCAATAATAGTGTTCTTATAGACTTGCAAATTGCGGTTTAATTTATTACCAAACTCATTCTGTCATGTGCTTCATAAAAAGCGAAATCTAGTAAGAAAATCATTATTTGTCAAATAAGCAATTAATTTTCTAATATCATTGGTTATATTACATTGAAAAACAGTAACTTCCTCATCACGAAGACTAAAAAGAAACCTTTGACGGCCCATATCCTACAGTTTTGCCTATTAACGAACCCATTCAATTGGAAATGGGCTTCGGCGCTCATAATTAAATTATGAGTAAAATTATAATTTTTTTTTTTTGAGAAAAAAAATTTAACGATTTTGGCACGTTGTTCATTTGTGTACAGTTCCATTTAAATTTCTCTAATATTTAAATTCTTCTTTACAAAATACTGAAAGCATTAAAAAAATAAAAAAGTTTTAAGGAGTTCAACCCCCTTCGCTCATTTTGGGACACCCTGTACATTCCCCCACCCATTAAACCAGTTATTACAACATTGACGTATACTTAACCTTTAACTACTGAGGTGAAATATTTTGGCGTATATGCTGTGGTGGTGGTAAATTTTACCCCTTTTTAATTTTTAGAAAATTTTGCCAAAAAAAAAAGCTTATTTTTAATTTTTTGCTTTTAATTGGAATTAGATGACACATTTTTAAATGAATAAAGTAATAAAATAAAAAAATATATCTTCTAGTTAAACAAAACAAGGATTTTATTTCATATTCAATTTTCTTAAAACTAAAAAAAGGAACAAACAGAGGGTAAAATTTACCACCACCACAGTAGTTAAAGGTTAATATTAATTTAATGGCAGAAATATTATTCACACTGTCATAGTCCCAGTTCTGAAAACTAGTGCATACTTTAAGGCAAACGAGAAGGTGTCGTATACTTAATGCGATGTAGAGAATGAATTGCTATTGTACAATAGAAGTATATTCTATAGCAGAGGTAGGCAAACCTATACTATTACGTTTTTCAGTTGTATGTGTTAGATATATTCTCTTTCTGAACAAGAATCGATGTTGCCAGAGTGGAATTGTTTCTCAAATACCGAATTTAAAAGGCAAATTAATTTCGATATGAAAATGGTAAAATGTTCCAAAATTAGTCTTGGTATGCATTGCAGTCTTCAATATTTATTTCGTATGGGCTACTGTTTATGCATAATAAGTATTCAAATTAGTTATCTGTCAAAAGAATTCGACTTTTGGAACACAACTATAAATAAATCAATACAAATATTAAATACAATACAAAAATTAATAACACTAATTATTTAAGCTGTAGGTCTTTTTAATATATGTAATATTTATTTTTCTTCGATATTTCGCTACTCCTTTCTGTAGCTTTTCAGGAAAATTGGTTTTTGTTTATAATGAAAAAATATATTTTTAAAATACACAATATAGAAAAAGTTATTGTCAATGAAAATTCAAAAAAAAAAAACTAGAAGAATTATTAAATATAATTTACAAATGTAGTTTGTGTGTTTATTACATATGTGCATATATCTGCAGAAATATGTCTCCACAACCCCATTAAACTAGCAAGGGGTAGAGCTAGACCTTCCTATATTTTAATTAGTTTTGCTTCAACTTCGTGATTTTGATGCGCAATGTCACGCCACAAGAATTCGTAAGCATTACGATAAAATTTTATATTTATATATATTTTACAGTCATAAAAACGTCAGTTGTAATTAAATAATAGGAATTAAATGTGATTTATATATTTTTAGTGCCTGTTAAGAAATCAAATATTTTTAGTTTGCCATAGAATTATCTGGAAATAAGTTTAGTTCATATTGCCCATTAAACATATTTTCTTGCACTTTGTTTATATAAGAGCACAAAAATTTTTGGTGAGGAAAATTTTTTTTTTTTTTGCAACACTGGTTTTTAGGCAACAAGCGATAACACAGCCGAATTCTTGGAATGCTCAAGCCAAAATGATTAATATTATTTAATTCCCTACAATATGTGTGCTTAACTATGTGTAAATAAGAGAATAACAAAGCGGCCATGGGCGGCATTTAACCCGATTCTGTTATATAGGGAACTGCGTTGCCAGCCATTGTTCTCGATAATTAATTTTTTTTCAGAGCACACAAAATTCCTACTCTTATAACAGCATAACGAATTTTATCTATAAATCAGAAGTATGCGGTATCCTACCGGCAAAGTTCGGCATTGGTTTTGGCCAAACGTTCGTCCCCACCCACGTAACAGTCTTAACTGCCTGGTGGAAAAGTTGACAATTGCGTTCCAAAGATGCCCCAAATAATAACCACAGCGATGATGTTGTTTAAGATCAGGCGGAAACGCACTTCGGCTACAGCTCTCATCTACAATCTCTCTCGATTATGGCCAATAACAAAAGCGTAAACAAATGCCACACATTTGCCAACATGTTGAGTGTAAATTTTAAACTGCAATGGTCATGTGTCAAAGTGAAAACCGAGAAAGAATGTGAAGATAAATCGCCATATAAATTTCTCAGTAACCATGCTACGCAAATAATAACAGTTTACCGTATTGTACTTAATTGCATTTGTCATTTGTTCTACAAAAAATGAAGCAATTTACATAAATAATCGATAAAATTGCCTTCACCTTCAGCATTGAAACTATAATTTATGAATGCATCATTAAAAAGTTATGCAAATTCGTTTTATTCTGTCATTCAATTGACTTACAGTGTTCTACAGCATATATAAATTAATCATAGAATAATATTTTTACGAGAACCACTTTCAATTTATAATTGATGAAATAATTTCACATAATTCATATTAAATATTTTTCTCTAATTTATTCACTTCACTGAATGCTGGCGCACATGTAAGTTACGCTCGTGTAAGTTATTTCCATTACACAAATCATTTACGTGTCATTTAAATTACAAGAGAAATTTTTATACTTTTGTACAATTAATTTACGACCAGGGCATAGTGAAAAAAAAACAAACAAAAAAAAATACTAAAAAGTGATAAAGAAAACCTTTTAATGAATATGTCAAAAGGAATGACTGTAGAAATAAATTTATATGCACTTTTCAGTATGCAATGCGGTAATTAAAACATTAGGAAAAGTATTGCAAAAAGTAACAAAAAGGGCAAAATATGAAGCCATAATCATATATCAGAGTCATTTAGAAATACAAGAGAAAATAAAACTTTTACCGAGAAAAAAAAAAGTAAACCATTTTACGCGGACAAAATGTAATCATGCCATAAATTAAAGCAGCATTTTTAACCATAAAAACAAGCAGAGAAGAAATTGGAAAAATAAAACTTTTATGTACCGTGTACAACGACTTTTAAGTGCCGTATAATTTTAGGATTCAGGTGAATAGTCAAAATTGAGAATGTTTTTTTTTTATTTGAATTTTATTTACAATCTATCAATTAAAGATTTTTTTTTTTTTTTTTTTTTTTTTTACACAATATATATTATTTATTGAATCTTCAAAATCAATTGAACTAACAATAACTATTCAAATCTTAAGAACTAATTGCTAATTATTATTAAGTACAGCCTAGCTGTACAAAATTATTTATTGCTCGTATAGTTTTATTTCCGCGTCTACTACGTTCGGGCTAGGGAAAGAGTATCCCTTCTTTTCAGTCGAATGAACCCTCTTCGCTTAAAATATTTCGGGCTCGTATATTTGGATGATCTTGGAGTTGGACTGTCGGAATATTTAAATCCTTGTGTATGTTAGAATTTTTTATATACCACGGCGCATCTGTTATCATTCTCAGTATTTTGTTTTGACACCTTTGAATTTTTTCTATATTGGAAGCTGAGGCAGTGCCCCATAGCTGGATACCATAGCTCCATATTGGTTTTAAAATTGCTTTGTAGCAAAAGTTTACAGTCCAGTTTTAGCACAGAATTTCGACCAATAAGCCAATTTAGTTGAGTTGCTTTTAATTTGATTTGAGTTAATTTTGCATCGATGTGCTGTTTCCATGTTAGCCGTCTATCAATGTGCATCCCTAGATACTTGACCTCCAAACGTTGAGGTATTAACTGGTTGTTGATCAGAATAGGAGGACATGTATCTCTGCGCAGGGTGAAGGTTATATGTACGCACTTATTCTCATTAACTTTGATTCGCCATTTTTTTAGCCAGCTTTCCAGCTGCGGTGATGACGCGAATTAAAGATAATAAGTAAATTTTATGAAGTCGCTAATATTAACAATTACTGCTGCACTCCTTTGAGAACAACAATATATTCATAAATATAGTAAAGTATACAAAAAAAAAAAATAAAAATTCTATATACTATGTATTTACATAAATATACAATTAGACATTACAAATTTCTACACATATATGAACATACATACATATATGCATATATGTATATACATATATAGTCATTTCCGAAATGGTAAATCTAGTACGTGATTTCTCTTCAGTCTACGAACTTCATTGGTATCATCTAGCAAAGTAATTGCCAATACGTTGCTGTGATTACTTAACCTCTCCAAGTAATTTCTGCTAAAATTCCGAATTTCGTCTTTGACCGTCAAAACTGATAAGTCATCATGAATGGCTTTGTTTGATATATGTTAACCAAGGAGCATTAATGATACAACGCAATGTTTCAGATTGAAACCCTTGTAATATTTCTATATTGGAGTTACTGGCTGTGCCCCAGAGTTGTGTTACCGTAGGTCCAAACTTGTTTTAACAATGGCTTTATATATCATTATTTTACATTGAAGACTAAGTTTTGATCTTTGTCCCAGTAACCAAAAAAGAAGTTTAGTTTTTAAATTCAAATGTTGTCTTTTAGCTTTTATATGCTTTTTCCATGGAAGTCTACGATCAATGTGTAGTCCTAAATATTTGCCAGAGTCATGTTGTGGAATGTGACTGTTATTACGAGAAACATTTGGACAATTTCCGCGACGTAATGTGTAGATTTTTCTGTGTTTACTTTAATTTTCCATTTATGTAACCAACTTCCAATTTCATTGATTTCTTCCTGAAGCAGTATTGAAGCAGCAAGAATTGCAGTGTCATCAGCGTATGTTGCCAGCAAGACATTATTTATAACTGGCATATCCGATGTGAAAATTGTATACAAAATGGGACCTAATACACTACCTTGAGGGACACCAGCTTTAATACTATATATATCCGAATAGTTTCCATTCACGTTAACATAGAAACATCTGTCATCAAGATATGATTTTAGTATGAGATAGAAATGTGTTGGAAGTAATATTTTCAGTTTATATAATAATCCATTATGCCAGACTTTATCAAATACAGCTGAAAAATATTTTTATGTTTTCCAAAGAGTCCCGCATATAATTTACTATACGATGGCATTGTTCGGGGGTGCCATGGTTTCGTCTGAATCCAAATTGGTATTCTGGAATAATACAAAATTTTTCCAGCAAAGGAAACATTATTCTCAGAAAAATTTTTTCAAATATTTTGGAGAATGTGATAAGCAAACTTATTGGGCGATATGATGTTACAACATTTTCAGGCTTCTTCGGCTTATGTATCATTACGACTAGTCAAAATTGAGAATGTTTTTTTTTTTTTTTTTTTTATAATTCAAATATTGTCGTAAGCAAATTCTTTTTTTTAATTTCAAATAAAAATTTCGTATTTTAATTTAAAATTCACTTGACAGAGGGTTTACTGGTGTGAGTATCTCTGACAGCCAAGCTGTGTTAAAGGCACTTGCAGGCCTAGAGCTTAGACACAAATTTATGCTGAAATGCCACTGGAACCTCTTTCGCTTCAGAACCTCAGACTGTTTCTGCCTGATGTTGGAAACCCGAACATAAAGAACACAAGGGCAATGCCGAAGCGTATGACAAAGCAAACATAGTGTTGGTTCGCTAATTTGAATTTATAAAGATGGACCAATGTAAGAGCATAAATACATGGCTCTGTTCAAGGTATCTATTAAATACTTGCATGATCGCTTAAAAGTTGCTGTTCTTCAATAAGGTGCAAGGTGCGTTGACGCCTTGATGTCTCAAAGACGAAAACTCTTTGCAGAGGTAGGCACTGAACACTATTCTTTCAATTGCCATCTTCATAAAATTAGCCTGGTAATTTCTAGTCAGTGCAGGCAGGCACTACTGTAAAGAGGAGGGCTGAGTCTGGCTGGGCTTATTTAATTTTCAATTGCATTTTTTAAAATTTTTCGCTTAAATCTAGTTTATGGTCGGTTAAGCAAATGGGAAGAAAACTAGATAGGGCGGCCGAAGATTCTACAGGGTGGCACAAAAGGAGCTATATGGTTTGAATAGTTTTTTAGACCCATATTTTCTTCTGGTAAATTTCTTAGAATTTTGTGTAGATTTAGATTTTCCTATACGCCAGTTGAAAATTTACCCATCGTAATATACATTGTATTCCATGTGAACATTTGCTTTTAATTATTTAAAATAAAAATTTTTTTTTAAGTCATTATTTTCTTTTTGTTTTAAACTTTATCGATAAATTATTCACACTTCAAGTAAAGTACCTTTACTGAGAAAAAAACTTCATCAAGACTATTGTTATAGCGAGCTAAAAATGTGAGGAAAGCCTTAACAATACACAGATTTATCTAAAATAATTCCTTATGTAGAAAAATTCGTTATAACGAAGTGCGTTATAGGGAAGTTAGACTGTAATATCCACTGCCATTGGGAGTGCTCATATCGCTTAGTGGAAATTGAGGTTAATTTGGGATTCCGATAAATCTATTTATTTTGAAAATAAAAAAAAGTGACGGGCGATTTGTACACATTTTAGAACTTTTATCAAAATTATTAATCTTTATAATTTTACTAGCAAATTCACTTTCAATAACGAACGTACTTGTATTTACGATTCTCTTATAGTGCAGATGACAAGAAGTATTTCTGTTACAAACTTAATATCGATGACAGTATATTTTTCATCTTACGATGTGCACACAAATTGCTCTATAAATTAAATGTAAGAAAGAAACAAAAAAAACAAATTAAATCGAGTACAAACATCTAAAGAATGTTTAACATTAACATTATTGTTGGTTGGTAAAAAAAAAAAACATGCATGGCAAATGGCTAAATATTAAACGTGAATATATACATACATACTTATTCACTGGCTAAAAATTATATATGGTTGGCAGAAATATTTACTGATGATGAATTGAAAAAATGTTTACACTCAAAATAGCAGCGACCTCCGCAACTCTCTACAAGTTCAGCTATGAAGAGTACAGCTTGAAAAATACGGAAATAATGGTTAATTTTACAAGGCGCTATTGCTACCCAGCCATTTTTTTTTATTTTATTTTTTTTTTATTTTTTTATCTTGGACCAGCACTCAGGAGATGACCTTATAATAATATATAAAATAAAATATATCTAAAAAAAACATGTGCAATGAAAATTTTTCTACAAGAGTTACTTATCTTTTGCGCGATAAATTCAATGGCCACCGATAAATATCTCTTAAAAAAATTCATTAACAAAAAATTCTATTTGGTGTTTTTAACATTTTTTAATACCATTTATAATTTTTTTCTGGTAAACAGCATATATTTCAATAAAATATTTTTTACAAAATAAGTGAGATAACAAGGCAGAAATTTGATGTCACTTGTATAGGACACACCAAAGAAAACACTAGTTTTTGTGAATTTTTCAATAAAATATAGATTTTTATTTATATTTTATTTAACCTTAAATATTTAAAATAAAATTTAATAATGCGTGGATCCTCCGTTTTTATGAACAACCTCATAAACCCGATTAAGAATACAGTCATACAGAGATTTAAGATAATCAAGTGAAATAGAACACAATCATGCATCTTTGATTGCATCAACAAGATCTGTTTTGCTTTCGTACTGTTTTCCAGAAGCGTAAACTTTTCGAACTAACGAAACCCCAAACATTTTCTATAATGTTTAGATCCGGAGAGTATGGTGGCCAATTGACTACCATTGCACTTTGCTCCCGAATCTATGACTTCACTACTCTGGCAGTATGAATAGGGGCGTTATCATATTGAAACGTCCATGTAAGGGTTCCAAAGAGGTCACAAGAGGTCCCAAGAGATGATAATGGACTTCTTATAATCACAAATTGCCGATATCAACCTGCACAATGCGTGGTTCCAACAGCATGGTGCCACTTGCTACACAGCCAACGGAACAATGGCTCTTGGGCGAGAGAAATTCAATGGCCATGTTATTTCACGTCATGGCGATGTAAATTTGGCCGTCCAGATCATGTGATTTGACATCGTTGGAATTCTTTGTTTGGCATTATTTAAAGCAAAAAGTCTACGTAAATAAGTCAAGGACAATTCAAAAGCTAAAGGATGAGATAATTCGGCACATTAATGTCATTGCACCTCAATTATGTATGCGAGTCATTGGAAATATCTACCATCGGATAGAGGTACCGTAGCCGCGGCGAGCATTTGGTTGATATTTTGCTTCACGCATAATTGTCATATGTCTATTAAAATAAGATAATTCTCTGAATACTTTTTGTTTGATTTACAATTAACATTAAGCGTTTTGGTTGGACCACGCTTTAGTTGAGGAGCATGCATTGCATACCCAGCGCTCACATCAAAACTGGAAGATAACTTACTAGCTGAAGCTACCTTGCCAGCATTATATGCAACTCTTGGTATACAATAAATGTATCCTTCTACATTTTCACCAACTATACGCAAGCAACGATAAAATAAATAAATAAATAAAGGACAAAAAAAAACTAATATGCGAAAAACTAACAAAAGACCATTTTGCAAATAGAGAGAATAAAGAAGAAAAAAAAAACAACAAGAAAACAAATTTAAATGCTACAAAAACACATTAAAATTTATGAAAGGGCTTATGGAAAAACGAGTTAAAAAAAAAATTGAAAATAGAAATGCAGACGGAAAATGCAAACTAGTCACGCAAACCGACTTTAAAAAGCACAACACGGTGGCAGATGAAATAAAATACGGTGCCTTGGCAAAAAAAAAAAAAAGACTGAAACGAAAGAATAAACTCGAGCATTGAAAATACAAACGGGAATTTATGAATGAAATGCTGAAAAGGTATTTAGAAAAATACATTAAATATTTATTTTTAATTCTTTTTTTTACACTTGTGCTCAAATGCTCGTCTATGCATACAAATATGCTGGTTTAAATGTACAAGTGTGTATGACCTGCGGTCAGACATTGCATATTGTGACAGTGTTTTTAATAAAAAAAAAAATTAACAAAAAGAATAGGGATAAAAAATGTAACACGTATGAATGTATACATGTGTGTGCATGTGTGTGTTAAGTCCAAGCATTTTGTGTACGAGTTGCTAAACACAATGCCTGTGGCAAAGGTTGGCTCGTATGCATTTATTTTTGTATTCAGTATCAGCTTTTAATTTTCGAGGGCTGTCTTTTGAACCAGAAATACATTAAGATTTTATTTGTTTTTTATTTTTTATTATTATTATTATTTTGTATTTTTTTTTTTTGTAGGAGATATAACACTCAGGCACTTATTAAGTGGGCTGGCTAGCAAGCTTATTTTGTGCGTCAACTTCTTTGTGGAAAGTAATGGCGTAGAGAAGCCACAGGTGGTGTCAGAGTAGGTGTCAATTTTTAGGCAAATCTGCTATTGCGCATATTGTTAATTTGTAAAGCTGCCTCGCTAGTGTTATGTGAACGCATTAATTTTAGTTGCTAAAGAAAAGTCAATTTTTTATTATTTTATTTGTCCGAGATTTTTCAACTTTCGACGAAAGAGAACAGATGTGTTTTCAAGATTAACATCCACACCAAAAAGGGAAAAACAATAAATGGCGACTATTATGCCAACTTATTAGACCGATTTAATGAGGATTTAAAAAGAAAACGACCCCATATGCCCTAGAAAATAGTTCTTTTTCATCAAGATAATGCACGAGTGCCTACGTGTGCAGTCTCAATGACAAAACTCTATGAATTGGACAACGAATTGGTACCTCATCCGCCATATTCTCCGGATTTAGCCCCTAGTGACTACGTAATATTTCCAAACCTAAAGCAATGGCTCGGTGGAAAGAGATTTTGCTCCAACCATGAAAACAAATGAATATATTAAGGACCTCGAAAAATCCTATTTTTTTTCAAGGCATACAAAAACTGGAGAGGAGAAACGTTGCACTAAGTGTATTGAGTTAAAAGGAGATTATGTTGAAATATAAATTTTTGTTTTGCAAAAAAAAACTGTGTTTCATTTCATTTCACACGGACTTATTGATCCGCCCTCGTACGTCTCCTTGACATCAGAGGCGAACAACACTGCTATAAGAAAACAAAGAACATGCATAAGCTGAGTTGTAAGATAATGAAGTTTCATCTTCTGTCATTTCTCCTACCATCCCTTCCTCTAGTTCTAGCACAATGCACCGCATATGCAGGGGTCATTTCCTGACTTCTGGTCCAAGAAAAAAAAAAAATTCTAATTTATAGTTTTCCTTTGTCTATGAATTACACCTTGCGTAGTTGTATCGGACTGACTAAACTCTGTGTCACATCAGACAGTTTAACGCCAAGATCTTTAATAAAAACTTCCATTCATCCGTCAATCTATCACATGCACTCTTATTAACCAGGACACCCTCCGGTGTCTACTGTTGTATGGCACAGAACCTAGATTAGTAAAGGTCATATCAAAACATATGTGTATCCTAATATCAGGTGGGACAAAAGTCACACCTGCATGTAAATATATGATTTTCGAAGAATAAAATCTAAAAAAAAATTAATAATAAACAAAAAAGTTATTCATATTTTAACACGCAGGCGTGACTTTTGGCCCACCCTATACAACTAATATGACCAGAATGAATCTCTAACTAATCTTCCCGCATGACTTTAGGTATGAACCACAGGCACTATGAATCCACACCCAGCTACGAAGTATTAACAAGCAGCATATCAGTCGTTAAACCCTCTCCGATGCTAAGAGTAGTGGGGCTGGCTGTCTGACCGTATTACTACAATCACAGGGAAGCTACAACAGTCCATGAGGCATCCTTCCACTTTATTTCTACTTCAATACATTCGATTTTGCATGAATACTAAGTTTTAAAAAAAATTTGTTCTCTTTGGATAACCCATAATTTATCAATCGTTTAATCCTAATCCAATTAACATGTGCCCTTCAGACTTCTTCTTCTTCTTGGTGCTTTTTGAATTATTTTATTTCTTTAAAAAAAATATTAGCTCTTCTTCAATTTCTATTTATTTATTTATTTATGTAAAACCACAAATATACTTAATCCTGTCGTAATGTGCCTATCAGGCACAGACAACATTATGAACCAACAAATTAAATTACGGGGAATTCCCATTCAATTTTTATCATTCAATGTAAACTTACACAGTTTATTAAATTGTTGGCTAATTTTCAAAGAGAAAGTTGTAAAGACGAAACTTTTTCCCACAATGTCTAAAATATATTTATATGTAGAAATCGTGACAATTATTGAAGAGATTGATTTTGAAAAAACTATAAACCCAGATTAAGATTACGAGAGTAAATTTTCGGAGGATGCGGATTTTATTCTATAATACAAGTACTGCTTTGAAGGAAAAAAAATGCAAATAAGAGATATAAATTCCCAAATATAATATGCAATGGGTTTATATGTGCCTCTGCAGCACATTTTGGTTGGATTCATTACAAAGTTTATCTCACTTGATTATGGTTAAAAAAAATCTCCCGTCAAGTGGTGTAAGGAAATGTTTAAAAATTTCGATCGTGGTGCTTCAATGGACTTGTAACAGGTGACGATTTTTGGATATATGCGTATGAGCCGTGTCGGTATTCCAAGACGAGCTTAATCCAACAAAAATTGTTCGTCAAAGAAGTATAGCGATGCCAATGGTGGCCTGTTTTTTCGGCCGATTGGGTTATGTTGCCACCGTTCCGCTGGAGCAATTTAGAACTGTCAATTCTGAGTGGTACATGACCATTTATATGTCCGAAGTCTTCAGAGAAATTCGCCCAGATCGATACATTCTCCCTCATGACAGTGCTCACTTTCACACATCTGTGAAAAAGGTGAATTTTCGATTAGTCAAAATATCGAATTGATGACTCATTCTCCATATCAGTCCTGATTTGGAACCCAATAACTTCTTCGTGTTCCCGTTTATCTAAGGTAAACTGCATGGTCAAGGATTTACAAGCACAAAAGAAGCAGTTGGAAAACCATATTTAGAAGGTGTCTCAAGAGGAATGGAAGACTGCTGTGACAAATAATTAGAACGAAAGCAAACGTGTATTGATCATTAAGGGAAATATGTAAAAAATTAATAAAACCATTTTTATTTTAAAATATTTGATATTCTCGAAATATAAATAGTACCCGTCGTATAATCGAAAAACATGTAAAGATAATGAAGCTGTCCATCCACCACTTGTCCTCTCTACCGCTATCCCTATCCTATAGAAAGTAACACCTATTATTGTTGGAGTATTATAGTACACTTAAAGTAAAAAAAAAAAAGATATCTAGTTTAGTCGTTAAACCATAGTTTTCATTCGGCTCCAGTTAGAAGGAAATATTTCGAATTAATTTTTTTCGCGCTGTTTTTTTTGCGATCTTCAAGCAACATGACAACATGACGAATGCAAATATATCACTGCCATAATTTTGTTTTAGAAATTAACCAAAAGTCCAAAAAGATACGAAGCACAGGAACATTTAAAAATGTCTTTTTAATTCATGAATCTGTGCGTGAACAATACTGTGATTTTGAAATTAATCACAACGCCCAGTATGAATCATTGTCAAAAGTTTAACAACAACAGTCTGTATTGATGTTGTACGAATTACTGTTGTATTTGTCATTGCTCTGTGTCTTTACAACAGATGAGAAAAAAAAAATTGGGTTTTACACACAGTCTTCTGGAATAAATTAAATGCTGTGCCACAAGTGTGCTTGCTTGAGCCTGTGGTACCTACCGCGTGGCAAAATGACTTGGTTGTTGTGAAAAGCTTGATATATTTTATGACAGAATGCTTATGATATGCAAATTTATTTTTTTTTTGCTTTTCACTCGTATAATAATAAATCCTTGCCTTTTTTTATGAATTCTTTTTTTTTTTTGGGTACGTATCACTAGACTGCCAAAAAGTGTTTTATTGCCTATTGCTAAACGATTTTGTCATTTACCGACAACAGGTTACCTACCCTTTCTGCATTAACAACAACGTGCCATAAATACGTGTAGCAAACAAAAGACAAAATAAAAAAAAGAGAGTTAAAAAATGTGAATGTACATGACAAAACAAAAAAATTCAAATTTTTTAGGGAACTTAAAATATAATTTTTTTTTTCCTTTCGATGCACTCAAAGAAAGAATGTGATTTACTTACTGATTCCGAATCTAATAGAATGGAAATGTTTTTAAATTTATGCATTTTTGTTTTTGTAAGTACAATTAATTTTTTCAGCATATTTGGGCTTTCTTAACAGCATCACTCTTGATCATCTTCATGACGAAAATTATCACTTAATTATCGCTAATGGCTTTCCAGAATTGATAATTTAACAGAGTCTTATAAACTGGCTCAAAGATACACTAATGCACATCAGAAATAATGCGAAATGTTTTTATGGATTAGTCTGAAACTGGGTTTCGAACCCAGGTTTTTGGTTTTTTTTTACTTTTGTAGTCAACGTGCTACAACTACTTCAGCTTTGACGGCCCTGTGCACCAGATATGATGCGCAAACCTTCAAAGTTGATGTGATATGGCATCATATGTGTTGCATATGTGCTGTAATTTGACATATACATACATATATTTTACAAAATTTTGTTTGAGCAAAAGAGATTTAAATTTTTAACGGCTTTTCTTAATTTTCACAAAAATCTTACTGTGGACGACACTGAAAAAAAAAATTATTTTTTGAGACAATCAAAAATTTTAACTCGATCTGTCAAATATTGTTCTGTGTGCAAATCCCCAATATAAATTTATGGAATAATGCATACACATATGCAGCCATGCGCTCAAATTTTACATATTTACTTTTTGATTAAAGCTATAACTAACATACTCCTAGCTAAAGGCAAGAAATTTACTTGCCTCTCTCCTCACCATTCTATTCACTAACTATTTGTACACAAACTAATAGAAAATACGGACATTGGAACCGCGTACTAATAAATCACTAAACACTAAGAAAGTACGCATGTTTGTAATTGTGCAATGCAAAGAGGCATTAATAATATTCCAAAAATTAATTTCGCTATTGATTTGTTAATGAATATTTTTTAAATATTTATTTTTATTTTTTTTAAAAGAGCATATTTATGCATGTTTTATTTTTTAGAGCATATTTTAAGCATTTTTCGGAATTGATAAATTATTACTCGAAGTGTTGGACCTTTTAGAATGTGGGTGGCGATGGCCAGTTTTAGTCTAAAATTATAAAAAAGAAAAAAAAAACATCTCGCATTTTTCTGATGTGCATTAGTGTGGCTTTGTGTGGCAGTTGTTGTCGGAAGGTTTCAGTGGCGAAGGCATAGTCACTGGTCACTGAACAATACCGGCTTCAGCTGATAGCAATTCACAATCACATAGGGAACGCCCTCCTTCGTCGATAATGTGTAGCACCGGCGAAGTAAAATAATAATAAAAATGGCTACTGAACCGAAGCTTCAGCACTGCTACGAGTACAAAAACAAAAGAACGTGCAAAAGCAGAGCTGTAAAATAATTAATTTAGCTTCACTTCCTGTCGTTTCTCCTACATGCTTCGCATGTGTAGGGGTCATCGCCTGAGTGCTGGTCTCAGATAAAAAAAAAAAGAAAATATACATTTTTTTTAATATACCTACGTCGTCTTTAATTTCAACTCTGTAAATTCCAGATAAAATTTTTACAGACTTTGCCAAGTCAAACAATTAATTCAATATTCATATATGGAAACTTATTACGAAAGTAGCTAACAAATCTGCTATAAAAAAAGCTGTGAAATATGATATTAAGAATTTATTGTTAACGGAGTACTTAGCACGGAAGGTCATGGGTTCAAACCCTAATTTACTAACCGCATATGTTTGATGACATTGTACTTCAACATATAAAGAAATCGCATATATCTTCTTTAAATATATAATGTATTCTTTTAAGTATACAAATCTTCGATGTGAAATAAATGACAAAAAGGGGTGTCATATAAAAAAAAAAATTTTTAAATCTCTACTCAGTTTGTTTTTCACTCTTTTTTTTTTTTTCTTTTCTTTTCTTTTCATATGCAAAATAAAGTCGATTGAGTACAAAATTTGCATAAACGTTTGAAAGCGGCTGCAATTATCAAAGCTAATGGGTATTTAAATCTTAATTTGTATACGAATAAATTCTGTTTTTATAAATCTACCAGATGGTGTTTGTTTTACAGCTCTCATGCGTACAATTTTTATAAAAATTTTCGTTGGAATTTAGGGCTGAATCAGCATATAAGAACAAAGTTGCCGTAAGTCGGGCTCAGAAAGAGATATTTATTTAACAATTCAGTTTGTTGAAAATCGAAATAAATTCAATAATACCCCGGTTTATTTATTTATTTATTTTTCTATTTGAAAATTGTGCACTTATGGAATTATTTGTTAGACGTTTCATGTTTCCGCTATCGCATTGAAAATTTATGCGATAAATGGTGACTTAAATACGACTTAACTGTATATGTTTATGTAGATAGATTGACACGAAAGTGATTGTAATATAACCAACACTGGATGCTTTTCTTTAGATTTTGTGTGTTTCTCTCTTTTTAGTTTCCTACCTTGTCATTACACTGCTTCGAATTACCTCATGACGAAACTATAGGCTGCTACTCCCGCATTGAAATATGCTTAAATAGTTAAATTTTAATATTTTACAACAACATAAAATTGTTAATTTCTCCAAAAAAAATCGTTCCCATTAAGGTTTTACAATTCAATTATTAAATTTGTACGGTTTGTAAACATTTTGTTTATATTAAAAAAGTACTGCTATTAAAAGTTCTTATTTCTAATTATTAAATTATGGGCATTAGTTTTAATTTCTAATATAACAGTTGATTAGACAACAAAATTAGCAGTTACAACATCAACAAACACCAACATAACTGGTCATTAATTTGGCAACAAAGGAAACCAGGCAACGATACAAGAGAAGTTGAATAAAATAGAACATTAAATTATATCCGAGGGCCGCTAAACTGTTTTTATTTTAAACTTTTTCTTTTTAGGTAATTTGTATTATAGAAATTAATTAGAGTTTCTGATTAACAAATGGCATAGCTGCACGAGACTATATTAGTCCCCCAGCAATGAAAAAAAGAAAAATTTAATTTTATGAAAATAAAGTTATCGTGTTAATGAGTACACTAAAGTACTAGAGTAAAGTTTTTCTAGAGCCTGGTTGATACGACACCAAATCGTCTTTAATTTAATTTATTTCAACAAACAACAAATAAATACTTCTAATCAAAAAAGTATTTTCTTCACAATATTGTGATAAATTAACTGTGAACTTGAAACGACAGGAAAATTTCATTAATACAAAATTATGTTTATAAATGTGTTAAACTTTATAAGGTTTCACTTCTATTTACAATAGTAATGCAAACATAATATGGCGTTCACACTGCCCAAGTTGATCGTCTTGAAGTAAGTTTATAAAACTCTTATACCACTCTTATACTACGTTTATGGTGTTTTTTCTGATGTATTGCCACTTGTATAGCTGATATAAAAATCAAATGTGAATTAAAAAAATGTTTTGAAAAGTTCTAGCGGTGGCTGAAATTGGCTGCACGTCGTCTACAAAAACAAAAAAGTCTTGGGTTCGACTCCAGTTTCAGCCTAAATTAAAAAAAAAAAATGGAAAACTGCTGGGCATACATCCATTGGAATTGATTTTCTGAATCGGGCCCGTTGATTCCCGCCCCTCACCGGCGAAGTAAAATAATTACAAAAAATGCCTACTAAAATAAAACTTCAGAATTGAATACGTTTCCTTGACTTCAGAGGCGTGGCAACACTGCTATAAACAAAAAAATGTGCTAAAGCAGGGTTGTATGGTCCAAGATAATGAAAAAAACTGAGGTTACACATTTCCACATTTTAGGCACACTATCTCAATTTCCGGCACATACGATATTGTTGACGGGTCACATTACCGATAGTGAATCTGTTAGTGAATCGTGGTTTTTACGGGTATATATGAATGAACTAGGCGCACAATATTGAAACCAACCAAAGCCGTGGTCACCGGATACAGAGGACATATCAGCTCATCACTCCGCGCTGTTACAATTCATTGACTTAACTTTGCGTAACTGTCCTTTAACAATTTCCTTCTTAAAATGTATGATACATTTCAAGTTTAGCGTTAAAAAGGCAATGAGTTCTGCTCGTCTAGATCTGTACTGCCCCAAAGAAATTTCCTTAATTTTGTTCATTTTACAAAACATACAATTAATTACTTCCAAGCTTAAGCAAATAAAGTACCAACCATCGTATTACCTAAACTTCCTGTCTGTCTATGATTACAACTACAAACAGTGACAACAATTGCTTCTCCTGCTACAGAAACTTACTTACAATTTCACTTTGAAACCACACAATTGTTCGAATGTCGATTATAATAATGGAAGCAGTTGAATAGATTGAAAGCCATAACAATTTGCTTGGATTTTTAATTGTTATTGTTTGCCCGTATTGGCGCCCGTGTGTTGTTGCTAAACGTAACTAATGTTGCAAGTTTATATTGAAAATTGTATTTAAATTTTAATTAATTTCATAACTTCTGGCCTCTCGCTGTGCGATTATATGTATGGGAATGAATGTTTTCAATTGTCGATATTCATACAGTTAAAAAACAGAATATTTTGATTTACAATCAGAATAAAATTAGAAAGCTTTTAATATCACAATGCACATGATTTCTAATTCTTTTAATACTCGCTGGTTTTTTTTTGTCTTCAAATTGTTATATAAATTAAACAAATTTTACTTTGCATATCGTCACAGAAAACACAAGAAGAATGTTAAATAAACATTTTGAAAAAAATTTAATTCCACAATTATACTGATATTTATCACAAAATTTTGCAATATAAATAAAATAAATTAACAAATTTATATTCGGAACGAAATAAAAATTTTGCGCGGTGACGTATTTGGATCTAAGAAGACATATTATCGTTAAAATCATTTCAATTTACTTATATTCCGTTGAAGACATTACTAGGTCTAAGGGCAGCATAACTGCAAATTAGATTCTTGTAATAGCCAAGTTTTTAGGTTTTACATATAAATTGAATATCATATAATCCATCTGGTGTTGGGATTTTGGTTACTGCTCCTTTTTCAACTAACAACAAATCACTACCACAAAACTATTTTTAAAAATGACTTCCAATATTCTCATCCCTTCATGCTGCTTACCTTCTTGGAATATCATTTATCTTTATAATGGTTGGTTAATTTATTACCTGCATCATCAACAAGTTGCCTGACAGCAACATGCCTGTTAACATTTTTCCCAGAAAGGTAATTTGAAAGATTTAAATAACACGTGTAAATTTTGGCGTATAAAATGTCTATTTCATTTTCACACAAATATAATTTGTGTGTAGTTAATTTGGCCACTCAATTGAATGCTTAAGAGGAAATTCAAATACCAGAAAAACAAAACATAATCAAGTGATGAACAGCAGTATTATTTTCTATTTTTTTTTTATTATACAACTGTGGAATCCAACACAAACGTAACTAGAAATACTTCAAATGTTCTAAGATTTTATTTAAGGGATAAGGCATCGTCTAAGTTTCTATAACAAATTTGTAAGTAAAAATTCATTATATTTATTACAGCTATTTTTTATCTTTGACCTCACTCAGCACTCAGGACATGACCTGACCCCTACGCATGCGATGCATTGTGTTGAAGCTAGCGGAAAAGGATATTTAGAGCAAATGACAGTAGTGAAGCTTTACAATCATACAACTCTGCTTTTGCAATAATTGATATAACAATAATAATCGTAATTCTCAAATATTTTTTGGGATTTCTTGTATAAACATGTGAAATTTCTTAGCTTTTTTACGAATTTAATTAAAGCAGATTTTGATATTAGCACCAAATAAAATGCTGCATATAGACCAGCTAAATCGTATAACAAACATTGATAAATAATCATAATTAAAAAAAGTTATGAAGATACGCTATAAACGTGCCTTTAATAAGCTTGACCTCACCCAGATCTTAAATTTCCCAATTGTCTGCCTTTGATTTGCAAAATATTCATTTAAAATCACTGTTAAATATTATTTCGTAATTTTTCTTGTATTTTTCAATTATATAAGTGGCATAATTTAATAAAAAAAAAAATTAAATTTTTTATTGCCACTATGCCGTGACCATTTTTTTTAATGAAATTTAATACCGGCATTTAGAACCAAACTCGTTACTATTAAAACAGCCACAAGAAACGCCTACAGAATTCTATTTATACATAACGAGAAGCAGATAATCAAATATATTTGTGCATAGTAAGGTAATTTTCACAGTAACTGTCTAAGGCAGCTATCAAATTTCTACTTGCCTTGTACGCCTCGTCAAAGCATTCCATGCGGCATTGCGATAGAGGAGTAAAAGACTTGAACAACAAAAGCGGCTTTATGAACGTTATGATTTGACATCAGTAGTTACTCATTACAAATGCTAATCATACGATAAAGTGTGGCAGGAATTTAACAATGTAGGCGAAAATTATCAAACAATGTAGAGGACGTTGAGGAAAGGATGAAGGACATGATGATTATTATAATGGCAATCAGCAGCAGGATGATTGCACAGCAAACATGACAGCAGAGTGACTGCAAGTGAAAAGGACTTAAATACCTTCAATCATAAAAACACCAATAAAACAATGAAATAATACGAACATTTATTTCATGTCATGTCACAAGAAAGGAATTTCCATTCCCCTTATGACTGTTAAAAATTCCAACATTCAAAATTTTTGGTGGGGGGGGGGGGGGGTAAAATTACAAGTAGCTGTTGTAAGGCTTCTAGTTTTTATAATTAAATTTACACAAAAGTTTGAAATTTGAGTGAAATCATAATGTTGGTGTTTTCATCAAAGGCTTTTCATTAATCCTATTAAATCTGTCGCTACCGTATATTCTTGAAATTTCAAATAGAACATTTTAAAACGTTCTGTGGTCGGTATTTGAATGTACAACAATAGTCTTCAGGCATTTGTCGCAAAGAGAGAAAGACAAGAAAAAAATTACAGCTATTCCCAAAATAAACAGTAGAAGTGCAAATTAATTATTTTTTAAATTTGTGAAACTTCTTACTATTTCAATAAACTTCATATTTAGTTGCTTAGAAGAGTTTGTAAAAGCCCTGAAGATTTATTTTTGTTTAGTCCACTGCTGTTGGTCGGGAAAAAAAATCTAGATGGCTGGTGCAAAGAATGTGCTCGTATTTTTAGTGACACATTTCTCAATTCCTAATTTAACTGCCTGGCCCACGATGTCATTCATACCAATACATTTAAAATAAAAAGAATTTCTAAAATATTGCTTTTATGTTTTTCATGCCCATATTGCTTAACAACTATTTTGTCTGAATATTAAAATATAAATATTTTAAATAAGCATCCTTAAAAAATGTTAAGTCCTTTAAATATGACAAAATATGAAGAAATAGAAAGACATTTTAAACGAGTCAAATAAAGTCGAAATATTTGCAATAAATAAATTGAAGAGTGCAAAGTATTTTCATTATCATACAAGAGTATCTTTAGCATTATTCTTATTATTAAAGACTAAGTTAAAAATATGCCTTTTAAAGCCCTAAGGATGTAAGCTTTTATTTAAATTGTAAATATAAAAAATTAGAATTAAATTATTTTTTGATTAAATTACCTCCATTTTCAAATTCTTCGAAATATAAGAAACACTTTAAATTAATAAAATTTGCTGTATTTTTTGTTAAAGAAATAACAGCGAATTATAAAATTATTATAAAATTTAAAATTTAAAAGAAATTTTTCCTCTTGCCGAAAATTACACTGAGAAATATATAACTTTTTTAATTTTAATTGACGCTTTTAATTAGAATAATATATGCATTTTTTTTATTAAAAACTTAATCAATTCAATTACTTTTTCAATTAAGTTTTGAACTCAATATTTAAATAAATAAATAATAAAATGTCTTCCTATAAAACACACAAAATGACGGCTTATTTTTACTTAAATAGTTATTTGATTGTTTTATTTAGTATATGGAACAATCGTTAGACAAATACAAATTAATACCCAATGAGCAATCGAATTGATTTCAGATATTTTTTTTGATATTAAAAATTTTTTGAAAAATTTAAAATATTTAATTAAATTAATAACACTAATTATTTTAAGCCTAAGGTCTTTTTATATATTTTATATTTATTTCAATATTTCACTACTCCTTTGTGTAGCTTCTTCAGGAAAATTGGTTTTTGTTTTTTAAAAAACAATATTAATATAAAAAAAAGGTAAAAAAACTAGAAAAATTATATTTAATTAAATTTTTAATTTTTATTATTAAAACTTTAATTGAAAATTAATGCAATTAAATCAACAAAAATAATTTTAGTGATACTATAATGTCTTTACAGGTAAAAATCCAAGTAATTTTTTAATTGATATTAAAAAATTTTTAATTAAAATTAAGTTCTATTTTTTTTCCGTGTATGGCAAATTAGTAAATATTTTTTTATTAGAGAAATGACAGTATGTGAATCTTAATTAATTATTTTACAGCTCTGCTTTTTGGACGTTCTTGGTTTATAACAGTGTTGAGCTTCGGTTTCGTAGCCATTTTTATTATTTTACTTCGCCGTTGCTACACAATATAAAATTTTAATCAAATTAATTAACTTTTAATTTAGCAACACTCTTACAAATATAGAAAATATTGAAACCTTATTCTATTTATGCCTTCATCACCTGTAATCTCTATTACTATTCATTTCCTAGAAGTTAACACCTAGTAGTAGGCAATCATTGTCTGAGTGTTCTTTCACATTTAAAAAAAAAATAGAGATTAATACCCAATAAACATTTGAATGGAATTAGAAACGTTTTTCTTTCGTCATTAAAAATTGTTTTGAAACTTTCATAATATTTAGGAACTTGGCCAGGTACGTGAACGGCACTGTGACGTCCTCTGTTTTCTACGGGTCTAGAGTAGCAAAACGGCTACAACTTGTATCGACCCATCTTGGTCGACTGCCCTCTAACATAACCTAACCTTCATATTATTTCATTAAATTTTTAATCATTGAACTAAAATTATTACAAGTGAATGAATATTGAGTTGCGTTTAAGTTTTTAGTTAATTTATAACAATAATGTGAAAACTACTTTGATTTTAGAAGAAAGAAATTTTTCTACAAAATTTTTCTCCAACACCAGTTGAGTAGAACACGTATATACTCCTACATATTTTCTATGCAACTGCACATGTCATCAGTACTTTTTCTGTCAACAGGGAGAGGTCGTTATAAAATCATTAATATCATCTATTTAAACTGTCAAAGAGTTGAAAAAAAATGTATACGAGAAATAACCATTATTATCCACATACTTTATTCTCAAAAGCTCAAAGCTCAGCTTTTAGAACGTGTGTGAACGAACTTAACTTTTATAACTTTTAAGTGTTAAAATTTTTAGTTCTTTAGCCCTCCAACGGATTACAATGTAAAACCACTTGATAGTTATTTTCTTCTTCATTGGAAGGTTAACCATTTTTTTCCTTTATTGTAGTCAAAAGTAATTTTTATATTATTGTGATGACTTCACGACAGAATATTAATTAATTCATTTTGAATTATTATTATTAACAATTCAATTGAAAATTAATTCAATTAATTCAGCAATAATAATTTAGTTGATAGTATTAATTTTTTTAAAGATGAAAATCTAATTAATTTTTTAATTAAAATTTTTCTAATTAAATTTTTAATTAAATTTCATGGTGATATTTTAGTCAAGATGATATTTACGTGAATTATATCTTTGCATCATGGTCTTCATTCCCCTGTTTCGCGTAGGAAGTATTCTGCAAACTGTTGTCATCTAAGTTTTCACAACTTCAGACACATGAATTAATTCCATACAGATTTCATTTTCCTATTCATATTCATAGAGCTTTTGCTTTGTAAATAAATTACTTTCTGAAGCTGTTTTTTCGCCAGCCTTCTGAATTTTAATTTAATTTTGAATCGCCCTTATTTTAAATAAATAAATACCTAAAAGTATAGCACAGCTGTAACATTTCTTTATGAATATATGAAAACCATCTCAATCTCAAAAGCTATTCAATATTTTTTTTTTTTTTTTATAATTTCTATTCAACAATAGCGGTGTCGTTGTCATTTTTAGTAGATAAAGAAATATGTGTTTTACGTGAGTGGATATTTTAATATGTTTTTAAGAAAGTCATCATCCTATTTGAGCATCAGTTTAAATTAAATGATAAACAATAAATTTTTTGCCCATACAATTGAATTAAAATAATTCATGCCCAATAAAAATATATCCTGCACGAAATCCATAATTAAATCCGTGCCATAAGTACCAACACACAGCTTTAATATTTAGAATATATTTAAACTAAAAAAAGAGGAAGTTGAGATCGTATCTAAATTCTGAGCAGGAAAAATGAGAGTAGAAATCATGTCAAGACTCACTCCAATAGGAATGTATGTACGAGTCTGTATGCAAGTCTATGCTCATGTGTTTGACTGTGTGGTGACTTCATTTTGACTATTTCCCAGCCAACCGTATTTATAAATGCGAAAGTGTACAAGATTGCCTGTTGTCTGTTTTAAGAAGGCAGCCCTTTCATCTGATTAAACGTTTATAATACGTGAGCCTTTCTCCGTACTTATAAATAAAAGACGTGGGTGCTTGCGTGCGTGTTTAAACAACAACAATAATAAGTAAAATGAGGGGAGTCTGCTGGTATGTTGAAGTGAGTTGAAACCGCATGCATTAGCACAAGTGTAGGCATAAGTGATTCATGGCAGCGGCAGCAGCTGGATTGTTCATAAGATTAAGTGTTTTTTTTTTTTTTTTGTTTTTGGTGTAGCAAAAAAAAAACATAAAAAAAAAATGGTAAATTATTTGATGTGGTTATGCTGCTTTGTAGTTTTTAATATAACGCACACGAAAATTAATATACATTAAAACGTAACTTGCTTAACTGAAGTACAGTTATTAGCAGTCTGTTCAGAATGAGAGCTCAACGTACCATAAATTTTCTACGAAACCCTGCACAAACAACTTTTCTCGCACATCAACGCCGCATTGTTTGTATTACAAAAAGAAAAAAAAAAGATTAAATAAAAATAAAAAATAAATGAAAAAATATGCACACGATATACACGAACACCTAAATTACAAAAATGTGCTAGCAAGTATATTGATAATTTCAAAAAAACCACACTCTTGCCTGCTTTAGTTAGCGTGTTGGCATCTACAGAAAGTCGGAGGTTCAAATCCTACACCAGTCATCCACATTTCTTTCTATGTGTACCTATGCTAATAAAGCTGCTTGGAATAGTGCCAATACAACTTCAGGTCTAGCCTCTGGTATGTACTACATATAACACGAAGCCATTAACGCTGTATTTTTCAAAGAAAACTACTATTAATTTTCCGTAAACAGTTTTGAGACTTTTAATAGAAGCAATCGAATGGACAAAAGTTATAATGGGCGATTCAAGTAAAGATACTTTTTTCAATAGCCTTTTTTTGACAGATCACGTGTGAGTCGTGTCATGCTGTCATGTTATTTTTGTTTAGTATTGTTTGGCATTTCATAATGAAAAGACTTACGCCTGAACAACGTTAACAAATCGTTCAACTTTATTACGAAAATTCACGTTCTGTGAGGAATGCGTTTCGTGCACTTCGCTCAACTTATGGTCAACATAATCGGGCTACTGACCGTACTATTTGCAACACCACCAACCATTTTGAGACCCAGCATTCATTATTGGATAATGTTCGACCGGTTTGGTGTGGTTTGTGGGCCGGTGGAATCATCGGTCCATATTTCTTTAAAAATGCTGCCGGTGCCAACGTAACCGTCAATGGCGAACGCTATTGTGCCATGATAACCGACTATTTGATGCCTGAAATTTAAGCTCGTGTTCTCGGCGACATTTGGTTTCAGCAAGCACACATCTCATCAATCAATGGATTTATTGAGAGAACATTTCGATGAGCACATAATTTCACGTTGTGGGCCGGTCGATTGGCCACCAAGATCGTGTGATATCACACCGTTACACTTTTTCCTGTGGGGATATGTAAAGTCTAAAGTTTATGCGGACAAACCCGCTTCGATTCAGGCCTTGCAGGAAAACATCACGCGTGTCATTCGCCAGTTACCAGTCGAAATGCTCGAACGAGTCATCGCAAATTGGACTCAACGGATGGACCATCTGCGACGTAGCAACATTTGATAGACATAATCTTCAAAGAATAAATGCCAAAGAATGTTCTTTCAAATGAGAATAGACATTCTCCATTAAATTTGAATTTTCTGTTTTTTTTTCTTTAAAAAAGTAGGGAACCTCGAAATGCATTACAAATTGTAAAGTATTTGCTTTTAGTTAGAGATTTTTTTGTTGTATTCTCCAGCAGTCGGTTTCTTATATATGAGGTATATTAGATCAGATATTCCTTGTGTTGTCGCCAATAGATTTGTGGCATCATAGAAGATGACATCTGCAGACTGTGCTTGAAAGAGGCTAAGACGGCGGCACATATTGTTTGTGAATGTCCAGCTTTGGCTTATGCCACACTAAAAGACACGGGCGTCCTAAACGCGATGGCAGTGCGATGCTTAAACTTAGTCTGGTGCAGATGCTAACGGTAACTAAGGACTCTGGGATGAGGGGTTGGAAGACGACAATTATCACTTGACTGCCAGGAGTCAATATTGTCTAGAACAAACACTGGTATTGGCGATTATCTGAATTTCTGCTGCGGGTGTACCACTTTTTGCATGAACGGGCAATAATTGACTGGCTAAGAGGTCGAAAAGAGAACTGATTTGGTGGTTGTAAACTTCGATGTCCCCCCAAAACACTTTAATAGAAAATATACATGTCAATTTAAAATTTCCAAAATAAAAAAAAAAAGTAGCACAGCAAATTTCAGGCCATTAGCATATGCTAATATTTGTTTTGCCTTAAATATGCAAACAATATACATACATATATATAAAAACAATATTCAGATCTGAGATAAGACAATTTTACTACTTCACATTTATTTTTGGTAAATTTTATATCAAATATTTGCCACAGAAATACTCGCATTGAAGTGCATAATTTTCTATCTCATTATTCGAATTTGCCACGAGTATAAAGAAAGAAATATTAAAATATTGTCTCATTGCTAGAATAGCAACCCTCATTAATATTACATTTAAATATTTGACAATTTATTTGGTTATTCAAATTCATGCAATACATTTTGAATGTTAAAGTACCCACGAGACGTTCGTACATGTATAGGATGGATGCTTCAAACTCCTCTGTTGTTAAGTTCATAACGCACGTGACAAGGTTTGTTAAAGGCGTGCCAACATGTGTCTGCTTTTATATACACGAATATTTATTATTTCAACAATTTGTGCCGCAACCAATTTCCTTTGCCATTGAGTATCATCAAAAAAAAAAAAATTTCATTTGTCATAATACAGGTGGTGGCACTTGTAATAATCCTTATGTCTGCAAAAGGAATCTTTAAAATTAAAGTTAAGGGTTATAGGCTTTTTTGTTATTACGAGTAACAATCAAGCTACCGTAACTTCTTAAGTGCAATTATTTCTTAATTCTTTTTTCTTGTTTTCCTTTTTTTTCTCATGTCTCATGTGCAAAATTTGAATTTGCTTTTAAGGATACTCGAGAACGTATACGATACGAAAATGCAATTGTAGAGGCTAAACATATTCAAGTGTGTGTTTTTTTTTTGTCAACAATTTGTGCCGCAAAACCATTCAGCTTCTACATTAAAAGCCTTTGTTGGCATGTGATTTAACACAGTAAGAATTTTATTGAATAAAAAGAGGAAATTAGAACATTTTTTATGCCAGAACGTTTTAAGTAGGAGAAGAGTAAAATGTTTTATGTTTATGGCTTCAATGGACAATGACAGGTGGTGACAGGCAGAAAATAATTTCGTCAGAAATGTAAATTAAGCATTTTTCTATTTTTTTTTTTATTTATTAAATTAAGAAGATTTTAAATATTCATCTCATGGACTTCAATTTCAATGCCTCTAAACTGTTTTCAATTGTTTAGGCCCATGTAATTTTTATTACTTGACAGTGACGATATTGGCGTCACATGCTGTGATGCATCAGGTTAGGTGGCGGACTCCAATTAGATCAGAGATTAGGTCCACTGTGATACCACAAGTTAAAACACCCATGGTCTAGGCGGGAATCACACACGCATCTCCAGATTGTTTAAACTAATACTCATGCACTAAGCAACAGAGGCACCCGTATGTAGTAAATATTGTGCAATGCTGGCAATATATTTTACAGTATATTGTAATATACATTTTATTGTATAATCGTTTTTCAATGAAACATCGAAAGGATTTTGAATTTTGCCCATATATTGTGCGTCAGTTGTTGTCGAAAGGTTTCAGTGGCGAAGGCATAGTCACTGGTCACTGAGCAATACCGGCTTCAGCTGATAGCAATCCACAATCACATCAGAACGCCCTCCTACGTCGGTATTGTGTAGCACTGGCGAAGTAAAAATAATAATAAAAATGGCTACTAAACTGAAGCTTCAGCACTGCTATAAACAAAGAACGTGTAAAAGGAGAGCTGTAAAATAATTAGTTAAGCTTCACCTCATATCATTCTCCTACTATTCCTTTCCTATAGTTCCAGCGCAATGCATCGCATATGTAGAAGTCATCTCCTAAGTGCTGGTCCCAGATAAAAAAAAAAATTCATTTGAATTTTTGTTAATTTTTTCTCGAAAAAATTTTATTTAAATAACAAAACGACTTTCTTTTTTTTTGACGATTCGAAAACTTTTAAAATCGACAATATAGTCGAAACGCTTTGAATGTGTTTTTGATTATCCCTTTTTAATATACCATGAACAGTGGATACTGCACTAAGATTATGCCACAATTCGCACTGTCTCGCTAAGCCATCCAGATTTTCTGAGTAACTCGAACAGCCACCGATAGTTTATACAACACATCTCAGGTATAGAAGCCAAAGTATATCCTGCGAGCATCAGACATTGCAGTGTGATTGGCATACTGCATTTCTTAAAAATTATGCCTTTTTAATGCCCAACGAATAATGAAAAATGCCGGACGAAATGAATTCATTCGAGTGGGGGTGCTGATGGCTGAAGTTTGTTTGACTAAATAAATGCTTATAGAAATTGATTTATTTTTTTTTCAATTAATTATTAATGAATATGAAATATTATATGAATGTATAGTTGTTTGTTAGCTTATTTTTTTAAAATAAAAAAATTAAAATACGTTATATGTATGTGAGAAAAGTTGAATATTTCCTTCGAGAACGACCGACTCTTAGCGACTCTTGAACCCCTTAAGAATGGTCCCGCTACGCCCTTATGCGAAACAATTCAAGTTTCTGTATATTTTATATGCATATATATATATATATATATATATATATATATGTATATTGTATACTTAAAGAATAAAAAATACAAGTATGTACTGTTTATGGTTTGCGTGTCCATGTCTTTCGTTATGCGTAAAACATTATGCATGCATTGGTAATGTGTTACCCTGCAGATAGTATAACTAGTCCATACCGTGCCTGTATACTGTTGTCCACAGAAGAATAGGATTAGTCCAAGATTATCCCAAATATATGGTGATTCGGCCTGGATCCTTGGATCCTTGGACATATATTGGATTTAATTAATAAAAATTAAATTTGGTGTTTTCCTAATTTTTTTTTTAAAAGAATATTCATTTCTAGCACCACATCACCTTTCATAAGTTTTTTTAACCGTGGTGTTTTAATAAACAAAGGCATGAAAGGTATTTTGGAATCAATTTGGTTAAGATTTGATTTGAAGGAAGGAAAAAAGATAAATTTAAATAGAGTGAAGTGAATAGTGTGAAGCCAAAGGTAAGAGGAACGTATGTTTATGTGGAGGATTTTGCCTTTGATACAAAGAAAAAGAGTTCTCAGTGATTGATCGTCTTCCAACCCTTATTTTTATTGAGGAAACTGGTTTATTTTTTTTTTTAATATTACATTTTTAAGGAACAAGTTTGAGTTTGTTTTTTGTATTGCGAATAAGTTTCGGTAAATAATTCTTATAAATCGTTTAATGGTGAAAACTGTGATTTTAAAAAAATTTTTTTTTTTCTTGCACCAGTGCTCAGGGGCTATCACATACATATGCAATGCATTTGACTGGAACTAGATAGAGAGAGGGATAGGGTAGAGCGTAGATAGGTGGTGAAAGTGGTAGGAAGATAGAGCTTAATTCTTGCACAACTCTGCTGTAGCGTGTTAATTATAAAGCAAAGTTGCGGCGTTTCTGATGTTTTTTTAGACGCATTGTTTTTAAGCTAATGGAGCCATTTCATTTATTATTTTACTTCGCCGACGTTCTATGCTCAAATACCGACGAAGGAGGGTGCTGTAGCACAGAAAACTCAGAAAAACTTTTTTTTCTGATTTGACCTGGCTTTGATTTGATCGATCGTGGGTCTTTCTGGTTGCAGAGCCAACACTCTGACTCCTCGCCATCAGCACCGCCATATTTATATTTAATATACATATGTACATACCATAAATAAATTACAAAAGCAATTCGAAGTGTGTGTTTTAAGAGCAAAAGAAATTTTGTTATATATTTATATACTTGGTTTAGTTTTTCATTCTCTTTATCGTTCAAATTGACTTGAAATCCGTTGGCAATTTTATCGGATATATTTATTTAAAAAAATTTTATATAATTTTTAATAAATTTAAACATTGGTTTATTACTTTAAATCTTTGATATAAGTGATATATTTTTAAAAGAGAAATTTTCTTCGGTAATAACTTGAAATTTTATTTGTATTTAATAAACGTTTAAATTACCTAAAAAAAAAAACACTCGTTATATTGAACGCAGAAAGAGCGGAGTGTATTTGATAAAGTAAATAAATTTAGAAATTTAATATAAACTTTGGGTTTTATTTCTTCTTGGAAACCTACCTTCCCACACAAACCACGTAGTTCAATATTATCTGCAGGGTAATCCCTCACCATGTCCATCACAAATACATACATTTTCATGGCTTTTTTTTTTTTTTTAGAATAAATTTTTTTTTTGTAACGTTTTATTTATATCATACGCTTGCTTTTGTTGTATTTAAAATGTGTCAAAAAGTCACAAATTAATGTCAAATGCCAAAATATGGTCTTTTATAAAACATATTTGTTTTTTTGGGTGTGTAATGTAAATGTCAAACGCATAAACTCAAATGATTATTTTATTTTGCAAATAATTATGTTCAGTTGTTGACTTCTCTATTGTAAGCATACAAATAATACATATATAAGTATATATATAATGTACATATTTATTCCCAGCAAAAAATTAGACATTGCGCTAGTGCAAGAGTATTACTGCCGTACTCATATTCATATAAAAGTTTTTTACGACAAATTTCCAAGTTTTGCAAATAATAAAATTATTTTATCAAAATGGATATTCTATTCGTTCAACGTACCGCGCGAAAAATTATCTTCAGGGATGAGGCCCATTTCTGGAGGAATCGGTACGTGAACAAACAAAATTGTCGAATTTAACCCACATGACATTCAAGAACGGCCAATGCATTCCGAAAAAGTCACTGTTTGGTGTGGATCTGTGAGAACGATGTTGACCAGGCCATCACTGTCCACGAGGGAAGCTTATTTTGGTTGCTCTGGACACCAGTGGCATGTGGTTTAAATAGAATGGCGCAGAGTTTAGGAGATTTCTGTATTAATCAGGTCTTGCAGAGATACTTTGAGGAGAATTAAAAAAAAGAATTTTAAATCTTAATTATAAGATTAATTAAACATTTAATTCGTAGTGTTTGCTCTCTTTTAATTTGAGAATGATTAAATAAAAGCAGGTTAAGCTCCTGTGGCTTTAACTCATCAAACAACAACATTTTTCGTATGATACTTGCTTATAATTATCCTTTATGTAAATTTAAAACAAAAGTGCTCCATTTTAGTTAGTTATGCAAACAACTGAAATAAAAAGTAAAATAAAAATAAAAAAAATTGATATGGAAAAAAAGCACCTCATGATAACTACACGTACACGTAGTGCGAGTCTTAAAAAGGATTTTTCTTTTTCCTATTTTTTTTTTGTTTCCATTGCATTTTTATGCTGTTGATTTCCGGTGGAATAAAAAAGTTTATAGATACTGGCACTACAGCAAGACAAGAATATGGAGCGTTAAAATGCGTCAGTTTTTTTTCTTCTGTCTCTTTTTTAATAAGTGTTTATTTTTCTACAGCTGAGAGGAACTATTCAAAGGAATATTGTAATGTGCATGGCCTTATAGACTGTAAAATATAACTTTTTTTTTTTTATTATTTTTTATTAAGCTTTGTGTAAATCCTTCATATACACATTGTACGTATACAATACACTAGGCATCATAACTACAGCTGCAGCCATCATAATGTTGCTGTGAATTTAAAAATAAAAAAATTTAAAATAAAAATAAAAAATATCCCTTATAAGCACTTTAAGATGCATTAATTTTTATTTTTTTTTTTGTTTGTTTTCTTAAGTTGCTGACAAAGAAAAAGCATTAACAAATTTCATACATAAGAAGAAGCTTAATTTGTTTGATCTCAGATTTTATTTGTGAAATCTGGCACGCAAGTGATTCCTACATATTCAAAATTATTAGAAATAAATTTTTTTAACATTGCTAAACTAAGAGAAGCAAAGTATGTTAATAACCCCACTTATTTCATTCATCTGCATGCCGAAATATTAAGAAAAAAAAAATCATGAAAAAATTAATAAAAGAACAAAAAGACGAGGTATCTAATCCTCGACAGCAAGCTGCACTTTCTCTTATCTGCCCACTTTATGACACTTAAGTATTTTTTTGCATTTTCTTGATATAGAATTGAAATATGAAAAAAGCCAGCAAGTGCCAGAAGAGAACAAATATAAAGAATGTGAAGTTTTTTAAATGTTGAAAACCTCTGAAACCGTCAAAAAAAAAGGGTTAAAAACTAAGCTCACAATTGCCGAATTCGTTGTTAAAGTCAGTCTTAATCGTGCAACATGTTAAAGATTTTAAATTCAAGAAATAAATTTTAAGTTGAAAGTGACTACGATTTGTATATTAAACCAAACCTGAATTAATTAACTCCTCGTCTCTAAATAAATTTTTTCGATTCTTTATTTTTCACATTCTGAAGATTTTATAAAAAAAAAATACTACATAGAAATTTTCAACATTGGTGCTGAAGTCGAAATCATTAATATTTTTCAAGAACACACTGTGAACCAGTTTATTAAATTATGAAACACAGACTGAGTACTAAAACGTTGTAATAATTTTACTTGAACCACCATGTAGAAAACAATGCAATCAATATATGCAACTGTAAGATTCCTAACACATTACTGAACATACATATATACATATATATATACAGATTAAGAGTTTAGTGTTTGTTTTTATTATAAAGTGAAATAAAAAAACGTGTGAAATTTAGATTAACAGTTTTATATTTATTACGTATCATCAGAACGCCCTTCTTCGTCGGTAGTGTGCAGAATCATCGGCGAAGTAAAATAATTACATTAGAATCTCAAAAATAATTAACCGAATAGTTCCAATATTATTTTGTACCGAGTAATTTGAAGAAGCAGTCAAGGTTTGTTTCTTTTTTTTTCCTTTGTGTAATAGGTCTTGATAATTTTCATGCTCACATTGGCAAGGTCTGTCATCTTATTTGCGTCTTTAGTGTTTCCAAATCATTTTATCACGTATTGATGCTTACAACTGCATTCGAAAAACTCACTTTAGATTGTTGAAGATCTTTCTCTATAATTGAGCAGTCGTTTTTTATTTTCTGAAACTTCACAATCATCGTTATCTTCTGAAAAACCATAATTTAATTTTTTCAATTGTCGATTTCTTCAATGCTGATGTAAATATTATTATGCCCCACATTTGACATCAACAATTGAAATTCTCGAAATCTATCGTATATTATTGAGTTTATCATTAAGCCACTTTCTTCCACGCTTTTAGATGTACAGCTCTGAAAAGTTCACTTTTTAGAACGGCACATGAACGCTGAAATTCTATTAACTTACCCGAACAATTAACTTTTACGCTACTTAACTTTTTCTAGATTCTACTGTAATTAAATGGTCGCTGATTTTAATTCTGACCTCTTTATTTTCCTAACAGCTCACATTTATGTTACAGGTAATAAACGTTTTTTTTTTTTACTATTAAAAGTTTTTCTTTTCCTTTTTTTCGGGAAAAATCACACTTTTTTTAAAAGAATAGTTATTATTTTTCAGAACGGACTTTTCCTCAGTATGTAGTAGGATTTTACATATTTTGCATTTACCATGGCTTCCGTATTTTCTTGATAAATTGTGAAAATCATTATGTGAAATCAGTGCCGCTTATTGCACTTATTCTATAGTAAATAGAACAGTAACAAATATTTTAGTGTCATGTGAAAATCGCGATCTTTGTCAAGTGAGTTCTCTCACTAACTTGTTAATAAAATCAAAAGTTGTGCACTAATTTCAAGGAAAAAATCTTATTTCATTCTTAATAGATGTAATTGCATGCTTTGTATTGCATTTTTAATTTTAATGAATTTTTGAGAAAACATTAATTTTTAAGTTTTTTATAAAATTTGTTTTTTTTTTCAACACTGCAATGATATCTCTGAAACTACTGGCTAGATTTATAAACATTCTAAATACAGTTTAAAGATATAGTTTATATATATAGATATAGTAAAGATATAATTGACAAGTTTTGTATTGTATTTTTTAACTGAGTATTAGGATACTCAAGCTTTTGTAACAGTATTTTCATACCAAAAGTTAAAACCTCAAACAGCTGATTTAATAAATTTAATTAAATAAGGTTTTACGGCACAGTTTGTGTATTAAAATTTCTTTTATTTTCTCCCACAACGCGATAAAATAATTTTCATTATGCTCTACTCAATAGCTCCTTTTTCGTTTGGAATTTTTATTGTTGTTGCTGCTGCTTCCATTGTTTTAAATTATTGTAATGACTTTATTTAGCAAATTTTATTTTTATCAGGCCTGTTCTGCAAACCACGTGTTTTGAAATACCGAACCGTTTGTTCTGTAAATCACGCGATTTTACATTTTTCGGCGTGGTTTTAATTTTTCGAAAACACGAGAAAAAAGCTGATATTTTTTATTTGCTTATATTTTTGCACTGTGAATTAAAATATTAGAGGAAATAAAGAATGTAAAAATGCCAGGAGCTACTTTATTATCAATAATTGTTTTAAGAAAGCATCATTTAAAAAAGAGCGTGTTAAAGAACGACATTTTGCGAAGTTGCCAGTGTTTTCATTAATAAAATTTACTTAAATTTTGCATTTACTTATTTATAAATTTGCACAAAAATAATTAATTATTGACCATTACGAGATTTTCTGTACAACAATATATAAAATTTACATGACTTATAAAGAATGTGTTACTTTGGCAACCTCAATAACATGATCGGAAAAATTAACCAGCTGGCTGCTAAAAAGTAAATGTAAACCTCGACATTGCTAAAAAAAGCAAAACAATTATCTACAAAAAAGCAGTGTTCTTACAAATTTGCTCATATTTAAGTTTTTATGTGTAGCAAACCCAATTTTTTTAGAAAAATAAATAGAAAACAAATCACCTGAAATATATTATAGCATTTTTATTAAATTCTAAACGAAATACATAGAAAAAATTAGCAAGTGATTTCAAATCGTCAGTCATTTAGCTGATGATTTCAAACCACGAGGTTTTTAAAATTTTTGTGTGCAGAACACCATTTCCGTGATTCCAAATCACTTTGACAAATAGTGGTTTGCAGAACAGGCTTGTATTTTTTTTATAATTTTTATTTTAGTTCTTTTATTTCATTGAGCGGCCAGCTAATTTCAATTATTTAACTTGGTAGCACTCCCTTTAGTATATGAAACTCAAGGTTGTATTTCATTAAATCAACTTAAAATCAATTCAAAAAAGTTTCAAGATGGTTTAAAGAAAATATTTTTATACGGTCAAACCAAGTTTTAATAGTTGGTTTTAATTTAAAATCAGTGTGAAGAGACGCAGAGCCCATTTTCCATTACTTGGGGAACGAAAATTGTGTTCCCTCATGCTATTAAATGCTATAAAATTTTATTAACATTAACGAAAGAAAAATGTTAAAATTAAATTTAAAATATAATATAATTCATAATTTTTTACCACCATATCGAACATATTTTATTTGAATTTATGGAAATAAAATCATTAGTTTTTTTTTTCAAGAAAATAATTGAATTCTAATAATCTTTCTAAATAAAAGTTTGTTACACAAATCAAGATTTTATTCTGTGAAAGAAAAAACTTTTACGAAAAACCACAATTTTTTCCGCACAAGGAAATTCAGTTTGACATTGGCTTTTAGCTTTCAAAGCTAAGCGGAAATCTTTAAAGAATTCATAATAAGGGTTGCAATATAACAAATGGATTTAAGAAAAAAAAACCTTTAGAAGGAAAATTAATCTGCTTCAAAAATGTTCCCCACGAATTTAAAGATGATTAGGTTTCAGTTATCCAAAAACCAGTCAGACATTAGCATATTAAAATTTACGCATATAATTACGGCAAGAAAAAGTTTTATATAAATAACATAGCAAAGTAGGGATTCCTTACACTGCTACTCTTGTCGGTAATGCGTTTTCACAGATGATTTGCTTAATATGAAATGTACACATTGAAATTAAAAAGGGACTGAAAACTTTCCTGTAATCGTTTCTAATGTTTGTTTTTTTAATTATATACATTTAAAAAAAGGTTTTCAAATCTACAAGGTATATTGTTTGTATTTATTTTTAACTAATTGGAAGTGTTTAGTTTTTTATTTTCTAAGCGGTAAAAAAATTACAATATAAATTTGGGGTATTCGCAAGGCGTGCTATCATATCGTAGAATTCTATTATTGGAGAATTGTTGTTAGTTTACAAAAAAAATTCGAACATTATGAAAATAAATAAGTTTTTATATTTTGACTATTTTTTGCCTTCAGTAGACATAAATGTGCTATTTCAGCTCTAAATTGTAATTTCTAGTTTCTTTGGAATACATTGCATACGTACGGGCCATCGCCTGAACACTGATACAGGAAAAAAGAAAAAAACAGACACAACTTTATTGCACAATTATGATGCACAGTGTAGCTGGGTTTAAATACGTCTATCCCTAAATGGTTAATGTCATTTGTTCACTATAATTTTTTCTTTTTTGTTAACCCATTCACTTTTAGTTCATGTCACAACTGTAAATATACAACGCTTTTGCTGCTTTGGCTTTGGCTTTGGCTATTGTTATGACATGCCTTTTGAATCTTAGTCTATGCTGCAAAAGTATGTCAGACAACAACAGAATATTTTAATGATAAATTTTTTTACAAAACTTTAGCGGAAATCGACATTCCTTTCTGCCTATGCAAAACTATATACGAGTATGTACGTTTGACGCTCAGCTTGTTTGTGTATGTCTTATCTGTCATTGTGAGGGTAGAGATACATATAACATCAAATAGGCAGACGAATAGATGTATGATGGTTTTTTTATGTATTCAGTATCCATAGGATATTTTATTTCAACAGACTATCATTATTATTATTATTATTATTATTTTTCTAATTTCTTTATTAGACTTTGGTGAATTACGAAATTGTTTAGATTGTCGTTTGTACATTTGACATTAAAGGAATGTCTAGCTTTTCAAATGTTTAATCGATAAACATAACAGGGCTTTAGGGGGGCATGGGTCCCTAAATTCTAATATATTAAATGTCATGTTTTTTTTTTATACAGTTGAAAATATTGAGTGAAATGATGGAAATGAATCTAATCTAAAATTGAAATTAAGTGTAATTTAAACGCACAGAACCCGTGTAGTATTTCCCCTCAAAATATTCACATGAAAAATGTTTAAAAATTGTAATGAATTAATTAATCAAGGGATGAAAATGTAAATTTATAACTACCTATTGATATTATAAGTTAATACATATCTCCTTGTATACTGCAAAAAAAAATATTTATATAAAATACTTTCCCTGAAGAAGTTTTACATTGTGAAAACGAAATATTGGAAAAAATCGAATTTAAAACACAAAATAATATAAGATCTCAAGCTCATTTAAATAAACTATAATTCAATAAGAAAAAGTTTGAAAAAAATAAGAACATTAAGAAAAACAAATTTTTTGAAACCATTTACTCTGCAAGAATAAAACGTAGAAGCTGTTACATTATTCTCTAAGTATAAATACATCGACCACAGCACGATACACAACCACGCAACTACAGGGTGTCTGGTGGCAAATTTGTATTTTTAAATTCGATTATTTCAAAAAGTAATAAACGGTGCGGAGGGAGGGTGCTGGCGTTGGCATTATCGATTGTGCGGATTTGTGAGTCACGATGTCGCAGTGGTCGAGCGAGCCACGCACTTTCGCAGTGGCGACATTTTTTAAGAGTAATGATTCTTACGCAAATGCTAGTCGACAATTTTGTTCAAAGTTTGGTATTCGGAGAATAAGTGATGAACCGAGTGTAAATTTAATTCGTTCGTGGGTGCATAGATTGCGTCCAACTGCTTTGGCTATAAATGCCCCACGGCCAGGGCCCAGTCGATCTTCAAGAACTGCCGAAAACATTTAACTGGTTGAAAGCAGTTTACGTGAAAATCCGCTACTTTCACTACGGAGAAGAGCAGCCTCACTGGGGCTTCCAAGAGCGATTATTCATGAAATTTAAAAAAAGGATCTGAAGGTGCTGGATGGCATACGCTTTAAAAAATAAAATCTGCATTTCCATTCTGTCGTTCAATGCACTTAATAAAACTTTGTGTCAATTACTACGTTTTTTATTAAATTTTAATAGAAAATATAAATCTGCCACCAGACAACTTTTAAAAATGTTATTAGCTGCATACGCCACCTGCCGCTACTACTTCGTCCACTCATTTATTTAGAAGACGCCAGCTACAGCCGATAGTTGTTTTTCATGTAGAAAGACATTTTTGACATTTATGTATGTATGAGTAGCGAGCTGAAAGCAGGGTTCAAAATAGAGCTTTAAAAACTGTTTATAATTTGCCATTATTTTATTCCACCTTAAGCTTATATAAAGATGTTGCCGTAACGGTTCTACCTGTTTATGGGCTTTACAAAATACATGTTTTTAAATCGTTACATAATATTGGACACCACACAGTAACGTTTGCTACAAATCAAACTACGTTTAATACGAGAAATAATATGAATCTTCGAATAGCTTTATGCAGATTAGAAACTACTAAGCAGCGTGTGGTGTTCCACATGGGTACCCAGTGAACTTTTTGCTACATACATCTTCGATTTGAGACCAATGACAATGTAAGCAAGACCCATCCAATGTCTGTATACAATTTCTATTTACATTTACACAGCGTTGGCCTAGGCTGTAAGATTTATCCAACACAATATACATTGTAAGCGAATGTTGGATGGGTCCAACACAATATACATTGTAAGCGAATGTTGGATGGGTGATCCAACTATTATGGTGAATTCGGAGTGCAATAAGATGTATCTGAATGCCATTGATCTTGTAATGAATTTTAACTATTGCATAATTAAATTTAAATCAGTAAGATTGTGCTCATACATACATATGTATATAAATTAACACATAAATAAAAATAAAACAGTCACTTACCTTTTTTAATTATTTTTATTTAATAATTTATAACAATATTACCACAAAAAATGCCGCCAACACTTCACTATTAACAACACTTATGAACTTGATACAAATTTTACTTTGGAATAATAATAAAAATGAATAAGAAAGAATAACGGAAAAATTACTTCAGAAAAAAGAACAAAATTCATAATTAAAATGAAATGACAATATGATTACAGCATTACAAAGCCATCCAAATCAGATGGTAATGCGATGCAAAATTTTTATTTGTGTTTGTTTTCATCTTCATTTCTAATAGACATTTAACTTTACAATTGGATGGGAAAAAGACAAATCCGGATCAGATGCGAGTTGTAAGGGCTTAACTATTTTGATCGTGAAACCCCCAAATAAAGAAAATAAATAAAAAACAAAAAAAAAAAAAATGTATATTAACAGAAATTTTCTATGGATATGGTGAAATTGTTAAGATTATTCCTATAAGGAACAGTAGGGGGTAATTGTTGTTCCAGGTATTGTAGAAGCTTCAATTGAAGGTTATAAAGAAAACCCATATCCTCCAATATTAAAATATTAAAATATCATAATTTTAGTTAGTCACATGGCATATAAGAATTTGCCCAGAACACTATACTACTTTTGGTAGAAATGTATCTTGTATCCCTTGACATGACATTTTCACGGCACGTAATACACGTGTTAAATCAGGTCTACCTGTATTGATATCACCCCATCATACTACAACGATGTACTTTCGTCAATGGAAAACTTATCTAAAGCATATAATTTAAATTTCTCATATGTCCAAGTGTCCAAGTTGATGGGCAACATTATAAAAATAAACTACAAGTTAGTCAGGATATTATTCTAAAAGTTCATATTTATAAAAGTCAAGAATATCACAAAATGACATTAACAAAAAAAAAAAAAAAATATACATTATCCGAGAAATAATGATAAAGTAAATACTTATATAAAATGTATACAACATTATGCAATGCAAGGAAAAGTAAAATGTACAAATTTCCAAATATGACATGAACACTTGAAAGCTAAACTATTTATTTGTAGCTGTGAGGGTGTATGTATATGGCCTGCTAAGTAAAAGTGTTTGAAGTTACTGCATACTTTTACTACAAAGACTGTTACAAGGACATTTGTAGATGAGTACGAGTGAGTGTAGCAAAGACATGTGTACAGAAAAAAGAAAACTAAGCATGCAAGTGAACAAGGAGTTTCTGTGCCATACAAATCGTAAATGTTAGTAAAATTGGTTAGAAAATAAACTGTTAATGCAAGCAAAGAACAAAATGAGCAGGGAAGAAATAAAAAAAAAAACATCAGTAATAATAGTAATTATACGAGGGTTGGTAGCAAATACAATACTTGTTAACTTACACATTAAATAGTAACAATAAAAAATTCTTTCCTAAGTAAATGTTATACAAACAAGACATCTTTAATTGATATTAATTGGAAAGCAAAATTACATAGACTCTCTAGTGGCGAATGAATAAATAATACAAATAAAAATAGGATTTCATAAAGGTCAGTGAAATACTTAGCCTGATAAAATAATATAACTACAACAGAAGACGGTATTCTACGTTCCCTATGCAGTTTGTAAATCTTTCCCGCGAATATTTGATTTACTGCAAAATTTCGACAGATCACTTCTATACAAACAAAAAGAAGAATTTCTTATTTTGAAAACAAAAAATAAAAATTAGATCAAAACAAATATACGCCTATTTTCAGGAAAAGCATATTGCTTAAATTTTTTTTTTTGAACCAACAGTCAGGACCCCTACACAATGCGGTGCATTGTGCTGGAACTAGAGGAAAGGGATTGCAGCTGTGATAACGGGAGGTGAAGCTTCACTATCTTACAACACTGCTTTTTGCACGTTATTTGTTTTTAATAGCAGTGTTGTAGCGGGGTCGGATGACACAGACACGTATTAAATATTGCCGCTTTCGTTTTCAAAACGCTAAATAGCTGCTCTGGCAAACCAAAACGCTAGAAATTTTCAAAATGCTAGTGTGTTCTGAAGCAAGCTTGTGGATTTTATTTAAACTACACTTTAAAAAGGAAATAAAATTATGCAAAATTAATATTTATTAGGTTTTTCTTTTATATTTATGATTTTAATTTCAAAATTGTGTTTTTACGGAAAAAAAAAGCGAAAACTAAAAATAATTTCTCATTAAAAAAAAATACAACATTAAAAACTGTCTTTGTTTTGGCAATTATTTGTGTCAATTTTTTTTACTTATTTACTGGCGTTTTAAGCGCATTGCTTGCGAATTATTAATGATCGAAAAATTCCTGCTGTTAGTGATGCAAAATTGGTATGTATGTATATAAATGCATACGTACGCTTGATCTGGTATATACAATGGATTGCAATGAGCCCTCAGTTTTCGTTTATTAATTATTTCTTTTCTTGAATTTATTTTATTTAAACAGATAAGACTTTGCAAGAACGCCATCGGAATTTTTACTGAAAATTTAATTTCGTTTGTTTACATTTTGTCAACATAAAACATATGTTTTCTTTGATTAGTAACAACTTCAAAAATTTGAAAATAGCAAAACGCAAGCATATCGCGTGATTTTCAGAAAATGATTAATGTGTTTAGGGTTTTGAAGTCGCTGCGTATGCCAGAACATTGGCAATATATTTTTAGTAGTAAATCTTAATAGTTTCTTTTTTATTTATTAAACCCAGGAAAAGAAAAACAAGCAAAAGAAATAGTTGGTTCTATTTTTTTTATTATTATTTATTTTTTATTTTATATTATAATTTATTATTTAAATTAACTGCTTCAACTTAGCCTAAAGGGGTCATTGGCGAGCATGTGTTCACATTTAACAATATACTTCGTCCTTTAAATGAGTGCTTAAAAGCAATGAAGGCAGCAAGATTTCTATACGTTTTAGCATGGATTAATGAGTTCCTGTAACATATTTAAAAATTTATTTTGTTGTTCATATGAATTAATCGCCAGAGTTGAATATTTTTTCCATGAGTTCAAGAGTGATAATTTTGTTAACTTTTAAGATGGTATTAAAAATTAATTTAGCTAACGAAGTGCTTAAGAAGTCATGATAATACCAATTCTTAGTGAACGCATTCACTTTTTTGCTGGGTTATAATAAATAATTATAATAAAATATTTAGAATTTTAATCGAAATTAAAATTTTACAAAAGTTTTATAATAATATTAATAAATTTGTTTTGTCGTCTTCAAGTTCACAATTAATTTATCACAATGTTGTGAAGAAATTACATTCCTGATTATAATAAGGGAAAAATTTCGATAAGTTAACTGTGAACTCGAACACGACAAAAATTTTATAAAACTTGTGTAAAATTTTAATTTTGGGTGTAAAAATTGGCAGTATTTATTATTTTAATTCTCTGTGTAGGAAGTAGGAATTTAGTTCTAAAGAAGAAGTGCTGTGGTTGAGCCAATGAACATCTGGAGACAAGAAAAAAATTAAGAAATAATAGAAAATGCACAGTTTTGCTTATTTCTTTATATTTTTTAAAATGAATATATTTTTAGTTATTTCTTTATAATAATAATAATAATAATATAATAATAATGGCTGAATAAGTCTGCACGTTGACTACAAAACCAAAACAGACCTGGATTCAACCGCAGTTTCAGACTAAAATTAAAAAAAAAATCACGCATTTTTCTGATGTTCATTAGTGTGTCTTTGTGTGTCATTTATTGTCGGAAGGTTTCAGTGGCGAAGGCATAGTCACTGGTCACTGAACAATACCGGCTTCAGCTGATCGTAATCCACAATCACATCAGAATGCCCCACTTCGTCGGTATTGTGTAGCACCGGCGAAGTAAAATAATTACTAAAAATGGCTACTAAGCCGAACATTGTTATAAAAAAATAAAAAAAGAAAGTGCAAAAAGCTGATCTGTAAACTAATTAATTAAGCTTCACCTCCTGTCGTTTCTCTAACTATCCCTTTTCTATAGTTCCAGCACAATGCATAGCATGTGTAGGGGTCATCTCCTGGGTGCTGGTCCCCGATAAAAAAGGAATAAATAATAATGAAACTCACTTGCTGAAATAAATATAATAAAATCTATCCATGCACGCTTAATATTTTATATTTAAATAAATACCAGTTACTCTGCCTTTACATGGTAATACCAAGTATTACGAAATTATGAAATTCTCTCCGTATTTACGAGAAGAGAACAAAAGTCTGTTGTAAGTATTTTTCATTTTTACACGTATATTATAAAGGGCGCTTTACATTGTCCCACAAGTCGTACGACATGCCAAATTTTTGATTTTGAAAGAAAATACAGATGAAAATTGGACAGTTGTGTGACTGGCTTGATTTTTTTAAATTTTTCAAAAACCAACGCACACCATTAGATCAGGGATGCATTTTTATGTAAACAAATGTGGGAAAGCCAGGGAGGGAAAACTGCTTTCATAAATCTATACCAAATATAAAATCAAAATGTACATTTTAGCCCACGACAGCACAATTTTATAAAAATATACGTATATTTTCCAAAATACTAAACACTAAAAATTTTGACCACGAAAATAACATATTCGAAAGTTATAAAAATATTTTTCGAGGTTATTAAAAAAAAAATTCAAATTGCACAAGAACTTTATCCCTGGGGAAAACAAGCAAACAGCTGTAGTTAAATTAAATGGAAACGTTTTCATCTTACTTGATTTTATCCATACCAATGGTGTAAACGCCAGAAAACAACCATCCGATTTTTACTCTCTTTTTTTGACATACGGATGGAATTTCATTTTATTTTCTCTCACATTTTACGTACGACAAATCTTATCGTTTAAAGCTGCCTTAAGTATAATAATAGCAACGATATCAAACATCTGAGTAATTAGCTGATGGTTATATTTTTGCAATATTTACAAAAACAACATGAAAATTTTCTGCGTTGATTTTGGTTGTTTTTGTAATTATTGTATAGAAATGTTAACACCTTCAATAAATATCATAAAAGCTGCGAGTGGTTAATTTAAAATACAGCTCTGTTGTGATGAGAATATATAAGTTTTTAAAATGGTTTAGAAAATAAACATTTACCGACCGCCTGTCAAATTTTGTATCCGTATGCTCTACTACTCGATACATTTTGCTTTTACATGATAAAATTTTGTAGTTTCTCCAGCATATTTTGACATGATGTCGTAATACTTTGTAATACCATGTAACGACACCATTATTTCTACGATACTTGCATTCATATAATTATTCCTGATTCTTCACATTTTAACAAAATTTTTTTTGAAATATCGTTTCGAAACGAATTTGGCACGAGGTTTGTTGTTCAAATTTCGGTGTATTTTAAGAAATTCTCAGAAATTCTAAGATACAACATTTGAAAATGGTATCTGAAAATGCCGAGTTTAAAGAGAAATACGATGCGAAATTGTTAAAGCAGAAGCTACAACGTCTTCGTGGGTGCCTGTAGAAAAGAGGACATTAAATTTTTTATTTTGTATTGTATTTTAGGAATAGGTGTAGCATTTGACAACTAGGAAAAAATAACTTTTTTTGATAGTGTATTTTCAAGCTGTACGTACTCAATTGACTGTTGTCTTAGTACTAAAGCGAAGACATTTCCTCCGTCCATTGCAGCATCTTGAAATCTTTGCTGGCTCTGCGGAATATGTGCATCAAAAGAGCACATATTTTCACCATCACTGCAATATTGTTTCAAATCTTGACAAATGCTTATAGTAACGATTTCATTATTTTTTTATTATTATTATTATTTATTATTATTATTTAGTTATTTTTTATTATTAAAAACCTGCCTGAGATTCTAATTTAAAATAAAAATTAAGAATAGCAGTTGTTTTGAAATCTTTCCTAAATGACTTTCAGCACTGACTACGAGTTTCACAAGCAAAAGAACTGCATTAGAAATAGAATACACATATCCGTTCGTACATGCATGTAAACACTTAAAACAGACAAATAAATAACAACCCTTGTCTATATATATGTATACACACACACTCTCATATAAACTCCTTAAAATAGATTTGTGTATTTCAATATTTGGGGAAATTGCTATCACCAGATGTTGTTGTTAGCTTCAAGAGGAACATGGTAAATAATCCTCAAGAGAGGAGTAGGAACAAGAAAAACTTAATATCTGCAACAGTTGTAAGTTGTATAGTGCAGTGTTATGACGAACAGTTTGTGTTAAATATATTGCTTTACAAATAAATTTCGTTCATATAGCTGTGTTGGGAATTTGATAGAAATTGCAGTTTGTGTAGCGTTGCTTTTTATCAAATGCACTACGGAAACCATTTAATGTACTGTTGCCCTGTTGATTTAGTCAAACCATTAAATTTTTGAAAATGTCATGTTTACTTTACATTTCTGTAACTTTGTTTTTATTTCTCTTTTTTTACATTCCACATTATTGAAGTTTTCATTTTGGTAATAAATATGGAATTCGTTACTTACGAACAATTCTAAAATTAATTCTATATATCGGTGGTTTAAAAAGCTTTTACGTAAGTTTGTAGTCAGTCGCGGTGTTTTGCATTCCATTTTAACGTAACTCTACAATTACACGATATCAAAGATTTTAAATTAAAAAAAAAAAAAAAGTTAATTGTAATAAAAAAAATCGAAAAAAAATTTTCATAGTTTTGAACAGAAATAGAGCAGGTTGTGTTCGTATTTTGACATTTTTTAGATTTTGGATTACACTCCAAAAATCTAAAGTTATCGTTGAAATATCATTTTTTCTGTACATAGTGAACTTAAAAATATTTTGATAGTTGATAGGACAGGAATAGTGTAGGAGGGTGTGTTCATATTTTAACATTTTTAGATTTTCGATTGCACTCCAAAAATCTAAAGTGATCGATGAAATACCATTTTTTTCTGTACAATTTTTGCACCGATTTTGAAGGTTTAAACAGTATTCAATAGAGGATTAGCTGGGCTTGATTGGTATTTTTAGATAATTTTAGACTGAGCAACGTTTACTATATAAAGGGTGGTTAAATTTCAAGGGCCGATGTTGATTTTGAATAAAACACAAACTATTTAGGAAATTATTGTAATTGTATTTTATTATGATATATTGGTATTACTCAATTATGTATGGAACAAAATATCGGCCAAATGGGCGCCGCGACCACGGCAACAGTGGATGATCAATTTTCGAAGAAAATCATCTTCAGTGATGAGGCACATTTTCACCTCAGTGGATTCGTCAATAAACAGAATTGCCGCATTTGGGCGAATGAGAATCCAAGAGTGATTGTCGAAAAACCAATGCACCCACAAAGAGTGACTGTTTGGTGCGGTTTATGGGCTGGCGGCATCATCGGGCCGTATTTTTTCCAAAATGAGGCCGGTCAGGCAGTTACTGTGAATGGTGTTCGCTATCGTGAGATGATAACGAACTTTTTATGGCCCGAATTGGAAGATATGGATGTGGACGATATGTGGTTTCAGCAGGACGGTGCCACTTGCCACACAGCTAACGAAACAATGACTCTTTTGCGCAACAAATTCAATGGCCGTGTTATCTCACGTAATGGCGATGTCAATTGGCCGCCAAGATCATGTGATTTGACACCGTTGGACTTTTTTCTTTGGGGTTATTTGAAAGAAAAGGTGTACGTCGATAAGCCAGCAACAATTCAAGAGCTAAAGGATGAGATAATTCGGCACATTAACGGCATAGAACCTCCATTATGCCTCAGGGTCATCGAAAATTTGGACCATCGGATGGAGGTGTGCCGCCGTGGTCGCGGCGCCTATTTGACCGATATTTTGTTCCATACATAATTGAGTAATACCAATATATCATAATAAAATAAAATTACAATAATTTCCTAAATAGTTTGTGTTTTATTCAAAATCAACATCGGCCCTTGAAATTTAACCACCCTTTATATAGAGTAAAACCTCGGTTGTCAGGCCTGTTGCTCGTCTTGTTTTATAACTTATTTTACTCCTGCTCCCTTTTTATATCTCTATCAACCGTCTTTTATCTCTATTATCCGTGCAACAAACATAATTTTCTTTTTTTCTAATCCAATCATGACTTGCATGCGATTTCCATTTTTTGTCTTCTTATTTGCCGTTCTATTTTTACAAATCCCATTTGATGGTGTAACTATTGATTTTTTTTTTTTTTTTTTTTTTTTTTTTTAATACATTTGTGTTTATTTCCTGGATCTTCAAAATAAAATTATAACTAAAAGAAAGTTTCGTTATTTTTCCTAGCCAATGATAGACCAAAAAAAAAAAATGTCGCACGGTTGAATCTATTGGTGTTTACGTCTCACGTATTCGGCTGAGAGCAAGTGTGTCCTCTTTAGTTTAGGATGTTACGTGCTAGTGGATTAGGATGTAACTCAAGCTTCTATACATAAGTTCTCACATGTTTCGAAAACAAAGTTTTTACCAACGGGATCTTTGTGGATGCGCGAACTTTTCACATGCCAGGGGGCGGCTGTAATTATGCAGAGAATTTTATTTTGCCGCCTTTGAATTTTTTTCAAAATTTTTGCTGAGGCAGTAACCCATAACTGAATACCGTAGCACCATATTGGTTTTACAATCGAGTTATAGAGAAGAAGTTTGCAGTCTAAACTGAGTCTGGAGCTTCTGCCTGTAAGACAATTTAGTAGAGCTACTTTCAATTTCATTTAAGTGCACTTAGCTTCTATATGTATCTTTCATGTTAGACGACGGTCCAAGATATTTCACCTCGGAACGTTGCGGTATACGTTGGCTATTTATCTGAAAGGGTGGACATGTGTCCCTACGCAGCGTAATCGTAATGTGCACCCATTTTTTTTTCCATTCACCTTAATCCTTTTTTGCTTCAGCCATATTTCCAACTGTCTTATGTACTGCTGTAGTAAACTAGATGCTGTGTGAGACTTTTCGTGGATACTTAAAAAGCCTGTATCATCTGCGAATGTTGATGTGTGAATATTACTGTTCAAAGGCACATCAGAGGTATATATTAAATAAAAGGTAGAGCCCAATATGTTACCCTGGGGGACTCCAGACTCAATTTGATGTGGCTCGCTTTGAAAACTACCTTCTTTTTCTAGCTGTTTGTGAGTATTTTCGGCTAAGTTTTGTTTTATTTCTGATTTTAATTATCAAAACGTATAAGACAAATTATTTCTAATAAAGACAAAATCCCCTTATTGTATGACTAAAAATAAATAAATAAATAAATAAAAAAATACACCGATTAAATTGGTGTTGGAACTTCTGCAAGAGGGGCCCCTGATTTCTACTGAAAATGGCTGGTCTAGAGAGGAAAACTCAATAAAAGCCGCAATGCATGGTGCCATTCGTACCGTGCCTTTGGGTAGAATTACACTGCTTTAGTGTGTCTTCTAACGGTGACCGCCAGATACTGGCCGCCGTCAGTTTGTAATTGGCTATTTTATGTAAGTGCCACGCTAAATGAATGGAAGAAATTAATTCTAGAGATAATATTTTTGAAAAAATATAAAAAATGTATCATATATATTGCCCTGCACTCGGCAGACAGACGTTTCTCCACCTGGGTAGATTTGGTGAGCTACACACACACAACCTGCGCTTGGATTCTTTAGAAGCCTTAAGATGGGCGTGTAATATAAGGGGGATTTGCACAGTAGATCTTCTAAGGATAATAATAAGAAGATAATTTAATAAGTTGTCTAAGGTGCTTAACTAAAGAAGTTTGCCAAAACAAATCTATACCACAATAAACAAAAGATTGCTGGAGCTAAAAACAAATCATATTAAACGGAAGTTGGTTTCTAAACCTCGATAATTAGGATTTATGCAGCATGCCTGTAGGTATGTGCCACCCGTAGCCTAAACTATTTTCTAGTGGCCTTTTCTTAGAGTACTGGCTAAAGAAGCAAATTATGAAATGTTTATTTTTTTTTTTTTTTAATGTCGGCAATTATCAATATCGAATATATGAATTATTATACCATTTTGTACTTTCATTGCACTAACCTTATGCCTGCTGGGCTTAACAAATAACAAATTTCGCTGCAATTTTAAAAAGCCAAACCTCATTGTTCTACATTTTATGTAAATTAAAATATGTATCTACTTAAATGCAAAAAGTGTATATGTATGTGTATGTGCTTATTTGACACTTCAAAGGATTCTGCACATCTTCCAAATACCACTACAATTTTTCTAAGTAATCAGCCTCAATTTTTTTTTGTACTAAATATGCCATCCATGATTATTTTTTCCCCTTTACTTTTTATTACCATTCATTATTTATGCTTTCATTAGGGCCACGACATGCTAAGAAGATTCATTAATTAGAAACAACTTTTATTTAAATTACAAATATTTTACTAATTTTTCATTTCTTCTTTCAGCACAGACAAACAAACAACACTTCCGTAAAGAAACCGAGTCTGAGAGTTGGTGCAACGGTGAGTGTAAAAGTTGCTAAATAAACTTTATTACAATTATTTATGAGCCTTATGCCAACATTGTATTAAAAGGACAGGGAAAAGAAACATTATCTATTATTACTTTTGCAAAAAAAATAAAATTAAATGCAAAAATAAATCAGCAGCAATATTTTTATAAGTGATTGCAATAATGAAGAAAGCGACATACATTAGTTTATGATTGTTGACAATTTGTTTGGTACATATTTACTGTTCTCATTCTAAATGAATGGAAGAAAGTAAAACTAGCAGATAGATTGTTAAAAAATTATTAAAATATGAAAAAAATTAGCTCGAAAGCAAGAAAAATAGAATAAAAAGGCAAAAGTATCGAAAGGCTTTTAAATAGACGAGGGTTACCTTTTAATGCGTTGAAAAAAAAAACTAAATAGTTATACACGGTGGGCCAAAAGTAATCACCCCGGGGCATAAGTAATCACCCCATGTCTTTTTGCTGTAATTTTATTTAATAAAAACCTTTGGTTCTGCATGTATGTTCATTAACTCTGGCGGCGGTCACTTAGCCCATCTCATAAGCAGTGCCAAAATTTGTCTTAAAAAAAATTACAGCAAAAGAACATCGGGTGATTACTTATGCCCCGGGTGATTATTTTTCGCCCACCCTGTATTACCCTGCTTTCACAGTTTCACGCATAAGCAGGCCGAAGTCTTTTAAATTTTCTTTCTTTAAACTTTGCGTTGTGTTCACTTGAATGTATGAATTTTTTTAATTGATAAAACTTAAATAAGTGAACTTTTATGAAATTAAATACAGTGAAATCTATCCTAAGGGACATCACCCATAACTGGATACCTCCCATTACCGGACAAACTTTATAGAACTGATATTTTCATCAGTTTTTCAGTACAAAATGTATTCCCAATAACCGGACGCGTACACAAAATTTTAGAAAATTGTGCTCAAAAGGCCCTATCATAAGCGGACAGAAGCTTTAATTTTAAAAATTAATTCGTTTTTGAATTTTGTACAATCCATTTGACAAACAGCCAAACACATATTTCTCCCATGTGTGGCAAGCCGCTTTGAAATTTATGATTCCCCTGTTAACACAGACACAAGTGTTGAGGTTATCATAGAATTTAGAAATTATTGGCTTAGCTCGTATTGTCAGCTTTACAGCCACGAAATGCTACACAAAAAAAGAAAAGAATAAATTCAAATTAAAAATACACTTCCATAAATATGTCCTTGTAATGAAGCATTAACCCTATTTTTTTTTTTGCCATATTTCCTGATCGTTCACTCGTATTAAAGCGTGCGCTCGTGCCAACTCAGTTGAGTATTGTACGAACTTGGGCACAGACGTGTTTTGTTTTTCTGCGTTGCGTTGCTTATATATAGATACGTGTGTCGCCTCTGAGACGAAGTTTACCAATAAAGGTAATTTTCTTGTTGGTGATAATACTGATGATGATACAGATGAACCAAGTATAAAAAATGGCAAAAGATCAATGTGCGATTTCTGTCCTCCAAAATGGATGCGTATGAGCGTATAGTTCTGCGCAAAATGCAAGAAAACTTTTTGCTTAGAGAACAGATCACCAAATTGTTGGCAATGTGATGTAAAAAAGTAGTTGGAAAAACCACAAACTTTATTTTGTCTTGCACAATTTTTTTTTAAGTTTTTATATTTATATTATTTTTTAATATGTTAATTAGATATAAGGTCTACAAGATACTGAAGTTTATTTTTTGATCTCAAACGGATTTTTTTTTTTTTAAATTTTTTTTGTAAAATTCATACTACTGATAAAATATGTGATCTATAAATGTTGTCAATAATATATTTAAGATATTTAAAAAATTAATTGTTTTTTGTTTATTTTTATTACTAAGCATGTAATAAATACGTTTTTGATTTTGTTTTAATAAATTTTTGTTTTTTTAAGGGTAAAATGTGGGTTTTTTATAAAAGTCGCCTCACAGGCGAAGATAACCATTAAAGAGCAAAAAAATATGTTTACCATTCTAGGGTTAAAACAAATTGTTGTTTTGAAGCATCTTGCTAGAGACGACTTTGTCGCAATCCAGAACATCAAAAACATTTGAAATAATTCTGAAACTCAACGGCTCAAATTGAACCAATTTAAGTTAAAGAGCAGCCCAATTTGAATAAATTTTTTTTAGACCAAAAATCACTAGTCTAGGCATAAATAAAATATTTAAAATAATAACCGGACAAAAATACCGCCACGGTGAGTGTCCACTTATGACAGGTTTCACTGTAAATGGAAATTATTTATTTATAAATATATGAAAAAAAAACTGAAAAGTTCTCATAATGGATGCTAAAAATTTGTGACTCACACGAAAGGCGATGCACAGTGGGATGGATGGCTGCATTCATTGTTGTGCAAAAAGTATTTCAATATTTTGATGAATATCGAAAACCATTTTAATATTCGTCAATATCATACATACAGAGCGTATATGACTATTTTACGCACACAAAGACATATATTGCAGCTGATTTTCCAGATTGTCTCAAGAATGCCATAATGGCGCTGAGACCCTATTTGTAATTTAAAAAAAATAATTGGTATGAATAAATTGCAAATTTGAAACCATTAAAAACAAAAAAAAAATATTGATCGTGTAGCATCTACTTTAGTGTTTAACGGTGAAATAAAGTGAATAAAAAAATCACACTGTTTGTCTTCATTGCTCTACTCTCGTTTGCAGGTATTTTTTTTTTTCTTCAGAATGACTACACATTTGTCAAAACACGCTTATTCATGTTACGCAAAAATTTACAAATACATTATTTATTTCTCTAACTAAATGGCAATTATTTATCCTAAACTTGTTATGTTAGAAGGTAAGCTAAGTTGAGGGCGGCAATTCATATGGTTGTATTCATTTCGATGAACACACTGTCTTAATATTTTATTTGCTTTTCCGTTTATACAAGACACAAGCTAAACAAGACTGTGCAGACATTTCTCTTGTTGTTTTTGGCCCTGTTACGTGAACTATCGTTTTTATGGTTGAAGCGTCTACGGGAAAATTACCGCCAAAGTCTCTATGACATTCCAATTACTTTCCATCATGGAATATATTAAAATGTGAATTTATCAAGACCAAACCTAGTTGTCCTTTTTTTTTTGTTTGTGGTCAGCTCCGTGGGAGTTCTGTGTAAATGCGGTAAGAAGAGTTTTTTTTTTTTTAAATTATAGTCTTGTCTGTTTCAGCAGTCGTTTTTCTTATGGCATACAGTTTATCATAACCATTAATTTATTGGTACGGGGTACATCATCCATTATAAACAAAGTGGAATATGTAATACATTTTTCTCAGTGACTTTTCCTTTTTTTCCACATTTTACGTTTTCTGTTTTCGGTTTTTTTTCTTCTTATATTTGTCTTTGTGGGAATTGTGCTGCTCAGTTGTCTGTGGTAAAATAATTTAACTTGTTAGTAGTTTAAATAAGTTACTCCTTATTGCTGAGTTTTGAGTTTTGGATTGTAGTTAATCAAAAGTTATAGTCCTGCGGGATTACGGTTGCATAAGAGAAATGTAATACATGAATGGTATGCAGTGCACGAACAAATTCGAAAAGAAGAATTAATGCATGTTACATGCAGATGAGCATTGTTAGACGCACCCTGAAATATATCAAATAATTCATATGGTTTGTTTTTAGCTTTTAAGACGTTAGTTTGAGATACAAAGTCAATACCAAGGATGTATATATCGTCATCTAAAATGCAAAAGGGCCTATCTACACTTTTAAAAATTTTACAGCAGACACTAAAAACTTTAATAAAATGAAAAGTGTTGCGGTTATAAATATGATTTTTTCTTAATATGATACAAATAAAATGAAGAGTTTGTTTACAAAGCTAAAAATTATGTTTATGCTGGTAACACTTGTCCATTGTTTCATTAATTCTAGATATTGAAAGCTGAGTAAAAACTGCTTTTTGAATTTCTTTAATAAAGTCATTATTTTTGAAAAAAGAAAACTAAAAATTTGTGAAGACGTGTGCCTTGATGACGCTGGACCAATATCCATTAAAATTTCAATTTTAGGTTTTTTTTCGTTTTTACGCCCTTTTGCATTTCTGGTGACTATATATATATTTGACTTTTTTTCTAGTTTCCCATCAGCTCTCCTTTTACATGTGGTATATTACAAATCATAATGTAAAGACTGGGTAATGCTGCAAGCAATAATTTTTCCACGTTTTTAGTACTTTTTAGTACTGGAAATCAAAGAATTTAATTTTTGTTTTAGACAGGCGTTTAGGTGATGACTCCTACTCATGCGATGCTTTGTGTTGGAAGTGGAAAATTATGTTATGGCTGGTGGAGAGGGACTAGTGTCTATGGGCATTTGATTTTAAATTCCCACGTGAAAAGTGACAACAAAGACCTCCAAAAAATACGATGCTCAACGTGTTTCCTCGCCCTCTGCTGTACACGGTGAAGCAACTTCAAAATAGTATATGAAGCACCGCCACATACATGAGATTTATATTCCATCTACGGCCGGTTGTAAGCGGTATAAATAGTACAGAGATCAGATGGAGTGAAGTATGTCTTACAGCGCCTGAAATAGCTGAAAAATGTGTGCAACCCTTCGAACATCACACTGAATCTTCCAGCCAACAACATCAGGAACTCTTGATTCCTCAATATTTAGGCGATGATCCCTACACATGCGATCCATTGTGCCTGAAGTAGTGGCAAGAGAGGGATAGTGAGAGAGAAGACAGGTGGTGAACTGAGATGTTTTAATTTTTTTTTTTTTAATGGCAACACAAACTCTACGAATCTCTTATAGCTTGTCTAAGCGGAACCCGCACCTCCATATTGAGAAAACTAATGATCATGCAGTAGACTATGGAGGCACCCAATTTAGTCTGAGAAACTGGTATCGAACCCAGGAAATTTTTGATTTTATAGTCCATGTGCAGACTACTTCAGCCATCGGCACCCTTGATTACAGGTGAAGCACCGTGATCCGGCATGCATCGGTACGTAAGCATGCAACATTATTATCGAAACCCGCTCATTTACACGCACAACGCGCTCATCATTTGGAGCGCACCTATTTGAGATCGATTTGACAGCGAATAGCACTACGCAGTACGGAAAAATAAATTTTTAGGCCGAACAGCACGTATGTTTTTTTTTAAACACAAACTCTACGAAGCTCTTATAGCTTGCCTGCAGAACAACCAGGGTCTATGCGGGAATCAAACCTCCATATTGATAAAACTAATGCTCATGCAGAGGTCCTTCCTGTTGCTTTTACGTGGCAAAATTCAAATCAAATGTCCACAAACACTAAACCCTCTATATTCTTCCCTTAACCACATTTCCCAGTTCCATTACAATCCATTGAATGTATAGTGCTCATGCCTTGACTGCTCGTTCAAGAATAAACAAATTGTCCCACCTCCGGCTGATCGCAGTATTACGGAACCAGGTGAGCCCATGGCACATTCCATTGGAGCTATTGGGCAAACGATAAATGAAGTAGATGTGATCAGAAAAAATATTCATGACTGGAATAGGATTTGAACCCAGGCTCATCTTCTATGTATTTGGTTGTCTAGCCCAAAAAATTGTTTTGTTTTATATTTTTCTGATTTTGAGTAATATTTTCTAAGGTGGTTGGCTCACTTAAGCCACTTCTGAATCATTTTGATAACATTTTGTAGTTTATTTTTTTTCACCCACTCAAATATGCGATAAATTAAGCCCAACATTCACTGCCTGTATCACAATGTCACACTAAATCGATCGCTCGTTTAGTTACATATCAAACGAAAACAAAATTTTAAGTATTGTTTTTGTATTGAATGTAATAAAGCGAGCGATCGATATCGTGTGACATCGTGGAACAGGCAATCAACAGCATAGACCGTTGCGTAAAAAGCCATGATGCAACAAACTTAGTTACAGCCTGCCCCATAGAAATATATCTGCCACAAAAAGAGAAAAGTCTACGAGTATATTTTTAAACAACTGTAATTATTTCCAGTTTATTTTGATAAGAAAGGCATAAAAATTGAAAATAGCTTTAATATTGTTTTCTTTTTCACAATCTTAAAAGCTGCTACATGAATTTCAACAGCGCATTAAATTTTAATGAAATTATGATTGCCTCATACACAGACACACACACACACCTACATATCCACATTGACACGTAAATACTCTAAAGTCTGTTATAAAAGTAACATTTTTGCCTTTGGTAAATTATTTACGCATTAAGATACCTCAAGAAGAAATCGTAGCATCAGCGTCAGGTTGGCAATACCATTATTGTAATGCTACTTATGCGATTAACTTTAATAAATTTTTAATAGAGTGAAACACTTGTTCATTACGATGGTAGCTGCAGGTTATGCTGCATAATGATTAAGATTAATATTTGAAATTGTATGAATTGAATATTTGTATGGTGTGGGATTAAGTTGTTCTGCAATCAGTGACAATCATTGGTTGATTTTGCAAAAAAAAGAAAATAAAAATATTGACTCTCTTAAGATAACAAAATTATTAACTTTATCGCACGCTAAAATATAATCAATTCTAGTGACAAGTTTATCTACGAAAATAAATGATTCTTAAATTAAGAATATATGAAGCAGTGATGTTTGACTAAGTGATGTGACAAGTGATGAAAGATTTCATTATCGCCTAACGATTGAACCCATTGTTATGAAATTTGTTATGAGTGTTCAGGAGGGGTCTTCGACAGTTATGGGAGACAAACAAAGTTGGTCTGACCATAAATAGGTCAAAATCCAGTCCCTCTAAACGGTTGAACAGATTGTGGTGTAATTTTGTTTAGACGTTGAGTTGGCTATTTGAAGTTATATAGTGGAGTGAAAGAGCTGGTCCGAAGGTGCAGAACCGAAAATTAACTAAAAATCTGGTACTTGTAAATGTTTAAGCGGAAATTCCCACGAATATGTGATATAAGATGGGGTCAGGGGCGGCAAGGCTGTGTTTTTTTTATAAAAGATTTGATAAACAAATTTCGTTTTGTATCTGCAAGAAAATGTTTATGAATACAACAGGAAAAAAGTAAATGTTTCGCAAAAATATTGCTGGGTTAATATTTAACATGTGTATTTTTGACCTGTTGCCTATTATTTTTCAAGCATTTCATTCGAAAGTAGTTTTACTTACCCGCATACATGAGCAGCGCCAATAAGTTTAACAGCCAATGTGTCATGATGATTTTGTTGCTGATGTTATTAGTTTTTGTGGTGCTGTTGTCTTGCACTATTTACTGGCTGTGGATAGGACTAACGTTTCACCGAACTTATAGACTGTTCACTTTTTCAAGTTTTCACAATTTTAGACGCTGGCTTACGGTTGTAATGATACGACCACTGGTACAATTTAAGAGTTGTTATTTATTTATTAGTTTTTTTTTCAATTGTTTAATTGTTTTTTTTCATATAAAACAAAGTTTGATATATTATTTTAAAGAATGACAACATGGTAACACGTAAAAATTAATATTTCCTTTCAAGTGGCAGTTAAATTTGCAAAGACGCGGCAACGACATGATGATTTTCTTTTTTGTGTCGATAAGAGGCGTTGCTTTCTAGTTTCTATATGTTATTGATTTAATTCCCTTTTGGTATATGCATTTAGGCATATGTTAACAGCTTTTAATGGATGCTTTTATAAAGTTTGTTTTTGTTTTATTTGTGTAACAGGACGGTGGTTTAAGTGGCTGTTTAGATGCAACTAATTACACTTATACGCTCACTAATTTTATGTTTTTAATTTCTATATCTTTTATATACGATATTTTATTTAGACATCTATTCATAATATCCATCTTCATTGGTGAGAATGGTTTAGACATTTCAAATAAATAAAACGTTTTGCTGAGAATTAAAAAAAATTTACCATTCGAATATATAAACACTGTAACAAGAAATCACATTAAAAGAGAAATAATAGTGCAACAAAATACATTTCTTATTTAGCATGAGCTTTCAGGAGTGACATCTGGTCACATTTGCTGCATTCTCACATCTGCAGTAACACATTCAAACTTGCACTGAGTTGTTGATCTTTGTTTTTTTTTTTTTTATTCACAGTTTATTGTCGGCTTTGTGCGGTTGCTGCTTTAACATTTTGCCAGACTTAATAAAAGTCTCTGTTAAAGGGTTTTTGTTGCCATTAATCTTTAATTGGTTTCAATTTACGTTCATATTATGGACACTGGATATTTTGCTAGTTGCTCACAATAACTGTTGCTTTATTTATTTATATTTATTTTTCTTTTTTTTTTACCTTACACATTCACACACAGATATACAGCCATTTCACGTACACATAGGTAAATATATTGTCATGCAAATCCTTTAGTATACTTTAGTATACTTCCGTGCATCTGTACTGCTGTTCTCGTGTCAGTTTTTTTGTTTCGCTCACTTTTGCTTCACTCTTCTTCACTACAACATTTTGTAGGTTACTGTTTCAGCCTGATCATATTCTGCAAAATAGAAAAGAGAGAAAAAAAGAAATTTAATATTTATTTCATTTTCTGTAACACTGCAAGTGTCTATTAGCAGTGAACAAAATTACAAAGCTGTTGTTAGATACACAGTAGCATCAAAATAGAGGGAACTATTTAATGCAAAAGGTTTTTCTCTCAATCAATAACATAGTCTTTAACCGAGATTATACAAAGTTATATACGAAAACTGTTTATTAATGCTGTAGTGTTTGACTTCCATATGCAAAAAACAATTATTAAAGTTAAAGTGTACATTAAAACTGGTTATAAAATTCGTTTTTGTGTAAAAATGTTATGATATATTTTGTAGTTCCATTAAACACTCTGTACGTATAACTAAAAATAAGATGTCGGATGTTGTACATATGCCGATGCTCTCTCAAAAAATTTTCTTTTTACCCTGGTATAGTCGATTTGGTCGCACTAAGTAAATGCGGAGCTTTTCAATAACTTGGCATTTGATTTTAAGTGTTAAAAAGCAAAGCAATAGTAGCGGATTTTTATCTATGGAATAACTATCATATGTAAACTCTCATGCTTTTTGCCTTTTTTTTTATACTTATTTTGGTTTTTATTGTGTGCCAAATCACACAAAATTTTGCAAAGTTTCCTCTACCCAATACTAAATCAGAATGAAGGGTTTCTCTACAGAGTGCACAATGAAATAATTTTTGCTGTCCCTTCAATCGAGTAATTGATTTTATGGGAAAAGAAAAATTTAAGAGCGCAGCTGATGATAAAAAAGAAGACGTCAAACAGTGCAGCCATCAAATGAAAATTAAAAATTGTAATGACAGAATGAAGATTCCCTCTACAGAGTGCACAATGAAGTAATTTTTGCTGTCGCTTTAATCGAGTATTTCTCTAAATCGTTCGTTCCCTCAACCACCAGTAATTGGTTTCATGGGAAATGAAAAATTTACGAGCGCAGCTGATGATAAAAAAAAAACGTCAAACAGTGCAGCCATGAAATGAAAAAGCAAAAAATTTCAATTTCATATTTTCAGCCAACAGAGCCGAAAACAACACTCAGCTGCATGACGTGTTTATTTGATGGGCATTCCAGGGCATTTTAACAGCTTAATCGCTGGACTATTTTGATTGTTATTTATTACAGACTACGAAATATAATAAAAACACAATCTTTTGCAATTTAACCTTTCCCACGGTCTTCTTCAAATGTTGTGAAATTAGTTTTTTAATTTCTGAACTAGTTTCAGTCAACTAATTAATACATAATTAGCTTAAGGTTGAAAAATTCTATTATTTATTAGTTATTTATAGATATAAATTTAATTCAAAAAACAACTTCATTAAGAATGTACACGCAAAGTAAAGAAAAGGTAATTTAGAAGAAAAGTAATCAATATTTATGATCTTCTTTATAAGCAATGGAAAAATTAAGCCTTTATTCTACTAATTTTTTTTGTTTATCTGGGACCAGCACTCAGTAAGTGATCCCTACACATGCTATGCATTGCGCTGGAACTAGGGGAAAGTGACAGTTAGAGATATGACAGGGGTGAAACTTTACTATCTTAGAACTCTGCTTTTGCACGTTCTTTGTTTTATAGCAGTGTTGTAGTGTCTCTGATGTCAATTATTAGATTTTGAAGCTTCGTTTTTAGTAGCCATTTTTAGTAATTATTTTACTTCACCGTTGTTACACAATACCGACGTAGAAGGGTAATCTGATGTGCATGTGAATAGGTTACAGCTGACGCCGGTAATGTTCACTGACCAGCCACTATGCCTTCGTCACTGAAACCTTCCGACAATAAAATTAAATATATACCTATGAAGTTTTTTTAAAGAGAACATATAAGTAAAAACAAAAATAAAAATACGATAAAATAACGATACTGCAAATTTGCCCCCGTTCACAAGCACATAAAGACATATCGTCGTTTTTCAAACGTTAAACTGTACGAATGAGCTTGTGCATTGAACAAATTGACGGCTTATTCTAAATTAATAAATATTCCTCTGATATTTCCGTTTTATAAATATTAAGGGTCCTCATGAAAACGTGTAAAAGTCTCGTAAACTGCTCTCGTAAATGAACTGTCAAAATTTGTTTGAAAATTCATTTACACAAACCTCGTAAATTTGCCCAACAATTTAGTCTCGTAAACTTGCACAGCTTAATTGCGCATTGAATAAGTCAGCTGCTTTTGTTTACTTTGAGATTAACTGTTTACAATTGCACAACAATTGATAAAGGGGCTTCATGAAATAGGTCTCGCAAACTTGCCCAATTCCACAAATGGCAATTTTAAGCGTTTTCATGAGTACCCCTATTGTAAATTTAAAATTTGCTTTATCAATGCAATATTTTTTTGTTCCGTAGTATTTGTGATGAGTGTAGAAAAGAAAGTTGAACTTTTATCGCCAGCACAGTTATGCTCGCGTCACAAAATTCAATAAATTGTTTTACAAAAATTATAGACGTCCTGCTACTGCTACTGCTCTCAGACATGGGGTGAACGCCATGCTTAATGATTATGAAACCAAACAAAAAACGCTAATTGTAATAATTTCTTTATTTTGCTTTTAGCAGTTACTTTTAATAACACATTATGTGCTAATATGTTGAAGCATGTAATAAAAAGGTATGTAAGTGTAAGTAAGTGATTACAAAATTTATCCTTCAAATTGATAATGATTATTTTTAAAGGGGAGTTTCATGCAGCAGTTTGCAATACCCAAAAGTATAACAAACTGTTGGTGGCATCGAAGAGGTGCTAACACTGGGGCATGCATGTTTTCACAACTAAATAATTCAAGTTGTGTAGAAACTAACGGCTTCCCTGTTGCGCAAAAACACACACCAGCATATGTATGTGTGTGTGTACATGGGTATGAACGCGTGTTTGGGGTGGGTTATACTTGTGAACACATATTTGTGTGTGCATGTTTATATGCATCTAGTGTTTTAATTATCAACTGTTTAACAAATGAGTTTTGCAGTAAAAATTAAAAAAAAAATAAATAAAAAAAAAAACGCTCTCGCCATTATCGTAGTCAACATTTTCAAGCTTGTCACCTGCACCGCTGCTGTTACGAAGAACAGGTGCAGGCAGTAGCATATGTTTGTATGTATGTAACCATCGTATGCATTTATGCACTAGTGTTAAGTATTTGTATTTATAAAAGAGTGTAAAAGTTCTTTCATATAATAATTACTACTAGTAGTTAAACAAACAGCTGCTGCTTTTTTGCAGTTGGCACTTTTATTACTGCCAAAGCCAGTAGTCGATTTTGAGAAAACAATGTTTGTCTTTTAACATTTTTCAATTAAAATTAGAACTACTGTTCTGCTGTACACCTCATCTAATATTGCTATTGCGGTGACGTACTTGGTCTTTTGTGTTTTTTTTTTGTGGTTTGAAAGTATGCTGTGGAAAGTATCATTTCTCGCAGCATATTGCATAATTCCTTTTAGTTATGCAGTGGTAAAAGTTTAACATCAATATGGTCGCTGGTAAGATACAAAGAAAATAAATAAATAAATAGGATTTTAAATACTTTTGTGGGAGAACTTCCCTTTGTTATAGTATTATTAAAACTAAATAATTAATAGATGGTAAGTTGTGCAGGTACATAGTTAAAACACCAGCTCATATGCCTCTGGAGCAGAGAAGTGGGAAGAGACATAACACTCAAGTAATTAAGCTGGCTATAAACAATGATGATATTGCTGGAACCGATTGATTGATTCGCTTATACAAATAATATAAGAGCTATGAATTAATGGAATTAAATGATTTCGATCTAGCTGCTGTTTTTTTTTCGTTTTTTTTTTTTATCTTGGACTAGGAGATGACCCCAACACAAGAAAGGGGTAGTAGGATAAATGATGGGAAGTGGGACTTCCCTATTTTAAGCCGTGTGTCCACTAGCAAGTCACTTGCGGAAGAACTTCTGCAAGTATTTGCTGAAGTGTTTCCACTCAAACCGAAACTTGCGGAAGTCTGCTTCCAGAAGTAGTTAGTAGAAGTTATCACGACGAATTTGCTGCAAGAAATTGCAGACGTGTTTCCACAAAATGTGAGTACAGCTTGCAGTAGTTTGCTTTTTTTACGAATGACAGTATAAAAAATGTCTTGTGGCAAAATAAGATTGGCAGCTGCAATCGCAACATATTTAATTAAAAAGAAACAAATTAAAAAAAAAAAACAAAAAGAAGTGTTTGGGTGAGAAATTGGGTACATGAGATGACGTCATGTATTTCATGTCATTATAAAACTCCCACTTGCTAACATATACATCATCAGCACTTTGGCCACTTTTTTTTTCTTCTTTGTGTACTTCTTGACGAAACTGCGTTCGGAGGTTGTGCAATTTCCTTTTGACCTCTTCTTCGGGTGCGTCTATATCATTGTCTATTGCCTTTAAAGCATTTTGTTTTTTAATTTTATTCTTATAGTCTTTTGAGGACGTGTCCCATAATTCAGGATAACTTTCTTGTTTTTCAATTACCAAATGTGTTTTTTCACTACTCCAAACGAATTTAGTTTTGTCCATTTTTATAAATTTAGAAAAGAACTCATAAAAAAAAATACAAAACAAAACTGTAAACAGAAGGGAATACCACAATCCGTTTACTCACCGACTTATAGCCGACTTTTTCTGCAAGTCTTCAAAACACTTGTAGTTCACAGCAAGTCGTTCAAGTTACTTCCAGCAAGCGACAAACACGTGTCTCCACATAATTGCTGCAAGTAACTTCTGTAAGCCGTGACTTCTTCAAGTCGACTTCTAATACGTGTTTACACGACAAAAACTTCTGGAAGCAACTTCCGCAAGAAAACTTGGTAGTGGACACACGGCTTTACAACACTGCTTTTTGCACGTTGTTTGTTTTTATAGCAGTGTTGTAGCGTCTCTGATTTCAAGAAACATATTAAATTTAGAAGCTTGGTTTTTGAGTAACCGTGTTTAGTAATTGTTTTACTTCGCCGTTGCTACACAATACCGATGAGGGAGGGCGTTCTGATGTGCCTGTGAATTGGATACAGCTGAATGAAGCCTTTACTGTTCAACAGAACAAAATTGTCTGTAAAAAAATTAATTGATTGAATTAAACAAAAAATAATAGATAATTCTTCTAGTTTTTTTGGCCTCTTTTTATCTTAATTAAAATAATTATTTAAGCTATTGGTTCTTTTTATATATGTATAACATTTATTTTTATTGCGATATTTCGCTACTGCTTCGTGTAGCTTCTGCAGGAAAATTGGTTTTTGTTTTTTTTTTTTTTTAAGTAATAGAAATGTCAATATCAGTAAGTCTTCTGGAAGGCGGTTTGATTATGCCAAGATGTTATAATTGAATTGGAACAGATCACTTCATGTTTTCGAAATGTAAACATTTTTTTTTTTGTAAATTTAAAGATAATCCCCCCTGTTCTGTAAACCGTGTTGATTTAAAAACGAGTGATTTCTCAAAAACGAATAAATGCTAATTTGGTGTTCTAAAAATCACACGATTTCCAACATTCAAAATTGCTTTCGTATAATATTCATTAAACGTCAATAAAGAAAATTTATTCAAAATAATGTTTATTCTTATTTAAAAGTGTTTTTTTTTTGAATGTTCTATAATGAATTTAGTGAATCATGCATCTACTTTATCTGCATACTTTAACGAGAACATGGAAAAATATTGGAGTGTTTTTTAAATTGATTATTTTGTATTAAAATCTATTACAGAGTATTTCATTTGGCTTAATTCTATAAAACAAAGACTTCATGTAAAAATTTGTAATTGTTTTTTTTTTGTTTCATCAGTTATTTGTTAGGCAAATAGTACATTCGATTAATTTATTATGTGAATTAGGTTCACAGAACATCCACGAATAAAACAATTTTTGAAAAAAAAAACAAGTTTTGAGGCGCCGCCAACATAATTTTGAAAAAAATTTAGCTTTGAATATTGATTTGACCAAAAATGAATGGTGTATGCATTAACAGTGGCTAGGACTAGGACCAAAATTTTACTCATTTCATGTCTTTATAAACACCAATATAGTGTGTTTTAATTTAATTTAATTCCTCTTTAAATTCATTATGTTTGATGGCGGGGCTTCTTGATGTTAAAATATATTAAAAGTAATCCAAAAATTTTTTACCCTGGTGCTAGATTTTACTAGAATTTTAATAAAATATTTATCAGTTGAAGTTAAATGCAAACAAATAAATTAAAATTTTATTTACAATTTTTTCTATTACTTGAATTTGCAGCAAATATTTATGCAAAATTAAATTTCTGTAAAAATCCCAAATAAATGCAACAAAAGATTTTGACGAAAAGAAAACTAAAAAATATTCCATTTTGTTAAAAAAAAAAAGAAAAGAAGTCATATCATTCGAATAGAAATTGTAATATTCAAATGTTTTAAATTAAAAATGTTTTTCTATTGTTTGTGTTTGTGTTTTCGTTCGTTTACATAGAAAAAGAAACATATAAAATTGGAAATACAAATAGTTGGATAAATTGTGCGTGCGTATTTTCTATTTTTCTCTTCTTCATTTTTATCGCCCACTTATTGAAATCCAATTTATTTTGTTACAGCAGCAGTAGCTTCTTTTGACTATCTATTTCTTTATTCTGTCTGCATTATGTTACGAGTATAACAATTTTCCTATTTGCTTTCGTTTAAGACAATTTCATTTCATTTTCCACTTTAAAAATCACACGTACAATGATTCCAAACTTGTTTACTTAAATGTGTTTCTTATTATCTTTATTATAGACGAGTATATGCAATTATATTTATAGTGGAATCTCGATGAAACGTCTAAATTTAGCACAAGGAATAGCAAATAATGATAAACATTTTACTTTACTGTTTTTCGAAATATTCTCCTTGATGCTCTTTTTTGCATTCATGATGATCACTTTTGTATTCGTTCAAACCATTTTTTCAAACAGTTTTTCCATTGCTCTTGAGACACCTCGAAAACATGGTTTTTGAACACTTTAACTGCTTCTTTGGCGCTCGTAAATCGTTCACCACACAGTTTAACTTTGATATTCGGGAACAAGAAGAAGTCATTGGGTGTCAAATCAGAACTGTGTGGAGGATGAGTCAGCAATTCGATGTCTCGACTGATCAAAAATTCACCTGTTTGAAGAGATGTGTGAGAGATCGCATTGTCATGATGGAGTATGATTCGTCTTCGGCGTTTAATTTTACAAAATTCTCCGAACAACTTTCGCAAAATAAATGATAGATGGAATTGACCGTTCTACGCTGCTCAAGCGAAACAGTGGCCACATGAGCCATTCGCCCGGAGAAACAGCCGACCATTTGCTTTGTTGTGCTTCTTCCACGCACAACTTTTGTTAAATTTAGCTCGTCTTGGAATACCCACACCGGTCGATTGCTGTTGCCGGCTCATATGCATATATCCATGATTCGTCGTCTGTCACGATTTTATAAACGTCTTTTGAACCACAACGCTCGAACTTTTTAATAATTTTGCTTATTCGCCTCAAAAAGAACTGAGTTCATTGACATATTCTTGTTGGTTTAATCCACGTCGAAAGTTTTGAAAAATAATCCAACGAAAATATTCTCTTGAAATTTTCATTCTTTGGTCAAATTGATTTTCTTAACTCCCGGTAAACATAACAAATAGCACTTCTGCATCAAAACCTTGTGAGTACCTTTAATGCTTAAAAAAAATGTCAAACTTGATTATGGTGCTGCCATATTTTAGCTATTGACTTTGGTGTTGCCAGCTACCGAAATATAAATAGTACCTCTCGTATGATAGCGAGAAATCGGTTTTCTATATCTTGTACGAGTTTCCGGCTGTGTGCTTAGAATATTAGGGTTTTTGGACTTTGCGGAAATCCAACTGAGATCATACGGTTCATGCATATAACTGCTCGCTTACGGCTGATTACTACATTTCACGTCAGTTTCTCTTTCTTTTTTTTTATTCTTTTAATAACACTAATTATTTAAGCTGTAGATCTTTTTAATATATTTAATATTTATTCTGATTCAAATAAAAATTCTGATTTTTATTCTTTTATTATTCGTTGGGTTTCAGGGTTTCGGCGACCCTGAATATAAGGAATTGCAACACCTTCGCTCAATGCTTCCGAACTTCTGTAATTTTTTGCTGTAATATTCTGCTTTGTGATCATATCATGACATAGAAATTTTATTGTCGTGAAAAATATTTGTATTGCTAATGGGTGTCCCTTAACTTGAAAAAAAAATTACTACTTCTACTCCAGCAAAGCAGCAACTCTTTTTTTCGCTTTAACAAAATGCACAACCGTAGACTAGAATAAAAAATTAGCTCTACTCTATCACTCAATCAGTCTACTTATTCCTACCCTACACTCATCTTTCCAGTTACTTGCGGTGCAATACATTGCATTCTTAGGAGGCGTACAATGACCGCCGATCAAAAAAAAAAAAAAAAGAAAAATAATAATCCCATGAAACCAAAACAAAAGGACTCACACATAAAGATTTTGATGTATTTAAACAGAATTTCCTTTGGCATAAACAATTTACTTGCTAATTTCATCCGATAGCGCGGTATTATTCTCACTTATTAAACAAAACCTTACAATTCCTTTCACACACAAATTAAACGAATACTGTGAGAGGCAGTGAGTGAAAAGTATACTGATAAGCTATGATTTTGCTTGTTTCTACTTTTTGATTATAGAAAAGGCTTTGGCTTTTGTTTTGCTGGCAATTTGAGATTATAAATAATGACAAACTACTTCAAGTGTTAATAAATGAAAGTATTTACAACACGCTTAATTTGTTTAAACAGAAGACTCACCTTAGAAATTGAAACACAGACATCGGAGCTTTAAATGGTAACAAGTTCACATTGCTACTTCATACAAACGGTTAATGATAATTTGATTGACTTTTCTTTATAATGTTTACGGCATAATATGTTGCTACTTAGGTAAAGAAATACTTACAACAAAAGAAATTAAAGTCCACCGTGTTATTGTTGTAGGATAATGGCAGCCAACCGGGATTAATTTGCTGCGACATGTCACAACATGTCGTAGATGTAAACAAAAATATTTGTTTCTGGGCAAAATTGTCTTGTAATGTGAACCAAAGAGCTCAATATAAAAATTGCTATTCTTTTAATATACAGTTGCCCAATAAAATCTACATACAGCGCCAATATTTAAGTCTTCTTTTTATTTAAAAATAATTATTTTAATTTATGTTAAACAAATATTTTTATTTTCCAAATAAAACATAAAAACAACAAAAATTCATTAATTTTTTGGCTTAAAATCAAGTAATAAAACAAAAACGTAATTCAGTCCGAAAACATATCACAAAAAAAAGTGTACATACAGCTTATATTAGACTTTGATTTGTTAGATTTTTATAAAAAATTACTTTAAACTAATATTTTGTCGGGACATCTTTAGCATCTACCAATGGTTGTATGAGTGTAGGCATTGATGAAACCAATTTTTCTGTTATATCTGATCCAATTTTTTGCCACTCGTCTGTTAAAGCTTTTTTTAGGTCATCTTTGTGAGATATTTAATTTTTTCGCTCGCCTCTGTCCAATTCATCCCATGAATTTTCAATTGGATTCATATCCGGGGATTGAGGAGGAGAATGTTGCTGTTTGGGGACATTATAGAGAAGCCATTCCCTTACAACGAGAAACGAAGATCATTATCCTGCTGGAAGATCCATTTGCCAGAATGGCCCACGTTGCTGGCGGACGTCTTCAAATTTGCCTTCCGAAGATTCAAAGATTCAATAAATACCAAATTTCCTACACCAGAAAGGACATACACCCCCAAACCATTACAGATCCTCGTTTTTATTTTATTACTTTATTTTAAGCCAAAAAATAAATGAATATTTATTGTTTTTATGTATGTTTTATTTGGAAAATAAAAATATTTGTTTAGCTGAAATTTAAATAATTCTTTTTAAATAAAACGAAAACTTACATATTGGCGCTGTATGTAGACTTTATGGGGCAGCTGCAAGTGCTCATATCCCAGCTTGTGTAATAACAGTGAAGCCCTAGAAATTGACTGGCATTAAATAGTTAAAATTTTAAAGCCCCTCAAAAACAGTGCTCAAATGTAGTTTTTTATTAGGTCGATAGGTTGCTGGATGCAAAAGGAAAGATGCCAGCCCACTTGGGTTCAATTATGATACCTATTGTGAAAGAACATTCACATGGTATAGTGACTCAGACCGGAGTCTCTCTTTAGGAATCGAACATAGACTATCAAACTGATAAACTAGCGCACTACTCATGGGGACCACCAAAATTTCTATGTTATAGAGAAAATTCGTTATAGAGAAACTGCAGAAAATTTTGCCTACATTTTTTTATGTAGAAAATATATTTATTATGACAAAAAAAATAGTTTTTACATGAACACATTAATTTTTTTTTATTAATACGTGACTAAATTGATGCAAAAAATCGATTGCTAAAAACTTTGCAATAGAGAGATTATTTAGTGTTAAAAATTCTATTTAGGTGTTAAAAAATTGTACGTTACAGAGAGAATTTCACTATAGGGAAGTTCGTTATAGGGAGATCCAAATGTATGAAAATACTCACAAAAATGTTGTGTTCACGAATTTTATTTGTTATAGAGAAGATTTCGTTATAGAGAAGTTCGCTATAGAGAAGTTCGACTGTATTCTTTGAGAAATGTGCTGCTATTACCGATATTTTGAAACCTAAAGATCAGTGTTTACCACTAGAACGCCCGCGGATAAGAAAAATCAAATCGAAATAAAAAATAAATAAAAATTTTTCACTCGAACTTTTTCTGAAATATGCGAATTAATTGTTCCGATATTTTATGACTTCATCTATATCAATATCATAAAGACAACATTTTATTCGAATGAGATCTTCCAAATGACTATCGGAAAGTCTGTTTCTGTGTTTGGTCAGAATATTTGTCAAAGTAGAAAATGCAACTTCGCAGCAATACGTGGAGGCAAACATTGAATGAATTCGGTAAACAGCGTCTTTAGTTTTTGGATAACTCTCTTCCTTTATTTGTTTCCAAAATTCGATGCCCGTGCCAAGAGGAAATGAAATGTGACACCTCATTCTATGCAGTTCTTCATGGAGCTTAGTATCTTGATCCAAAATATTACACCGCAGTGGAGCATTTAACAAGACAACTGCGTCTTCAATTATTTTGAAATCGTGAAATCGATCTTCAAACATTTGCTTAAGATCTTTTAATGTGTCAAAAAATTACGACTTACGATTTAGAATAGTGTTTTTATTATTTGACAAGTTTTTTTTTATTATTTAGCACTTCTATCTGGGCTATATTGACTAACAATTCAATCGATAATAATTAAGTTACAACTTCAATATTAATAAAAGGACAAAGTAATACACAAATACCGTTAGCAATTTAATAAGAAGTTTTAAAAAGAGCTAGTGATGTACATATAGGGTTACGATTACAGTTTTAGTAATCGGCAACACTGAATATATCAACTTTACTTGTTTTATTCAGTCATAAACAAGCAGTTGCCAAAGGAGGGTGTACGCCGCTTGTTTCTTTAATTTTATAAAAAAAGAGAATAAGAAAATGCCTATGTATGTGTTAGGTAAACACTGCTAAGATTAATAAATTTTCATGATTATTATCGTGAACAACCTCAAGGAAAATAGTTTCTTAACTGGAAGGGCATCGGAACTAAATACATTGAACGTACAATTATATTGCTGAGTACCTCTTTAGATGAGCCTTCAAGTCACCAGTGTAAATAATGCTTTACAAAGTCAATTATAATTTTGTTAAAAAAACATAGAATGCTTGTACATATTTCCGAAATTGTTTGCAATTTGGAACAAAAATGAGGTAAATTATGTAACATCATTAGAAGAGGGAGACAGACTTGGGGATAATCTAATGGGAATGGTTATAAATTTGTAGGTCAGTACCAGCGCCTTATCAAGTGTTTAATTTACTATGCATCTTCGTGGTAAACTGTGCAGTTGTTATCGTTAGACATGCAAGTCTTCTTGCCGGAAAACTACATATCTAGTGGAGCTCATACAAGTTGTTTTTTTTTTGCTCCTAACTATATGTGTGTTGCATCGCTTTTAGAAACCATAAATTTTTTTTCCTTTCCGTAAATTCCACATGACTTGCCTAATTAACACAGCATCGCTAATTAAGTAAATTCCTTTTTTAGCAATATAATTTTTCCATTTTTTTATTTTTTATTTCCTTCGTTCTTCTTTCAAATGCAACAAGCAAAAAATTGTAAAGTAATTTAAAAAGGAATACTCCTTTTTAGGGTAAAAAAAAAAACGAAAATATGTATACAGTGCACTATTTTACTAGTGCAACTGCTCAATTTTTAGAACACAAATACATTTTAATTTTAATCCTTCCATTAATTTTCCATATTGGGAAAAAAATATCGGTAATCGTGGCCCAATTGTCGACAATGGCGACGAATTCATATATCACGATCTGGTCGCTACTGCAGGCACATTTAAACGGAAATGCCGGTTAATCCCAATGCCGAAAATAAATCAAAAATATTTCGTAAATGCTTTACGATTAATAATGAGAGAAAAAATAAATATACCCAACTAGCAGTTGCAGTAGGGTGGCGATGGTCGAAGTAGTCTGCACGTTGACTACAAAACGAAAAATTTTTACTGGGTTCGACCCCACTTCCAGACTGTCAAATCAGAAGGTCCTCCTCGTCGGTATTGTGTAGCACCGGCGAAGTCAAATAATTACTAAAAATGCCTACTAGAAATTAAGCTTCAAAATTTAATAGGTCTTGACATCAGAGGCGCTGGAACACTGCTTTAAACAAAAAAAACGTGCAAAAGCAAAGTTGTAACATAGTGAAGCTTAACCTCCTATCATTTCTCTTACAATCCCTTTCCTCTAGTTTCAGCACAATACATCGCATGTGTAGGAGTCATCTCCTGAGTGCTGGTCTAAGATATAAAAAAAGAAAGGGTGGTCCAACCAAAAAAACACACGATATTAATTATAAATAAAACAAAAAGTTTTCAGAGAATAATCTTAATATTTTTTTTTTATGATTGAAGGATCGATCGATGACAATTATGTGTGAAAAAAAATATCTGCCAAATGCTCGCCACGCCTCCGGTGGCATACCTCCGCCCGATGATCGATATTTTCAATAACTGTGAGACATAATCCACGTTCAATTTCGTTAATGTGACGTGATATCTCATCCTTTAGCTCGTGAAGAAGAAGAAGAAAAATAAAATTTTAATATGCACGGTGTTTATGTTTTCCTCTGTTTAAATTTTCGTGACTGCACTGTATATGCTTTGAGTCTTCTGTGTAGTAATAAATATCAGCTTGAGGAACAAGTAAAACCAAAAATTCAAAGGAAAGGCAAAATATCCCGAAACGTGGCGTGGGGGGTTTTTCAATGTGCACTTGTGTGTTGTGTTAGTAAATTTACTAACTCTCTAATAGCAATTCAAGTGTGGCTACAAAAACAACGACATCAGCAATTCCCTTCAAAGAGAATATTTTTATAACAAGATAAGGAGAAAAAAAAACTTGTAAAACATTTTTAACCATTTTTTTTTATATTTCGCTGGACCAAAAAAACAAACACACATAAACAACAATCAAAGAAGTGAAAGAAAAAAATTAGAACAAATTAGTCATACAGCTATGAGACTGGACAACATCTGTTTTATATGTTTCATATTTATTCACAAACACACACACACACACGGCGCTACTTTGTACAAAAACGAAAACCAGTTTTTGGTAAAAAAATTCTGTCATGTTCATATGTGCACCCATAACATGGAAAATATACACACATGTTGTTTTCCCACATCAAAAAATATTAACATGTTACTGGCCCGCAGCAAGTAAAAGTAAATGTGTACAGGCTACTCTTGATAATTTTAAACTAGTAAATTTTTCCCCGGTCTCCTTCTTTTTTATCTTGGACCAGCATTCAGGGGATGAGCCCTACACATGCGATGAATTGTTTTGCTGCTAGTGGAGAGGGATAGTGAGAGAGCGAATGCAGGTGGTGCAGTTTCAGTGCCTCCGTAATCTATTGCAGGAGCATTAGTCCTATCAATATGAAGGTGCGGGTTCGATTTCCGCCTATAACCTGGGTGTTTCTACAGACAAGCTGTAAGAGCTTCGTAAAGTTAAAGTTGTTTTTAAACAAAAAAAAAACTCTGCCTTTGCATGTTTTTTGTTTATAACAGTATGCCTTGGCCCCTGGTGCCAAGGAAGCGTGATAAATTCTGAAGCTTCGTTTTATTAGCCATTGTTTTTTTTTTCTATAAATTTATATAATTATTATTTTCTAAAAATAGAATACGGGAAATAATTCCCCGTATTTTTTTTTCTCTTCTAAATGAAGCTCTAAATTTACCATCTCTAACTTACAATAGCCCTTGCCATTGCTTGATTTTTAGTTTCCATTAACCGTGCACACATGTTTTAGTTTTTTGCTTGTTATTTTTTTAATTAAAATTTTTTTCCAGTTTCTTCATTTTTAATTTTATTGTTCCCTTATTTTTATTTTAATTTTTTAAATTTAATTTGTAACATTTTTTAATTTGTGATCAATAATAGGAAGTTTTATATATAGGAAGAATTATAGGACGGTTCTTTAAAACTGCAATGTGAAATACTCTTATATACACATTAAAACGTAAAATCAAGATTCAATTTAAATAATAATAAGATGTCAAAGTATAACGAAAAACCCAGCATCAATTACCAATTTTAATTGAAAAAAAATTAAAAATTTTTTTTCCGATTTGCTCATTGCATTGATTGCATTGTTTTGAGAAAACACCAAAATCAATTAAAATAAACCTGAATTCAGTTGAATTATTAGTGAAGAAAAAAAAATTTCTGACTTCTGATTTACAGACTTAATTCAGAAAACTATTTAAATATTATATTTTCTGTGTATGAATAAAGAAAAAATAATTAGACTGTAATACAGCAATGAAATAATTGCAACAAAGAGTTAAAACGATAAACCTCATTATTATTGGTTCGCGTTATCACGACTTCACTGTATAAAAAAATGCACCATTTATTTTAACGCATTTGCTATTAGTTTCTGGGAAATTAAAACGAAATAAAATAATAATAAATTATAAGTCATCAATTATCGAGAAATTTTCCTTGTTTTCGTATAAACAATAAAATCGGAAATAAATAACAAAACTCTTTTTATTATAACGTGCCCGCAGTTAGTTTTTTATCTAAGAAATTGTGATTAAACAGTTTTTTTTTTCATATAATATTTTCTTTATATTTGAATTTAATTTGCTTAATTTTCTTCTCATCAAATATTTATTTGCACACCTGTTTCATCCTTTTTTTTTTAATATCATGGCAATATGTTTATGCCTGTTTGTCACTCCCGCTTTCGCCCGCACTGAAACAATATTTTGTTTACGATTTTTTTTCATTCACTGGCACACGACATACTTTTAGAAAATGTAGTGGAACACGTAAAAATTATGACATTCGCCTACAAACATGTTTACGCTACGGAAGCTTTGTTAAAACTAAATTACCCTTCTTTAAATATGTGCCGTTTAACTCCCCCATCAGCCGTTATACCTGTGTGTGCTTAAATACTCTCTTTGAACGCCGCTCTCCTTGCTCAGGCGCTTGTTGGCAAGAAGCAAGAAAACTAAAAACACAAAAAATAAGTCTACAAAAACTTTCGTTAAGTTTCAATGATAATTTTTATTTTGTTGCTTGTTGGTTTTGTTGTTGTTGTTGTTGTTGTTGTTGTCATTTTCTCCTTTCAACTTTGACCTGCCTAACATGTTTTTGCTGCCATGCAACAAATTAAATCTCTTTTGACAGTTTAATGTGAAGCATAAATAATGAGGAATGGCAACAGTATTGACTGCTGTGTGCTTTTGGTTTGATTGTAGGGACGAGTATGTGTGTGTATATATGTATGGGTATGTCAAATGTCAGTAAGCCATAAACAAAAGAGAATTTTTTTTTTTTGCCATTTACATTAGCAAGTATTTAACTAAGAAAACCATACGACCGGAAAAGACCAAAATATATACTTCAGCAATTTGAGAGATTCAAAACGAAAATTTACTTGAAGAACTGAAGTGTAGCGAAATATTTTAAAAACTCCAAACACGTGTTTGCAATAAAGATGTTTATTAGTTGAAATTAAACTTAAGAAGAAACACATTATTTGTATGTTTAATACCAGTACGTATTTACAGAAATATATTGTAATGAAATTTATTATGGACAGATTCTAATCAATGTGCATCGATTTTAAATTGGCTTTATTCACTTTTCGCAAACATAAACAACATAATTTAGTAGCATTCAATTGACACTACACCGAAAAAAATGTTTTTGCTATGTAAATACGAAAATCATTGATTCAATAAAAAATTTGTTTCAATTTTCTGTGATGGCAATTTTTGCTATTTTTGATAAATAAAATTGTAGGGTCGTTTATTGAAAATATTTCCATTTTAATTCAATAAAGAAATATCTTAAACCAAAGAAAGAATTTGTTGATTTACATTTTATTTCCAACAACGATTTTTGTTGTTTTGTAAACTTTTTTATTTAAAAGTTGTGTGGTAATAAAACAAAACTTTTATTGATTCAACGACATGTTTTATTGGAATTTGAATGAAAATCAATAAAAATTGATTAATTTTTTTTTTTTTTTTGTATTCCCATAAACTCTTTAAAAGCTTTTATTAAAACACATTCTTGAGTTTTGGTTTGTCTATTTGCTTATTTATTTTGATTGCAGATAAAATGAAAAAAAAGGAAAGTTGAACAAAATTCTTACATTAAATATTTGCATTTAAAATTTTATTTTATTATATTATTGTATATATTTATTTATATATATTTTATTTTATTTATATTTTCTTTTAATTGTTGAGTAGGCTTATAAGTATGTATATAACACATGTGCAGGAATGAATTCTATGTTCTGCCTCTTTTAAGTTGCAATTGTGATAAACTATTGTCCTTTGAATGAAATACTAAGTGTTGTTGACCAAATTTTGGTATATTTTTTTTCTGTGTAGACAGTGTTTTACAATAATTTCAACATCACCTTTCAGAAATTATTTTAAAATATTAAAGATTTTTAGGTTTTCTAGGAGAGAAGAAAAAAATAAAATAAAATAAATTAAAGAATACATTAAAATATTTTTTCACTTTATATTTCCAATGAAAGTTAATAATTTGTCTGAAAATTTTTAATCGACTTATTTTCACCAGATCGCTAAAATGTTATAAAATTCTCCACATCATTTAATTGCAAGTAAAGCAAAATCATAGCAAAAAGGATTTAACAAATTCTAAAATTACTTCTGGCTGCTTTTGTAAAGGCCAAAACTTAAAATGGCAGCATTTTAAAAGCCCTTTTTATTAACAAATTAGCATCAGTCATTTAAGCAATTTAGAGAATTTGTATGGCATCAGAAGCTGCTTAGAATTCTCCGTTCCTCATGAAATAATCCTTGCAAAAGCTTAACACAAATAATATTTCCCTTAAAAGTAGTGCAATGAGGAATGTTTTCTATAAAACAATGACCAGCAAATCAATTGCAATAAAAAAAGAAAACAACCTTTCAAAATTTCTCGGAAATTTCGTGTCATACTGTTGTCTTTCAAGCAAACAAAAGAAAAATTTCCGACAGCAAATTCCAGCGCGTAAAATTTCCTCATGGAAAACAAATATGTTTATAAATACAAAAAAAAAGAAAAAACTAAGGATTTTCTTTTCCGAAATCTAAAGGAATTTTTATGACAATAACGTGCGCATTGTTTTACTCAAACGGAATTCTTTGGCAATATATTGCTTGATGGAGCGTAGAGAGAAAACAAAATTTATTTATTAAAATTTTCAAAAAAGTATTTTCATATATACTGCGAATAGAATATTTTTTGTTTCTGTTAAATTTTTCATTAAAATTGTCATAAAATTTGCGTCTTTTTGGCGACAGACCAGCGTTACCATTTCTTTACCAGTTTTGAAATGCGAAAAAGTTTTTTTAAGTTTTTAGCTGCAAAAGTTTTTTTGAAATTCATTCAAATTTTCAAGGTTTGTCTATTAATTTTTAAATTCCAGCTAAAATATAATGAAAATATTATTTGATGTTGCGATGTAATGCAGACGATTTTATAATTTTTTAATATTAAATGTGTCTATTCCCTCTCTAATACAACTGTGCTGTATTAATAATATTATAGCTTTTATGCCTGTGTTTCTTTTCTTCTAAAAAGTGTTCTATTTCAAAAAAACATGTATAAATATTTAAAGATTAACGGTAAGGAGAATGGAATAGTTTTAGTTTTTGGTGTTATTAGTTTTAAGCAGCAATAAAATTGGAGAAAATAGCTTAGAATACGCTACAGACACATCAGATGGTTCAGCAAAAGCTAAAAAAAATGGGGATCTGCTCAAAATCGTGTGTAAAATAAGTTTGTTGTTGTTGTTAATTTTTTTTTTTTGTTTATCTTATTTTGATTAAAATTGAATTCAAAATATATATTTTTGAGCTTTCTTTCATTATTTAGACACTTTTGTAGGATAAAGGTTTCTGTTGAAAAATAATGTTTTTTTTTTTTTTTTTTTTTTTTTTTTTTTTAATATATTTATTAAGCTTGAGGTCTTTTTTTTATAAATTAAGTTTTTTTTTTTTAAATCAAAAATTTTTCTTAAAAAATATATGGTAACGCTGCAACAAACACAAGTACGAGTTGTTGAGGGTACTCAGGATAGATGTGCTAATGCCTTGCAACAGCAGCTAGTTTTGTAAAAAAAAAGCGTTTTTTTATTGCATCTACGGCTCGCCAAGAAGTCAATAGTGTGGAAATGCAAAAGCAGAAATTTCATAAAAAACACCGCTAAATCCGTGTCTTGTTACCATAATGGGATGTGCTGTAATAACATCAGGGAACTTGTTCCCGAAACCCGCTCATTCATACGCAAAAGGCGTTATTAAGATCGCATCAATATGTGGTTGATTTGGCAGCTAATCGTATTGCGCAATACAGAGCAAACTTGTTTTACGGCCGAAAATAAATAAAATGGAATAAACTACCCGCTTCATTCAATTCGAATGTTCATAAACACTACTCCATCTACCGCTCATCCCTTGACCTAATTTCCTTGTTTCAGCACAATGCATGGCTTTTGTAGGGGTCATGCGCTGAGTATCGATACAGGCAAAAATGAAAAAAACCGATTAGCCGTAAAATTTATGCTTCTGCTCGATCTCGAAATACCCGTTTTGCAATCATTTTGATTTATAAAAAAAAGTTGAGTATTTTTATGAGAAATCATCGCCTGAAGAGAAGGGTGTGCCATTAATAATGGACGACAATATCAGTCAAATGCCCGCTATGGCTATGCTTGCAGTACCACATTCTTTTCATGAACTTTACAAACGGCAATTCGCACATTTGCGGCTGTATGTTCGCCATAACTTTACGTCTTCCATCTCTGAGCTCTTGAACCGAACGCGGGTCGTTGGTATACAGCTTATTTTTCAACGAGCCTCAAACAAGAAAGTGTAAAGAAGCTAAATCATAAGATCTCGTTGGTCGGAAAACTTTTCATTCAAAAGAGCGGTGGCATTATTGTTTGTGAGATAGATACGTTTGTGAGATTTTATCACTAGATTCATAATTTTTTTTCGATCAGTTGCTTTACGACAATCCTGAGTTGTCGCGTGTCGACTCTGCAACCAGAAACACCCTGCGCTGTGCTACAGCAACCGCCACCTTCAGTATTTGAGCAATAGAACGATGGCGTTGAACTATAAAACGTTTGCACGTTGACTACACAAAACAAAAAAGTCCTGGGTTCGAGTACAGTTTCATAGTAAGTCATAAAAACATTTCGCATTTTTTCTAATATGCACTAGTGTTTCTTTGTGTTATTTTTTCATCATTTATTTATTTCATTTATTTTCCGCTGAATGCCATTCTTCTATAATTAACTCCGCAAAGCTGAAAAGCTTGTCAATTGTTGTCGGAAGGTTTCAATGGTCACTCAATAGTATCAGCTTCAGCTGTAACCAACATACGGCCACATCAGAACACAATACAAATTGAAAAATTTTTTTACCCAAAAGTCATTTTCATTAACTTGAAATATGTGGTTTATAATAAACAAATTTCTATGTACCATTTCAATCAAATCAAACTTTGTCTATTCAAAAAATATATTCATGCTCACAACAGCTCATTTTAATTCTATTGTGGTAATGTAAAATTTTATTTATGGTTAAAAATGTGTCTTATTAAAAACAAATGAAATGCTTAAAATTCAATTAAAAGCCACAAAAATAAAATTGGCTGTGTGAATAGCTAAATTGGTACATTCCCCTGCCATAAATAAGCTCATTTATCTTTGTCACTGTCAGCTTTTAATTGGCATAAAACTTAAAAAAGGTTGCGAGAAGATAAACAAGAAACTATTCTATTATTGTAAACTGGTTAAATTAATTGTGTAAACAAAATGTCATTTCTGTTCACTACTCGTTTCCTCTTCACATCTAAAAAAAAATTCAATGAATTGTTGCAGCATAACACTGCCAAGAATCTTTCGGTTTTTTGTTTTTTTTTTATATAAATTATTTTACTAAATATTTCGTTTAATTATGTTTAAATATATTATAAATGAAACTTTAAAAACAGCCACACAGTCTATTATTAATAAAAGTGTCGGAAAAAAGTAAAACGTAATAAAAAATAAAAATACCTGGATGCCCAAAAAGATAAAAAAAAACCATTTTCTATCCAACATGTGAAAGAAAAATAATATCTAGTCAATGTATATTTTAAGTAACCAGACACCAAAGTGTCCAAAGAACAAAGTATCGGAAGCAGAAAGATGGAGGAAAGACAAAAAATAAAAAGCAAAAATATTAAACAATAGAAAAAGCTCAACGCCTTCCCTGAAGGTAAGTAAGATGAATGCTGAAAATGAAAAGATTAAATACACCCGATAAGATTGATAATGCTAGTGGGTAGAGAGTGTAGTAGTTCAACCCAGTTTATTTTGTGTGCAAAAATAGAAAATAAAAAGGTTTAACAACTTTCAACTCTATTCAAAGCGGTTGAAAAGATGAACTATAAAAAAAAACATGGTATGAGTTTTGGATGCGTCAAACAAAATGTAGAAATTAAAATTGATGTTTATTTTTTCCTTAGATAGCACATACACAAACACGCAACCAAGGACAACAGCAGGATATCACTGTGATGCAGAGAAATTATTACGAAATTTAGAAGGGCTTAATTCTTTAAAATATTTAAAGCTGATCATTTTTTAAATATTTATTTAATTATATTAAGATAACACTAGGGAACAAAATGGACATTTCCGTTGCGTTAGGTGGCAGACCATCCCAGCCAGAGCCAGAGCTCAGGCCCATTATGTTGCCGCAAGCTGTTCATACTTGGGTATCAGGTATTCGCCGCACGAAACCAGCCTAATTCGATGAGAAATGCCGCTATTACGGAAATGCTCACCCGGTATAGTTCAGCCAATGATGACAGGAAATGTAAGACGAAGAGCCTCCGCCATTTCATGGCATGAGCTGAGCACTGGCACATGAGGTGACTAACCGTCTTCTCATCACCCGCAAGGCCACATCCCTTGCAAAAGTCCCGAGAGAGAATGCCGAGTCTATCGGCATGTCTTCCAATGGGACAAGAATCCGTGTAAACCGCTACAATGAGATTGGTAGCCATACGATTCAACGAAAGACGACACTTAGTCCTCTGCCTATCCAGGTTGTCCCTGCAGAGTCTAAAAATACTGCACGTTTCCTCATGCTGCCAACGGAACTGGGCCGCTGCATACACCGACCGAAGGATACCCAGTTTAACCGAGGAAATCGAAACATCTATGCCCGCCAATAGTTCGGAAATTGCGAGCACTCTGCCCGCCTTGGCCAAGCCTTTAGTGACAAGGACTGACGTCGAAGTGACTCCCGCGAGCGACCTGATTACAGACTGACTGTCATAGTAAATACGAAGATTTTCAGGAAAAAGCTGGTCATCCAACAAAAACTGCACAGCTCTCTGTATGGCCAAGACCTCCTCCGCTTGAATTACACTGCAGTGGTCAGGTAGCCTAATGTCAGTACCCCTAATGTATATACCACAGCCCACTCTGTCCAGCCTCAGTCTGTATCACCTCAAGAGTATTGTTAGGAAGCTATGGTTCGCCAGACCATGAGTCGCTGGTCCAAATGTCGAAGCCAAATATCCTACTTAGTTGAATATTGCATAAATATACACTCAAATTAAAAAAAAAAATGCCATTTTTCTACTGTTATTTTATAAAAATATATTTTCTTTGCCAGCAATTTTGTTGATCTAAATTCCAAGGTATATTGGTGAAATCGCATGAAAGCTGAAAATTTTCTGTTTTCAGTTGAACTTGACCTTTTGTAAAAGGGTTCAAAATTTTTTCACGATGTACACTAAAAACATATTAACTGAGTTATAGTTTATTAAAATGAAAACATTTTCCCTTAAGAAGTTTTACATAGTGAAAATGAAATATTGGAAAAAATTTTATTTAAAACAAAAAAAAACATTATAAGATCTCAAACTCATTTAAATAAACTATAATTCAATCAAAAAACTTTAAAAATATATATATAAAAACATAACGAAAAAAAAATAAATATACAAAAGTAACGCCTGCGTGTAAAAATTTAATAACTTTTTGGTTTATTATTATTTTGTATTATTTTTTTTTTTTGTGAATATAATATTAGCCTAGTACGATCTAAATTTTAATTATGAAAAATAATATCAGAGAGATGACCACCATTTTCTTCATCATGCACAATGGGGCAGGCGTTTATGTTATGTAGCACGAAAAGTCTCAGGCTCTATTGCCCTGATCTCAGCTTCAGTGTTGTGCTTTAGCTGCTCTATAGTTTGGGGCATGTTAACATGCCCCTAAAAAAAAAACAATAAAAAATAATAATAAACAAAATAGTCACTCAATCTTTACACGCAGTCGTGACTTTTGGTCCACCCTGTACAAATTCAATTTATAAATTTGAAAATTTATTTTTTTTCGGTTTACAGAACAATGGTGAATATTTAAATCTGTGTTGTATAATTTATAGATTCCACGTTGAAAATACGTTACTCATACGTCACCTGAGAATATTTCGTTGTATGAGAACATCTAAAATTATTGCATACGGTCGATATAAAAAAAAAAGTTACGTATGCGTATACTTAATACTTATTTCACTTAAACCACCGGCAATGTTGTCATTTTGCTTTTGCAAAAATCTTTAAAACTTCAAAAAAAAAATGTTTTGTTTTAGTTAGAAATCTTTTTTTAGTGATTCAGTCTAATTTTATAATTATAATTATATATTCAGAATATTTAGAATTTAATCGAACTACAGTTATTACAAATGAAGGAAAATTTTCTGTCCTGTTCAAGTTCATAGTTAATTTATCACAAAATTGTTAAGAAATTACTTTTTTGATTAGAATGAGGGAAAAAGGAACAGTGAATCTCCACCACTAATTGAATATAATATGCATTTTCTATGCCACTACACACGTCATCAGTACTCTTTGTGTAAACAGGGAGGTACAGTAGTAACTTGATTATCGCACATAATGAAAACCAGGCTTTGTGCACGTTTCGAGGATGTCGCAAGTACCGAATAATTTAATTACATAGCAATAAAATAACTTTTATTCACTGTTATTTCAATTTATTGATCAAATTCACGGTCCAATACATTTGTATTACATATTTGTACATTTAAATACATATTATTAATTTTTCGGTCGTTGTTCTGCAAACCACTTGTGCAATGCCTTTTCCATTTTAGGATACTCCAACCACTTATATGTCTTTCTTTTCCCTGGACCGCTTTCAGATCTAAACACAAAGTTTTTTATAGCAGCCCTAATTTTCTTTGTTCTATTTATTGTTGATCTGTGTACATTAAAAAGTTTGGAACACGCGTTTACAGAAAAACACTTCCATTTTTTTTTTTAAAAACTGTGCCGTTTCTTTGATAATTAACAATGAAAATATTTTGTTCACCATTGTTTTGGTATTAGTCAAACGTAAAATTAACGTATTTTACAGTTATTAAAAAAACAAAAATAATAAGAAAATCCATAATAAAGTAAAAAGAGTTTAGAAATTCACATATGTTGCAAGTATAGCGTAAATTTTTTTTTGCAATGTTGCAACTACTGAATATGTAATGTAAAATTTTAGGCCGACGCAACAATCGAGGGAGCGCAACTATTGAGGTACGCTAGAATCGAGTTACTACTGTAAAGTCATTAATATTATCTATTTAACCCGTCAGAGAATGTATACGAGAATAATCGTTACTGTCCGCATACTTATATTTTGAGAAAATAGTTTATTTTACATGGACATGCATTTTTACATGGTACCCAATATTCAATAGAGAAACTGATTTTTTTGAAAATTTGTCACTTACATGGTTTTACGTTTTATGTTTTATATGTCGATATAATATTCCCAACGGTAAAAGCTTCTGTTTTCAGTACAGTTGAGAACAAAATTAGAATTAATTATATATTTTTTTTCAATAAATATTTCTGTTTTTTTTTTTTTTTTTATTTTTATTTAAAGAGTTTTTTGGACAGCTTATTTTGGTTATAAATATGTGATAACAGTGTGATTTAAGGTGTTTTAAGAGGATGAATAGATTTGAAAGTTGACAAGGCTGAATAGAATATACGAGTATGTGTATGTCAGTAACGGGAAAAGGGCCTTTTTGGAGTATTTTTTACCCCAAAACAGAGTCAGAAAAGAAAATTTTGTAATGAGTTTTTTATATGGTGATTTCGTTTAATTGAAAGGGTTTTCATTTATCTGAACTACTTTTTATTGAAACACAGTACGTGTAATTTTCCACTTTCGCTTAACCCTACAGATATTTTGTCTACTGTTATGCAGGCTTATGTATGCAAGCATGTACATTAAGTATATGAAATTAAAATATAAGTAGTGTATACGAGGTCTGTTCAAAATAAATGGTGAATTTTGAATTTTTTTTGGAGAGTATTTATTTATTCATCAATAGCATAAATTTTGTCCCCTTCAAAGTAATCGCCTCCAGATATAATGCAGCTATTCTTCCAATCCTCGCAGCACTTCTGAAATGCGTTTTTCGGTATGGCCATCAGCTCGTTCTTCGATTTTGACTTTATCTCATCAATTGTGGTAAAACGCTTTCCTTTCATTGGTCTCTTAAGTTTTGGGAATAGGAAAAAGTTGTAGGGAGCCTAATGTGGTGAATAAGGTGGTTGAGGCGTGATTAGGGAGCCAAACCTGATGAATAAGGTGGTTGAGGCATGATTAGGGTGTTGTTTTTGGCAAAAAAAATCACAAACAAGCATTGATGTGTGAGCTGCTGCATTATCGTCATGCAGAATCCATGATTTTTTTCCACAATTCCTATCGTTTGAGCCGTATTGCTTAACGCAAACGATGGATAACTTCCTTGCTTCCTTATAGTATTCCTTATTAACCGTACGACTTGTTGGCAAGAACTCGTGAGGCACCACGCCATTGTAAACGAAGAAAACAAAATTCAGCTTTTCTTTTGAACAAACCTCGTACATACTATTTAACATTACTTTATTGAACAACCAGTGTTTTGTAATGTTGAAACCCTAATCTATCAATTCACCACCTGTCTACTTTCCAAAGAGAAGTTAAACACGCAACGTGTCATTTCTAACAATACTTACAGTCAAGTCTGTCATTTAATAGTTAGTAACTGTATAAAATTATAATAAAAACTAATTTACAACAAATTTGATTTTGCCTCTTTTTTTTGATGTTGATGATTTTTCCATTACTTTCTTACTTTTAAATTAAAAATTAAAGAAAATAAACTTTCTTTTGTGTGAAGTTTTTCGTAGACATTAAATGGCTTTAGATTTTTGTATTATTCCCAAAAGTATTATAATGAATAACTGAAATAACAGGATTTAAATCAGTGCACAAAATATTTTTCAATAATTTTAGAATTTTCACAAACTCATATGCCATCATGCCATGCATGATAAATTGAAAAACATTAAAATTTTATGTTTTGTGAAAGAAGATTAAATTTTGTTAACCTTAATCAAAAACGTCAAACTTGTTTTCCTTTTTGTTGTTTGCCTGAAACGCACACCCAACTAAACGTGAATAAAGAAAATTTTATTTAACAGCAGAAGAAAGTCAAGGTGTTACAATTTAATATTTGTCTGTGCGTGCGTGTGTGTGTGTGTGTGTATATTCACCAAAAACCTGCCACTCTCGAAATGTGATTAAATTTTTCTTTTTTTATTTCAAATTACAGGATTTATTACACGCTCCTGTATATTATATATCTAGCAGACATTAACAAAAAAAAATATATATATTAATTCGGTAAATGACTTGAAAATTTAATAATTTATGCAACTGTTCACGCAAGACATGTTTTAGGTCTACCAGTTGCAATTTTTAAAATCACGTTTTCATATAACTGTACGAAAATATAACAATAGAACGAGAAGTAACCCTGAAATTAAATTATATTTCGGTGTAAAAAGAAAAATAATAATAAATAAAATAAAAAGTTGTAACACGATTCTTGCACAGGTCAATAATTAAGGAATCCTCGATTATTGCGACAGCTCAAGCTTCTCAATTACTACCTGAAAATAACATTGACGCGATACTTGCAAGAAGTAAATTTTGTAATGGACCCTTTTTAATTTAACTATGTTTAACTTAAAGCAGCGATATAATTTTCGTGGCGATTTCATGAGCCCATAATTTTCGAATGGAACACACAATTTTTAACGATTTCAGTAAGGCCTTTGATAAAGTTAATCAAAAACTACTCCTATACAAGCTGGACAAAATTGGATTTTCTGCAGCTTTTCAGAGTTGGATATCGATTTATCTTACGAACAGAGTTCAGTGCGTATTATTTAAAAATATGAAGTCCAAATATATTTCTGTTCAATCTGGAGTTCCTCAAGGTAGCCACCTAGGTCCGATAGGCCAACAGCAGATCGTGAATTTTTTCAATTGTTCGGCGTGTAGAGACCTCAACTGCGCATGCAACACGTTCACCATTTGCCATGCTGGTAGGGCCGCAATGAAATTCTTTTAGGTACTTTTTTTAATATTTATGAAATTTATGGCTCAACTGTCATATGTTTCATTATGTTTCTAATCAAATCCCTACAAACACAATCAGAAATTTATTAATAAACTATTTTGGCTCGTTGTAACTTTTATTCATTAATTTATAAAAACAACATAAATAATATATGCAAAAAAAATAATTAAGCTTAAGGTCTTTTGTTTTACTTTATATAAAAATATATTAAGATTATGATTATTTTTTATTTCCTGAAGATGCTACACAAAGCAGTAGCGAAATATTGAAATAAATATTTGTTTATATAAAATAAAACAAAAGACCCTAAGCTTAATTATATGCTTTTTTGTTTCCAAATTCCTTTTGTATTTATGCACCAATTGCAATAACGTGGTTTTTTCTCCCTCCGTGAAATTTGCGCTTCTTTTATTGTGTTTTTCCAGACATTTTTTGTTAAATAATTTAAAGAAGCGTTGAACAAATGTAAAACGTCACAATTTTCTTTGAAATAATTTTAAACGCAAATACTAGTGCTGCCATATTTTTAAACAATTAACTCGGTAGAAACACGTAGGTAAAAAAAAACGTTGAAGTTACCGATTTGATTTTACCGAATGTGTTAAGATATCTGTGAGGTATTAACACTCGCAGTTATCTATTTGTAGAAATTACGGGCATTAATCTTAGTTTCAGTTTTTTTTTTTTTCAAATAATAATGCTTAAGGGCCATTCAGACTATTATACTTTGTATTAATACTTGTCAAAAATTCAAATAATACATGCAAGTGTGATAGTGTGAACGCAAAATGTTATGAAAACCACAAGTATTACGATAAAAAATTGACATCCCATAATACTTTCTCATTTTTTGAAAATTTTCTAAACGATAATACTTTTCATCTGATTAAAATTCACAAGCCAACTGTTCCGCCGCCGGTGGCGTGCAGTCCATTTTTTTTTATTTTTTTCTTCATATAAATGCCAAACATTTTTAAAATTTTAATCTCTATTTCAAGTGTGATGGTGTGAACACAAAATGTCAGTTTACGTTAGATTTTTTGACAGTCGCATTAAATGTATTTGGATTTCTGTATCGTAAAATGTGATGAAAGTCTTAATACTTGTATAATAGTCTGAACGGGCACAAGAGATACACTTTTTTGCAATCATGGGGTAGTCTGCTATTAATGGCTGGCAAACGGCGATAAAATGACGCAGTATGTTCGCACTTCGATACGAGTCAAGTGATTGATGCCTGTAGGCAGGAGCAGTATTGCTTTTTTTTTTTTTTTGGTAAAGAGCAGGGAAATTAAAACACTACTGAGTTATAAAAATTCGAGAGGAGTCACTTACAGATGCTGTTGCCAGCAACTGTGTTGCCCTTTCAATAAAAAGTCAGGCACTTTTTGAACCGCACTACTATTCACTTTTTATTTAATAAATCGTTCTTAAATATCACAAATACTTTTACAATATTTTCCACTGTCGCCACTGTCCACTTTAGGACAACAGGCCATAATTGTTATTGTCTTTATGCCACAAAGTTAATTTAGCTAAAAAAAAAAAAAAAGAATAGCCAATTTTAAGCATATTGTTGTCATTATTACAGGATTTACTTTATATTATTTTAGTCTTCTTCTGCTATTTCGTCTAATTTTTCATTGGCTAATCTCGCATAAAAGAAAAAAAAAACAACTCAACTAAAACTCAACTAAGCACGATAACCAACAATTGCTGAACAATAGACATAAAGCCATCAAAAAAGTAAAATTTTTAATAAAAATCTCTTTATAGACAAACAATTCACATTAAAAAGAATATTACTGTAGACAATTTCGAGATAAAAAAGTCATAATAAATTGTGTGTTTTATAATCGTTTTTCTTTTTTTTTTGTTTTGTTCATTCATTTAACATGACATTGTTAGAGTATCAAAAATGTAGTGGAAAAGAATATCAGGGTCATTTCAAACTATAACAAACGATTACAATTCAAACATAAAACAACGGCTGGATAAACAGACAAAAATAAGTACAAATGAAATCCCTGTCGAACCAACCGACCATCCAAGTAGACGAAAAATAAATTGTTTGTACGCGTAGTGGCTTTTTTTTGTGTGTTGGCAGAAAAAAAAATCTATTACACAAAATATTTATAGACTAGAATCTACATTTTCAGACTGATGATGATGATGATGATGATGATGATGATGATGATGATGATGATGATGATGATGATGCTGATGATGGTAATGATGACGATAATGATGATGTTAAATGTAATAAAATAAAGATTTTTCTTTTAAAGAGGAGAAATTAGAAGATTAAACAATTTGAAATATCAACTAGTATTTAGATAAGTATGGCCCATTTCAAAGCCATTTTTTTACACAACATTTCTATGTGTGTATGTGTGTGTGTGTGTGTGTGTGCATATATTACGCAGTTCAAATGTTTAAAGCCAAAGGCACACATTTCCTAATTTACTAATAGATATTCCCTAAGAAGAAATATTTATAATTTTCAAGGACGAAACAAATTCAGAAAAGAAAAAACTTAAACAAAAACCAAAACATTAATGGAGTGAATTCAAGTGGCCACAGCGATTTCATGCGTATTTGTAGATTCGTTGCTGGCTGGCCTCAGGCCACCTAAAACTTCTGTATATTTTTTATACGCACAATTCTTATGGCATCTTAACATGTACACAGACCTCAGTACCAGTCGTAATTTACTAATCATATTAATACGAAAGCCTCTTTAGGTCAATTAAATTGTATAACAATATGCAGTTGTGTACACAACATTTACCAAGAAGTACAAACAATTAAAGACATGTGTGTTATTTTGAATAATGAAAACTGCTTGAAATGATATAAGAGACAACCGGTATGACATAAAATCAGTGACATTAAATCCATTTGTGCCATACGGTATTGTAATTTGATACGAAACGGAAATAAAAGATCACGCCATAAGATACCAGCACCACACAACAACAACAACATACAGAAAATTTATGGTGTCATTACAGTTTTATAGCTTTAGAAAGCACCAACATACACACGTGATGAATCAGAATTTGGACATAATCCGACCATTAATTTGCTAATTGCAGTGGTTTAAAAGTGACAATACTTGTGGAGTTTGCAAAAAAAAAAAATAAAAAAATATAGAAAAAAAGAATTTCAAATGTTGTTAAATCAGTGATTGCCAATTATCTAAAGAAACATTGAGGCAAAAACTCCACAAATCCGTGAAATGTTAAGTTCCATGGCAGAGCTATTGGCGATATAAGAAGGCAGTGTGCTCACTACTACTTCGATGGATGATGAGCTTGGAAGTCAAGACATACCCTGCAGAAATTAATGGATTACATGATCCATATTAGTTAAAAATTAGTAGTTTACAAAATGGTCCCATGTAATGCAGGCATGGACCATGTTATTTTCAAGTAAGAGCTTATTGCTGACCAACAAGTGTTCGTATTTTAACGACTGTATGCTTTAAGGCATCGTGTTTAATTCGTGTTTAATTTTCTGCTGATAATGCGCGGAATAGTGACATAGAGTAGTTTTGGGATTACTCTCATGTAATACATGGCTGGACTATATGCTCCTCACCTAGGACATCGCAATGTTAAAGGGAACACGTTTATTTCATACATTTGGGTTACTTTTGGACTAGTCGTAGTCTCTTATGGAGTATACTTTACAGGCGTGTGTGGAGTACCCGCGATTTCTGCAGGGTACGTCTCGACTATCAGAACTCAATAGAGTCTAGAACAAATGCTAGGTTTGGCGTAGATATTTAAACGATGTGCCAGTCATTGGTATACGAAGGAGTTCGAAAAATTATTCGATTTTTTTTTATCTATGGCCTTTGTTCAGGGGCAATTGCCTTCATATGCAAAGCATTATACTCGAATTTTATACAGAGAGTGAGCTTAATTTTTGTATAATTCTACAGTTGCCTGTTACTTAAAAAGCAAAGTTAAGTCGTCTCTGACATTATATTTGACTTATTAATTTTTTACTTGAAGGTTCCACTTTCAAGTTTTGCCTATCAATTTTAAATACACTCTCATATTTCTCCTAATACACTCGTAGTTTTTAAAATTTTATGTGAACTTGCTTTAAAATTCTCTAGCCAGGGGCTGATTACTATTCTTATGAACAGCGAAGCCATCTAGCTAAATGAACTTTCTTTTTAATTTCTCAAAACTTGCAGCTTACGTCACAGCTGTCATTTTATATGAATTTTTAAGCGCAGAGTATTTAAAAAACTTGGCTGCAGAATAAGCTAAAGATATTAATTTTATTTATTATTTTAATTCGGCGACGTTTTATTGCTCAAATACCGCCGAAGGAGAGTGCTGTAGCAGAAAAAACCTTTTCAACTTGACCGGGAGGGAAACTTTCTGGTTACAGAGCCAACACGCTAACAGCATCAGCATCAGCATCAGCACCTTTGTACATACACATTCAAGATACAGTTTTAAAAAGATGAATTTTTGTTTTTTAATCCCATAAAAAATGAAAAAATATTTCACATAAGTTTTTATTTTGTTGGAAAAACGTTTCCAAAGGAATATTAAATGTCCATTCGGAAATATAAATAATTTCGCAAAAGTGAACTGGGCTTTGTTTATAGTAGGTCATTATATCGAAAGTTCACTGTATTTCAAAATTAAGGAAAGTGTAAGAAAAAAATTATGCTCCAGCAAGAATGCATTAAAATAAAAATTTGTTTCTTAATTGTGAAATATTTAAAATTAGATAAAAGCGATAGAAAAGTACTTTGAAAGTTACAAATGGGATAAGTTACACAGAAAAAAAATAAAACTAATTTCAATTAAAAAAATTAGTGATATAAATTAAAAAAATTGTTTAAAATTTCACCAGTAAACAAATTCGTAATATCAATTAAATTTTTATACTTAAATTAATTGAATTAATATTTTATTAAATATGATTTGAAACATTTAAAAATTTCATAGGTTGTTATAGTAATTTTTTAAATTATTTTTTTAATTGCATTTATTAACTACTGAACTAAAATATTTAAAGACTTTTAATTAATTTTTTAATGGAGCGATTAAAAAACTATTCTCTTTCTAGTTCTCAGTGAGCTGTTTCAAAAAAAATGTTTTATATTATTGATGATTTTTAAGTGATTGACAAATTAATTATATCAATTAAACTATTTAATTGAAATAAAAATAAAAATTAATTAAACGTCTTAATTAATAAAAAAAAACACGCACTAATTTCTTCTGTGTATACACTGAAGAAAATAAATCTAAATGTTAATTAAAAATTTTGTAATATCAATTAAAAAATTAATTAGTTTTTCACAAATTAATAGTATCAATTAAATTATTGCTGTTGACTTAATTTCCAATTAAATTTTTAATATTAAACAAATATTTAATAGCAAAAAAAATTTTGAAAGCAAAATAACAATAATTATTTATTTAAGTATTAAGCCTTAAAATTAATTAAAAACTTATTTTTATTGATTAAACTTTTAATTGAAAATTTTTTTATACTAATTAAAATTGTTAATTAAAAAAAAAAGGAAATTTTTTTTTCTATGTATGACATCCAAAATAAAATATAATAATAAAAATATTTATTGTTGCTCTTGGCCGAAGCGCGTACATTATACAGGCAGTAGACCCGGGTTCGAACCCTGCATTGGTCAGCAAATTTTTTGCTGCATATTTCTGGATAAACTAATTAGTAAGAAAAGTTGAAATTAATTAAAAAAATTCAGTATTGGGTTAGGAGATGTCAAAGAATGCTCGTTCAGTGGGTCGTAATATTTATAGATTCAGTCAGGGCAATAGGAAGGCAGCCTGTCAAAAGAGTTTTTTTTTTTATCTTGGACCAGCATTCAGGAGATGACCCCTACACATGCGTTGCATTGTGCTGGAACTGTAGGAAAGGGATAGTAGGAGAAATGTTAAGAGGTGAAGCTTCGCTATCTTACAAAACTGCTTCTTGCACGTTATCTGTTTTTACAGCAGTGTTGCAGCCTCTCAAAAGAGGTTAATATGTTAATGTTATTAGAGCCAACCTTTTTACAAAAAAAAAATTATATTTAATTGGTCATAAAGTAAAATAATACTTTCTTGCAAACAAAATTCTACAAAAAAGTTTGAATTTAAAATAAAACTTGCCCCAAACATATTTTTTTTTTTTTGATAAGAATTCCATTTCCATTAAATTATTTCTCTAACAATATTCGACAGAAGTTTTATTTTTCACAATTACTTTTTACAACCACAAGAAAATTACTACTAGTGTCCTTACACTAGAAGATGCGAACGAGAAATCATTAACCACAAAGACTTTAGTTTTGCTAAGAACCCAAACAAATATGTTAAATAGAGAAAAAAAAAACGAAAAATAAATTGTAAAGTCTTCGTTTAATTTGCCTGCAGCAAATCTCTTATTTGATTTTATTTCTTTCTTATAGTTTACAGAGTGTAAAACCAAATCATAAAAATCTCAAAAAACGAGAAAAGAAAACTTAAAAAGCTGCCACCAGAAACAGAACTTTTCCACTTCACCATTGTAGCAAGTAAAAGCCTGCATTTATTGCAATGAAGGCGGGCGTTTTGGTGAATAAAAAAAAAAAAAATTCAAGAATAAGAATAAGACTAAGAAATATGAGAATAAAGAATAATTTCTTCAAAAGAAGCAAGAATAATTTTACAAATAATAAACCCAGAAGAAAAATGCTACTTGTAGTTTGATAAAAACTTTTATTGCACTTAAATGCAGAAGTTTTAAGCGAGCAAAGTTAATACAAATATTCGCATGTTTTTTTTTTTGTTTTTTTTGTTTTGCAATTTGTCATGACAAAAGCATTTTGTTTGCGGTGGGGGAGGCGGCAGTATATAAACTTACAACAACAACAACAACAAAAAATAAAATAAAAGAGCAGTTACTATTATTTTTATTAAAAAGTAAACAAAAGTGGTAGAAGATTTACAATTTCACTACTACAAAGAAAAATTAATAACTAAATTTTTTAAGTATTGTTTGCCATTTCACCGTGGGCAGACTAACAAATGAACAGCGCTTGCAAATCATTGAATTTTGTTATCAAAATTTGTGCTGTGAAATGTATTTCTTAAGTGATGTTAATTTTATGATCCTCATGATCAAGCCACCGCGCATTCCATTCAAGCTGTTCTGATCAAATTTCGCACCAGTTTCACTTTACTGGTTATTAGTACACCAACCCACATGCGAACAGTGGGTACTGAAGAAAATATGGCTGCTATATTGGCCAGTGTCCATGAAATGTCATGGATATATCAATTCACCGATTTTATAAATAATTGCAAAGCACCGTACCGTGATGATTACCAATTTTTTTTTGCCCAAAATAAAAGACTTGCACTTGGCTGACATGTGGTTTCATGAACCTATTGGGGGTGCGAGTTTGGTTAGCAATTAATCTCACATTTTGTAGAATTCCATTGGCCGAAAATTTATGCGATTTTGAGGGAATGCGTGAACTCTCTCGAGTGCAGCGCAAAGTCAGCCAAAGTTACAGCTGCCGTTGGTAAGATAAAAAAAAGACAGCAAAAAAAGTTTGCCAAAATAGGCGGAAGGACCGCCTGCGCAAACATTTACCTGAAATAATCTTTAAAAAGTGAATAGCAAGCATTTTTTTATTGGCCCAAATAAATAATTCATTCAAGTTGTAAACTTTTGTGTGTGTGTGTGTGTTTTTTTTTAATTTTAAAACACAAACGGTTAAAAAAATCACTCTTTAGCAGTGACAGAGACGTTTTAAATTCTGAATATTACTTTTAGGTTTGTATCAGCTGAAGCCTTCGACATTCAAACCTTCCGACAATAAGTGATACTAAAGCGTGCTTTAAACGATAAGATTTGTCGTACGTAAAATGTGAGAGAAAATAAAATGAAATTCCATCCGTATTTCAAAAAAAGAGAGTAAAAATCGATGCGTTGTTTTCTGGCGTTTACACCATTGGTATGGATGAAATCAAGTAAAATGAAAACGTTTTCATTTAATTTAACCACAGCTGTTTGCTTGTTTTCCCCAGGGATAGAGTTCTTGTGCAATTGAATTTTTTTTTTAATAACCTTGAAAAATATTTTTATAACTTTCGAATATGTTATTTTCGTGGTCAAAATTTTTAGTGTACTTTTGGAAAATATACGTATATTTTTATAAAATTGTTCGCTCGTGGTCTAAAATGTAGATTTTGATTTTATAATTCGTATAGATTTATGAAAGCAGTTTTCCCTCCCTGGCTTCCTCACATTTGTTTACATAAAAATGCATCCCTGATCTAATGATGTGTGAAAAATTTTAAAAAAATCAAGAGAGCCATACGACTGTTAAATTTTCATCCGTATTTTCTTTCAAAATCTTATAGTTTCATTACATATTACGTTTAGACGATCCGACTTGTGCTCTTCTACACAAAAATTTGGCATGTCGTACGACTTGTGGGACAATGTAAAGCACCCTTAAGGCACACGATCAACGTCCTAACTATCTTAGCCATCGTTACTTTCAATTAATTTTCCATATGTGTTTCTCAGACACAGTGGGCGATAAGAAGAGGAGTCATCTTGTCTTTAAAATCTAGAGGCAACATCTGCTATCTGGGTGATCGTAACCGGAAATTTAAAATCCCATTGAGTTAAGTATGTGATTCAAAGTATTTCTTTCCCCTGCAAAATGTGTATGTACATATTTACATATGAGTGTATGTATATGTATGCATATAAATTTGCTGTCCTCTATGTGGCAATTTATCAGGCAAAATATGCTGATATTAAAAAAGAAAAAATCAAAAATATTTTAATGACATAAAAGGCAAAAGCTTGTCTTGTGTAAACAACATATTTAATTATATTTTAAGCTTTTTTTTTTTTAAGGAGAAACTAAAATATTAACAGAATTAATAAAATAAATAAATATGCTTATGAGGGGACAAGAGCGCTGGTGACCACACTTCAGTAGCCAAACAACTGCTGCCTGGTTTTATTAAAAAATTAAAAACATTTTTTTTTTTTAGAATTATTTACTGTCTTGACAACATGTTGCATAGTTAAAATAAGTACTGCAATATATTGCTTCTTATATATATATATATTATATATATATGCATCTACGTATGTAAAAAAAAGGAATGGTTGGCTGAATATGCTTTTTATACAGTTGCTGCATCAGATTTTCGCAGCCTTTAAAGGGAAACAGGAAGAAAAAAAAAATGTATTATTTTTTTATTTTGAATATAAACGTTGACTGCATAACTAGGACAAGTTACACTTAATTGAAAAACTTTTATGTGGTCTTCTTTAAATACACAAGCTTTAATATAGACTTACAAATGCAACTATAAGGACTACACAGGCACAATCACTTGAGTGTAGCGATTTGTTGGTGACTGCAAGAACGAAGGTAACATCACAGCAGTACATTTTTTATTTAAAGTGCAACGGTTGCACTGTTGATTTATTTAAGCCAACAGTAGTGGTCCATATATATAAAATACATATTTCCAAGGAAGGAGATGATTTAAAGCAGAAGAACTTTAACATAGAATCTCTTTTTACTCCTTCGGTATATAACTGGAGGACATTTTAAAGACACGAGAACTTGAAGAAACCTGGAAACTTATAGTCGCCGCGTAATTAAATTTAATACCAATGTAGTGAGTAGTCACATCTATTGACTCGGTGGCGTCCGAGTCCAAAAATTTTCACACAAATGGAGGAGTTATTTTTTTATGAAATATGGGATTTATTTCATAATAAAATAACTTCCACACATTTGGGTTTTAATTCAATTTGTGGGAATTTATTCCTTTTTTTTGCCTGTGATTTATTTCATAATGTATTTTATAACGGAATTATTTCATTTTATTTTGTTTTTAGGCCTGATTTCATTTGCTTTGGAAGTTATTTAATTTCTCTTCAGTGCTCCGATTTTGGAAGTTATTTCATTAATTTCATTGGCATTTATTTCATAATGAAATAGCTCCCAAGAAAAGCGATTTATTTTATTTTCGGTTTGGGTTCTATTTCAATTTCTTTGGGCATTAGTTCATTACTTCAGTGTGGGGCTGGCTTCATTTGTTCTGGTATTTATTTAATTATTAGTTGTTGCGCTGAGACTTATTTCTCAGAGCCTATTGAGTCATTGTGGCTTCGGTGCAGTTCAACTTTGGGTGTATCTGGTTATTTATAGCGAATTCAATGGAATATGACACATTGATATCAGAAAACTCGTTCCCAAAATTTAAACATCTCGACGAACGAAAAGGGAACGCATCCGTTTGATATCGTTTTACACTACGTAAAACCTATTTTACTAATTTCTGAGCAATGTCTTGCAAGACACATGCCCCGAGCACTGGTCCATAGAAGAAAAAATAAATTCTTGAAGAATTTTTCAAATCAAAAAATCATCTTGATTTAGTTAATTTGTTTCCACTATCACTGAAATCTGTGATGCCATTTATTTAATAATTTTAATTAAAAAGTTTTAAGTATTTTTCCGAATACACCAGTTTGTTTGTACACAGTTAGTGCAAGATGGAAAGTAACAGTAACATCGTTATGTACATCGTCCAGTTTTACTTTATTTCTTCTTTTTTCATGTAAATAAGTATGTGCAATTATGCCAACGGACATGCTTGTGCATGTCTGTGTGTACTTATGTACGTGTACCCCGAAAACAGAATTTCATTTGAGTAGAATTCGATTGGGCAAACATTTGATGACTTAAGACTGAGGCTGTTATTGGCTGAAGTAATTAGCGCGTTGCCCGAAGTTATGGGTTCAAAACCTATGCAAGTCATGGACAATTTTTTTTTTGTTGTTTTGCGTTAGTGTGAATCATAGCTCTCTACAACATCGGTATTTGAGTAATAAAAACATCGGCGTAATGAAATAATAAACAAAATGGCTCGAAGTATAGAGACAATTTTTTTATAAATGTTGCATCTGGCAGTGTAATTGAAATATAATACATATAAAAATGTCTATTTGGCGTATAAAACCATTTTTAAAATAATTTTTAGAACTTTTGTATAATCATTTTTTGATACTGATAATGGCTGTATGTGCAGATCATACTGTATTCAATGTTTCATGCAGCTAAAATTCCCTTAACGCTGCAACAAGGAAGTTAATTTATTTTTTTTTTCTAAGATCCAGCAAGAAAGTAGTCTAAATTTTTTTTTATATTAAAAAATTAAATATTAATGCCTTTAATTTATTTTCCCATAAATTTTATATGTGTGTATAGCTATATATATATTTGTGTATGTGTGTGTGTGTGTGTGTGTGTGTGTGTCTCTTAGAACTACCTGGATGGCACTTGTGTTTTATTCAACCATCTGTGCTCGTTGGGTATAAGAATACCTGTAGTTGCATTTGTTGTTTTAAAATTTACTTTGCTGATATGTAGATGAGAGTTCGTTGATATTAACAAAGTTTATTGGTTTAACATTTTTTTTATTGTGCAGGTGTGCATAACTAGGTTTACCCTGCAGTCAAATTGGCAGTCGTATAGTTCACTTTTACGGTGATGGCTGAATAAGCCTGCCCCTTGACTAAAAAACCAGAAAAAAGTTCTGGTTTCGAGCCCAGTTTCAGACCAAGTCATAAAAACATCTCGCATTTTTTCTGATGTGCATTTGTGGGTCTACGCAGTATGTGGAATAAACTCAATGTGGAGGTCTCTCTTGTCACTTTTGACGTGGGAAAGTTCAAATCAAATATTCACAAACACTACTCCCTCTATCCTTCTTGCCTCAAAAAATAAATAAAAAAATCATGTATCAATATTTGTCGTTTCAAAATCTTTTGATTCATTAGTTAATACAATTTTGTTGTACATGTTATTTGTATTAAAATGTTTGAGCATTTGGAATATATTTGTCACAGCAAACTGAATTATTTTTATTTATTTGAAAAAAGAGTTTCTAATAATTCATACTGCATTCTATAACGAATTTTTTCTTTTTGGTTGTATTTATTATAGAAAAACCTAGTTCAATACCAGCATTACTTGTTGCTGCAGAAGGCTTTTGGATTATTAGCGTAATTATTAGTGTCAACCACCTTCAGCTACAGAAAAAGTTTGCTTAAAATTCACTGCAAGTTAACTCAGTTGTCTGCTGGGTATACTCGTGCACAGATTTAAATACGTATATGTGTATGTGTGTGTGTGTGTGTTTGTGTGTGTGTTTGTGTTGGATCTTTTAATATTTTCCTTTTCTTTTTTCCTTCTTCTTATACGGATTTATTAAAAACGATAAAAGATACATGTTCATATTTTACAGATGACGGCGTATATACACAGATTATACATGTTTGTATATTTACATTGTACACAAACATATCGTTACTTTAATATAGAAAGGCCCTAACCAATTAAATTTTTTAAATCGGATTTATTTTTATGTTTTCCTATGGAATAGCTGGAATTAATAACAAATATTGAAAACATCTGCCAATAAAAGTAATGGAATTCTTAACCGTCATCTTTAATTCATGTTTTTAAAATAAAGTTACTTCCCGTTGGATTTTAAAGAAGCAAAAATATTTCCAAACAAATGAAAGAGTGCGGATAGCGAATAGTCAGCATTTTGGATCTGCAACCAGAAGAACCCAGCATCGATTCACAGCTCGGTCAAATTTGAAAAAGTCTTTTCTGAGTTTTCTGTTTTCTGCAGTACCCTCCTTCATCGGTATTTGGGCAATAAATCGTCGGCGTTGTAAAATAATAAATTAAATTGCTGCCTTAGCTTAAAAATAATTCTATGAGCACTAGTCCAAGAAAAAAAAAATTCAGATATCCCTGCTTCCTTCCCGGCGGGGGGTTTGGAAACTTGTTTCTAAACCTACGGGTGTTTAGCAAGCCCGCGGTACCTAGCTAAAAGTCTAGCATCGCCTTAAACTACCTGGAAATTTGAATGATGACAGAAGAGGCGAAATCTTCGAAATCTTACTTGAGATTGAGCAGGTTATGCTTGCATTTCCGTGTGACTGCAGAAATGCAATTCAATTCTAATCTAGTGCTACGGGGCCAGCGAAACCCCACTTCTCTAACGCTCAGAGAGCGTTTAATGACTGATGTACTCTTAAGTAAGTACTGCGTGTCCACCCTGAAAAGTTAGAGTTAGTGTGCTGGTTTGGAAAAGGATTCATAGTGGCTGTGATTGTCACCAAAGAATACGCAGAAAGATAATTTTTTTTGGTCGGTTCTGGATATACGTGAGGATTCTGATACGACTTTTACTTAACTGGGTGCTGTTGCCATTCAACAGTAGTCACCGGAATGTGTCTCGAACAAATAGTATTACTGGCTTAAGTTTTCTTGACTCAAATACATTCTGATGTGACACAGAGTTTGGACAGCTCGAAACACCTCAGCAAGGTGTAATTTATAGACCAGGGATAACCATTAATTAGGATTGTGTGCACTGTTAGTTGTGCAGGATGTTGTATTTCCGAGTGCTCATGGTGGCTGTAGTGATCGTCTTTATTTCACTCAGTGTTGAGAGCACCGTGCGTAGGTGTCCGTCCAATAAGCCTGCTGTCATCCATAGGAAAAATCTGCAGGAAAAGTTTGAACGTTACACTTTTGTATTTCATGGAATCCAAAGAAATTTTCTGCATTTTGATAATTCAGCTGCCGGGAAAAACATAACGCAGTACAAAACGTAGTTCCAATTAGAAATTTTTTTTTTTTTTTTCCCATGTTATTTTTGAATTTTGGATCTTTCTATATGAAATTAACAAAATGTGTTCAAATCTTAATCTAAAAATATACTATAAAAAAAAAAAAAAAATAGTTTCCATTGCCACTGCAATTTCAACCCAATGGTTACACAGAATTTTCATCCAATCAGATCAAACGTTTGGGTCCTTTTGAGTCTTCTGTGACCCTCAAAGACCAGCAATTCTCTAGCAAGTGGATTGGGATGCACCGTGATCTTCGTCCTATACTTCGTACAGACTTTTTTAATTTCATCATTAATTGATGGAATTTTTAGATCCCTGTGGATATTTACATTTTTCATGTACCATGGAGCACCTGTGATTATTCGTAAAATTTTTGACTGTCTTCTTTGTAATTTTGCAACATTTGATGCGGAAGCAGTTCCCCACAGCTGAACGCCATATAGCCATATGGGCTTTAAAATCGCCTTATACAACAGCACCTTCATATCTAGGCCTAGTGCAGAGTGTCGTCCTATAAGCCAGTAAAGCTGCGCAGTTTTCAACTTCAGTTGAGTGATTTTGGCCGCTATGTGACTAGTCCACGTAAGACGTCTATCGAGATGAATACCAAGATATTTTACGTGGTTGCCCTCAGGTATTGTAACACCGTTTATCGTGATGGGAGGACAATTGTCCCTTCTCAGAGTAAACGTAATGTGGACGCACTTTGAAGCATTTACTTTTATCTTCCACTTTGATAACCATTTTTCCAATCGGTTCAAATGCGCTTGAAGATGTTGGCTTGCTACTGCTGCATTCTTGTGTATGCTTAGAAAAGCAGTATCATCCGCGAAAGTTGATGTATGCGTCAATTGACTTGTAGGCATATCCGCAGTAAATAAAATGTACAGAAAAGGACCAAGGATACTTCCCTGTGGTACACCAGCATGGATATTTTTAATGGAAGATATCACCGATTTCGACCTTATATGAAAAGATCTATTAGTTATGTAATTTTTGAACAATTTGTGAACGTTTTCCGGTAGCAAGTTTACAATTTTGTGCATCAGACCGTCGTGCCAGACTTTGTCGAACGCTTGAGATATATCAATAAAAAGTGCCGAACAGTATTCTTTATTCTCGAAAGCCGATCGGACAAGGTTTGTTATTCTGTGTACTTGTGCCACAGTGCTGTGCATTTTCCGGAATCCAAATTGGTGATGTGGGATAACCGAATTAGTGTCAACGTGGTGCCGTAGTTTCTCGAGAATCAATTTTTCAAAAAGTTTGGACAGTATCGGCAATAAGCTTATTGGACGATAAGAAGATACTTGCGTAACATCTTTACCTGGCTTAGGAATCATTACGATTTCTGAGTGTTTCCATGCTTTCGGAAACGTACCCAACCTCAACATAGAATTGAAAATAAAGAGAATCAGCCTCAATGCTGATTGTGGCAGATTAGTTATCATTGCTCCTGTGATTTTGTCACTGCCTGGAGCTTTTCTGACTTTTAACGTTTTTATAGCAGATTCGACTTCAGCAAATCGGAATTTCAGTGGACGTTGTACTCTTTCGTTTATGACAATCGGCGCAATACGGGAAGCGGTTACATTTGGTGTAAATACGTTTTCCAGGTGGTTGGCGAATTCCTCAATTTTCTCCTCTGTACTCTGTGCAAATTCACCATTATGTAACCTTATTGGGGCCTCGTAGGAAGTAGGTTGTTTCATTTTTTTTGTAGCTCTCCACAAACTATAATCTGTTTGCTCTGTTGTGTCCAACCTTTGCAGATATTCATTCAGTTGAAATTCTTTGTCCTCTTTCAGCAAAACACGCAGTTTCCGTTGGCATTTATTTAGTTGTTAGATTAGAAATTTGGTCACAAAAAATTTCAACTTCAAAAATCCACGACAAGACGTCGCAACTAGACGTCAAAGTTGCTTTTAACGCTGTGGAAGGATACATTTTGAATTCGCTGATTTTTTTTTTAATAAAATAATCGAAAGCTTTCTGACAATGCCGTCTTTTAAGGTTTATATCGAATTGTCGTACTCTTATTTTTCCCCAACCTCGAATTTACCACAACTTGATATTTGAATCTTGTACGTATTTGCAGACTATACGGCAATATTATGTTCTGACATACTCTGAGAATATGTAATCTGCAACTTACAAAGCGACCTAAAAAAAATTTCCAATGTATTTTAATAAAATGGAAAAATGGAAATACAGGGTGGACCAAAAGTCACGCCTGCGTGTAAAACATGATGTTCGATGAATAAAATCGAATAAAAATAATAAAAAATAATATTAGTCTCACTTCCATTTTTATTTTGACCTTTATTAAAATTTTTTAATTATATTTATTTTTTGAAATATATTTATTAAGCTTGAGGTCTTTTTTTTATTTTACTAAAATTTTTTTTTTAAATAAATTTTAATAAAACCAAATAAAATAAAAAAAAGACCTCAAGCTTAATAAATATATTGCAAAAAATATAATGAAAAATTAATAATATAATTAAAATTGTATTTATTTTTGAGCGAAGGTCTTTTTTATGAAAAGTTTTTTAACAATTATTTATTTTTCATTATTTTTTTTTTTTTAAATATTTTTGTTAATACAAATTATTATTTCCTGACGATGGATGACAAATAAATAATTGCTAAAAAACTTTTCGTAAAAAAGACCTTCGCTCAAAAATAAATATAATTAAATAAGAAATAATAATAAACAAAAAAGTTATTCAAATTTAAACACGCAGGCGTGACTTTTGGCCCACCCTATAAATGCGAATAAAACTCAGGCTATCTATAATGTAAACAATAAAGAGAAAACCCTGCTATATTTCGCAAACGAATGTTACTTTCTTACACACGGATATGCAGTGGGAGCAAAAAGTAAAATATTTGAGAGTACTTCACGATCCAAGAATAAATTTTAAATACGAGTGCCATGTCCAATATACAATTTTCCTTTTTTTTTAAAGCAAACTTCTTCTCTGAGTATTGAAAACAGAATGCTTGTATTTAAACTGATTTCCCAGGCTGTACTATTTTTGTACAGCTCCTATGGTGAGCTTTAAGTTCCACATGCCATATTTAAAACTTAAGATCCTACAGAAAAAGCTGTTAGAACTTTGATATCAGCTTGCTGGGTTCTTTTGAACCTTCCGAGTTCATAGGATTTCGAACACAGATCCTTTCGTTTCCAAGCTAAATAAATCGACTACATGTTTTTACTTCATGTGCTCTTGGTCCGGGCACACCCATATCAATGATTGTAATTGTCCATGTAAATATTATTTAAAGGACAATGAATGAATGAATTGAATATATTAAAAGAAAATACTTAAAAAGAATTGGTAAATTTCAGCCGAGAATTTCTTAGAGAATTTACTAAGAAAGTGATTTTAAAAATAAAAAATATAAATTAATTTTTATAAAAATGTTTCCTATTCCTGTAAAGTGAATTATTAGTTAAGGCCCTTCTCTATTAAGGTAACGATATGCATGATTGCTCGCATGTATGTATGTATATTGTTATATTTATTATATTGTGGTTGGTATGCTTTTTGCTTATTCCCACAGTGTTTATATAACTTGTTGTTGTCATTATTAACAGTTGAATTAATGTTTTAACCAAAAGCTCTGCATTAAGAAGGAGTATAAATATGCACGTTGAAAAGCAAAATGCATGAGGACAGCTTCGTTTAGTTTAGTATTAAGAAACCTGTAGTACGCTAAAAATGATTCGCGTTTAAAGAAATATTAGTTAAAAATAGATCTCTTATTGTGCAATGACAATGCTTAAACAGGATTTCTAAAATCGTATTTATTTTTCAGTAGTGATTGACATCATTCGCAGGGTTTTTCTTTAATTTTTCTATTCAGTTGTTGTCAGACTGAAAGTTTAGAATTAAATATCACTTGAGAATTTTGCTAACAAAATTTTTAACAACCCTGCGAAAAGCATACGAGTATTTTATAAATATTTTTCGTTATTACGAGAGCTGTTTGAAAACTTCGTGAGTTTTGGAGTTTCCCTCACAGTAACTTCAAATGCAGCACTGCTTCCGTCAACAAGGAATAGACTATTGTAAAATTTTGAGCAAGCTGTGTCATTTAGTTTGTGTTTGACAGCTATTAAAGGCAGAGAACCTCGTGAATTTTAACAAAACTGGAAAGAAGTGAATTTCGTGTGTGCTGTTCTACAGCAGTCCGGAACAGTTTTTACGCTGTAGACGAAACATGAATTTATCACATTACCTGAGAGATCAAGGGACAATCAAATCAGTGGGTTTCAGCGGTTGCAGGTGCACCAAAGAAGGTCAAGGTGGGTCTGTCAGGCAACAAGGGCATGGACACAGTTCTTTGGAATGCACGCGGTGTCATTAACATATATTGGTTAGAAAAGGGTGCAACGATCACTGGCCAATATTCTTCAGAGCCCTTAGACAGATTCGATATTAATTTAAAGCATGAACGGCCACATTTGCGCATAAAAAAAAAGTGATGTTTCATCAAGACAATCAGCGAGTGCACTCGTCTGTAGTCAGTATGGCAAAAATCCAGCATATTCACCAGATTTAGCCCCCCTGCAACTATTTTCTTTTTCGAAACCTGAAGAAATGGCTGCGTGTTAAAAGATTTGAGTCCAATGAAGAGGTCATAACCCTAACAAACGCCTACTTTAAGGGTCTTGAGAAAACCTATTATTGGGAGGGAATAAAAAATTTGGAAGATCATATTTTATATGGTATTGAATGGCGTAATGTGAGCCCAACTCGAGCGAGAAGAACTAAAAACCTGCGGGTGTTTAGCAAGCCCGCAATGCCTGGCTAAAAGTCTAACATCGCCTTAAACTACCAGGAAGTTTGAATGATGACAGAAGAGGCGACTATTCGAAATCTTACTTGAGATTGAGCAGGTTAGGCTTGCATTTCCGTGTGACTGTAGAAATACAGTTCAATTCTAATCTAGTGATACGGGGCCAGCGAAGCACCACTTCTCAGAGAGGGTTTAATGACTGAGGTACTCTTAAGTAAGTACTGCGTGTCCACTCCGAAAAGTTGGAGTTAGTGTGCTGGTTTGGAATAGGATTCATAGTGGCTGTGATTGTCACCAAAGAATACGCTGAAAGATAATTTGTTGGTCTGTTCTGGATATACGTGAGGATTCTGATACGACTTTTACTTAACTGGGTGCTGTTGCCATTCAACAGTAGTCACCGGAATGTGTCTCGACCAAACAGTTATACTGGCTTAAGCCTTCTTGACTCAAATACATTCTGATGTGACACAGAGTTTGGACAGCTCGAAACACCGCAGTAAGGTGTAATTTATAGACCAGGGATAACTATAAATTAGGATTGTGTGCACTGTTAGTTGTGCAGGATGTTGTATTTCCGAGTGCTCATGGAGGCGGTAGTGATCGTCTTTATTTCACTCAGTGTTGAGAGCAACGTGGAATAAGACGCTATGCGTAAGTGTCCACGCAAATCTTGAACACATCTGCTCACTGGGGTGGTTTTAGGTCCCGTTATGCTGCCTGGATGCAATACAGACTGAAAATATTAAATTTTTCCAACATCATTCTAATTGTTTGGCACTAAAACAGTCAGAGTACCGCATAAACAAACTTAATTTCCCCATAAAGTCTTCAAACATTTCATCTAGATCCTGCAGAAGGGAATGAAAAAACTTTTTAAATGGATGGAACATTTTTTAAATTCCGAAGAAGTGTCTCCCATAACTGTTTGTCTTAAATATACGAAAAATCAAATGACAGAAATGTCCAGGCTCCGTTCCTGAAGTTTTAATTTATCTTTTCTCTTCAACTGTTCATTTCAATAACAACCAGCATTAATTTAACTTAAGAAGACATTTGTGGATGCACTGCTATCGTAGTTTTTTTGTTATAATTATTATTTTTATATCTGTTAGATAACACCAGCTGTTTTTTGTTTTTTTCTGTTTTAATATTGTCAACTCATAATCACCCTCCTGATACACACAGAAAAAAAAGCTGCTTTTCACACACAGCCCGTTTATATAAAAAATATGTGTGTATGTGTAGGCATGTGTGTGTATGTATGACATACTCGTACGTTTTTTATGTTTATCAACCTTCAGGTCATTTCCGTGAACATTTCCGCAGTCGCTTTTCTAAAGAGCAATTACGTTCACCCATACAAGGACACAAAAAACTGAAAATGTCGTTTAAAACATTCGCAATGGACTCAATGCACACAAACAAATTAAGTTGCACAATTTCTACGCTACCCAACATACCAAAACAGTTGAGAAAAATATTATAATAAGCTTACCAACACAAGCCTTAAGCTTGAAAAAGAATTAAGATAATATTGAAAAAGGCTATCGTAACAATTGTAGAAAAATCAAAACGGAACCCTCGTGAAAATATTGTTTCTGCAATATTATTTTAAGCTTATCCTTGTAATTGTAGAATAAGCTTGCGAAAATAATGTTTTATTAATTGTTGTTTAGAAAAGCTTATTAGTCTCAATATTTTCATAAGCTTTTTTATATAATACCTGCATATATTATTTAATAAAATCTCAACTATTTCCTTTAGTTTCATTTAATTTATTTTTGATTTAATAATTTCACATTTACGAGTATGTATTTTTATTAGTTTTGTAATTAGTTCGCAGCTTAATGTTATTTTTCGCGAACTGGAAAAGCGTTCGGGTGTCCTTAATAAATGTGTCCTCTGTACAACCCTCTATAAAATGTAGAAATTTAATGATTATTATTTGTTTATTTCTTTTATTATTTATCGACGATGCATCATCACTTTCACTGGAACTTGAACAATCAAAACTATTTTCGATAATTGGGCTATTATTGGGAACACCAGCACTGAAATCTTCCGATTCATTTTGTTTTTTTTTTATTTTAAAAGAAGTTCAATTACTTCCTTTGTTTGTCTTCTAACACTTTTTCTATATTTATTAGGCATTGTCAGATCTAAAATTATAACACTTAATATATGTACGTACGTCCACTTACTTTACTTACTTATTAAAACTTTACTTTACTTATTTAAAACCAAATGTATACGTAAAAAACGCTTAGTAAATTTACTCAACAAGCATAACGGTACTTGACGCCAGTTTTTTTGTGTCGCTTAAGCATTATAAGCGTAGAACAAAGACAGCAAGACTTTAGAATGTATTGAGAATAATAAGCCTTTTTCAATCATCATATTTAATATGCATACATACATTCCCCATACCTTAGAAACGGTTGTGTATAATAAGAGTTTCTCAAGCATTGCTAAAAAATGCTTGTGAATTCATATTTTATACATATTATTTTAAAAAAACTTAAGAAAAGCTTAAAATCCACTATTAATATAAGCTTACTGTCAAGTTGTATTGCAGTTTGATTAATATATGGTATGTTGGGTAATGTCTACGAATATGTATGCCGGCCATGTATAGATGTGTGTGTGTGTATCGGAATTGGAAAAAAAAATAGCTGAAGCAAGAAAAAGTGCCAAAGAAATGAGTGCAAAATTTGCATTTAAACGTGCTTTTCTAAAGCTGATGGCACTTGATCGAACGTCTGTCTCTCTACATTTTATACGCACCTATTTAATTTTTATACATAAATATATACGTACGTATATAACAATATGCCGATGAACGTAATTATATGATTAACCCTTGTGCCTGGGACAGTGTACCCGGGCAACTTTAGGCCTTTTAAATGGAATTTTCTATGTCTACCGTAGACGTTTCAAAATTTCTGGAAAAATATAAAAATAAATTTATTGGCAGGGTTAATGGTATTTTCCTTTTATGTCACACATACATAAATATAAGGCTTAAATAATTGTGAATATTTTAATATTGCGGATTGCGCGTTCGTCTACTTTAGAGAATTTGTATTGCAAAATGTACTTATTTAGTGGAAAGTAATTTATAGTTTAATTATAATATGACCATTAACTCAATATTGCACACCTAATAAGACACCTGCAAACAACGGTGACACGGTTAGACACTCTGGTAGTGACGCACTTATTTTAAGTTAAATGAGAAATATTTTGTTTATTATTTTAAATAGCGACGAAAGATGTAGGGCCCTGCGATGTATAATGGCCAAGACTTGTATCCATGATATTAGTATGTACATCAGACTGGAGGATGATGTGGTTTTAACCCACAAATTTCGGGCTGTACAGTCCATGTGCTAACTACACAATCAAACGGACCTCAGCATAAACAAGTCTCCTGGGACGCCTGGAATTCTGGCTCTGGTCTTGTAGTAGAGTTGTGGACGTTATCTCAAGTCCTCTAGCAATCCTTTTCAGCATCCTATACCATGCAAACAAATTTCCGTCATGCTGGAAATTTGCAAAGGTAATGCCGATGCTCAAGAAGGGAGAGGCTAGCGAACAATCGCAATATGTTTCACCATTTCTAAGGTAATGGAAAGTATGCTAAATTTCTATCTAGTGAAGTATCTAGAGTCTGATAGCTTACTTAATGACCAGCAATATGGCTTCCGTGGAGGACGTTCCACGGGACACATATTGGCATTTCTTTCGGAGAAATAGTGTCGATCCATTCACCATTTTAACGAAGGTAGTGGCTCTAAATATTTCCAAAGCATTTGACAGAGTATGGCATGGAGCACTTTTTCCAAATTTATTTCGCGTTGGTGACATCTTCTCTCGATTTATATCGCGCATTTTCAGGGATCGCGCTATAAAAGTTTTTATAAACCTGATCTTATCTAACGTGTTCAAGATAAATTCAGGGGTAGCACAAGGCTTCATTCTTTCTCCCATCCTATTTCTTTGCTTTCTTAATGACCTTCTACTCGTATGTCAAACTATTCCAACCTTATCTATTCTTTTGCAGATAACAGCAGTATCTGCCATTCATATTCATTTGATCGTAGGCCGACATTGACTATGATCGCGGCGTCGAACAAGAATATGAATAATTCGATAAATAGTGACCTCACGATAATATCGCAATGGGGTCACACGAACGGAGTCGATTTCAACACTCAAAACACCCAATGCTGCATTTTTACACACCGAAGCATGCCCTATCTTGCTGTTTCAACTGTAAGTATGGGTGGTATAAATATTGAGGAGTCAAAAGCTCTTGATATTCTTAGCATGAAAATTCAGTGTGATGTTCTATGAACTCAGCACATGTTTTAGATCTCAAAAGAAGTTTTCAAGTGCCACGTGCTCCCCACGTGGAGTGAGTTTCAATGTTCTATCGTTAATGTAATGGGATGTGTTCTAATGAAATCGGGAAACTTGTTACCGCAACCCGGTCATTCACTTGCACAACGCGTTTATTAGTAAGACCGCAGCCATTTGTAGTCGATTTGCAATGCATTATAGGAAAAATTCGTTTTTAAGCCGAGCAACACGTCTAAGAAAAGGACTACCCGTAGAGACGTGGGAAAATTTAAATCGAATGTCAATAAACAGTACTTCCTCTATCGTCTTTCCTTTATTTCCTAGTTCCGGCACAATGCACCGCATTTGTAGGGCTCTTCCCCTGAGTGTCGGTCCAAGAAAAAAAAAAATTTTCGCGATATACTTCGCCAACCTATAACAGACCGAGGACCGGTAAATTTATAAAATAGCAATAAACAACCTTTCCCGGGTTGTGACAGTTTTCAGGCGACACTGGCCACTTCAGCCTCTTCTTTTTCTTTTATCTTGGACCAGCATTCATGAGATTACTCCTACACATGCGATGCATTGTGTTGGAACTGGAGGAAAGGGATAGTCGCAGAAATCACAGCACTGCTGTTTTGCACGTTCTTTGTTTTCACAGCGACGATGGAGGGCGTTATGTCTGTGGATTGGTTACTGCCGTTAAAGCCGTTACTATTCAGTGGCCAGTGACTATGCCTTCACCACTGAAACCTTGCGACAACAATTGACACAAAGTCACACAAATGCACCTCAGTACAATATGCACAAGGTGTTCTAAGGACGATAGCAACGCATCAGTTTTTCAATAAACCTCTTGTATGGCTCTGATAAGCACAGCTCACAGTTCAGTGTCTATTTATTTTTTCGTTGCGTGTCTTGAGTTTTTGTGCCAAAAGCACAGTAGCCGAATTTTTAGTGCTTGTCTCATGTGAAAACAAAATGTGATATTCGTTGTTCATAAAATTAATTAGATGTTCTGTCTTACTTCACAGCTTCATTGATAAGTAGTACGAGTATTACCAGCATAATTAACATAAGTAGTATGAATTGCATAAATACTACTTACTAATCGTACAATAAATATCCTACATTTCCTTCATATATATAAATTATTGCAACGTTAAGCTTATTGACAGCTTTATAGTATATCAGAGGCAATAAAGAAACTAGAGCGAAGAAAAAAAAAAAGAAATCTTGATAAAATTATTCGCAATTGAACATGCTTTCAGCAAATTTCGAACACTGGTAGCATGTGAGAAATCTTTGCTTCACCATTCAACATTTCAATTCGGCATTTAAAGAGGAAACAAGTATCCCAGCAATATAAAAAAATAAATCAATATAATACAAGTTCAATCGTGATAAATAAAATGATTTTCAACCATACAAAAGCGTTCTGACTTGAAATCCTTTTTTTTGAGTTCTGCCTTTATTATCAAAAAAAAAAAAAAAAAAAAAGATTGTGTGATTTTTTTAAATTTTTTCCTCCTTTATTAGCACAACACAAAATTCATTTTCGCTTTTGGTTGTGAACAACTTTGCACCAACTCCACTTGTAAATATGGCACACTCGCAATGAGAGAACTTTGCTAAAGCATATCAGATTTTAGCTGTACATGCCAAGACTCGCTATACGTATTAAATGTACATACCCTGCAGCCTATGAAAATAGTAAAACTGTACTGGTTTGCTACTGACTTCAATCAGCAATCAAAATCGGTTCATTTAATAAAATGTTCTGAGGTAATACACACAAAAACAAATACAGCAGAATTGAGAACATCATCCTTTTTTTGTTTTTTGTTTTTGGACCGGCAAACAGGGGATGGTCCCTATATATGCGCTGCATTGTGCCGGAACTAGGAAATAAGGTTTTCGATGTTGGTTCAATAAAAAATTGTGTTCCCCATACATTATTTGGTATTTAATTTCTTCAAATCTTCGATGTCCTTTAAGGAGTTGTAGTGAAATATATTTCTGTGACTGCCTACTCTTTCTCTTTCAGATCAGTATTATATTTACCTGCCTGACCTCTCTATTGGCTAAAATGTTATAATAAACTCATGCATTGTCTATTATTTTAATTATTATTAGAGATTTCGGTAAAAAAAAAATATATAAAAATAAAATTAATAAATGTTCAATTTATAATATTCCTCACAAAAAATTTAATAACGAATTTCAACCTGTGCTAAAATATTTATTTATTTGGAAAATATATTTTTTATTTATTTCATGTTTTTTTATTTACCTCATATTTTTTAGATTATCTGTTTAATATGAAATATTTATATTTAAGTAAACAGAACCATCTATTTTAAAAGCATTTAGTTAATTCATCTGTATTTCAAAATTCCCTTCTTTTTTTTTTTTTGTTGTACCAACCATAAAAATTACTTTTTTCCAGAAGGTAAATAATAAAATATAAAATGAATAAACAATGTAACAACGACGGCCATTTCAGCTAAAATATGAATATTTTTTAGAAAATTCATCTAAAAGTATTTAGTTTAAATAAAACAAAAAATCCTTCACTTTTAGCAACAATAACCACTGAAAAGCTAATATTTTGCTCACTTACAGTTAAAGGTTTTGAAACAGTAAAAAATTAGAGAAAAAAATAAAAATAAAATAAATAAATAGAAACGAAAGCCAACATTAATTGCGAAATTGTTATCATTTTTGATACGCTTTAACTTTGTGGGGGAAAAAAATTCACTAAATATTTAAACACGAGAAAAACAACTTACTTTTTATGCAGAAAATTAATATATTTTCAATTTAATACACTGCAGCTAATTTAGTTAAACACACACAAAAAGAAGTTTCAATGTAGATACTCGTATTAACATAACTAAATATTGATTAAAATTATATGAAATTTCTGCAAAAATAATGACGTAATTTAAATTTGACATTGATTCACATTGATTTGAAACGAAAAAATTTCAAAATTACCTTAAAACAAATTGATTCAATATTTTTCGTTATTAATATAACGTTGCACAATGGCAAATTCATAAAAACGAATTTTATATTCAAATTAAAATTTTATCAGGTTGAAGCAACTTTGCAATCTATTAAAAAAAAATTTCCCTACTTAAGATGGACTTAAGTAAAATTAACATTCCATCAGGTAAAATTAACATAAAATAACAATATTTAAATCAAACTTAAATCAGCTTGAAACTATTTCAAAAAAACTTTTTGTGTGTGATGCTCAATAATTCTCAAATAGTTTTTGAGAGTTTTTATATAAAAATGTGAAATTTTTAAAATTTTTCCAAATTTCGGTTGAATGTCTACTGATGAACGTCAATTCAACTTAATTGCAATAGTAATTTTAAAATAATTTTATTTTAAAATAACATTATAATTATTGTGAATCGAAATTGTTTTAACATAATCGTTATTTTAATTGTAAATTAATTTCATGTTGAACGGAAATTCGAATAATATTGGTTCTACATATATTTTACGTTACTCCAATTTAAAATGATCATCATCTTCGTGATTTCGAGATCGTCATAAATTTAATTTTGTTTGAACTGTATTGTCATAAGAAATCAGTAGGAATTAAAGTTGTTTGAACAGCAAAAATTATGTTTTCAGCTTTTTTTTTTGCAATAAACAACATTTCCCAGGTTATGGCAGTTTTCAGGCGACACTGGCCACTTCTTTTTTTTAATCTGGGACCAGCACTCAGGAGATGACTCCTACACATGCGAAGCATTGCGCTGGAACTATAGGAAAGGGATAGTAGGAGAAACGACAGGAGGTGAAGCTTAATTAATTATTTTACAGCTCTTCTTTTGCACGTTCTTTGTTTATACTCGTAACTTCCGTTTAGTAGCCATTTTTATTATTATTTTACTTCGCCGGTGCTACACAATACCGACGAAGGAGGGCGTTCTGATATGATTGTGGATTGTTATCAGCTGAAGCCGGTATTGTTCAGTGACCAGTGACAATGCCTTCGCCACTGAAACCTTCCGACAACAACTGACACACAAAGACACACTAATGCAACATCAGAAAAATGCGAGATGTTTATTTTTATTTTAAAATTTTTTGGTCTGAAACTGGGGTTGAACCCAGGTCTGTTTTTGGTTTTGTAGTCAACGTGCAGACTACCATCCATCTTGTCATCGTCACCCATCGCCATCGCTTATTATAAAATCGTGTTGAACTAACTAGAAAATCAATTTATATATTATATTTTAAGCTCAAAAATTTGTTTTTATTTTTATTTTTTCCACTTCGATATTTCGTTAGGAAATTTTTTTTTCCTGAAAAATTTAATGAAAAAATTTCAGGAAAAAAAATTTCCTGAAGATGTTAAGCGATGGTTAACGAATAATGAAGTGGAACAATTAAAAATAAAAATAAAAAAACTTTTGAGCTTAAAATGTAATATATATATTGTTATTAAAATAAGTAAGGTTAAAAAATAAGTATTAAAAAATAACTTGAAAATCTATGAAACAAAATTAATAATAACGAAAAATATAAAATCAACCTTGTTTTTATGTTTTTAACTTGCACTACACACTTTACATCTTCGTCCATTCCGTTATAAACTTCGTCTCTTGTACTTTTAACTTCCAAAGTGTAAAAGGGCACAAAAGGGTATATGAAAACCTTGTTCATTAGAGTGCAACCAAGAAAATGTTTTCTTTATATTTTAATTCTGGTCATCTATTGATATATAAATAACTCTTTGAGACCGTGATGCATCGATTTTGCTGTTGGGTTTTGGTCTCAATATTTTCGCTTCTACTTGACCAATGTCAAATAGATCGGCATGCATCGATTATTCTTGTTATGTTATGTTTGTTTCCCACCTTATTCCGCTGTTCGATTTACCATTACTTGAATTATTACGAAATTCTTAAGCCACATTTCAATTTTGTCTTAATGAGCCGCAGAAGTACGTTATGTTTTCAATTACAAAACTACTCATCGTTAACGCATAGTGAAGGGATCATATTTTAACTAATGTGTCAAACCAATTGAAATCATCTGCTGCAATAAAAATGTGTTTTAATTAAAAATTTAACCGGCTTGCATCAATTGTTCGTGTCCTGAAAATCCTTGAAGGATATAAAAATGGTCAAACTTAATCATTGATTTTATTTTCATACGATAGCGACTATATATTCCAAAAATTGTTAAAAAAATTCCCAGTAGTTTAACGTCAGGTCTAAAAGCTATAAAATTAGTTTTCCAAAAAAAATAATGTACCAAGCCGATTTAAAAACGAGTGATTTCTCAATACCTAAGCATGTGTATGTATGTGTAAAAACGAAATATTTTTGCGGATTCGGTTTACAGAGCAGACCCGGTAATATGTTTCCCTTATTTAGCTAAAGATAGCTGGTATGCATTCGATTAAACTGTAGTGTATAAAAAAAAAATTTCAATTTCACTTTGTCAAAAATTTTACACAATAAAAAAAAAAAAAACTTGCAAATAAAACCACTAAATACTAATTTTTTTTTATTTTTTTTTTTGTTATACGTTTAGAAACTGTTTGTTTTGGTTTATGAAATTGTTTGGCAACAGCATAAATTCATCAAGTTATTCAGTTATAATTTTTTTTTCTTTGAGATTTAATATTTGGCAGATGAAGAAAAAATCTTAAATATTTCGTGGTTTTAAAACATTGTACCACTATATTGTGGTGCAGTTTTTAAAGGTAAAAATTTAATAAATTAAATTTTTTCCAAGCTGTAAGAGTTATAGATTTGAATAAATCAATATTTGCTACGCACGTGTTCTAGGCCCAGATTTCTGTATTCCATATCGTACAAAATTCTTACACATTTTACTAAAGTTTTGTTTGAAATTTCGATTCAAATCGAATGTCTTATTTTACAAAGATGAGCTGGGCAATGTCTGCAATTGATTTTGCACTAGTACTCGGGCAATTTCCCCTATGTACAAATATAACGCATTTATCCGTGTGTGTTTGTAAAGGGATAGTGTAGAGTAGAACAGATGGTGAAGTGAAAGCAACGAATAGAGCGCAATTATTGCATAAATCTATAGTTACGCGTTTTTGTGAATATTGTAAGGCACAGTTGCTGCAGCTTTGATATAATTTGGCAAACTTTTAAGCTAAAGATGTGTAATTTTATTTACTACTTTATTTCGGGTCTGGTTCATTCCTCAAATGCTGGCGAAGGACTGTTAACATTGACACATCACAAAAATTTTTTTTTACCTTGACGTTAAAGTAACACTGTAGAATTTCAGTGTTTTGTATGAATTGTCAGCATATACTGAGTTCATAAAAGTGAAAATACATTTTTCTGGAAACGACAGGGCCAATTTATAAAAAAAATTTAAACGCAGCTTTAATAGTTAACATTCTGTGAACTTATGAAAATCCACAGAATTTGGGAGGAAAATGGAATTCACTGCTCAGTGGCATAATAGTTTCGGGCAGGGTCAGACCAATCGCTTTCTCGAATAGGACAATCTCTAATAGGCTGCTTTTACAGCAGAGGTCGGACTTAAGCCGTTTTAACGTCATACTTTACAGGCCATTATGGCCAGACGTGCCATCAGAGGTACATATTGATGGTTATTTGTGTTGAGAACGGTAGTGCAGCAAGTATACAAATTTAGTCCATTCTGAAACGTTAATAATTAATTAAAAAGTGGGCAATATGTGGAAAATGGGCGTAGTTGATTGCCAAGATAATTTTCTGTATATCTGAATAACGGTAACAGTAAAAGTTACTTAATCTGCTGCACATTCTTTGTTTTCCTAAAAGTGAACGGGATTGGAGAAGTGAGCGTGGCAGCTCCCAAGTCAATATAAATTTCTGTACATCTAGAGAATGATAATAAAAAGAACGATCTAAATTTGATACAAGTAATTTAATTATAAGTACACAATACTAGTCATAAAATGCAAGGAATTGGACAGGTGTGTATGTCTGTGGGGTGTTAGCGAACTGCACCGGGCATACTCATGTACGTATACTGTGACCCCAGTTGTGTTTAGAAAATATGATACGGTTTATATTTTCAGACTCACTATTTTTTCGACACCTCAGAAGATTTTTTGAAGATAAATGCAAAATACTTTGTTAGCTTTGCTTACTGAATACTTCTATTTCCATGAGTGTGAAGTTAAATTTAAAAACCCAAAAAAAAAAAAAATTATTTGAAGTGAAATTTTCAATCAGTATTATTTTTATAATAAAATAAATGCTTTGACAATCTCATCGGAAATTTAATTTATACAAGAATTTTAAAGGCGAAAGAAGCGAAAATAGAAGGTGTGTGTAGATAAATTTAAATTTAAAAATCCAAGACACAAACCATTTCCTTTAGCAGAGTTGTTTTTCCAGTTAAGAGAGCACTGTTAAGCACTTAACACCGGTATACATTTGATGAAATTTTACAGATTATTGGTATATCGGAAATGTAGTGACATCTAGATGTATTCCATTATATATAAATGGTGCATTAGGGGATCATGATATGTTTCCGGACTAGCCAATAATCTTCAAAATTTTAACAAATGTAGTATCACGGTTAAGGGGTTAAGGGAGCTCTGTTAACTGGCAAAACAACTCTGCTAGAAGAACTGGTTTGTGTCTTGGATTTTAAAATTTAAACTTATCTCCACACACATTCTATTTTCGCTTCTTTCGCTTTTAAATTTCTTGTATAAATTTAAATTTCCGATGAGATTGCCAGAAGATTTATTTTATTATAAAAATAATACTGATTGAAAATTTAACTTCAAGTCATTTTTTTTTTTTTTTTTTTTTTGCTTTAAAAATATCTCAAAATTTTATTGTTGTCTCTGCATTTATTTTTTTACTTTCTTTTCTAATAATAAAAATTTCTTTGCTTTTGTTTGTGTATGTGACATGTAGATTTTCATTTGGCAATTTCATAGATAAATATAACAATTTACATTTTACATTTCCAACATACCCAAATTTGAAGATATTGACATGTCCACCAATTACGTACCTAAAAATATAAAAAAAATACAAAAGGTTTGTTAACTTTAAAATACAGCAAAGTTAAAGTAAAACAAAACCGCAAACACTTGTGTATCTGTTCAAATCTGTTAAAATCTGTGCTTTTTTTCCGTTCAGCTCAATTCCAATTAAAAAATACAGCAAGTAAAAGGGAATCGAAATGCATAAAAAAAAAGAAACTAAAATTTCTAACTAAAAAAAAAATAAAATTGGAATTTAGTTTTAAAACTGAAGGAAAAGTAAACAAATAACAAATAGAAAAATATTTGCGCATTGTATAGTGCTTTGGTTATCTTTTTATTCCCTAAGTGTACTAGAGACTTAACAGCATTCAAAGGAATTGAAATTTTCCAGGAACTAAACAAAACTTTTAACAATTTTTTTGTTTTCATACGCCAACTTTAACATAATTGAATATTTATATGGAGCGGGAAACGAGTTTAGATTTTCATTAATAAACGTTAGAAATAAATAATCGTTAGTAATTCGAGAGACAATACAAACGTTCACTGTCGTATTCATGCACATTTAACAAATCCTTCGTATACCCGAGCTAAGATCCGCGGGATTGCTACTACACCCTTTAATAATATAATAATTTTCTGTATGGGGTAAAATGACGTTACAGTAATGTATGCCCCTAAACAACCACAAAATTCAGATTCCCGTCTGCCACCAAGATCCTTCTCATTTTCGATTCCCAAAGTGATGCGCTACTAACTCAAATGATTAAAAAAAAATAAACAATATATACAGTCGAACTTCTCTATAACGTAGCAGTTGGGGACCGTCAAATTTCTACGTTATAGAGAAAATTCGTTATAGAGAAACTGCAGAAAATTTTGACTACCTTTTTTTTATGCAGAAAATATAATTTTTCTAGTTTTTTGACCTCTTTTTATATTAATTACACTAATTATTTAAGCTTTAGGTCTTTTTAATATATTTAATATTTATTTTGATTCGATATTTCGCTACTCCTTTGTGTAGCTTCTTCAGGAAAATTGCTTTTTGTTTATAAAGAAAAAATGTTTTTTTTTTTAAATTCACAATATAGGAAAAGTTCTTGTCAATGAAAATTCAAAATAAACATATCAACAGCCATATTCATAAAAATATTAAAAGCCATATTCATAAAATTATATTCTGGATTTGAAATAGGTATAAATATTCGATTTTGTATTGAAATTTGTTTTTGAACCAAATCCAAAATACATTTTTACGAATATGTTACATATAATAAAATATTTAAAAACAATAATTACAATAATAATAATGATAATAATATAATAATAATAAAAATCTTTTTTCTATATCTTTTTAATAATTAACTATATGTTTATAGTTCTAACAATTTTTGTTCTGTCTCTAAATGTAATGTAGAAAATATATTTATTAAGACAAAAAAAATTGTTTGTACATGAACACATTAATTTTTTTTTTATCAATACATACATATGTGACTAAATTGATGAAAAAATCGATTGTTAAAAACTTCGCAATAGAGAGATAATTTAGTGTGAAAAATTCTATTTAGGTCTTAAAAAATTGTACGTTACAGAGAGAACTTCGCTATATGTATGAAAATACTCACAAAAATGTTGTGTTCACGAATTTTATTTGTTATAGAGAAGATTTCGTTATAGAGAAGTTCGCTATAGAGAAGTTCGACTGTATATATATATATATTTTTTTTTTAATAAATAAGAAATTTTAAATTTAATTTTTGTATTAGAATATTGTCACTCAGTTGCAATTCTAATAAGAATTCACTTTTCGCCGTTACTCTTTTATTTTGCAGGTGCAAAATCGAACAATGTAAAGAAATGTATTCGAAAAAAAAACCTCCATGACTGGATATCTTTAAACATCGTCCAAATAATTTTTTTTTTTAAGCATAAACATGGTTATGCAAATTTTAATTAAAATAAACTAAATATGTATGTAGTTTTTTACATTATCATTCTATAGACTTGATGTTGGCTTTCAACAGAAAATGATGTGGTTCAGAGTAGAGTAGGTCATGCATAAATTAATTGCTAATTTGAAAAGACAATTAAAACCATGAAGCGGCGTTGGTAAATGCACAGGAAAAAAAAGACAAGTCTTTTACTGTAGCGATTTTTTTTTTTTTAACAAGACTGAAAGAGAATTTAATAATAACATGAACGGGGCAGGGACGAAGTAGTTTAAATAAAAGTAAAATTTAGCATCGTGACCTAAAAACGTGTGTCTGTAGGTGTGCATGAATGCCTGTATTTGAAATGTGATTATGTACACAATACAGAAATGTATGGGTGTAAGTAAGGGTACATGTATGTGCGAAAGTCAAATGTGAATAAGAGAAACATACGTATGTATACATCGAGTTAGTCAAGGTATAGTTTTTGGTTTTTTTTTTTTAAATAGAAGTAACACTCAGTTAATTATTGTCTACTACTGGATGTAAGCTTCTATAGGAAAGGTGTAGTGAAAGGTAGCGGTGCTTTCGTGTAGTGAATGTTCGATCGCTGGGCCTAAGTGGGGTGTTGTCCTTCGGGTAGGCTGGCCCAGCTAACCCTTTCTAACACTCAGTCAATGATTGTCTACTGCTGCATGTAACCTTCTATAGGAAAGTTATAGTGATAGAAGTGAGACTCATTATTTTTAAGACTCTGCTTTTGCACATTTTTTCTTCATACAGAGTTGTTAATTTCATGGATTCAAAACCTTCGGTATGGCAAGGCTGTCAGCTGTTAAATATCTGTCAGCTGAAGTGTCGTTTATTTAGTTAAAATTTTTACCACTTACGAGTTTACCAAAGAAAAATAGTTAAAACTTACTGTACAAATGTTGTAGTTCCGGGGAACTATGGTCATCGTAATCGATCGATCTACTTTGCAAAGAATTAGCAAAATTGTAAAGAACTTTTAAGAAAGTGGAAGGTTTGCATCATCGCAATGTGCGATTGTGTTAATGAAACGAAATCGTTACCATCAATTCAGAGCGCTATGACCGTATGATAACCGATATTTTTGCATCAGAAACATTCATAACAAATTCAATTTACTGCTGCCAACAGACATCTGTTGTCATATAAGAGATCAAATTTTCCCTATAACGATTTCTGTAAAAGTTCTCGCTTAAGAGTAGGAAAAGATGTGGCACTTTCCTGATCTTGCTGTTAAAAGGGTGTCTCCGCCATCATATACTGCGGAACCTTGCTGAAATATAGGAATACGAATTAAAATCAAAAACATTTCATTTAAACGCCACTCCGGAATACTGATTGATTGGGATTATATTGCTCCATACCATACAAGCAGTACAGATGTGATCAAGATGATCGTAAGTATTTGCGCATAGCGCCCAATCCCACAGTGCTCTCAACACCGGCTGAATTCACGCCTTTGCCAACGCCCCCATGGCCACATGGAAAGACAACTTGTGACTTAAGCACACACAGTTTACAATCCTTGAACATGGTTATTTCCAACCTCTGATATACACCTTGCTAAGGTTTTTTGGGCTGTCTAAATCCCGTGTCACATCAGAGAGATAAACTCTCTGGGGACTACTGTTGAATGGAAACAGCAACTAGATTAGTAAAAGTCGTATGAGGGCAAATGTCATACAAATGACGATAAGACCAATAAATATTCTCCCCGAGTTACTTTACCACAAAAAAGCCAAACCACAATAAACTGGAACACAACTCCAACCTGTTCGTGGTGGACACGAAGTACCTTCCGACAAAGTCTTCAACTACATAGAATACCCAGCTATATTGTCATCAGGCTTTAAACCCCGTGGGGTAGCCATGAAAACTTGATCCACTAAGCTCAACCATTTTCCCATGTAACCAGACTAGACAAGGATTGCTGCGATTAAGCAGCCAAAGCCCGTAAAACAATCCATGTCAGATCCCTGGAGTGATCTCGAAGAGTCGCCTCCTTTGCCATCTCCAAGTACTGGAAAAACTCAAGGCAATGCAACACCTTCCGCATTAATATTTCTGCGGACCAAAGGTCGTGATAGAGTACGAAATTATCCGAAGACCGTAACGTACATCTTTATAAAAAAGTTAAAGAATAATAGAGAAATTTCTTCAACTAGTTGGCTAAGTACCACGGGATATTGCCAATGTTACAAACAAATGCCCATAAACCTCCTTGCGGTAGTCTAGGCAGTACAAAGGGCTGATTCTTGTGGCAGTCTGAAAATCGAACATAACCAAATCCCATGCATCGCTCCATAAGTAGGCAGATATATTAGAAAAAACTGGAGCTCTCCTGGTTGGTTCCGCATCAAGCAATGCTTTTATCTATCATATTTATCAAAACATGTTCGTTTTAATGCTGCCTTTACAGGATGTTTCTTCAAAAACATTTTTGCAAAAATATAAACAACCATTAAAAATAGGTTTTTGTTTTCTCACAGTTAAGAGAAAATTTTAAATTAACTAATGCAGCTGACTGTAAATTATCTTAACAACTGTTCGCATTCACATATCCGTTCTACTATTGCGTAACAGAAAAATATTTGAAAAAAAAAAATTTAACACTTGTGCTGTGGCCACATCTAGATTTGGTAGCGACCGTCTTAGTGCGGTAGATTGTGGTAGTTGCAACTATTGAGGGTAATGCTGGCGATGGCGAAGGTGGTCGTGGACAATGTTGCGGCTGTAATTATAGCAAATTCAATTTTGCTACACGTCCAAACAGGAATGTGCGTGCATTTTCCTGCATATTCAGGCAATAAATTTTCTATACACGAGTTTCCACGCTCAACTTTTCTTGTGTATTTCTTTAGCAGCATTTAAAATTTTGCTGTTTTTTTTTTCAATAGTGCACTGACCCTGGCAGTTACAGTCGCCGCTGGTATGATAATTAAAGAAGAAAACTATGTTTGTGTAAAATATGGTCTCAAAAGCCATTAAAAAGTCATTTGAAAAATTCCGTTTTGCGTGTATAATATGACGCATAGAGTTTGTAATTAAATTTTAATAAAGTTTAAAAGAAAATAATTAAAATTTTTTTATAATTCCAATGGGATTATTATTTAGAATTTTCTGCAAAAAAAAAAAAATTCTATGACTTACAATTATTTTTTTTTTTGCATTGTAAAGCTATTTGATCAAGTTTGCTCAAAGTAATTCAATTTCCAATAATAAAAGAGTAACGTGACTGTCTGAAGTATCAACAACCAGCCCAAACAGCTAAAGCTAGAGGGTTGACATTCAGTATATAGACTCTTCTTACGATGTTTAGAACCACTAAGAAGGCATTTTTTCATATTCTAATATTCAGTGGGAGAAAAAGGTTAAAAACGGGTAAAATCGATAACATAATATTTTAGAAAGAGAAGACAGATAAAATAAAAATTACAAAGGCATTTAAATTAGTGGGTAAAACGGGCAAAAACTGAATGTTTGCATATCTCGTTACAATCATACAGGGTGGCTCAGAATGAGCTATATGGTTTGAATGCGTTATAACTTTTTTTTATTATTATTTTTTCTTTTGTGTTTTTTTTCAGCATTTTGTGAAAAAGATTTGGGGAATTAATTATGAATCATTACACGATCGAACACAGCACATACTGCAAGTAACTCAATGGCTTTGTTAAGGGACATATTCGGCGAACGCATTATTTTGCGCACAAGCGATTTTAACTGGCCTCCACGTTCACCAGGCTTAAAAGCTGCTGACAGTTTTCGTTGGGGATATTTGAAAGAAAGAGTGTACGGTAACAAACAAAGAACCATACTCCAACTAAAAACCAACATTCGAAATGAAATCATGGCCATTACACCCGAAATTTTGCGAAAAATTATGGAAAATATCCTAAAAAGAACATGTACGTGCGAAGCAGAAAATGGCCATCACTTACAGAATATCATTTTTCAAAGCTAATTGTAAAAAATTCCCCAATAATATACAGTCGAACTTCTCTATAGCGATCTTCTCTATAACGAAATCTTCTCTATAACAAATAAAATTCGTGAACACAACATTTTTGTGAGTATTTTCATACATTTTGATCTTCCTATAACGAACTTTCTTATATCGAAGTTCTCTTTGTAACGTACAATTTTTTAAGACCTAAATAGAATTTTTCACACTAAATAAGAAGTTTTTAGCAATCGGTTTTTTGCATCAATTTAGTCACATGTATTGATAAAAAAAAATATTAATGTGTTCATGTAAAAACAATTTTTTTTATCTTAATAAATATATTTTCTACATAAAAAAAATGTAGTAAAAATTTTCTGCAGTTTCTCTATAACGAATTTTCTCTATAACGTAGAAATTTGACGGTCCCCTTAACTGCTACGTTATAGAGAAGTTCGACTGTACTGTATTTAAAAAAAAAATTATAAGAAACGCATAAATAAAAAAGTTATACACCATTTAAACCATATAGCTCATTCTGCGCCACCCTGTATATATCGATAAGTATTGCACTTGGAACACAGCTTTTTCCGTAAACTTTTCTTCTAGAAATAAATCCAGAATGTATTTTCTTACTTTTTGTTAATTCTCGCATATTTTGTGTAAAATTGGAGCTGGGTACTTTTATGCCATTTAAACGCAAATTTTTACTATTTTTATTCACCCACATTATATGGGTATCAAAGGGATATTTTTCAGAAGGGAGCATAAAATATAATGAAATGTCTGCATGCAGAAAATGGCGGACGACTCAAATTAGCGGACTATTATTTTTTTACCGCCTTCCATGATATGGATATCAAATAAAAGGGAGTTTTGAGAAGAAAGTGGAATAGGTACTGTTCAGAAAAACTACCTTTTCCAAAAGCACTTTTTTTTTTACTACATATATAACTTTTTGTAATTGGTTCTTTTTTTAAAATGCATTTTTTAAAAAATCTACTCTTTGGAAAATTTCTATTTTTTGTGGCAAAAGGTACTACATATTTCGAAAAATCACATTTTTGTTAAGGTACTTCTACAAATCCATATCTAAGGGTGGTTAAATTTCAAGGGCCGATGTTGATTTTGAATAAAACACAAACTATTTAGGAAATTATTGTAATTTTATTTTATTATGATATATTGGTATTACTCAATTATGTATGGAACAAAATATCGGCCAAATGGGCGCCGCGACCACGGCGGCACACCTCCATCCGATGGTCCAAATTTTCGATGACCCTGAGGCATAATGGAGGTTCTATGCCGTTAATGTGCCGAATTATCTCATCCTTTAGCTCTTGAATTGTTGCTGCCTTATCGACGTACACCTTTTCTTTCAAATAACCCCAAAGAAAAAAGTCCAACGGTGTCAAATCACATGATCTTGGCGGCCAATTGACATCGCCATTACGTGAGATAACACGGCCATTGAATTTGTTGCGCAAAAGAGCCATTGTTTCGTTAGCTGTGTGGCAAGTGGCACCGTCCTGCTGAAACCACATATCGTCCACATCCATATCTTCCAATTCGGGACATAAAAAGGTCGTTATCATCTCACGATAGCGAACACCATTCACAGTAACTGCCTGACCGGCCTCATTTTGGAAAAAATACGGCCCGATGATGCCGTCAGCCCATAAACCGCACCAAACAGTCACTCTTTGCGGGTGCATTGGTTTTTCGACAATCACTCTTGGATTCTCATTCGCCCAAATGCGGCAATTCTGTTTATTGACGAATCCACTGAGGTGAAAATGTGCCTCATCACTGAAGATGATTTTCTTCGAAAATTGATCATCCACTGTTGCCGTGGTCGCGGCGCCTATTTGGCCGATATTTTGTTCCATACATAATTGAGTAATACCAATATATCATAATAAAATAAAATTACAATAATTTCCTAAATAGTTTGTGTTTTATTCAAAATCAACATCGGCCCTTGAAATTTAACCACCCTTTATTAAAAAAAATGGTCGATAAGTTGGTGCAGCGTAGCGTAGAGTGACAAATAAATTAGTATTTGATTTCTAATTGTTTGAACTTTTCTTTATTATAATTACATATATTGAAATACTGAGCTGGACAAATAAAGAAGAATTTCTATAGCGTTGTTTAAAAAAAATGATTTACTAAAATAAACTGTTGTTTATCTTTGGCCGTATGTCCAAATATGCCTGGAAAATATTTTTCTACAAGGCGTCAATTGTTGCTGTTTTATCAGCATCAATCAGTGACTTCACGTGGCGCCACAAACCAATAATCTAGAGGTGTTTAATCGCACGACCAGGGAAACAAATTTAGTTGTACATTTTCCAACAGCAACTTTATGCCGAATTTTTTATTTCATTTCATAAATGGATGGTTGCGGTCGCTGTATGGCACGCAGCACCCTTTTGTTTAAACCACATCTTGCCCTCTTCAGTGCCGCCAATATTTTCAAATAAAAAAATCGTAGATCCCGTTACGGTAACGATCTTCATTGACCGTAACATAAACCCAAACGCAAAAAAAAATAACTTCCAAAAAAAGTGAAAAAGCTCGCAATATTGTGATCAAGAATTAGTGGAAATGTGGATTTTTTTCTGTGAATTCAAAAGCACTTTTCAATATGTAAAAAAATTTTATTCTGACTAGGCCTCCTTTAGTGAGTCTCCTTGCCTCTATGGAGGTATGAAAATAATAAAATTAATATTATTAATTCATAATAACACTTCTAGTTTTTTGACCTCTTTTTATATTAATTACACTAATTATTTAAGCTGAAGGTGAATATGGCTATTAATATTTTTATTTTGAATTTATGTACATTGACAAGAACTTTTTCTGTATAGTTAATTTAAAAAAAAAAAAACTAAAAAAAAAATATTTTTTCATTATAAACAAAAACCAATTTTTCTGAAGCAGCTACAGCTTAAATAATTAGTTTAATTAATTAATTAATAATTAAATTAAATTTTATGTCTTGTTCAGGGGCTCACAGCTCGGAACTCAAGGGTGACCGCAAAATTTTTTTAATTTTCCAGTTTCTAGATAATCACATATGGAACATTTAGAAGCTATGAATATGTCATTCTATAAGAAAGTCTATCATTTTTTTTTTTGCCGGGAAATATCTTCTGTAAAGAATTTTCAGAAAAAGTTTCAGGCAACCATTCCAGTGCAACGTTTTTTTAATATAATTTTATATTTTTCGTTTGGCCATATGCTGCTACTATGCCGTAACGACTTTCAACTGATGCTGTTTTGTTGGGAAAATCCTTAGCTGAGCTGTATTATTTGTGGCCAAATGAAGCATGAATTTTTTTTGTTTAACATTGCTTGTTAAAATCCTTTAGTCTAGTTTAGTAGAATTTGTGCAGTTTTTGAATTACATAGACACTGAATTACAAAATGTGTTGAAATATATTAAAGATTGCTCTAGCACAGCTCTACTTGCTCTCAATTAAAAAAGCGGTTTCCAATTGCCGTGTGTGTTTTTGCTATTTGACACGGGTATTGTGGCGGCATTACCACATGCGTAAACGAAACGTGATATATTCTTGTGCAACAAATGGCTTTTGCAATCAGCATATACTACGTCATATACATACATACTTTCATACATACATACATACGTATTAATAAATAAAATTAATATTTATTTTAGAATATTTATAAAGCAAAATAAATGTCATAATGCGAAATATGTCTGTTTTCATTTAAAAAGAAAAAAATTCCCTTCTCTTACTTCAAATATTGTTTGATATTTGAAATTCTATTATTCAAAAAAATTAATCAGTTATTTATATAAACGCTGTGCTCATATAAGCATTTATTGCAGAATTTAAAAACACGCCGAGCATGTGGAATCTTGCAGCATCACCATTTAAAAGTACCATGACATCAACAACAACAGTAACACTCATGACACACCATCTCCAATATCATCGTTATGGTCCTTGTGACTGTAGATATAACTACAAGGAAATCTCAAGACGACTGACTGACTCAAGTTGTAATAATAAGAAGACTTACAAATAAATGAATACTTGAGCAGTGCAGGCAGGCAGACACTAGATGAGATATAAAGGAAAACACTGCCACACACCATGCCCACACAAATACAATGGCATCGAATAAATAGAAAACGGAAGTGTTAAATTGTTAAGTGCGACAATTGAAACAAAAAAAAAACAAAAAAAGAAAAGGAAGGAGGAAAAAAAATTAATATAAAATAGATATTGCAAACAATAAAAATGTCAATGCTCAACGCAAAGAATAGAATATTTAATACGGAAAAAGTTAACAACTTACACAGCAAACAAGCATGATTAAAAGCAAACACAAACAGCAAATCACATACCAAAAGTAAAGTAAAAGAGAATAAAAATAATAAAAAAAAATAAACAGGAATCATTCGTTGACAGCATCATCATCGTTGTTACATGCACCAAATACTGTCCTTGTCTCCTTACACCAGCTATAAGAGAAGCCTTTCTATCCACCATAAGATACCATATTAGTAGTGTACAGATCCAATTTAAAAACAACAATGTGGCACATTATGACATTTTATTATTTTTAAAAAGTCTAAAATTACAGTACGAGTACGTTTTGGATAAATCCACAACACTGTCTCAACCAGTCATACAAACGATGAGGAAATGTTTTATTTTTTCCACTTCAAAGCAATAGTTTTGAAGAGCTCGTATGCCAACAAATCAAATGGTAAGTGAAATACTTTTTTCCTATTATAAAAATAAAACAAAAGAAAAGGTTTTTTATTCAAGCATCCTATTAAACTTATTTATTTGGAAATAACAAAACGAAATTTTAATGTTACTTTGGGCAAATACCTTTGTATTTTAATCGTTTTTTAAGAGTGTGCCCTACTAGAAATATATTTTATTTTTGGAATTTTTTGTTTGGAGCTGCTGAAGTTACATACAGAATATGTTGTTGCAACCTTAGCGCCTCAAAGGCGTCCATACTTCTCCTCCCCAGCGTATGCATGCAATAACAAAGTAATGTTTTATGCGCCTAAAAATTATCATGCGAGGGCTGTTTGATAACCCCGTGACTTGGTTAATTGGTTCACGTGGCTGCCCGCGCAGCCACTCAAGTGGAAGCGTAAGATTTATATTGAAAACAACAATAAAAAAAAATCAAATTGCTTTTGTTTACAATATAAATGGCCGAACGATTATTTCCACTCGTCTTCTAATTGGGTCCATGTTTTCGGGTCTGGTCACTGTTACACAAATAATATTGTAGACTTTCGACATTATTGTTTTCAATAATTAAATATTATATAAGTTGTATCGCGCTGTAATCAACTTTCGCAAAATACCTACATATAGAAAAGTTTTTTTTTCTTTTTTATCTTGGGCCAGCACTCAGGATATGACCCCTACATATGCGGTGCATTTTGCTGGAACTATAGGAAAGGTATAGTAGGAGAAATGAGAGGAGGTGAAGCTTCACTAATTTACAACACTGCTTTTGGTACGTTCTTTGTTGAAGCACTTAAGATGTTGTGGAGACGTATTAAATTTTTGCAGCTTTCTTTTTGGAAGCCTTTTTTAGTCATTATTTTACTTCGCTGATGCTACATAATAGAGTTGGGTTCATGAGCTCTTTGAAGTGAGCGCTCTTATCAGTTCAGCTCTTTTTGGTGAGTTGGTTCGTTTAGTTCGTTCAGTAGCTCATTAGTATCAGTTGACTTTTAGCTCATTTGATTTTGATTCATATAATTATGAATAGGCGATTGTAAAATTTTTATCTATAGAAAAAAAATATATATTTCTCTTTTGAGTTCTAGTCCCAGTGGCATAAAAATTTAGTCCTAAAAATATGCCTTCTACAACACTCCCTAGGATATCCCAACATATAAATATTTGAAATGAATTTTATCCATGCATTTGATTATCTTTTAGCGAAAAATAAAATAATGTGCAGCAAAAATGATATAAAACTAGAAATATTTACACTCCGTGAGTGCGCATATGTGTATGAAATGTGTGAAATATATGCAGGGTTGTGAACTCGGTGTTTTTCACAACAATTTTAATGCTTTTTAAAAATGTTCAACACGAAAATTTCTTCAATATTGCCCATAAAACTAAATATTTTAACTCATACGAGTATTCATAAAAAACACAAAAATTATTTGAAATCTATTTTAAGCAAATTTTTTATGAACAACTTTAAACAAATTACAATTCAACTTTGTGAATATGGGGTTTAAATATAAATTTAATTTATCTTCTTTTTATTCGACCTTCTATTTTTATTGTATACAATAAATTATTTAGCACTGCAGGTCTTATTTTTATACAATTATATATATTTTGGAAATGTTAGAGATAATAAAAGTACCAATAGATAGAAGAATTAATTTTAAGGCAGATATAGATAAGATATTAGTTTTTTTTTTTTTTTTTTTTTTTCTCTTGGACCGGTACTCAAGGGATGACCCGTACACATGCGTTGCATTGTCCTAGAACTAGGAAACTAGGTTGTGTGAAGGAGGATAGAGGGAGTAGTGTTTATTGACATTTCATTGAAATTTTTCCACGTTAAAAGTGACAGAAAAATAGAGAGCATTTATTTAATATAATAATAATTTTAAATTAACTGAATTTATTTTGGAAATATCTCTTTATATATGATTCTAATTTTAAAATTGTGCTTTTTCCCTTAAAAAAATTGAAAAAACAAAATTTTAAAATTAGAATCATATATAAAGAGATATTCCCAAAATAAATTCAGTTAATATACAATACTACATGTGCACGGTGTATGATTTTAATATTATTTTGTTTAATTTTTTAATTTTTCATTTGATTCAAAATACATTAGTTATGCTGGCCGATGGCAAGCCTATTGTAGATAAAAAGAAAAATCTAAAAATAGAAATATGTGTGTGTTATAAAAAAGTAAACTCATGGATTATTATGTTTTTGTTTATAGATTTTTGGTTTTTGTGTTTGGTATTCAACATTAATTCTCGATTGATTAGTTGAATTTTTAACATATAGATCTTGAGTTTGTATTCAAAAATTAGGAAAAATCCACTAATGAGCTAAGTAAGCATTAGCGAAATAGGCCTATATGGATCTGCTTTCCTCCTCAGTTATTGAATTTACTTAAAAAAAAAAAAAAACTTTATGAGAATATCATAAAGTATGTCATAATAAATTTTTGCATATATTTTTTTAAGGGAAAAAGCACAATTTTAAAATTAGTCTTATATAGTAATAATTTTAAGTTTTTCTATTATATATGTTAAATATTTTATATGTAGTTTGAGTTACTTTGAATTTTTAAGAAACATTTTTTTCAAACTACTTTTATATAATTGACAAAAAAATTTTTCTTTTCAAATAATATAAAATATTTTGATTTTATGTTCTTATGTTTGTTAAATAATTTTATTCAAAATATTTATTTTTCCTGATGATGCTAAAGGCCCGTTCAGACTATTATACAAGTATTAAGACTTTCATCACATTTTACGATACAGAAATCTAAATACATTTATTGCGACTGTCAATAACGTGAACTGACATTTTGTATTCACACCATCACACTTGAAATAGAGAGAAAAAAATTTTAAAAATCTTGGGCCTTTATATGAAGAAAAAAATAACAAAAAATGGACTGCACGCCACCGGCGGCGGAACAGTTGGCTTGTGAATTTTAATCAGATGAAAAGTATTATTGTTTAGAAAATTTTCAAAAAATTAGAATGTATTATGGGATGTAAATTTTTTATCGTAATGCTATAAACACAACTGGGACGAACGACGAATTTTTCGTAACGAATATTCGTCATTGTAAATAAAACACATTTGTGTAAATGAAAATACACACAATATGTACGTTGGACGAAATACGTCGTGCACAACGAACTTTGCGATAGGTTTATTTCTATTTCTTACGCCGACGAATGACGAATAAATTGGTTCAGAGTGGCCGTTTTCCTTTTACATTTTTTAGTGTATAGTAAATAAATTAACTTTTTGCTTTAAGAATTGTTTTCTTTTTTATTTACAGGACATAAATTCAATAACCACTTTTTTAATTATATACAGTATTGTTTTAATTCGTTTTTGTCATTATTTTATCTTCTCATATCAATGTTTTTTTTTTTTTTTTTGAAATATGGTCACACTGTCACCTGCTAAATGTAAACAACAATGTATTAGAAAATTCATTAATTAATGAAAATTGGTGGAATTTGATTGAAATAAAAGTTTCTACCATCATGAACATGATGTTTATAATTTTAATAAGATGCTCAAAACGTAAAATATTTTTGTTCATGTTTTAAGAATTTTTATTTATTTATGTATCTAAATAACATATAATTTTAAATGACATTAACAGCTGTTATTTTCGCTCTAATTGTGTCTTATTCGACGAATTTACGCAACGAATTATTGATGATAAGTTCGTCGTGCTGTGCGAAGTTCGTCATTCGTCACAATTGTGTTTATACCATAATACTTGTGGTTTTCATAACATTTTGCGTTCACACTGTCACACTTGCACGTATTATCTGAACGGGCCTTAAGCAGGGATTAGCGAAATATCGAAAAAACTTATTAATAAATAAATTGAAAAAAATTTATAAAAATAAGACCTGCAGTGCTAAATAATTTATTGCACACAATAAATTTTATTTAATTTAAATTTCCGAAAATATGCATTTTTTGTTTTTTTTTTTTTCTTGATTTTGGGGCGTTTAAAAATTTACAAGTTGACAACGCTGGATATACATATGTATTTGGTTTTGTCTTTGTTGCTGTTTTACCAACCAACAACAAGCTAAATGTATTTAAAATAAATATTTTTAATATTTTTTTTTGTTCGCTGTATAGGTCGTTTGCTTTTTATCACCATTTGAGCTTTTTTCCTACTTTTTAATTTTTATCAGGCTTTAGGGCAATCGTATGTAAAGTGTGCATTTCCTGTTGCTGTTATGCAACTTCGTATACTATTTCCTTCCTTCCTAGTGGAAAAAGTAAGTTTAATTTATGTGTATGTGCATGTACATGTACATACGTACTTACATATGTATATATGGAAGTGCATTTTAGGCATGTAAGTGTCTGCAGTCTTGTAGTTTTTTTCAAGAGAGACTTGTTATTTAATTTATTTTTTGTTTTTCATTTGCCATTGTAACTGCCGACAGACAAACTCATACATATTTCAATTCAGAAAAAATAAATATATGTGTATATAGTGTGTGTGTATGTACATATTTGTTTCTGTTGTCTTAGTTGTTACTCTGCATATATTAAATAGTGCATTCACTTCCATAAGGATTTTCTGTCTACGTCTGAGTCTGCGAGTATTTTGTGTACTGGCTGTTGGACGATTTTTTCATATGCCCCGTAAATACATGTGTCGGAGTTGTATACTCTGACAAGGGCCCTTGTTCAATATTCTAAAGTGTTGCTGGAAGTGTTTTTAGATACACTTGAGCGTGTATTTCTAAATAGATTGCACTGCAGTGACTTACTGTATAGTTATACCAGTTATGGTTTGTCATCTAAATACGCTTTTTATATCAATTAAGTTAAATAGAAAATTATTAAAATCTTCTGGAGTTAAGAAATTGTAGACGTATGTCTCAAGATTTTATGTCTGTGAACATTTAGCTGAACTGTTAAGGCTGTAAATATTATAAGTTGTCATCTTGTTGGGTTTGGTTTTCATTTTGTTATAACGAATGCAGTCTTCAGAACAAACAGCACTAATGTTCAGTTTAGTTTAGTAACGCTAACACTCTATTAGTGAAGTTGAAGCAAATTTGTACGATATTCAAAAATAAATACTAATTTTCATTTGCCTTATTCCCATTAACCAATTATTGCACTTCTGCAATATTTCCATAATATGCAATAAACACAGATGCCTGTCGCATCTGAATGGCATTAAATTAAAAACATGTCATAAAAAACTTCTTGTTAAATTCAAAAAAGCAAAACTTCATTTAAAAAAAAAAAAAAAAAAACAATTGTAATAAGAGAATATTATTGAAAATTTGTTATGCTAGATTTCTTTGGTAAATATTATAAAGAAAAATTCTTTATAAATAGACAATTACAATTCAATAAAGACACTGTGTATCTGAAACTCAAAACAGATTGTACTTATCGGAGCTGCGCAAACGAATTAACTTCGAAGGCGAGTGTGTGTTCAAAAAGATGGTCCAAAACAGTGTTAGAAAAGGTTCAAGTTATACAAAAAAACAAAAATGTGAACATTGTATTCAACCTCCCGAGAAATATACTGTATAAAATATATCAACAGGATATATTTGTGACAAAGATTTAAAATGACTTTAATAAGAAATTTTTAATTTTAACTTCTTTTTCCAACTTTACTGTGAAGTTGAGAGAAGACTTTTATTCTTAAATTTCTTTTAATTTCGGTAAATCACTGTAAATCAAATTTTTCAAATTTATTTTAAGTTAATTTCAAATTTACTTTATGCTTGTTGTAATACTAATAAGAGTATTAACCTTCCTGACTATTTTCATATTTGTGCGTCACATTCACATTTCTCGGTCTCTCAGACCGTTTTCAAGTATTTCTCGGTATCTCAAAACTATTTCAAAACAATTTTCAAAACCTGTGCAGTGGACATATTTAAGAAACTAATCTGAAATAACTAAAGTAAGAAAAAAACAAAAATTAAGTTTTTTTTTAGCTCACAGCATCAATTTATATTTCATCACAATACTTTGGCATTTTTGATATTAGACCTAATATAAAAATAAAAAACAAAATTCTTTCACAAAACACAACATTTATAAAATGTTGTTTTTCTATTAACATATATCTTAGAAGTAAACAAAAAAATAAAATGAATTCAAGAAAAAACAGGAACACTAAAAAAAATTAATTTCAAAATGCTTAAAATATATGCCTCATTATGAGGTTAGTCTTTGTAAATTTCAATCAGTCGTTAGAGCTTCAGCGTCTTGTGAATCTTCAACATCACTTTCCTCGGAGTCTTCTGGTTCAGTATCAGTGTTTGCTTCATACACATCAATATTATCTTCGTATTCAGTACCACTTTCCACATCAGAATCTGGATCTGAATCGATTTCATTCAGAACAGCTCTTATGCGCTCAATATCTGCCATATCTAAAGAAAATCTTACGATAATTAATTTTGAACATAATTCTTTTATTAAATCATATAAACTGATAGTTAATTGTCCATTTTCATCTAAAAATTTCTAATTTAGCAAAACCAACTTACCTGACGAAAATGTAACACTTAACTATAAGTCGGTCTCACAGACCGTCCGATTAGCAATCACCGGTACAACACTTCAACTCAAACGCACTTGTTACACTAAACGTTGTATAATGAGAAATAATGACGATACAGAGAGTGACGGAGTTACCATTTTTTGTTTTCGTGAAATTAACACAAAAGTGATTCATCGGTCTCACAGACCGACGAAATGGTCAGGAAGGTTAACTCCAAATATGCATATATAAAATGTTTATATATTTTTTAATTTGCAATGATGATAGATTAATAAATAAAAATAATCGCATTGAACAAATGGAAAGAAAAAGTGTAACTTTAATTTTCTGCATCAGTACGCAATTCCGCAGCAAAAATCAAGTGAGCAAATCAAAAGGAAATGTGTAAAAATGGAACTGTGAAAATTTAGTTTAGGAATTTTTTTTTTTTTTGGATCGTGCATTGCGGTGCATTGTGCCGGAACTAGGATATAAGATTTTTCGATAAAAGGATAGAAGGAGTAGTGTTTATTGAAAATCGATTAGAATCTTCCCACGTCAAAAGTGACAGGAAAGACCTCTGCGGCCATTCCACTCCACATACGTGCTGTTCGGCCAAAAAAACGAATTTTCTCTGTAATGCGTAGTGCGATTCGCTGCCAATGAATTACAAAGAAAAAATTATATGCAATATAATTATATAAATATTAATAATTTGTTGCATGTCCAATTTAAGATACAAGAAATATTAAACATTAAAAATAAACAAATTCAGACAATTACAAAATGAAATTTCCAAACACTTAATACAAATGACAAGCACATCTTATTTAAAAAGAAAAATAAAGAAGAAGAAGAAGAACAACATTTAAAGTTGGAGCTTAATATTTCGCTTGAAATATATTGCACAAATTTGCCAAAGAAATGTTTACTTTTCTCCTGTCCACACTAAAATACTCGTGTATTTCTAAAATTTATAAGAGATAATTTTCGTAAAATAGTTGCTGCAGCAGTTACAAAGCACTTGTTACAGAAACTTAAGTAATAAGTATGTATTTGTTCATCCATTAATGAAAATGCTTTAGCAATTAGTTTCGCCTCTCCAATTATTTAACACGGTAAGCTGCAGTGAAATACAAAAGACTCGTTTGTAGCAAAATAATAAAAAAAAAAAAAATAGTTACCAGTACAAAAAGAAACACCAAACAAGATAATTTTACTCCTTTGCTTTCATTTATTTACTACTTATTTTCATACTTTATTGTACATTTTAATTAAAAAAGGCTTTGTTGTAGAACTTTATTAAAAAAAAAGAAAATTATAATGAGAAATATTTATGTGGGAAACTAAAAATTCAGCCATTTGATTTCATTTCACGGTATTTGAATTCTACATTCCGTTGAAATGAGTGGCACTTTTTTTAAACCATAAAAATATAGACGTCTAAAGCTATTAAAAGATCCTTCTCAAGTTCATTAATTTCATTTCATTGAATTGCTTCTAGTTAGAAAGTCTCTTTTTTTTTTTGAAAATATTTAAAATTTTAAAGCATCGACGGAAAAATTGAGTCAGTTCGGAGTGGCAAACAAGCGCCATACAAATATGGGCTGAAATTAAATTTTGTTAAGAACTGTTAGTATATAAATGTTATTAGATTTAAAGATTTGAACTTGATTTGAACGCGCTAAAGATATCCACTATCGCTTCAAGTCAACTCTTATCGTTAAGAGTGTGACAATAATTTGTGTGCTGTTTATTTTATCGACAAAATGTATGTATTCTCTTTAAAGTGTTGTTGTTAGAATCTTTGAATGTGAACATGCATACGAGTACATACTAGAGAGCTGCAAGAATGATCAGAAAACACAGTAAAATTGTGCTTTCATACTTGGTAAGAATTATGACTGTTGACTCAATAACATTTTTCAACTACAGTATGTGTGTGTATATCTCAATATAAAAGTCTACATTAAAAGGGGAATAACAGTAATGAATACCACACAATGACTGCTGATGCCTTTTAATTGTTTTTTTTTGTAGGAGTTTAGTGTAGTTCAGTGGTGTCTTTTCGCTAACACTGTGATAATAAAATACCTCAATGATTTTCTTCGGTTTTTCTTAATTAGTTTTATTTAAAAAAAAAAAGCAATAAATTTAAAATTTAGAGGTTTTATTTGTACTGTTCATGCATTTATTAATGTGGTATTGTGCATTTTTAATAAATTTTCTTTTTAATTTTTTTTTTGTTTTTATCTTGGACCAGCACTCAGGAGAATACCATATTTGGCATCCGTATGTCATTATCGGTCTTATACACATTCGATATAGCAAAATTTTATTTTTGATATTTAATGTTGATTTTCTATTAAGAAGTGGAAATAGAGCTCTATCACATCTGATTGCTTTTGTGCATGTTTGCCAGACATGATTCTTAAATGTCAGTTTTTTTATCCAAGATAATCGCCAAATATTTAACAGAGTCTGTAATAGAGAGCATATTACTAGGTATACGCTTCGGTGATTTGTTAAATGGGAATCTGATTGCTGGTGTTTTAGTTTCATTACTGTTGATTTTCCATTTTGTAAAACAGTTTTTGTCATGAGTCAGTGCTTTTTTCATTTGTTTTGTAACGATATCGCTTGACACTTTCCTCTGTCGCTAATAGGGCCGTATCATCTGCATACCATGCTGCAGTGTAATATTTTAGTAATTTGTAGTCAGAAATAAATATTGAGTACAAAGTTGTTGTTGTAAGTTTGAGCATTTGGGTTGTTATAAGTTTTTTTTTTTGTGTGGTCATTAGAATAAGTTTAATTAATTTTTATGAAGACGATTCAAATTAATTGACACTTAAATATTATCAAGTTTGAAATCCATGCCATTACAAAGTACTCAACAGTTTCCAGTGGAGGCAAAACATAATCATTAAATTACTGGCTACACTTTTTTTTTTTTTTTTGAAGCACCATAATAACTGAAGGCGTACAGAAACCAAAAATTTTATAAAGCTTTTAATAAACGATAAGTTTCTGTCTATATTACTTACACTATGTGTCTCTCTCTCTCTCTCTCTCTCACTGAAGCAAAATGAAAATGCTTAAAAATGTGCAAATGCTCTTGCTAATTTCATTGTCTGGCTAAATTTACGTTAATTATAAAACAACGCTGAAACAGAGCAATTATCGTCTGGCGAATGGAAATAAGTGAATTAGTAAAATTGACTCCTGGCCGGTTTGGTAAACAGGGCTCGTTTCTAACTAAATGCAACTTAAGTAAACTCTGTAAGTGTTTTCTATTTCTTTTTTTTTTTTTTTCTTCTCTTTTAATAAACTTGGCAACCACTGAAAGCTCACTTCTTGTTGGTCTTAAATAAAACAAGTATAAACAGAAATTATTTTATACTCGTAACATACAGTATTTTAAATAAAAACTGCAAATGTAATTGCCAAAAAATTTGGAATTTATTTAAACAAAACTATTTAAAAAAAAAAAAAAATATTGAAAACAGAGTTTATCATTTTGGCGTTGATTTTAAATAATAAAATTCCACTATAACACATGTAAATTTAATGAATTTTTTATTTTTCTCTAATAAATTTTAATTTTAATTAGTTTTTTATTTTCTCTGTCAATATTATTTGCATTATTATTATATTTTAATTAATTAGCTTTATGCTGAAAGCAATCAAGACTGGCGCACTTTTATGCCATCAACTAAAATCACTAAATTTTGTTTTTTTTTTTGTATAGAATTTTAATATTTTTTTTTTCGTCTTCATTAAAAAAATAAAACATGACACAGTTTAGTAAACAACTGCAGTGAAAAAAATTAAAAAAAAAAAATTAATCGCATATAATTTATTATATATTCTTTTTTAATTCCACTAAATTAAAACTCTGTAGGCCGGCAGGCATTTTATGAGTATAAAAAAACAATAAAAGTGATTTGGCAAAAAAAAAAATTATAAACTCCATTAAAATAATGTGAATGCAGTCAATATGTGATCTCTGCAATGTGGTCTGCTTAAATGAGTTATTCAAAGTTAAAGCTACACCGACACCTGATGGTGTAAATGTGCTCCTAATGAAATGATAAAAAAATAACGGTGCCGCGGTATTAGAGAAAATAATTTATCAGTTTGGGGTTTCTAGATTCCATTCCTAGCAGAGGCTCTGGTTTGTCTCAGTACAACAGGTGGGATTTTTTTACACAGCAGGTTTCACAATTATACCATAATAAAAGCGAATCCAAGTGTTCTGGGGCATTTCTTTACGTATACATCCAGCAAGCTGTCTAACCTATGGAGATAAAAGAAAACTAGGCAATTTTGTATATTTGAAGGTAACTTGTAATTATTTAAACTACAGTCTCAAAGCTAAAAAATTTTACTTATACAAATTCTTTCTTCTTGCACGACTGCTTAAGGGATGCCCTCGACGTAAGAAATGTTTTGCACCAGAACAAGAAATATAGTTTATGGGTAAGAGGAACATTTCAATAAACGAAATATATTCCTATAGGTACATTGCGGCGTAATGTAATGCTTAGTATGAATCAAGCATGAAACACATTCGCCACGGCAGGCTACAAGCTACACAGACTACAAATGTAGTTGGCTGCATTTGTTGTCTTGTAGTGTCGGCTGCTAAATTATTTCGAAAGCAGCAACTGCACTATTCTTTTTTTTCTAAATTCTTGTAGTCTGGGTGTCGCAGATCATACAACATTTTATTGTAGATATTCTTCAATTAGAACTTCCTCCATTTTACCTGAAATATGTATATTGAGCGAAAACCTTAGTTGTTAGTCCCTTGTACCCCTCTTTTTATCTACATAATTCATTATGTATATAAATAAAAATGTTTAAATAAATAAATAAATAATATATATATTTTTATAACAGAAAAGCAAAAATAAAACTAAAGTGCATACCAATTAAATTTAAAAAATATAAACAGCTGTTAATTGTAGAAAAAGTGATCCCCACTTTGAACTATACAATGTAAAATGACTTCTTAAAGTAAAATGGTAAACGGTAAATTCTTCATTAAATCTGATCATCATATCATAGAAACTTCAAGTGATTTGTGTAGTAACTGAATGCATATTTGCATTTTTATATGAATATTTCGGTCGTTCAAAATTCTTTTATTTAATTTTATTTCATATTTTTAATTTTTTTATTACCTACGGAAATTTTGCTAAATTTTGAGCAGCGCCAATAAAATAGATTTGTTCCCATATTTTAAGCTTCTTTTTTTTAACTTGAGCCAGCACTCAGGAGATGATCCCTACACATGCTGTGCATTGTGCTGGAACTAGGAATAGTAGGAGAAATGATACGAAATGAAGCTTCACTATCTTACACCACTGCTTTTTGCACGTTATTTTGTTTTAATAGCAGTGTTTTAGCGTCTCTGTTGTCAAGGAGACAGACGTATTAACTTTTTGAAGCGTCGTGTTTAGGAGCCATTTTTAGTAATTATTTTACTTCGCCGGTCCTACACAATACCGACGAAGGAGGGCGTTCTGATGTGCCTGTGGATTGGTTACAGCTAAAGCCGTTCTGTTCAGTGACCAATGATTATGCCTTCGCCACTGAAACCTTCCGACAACAACAACTGACACAAAGCCACTCAAATGCTTATAATAAAAATGCGAGATGTTTTGTTTTTTATAAGTCTAAAACTGGAGTTAAACCCAGAAAAATTTTTCGTTTTGTAGTCAACGTGCAGCCTACTACATTATCATCCATTTAAATAAAGTAACCTGCCTGGATTTAACAATATTTTTCAAACTCTAAATTTATTTAAATAAAAACCACTTTTCTATACGGACCAGTTGCACTCCATAACAAAAATATTTAATACTGCAAATCTGAGGGCTTTTGTCACTGTTTTAATTTTTTTCTTTCACTTCGACCATCGCCACCCTGAGCTTAAAAACAATTTCAGTTTTTTTTATTGTTATTTTCAACACAAATGGCCGAACGAGTATTTTCACTCGGCTTCTATGAACAGGTTAATTTGACTACAACGACAAAATCAGCAAGGAGGACAACAACCTGCAGCCGTGTTGCCATGTTGTCGTTCGCATATAAATGTATGTTTATTACTTTTGACATCTTTATTACTTTTGACAGCTTCCTATGGCTTCACTGGTAAATCGACCACAAATGGAAGCACTCTCGCGGACAATTTTGTCTAGTTTCGGTTGCGAGTTCCCTGATATCATTAGAGCACATACCATTGTAGTAGCGACAAACTATTCACGCCCCCCTCCCCTCTCTCCCACATAGCGAAGATGCTCCAGCAAATTAAATAATGCGCTTCGGCCTATCCTCCACACGATCGTAGAACTTTAAAATAGACTTTTATTCTGTTCTACAATTGAAAAAAGATTTTTTTTCATCTGTTTAATGCTGAATGTGAAGTGAACGCCTTAATACATTTTAGTTCATCTGCTGCCGTCTAATAATATCAGCATAAATTACATTATTAAATAATGAATTTATATAAAATATCCTTTGTTCATAGAGAATAATACATAATTAATTTAACTTAATTATATGAATTTTTAAACTATTTTTTATTAAAAAAAAAAAAAAAAAAAACAAGTCTGTTTATTACTTCTGTTTAGCAAAGAATTTTTTTTTTTTTAACGACAACAATAAATTAAAAATATTTATTGTCCAACATAATGATTGTGATGATGATTATAAATTTTTTTTGTCCAAAATGGAAGAGCTGGACTTGAGTGACATGTGGTTTCAGCAAAACGGTGCCATTAGCCACACAGCACGCGAAACAATGGCCAAATGGAGAGCTGAGTTCGGTGAACAGTTTATTTTACGTTTGGGGCTGGTCAATTGAACGCCTTTAAACTAGTTTTTGTGGGACTATGTTAGGGCTCATGTCTATAGGGACAAATTCGCAACGGTTGATGAATCCAATGTTAAAGAATTCATTCGTGAGATACCGGTCAATATGTTGCAGACATTGTGAAATAAATTAGACACAGCCTATGAAATATTTGGGATGTAGTCGTGGTCAACATTTACCTGAAATCATCTTTAAACATTGAATTATATAGATCGTTTTATCGACTTAAATGAAAATTTCATTCATTTCTCTAAATTCATCAAGTTTTTTTTTTAATCGAATCCGAATCAAATCTTAAAAAAATTACCTCAATAGTATTGATAGATATTTTGGTTTGCGGTTGTTCTTTTAAGTCAAATGAGCTGTTGAGTTAAACTGCTACATTGGAAACTCTCAACTCAGGTGTGCTGGCCATCCATAGTCGAGAAATTAATTTTTTGTTAAGAAAATCAAAACTAAAATTATTTGTTTGTCCGAATTTCTTATCCGTTTTTATCTGTAATTCACTTTTAAATTAAATCTAAATAAAAATAATTACATTTTGAGACAACCAAATAGAAAATCATTTTCATATTTGAAAACAAATAAAACTAAATGAAATGCAAAGTTATTTAAAACGTTACGAGAAGTATGCAAACTAAAAGGTATGACATTCCAAAGTAAATAACTTAGTGGTTGAATATTAACAGCAGCATTGTGCGCATCAGCATCACCTTGGTTACGTACTCCAGTTACTATCACTTCGACTTTTGCATAATGAAGAGGCAGGCATTGCGGCCAGCCTCAAAATACCTATAAATGGCTAGTCAAGCATAAATGGCCTCAAAGTTAAAACAGGCAAAACTTGCTACAAAATAAGCATAATTTGGACACCTCTTCTTGGTTGAAAGAGATTTTGTTGGCAAAAAATTAAAAAAGACAACCAAACGAATGTGAGAGAAAATCTTCGAACACAACGATGTTCGAAATCCCATTGTAAATTTTTAAACCACATTAATGGCTGCAGTGACAAGGAGCAATTGTGAAAATGATAGGCTTTAAATGCATTGACCCAATAGCGCTTTTAACCAACTTTAGATTAGAAGTTGTGGAATTTTGTAAAATTTAGGCTGGAACTGAATGTCAGCCTCTCAGAATGGAATCTTTTTAAATTATGCGGATGATGTCTTAGATTTGTATAGATTTTGCTTCGTCTACTTGAATACTTAATGGCATTTTAGTAGCCTCCGTTCTTATATGTACAATTCCCATGTAAATTTTTATCTATTACATTGTTTTTGTTTTGTTCTTTGTCCGTTTAAGTATCGTATTCATGGCCCAGTGATTAGGTCAATTGAACTTTTTCTCCTGTGGGTTTTTTTTGCAGGGTTGCATTTTCATCATCAACAATTGTCAGCTGTTTGACAATTGTCAGTTTGTCAATAACAACGAATTTTTGCTTCTTCGTAACTCATTAATGTATTAGACCGTTTAAAGCGATTGTTTCAAGGATCTCTTGTATTTGGAACAAAAGACTTCTACACGATTATTTACGGCGCATCGTAGACGATGCGTATGCAAAAGCCTCTGTCATGACACAGTTTCTGCCGTTGTACATAATTATGGCTACAGGAGATGCAACATGTTTATACAACCAGGCAACTTGCGTTGTTGGTTGCACAATCTGTAGTCATGTTTATGGTTACAATTCATGCTGCATTCAAGGTGGTTTCACATCAAAAGATCAAAATATTTCAATAGCTCTACTCACAATCTTGTGTATTTCAGATTGTAAATATAGGCAATAGAAAATTTGTGCTATCAACTGTGAATGGCATTTTTAATTTATTATGCAAACAAAATTCACAGCTGATTGAAAAAACAAACAAATTTGCCACCAAAAAAAAAAAATATGTCCAATAAAAGTTAATGAATCGCATTACTGGTTTTTTTGGAGGAAAATAAGCAGCGGCAAGTATGCTGCGATTACGATTTGATTGGCTTGGATTATTGTTATTAGTCAGCTGTTTATTTGCAATTAGGTGTTGCATACTCATAGCAAATAAATCCTATTGGTTTTAAGTGTTGCATATAAATTTAAGTCTAGCATGTGCATTGCTGTGTTTATTTTGTTACTGTAGAGCAAAAATATGCTATACCTTTTTGCAAATGCAATGATGCAACACCATATGCACAAGATTGTGCGTAGGGGCTAATATTTTCTGATTGCATTGGTGAATCGGTTGCATAGTGTGAATCGTTGTTTAATGTTTTTACTGATACGAGTACATTTCATACTTTACAAAGTTGTAGTTTTTTAAACGTGCTTCTCCAGCGACATTCAATTCAGAATTGATAGTTTACTTGTTGGTTGCAGTCAGTTTGTGTCAAAATATGCAACATGAATGATAAACCTGTTGCCTAAATTTTTTGCAACGTCTGTAGCCTGTATAAGGAGCGTGATCTAAATGCGATCGCGGAAGTGTCTTCTACGTTAGAAAAGCAGCTGGGTATGCTTGTGAGTTCACCACCACACTCTTATAGAAATCCATATGATTTTAAAATGAAAATCAAAAATTTACTTTTCGCATTTATTTCTCAAATTTTTACATCCGAAACAATACTTTCTTGCTCATGACGAATAATGAATCGTCCTTAGGCAACATTTTTCTGCACGGTAACACATTTATGTGGTGGACAAAATCATTTGTGGAATAAGACTCAGTGTGCGGCAGTGCAACCACAACATATATAATCAGCCAAATTATACATAAAAACCACAAAACTAGATGGCTGAAAGAGATTTCAAATCGTTTCTTACTACCGGTCTCTATCTACATATTTGCTTACTTTGCTTTCTGTTCTTTTTTTTTTTTTTTGTTCTTGCTTCTGAAAACCAATAACAAGTTTTAATCGTGTGTCTTAGTATGGCTTTACGAGAAAATTCTAAGGCCAACAAGAACAACAATAATATTGTAGAAACTGATAAAATTACGATTTTCCCTGCATGGATATTTGTATGTATGTACGTATGCGAGTGTATGGCGGCAATATGCGGCCGAGTCTGTGCGGTTGTATGTATTTTCGGGTTTTCTATACAAAGTTTAAGCAGTTGCCAAAATGAAACCAAAGAAAAGAATAAAAAAGACATGAACGGAACTGATTGCAATTGCATTTTCATTGAGCTTGAACTTAATCTGAAAATAAATGTTACATAGAAAAACACAAATACTTATGTGTAGGAAAAAAAATGGCAAATACACACACACACACTCCCAAGTCTAAATCAAATACAATCACAAATACATAAGTAGAAAACTAAGGAAATGAAAGTACAAAGTAAACGATTGGGATAATTGCCCAATTCTCTTTTCTTTTCTTTTTTTATTTTATTTTCTTCTGCTTCTTTGTAAATGTAAAATTAATGCTTTTCTGCTGGCAGGTCATTGGAATTAGAAAAATACATTAAGAGTAAACCAAATCATAAAAGACTCCTTTAGAACGATATGTTTCAAGAAGTTACAAGTCTTTTATCTACATCCTATAGCAGTGTAGCACATTGGTGTCTTGACACTTTCGAAAACCGAGCTAAAGGCCCACAGTACCAGTACCTTCATCGTCAGTGTACACCGAACACAATTTTTATTTAATTTAATACTAAAAATTTTTTTTGGAAATTTGCAAAATATTTAATAACAGTTTTAATTATTATTATTAAAAAAATTAATTAAAAATTAATGCAATTAGGTCAAGAGTAATAGTATAATTTTGCAGCTGAAAATCTAATTAATTATTTAATTGATATCACAGAAATTTTGAATAAAAATTTAGTTTAATTTTTTTTACTGTGTACACAGCCACTATTCTATACTTGTCATATGTTTCGAATAGTGCAGTGCGAGCAATCGAATTCAGGGCCCAAATCGTCGCATTCGTGATCTAATGAATTTGATCGAAATTTTATTTTTTTAATAAGACTTATCGAAATTTCAGATCGTAGCATTCGATAACGAGCAGTCGAACGAGTCTCGAAATCTCATTCGATGGACTAAAAGCTGTCGTAAAGTAGTCTTTTGTTTGCTATTTAAGAAAGAAAAATTTTATTTTATTATTCAGTCATATTTTTTTTTATTAAACATGTAAGTACATACAAAAATAAATAAAAAAAAAATTACTATCGTCAAAAATTTTCATTAAGACAAATTAGCCAAAATATGTCATAGTCAATCAAAAACTCGATTTTGAATTTTTCGTTTGTATAGGAGGTACCACGCCTACATGTCCAATCCCTCCCAGTTTTTTACTGATGATTTGTTTTAAGTACAAAGACATATGGACCATATTCAGAAACTTAGACTCCTCCAACCGTTCGCAGGATATACAAAAATAAATATTTACTTTTTATGGCCGTAGCAACGCCCAGTTGGAATTTTTGAATTTTATATAGTTCATTGCACATACCAGGGATACTGTGAAAATTTCAAGAAGCACACATACATACATACAAACATGTCATATTTATATATAAAGATTGACAACACTAATTATTTAAGCTTTAGGTATTTTTAATATATTTAATATTTGAATTATATTTATTTTTGAGCGATGGTCTTTTTTATGAAAAGTTTTTCAATTATTATTTGAATTGCCTTTTTCCTGTTTATTTCGCTTATTAATGATTTTTTTCTTGGTATGCGCCTCTGAACTCTGCTTTTTCGCAGAACACTTCGCCCAGTTTCTGAATGAACATTAATATTGTGGTAATTTTCGAAACCATTTCGATTTTCCACGGCTGTTGTTTTAGGATTTTTACTAACAACACTTTTTATAAATCGCTCAACTCGTGGGGAAGTTCTGAGTGCATGTCCAGTTTTTTGTTTGCTTGCCAGAAATTGAGGCTCAGAAAAAAATTTTCAATACCATCTGCACAATCTTAAAAAAATGTTTCTACACAGAAAATCTTTACACCTAAAAAATTTGCTTTTTTTAGGGTTACAGAAGTGAAAGAGCTTCAAAGTGAAGGAGAGATCTCATAGAATTGCTACCAATTTAAAATAAAATTAATAGAAGAGGTACGGCTCAGATTGTCTTCGAATTTTAAAATGTTACGAAAATAAACAGTACAAATGTTAGAAATGTTTTATAATATTTTAGCTACACAATTTGATTCCAACACCGATATTTTATTTAGTATTGAAAAGGATGGCCTTGTGTCTTATATTAATTTTGTATAAGATTTTGATTTAAGACTGCTCTTACGATTTTTCTTTAAATAAAATATTGTATGCAATAAATTATTTAGCAATGCAGGTCTTGTTTTTATAAAATTTTTAATTTATTTAATAATATGTTTTTTGATATTTCGCCAGCCCTTGGTTATCATATCATCATCAGGAAAAATAAATTTTTTTTTATTTAAAAAAATTTTTTTTTATTTAAAAAAATTTATTTTTCCTGATGATGCTAAACAAGGATTAGCGAATATCGAAAAAACATATTATTAAAAAGATTAAAAATTTTATAAAAATAGAAAGTGGAATAAAAAGGAGAATTAATATTAAAAAATTATTTTTTCTTTTTATTTTTAATTTAATAAAATTAATTTCTTATAAATTTCGAATAAAAATAATTCATAATCTAGTGCTTTTTTCCGAAAATACACGATTTTTTCCATTTTTTGTTCGTTTTAAAATTTAAAAGTCGACTACATGCGTGCAAATCTATTCTATATTAAGTATACGCATCCTTTACCGTTTCACTCCTAAAAGTAGGCAATAGATTTTTATATATGAAATATAGAATTCAATTTTAATCACATGGCGTATGATTAATGTATCACATGCATTATTTTTTTCTTGCCAAATAAATTCATATTTTGAAATTTAGTGAACTTTCCTGTATAATAATAAAATATGTGTGTTTGGCAGCAATGTTTGGATGACGAAATTTTGAAATATTTATTTAAGCACGTAGAGAAAACTCTGAAATTCTTGAGTGTACGTTTTTGTTAGAACATATGTACATATGTATGTATGTATAGTTGTTTGCCGGAGTTCTGTATATTTTTCTTAGCTTCGTGGGAGTATGTGTGCATGCAGCTGCATGCTTGTAAGAGTGCATTTAAAAGTTTTCTTCCCGTATGTATGTAGTTAATTTAAGTTTTCTATTTCAAATTAGTTTCTTTATTATAACTATTGTTAACGGTGCCTTCATACATTAACTATTTCACTGAGAATTGTACAAAAACACACGTACATTCATACATACATATACACACAGCCACGTATGCAAGCACATGTATATTCATTTTATTTTAAACTAATAGAAATGGAATTGAATTTATTACAACTAATGGGTAATAAAAATAAGGCTGTGTTAATTTAGTTCAAAAACGTTTTGGAATTTTAAGTCTTAACAATGAATTGTTTGTTTGCAGTGGAAAAAACAACATACATTAAAAAAAAAACATACATTTCAAATAAGTTAAAAGAAGCCTGTAATTAATAACATTGAAACAATGGGCAGGTTCCTTAAAATAATAGGAAAAAATACTTCTGAATTTACTACTTAAGGTACACTTACATGCATATAAACATGCATACTTGACTCCGCGTCTGGCAGCTCACGATTGCTTCCGATCGTATTTCTCTCCGTTTCATCCTGACTGTATAGAAAGTGTGGCAAATCACGACCATGTGTTCTCTATTTCTTCCCGATTTTGTTCATAGAGAACAAATTTAGATCGCCTGCTAGGGACATAGTTCAACTGATGTTCGCCTCATTTGATATCTGTGAGTTTGTGAAGTGCGTTCTTTTGATAACTTCACTGCACGGACAAAATTCGTAGATGCATTTTAAACAACGGCTGGGGTTTAAACCTTTCCGCTACCCCGCAAGAAATACTTTTGGGGTGGTTCTGCAGGGATTTTGAGTTTGTGTTTCAAGGTCTTTTTAAAGTGTTAAAGTCATGCAGTTCTGGCTTTGGCGGCCAGACAGTCTTTCGGTAATTTTTTCCTCGAATTAAAAATCTGCTTACCCACATACACACATTCTAATATCACGGCTCATGTATTTAAAATGCCTCTCTTATATGGCCAGTTACAGCGAATTTTCTACTCGTTATTGTGTAATCCATTATTTTTGTCATTAATTATAACACAGTTCTTTGCTAAATGGCGTGCAGCATGATCTGCAGCATCATTCATTCACATAATTATACGTTTTTTTTTTCGTTTGGTATGAAATGGCAAAATTTCATATCAAAAACAATATCAACTGAAGTTAAATACATAGTTTATTTTAATTAAATGACAACTGGTAGGGATTTTTTTTTTTACTGTCAATTCAACTCTTGAACTTTTGATGATGACAATGACAAACCACAAATGTGATAACTACTACACACATACACTGCAACACACACTGTTACACAATTTTTACAAGGTTTTATATTTGTCCGGTTATTTGCTTTTGTGTGTTGTCTACAAATAAACATTATTGCGTTTAATTATATCAAAAGTTACACGACTTTAATTCATATTATTGCGGTTAATACAAACAAAATAATAATGATTTTATTCAAATATACAGTGGTAGTGTTTTTTCTAAAGGAAGAGAACATGCAAAGATAGATATATCCACATTCAGGACAATGTATGTTATCTGTTAAGAAATATGTATTTATTTTGCTTGTTTTTTTTTCTGAGATTGTTAAAAATTACTATTTTTGCCAAGTATATCCTTTGCACTCGCTCAAAGTCGCTTCGTGACTTTGTGAATTTCGCTCGCAGCAGCGTTACCATTTTTCAAGTTTTCCCTAGAAAGATAATGAAAAAACAAAATTTCTGTAAATTTTGCATGAATCCGTTGCTGTGTCCCCATCAAACATTTGAGGTGTTGAGCCATGAATTCATTTTGGAACAAGTAATTAGAAATCTCTGGATAGCAGTAATTTTTTTTGCTTCAAATAGTCACGGAGTTATCAAACATCCCTCGTATGTATCTATTCACTAAATAGGCGACTTCATACCTGCAAAAATCTACATCCATTTGTTAATTTTGATATTTTGAAAAACATTGGCCATCATTCGGAAATTGAAAAAAAATCTATTTAATTTTTGTCCACAATTTTTATACAAATTTTCATCAAATATTCATACTACTTGGACTTCATTTAATGCAGAAAGCTAAAGTTTAGTGAGATAAATTTATAATTTTTTGAAACTCAATTGAATTGCTTTGTTATATGTTCGTTTCTTTTCTTTTCTAAAGTTTACTTTACTGCCACAGCAGCTGTTGTTATTTTCACTTGCCCGTGCCAATCAACAGCCTGGTTCTTACATTTCCTTACTTCATCATAATCATTGCTGTTTTTCAAACTTAATAGCAAAAGTTTGTTTTTAACAAATCTTTAGGCGTTAGATGGGCTACGTTTTTAAAATAAATATTTTTTTGTTAAATGAGACTCTCTGATGGCCAGACTTAAATTTTAGATGGTGGCATTTTAATTTTGTGGTTTAATTTTGTTCCTTTAGTTGGTTACTTGGCATTAAGTGAGAGTAAATAAGATGTGTTTTTTTCTTTTCGATTGCTTTCGAATGCTGTGAAATTTTAGACATCTGTTACACTTCAGTTTACTTAGTTATTGAGTTTTAATTTGAACTAAAATGTTTGTTTTTTACTCTGAGGCTTTGAGACCGTCACAAGAGTCATCATTTAACATTTACTTTGTCTTGCTGTCGCTTTTTATGTATGTGTGTGTGTAATATATACTGTACATTCATACCAATATCTTAATAGGAAAAAAAATTGTTGTGATGTGAAACACTTGAAGATTTTTCTAAATTTCTAGAACAGTGATTCAAAGTGATTTACATTGTTTCCAGCAATTTCTGAAATATTTTGTTTTGTAGTTGAACGAATGAAAAAATTCTTTCGATATCGTGGCCCTCGCAGTTAATTTATATTTTTATTGACGTTTGCGCTAAAAATGGTAATGCAGATCGATCCTGTTCCTGAATCCAGTTGCCTGAATTGCAGTGCATTTTAGTGCTTGTCTGCCAAGTTTAAAAGGGAGCTTCATGATACAAGTCTTGCAAATATGCCCACATTGCAATTCAAAGGGCTTTAATGCGGACCCTTCATCATCATCATTGGATCCAGAAAGCACCGCTAGCAAAAAAGTCCGTCACATTAACTCTCCTTCCTAAGGCTTCTAAGCAATTCATGCACAATTTGCGTTATGGGGTTACACAGCTTGTGTGGAGGCACAACAATGACACCCAGATGGAGAAACCTCTGTTCAGAGCATTCAGTGCAACTTTCACAAAATCGACAGACATTTTGGGAATTTTATTTAAGTGGTACCCTCAGGCCACAATGGCCTGTGCGGGAGCCCGTCAGAAGGCTTAAGTCGGCTTTATTCAGCGAAAGCAGGCTTTTTGAGAATGTCGTATTCGGTATCAGAAGCGTTTGGCCTGACGCTTACCGGTACAAACATCATGAATAAAGAATTCCCTTTCCTCCCAGTTTCTGAGAATTTAGTTTCTGTGACTTTTCGTAAGTCCACAGAATGGCTAGGGCCCAATTATGTGAAAATTTGCTCCTCTTTTTACCAGATAGTCCGCCATTTCATTCCCCTCATAACGCTCATGTCCAGGAACCCAACTCAATGTAACGGCATTAAAGTTCCCCAGCTCGTTGAGTAGATCACAGAAGGCACTCGGATACTATTCTCGAGCTAACAGTTGATGATTTACTCTGTCGCTGTTCCCATGTGGACTTTTAAGAGTCGTCTCTCATGGACTTGCAGTAGCGGTAAGACGTCATGCGACATGAATGAAATTAGTTTATTGAGAAGCGAGTGAGGCTGATTAAGCACCGCTCAATTAGGATGATAGTGAGACACTATATATTCCATTTATATTAAGTCCAGGCGGCACAAGGGTGCAAATGCCCTGCTTATTGTGGAATTTACAGCCTGGAAATCTAATCTGGCTTACTGAAATTAATAAATTTATAATGTTGCAGCTACGTAATGAGAAAATTTTTCATGTAACAAGAATCGAATTGTTCAACCCGGCTAAAATTAGTGCTTGCCTGCCAGCAAATGTGGAAGACTGCATTTAAACGAGGAATCCTTTGAAAGAGAAACATTTAGTTTGTAGGCATATTAGGAGTGAGGAACAGAATATCGTTTTTGTGTTCGTTACTCGGCGACACACTTTGTTCTCATTTTCGTTGCTTACAAAAATAACAATAACAATGGAACAATATGAACAATATTAATGGGGAATGTCGCCGCCAACATTTTCGTCTGTGGGACCGCGAATGAAAAAAAAAAAAACAAAAGAGAATTGCAGATGTTTTCGCGCCTAAACTCAGCTTAAAGGGGACAAATAAATGGAATCACTTGCAATTGCGTCTTTATAATGCTTGGTTTTTTTTTTTGTCGAAGAGCCGCTTAGAAGCGTTACTTTATGTATCCAGAGGGACACAAGTCACAAGAATGCATTTGGGCATTCCTAAATAGCCAATGTATTGCTTCCGACAGCTTTCAGTGCTTCTAAACTTCGATAATATTTTTTTGCTGGCAAGTAGCGAAAGTGAACATGAATCTCATTTCTATTTTATTATGGAAAATATCGTTAAAGTAATGAAAACCTGTGAGGCCAATAGGCCTCTTGATTGGCCTGAAAAAAAAACCGTCTACATTTACTGAAACAACCAGCTTCAATGAGCGATTCCAAATGGCTTTTCAAAACATAACGACTCGTGTGAAGAATTTAAATTTCTGAAACGGTGCTGGAGCAAAACAACAGACACACATTCATAGTATAATTGTGAAGAAACAGCAGCAAAGGCTGCCAGGCAAAAATGTAAGACTAGAAGCGCTTTGTGGTGTTTTTTTTTTTTGGCACCGAAATAATATATTGAACTTAAATGGGGCCCTACTAAACTACAATAGACATGCAGCCACTACACCTTATAAATCACAACAAAAAAAACACACACGCAACCAACAGCCGACTTGTGTGTGGCCTATATTTCAAGATTTTTCTAACAAAATAACCAACTAGTTATTGTATCCTATTAGTTGTGGGTATTAAAAAAGAACTAACAACAATATAAATCACTACTCTGCCCACACTTCAACACACACACACACACACACACACACCCAAAAGGGGAGAAAAATGCTCTGACAAACATCATCATCAGCTCTTCGCTTGTGGCAACATTATTAATGGCTGCCATTAATCATACTTGATTTTAGGTGATAAAAATAATCGCATACTTTTAGGCCAATACAATTATATCAAACATGCAGACATAATACACTTTGGTACACACCAACATATGAGCAATTAAAAAATTATAATGTTTTACATAATGCGCAAAAATCAAACCACAAAATATGTATAACTGTAAAATATAAAATAACAGCATGCGTAGCAAAAATTCAATGGAAATTAATTTTTAAAAACTTTCATAATACGAGTGAGTGAGCGAGTAAGTGAGTGATTCAGTGAGTGAAGATTAAATGCTAAATGCACTTGCAACACTTGTAATGTGGAAAACATTGTTCAGAAATTAAAGCACACCGCTGGCAACTATTATTATGTTTATATTTCATTAAATAATTAACTAATTAAAGAGCATAACTAGCAATATGATATTATCATATATTTTTTATTATTTTTTCTACTTCATCCACAATACTTTGGCCTATTGGCACAAAAAAATATATCATAAGCAATTAAATTTACTATGAACTTGTAATAAGAAAATATATATAAAAAGAAAATTCTAAAAATAGAAATATGTGTGTGTGTTATAAAAAAGTAAACTCATGGATTGTTATGTTTTTGTTTATAGATTTTTTTGGTTTTTGTATTTGATATTCAACTTCAATTCTCGATTGATTAGTTGAATTTTAAACGTATAGATCTTGGGTTTGTATTCAGAAATTAGGAAAAATCCACTGATGAGTTAAGTAAGCATTAGCGAAATAGTACTGTATGGATATGCCTTCCTCCTCAGTTATTGAGTTTGTTTTATAAAAAAAATACTTTATGAGAATATCATAAAATATGTAATAATAAATTTTACATATATTTTTTTTTAAGGGAAAAAGCACAATTTTAAAATTAGAATCATATAAGTATATATAAAAAAAAAATAAAAGTTATTACAAAATTATGAAGTACATCAACTGAAAAATTCTGAAACTATATACATATATAATAGGGGTACTCATGAAAACGCTTAAAATTGCCGTTTGTGCAATTGGGCAAGTTTGCGAGACCTATTTCATGAATTTTAAACAGTAAACAAACGCAGCTGACTTATTCAATGCGCAATTAAGCTGTGCAAGTTTACGAGACTAAATTGTTGGGCAAATTTACGAGGTTTGTGTAAATGAATTTTCAAACAAATGTTGACAGTTCATTTACGAGAGCGTAAACTTGCACACTTTGCGCAGTTTACGAGACGTTTACACGTTTTCATGAGGACCCTTAATATGATTAAATATTTTAGTCTCACTTCTATTTTTATTTCGACCTTTATTAAATTTTTTAATTATACGAACAATCTATTTAATTAAGCTTTAAGGTTTTCTATTTCTTATTTTTTTTTTAATTATATTTATTTTTTGAGCGATGGTCTTTTTTATGAAAAGTTTTTTTCAATAATTTATTTTCAATATTTCGCTGCCAGCATCTTCATGAAAAAAGTTTTTTTTTTCTTTTTTAAAATTGAAATTTTTGAAAGGAAATGAAATTTTTGAAAGAAAATTAAGTTTTTTTTTTACATTTTTTTTTCTTTCAAAAATATTTTCTTTTTCTTCAATTTTAAAAAAGAAAAAAATTTTTTGTTTTTTTGTTAACACAAATTATTATTTCCTGAAGATGCTGGCTATTTGGTAGCGAAATATTGAAAATAAATAATTGAAAAAAAATTTTAATAAAAAAGAGCATCGCTCAAAAAATAAATATAATTAAAAATTAATTAAATATTAATTCAATAATTAAAGACTATTTAGATTAATGTAGTCAAAAAAGTTTTCTTTTAAATATGTTCGTAGACGTTGTAAAAGAACGAAAACTCATTGACAGGGTGTACTATAGGGTGGCTCAAAATGACTGAAGTGTGAATGTGTGAAGAATGACGATGGTCGAAGTAGTCTGCACGTTGACTGCAATACGAAAAATTTTTCCTGGGTTCCACCCCAGTTTAAGACTCATAAAATCATTTCGCATTTTTTCTGATGTGCATTTGTGTATGAATTTGTGTCAGTTGTTGTCGCAAGGTTTCAGTTGCGAAGGCATAGCCACTGGTCACTGAACAGTAACGGCTTCTGCTGTATCCAATTCACAGGCACATCAGAAAGCCCTCCTTCGTCGGTATTGTATAGAATCGGCGAAGTAAAATAATTACTAAAAATGGCTACTAAAAACAAAGCTTCAAAATTTAACCTTGACATCAGAGAAGCTACAATACTGCTATAGAAACAAATAACGTGCAAAAAGCAGTGCTGTAAGATAGTGAAGCTTCACCTCCTGTCATTTCTCCTACTATTCCTCTCCTCTAGTTCCAGCATATTGCACAGCATGTGTAGGGGTCATCTACTGAGTGCTGGTCCAAGATAAAAAAGTGCCATTGTGTTCTTCGTAGTGTGCGCTGTGGAATCATTCTCTTGGCACCATATTTGCGGATGGTTTTCCAGGGCTGGTCTTAAAAAATTTTCCAACATTGTCCAATATCTAATATCAGTGATGGAAACGGCAACACCATGTTCATTTTCAAAAAACATGAACCAATTATACTTTTGGACGAAAAACCCCACCACACGGTAAACTTAAGTGGGTGTAATTCTCGCTGTTGAACTACTTAGGGATGTTCTGTAGCCCTTTTTTCATATTAACGAAACCATTCAATTGGAAACGAGCTGCGTCGCTTAGAATTAAATTATGAATAAAATCATAATTTTTTTCTCAAATAAATTTTAACGATTTTAGCACATTGTTCAATTGTGCACTTTTCCATTTTGAATTCCCCAAGTCTTCTTTACAAAATACTGAAAGCAAAAAAAAATCAAAAATTATAATAAAAAATTTTAATTATATTATTAATTGACCTTTTTTATTATATTTTTTGAAATATATTTATTAAGCTTGAGGTCTTTTTTTATTTTACTAAAATTTTTTATTTTAAATAAATTTTAATAAAACCAAATAAAATAAAAAAAAACCTCAAGCTTAATAAATATATTTCAAAAAATATAATAAAAAATTTATAAGGAATTCGTTTCTTTTGGGCCACCCTGCATAATAAAAAAAGTATACAGAATTCAGAGTTAATTTCGATTTCAAAAAATTTTATTGGTCATCAGGAAGTTTATTATTATTTATTATTTATTTATTTTATATTATATTTTTATTTATTTATTATTTATTATATTTAACACATTTACTATTTTCGATTATTATTGAATGCAAATGCGAAATGAATGAACTGCTGTTAGACACACTGTTCAAAATAAAATTGTTTGTCGCTGTGATTAATTGCCGCTAGAAATTTCATTGTTGGCAACATCAGTGCAATAACTCTTGGGATACGTGTTCCAATTTAGCTAAAATCTAGTGGTTACATAATGGTTCAATTATAATTCATTTCTAAACGTTGTCATGCTGTAAAAACTATTTATTGCCATAAAAAATGCACACCATATAAGAGCAATTTTACAAATAATTTTGCTTTAAAGAAAATATGTCTTATAAAATTTTAGTGTACAATACTTTATTTTAGCAGGCGCCACGTAAAACCTCATTCAATAACAGTTGCTAATTATTAAATTGACTCGCGCCTCGGTTAGTATTAAAATACACTACGCGCATATTTTATTCGCTTAAACGTTTAGATGTATGTGTGTATATGGCAGACTAAACTCACTTATTTTACAATATTTTAACAAGGCAACAATTTAGTTTAATATCTCAAAGAAAACTATCAGCCACAAAGACCGCAACATAAACAAGAAAGCCAACTTTAAACCAACGATGACAAAAACATCTTTGTGGGGGTGAAAAATAATAAAATGTTTGCCGCAGTAACGTCTAAAAGAGAAGTTGGCCGTATTTGCAAAAATTAAGTTACTGCCATGCAATAAAGCCCTTTAAATTAAGATTAAAATTAAATTTCCTGTAAACAAAGCCAAATAAAACATAGCAGACACATACATACGCACGCACATACACAAACACAGCAACAAAAAAAATTACAATGAATGGCTGGCAATGACTTTTTTATGGTTTATTTGTCTTGTTGTCTAATGCTTCAAATTAAGAGGACAGTAAAAGCAGAGAATTAATGGCAGACAGGAACAAAGTAAAAGAATTTAAAAACTTACTCAACCCTTAACAGCGTTTGTTGATTAAATATTTTAAGACAATTTTCCACATGGCATGTTTTCTTAATAAATAAAAGCAATTATCCTTTTCTTTTGCAGTGTACATCTGAATGTGTTTTGCTATGTTGTCTATTTAATACCCGAGTATTATTTTTTTTTTCAAGTTGTTACTTTTAGTGTCGATTGTTTGGCAGCGTAAAAGCAAGAACTTTAATTGGTACTTGTGCATTATGTTGGGCTTGGTATTATATTTCATTTGTCCTCCATTTTGTATCACCAATTGTTACAGTAATTCCAAAGAGAGGTTTTGTTTTTCCCTTTTATTTCGTTTTTTTTTTAATTTATGAATTTTTTTTATTTGCTTTTGTTCTTATTAAAGATTTGAGAAATTTTATTTGTCGTCAAAATGCTAACACTCATCCCTCTCTATTTGTCTTTCAACGGAAGAGTTATGAAAGACATATTTTTTAAACTAATCAACAAAATATCGTCTTATGAATTCATTAATTGCCTTCAGTTACTGTGAAAATTTTACAGGGGCAGCGAAAACACTTTCAAACTTAGTTCTTCTAGAATTTTGTTGATAAAAACGATATTTCTAATTGTAGGCGTGTGCCATTTTTCAGGAATATGTATTTTGATACTGTGCATCATAATCAATCAATCAGGAGATTTGGAATTTTTTTTAACTGAGGCCGTTTGCGAAATCATATGACGATACATTGTTTAAAAGTATTTCTTTTTCAGTTTGTCGCGATTATTATTTTGATCTGGATGCATAAAATTTATTTAAAAGAGCATATAAAATATACGAAATATATTTTATATATAATATTTATAATTTTAATTTTTTAATTCAAAAAGAAAATTCATCTTAAATATTTAATAATTTAAATTAATGAGATGTAATTTTTATGAATGGAATTATCTCACTTTCATAATCAACGGCGAAAATATATACACAGTACGACATTTTGTGTTCATTGATTTGGCTCTCAGTTCTGAGAATTGCACGTGAAAGTAGCCCCAAAAATAAGAACTTCTGCATTCGTTTGTCAAGTTGGCTGCATTAATAATTTAATGGCTTTCGAATAAAATAAAAATCTCATATTTTTTGTATAAAAATAGCTGTAATATGAATCGGAATTTTTAGTTTCATGCAAAATAAAGTTTATAAAGAAAGAAAAAATAGCATATTTGTGGATTTGTAATCCAGTTATTGAACAAAGAGGCGAAAAATGGGGAAAAATTGGCATTCTTGAAAATATACAAAAAATTATAAAAATTCAACTTGAGGAAAAAAATTCGTATAGCCTATTAATATTAATAAAATAAATTAATAAAAGTTTACATTAAAATAATACTGTTTTCTTTTATATACTGCATATAAGAGAAAGAGTAATTTATCATTAGGAAGTTTATTTTTCTCTTTAAAAGTGTGCTAAATATGAGTGAATATATACTATATACTATATACATATATATATATATAGTATATAGTGCGTATATACGTGTACGTACGTACTCGTATATTAATATCTCTTCGGTATTTATATACATGCATGTGTTATTTTAAATAAGTAAATGAAAGGCATTTCAAAGCAGTTTATTTGTTTGTTTTTTTTTTCTTCGATTTGTTTGTACAAGAACATGAGGAGTAGTTGTTGTTTTTTAATTATGTTAATGATTATTATTTTTTGGTCTTTTGCATACTCAGTTTATTTACCGTACTGGTAGGCTTCGGGAAACGATTTTTAAAAATTTCTTAAATTAAAGAAAAACATAATACATCAGTTTAGTGGAACATTAACTTTTTTGTAAAAGTTTGATGTAATTTAAACAAAATTTTGCGATAACGCAGACTGTTCTTTCTAATATTGTAAATATATTTAATAATTTTATTAAAATTAAAGTAATATGTTCGTGAAAAATATCTTGCATTACATATGTATGTACATATGTACATACTTATGTATGTATTTAGGTATATATTTATTTATGGCTTCGGCAAATAAAAAGTGTTTTCTGGTGTGAATAGTGAAATTTAAAAAAAAAAACTTTGCTATTAGAAGGTCAAAAGTGAAATTACGGGAATTGATCGAAAATTAGGGCAGCAGCAGCGTTAAGCAAAAAAAAATTTTTATGCGCTATAAAAAAGATTAAGATATCGGATTCGCGAAAAATATCACGCCGAAAGCAACATTAAGTCTGTTACATGTGCATAACAAAACAGTTCGGAATTTTGAGATCAAATTTATTTTTTATTAAATAAAGTGATAAATATGCACTAACACGTGTACTTACAACTTCAAGTTTATTTCAAAAATCTTCCATTTTGCTTTTTCATAAATTTTTAATAAAAAACATTTTTTCGTTTCCTTGCAAATTTTCCGATTAATTTCTTAGTTTTATATAGTACATATAAATAAAAAATAGCTGATAATTTACTTCTAGACCGGTCTTACCCAAAAAAAAGTTTCTGCAACTTTGTACAGAAAATTAAAAATTTTCTTTCAAAATTGCAGAATCTAAAACGCTTTTGGGCTAACTTGTGCGAGTTCGGGCTGTTTTGTTATGCACCTAGAACAGACCTATTATTGAGAGCAATAACTTGTGATGAAAATATAAAATTAGTTATGCAAATATTTATTAAAACAGGTATGGTATATTAAGTTTGCTATTTAAATATATTTTCATAGTTTGTAGGGAATAGAAATTTGTAAAGACCAGTATAAATATATAATATACATATGTAAGTATACATATGTATGTACATAGTATGTACATTTAATTGAAAAATTTTACGAAAAGGAGTGCTAGATTTTCTACAAAGTATTTTGTATAATTTGGATGCACCATTGAAAACTTTCAATTCAATTATTTGATCGTATTTCCAAAGAATAATCTCTATGTTTTGCTTTATAAAAAATATATTATTCAAGTTTTGTCTCCTACTACACTATTAGTTTATTAGTAACTTTTTTATCCCAAATGCAATGAAAGTTTTCAAATTCAAGAGTCAACATTTTTCGAAAATTAAAAAAAAAAATAGCTCAGGGTATGGCATGTCAAGTAAAAATATGTACATATGTTTTTAAAGCAATGAGAGTATCTACTGTTATTGTTATTGCTTGAATTTCTTTAATTGTTGTAATCACTGCAACGCATAGGAATAACGGTCGCTTAGCAGAAATACAACAACAGAAACTTCGATATACATATTTGTTTTTATACACGCATTCCTAAGCAAAGAGTATTTGGAGTGAGTAACTCTTACATTAAAAGAGAATAAAAAACATCAATTGTGTTGGAAATGATTAATACTGCTGTACAATAGACTTCTTTATAACAGTTTACATGCAGAAAACAGAAAAAAAGAATATAATAGCCCAACTCACAATCTTGTGCATATGGTGTTGCATCATTGCATTTGCAAAAAAGTATAGCATATTTTTGCTCTACAGTAACAAAATACACAGCAATGCTATACCTTTTTGCAAATGCAATGATGCAACACCATATGCACAAGATTGTTAGTTGGGCTAATATATAAGATGTATTAAATTTTTGATATAAATTATAGCCGGTTTTAAAAATATATACGTTTGTACGTACACATGTATGTACATACATATATTTTTTAATGCTAATACCATTTTAATTGAACGTGTTTATGGGAGTAATTAAAGCCATTTGTTTTTCTTTCATCTTGAATATTTTCATCTTTGTTGAAGTTAAATAGACTTTAATTTTTTTTGTTTTTGTTTTAGCTTTTACTTTTTCATTTATTCTGTTTTCTGAAACAAAGCTCTGGGATTATGTGAAGCTTAGACACATTAAGTACGTTTTTTCTATTTGTCGCAAAAACTAACGAATTATACTGTTAATATGAAAACATTATCCTTAATGTTAATTACAAAATCTTTATATATTAACAAATGACTAATTAAAGAAACAAGCTTTAAAGATAATTAATAAAAATAAAGTGAATGAAGAACTCACAGAGTTAAATAAAAAAAGGGATTTGGAAATAAAAAGGTCTTCGTATGACTATCGAAATAAAATAATATGTTCCTGCCTATTACAACATCTTCATATACATGCACATATACATACCTATACATATACATTCCCATTCGATTTCATTACTTCTTTGAGTTCCAAAATTACAAATGGTATTCTTATTTTAATTAAAACTTGACACTCAGCAATTAAGAAATAAAGCTGTTTATTTGCTTTAATTGTTCTTGTGCAACATAATTATTATTTAATTTTTTTTAGAAAAATGTGTAGTAATATATGTCAAGAGTGAATTTTTTTTAGCCTGAAAATTTTCGACAGCAAGAAAAACTATGAACCTTTGAGAAAACAACTTAAGTCGGTAAGGGTAAATCTTGAAGGTAAACATTTTGGTCTTATGGTTATGGTTATAAATGAAAACTCAACTTAGCACGAGTTTTAGCTGATTTGTGTTTGACAAAACAAGTTATCTTCAATACATTTTGCTTGTCTCTACACAAAATACTTATACAACATTTTTAAAGTATTTTATCTGTAGTTTTAAAACATGGTAACATTTTGCTGGTTCAATTATTATGAAATAATAACGAAAATCTGTTTTGTATTGCTTTTACCCATTTTTATAAATATGATTAATAACTTTATTTATTAAAATTTTAATTAAACCACTGTTTTATTCTGATTATGGAATGTAACTTCTGTGAACTTATAAAGCTGGACACATGGACACTACGTTTTAATTTACATCGATATTTTAACCTGATACTATTTGTCATATTTATATTATAAAAATGTAAGATAAGATATCGAATGAAAAATGCTTTTGCTAAATAAGTGCAATATTATGGAATTTAATAAATTTTCTCCAGGGTTTCACTTTCATTCCTTTTTGGTTAGTTAAACTTTACTACACAAACATTTTTATCTTTGAATTATATCGTCTGTCCACTAAAGCATTTACAGTATCTATACACAGAAAACCATGCATGCTTTTTCATGTTTGCATAAATTCTTGAGTGTTTGTATTCATAAACGGTTCTTAGAAATTTGCAAATACGAAGCGGGTAACCATATAAAATAAACTGACATACTAGAATGAAAGGAGAAAAAAACTAGTAAACTTTTGATCGGATTTTCTATTAGTTTGTGTACAAGTAGTTACCGAATAGAAAGGTGAGGAGAGAGGCAAATAAAATGCTTGCCTTTAGCTATGTTAATCAAAAAATATATATGTGTGTAAAATTTGAGCGCATGGCTGTATATGTATGTGTGTAGTTTTCCACATATTTATATTGGGTTTGCCATTAAGAACATAACAAATTAATAGCATTCAGAATACTATTTGATAGATCGAGTTCAAATTTATTCTAGGAGTTGAAGGAACAAATATGGCATTTTAACTTTTTTATTGACCCAAAAAAAATTTTTTTTTTCTTCAGTGTGCGTCCACAGCAAGAATTTTGTGAAAATTAAGAAAAAATTGTCTACACTTTCAAAAGCTTTTAGTAATTTATATCTCTTCAGCTTAAAAAAAGTTTTGTAAAACATATGGAAAATTGTGCACTACATATGATGCAACATCGTATCAATTTCTAGGTTTGTGCATCATATCTGGTGCACAGGACGGTCAAAGCTGAAGTAGTCTGCACGTTGACTACAAAACCAAAAAACCAAAATCTGGGTTCGAAACGCAGTTTCATACTAATTCATAAAGACAATTCGCATTGTTTCTGATGTGCATTTGTGTGTGTCAATTGTTGTCGCAAGCTTTCAGTGGCGAAGACATAGTCACTGGTCACTGAACAGTAACGGCTTCAGGTGATAACCAATCCACAGGCACATCAGATCACCATCCTTCGTCGGTATTATGTAGCGCTAGCGAGTTAAAAAAGCTACTAAAACAATGCTTCAAAATTAAATATGTCTCCTTGACATCAGAGGAGCTGCAGCACTGCAAAAGCAGAGTTGCCTCTCGCACTATCACTTTCCTATAGTTTCAGCACAATGTGTTAGATTTGTTGGGGTCATCTCCCGAGTACTGGTCCAAGATAAAAAAGGGTAAGGATTCGATTTCGCTCATATGACCACCACGAGCCGATTCTTTTCCTTCACACTCACGTGCATTTCTACCGGAATATTTGCGTTGAATGTTCATTTAAATTTGTCGGCTTCTTGGCATAGACTTATCAGTTGATATGGCCTTATAAAGAGATATCAAATGGCGTTAGATCGCATAAACGAGAAGGCCATTCGCTTGTAAACTTTCTCGATACGTTATTTGGAAAAGTTTCGGCGTTTTAAATGATTACATTTTTAGTCAATTTAATCTTTTAAGGATGCAGGCTAAGATTTTAAAGAACTTACGAAATACAGCGGTGTTAAAGTTGTTAAATATTCTCGACGAATCGACTGATTTGTGTCATTTTAAATCGATACACTAACGGCTGGGATATTTTTATGTCTTCGAGCGGTATGCTGTCTCCTGGACGCGGGAACATAGCGTAGTGAAAATATAGACTAAAATTTATCCACTATAACATACGCACCTTGTTGGTCTGAACGATTGAGTGAGGGGTATTGAATGTTGTAAACGGCGACTGCGAATTTCGGTAAAACACTGTAATTATTTGTAAAGCTTGTTCCGTCAACGAAAATGTCATATTAACTTCTAAATTTTTAATTTACAGTTAAGTGATAGCTTTGGTATAGCATTCATTATAGAATATCAAAATTGTTGTGCACCAATTGGAAAGCCCTGTGTATGCAACAATACGCTGACTCGCATTTGTGTATGATTACGCTTGTAAATAACATTTTACTAGAAGTCTGTAAGTTTGTGTTAGTTTTTCTTTCTTTCTTATTTTTAGTGAAATGATGACACTTTTCATGAGCCCTGGCATGATATTGTATATGTCATGTAAAGTAATAGTTGTGGAAGCAGCAAAGATCCACTCAATGGGGCTCACTAGGTTAAGTGTTTTACCTTTTTTTTATTCTCTAGCCACACTTGCTCAAACTATATATGTTTATCTTATTTCATATACACAAAAAGAAATAATGAAAAGAATAACTAAGTGATTGACTAAAGCAAAAAAAAAATGTGAAATTAGAAAGAAAATTATTAAATGCTGCATGGATATTTTGCTCTGTCATTTCTCATTGACTGTATAACGTGGATGAAATATAAAACACAGCACGATTTATATCTTTTAAGATATTATTTTATGTCCATTTGATGTTATAAAACACATGTAGCGTAACTTGAGATTTGATATTTAAAAAATGACAGAATGTGTAAGAGAAGTGTCACATTTCCATTCTTGATTTTTATTTCAATTTATTTGTTTTGTTTGTTTTTTTTTTGACATGATATTAGTGAAAAGGAACACTTTCAAACAAAAATATGAAATTTACTACATCAACAAAGCTATACATATTGAAATTAAAAAAAAAAAAATATTTGTCGTATTCACGATCTCGTTGTATCATTGTATCGGTTGTATTAACCCGTTAACGCCCAAACCAAAAGACAAGGAAAATTTTACAAAAGAGTACAATAAATAATGAAAATATGCCAAAAACTAAAAAAAAAAAATAATGCTGTTTTTGAGAATTTATATCCCTATATTTTTGTTAAGACCTGCAATCTGTTTGTGTCCTGCAATCCTAGTCCTTAATTTATTTTTAGTTGTACCTATATATATCTTATCACAATCCTCATTGTTATTCCCACTACAAGGTATCTTATAAATTAATTCGACATTTCCAATATATATATAATATCTTCTCACTATTTATTAATTAAATCGATTTCCAAACTTTGAAAATGTATCAGTATTGAACTCAGAAAATAATTATAAACGTAGATATACATGTCAGAAATGTGATATATAATTAATACACCAATTACCAACAGAATTAATTTTAAAGCAGATACTGCAAATATTGCTCAAAATAATAGGCATTTAGTTAATAAAAAATAGAATATATGATAATTGTATTTGAATTTTTTTATACTTATATAAAGAATTACATTTAGAGGAGGAACAAAAATTATTATTATAAACACATAGTTAATTATTTAAAGATATAGAAAAAAGATTTTTATTATTATTTGTATTATTATTGTAATTATTGTTTTTTAAAATATTTTCTATTATGTTGTAACATATTCGTAAAAAGGTAATTCCGATTTCGTTCAAGAACAAATTTCAATACAAAATCCAATCTTTATACCTATTTAAAATCCAGAATATATTTTTGAGAATATGGCTGTTAACAGGTTCCCTGTCCACTGTATCACATGTGATACAAAAATATTTTTTTGTACCATGAATACAGCGTCCATGTATCATATTTTAACAAATTTATAGGTGACTTCAAATACATTTTTGAAAAAACGCAGACGAACGATTTTAAATTTTATTATATGGACGTACTGAGTACATTGTCTAGTTTATAAGGATAAAAAAAACCCACAGTGATTTATTATTGAAAAAAAAATTTTTTTTTTTTATTTTTTATTTATGAATTCATGTTTATTTTTGGTATAAAGTAACAAAAGTGCAAATAAAGTAAAGAAATTAATAAAATCATTTGGGTTACTACTGACGATTAGAGTGAGTCGCATTGAAGCACAGCAAACAATAACCTTTTTCACATGATACATGTGACGTATGGAATCTAATTTCGTAACGACTCGCTCTTGGTTCGTAGCTGATACATCAATATTTACCGTTACATTTCAGTATGCAGCTAATTCAAAAACATACTGATAACCTCGAAAAATGCCTACAGTAATCAAATTTCAAAAATATGTATTGAACGTGTACCGTTAAAAAAAATATTTTTGTATGGGGACAGGGAACCCCATAAATATGTTTGAATTTGACAAGAAATTTTTCTGTATTGTGAATTAAAAAAAAAAAAAAAAAATTTAAAAAAAAATATTTTTTCATTATAATCAAAAACCAATTTTCCTGAAGAAGCTACACAAAGTAGTAGCGAAGTATTGAATAAAAATAATTAGTGTAATTAATATAAAAAGGTCAGAAAACTAGAAGAATTAAAAAATAATATAGTTTGATAAGATTTTATTGAATCTAAAATATCGAGTTCAAATATTCCAATCTTTCTATAGTTAAAAAATAGTGTTTCTAAAATTTAAAAAAAAATTGCTGTTCCTTCTCTCAGCCATAAAAACACTGTAACATAATTAAACCCTTTTATAGCCACCTTTATCCTATTTCTTGCTAAACTATACCTCAATACAAAGAAGGTAACCAATAGAAGGTAATACTACTACAAACAAAAATTGTGAACTCTGTGACATAAAGAAAAAAAAATTAACACGCAAAAATATACCGAATTTCAATAAATAAACATTTGATAATAATTTTTTTCAAAAATTTAATGTAATTTTTTAGCGATATTCTTTGCAAACAGCCTGTCTTTCCTTGAACGTATGCCTCATTCCTGTTCTATGGATGTGAACAGTTTTGAGGGGAAAAAAATAACAACTATGATAATAAAACACACATATGCTCAAATGAATGCATGCATTTGCACAACACAAACCATAAATTTGCATTAAAACTATAAAATTCCAGTACTTATAAATATACACATATACACACAGGCATAGTGATATAAAAATATATAGTAGACACCGTTATTTATACACTCTGGGCATTCAGGCACACATGCATACAAACGCACAGGAATATTCCTACATACGAGGGTGGATTTGCAATACTGCGATCTATAAGAGAATTATGATTATTTTAAATTAGAATCTACGAATCTGGCCGTCTTAAATTTCAAGTTAAAATTTTTTTCCCATGAACCAGTCTTCAGAGGATGTTCCCTACGTATGCAGAGCAATACTGTTTGCTTTACAGAAGTAAATTTTTAAGCAGTTTATTGATTTCAGGTACCGCATATCCTACTTCATGTTATTTACTTGACATGATTTTTGCGATTTACAGCAAATTATCAATAGGGAATTCAAGTGGACAAAAAAAAGTGAACTGAGAGAATCATAACGTCACCTAAAATGAAAAAGCGGCCATATTTGACAGGAGAGACAAAACACGTCATAAAATGAAAAGTGTTGTTGGATACAAATATGATTTTTTTTTCGCAATATCATCCAAATAATATAATGAAATAAGGGAATTATTTTAGAAAAGTACTGTATGCCTAAGATTTTTTCGCATAATTTTAGGCCCATTTTTGAATTGCGAAAAACAATAATTTCTAGTTACGATCCTCTGATGGTGGCGATGGTTTTGTTAGTAAGCACGTTGACTACAAAACCAAAAGTCCTGGGTTCGACTCCAGTTTCAGACTGAATCATTAACCCACTTCGCACACTTCGCATTGTTCTGATGTGCATTAGCGGGATGTGACACTAATCCATAAGTAACATCAGAGCGACCTCCTTCGTCTATATTGTGTAGCATTAGCGGCGAAGTAAAATAATTAATAAAATGTCTACCAAATACAGCTTCAAAAATGTAATGCGTTTCCTTAATATCAGAGGCGCAGCAACACTGCGATAAAAGCAAAGGAATGCAAAAGCAGTATTGTAAAAATAATGAAGCCTTCTTCTATCTATCCCTTCACCAACTGTAATATAATATCTATCAGTATTTGTTTCCTAGAAGTTAACACCTGTTAGGCAATCATAGCCTTATTATGTTATATTATTTTGTTATGTTACTTATGTTACTTCTATTTTGTAAAAAAAAAAAAAAAGAAAATAAAGTCGTTAATTTAAAAAATAGAAAGCTGGAAATTTGTGAAGACGTGTACCTTGAGGCGCTGTGCCCATATCCATTAAAAAAATAAATTTTTAGAGTTATGGTTGTTACACCCTTTTGCATTTCAGGTGACGATATGTTGCTTTCCTCCACGTAGGTGATTTTGGTGTTCTAAGATCACTGACTGTATATACGATTACATAGGTATAACAACCACGAATTGCTAAAAATAAAGTGAGAAAATTATCGTGAGCAAGACCGAGTTTTCTAGCTCGTTCCTTCATTTCTTACAGCAGCTGATAGAGGGCCTAGTAACCATTAGAAAAAAAATAAATAAAATGTTTTCCGAAATGAGTTTTTAAAACAATTACATTAAGTCGATGTTGATTACTGTTCCATAAAAGTTCATCAAAGCACACAAAATTTTACCTCCCCGAGTTCTTCGTTTAGTTTTTTTTTTTGAGGCCAGTACTGGAAAAGATTGGTTTCCATTTATGGTACTGGAAATAAGTTTGAATATCTTTATTTTTGTCCTCCAGCGAAAATTAAAAAAAGTCCTCCCTACATCTGGCGCAACAAAGACTACCCTCGTACAGAAACATACGTGTTTATTTTTATTAGAAAAAACAATGTATATAAAATATAATATAAAATCAGCACATACTACTTGTTTATGTTTGGTTTAAAAACATAAATTAATTTAAACCATAAATTATGTGTTGCAGTTTATTTTCATTTTACACGTATTGATAACCAAACATTCAGTTAATGGTAACAAATTTTCATTTAAATGTATGTGTCCATAAGTTTATTGGAGATTAAATAAAATTATTATTCTGTTGGCATAGCTGTCGCACATGTGTGGATATATACGATGTATTTGAATTTAAATAGAATATAATTCACACATACCGATGTCGTAGACTAGATTGAGTGTATTGGTTGATTGTATACTATTCAAAATGTGAATTGTGACTTGATTTTTTTACCCTCTAATGAAATCTTGAAATTCATTAAGGAAATGCGCCCATATTTTGCATACTTCACGGCTTTAGTTTTCAGTTTATCGGAGTAATAAAATTAATAAAATTAAATAAATTTTTGTTTGAACTGTACAGTTTGGATGTAGAGTAAACGGCCTGCACACCACACTGACCAAAAAACTTATAATAAGTGCTCAAAAGAATTTCCAAAGAAGTGAAGAAGATCTTAATACGAGGTTGTTCAAAAGTGACTCAACTCATTTTCTGTAATTTTTTTTGGGTTTATATGCTTAAACTATGCACAATACAATTGTTTATCTGTAAGAAATATAACTTTTTAGATCATCATCTCTATGGTTTTTCGACTAAATAATACAAAGTTTTTGTTTTTAACTATTTTTTTTAGGTCAATAAAAGTTTTGTTCGATTTCGGAAAAATTCAAATTTTAAATTGAATTACTTTTGAATTAGATGTGCGATAGGTTCTTTACGTAGTATCTGGGTAAACTGTCATCTCTATAAAGGGTTTTTTGTTACACACATAAGTTTTAAAAAGAAGCGAGAACAATATATATTGGTCATACTAACACTAAAGGAAAAAAAAATATTATCAGCCAGTTAAACGAAATTCACATCTGACCCTGGTCGCTTAATTAAAAATTAATTTTCAGATTTTTGCTTTCAACATTTTTTTTAAAGTTCTATTTATTTATCACCAAAAAAAAAGTTTTCCTAATCCTTATTCTTTCATAATTTTTTTTCATAATAAACATTTCTTGATTTGATTTTGTCTTGTACCAGTGTACAAGGCATGTCCCTTAAATATTCAATGTACTGCTGCGGAACGAGGAAAATGTGGTGAAGAAAGAGTAGTAGAGAGTAGAACATTATAGTTCCACTCTCCAACATCGAAGTTGACGGGGAAGACTTCTGCTTTTTTTATTTTTTTCTTCTCTATTTTCGATATTTCGATTAGGTTATGTTAGGTCGGCAGTTTTTTTTTTTTTTTTTTTATCTTGGACCAGTGCTCAGGGGCTATCCCCTACATATGCAATGCATTGCACTGGATCTAGAGAGAAGGATAGGGAAGAAATAGACAGGTGGTGAAAGTGGTAGGAAGATAGAGCTTAATTCTTGCACAACTCTGCAGTTGCGTGTAAATTATAAAGCAAAGTTGCGGCGTCTCTGATGCTTTTTGCTGTTTTCTTTTGCTGGATCTAAAGCAGTGATGCCCGCCAATTGCGCCAACTGAATTAACACGAAGACTTAAGTTCTTTCATTGAGTCACCATGAAGCTGATGGTTGTTAATTTTTTTCAGGAATTCTTCTACAGCAAACACGCGCGTTTCGTTCAAATTTAACAACAAAGCAAAGTAAAAAATTGATTCTGTTTACAAAGTACATATTTCACTAAGCCAGCGACGTGTACATATTCATAGTTTTTTTTTCTTGGACCGGCTCTCAGGGGAAGACCCTTATACATGCGGTGCATTGTGCCGGAACTGGGCAATAAGGTTTTGGGAGAAGGGATAGAGGGAGTAGTGTGGATTGACATTCGATTTAAATTTTCCCACGTCAAAAGTGACAAGAAAGACCTCTGTGAGTAGTCCATTCCGCATACGCGCTGTTCGGCCAAAGTTATTTGTTATTTGTTTACAATTCTTTTCAAATATAAAGTAAACAAAATGACATGCGAAGGGCACTTTCGGGCAAGCATTGCTTTTGGTGATGTGCAGTGCATTTTATGTTTCAAAACATTTATTTTCCATTTCATTCAGAGTTTAAAAATTTTCAAAAATAATTTTTTAATAATTATAATAATATTAGGAAATGATAATGTTTTAATGTTTTTAAAAAAATACATAATTGCAGTGAAACCTCTCCTAACGGACATCCCCATAACCGGACAAACTTTATAGAACAGAGATTTTCATCAGTTTTTTCATACAAAATGTATTCTTATCAACGGACACTCTAATTTTAGAAAATTGTGCTCAAAAGGCCTCTCATAAGCGGACAGAAACTTTAATTTTAAAAATTAATTCGTTTTTGAATTTTGTACAAGCGGTTTGACTAACACGCAAACGGCGGAACACAACAGGCTTGTACAAATACATATTTCTCCGTTGTTTAGTAAGCCGCTTTGAAATTTTGTGATTCCGCTGTTAACACAGACTCATGTATTGAAATTGGCATAGAATTTGCTGTTCATTTTAAGAAAATGTTTGCTTAGACCCACAAAAAAAATTTTTTGTGAATTAAAGAAAAAATTTAATTAAAAATACAATTCCATAAAAATGTCCTTGTGGTGAAGCATTGAGCAAATAAACCTTTTGAAGCATCTTTCTGGGAACGACTTTGTCGCAATCCAGGACATTAAAAACATTTAAAATCATTTTGAAACTCAACGGCTCAAATTGAACCAATTTACGTTAAAGCAGTCCAATTTTGTTAACCAAAAATCATTAGTCTAGCATAAATAAAATATTTAAAATAATAAAATAAATAAAAAAATAATAATTTTTTGCAATATATTTATTAAGCTTGAGGTCTTTTTATATTGCAAAAAAAAAAAAATATAATAAAAAAGGTCAATATATATATATTATTATAATTAAAAAAATAATAAAATAAAATTATAAGCGGACAGCTCTCATAACCAAACAAAAATACCGCGACGGTGAGTGTCCACTTATAAAAGGTTTCACTGTATATATTCGAAAGCCTAAAATGTTGCAGAAGTAAATATTTATAATGAATCAAAATATTTTAAAAGTTAGACGTAGCGTAGCGCGCTCACCAACAGAGCTAGTTTTCGTTTTCTTCGGTTTTGAACATCACTGATATTAAAGGCAAAGAAAGGCTCCAGCCCATTTAACTCTAATTTATTATAGTCCCATTGTGTTAACAGTTGTGAAAAAAACTTTCACGTGATGTAGTGATATAGACCAGACACAGTCTCTGCTAGGAATTTTTTTTTTTTTTAAAGACAATTCAAACTCTACGAAGCTCTTACACGATTATCTGTAGAAACACCCAGGGTCTCAGCGGGAATCGAACCCGCACCTCCATATTGATAAGACTAATGCTCATGCACTAGACTACGGAGGCACCCAATTGAACCTATACCCCCAAATTGTCAAACTAGCCCACTAGTCACTATATTTCGATTAACATATTCAGAAAATATTTTTGTTCAATGAAATCTTTCTTTTCAAATTATTATGAATTTAAGGGTTAATGAAATATGGAAAAAAATAGATAGAAAGGAAAAGGGATTACAAACATAATTACTGTTGCATTTATTCAAAATTTTTTGAATTTGTGGAAGTTATATAGCTTGATTTTTGTATGAAAATTTGTCTAATAAACCTTTTATAAATACGGCAGTTGATCTTTAAATATTTAGAAAATATTTATTAAAAATATTTTCGTTTTCAAAATTATATACGCAAACTTTAAATTCCTTTATTCATAAGCAGGTTTTTTATGCTTCAAAAAAAAATTATATTTATCCATAAACTGTTTACTCCTACCCATTTGAGGTTTCAATTAGTAATAAATTCTAATGCAAACACGATGACAAGTGTCACATTTAAATCAACATTTCTGTCAGGTTTGCATTGCATTGTCATTCTAACGACCACAAATAATAAGCCATATCAGAAATATTGAACATAATCAAATGAAATAAATTTATGGTCATGTTTTACAAATTAATGCAAAAAATTAATTTCATGCTCATTAAATAATAATCAAACAATGGCAGCGATTGTAACAAAACAAATGGATTAATATTAAAATGCTTGTTATAGAATATTCATGTGCAAATTGTGCTAACACACACACTCATGCATTCCACACACACACAAAAAGGAGGATGAGGTTAGAATTATTTCAATTTATCAATTTGTTCATGAATTTCAAAGTTCAATAACCTTTTGTGGTTTGAGCACGCAAAGATTTAAATTTTTTTTATTTATTTATTTTTTTGATTAAGAAACAAACTACAAACGAGCGAATTTACGTTTTCTAAAATTTTTAATAGGATGTTGCAAGGTTATGAAAAGAATACCTGGGCTGCACAGGTCGTCAGAACTTACGTCGAAGCTTGGTCCCATTGTGACGAAGAATAAATTGGTTCTGCCTCAATATGCAGCTGAGACGAGCTTTGAAATTTCAAAAATAATAAATTTAATTTTATAAACGAAAACCAATTTTCCTGAAGAAACTAGAGAAAGGAGTAGCAAAATATCGAATAAAAATAAATATTACATATATAAAAAGGACCTGCAGCTTAAATAATTAATGTATTATTATAAATTATAAAATATAATAATAATAAATTTATAATATTATAAAATTGTATTAATACAAAAAGAGGTCAAAAAACTGCAAGTATTAAAGAATAATAAATTTCATATTCGTGCTTAAGGCCTCACTAACAAATTTGAAATAATTCTCAACTACCAATTGTGCTGTGCAATTCGCTCACTAATAAATTTCAAGTAAAACGCACAATTCTTTAAAACTGCTCAAAAGGTCTTAATTTAATTAAATAGTTTTCGTTACAGTAAAAGCTGCCAGTTATTTCAATGGAAAAAGAAATGAAAAAAGAATAAGTTTACGTGAAATTGGTTATAGCGTGGGAAAATTGAAATGTGCAGCGCAGAACTGCTAACAACTCTGAATTGTAGGGCAAATCTTGCAAATTTAAATTAAATGTTTTTGCTTTTCATTTCTTTGAAATGTTTCAAAGGTTGTTATCCTTTGTTTTTAAAGCAAAATTAATTATTTCAATTTTAGCTGTGGGCAGCACTTTTGAAATGTTACACAGTTTCTCTTTTTTTTTTTTTTTTTGTTTATAACTGAAATGACAAAATTATAAATTAATTTTCATTAAAATGTCATACCCCAAGTAATGAAACAGGCATGAATTCCGACAGACAGTTGTAGAAAATAATTTTTATAGGATCCTTAGAATGTATGAATGAATAAATATGAATATATATTTGTATTTAAGTTTATAGTTAAGTTTTCATTGCCATCCTGTGGAGGGCTGAGAAACCAAAAATTTTAATAAGGAAAAACAGTTCAGAAAGTTGTAAAAGCTAATTTTGTAATTTAAGGATTTCTGAGCTATACTTAAACACAGATAACAAATAATATAGTATGTAGATAATAATAGGCATTTCTCGTATACATTCCTTAAACTCTGTCGGGTTTAATAGATGATATTAATGGCTTTACAAGTACCTCGTGTTAATTAAACAGCAATTATTTTGGGCTGTCTATGATAATCGGGTATGTTCTGTAAATTGAATACGCAAAAATTTTAAGTTTTTAAAACGAAATTCGCATAATTTTACTCGGTTTAAAATCGAATAGATAAGTCCAGTGGAATGTACTATTTTCCTAATAAATAACTGATGAAACATAAAAAAAACAATTACCAATTTTTTTCTTTAATTATTTCTTTTATTAAATTAAGTCAAATTATATACTCTGTAATAGATTTGAAAACAACATAATAAATTTAGAAAATACTCCAATATTCCTCCGTGCTCTTGTTAAAGTATGCAGATAAAGTAGATGGATGAATAAAACCACATTTTCACTAAATTCATTGGTGGCGATCATTAAAAAATCACTTTTATATAAGAATAAAGGCCATGTCACATAGAACTTTGACGCTTTGCGTGTCGTTTCTAACTTTGACAGAAAAGCGTAAAGCAAAAGATGTAAGACACAATAAAAACTTTGACAACTTTCGCGCACTGGTTGTTTTCCAAAAAAAAAGTGTTTCACAATTTTGCTATATATTTTTTTATTATAAAAAAAAAAGTCAATAATGTTATTCGACGATATATTTTACAATGTTCTTCTGTTTTAAAAGGAAAAGAATAGAAAGGAAGACTCGAGTAAAAAAAACTATTCTAGCTTGGCAAAGTACGCAAAAAGTTGAGAGTTGACGAACTTTTCGCTTCGCGTTGCGTTGAGAGTGCTTTATGTGGCATGTTTCGTATAAATATGTACATTTTATCTCAGATGTCAAAGCGAAGCTGTAACGCAACGCGAAGCAAAAGTTTTATCTGACATGGCCTTAAACAGTATTTTGAAAAAATTTTCAGTAGCTTAATTTCAATTTATTGTTAAATAATTTATCTTTAAGTGAATATTTAACATATGGTAACATATGTTTTCATTGAAATGTAACCACAACAAACGATGAATTTTTGAGAAGACGGTGAAAATATTTTAAATTAATTTGAAATAAGTAGCAAAAATTTAAATATGTAAGTGGCATTTGTGTAAAATATATTAATCACGAATCAGAATAACGAAAAAAAATCTTATTCGAAAGCAAGTTCGACTCTGTTTACAGACCGGTATTACGATGCATTATTTGTAAGCTAAAGGGGAGCCATTTAATTTCTTATTTCATTTCGCCGACGTTTTATAGCTCAAATACCGACGAAGGAGATTGCTGAAGAACAGAAAAGTCAGAAAAAATTTTCGACTTGACCTCAAACCGGCCTGTTTCTGGTTGCAGAGCCAACCATCAGTAAATCCTTGCGGAAAGTTCTAGTTTTTAGTATTTATTTAGAGCATCGTATGTCAAAAAATTTCATTCTGATGAAGCTTCGTTTCCCAACTTTCGGGGCTTCTGTGGAGCCATGAAAATAGTGAAAAAAATTCATTAATTTTTAATTAAATTTAATTTAGCCAGAGGCTCTTAACTCGGAATCTAAGGATGAGCGCAAATTGTTTATTACTTTTTCTTATTTTAAAGTTTTTTTTTGGATTTAAGTTAAAGCTTCAACTTTTCTTTGAAATATATACATATATACTGTATATATTGTTAGTCTTTTCTTTTGAACCTCAGAATTTATTAATATGGATCTTAGCAGTGCAAAATATTCACTTATCAATCCTTTAGATGCTTTGCCTATGCCATTCAGTAAGAGAGATTTAATTTTTTTGCTGGGGTATAGAGTGGGTTTCCTAAAATTTATTTTTAAAATAAGTAACACTCAGGCCATTAATATGCGTTACACCAATGAGAAAATGGAGTCTTACCTGCTTTATCACTGCGTATTGTGTATAGCAAAAATGGTTGGTGAAGACCAGGACTTAGTTTTTACGGCAATTCTGCTGTTATACGTATTTTTTTCTTTGACCAATACTCAAGGGATGTCCCCTACGAATGAATAGTAGTACAGCCGTTACAGGTTGGAAGGACATAGTGTAGAAAAGAAACAGGCAGTACAGTGTAAAACTGTGCAGTTGAGTTTTCTATTAATTTGTGAAACAGAGTTGCAGTAGCTCTTGCGTTAAGTGGAGCCATTAATTTTTAAGCTAAAACACAGTCATTACTTTACTTCCGCAGCAGCGTTAATTACTTAAGCAACAGCATCCTCCAACGTTTAGAACTTACAAAAACTCTTTATTGAGAAAGAAATATACATATATTTTTTTTAAGTGAAAATACCATACTTGCGCTATTTTTCTGAAATGAATGCGATGGCTAGCCTCTCCAATAATTCTGAACATTCAAATATGTGCGTGAAATCTTCTATTACATTTAATGCTGTGTTATTTATTGGAAGCCTGCCTTTATCATAAATATATGTGTTTATGTCTGTGTATATTAAATTAAGGAAAATTGAATTTAATTTGTATTTGAAACACGTGCTAATATTTATTATTCATTTAACTTCAACCTTAATAACATTCAACGCATTCACAGCAAATTTACTATAGAACTTTGTAAATGCAATAAACAGTTAAGAATTTACACTTAAAAGCATTAAACACATACAAACCACAGCAGGCAGGTTTTGTAGCTGCACGACTCCGAATGGTGTTGGCTGCTTGCGTCGCTTTGTAGTCGGCTATGACGACAGCTACAGCTGATAGTTGCTTGGTGAGGAAATAGGTTTTTATAAGCAAAAAAAAAAAAAACTGGAAAGCCGGTTTCGGTTCCCTTTCTAGTCTTAAGTTCTTTTCATATTTTCATGGAAATTCATTTCTATTTAATTAATTTTCTAAAAGTTGACAAATTTATTATTATTATTATTCAAAGTTGGGCAAATTTGAGGTTAGGAAGTAAATTGGCTGTCAAATGATGAAATGTCAATAATTGAGCTGTCATTCTTTGACATTTATTTAGTAAAATATAGGAAAATTTTAATCATGGAACGCTACACTCTTGAACAAAGAATTTTAAATGTGAAAATTTACTATGAAAATGGTGAAAATTTTACTGTATCACTACGTAAAATGTGAGCAACATTTCCTCGGTATAGCGAGGTTTACGGCACTGTTGCTGACAATAGACCAAAACAATACGCTCGTAGTGATGCAAACGCAGCAAAGTGTTGAAACTGGAATATCAACTCGTCGGCGTTCGCAACAATTGGGCATTACCAGAGACACTTTTGCATAAAGATCTACATCTTCACGCTTATAAAGTTCAACTCGTTCAAGAATTAAAGCCGGCCGACTATTGTTTGCGTCGAACTTTTGTGTATTGGCTGCTTGAAAAACTACACGAAAACAACGCATTTTTCAACAAATTCATCTTTAGTGATGAGACCCTTTTTCAATTAAGCGGTTGTGTAAACAAACAAAATTGTCGCATTGTGTGGGGCTCACAAACAGTCCTCGAAAAAGCATAACATCCAAAGAAAGAGACCGTATGGTGCGGTTTGTGGGCAGGCGGCATCCTCGGTCCGTATTTTTTCGAAAATGAGCAAGGAAACACCGTCATGGTGAATTCTCTGCGGTACCAAACCATGGTAACTAATTTTTTGTGGCCACAATTAGCTAATGTTGACATCAATGACACCTTTGGTTTCAGCAACACTGCGCCGCAAGCCACACCGCCAGCCACACAACCCACCAATCAATTCAGTTATTGCATGAAAAATTCCCCGGTCGCGTAATTTCTCGATTTGCCGCCTCGTGATTTAACGCCGCTGGATTATTTTCTCTGGGGCCATTTAAAAGACCGGAATTACGTAAACAAACCGCAAACAACTGACGATCTAAAGGATGGAATTCGGCGGTCGTTTAAAATTTTGTGAAAGAGGTGGACATTTGCCCAACGACTTATTCCATTAATAATTGCCATATTTCTACTTTACATTGGTTTTACTAAAACTGAATTTTTTTTTAAAAAAAGTGTATGTTTAAGCCAATTTACTTCCTAACATCAAATTTGCCCACCCTTGAATGAATAATAATAATATAATTTTTTGAAATATATTTATTAAGCTTGAGGTCTTTTTCTTTTATTTTATTTGGTTTTATTATCATCATATCGATGTTAACAAGCTGTTAACGAAATATCGAATAATAAATATATTTCTTAATAAATATATTTAAAAAAATATAATAAAAAAAGGTCAGTTAATAATATAATTAAAAATAATTATATTTTTTGATATATGTATATTTATTAAGCCTGAGGTCTTTTTTTATTTTATTTTGTTTTTTATTATTCGATATTTCGTTAACAGCTTGTTAACATCATCAGCAATAATAGGAAATTATTAAAATTAATAAAAAAATATAATAAAAAAGGTCAATTAATAATATAATTAAAAATAATAATAATAAATATGTCAACTTCCAGTAAACCAACCAATTCAAACTCTCTCCGTCTTTTAAATTCCAAAAGTGTAAAAGGTTTAGTTAACACTAAAAAATGATAAAATTATTTAGTGTGAAAGCGAAATTTCAAATATATAAATTAGACGAAATGGGCGTCAACTAATTCTATGGTCGCGTAGCTGTGTTTTGTACTGTGTATTTTAATTTTGACCGCTTGCAGTCGGTAGCCGCCTGCGGTCTATGTGCTTTTACTTAAGACAGATTAAATTTTAAAAAGCCAAATAACGAGAAACCCTGCATTTAGTTTTCACTGTTGTAAAATATCAGCAAAAGCACACAACCGGAATGTGAGCATAAATTTAGGCTACTGCTACTGCCACTGCCCCCGTATTATTATTGTTGGAAATTTAAACTTGAGTGATTTTCACAAACATTTCATTATTTGATATATTTCTACCATTAAAATTTTGTTTCGTTTAACACACACACACACACACACACAAGCGAGAGAAGAAGAAAAACTGCAACTTTTTAGTACGTTCACATGTGAAACTACGACCACATGCCGATTATGAAAACAACAAACAAAAGCAAAACGTAAGAAAGCAGAAAAAAAAGGGGCGAAACGTTCGTTCATTAACCCTTAAAATGGGGAAAAGTGTTGATTTTAGCTTTTGTTTGTGTTGATGGTGGCTTTTCATATTTTCCATATAAAACAAAAAAAAAATAAATAAATATAAAGCTGTTGAACGCGTTGATGAACTTTTAAACAAGATTACTTTGTTTTTGTGAAAAAAAATATATATATACTTCTTTTTTTTTTGTTAATTTATTTTGCAGACTTTATACGAAATGAGAAATGGAGGCTTGAAATAAATTCGCCTAAGAGTATATTTAATGCCAGCTTATATCCGTATGAAACAGTAATTTGTAATACGAAGCCTTTAATTGAAGTAACGACTTAAATAGTTTTGTAGACAATTTTAAATATAATTTATATGGAAGTATTTCCATTTGAAGAAAATTATAATTACACTTTAATACACGGTGGCCCAGAATGAGCGAAGGTGTTTGAATTTTTTTATTATATTTTTTTTTTTAATTTTCAGTATTTTGTACCGAAGACTTGGGTAATTTAAAATGGAACAGTACACAATTCAACAAAGTGCCAAAATCGTTGAACTTTTTTTCTCAAAGAAAACAATGATTTTATTCATAATTTAATTATGAGCAACGAAGGCCAGTTCTAATTGAAATGCTTCGTTAATAGGCAAAAAAGAGCTACGGAAAATCCAAGGGTAGTTGAACAGCGATAATTACACTCAGTTAAGTTTGGTGCGGTGTTTTATTCGAAAAGGATAATTGCCCCATATTTTTAGAAAATGAACACGGTTGTGCCGTTTCCATCACTAGTGTTACATATCGGGCAATATTGGAAAATTATTTAAGGCCAGCCGTGGAAAACCATCCGCAAGTGTGGTTTCAACAGTATGGAGCCACAGTACACATTGCGAGGGATATATTGGCTCTTTTACGCGACATCTTTGGTGAACGAATTATTTCCCGTACAAGCGACTTTAACTGGTCTCCGCGTTTACTGGATTTAACCACTCCAGACTGTTTACTTTGGGGGGTATTTCAAAGGAAAAGTCTATAGTAATAAGCCTAGAACCATAAAGCAATTAAAAAACTATATACGGCACGAAATCAACAATGTCACACCTGAAGTGTTGCGAAAGGTTATGGAAAATGTTGTGAAAAGAGCACGAATATGCGAAGCAGAAAAAGGCCACCAACTGTGGTATATAATTTTTCATAATTAAATTAAAAATATTGTCCACTAACAATAAAGTTTAAATGATTAAATAATTAAATTAAATTTAAAATAAAAAAACATTAAAAATATTGTCTGAAATAAGAGGTCACAATGAACTCAAACACCTTCGGTCATTTTGAGTCACTCTGTATAAATCATGGGCATTTCACACAGTTACAAAATATTTTCAGTAAATTTCTAATATTTTAAAAATTAATTTCTAGACTTACTTTTGTAAAATTTTCTCCTCATTATGAACAGAAATGGTGATCATTTCATAATTAAAAATAATGTCTTAAATAAGACGTTGTAATGAACTCAAACCCCTTCGGTTATTTTGGACCACCCTGTATAATGTAATAATTACAATGAATGCACATAAAAGATCGTTTTATATTTTGCAAACATGATTTGTTCCGGAAAGCAATTGGTAAAGGGTGTCTCACATAAGAATGCACTTTTTAAATTTAGTGTAATTTTCTTATTTTGTTATATGGCCAATTTTTAGTGTAATTTATTTCTTGTACAATTTCCAACTCTTAAATGTGGCAGCTGTCACATATGTTTATTGGGATTATTAAAAATGTAGGGCTTTACGAAAGAACAACGCATTATAATTAAGAAAAATTATTAAAAAATTTTTGGATAGTTATTCTGAGACCGTTCGCAAACTTTTTGCAGTCGAGTGCATTTAATATGTCAACCATTCGAAATGTGGTCAAGGAAGTTTAAGAAACTGGAACGGTTATGGACAGTAAGACTTCTGTGCATCAAACTACTTGGCGGTCAGTTGAAAAGATCACTGCTGTAAACGAGAGTGTCGACGGAAAACCGAAACCATCAATTCGTTATCGTTGTCAAAAGCTTTAAATTTCGCGTAGCACTAAGCAGCGAATTTTGAAAAAAAAAGTCCACCTTCAGGCATAGAATCCAATAAAAAAATCACAACTATTTCAAAAAAATACATGTTTTTATTTTAAAATGAAAAATTGTATTCTTACTAAAAAAAAACACTACAAAAAGGGAATTTGACAAAAATCACAAAAGCCACTAATTATTCATTTATTTATTGATGTCTTCCGTATTAATTTTTCTAAAAATTTTGTATTAGCATTTTTGTTTGTCATTTGCAATTTATTTGTTTAAGCCAAACCTTTTACAAATAAGTTTTCTTCGGTGTTGTTCTTCAGGAAAGAACATTTTAAAATTCCTTCATAAATTCGTATCTAGTGAAAAATCTTTACTGTAAACTAAGCAGTAGAGTAAATATATTTAACTAAATACAGTTCCATGTTCACAAATTTTCTGTTGTCTAGAATAAGATTCCAGCCAGCCAAATTAAAAAAAAAAATAAACTGCCTAATTTCCCACAAATGTCATTTCATGAGTAGAAGAAAAGTATTCCTAAATGAAATGAAATGTCACTCAAACGTCGTACTAAATTTGAAATTAAAAAATCACATGTTGCTTTAGATTTTATTAAATGTATGTGTAATGTTTTTATCGCATGACAAGTATGTATATATTCAAATTTAAGAATACTAACTTCAATAAAGATAAGTTCTTTTTAGAAAGCCACATCATTCTAATACATTACTTTCTTTATTTTTTGGAAATTCCTTTGTATGTTATTTTCCATATAGAAGTATATACACGTATGTCTGAATAAATGAAATGCATTTATAAATAATTGACATGTCTACCTTTAGTAAAAAATAATTAAATTACAAATTGTCACATTTTTGACAAATATAAATTTTTAAAATTAAAAATTTCGAAACAATTTCGAAATGAATTTATTAAAAACAACGCCATGACTTTTTAATGCCCACTATTATTTACACAGTCGACTCTCCATAATTTTAAAAACCGTCATTTGAATCTCTTGAATATTTGAAATATTTTCTAGATTACTTTGAAAACATTCTATAAAGTTAGAAACACTCTTTGTTCTTTTGTCCCCTTTGTAGTTTCAGGTCATAGGAATGTTATATTCCTCGCCGTTGTTCTATAATTTAAATTTTTTTCTTCACGAATTCCAAAAATTTTAACTACTTCAATGACGAAACCTGTGTGCTTTCCTTGTGCTGTTGCTTTTGTGTGTATGTAAAAAATTTTGATTGACAGCTGAAGAGCAACAAAGCAAACAACTATGGACATACGTAAATTATGCTGAAGTAGAATCTGAACTTAACAACTGCGCTCTTGATAGAAGTTTTAAAACTGTCTAGATAAAACCCGTAAAAAAAATAAATAAATAAAATAGCAAAATAAGCTGTTCATATTTTAGAGCACAAGTTCATATTTTAAAGTGGTTAATGGAATGAAAGGAAGTTTCTTTTTTATTATCGCAAGTACATATATTTTAATTTATATACTACAGGGTGTCACAAAAAAAGAGCTATATGGTTAAATGGTTTATAACTTTTGTATTTATGCGATTATTATAATTTTATAAAGCAATTTTTTGCAATTAACTTTGAAAAATTATATCCTGTAAGTGATGTCCATTTACTGCTTCGCACTTACGTGCTCTTTTTGGCATATTTTCCATAATTTTTCCCAAAATTTCGGGTGTAATGGCCATGATTTCATTTCGAATGCTTCATAATTAATTCCCCAAGTCTTCTTCACAAAATGCTGAAAAAAAAACAAAAAAAAAATAATAATAAAAAAAGTTATAAAGAATTCAAACCACATAGCTTGTTTTGTGCTACACTGTATATACATGAAAGTCATTTTGATAGCTGAAGTTCTATGATTTCTTTGCTTGAAACAGCAGATTTTTTGTTTGAAACTGAAACTTTCGTTTTTTAGCGTAATTGATTTAATTATAAATTACCGATAGTTCAATAGAACGGTGCACTTAAGTAAACAAAGTGAGCTGGTTATTTTAGTGAGGTCTTTTAGCTTAACTGTTCTTTCCTTTTTTTTATTATCTGGGACCTGGCACCCCGTAGATGAACCGTACTTATGCGATTCATTGTACTGAAACTGGATGAAAGGGATAGTGGGATGGTGACGAGAACTGAAACTTCATTACCATACAATTCTGCTTTTGCTCGTTGTTTTTTTATAGCAGTGTTGCAGCGCCTCTGATATCAAGGAACGTATTAAATTTTGAAGCTTCACTTTTTAGGAGCCATTTAAAGTAATCATTTTACTTTCAGGGTGCTCCACAATACCGACGAAGGAGGAGGACATTCTGATATGCCTGTGTATTGAATACAGTTGAAGCCGGTACTGTTCAGTGGCCACTGCCTATACTTTCACCACTAAAACTTTCCGACAACAACCGACACAAAGTCACACTAATGCACATCAGAAAAAAATACGAGATGTTTTTAAGATTTTATCTGAAAATGTGGTCGAACCCAGGAAATTTTTGGTTTTTTCGCCACCCTCTTTCTTGTGGACAAAGCTCTTTTATATAACTATAATTTGAGATCTTGTTACTTTCCCGTTTCTCTCTAATTCTTTCATTTTGTTTAAAAAAAATTCACTGGGAACCACATATTTTATTTTTTATACAGACTCCTTTTAATTTAATTTATTCATTTATTTTAATAAATATCTTTCTTTTCCTTATTTTTGTAAGCGAAAATATGTTAATTTTTTGTGCTTTATTATTCAGCTGACATGTTTTTTTCTACTACTTCGTTTATAAAAAGCTGATTTTAGTTAAGCTCAGATAGAGCTACTACGAGTAACTTAAGTACTAAGCAACAGAATTAGTGAACTAAAAGAACGACGCGCAGTTGAGCAGAGCAATAAAGAGCGCTCAGTGCATAGAGCTGATGAATCAACTCCAATTTTATCATATTGTGGTTACTTTTAGTATGTGCTGAAGAAAACGTATACGTAATATTTAATTTATGGCGCATATCAATCAGACGCCTGCTAATATTTAAAACTAGAGATGAATTGTAATATAAATACCTGAGTATTCAATAAGGTTATCAATTATTCGACATTTTTAAGAAACTGGTTTTCGATTAGTTCTAATATTTGAATATTTTTAAGAACCGGTTACGGTGTTGTAAATTCAGAAAACAACCGCTGAACGGACTATCCGACATTCGAAAAATTAACATTAAAAAAACAAAAAAATGAGTTCGAAGCCTGACAGAAAATCTGTGTTTATCACCCTAGTATTCAATTAATCAATTAATAATCGTGCGATTAGTCGTTTATTAATCAGTAAAACAATATTTTCCTTTTAGTATTTCTTTTAATAAAAACAAAAACAATGTTCTATATCAAGAAGAAGAAAACTTTGCATAGAAAAAATTTTAAAAAAAAATTGGAAATAATTTTTCAGGAAATGTATGTACACTTATTGATATTTCACAACAGTGGGAAAGTAGTTCCTGAAAAATTATTTCCAATTTTTTTTTTTAATTGTCTAAATAAAAATTTTTTTAACAAAAATTTTTATCTATTTATATATATGTTATTAAAAGAACATCTTGAGAGCTTAAAAATATTTTTACTGTTACAAAATTATTTTTTATATAATTTTATATTAAGATAATTAAGTATCAGGTCATTTTTTTTAAGAAAATTTAAATATTTAATCTTTTTTATTTCGCCAATATCAGATCAGAAAATGAATTTTATAGCGCATACGTCTAATATTGCGCAGAATTACAGATATTTATTATATAAGAACGGAAAATGAAATTACTGTCTGTTCATAGAAGTCGGCTGCAAATTCTCTAAAAAAAAATGCAGATTAATTTTAGCGTTCATGATACGAACAAACGTTTAAACCTTTGAGGCAAATATTGACAGAAGTAGTTAGTGAGTTGACTCATCAGTCCTAAAAAAATTATAATATATATTTGTAGCTAATTAAGAAATGAGTCATACTGAAAATTTTACTTTTTAACTTCTTTTTGTATAATTCTATGAAATATTTTCAATATTCTCTTTAGAATGAACTCACAATTTCTTATTATAAAACATTAATTTTATGCCAATTACATTATATTTATTAGTAGCCAGTAAGTTGCCCAGCAGCAATAGACACTACCTAAAAGATCTATTTTGTCATACCATAAACATGAAAGATGAACCATATGACTGACCTTCACTTATTTCATGTGTGCAACCGCAGCCATTAGGTCAGTTCACCATAAGGTCCACTGATACTATTCCAACCAATTGTCCCAAATAGAAAATGCCAGGCCAAAAATCATGTCCACACAACAAGTTCTCTGAATCAATTTTAAATTATCGATAGTTATGCAGTTCACAAACTCTCCACTAATTGCCTGGCTTCGAGCAGTCTCCTACTATTTTTACAAATCAATATTCACTTCAATGGTAATTTGTTTGCGTTCTGTTTGCCATATTTTATTCAACTGATAATGACATGAACAACTATTTATTTAAACTCTATTCTATTTCTTGAAATATTTAAAATTTCTTTGAATTTTACTTCAAAACAAAATGCAAATAATCACTATAACACTACCAAGATGTGGTTATGAAATAATTTTGCAACAAAATCCTTGGTTAACTTGACTAAGCAGAATAAAAATAACAAAAAAAAAAAAAAAAAAAAAAAAACATAACACGTTGATGAGTTTGAAAACAGCAGCAGCCTTGTTGTATTCCGCATTTTAGTTGTTTCTGTACACTATTGTTTCTTATTTTGCTCACTTGAAAAATAGAAATTTCCAGAGTACATAAGTAGAATTAAAAAAAAAGAAAAAATTGCTACATTTGCCAGGCAAAAACATACTGTGCTTGGGTGGGTGTGTGTGTGGGTATGCCTATCGCAACCAAATGTATATTTGAACACCAGCCCAAAAGTATGCAAAAATTTAAAACAAAACATGAAAATTGTTTCAGACAAAATTTGTGTGCTGGAAGGTTTTTTATTGTTGTCTTTTTTTCTTTACTTTTTTTTTTATGCAGTACGAGAAAACGATTTTCCATTTTATATGGTCGGAATATGTACATCTACAGCTACAGACCTTGAATTTGGTACGTGTGATAATGCTTAGAGAGATATCAATAGCAATGAGTGAATGTTATTTGTTTTGTGCATCACTATCATTTCAAATTATGAACAAAGTATGTCACAAACTGCAGTGTGTTTTTTGCTTCCCACAATACTACCGCAGCAAAAGCAAATTTTGAAGGCATAAAAACATAAATAAATAGAATTTCAATATATGTATTGGGTGTATAACTTAAAAACTCGGGCCTCACAACATAACACTTATAATTCACACGTGTTTTGTGAGCTTCAAAAATGGTATGGCATTTTGGAAGATAAATAGCTGTAGTTTATTTCCATTGCACGAAATAGTCGGAGTCAGAATATTTTTTACTTCCTCCAAAAATTGGGTGACGTTCAGAAGCTTATGCTATATATTGACTTATTCGAGGTTACACTGTAATAAATAGTACAATAATTAAATAATCTACAACTTCATTAAGCATGTTTCGCCTTAAATTAATTTCCATGGCAAAAAATTTCTATTCTAATTAAATTTTTATTATTTGTACGACGTAACTATTATGTGTGCTAATACTTAATCATACCACTATTTAGTTACCTTCACACTTAATCCTTCTTTTTACTCAAATGCCCTTCAAACTAAATAAAATAAACACATGTAATTTAAAGCATATTATCGTTGTGATGAAGCTGTATGTTGTATTTTTAAAATTATTTAGTTTACCGTGGCCACATTGAAAGAGAGCGAAAATCCTTGAAAAGTAATTAAAATTAAACACCAACACATTTATAGATACGACTACATACATACATGAACTTTATTTGATATTTAATTTATAAATGTTGGCTATTGCATTAATAAGTATATGCTTGAAAATAAATTTTCAAGACTGGCAAAAAATAGTTTTTTTTTTTTTTTAAATGTCCATAATTGGCAAACGAGTTGGAAAAAAAAACTTAAGAAAAAGTGGCTAACGCAGTTTGCAAAGCACAACGTAAAAAAATAATTTGTTGAAAATTGATGTTAATTAACACTCCATTATGAAATATGTTTGTTTAACCATAATCCTCCTGACACCGCTCCCACGGTACCAGAGCGAACTTTAAAGTCAAATATCTCTTAAACAACACAAAATAGAAAGTTGGGATTTCGGAAGTTCGTTCAGGTAATACTCTTTTTCTATTATTTTAAGCTTTTCTAATTTGTTTGGGTTGGCTGTGGAGCAAGCGAAATTCAAATAGTCCCTATCCTGCTGAGAAGAGTATAGCAAAAGTAAAGATAAGATTGGTTTTTGGTTTTTCATTTTATTTAGAATTGATAAATTTTTTATATACAAGGTGAGCCAACAGGCACACCTGCGTGTAAAAATTGTATAACTTTTTTGTTTATTATTATTTTTTATTTTTTTTAAATATAATATTAGCCTTGTAAATTTCAATTATGAAAATTAATATCGGAGAGATGATCATCAGTTTCATCGATGCACAGTTGCAAATCAAAATTTTGTTACATTGGCCGCCATTTGCAAAAATAAGAGCATCTTCCAATAGGGTGATTTGCTTTGGCCCACATTTTATTATTTGAAAAGAAAAAAAGTTTTTTTTTTTTTTTTTAATTTTTCTTTTCTTTTTCAGAAAAATTCAAAAGAACTCAAATTACATTTGAAATATATATTGTAATAGAAAAACTTAAAATTACGATTATATTAAATAAATTCTCCCTATTTTTTATTAACTAAATATCTATAATTTTCTGCCTTAAAATTAACTCTTCTATCTATTGGTAAAATAATAATAAAATATTTTGATTTCATGTTTGTTAAATAATTTTATTCAAAAAATTTATTTGTCCGAGTGTTAGCGAAACATCGAAAAAACTTATTAATAAATAAATTAAAAATTTTATAAAAAATAAGACTTGCAAAACTAAATAATTTTTTTTTATTTTATTATTTCTTTAATTGAAATACGTAAAACAAAATTAAATTCAATTACTAATTTTATAAATATATGCATACTACAATTCGTAAATGTTTAATTGCAAAAATTGATGAATTAAAGTAATCAATATTCTTGAAAATTTCATACTATTAATTTCTTAAAAATAATTGAGAAATTTTAATAAAATGTTTTATGAAACAACATTTGGAATGAATTAAGAAATTTTTTAAATAAATAAAAAATTTTTCAATTATATTTATTTTTTGAGCGATAGTCTTTTTTTATGAATAGTTTTTTTAAAAATTAATTAAAAAATTTTTGTTACAACAAATTTCTTTTATACAAATAATTAAAAAAAAACTTTTTATAAAAAACAGTATCGCTCAAAAAATAAATATAATTAAAAAAATTAATAAAGGTCAAATAAAAATAGAAGTGAGACTAATATGAAATAAAAAATTGTTATTTTTTTTTTTATCTTGGACCAGCTCTCAGGAGATATCTCACCGGCATGCAATGCGTTGTATCAGAAGTAGAAGAACCTACACTACTATACAACTGTGCACGTTTTTTATTTATAGCAGGTTTGCAGCGCCACTGATGTCAAGGAAAAGTATTCGTTTTTCAAGCTTTGCTTTTTAGTAACTACTTTTAGAAATTATTTTAATTCGCTGGTGCTACACAATACCGACGGAGGAGGGCGATTTGCTGTGCCTGTGTATTGTTAATCTTTAGGAAGTTTTTTAAACTTTAGGTCTTTGTTTATAAAAATTTTAGTAATTATATTCACATTTCACTAACCTTTGCTCAGCATCAACAGCTAATTTTTTAGTTAAAGCAATTAATTAAATTAATTGCTATAAAAATCAATGAAAAAGTTAATAAAGAAAAAAATATATTTTTTGTTTATTTTTTTGTTCAATTAAAGAAGTAATTGAATTAATTAACAGCATAACTGAATTTCAATATTATATGAAACATCAGCTTTAATTAAAAAAAAAACACTATAATTTTTTTCTGTGTATATTTTCTGTAAATTTTATACAAAAATTTTTCATAATAATTGTCATAAATACAACTTAAACAAAACAAACAACGTGTGGTAGGGTGGGGATACGATGTATATGGCCGCCTTTTGATTTTTAAATTTTTACCAAAACTAATAATCAACACAACAATAATTTCTTACCATCATAAAAATATCAACTTCATGGTCATTAGAATCACGTTTTCTTAAGCGATACAAATCGCCCAACATCAGCCCACTGTGCTCCACAACTTGAATTAATAAAATGAAAATACTTGAGACATTCCTTGAAGGTGAGCATAATTGAACTCTAAATTAATCAAAGAAAAAAAAAGAAATACTCGCTTTTTATTTTATTTTTATTTCCCTTATCTTCCCTCATCCTCTCATTATAATCACTTGTTGATTGATTACGGCAATCAATCTCTTTTATCTAGACTGACAAACTCCAACCAACAAAATCCCCCTTTCGCTACTGAATAGCAATAGAAATAAAAGTATTTTTATTAAAGATAAACAAACAAAAAAACCGTGCAATTTGTTTCAATTTTTATTTAGTTAAATATATTGAGCTGGTAATACATTCTCGTTTTATGTGACTGACAATAAAATCGATTGTTGTTAAAGCTAAAGCGCCAAACAAATAGTAAAAGCAGGTATTAGAAGTCAAGCGCTAAGGTCGCTGCAGTTACTATTGGACTATGTGATCCATTGAAAACAACAGCAATAAAGCAAAGTTGGGGCGATGCTATTTTTGAGGCATTATTTTTAAGCTAATGGGAGTCATTTGATTTACTATTTTACATCGCTCACATTTTTTGTGGGTCAATTACCCACTAAAGAGGGTGCTGTAGCACAACAAAATAAGAGGCCAGCGAATGGAAGACGCGTTTTTCTTGCTGCAGACTCAAGACGCTAATTAGCCAGCCAACAACACCCCCTACAAAGCAGCTCTTATGTAGTGATTTCATATTTAATTAAAAATATTAAAAATTAAAAATTAAAAAACAGTGCTTTAATGTTTCTTGGATTTCTGAAAACCTAAGAAAGCTGAAAAATCAAAACAAAACGGCATGAATTGAAAAAATGTGCCGTTTTGCACCAAGTCTGAGAGACACCTGAGTATGTTGGCATTGCCGACTTTTATTAGACAAGTTTAATCGCATTCTGTCAAATTGAATGCTATTCTATTCATTAACTTAAAGTCTTCAAATATTTCACAAATTTGCACACAAAGATAAGGTACAAAATTGATGAACAACAATTTGTTTGCAAATTTTTCCATCTGTAAGACCTGCATTAAGCAAAATTAATGTTACGTTAGGATATAACCTACGAATCAGCTGGTCCATTTTTCTTACCCTTCTTGGTTTTTATGTAACGACAAATTTCTTACACATTCATTCATTTGCCGTAAATTAAATTTTGCTTGCAAATAGATTTTTTTGCCTCTTTTTCCTTTCATTGGAATTTCTACAAATTCATTTGAAAATTACTATCATTTATTTTACCTTGAACGGTGAACTTTTCATGATGCTGGTTCTCTGCATATTGATGTTTGTTTAGATGTTGATGTCAATAGAAAAAAAGCCAGATGAAATTTCCGTAGAAATTAATAAATTTTTATTCATTGGCAAATGTTTTTATATCCAGCTTTTTTTGTCATAATTTTAATGATTAATGAAATTGCTATTCAAATATTCCATATCGAGTAGTGAGTGTATGTGGGGAATAAATTAATTTTCGTTTAAGGAAATTATGAAATTAAAAAAAAAAAAGAATAGAAAAAACTCCATGGAGAGTAAAACAAACAGACGAAGATTTGATGGAAATAAAGAAAAATATATGTATTTTCGTTAGAAAAATATTTATATTTCAGTGCTGGAGAGGGATATGCAGCAGTAGAACGCTGAGCCTTTTGAAAAAAAAGAAATTAATAACTTTTTTAACTATGTCTGTTATATGGTTTAGCTAGTCCATATACAAAATCTTCAGTAGACCTTTAACCAAATTCTTGAAAAAAGCTAAGAAATTTCACATGTTTATACAAGAACTCTCAAAAGATATTTGAGAATTGCGAAATATACAATACACATTTCTTAGCTTTTTTCATGAATTTGTTTAAAGGTCTAGTGAAGATTTTGGTATTAGCACCAAATGAAATGCTGCATATGGACCAGCTAAATCATATAACAAACATTGATAAATAATTGTAATGGATTTTGACTAACGTTGAATAATTGAAAGATGAGTAACGAAATTAATTAAATTAATGTTTAAAAAAATTTTTATGAATTCTTTTAATGGTCACTAAAGGTTCAATTAGATGTGACTAGCAATATTAGCATATCTATAATAATATTTTCTGCTTCCAAAGCCATAAACAGCTGTTGTCTTTTATTAGAAATTAATATGGACAGTCGAATCAGCTGTTTACGGTTACGTCAGAAAACCAATATTCAATTGACCTCTGTGTATTGGGTTTTTTTTGGAGCTTTATGAGAACAAGACAGAAATTTCGTTGGTATAAAATATTTAGGCATATATTTTTTAAATATGATTTCCCGAAGTCCATTCGATCAGTTAAATTTTTGACTACTTTTTGCAATAAATCTGGCTGTATGGGCAATGAAATGGCGGACTCTGTGGCAAAACGAGGGACAAATTTGACCCCAATTGGCCCAGAGCCATTCTGTGGAATTACAAAGAGCTACAGTAATAAAATTCTTAAGAAGTGGGAGGAGGGGATATTCACTGCTCACTGACATAATAGTGACGGCCAGCGCCAAGCCAAACGCTTTCTGATCCCAAATAGGGCAATCTCACATAGGCTGCTTTTACAGCAAACGTGATCCTCTCCCAGACCAATGTCTGTCAATTTTCTGAAAGTGACACTGAATGCTCTGAACAAATTCTTTGCTTCGCAAAAAATGCGTTTTTTATAAATCGTCTGTTCAGAGAATAAGTTTTGCTATACACAATACTGATCGTAGTCTACCCATGAAAATCTATCATAGAATACTTTATTAGTACGATAGTATGATACACACTACTAATTTTCTACTTGTACGATTTTTAGTAACGTATAAATCTGTCATAAAAGTCAGCCAGTGTCAAGCACTGAATCAAAAATATAAAGATCAGACAAATTTGAGGTTATGAATAAAACAGCTCTACAATTGCTCTATTTATTTTTTTTTCTACCAGCTTGGTATATCTCGACCTTCTTATTTTTATTTAAATTTTTTGTTATTTCCTTTTTATTTTCTTTTCACAATTTATGTTGCATTTATAACCAAATTTATTCGCAGTATAAAAACTACTACGATTCTGATTGCTAAACAAAGGTCTCTGGTATATCGAAAAAATTCAATATATGAAATTTTCCATTTATAACGATAACCATTTACCAAAAAAAAATTTGAAGAAAAAAATTTCAATGAAAATGTAAATAATTGCAAATTACAAAACAGAAAAAAAAAACTATTGCAGCATCCTCTAAAAGGATAAACAAGAGAAAAGCATTTGAAGCAAATACTTTCAAATATTCGCTAAGAAAAACTATAATGAATGGCATGATTTGACATGCTTCTGCGTGTGTGTATATGTGTATGTTTGTGTATGAATTTGTGTGCAAAAATTTGTGGGTTGTTGTCTGAGCTGGAATATGTGCATTCAACGAAAATATTAGAGCGGAAATAAATTATGTTAGAAATAACCTGTTCACATGAACGTATACGTATAATGATGCACTAAACAAAATGTAAATTTTCAATAATAAATTCTTTTGAATGCCTTTGGGGACGGCAAAAATGCTTTTGTTGTATCTCTAAATCTTTTATCGTAGAAAATATGTAACTTCATTTCTCAGTTTCGCTTTCATTAAAATATTTTCGGGAAATTTTTTTTTTGGTTTTCATGGACGTTTGTTTGGTAAAGCAAACTGCATGACTTAAAAGATCTCTAAAATTTATTTACTTCACTATTCACTATAATTCATTAAAGCTATTCGACAAAGCGAGGCGAAATAATCATTCAGAGAACTCAAACACACAAGACATAATAAATAACAAATTTTTTTTTACAAAAAAAAAATACATTGTGGATTCCTAAGCCAATTGTGTATGTAATTAAAAAATTTTTGATTTTTTCTTGACTGGAAATTCTTCCAATAAATATATTGGGAACAATTTGGTTTACCATACTAGAGACCTGGTCGGGCGTTTATTGATATTGGAGCATATCAAGAAATTACGGCTCTATCATCAGTTTTTCCCAAGTGGGCGCCAATAAATTATTTCTTGGGATATTCTAACGCAAACAGAAAAAATTACAAATTCAATAAATAATTTAGTGTTTAAGAAAAAAAAATATTTCAGCTTCATTTTATTATAAATTCAGTTGAAAATGTTTTTCGGTTTTCATAAATAAAACAGGATTTTTCAAAATTGATTTTTAATTGTTGGCCTTACTCATGCTTGTAGGGATTTTACAGCGAAAAACCAAAGACGACTATCTAATTGCCATCTTAAAGTAATTATGCGGTTCGGAATTATAATGGTATTGCTGCGTCAGCTCCCAACTTACTTTTTGCATTACATCCCAAGTGAGGAACCAATTGGGCTACCCAATAGGGAACCATTCAGTTGCAAATGAAAATTTCTATTAGGGATTTCAAATTAAAATATCAAATACTACCCGAAAACTTTATGTCATCAAATTATGCTGGCTCTCACATTTTGTTCAGTACATTACGGCTGACAATAGCGGAAGAAAAATTTTAATTAAAATGGTACATGTATATTAGGGTGGGGCGATTAGTATGGAAGGAAAAAAATCTTGGGATTGTACTAAGCAAAAATGTCCACTAGACCATACGTCTACGGTGAAAATCGAGCTGGCGCATTTTGACTTGATCAGACTTTTGTCACGTTTTTTTTTTTTGGATATTTTGGCCTATAACAGCCAAACCATTGAGATTTTCGATCCAATACTAAGCCAAAAATTGTAGCCAAGACAATAGTTAAGAACTCTCTAGTACATCGCAAAAGCATTGGAACGCTCCTTCAGGCAGTTTTGGCCTTGTGAAAGTGCAAATTTTTCGTGAAAATATTGATAAATTACCATTTTTAGTTGTTCATAGCGCAAAATCATAAAAATGTTCTATTTCTTAATTTTTATTCTATTTTTTTATTCATTCTATTTATTTTATTTCTTATTTTTTATTCTTCTATTGTTTTCAGTTCATTTCATGCATTTTTGTTAGTTTACTGTAAAAAAAACATTATATTTTTGGATAAAAAAAGTGGAAAAATTGATTTTGAATAAAGAAAACACTAGCGGTGTATTCACTTCAAGTTTATTAGCTAATGTTGCTTATATTAAAATTCCTATAAATTTATAATTAATGTTACAATTTCATATAATAGTTCATTCACAAATTACTCACTTTTTGGCATGAAAACCACTAGAAAATTAAAATTATATAGATTTAAAGGAAATACCACACTAGATACCTAAGAAAATTTTCTGGTCCACTATAAAAATGCAGTTATTGTACATATGTACTTATGTAGAATTGCGGCAAAATTAACCTTTAGTATATAATAATTTGGCATTAAATGTAATAGATTATACTAAGTTTCCAATATAAAACAATGTGGTTCTTTAGCTGTTTTTGTCAGTGGCGACAACACTCATAAATTAGTTTGCATTAGAAACATTAAATCCGTTTTGTATATTGTTTTTTTTTTACCTTGGATCATCACTCAGAGTATGATCCTACACATGCGATCCATGGTGTGCTGGAACTAGAGGAAAACGATAATAACAGGTGATGAAGCTGCACCATCGTACAACTCTACTTTTGCACGTTATTTGTTCATAGCATTGTTGCAGCACCCCTAATGTCAAGGATACATATGTATTACATTTTTTAAGCTTTGTTTTAGTAGCGCTTTTTAGTAATTATTTTACTTCGCCGAAGGAGGGCGTTCTGATGTGCCTGTGTATCAGCTAAAGCCGGTGGTACTGTTCAGTGACCAGTGAACAGCCAGCCTGCTCCTCAGAAACTTTCCGACAACAACTGAGACAAAGACACACCAATGCACATCAGAAAAATGCGAAATGTTTTCATAATTTTGTCCAAAAATGTATTCGAACTCAGGATTTTTTGGTTTTGTAGTCATCGTGCCGACTACATCAGCTATTTGTCAACTTTCGACCAATTTTAACAAATTTTTTACTCAAAAAATCACTTATTTAATAACATTATTTTTTTTTAATGATGTGACAGCTATACAGTTTATAGAATAATGGGAGCAGAAAATCTTTAGGTCGATGTGCTCAGAATAGTCTTTTTTTTCTGGGTCCAGCACTCAGGAGATGACTCCTACACATGCGAAGCATTGTGCTGGAACTATAGGAGAGGGATAGTAGGAGAAACGACAGGAGGTGAATCTTAACTAATTATTTTGCAGCTCTGCTTTTGCACGTTCTTTCTTCATACACGTAGCAGTACTGAAGCTTCGGTTCAGTAGCCATTATTATTATTATTTATTTATTTTATTTATTTTTATTTTAAAATTTTAGTCTGAAACTGGGGTTGAACCCAGGTCTGTTTTTGGATTTGTAGTCAACGTGCAGACTACCATGCATCGTGCCATCGCCATCCACGAACTCATGGTTTCTTCGGAAATTTTCTTCTAAGAAATTCTAATTTCGCTTAGATTACGTTTTTTCTATACGATTTTTGACCAAAAATTTTCCTTCACTCCTGAAACTTCAAACTTTATATGTGCTATAAATGAGATACGAGGCTGGGTCAATAACTTCGTGTCGTTGTAAATTTCAGGCTGCCTAAATTATAGCAGCGCACTGCTGCTATTAAGTGGCATCTGGAAAAAAGTGAATTTCGTCTGCTGGTTAATATCAATTATAAAAAAAAAACTGTACAAAAGTAGTGCATTCTGTACATTCTGGAAGACGAGTTGAGGTCTCTACAGTTGCACGATCAGATTGAAAGTTAGAGAAATTGTAGAAGCTTTAGACAGCTCTCACGCGTCACAATTTTAAATTGTGAATGATCACTTGGGTTCAAAGAAAGTCTGCTATTTCCAGCTTTGTAAAGAGATTTCACAACACTTTTTTAATGACGGGATATTAATGTATAAATTTCATTTATGTTGTTTACTCAGTGATTAGGTACACAGATTCCCACTCGAAGAAAGGGTGATTTTTTTTGCTGTTGCATAGTGTAATGAAACTTGGAGAAGTCTATAGAGCTGAGAAGGGACTATTTTGAAATACAAAATTATTTTTAATCCAATAAACTGTGTTCGCAACATGATGAAAATAAAACAAATATAAAACCCATGTATATATATGTATAAATAATTAAATATTTAATACATAGTACATATCAAGCATACTTATGTACATATATTATGTATATACTTTAAAAAATATACATATATAAAAGAATAAGAAGAACAAAGAAATAATCTGCAAGCCGCCATAATAACCAGTCAAATAAATTCCATGAAAGGCTCAAACACTAACACTCTTATGCACTTTCATTATGGGCCACTCGTTTGTGCATGAGATGTTAATGTACGTGCATTTCATTATTAACACACACGCGCACATATACACACATACACATGCACATACACACACAATTAAAAGTTGCATACGAGACTGTTTGTAAATTTTTGCTCTGTTTGTGTTTGTCCTTTATTAATGTTTGTCTAGATCATCATGATACAACAATGTACAACAAAGATAATAAATAAACATTAAAAAAAGGTAAAATTAAAAGGTATGGAAAATATGCAAAAAAAAAAAAACTATTAAAAAATCCAAAAGAATTTTTTGTGCAATTACAAAGCCACACACACAAATACTCCTTTATGCACTGATGTTCATTTGCTTTCTTTATTTTTTTGTTTTTTTTTTTTTTTTGTTTTTGAGAAATAATAATGGGATTGTTAGAACAAAGAACATTTCCAAATTACAAATATAATTTATAAATGCAGATCCTTGGTAATGGCTTTGCTGCGAGTACAGTGGTCGTAGCGGCAAATATTTGGAAAATTTTAAAAAATTGCAGAGTGAAGGCAACAAATTACTAAGAAACTATTCCTATTTTGTAGAGAAATTAATAGCCAAATTTTAATATAATATTTAAGATCGTTGCTCCTGATTTCCTTAAGAAAGGAATGGCAGCTCGCCATCTCTAGGATGGTCCTACGTGACCTGCGGCGACCACTACTATCGTCTTAATGAAATCAAAATTTGCCAATAAGAAGTTATTTTATTCGATGGTAGAAAGCAGTACTTTGAATTATGAAATATCATTACAACTACTATGGAGTATGGGGTTTGGTTTCCACATAAATCTCAAACATCATCTGCACAATATCCCGAATAGGTGTTTCTAGGGCAAATCTCTGTAATCCTACGGTTGTTTTCAACCCCCATGATAACCCCGCTATAGGGCTTGTTTTTCCTGGAATTTCTTTGGGATTACAAATCTCGGACTGTACTTTAACTTTATTCCATTCGCTGCAGAAGTATAACCAAGTCTAGTGATATCCTTAAATATCAAGTGGTGCCCGTTCATTTGGAGTTCGACTCGTAGGGGTGGTTTTTTGGAAACCAAAAATATCGCTGGGTAATCGAACTGTAATTATTTTAAAACCCCGTAAAATGACAATGAACGGAAGGTTAATTGTACATGATACTTTAAACATGATTGCACAATATTTTGGGCTATTTAGACGACTTAATTTAAAGCGATTGCGACTTAAGTGCTGTTGCCTTACAGCAGAACAATTATTGACCATTAAAATTTTATTTGAAATTGTAAAATTATAAAATAGAAATAGTGTCAATATTGAATAATTGGACAGCCCTAAATCGTCAGCAAAGGGTGTTCATGATGCCAAGAAATTACGACGATTTTGCAAATTATGAGGCAGATATGTTTGTTATTCTTGGATCACGAGGCCATTGGTGAACGTTTGCTTTTTCAACACGGTGTTGATAACACCGTCAGATAAGGCCACATTGGCCCGCCTGTAATAACAATTAAATAACCCCAACAGCAACTGGCTATTTTTATTTTGAACCGGCACTGAGGGGCTGGCCCCTACACGTGATTCATTTATGCCTGATTTCCACAATTTTTTTCCATAAGTCATGATCGTCTAAAAAAAATAATTTCATTTCCCCAATTGAAGTTTTGAAATCGGAAAATAATGTGAACAACAAGAAAATAATTAATGGATTTTTTTGTAATTACAAAATTTAGCTATCAATTGGCCCCCAATGTTGTGCGATTTGACATCTCTCATGTAGTTTTTGTGGTGCTACGTGAGGTCACTGATTTATGCTGATAAACTACCTTCACGAAATGTCCTAAACTATTCCTTGCCACAGTAAATATTAGTTTTATAGGCATGAATTTGTCTAGAGTAAACGTACACCAAAATGCGCCCAAAATAATATATTGAAATGCTTTGGAAAAATAAATACAATTGGCGAAGTATTAAAATTATTTGGTAATTGGTGAAATATTAAAATTAGAAATGGAAATGGAAATAATTACAATAATAAAAATGCATATTAAAATTCTTTGGGTTCTTTGGAAAAAAGAAATTTAAGGGAATATTGGGAGACACTATCACAACGTAACTCGTGTGTCGGGTAGCTGCCTGTTTCTTGTGGTGTGCAAGCCTTTTAAGAACCTCTTTATCTTTGTTGTGTAATGTTGTATGTGAGCAGATGTTTTCCTTTTTCCTTAAGTTTACAAAAATCATTGGTCCTTGATCGTTTTTTACAGTTTTGTGCCCTTTCATATGGTATTAATTTCGTTTAGATTTATTAAAATTTATTTATTTGTGTTGATTCTCCTAAAAAATATTATGATAAAGTGTGTAGTGGCTTAAAAGATATGTGCACACGTATGTATATATGTATTCTACTCAACTGGTGTTGGAGGTTAATTGTGTTTTTTCTCTTTATTTTATTAAAAAGAAATTTTCTCATTATTGTGATGAATTAACTATGAAATTAAACACAGCTAAATATCCATTCAGTCCTTTGTAATAATTATAGTTGATTTAAATATCACTAATTTTAAGGAAAAAATTATTTTAAAATTTAAAGCAAAAGTTTTCTTCCTTAAAAGGGATTTTTTTTAATGGTTGATATTTGAGGCATGAAAAAATTACTTTTTCTCAGTGAAATGTTTAAAAAATAACTTCATGAAATATACTAAAAGGTACATATCTTGTCATCATCTCTTGAACTCTGTAAATTTATTATCTAGAAAACGAGCAACTTGGGGCGGGAAAAAAAATTTTTGAAATTGAAATCAACATTTCATTTCATATCGAAACATTAAGGTAAAATTAATATTTTCCAGCATGTGTATTAAAAGTCTCTTAGTTACACAACATCTGTAACATTAGGAACTTAATAAAAATCATATTATTTGATGTCATGTTCTTAGCTGTTATGCGGTACAGAATTTATTTCACTCTGTTTCACGCTTTTCTACTCACCCAGAAGGGTATACGATTAATACAGTTTTTTTTTATCTTCTTCCTTAATCGATTAAACAATCAATCAAACAATTAATTCGAATTCTTATTTATTTGTTTTATTAGACATTAATAATTTTGGAAAAGAATGGCAAATATCTTTTAATAAGTTTTATTTTTATAATTGATTAATTATTAATAAAATGTGAAAAATGTTTATAGTATTTTGACTTTTATCTGGAAGTCAAGAAGAAAAAAGAAACGTAGTTAGATTAGAATTAATTATCAAACAAAAAATGTTTCGCTTATTTTTTTTTGTAGAGAAATAAACTCATCATTTTATTTGGTTGATATTGCGAAAAAAAAACTTATATTTGTAACCACAACACTTTTCATTTTCTTGAGCTTTTTGTGTCTCCTATAAAATTTTTAAAAGAGATGATAGGCCCTTATGCATTTTAGGTGACGTTATGTATGTGAATTTATATGTAAATATCAAATAATTTCACATGACATTAACAGTTATTATTCGCGCACTCATTGTGTGTTAGTAGACGAATATGTGCAATGAATTCTTGTCAACAAGTTCGTTGTGCTGTATTTTATACGGCGTGTCAGGTGGCAAATTTATATTTTTTCAATACGATTATTTCAAAAAGTAATAAACGGTGCTGAGGGAGGCTGGCACCCTTGGAATTATCGATTGTGCGAACTTGTCACTAACGATGTCACAGTGGTCGAGTGAGCATCGCGCGTTCGCTGTGAAGATATTTTTTAAGAGTAATGATTCCTACGTAATTGCTCGTCGATTAAGTTCGGTATTCGGCGAATAAGTTATGGACCGAGTGTAAATTTAATTCGTTCGTAGGTGCACAGATTCCGCGCAACTGTTTCGGGTATGAATGCCCCACGGCCAGGGCCCAGTCGATCTTGAAGGACTCTTGAAAACATTGAACTGGTTGAAAGCAGTTTACGTGAAAATCCGCTACTTTCAATACGGAAAAGAGCAGCCTCACTGGTACTTCCAAGAGCGTTTATTCTTGAAATTTTAAAAAACGATGTGAAGGATTTAGATTTTAAAAAATAAAATCCGCATTTCTATTATATCGTTCAATGCTCTTAATAAAACTTTGTTTTAGTGTTTGAAATTATAAATTTGCTACCAGAGACCCCTTTACCATAAATTTTACTAACAACTATTGTGTATAATTTTTGAATCTTACAAACTAGGATTTCTCTCAAGAGTTAAATTTTTGGACTTTGAGAGATAAAATTTATTCAGTACAGTCGAACTTCTCTATAACGTAGCAGTTGGGGACCGTAAAATTTCTACGTTATAGAGAAAATTTGTTATAGAGAAACTGCAGAAAATTTTGACTACATTTTTTTTTATGTAGAAAATATAATTTTTCTAGTTTTTTGACCTCTTTTTATATTAATAGCACTAATCATTTAAGCTTTAGGTCTTTTTTCTACATTTAATATTTATTTTGATTCGATATTTTGCTACACCTTTGTGTAGCTTCTTCAGGAAAATTGCTTTTTGTTTATAATGAAAAAATATTTTTTTTTTAAAATTCACAATATAGGAAAAGTTCTTGTCAATGAAAATTCAAAATAAAAATATTAACAGCCATATTCATAAAAATATATTCTGGATTTGAAATAGGTATAAATATTCGATTTTGTATTAAAATTTGTTTTTGAACCAAATCCAAAATAAATTTTTACGAATATGTTACATATAATAAAATATTTAAAAACAATAATTACAATAATAATAATGATAATAATAATAATAATAATAAAAATCTTTTTTCTATATCTTTTTAATAATTAACTATATGTTTATAGTTCTAACAATTTTTGTTCTGTCTCTAAATGTAATGTAGAAAATATATTTATGAAGACAAAAAAAAATTGTTTTTACGTGAACACATTAATTGTTTTTTTTATTAATACATACATATGGGACTAAATTGATGCAAAAATTGCGATTGCTAAAGACTTCGCGAGATTATTTAGTGTGAAAATTTCTATTTAGGTGTTCAAAAATTGTACGTTACAGAGAGAACTTCGCTATAGGGAAGTTCGTTATAGGGAGATCAAAATGTATGAAAACACTCACAAAAATGTTGTGTTCACGAATTTTATTTGTTATAGAGAAGATTTCGTTATAGGGAAGTTCGCTATAGAGAAGTTCGACTGTAGTTTTATGAGTTTTATGTGTTTCAATATGAAAAAAATAATAGTCCTTTTCAAAAAGGAATGTATTATTATCATTATTATTGGACTAGGAAGCTCAGCAAAGCCACTCATATTACACCCATCTGGAGGCATCTAAAGAATGCAAGCACTAATTGGGGTCTGATGTTCCACAGCTTGTGTGGAGGCACCGCAATTCCACCCAGATAGTGAAACAAGTGTCTGGAATGTAACACACAAATGGCACCATTTTTGGTACACACTTTTTCATTTCATTTCATTTATTAATTCATTTAAAAAAGACCTAGCCTAATATTCTACTCATGAGTATTCCACACACAATAGAAATCCCGAGTGTTACTTCTTTAAATAAAAACAGTTTTCCGCTTAATATTTAGTCGTTGGCATACCCTATTTAGCAGGATATTTTTTGCAAGCTGTTACCTAAAAAAGGAACATAATCACTCGTTTACACACATGTACGTACTCAGTATTTTGGGTGGGTGCATATATGAAAGTACTAGATGACCGTATTATGTATTTGGTTAACTTTAATGGTGCAAAAAAAAAAAGCAAAAGAAAATTAGAAAGAAATAACAACAAATACGATTATAAACAGTATGTTACAATACCACATGCGCAGCCATTATATAGAGCACTTATAGCATGTTCCTGCTCACTACTACACTTTGCACTTTTCACACAATATTATGCGGACGAACATGTATGCAATACACATACATATGCTTATGTATATACTTATGCCAGAAATTGAAGTGTATAATTAGAATACAAGTAAAATACTTTAAAACGAATTTCTTTTTACAATATATCAAAATATTAGTCTCAGTTCTATTTTAATTTAGACCTTTATTAAAATTTTTTTTTTTTTTTTTTTTATGAAAAGTTTTTAACAATTATTAATTTTTCAATATTTCGCTACCAAATAGGTAACATCGTCAAGAAATAATAATATATATATATACCTATTTGGTTGCGAAATATTGAAAAATTAATAATTGTTAAAAACTTTTCATAAAAAAGATCATCGCTCAATAATAAATATTATTAAAAAATATATCAAAATATTATTTTCAGTTGTGTACGGCATTTTAAATGTGTGACCATTAATAATACAATAAAATAAATTAAAATACAATACAATACATTAAAATATCAAATTATTTTGCAAGTTATTTTTGTATAATAAAAAAAATTCCTTTGAAGTCGAAGTTAATTTTTATGAGAAAATTATAATTTATAAAAACAAATTTTATTTATTTGCTTATTCCATTGGAGTAAGTTTCAACGAAATGCATTACAAGTTATAAAAAAATAAATATTTTGTTAAACACAAAAAAATGTTTTTGTTACTTATTGCATACAGAGCGTTTATGCATTTTTTATTATTTTTTTTTTTATATAGAGTGTATTCTATTTCTATACAAAAATAATTTATACCTCAATAATATTTTCTACTTATGTGTATGTATGCACATTAAATTTTTATATTTTTATTTAAATTTATGTGGTGGTGCACGCTTTTTTTTTAGCCATAAAAAGCTAATGCTTTTTAACACACACACATGAGTCAGAAATTTATTTGCATATTTGGAAACCAAAATCAGCAATTTTATATTAAAATAAAAAATTATCATTATAGAGCATGGGAAAATTATCTGCAGTATATCTTGTTATCGTTTTTTTTTTATTATTTCAAATAGGGAAAACACATTTTTATAAGCGCGTGTTCCATGTGTTCTCATTGTGATTATTATCACATTGTGCATTTATGATTGTATTTTGTTTTCTATGCAGCAAGTTTTCCCTATCTTTCAATATTTTGATTTATGATGTTGATGTTGTGTCAGCAGGATATAATAAATTAAATTTGGAATCCAATCAAAATGAATTTTTCATTAGTCTAGTAGACCAGTATGGATTAACCACTTTTAACAATAATGAAATTTATTTGTTATTTTTTTATTTAATAAAAAAAATACATACAATAATTTTCAGTTAACTGATAGAAAATGGAAAAAAAAAATTGCTTTACAATTTAAATCAGCATAATTAAAAGACTTTTTTTTATTAATTATACAGCACAACATTTTTCAGCCTATTGATTTGGGACACAATTCTGAGAATTCTCTGTACACGGTTCTTTACTAAAGCGCCTTCGAAGACTTGTTTTAATGCGTTCTATGCACATAGGCAATGAGTCGAAAGCATATTTGTCAAAGATTCGCTATCCAGTCTATTCAGGCTACCTGTTTGTAATTAAAAAAAAAAAAAAAGCATTTTCGAAAAAATGTGGAAAATGGAGAAAAAATTGGCATTTTTGCGATTTTTAAGGCACTGGATTTATCTTCCTCTGGTAGGGTTTTCCGCTTTTTTTTCCTATTCAATACAGTTCAATACAACTTTGCTTCAGACACGAAAAAGATATTCCTTACGGTATACTAAGATAGTTTAATCGTGTTAAAATATATAAAAAATTACACTAATTATTTAAGCTGCTTTTGATATACATATGTAATATTTAGTGTTATTCGATATTTCGCTACTCCTTTGTGTAGCTTCTTCAGAAAAATTAATTTTTGAAGAAAAAAATACCAAAAATCGAATAAAAATAAATATTACATACATCAGTATAGAAAAAATGATAAAAAATTCACCAAACGGTACACTTAAGTGGATGTTATTCTCGATTTTCCATAGCCCTTTGCGCCTACTAACGAACCCATTCAATTGGAAATGGGCTTCATCGGTCATAAATAAATTATAAATAAAATCATGATTTTCCTCTGAAATAAAGTTCAACGATTTTGGCACTCTGTTCATTTGCGTACTGTTCCAAGTCTTCTTTACAATATATTTAAATAAAAAAAAAAAATTATATTAAAAAAAAATTTTAAGCAATTCAAACACCTTCGCTCCTTTGGGGTCACCCTGTATTAGTGAATCTGTGCAAATAATTTCTTCCTAACCCACTGTGCATTCTTTTTGCTGGTCAGCATTTATACGAAATTATCTCATAACTGCATATGAATATAATCGCTGCAGTATAACTTTGTTTGAATTGCACAAAATTCTGCAAATATATTCATTCGAAATCAGTACACGAAAATCAAATTGTATTAAGAAACCCATAAATGTGATTGTGCGAATAAAATAAAAGAGTTTATAAACAGCAATTGAAGTAAAAGGGAATAAGTGATAAAATGATTGTTTAAAACATAAAAAATAATGCAAAGATGATGTCTTTTAAAATTCATTTAAAATGTGCGTGCCCGGATTGTGAGAGTGCACAATTAAGCGAAACTATGGGATAGTTATGCGCAAAAACGAAATAAAAACAAATAAATGCAATGAGTACATTGTAGCAGCTAGAAAAAAATCCATTTTTTTTTAATTCTTATAAAAAACATCTTGAAAGAAAACTACAAAAGTATTTAACGAAAGTTTTGGAATTCTTTCAATTACGAATTCAAACATTGTCAATGTAACGTTCAAGAAGAAATAAGAAGGTGTATAAAACTAATTATACGATGTTTATTGGAGTGCATTTTGATAACCCTAATTTGCGTTATAGTGAGATTTTATAAACTTCAGATCAATAATTTGTAGTAACCAAAATTTTTACTGATGTTTTTTTGACAAAAAATGCTTTTCACAAACAATTAAGTTCAAGCTTTAACATAGTAGACCAGTAGGCATTTACATGAAACAAAAGAGCTATAGCTGTGCTATATGTTTGTGAGAGATTAACCAAAGATATCAGAAGAAATTTATTGCTGGCTTTTCAGGCCTCACGGAGCGCAGAAAGCCAGTTCTTGATTTCAGACCAACTTGTAATTCTATTATACCGAAAAAGAAAGAAAAATAATTGTAGCAAAAGCATAACAGCCATGAGATTCCTTTTTAGCTAGAATAGTTGGAAAAAGGATGGAGAGGTGGCTCTGTCTAGTTACTAAACACAAGTAGAGTTCAGAAGTGTTTACAAGATTCCTGATCACGGAGTGTCTTCCAGGCGCAAGTTTATGCAATACAAAAGGACGCAGAGGAGAGAGAGGGCAGTAAATTGAGGGCAATAAATAGAAAATCTCTATAGACCACCAATTAGCAATATTGACAGTAGCTAATCTAATAAATCGATTTGATCCTTTTTTTTTCTCTTTTTTTTTGGACCAGCGCTCAGGAGCTATCGCCTACATATGCAATGCATTGCACTGGAACTAGAGAGAGGGATAGGGTAGAGAATAGACAGGTGGTGAAAGTGGTAGGAAGATAGAGCTTAATTCTTGCTAAACACTGCAGTTGCGTGTTAATTATAAAGCAAAGTTGCTGCGGCTCTGATGGTTTTTTTTGACGCATTATTTTTAAGCTAATGGAGCCATTTTATTTATTATTTTACTTCGCGGCCGTTTTATTGCTCAAATACCGACGAAGGAGAGTGCTGTAGCACAGAAAACTCAGAAAAAATTTTTTCTGATATGACCCGGCTGGGAATCGACTCTGGATCTTTCTGGTTGCAGAGCCAACACGCTGACTACTCGCCATCATACACAATCTTGTACTTTCGTTTTATTATTCTCATTCTTCTTGCCATATCCTTTAACTTCACTTCTTCTTATCTTAACTTTTTCCAAGTTAAAATTAAACTTAGGGTATGTACAGAGTGGCAGCTTGTTGCCGAGCCGAGCTGGTCAGAGCGCAAAGCTGATTGAATGCGAGCAAACAGTTTCAAAGCGTATTTCAGCACCGATAACATTGTTTATGTTATGTTGTTATGATTTCAACTTGTTTGGAAAACATAAAAAAATTTAAAAACAAAAATTTAAGAAAAAGTAAATAAAACATGCAATCAAAAAATTTAAAAAGTAATAAAAATTAAAAAGAAAATAAAAATTAAAAAAAAAAAAAAAATAAAAATTAAAGAAAAAAATAACAACAAACCCAAATGCACACAAACATATGTACATAAAACACAAATAATAGATAAAATATCAGCGCTGATTCTCGCATCCACTATGAACACTCAAACTTGTTTCTCGCATGAACAATTCTCGCAATAAGCGTCAACCAGCTCGGCTCGGCAACAAGCTGCCACTCTGTACATACCCTTACACAATAAATATTGAATTAATTAGTATTGCAACTAAAGTGCAGCGTGTATCATTTCTGCAGACGCAACGTTGACCTTAACTTTAACCCTTTGACGACGAATAATTTTGCTTTGGAAATGTTTAGCATTTTATTACGGATTCTTACTCGGAAATACAACATTTCTAAACTAAAGTCTTGTCAAAATATAAAAATTTTTCGTCAATCTACAAGAAAAATCATGGGACATATCGATACTTTGATGCAATAACGTAGTAATTCAAAATTTGAATTTTTTGAGCTGGGTATGCAGAAATTATCTTTGGGGAAATATACATATATATTATATATAAATAAATATTACAAAACATGCCTCTTTATTTAAAACCTTGTAAAAAAAATAACTTTAGTAAACGAAAATACTATGAAAAAGGTGGCTCAAAACTTCAAATGCATTTTTCTCAGTTCACGATTTTTTGAATTACTACGGTATTGCAGCAAAGGCTCGAAATGTGTGTCCCATTCGTCGTCAATGTTAAAAATTTGGCAGCAGTGCATTGAACATTTGTAAGCATTTTTTCATTATAAAAAGTAAACTGAAAAATACATTCACTAACGTACTGCTGTATTTCAATTAAAAAGCAAACAAAAACGAGTTCAACTATCAGTTTTTGTTTTAAGCCAAGGCAATTGTCAGTCCGCAGACGACCATATGGTAAAATTTGATGGCAGATTCCCCTACGTATGCGGTACTTTTCACCAGAACTGGGAAAATAGATTATGGGTAGAAGGATGAAATTAGTAGCGTTGTGTGGACATTCGACTTCAGCTTTCCAACATCGAAATTAAAGGGCAAGACGTCTGCCGAGAGTTTATCCAAGTGCGAATTGTTCGGCTAAAAAATTAATTTCCTCTGTACATGGGACATTCCCGCAGGGGGGTTCTGGAATCTTGAATTTCGGAACCTACGGGTGTCTGAGCGACCCCGCGGTACCCAGCTTAAGGTGCAGCATTACCTTGTTCCTCCCTGAGGTTCGAAAATGACAGAAGAGGTGACTCTTCGAAATCTCACTAGAGATTGATGAAGGACTGGTTAATACCAGTTTGATTCGAATCTAGCACTACGGGACCAGCTTGGCCCCACACTCCCAACAAGTACAGGTACATAAGTACGGGTTTAAAGACTGATGTATGAGTTTTTGGAGTTTTTGGTCTAATCGTAAATATGTGAAAGTCGTAACACGCATATTAATGATATGACTTTTACTCTACTAGGTGCTGTTGCCATTTGACAGTAGTCACCGGAATGTGTTTCGAACCAACAGTATTACTGTTAAATGGGTCTTGACATAAAAACTTTCTGATGTGACAAGAGTCATGACAGCTCGAACACCTCAACAAGGTGCATTATAGAATTCAGGGATAACTATACATGATTTGCTACCCAACTCTGGAAGTAGGTGGCATACGGGCTCATTTGCTTATCAGTGCTCTGGGGGAGCTAGTGAATCGTTTCAAAAATTTACTCGGTGTTGAGACCACCGTCTGATAAGGCCCTATGGGCAGGTGCAGACGTTAATCTTGAACACCATTGTACATGGGGCATATGTGTCCCATTCGTCGTTAAAGGGTTAAATGTAAAAAAACTTGGCCGAAGGGGGATTAAGCGGGTCATTATGAACAAAAAGTATGCTTTCGATATCACGAATACAAGGCATTGTTAACACGTTCCCCCGTTACAAAAGTCCTTCCAGGCAAGCACAAATTTTTGGTGCGAGTATTCCCACTAGAATCCTACTTTTCGTGAATCTCGCTGAGAACTAGTAGCTGCTGCCAACTATTGTAGTAAAAGGGAATTATTTTTTTCTTTTTTTTTAGCCTTACGAATTCGTGTTATCAAAACGACACTGTGTGCCTTTGGGATACAACACAAACTAAGCAATGTTAAAGGCTTTTCTCACAATTTCTCACATGCTAGTCGGCAACTCTCATTTCTAACACGCGGATATTGCACCAATTAATATTAATTTTTACAAGCAAAAGAAAAACTAAAAATTTTTTTTTACTATTTTTTGACATTTGCTTTTACGCCAAACTCTATTTCAACGAATAATTAATTTGTGTATTTTATCATAGTATTTTCTCAAAAATAGTTTCTTCTTTCTTTCGAAAGATCTGAAGTGTTACATTATTCTTGTGATGACGAGGAATTTGTTGTGAGTTGATTACATTTCTTTTTGTTTGGAAAGCAAATAAAAAATAAAAAGAATAGTCGTAAAATCCTAAAGCATATTTGATACGCTATTTTGTGAAATTTAAAATACATAATCGAAAAATAATGCTGTCATTCACTTCCTCTCTCTCGCTCTCTCTCTCTCTCTCTATGAATTTCTTGTTTTCTCAAGACGATGTTTTCGTTGTTTGTGGCCGTTACATTTACTTTTATTAGCCACTTAAATTTAATAGTGTTTTAAGCTGTATATGTAGTATAATAACATACTCCCGCCCACTAACACTCATATTCGTGCAGATTAAACATGTGCGCTCTTAAATTTATTACTTTTGCTGAGACCCCATGAACACATAAAAAATGATAGCAATATGAAAGAAAGGATTTTAAAAGATTCCTTTCAAGCAAGTGGAGCAGAATTTTCGGAGTTTTCGTTTATGGTGTATGATGCGCATAGAGTAAGTACATTTTGTATGTAACGTCGGTCTGAATTCCCAGTTTTTTTTTTTGACTTCATCGCGAATTTTGTGAGATTTTAATATTTGAAAAAAAATATTTAATAAATATGATTTTTAAAACAAAAAAGTTTTTGCGATTAAATACATTCGAATTTACATAAAAATCGATATATCCTGATGTTTCTAGCTGATTTGGTTACGGCTATATCGGTATTAAAAGTATTTCTGCATTTCGAAACAGTAGAGATTTTTTGTACAATAACAAATCAATCAAGTATCAAGTGATAATCAAGTCAGTACATAACTTCTTCTAAGTAATGCAGACGATATTTAGTATATGGTTGAAAAGTATGCTATTTGATAGCTGCTACACATTCTCTAGTTTTTTTTTTTTGGAAAATTTTAAAATGTTTGATTATTTATAATAAAAAATCATTTTGATTGCTGTTATAAAAATACTTAAACTTGCTGGATGCAGCACCAATCATGTAACATGAAGAGGGTCGAAAAGATTCTAAGCAGCGGGAGATATACATATAATTCATGGCCTTTTTTAATTAAAAAAAAAAAGCAAGTGAAATCTATTTTGGTTTTTAGTGTCATTAAAACACTTTTATCGAAATTGTTCGTTAAGGATATCTCTCACAGCATTCGATTTAAATTAACTTGATTGGATTTCGATTTTAAATGCGATACACTGAGTAGAGTGGAGAAATTTTTTTTTCGACATTTTCAGTTTATTACTAAACATTGGCTTCATTTTCTTCCTTCTTTTTTTTTCTTTTTTTCTTGGACCGGCACTCAGGGGATGACCCCTACACATGCGATGCATTGTGCTGGAACTAGGAAATTAGGTTATGGGAAGGAGGCTAGAGGGAGTAGTGTTTATTGACATTTGATTTAAATTTTCCCACGTTAAAAGTGACAGGAAGTCCAGGAAGGGTAGTCAATTCAAAAAACGAATTTTCCCTGTAATGCTTAGTGCGAGTCGCCGCCAAATCGACCACAAATGAATGCGCTCTTAATGATGATCGCGTCGTGCGTGCGAATGACCGTGGATTAGTGGATTTTCTTTGACAGAATCTCTTCATTATCCCACAGTAAATATTAAGGAATATTGCCGCATATTTTATTGCGATCGTTGCAGGCCCTCTCAAGTTCTAAAAGTTTTAGATACTCACAAACAAACACATACATACATATGTACACTCATACATCGACACGAAGTTCAGCATTAAATTAGTCAGTATAGCTTGTTATAAACTCAAAACGTCCAGATCAGATGATAATGCAATGCTACAAAATTGCAGAGCTATCCCCATGTTAAAAAATACCACAAAAGAATTTTTAAATATTTCGTGTGATATTTTTTTCCAAACTTTCCCAATGACTAAGACAAAAATCCATCATTGTATTCCTGCTAAACTTTCAAATTTACTTTTACAAATCGTATACCAATGTGCATTGTAAAACCATCGATACAGAAAAAGAAATGCATTTCTCTATCGAGTGTTTATTGGGCTATTGGCTGTTATTCTGAAACATACAAATATTTATGCTTCAAAAAAAAAAAAATACTTCATCTTAAGTTTGTTAGTTTTTACAAATGCTTACGCTGATGTGTCTGTTTGTGTATGTGTGTCCTCTGGCATAAGTTTGTGTATGCGTGTGTGTTTAAGTGTAGTTGCGTGTATTTTTCAAAAAAAAAAAATTATTTTTCCTTGCTCTTGTTTTGCAACAGAACTTTCTTTTTATTTCCTTCAAAACTTTGCGATTAAAAAAGCAATTGAAAGTGCATTTTTCACTTGCAAGCAAAAAAAAAAAATAAGCACAAGAAATAATTTTCTAAAATATATTGAGAAGCAAGGACCATAAAAACATGAGCATGTTTTACTTGCGAAAATTTAATACATTTTAAAACTTTAAACTCACAGTGAACAGTGCAATAAAAGAAAATAAGTTTTATATATTTGGATCGCCTGCCGGTGCAGATTGAAATAAATCATTCTTAATCGTGGCTTAACGCATTTTAACATTGATACTCGTAACATTCTCGGTATATCTATTGATGCGGTCACAAGCCATGCAGCAAACAAACGTAAACAAAGACTACGATATGCAGGATAAATTTACTTAAGGTCTGCGGCGGCCCTGCACAATAGGCAACTGTTAATGCTAAAGCTGTTCAACTGAAAGAAGATTAGACAGCTCAAGCACACCCAGCAAGATGTTCATGTTTTGTCTGCAATAATAGTGGGCCTATTCATAAGTGCATAACTGGGCTGCCTAATATGCAAATCACATGCGAAAAGGCAAACAGTGGCACCTCTACAACTGCTAAACATTCGTAAATGCAACATGGCAATATATTTGTCGCAAATAAACACAAAATACTATTGAGAAAATTTTGTGATGCCTGCGATTTGCAAATATTTTTCACTACTTTTATTTATAATTAAATTGTAATATTTTTAGGTCATCAAAAGCTCAAACAAATGTCTTCTAAAAATAATAATTTAATGCTATAAATTATTATACAGCATTGCAGGTCTCATTTTAATAATGAAGCAAACCAAGAGTTAGCGAAATATCGAAAAAATATATTGCTCCAATAAATTTAGAAAAAAATAATTTTTTAAAAATAAAATCTGAATTGCTGAATAGTTTAATGCATACGATAAGAATAGATGGTCAAATAAAAAGGAGAATTAATAATAATTGAATAATAATAGAAAATATTTCAACACTTTTGAAATGCAAATTTTGTTGAACAACAAAACATTTTTCAACAAGTTTTTCAATTTCTGGTTTCATTTTATAATGTTTTTCTATGTCCAGGTTGGGCCAAAAGTCACTTTGAAGGTTTAAAAATTTAATAACTTTTTCATTTATAGACAGTAAATGATTGATAATCCGAATAATTGATTACAGACCCTAATCCGGATTATCCAATTATCCCGATTAACGAACAAAAATTTAAAAACGTCGTTTTTGTATTAAAAATTCCTTTGAAACACATATGGGAAGATAAATTAGCAAAATTCCCGGTTCATCGTAAAGACCTTCTAGATCTTGCAGCTGTAGTATGACAACAATAGAAAGTATTTATTTGCTAAAGCTGAAGCTACAACATCGTCTTTAGCACCAACAATTGTAAAGTTAATTAATTTGCTTGGCAAAGTAGCAATTTACTTTACTTGTTGTCGAGAACAATTCAAAGTTTTTTGTGAAGCACTTAAGTGAGTTTTTTCTGGCCTTTTTATTCTTGTATCCAAAGAAAAGACATGGAATTGATTATGCAGCAAAAAGCGAAAAAATCGTGTTTTCAGAATTAAAATTAATAGAGATCAACTTTGTACAACAGTTTTCATGCAATCCGGATTATAAAGTTATAAAGTTTCAATCAATCGGGAATATAGAGTATGCAATGTAATGCCAAATGCTGTCTGGAATCTATAATGGCAAAAAATTAAGTGTTCAAATTATCTCGATATCCGAATTTCCAAGTATCCGAATTATCGAACTGCACTCAGAAAATATTATCTGCAATGTTCTGCATAAATTTTCTGAACACTTCGTATACCAAAAACGTAAGCATTGCTTGATTTTCTATGCCAGTTTACATACTATACAAGGAGAAAACTCTCTTCATAAAATTAGTCAGTATAGCTCGTTCTGACGTCATAATATCCACATCAGAAGATAATGCAATATCCGTAAATCGCAGCAATTCACATGTTAAAAAACACAAAACAGAGAATTTCTTTAAATTTTTTTTCGAAACCTTCCCAATGACTAAGAGAAAAATCCTTCTTTGTATTCCTGTTAACTTTTCAAATTTACTTTTACAAATGTTCCCCGAAAACAGCCGTAGAACGAGTTGCTGACGTAAACCGTAAAAACGCCTATACACGTGTATATTTTTTTAGACTCCGCTATTAGAATCATTTGACAGAAACTTGTTATTTTCTTCATGATGTTCAGTGTAATCTGTGTAACCTCATTTTATCAAATATTTGGCCAATCTGACCGTTCTTTGATTCTGAAATTGATTTTACATTCGAAGAACGTAAAATAGAGTGAATTCTAAAATATTTTAGTATTTAATTTTAAGCATAAGTCAGCCACTAAGGTCATGGCTGACGTAGTCTGTACGTTGAGTAGAAAATCAAAAAGTCCTGGGTTCGACCCCATTTTCAGACTGAGACATAAAAATATTTCGCATTTTTCTGATGCGCATTATTGTGTCTTTGTGTCTGTTGTTGTCGGAAGGTTTCAGTGGCAAAGGCATAGTCACTGGTCACCGAAGAATACCGGCTTCAGCTAATACCAACCCATATTCACATCAGAACAGCCTCCTTCGTATGTATTGTGTAGCACCGGCAAATTAAATAATTACTAAAATAAAGCTTCGAAATTCGACACGGCTCCTTGACATCAGAGCTACTGCAGCACTGCTATAAACAACAAATGTGCAAAAGCAGAGTTGTAAAATAGTGCAGCTCCACCACTTCTCATCCCTCTCACTATTCCTCGTCTCTAGTTCCACCATAATCCATCGCATGTTTAGGGCTCATCGTCTGAGTGCTGGTCCAAGATAAAAAAAAAATGCAATCATGTTTTTGTATCATCATCGTGCAGTTACTTTTACTTAAACATATTTAATTAATTTAGAAATTTGTACATTTTATTTAGTTGTTATTAAATTTTTGAGATTATTTCCTAAAAGCAACTACTGTTCAGCACTTAAATGCTTTCATTTGGTGTCCTTTTTCTCCAAAAAGGTGTAAAATTTATGTCTTTTTTAGTGGCATTATTCAAGTGATATTTTTCCGCAATTTTTCTTTTCTCTTTTTATTTGACTTGTTTTAATTTTGTATGTGTGTGTGTGTGTGTGTGTATTGTAGTGTGTTTAATGCTCAGGGAGATTTTTTCGTTCATGTTTTTGGATTTTTATTTCTTTTGTCTTTGTTTTTATTTATTTTTGTTGTTTTAAATGTTGTTGATATTGACTGAATTTAAGGTTCCATACAGCAGTACTGGCTGCCCTCATTTTTTTTTTCATTGTTAATGTATTTTTATGGATCCGCTGGCTTAAATTAAAGACCATTAAAATAGTTTTATTAGCCAGTTTCATATAGTGAACTACTGGCTGCATGTTACAATTATGGCTTGAAATAAATCATTGCAATAGAATGTGTGCGAAGGTGTACATATTTTTTACCAGCCAATATGTTAAATTTTATACTGTTTATTTTGTTATGGCTTTTTATAACAGGATTATTATTCCTGATTGGTTAATATTGCCATTAATGTAGATAATCATATTTAATGAACCGCATTTAATCTACCAGAATTTTTATGGAATTTATAGGTAACAATTTGTTAGCGTTAAATTACTTACACATTGATTTTAGTTGATGTCTTAATTTTGTAAAGCAATACAGTTCATAAAAAAGTTTGTGTTTATAAAAGTTAGATTAAATAAATGAAATTTTTTTTTAATAAAAAAAAACTATGGTTATAGGCATGCCAAGAACATATTTGGCTCGATGGGGCTACAGTTCAATATCGAAAATCTACAAACGCCACCAAACATTTATCTAGACTTCATAACTTTACAAAATTATTTTCTTGATCTTAGAAAGAAATTTAATACACTCAATATGTGAATTTGTAACATTTTTAACTGAAATATTTTTTTTACGGAATATTTAAAAATAAAAATTTTTGTTGCAAAATTTTTAATGCATTTGCATAATGTGTTGGAAATTTTCACAAAAATATATTTTTAAAATATTAAGAGTATTTTTTTTGTTTCTTTTAATTTTTACAATAAAAATGAGAACTCAAATATTGAAAGTTATTTGTGCATTTCTACAGTAAAGCCTCAGTTAGTAAAAACGTAGCACGTTCGCGGCGATCAGCAGGCAAAAGCTGTAACATAAGTAATGCTCGTTGCTGTTTACTAAAATCGTATCGTTGAAATTGTCTCTTAGAAAATCTAGAGAAAATATATTTTTACGTTGCAAACATCAACTTGGCATTACTTACATATGAAACAAACGCTTGAATTGCTAGAAGTTTTACGTTTTTAATAACCAACACCTAAACACCTAAAAAACGGTACTGACAAGTCTAACGTTGGATGCTACGTTTTTATTAACTAGACCTTAAGTTCTACCGCTATCGAAAATAAATATGTTAATACGAAGTATTCTCAGTTTGTATTGTTTGTTTGTAATTTTGAGAAAATTGGTGTGGAAAATGTATTTAAAATATATAGAAAATATAAAATATACGAGTCCATTTTATAATATAGTACAGTGCACACTCGGTTTTCGCGACTACCTAATAGCGGGACGACACTGTTCTGACGACAGCTTAATTTTTTGCACTGGATGTTCTATAACCGCGACAGTTGTTAAAAAAGATCTCAACTTTCTTTCCTTTTTGTCTCAGTATAAGAAGTAATTACGGGTTAGTGCCGTTAGTTTTTTTCTTGCATGAATCTTCTTCAAAGTTCTGTTGCTTTGTTTTATAATTTAATTTTTCGTCTAGTTTATTCCTAGATGTGTGTTGTCTTCGCAGTGAAATTTTAGATATGCTATAAAAGTTAGAGATTCAAAAGAAAATTAAATGTAGAAAATCCATACTATCAATTTGCGTAAATTACAAGTTACCCAAATCTTCGGTTTAATGCATTATAAAACAAGAAAATGTACTTAAAACATTTGTAAGGCCTAGTGAAAGTGGTCCTGGCAATCGTTGCGTTTTAAAGAAAGCAGAGTACCCTACAATGGCAAAAATGCTTTATAAGTAGTTTTCGAAGCAAACAGGGAGAGAGAGAGAGAGAGAGAGAGCTATACTCCAATAACAGCAAATAGTTTGCGATCAAGGGCTATTCAGTTTCATGTCAAAATTGAAATACTTTTTTGGGTTCGGTTATAGCAAAAATTCTGTTTCCCTGTCTACATTTATAATTGTCTACAAAAAGAGAAGTTAACTTAAATATAGAAGATTTTAAACAAATGAGATGTGTTTTGTTATGAATGGAGTTGTCTCACTTTCAAAATTTACCACTCAATTATTATATACTAAAGCTTAAATTATACAAGGTGTCACAAAAGCAGCTATGTATATGGTTTGAATTCTTTATAACTTCTTAAATTATTTTAACAATCTATTTTTTTAAGCTTTAAGGTTTTTTCTCTTTTTATTTATTCTCTCTTCGATATTTCGTTAACCTTCGGTTAACATCTTCAGGAAGTTTTTTTTTTTTGAAAAAAACTTAAAGCTTAAAAAAATAGATTGTTAAAATAATAAAAAAGGTTAAAAAAAAGTATTAAGAAAAATTCTTAAATTATTATTTTTTCTTTATTTTTTTTTTGTCAGCATTTTGTGAAGAAGACTTGGGGAATTAATTATGAATCATTACACGATCGAACAACGTACAAAAATAATAGAATCTTAATTTTCAAACCAACAGTCTATTGTGTTGACACAGTATGCATATCGTTGTCATTTTAATGTGCGCATTGCACCCTCACCAGAATTAACAGCTCATGACAGTTTTCTATGGGGATATTTGAAAGAAAGAATGTACGTTAAAAAACTAAGAACCACACTCCAACTAAAAACCAACATTCGAAATGAAATCATGGTCATTACACACGAAATTTTGGCGAAAAAGAAAAATGGAAATGGAAAATATGCTAAAAAGAGCACGTACGTGCGAAGCAGAAAATAGACATCACTTACAGGATATCATTTTTCAAAGCTAATTGCAAAAAATTCCCCAATAATATACAGTATTTTAAAGAAAAAAAAAATTATAATAATCGCATAAATAAATAAGTTATAAACCATTTAAACCATATAGCTCCTTTTATGCCACCCTGTATATGTAACTATTAATATATGTATATGAAATAGTAAAGTCTAACAGTTTCGTAGTGAATACAAATAAACTTGAAGAAATTTTTATTACACACAAGGCAGTTCCGTGCTCAATCATATTAAAATTTGTTAAAAAAAAGAAGTAAACAAATATCTTAATATGACCTCCATCAGTGTAAAGCCATATTATTGCATTTTAATTTAAAAAAATCCTTTAAAAAAATAATGCTCTAATAAGCAAATTTTTTTTAATTTTTCTACATGCAGTGGAAAGCGAGTTATAAATTTTGGCCCGTTCGTGATACATTGTTTATTGTTTCTATATCAGAAACAAGAGGCGATAAAAGCAAACTTTTGCACTATTTATAGTACCATTAATGTGATTTTTAAAAATAAAAAAATGGAAGAGAAAATTCTAACATCTTTATTTTACTCCACTTCAAAGGCGATCAGTGTCCTCTGTTCTAAATCCTGGAAAAGCCCATCTGTATATATATTTTTCTATATATTTCATAAGCTGTTTGTTTTTTTTTAACTAGATAATACACTTTTATTTGTCAAATTACAGCCAAATTATATGACACATAAACAAAATGTAAAATTTTTTTTATTGCTTCGTCACTACGTTTTATTACACCCTGGGGACTAAATTTTATACGCGTGAATAAGTAAACCATTTGCAAAAAAAAAAAATAATAAAACTTCTTAATGCGTTAATTATGCGTAAACATTAAAGATGGATGGATATAAATTTTGTCTGAATATAAAATGGTTTAGGGAAATAACTTATTGGAACACCCCCGGGACGTATGCTTAATATTTAATTTTTGTAACACTTATACGCTGCGATGGCGTTGCTGTGTTTAATTAAAAAACAAATGTTCAGTTGTAATAAAAAAAAATAAATAAAATACATAAGAAATTAAATATGACATCGTGTACAGCGTTAAGATCTCCGCCGATGATAGATTTCATCGGCCTGCGAAATGCCTAAATTTTTTATAATTTTTTTGATTCCTGCATATAAAACTTCTGCAATAAAATAAATGTGACGAATTCTAAAAACACTTAGCTATCATATTCAACGAACTTACAAGCTTCTTGTAGATTGCCAGATAGCAGAACAGAGTAATTTATAACATAACATGCACATACTTACATACATAGAATGTAGCAATCAAGAAATTCTCTTGTCTGCGGCCGATTTCATAAAATTTCGAATACATCTTGTTCGATTAAAAAGATTAACATTGCTTTTGCCTGCTGGGCCGAAAACACAGGAACTTTAATTTTCCCTAAATTTCCCAATTCAAAATACAATATCTTCTTCTATTGTAGAGTTTTTCTTCATTATCTTAATGTGCACAACAAATCTACTGTTACCATAAAAAATTTTTTTTTTAAAAGGAGGGGGGGGTGGCCTCATATTTCAAAAGTCGTGACAAAAAGTTGTATAAATGAGAAGGAATGTATCCCCCGAATTCTTTCAGGTGCACAGCGATGACTGGAGTAGTCTGCAGTTTGACAACAAAGCTGAAAAAAAAGTACTGAGTGTGAGCCCGGTTTCAGACTTCAATCATAAAAACATCTCGCATTTTCTCTGATTTGCTTTAGTGGGTGTTTGTGTCAGTTGTTATCGTACGATTTCAATGGCATATGTAGGCATTATCCCATGAGGGCTGACATTTCAAAGTCATCTCTTATCCAAATACTTAAAATTACCAATTGAATAAAAGAAAACGTTTAATTCTCTTTTACTTATTTTGTTGATTTACAGTTCCCAATACCAATTTTATTTACAAACCAATTAAAACTTTTCCATTTTACTCTCAACTATTATAATCATAACTGCTCTAAGAAAAATAAAAATTAAAAACATTCAAGTTTTACACAGCAAAACTTACAAATAAAAAAACATTGCAATGTAACTGTAACAACCAAGTAATTATTGCTTCATTTCTTTTCATTTCAGTTAAATTACACATTCTCATGGACGTGCTATGACTGCCGTTTCTTATTGAATATTAAACTTAACAAAGGATTATATGTGCTCTAAGAAAAACATAAAATTAAATAAGTCTTCTGAATAGAATTGCAAGCGTACAGAAAAGCAACTTTAAAGGTGCGTATTACTATAATTGCATTTGTAATCAAAGAAAAAATACATATATTTTTTTAGGAAAAAGAAATGTCATTTAATTAAGAACATAAAAATTTTTAAGTAATTTTTACAATGTTTCTGTATATTTATTGACTTATTCTGTTCGTTTGTAAAATAATTTTGTACAACATAATTGATATGAATTTTTAATTTATGTATTGGCAAAAATCCTAAATGTCCTTTTAAACAAATTTAAGCTTTTTCTATTAACAAGTTTCATATCAAACCTTTCACTGAAATATTTATAATTCATAGAGACTTGGAAAAAATATATAAAATACGCAATGAGTTGCCTTGAATTTGAATCGTGGCAAGAAGGGTTAAAAATAATAAATAGCGCAGATTTATGATGCTTGAACTACTAATACAAAATATAAAGTGTCCCAGTAAGAATGAGTTTTCGTTAATGGCAGCGCTTTGCGTGATCTGCTGGTTTAAGTCCCTAAGTAGGCCCAATTTTGTACACATGAAGGTGGAAGTCTTTTGAATAAATTCGATGCATAGTGTTTCGTGAAATTAGGAGTTCTTAAGAACGATGCCGAACATAAGTTTCCGAGTTTTCGACGATACTTTCATTTACATCAGCAGTATTTTCAAGACACCGAGCGGTATCTTGATATTGCCTTTTCATATTTTTTTCCCCTATGGCCACCGAATGAATGTAGAGCAGGATACCTGGGATTTTTAAAACAAAGAAGAAAAGATCAAAGAAAATCTATAACAATTCATACTTTACTGAATAAAATCATTAGAAGTTCTCTAATGAGGATCCAACCTTCCCTGCCGATTGTTAGCTAGCAATATATGCAAGGGCTCCCGCAGTCATCATTGAAACATTCTTCTCTTATTCCACCTAAAAGTTTATTCGTGTTTATTACAGCAATGTTTGTTTGTTCAAACAAAAATGTGAATTTTCTTGTCTTCGATTACGATGGCGTGGTGCATCATGAGTTCTTGCCAACAGGTCGTACCTTTAATAAGGCATACTACAAGGAAGTTTTGCAACGTTTGCTTGAAGCAATATGGCTCAAACGATCGGAATTGTGGATAAATCAATGCTTGTTCGTGATTTTTTGGCCAAAAACAACATCCTAATCTTGCGTCAACCACCTTATTCATCAGATTTGCCTCCCTGCGACTTTTTGCTATTCCCAAAACTGAAGAGACTAATACACCGCATGTGTAGGGGTCATTTTCTGAGTGCTGGTCCCAGATAGAAAAAAAAACACGAAAAGCGTTTTGTCACAATTGATGAGATAAAGTTAAATCGAAGAACGAGCTGATGGCCATACCGACAAACGCATTTCAGAATTGCTTTGAGGATTGGAAGAAGCGCCGGCATAAGAGCATTATATCTGGGGGGGGATTACTTTCAAGCGGACAAAATGGTTATTGATGAATAAATAAATACATTTTAAAAAAATTCAAAATTCATCTTTTTTTTTTGAACAGACCTCGTATATAAAATAGGGACTTATTGTCCATAACCGACAATTTTTCTTAAAATTTTTTTGACACTCTTCGAATGGTTGACACAGTGGAAGCACTTTCTGGACTGAAAGTCTTCGAATTCTTATCAGGAAAAAAGTTTCTCGCTAAAAAAACGCAACTCGCACCCATGATTTCTTGGACAAAGCTTCTTATAATTCGTCGTAGATTACCATTTTGACAACCGCTTGGTGAATTTTTGTTTTAATACATACAAATTGACTCACTCTAATACTCATATATTTTCAGTAAAGCAATCACGAAAATTAAAGAACGAAAAATTTTACCTCTGTTTGTCTATTAATTCCCGCGCTAAGAAAGATTCAAGCAGCACAAAAAATAAATGCCCATCTTTATTAATAAGTGTGAAAGCAAAATTGCAAATATATATGAATTAGACTAAATTGCCATCAAAAAGAATGGTGGTCGTGTAGCATTGTGTTGTGGCCAGGATTATTGTTTTCCTACTATACTGTGTACTTTAATTAATTTATCGTTCTATAGTTCTTATTTACACTCAAGTCTATTTAAATACAATTAAGATAGAATTGTATTTCATAAGAGAAAAAATAGCTAAGAAAAACATGCTTCACACCACATACATTCATACCATTGATGTGAGAAAGGTTTTATTATTAAAGAAATAGACAACTTCCTAGCAAATAGAAAAACATACAAAAAGTTTTATTTACTAACAAAAAAAAATAAATAAATATATGAACTGCCTGAAGCGCATGTAAGTTATTTTGCAATACATTTATCATTTAAAAATTCACTAGAAAGAAATATGGGACACATTGATGCATGCACACGCATGTTAAATAAGTACCAACTGCGAAAAACATTTTATAGTTACAACTGATGCATCAGAAACGCCATTAGCAACAGCCAAATTATAATTTAAAATTCAATAAACCCCCAATAAACATACGCACATACATGCATATCGCTGTCCACAAGTATAAAGGCCCTAACTTGCATTTTTTTTTTTTAGGAAAATGAGTTTTTCAGTCATTCCAATATATTTCACACTAAAATTTATTGCAATAGTCTCAAAAATAAGGGCTTTACAAGCATTCACATATTGATAATTGCATTGTAATAGTAACAGTTTGTATTATGTATTTTCCTACTCCATATAAAGTTACAATAATTTGAGTTTGGACCTTTCTACTTGTGACTATCGATATATACGAGTACATGTGTACACAAAATGTCACATTAAAAATAATTTTATATGCACACTTTACACTGACAAATTTCCATTGTTTCACTGAACAATGCATACAGCATTCAAGTTCATTTCATATGAAATACATATATGAAACTGCATTCAATTCAGTTTTTAAATCCGCATAAAGCTGCGATACAATAACAATATAAACAGCAAAAAATGTATATTTTTTTTTGAAATAAAAGGAATATTTGCTTTATTTAGTATATCGAGCAAGCAGTAAGTGGAAATAGCGGAACCAATATTTCAATGAAATTTGAAATATTCAAAAGTAAACTGATTCAATAATATGCTGCTGCAATTGAAAAATTATAAAACATTCATAGGATGTGGATAAATAACGCCAAAAAAATTATGTTCAATTCATGCAAAATAAGCACATATTTTCCATGTTCTCTGTTGGTATCTTGTACGCTTGTTTTAGATTTAGTTCTGGCGACACACACAGTTTTTTTATAAATTCATTTAATGTTTGGTAGACTGTAGCTAGTGTTTTGACAATCGAATTTATTCAATAGATGGCAAAAAGCATTTACTTGTAAGAATAAGTTAAACTCAGCTCCACCAAAAAAAAAATAAACGAAAATAAAGCTTAAGGCGGTGGGCTGAAATATCTATTAGAAATGTCCAAAATACAAAACCGTTATTAAATAATTAACCACAGTGTGATATTAAAACTCATAAATAACAATTCTGAACAATACAAAGAAAAAATAGTGTAGTACCCCTTTTTATAATTTCCTGTCATTGACTTTTTGACATACACAGGCTGTCAACTACAACAGTTGTTGATGTAGATAAAATCATTAATGATTTACATAAGAACAGGGCTGCATTCTAACAAAAGAAATGCTTAACATTTTAATGAATTTTAGGAAAAATACTTTTTACCAAAAATAACAGTTTTAAGAAATTTATATTAAGTGAATTTATTTTAAGAGAATATCATAAAATATGCAATAATACATTTCACATATATTTTCGGGAAAAAGCACAATTTTAAAATCGAACTATTAAATAAACATTTAATTTATTTAAGTATTGAACACAAAAAATTAATTGAAAATTTAATGTAATTGATGAAACTTTTAATTGAAAACATTTATCATTCTAAATGAAGGTATTAATTGAAAATAAAAAAGTTTAATTTTTTTTTCTCAGCATAAATTGTGTAAAAATTTAAACAGATATAAAAAGCAGTTATTGAGCTGATAGATTTTTATGATCTAAATAATTTTCAATAGTAAAACCAATTAAAAAAAGTATTTATAGCGTGACTTTATTGAGACACTTTTTAATAACCGATATAAATTATAATTATCGTAATAAAACAGCTTCTTTTTATGGTTTTTTGTTTTTTTTTTCCAATAATATAATTCACTCTTTTAATCCCTCCACATTTCCATGATTACATTTACGTGACACAGTTTATTAGTTTTAACTAAAATTTGCTCACATCTTTGCACTTTAAACTCTTTCGGTAGTGTCTTTCTCACATGCAAACATACATACATACTCGTACATAATACATGCATACAATTATCCGAATATGGCAATAAAAATTTATATGCAAAATTATGGGTAAACTTTATTTAAACTATTAGGTGATTCTAATCACTAAAGGATGCGATCAGATTGAACAAATAAATATTTGGCAAAATCTTAAACTTTATTTGAAGCAACATTTTATTACAACATTCACAGAATGTACTCGTACATGATAAAAATAACTGATATTTCATTAAATATATTTGTTTTTGTTTTTTTTAAGAAGAAGACACATTAAAGTTCCTCATGCTGCTGACAAAGCAGTAGGGGTCATCTCCTGAGTTTTGGTCCCAGATAAAAAAAAATAACAAAAGTATGGCATGAAGTTCTGAAATGCATGGAATTTACTTATCTTGTTTAATTTATACTCTAAAATGGTCGATTAGTTCTTCTCTTATAAGTGTAAGTTCTGATTAGCTGCTCCAGTGTATGGACTTCGAATTCCGTGTCATTGGGGAAGTGAATGATTTCAGGGTTTTTGGTGTTAACTTTTGTTTCTTTGATGTGGTGTGTGATGTGCTAAACAAAAATACGCATCGATACTTTTTATGTACATATCCCACTACGGTGGTTTTGTTTTTATTGTTGAAGATTTTTTAGCTCTAGCAAGAGATCTGTGTATAACAGCCAACAAAGGAAGTCCAAAATATGCTTCAATGCTAAATGATGTCTACAGAATTGCTATCTCTTCTAAATACTGATTGATTTATAGCATTGGTTTAATAATTTATTTAAAAACTGAATTATTAGTTATGTTGTAAATTAGTCATATCAATAACTATTAATTTTATGACATTATTGGGTATGTATGTACTCGTCCATTTTAAATTCCCCAAGTCTTCTTTACAAAATACTGAAACACAAAAATTATAATAAAAAAGTTATAAGGCATTTGCTCATTTTGGGACATTCTGTACTAAATTTAAAAAAAAATCCACTCTGCATTTACAACAAAACTATTATAAATGAAAATAGTTTGTGCAATTTTGACCCATGATTACAGGATAAGGATTAAATCGATTTTCCAAATGCATTAATTCTTCTGGACTTGAAAATCTTGTGGAATGCTGCAAATTTACCTTGAATGAGTTCAACCGTATGACCGCCAAGGCCAACCGATTCCCAGATTTTTTCAATATATATAAACTGTGCATGTGTCTTTCTGTACTCTTATCTACTTGTGTTATTACTTTTATGGAAATTGTTTTGTTTCGATGGTTTCGGAGAGGCATTTATTGCACCCTACGCCCACTTACTGATGCCAATTGTAAAAAAAATGTATTGCCTATGTATCTGACCAGATTCAGATCTATTCGCGTGTTTAGATTTTATGAAAAAGTCTTGGATAGTATCGTAGTCCTAATATAACTACGCCTGGACTGAGATCTATATATGATTTAAATTTCATTAAAATCATTTTTTCCGCTGGTCAGTTAAAGCGTAACAAACAAAGAAGCAACGTTTTTGTTTCGCATGTATAATACGAGTAGTTTAGCGATGATTATAAAACAAACAATAAGTAAATAAGAACGTATTTTATTTCATGCAAATTTTTGCTCCATCTGACTGCATCTTTGCTGTGTAAGAAAAAAAAAATCTTTGATCTTAATCTTACAAGAGTCATTTGCAGTACATAAAATTCAACTGCCATTACAGAATGCATACGAGATAGTAAAAAGTATAAAAAAAACGTACATATTTTTGTCATAAAAACTTTTTTATTTCATTTTCCTTGAAGTAGAACATTTTGCTTTAATGCAAATCTTTTAGCAACTTTTCGTTTTTTTTTTAGTATTAAATGTAAAAATATGAAAAAGTATATAAAAGAAATGTATAAAAATATGATATTAAATTATGCAAGTATTTTGCTTGCTGTTCTCTCTGTGCAGATGTTAAGAGAACAAATTTTGCTTACCAGACATTTTTTATGCTTCAATTGATTTACAGTTGCAAAAGACAAGGAAATTTGTTGTTTGAAAATTGTCAGCGTTTTTTGTTGTTTTTTGTTGTAGAAATGCAATATTTTACATACCTGCAAATAAAGGAAATATAAAAAAATATATTTAAAAATAATTTGCACAAGACATGTGAATATATTTTTTATTTTTTTTTTTTTTGGCAAGAAAGAATAGCATTAACAACTGAGTTGGCTAAGATAGCAGTCAAGGTTAATGGGAGAATTTTTTGTGTTCTGTTAAAACTATGTAGAAATTTATTTTATTTTGCTTCTTAACAAATAAAATTATACAGACTCACTTTACGCTAGACTAGTTAAAGCCTTTTTGTTTACTTTTCAATATGAGCTGACCTGCAGCAAAAGATTTGCTTACAAAAGACGCTCAAAACTTTTGTTATACTTGAGTAATTTTTACATGTTTTGTTATACTTTTATTAGAAATTAATATGACTGCAATATTAACTCTTTAATAATCTTTAATTAAGTCAGTTGAGCAGAGGTTATGGTGGAAAATATATTTGTATGATTCCTTAGTGTTACTCACCATCAACCATTTTAGCGAATTGCTAGAAATTTTTGTACTCGTTTAACTACAAGTGGCCAGAACAGCTCGCTTTTAAACTAATCATTATTTTGCTGATATTTCTGTTTACGGATGGCGAAATGACGACTTCACCTAAGGAAACCCAATTTTTGGCGAATGTTTTCTCCGATGAACTGGATATCTGTGTGATCCTTCAAACTCCTGGATACTTGCAGTGGTCTGCGCTATCTGGCAAGTTTGCCTGACACTGTGCAGACGACTCATGGGCCCAATATTATAGAATATGTCCGGTAGTCAAGCGGCTGTGATGCCATTGGTGGCACCGACTGTCTCCTGTCGTGTGATCAGACAGTATTGGGAGGGGTTAGTACTACTCCGGAATTTTAGTGCCCTTTCCCTTGTGTGGCTTCCACAACATAGCAAGCAGCACCTGAATAATGAATTGACTGAAGAAGTTTGAAGGCTGGGTTCACCATTGTCTGTTGTGTTTTTTTTTTTCTTGAACTTAGGAAAAATTCCCAACATGCAATGAAGTGCACTGGGACTAGATAGAGAAAGAAATAGTGTAGAGTGTAGTTAAAGTCCTTCTGCTTTTAATTGATTTTACAAAATTTTAGTTTACTCATATACGAAACACTTCTTTTCTTCCAAGACTTTTACATAACATGCAGAAATTTGGCATATTTGGACTACTTAAGGAAAAAATCGTCAAATTGTCTGACTAAGCTGACTAGCTGACTAAGAATTAAAATACCCATGGGTCGTGGTTGGGTCAGGGTGAAAAATATGTCACTATTTTAACTAACATTTTTAATTTTTTTTAGCTTTCCACTATATAGAAAGGCACTGATTTTATTCCAATTTCCGAAATACCGTTTTCATAATGTTTCGGCATTTTGAGATCCCGATAGTCGTTTCGTACTTTTTTTGCACTGATGCCCATATGTATATGTGAGTGTGTGTGTGTGTTTTTACTTGGACCAGAAAAAAGACTGTTGGTGTGAAAGTAGTTAGAGGATAGAAGTGGATTCACGTGCGTCTCTGATTTTAATTTTGATGACTCATTTTTTTATCCCTTCGCCATTTTATTTATTATTTTACTTCGCCAACGTTATAGTGCTCAAATGTCCATGGATGAGGTTGCTGTAGCACAGAAAACTTCAAAAAAAACTTTTTTCGACTTGGCCGGCCTGGGAAGCGAACCCAGGTCCTTTTGCTTGCACAGCCAAGACACTACCTAATCATGCATCAGCACTCCAGTATGTGTAAACATCTCATAAATACTGAACGGGCTAAAGGATTGGAATAAGGAACATAGATGTCACTTATGTAGCTGTCGTGAAATATGAAGCTATGCGGTTCTATAAGATATCGAAAATTTTTGTTTATTTTTTTTTTTTTTTTCAATTAAATTTTAACCTAATAAGCCAATCAAGTCTAATTGTGTATTCACAGAGACCGAAAGAGTTACTTTTATATTTAAAGCAACTATTAAAACCTCATTTTACCATATAAAAATATTACCTTATAACCAGCTTAAAATCTTTTTGAATTGGCTTTAAATTGATTTAATGAAATACAACTTTGATTTTCATGTACAAGGGCAGTGCTACCAAGTTTAAAAATTAAAAGCAGCTGGTAAAATTTGGCAAATAAAGTCACTACAATAATTTAAAACAATTCAGCAGCAACAACAATAAAAAATGCAAAATAAAAAGAAGCTTTAGGGTAGGCCTAATGAAAATGCTTTCAACGAGTTGTGGGAGGAGAAAATAAATGAAATTTTATTACACAAACTCTGCCTTAAAACCTGTTTTAATTAAACTTCTACTGAGAACGAAAAATCAGCTGTTGGTGGTGTTAACGTGAAACTCAGTTTGTTAACTTTTGGTGTGAAAACACTATAACTATCTCTTAATATCGACCCCTGTGCGCGAAATTATCGTATGTTACAAAAACTAAATTTCACAGGAGAGCGTTTTTATTCGTCTTTTTCTTATTTGCCTGACAGCAATAACTGTTACAAACGATAAAATGTACACAGTGTTATCTCCATAACTATAACAATTATCTCTATAATACTTTATCAGGAGATGAATTAATGGATTTAGAACCAATTTGCATAAAAAACTCGATTTCGAAAAAAGTTCAACATACGTTAATTTCGCGCACAGGGGTCGATATGAAATATCGATTGCTGTCAATTTGAGTAAAATTTGGTAATTCATTGAAGACATATCGTTACAGAAAAATTGCGAAAAATTATTGTTTTTCCTTAGTACTCTTAATGTCTGCGTCAAATCTATTTTATAAATTCACTGTGTAGCCTCATCGGCGAAGAAAAGTAATTAATAAATTGGCTAACAAGCGCAGATTAAAAATTAAGATGCTTCACTGCGATGCAACACTGCAACCAAAATAAAACACATAGAAAAAAAATAGTTTTAAAAGAGAACTATAAATTATAAATTAAAAAAAATAAATTATAAAAACATCTGCAATTCTCTTTTATTTTTGCGTTCACACGCACGATAATATTGCTAGCGACATTCTATTATTATTGTTATTCTTTGCTTTTTTCTCAAGCAAAGAAAATGTGAACAAAGCTTATCGCCGAGTACCGAACGGAAAAGAATGCTCTTTACCGCACCCGTAAAATGCTAACAAACTAAATGTTTCCCTTCCAAATATTCGGCCGCCTATACTCAGACTTATACTGGCTATACACGGACAAACATTTGCTGGAACATGCTCATGTTCCACGAAATATTTGCCGGTGTGTAAGAATGTTTCTTGCGTACATTCGTGATTCTTTTTCGGTTCCTCAGAAATTAAAATTTCTTCATATTTTGTGTTTCTAAGCTCAATGTTCCTTCGTGTGAATGCATGTTGCAGTATTTTTAATTGGTTACTTTAAAAATAAAAATATGAAAAAAGCAGAGTTGTAAAAATAAAAATAATGCCGTCACCATTACTTTTCCTTTCCTATACAAATAAACTCCTAGGGAATCATTGCCTTAGTGTTGCTTCTCTTAAAAAATGTATCGGATGCCGCAAATTTGAGCATGATCTCTAAAGTGGTTTGAGAAATATCGATGTCGAAAAACTGCGAAAAAGGCATTTGTTTTTAATTATTCTGTAAGTCCTTGTGAACTCGATTTTCGATATTCTTTTTTGTGGTTGAATTAATTTTACGATAACAAGTTTTTACGTTACTCAAAATTAAAAGCCGAGAACTAAATAAAAAATTAAAAAAATTCTGAAAATGTATTTGCAAGCAGTACCTTACCTAACCACCATTATTTACTAAGTGGTGTCTGCAATATTCAAATGTGTGCCTTGTCCTGCTCATTTTTAGAATTACAAAAAATTATTTTTTTTAATTTAGTTCTTTTTTTTTGTTTATAAATTTTCAAACATATAATGTTATTCCTTTTCAACAAACAGGCAATTAGTCCGTCGGCTAAATATGTTAATTGTATAATTTTTACTTTTCAGTTTATAGTAATTATTTCATAAATATTTCATTGCATAATTTGTTATGTACCATACAATAGTATTTAATTTAGACGAATAAATATAATAAAGTATTTCTATTTGTTCATATAGTTTTAACCATTTTAATTATACCATTCACATCATAAGCTACGGAACGTTTAAATAAATATAGTGGGGGTATTTTGCCATGGTGGCGATTACCGTGCGATTCTAAATGTCTGTAGTTTTTGTAATAACGAAAAATCCACAACCACAAATATGCTGTAGCTAATAATTTCAATTAATTTTGTAATTAAAAAGAAAAAATTTAATTGAAGCTAAAAAGAATATCAATTACATTTTTCAATACTATTAATATGTTAATTACAAAAATTTTTTAACTCTGTTAAAAGTTAAATTATTTTAATATATTTTTTTTTAATTTTATAATAATTTAAGTCGCTGAACAATTAAATTTTAGTCCTGTATTGACGTGCTGCTACAATAATTTTTTCAATACAATCTTTTTTTAAGGAGCTCTAAATACTGTAAATTCTCCTACTTCTACTTTGTATTGTTGAAATTTTCCCACATTTTACTTAACATGTATTAGAAAGATTCGTTGTTTGATAACTTATTTCAAATAGACTGCTCTCAGTGAATAAAGTTCAAATTTTTGAAAAGCACTACTATTCATTTCATCGTACATTCTGGCACCCTACTCAATGTCAGTTATACCGTCTATAAATATCTGAGTTTATTGCTTTATTTTAAACAAGATAAAAATTTGAGTTGACAGCTTTTGTCACCAATTCTAGCCAAATTCTAAATTAATGCTGGTTAACATTTGATTATTAATTTTTTTTTTTTTAGAATTAGTGATATTTATTTGAATTAGAATTATTACAAATGAAGGAAAGAAAATTTGGTTGTGTTCATTATTAATTTATCATGATAAAGAGAAAAAAAGGACAATTAATCTCCAACACCAGTTGAGCAGAACACGTATACGAGTATACATATTCTCTATTCCACTACACACGTCAGTACTCTTTGTGTCATTAATAAATATTAATAACTTTATATATTTAACCTGACAGGGTCGAAGAGAAAGTATACGAGAAATACCTATTATTATCCATATTTATTCGAAAATGAAAAGTAATTTTTCATATTATTGTGAACTTAAGCCCAACGAAATTATCATTCATTTATTTTTTTTGTTCTTTAGGAAATGACAGAAGCACCTCAGGAAATTTTCATAACGCTTCAATAAAACTGAATACTTTTTTTAAGCAACATTTCCAAAAGAAAAATTTATTGCTGATGACTACAAAAAATATACTCGTATATATATAGTTTAAAGAGCATTAAAACGAGTTAACAAATAAAGCAAAGTGACCCAACCAATACCAATTATAAGGATAAAGCAAATGTAAAACTATACTTTTGATACTTTTCATTTTGCTTTATTGTTTTAGCGTGACAGCAATTGCAATTGCAAACTGCAAAATAAAAAAAATAAATAAAAATAAAAATTACACACTGCACTCAACTTTCAGATTTTCAAGTGAAAATAAAATCTCTTGAAATGGCATGACACGAGCGCTTGATTTACTTGTGCTTTGTTGGCAAACAACAATAACAAATGACGTGCTGACAAGAGCTGATGGTGAAGTTGATAACGATGATAATGATGTAACACGATTTGCCATCATTTGAAACTATAAAAATCAGCAGTGTTTTCCACTTTGGCCATAAGCACGCATGTAAAAGGTTAATTAAATTGTCATGGGAAGCGAAATTTATTAAATGAAAGATTTAAAATGCCATTCACGCTGTCAATTCTATAATAATATCTGAATAGTAGGCACTATGAAGTAGAAAATGCAATTTTTTTTGTACACCATGTTCAAGAATAATAAAAGCCAAAAGAAGAATTATATAATATAAATTAAAAAGTTAATAGGATGGTTATTATAATATTTTCTTTTCTTTTTTTTAAGCCGCTCACTCACAGGCAATTAACATGGCTACCAATACGAGTGGTGCTATTATTTATCTGTTTTTTTTTTGGACAGGCAAGAGACTGATTGTGAGGCGGTCTTAATTCATACACAACTCTGCTGTTGCGCGCTTTAGCGAGTTATTAACCACACAGCACAAATAATAATTAAATTTTTACTTTGCTCAGAAAAATTTTTTTTCTTAATTAATAATTTAATTGAATCCACGTTTTTTTTTAATTGTTATTGGTGTTCTCTCAAGAAAGTGCACTCTACGGCCAAATTTTAAAATTTTTTTTCAATTAAAACTATTAATTGAATCTTCATTTTTTTTTAATTGAACCTTGATGTTACTTTTCTCTGTACAGAGTTACGGCCGTTGTGTGGGGGTGGGGTTGGTATAAGAGAGCATTAATTTTTAAGCCAAAAGAAAGTTCTTTTTTATTATTTTATTACGTGGAGGTTATTCTTTGATCACGATACGAAGGATGAATAGAAAAATATGTGTGAGTAATTGCCGTGGCCACCTGCCGATATTGCTCTAATATCAGGGCGCTCTTAACACCGACTAATTTTATGAGTTTCACTACAGTCGCAATGTACACCAGAAAAGCAATTAGTGACTTCACAAGTCCAAATAGATTGCAATCGCACACATGGTTATGCCTGGCTTACATGAACACATTGCTGCGATGTTTTTATTTATCTAATATCATGTCAGTAGGAAGGTATTCCGAAAAACTATCGCTTAACGTGTAGATCTTGCGGTGGTGATATGCTCAAATATACCGTATGGAACATACAACCACGACACTGCTCAGTAAATAATTTTGAATGGCGACAGCACCAAGTGTTGTACGACTTGAGAAACACATCACTAGTGAGCGTAAGCCTCGCCAAAGATCAACAATCTCTCTGCAGACGTACTTGTAAGTTTCAACTAATGCTGCTATGATTTCAATAACAACAAGCAGTACAAAGCTGCAACTTTTCGCCAACAGCACCCTAAAGGGTTTAAAGCAGAAATAGGCACCAAAAGATTGTTTTCTGTATTCAAATTCATTGAATATAATTTCAGTTAAACTTTTCATTTCTATAATTTAATAGGCAAACGCTTTTTCTGTAAGCCCTTTTACAGCCGTACTATTCTACCGATTTTGAAAATATATATAAGATTTTAAACATTTTACGCTACAATCTTAATTTTCTTTAAGATCGCTTTAATACTTTAGTAGTAATATGAAAGTGATAACATTGATTTCTGTGACAGCTAAAATCGACATTAATTCTAGTTCGCACATTAAACCGATAATATTGGATTTCATAACAGCAAAGTATTTTTTTTTTTTTTTTGCTTTCAAATCGAATTCGAGATAAGATTTGTTTTTATGACAACCCTAAGTGATTTTTTCAATTATTGTAGTATGGGTTCCATGACATGGGGAATATTTTGAGAGTTTTTGCCGATTTAACTGCGCTTTATCGAGTATTACATTCTCACGTTTACCCAGCTAACTTTTTTCAATGTCTAGCTAATTGGCATTTGTTTCTGTCAGCAGTATTATTCTTGTTTTTCAATGGCTGGTAGCAGTTTTCCAGAAAAAAAAACTTATAACTCTGTCGACCATTAAATTCGTTTCAATGAATTAAATTAGAAAATTGTGCTTTTTCCCGGGAAAAAAAATATGTGAAATATGATATTCTCATAAAGTATTTAATTTTTTTTTTTTTTATAACAGCAAACTCAATGACTGTGGAGGAAAGCATATCGATATAGTACTATTTCGCTAATGGTTACTTAGCTCATCAGTGGATTTTTCCTAATTTACGACTACAAATTCAAGATTCTTATGTTCAAAATTCGACTAATCAATCGAGAATTGAAGTTGAATACCGAACAGAATTAATAAACAAAAACATAACAATCCATGAGTTTACTTTTTTTATTACACACACATATTTCTATTTTTAGATTTTTGTTCTAATCGACACTGGGCTTGCCATTGGCCAGCAGGCTAATTAATGTATTTTGTATCAAATGAAAAATTAAAAAATAAAGCTAAAGAATATTAAAATCTAACACCGTGTGCACATGTGCTATTGTATATTAACTGAATTTATTATGGGAATATCTCTTTATATGTATATGATTCTAATTTTAACATTGTGCTTTTTCCCGAAAAAATATGTGAAATGTATTATTATTCATACTTTGTGATATTTTCATAAAATTTTAAAATTATAATTAAAATTATTTTAAAATATAAAGAGATATACCCGAAATAAATTCCGTTAATATAAATTAAATTAGCTGCAATTTCAAATACAATACCTTAAGCTCGTGATTAATGTAACAAATTGATAGTTATCAAATGTGGCTTATTATTAGGCAATTGACTGCTATAGTAGCATAATATTCGTAACGCTTCAGACATCGACCCATGTACTTTAAGCAAATATTAAATTAATATTTTTTTTTTTAAGAATTGTTAACCATCTTCAAGAAAATTATAAGTACAAAAGTGAACGTTGAGTATTTTTTTTATAATTAACAACTCCAGCACTCATTACATGTTTTTAATACAAAATAAATGTCTGCTCCGTTTCTCTCCCATGTGCAAGTTAATATAAATAGGTCATCGTTTCTGTTTCTGCTTATTTTCCATTTGCACACTCATACACATTCATAAATAAGTAAATAAATGTGTTTGCATTTTTTACTTTCATGCACACCAGCACATTTCCTCCCGTTGTCACTTTCATGAAAACTACATCACACATCCACTAATACAAGCAAATGTCGTTTATAGTAGGAATAGTTGTTGTTGTTGTTGTTGTGTGATTATTTGCAACCAAAATGGAAGCAGCAGATAGACTAACAAAATGGGTCATATTTGCAAAGTGTAATGGAAAAAAAAACTCGTTTGTAGAAGTCGTAAGTTGTCTACTCTGCTTTTTACAAGAAAAAAATAAACAAAACCAAAAAACATGTGGAGTAAAAAATTATTCTTAATGGGAAAATTTTCGAATATCTAATGGCCTGCAAATTGTTTGGAAAAAATGAAATATTTTGCATTTCTCGGAGAAATTCCTAATTGCTTTTGTTTGGTTTTTTATCAAAAAAAACCTCCACGACTTTTTAGGAGATATACAAAAACTCTTTTAGACAGTAAAATGAAATTATCGGTAACTTTGCTTTCATGCTTTATTAGAGCTGTTCTCATCAGCTCATCCAAATTGCAGTTTGCCTTTAATATTCAGATCTCAAGCATACGAGCATAAGCCAACACAGAAAAAAAATTCAAATTAATTTCAATTAAAAAATTTGTAATGTCAATTAAAAAATTGTTTAAAATTTCACCAGTAAACAAATTGGTAATATCAATTAAAATTTTATACTTATATTAATTTAAATAATATTTGATTAAAAATTTAATAGGTTGTTATCCTATTTTTTGAAATAAATATTTTAATGATATTTATTAACTACTGAACTAAAAAAATTAAAAACTTTAATTATTTTTTTTTAATTTAATGAATTCAAAGCGATTTTCTTTCTAGCTCTCAGGGAGCTGTTTTTAAAAAAATCAGTTTCATGTTATTGAAGATTTAAATGATTGAAAATTTAATTGCATCAATTAAACTATTTAATTGAAATAAAATTAATTAATAAAAAATAATCAATAATTTCTTCTGCGAATGAAGAGCTCGCTAATTTGCAGTGATTTTTAATAAAAGAAGGGGAATTTTTGAATTCTGAGCAATTGGGAGGGCAGACCCAGAGAGGTGGTTCACAACACTTCGTCAGTTCGTTCTCTTTGCAATTGTCACCCCAGGATTATTCCACTGGTACCGCTGGCTCTCTTTAATCCATACAGATTATCTTAGGAATGTGAGCAATGTGACCAGCTTTATACTTAACAGTTCATCCAACGCAATCAAGGTATGGGAGCTGAATTTCATACTGCCAGCATCAGACAGTGCGTGCACAGAAAAAAAACATAAAACAAACTTTTGATTAAAAATTTTATAACAACAATTATAAAACTAATTACATTTTCAGCTGCAAAGAAACTAATATTATCAATTAAATTACTATTGTTGACTTAAATGCACTAATTTTCATTTAAATTTTTATTAATAATAATAATTAGGGATTTAATTAAATATTTCGAAAATTTCAAACAAATTCTTAATAGCAAAACAAAAAAACATTTGAATTATTTGTATTAACATATTAAAATATATTAATAATATATTTGTATTAATATATTAATATTTTTTTTTAGATTAATATTTTTTAATATATTAATACAAATAAGCCGTCATTATGTGTTTCTGATAGCAAAAAAAATAAACTTTTTATTTATTAAGCGTTGAGTATAAAAATTAATTAACCTTCGCACTACCAAACATCTTTTGGTACGTATTGAGCTGAAACCCAGCCGGGTGGGATATTGTACATATTTTACACAAAAATTTTGCTTTTACAACAACATTTCAGGTTTTTTACATTTAAATGTTTGAAAATGTTCCATTAAAAATAAGATAATGAATAGAAATCTTTTTCAGTTTAAATTATAATTCAAAAACTCATCACTGATTGAAAATTTAAAATGCCACCCGGGTGAGTTTTGGTAGTGCGAATGTTAAAAATGTAATTGAATTGATGAAACTTTTAATTGAAAAATATATTATTGTAATTAAAGGTGTTAATTACAAATTAAAAACAGTAACTCTTTTTTTCTGTAGTTGAGGTACAGTCTCGCCTTATTCTCCCATCTTCTTCTGGCAAGTTTATACAAGGTGGGCCAAAAGAAGTCATCCGATGTTGTTTGGCTCTCATTTGCAAAAATAAGAGCATCTTCCAATAGGTTGATTTTATTTGGACCACCTTGTATAATTTCCATTCAATTAAAGCCTTCCAATAATGCTGATAGAAATAATGACAAACCTTTACTCAACGTATGGAAATTAACACATTTTGCTATAGAATGCAAAAACTCTTGCTTTTTCAACAGATCTTCTTCGTTTGTGTTTTTACATTTCTGTCATAATATCAGCATGGCCCTAAACTCTGTTCTAAGTTGAGCTTAGCCTTCGGAAAGATTTCGCGACCTTACCTTTCTGTCATAATGTGCATTAAAGCGTTCATCTCTGCATTAAGTCTAAGGAGTTCCAATTTAGCAATTTCAATGTTAGCATGTTTGTTTTGTCTGTACATCAAGTCTCAACAGAATGTTGTAATCCTAGTTAAATAGCTGAATAATAATTTCTATCTATAATGGAGGGTGCAAAATAGTCATATACACCGACTTTTATCTACAAACACAAAGAATTTCATGTGCAAATAACTCCATATGCAAAAAACATTGTCCCCATTACAAACGCTCGTATTCCAGAACAAAATTTACATTTACATTTTGTATTGAGTTCAATATTCAAATCAATCAAATTTCCAGTAAATTTTCTCTATGCAAATACGACAGTGTATAATGTGGTGCAGATGTATTTTTCGTTTTGTTTTAATTGTGAATACAAATGTGTATAAATCTGCATGCATATTTAAATGAAATTTTCTACATATGTATATTCTATATATATATATACATATGTATGTATGTATATATATGTAAATACATTTGTATTTATATTTATATATGCACATTTGTTGTTTTGTTTGTAAAAACAAAAACTGTTACATTGTGATTTGTAGAATTCATTTTGAAATAACTTCAAATAATATGGAGCTCAAAGCGTACTTTAACCAAATACAAATGTGAAAAGTGAACGCATGTATTTTTTAGTTTAAAGTAAAGTTATTTAAAATATTACAAAATTAAACAAGGGTTTAAGCAAATCGTATCTAATTCAAAAATATTTCATATAAAACTATTTTATATATAAATATTTTATTATTTCATCGGCTAAAAACATAAGAGCAAATACTTTTTTTAAAGTTATGGAAATTTTGGTAGCCAATAATTGTACTATAACAGAATAAAGTATAATATTGACTACAAAAAAAAAACTCCAGGGTTCAACCCTTCTATATACGACAAAGTCACAAAAACTCTTTTTGGCAGTTGTTTTCTGTCGAGCAAGTGCTTCACGATTTGTTAGCGTGTCGAGTGTGTGACAAGAAGAAGGTTTATTCCGATTTTTCTGTGCTACAGATGCCTCCATTTTCAGTATTTGAGCAACAAAACGTCGGCGATGGCTGAAGTAGTCTCCACGTTGACTACAAAACGAAAAAGTCCTGGGTTCGATTCCAGTTTCAGACAATGTTATAAAAACATTTCGCTTTATTTCTGATGTATCTTTGTGGCAGTTCTTGTCGGAAGGTTTTAGTGGCGACGGTATAGCCACTGGTACCAATTTTTTTTTTTTTTTTTTTCTGGAAATGACTCCTACACAAGGGGAACATTGTGCTGGAACTATAGGAAAGGGATAGTAGGAGAAACAACAGAAAGTGAAGCTTAATTAATTATTTTTGCAGCTCTGCTTTTGCACGTTCTTTGTTTATAGTCGTAGCAGTGCTAAAGCTTCGGTTTAGTAGCCATTTTTATTATTATTTTACTTCGCCGGTGCTACACAATACTGACGAAGGAGGGCGTTCTGATGCTATTGTGGATTGCTATCAGCTGGAGCTGGAGCCGGTATTGTTCAGTGACTATGTCTTCGCCAGTGAAACTTTCCAACAACAACTGACACACTAATGCGGATCAGAAAAATGCGAGATGTTTATTTTTATTTTAGTCTGAAACCTGAAAGTTGAACCCAGGCCAGAAATTGAGGCTATGGATCTGCACAATATGTGGTTAAAAAAGGATGGTGCCACTTGCCACACAGTGGCGTGTTATCTCATGACATGGCGATGTTAATTGGCCGTCACCATCATTTGATTTGGCACCGTTGCACTTCATTCTTTGGCGATATTTAAAAGAAAAAGTTTACGTAAATAAGCCAAGTAGAATTCCAGAGCTAAAGGTTGAGATAATTCGGCACATTAACGACATTCAGCCTCAATTAAGTGTCAGAGTTATTGAAAATATGCGACCGAAGCTGTGGCGAGTATTTCGCCGATATTTTGTGTCACACATAATTGTCATAGATCCTTCTGTCATAATAAAAAATATTAAGAGAATTCTTTGAAAATTTTTCATTATATTTACAATTTATATGGCGCGTTTTGGTTGGGCCACCCTTTACTTCTGAAGGTATTCTTAAAATAAATGCCCCCAATAAATTCCATATTATTCTCATTTGTTGCTCTTTTCTTTGCTGCTTTTCATTTTGTTTCCTTCAAATAAAACATTTAAATTGCCATTATTGTAATTGACATTTAGTTTTCTTGGCATCTGTTTATTGTTGTTAAATTTACCAAATTACAACCTAAATTTTCTATAAAAAAAATATTTTTTTGCCCTCGTTATCATTTTGTTTACTCTTTTACTTTTGTTATTTTAGAAATCATTCCACTTTTGGAACTAAACAGAAAACAAAAATTAGCTACAAGAAGAAATTTATTTGTTTGTGATTAGAAAATAATTGAGTTCCTTCATGAAGCACAACTTATTTCTCATAAAAATATTGAAATAGGGTCACGTTAACAGGGTCGAATTCAATGTTCAAAAGCCTCAATGCGCGCGTGCTTACACATCGACACATGCCCGATCATGCTGCCTCATCTGTAATTATGGCTGGTATAATTATTAATTATTTTTTTTTGTTTTTTTTTTTTTTAACAACACAAACTCTACGAAGCTCTATTAACGCGCTGCTCAATTGTGTATATTTCCATGGTTGAATTTTGTCAAACGCTAAAAACAAAGAAATGTGAATTAAGTAGGGCAGAAAACTTGACGTTAACGAGTGACTTACAATTAACATCCTGCATTATGGTTGGACCACCCTTTATAACAATAAAATGATTCATTGAGTACAAACTTGTTTAAAATTTCACACAAATATTTGATTTCAATTACTAGAATAAAAATAATGAAAACAAAATGAATTAATCATTTACGAAGTGATTTTTCAAATTTGAATTTACAAGTGGGTGGCATCATTCGGTTGTGTTTGTTTTTAATGGAACGGTGGATGGTGGTATCCGACTTCCAGCATGGCCTCCAGTAGGAGGTCGCTACACGCAAACAACAGTTTGGCACAGCTTATAACAGTTATGGAATTCTTAGATCTATGATGGCCGTTTATAGGTCTTTTAGGTTGATCTTCCTCGAACTCTGATATCTCGCTCTTTGTAGGCAACCGTAGTGGTGATGTCCTGTCCTGCTAACTGCAACAGCTCGAAGACATTTTTTCTCAATAACAAGAAAAATATATAATTTTCTAAAAAAAACTGGCTGGAACATGAGAATAAGGAAATCGGTGATTTAACTGCCATTCATTACGGCTTTATTACCAGTATTTGTTTTCTGTAAACCTTCTTTCTTTGAAACTTTTAATAAAATCAGGAAAAAGAAGATCTTCCCTGAAATCCTCGTATCTTTTATTGTGTCACCATGACAATGACAAGTTGTAGCAAATCCTTCCAGCAAAATTAAAATAATGCAAGTATTAAATTTAAGCTAAAAGCTTAAGTAACTGACAAAGAGGAATTCCAAATTAAAATTTTCGTTAAATGAGTTGGCAAAATACAAACAAGAATACACAAAAAGATGTTGGACAAAGCGCTTCTTATTAACAACGCAAGAACAGCGAGCACTTAAATTTTCATTTTAAAAGTTTAAAAAAAAAATTAAAAATAAAAGCGCCAAACTAGTAAACGAAAAATACATAAAAAGCAAAAATATAAAAATATGTTTCTATGTATGTGTTGAAAGCAATAAGGACGTTTAAGCATGAATAAGATACGAACATAAACCACAATAAAGTTTAAAAAATTATTCAAAGCAAAAAAAAGAATTTTTTTTTGTAATAAAATAAAATTGACAGGAAGGAAAAACGCTAAAAGCAAAACAACTTGAGTTTTTCCATGTTCTTTTATTTTCTATGTTTCTACGGTTGTGTTTCACCTTGTACCACCAAATTTAGAAGATAATAAAAAAGTGAAAGAGACATTTAGAAGCTTCCGTATTTAAATATATTAAATATTAGTGACAGACCGCTGGGATTTTTTACCTAGCACCGGTACCCAGTTGATATTTTAATCAAATTGAAATGAATGAATAAAAATTTGATTACGTTTAAGTCTATAGTTAATTTATCACAATTACTTTTGATTTTAGAATAAAGGAAAAAGCACAATTAATATTCAACACCAGTTGAGTAGAACACGTATAAACATATTTTCTATGCCACTGCACACATCATCAGTACTCTTTGTGTCAGCTGGGAGGTAGTTGTAACGTCATTAATATCATCTATTTTAAACCGGCAGAGTTGAAGAAAATGTATACGAGAATTATATCTGCACATACTATATTAACAAAAGCTCAAAGCTTTATTCTTTCTGTTTCAGTATAGCTCAGAAATTCACATATTCCCAAACGGTCAAAGCTGTGTTTTTAGTTTAGATTACGGTAGATTAGCCAACTCTAGTGACTCTCTAGAGCATCGTCGCAATGTGGTGTGTATTTAGTTTTTCTATCGCTACTATGATGGAATGTGTTATAATGAAATCAGGAAACTTGTTCCCGAAACCCCTACATTCCTGCGCACAACACGTTTATCATTAATGGCGCATCCATTTGTGGTCGATTTGGCAGCTAATCGCACTGCGCATTACAGAGAGAACTCATTTGTCGACGAACAGCGCGTATTTGGAACAAACTGTCTGCAGAAATCTTTCCTGTCTCGTTTGATGTGGGATATTTTAAATCAAATGTCCAGAAACACTACCGGCTCTATCCTCCTTCGCATACCCTAAGTTCTTAGATCCAACATCACATGTGTACGGCTCATTCCCTGAGTGATAAAAATAAGAAAGAAAAGGCGCTGATATCCAAAACTTGTCACTTGCATTTAAAAAGAAAATCGTGGTAGCAATGAATTTGGACCGCACTGCTTTAGTATTTGAAGTGAAAAATAAGCAAAAGTCTCTTCTAGACCTCTGTAAATTACATTGAAAATTTTATTGCATTTCAAAACTTTTTTTTTTTGCATTGTCTCGTGGGAAACAAAAATGTTTTCTTGCTTCTGCTACCCTATTTCTAGTCTTTCGTACGGACCCTCTATGTCAAATTTCCAACCCTTATTGCACTGATGACAGCATCAGTTGCAATTCATACTCATTTGATCGTAGGACGTCATCGACTAAGTTTTTAAAATTTATAATTAAATAAAGTGAATTTTTGCAATTAGTTAACATTTTTCAATTTATTTAAATAGGCTGATAATCCATACCATACAGGCAATGAAAATGTACATGCGATTGTTGCATGCTACGAAACAAACTAAATGAAAGACTAAAGTATACATCACACTGGCAAACAATAACAGAACGGAACAACATGGTGTTTTCGAAGGCTGCTACACCATCATATTGAGCGTTCTTCGTGTTTTTTCTAGCTGAAAATTATTAACTTATTATTTTTGTATAAATAGAATATGAGAAATTAATGCCCGTTATTTTTCTCTCTTAATGAAGCTCTAAATTTATAAATCTATAACTTGCAATTTTGTGCTTGTCATTTCTCGAATATTAACTGTGCTGTGCACACATGTTTTGAATATTACTTCATGCGGTTTCTTTTATGAAGTAACAAAATTGCCTGAACTTTCAAAACACTGATATAAGCTGAACTGTTAAGAGTTTTTTATTTCAAGATTTATTTCTCTTGTTGTCGTAATAGCGTCAATAAAGCACATGTTTTTTCATTTCTTCATTTTTTGTTGGATAGTTTGTCATAAACTGCAGCCATTAAAAATGTTATGAAAACGAAACGCAAACTAAATGACAACATTATAATTTTGTTTTCCTTTTTTATTTCGTTTTCCCAGAGAAAAAAAATAAATAAATAAATGGAACATAGACATATGAATGTTAGACAAGGCTTAAGGAAATATATTGTTGGCCATAAAGTTGGGATGTGATGGTTGATATACAAGACTTAAGAATGAGAAAACAAGAAAAAAAATCTTAAATAATTGTGAAAACATAAGAGTTTTTTTTGAACGACTTTAAAGAAAACGGAGGTACTGCCAGTACTCAAGTCAAGAAAATATTTTATTGTTAAAAAAAAGAATGCGTGTGCAGTCCTTTTAAAATTTTACATTTTATTTCCTGTATTTTAGTAAAACTTTGCAAAAGACACCTTGAGTTGTGAAGATGTGACCATCTAGTCATGTAAAAGTGGCCATGATAACGTGTATTAAAATTTCACGGTTTTAATTCCAAAGGGTTCTTATAAATTTTGCAAACATTTTTAAATTTTATTTTTCATGCGACCAGTGCTCAAGAGATTTGCTCCTACATATACAATTATGTACCGGAACTAGATTAAGTTTTGAAGCTTCGTTTTTTAGTAGCCGTGTTTAGTAATTATTTTACTTCGCCGATGCTATACAATACCGACGAAGGAGAGCGTTCTGGTGTGCCCGTGGATTGCATACAGCTAAAGCTGTAACTGTTCAGTGACCAGTTCGCCACTGAAACCTTGTGGCAACAACTGACACAAAGACACACAAATGCACATCAGAAAAAATGCGAAATGCTTTTATGAGCCTGAAACTCGTGTTGAACCCTGGAAATTTTTTCGTTTTGGAGTCAACGTTCAGTCTACTTCGACCATCACCATTCTCATTATTAACTTTATGTATTAATTATTTTCTATAAATAGAATACGAGGAATTATTCCCCGACAATGTCAACTTTTAAATGAAATTACAATAAGAATGCCATAACCGAAAACAAACCGCACATTGAACGTGCACGGGAACTTTTTGATGGGGAAGGCAGGTTTATTCTTCAAGAAGTGCCAAAGAATCTGATATTAGTTTCCTCGCAGTTAGAAAAAAACATTCTTCGTCTACTTTTTATAACAAGCATTTGAATAATGATTTGGACTTTTACCGATGAATTTAAATTTAACACTTTCGGCAGTGACATGAAGAAAAGCCAATCCAAGCCTTATTAAATTATTAGGGCCTTTCCAGATTTAATAGAAATTTTGATTGTATGTAGAGTTTATGTACATATGTAGTATGTAGACTATAAATTTCTCACCGCTATTTTTGTTGAAGTACAAAAATGTATTTGCGAAATCGCTTAGAAAAAATAACTTAATTATCCGCAAGACGTGAACTTTTTTCTTTTTTCCCCTTTCCCCTTTAATTTACGACTATTTGTGTCTATTTTCTTTGTTTATGCTCCCGGTATATTTTTATTTTTTTTCTTCTGTTTTTGTACAGCATTTTGTTGAACATTTTCTTGAGGAAAATTTTAAGTGCAAAATTGCTTGTAATCGTGTCTTTCGGTCATTTATCATTTTTAATTTTTCCAATTTCTTTACGACAAAATGTGTGCCAATGCAGTAGCCGTAATGTTTGCTGAGTTTCTTAATGTGCATGTTGCAGGGAAATTTTGTCAAGCATTTAGTTTATAAACAAGTAATTTTAAGCAAAATTACAGAGCCAGTGAGAGATAATTTATTTTTAAAAATGTTCGTTTATTACTTATCAACACGATATTGGGTCAGTAAAAAAGTAGTAGCGTACTTTTTGGTTTTTGCTAGCTTTTTAAAATTGAAGAAAAAAAATATTTATTAAATTTTCATGAAGTACTTTGAATCTTTTATAATTTTCTGGAGGGAATCTCTATAATTTCAAAGCAGTAGAAATTTTGTGGTTTAACGTTAGAAAAACTTGGAACAAGTAATTGGGAAAGTGTGGATGAACCGGCAATCATTGGTTTGAGAAGGGTATCCAAAAGAACCCATTAAGCCCTACACTGGATTTTCAATACTTGTAAAATTCTTTTTTGATTGGAAAATTTTTTTCTACCATTAAGAAAATTTTTTGCAAAACGAAACAACTTCCCAGCCAAGTGCAGTGATATTTTTGTGGCTCATCAGTGATGTGTGTAGCCTGACACACAACAACATTGTTGTTGGCCAACTCTGTTCTCTTTATTGTGATTTGATAGCTCACGTTGCCATTAGTAGAGGCCCCATATGACCATTCTGTCATATTTTAATAGTTCATATAGGATAATTTCCCTCCAATACACTTAAAACAATAAAGCTTTGTACACACGATTGGCAAATATTAAAATATTGCAAGATCTGGCAATGTTGTGGCAACATACTCACTATGAATAATTGTCACCAAAAGGTAAATTGTAAGTTCGGATTATTTTAAGAAAACCTTACAATTTCATTGTCACAAAGTTGTCCGACAATGAATTTATCTCCCAACAAAACTTGTCAGTTCATACGGTTGTCAGATTATTATTGTATAACAAAAGTTGACAGATTCAGTGTTAAACATTGTCTCTTAATAAATATGGGCATCTTGCCAATAGAAATATTTCTCTGACAATGGTGTTATTGTACGGTACACTTAATTAAACACATCTGGCACAAATAACAAATGGCCGTACATTATCTGGCAATTACCTGTTAACGAAAATGGTGACTGTTCTCCCCATTGTTAGATACCTGGCAATATTATTGTCGTACAATGTATAGACAATTTACTACACTATTTAGTTTTTGAGATTTTGATACCAAACATTTCACGAATTCCTTAGAAAATTCAGTCGTATGGTTAAAAAATCTTATTCTAGAATATAATTTGTCGATTTACAGCAACATTTTCAAAAATGAATTTGTAAATATAACTTTTGTTTTCATAATAGTCATAGTAAAATTTTATAATGAAAATTTCCATTTCGTACCAATCAATGTGATCATGGCAAATCTGATGCCGTATCGGCACAACTTTACGATAATAAAGTTTTAAAGTGTATTGAACTATATTTTTTTTTCCTTTTCCTATAACAGAAATACAATTTAAAATATGAAACTAGTTTAGCCTGTGCAGGGTGGTATTGATGGACTTTGACTTTTTCTTTATTCCCATCGATTGCTGTCTCATGTCTAATTCTTCTTCTGTAAAAACGCCCTCAACTTTATACTTCTTTCGATGTAATAACAAGCAAAATAGATGAAAATAAGAAAAGTTTAATCAGTTTGTATTATTTTTACGAAAAATACGGTGTAATTGTGAATGACAAATGTAACATGTGCGTGACAGTGTTAAAACTAGGTAGAACTGAAATAGAATGTGTTGATAAAATGAAGATATTGGGTGTGTTTTTGGAAAGTAGTCTTATTTATTGGCACCATATAAATATGATCAGCTCTAGGGTAAATTTTACAATCCGTCAATTGTACTCTCTCAATATGTACTATATGCCATTTCACGTTCGCTGTAGAGTCGCTCATGCTCTATGTCGATGTCACAAATTTTATATTGCTTTGAAGTTTTTTCAAGCACAAATTTGGGAAATGTCCGTAGTATACAGCTCTTGGTGAACAGGATAATACGATTTGTTTTTCGGCTTAGGAGAAGAGATCATGTCTCAATATATGTCTCACAATTTCTGAAGTGCTCATTCCAGGACTTTATGGCTGTGAGATTACTATTAAAGTTCTACACTATTGTCAAAAGTGCTACTCCATTTTTTTTGTTAAGTCGTATAAGTTTTACTCATTCCTCTAGGAATACGCAGGTGCTTATACACAGGATTAATAATTCACTCTTTGAAAGATCTTTTTTGATACGGATTGCTCGATCACGGAATAGTTTGCCTAATGCCTTGAGAACTTTTTGTTTTTCCTCGATGGTATACAAGAAGAAACTGATTGAATACTATAATTCCAATGTTTAATGATACTTGTATATGCATATATATATTTTCTTCATCGCAAGGTTGGTACTGGTTCTTTTTTACTTCTCTATAATTATGTTCTTTTGAGTGTTGTTGAGAGTTGATGCCGTATTATTATTACTATTCTTTCAATACTAATTAGCAAACCATTTTTTATATCAATACTATGGAGTTACTATTATACATTTTACGCTATGCGTATTAATTCAAATCCTTTGTAATATTTTTTGGCCACATGAAGGCTTATATTATTACATTATATTATGAATAAAAAATAAAAAATAAAAAAAAATAAAATAAATGTTAAAAAATATTTTATAAATTTTTTTTTTCCATATAACTCTAAAATGTATATAAACTACAAAAGCTTCTAATAGCTGTAAAAAAATATTAAATTCTATTAAAAGTAAATTCGCTAAAATTTTAGATAGAAACTGAAAGGCTAAATTCGTACTGCGTGCATACAGTGAATTTTGGCTTATATCGCCAAAATTAAAAAACCAAATAATAAAACCTTTACACATTTTGAACAGACTATACAATTGAATAACAAAGACGTCAAATCAGTTTTAACAAAAAATATTTTCTCAAAAAAATACAATTATTCGCGCTCTGTAACAGTGCGTTACATGGATTTTATGATTTATAAATGCTTTTATTTTTGAAATTTTAAAATAGCACACTGAATTATTTTCGGTATTGTATTTTCAAAGATATGACTTTAGGAATAAAATTGTTTGCTAAAGAAAAATCAAATTCTTTGCAAAAACACTGCTTACAATAGAATTAATTTTCCTTTTCCCCCGGCTTGAGTTGAATTAAAAATGAAAAAAACTGTTCTTCCAAAAGCGCACATAAAAAAACTCGAAGGGTTTGGTTGATTGGTCTTCTATTTTCATTTCACTTTTTTCTTCAACTACTTTTCATCTTTATTAAATTGTTTTTTTTTTTTTTTTTAATACTCGTATTAACATTTCGTCTGCAGACATTTATTTTCTTATTGTTGTTTCTGTCAATTCATGCTGAGCGTATAATAAACTCGTTCATAATCATTTACAAAAATTCCGGAGTAATAATAATGAATGATAAGAACAAAAGGAGAGAGTAAATATATTCAAGTGGAAGGAGAAATTGTACACATGAGGAATTTGCATGCAATAATACAAAGAAAATATTGGTATTGGTATCAGTATGTCATGTATTACATTTTTATTAATTCGCGTATTAAAATTTATTCCAAATGGCATGTACATACATATGTATGCACGAGTATGTAGAAATTGTAGAAATGCATGGCGTTTTCGTGCTGTAAGTAGTTCCCTTATCGTGTTTGAAATCGCTTCCTTATCGTTAAATTCAGACACACAAAAATAGTTCAATGCTCCGTTTGCCAAGTTTGTTAAAATAAAAAATAATACGACACTGTGGTTACATTAATTACCAGGGTACTCAGGCGATTAAACGTTAATTCGTAAATGGATTGTTTACTTTCGCTTAAATATTCAAGTGTGTTACAGAAATGAAATTCGTACGAAAGTGAAAATGCCTCCTCCAGAAAACGTACAACATAAAATTTTTCTCTTTCAATTCGTTTCAAAATAGTCAGATGGAATTGTTAATTCGATTTAAATCTAATAATTTTTTTAAACCTATAGTATTTACAGGGTGGCACAAAAGGAACTATATGGTTTAAGTGGTTTATAACTTTTTTATTTATGCGATTATTATTATTCTCTTTTTTTTAAATACAGTATATTATTGGGAAATTGTTGGCAATTATCTTTGAAAAATTATATCCTGTAAGTGATGTCCGTTTTATGCTTTGCACATACGTGCTCTTTTAAGCACATTTTCCATAACTTTTCGCAAAATTTCTGGTGTAATGGCCATGATTACATTTCGAGTGTTTCATAATTAATTCCCCAAGTCTTCTGCACAAAAAGCTGAAAAAAAAACAAAGAAAAAATAATAATTCAAAAAGTTATAAAGAATTCAAAGCATATAGCTCCTTTTGTGCCACCCTGTATTAACAAAAATGTAAAATAAATTTTGTTATTTTTGGGTCTTCTACTTTTTTTTAGAGGTTTTTGGAACAAGACTGCAGATTTTCGGTTTGACTGGCAAACAATTTAATTTTTAGTCTTCGCAATTTTTGGCCATAAAAATTATTGGACGACCGTTAAACGGCGGAAAGCACTGTAAACGTAGGTTATCTTTTAACTCTTGCCAATACAAAATGCTCTGCCTATGTTGTGCTTTGCATGTATGTATATTTCTGCATGGTCCACTACAAACGTACATCTATGAAAATTATTATTTTTCCCACAGCACAGATACTGCTTAAAAATATAGCGCAATTTTAGAGTAAATTTAATTAAGTTAAATTAGTTTATGCCGAAAATTAACTCATAGAAAAACTTTTATTGTTACTTTTTGTTTAGTTAATACTTTTCTACGAATACAAGCAGCAAACAAATGGTGATAATAAAATTGATATAAAAGAGTAGTAATGCAACAATGACATTATGTCAATATTTGATAAATGAACTAATGGTATATTTTCTCATGAAATTTGACTCAAGTTAAGGTATATATGACTTCAGTTAAGGTAAAAACCAAGGTGTATTCCACTAGGTTTAAAAACAATAATATTCCCCTATTAGATTGGCCACCAACAACGCCAGATACCAAACCAATTGAAAACTTGTAGCTCAAAATTAATTCATCAGCGCTATAAAAGACATCTTGTGTTAAAGATGATTAGTCCAAATTGGTCAAATCAATTCCAAACAGTATCAAATATGTTTTATAAGCCAAAAGAGGAAGTAGTTCATCATACTGAGTTCCAAATTTTGATTAAGGTTTAATTAAATGAATAAAATTTTTAGACTGCTCTATAATTTTGAACAATTAATTTGACACTTATAGAATTAAACAATCCCAATTACACATATGATTCTAATTGTGCTTTTTCTTAAGCTTAAGCTTAAGCGTTAGCGAAATAGTACTATATGGATATGCTTTCCTCCTCAATTTTTGAGTTACTTTTGTAATAAAATGCTTTATGATATTTTTCATACTGTATGAGAATATCATAGGGTATGTAATAATAAATTTCACATATAGTTTATAAGGGAAAAAGCACAATTAGAATCATATGTATAAATAAATATTCCCAAAATAAATTCAGTTAATATACAATCCCAATTACTTTTATTTTTTTTTTATTAAACTGAATTGTGGTATTAATTTAATAAATTTTTAATAGATATGTTAATTTTTTTTTTAATGTTTTTAAGAATATAATGAATATAAAAAAAATAAATTAAACTGAGCTATAATTTTGAGCAGTACCGTATAAAGTCACACTTAAAACAATAACAAAATCAATTAACTTGAATACCCTATTAATTGCTAACCAATTCCAACACAGTTATTTCTGAGAAAAAATTTGTCATTTACATAATTTTATCAGGTAATTCCCTCCACTTTTGGAATTGTATTTTAATAAGGAACTTTGGTTTGTTTCCCAAAAAAACAAGGTATTATATAGTCAGCTACAAAGTAAATTTACATTTTTTCGTAGCTGGTTTATATGTGATTATGTTTTTAAAACAACCTCTAACGAGATTTTTTATTTCTTTTTTTTTTTTTTTGGTAAAATCACACAGTTGCCACTTAGTTTCTTATGGCAAGGAAATACTTTATTGGCTTTAATGGGAAGTGCGTTTTTGTAACTTAAGGCTCCTACACGCTCCTTGTGACACGTGTCGAAAAATAACTAATTGCTTCTTCTTGTTTATTTGATATTTAGTGTGTGCAGCTCCAGGCGAACATTAGTTAATTTTGTATTTGCCAAACCTATCGTATGATTAACAATTTTCTTATGGTAAACTTCACGTAAAGCAGTAAAGGAAATAATTAAGAAAAATATATTATTCTGAATTTTTATTTCAATTTTGTTGTTATTTGTTTGTGGGGGAGGTGTGTTCTGGGGGGCTGTATTTTAGCACACTATTTAAATGGTGAATTAAGTGTACAGTCATTGTTTAAATGAATTTTGAATCATTAAAGAAAATTAATCAAACATTTTATATTAACATATATACAGTTGAGTTCAGTTGTAACAAACAGTTGTTATAACGAATTTTCGCTTACAACGCACAAATTCAGCTTTGCATGAATATTTCATAAACATTAGTGCGGTTGTAACGAACTCCGTTTTGGAATTTTCATTTAAAACGAACGGTTTCTTACGAACAAAAAACGTATTTAGAAACTTTAAATTATTTATTACAATTTGCTAAGGCTGTCAATTCTGTTGTTGGTTAAAAGATAAATTATAAATTTAAAATCACAGTAACTAACAATGTCAAAGACCAAAAATAAAAATTCTAAATAAGAAAGGTTAAATATATAAAATTCCAAAGTCTACATAGTTCACAATTTTAAAAAATAAAAAAAAAATATTGAAACAAAAAATGTTGTGAAGACTACCAATAAAAAATCATTTACTCTGGTTGCAACGAATACAATTGTGCTGCTCCGTGGAGTTCGTTATAACTGAACTCGACTGTATTTATATATATCTTGTGAAGTTTAATAATTATTTTTTTTTTTAAATTATTGTAATTAATTTTTGTCTCAGAAATTACTTGGGTTTTGGGAATTTCACGTTTTTGTTTCAGTCTTTGTTATTCGCCGCAATTATTCATCGGAAAAAAATGTGTTTTTAAGCCACATTTTTATTCCTGTATTGCTAATTCACTTGTCAACTTTTGAACTATCGGCATTAAATCCTATCTGAGAAGTGAAAGATCTTCCAACAGGGACTTCTGAAATTTGACAGTTGATAGACCCTTTTTGAACCTAAATCTGTTAAATTAGTTGGCATTTATTCAGTCTCCTTTGCAAAATTACAATGGACGAATATAGTACTCAACAACAGGTGCAAATAATAAAATTTTTTCATCAAAGTGGACGTTCTGTTCGTTCAACGCACCGCACCGCACCAAAAATCATCTTCAGCGATGAAGCGCATTTCTGGATGAATGGGTACGATACCTATCCACATGCGAACCAAGACCGTCCAATGCAAAAAATCACTGTTTCGTGTGGTATTTGGGCTGGTGGCATCATCGAACGGCGAGCGCTATTGGCCGGTGATTGCCAGTTTTTCTTTTTTTATTTTTTTTTTATCTGGGACCAGCACTCAGGAGATGACTCCTACACATGCGAAGCTTAATTAATTATTTTACAGTTCTGCTTTCGCACGTTCTTTGTTTTGTTTATACTCGTAGCAGTGCTGAAGCTTCGGTTCAGTAGCCAGTTTTATTATTGTTTTACTTCGCCGGTGCTACACAATACCGATGAAGGAGGGCGTTCTTTTGCGATTGTGGATTGCTATCAGCTGAAGCCGGTATTGTTCAGTGACCAGTGACTATGCCTTCGCCACTGAAACCTTCCGACAACAACTGGCCTTAATTAGATGATCTGGACACCAACGATATGCGCTGCTTGTCACACAGCTCATGCCGCATTAGATATTCTGTACGAGCGATTTGAGAGCATGGTCATCTCATGTGGAGGTTTTGTGAACTGGCCACGGAAATCGTACGATTAGACTTTTTCTTGTGGGATTTTCTTAAGTCGGAGCTGTAAGCGAATAAGCCATCAACCATAGCGGCCTTCAAAGCCAACATAACACATGTCATATGTAAAATTCAGCCTGATTTATGCGCCAGAGTCATGGAAATTTTGACATTTCGAAGTAGTTCCACCCAGAGAAGCCGTGATGGACATTTGAACGATGTGATATTCTACACATAATGGCATCAATAAGTCTTTCAAATGAATAAAAAATTACGCAGATATCTCAGTTTCATTTCGTTTTTTTTTTTTAAATTTTAAGATAGGAAGAATTTAATGAAAATACCTTTATAAGACAACTGTTTAGCTGTCATCTCATAGGTAACCTGTATTGTCGCATCCTGTTGCTGCTGTTGCTAAACATTCCAAAACCACTTACTTATTAAACTGATTTGTGCCTAAATCAAATCTCTTTTACCGCTCGAATCTCTAAATAGCTTCAAATTTGAAACAGTTACTCCAAAAATTAACATCATATTGCCAAAGTGAGTGAGTGTGTTATACAAATTAATTCAAATGAAATATTCATAAAATGCTTCACAATTAATTTCCTTTTAATAATTTAACCAAGTCGATTAATTTAAATTAAACTAAATTAAATAGTTCATTAAAAATTAATAAAATAATAAATACTTTGGGGTCGGAAGTTGTTCCACTTTTTTTTAAATTTGTCACGCTTGAAGAAACAAAATCGACAGGAATTACACATACACACTCAAGCTAATAAACGAGAGAGGGAAAGGACATGAGAAAGCTAAATATGAAATAATTCAAAAAAAGTTTAAATTGAAAACTGAACTACAATTAAAGTAAAGTGTTCCGTGTTTCATTTTCAGTATAATTTCGACTAAAGGTGTGATATTGCTTCGGACAACAGATGTTGTGCCGTCCAACTAGTATTTTGTTTGTTGGCGCGATTAAATGCAATTAAAACAAATCAAAAATTTATTCATTCAGAATAATATACAGAAAATATTTTTACTTGAATAGTTTCAAACAAATCCATTTATTATTTCGCTCAGCTTTTATTATTCTTGTAATTTTTTGTTTGGTCTATTAAGAAGTGGAGGAAATATTAAAGGTTTTCACTTTTCGCTGCAAAAATACCCTCGTAAACCTTGTTGGTCTTGTGAGTATTTTTAAAATATCAAACACGACTACAAAATGTTTTAAAGTGAATTTTTGTACAACACTGATTAACTAGAATATGAAAATCAGTTGCAAATTCTAAAGCGCAAAAAAGAACACACACAGATTTTGCTGCTGTAAACATTCAGACCCTGATGACCTGAGATTCTCTTTAAGCGAATATTCGATAAAGAGAAGAACGATTCTGAAGAGAATTGGCATGGTTAAGTGAGGCAGCGGTACCTATAGAATCATCTTGGTCCGACCGACCTCGATTGTTGCCTGGCTATCAAACGTTCATATCAACGATAAACATATCTAAGTAAGTTTTACTGAAAATATAATTCTGATTCACAATACAATTATTGTATTTAATTTTTTAACATAGCGCCAGGTGCAGATGTGGAAATAAAATAATAAAAGTTTTGGTATTTAGAAAGAAAAAAATGGAAAATACATAAAATTTCTATACTTCTTCTGGCACTGCCCATGCATTTTTCGGTTTTTTTTTTCGCAATAGACGAATATATATATATAGGATATAATATATAGGATATAATATATAGGATATAATATATAGGACTACAAAATTCTTGCTAAGGCAATAAAATTTGTGATGTTCAGTGAAACACGAAAATCAACTGAACACACTCCATTTACAGGTTTTCGAAAGGGTTTCATTTTGAAACAAGCAAATTTTACGTGTTCAAAAAACAACGCAATGTATAGAGAAATATTTACAAATAAACCTATTTTGCTGTAAAACAACCGAACAACGTAGTGTGAACATCATATAACAGTCGGCCTAAAATATTTTATGGAATACAAAGCAGAAGACTTCAGATCACTTAGAGCGTTCTCTTGACCGATTTCCCGCCTCACAATATTTGCTGGCAATCGAACTAATGACACTCATAGACTAACTATGTACTACTCCTCTAGCTAGCAAACGCTCTTTATTGGGAATATTAAAAGAACTAAAAAAAATATAAAAAAAATAAAACCATTTGTATGCTGACAACAGTAAAAAAAAACCACTCTATCACTGGGTACAGTTAGGCGGTTTCGAAGATTAGCCCAAACCCACAAAGGCAGTAGTAGATTTTTAGGTTTTTTAATACAAATTCCAGAAAAAATGTTAAAAGTTTTACAAAAACTTTATGGGGGGAACGAAAGTAATTTATATATACAATTTTTTTTTTTACCACATATTTAACATATTCATATATTTTTGTTGCTGGGGTGGAGGAGGAGGCCGCCTTTTTCATTATAATTCAGTAGTAACATTATACAATTCCGTCAGCAACTTTCGTCTAAATTCAATTACTCTCATTATTTTGTTAAAGCATAGAATTTGGGCGTTAACTAACAGTACATACAATCCATCAAAAGCAAATAGAATGGGAAATGAAAAAACATACTCATTTGCTCGTAATTTACATTATGATCTACCATAACGACCTGCCAGTTTATTTATTTTTCCTTCTAACTATACTATACAATTAATATAATGAAATTAACAGCAGCGGGAATTTTGTAAATGGTTGCGTTGATAATGGTGACGGTCTTTTAAATATTGAGGTTATTATTAAGTATATCAGGTTTACCAAGAGGATAATAGAAATAATTAATTATATTATTTATTTGGTGGTAATTACAGCATGTTAATGCAAGTAAGACATTATGTCTGAACTTTGAAATATCCTAAACTGACATACTGACAGTTCATACTTATAAAGGTTTCGCTTTAGCAAGGTCATGTTTTCTGTTTTGTTTAAGGTCGTTTCTTTTTTTTTTTTGTTAACAATACAAATTGACCAACGAAATTTTCATTTAGTTTTAGTTTTATAAAAACAAGCAAATAATATTTTATTGTACAACTAAAGAACATGTTGTTTCCTTCCTGTAAATACAGAAAAAAATGATTTTCTCTATTATTAATTAAATTACAATTTTTAGTTTTCCTTGTAAATGGAATTTTGATTATGTTGACGGTATTTTTATTTTTACAATGTCAATATTTTTATTAGACGCAATTTATTGTGAACTTTCTCCATTAATTTTCATGGTGGTTGCTTCAGACATTTTGTTTTTTGCTTTTAATTATCACCATGGCAACCGCAAATAAATACTTGCATGATTCCGTTACAGCAACATTTACAAGGTTTGGTTACTGCCAAAGTATATTTATCAATTAAAACCAACTCACAAGGTGACTATTTTTGCTCGTTTATGTTCCACACGCTGTATATGTCAAATTTTTTTTTACATTTATGTATGCCAATAATATTTGTACTTATTTGTTTATTTTCAGAGAGGGTTGCAAAAGCAATTAACGCACACATAAATAAAATTAATGTTTTTCTTACTATTGTAGGCGTTGTGTGTTTACTTTTGAGATACTAGCAGTGAAACCAGTTTGACATCTTTAGCAAGTTTTACACAAACAAAATACTTGTTGTTTTTGGTATTGTTGTTTTATTGTAGAGATTCTGTTACTAGATAAATATACTTTGGTTACTGCAGAACTTTTATATTTGGGGTATTCAAATGGTAGTCACAAAGTCATGTGTTTTAAAATAATAATATGAAAAAATTTGACAGCTGTGAACATACCGTCATAATTTAATGCATTCAGCTGATAAGAAAAAATCATTTATAAATATTTGATGGCGAAATGCTGAAAACAAGTGAGTGGAAAACTTAAAATATTTCGAACTTTTATTGTAGTAAATAAAATGTTAATGAAAGATGTTAACCGATGGTTAACGAAATATCGAAGTAGAACAAATAAACATAAAAACAAACTTTTAAGCTGAAAATATAACATATAAATTGAGGTTAAAATAAAAAAGGTTAAAAAATAAGTATTAAAAACTAGTAAATAAGAAATTACCTATAAAATTTTTAAGTCCATTTTCAATTAAAATTATAAAATTGTTATTTTTGCACACAACATTGTTGAAATAAATATAATTGCAAACAGCTGTTGCCAGCGATAGGAGCTGAATATTTTTTTTGAACGGTGGCTAATAGCTAAATGTTTAGTGGCTACCAGCCCGAACAAAATTTGCTCACTTATATATTGTTAGATGCTGTGATTTTTTCTTTCTTACTTATTTTTATGGTATAAAAATTTATTTTAATGTACAGGTAAAAAAAATGTGAGTAATTATTGAACAGTTTTTTATTTTTATATCATTTATAAGAAGCGGCGGATTGTAAAAACTTTCAGCCAATGACTGACATTGCTTCTGTTATTTTATGACAAACAACCAATAAAGAAAGCTTAAAAAGTCTGATTATTTTATCACTTTTTTCTTGGAAGCACAACAATATTTTTTTAAATTAGGTGACATTATGACAATATGACTTAATAGCACACCCTGTGCATACCCCAAATTATATATATATACAGTTGCCCAATAAAGTCTACATACAGTGCCAATATTTAAGTTTTCTTTTTTTTTAAAGAATTATTTAAACTTAAGCTAAAGAAATATTTTTATTTTCAAAATAAAACATAAAAACAAGAAAAATTCTTTTATTTTTTTCTTAAAATAAAGTAATAGAATTAAAACGTAATTCAGTCTTAAAACATATCACAAAAAAGTGTACTATCAGCTTATTTTGGCCTCTCCTTCGGCGAGGGCCGCCACCTAACCTAACCTAATAATATATTTTAAGCATTGTTTTCAATTAAAGCATATCTTGACAATTTATTGAAAATAATTTTTTTGTGTTTAAAAATCTAAATTCATCCATCTAATTCAGCTTAAAGACAAATATTATTATTTGAACCATAAGAAATGGCAACCATTTTCATCGAATTGATTGCATCTTTTCAAATTGAAATTATGAAACGATTTTGCATGCAATCAAAAAACTCGAAATCATGTGAGTGCAATTAAATGATTGCAATCTTTTACAGTTTTGGTACATAGCACAAAGAAAATTAAAAAAAAAATGCAAAGAAATGCAAGAGCAACATCATAGCAACACAACTGAATTATATTTGCACATGCATGTTAAGAATGAAAACAAGAGAGATAGAAGTTAATAAAGAACATTAATATGAAGATCGATTTAGTCTCGATAAAATTTTTAAGCGTGCAAATCGTAATAGCGCAAGTAATTTGTGTTAATGAAAAAGTCATCAGTTGAAATAAAAAATTTAGTTTATAAAAATTTGGTGTTACAAAGTAAAATTAAAAATGTAAAAGTAGTGCAAATAAAAAGGTAGTTAGAAAAAGAAATACTTTATTTTAAAATATATACATATATGTATGTATGCACATAAGTATGTACATTTGAAAAGTTCGTTTAAAAAAAGTGTAGTTTGAGACAATAATTTAAAAGTGCAAATAAATAAAAATGTTAATTTGTCAATAGTTTGATTGAAATAAATATTTTCGGTTAGATCGTTAGTTTTTTTACTATTAAAAGTATCTTTAAGCAAAATTAGTTCTCATTAAAAGTATTAAATATGTAGTTAAGTTTCACATATATATACATACATATGTTTATATATAATGAAAAGTCCGATGAAAAAAGCTAAAAGTGTTACTGCCTGGCCCACAAAGCCACAGGTTACAATCGATTGCTTAATTGCTTTCAAAACAAAAACAACATTAAAAATTTTGTTTTCGTTTGACATTGTGGGTCAGGCGGTTAATTTGTCAATTGTTTTATTTTAATAAATATTTTCTGTCGCTTGGTGCTTGTCGTTTGTTTAATTAACAATATTAAAAGTGCCGTTAAGAATAACCATTTATAGTTAAAAGTAATATATGTATATTGATATATACATAGTTATGTATGTAATGCATGTTGTTGTTCCTTTTATCTACTTGAGGTGTGTTGGGGTGAAATTCGAAACATTTGCCACAAAAAGAGGCTACACATGACATCACAGAGGTATGTAAAACAATCCATTTTATTATTAATAACATGATGCAATTACTAAGGTAGCAGCACTAGAGCTTTTACAGGCGTTCGTATATTTGTGCTTTGCGTATTTGGCATAGTCGAAATACTACTGTCGTATTTGCAGTCGTATATATTATATATATTAGGGTTTTCACAAACTACGATGCCATCATTTAAATACGCCGCATATTCGGTTTGAATACGTTAAACACTATAAGGGAGAATAATATATTTTTTAAAATAAATTGACGATTGCAATGAAATTACGCAACCATACCAGCATACTAATGTATTTAGAATGAAATGAAAAATTATAAAATAAAACAAAAGAATATTAAAATCAAACACCGTGCGCAAGTAGTATTGTATATTAAGTGAATTTATTTTAGGAATATCTTTATATATACATATATGATTCTAATTTCAAAATTGTGCTGTATATACATATATACAGTTTTTTTTGTTATTTCCTTTTCGCACATTCTGCTTTTTTTTGGTTTAATTAACACTCATTAATAAACAGCAGATCAATTGTTCAATAAATATCTATTCACTAACAGAAGATTCGTTGTTTTGGAGGACACTTGTTGCTTTTTATGTGATGATTATATTTAAAGGATTTACTGAAATCTACCATCACGCATTTTCATAAATTGTAGTTTATCTTCGTCAAATAACAAATAGTATTAATACAGCACAGGTTGGCGAAGCATTAAAATAAATCAAATTTTTAACAAAATGTAATTTTTTGTGGAGAGAAAATCGCCCTTATATACTTACTTTTCAACTTTCATCTATTCACCTTTCTCAACTTTACTCATATACAGAGAGAAAGAATTGCATTATAAATCACTCATTTGAATTGTTCTTGTAAAAATAAATACAATACAAGCTTGGTATAATCTCATTCGTTTTGTTTATATTTTTTAATTCAGTACCGGCGTTGCCACTGAAAAAAAAAAATTTTCCTATCAAATTTTTATTTTTGACGTGAAGTATGTTTTTTTATTAAATAATTTTATAATTTATTTAAATAATAAAACGTACAACAAAAGTACATTTACAGACATATTTGAAAGTAACAAAACAAAAGGTACATTTTAAAATAATAATAAAAATTAATTAATTAATAAAAAATTTAAATTTTGAGCGATTCATATCATTCCATCTGGCGACTATTTCTCATATTATATGTGGAGTAGCAGAACATAACGTGTCTCTTTGATTATTTCCAAATGTTGGGAAATCCAACATTATTTTTCTCAACCGACTGTTTTATAGCAGGAACCCAGGAACCCTTCCCTATCAAAAAATGCATCAGACCACACAAAAGTTGCCAGAAAATATTTTAAGGATGTATGAACTGGAAGAACTTTTAATTTGAAAAAGCCATGTTTTGTTAAAAAAAACTCCAATATTTTATTTGAAATATATTGCTACTTAAGCACTTCTTTCTTTAAATTTAATTTAAATATAACACTTTTTCAACAGTTAAACTTTTGTTCCAATATAGTCCTGTAGGCAGGAACATTCAATATCTTCTATTAAATCCTCCATATTCTTATTTTGATTATACAAAATATCCTTGTATTAAAGCAATGCGTGTTTTTCCCTCCAATCCTTACCAAACTATTTTATTAAAATACTTGCCACTTCCTTGCGTTAATCCTATGTCCTGTTTCAATTTCATTCAGTGGGGAAATTTAAAAGGGTGTTTTTGTCGTTTCAACAAATTTAAATTAGTGTTCCGTTCGTCTACAAATTCAAATTTAAAGGACTCGAAAGTTTTAATTAAACACTTTATTGTCCCATTTGTTAAAACATTATCCGTTTTATACTTTGAATATTTTCAGTATTTTTAATAATTGATTCAAGATCTTTTATAATTAGAATACTTCAGTTCTTTCCCTCTATTAAAACTTATTATTAATTATTATTCAACAGTAAATTTGAGCAAAAATGGAATACTAAAATAATACTCTAGTTAAGTTTATTTTAATTGTAGTTATATTGACATATGGATTGCGTTATTCACACATTTAGTGGAGAAACGTATAGAATTTAACTACAATTGGCGTTATTTTGCATAGTTGTAATGAAACCGTACTTTTTATGATTTGCTTTTATGATAAATATGTGTATCATGTGTAAACACATGGAAAAAACTTTTTGGGGTTTAACACTTGAAAATAAAAGCCATACAAATATAGAAATTACCTGCCTACCGTACTGAGGTCTACTGTACGGTTAACATTACTGATTTGATATTAAAACAAAACAAAATTCTTTAACTCACTGATATTATATTCTAATTGATATTGCGACAATCTGAACACCAAATATAATTCAAAAGTAGAACATTTTTCAGCGATTAGTACACAACATTTTTTACACTAATTTGCTGTTCCGGTTATGAAAGCGTCACCTTAGCCAGAAATTCATTAAAAACTTTTATTCATTAAGGCCAACTTACTATGAAGTTCTTATGAAATATAATTTTTTTTTTATTTTTTTAAAGTATTACAGTGTCTTAACTATGTTCACAATTGATACTCAGTATTGTAAAATAGAAAATAGAAAAGTGGAATAAAGCAAACGAGAAAAAAAACTGAAAACTGACAAAAAATTTAATACAGTAAAGAAAACACTTGTCATTAAGCTTTTTTCCGTTGTCCGCAACGTCCTTGTAGTTCTTTTTCGCATAATGGAAAAGCAACATTGCCACAGCCATATTGTTTTTCTGCTTTTCGTTTCACTTTTGATTCCGTTCTGGCATTAATTATCTGTTAAATAAAATTGTGTCTCTTAAGTAGGCGAATTCAAAGTAAGAAAACTAAATAAGAAGTATTTTTATGTTTTGAGGATTTCGTCATTTTCTTTTCTAATGTCACATTGTTCTTTTTTACTGCGTTTTCCTTCTTCCTCTTCTTGCAGCAATTTGAAAAATTCTAAAAAAAAACCAGATTAATAATTAAAAGCCAACAAAATCTGTTTGCATTTTTCTTTTATTGAATTGGCGTGAAAAACACTCACTTTTATGTCGGTTGGTTTAATCAAAACCAACACGTCTAAGAACAAAAGATGTGGATGAACTTTACCAGACTTGGTTTATGTTTTGCCTTTTTCAGTAAAGTTGTCTTTTAGCCTTCGTTTTGCTTTTTCTTCTTCTGGTTTAATTTTTTGTTAAACCTTGAGCAGTTTTTTTTTTTTTATTACTTGTACGAGCTGAGATAATCTAGATGATAGCAGATTAAATGTGTCTTGTTTTCCCAGCAGATTAAATTGTTAAGTTTTTAATTGCTCAAATTGAAAAAGTACCAACAACTTCTATGCGTGCAGTAGATATGCAAATAGCGCGTGAAAGGACTTGCTGCAAGGAACTTGCTACTCCTTACGAAGTCCGGAATTGTTTTGATAGTTGTGTGTTATTTTCTGAAGCCATATTGCTGTTTAGAAAGACAACTGCTCGCATGGTGTATCTTGTGCAATTGATCGAACTGAAATTTTAAATGTACAGTGAGTCTAGCATTAGTAGATTGAAAATCACCCAGGTTATTACTTAGATTCGATATAAAACATGGTTATAGCGCCATTTTCTTTCATAATTGTTGCTTGCCTATTCTCCCATGCAGATCGTTTGCTTTAAGCCTTGCTAAGCTGATATAAAATTCACTTAGAACACCTTCTCGACGAGTTAAGGAACTTTAAGGCCTTTACATTGGGCTAAGTTTCTGAACATGAGGGTTCTAAGAATAATGAAATAGCGAACTATTTCGGAAAACTATGGCTCAATTTGCATTAATTGGCCTCCAGGCATTCTGTGGACTTACGGAAAGCCATAGGAATGAAATTCGGAGAAACTGGGAAGAAATAAAATTCGCCGATCTCTGGCATAATTGTGCCGGCCATAATTGCGAAGCCTTGCTGGAGCATTAAGCATACCATTGTGGCCTGAGGTACTACTTAAACAACATTGGACCAAGGTCTGTGGATTTTAGGAGAGTTTTACTGAGAGCTCTGAACACGGTATTTGCGATTTTCCTGCATGCGGCAGGACAGTTTTTACAACTGCATAACTATTGTCCACAATCGACCCTATTTATACTCCAAAGATATTTGCCAGTAGATTTAGAATATTCTAGTAGTGTCTCGCAACTTTGTCATTTGTATAGAATATTCCAGAAATCCGTTAATTAGTATTTACATTTGTATTTGTGCGATAATTAACTTTATCTTTATCTTTTGCTTATGTTTTCTTACTATTGCTGATTAGTTTGGTATGTGACTTGTGTGTTTGTTTATTGTGTTGTTAGTAGATGAAAATCCAGAACGTTTTAATAAAATATGTTTATACGAGGGTAGTGCACAAATTGCTGTTAAAAAATGCTAAGAAACAACAACATGTAGAATTTCGTCACAATTAACCTTATTTTGCTGGAACTTTTTTATGATTTGTTTTTATGGGAAATTTATAAAAAAATTGTGAAAAAAAAACTTCTTAAAATTACCGTACAAATATAAAATTTACCTGCCTACCGATCTCGGGTCTACTTTAACCTACAATAGGATAATTACCGTACGGTTAACATCACTGGTGATGGCAGGAAACCAAAATTCAATTGGTTTCTATGGTTATGGTTATGGCTGTGGCATATTTAAAAGTTTCCTATAAGCGAATGCTTTAGTTACCATTAAATTGGCTCGCACTGTTGCTCTGTCTCTCTCGTGTTATGGTTAGGTCACGTCTAATTTAACCTTCATAGGTTATGTTTACTTTTTATTGTAAGAAAGATGTGCCATCTTATATTTAAAAGTATTGTGGTACTAATATTTTATAATAAATGGGCCGCTGAAAAAGATAATTTTTCAGTGCAGACAAACAACTGTGTTTTCATACAGGCTGACCCAAAATTACCGAAGGGGTTTGATTTCAAAGAGCCGTTCTGTCCCTCGTAGTGTGCACTGTAGCTCTATCGTGTTTGAACCATATTTGCAGATGGTTTTCCACCACTGGCCTTAAACAATTTTCTGAAAAAAAAGTTCAACGATTTTGGCACGTTGTTCAATTGTGTACCGTTTCATTGTTAAATTCCCCCAAGTCTTCTTTGCAAAATATTGAAAACTAAAAAAAAAAATTATAATAAAAAAGTTATAAGGAATTCAAAAATCTTCGCTACTCTGGGGCCACCCTGTATATCATATATCTATATATCATATCATATATACATATATTTGTTTCTTAGCACAGAAAATTATGTAAATTTTTATAGTGGGTAGATATGGCCACTACATATTGCTTTGATTCCTTCAAAAAATTTAAAATTTCAAAATGTTGTGGTGACCCCCGGAAATCAGGGCGGCGATAGGTTGTATACTTTTTGCGTATAAAAAAGATTAACACATTTAAACATACTCATCGCTTCCATAGCCACATGTTAGTTATGTTTCTAAGGATTGCATGTCAAATTGAAATATAATTTGCATATCCTTGTGGACGTGTTTAAAGTAACACAAATAACTTAATTATTAAATTAAAGGGCAAAGGCGCATAAAATACAGAGGCATACATGCACATGTATGCATACATTGATGTAAGTATGTATGTATGTATAAAACTATCACATGAATATTTTATTAAAGGACCATAAACATTGTGACACGCATTTGCAGCAAATTAACGTGTCAACGCCTTTTTTATCACTTGCATTGGCTTAAACTGTCTTTCAGTTGGCGAGCGAGGCAACTAGCCATCACTTAATTAAAAGTGATAAATTGTTAAAATATAAATAATAATATAATAATTAATATTTATTAACATTTTTAATGATATCTTTAAAGCGAGAAAATGGCGAGCAAAAATTTAATTTCTTTTTTACTGTCACGAATAATTTCCAATTAATTAAAATTCTATAGAAGAAAAACAATGAAAAACATAATAATAACAATAAAAACAACACATAATAACTGAAATGGTTGGTGATTGTCAAGTCGCGTGTTGCTATGAAATATTGTTTAAGAAAAAAACAACAGGACCTTTAACTCAAATCCAAATTGAAATAGATTGGCTTTAAGCAGGTTTTCAGCAATTAATTTTTCTGAAATAGAAAATTATGGCAATGTAATTTTTTTTCATTTGTTGTTGTACTGTTACCTTGCTTTTCTTATTAAATTGTTTGTGGCTGTTGAGGTGAAAGAAAGAAGTATTTAACAGCAGTATAACGACAACCCCACCTGCAATGAAATAAAAATATTGATAAAAATAAAATTAGGCATTCAATTAATTTGAGTTTCTTAAGCTATGTACACAGGATTGTCAGATATTGCATTGATAGAAGCACGACAATGTAACACTATCACATGGTAATTTCGCTACTCCCTTTTTAAACCACTGTATTGCTGTTTTGGCAGACATCCCCTGACAATTGGCCAATCAAAAAAAAAAAAACTTTGCGTCATACTAGTTGTCGTTCTAAATGTGTGCCCAGTTATTTTGCTTCCGAATCTTGAGGTAGCGAGTGCTTAACATAACAGTTATTTGATATCCCTTTACCCACTCATCCAGAAGTATCTCATGTTGCTGCGAGATGTTGCATCGAGTTCCTTAGGTTAGGTCAGATTAGAAGGCACTCGACCAAGATGGGTCGAGTTCATTATTCATGAGTATTAAGGAAGCTGTGTCGTCAGCAAATGTTGCTGTATGATTTCGATCACTCGTTGACTCATGTCCATATTGTACAGGTTGCTTGAGCAATTCCAGCGTCAATGAATTGAGCACGGCTCAACAATTTCGGCAGATGAATACGCTTGAATAGGTACGTTCTATTTAGATAGATTTTCCTTTGTAAGAAACTTCTGCTTGAAGTAACAATCATGTAACATTTTGACCTGCACATAATATTGACTACTTCTTCGTAGATAATTTAACAAAAATTTCCCGATTATCACTTATTTTTGATAAGCGCATTATTTATTTTGTTTTTTTTTTCTTTTTTCTGAAATCAATCATAGCAATTTAATATTTTACAGATGAAGGGGCATATTATTTTGCTGTTAAAGTAGGGCATTTTCTGGGTCGTTTTCTTCAACTCCCTTTCTAATTTTTTGTATTAAATAATCCATTTAAATTGTGTTCAAGTCAACATATTGAAAGAACTTCCCACAAATGTAACTCGAAAATAAATCCTAATCAGTAGGAAATCAAATCAAGCATAAAAAACAATTTCCATATAAGAATTCTGCTATACTTTTGGCTAAAACAATAGCAAAAACTTTTAATATGGCCCAACTTCTTTGCAATTTTATTTAGAGGGAAAGAAGAATATACATATATACGTAAAGTTGAAAAATCATAAATTAAGTGACTTAACTGGCTGACTGACTGCCTAACAATGAGTACAATGGCTCGTACGTTTTTCCACAACAACTAGATTAAAGAAGTGAAGAAGTTAAAATGAAAAATTAATCAGTTATACGAGCATGTTATAGTGTGTAGTGTATTGTTTTAAGTTTAAGTTTTTGGCATTTCTTAACTCATTAGAAGTTTTTGTTTTTCCTTTTCTTTTGTTCTCGTCATCAACAACACTTGAGTTAAAACTTTATCTCCATGACAGTGTTGTAAGAAATATAAAATCCTTTTTTCCTTTTGTAAAGTCGTCTGTGTTATAATTCATGGCATTTTATTCTTGCACGAGGACAATGGAATGATAAAACGGTATTATTTTGTCACGAACTAAAAAAACGAAAATGGCTTAAATGAAAATCAAATGGCAAGAGGGATTTCTTTTTTAATATAAATATTAAATAAAAATTAAAATTCCAATGCCATGGAATTTTACAGAATAACACTAGTCCAAAACGAGATGGTAACAATTCCTTTGAATTGTCTATAAAATGAAGTATAATCATTTTAGTAGGAAAGCGAAAGGCGCTTATAGTGATAAAATCAATGGATGTTAGAACTATTAGCGTTTGTGGTTGCAAGTTTGGCCGAGCTCGAAAATTGAAATTTCAAGGAAAGCTGCTTGACATAAAATTCCTTTACGTGTGCTAGATGTGAGCTATTTGTTAGACGATTGTGTTTAATATACAACTCCTAAAACTGTTTGCTTTCGATGTCTGTCTGGTAACAATAACAAAAACTTATACTTCTTACTCTTAATTATTATTTTTTTTACACATATTCTGATATCACATATTCAATTCGCGCAATAGTTTCTCTCATGGAATTAAGTTTTCTACTATTGAAACATGCATTCGTGGAAGACGAAAACACTCTCCATGACTTTCCCAGGAGAATATTCCAGGACTGAATATGTCCCCTGAGGTATGGCTTGTCAGTGTTACTAACATCACTCGGCGCTTACCTATGATTAGTTTTAATGTATATAGGGCCCTTAAAACCTTTTTAAAATTGACTTTAAGTAGATTTTTTTTTCTTTTTTCTTTTTTTTCTATCGCCACGGTATCGAAATATTATAATACGCCGACATCAATGTCTAGTCTTCGATCTTCCACTATGTCAACAATTAAATAGCAATGCTAATAGTTTCAAAAGATTTGTAGTTAATTCTTTCGAATAAAATAAAAGCATTGTAGTTATGTAGTTCTTTGAACTAAAATTTGTAGTTATTTTTTAATAATATGGGCAATTTTTCTTGTATGTGTATATAGCAATGGCAGACAATGGTGTAGGGAATTTGATCTTCATAGAAAGCACTATAAATAAAACAGATTACCTCAACATTTTAAAAAATAACTTGGCACAGAGCGTCGAAAAATTGGGCTTGGATCGAACTTGGGTCTTTCAGCAAGACAACGATCCCAAGCACACTGCCAAAATAGTAAAGGAATGGCTGCTTTGCCATGTTCCCAAACAGTTGCATCTTCCCTCCCAGTCTCCCGATCTCAACCCCATCGAACACTTGTGGGAGCAATTGGACCGGCAAATAAGGAAAAGGGAAATTACCAGCAAGGATTTGCTCTAATCGGTGATAATGGAGGAATGGCAAAAAATATCACCCGAAGTAACAAGGAAGCTAGTGGAATCGATGCCCAGAAGATTGCAAGCTGTAATAAAGTCAAATGGCAATCAAACTAAATACTAAGTTTTTTGAAAACAACATTATTATTTCAAAATAGAGATAATGTACAATTTCTTTTGACGCTAAGAATATGAAGTTTTTTTGTTTTTGTTATGTATTTTTTGTTGTTATTGCAGTTTTGTTATTCTTCCTAATAAAATGCGAAAGCGTTGGAAATGTAATAGCTTGAGTTGTACAGTTTCTTTTGACGCTCACAGTTTATTATATATATTTTTATACAATTCATTTAATCTAAGTTTTATTAGAATTTAATACTTAATTGTAAATGCCAGTTTTCCGTTTAACATATTCCGTTTCTGTACTATAAATATAAGACAGAGTCTTGTTGTACAGGAAATAAACTAACAACAATAATAAATTTTATAAAATGCAACCATGTTTTCGCTGTATACTTAATATCAGTGCTACCAAGTTAAAAATAACGAAAAAAATACAACAACAAAAAAAAATAGTAGGGTGAGTGATTTAATATAAAACCGCTCTCCCACAATGTGAAATAAATATTCTACAAATGTTATCGCACATATGGGTGCCCGAGCAGTTTAGTGACTAGTACGCAGTTGGGGATTTCGGGTTCGATTCCTAGCGGACACTGTGGTCTGTATCACTACACGTGAAAGTTTTTTTCACGACAGGTAGCATAATGGAACCATAATAAATAGGACCCAAGAGGCTTTACCTTTACAGCAAGCAACCTGCCGACTTCACGTAACCTATCGAATATATTTATCAGACAAACTGAAGTAAACTTGTAGGCTAGGCTACTGCTTACGAAAACAATTATGAAAGGCGCGTTAACTTTAACTGACCTTTTTGGAATTTTTTTCAATAAAACAACAGAGTACCTACCCTCTTGCCATTGACTTTAATATATTTGTTTATTATTATTAAGGAATATTGCTACTTTTCCTAAAAATTTTAAGTCATGCTATCGTATGTCTACTATCAGCAGCGTTATCATATATTTTTTAAGAAAAACTTTTTATTTAAAAAAAAAACTTCATTTTTCAATAAAAAACTTTTTTCCACAAAAGTATCCAAATAAATTAAAAAAAAGCACAAAAATACACATATATATTTTCAATTCATTTTTATTCCAAATAAGATAAAGAAGAAAAGTTGAACAACAACAACAAACTTATTCTATTCACGATTTTGAGCAGATTCCCATTTAATTTAGCTTTACTTGGACACTCCGATGTGTCTGTAGCGCATTATAAACTATTTGCTCGTTTTGCATTGCTGCTTATAACTAATAACACCATAAACTAAAAATATTCCATTATCCGTACTATTTCTCTTTAAATATTTATCCATATTTGTTTATCTTTTTTCAAATAGAAAACTTTTTAGAAAAAAAAAACGGGCATAAAAAACTATAATATTATTAATACAGCAAGGAATAGACACATTTAATACAGGATAATTATAAAATCCTTTACATTACATGGCAACAACAAATAATATTTTCGTCATATATCTGTAAATTAAAAATTAATAAACAAAACTTGAAAATTTGAATGAATTTCAAAAAAAAACTTATTTTTGAAGCTAAAAACTTAAAAACTTTTTGGCATTTCAAAAACATAGAAACATAAGGCAAAATTTTGAGAAATGTAACGCTGACTATCAGACAGTTAAAAAATTTGTATGTATATTAAATTGTACAATATTATATTTAAATTTGCTTGTAATTTTCCAAACGCATATTACTTGAAATAAATAATATAATAGAAATAACCTTCAAACTCCTCTAAAGCAGTATAAAAACAAAAATAACTAAAAGCCAAAAGATTTCAAAATGGAAATTGAAAAAGACTTGGCAATAGAGAAGTTAATAGAAAATAGAACACGAGAAAGGAAAATAAACAAATCACGTATTTCCAACTTGATTTACTGGAAATGGTATAAAAAAGAAAAGTTGCATAAAATCAAATGAAAAACGTAGCAAGAAATTAAAATTAACACACAGAGAAAAACAACACGCACACCAACCAAAAACGAAAATAACAAACGAGTTTTACGAACAACAGCAACAAAAAAAAACTTCTTGAAAAGCCAATCATGAAAAAAGCAAACAATTGTAAAAACAGGGTATTGAAAATTCTGCAGAAGAAAACAAAAACATATAAATTTCCAACTTCGGGGAAACACTACATTCAAAGTAAACGTTTTTTGCATGAAAAGCAAAAAAAGGAAACCCCATAAATTAACACACGATAACACCCAAAATCTAGCATAATGCTTAGCAAAATATCTATCTATATGTATCCCAAGAATGGTTTCGTTCTACACAAAGTAAAATCAGGAGTTTCGTAAATTTATGTCATCACATAAGTTTTGATGATGAAAACCGTTTGCTATACACACAGGCTATCTCAAAGGAAAGTTTATCTTTAGGGTATCGATTAGGAAATAAATAAACTTTCAATCGCAACAATAGTTTTTTTTCTGACTTATTTAAGTACAAAAATTTGGCGATTTGTGTATTTATCTATTCACCAAGACATTATTCAAATTTGGCAACTTATTTGCTAAAAATGGCATCGTGGGTGTAGAGGGCAACGGTCAGTATGTACAAACGCTAAGGATATACGGATTTTTACTGACAGCAGGTCTTCGATTAGGGGTATATGGTAGTCCACACGACATGCAGACTGGTCGGGATATACATATATTTCTCAACAAAATAGCGACATATAACGTGGAGCTGATAGATTTTTTCACCGTAACTCACGATGTTGAGGGTTTTTGGAAAATTTCATATCAAAATTATTTCTCTACTCGACAATACTAGAAAAATGGCATCACACCCCAAATATTTTTTTCCCCAGAATTAGTACTTTTAAAGCAATTATGAACTACTTAGTATTCGGAATATATTTTAGGACTGCTTTCTTTACACTTTAAACGAAAAGTATTTGAATATGCCCAACGAGTTTTTCAAACATTCTTTTAAAGGAAGGCAAAAATAACATTCAAAATTTATGGGCCAGTGATGGAAAATGTCCTGTAAATCCTTTTAAGCAATCAATTGAAATTAGTTGATAAGATTCAGATCTTTTTTTTTGTTTTTTTTTTCTTTATCTGCAGATATCTTTAGCAGCGTATATTTCTTCACAAACATCAATACTTAATCAGGCGTACATATGTATATGTGTGTATATATAAATATATAAAAATGTTATATTTATAACTGTTGATGTAAATAATGTAAGTTATGGCCGATCACGTACATGTAACTGTATGTGCTTGAGTGTAAAAGGTCAGCAACTATCAGGAAATAGAAAAATTAGCCATTGCTAAATTTTAAATGGGCCAAAGTGCGGGAGAGTTCATTGAAGTGGAAAACTAAAACCGTACTATAATGAACCCAAAATACAAGTGGTAGTAACAGTTTCCTTTAAGCCAAATGAAAATTGAGATATACGAGCGCGCATGTATGTGTTGTGGCAAACACAACTACAAGTTCAGTAGCATGTGAAAAAATAAATTCTGTTAATAATCTAAATATATTCGTAGTTGTAACCCGTTAAGCTTCGCTATGCCAACTCCAACAAACGTGAAATATTTTTATACACCCAACTTTGTTTTTACACGGTGAACAAGTTTCTTCAAAAAAATATGTGCGACATGTGGAAAATTTAAGTATACGTTAATATCTGTAATATTAATATTGTAAATTTTAAAAACCGAAATATTTACTGAGTAAAACGTGGAAAAAAAGTGATGATCAAGGGGTTGTATTTAAAAAATACATACTAAAATTCAAAACCAACTTATTTTCATAAGAAAGAAACAATAAAGTATAGATTTAGATTTAGATTTAGAGACGATGCTGGAATTTCTAAAAACATGTCCTATACATATGGTGGTGGTCAATCAATAGAGACTCATAATGAATATCTTGGGACCACAAACATTTAAGTGAAAAATTGCAAACAGCTAAAAATGCTGTTCAATTCAACATCGGTCAAATATATTTATGACCCGAAAATTTCTGTTTCAAAAAAATTTTAAATTTTCGATTCGTTCAATCATTTACTATGGGGCGCAAGTTTGGGGCCAGGAGTTCTATCACCAAGTAGAGAAATTATTAAAATTTTTTGTTAAGGTAGTTTTCGACCACTTTTTCGCACATTTTGTGTGGTATCTCGGCGAGAACTTGACAAATGTTGTTTTTCAAATGCTCCATCGTTAGGGGATTATCTGCGTAAACACGGTCTTTGACTTAGCCCTACAAAAACTATCTCACGTCATCAAATCTCATTATCTGACTTGGAAATTGACGCCACCATGACACTGCTCATGCAATAAAACCAAAATTGGTAGGTATTGTGTGCCTCGTGGCTTCGTCTTGTTGAATACACAGTTCATAATCATTAATTGAGAATGGCGATGGATGATGCGTTTGTTACCACATTGACTACAAAAAGCCAAAGTACTGGGTTCAATCCCAGTATTCGACTGTTATTAAAAAAAACTTTCGCATTTTGCTGATGTGCATTATTTTGTGTTAACGTTTCAGTGGCGAAGGCATGGTAACTGGTCACTGAACAGTATCGATTTCACATGATACCAATCAACAATTAACATCAGAACGGTCTTGTTCATCATCGGCGAAGTAAAATAATTAATAAAAAATGGCCACCAAAAAGCTTTCAAAATATCAATGCCTCTCCTTGACTCCAGAGACGCTGCTATAAAAACAAAAAACGTGCAAAAGCAGAGTTGTATTAAGCATGAAGCTCTCCTGCACCTGGCAGCTCTATTTATCTATCCCTTTCCTTCATCACCATCTCCTGAGCTCTGGTCGCAGAAAGAAAAATGGGTTATCATATGGCCTTGCTGCTCTGCATCATTTTCGAAATAAAATTATGGTCCAATGTTGGCACCAGACAAGAATGTTCTGTTCCCGGCTACAAAGGCTTTTCCAAAATTAATTTTAAGTTCTACGATCCTCATATGCAACAATTTTATTTGTTGACGTAACCACCGTATGAGAATTGAGGTTCATCGCTGAAGAAAAATGAAACAAAGGTGGCCACGTTTGAATCAACATATTTGTTCTGTAAGTTTTATATATTTTTAAGCGTTCTTCGCTTATTGAACGACCCATATTGGTGAACGTCAAACTTTTTATGAAATAAATGATACTTCAGATGACAGATATTCAGCAGCTGATGGCCTTGCCAGACCGCCGGTTTTGAAACTAATAAATGGATCACACGATATTTAAAGCAGAATTTTTAAAATAATATTTTTCTGTTTCTAACAGAAAACCTTTGGTTCAACACCTTGAATTTTTTATCTCTGGGGTTACTTGAAGGCAAAGGTCTAGGCCAACAAGACCTTTGTGTGTGTAAATTGCATATTAAACACTTACTGTAGGCGCTGACCAAGGTACAACCTCAATTATTTATCTTCACATAGTTATTTTTGTGGCTGGAGCGCTGCTTATCCTGCCTATTAAAACCGTCACTTTTAATACTTGTTATCTTATATGAAGACTTTTCCGTATATATATTTTGTATACATATATGCATATGTATGAGTTTTTAGTTTAACAAAAAACAAATTTCTTATACCTTATTTTGGTATTTAAGTTTTATGTGAAATACCTAAAAATCTTAACATAATTTCTGCTTATCCTTTGGGACCTTTTAATTTGCCTATGAAACTTGAAATTTAATTAAATAACTTTATTAGATTTTCACCCAGAAACATTTTAGGTATTCTGCACATACCGAATCTACAACATTTAAAATATGAACGAAATTCTTAAAAGAATAACTTTTAGAGTTTCTGTTAAGTACAAAATAATATAGATATTTAACTTTCCTTTTTTAATAAAAATATGCATACGTGTATGTACACATGCACGCATACATATAAATGAAACAAAAGTGACTGTGCGGTTTACTATGACAATGGTTTACGGAGACCTTTTTAAGCTTCGTCCCATAAATATAGGAAAATTACAATGATAAATAGATTGTTCAGAGCTGTTTAAAATTCCATTCCAAAAATTTCTTCTCAAGAATCTTAAATATAAAAAAAAAAAATTTTTACTCCCAGATATAAATATTGTCCACACATGTACATATGTGTATGTATATAAACACATACTCATTTGTTACTAATAGAGATATTCAGGGTTTATTTACAAGTTTTGCCTTTTGTTCTAACGCAATATATTCCATGGTTTTTCATATACAATTCAGCAAAGGATATTTACCCGAAAGGACATAAACTGTGTGAATTAGCTATGACCTAGTGCTAATTTATGTCTTTAAATTTGACAAACAACTACACTTAATTATTCTTGTAATTTTGTATTTATTTTATGGCCAATGTTGTTAATATTTTAGTCTGTTTATGGCCAGTTTATTCAATTCGAAGTTGCAAATGAAACAAATTTATTTCATATTTTTCCTTAAATTTTTGTTGATGACTTTTTTCCGACGACTTCAAGAGAATTTTATCTTGTAAATTTATATTTTATTCAATGAAATAGAATAGAAATTTATAAGATTTTAACAAAATTATTAAATTGGACAGCGCGATGTATTAAATGTATGATTTAAATAATAAATCATAGAAAATATGTAGTGTTTGCACAGACAGTTCGAGGAATGGTGAACGAGCGGGTAGTGGACTCTATATGTAACGATATAAGTCGTAATGGGAGAAAAGCCTGATGATAATACTGTCTTTCAAACTGGCATTGTGGCAGTAATAAAGGGCATTAAATGCTTCAAGGAGGCTGTTAGCAGGGCTCCGGGCCGTACCTTTATATATATATTCAGCGGTGTCATAGAAACCAATCTTATCGGAATTGGATTTGAAACCGATAAAAAAAATACTTTGGTGTCACGAAATCCATTGTTATCGGTTTTATGTTCGAACTAGAAATACAGGCCTGTTCTGCAAATCATGTGATTTGAAATCACGAACCGTTTTGAAACCACGCCGACGATTTGAAGCTGTTCTGTAAATCGCACGATTTTACATTTTTCGTCGTGGTTTTAATTTTTCGAAAACACGAGAAAACAGCTGATATTTTATATTTGTTTATATTTTTGCATTGTGAATTAAAATATTAGATGAAATAAAGAATATGAAAATGCCAGGAGCTACTTCATTATCAATAATTGCTTTAAGAAAGCATGATTTAAAAAAAGAAGATGAAGTTTTACGAACCATAAATTTTTTATTAGCACAACAAAATACTTATGTACATATGTAGGTATGTATAATTGCGAAGTTGCCATTTTTTTATTTGCATTTATTTATTTATAAATGTGCTCAAAAATGATTTAATTATTTACCATATTGATTTTTTGTACAACAATATATAAAAATTTGTCTTAAATAAAGAACATGATGGTAAAATATCTATATATTTACATGACTTATAAAGACTGTGTTACTTTGGCAACCTCAATTACATATTCGAAAAAATTAACCAGCTGACTGCTAAAAAGTAAATGTAAACCACCACATTGGTAAACAAAGCAAAACAATTATTTTCAAAAAAAGCAGTGTTCTTACAACTTTGCTCATATTTAAGTTTTTATATGTAGCAAACCCAATTTTTTTTAGAAAAATAAATAGAGAACAAATCACATGAAAATTATTATAGAATTTTTATTAAATTCTAAACGAAATACATAGAAAAAATCAGCAAGTGATTTCAAATCGTCAGTAATTTAGCTGACAATTTCAAACCACGAGATTATTAAAATTTTTGTGTGCAGAACACCATTTCCGTGATTTCAAATCACTTTGACAAAAAGTGGTTTGCAGAACAGGCCTGATAATATCAGTTTTAGGTGTCACAGAAACCAATGTTATCGGATTTTTATTGCAAATAAACCAAGCGGCCGACTGCTGTCGGTTTTCATTTGCAATCATTTAATTTTATTAATTCCATGAGATATTTTGTTAAAATCTTGGAGATTTATTTAATTAAAGTAATTAAAAACTACATTTTTCATTTTGTTATTGCTTTTGTTTTTCAAGTTAATTTTTTTGCGAAAATGTAAGTAAATTTTAGTTGATAAATTTGTAAAAAAAAAATATTTATCGCCATGTTTTTATCCTTAATAGAGGACAACATAAAAATAAAAAATTTTTTATTGTTATAAATTTAATTTTAAACAGCAATTTTTTATTTTCAATAAATTCGTTTCGCATATCGAGCCTTTGGTGCAATACCGCAGTAACTCAAAATTTGAATTTTTGAGCTGGATATGCAGAAATGATCTTTGGGGAAATCTATATATCTAAAAGAAAAAATATTATGGTTCTATCTCTAACTGTTCAGATTCTACAGCTACAAATGTCTTTAGTGCCTCCAGCTATTTCCAACAATATTTATTTGCAATAATGAAATATTTCCTTTATAACAAGAAATTTACAAACAGAAAACAACATTACAAAACATGCCTCTTTATTTAAAAACTTGTAAAAAAAATAACTTTAGTAAACGAAAATACTATCAAAACTTCATATGCATTTTTCTCAGTTCACGATTTTTTGAATTACGACGGTATTGCACCAAAGGCTCGATATGTATTTTCACAAATAAAAATTGCATAAAAAGTAGTAAACAAACGAACAAAACCGTAAAACAGCTGATGCGAATATCGGTTTTATTTGCATTCGAAAATAACAAAACCGACACGTTTTCATGACACCATATGAAACCAATATCGGTTTACAAAACCGACAAGCTGTAAAACCGACTTGGATTCTATGACACCCCTGATTAAAGCTGTTGTCAGTACCTTAATGCAGATGCGGCTGAAGTGCCGAAATTTCGTACAATGCAACGTTGAAATAAATTCCTATGATTGCTATAATATAATAAAAAATATATACGAACAATACTTTGCAATAATTATGGCCAGAAAGTGGAATCTAACATTTTCCACAATTTTCCTATGAGTTTTTTTTTTTTTTGTTTGGTTTGCATTAGTTTATGTATGTCATGTTTTTAGTATCTCGTTTATTGTGGTCAGTGTCTGGTTACTATTTTCCCAACTAAAAGAATTTCTTGTTGGTTTCTTTGCCATAAAAATACAAAAAATACTTACGTACAATTACATGCATACATACATATAACATAAAAGCTTATTAAGGTTTATATTTGCGGGTTTATTACTTCTACATTTAATTCTTTATTGTTTTTGTAAAAGCAATACAAAAGGCCTTGGAAAAGAAAATTGACCAGAACGTACAGGAGCAAAAAAAAAAAAAAAAAAAAATGAAAACGAAATTGATGAATTAGAAAACATATTTATAGTTAGATATACTCAAAATGACATGTTAATTATTACTATATTTTAGACAAGCATATTGTACATTCCATAGACATGACATTGCGGACAAATTTATACACAAAGCCAGATATCACCAGTATACTTTTTATTTTATGGTTATTTTAAGTTGACTTTATCAGTCAGTTTGACTGGGCATTTTTGTGGCTAAGAACAAGAACAAGAATAAGAAAAAACAAAACACCATACAACTCAAGAAAGAGAGCTGGAAGTGCTTCTTTCAAAATTATGGTCAAATATATACCACAAATTACAGCACAACAACAACAGGACATAAAGTAACTGAAATAAGGACTGCAAATATTCAAATGACAAGTACGAGTGTGAACAACAACAACAACAAAAACTGCAATATTAACAAAACAATAAACACAATTTAGTATTGCAGAAATAATAAATATAAAGACTGCAAAGCAACACACATTGGCGCAAAACAGTTTGAAAATGGCTCTTAATTCCGGGAAGAAAATAAACCAATGAAACAATGGCAACAAGCTGGACACACAGTAAATAAGCAATTTTTTGATATATATTTATTAAGCCTGAGGTCTTTTTTTATTTTATTTTGTTTTTTTTTATTATACAATATAAAATAAAAAAAGACATCAGGCTTAATAAATATATATAAAAAAATATAATAAAAAAGGTCAATTAATAATATAATTAAAATAAATAAGCAATATTAATTACCTTTATCAGCCTTTAGAACAATAAATAACCACAAAGATTTCGATACAGAGGTCATTAGTTGCGTTGCTTGATTTTTTATCTTTAATTCAATATGAAACCATTTTGAAAGTGTGAAAACATATTCGAGCGGGCAAAATGACAGAGAGACAACCCAGGAACTTATAATTATACAATGTTATGCTATGAAAATTAAAAAGATTTACTACCTATTCCACGATGTCACACAATTTCAGTCGATCGCTTAATAACATTCAAAACTACAACAAAATTTAAAATTTTGTACAAACGATGCATCATACAATCCATAATGAAAAGTTTCTTGTAAACCCCTTCATGCAAAATGAAGAACTATTAATTTCGTTTATAAAAATTTACCAAAGCAGTTTCCCCCCTCCCAGCATACAAGTACAGCGGTAATAAGAACAGAAATATTTAATAAAAATTCTTTCCGTTTACTTTTTTTATTTAATGGTTCCCAAGAGTATGCACTCCTGCTTTTGTGGCGTCTGTAAATTGCCTTGAATAAATTGAATATATTTTTAATATATTTTCACGTGTTCTAGAAACTTAAAAAAAAATATTCTCTACTTCTTTCTCAAAACAAAAAAAAGGTGGATGTTGGCTGGGTGTTGGCTTCGGTATACTTCTTTATCGCCGCTTTCGACAAAGTTTTCTTTGCATGATTTGCTTCAAGTAAAACACGAAAAGAAAAATCGTTTCTGTTTTTTTTTTTCTTCGCACTTTTTGATAATTGAAATATTTTAAATCATTGTAAATATGCTACATTTCCTTAGCAAGATTTGTTCAGAAAGATTGGAAAAGTGTGGAAAAGTTGTATCCTTTTTTTGATAACACTCATTTGAGATGGGCTCTTTAGGGAGTTTGCTTTTTTTTCTTCTTCGTCTTTGAGTATTATTGGCATATTAAGGTAAATATGTTGGAATTGGTGCGGCATAAATTAAATTAAGACGCTTTTGGTTTATAAAAGAAAATAATCATCAATATTCTGGTGTTATCAGTGAGTTTTTTTTCTTGTTTTTTTTTTTTTTCAAATAAATATGAAATAAATATTTGGCTTAGGAAATTTACTTTTTCTCTTATAAAAACCTATTTGTTTTCTGGTTGGGTTTTAAAGTTAGTTTTAGAGCCAAAATGCTCTAAAAAATTCAGTAAGTAAAAGTTTTTGAAACACGTGTATCAGAGGCATGTTATTGTTTCTGCAGGAACTATGGAATTACTTCCTCTTAGCAAAGATGTATTGATTTTTTTCTGAGCTTTAATTTTCACATATTAGGCTGGTGAATGTGCATTGTAGCAAGAGAGATCTGGATAAATATCAGAAGGCGAAACTTGAGGTCAATGGCAGAACAGAATGGTGCAGAACATTGGGATTCTGGAGGCAATGACATTTCATTCTTTAATATTCAACTGCATTGCCAAAGATATAAAGAAAAGTTTAAAAAGACGACCCGTAACTTCGTCAAAAAAAAATTTTTTTTTTCCAAAAATAGTTTATACAGGGTGTCTGTTGGCAAATTTATATTTTCAAATACGATTATTTCAAAAAGTAATAAACGGTGCGGAGGGAGGGTGGCGCCGTTGGAATTATCGATTGTGCGGATTTGTCAGTCACGATGTCGCAGTGGTCGAGTGAGCATCGCGCATTCGCTGTGGAGGCATTTTTTTACAAGAATTTGGTCAAAGCTCGGTATTCGGCGAATAAGTGATGGACCGAGTGTAAATTTAATTCGTTCGTGGGTGCAGAGATTCCGCGAAATTGCTTCGGCTATGAATGCCCCACGGCCAGGGCCCAGTCGATCTTCAAGGGCTCTCGAAAACAATGAACTGGTTGAAAGCAGTTTACGTTTCCAATAGCGATTATTTAAGAAATTTTAAAAAAGGATCTGAAGGATCTGCTCTTTAAAAAATTAAATCCGCATTTCCATTCGTTCTTAAGAGAACTTTGGGTTAATTATTACGTTTTTTATTTAAGTTGGAATATATAAATCTGCTACCAGACACCCTGCATTAGGGCTATACGGCGATATTTTAGAGGTACTGTCTAATATTTTCTAATTTTTAGCATTGTGTCTATTTTACTATTGCAAAGGGACGGTTAGAAGGGTTTTTCAGGGGGTAGGGTCAGGAGAGGTGCGAGTATATCTCCAGATGCGCCGTAGCAAGAGCTCTGTACACGCAGCAACCCCTGAGCTTTTCCCGATTGTCCGTTAGTACACTTAAGGCTGTCTTCAGGAGCCACTGGTCCATCGACAGTCATGCTGAGAGGGTGCGTATTCCGTTAAATGTCTGTAGGGCCTGTGGGGAAGATTCGGAGAGGGAGACTGTTGTGCACTTTCTCTGTGAGTGCCGCGGTCTGGCTAGGTCAAGGCTGAGATTCCTTGGAGCACTTTTGTTGGACAACTTGAGGCTGTGGTCTCGGTTGGATCTGACTGACTGAACGTAGAGGTTGGATATGACCTACTCTGGTTTCTACGGGGCGAGGGTAACAAAACTTCACCTACGGTGCTTCTTGGGTCCGCCCGTCTTAATCGACTGCCTTCAAACCTAGCCTAACTTATTGGTCTAATGGACATACATATTCGCAATTGCCTCTCTATTCGTATGTCTGCAAACTCAAATGATGATTTTTTTCTCTCCAATTTTTTTTTTATATTTTATACAGATTCGGAAGATTTATGACAATTTTATCTGGCAGATTGTAAAAATGCATCAATAAAGGGAACAGGAGAGGGAGCTTGAAAAAATTTAAAAATATCTGCATGTAATATTTTTCCAATAGTTAACACTAATTGATGCATTTATGTCGGAACATATAAATATTTGTCCCATTGTCTTTTCCAGCACAACAAAAAGTTCAGGCATTAAAAACATATAAAATTAAAAGAGCAACTAAAATTGCATCTAAATATGCAGCTTGAGATAAAATTTTTACAGATTGTGTTTCTGTCTACCGCATACTTATATACGTACATATTTACATATACATTAATGTTAAAGAAGTGTATGATATTTGTTAGTTTGTGCATACATACATTTGTATAGAGTGTTCCAAAAATAACGCTAGATATTTTATACATTCCAATATGATATTGACAGCAGTATTCCAGTTATAAAAAAAATCTCTGGATGTGCAGTATACCATATGTAATGTCCCCCAGATTATAACTAATTCACAAAAGAAAATTTTATGAATTGCATTTAATAATTCTTCTAGTTTTTTCACCTCTTTTTATATTAATAACACTAATTATTTAAGCTGTAGGTCTTTTTAATTTAATAACTAGTGTTATTAATTGTATTTAATATTACCTTTTTTAATGTCGAGGAAGAATAAAACCGAAAACAGAAAAATTAAATTCGAAATTTCTTGTTTGGAAAAATAGAAATAAAACAAATTTATACTTTAGTACCATTTGGTTTTACTACTTGGGAATACTTCCCATTTTGAATAATACTCAAGGTGCAAGAATAATAATAAGGTGCAAGAACAGGTTACAACACTGTACTTTTAATAACTTGCACTTGTCTTCTTTAAAGTTTTGCCTTGTTTTGCTCAAACAGTCGCCATTGTAAACTTGTAAGTTAATTTGACGAAAATGTACAGGGGGCGAGAACTTTTTAGTGTCGTACATACATTTATTTTGCATGGTATCAATAGCAGGCAACAATGAAAAACATTGCCGAAATAAAATAATAACTAAAATGGCCTAAAAATACTACGCCCTCTACGACCACATTTTTTAGTTCCAGCACAATGCATTTTATGTATAGGAGTACTGTTCCAAGAAAAACTAATGTCTCTACTCAGCAAAAGAGACGCTTAAATGCTTCGACTGAGTTAAAACGAGAAAACATTTGGAAGGGAAACATTTAGTTTGACCGCAAATTACGGGTGGGGAAGAGAGCATTCATTTTTGTGTTCGGTACTGGGTGCCACGCTTTGTTCCCATTTTCGTTGCTTGCAAATATATCAATAACAATGGAATAATATTAACAATAATAAAAGAATGTCGCCGGCAACATTTTCTTCTGTGTGATCGCTAATGAAAAAATAAAAGAGAATTCCAGATTTTTTCTTCCAAATGTTTTCTCATCTAGACGCAGTCTTCTACTTAACGGAATACTTGTATAGCACTATCACTATCACTTCATCATCACCTGTATCTTTTGCGTATATTCCATCGGTTTCCAAAAATTTCTCAGTGCAACTAAGCAACTGCAAGAATTGTGGTAAATTGAAATTTTAATGGGAATATTGGCACACCCGTTGTATATGTCTCCACATATGTACGTACCTAAATTGTGGCTTATGTTTATGTCCTTTCAGAATAACATAAACAAAGTGTACATACAATAGTAACGTCTGTATGCATGAAATTTACTGAAGAAGTAATTTTTTTTTTTTTTTTTTGTTTATTAGAACGAAGAAATTCATTCATTTATAAAACCGAAAATATTTTGTGAAAATATTTCCATTTTATGGAAAAACTTTATGCATTAGATAATTGTATTTTGCCTTAAAAAATTTGTTCTTTTGACTGCGACGTACAAAAGAATGCGGCAAAAAAGAGTCTTAAAACCGGCAGACCCTTAAAATATTTACAGAATTTGTATAAATATTTACAATCCTTTTGTGGTAAATGTAAAATTTTCTAAATTCTAAGTAGGCACACCACAATTTATATAACATCTTTATAAGAAAATTAACAAAAACTGTATTTAATGCTTAATTTTAATTATGCATAAGAACTATTAAAATATTACTATAGATTAGAAAAGTATCCAAAAAAGAAAAAATATTTGCAACAATTTTTAAGTGAAACAAAAATAATAAATTTATGAGTAAAATTTTTTTAAATTTTGTAATCAAACTTTTTTATGCAACAGCCAAATGGGTCATATATCGGTGTTTGTCATGTTGTTGTTGCTGATGTAAATGTTTTTTGTCTATAGATTATTCTAAATTTCGGCAAGCTCTGCGATTTTTATTTTTATTTTGTTACAAGGCCAATTTCTTTTAATTTATAAAATTTTTATTAGACAAATTTCCACACAAAATTCAATGAATATACCTTTTATAAATCTAAAAAAATTTTCTGAATACGGCGGTAAGTTTCTAGTCAGTATTTGAAATTACAATGAAGGCCGCTCGGATATGCCTGTGGAGTGGTATCAGCTAAAGCCGGTACTGTTTAGCGATCAGTGACTATAACTTCGCCACTAAAATACTTCGACAACAACTAACATAAAGCCACACTAATTCACATCAGAAAAAATACGAGATGTTTTTATTGGGGTCGAACTCAGAACTTTTTGGCTTTGTAGTCAACGTGTAGGTTACTCCAGCCATCGCCGCCCTCATTGGTTTTGTGTAGCACCAGCGAAGTAAAATAATTACTAACCAAAGCTTCAAAACTGAATACGTCTCCTTGATATCAGAAACGCTACAACACTGCTATAAAAACAAAGAACATGCAAAAGCGGGGTTGTATGATAGTGAAGCTTCACCTCTCTCACTACCCCTTTCCAGTAGTTACAGCTGCTCGTTCAAAAAGAAAATTGTTTAGAGAATTTAATAAATAAATTTTAATTATATTATTAATTGACCTTTTTTATTATTATATTTTTTTAAATATATTTATTAAGCTTGAGGCCTTTTTTATTTTATTTTGTTTTATTATTCGATATTTCGTTAACAGCTTGCTAACAGCATCAGGAATAATTAATAATAATGATGTTAACAAGCTGTTAACGAAATATCGAATAATAAAACAAAATAAAATAAAAAAGACCTCATGCTTAATAAATATATTTCAAAAAATAAATAAATTTTAATAATTTTAATAATTTTTAAATTGATTTTTTTTTTAATTTTTAAATAAATTTTTATGAACACTTTTTATTCTCCTGTGTAGTAAGAAAATCATAAGTTAGGTGTTTTCTGTATTAAGGTTTGGCCCTCAGCGATATTATATATTCACAAGAAGTACTTATTTACTGTTACGACTGATGCAGAATAATCGACAAAATCGATGATCATGGCACTTATGGCTTTTTAGCGGTTTTGACTCAACATATATTCCCCCATTTAAATTTAACTAACTAAATTTCTTTTCTCTCGTCATTGCGAATTATTTTTAACGTCCAACAGTTTTAAATAATGTAAAGGAAAATAAAAATTTCTTTTGCATCTGCACCAATACGAAATGTAATTTTTTGTTTTAATAAAAAATAACTGCCGTCTGGTTGAGAATCATAACTTTCTATTGCACGTTACTTTCGGCAAATTTTTTTCCTGGTTTTTTTATTGTACTACTTTATTGTTGTAAGTTAATAAAACTTAATTTTCAATCGAAATTGCCGACCATTAAAAAATCATGAATGAAGGGGTGGAAAAGAATAATTCCGACTTCTTTCCGTTTGCCAGTACCAGGAAACAATAAAAAGAACCACAATATTTACAACGAAAATCAAATATGAATAAACAACATGAAATTAAGCACATCAACAGCACAGCACAGCACATACGAGCAAATAAAAGAAGTTTATAAAATAATTGCAAACACATGTTGCCGGAATATTTCTCGCCCAAAAATGAACTCACGTTTTTATGGACATAATTTCTTTTTATTATTTTATTAATTTCGTTTAGTATAAAATACAAAATACACAAAAGATAAAAAACAACTATAAACTATGTATGTATGTATGTATTTGTGTGTGTGTGTTTGTGTGTGTGTGTGTGTTTTTATGCATTAACTGCTTACTGCAGCAAAGTTAGTGGAAACACATACAGCTGGAATTTATGTTTATTGGTCATACCTTTTTACGTACGTTTGTTTCTTTTATGATTTTACGACCAGGCAATGGAGAACAGACAACAACATTCGGTTCACTTTTAATAAAATATTCTTGGTAAAAGCAAATAAAGAGTACAAGCTGCTTCAATTATTTTGAATCAAACAAAGAATTATTTCCTATACACCAGCAAATGCATAGACTAACTGCGTTTTTCATTATTCATATAAATTTGCTGTCATGTTTTATGTACTTGGAGATTTAAAAATTTGAAAAAGAAAGTATTGCCAGAGAATGCATTCTTTTTAAAATTAAAATCACAATTGAACAGTAGCGATATTCAAAAAAGTCTTGAGAAAATCATTGAATACGTTCATAATTAAGCGCAATTAATTTGATTTTTATCGAAACTCGATTCGTTTGTCTCTGCGATATCGTACCTCAAAGCAGTGATACGGAAAACCAACACAACGCGCCTTTTTGTTTACTCTTCTTTTGCGTAGGTGTGCACATTCCTTCTCATATTTTACATTTATCGAACAAATTATAAACTTCAATGGACCTCCTCCTTACTTATCTTACGCTATACCCTCGATTAATAAAATGATACTATTTGAAAAATATTCTACAAAATAAGTCCCCACCAGGAAGTTTATATGACGTAGGACCTATGATTATACGGTACATTAGCGACCCCGCGTTAACCCAGCTAAGGGTATAGAAGAGTATACCTTATATTCTATAACCATAAAACTCATACTCATACTCATATCTCTGGTATCAGTGGAAAAGGGAGCGAGTATGTTTTACAAGTATAGTATTCTTAAGAATACACTGCTCTAGAAGTTGAAGGATCTCTCTCTCATTCTGATGACTTGAAAAGACATATATAGCGTCGAGTTTGGCTGTCGACATAAAAATTAATCTTAAGATCAACAAAAGATGAAATGGGAGGATGGTACATCGCCCTAAACCTTCCTGGGTTTGAAGATGACAGATGAGGCGACTGTTCCAGATCCCACCAGAGATTTGACTTGGACTGTTTTACAGACTTTGGCTATTTAATATCAGCAGTAGTCTACTTTGGTGCCACGGGCAACCGGTCGTCCACAAGGCTCTAAACTGAGTACGGGTTAAATAAGCGATGCACCAGCACTGGGTTCGAATTGAGCCTAGTGAACCAGAGCTTTGCGGCTACGCTACGGTGTTTAACGCCTAAGCTCCAGCTCGGAAGGTACTTCTTGTCCACGCAGAAAGGTTGAATTTCGTGCTCCGATTACTAAGGTTTCAATTCATGGTGTGTGTTTGCAATTAAAAAGAATTAATCCATACGTAAACAAAATTTTCGTTTTCTTTGCTTTTGCAGTCATCTGTAATTGACAATTTCATTGTGCTTTACACAAAACAAAATGGATCTTGTTTTTCGTATTGTTGTTTTGTTGTAGAGTTGCGACTACTTGCTAAATATACTTTGACTATAAAGCTACCTTAATATATAAAAGCCGTAACTAATGTTTTGCTTACTATAGACAGCAAAAAAAAAATAAAACAAACTTTTAATTAAAAATTTTGTAATACTAATTAAAAAAATAATGAAATTTTCACCTTTAAAAAAATTAATAGTATGAATTAAATTATTATTGTCAACTTAATTTAATTAATTAAGTTACGTTGACCCTCAGCGAAGGACAACGCCCCTGGTTGACCAGTGCTTGGGCTCATTGTGATACCACAAGGCACATCCATAGTCTAGGCGGGAATCGAACACTTACGTCCATACTGATAAGACTAGACTTGGGAGACATCCTTAAAAAATATTTTAAAAATTAGGGAAAAAAAATCAACACCAAAAAAATATTTGCTTATTGGATATTCTATTTGTTTTATTTGTATAATGAGTGTTGCATATATGAATAATAGAATAGAATTAAATAAGCCTTTACATAAAATAAAATGTCATAAAGTATATTTCATAGGAAAAAAATTCATTATTTTTTTATTTAAGTATTGTGCCCAAAAACTAATTTAATTGAATTATTTAAACTTTGTAATGAAAAATACATTATTTCAATTAAAGTTGTTAATTAGAAATAAAGAAGCAGAACTGGGGCCAAATCATTACATACGTGAACGTACAACTCGTCACGTAAAAACACATTTTTGAGTATTATAACATACGTGAACGTATAAATGAACGTACGATATTTACGAAATGTTTTCCGTTAATAAAATTGAAATACAAAGTTTTGTTTAAATTTCGTTAAAAATGTAAGTAAACTAAAATTTCAATGAATAAATTATATTTTTAATATATTATTGTATTTTTGGGACTAATTATAACAAATTGAATCCGCAACAAAAGGAAATAATGGCAGAGTTCATGAATGAACACCAACAGTTAGCAAAAAATTTGCTAATCAATTGTGCACAGGGTAAAGCTACAGCCAACCGGTTATGGGATGAGTTGTCGAAGTGTCTCAATCCAGTAGGACCACCAGTTAGAGATGTGAAGATGTGGAAGAAGGTAAAAATATTGAATATCGTTAAAAAAAAAGAATTAGTTGTAGATGGCTCTATGATTTAGGCTCACGCTGACCAGAAATATCAGGCAAAGAAGAAACTCTCTTTTAATAAATTTTCCAAAAAGCGGTCCTTTTGAGGAAAAATTTTTAACGCTCAACGAAGAACTGTTAATTGGTGCAGCTGGGCTGGAAGCTACTGTTGAAGGCAACAAATTGGTGCCAACATTTGTCAATGTGGACATATTATATTTTAATCTTTCCAGTGATAGCAATTTGGACAGTGATGAACCGAGCTGCTGTTAAAATGCCTTCGATAAAAATGTTTAAAAACCAAAAATAACAAGTAAACACGGTGCCGACCAAAAGTTGAAACAGATTTCCATGCAAATGTAGATGCCAAACTGGGTCGTTTGCTTGAAATTCAAGAATGCCTGCTTCAAATGAAAATAGAAAAACATGAGAAATATATTGCAATAGCGGACCTAGATTTACAAATGAAAAATCTGCGACATAAAAACCTCCAAAATAATGTGTAAATAATTATGTAGATATTATTTAAATCAAATGTAGAAAACCACAAATTGAATTAAATTTTTAATTTAAATATTTATGATTTTACCCTTTTATGCTATAACAACTTACTTATTACATTAAAAATTTGAATCACTATGACTGATGTACTGTAATATGCCATTCACAGTGTTGTGGAAGTTAAAACCTATTGTGAATCTTAAGTAAAATTACGATACGTTTACAAACGTACGTCATAATCCCACTCCGTTCATACGATTGACGTATCACGTAATTATTTTTCGTACGATTGTCGTTACGTTCACGGATGTAACGATTTGGGCCCTGTTTTGTGTAATACAAAATTCAAAATTTGTGCAAAACTGGTTGGAATAAAAAATTTAATTGCAATAATTAAATATTTAATAGAAAACATAGATTATTCTAATTAAAGGTGTTAATTAAAAATTAAATATTGACCAACTTCGGAATGATTAAGAGCCTACGTACTCTTAGAAGGGCTTCACTACAATAAATTTGGAAAGCAAAAAAATTTTCAACCCCTACCAGACTTATGTTATTTAATATTTAAAGATGTTTATAATAGCCTACAATTTTCAGTTACCAGCATGTATAGGAATATGTGAAAATCAATGTTATTGACATGTTGATTGACCTGCAAAAGATTTCATTCCTTCACTTGCATGTCAAATTTTATTCCTAAATTTACTATCTTTCTAATGCTTTTGTTGTAGAATGTAAGACTGGTATTAATAGTTGTAATGTACAATGTACACATTGTATATACACATGTAATTCAAATGTGTGTATTTCATTCTGTTTTTACAACATTCTGTAGTGGTAATAAATAGTTTGGGGCCAGTACTACTACTATTGATGGTTGTAACTTTGTGATTTTTGTTGCTGTTATTGTTGTTTGTTTTAATGTTTCAACAATTGGAGCTGTAATTTACTAATAAAGTGTGTCACCTTTTACTATTCCAAAAAAAAAAAAAGAAGCATATTTTCTGAGGAACAAAAATAAGTAGATGAAAGCAAAATATTTATGACTTTAATAGCAGCACCTTAAAGCACTTGCCTGAAGATAGAAAATATTTGATTTTATTTATTTTATGAAACTTAAGAAGTTATACGCATGTTATTGAGCAAAATAGTTGCCAGCTTTGTTGATTGCCTTAAATAGTTGATTATTTGTAAATAACTGGTTGTTTTTTAAAGCTGCAATACGAAGACAGAAATAATGTAGTAATGAAATTTTTCTATTATAATCTGGTAGTTGAGTTCATGGCATTTATATTTTAAATATGATTTCCGTCATATGTCCGCCGCGGCTAGCAGTTATATAGTCTATTCCATCAGTCCAATCTTTGGCTAATTTTGCCAATAATTTTGGGCATATTCGGTGAATGGTGACTTCAATATTGGCTTACAGTGATCCAAGACTTCGTGGTATGTCGGCATAAACCAATGACTTAACAGAGCCCCATAAAAAATAATCCAGAGTCGAACTAGGGAGCCAGTGAGCAGTGTTTATACTTGATACAATTCATTGCAATAACTTTTTTTTTTAATTCATTTTTTTTTTTGCAATCTGTTTACACAAAAATAATAAGCAAATTCTCTTAATACTACAAATGGACAGTAAGTTCCTTGGAATTAAACAAATAAATATACGGGGTGTCCGCCGGGAAGGTATCTACTTTGTTTGTTTATAATTTTTGATTAAATGAAAGAGAATGGATCTTATATTGATAAATGTTTTATTTAATGTCGGCAATTATGTATGGAATACAATATCAGCTAAATGTTGAGCACATTTTTAATTACATTCTCACACATTTCACAAGGTATTTCATTAATTTCATCACGAATATTCTGTTTGATTTGCTGAAGCGTTTCTGGTTTGTTTGTATAAACCTTGCTTTTCAGATATCCCCACAAAAAGAAGTCCGGAACAGTTAAATCAGGTGACCGTGGAGGCCAATCAACATCACCATTTCTTGAAATAACTTGTTGTGGAAAGAGGTCTCGCAGTAATTCCATTGTAATCCTGGCTTCTTCGAAATCATTCACTACACGATAAATAGTGCGTTTTATTGGCACGTTGTTTCTCCCAAAAATTTCACGTAACTTTCTCATCGTCACAGTAATCGATGATTGATTTTGCTAAAATGTTTAAACGATTAAAATACGTTGGTTTATCGAATATTTTTCCATAATAAATTTGCCACGTGTCTACTTCACGACTGCCAAATATGAACTGTCAAGACTAATGTTTACCAAAATGGCGGCAAAACAAAGTAGTATACCTTCCCGGCGGACACCATGTATTTTCATGTTTATAAATTTTAACTATTTGCAGAGAAATTAATATAGATAGCAGTACATATAGATAAGTATTTAAATATTACAGTCTAATGAATAATAGTTATTAATTGAACAAATTTCTACTCATTTTAAAATTGAAAAGGAAGATCTGTTATGTGCAGTCTTTGTAAACGTCTCACTTCATCACTGTCATCTAGAAGAGTTATTGTAAGAATATTGCGATGTTCTGTTCAGATTATCGTAATTTGTACTATTTCTTATTTCCATTTTAACTTGTAGAATATTGAGGTCTTCATGTATATTTTTATTTCGTAAATACCATTCGCATTCGTTATAAGTCTCAAACTATTAGACTGATACTTTTGAACGATATCAATATTTGAATATGATGCTGTTCCCCAAAGTTGAATACCATAGGTCCAGATAGGCTTTAAAGTCGTTTTATAAATCATTAATTTATTGCTTAGGCTCAATTCAGACTAAGGTCCTAACAGCCAGTACATTTGTATTGTTTTCATATTCAGTTGCTTTCTTTTTAATGAAATGTAAGTTTTCCATATTAAGCGTCTGTCAATGTTTAGACCTAGATATTTGACATTATCAGATTTAGGAATCATAATTCCAGCAAAAAAAAAAACATGACTCTGATGCTGCTATGAGTTGCGGTGCGACAAGAAAACCGTGCGTATAACATATGCCTCGCGTAATAGTTTTATTGCGTTCTTTGATCATTTAATGTTTCGTGTAAAAGGTGAAAATTAAAATCGTTACCTATACAACTCTGGGGAAATTTAACGGCACACACATTTTGGTTGGTTATTTCTCGAGGTAGGGAACCACTAGAAAGAAAAAAATCTAAAATACCCATCTTGTGGAAATTACAACTGCTAATCACTCGTACACAACAGAGCTGTTGACTGAATTTATAGAATTTGTCTGTGAGGGAAGAAGTGGAAGAAATGGTATATAGCGGCCCTCATAGAATGACCCTCTCCTATTGTTTTACACAACACACACAGGCTTACAGTGTCGCACAAATGTCTTGTGAAAACTTTTTTTTTGAAATACCGACAATCTCTAAACAATTGAACAAAAATTTCTTATTCCATAACAAATTTTTTTTTTTAAGTTACTTTTTGTATGCCAGTGAAAAATTTATAGCTGCCATTTTTTACTTTAGTTTCTTGTAAATTAACTTTTTATTTACTTTTAGATACGTAATTAACAATTATTATTTTCTTTTTCGGTTCCTTTGCCAGCGTTTTTCAATTAAATAGCAATTTCTTTTGTTTGAAAACATTTTTCTAACGTTCATTTTTAGCGATTTAGTGGGTTGGAAGAAATAATTGAGCCATTATCAATAAACCGCATACACAAATTGAAGGCACAAAGGAGTGGACAAAATTCTTGCCATACAAAAACCCAGTAATTTGTTTTTGTCTGGCTGCTGGTATTTTTGTAAATATTTTCCCTTACAATGGAACGTCTATTTCAGGAATATTTTGGCTGTTGGTCTTGTGTTTTATTTTTATAGCAAGAAAAAAACAAAAAAAAAAACAAAAAACCAAGAATTCTTTAAATACGTGTATCTGCAATGTGTACAATAAGGCAGTGAGTCGGCTTGCTAAAGTTCATCACCACCACCACCACCACCACCCACACCACTACATGTACTTATTTGCTGTCATAAGTTGTATTTGTATTGTAGTCGTCACAATGGTTTTAAATAACAACGTTGTTAGTGTCTGTCTGTTAGCCTGTCACTCAAAATAAAATATTTTGAAGAGGTAAGGCCACTTATTAGACCAAGTATAGACTAACATATACATACGTTACATGTAAACTTACATATATACGAGCAACATACAATACATATCTGTATTAGAAAAATAAAACATGGAAGTTTGTGTAGAAAGTTTTTTTTTATTACTTTGTTTTATCTTATCGTATCTTGAATTTTTATTAAAAATAAATTTAATCCCCCCTCCGACAAAGAAACAAATAAAATATCGGTTCATAAACTTCTTAGAAAATGATTTGATTTTCAACAGAATGCTGCAGTGTTTTATCTTTAAGCCACAGCAATAGAGCCCATGATTATTAAAAATAACTTTGTGGATAATAGTTTTTTGGTATTTTCTTTTTGAAAGTCATGTCAATGTCATTGCAGGCATTAAACTCGCATAATTAAGATTCTGCAAGATAACGTTCAGATTCTTTTAGCTCGCTGAAATACTTTAATTTCATTGTTATCGCAAAATCAAACAGAAGTACGTAGGTATTTATGGGCACATACTGTCATGCCGCAGTATGTGGCTGCTTTTAAAGAGTCAACCGTCTTTAGAATAAATTTAAAAAAAAAAATTAAATAACTAATGGCCAAAAAATGCTCAAAGTCAGTACATTATGTCAAAATGTAAATAAAAAAAACTTTGTTTTTATTTTTAATTATTAATTAAGTCGCCTATACAGATATGGGCAATTCCACGATCTAGAACGGGACACTCGCTTGCCTTGTGAAGTAAAAAAAAAGAAATCTTAAATGTTTTTTTTATAGAACATTAAAGCCACTCTAAATAGTGCAAAATGATTTTTTTTCTGTTGTATAACCAATAAACATGGTATCACGAACGGGACAAAATTTAGAAGTCGCTTTTAATTGCATTTGGAAAAATTAAAGAAATTTGCGAATTAGAACACCATTTTTGAAAGTAATTTTTTTTTTAAATTAAAATAGAATAATATAGCTTCCCACTGATAGCTGTCATATGTAAATATTTCTATTCCTCTTTTTTTTAGCAACCTTTACTATGATTTAGCACGGGACATTTAGAACAGGACAATGTGTGTAATAAACATTTTCTTAAGTTTAAATTGTATTAACTGTGAAAATTTTTATACTTATTAATTTATAGATATTTCTACATATAAATTTTAGGTTTTGTTATGTAGTAAATAAACCGTTGGTTTTAAAAGTGAGACATCTCCATTCTTAGAATAATATTTCTCAATCATTTAAATTCTTAAATATTTAACATGACTTTTATTTTTTAAGTAAATTATAAATAAATATATGCGCAAAGTGTGCAAGTTTACGCTCTCGTAAATGAACTGTCAACATTTGTTTGAAAATTCATTTACACAAACCTCGTAAATTTGCCCAACAATTTAGTCTCGTAAACTTGCAGAGGTTAATTGTGCATTGAATAAGTCAGCTGCTTTTGTTTACTTTGAGATTAACTATTTAAAATTGCACAACAATTGAAACAGGGGCTTCATGAAATAGGTCTCGTAAACTTGCCCAATTGCACAAATGGCAATTTTAAGCGTTTTCATGAGTACCCCTATTATGTTATAAAATCGTCTCGTATATTTTAATATATTCTACATATTTTAAATAAATTGCCAGTTTCAAGACCATCTTTCTGAAAATAAACACCACAAACTGAAAATAAATAATTTTCTTAAAACTTTAACATTTCCTATATAATGTTAGAAAACCAATCATTTGTTTATTGACATATTAATTTTCGATCCTGGTTGACCTATCTGTGGAAATCCCCTTATAGCAAAATATTTTTTTAGATATTTTATTCAAATATTTTATTTTTCTTAGTATTTGTTTTTTAACCTTTTTTATTATTCGAACAATCTATTTAATTAAGCTTTAAGGTTTTTTATTTCTTATTTTAATATAATCTCGATATTTCTTCAGAAAATTTTTATTTTATTAATTTCAAAAAGAAAAAATTTTAATTAAATAGATTGTTCGTAAAATATTTTATTTTAAAAAGTGAAAACAGTTTTAAAATATACTGAAAATAATAACTAAAAACAATTTTTGATATATAATAAAAATATATAAAAAAAATATTCACATAATAATTAAAAAAATTTTACACTACAAAAATAAATGTAATTAATTAAAAAAATATTTTTTTTTATTTTCACTGCAATTTCTCTGGTAGATATAAGTATAGAATTTAATTTTTTTTTGGGAACTATAATGTTCGTAGGAATTTTTTTATTGGTTGTACCTTTAAAGATACAACAGGCATTTAAGGGTTAAGGAAATTAAAACGTACAAAAAAAAGTTGAATTATTATGCTCTCCATGCTACCATGGCATGATAGGAAGCAAGATAATTGTTTGAGAGGCGCCCATGATAATTGATGTAAAACATGAATGGACTTGTCGTACTAATGCTGAGAGTGGCGATGGCTGACGTATTTAGCACGTTGACTACAAAACCAAAGGTATTGGGTTCGAGCCCAGTTCCCATAAAAACAATTGTTTTTCTTTACTTTGTTTATTTTAACAAAAGAAACAAGCAACGACTTAAGTAAAGATATTTAATTTTTACTTTGTTTCTGCTATTTTTACTATGAAATAAACAACCACAAGTTCCGAAACAACAAGTGATTTTTGTATTGTTTTTTTTTTCAAGTTCAACTGGAGAAGAAATAATTAACTCAAATAGAAGCATAAGAATAATTTTGTTAAATTATTAATTTATGTCTGTTGTTTGGGTTTTACGCGAGTATATCGTTCGTAGACATGCAACAAAATAATTTCAGAAATTAAAGAAATTTTGCATGTTTATATAAATATTCTCATACACTATTTGAGAATAACCAAATAATTTAGATTACCAAAAACAAACCGCAACTTTCGTAGAAATAACTCAGTAACTTATTTGCACCCTTAAAAATTTTTTCTTTTTTATTTTATTTATTTTACTGCATCAAAAACTTATAACATGAACAAAGTAAACGAAAATTCATTTTATAGTGTGCTTAGTTCTTTTTAAATTAATGTCAGAATCAGCTAAAAAGAAAACTATTTAGAAGTCTAAATGTTTATTCATTTAAAAATTACTGAACGGAATACCGCCTTAACAAACTACAATCCGCTACTGTAATAATTTTTGTGAGTGTATGTCTTCTGTTTTAAGTTCCTGATTAGTGGAGTCTATGGCTGGTTTATTTGTGCTCATAGTTTAAAAAATGTTTGGTCCCTTTCCATTCAATCTTAGTTGATAATTTTGTTAAAAATTCAAATTACAAATTCCTGTTTTCTTCGTTTCTTTATCAATTTCCAAGAACAATTTTGCATGTACATATACATTGATTGCTTTCAAAATCTGCTTATCTAATCCCTCTTTAATGTTTTTCACTACAAAAAAAAGGCAATTATGCTACTTTACATGCTTCCAAAAGTCAGAAATTAAATGCTACAAACTTTTAAAGCCAAAATGTCAAGAAGGATTTTTTTTTACGTTTTTCTGTCGACTTTATTATTCTACGGGTAGTCAACATAATTACATCAATGTACTTCAGCAACATTAAAATTTATGAACATTGTTAAGTTTGTTGTTGTTGCCTTTCAATGATCAACAAATTTAATGGCTGTCTATTTGAAATTCCAAACCATTTCCTATGCGTGTGCTTTGTTCTACATTTCAATTTTTTTCTTCTACTTCTTCTTCTAATTTCCTTTCATGTAATGCCTGACAACACACACCTAAAAAAGGTAAATGAAACGCAAAAAAAATATTTAAAAGCGTGCATACCAACGCATAGCAAACAACATTTAACTGTACTTGCGTAATAACAATACACAAACACACACAAATGTATTGGCAACAACGCCGAGTGACTAACGATTTCTATGCTGCCGCTAACTTAGACTGCATACTAATGAATACGGCGGACTGTGAAAGTATGTTCACTCTTTTTTATTTCAGTTACCTTTCTGCTCTTTTATTTACATGTAGCATACTGTTAGGAGGACACAATAAATTGCCAACATCGTCAGACGTGAGTGTTAAAGCCTTACACTAGGAAATGCACACACATACATACATACATATATGTATATATATATTTCTTCTAAACATTTTACTATTGATTGAAAATGCCTCATTATACACTCTTTTGGATTACAAATATTTTTAATAATATTAATGACATTTTTGTTTGATTCAATAAAATTTTGCTTGCAATACTTTTTAATCATGAGTTTAGAATATTAATTATTCTACTTTATTTACAGTGGAGCCTTATTTATGGTTTATTTTGTTATATTTATCCTCTTTCCTTTAACAATTAGGATCATACTCTAACTTACGGTGAAGATAATCATGCGTGAAAACGACAATGTGCTGTGTTCTGATAATATGAAGGGACTCGTCCACGAAATTACAAAATTTTTTAAGTACTACAAGCTTGTCTATAACAGCTTAACCATTTGTGATCATCTATTAAGGAGCGAATCGCACCACGTATTATGGAGGAAATTCTAAATTAAATATTCTAAATTAAAAAGATTTCATATTTTCAGAGAACAAATGTCAAAAAAAAACCAACGATGTCTATTGTAACAGCTTTAGTTAAGTTATTGTTCGCTATTTTCTAGTTATAAAAGCAAAACTTTCTAGAGTCCACTGCCATAGCCACCAAAAAATACATGCAAAAGAAAAAGTTATTGAATGGATTCTACGAGGGGTACTATTTATATTTCGGGCATAGCAAATAATAACAAACATTTTTAAAAGAAAATGGCTTTATTGTTTTTCAAAATTTTCTCCTTGATGATCAGAACACTATTGCATTCGCTTAAACCATTTGTCATATCAGTTATTCCATTCCTCTTGAGACACCTCCAAAAAATGGTTTTTGAACGATTCAACTGCTTCTTCGGCGCCCATAAATCGTTGACCACGCAGTTTACTTTTAATATTCGGGAACAAGATGAAGTCATTGGGTGCCAAATTAGGACTGTACGGAGGATGAGTCATTAATTCGATGGTTTTGACTGCTCAAAAATTCACCTGTTTGACAAGATGTGTGAGAGCTCGCATTGTCATGATGGAGAATGATTCGTCTTCGGCGGTTAGTTTTACGAATTTCTCCGAAGACTTCTGGCAAACAAGTGATCGTGTACCAGTTAGAATTTGCCATTTTACTCTGCTCAAGCGGAATAGTGGCTACAAGACCCATTCGGCCGAAGAAACAGGCGACCATTTGCTTCGCTGTGTTTCCCCCACAAACAAATTTTGTTGGATTTAGCTCGTCTTGGAATACACAAACGGCCGATTGCTGTTTCGTTTCCTGCTCATTCGCATATGTCCATGATTCATTACCTGTCACGATTTTGTACAAGTTTTTTGAAGCACCACGGTCGAACTTTTTATTTTATTCCCGACACCACTTGGCGCGATCCTTTTTTTGAGTGATTGATAAATTATGGGGAGAGAACAATTTTTTTTACAACTAAGTGTTCATGCAAAATCGAATGTCTTGAGGTGGAACTAATGTGCAAGGATGCATCTAGCTCACAATATGTCACAGGACCGATTTTTGAAGACCTTTACGGAACTCGTTGGCGAACGAACTATGACCACGATTGAATTCACTATACCAACGAAATACTACGGTTTTTTATGGTGATTTATCGCCATATCATCGACACATTCTTGTTGAGATATTCCACGTCGAAAGTTGTGAAAAATAATCCAACGAAAACCTTCTCTTGAAATTTCAGGTTATCAGATTTTAGCCATTGACATTAGTATTGACAGCTACCGAAATATAAATAGTACCCCTCATATTGCAAATTAACTGGTTCTACTTCAGTAAAGAAATAATCTTTTTAACACAGGAGTGTCATTGGTGTGCATGTGTTCACATTTAACAAAACAACAGTTCGTCATTTATAAGAATGCCTAGAATTCATGAATTTTCAATCATTTTGTGCAGCATGGGTTCGCAGAATTTTTTTATTTATATTGTCTTAAATGTGACGCGAAAGAGTGCCTGTAACACATTTAAAAATATATTGAAATTAGAATTACAACTGCGCAGTTGTTCATATGAATTATACGGTAGTGTTGAATGCATTTATCATGAGTTCGAAAGTGGCATTATTGTCAACATTTAAGATGTCCTTAAAACTGAATTCAAATCGAGGAATTCTTAAAAGCATAAACAAATAACAATTCATAGTGAACGTATCCATTTTTTTCCTTTTGCTGGGTACCAACATAATAATAATTTTGCATATAGAGATGAATTCCGTATTCCCTATACTGGTAATGAATTTAGACTTATCGAGTTGTTTTGTGTTGGAATTCTTTTTAAAAAATGTATGCTTTTAACATACAGCTAAGAGGGCACTGCATAAAAAAATAGTTTTCTGGAATAAAATACCCAAATATGTATGTAAATATGTATGTAAAATATATAAGACAAAATTTGCAAATGAAAGCGACAACAACCAAAAACTAGTTAATGTATCTGTGTATGTATACAAAATAGAATAAATAAATAAATGAAATGCTCATTCTCCCTTACAGATTAGCGCATTATAAAGAACAACTAAAAGCGGATGAGATTTTATGAACAAACGGACACAGTTATTGTTGTTGTTTCTGTAAATTTTCTTTCTGTAAAGAAAACTTACAATTGTTAAGCCAGCTTTCATACATGATATCGATTTGCCATTGTTGATTACGAAAAAAACTAGTTCTTTATAAATATTTTTTGTTGTCGTTTTCTACAGAGTATGGTGTATTCAATTGGGCGTATGCGTTATATACAATAGAAAACAAGAATGAATGAATATAACGTATACGTATCAAGTAACATATTTTTTAAGCAACAGTCAAGTCATAACATGTTGGCACTAAACGAAGTCGATACTAAATTTAAAAAAATGTGTCTGAAATTATAAATTTATAAAATTATTTTGTATTTTGGTGATTAAATATTATAAAAAAAATTTAATGTACTTTAAGGCAGAACGCAACACAGCCACGTTCGGTATTGTGTAGCATCATCGGCGAAGTAAAATAATTAATAAAATATCTATCTAATACAGCTTCAAAAATTTAAAGCGTTTCCTTGATTTCCTAGGCGCTGCATCACTGCTACAAAACAAGAAACGAGCAAAAGTAGTATTGTAAAAATATTGAAGCCTTCTTTTATCTATCCTTTCATCACGTGTAATCTCTATCACAATTTCTTTCCTAGAAGTTAATGCCTAATAGTACGCAATCATTGACTGAGTGTTACTTCTCTTTAGCCTTTTTTCCGCACTCACCACCTGTCCCTTTCAAATATTAAATAAAATATTTATTTTATTTTTTCTTCACTTCGACGACGACACAAAGAACCAAACGCTAGAATACTGCTGATAATATCGCAGTTTCCCTTCTGCTGATGTTTGTCAGTGTAGTTTACAACTTTCTTTTATTTATATTGTTCACACAGAATTTGATTTTCTGGAATTTTCATACTTTAGTCTAATTAAAAATTAATAAAACAATATAATTTTCTTTGAACTGGGGCTATTCGATTTGTGTTTAACTTTGAAATTAAATTAATTCTCATCATCTGAATTAGGAGAGTGAAATAAAATTATTTCGACATAAATTAAGCATAAATTTGTTTCAAATGTTTAACATTATTTTATTCCTATGGTTTTTAATCAATCAAAATCAAAATACAACAAAAAGAATAGAGAATTAAAAAATATTTATTTTCTTTCTCCATTAATTTTATCAAAGCAATTCCTCCAAAAGGAAACCACACATACATACGTACATATGTATGTACAATAGATCGTACCTCAAAAAAATCCTGGTCACCCTCTATAAAGTATTTTTGTCAAGCAATTTCGAAAAAGAATTTTTTTTTTGCCCAAGATAGAGGTCGTCTTTTCAAACGTCAGTAGCATATTCGACAATTGTAATCTTAAATGCAAGAAAATTTAGCTTTTTTTATAAAGGTTGGGCCAAAAGTCACGCCTGCATGTTAAAATTTTAATAACTTTTTTGTTTATTATTATTTTTTATTATTTCTTTTAGATTTTATTCTTCGAATATCATGTTTTTACACGCAGGCGTGACTTTTGGTCAACCCTGTAGTTGTTGTCTTATGCGATACCTCAATCCAACGGGGTGGATTCAGTACGTATCTTCGATGTACTCGTATCTCTTACGTGGTTTAGGTCAGGAATGACGTGAGTCATATCTTCGAAACGGAATCTCGCGGCAGGCATATGAACCACGCAACCAGTCAGGAATTTTTGGTATTTAATTTACATTTAGAAATTTAAATCAAACTGGCCAGATCACGTGTATCATAAAATTTTTTTATTGTATTTTTTCTATTTTTAAGTATTTCAGTCTATCTCGTGTCGTTATTTTTTTGTTTTATTTTTCTTCAAAGATAAGTTCTTAAGAAGGCCACCGAAATTTTCTAGTTTTTAGTTCTGCACTGGCTACAGGGTTTCTGTTAAAAATTGTTTCAATAACAATGCTCGCTCCAACATATTTATTTGGTAGTGCTTCATAATAGAAATAAAACAAAAAAATTTTATTGAATTAAAATTTCCTTCCAAGACTTGCGGCTTAATGCGATTGAAATGAAATAAATACTAAACAAATTTTTAATTAACAAAAATTCAAATTGTATGGTCAAACCAATTATGTGAAGTAATTGGTGAAATTTTCTTGAAATATATTTTCCTTATTATTATGTTTAATTTTTGTCATTTAACATTTTCAATGGCTTTATAAAGAAAATTTTCATTTTATTTTTAAATACTAAAAATAATATAAATATTATTTATTAAGCCTGCAAGTTCCGACATACAATATAATTTTACAACAACTTCAACTTCAACATGTATAAATTCACCACAATTCATGCAAATTCTACTTAAGTGTGGTGTTACAACAAATTGTGGTTAATTTAATGAAATAAAATAAATGCAAAATAAATGCAAGTTTTTGTATGTATGTAATAATGTATATACACACACAACGTCATAACTCAAAAAATAAAATTTCTGAGTTAATAATGCAGATAATTTTTCCTATCGGCTTTTATCTTGTGTAAATATTCATACAAATAGCTTCAAAACTCAGCTCAAGACATCAGCAGCATCTTCTTTAATTTCCCCATGAAGGTACATATATGTAAAACTTTTAAGTATGTTTTTTAAAAAACTTGCTTTTTTTAAGTTATGACGTTGTTTGACTAAATGAGCGTAATGAATATGTAATTGGTGTATTCTTTAATTGAATATCTTACAGCGTATGCTGACGTAATATAATACAATTAACACAATTAGGTCAATCATTTCTATCATTTAGAACAAATTTAAGTTTTATTATAGTAATTTATTTATTGTGGAAAAGACCATAAATTCAACTAACAATTCGAAAATTTAATAAAACCTAAATCTCCTTGTCAGACTTTAATTAGCCTTAGTATTTGATGGTAGTTTTCTATTTTAATATTTAATAATTAATGATAATTATATTTTAAACAATATTTAACACGAGGGAACAGAGCTGAATGTTTTTTGTATTGCCTGGAACTTTATAGGAATTTTTAACTAATTTAAAGTCGCAGATTATAAATCTAATCTCTATTTTACTCTATCAGCTGGCATTTTTAACTTCCCGATACTAACCATATTTATGACTTTTTTTCTCAAATTAAAAGTTCAAAAAATCATAATTTTACATTTCATTGAGCGATTTTTAAAATGGTTCTTTTTCACTCACTTTTCCTCATTCAACAAAGTTTTTAAAATTAATAACTCTCAACAAGGAATAACTCAACAAGATATATCATTAGAAAGTTCCAAAATTTGAGATGCGAGCAACTGAAAGCTGGCATTTTTGATGGTTCTCTAATCAAAAAATTAATCAATGATCAAAACTTTAGTAGTTCCACGACAGTTCTTGAAAGAAATGAATTTGTTTCAATAGTGCATAATTTCCTGGGAAACAAAAAGAATGAACACTATTCTTTTAAAACTTTAGCGATATATCTGAAACTACTGGGCAAATTTAAAACCAATGTAAACACGGCTTTAAGAGTATATTGCTGACGACTTTTGGATTTTTTGTTTAACTGAATATGGGGAACGTTTTTCAAGTAATTCTAATGCATGTAGTGGAAGTATTTTGGACATAACGGTATATCGCGACAAGTCAGCGTACCAAATAACCTCAAAAACAGCATTCAGTTCTTAATCAACAAACATCTTGTGTTCCCTTGTGTAATAATTCAAAGCAATATTGCCTACTTGCTATACTTAACTTCACTTTTGTTCTACACTTCTACACTTTTTTTAATAACTCAGTATGTGTTTACAATTTATTACTGTTTGGTTAAATAAATATGATGAAGTTGTGTAGATTTTACCATCAATATTGCCAAGACGTACTAGAAAAACTCATAAATACCACAATTTTTATAAATATTCAGCTGAGGCTCTTTTTTTTGCCTTCAAGCAATCAACACATGCTCTTGTTCATAAATCCAGAACATCTCTGATATATCGGTTTGATTTCAAGTGAAGTGCATTTAAGTATTAAAGAAAATATAGCAGCTAGAAAAGGAAAAATGAAAAATAATTTCAGTTAGATGATGTTGTTATCAGAGATGACAGTTATCGACAGGATTTAATATAGCAAAGGCATGAAAAGATTGATGAATAACATAAGCGCCATGAGTATAGGCTGGTACGGAGATGAATAAAATGAAATAATAAATTAGTTTTATAAGCAAAAATGCAAAATATGTGAAATGTGGCCAATGAACTAATCATAGTATTTACTATTTCACACGTAACTTTACACATATTTTTTTTTTAATATTAAAATGTTTTGCAAAGAATTTTACTTTATTCATGTGTGGTCTCTATAATCTATGAAATGATTTGAGAGATTTCTATATAAATTTTCAGTAAAGACTTTATGACACTTCATTTTTCTTGCATTGTTCAAATTTTGATGAACAGTTCAAGTTAAGATAAATGTGAAAATGGACAAAACCCAGCAAAGAAGACTTGCAAAAAGAAGTAAAGTAGTTAATGTAGGGGTTCTATTAGAAATGAACTGGTTGTCACTGGCGAGCACTTCTTCACATTTAACACCACAAATCGTCATTTAAACGAGTTTTTCGAACCAATGAATGTTCCATAATTTGGTTACGTTTTGACATTTAGCCAAACTACTCGTAATGAGTACAACGCAAAGTAAAAAATTTAAATTACAACTGCAAGTGATAATCTTGTTAACATTTAATAGTGTTTTCACAGCCAATGTTAAAACCACAAAGAGCTGATTTTTCATTTTTCGTTTGTGTAATAAAATTTCATTTATTTTCTCCTCCCACAACTCGATGAAAGCATTATTATTATGCTCTACCCAATAGCTTCTTTTTCTTTTGCACTTTTTATTATTGTTGGTGCTGCGTCCATTAATTAAAATTATTGTTGCGACTTTATTTACCAAAATTTCCTTTACTTTTTTTTTATTTCATTGAGCACCATTTAAATAACCAGCTGTTTTAAATTTTTTAACTTAGTAGCACTACTTTAATGCATGTACAAATCAAGGTTGTATTTCATTAAATCAACTTAGAACCAATTCAAGAAAGGCTTAGTTTTAGATTTTATTTAGATTATTAGATTAGTATTTTTATATGATAAAACCAAGTTTTAATAGTTGGTTTTAACGGAAAACCAACTTTAGCTTTAAAGCCAGTCAGTGTGAAAACCCTATAGGATTTCATTAAAAGTTAATTCAGGAAAATACTAAATATAGTGAACATATTCACTTTTCTATTTTTTGCTGGATACTGTGAGTGACTTTAAAAAAATATTTAAATTTTCCACCGTTTCCAGCTTAAAATCGCGGATTAAGTAAGAATTCTGCAATGTTCTGTTCAGTATCCGGCGTTTTTTTCTTTGCGTTTTGTTTTAAAAAGAATGAACGCAACTTTTATACAAAATATACAAATTTTGTTAAAATATTTTTTATATTTGTTTCCTTCTAGCATGGGCTGTTTGTTGCTTTCTTTCAATTATATATCAATGAAACGAAAATTAAATGAAGTGTCAGAAGGTTTGAAGCACCGTTCAGATTAGGCAAAGCCCTTTGTATAGTCAATATTTTGCTAATCTGTCACTATATTGGTTTTGAATTTGTTTTACACAACGATCTCAAATATTCTTCAAACTTTCCATTAAGTATTGCATCAGGTTTTTCTCCTCCAATGCTTTTTTGGCATAAAATACTAAATAAAGAGACTTAGCATAAGAAGAGTAAATAGATGAGTAAATTGATTGATTTATGAATGAATGTTTAAGTAAATGAAACATATTTTATGTGTTTGATTCAGTGGTGTTATTACATTTTTTTGATATTGTGTGTCTTGTGTAGTAAATACAATCATAGTATTAAGCTGAATTCATTGCTGTTAATAGCAGTGAATGGCCTCTTGCAGCTGCCCATTATGTACATATAAAATCCTTAACACTCTATATATATATATAAACAATTTAACCATACCCTGTCCTGTGATATAAAAAAAAAAAAACTTTTTACTTTCCACTGCTTTAAATTTATATGATCGAATTGTTTCATTGTTTATGAAACAGTCGAATAGTTTTGCCATTTATTTTTAAATATCTTTGCATTTATATGCATTATTTGCAAATTTCCAATTAAATATTTTATTAGTTTTCTATTGGTTTGTGAATGTTCATATAAAACTTGAAAAATAATATTAAAAATGCAAAAGGTTGTTTTTACTTATTTAACTTTTGACAATATTTTCTTATGCACTGAGCCGTAATTATTTCTTGTTCATACAGTTTGACTGCAATTGTTATTTATTGTGTGACATGGATATGCATAAAATATAAATAAATAAGTTTAAAGGTTTATTTTATTCAAATAATAAATTTTATATTGCAACATTTTTTTGTTTAACTTTATGTTCTTTTTTTTTATCTACACAAAAAATATGTATTTTATTTTTAATTTATAGATATTCATATTTAGTAAATAAAAATGTTTGCATATACTCGTAGTCGTATTTTATAAATGCATTTGTTTGGTATTTTGTATATGAGGATGCCCCCATTTCATATTCGTAAATTGGAATAAAGGTGCATATAAGTTTTAAGATAATTTTGTCTGCTCTTGTGCTTTGGGCAATTATTTTTCAAAGAATCCCTAGTGGCCATTTTCGTAGTTTTTATAATTTAAGGTGAGGAAATCTGCAATTTTTCTGTCCGTTTATTTGTTATCAATTTTTTACAGTAAATCTATCTGATATGCTACATTTTAAAAGTGGTTTTATTATTAGAAGTCTGTAGCAAAAATTTGCGATATTATTTAGATTTGAAATGCTCTTCCAACATTAGTGCAGGCTGGGGCTAAAATAAAACTTGTTTTTATACCCAACAAAATAATTTTATTCAAAAATCTATTCTTTCTGACATTAAAATACTCGATTCAAATACAAGGTGCACTTCGAACTGGTCATTCAGTCGGTCGTTAAAATTTAGTGGAGGTTGTAGTAGGCTGTCAGGAGATAATGCGGCCACTAAACATCAACCACATAATAATACAAATTGTGTTGTTGCAATCATAGTGATAGTTAGAAGGGGTTGTAACAGCGAAGATACTCTACTCTCTAAATTATTAGATATATTTTTAAGCAATACACAGTCTGTTAAGATCTTAATAAAAGCTTGTCTGCAGAAACACTCAGGCGTGAATCGAACCCGCAACTTCAATAGTCTGCCGAGTCAATTCTTGACTTTCTTTAGAGTAAACAGTATCGGCCAATTACAAAAGCTAATTCTTAGCCCTTAAAAAATTGTTAGTGTTATCTGAATACAGATTTTGATAGCGACAGAGGCGACTAAAGAAGCGTTTCAATGCACTAGTAAATGCCATGGACAGCTTTTGTTGTGAAACAGCAAAATACAGCCCTGTATGCCTTTGTTAATCTTTTACATCGAATTTTATAATGAATCGAAAATACCCTGCAATCATTAATTCCATAGTTAAAGAAAGCGTATACTGGGATAATTTAACTTTTTGGGAAAGTTACCGATAAGTTGTTGGCGTAATTGCGGTTGTAAGCAACTGTAATAAAAAAGAAAGGCTTTAGTTTTCGATTAATTATGTCCATAATCTTTAAGTTTTAGCTGCTTAAAGGTCTATAGTTTAAATTCAACTGCTTGAATTGAATAGTATATGGATAATAATTATTATGTGGATAAAAATAGGTCTTCTCGTATTCTTTTCTTAACCTCTGTCGGGTTAAATAGATGATATTAATGGCTTTACAACTACGGCCCTTTTAACAAAAAGAGCACTAATGGCGTGTGTAGTGACCTAGAAAATACGTATATACGTCAACTTCTATCGGAGATTAGTTGTCCTTTTTCTTTTATTCTAATCAAATCTAATTTTTCACATTATTATAACTATAGGACTTAAACACAACAAAATTTTCATTCATTTATTTGTAATAATATTACAAAAATTTTAAGGAAGGTACAATATAATATCTTTAGTTGGTCTAACAAAAATTTGGGTCATTTCATTTATTTTCTTTTAGTAAAAGTAGTTTTATGAATAAGTTAAATATTTTGGAAAAAGTAGTGCATGAAATTATTATATTTTAGTAAAATTCCAAAAAAAGATTAAACCAATAATTGTAGTTCGTATAAATATTACTAATTCTGAATTTATATTTTTTTCTCTTTACAGGTTAGTACTTATACCACAATATAATAACAACAAAGAATAATTTTCTAAACAAGGTAATTCCAATAATTACATTTGAGCAACCTGCATATATTTATATTCTAAATTAAGGCCTTCTGTAAAGATAATACGGCCCTGACTAAAGATTTACATTCACACTTTTTTTAATAAACGATGAAAAATGTTTAATGTTTAAAGCTTCAATTCTGTATTTGGGTGTTTTATGATATTCTATTAAAATTACATATACATATATTCGTATATATACCCACGCTCATATCCATACATATGTATATTTAGAAGTACCCTGTAGGAAGCCTGTTACCAAGTGGTTCCAAGTCAACACTTTTGGCGATTGGTTGTGTTGACTTTTTGATGACATTCATTCAATGAATCGTCTACATTTTTTATTTTCTCTTTTAAAGAGATGAGAACAGAACGTATATTTACTCTTGACAGTTGCAAACCGATTTTTTTATTGTCTCATTTTGTTGTGGTGAAAATATATACGGTTGCTCTAAATTTTCCACAAGAACTACTTACTAGTCTATTGACTACATAGTACTGATGCCAGTAGTAGATTTTCAATGACATTCATATGTTAAATGTCTAAAGTAAATTACATTATCTGGCGTATAACAAATCACTAGTACTGATGACTAAGTCAAAGTAAGCAAATCATTACAGTTTTACTATTGTCATTTCCTGCAGGGTAATTGTATAAATATCACGTACTTCTTGTTAATACACAAGAGTATACTAAATTTACAATCACAAAAGAAACATGAAAATCTATCATGATAAAAGGGTACACATTTTATATTAAACTATTTAAAAAATATACAATATTTAGATGTATGTATAGAGATGCATGAATGTGCATGCGCATTTTTGCAATATAATTCGCTAATATTTAATTAATTTTTTTTAAATGGGTGTGAACACATCTTTTTTTTGTAATTCAAAAATATAAAATTTTAAATTTAAAAAAAATAGTGCGGTTCCCAAAGATATTAATCTTAAGGCACTTAATAATAGATTGCAATTTTTTTTTTTTTTTTACACATGCGAAGCATTGTGCTGGAACTATAGTAGGATAGATAGGTAGCAGTGGTGAAGCTTCGATTTAGTAGCCATTTTTATTATTATTTTACTTCGCCGGTGCTACACAATACCAACGAAGAAGGGCGTTCTGATGTGGATTGTGGATTGCTATCAGCTGAAGCCGGTATTGTTCAGTGAATAGTGACTATGCCTTCGGCACTGAAACCTTCCGACACACTAAAGCACATAGAAAAAACATATTATAAGGTCAGAATGGCCATTAGAAGGCTCACAGCCATCACAGTAAAAATTTAATAACATTATTGCAGTAATTAATAAATAGTTTATATTTTCGAACAATTACAAAATAAATCCAATAGATAATTGCTCAATGCACAAGCTCAGCCGTATTGAGTTTTTGTCGCTATTTTTTAAAAAAGAATCATCACTCAGGAGATAACTATGCAATACATTGTGCTGGAAGTAGAGGAAAGTGATAGTTAGAGATACGACTAAAAGGTTTGCTTTTGCACGTTCTTTGTTTTATAGCAGTCTTAAAATGCCTGTGATGTCAAGAAGACGTATTAAGTTAATTCCTGCTGTCTCTGAGTAGAAGGAATAGTGTTGATAGGCTTCTGCCAAAAGTTTATTCCAAATACGAAGATTGTCGCTTAGAAACGAAGTTCTTCTATAATGCGTAGTATGATTCGCTGGAAAAATCGAAGACAATTGGAAGACCACTCTTAGCATAACCTTGTTAGAAGAAAAAATTTCACGTTTTCGGCAACGAGGTCCCACATATCATTGAAGTACTCGTAGCGCTAAAACTTGTACTTTTGTAAGATAATTTTTACGACTTAACAATCATTTCGACCCAATTAACTTTCTAGTCTTGCAGGCAATATTCTTGTCGTAAACTACTCTTGTCGAAAATTTATAGAATTATTCTCGTTGCCATTCGAACCAATTTATGTTTTTTATATTTTGTTACTGTTTATGAAGTCTGAATATTCCTTGGGGTATGAAAATATTATGTATTTGTGTAAAACAAATGGCCCGTTTATGCTTGTTACGGTACACAGTCGTACATACCAATATACAGACAGTCAGACAGACAGAGATACATTTCGATGTGTATGTGTTCTATTGTTTTAGTATTTATATACATAATTTTACCCTTAGGAAATATAATGTTTCACACATTATGAACTTCTGTCATAATTCGTCGTATTGTTGCAGGTATGTGGGCGTTGAAGTGTTTCATTCAATCTCTTGCAATAGAAGAAATAAATTTTCTTGATATTTGCAAACAAAAAAGGAGATATATTTAGTGATTTGTTTAATTTTCAATAGATTATTGTCTTTAAAATATTGTTGCGAAAATTCGTTACTTCAGTGTTTTCTATTGTTCAACTTCCAGATAAAAAAAGTAAAAAATAATTTCTTAAATACTTAATTTCCATGAATCGGTAACAGCATAATACATATTTTACACTGTAACATTTTCCATATTATTTTTTAAATTATTTTAAGTTGAATTCTTAATATCATAACTCATGAACCCCACACATTTGAGTGCATTACAATGCACTATTTTATCATTTTCGCATGTGTATTTGTATATATTTCGATGATACCGAACAAAGCAAACATATTTGTAGACGACTAACTAGAAGTTTAGTTAAAAGTGCTAAATATAATACTATGTTATTGAAAAAATTACATTTTTTTTTTAGCAATTGTGTACATATAAATAAAAAAAATGTGTCAACTTTTTATTTCCTTCATTTATTTTTAAATCTTTTCCTTCTCTGCCAGCTCGAGTCGTTCCATTTTGCATTCCCAAAAATCAGTGGTGAATTCAATTAAATGATTTTTTTAAATTGAAATGTATATTTAACTTTTAAATAACCAAATATTAAAGACGCAAAATTCAAAAGTAAGTCATATAATTTCTGAAAAATGTTCACTTTATGATTGTAATCGTTTCTGACTTCAATGGAGTTTTACTTTCCAACTACGTATGTATACAAGGTGGCGCAAAAATCTTAACACACTTGATACGAACAGTTCGTCTAAGAAATTATTGCCATTCGCTAGTAAACAAACCACAAAAGGATGTGCTTTCGACGACAATAGAGTTACGAGAAATAGTTCCCTTATGTCATTGCAGCACACTCCCTTGAAGTGGCAATAAAACAGTGAAACACACACCTCATTGCAACGATGCTCCAGCGTATTAATAGCGTTGGCTACTCTACTGTCAGCGATAAGTCAGTTTGCTCTCGGTCGAACGGTCGAAAACTAACTAAAAACTAGACTTTGAAGCTGATTGTTGGTTGGGTCGGGTGATACCCCATGGCCGTTTTGGTACCATGAAACTCACGAAACCCAACAAGAAAAGAAGAAAGCAACTGCCATGGATTGTAGTAGTCAGCATTATGTTCGTGGTTACATCCAGCCGGCCACTTCCAATTACTAAACCACACCGCTATGAGATCTATACTTGAGAGTTATATTCCGTTTTCGATCGAATATATGCGATATAGATAATAAGGTGATCATATGGCTTAAAGTATTTTCTAGGCCGTCTTAAAAAATCTTGACACTTAAATGCTTCTTTATTGAACTGAAAAATGTGTTCAGGCCAACAAACGTCACACAGACAGAATTCTCATGCGCATAAAATCAAGTGTTCATATTGCTTCGTTCGGTTCTAGTCATAGGTCCTGCTCCAAGAATTCGTACAGCGATAACAAACAGACAATGGCAGCTAATGCTAATTAGCATTAGAATGGATCCAACAAACAGCCCATTTGTTTTTGACGGGTTCATTTCATGTGACTGATTTTTTTTAACCCTTATCCTGTACTTCAAAAATAAAGCTCATATGACATTAGTGGGTCAATTTTGCCCAATACACAGTATTCAAATATTTATTCAGCCTTATTGTTTCTTTTAACATACAATATGGGTTTCAGAATGGGTTTTGCAAATAAATTTTAATATTTATTAGCATATTTAGGTCTGTTGGACCGATTTGGACAAAAAAAAACCTCCCCTTTTCAAATTGCTTGCTAGTGAAACTACAGCTGAATCACTTTGAAGGCTTTTCATGAATGCTTTGGCATTACTCCTTTTTGGCATGTTCGACATTTCTTTTAATTTTCCGCTTATTAATTCCATACTTAAGTCTTCAAAGAAAATGCGTCGTTTATACGTTTTATTTTGATTCCAGTTTGGATTTATTTTAAGAAAAACTACATAAGAATTATATGCGGATATATCCAAAATATTGTATAATAGCGCCATCGATTACTTCGCCTTTTGCTGGTGTAAGTTGTTATTAATAGATCTAAAGTACCGACCGAGGATTTTGTTTCATTATAAAAGTGTATAATTTCTTGCTGGTAGCTCTATTTTGTTGTCATGATTTAATGTGCTGAGCAAAAACACGGATCGATTTTTTTTTGGTACATATACCACAATGGTTGTTTTGTTCTCGAAGAGGAAGTGTGCAAAATTGCTTGGTTTATTTTTTAGTTGCAAAATTTTTTCTGACAAAAAAGTTTTGTTTTTGCGTACAGTACCAACCATTGTAATATTTTGTATTCACGACTCAATACCCAGTTCATGCGAAGTAAAACAAAAATTGTCGCATGTAACATTATGCCCTTTCAAATCTTTGATTAGGTCCAAGACGACGCGGCATCTCTGATATTTCTCTGGCTGATAGTTCCTGTTTTTTCCAGTGTCCATCTGTAACGACCATATTTTGGTTGCTATTTGTTATGTCGTAAAGACAAAAAAAACCTGTTACTAAGCTCGTATCCCATGCGCACAATGATTTAATTGCGTTAGGCAATTTTGACCCAAGTGTACAAGATGCGTAAGTTTTTTCACACACGCTTTGTTTAAAGATCTACAAGAATTATATTTTATATTTAAATAGTATTCGCCAAAAAAAATAATTGTACTGAAGTTTTTCTTAATACTTTTTTTTAACCTTTTTTATTATTTTAACAATCTATTTTTTTAAGTTTTAAGGTTTTTTCTCTTTTTATTTATTCTCTCTTTTTATTTATTATTTTTATATTTCTGAACATCTGAAGAATGTTAACCGAAGGTTAACGAAATATCGAAAATAAATATAAAAATAATAAATAAAAAGAGAGAATAAATAAAAAGAGAAAAAACCTTAAAGCTTAAAAAAATAGATTGTTAAAATTGTACTGAAGTTTCAAAATAAGCCGCTGGGTATTTGAAAGACAAATGTGCAATAAAAACTGGTTGGGCAATTTTGACCCATTAATACAGGATAAGGGTTAATCCAAAACAGAATTTTATTTGTTAAATTTTTAACGCAAATAACGAAAATACTGTGTATTTTTCGTTTCGCTTCGTTGCTATTTGCATCGTATTTCGACGCCAATCACGGGTCCTGTGTATATGAAAAGTCAGCTGTTATGAGACATTTGCCAAAAACTTAAAAAAGACGCACACACACTTTGGTAGCAGAAAATCACGGCTACGGAGAGTGCGTTCAACATTTTTTACTAAAACAATACTTTTGTATCACCCAGTATTTGATACATACGTATATGTATGTATGTACATGTATATGGACCTGTACTTTGGCATTTGAGGTTACAAAACTTTTTGACACTTTAAAACTTTCGTACTAAAAGCATACAACATGCTCTGTCATATATTCTATTGAATTTTATTTCATTTTTATACTTGTACTTTCCCATACACACGTGCATACAAAATAAAAATATTCTTATTGTATGCGAAAGTTGTTATACTTATGTGAATGTACATACTCGTTCATATGTACATACATATGTATGCACGTATTAATGTATCTACTTGTTACTGGTGTGCAATAAAGGTATTTTGCTTTTTTTCTTAAAACGTGTATCTTCTTGCTCTCGTATGTATTACAAAGTGCTTTCAAGTAAAACCATAAATAAAAATTTCTGTAGTTTTCAGGTTTTAAATTTTGTTGCTTCCTGCAACCGAAAACAAGAAAATCAATAGAGTTTTGAACTATTTTAACTGGGTTAAATTTTTTTTTTCTTAACCATTCATTGTGTATGAATTACAATGCGAGTATGTATGCTGGTGCATGGGAAGAAGTGTGAATGTTTGTGTATGGTTAAGAAATATTTGAAGTGTTTAAAAAATATGTACATACGTTTATATATGCGTTCAATGTAACTACGTTCCTTAAATATGATATTTAATATTTATTTACGAGCATATCGTTGTACGAAATGCAAAACCACATCAAAATAATTTTCACTTTTTTACAGGAGGCTGAAAAAGCTGTTTATGTTAATAAACATATTTGTAGTTACATTCTTTCGATTTTGGTTTATAAAATATCAAATTTTTTTAAATCTAAAATTCTGTGGGGACATGCATGTTCATATGAATAAAATGTATTGTAAAAATTAATTTAAAAATTATGTAAAGCATTACTGTTTGATGATGATTTTCCTAAAGCCTTTTATAAAGTGTATAGTGTGTCATAAAGGATTTGGGTTTGATTCAAAATATTTGTCAAAAGTTTATAAAAGTTTGAAAGACAAATTTTTCTTTTCAAATATTTTGGAAATCCTTTATAAACTTTTTGCGATTAACACCTGCGATGGAAATTTTGTATTGTAAGTAGTGAAAAATTTATTTTCTTTTATTCATGAAGGAAAGCTGGTGTGCTAGAGTGATGTGTCCTGACGTAAAATCCATATCTAACGAACATCAATTTAACAGGTTTAAGTTGTTTAAAGACAAAAGTCTTCTATTTGAATATGTAATTGAAAAAGTTTATATGCCTGCGTTATTTTCTTCATTCAAAAGAGTGAAATCTTTCTTGAATTTTCTGTGGTTTTAAGGAGACGTATTAAATTTGGAAGCTTCGTTTTTAGTAGCCAATTTTAGCAATTTTTTTACTTCTCTGATGCTACACAATACCGGCGTTCTGATTTCCGAAACCCCTACATTCGTGCGTACAACACGTTCATCATTAATGGTTCATCATTCATTTGTGGTCGATTTGGCAGCCAATCGAACTAGGCATTCATTTGTTGTCGACCGAACAGCGCGTAAGTGGAACAAAATGTCTGCAGAAATCTATCCTGTCACGTTTGACGTGGGTAATTTCAAATAAAATATCCATAAACACTACTCCCGCTATCCTCCTTCGTATAACTTAAGTTCTTCGTTACAGCATCGCATGTGTAGGGCTCATCCCCTGAGGGAACTTGTTGTTTATTTTTTTTTTCTTGGACCAGTGCTCAGGGGCTATCCCCTACATATGCAATGCACTGGAACTAGAGAGAGGAATAGGGTAGAGAATAGACAGGTGGTGAAAGTGGTAGGAAGATAGAGTTTAATTCTTTCACAAATCTGCAGTTGCGTGTTAATTATAAAGCAAAGTTGCGGCGTCTCTGATGTTTTTTTGACGCATTATTTTTGAGCTAATGCAGCCATTTTATTTATTATTTTATTTCGCCGACGTTTTATTGCTCAAATACCGACGAAGGAGGGTGCTGTAGCACAGAAAACTCAGAAAAAACTTTTTTCTGATTTTACCTGGCTGGGAATCGAACATGGGTCTTTCTGGTTGGAGAGCCAATACGCTGACTACTCGCCATCAGCCAAATTTATTGCAAAAGATGCAATATGTTAGGGAATGTCATACATAGTTTAGGGTAACTATTATGATAAAGCTCAAATCAAAAACAACGTATGATGTTCAACAAAGTTTAATAACTCAGATTTTCATCAGTTTGTGGTATTGCCTAAATGAGTCTCTTATAATTGACATCACTATTACAACGACCACTGTTCTGCTTGCCGAGATAAAGAGAAAAAAAGAGACACTAGAACGTTATCTGGGTAGAATACGATAATTGTCAAGGCAGTTTTAGTCAGGTATGAAGAGTTAGTTCTACAACAATTACAATGACAACACCAAAAAAACACACGCATTCTGCTGGTCTTCTTTAGTAGGTGTTACCTTCTGTAAGAAAGGGATAGTGATAAAGATGACAGGTCGTGAAGAGATAGACAGAAGAGAGTTTTATCTTGGTACGAACTCTGCTTTTACAAAATGCGAAGTCTTTTTTGTCGGAGTCGGATACTGCGCTCGAACCCAAAATCTTTTATTTTTTCAAGTCAACGTACTAACTTCCGTCACCATTATTTACAGGGTGGCTGAAGAATTTTGCTACATTAAGAAACTGGAACGACTTCTTTTGTAATGCATGGAATATTTTCAATCTCTTTTCATTTGAAAGCACATCGAATTATTCTTAAAGACAATCGAATTTAAATGCCAGCCCTGCTCATGGATGCAGGTGCGGCATCTTGGCAAAAAATTGCTCATTACTGCCCGCAAAGTTAACGCCGGAACTGTAGCTATTGTCGCTCGAATTGATTGTATTAGTTCCTCCAAATTTATCTGTTGCGAATTCTACACTTCCTGTTTACAATAACCGTACAAGAAAAAGTCCGGAGGAGTTAGGTCAGGCGATCTAGGGGCACAACGGAAGGTTGATTTTCTTGAAATGAGCCTGTTAGTTAGTTGAACCAAAACTACAGACTTCAATGCGTGATAGTGGCATTCTTTTTCCAGTGTCCCACTTTTCATTTTCATTAAATCTTAAGGATCAATCTACAAAAACCAAAACAAAAAACTACAGATTACGTAGATAGAAAAAAGTTACCAAGTTTTCTTTTGGTATCGGCTTTCATCAGCCACCCTGTATAAATAAACAGAAAGTTATCAAAGACAGTTATCTGCATATGTTAAAATAACACAGCGATATGAATTTTCGTAGACATACTCAGTCATACAGTTTAAAAACAAACTTTGACAATTTTCGATAATCTGTCAACATTAAGCATCTGCAGTAGTAGTGATGCCTGCTTAAAGCTGCTTTGGCAACTGCTGTCTTTTATCTCTTTCTGTATTCTTGTCTTACTTATCTATATACGTGTCTCTCATATCTATCTCTAACAAGCAATATAAAGAGAATTTTTAGGCACCAAGTGGGCCGTATATTTTACAGACGACCGAATCTATACTTGCCGTGTTAAAATTATTAAATTATTTTATTTTGCATGAATGCGGTAAGTCAGCTATTGCCCCTGCAATATCAGACTAAAACTTCAGAAAAACTTGGGTAAAGGTTCCTTGATGATCTGCATTAGCAACAGTGAAATGCGCATAGGAACTAGTTAACCTGTCCTAAAACAATTTCAATGTATTTTGTTTTAGTAAAAATATTTTTCTGAACAAGTTAAATATTTTGGGAAAAGTAGTGCGTAAAATGATTGTTATATTTTAGTAAAATTCCCTAAAAAGCCTAAAAAAAAATTAAATCGTTTGCTTTAGTATCGTAATGATTTCATCGTGTGCCTTGCTTTCAATTAAACTCTCTTGTTAATTGACAACCACGATTATTTGAACTTTTTCTTTAATCCTTGGAACTTTAAATTTTCTATATGCAAAAGAATCGGTTAGAAATGGAAAATTACATATCAAAAAGGCGGTTTAAAAAATTTCACGTACTTGGGAAGACTGCTGTGCACTTTCTGAAATAGACATTTTTTTTCTAGCCAGAAACGGGAGTCAAAATATTTCGTTAAATAAGCAGAAATACATTTTTGTCTACACCTGGCGACGCAGCCCCTACGAAGTAAGCTTCTCCAAAGGTCAGAACTTAATGATAATTATATAGTTCCGAACATTATCTGTTACTAACACACACACAAACGATTTTATACGTGGATTATATGTGTGCAGACAGTAATGCCATTCCAGCAAGCCAGTTTTAATTTCCATAATATTCTATACTTTTCTAAATATTTATTTTAATTATCATTTTATTTATAAATTCCCTTTTTTTTTTTTTGCCTTACTACCTATGAATGTTTAAACTCGTAATTAAAAAATCATTTGTCGTTACAATTATCAAATAAAGCCAAAAGAAATCAGAGTACAAAAACAAAAAAAAAAGAAAAATTAAATAAATGAAAGGAAAATAAGAGAAACCAAATAACCTGCTGCCACAAAAACATTAGAAATTGATGAAAATTTTAATTTTATTTATTTCAACGTTATTTAAATCATTCATTATTTACGCAAATAAATTTTATGTTTTATATTTGGCCAATAAAATACATTCACTTAAATGTTTATTCAACAATAATAACAATTATGCATAACGATGATGATGGAAATATTCATTTTATTTATACATATATTTGCTCTAGTGCGCTTGCAGCACAATAAAATTTTATTGGAAATTGAAATATTTACTTTCTACTTAAATTTTTAATTACGATTTATAAATGTGAATGTGGTGGCAATTTGATTTCTTGCTTTTATAAAATAATTCGAAAGAAAATATTTTTGCATATTTTTCCGATATTATTTTTTTTTTTTTAATTAATTAATAACCGTCGACTAGAAATCACAATTTCAAGTTTCCCGTGAAATTGCTGGAGCAACAGCAGTGTAAAGCATAAACGGTAGAAATAATTTCAACGAGCTTTACACAAAACGGATGTACAATTTTTAATTGCCAAATTGATTCTAAACGCAATTAAAAACGAAATACGAATATTGTTTGAAGGGCAAAGCAAGTTTAATCTTTTAAATTCATTATCAGTTTAGTAACGGTGTATACTTTTAAGAGCTGCACGGTTTAAATTTTAAACTGTCTTTCTTAAACAAAATCCCTATAATCGTAATCATATCTTACGAAACAAGAAACCGACGGAAAGCACATCCAAAGTGAAGCCTTTCCGTTGCATTTGTGTAAGGCCAGTCTATTCACATGAGTTAAGCGAGTTAGAATTACAAATTAATTTGAAATAATGAACTAAAGAGTATTGATTTAAGCCCGATAGAACCCACAAAGCGATTAACTGCCAAAAGAACTGTCATATTGCGCTCACTTTTTGACATTTTTGATCAGCATACTCCGACAATCATCATGAATAGATTGACACTTTAATAGTGATATTATGCAGTACCGCAAACAGCCATTACACCCACGCTCAAAGTTAGTGCATGGTATGCTGTTTACGCTGGAAGAGTCATCGAGCCATTCTTTTTTTCAGAACGCCGCAGTCCAAATAACGACAGCTGACGGCCATGATGACGGAATATTTTTCTTCCTCAATTTCGGTGAATTGGAGCTGCAGAACATGTGGTTCTAACGGAACTGAGCAACGGCGCAAACTGCTCGAGCCACAACCGATATTTAGAAGGGAGCATTTTTAGGCAGCTTAATGTCTCGATTTAGTGATTTGAACCGACCAGCCAGATAACCCGATTTAACCGTACCTGACTTCTTTTTTGAAGTCGCGTTCAAGGTGGACAGTCCAATGTCGCACACTGCTCGAGCCACAGCCGATATTCTGAAGGCAACATTTCTGTGTCGCTTATATTTTTTTGGTGATTTGCACTGCCTGGCCGATTTAACCGTTCCTGACTTCTTTTCTGAAGTCAGGGGTTTACGTCAACAAGCCTCTGGTTCAAATTGGATGAGGCACAATTGATATTCTGAAGGGAGCATTTTTGTGTCGCTTATATTTCTTGGTGATTGGCACTGCCTGGCCAGATAATCCACTTTAATCGCTTCAGAGTTATTTTTATGGGGTTTTTCAAAGCCACGGGTTTACAAGCCTAAGAAGGCCTTAAGGGAAATATTCGCCAGAAGTGCGAGAACATGTCGCCCGAAGTTCTGAAAATGCAATAAAATGGCCCCGTGTGGTCATTAATTCTGGCGGCGGATATCATTTTCTCAACTTTTTTCCTAAAAAATAAATACAACAAAAGAACATCGGGTGATTTTTTTTTTTAGCTGGGACCAGCACTCAGGAGATGACTGCTACACATGCGAAGCATTATGCTGGAACTATAGGAAAGGGATAGTAGGAGAAACGACAGGAGGTGAAGCTTAATTAATTATTTTGCACGTTCTTTGTTTATACTCGTAGCAGTGCTGAAGCTTCGGTTCAGTCGCCATTTTTATTATTATTTTACTTCGGCGGTATTGTTCAGTGACCAGTGACTATGCCTTCGCCACTGAAACCTTCCGACAACAACTGCCATACAAAGACACACTAATGCACATCGGAAAAATGCGATATGTTAATTTTTATTTTAAAATTTTAGTCTGAAACTGGGGTTGAATCCAGGTCTGTTTTTGGTTTTGTAGTCAACGTGCAGACTACCATCCGTCGTGCCATCGCCACCCTTAATTTTATGCATATATAAAACATAAAACTCTTCTTGCAAGTACTCATTAAAATTCCATAGAACACCTGCTAAGTTCTCAAAGACGAAAAACTTAATAAATACCTACATCTAAGCAAATAAACAGAATGTAAATTTGTTTTTTTTCAAAATCTAATCTGTTAAATTGTAATCAATAATTTGTGTACAATTGAAAAAAGCCCTTCAAAGCTAATTAGATATTAAATACATACAATTAAATTTAAGAAGAAAAAAATAATAATTTTACGCCAGCAATTATTTGGTTGATTTAACAGTTATTGAAAATGCTCATTTACATTTTAATCAACATATTTATTTTGTGATTTATTTTTTTTTATATTTAAAATAAAATTCATACTATTGAACGTACCATAAAAAAAATTCATGCTTAAAATATGTAAAAAAAACTTATTGTATGGAATGATCACCACTTCTGTTCATAATTTGGGGAAAATTTTACAAAATGAAGTATAGAAATTAATTTTTCAAATATCAGAAATTTACTAAAAATATTTTGTAACTGTGTGAAATGCACATGATTTATACAGAGTGACACAAAATGACCGAAGGGGTTTGCGTTCATTATGACTTCTTATTTCAGACATTATATGTATTAAGGTTTTTTTATTTTAAATTTAATTTAATTATTAAATTTTATTGTTAATGGACAATATTTTTAATTTAATTATGAAAAATTACATCCCGCAGTCATTGGCCATTTTCTGCTTCGCATATTCGTGCCCTTTCCAAAACCTTTTCCATAACTTCAGCAGTAAAACTTCCGCTGTTATGTTGTTAGTTTCGTTAATTGCTATATAGACCCCTGTGCGCGAAATTAACGTATGTTACACTTTTTTCGAAATCGAGTTTTTTATCCAAAATGGTTCTAAATCCATTAATTCATCTGCTGATAAAGTATTATAGCGATAATTGTTATAGTTATGGAGATAACACTATGTATATTCTATCGTATGTGACAGTTACTGCTGTCAGGCAAATAAAAAAAAGACGAATAAAAATGCTCTCCTGTGAAATTTAGTTTTTGTAACATACGATAATTTCGCGCACAGGGGTCGATATGGTTCTAGACTTATAAATAATAGTAATATAATTAATTAAAATTAATAAATTTTCCTTTCAAATAACCCCAAAGGAAACAGTGTGGAGCGTTTAAATCCGGTGAAAGCGGAGGCCAATTAAAATCGCTTATACGGGAAATAACTCGGTTACGAAAGATGTCGCATAAAAGAGCCATTGTGGCCCTCGCAGTGTAAATTTTGTATGACAACATTCTTATTGTATACAAAATTCTCTGCTACGACCCTCGTCAGAGGCCAAGTTGTGTCGAACGTCTCCTGGTTGATGTTTCTCCATCTTCCCGAATACTCTCTTGCACCCGTTCAATAGTGTCAACGGTGTGCACTGTTCATCGTCTGCCGGCGCCAGAAGGGTTACTTACTGCCCCTTGTTGTCGAAAATGTGCAACCAGACGGGTTATTGTTGACTCTGAGGGTTCAAGGCGCACATTAAAATAACGACGACATGCACACAGAGTCAAAACAATGGATTGTTGATTTGAGAAATAAAGTACAACGATTTTGGCACGTTGTTCAATTGTGTACTGGTCCATTTTAAATTCCCCAATTCTTCTTTACAAAATACTGTAAACAAAAACAAAAATATATAATAAAAAAAGTTATATAAAATTCAAGCACCTTCGCTTATTTTGGGTCACCGAAATGCAGCCAATCTTTTTAGTTATCAACTCAATGTAGCGCTCAAATAAATACAAAAAAGACCGCCCGTTTCAATATCACAAATGTATGACAACTGGTCGCAGATATAATTGCATTAAAAATGTACAGAAGTATTGAATTGTACAACATATATTTTTTAATTTTCTTATGAAACTCAAATTTTATTTTATTAATTATGAACTGAATTTATTTAAAATTTTCAAGGCATATTCTGTTGCCATATTTTTGGAACGTGGATTAAGTGATATACAATAATACAAAAAAAAAAGCACAAAACAACAATGAAATTATTTCTTTGTTTTTCATTTAAGAACTTTATCACATTTAAATCTTATTGTAGAATAATTCACAAACTTCAAAACAAATTTTAAGTTTTCATATTCCATCAAGCGAATTTTGCTTTTTTTTGTTATATTTAACGCGTAGCATTTCTAAAAAGAAAAAAAAAACTCAATTCTATTTTTTCTGATTGAACAAAAGTTTTAATAGAAAGAAATGTTTTATGTATTATTTTGGAAACAATACAAATGTTCATCTTTTATTTCTTTCTTTATGCTGTTTAATATTTGGATGTTCTGTCGCTTAAAAAGTGAATGTTTTGTTTCACTGTTTATGTTTTTATTACGAACATAAGGAAAGGCGGCAAAAATAAAAAAATCACAAAAAAAAAGTTATATTTTTACAGCATATTTTTATAGGTACTGGGAGTTATTGGTTTTCGTTAATGGCGTTATGGCCATCTCCGTTGCCACAAACAAAATAGCCCCTATAAAATGTCCACTTAAAAATTGTTGCTGTATTATTTTATTAGCGAATAAATCATTTTGTTTTTCATTCCTCTAGTTTTTCTTTTTCACATTGTGAAACTGAAAATATTTTTGTGCCATTTAATTTAAAAGTTCCAACAAATAACAAAAGCCAAAAGTTTGTTAAAATATAAGAATAAGTTTTTTATAAAGTGATGGTGATGGTGATGGTGAGCTGCGAATTGCTGCTAAAAATAAAACACTGAACTGACTTGATTTCTATTATAATTTTGCTAACGCAGGAATGGTGGGAAATCATAAACACGAAAAGTTTTTCTCTTTTTCTTTTAGTTTAAAATAAACGAAAACACAATGTTCATAATTGGAAAGTTGGCAGAAGAAATTCAATTTTTCATAACGCTTTAGCAGACATAATTAGCACTTGTATTAGTAAAGTAGTAAAAATGTCAAAAATTTCAATGTCAAATGTGATGTTCGCTGCACACTAGTCTCGCAATGCCACACAGCTGTCTAATGCAATCGCTTGTTTTTTATAATAATTCTTTAGCGAAATTCTTTTTTCGAAAGTTATCGTAAGTGGTGGGGTTGGCAGACGGTGTGCCACAGAGAGGTGGCGGACTGATATTGCAAATGAAGGGCTTTTCAAGCAGATCAAGTGATGGCTGTAATTTTTCAAAATCTTTAAACCTGTCTTGAAAATTATAAAAAAAAGGTCCTTAAGTTTGATGATATACTCAAACTTTTGTTTAACAGTATTTTGTTCGCCTTTAATAAAAGAAGTTTTTGGAAAACTTGAAAAATCATCTGACTCAACTTCGGAAAGTATTAAAAATAATTTTGTTTCAGAATTAAAATGAAGTCTACATAAATCAGATACATTTTTCTACTTTCCTTGTAATTTAAATAGTAAATTAAATTCATTTTAATAAGTGATTGTATCTGCCAAAAAGTCTAAATCTAAAATGAACTCTTTTTGAACTTTTTTTATTAAAAATTCTAGTTTCATATTTTTTTTCTTCATTTTATATCACTTATGATACGTTCTGCTGTCTTTCTGGTACGGTAACTATACAAAAATTTAGATGCTAGAACAGTTTGGTGAATAATACAATGACAGGTTTGAACTATCAACTTATGTTTACTTAGCTGTACTGTGAAATCTTCGCAGAATAGCCATTTAAAAATAAAAACTATTAAATGAATTTTAATAGTAAAGTGTACCATTTCGTTTGAATGTAAATTTCAAACCCAGTTATGAAATCTTATTTAAAATGTTTGCTGGTTGTTGACACTCAATTTGTTTTTTTTTTTTTCTCAATCATATTAGTTTTTGGATGACTATGCTTTAACCGTAAAAGCTAAAACATGGTGGTTTTTTTTATTAAATCAATGAAATTTCGCTCAGAAAATACGCCATGCAGTCGAAAATTAATAAAGTTTCTCCATTATTTGTATTTAGAAATTTTGAAATTTTTTTTTATCACTTAGTCTGAAAATGAGGTCGAACCCAGGAAAATTTTTCGTTTTGTAGTCAACGTGCAGACTACTTCGACCATCGCCACCCTCATTTTGAAAATTTAGCCTGAAATATTGAATCAGGAATAAGCTCAACAATAATGAAATATGTATAGTATTTCTTAATAAAACCACGCACTTTATAAAAAAATTTCAAATGTGAATCTTTATGTTTCTCGACAGGAGGCGATGGTCGAAGGCATAGTCACTGGTCACTGAACAATACCGGCTTCAGCTGATAGCAATCCACAAAATTGACAAAAAAAAATTTACCCAGCCTAATGCATATACATATGTATGTGTGCATGTATTTTGCACAAATGTCAAAAATACCATTATAAAAGTGATCATTCCGCAGAGTAGAAAAATTAAAGTTTTACTCCACAGAGAAGTTTATTTTTCCCTTGATACTTTTCTACCACTTCTGTCTTATTTTCCTTAAAAACTCCAATGGTTCTAATCATTCTGAATCACACTTGCGTAAGAAATTCTACTTTTCGGCTAAGTTACCAAATGCTTTTCTCGACTCCAAGTGAAGTAAAAAGCAAATTCTTTTGTATCGGTGTATTTGATACAATGAGTGGGAAAGTACGGGTGCAATATCTCAAAAATTATAAAAGAAATTTATGTCCTATTCAGTTTTATTAAAAAAAATTTTTTTATTAAACTAAATGAGAGGAAAAAATTGGTATAAAATGATATTCTATTTAAGGCCAAATTCGTTTGATTGCGATATTTTTTTTCTTCTATATACTCCCACATATTCCATATAATGATTTTTTTTTATGGTTTTGACTTTTCATAAAGTAGTCAATTTCTATACATTGACACATTTTGCATACTTCCTTGAACACAAACAACATTATGCGGAACTTTAGATTGGCTTTTTAAATTTAGCTAGAAAGCCTTTAGAACCTATTTTTTTGTTGTAATTTAGATTTCCAATATTTTATGACATACTTAAATGTGTGCACATACACACATATGTACGTATGTATGTATGTATGCTGGGGAGCATTTATGAATTATCTGTATGTAGGTCAATGATTTTTTGTTTGATGAAGAATTATTCGATGAAAATATTGTTTCTTTTTTTGTAGGTGTAAAATAAAATACATGGAAAATAGTTGCTTTTCGTATACATTTAAATAACTGATATATAAATTTTAATTTAATTTGGCATAAATATTTGTTATAATATATAATATTTTCGTATGATAAATATCAAAAAAAAATTTTAATGAGAATCGGATAACTTTTGTAGGAGTTATGGTATTTTTACGATGAAGGATGTATGGCAGGGCCTGCAGTTCCTACGTCAATTACAATAAAAATTACCACATAAGTTACTACCATGGATTGTAAAACATATACCGATATTGAGGACTTTGCGTGCGGTTATGTGGCCAATATAAAAAATTTGATTTTTGACATATATGGTCGGCAGGCATGTTCTTTGTCCGATTTAAAAAAAAGAAAAAGATAATTTACCTTAATTAAAGTAGTTTTCAGTAGTGTAACAAATTGCAAAATCTGTTATATTTCTCCCATCATTACAAAAACTAATGCAGCTCCGAAAAATTTTTTATGGCTGACATCAATTTCGAATTCTATCCTTCTCTTCACAACTTTATTTTTCTATCCATTGACCATAGTTTACGCTACAAATGCTGCTTATAAGGCATTATAAATGTGCAAATGTTTTGTTTTATCCTAATTTTTTTTTTCTCTCTCTTCTATTTCAAGCTTAGACTATAATATTTTTATTTTTGCCACATTACACAAGTAAAGTTTTGTCACAATTTTTTCATTACAAAGAAATATTCTTAAAAGTTACATAACAATACAAAATATAAGATAATTCTAATTAATATGTAATTTTTATAGTAATAACACTCGAGAGCCCGATACTGGGACATTGTATTAATGTAGACCTGTAAATCTCTTTACTATAATTTTAGTATAGTTTAAGAATATCCTAAGTTGAAAAGTAAATAAACGAACCTAACTGTGGCAAGAACTGTCACACAGCACTTTTTATACTTTAGACTAGCTAAAACTCGGTGTGCTTCGCTACGCCTATTTTAATTATAAATAAATATAAATAAATAAATATAAATAAATAAATATAAATAAATAAAGATTTATTTTTTTCTGTTCTTCTTGATGTTTTTCCATGACGTTCTTGAAGTAAATCAGGAAAATTTCAGTGAAATTTTTATTGCCTTACACTCCAAATGACTAGAACTAAAATCAAGAAAAACTACATTTAAGTTTTCTGCAATCAAAATAAAATTGTTCGTCGCAAAAGAATTTTTCCCAGCTCAAGTGCAATCGACAAAGGTCAATGGGAGCAGTTGAAGACTAAAAGAATTATTTCGATTATGATAGTTGTGCTTGCTGCTGTTCCAAATTTCTAAATTAAGACACGAGTAATCCAAAGGATAATATCAAATTGTCGTTCCATTTTTTTTTTTTTTTTTATCTGGGACCAGCACTCAGGAGATGACTCCTACACATGCGAAGCATTGTGCTGGAACTATAGGAATGGGATAGTAGGAGAAATGACAGAAGGTGAAGCTTAATTATTTATTTTTGCAGCTCTGCTTTTGCACGTTCTTTCTTTATACTCGTAGCAGTGCTGAAGCTTCGGTTTAGTAGCCATTTTTATTATTATTTTACTTTGCCGGTGCTACACGATACCGACGAAGGAGGGCGTTCTGATGTGATTGTGGATTGCTATCAGCTGAAGCCGGTATTGTTCAGTGACCAATGACTATTCCTTCGCCATTTAAACCTTCCGACAACAACTGACACACTAATGCACATCAGAAAAATGCGAGATGTTTATTTTGATGTTAAAATTTTAGTCTGAAACTGGGGTTGAACCCAGGTCTGTTTTTGGATTCGTAGTCAACGTGCAGACTACCATCCATCGTGCCATCGCCATCCTCAAGTACGAGTTGTACGAGTATTAATGAATTTAGAGAATGATTTGAACATTTTTTGAGGGCAATTTGAAAGGAGCTCCCAAGAAAGCCGAAGGTTGAACTGGCCAAAGAAGAGAACTTGGTTTACAGTGAAAAACCATAACATTCATTTTGATTAAAAAAGTGAACTAATTCGTTTATTAAATTATTTCCAAATGGATTACGTTTAAGGCCATTTGTTTTTAGTGGTTCTTTTCCAGTTTCAAGGCCTAATTAAAGGAATATATTTATATATTTCATATCCTAATCGAACTAAATGAAGAATGTCATAGGTATTCGAAATATAAATTTATTTTTAACTGTGCTTAGCAAAAAAAGACTTGCTCAAGAAAATTCAATGGTATAAAACACACTCCAACTATAAAACATCTCAAATCATTTGCCATGCAATCTTCTCATATGATTCCCTAATGAAGTATGTATATACATGTATATGTCGTCATGTCCATATACATAAATAATGTTAGCACGGGAAAAGAAATCAATAAAAATAAACATACTTAAATCTAAACATAAACACCACAGCATTGTGCTTTGGTTTAGAAATACAGCTACCACAGGGATTTCTAAAATTAACACTTCCATTCAGTCAGCTGCAACAAGACAAACAACATGAAAAATACTTGTACCCACAGCAGCACAATTTAAAACTTAAGTTTGAAAACGCTCTTACTTACACACCGCCACTCACATTCATATATACATGCACACAAGCACGCACAACCATTTGTTAATGTGAAAAGAAATAAGGATGATATGATTTTTTAACAAAATAAGCTGCCTTTTGTAGATTTATATGAATGAATGCGTATGATACACTCGAAGCAAAATGAATGCTTAAAGAAGAAAACGAAAAAAAAAAAAGAACACAGAAAACTAGAAACAAAACAGCAGTAACATGACTAATAAATTTCATTATTTCACACTGCATGGCATGGAGTCTTGCAGCATGATTATGGTTGAAAGTGTTTGTGATAAAACTGTTTGAGAGCTGGCACTTTTTCCAGCATGTGTAGGTTCATATCAATGGTTTTTTTCTTTAACGTGCAGATGAGTGTATGTAGTATGACTTTACACAGTCAATGTCTCTACTCGAAGAAAAAAGTGGAAAATAAAAAAAAATCCAGGCAAATCTCGGTATAACGGATCTCGCTTTAAAGAAAATTCGATATAACGAACGTACATGTTTTTATACAGGGTGTCTGGTAGCAGATTTATATTTTCAAACTTAAATTAAAAACGTAATAATTGACACAAAGTTTTATTAAAAGCATTGAACGATGGAATGGAAATGCGAATTTTATTTTTTAAAGCGTATATCATTCAGATCCTTCAGATCCTTTTTTAAAATTTCATGAATAATCGCTCTTGGAAGTCCCAGTGAGGCTGCTCTTTTCCGTATTGAAAGTCGAGGATTTTCACGTAAACTGCTTTCGACCAGTTCAATGTTTTCGGATCGACTGGGCCCTGGCCGTGGGGCATTCAGAGCCGAAGCAATTGCGCGGAATCTCTGCACCCACGAACGAATTAAATTTACACTCGGTCCATCACTTATTCGTCAAATTATTGTAAAAAAATGCCTCCACAGCGAATGCGCGATGCTCACTCGACCACTGCGACATCGTGACTGACAAATCCACACAATCGATAATTCCAACGGCGCCAGCCTCCCTCCCTTGAAATAATCGTATTTAAAAATATAAATTTGCTACCAGACATCCTGTATATATAATATAATGAATGGTGAAAAAAACATCTCACAATAAAAACTAAAATGGACTACAAAATTGTGTGCAATTTGGAGCCAACAATGCACTGTGGTCGATCCCATTGGTCAAAAATAAAAAATCAAAGTATAAATTTGGTGACCAAATGTGGCAAATATTTCTTATGAAATTGAGGTTTTAAAATTTATACTTGTTTTTGTGTTATTCCAACTGCACCCTTTAAGAAAAATTTCAAGAAAGAAATCGAGTTGACAGTTGGTTTTGGCAGTGTGAAAAAGTGGAAAATTAAGTGCAACTTGAAATTAAGTAAAACAAAAGAAAACGAAAAATTGTGTTGAAACAAATCAAAAGGAATATATGAAAATTAATCGAAATTGATTCAGCCATTCACCGGCGATGCACTTAGCAACGAACATCATGTCATTTCTATTTATGTTTATCATTCTTTTATATGGAAAAACCATCATTTACAGATTTCTCAACTTTTCCTCGAAATTTTAGTTTTTTTTTTTTTCATTCAATCCATGTACTAAAAATTTCAAGCCTAACAAAAATGTCCGGCAAGTCGATCCAACCATTCTCAAGTAATCCTTTGTGTACGGAGTACATATGTATGCCCCGACTAGATATTTCCATTTGCACCTGAATGGTGCCCTATTAGGTCCACCACCAAAAACGCAAAAAGTACATTGGCAACTAACGAAGCAATACCTTTATTCCCTACCGGGAATGAGCAGTACCTCGGTTTGCCACAACCATTCCCAAATTCTTGCCAATATATTTATTGGAAGAATTTCTACTCGGATGTATATTGAAAATTTATTTTATAAATAAATTTTTTTCTTTTGGTGTCTCGCTACATGGTTTTGACATGTCCTTTTTTCCTTCAACTGCAACACACACATCACACATACATAAATACTAACAGAAGCATCCTTGATGACTTTCTTTAAGATCTTCTAATACTTAAATGAAAATGTTATGAAAAGCCTGCGATTCACTTTTTCTTCTTTAACCCCTTTTAAGATTTTCTTTTACACAAAATAAAGTATTTTTTACACTTAACCCAGTTGTTCAGTAACGAGATTCTGATAATAAAGCTGGCAAAGTGTAAACTTACGAGTGTGAGCAGCGTGTGTGACTTTTATTTTTTTGCAAAAAGTTATCTTCATAAATGTGTGCGTGTGCAGTTATTAAAGTTGACAGTATAATTTCAAAAGGAAATGAAAGTAATACCAAATACAAGCATATAACACATATATATATACACACACACACACACATACTCATACCCACTCAAATTCAGACAAGCTAAAGATAATGTGCACTTGTACGAGTATGTTAAAAGAAAAATATGCTGATGTCTTAACGCACAGCCATCATGTTGAAACAACAAACGAAACTTTTTGTTTGTTCGTCAACGACTTTAAAGAAAAAGAGTAAGAAAAATGCAAAAACGCCAGTTAAAATATATTTTGCCAATGTGAATGAATATATTTAAAAGAGCAAGAACAGATTTGTATTTGAATAGTCGCAAATGATGAAGGCTGATACTTATAAAGTGTGAAAGCTGGATTATGAATGACGACAATACTTCCTGTGGATAAACTTTGCCGCTACTATTTAGTGTTTATTAGCAGACTGTAATTTAAGAAAAGTCGTTTGCATGCACAAGTGGTGTATTTACGATCATCTGCTAGTACTGAACGTTTCAGTATATCAAATTATGTACTCTTGGTTTTCTTTTGAAGCAGTTGTTGCAAAAATAATGAATAAATGTTATAGTGTTTTCACAGTGAGTGGTTTTAAAGCAAAATTAGGTTTTACGTCAAAACAAACTATTAAAACCTGGTTTTACCATATAAAACTAATTTCTTAAAACCATCTTAAAACCTATTTGGAATTGGCTTTAAATAGATTTATTTAAAATACAACCATGATTTGCATGAACTAAAGGCAGTGCTACCAAGTTAAAAAATTTAAAACAGCTGCCAATTTAAATGGCGATTAATTAAATAGAAAATAAATATGGGAAAATTTGGTAAATAAAGTCACTAGAATAATTTAAAACAATGGACGCAATAGCAACAACAATAAAAAAAAAGCAAAAAAAAAAACCAGCTATTGGGTAGAGCGCAGAATAAAAAAGCTTTCATCCCATTGTGTGAAGGAGCAAATAAATGAATTTTAATTACACAAACTGTGCGATAAAAACCTGATTTAATTTAATTCTTAGTGAAAACACAAAATCAGCTGTTTGTGGTAATTAAGTTAAAATCAGGTTTTAACTTTTGTTGTGAAACCGCTATTAGAACAGGTGCTTAATAGAAACTTTCAGTTGTAAATACTCGCCGTGAGTATACTTTCTTTTGATAAAATTTTCAGCACAATAACTGAACAATTTTTCCCTTTCGATATGTATACTAAACCTAAATCGTACCATTATAATCGATTTAAAATCGATTAAAGCAACTTTGTCAGAAGTGCATGATTACAGTAAAACCTCGATAAAGCGCATGGGCAAAGGACTAGCAATTTTTTACGAATTATAGAAATATTGGATTTATTTGTAAACAAATTTAATGTATGAATTAAGAAGATTTTCTCGCGTTACCAAGTTGATCGATGTTCAAATGTAATTTTTTCATTGATTAGAGCCTAAATTTGTGGCTGTCAAACAACTTTGGCACAGCCCAACTGCTCGAGAAATAATTAGTTGACAGTCAAGTGAATGTGATGTCAAGCAAGGTTATTATCCCAGTAGTTATAACGAAACTTGGATATAAGTTCAGGGAAGCCAAATTTTCGCTTGCTTTGCCCTTTTGTAGAATACTGCTTCTGACTGACTTTCCCTTCTCTACTGAAATCTAGACAAGCAAAACTTGATGGGTGTCGAACAGCTGTTGTTGTTGGTAAAATCTGTATTGCTTAAACGAATGAAAAGAAATTAATGAAATTGTAATCTAAAAAGAGGCAAACAGTTTTTAAAGAAAGTTCTTATCATAGACTTGTGAGACTGCTGATGGCTGATTAGTGATCGTGTTGGCTCTGCAAGCAGAAGGACTCTGCTTCGAATTCCAGCTTGGTGAAATCAAAAAGTTTTTTCTGAGTTTTGTGCGGGTATTTGAGAAATAAAACGTCGGCGAAGTAAAATAACAATTAAATTAGCTCCCCTTGGCTTCAAAATAATGCGTTAAAATCAACATCAGAAACGCCGCAAATTTGTTTTATAATTAACACGGCACTGCAGAGTTGTCAATTAATGTTCCTAACACTTTCACCACCTGTCTATTCTGTACACTATCCCTCTTGCTATCTAGTTCCAGTGCTTTACATTGCACCTGTCCTGTGATTCATCGTTACCACGGCAATAGTTGTCAGAGTTCATTTCACACACAAATTTTAATAAAACATATTTAAGTCAAGTGGTTCTAAATATTTTTATTTTTCAGTTTGGGTATAGAGCAAGTTATTCTTGTTGTTCTAGTCAAAACTCTTAAAGTGCTTTCTTTTCAATCTTTTTTTAAATTGTCTTCATTAGTTTCATCATTTTGATTTGTACGTTATAAAAACTCACTTGAAACACCTTAACGAAATCAGCAGTTACGTAAGAAATCTAGTCTTAGTCATCTTATGTCTTCAATAAAAATTGTCTATTCTACAATTAACTTAACATTTGAACTTTCTACTTGATATAATAGTTTTTGTTGTTTTCACACAAGACAAATTTTTGTAAATAAAATATATTTCTTATTAAGTTGTAGGAAAAAAAAACTTTTTTTTCATCACGAACAAATTCTAGACGGTACGTGCTTTTTTGATTATTTTTTTATCGTTTCCATAATTGTCTATTTGAATTCATATACTTTTATTAACAATTGTTAGTTTATTTTATTACTGCTCTAAAGGCAGTGCTTAAATTGCACAGTGAAGTCGGACAAAAAAAAATTTTTTTTAATAACTATTTTAATTTCGATATATTTCAAAATTTTTAACTTTAATTGGACAGCCAGAAGAAAAAAAAATGTACTATCAGTCATTCAGTTCTCAAGATATACAAAAATCATTATTTACTTTGCATGGGAGGTACCAAACCTACTTGTCCAATTCCGCTCACTCTTTGACTGATGGATTTTTACTGACCATTAAGTTATTCAGACCAAATACAGATTGAAACTGCATTAACCACAATTGCCAAAATTTCATTGCCTTTTATGCGTCGATTATGGATTGCAACCGAACTTCAGTTGCGTTGCCAGGGAGGCAACCACAATTTTATAGTTTTTTTAAGTAAACACTAATAAGCACTGGAATTTTGGCAATTGGCTGTTAATGCAGTTTCGATCTGTACTACCATTTTGAGCATCTGGAAACTGAACAAATGTTCTGTTGCCAGCTGTAATCGAGCCATTATGGTTTTTTGGTAGCCACAAATTTCTGTTTGCCGTCTGGCAACGTAACTAAATTTCAGTTGTAATTCATAATCGACGCATAATTTTTGTATGTGAAAATTAGAAACTTTTCATGTACTAATTTTTAAGTCATTCATTTGTAATAATTGTGATTTAAAAAAGTTTTTCTCTTTTTCTTTTAGTTTAAAATAAACGAAAACACAATGTTCATAATTGGAAAGTTGGCAGAAGAAATTCAATTTTTCATAACGCTTTAGCAGACATAATTAGCACTTGTATTAGTAAAGTAGTAAAAATGTCAAAAATTTCAATGTCAAATGTGATGTTCGCTGCACACTAGTCTCGCAATGCCACACAGCTGTCTAATGCAATCGCTTGTTTTTTATAATAATTCTTTAGCGAAATTCTTTTTTCGAAAGTTATCGTAAGTGGTGGGGTTGGCAGACGGTGTGCCACAGAGAGGTGGCGGACTGATATTGCAAATGAAGGGCTTTTCAAGCAGATCAAGTGATGGCTGTAATTTTTCAAAATCTTTAAACCTGTCTTGAAAATTATAAAAAAAAGGTCCTTAAGTTTGATGATATACTCAAACTTTTGTTTAACAGTATTTTGTTCGCCTTTAATAAAAGAAGTTTTTGGAAAACTTGAAAAATCATCTGACTCAACTTCGGAAAGTATTAAAAATAATTTTGTTTCAGAATTAAAATGAAGTCTACATAAATCAGATACATTTTTCTACTTTCCTTGTAATTTAAATAGTAAATTAAATTCATTTTAATAAGTGATTGTATCTGCCAAAAAGTCTAAATCTAAAATGAACTCTTTTTGAACTTTTTTTATTAAAAATTCTAGTTTCATATTTTTTTTCTTCATTTTATATCACTTATGATACGTTCTGCTGTCTTTCTGGTACGGTAACTATACAAAAATTTAGATGCTAGAACAGTTTGGTGAATAATACAATGACAGGTTTGAACTATCAACTTATGTTTACTTAGCTGTACTGTGAAATCTTCGCAGAATAGCCATTTAAAAATAAAAACTATTAAATGAATTTTAATAGTAAAGTGTACCATTTCGTTTGAATGTAAATTTCAAACCCAGTTATGAAATCTTATTTAAAATGTTTGCTGGTTGTTGACACTCAATTTGTTTTTTTTTTTTTCTCAATCATATTAGTTTTTGGATGACTATGCTTTAACCGTAAAAGCTAAAACATGGTGGTTTTTTTTATTAAATCAATGAAATTTCGCTCAGAAAATACGCCATGCAGTCGAAAATTAATAAAGTTTCTCCATTATTTGTATTTAGAAATTTTGAAATTTTTTTTTATCACTTAGTCTGAAAATGAGGTCGAACCCAGGAAAATTTTTCGTTTTGTAGTCAACGTGCAGACTACTTCGACCATCGCCACCCTCATTTTGAAAATTTAGCCTGAAATATTGAATCAGGAATAAGCTCAACAATAATGAAATATGTATAGTATTTCTTAATAAAACCACGCACTTTATAAAAAAATTTCAAATGTGAATCTTTATGTTTCTCGACAGGAGGCGATGGTCGAAGGCATAGTCACTGGTCACTGAACAATACCGGCTTCAGCTGATAGCAATCCACAAAATTGACAAAAAAAAATTTACCCAGCCTAATGCATATACATATGTATGTGTGCATGTATTTTGCACAAATGTCAAAAATACCATTATAAAAGTGATCATTCCGCAGAGTAGAAAAATTAAAGTTTTACTCCACAGAGAAGTTTATTTTTCCCTTGATACTTTTCTACCACTTCTGTCTTATTTTCCTTAAAAACTCCAATGGTTCTAATCATTCTGAATCACACTTGCGTAAGAAATTCTACTTTTCGGCTAAGTTACCAAATGCTTTTCTCGACTCCAAGTGAAGTAAAAAGCAAATTCTTTTGTATCGGTGTATTTGATACAATGAGTGGGAAAGTACGGGTGCAATATCTCAAAAATTATAAAAGAAATTTATGTCCTATTCAGTTTTATTAAAAAAAATTTTTTTATTAAACTAAATGAGAGGAAAAAATTGGTATAAAATGATATTCTATTTAAGGCCAAATTCGTTTGATTGCGATATTTTTTTTCTTCTATATACTCCCACATATTCCATATAATGATTTTTTTTTATGGTTTTGACTTTTCATAAAGTAGTCAATTTCTATACATTGACACATTTTGCATACTTCCTTGAACACAAACAACATTATGCGGAACTTTAGATTGGCTTTTTAAATTTAGCTAGAAAGCCTTTAGAACCTATTTTTTTGTTGTAATTTAGATTTCCAATATTTTATGACATACTTAAATGTGTGCACATACACACATATGTACGTATGTATGTATGTATGCTGGGGAGCATTTATGAATTATCTGTATGTAGGTCAATGATTTTTTGTTTGATGAAGAATTATTCGATGAAAATATTGTTTCTTTTTTTGTAGGTGTAAAATAAAATACATGGAAAATAGTTGCTTTTCGTATACATTTAAATAACTGATATATAAATTTTAATTTAATTTGGCATAAATATTTGTTATAATATATAATATTTTCGTATGATAAATATCAAAAAAAAATTTTAATGAGAATCGGATAACTTTTGTAGGAGTTATGGTATTTTTACGATGAAGGATGTATGGCAGGGCCTGCAGTTCCTACGTCAATTACAATAAAAATTACCACATAAGTTACTACCATGGATTGTAAAACATATACCGATATTGAGGACTTTGCGTGCGGTTATGTGGCCAATATAAAAAATTTGATTTTTGACATATATGGTCGGCAGGCATGTTCTTTGTCCGATTTAAAAAAAAGAAAAAGATAATTTACCTTAATTAAAGTAGTTTTCAGTAGTGTAACAAATTGCAAAATCTGTTATATTTCTCCCATCATTACAAAAACTAATGCAGCTCCGAAAAATTTTTTATGGCTGACATCAATTTCGAATTCTATCCTTCTCTTCACAACTTTATTTTTCTATCCATTGACCATAGTTTACGCTACAAATGCTGCTTATAAGGCATTATAAATGTGCAAATGTTTTGTTTTATCCTAATTTTTTTTTTCTCTCTCTTCTATTTCAAGCTTAGACTATAATATTTTTATTTTTGCCACATTACACAAGTAAAGTTTTGTCACAATTTTTTCATTACAAAGAAATATTCTTAAAAGTTACATAACAATACAAAATATAAGATAATTCTAATTAATATGTAATTTTTATAGTAATAACACTCGAGAGCCCGATACTGGGACATTGTATTAATGTAGACCTGTAAATCTCTTTACTATAATTTTAGTATAGTTTAAGAATATCCTAAGTTGAAAAGTAAATAAACGAACCTAACTGTGGCAAGAACTGTCACACAGCACTTTTTATACTTTAGACTAGCTAAAACTCGGTGTGCTTCGCTACGCCTATTTTAATTATAAATAAATATAAATAAATAAATATAAATAAATAAATATAAATAAATAAAGATTTATTTTTTTCTGTTCTTCTTGATGTTTTTCCATGACGTTCTTGAAGTAAATCAGGAAAATTTCAGTGAAATTTTTATTGCCTTACACTCCAAATGACTAGAACTAAAATCAAGAAAAACTACATTTAAGTTTTCTGCAATCAAAATAAAATTGTTCGTCGCAAAAGAATTTTTCCCAGCTCAAGTGCAATCGACAAAGGTCAATGGGAGCAGTTGAAGACTAAAAGAATTATTTCGATTATGATAGTTGTGCTTGCTGCTGTTCCAAATTTCTAAATTAAGACACGAGTAATCCAAAGGATAATATCAAATTGTCGTTCCATTTTTTTTTTTTTTTTTATCTGGGACCAGCACTCAGGAGATGACTCCTACACATGCGAAGCATTGTGCTGGAACTATAGGAATGGGATAGTAGGAGAAATGACAGAAGGTGAAGCTTAATTATTTATTTTTGCAGCTCTGCTTTTGCACGTTCTTTCTTTATACTCGTAGCAGTGCTGAAGCTTCGGTTTAGTAGCCATTTTTATTATTATTTTACTTTGCCGGTGCTACACGATACCGACGAAGGAGGGCGTTCTGATGTGATTGTGGATTGCTATCAGCTGAAGCCGGTATTGTTCAGTGACCAATGACTATTCCTTCGCCATTTAAACCTTCCGACAACAACTGACACACTAATGCACATCAGAAAAATGCGAGATGTTTATTTTGATGTTAAAATTTTAGTCTGAAACTGGGGTTGAACCCAGGTCTGTTTTTGGATTCGTAGTCAACGTGCAGACTACCATCCATCGTGCCATCGCCATCCTCAAGTACGAGTTGTACGAGTATTAATGAATTTAGAGAATGATTTGAACATTTTTTGAGGGCAATTTGAAAGGAGCTCCCAAGAAAGCCGAAGGTTGAACTGGCCAAAGAAGAGAACTTGGTTTACAGTGAAAAACCATAACATTCATTTTGATTAAAAAAGTGAACTAATTCGTTTATTAAATTATTTCCAAATGGATTACGTTTAAGGCCATTTGTTTTTAGTGGTTCTTTTCCAGTTTCAAGGCCTAATTAAAGGAATATATTTATATATTTCATATCCTAATCGAACTAAATGAAGAATGTCATAGGTATTCGAAATATAAATTTATTTTTAACTGTGCTTAGCAAAAAAAGACTTGCTCAAGAAAATTCAATGGTATAAAACACACTCCAACTATAAAACATCTCAAATCATTTGCCATGCAATCTTCTCATATGATTCCCTAATGAAGTATGTATATACATGTATATGTCGTCATGTCCATATACATAAATAATGTTAGCACGGGAAAAGAAATCAATAAAAATAAACATACTTAAATCTAAACATAAACACCACAGCATTGTGCTTTGGTTTAGAAATACAGCTACCACAGGGATTTCTAAAATTAACACTTCCATTCAGTCAGCTGCAACAAGACAAACAACATGAAAAATACTTGTACCCACAGCAGCACAATTTAAAACTTAAGTTTGAAAACGCTCTTACTTACACACCGCCACTCACATTCATATATACATGCACACAAGCACGCACAACCATTTGTTAATGTGAAAAGAAATAAGGATGATATGATTTTTTAACAAAATAAGCTGCCTTTTGTAGATTTATATGAATGAATGCGTATGATACACTCGAAGCAAAATGAATGCTTAAAGAAGAAAACGAAAAAAAAAAAAGAACACAGAAAACTAGAAACAAAACAGCAGTAACATGACTAATAAATTTCATTATTTCACACTGCATGGCATGGAGTCTTGCAGCATGATTATGGTTGAAAGTGTTTGTGATAAAACTGTTTGAGAGCTGGCACTTTTTCCAGCATGTGTAGGTTCATATCAATGGTTTTTTTCTTTAACGTGCAGATGAGTGTATGTAGTATGACTTTACACAGTCAATGTCTCTACTCGAAGAAAAAAGTGGAAAATAAAAAAAAATCCAGGCAAATCTCGGTATAACGGATCTCGCTTTAAAGAAAATTCGATATAACGAACGTACATGTTTTTATACAGGGTGTCTGGTAGCAGATTTATATTTTCAAACTTAAATTAAAAACGTAATAATTGACACAAAGTTTTATTAAAAGCATTGAACGATGGAATGGAAATGCGAATTTTATTTTTTAAAGCGTATATCATTCAGATCCTTCAGATCCTTTTTTAAAATTTCATGAATAATCGCTCTTGGAAGTCCCAGTGAGGCTGCTCTTTTCCGTATTGAAAGTCGAGGATTTTCACGTAAACTGCTTTCGACCAGTTCAATGTTTTCGGATCGACTGGGCCCTGGCCGTGGGGCATTCAGAGCCGAAGCAATTGCGCGGAATCTCTGCACCCACGAACGAATTAAATTTACACTCGGTCCATCACTTATTCGTCAAATTATTGTAAAAAAATGCCTCCACAGCGAATGCGCGATGCTCACTCGACCACTGCGACATCGTGACTGACAAATCCACACAATCGATAATTCCAACGGCGCCAGCCTCCCTCCCTTGAAATAATCGTATTTAAAAATATAAATTTGCTACCAGACATCCTGTATATATAATATAATGAATGGTGAAAAAAACATCTCACAATAAAAACTAAAATGGACTACAAAATTGTGTGCAATTTGGAGCCAACAATGCACTGTGGTCGATCCCATTGGTCAAAAATAAAAAATCAAAGTATAAATTTGGTGACCAAATGTGGCAAATATTTCTTATGAAATTGAGGTTTTAAAATTTATACTTGTTTTTGTGTTATTCCAACTGCACCCTTTAAGAAAAATTTCAAGAAAGAAATCGAGTTGACAGTTGGTTTTGGCAGTGTGAAAAAGTGGAAAATTAAGTGCAACTTGAAATTAAGTAAAACAAAAGAAAACGAAAAATTGTGTTGAAACAAATCAAAAGGAATATATGAAAATTAATCGAAATTGATTCAGCCATTCACCGGCGATGCACTTAGCAACGAACATCATGTCATTTCTATTTATGTTTATCATTCTTTTATATGGAAAAACCATCATTTACAGATTTCTCAACTTTTCCTCGAAATTTTAGTTTTTTTTTTTTTCATTCAATCCATGTACTAAAAATTTCAAGCCTAACAAAAATGTCCGGCAAGTCGATCCAACCATTCTCAAGTAATCCTTTGTGTACGGAGTACATATGTATGCCCCGACTAGATATTTCCATTTGCACCTGAATGGTGCCCTATTAGGTCCACCACCAAAAACGCAAAAAGTACATTGGCAACTAACGAAGCAATACCTTTATTCCCTACCGGGAATGAGCAGTACCTCGGTTTGCCACAACCATTCCCAAATTCTTGCCAATATATTTATTGGAAGAATTTCTACTCGGATGTATATTGAAAATTTATTTTATAAATAAATTTTTTTCTTTTGGTGTCTCGCTACATGGTTTTGACATGTCCTTTTTTCCTTCAACTGCAACACACACATCACACATACATAAATACTAACAGAAGCATCCTTGATGACTTTCTTTAAGATCTTCTAATACTTAAATGAAAATGTTATGAAAAGCCTGCGATTCACTTTTTCTTCTTTAACCCCTTTTAAGATTTTCTTTTACACAAAATAAAGTATTTTTTACACTTAACCCAGTTGTTCAGTAACGAGATTCTGATAATAAAGCTGGCAAAGTGTAAACTTACGAGTGTGAGCAGCGTGTGTGACTTTTATTTTTTTGCAAAAAGTTATCTTCATAAATGTGTGCGTGTGCAGTTATTAAAGTTGACAGTATAATTTCAAAAGGAAATGAAAGTAATACCAAATACAAGCATATAACACATATATATATACACACACACACACACATACTCATACCCACTCAAATTCAGACAAGCTAAAGATAATGTGCACTTGTACGAGTATGTTAAAAGAAAAATATGCTGATGTCTTAACGCACAGCCATCATGTTGAAACAACAAACGAAACTTTTTGTTTGTTCGTCAACGACTTTAAAGAAAAAGAGTAAGAAAAATGCAAAAACGCCAGTTAAAATATATTTTGCCAATGTGAATGAATATATTTAAAAGAGCAAGAACAGATTTGTATTTGAATAGTCGCAAATGATGAAGGCTGATACTTATAAAGTGTGAAAGCTGGATTATGAATGACGACAATACTTCCTGTGGATAAACTTTGCCGCTACTATTTAGTGTTTATTAGCAGACTGTAATTTAAGAAAAGTCGTTTGCATGCACAAGTGGTGTATTTACGATCATCTGCTAGTACTGAACGTTTCAGTATATCAAATTATGTACTCTTGGTTTTCTTTTGAAGCAGTTGTTGCAAAAATAATGAATAAATGTTATAGTGTTTTCACAGTGAGTGGTTTTAAAGCAAAATTAGGTTTTACGTCAAAACAAACTATTAAAACCTGGTTTTACCATATAAAACTAATTTCTTAAAACCATCTTAAAACCTATTTGGAATTGGCTTTAAATAGATTTATTTAAAATACAACCATGATTTGCATGAACTAAAGGCAGTGCTACCAAGTTAAAAAATTTAAAACAGCTGCCAATTTAAATGGCGATTAATTAAATAGAAAATAAATATGGGAAAATTTGGTAAATAAAGTCACTAGAATAATTTAAAACAATGGACGCAATAGCAACAACAATAAAAAAAAAGCAAAAAAAAAAACCAGCTATTGGGTAGAGCGCAGAATAAAAAAGCTTTCATCCCATTGTGTGAAGGAGCAAATAAATGAATTTTAATTACACAAACTGTGCGATAAAAACCTGATTTAATTTAATTCTTAGTGAAAACACAAAATCAGCTGTTTGTGGTAATTAAGTTAAAATCAGGTTTTAACTTTTGTTGTGAAACCGCTATTAGAACAGGTGCTTAATAGAAACTTTCAGTTGTAAATACTCGCCGTGAGTATACTTTCTTTTGATAAAATTTTCAGCACAATAACTGAACAATTTTTCCCTTTCGATATGTATACTAAACCTAAATCGTACCATTATAATCGATTTAAAATCGATTAAAGCAACTTTGTCAGAAGTGCATGATTACAGTAAAACCTCGATAAAGCGCATGGGCAAAGGACTAGCAATTTTTTACGAATTATAGAAATATTGGATTTATTTGTAAACAAATTTAATGTATGAATTAAGAAGATTTTCTCGCGTTACCAAGTTGATCGATGTTCAAATGTAATTTTTTCATTGATTAGAGCCTAAATTTGTGGCTGTCAAACAACTTTGGCACAGCCCAACTGCTCGAGAAATAATTAGTTGACAGTCAAGTGAATGTGATGTCAAGCAAGGTTATTATCCCAGTAGTTATAACGAAACTTGGATATAAGTTCAGGGAAGCCAAATTTTCGCTTGCTTTGCCCTTTTGTAGAATACTGCTTCTGACTGACTTTCCCTTCTCTACTGAAATCTAGACAAGCAAAACTTGATGGGTGTCGAACAGCTGTTGTTGTTGGTAAAATCTGTATTGCTTAAACGAATGAAAAGAAATTAATGAAATTGTAATCTAAAAAGAGGCAAACAGTTTTTAAAGAAAGTTCTTATCATAGACTTGTGAGACTGCTGATGGCTGATTAGTGATCGTGTTGGCTCTGCAAGCAGAAGGACTCTGCTTCGAATTCCAGCTTGGTGAAATCAAAAAGTTTTTTCTGAGTTTTGTGCGGGTATTTGAGAAATAAAACGTCGGCGAAGTAAAATAACAATTAAATTAGCTCCCCTTGGCTTCAAAATAATGCGTTAAAATCAACATCAGAAACGCCGCAAATTTGTTTTATAATTAACACGGCACTGCAGAGTTGTCAATTAATGTTCCTAACACTTTCACCACCTGTCTATTCTGTACACTATCCCTCTTGCTATCTAGTTCCAGTGCTTTACATTGCACCTGTCCTGTGATTCATCGTTACCACGGCAATAGTTGTCAGAGTTCATTTCACACACAAATTTTAATAAAACATATTTAAGTCAAGTGGTTCTAAATATTTTTATTTTTCAGTTTGGGTATAGAGCAAGTTATTCTTGTTGTTCTAGTCAAAACTCTTAAAGTGCTTTCTTTTCAATCTTTTTTTAAATTGTCTTCATTAGTTTCATCATTTTGATTTGTACGTTATAAAAACTCACTTGAAACACCTTAACGAAATCAGCAGTTACGTAAGAAATCTAGTCTTAGTCATCTTATGTCTTCAATAAAAATTGTCTATTCTACAATTAACTTAACATTTGAACTTTCTACTTGATATAATAGTTTTTGTTGTTTTCACACAAGACAAATTTTTGTAAATAAAATATATTTCTTATTAAGTTGTAGGAAAAAAAAACTTTTTTTTCATCACGAACAAATTCTAGACGGTACGTGCTTTTTTGATTATTTTTTTATCGTTTCCATAATTGTCTATTTGAATTCATATACTTTTATTAACAATTGTTAGTTTATTTTATTACTGCTCTAAAGGCAGTGCTTAAATTGCACAGTGAAGTCGGACAAAAAAAAATTTTTTTTAATAACTATTTTAATTTCGATATATTTCAAAATTTTTAACTTTAATTGGACAGCCAGAAGAAAAAAAAATGTACTATCAGTCATTCAGTTCTCAAGATATACAAAAATCATTATTTACTTTGCATGGGAGGTACCAAACCTACTTGTCCAATTCCGCTCACTCTTTGACTGATGGATTTTTACTGACCATTAAGTTATTCAGACCAAATACAGATTGAAACTGCATTAACCACAATTGCCAAAATTTCATTGCCTTTTATGCGTCGATTATGGATTGCAACCGAACTTCAGTTGCGTTGCCAGGGAGGCAACCACAATTTTATAGTTTTTTTAAGTAAACTTATTAGTGTTTACTTAAAAAAACTATAAAATTGTGGTTGCACTGGAATTTTGGCAATTGGCTGTTAATGCAGTTTCGATCTGTACTACCATTTTGAGCATCTGGAAACTGAACAAATGTTCTGTTGCCAGCTGTAATCGAGCCATTATGGTTTTTTGGTAGCCACAAATTTCTGTTTGCCGTCTGGCAACGTAACTAAATTTCAGTTGTAATTCATAATCGACGCATAATTTTTGTATGTGAAAATTAGAAACTTTTCATGTACTAATTTTTAAGTCATTCATTTGTAATAATTGTGATTTAAAAATAATCACTAATTCAAAATAATTTTCTCACATTTAGCAAGAAATTCAACAAACAATTTTCGCAACATTTTTATTTCAAACAATTGAAAAAGTGTTCAAATCTACAGGGAAGATTTTTTTATATACAAATTTATATGACTTGTTTGTCATATAAAATTGTATTTTAATTAAGGCAGACATTTTTAATAAAATATAAGTTTTGTAGTCAAATTTAATTAATTTTTACTTTCAACAAACTTAACGTATTAAATAAATTCCAGTACAGAGTATGAAGAAAAACTTTACAAAGCTATATACAGTAAGATCCCAATTATCATAAATTTTCCCTGTTCCTTGTTAGCTATTCTTACTAGTTAAATTCTTTATGAATTATTAAAAAAAAATGAGTTCTTGTTGATGTAGCCGTTTACTACAAACACGCATAATTGAGCCCTCCCTGTAAATCATATTTAAATACACATATCTCTTCGGAGTGCTTAACTTACGAGATACTTAAAGGTTTGAGTAACTTGGCGGCAGTGAAAGTATTCTACGCTCGTCTGGTCTGGAAACTAAATTTTATTATCGTCTTTAAAAATCATCATATTAATTGAAACTTTTTCATGGCCAGCAGAGTTTTACAGCTGGTGATAAATCATACTGATATTATTAAGCGCTATTAAAATAAAAACAAAAAAGTTTAAGATTTATTGTTTTATTACAAGAAGAGTGTTCTATAAATATTTCAATGGTTTCAAATCGTTTATGTTTTAGGCAATAAAAATTTATATTATAAGAAAGTATACTGTGTGAAAGAACTACAGAACATTTTGTTTATAACAACCTGTTACATAGTGATGAGCAAAATAAATTTGTATTTTATTTTTATCGGGTATTTTGCGCGTTACAGTGCAGCCAACTTTCTTACTTCGAAGGACATCAAATATGTCAGAACCATAACTACCAAATGTTTTATTTTACATATGTAATTAATTAAAATGGGCTAATTATCAAAAACGTATAGGCACTCAAAAATTACATGTAACAATTACTAAGAAACAAACTAAATCAAAGACAAAATTATAAATTCCACTGACAAACAACAGCACAACGGAACAACATGCTGTTTTCGAAGGCTGCTACATCTTCATCTTCAACAGTCTTCATATTTTGTCCACCATGTGTGGTTATGAGTAGATGTAAATATTTGTATATTTATTATTTTTTTCTATAAATGGAAAACGAGAAATTATTCTCTGTTATTTTTTTCACTCCTAATGAAGCTCTAAATTTAGCAGCTATAATTTACAATTGCCCTTTTTGGAATTTGGACCAGTGCTCAGACGAAATCCTTTACATATATAATATATTGCAATGGAACTAATTACAGAGAGGGTGTAGAGAATAAACAGGTGGTGGAAGAGGTAGGCTTAATTCTTTCGCAACTCTTTAGTTGTGTGTTAATTATAACGCTAGATTGCAGCGTCTCTGAAGTTAATTATGACGTATTATTCGCACTTATTCCAGTTGTCAACGTCGACATCGACACCAACATTTAGCATCTCTTAAATCAGTATGCAAAAGTTTGAACTTCAAACCTTAATTAACGTTCATTAGAAATATTGAATTGTTCTTAATGTGAATTGAAATTTGAAATGAAAATCGTAGCATAGTGGCGTTACAGAGTCAAAGTTTTGGTGTAGATGTCGACATTGACCGGTGGAATATGGGTAAAAGCTAATTGGAGCCATTTTATTTATTATTTTACTTCCCGGGCGTTTTAATGCCGCTTCGACGAAGGAGCGTGCTGCAGCACAGAAAACAGAAGCAGATTATCTGACTTGAACGGGCTGAGAATCGAACCCGGGAGGCAACATGCTAATTACACGCCATCAGCATCCATATTATTGGTAAAAACAATTGGCATTATTGGCACTTCAACTTTTTAAACAACATATCAGCATGAAAACAGTTTGCATTATTAAATTTTAAACAATCTTTAGAAAAAAGTAATAATATTCTAGCATACATCAAGATTAGCATACCGATATTCAGCAGAATTTATTAGAATTAGCAAATTTTTTTTTTTTTTTATTTCAATTGCAGGTAAAAATTTTTAAAAATAATTTTTCTAGTTTTTTGACCTCTTTTTATATTAATAACACTAATTTATATAATAATAATAAAATAACCTACAGCTTAAATAATTAGTGTTATTAATTTTTAAAAATTTTCCTTCTTGTTTTGTGTTTTAGTTTGGAAATAATTTTGAAATTTAAATTGCGTAAAATCATGCATACCGCTCTACAGTGCATTATAAATTTCAAATACATTGCTAGCAGCAAAAAAAAAATTATCTGACTGACAATTCAGAGTGGACTGCCTTGTCTTTTTCTTCTTCTTCAGGTTATTTTACATCGCTCATTGTTTGATGCGAATAAACTTTTTGTGCGATTTCTTTTATTTTTTTTTTTCGTCATGATTTTAATTTGTACGAGTACTTTTGCCATTTTGTCTGGGGTCTACAGAGTGTTTAAATGACAATTATAATGACAAATACTTGCATTGCTGTGATAATTTACCAAATGCTTGTAATTGCTGATAAATGAAAGAGTCTTGAACTTATTTCCATTTATTTGAGTTTGCAATTTATTTGCTTCAAGTTTTTTTTTTTTTTTGTTGTCTTTCTTTTTCGTTTTTATTGTCTTTAGTAGGTCGGAGAATATTTAATTGTGTAACAGCAAACAATTAAAATGGAAACAGATGTTGCAGTGCAGCAATCAACTGATGACCTTAGTTGTCCATTTGAGGTTAAGAACAAAAGAAGGCCAAAATACTTGCTTATTTTTTTTTTTGCTTTAATTAAATGTTTTCCGTCTCGCTCCCTCCTTTTCTCTCTCTCTCTCTCTCTCTAACTCTCTCTCAATTAAACAGTTGCTTTTTAAGTTTTTAAGTTTTTTATCCAAATCATTATGCATCATCGCTGACGCCATAAAAATAACAAGATGAACGAGCACAAGGCAGGCATTTCATAAGCAATAATTGCAGGGAGTTAGAAAAACAGAAATAAACTTCTGCTAAACTTCTCGCATACTTTCACACTAAAAACTACTTTTAGAATTTAAAATAAACCTTTGAATAAACTATTTAATGGCGTAGCTTTTAAATTGCTTGCTAAGTCATGGCGTTAATATTTAATGACCATTTAAAATTCTTTAAATGAAAAGCATTGTAATAAAAAATTCAATTCCATTGTCACACGTGTTTAAAAATACAAAATAAATAATTTAAAAATACGTGCCACTGGTTATAAATCCAACAATAGTTAAGGAATGAGAAAAACAAATATTTACAAGTTACAAGAATGCAACAACTGGGCCAACTGCTGACAGATATGAAACAATTGGGTGGTTATAATTTCTGAAATATTATAATTTCTGGGAATTGTAATTTGTGAGATTCCACTGTATTGTAAATAGTTTTGTTTAACTAAAAAAAATTCCAAAAGTTATTCCCTTAAGTTAGTTACAGAAGGGACAACTCCACTAGGATACTCATGGGGTCCATTATGAATCCCTTCGAGGAAATAAGAAAGAATAGAATTGTGTAGATAGTAAGAAGAAGAAGATAAAGCCAGATTTTGTCTGCAGGCAACATCACCTGTCTTAAAGCCTATCTATCTCCACAATTGAGTCGATGATATCCTGTATAATACGAATTGCGTATCAGCCATCTCTACCGGGAAATCGTTGCCCAGCCACCTCAGCCTGCTGCGCTGTAAGCCAGGGCAGTAACAGATAATGTGTTCCACAGTGTCCTCGTAATCCTCGTACAAACTTCACAGATCGCATGTTACCTTTTCCTCTTGCTGAGCATCGCTCTAATCAACCACTGACCAGTCAAAGCCCCCAGCAGAATCCTCAAGTCTCTCCTAGCCCTTGCCAGTAGCCGTCTATCCGAGGACACAAGGCCCTCGAGGCACTACACTCCCCGCCCCCACACCCCTACACTACCAGTTATGATACACCTTCTCCAACGCTTATCTTCTCAGCTTTCCAAAATAGTGCCATATCGGTGCTTGCACCGAGATTTTACACCCCTCTGCGCCCAACACACATCGGGAATTTTTTTATCGACTTGAAGCAATTTAAATCAATAATAAATAAAAGAAAGTGAACGTAAATCAATTGGTAGTATATTTTCTTTCTGTTTTACCTGTGTTCTTATGTCAGGTTCGCGGAGTATTCAACGCGTTCACTATTGTGGTCTTTTCTTTTTTTAAGACAATATATTCTCCTATTATTTATTTGAAGAAACTTAATTTCAAAATTTCTTATAAAATAAAATCACATGAATTAAAAACGAAACCCAACAAAGTCACAACATATTTGTACGTTAAAAATTCGAGTGATGGACTTCTGAACAAGATATAAAACTAAAGTAAATTAAAAATTAATATAATTTATTTTACTATTTTCATACCTACATGGACATAACAAAATCATAATAAAATTTTTTGATATACAGGGTCGCTGATGAAAGCCGATACCGAAAGAAAACTTGATAACTTTTTTTCTATCTAAGTAATCTGGAATTTTTTTTTGGTTTTTGTAGATTGATTCTTAGATTTAACGAAAATGAAAAGTGGGACACTGCAAAAAGAATGCCGCTATTTCGCATTGGCGTCCGTAATTTTTGTTCAACTAACTAACAGGCTCATTTCAAGAAACTCAACCTCCCGTTGTCCCCCCAGATCACCTGACGTAACTCCACCGGACTTTTTCTTGTATGTTTATTGTAAACAAGAAGTGTACAAATGGCAACAGACAAATGTGGAACAACTAAAACAATCAATTCCAGCGATAATAGCTGCAGTTCCAGCGTTAACTTTGCGGGCAGTAATGGACAATTTTTTGCTAAGATACCGCACATGCATCCATAAGCAGGGCGGCATTTAAATTCGATTATCTTTAAAACTAATTCAATGAGAAGAAGTTATTCCAGTTTCTTAATGTAGCAAAATTCATCAGCCACCCTGTATTAAACATTGCTTTCGTTTCTTCGGTACTTCTTTGGAAGTTCTTTTTTTATTGCGATACTTATATTCGAGAAAATGGAAGAAAACCCGCATTTAATTTCTAAAGTACAGAAATAAGCATATGGTTTTATTATAAAAATAAATTTAATTCTTATTTTCGCGATTATAATGCAAATAAAATGTCTATAATCTTCATATAGTTAAACTTGCTATAGACGTGACTGTACCTGATATGAATTTACCCTCCCGATATACATATATGAAATGTTCAATAAATGTAAATTTTAACATTTTTATCTTCTTTTATTTATTTTTTTTCAGTATGAACAGAAAAAAAACATATACATACATACGTATGCACATTCATATGCATATGGGGCATTCCACGTCAAGTTTTTGATTGGTTTTACGACAGTTTGAATTGGTGCTCGCAAAACATTTGGCTACAAATTGGCGATACCTTCTTTAATTCAATTAGTTTTCAAGACTTGGTATATATCAAAGTCTCCTCCTTTCCTCTTTAAACCAACGAAAATCGGGAACTATTATTTGTTTATGCCCATTTTTCGAATATCGAATAAGCCGTTTATTCCATTTCGAATAAATTTAAAATAAAAACCGCAAAAAAAATTTGCTCAAATTTTCTCGAAATTTTTTAATATCCCGACGTTACTTAAAAAAAATATTAGTACTGAGTGAATTGGATACAGAAACAATTTTTCACAGCTCTGATTTGTTAATTTCTTCAAAGCAAATTGAAATTTTCTTCGCCTTAACGACTTGTAACTTGTTCTTCGAACATTTATGGAACAATTAAGTAAATTTTTTTTATTGCTAATATACCGTTGTGGGAATATTGAACCGATGATCTTCTGGTTGCATAGTCCATATGCTAACTACTTAGCCAACAGAACTCTCAGTTTGCTCACTTTCTCACAGAACGATAATAATTTTTTCTTCTCGAAATTTTCATTCATTAGCGAAACACGTTACTGAATATGAAGTCGTTCAAAGAAACAAGTGGAACCAGTGCTTTGTTGTATCAATTCTCTCTATGAATACAATTTTTATGAATTTGCTGCAGTTGAATGATGAGCTGGTTGGTGTTTAAGCAAAATACATTTCCACTCAAATACACAACAAACATTAAGACATTTTTATTCTATAAAAAAAAAACCATGGTTTCAGAAAAGAACTATTCTTTTCAAAATAAGCATTCCTTTCATCGAAAAGACTTTTATTGAGGTCTATTAAAAAATTGTCAAAAATGCAAGAGAAAAATATTTTATAAAAACACAACAAAAATCTTCGAGAATTCCATAAATAAAAGCTCCCACAAAAAAAATAATTAGGAAATTATTGGATTTAATTATATATTTAAATTTTCTAAAAATACGTTTTGTATAAAATCGTGTTTGCAAAGGCTTCTTGTCTTTTTAATTTTTGGAAATAATTTTTTTGGGGACTTTTTGTAAAAACATGTGAGATTGGTTGAAGGTCTGCTGATGAGTTGGTATAATCACACACAGAATGTACATATAGACCAGCCTAACCATACAACAAGTATATAAATATAATCGTAATTCATTCTAACTCGCATTGAATCAATAAAAAAGCATAACTCCACAAAGAAAATATTTTTATACAGCCGATTTGCTGTAGAAAATGACTCATACAATAAAGATCGCTTTTGTTACACACAAAATAAAGTTTGAAACAAACAACAATACTTTAGTGGGTGTAACACCAAATACAAATATGGTAAAATGAAAATCCTTGAAATAACATACAATTTGGAAGAAAAAAAATCTAAAAATAAACCCATTGAAAAGTTTTTCCAATTCCTTTTTCCTGTCCCTTTTTTATTTTCCTAATAAAAATTTGCATGTCTGAAAAGGAAATTTTAGGAAAAGTAATTGAAATTAAGGGAATAGAATTTGTAAAATAAAACAACCTTCAAACATGTTGTAATTGAATTTTAATATGTTTTACTGTTGTAATAAAAATACATGAAAAATTAGATACACACCCACACATACATATTTTCAGGAAAATGTTACCAAATAAAATCTGTAATAAACAATAGTAGTAGTGGAAAAATTTAATACAATTTGTTGGTTTTTTTTGGGGCAATTTTTAGTGAAATTATTTTTTCAATTTTCAAAGTTTATTTTACATGTTCATTTTATGTCTGGCTTGAAAGATTCCCTTTTTTCATTTCACAGCTGCGATTGATAAAGGAAAAAATTTACTTTCATAACATTTATTTGAACGATTTCCTTTATAATTTTTATTTAATTTCTCTCTTTCAAAACTATTAAAATTGAAATAAATCTAAACTTTACCCGCGATTCAGTTACAAATTTAAGATTTCCTGCCAAGATATGTTAAACATGAATTCATAATTTGTAATCCATTGCGAAAATTTGTGCAGATATTAATTGAATTTTCCGAATTTTAACTCCCATTTAATCCACCTTAGGGTAACTACTATGAAATGTTTAATAAAACTTTATTGAAAACTGCAATAATTGAAAATCATGTTAAGCCTGTGCTGACATTTTTATTGAATATTGCTGGAATAAAAACAGCAGCAGCAGTTGCATTTGCATGAACGACAAAAAAGAAGTGGCAAAATATTTTACATAAAAATATAATTTTCAATAATCCTTTAAAGCTAAAAGTTTAAACATTTGCTGCATAGTTACAACTCACCCGCTTTTTTTTTGACAACGACAAAACAGCAAATGTGCGTTTATTTTTAAAGCACTCGCTGTTTATGCAGCTCAATAGTTAAGTTGCTGTAGTGGTAGTAGTAGTAGTTGTTGTTGTTATTGTTGTGTTAGCTGCTTTTTCTTGTAGTTGTGGTAGTTAAAGTGATGCAGCAAAATTGTTAATGGCGGTAAATCAGAAAATTAAAATAAATTCAATGTCTTGAAAGGAGACATCCTTTTAGAGCAGACAATATGGTCCCTTCACTTTTGCTGGCACAGTCAGCCACGAAGCACAGGAATAAATTATGTATTGTATGGGTTTTAACGGCACTAAGCCTAAGATCTTTGCATATTTAATCACGGCGCGTACGATAAGAAAACTGTCGATAGTGGTGGCGTAGCTGGCAGAGGCATAAGAAAATCCTTAAGCCTTGCAAACACTACTGACTTTAGCACTTGACTTTGTAGCTTTATTTGATTCTTGCAAGATTTTTATATGAAATCGCACTTGAACAAATATTAAGATGGATTGTTAGCTCATGTGCAAAACGAATAAATGGCAAGAGCGAAAAGGAAAATTATTTGATTACATTTCAAGAATTTAAACTTTTATTTATTAATTCTTTGATCTTTCCCAGCACTAGTCTTTAAGTAGAATTTTTAAGAAAAATGTTTTATAGTTTTGTTAATTTAAAATTTTTATTATTTCTTTTCACGTGAGCTGTGGTTGTGCCCTTTATTGAATATCCGCACTATAAATTTGTTAGGTGCCTTTTCTTTTTTCCCACTACTTGATTTCAGTTTCAAAGTCAAGCACTTTATTTATTATTTTGAGGATTTGTTTACTCTACATCTTTACCATTTCTTTAACGGCAACATTTAATTTTGCTTTATATTGCCAGTTTGCGGCTAAACGTTTGTAAGAAAAATTTCAAAATTTACCTCTTAATTCGCTATATATATACATATTTCGCAACCTTAAACTTACTTTCGGAAAATTTTGAACTTTTTTTTTGAAGTTTGGCAAACTTGAGAGAAAAACTTGCACACAACTTTTTTTTATTTCCTTCGTTTTATTAAGTTTTTATATTTATTTTTTTTTTTGGGCAGCAAAAATTTCAATATTTTTCTTTTTCAAAAGCTTTATTTTCTTTGTTAAATCACAAAAAAAAAATCAAACGAAGTTCCATGGACTTTTGCAATATTTTCGTTACTAAGTTGGTTATTAAAAATGAGCGTCGCAGGGCCTGTTAAATTTTTAAATTTTTTAGTTTCGTTTCTTAGAGTCGCACGATGTTTCCGTTTATTTTCTATTGAAATTTTACACTAAGAAAATTGTTTATTAAATTTATTGTAAATCAACAATTGTTGTTTATTTTTTATTTTTTAAACAATTTTACTAACATTGGGAATTTCTTTTCGCATTTTTTTCAATAAATTACTTTTGTTGTTGTTATGGCACTGAAAAAAAATATCGTAATTTCATTAAAATATTTTTTATAACTTTATTTTAAGTATTATTAATTGGCAGTATAACGATTTAACTGAATGTCACATTCTTTGGCTTTGTCGTTTTCAGCAGTTCGTGTTGGTCTTAAGTTAAAGCCTGAAAGTGTGCTACAAATTTCTAGCACTCTTAACAAGGCATGTGATTTATTATTTAATTTTTGTGATTAAATTTATGTATTAAGAATATTTAATATTTAATTGCTTTAAGTACTTGAAAGAAAGTAAGCAAGTTTTTCAAGTTTTTAAATATAAAATTTTTTTTATTTCACACATTTCACATAAACTCAGTCACTTGTTTTTTTAAGTAAAATTTTCTTTTTAAAGTAAATTTATTTTCTAATAAATATTAAAATTATCAATGTACACTTTCCGTAGCATTTCGTTATTTATATTAAAACTTCTGCTAACACTTTCAAATACACAAACATGTGTCTCTTGGATTTATTTGTTTATGTTCCTTTCAGCTTTAATGTCTTTCTTGAAATTTTTATTTTATTTTTTAATAAAAAATTTTTTAAAAATTATATACACCTAACTGTATGTTATAATTTTACGTTTCATGCATTTGCTATAGAAATCATTGTCTTGTTATGTTAATAGCATCTTTGATCTGAAAGAAATTAGAAAAAAAATTTAATATGGCTATTATCATATTTACGTTTGTAATAGTCGTATTAGATGAAACAAAAGGAAAAATTTAATCTAACTTCAACGTTTTATGATTTAAAACAATTAAACGTGAGTGACGTAACGTTGCAAAAATAGAACTTGTTATTTTTTTTATTCGAGGAAACATAAAACTTAATTATTGTTTTCTGTGCCTCGTTTAAAAGAAAGACGATCCCCTTCAGAATATCATTTCCGATATTTCATGAACCACTTGTAAAAAAAATTTAGTTTTTAAAGCCTAACACTAATCAGGCAATTATGTTTCGATTGAAACAAATGGATGTCTACTATTTTCCTTTTTTCTGGCATGTATTATTAAACATTTGAGAAAGATCCAAACTCGATCGCCAGAAATCCATCACATAATGTATAATGCATTGTTACTTTTTAGTAGGGAAACACAAATAAAATTTAATAAAAAGTTTTAAGAAGTGGACATACGCAACTGGAATGTGACTCAAGCCTTTCGCTTATAGAAAATAAAGGTAAAAAATAAGCAAATATATTTGCCATCACCATTGGTGTAATTAATAAAGGAGGCACGAAAATTCCAGCACCCCTCAAGCTCATCACTTGCACAACGACTGCTTTATCAGTTTTGAAAATATGCCTAAACCATGCTCTTCGATTCGTTCTGATAAAAAAAAATTTAACTATAAAAGAAAAAGAAATGTATGTACTCAAACTTATATTTAAAATTTAAAGTAGGCGTGTGTGGTATCTTACTGTAAATATGTTACGATCCCTGGCGTATGATCCATCAGGGACATTATATTTCAAAACGGACATAAATGACGATTACCAATTTCTGCCACATATATCAAAGTCGGCTGATATACTTTATAAGGAGAAGATAACAATCACAAAAAAGAAATGGGCTACCTACAGGATTTGAAAAAGTTTTTACCTGCCGACTGTCATTATTCATATCATGACTTGTCTTCTAAGAAGTAATTTTTTTCAGGTCACTTCTAATTTAATGCTCTTTATTTCATGAATTATTTCCTTTTATTTTTTAACCCTAAATTAATATAATATCTCTCATTTTCAATTCAGTTTAAAAAAGCCCTAACTTTGTTGTTTTTTTTTTTAATATTTTCATAATTTTATTATTATAATTTAATTTTAATATTTAATAATTTCATTAAAATAAAAAATAAAAATAAATAAAATAAGGAGAAATAAAATGTGTTTTTCTCTATATTAAAAATTGCATTAAAACTTCTTTTGTATCTAAAATTTTTTACCGACTTTATTAAGTTTTTTGATTCCCCTGTAAAGTAAGAAAAATCGAGTTATGCCTTTTTATATTAAGCTGTCGATATGTAGAATAAACCTACAAACTCACTATAATTTTCAAAACAATGTTTTTCGGGCTCTTCTGGCGGACAGTATACAGTTTTCACTATATAGTTGACGCTCGAAAATTAGAACCATTTCGAATTTCCAAATTTTTTGGACTTCTTTTTATATAAAGATAGATACATGTGCATCTAACCATAAAATATAGAATAAAGAAAGCAGCGTTTTTGTTTTTATTCGTTTATTGTTATTCAAAAATACTACACAATAGAACATGAAAATAAACGTTATAATTAAAGGAAAATTAATAGAAGTATTTCGTAACTCAAAATGAATGTAAAACTAAAGTTTAGCTATTGCAGTTATTCGATAAATCTTGTAGAGCAGTCGATATTTGTAGTCTGATCTACAAATAAGAATGATGTAACGAAATCGTGTATATTTGTATACGTTTCTTGCTTTTCTATACCTTTCGATTGCAAACAAATGCTGTTTACTATCACGCCAAAGATTCGTCAAGAGAATGGCTTGATAGCATAGTGATTTCTAATGATATTTATAACTCTGCATCAATGGCCATTGACTTCCAATATTCCGACACGAAATGCCAAACACTTGCAATTCACCGAAATCGCCAAGTTTTTCAATACAAAAAAAAATTTTTTTGGAAATTACTCTCTAATATATACTAAATACGTATATATTAGGGGATGTACCAAGCACTTATTTACCTTTAAGGTGGTAAGGTCTACAATACCTTCTTATAACTGAATTTATTCTTATTCTAACATTCTGGTCACAACCAGTAAGTTAAGCCATTTAGAGGTAATATTTCTAAATTAAATTCGTGTAAATATTTTCATAATATCTAATAAATAAATATGATAAATAAAAAAATAAAAACTTAACATCTTGGGCATTTTTAATACACCACCTTTGCCTGTTAGTAGAGACTGTCCAATGTGCATACACATCCTACTACACTTAACAAGCAAATCTGGAGTATAAAACTGACAACAAGAACCTGTAAAAGAATAATCCACTATTTCCATTCAATGAATTTCTGTTGAAATCAAAACAATCGTGGAAATTTCAGAGTTTTCAAAAAAAAAATCATTTTTAAAACTACTAACACAGCGTTAAGTGTATTGCAACAACTGATTCTGTTTCCAAAAAAATTCTAATTACTTCTGAGAGTCTATTCTATTACTCTTAAAAAATTTCTGCTATATTTTAATTTATTTCAAAACACGAGGCGTATGATTTATTTCATTAATAGTTTGTGCACATCTTTCAATATGTGCACAGGGCGTATGATTGATATGAACTTTGTCGTTCTATAATATAAATAGTATTTAAAAAAATGTTTTTTTTTTTGCTTTATAAAACATTAACAAAACTATATTCTTTTACTATTTGAAAACTTCTCATACAAAAGTAAATAAAATCCAGGAAACATTGTGCTGGCAAAGTAATGATTAAAATACTAATTATCATACTTTTCACAATTTTTACTTTTGCTTTTTAACGGACTACTTTAACATGACGATATCATTGGAGGCAAGTACTTACCATTATATATACCTTTATAAATAAGATATTGCAGTAGGTAGCTTTTTTGAAGGGAATGAGTTAAAAGGTACCGGTAATGACTTATTAAACACTTATTTCATATACCTTTGTTTGATATGTATATTCGAGAAACAACAACCAAAAGAAATGTTATTTTTCCACAACTTTAGGTTGTAATAGTATTGACTTTGGTACCTTGGTATATGTAATGGAAAGCGTTCAAAAATAAATTTTTGACTGCTTGTATGTTGTCGTTCATTAGCCCACTTTAATTAATTACATATGTAAAAATAACGTTCGAATTAAGACACTATTTAGCAATAAATAATTAAGGTTTTTAAGTGAATCGTATTAAATTACAAATCATTATTAACAGACTTCAAAAAAGAAGGAGGTTCTCATTTTGACTGAAGTTGTTTTTATGTGTTTTATTTCAGAACTTTTTACTGAGCTGACCGATTTTGACGATGTTTTAATGAGACACTAAAGGGTGTAATGTAAAAATTTATTTTTAAATAAAGATTTCGCAGTCTAAAACAGACTTCAGGTGATTTTAATTTTTTAAAACATTCGAATTTTTTAACATTTTTTATTTTTATAAATTAATTAATAAAATTTTGTATTTGACAAGAAAAGTTTGAACATACACTAGTTTCAGGTTTTTTTTTTATTAAAAATATTTTTAAACTTGAGAAACGTTTAAATTTCAAATGCTTGGATTTTTTTTTAATTTAGCTACACCAAATATCACCTTTGCGATATCAAAATAACATGGGAATGTAGTTTTTGGTTAGAAAAATATTTAAAAAAAAAATTGGAAACTGAAACTTGTGGCAAAGGTTAAATTTGGCAAAATTTATACGAGCTCAATGCCTTTAGAATACGCCATATTTGGTTTAGAGCGACTTAGTTATCCTTATTTTGATTCTCGAAAAGTGCATTGCACTTTTCACATTATTTATTAAAAATGTGTGGACTTTATAGTTGTCTTTTAAAGGTATATAAAATGGCTTTATAGTGGCTTTAGTATAGAATGCAAATGTTTGAAAATGGCTACGAAATGCATCACATTTTCCTTCCATTGCGATTCTATTATACTTAATACATAAGAATTCGCATAAAATTTACATGTCGCGATGTCTCAGGATTATTTGGTTACAGAAATATCGGCGTGAAAAGTATTTCCCCATTTAGAAGCAGTAGAGATTTTTTTTTGCAATAATAAATACTTTTGTATCAAGTGATAATCAAGTCACTACATAACTGCTTCTAAGTAATGCAGACGGTATTTAGTATGTGGTTGAAAAGTATTCTATTTTGTAGCTGTAACACATTCTCTAGTTTTTCGTTGGCAGCTGGTGCACACGACGTATGATTGATATGAATTTTGTCTTACAAAATAATGAAATTAATAGTCGTGCAAATATTTTTTGCCTCATAAAACATTTACAAAATTGAAAATTTCTCAAAACTAAATTAAAAAATTTCTTGGTGGGAAAATTTGTTCTAATTATACTTCTCAAGACATTTGAGCTTTAAAATTTTGAGTACCCTGATTGCTGAACACAGAACTGAAAAAATCTTTACATACAAATAAAACTATAATTCAAAAAAAATAAGGTATTAAGTTATTTTGACAATTTATCACGAGTTTTAGGAGGTGGATTTTATTGCAATAACATTTTTTTTCAAAGTTCTCATGGAAAATCTATTTTCTTTAACTCCTAACTGATACGATTGCAATAAATTCACTATATAATTTTAATTCTATAAGAAGTAATTATAGCATAAGGAACAGTAAAAGAATAATTAAATTTTTATTAAAAAAAATAAACTGTAAAAATTCGTGTTTAATATAAAAATTATGTGGGGCCTCCACCACCAGTGAAAATTAAATTAAATGCCGCCCATACTACTCATTTCACATGAGGGGAATTTACATTACTTCCGCATTTGTTCTTTTCGCCCCGAACTAAAAAAACACAAATGTTAATTCAACAAAGACAAAGACCATTTTCTGAGAAACAAGATAATTAAACTGTTCTACGATGTTACCTGAAAGGTAAATAAAATTTATTAGAAATACTAAATTTCTGTAGTTGTTGATACCCTAAAATAGTTGATGTTTAAACAATGACAATACACATTTTCTTTTTTGTTGTTTTTTTTTTTTTGTAAAACTGCTAGTTTTATTTGTTTTCCTTGAGCACATAGTTGTTATTTCCTTGGGATTTTACGTTGACCGACTTTCAAAGTAACACCAATAATAATAATAATAATAAGAAAAAAGAAAACTGCCAGCAAGTTGAGTAACACTTTTATGCTTTAACAATTTCAGCCTATTGCTTATTTCATAAAAGTTTTCCTCAACCCTTAAAGGGTGTGTATGCTTCATTAGATTTCTTTAATTTTTTTTACCTAAATATATGCTTGAGTTTTGTTTGTTAATAAACGAATACATTTTTATCACAACAATTAATATTTCTTTCTGGCATTATCGTTAAGATATGTCACAATAAAAGATTTGTTAATCCGACGCGTTTTTGCGGTGTGTTTAATGCAATTTGCACACTTTTAACAGACCGTTATCGTTGATATCCTTAACGAAACTAAACGAGCTCATTTGTGCAAGCAAAAGTCGGCCAATTGCTAAAAGCAAATTAACCTGCTCTCCGTCTCTCGCTCGCTCTCCCACTCTCTTAGCATCCTTCCTTCAAGGACTGTTCCTCTACAGTTCGCCCGTTTAAAATGTTTGGACTTTGACCGGCTCTCAATGCATTCGTGTGCATTATTATACTCCAGCTCTCCTGATGAGTATTAATCGTTTATTGCCGCTTTTTTTGCAACGATGCTTAACGAAATTTGACACTTGTAACCTAGTGAGCAAAATATAAACAAAACAAAAAGTCTCCAATATGTTGGGAAAGAAAAAGGGCGTGTAAGTGCGCATACTCAGAAATCATTAAGAAAACGACTCTACAATTAAGTTGGAACATTGTGAAAGTGAAACACAATAACACGGTTGAACAATCGAAACCAAAAGTAATGAGAAATCTGCAAAAGCAAAAGCAATATCGTACAAAATAGTCAAAAGCTTTGTGCTTTTTCTCATTGTTTTGTTTGTATGGAAAACAAGTTCAAGGTACTTTCTTATTCAGTCTCATCATTCTTCTCATAATAAACATCATGATATAAATAGTCATGATTTCGCTTATTACGACGGCATGCTGTTCTTGTATTTTCTTATTATTCAATCATAAAAAAAAAAGAGAAACCTGCCTTATTTTGCTTTTTGTTGTTGCATTGAACGTTTCATTCTCGAAATACGAGTTTTTTCTTTTTTCTCTTTTTTTCATTGAAAACACTAAAATTTTGTCCTAACGTGATTACGACACTGTATTAGCTGTCGCTCAACTGTGTTTGTTTCGTTTACTTTCTAAACATCAGCTTTAAATTTTTGCTTGAGATTTGCGCTTTTCAGTTGAATTTCTTGTTGTCTTTTCCGGATGTGGTACGTGTAACTATAAATTTAGTTGACCGAGTTCTGTAAGCTGTTGCTTTTACAGATATTTTTTCTGTGGGTTTTTTGTTTTTTTTTTTATCTCTCTCTTAAAGCCTTTTCAGGCTTTACTCCTGCCACCTTTCACTCTTCATTTGTAAATATTCAGGCTGTGCTTACTTAAGATTCTTGTTGTAATTGTTTGTTGTATTCTACATTGTTACATTGTGAAAATATTTAAACTCAGCCACAAGACAAGCATTAATGATGCATAGAAATTATTCTTAAAGGTCACTTCATATGTTTGTTTCAATGTAAAATCTCCTTAAGTTCGGCACTCAAAATAGCAATTTTCCTCAAATATTTGTTGGCAAGAAATTGTACAGCATTTTTCTTGAAAGGAAATTTTATTCAAATATTTATATTGAAATCAAAATAAAAAAAATTAAAATCTTTTTCATATTTTCATTGTTTGCATTGAATATGAATACTCGTATTTCAAATTATTTATTTTATCCATTTAAGTTTATCAATTCACCAATTCTTGGTAATTATCACATGCAATTTAACTGCCCTTACACTGTGTCACTGAAGAGCAATGAAGAAATGGTAGGTGTTCTCTACCAAAACAACGATTTGGTTTTTAAATTGTCCAAACACCCTGATATTCTATACCCGTAAAACCCATATGAAACTGCTCGATGACTGGTGTCAATGCAGTGTCAGCAATTATGCTGCCTCCCGCACAAATATGGAAAAAATCCAAAGACAACAAAATAAAATTCTCCGTACAATTACAGCGGCCCCCTGGTACATTCAAAATTCTCGACTACGCGGGGATCTTAATGTTCCGTTGGTAAATACCGTATTTTACAAACTCACCACAACTTATGTTGAAAAACTTGATCTCCACCCGAATCCTCTGACTAGAAATATCAAAAATTTCTCAGGACACACTGAGAAGGAGGGATACTTTACCTCTCTACCGATCTCAACTCACATAAAGAATAATCTGAAACCTCTTTTGGCCTGGCGCTGGCTGGGCTGAATTTATTCTTGTTTTATTATTTCAGTTTTGATTACTTATTGTTAGTTCAATATACATTGACGATTCAATAAATGGAAGAATGAGAAAAAAAAATTATGTTTTACTATGATGTATCCTTATGAATATGCTGCTCGATGGTTACAGTTTGTGCACAAGTTAAGGATTGGGAACATATTTTTTTTTTAACAATACAAACTCTACGAAGGTCTTAAGCTTGCCTGTAGAAAAACACCCAGGGTCTAGGCGGCAATCGAACTCGCACCTCCATATTGATAAGACTAATGCTCATGCGCTAGACTACGACTACGGAGGCACCCATATTGTGATATATCACACATTTATACAACAATATTGTCATGACTAACACTTTTCTGTTGAAATGGCAAAATGCAAAAATAGTACCAATACCTAAGAAGGATTCTGAGATCAGGCCAATTGCCTTACTGTGCTTGCTCTCCAAGGATTTGGAAAAAATTCTAACTAAATGTTGCTTTACATCGAAAATAATAATTCGTTGTCTAATAAGCAATCAAGTTTTCACCAGAATCATAGCTGTGTTTCTGCTTTAATGGATGCAACTGAAAACATACGACGTGCACTAGAAGAAGGAAAGATTATTTTCTTGATACTGCCAGATCGTTCTAAAGCCTTTGACACCGTTGACCATGGTACGCTTTGCATGAAACTTCATCACTTCTTAAGTTTCTCTTTTACGTCAACTAGACTGCTATCGTTATATGCCTCTCTAGCCATAGTTAATTTGTTTATTCGAACAATCTCCGATTATTTAGTATTAAATTTTTCGAGTAGAGTGCCTGAAGGGTCAATCCTTCGCCCACTAGTTTTGTCAATATATGCGAATGGCTTACCTAAACAACTTATCCATTGCAAAATTCATATGTCAGGAGATGATGTATAGTTGTATTTGAGTACTGCACTCAATTCTGCAGCTGAAAATTTCTGAAGACTTAATGACGATCTGAAGTGAAATTATTTCTGGACAACTGCATATGGACTTTGTTTAAATCCTCACTATTCGAAATGAATCATGATGATACGTACGATCTCAATTAATAATTGTAGTTAATATATGTTTTAATTATTTTCATATTTTATTGTTTAAAATAAATACTCGTATAATTAACAATTATAAATTATAATATTTGTCCAATTCAATCGAATTAAAATTCTAAATTGTATATACATAAAAATATTGAAAGTTAATAATCAAAGTTATATCAGAAGGAGAAGATTTAGTACAGACTTTTAATAAGAAAGAAGAACAAGTTAATAATCAAATACTTAGATAAATTAAAAATTAAATTTTTTGAACAAGTAAATTAAGTGTAAAGTACCTACAATAATACTGTTAATGTTGAGGTTTCAATAAACGGAGAAAACAACACTATGGTAAATACTGCCATCGAATAATTTTTAATAACAGTCTTACTTGGTCAAACCTTGTTAACGCGGTTGTGCGTCAGACCTATTCAAATCTAAGGTGTCTTTGGTCGTCACAGCATTATACTCCTTTCAATATTAATCGTATATCATTTCTGGTTTAATCTACGATTATGGACTTTATGCCAGCTGTGACTCAATTGGCAAAGCTTAAAATATATGATCATGTTTCTCAAGTTCTCTAGTTCTAAGAAACTAGAAGGCGTTTCGTTCGATAATCTTCTTGATATACTTGTGCTTTTATTTCTGCATAAAATTATTTATTCTGAAATGCCACGATATCTCATTGATAAAATAAGGTTTGCAAGATCGTTTAGGGGGAAAAGGATTATAGTTCCTTTTCGTCATCGTCATCTTGTTTCCGAATGTCAGTTTTTCATATACTGCGCGTCTCTCAACTACTCTTCTACAAACACAACAGTCTTTTTCACAAAGTCCGACACATTTAATAGAAATTTTTGGAACAAATAACACAATAACAATCAGGATTATTTAAACACGTCCTTTTTGAGCAAGACATACTGAAATTTATAAAGGAACTAGTTAAGTTACACCGCTATTGATAGAAACTGTCGACTACTTATGTAAATTTAAGACGGCGGTACCAGTATCTCACTAACTAGAGCAAAAAATCTGCTGCAAAAAATCTGAGGGTAGATTTGAAATCAGCGCATCCAAATTAGTAAACAACAGTAGAAAAACTTTATGCAACAAAAAAGAAGTTTTATTTTGTTTTTCTGTGTAACTATTGTTCCTGTAATACATACAAGATATAGTTAATTTTATTAATTTTTTTCTTAATGTCTATTTGTTTGCTGCCTTAATATGGATATGGGTACTAATTTCCTGTATTGCAAATATAAGATTAATTCTCGTTGTACAGGTCTTGAGCATACAAATAAATAAATAAAAGTAAATAAATAAACTGAATTTTTTAGTCTCACTTCTATTTTTATTTTGACCTTTATTAAAATTTTTTAATTATACTTATTTTTGAGCGATGGTCTTTTTTATGAAAATTTTTTTACTAATTATTTATTTATCAATATTTCGCTACCAAATAGGTAGCATCGTCAGGAAATAATCATTTGTATTATTGAAAAAAAAAACTGAATTTATTTTGGGAATATCTCTTTATATATATGATTCTACTTGTGCTTTTTTCCCTTAAAAATTATATGTGAAATTTATTATTACATACTTTATGATATTCTCATAAAAATGATTATAATATGTAATAATAAATATCACATATAATTTTTAAGGGAAAAAAGCACAATTAGAATGATATATGTAAATAAATATTAAGGGCATGACGCGATACTAGTCTATATAGGTGATGTTTCCATTCAACATTGTAGAAGAGATTACAGCGGCCATACACAGGGAACTAATTTTTCGGCCGACTAGCTCTTATAAAGAGTAAATTTCCTGCAGAGCTCTTCAAATGTCCATAAACACTATTCCCTCTATCCTCCTTCCCATAACTTCATTTCCTAGTGCCAGCACAATGCATATCGTATGTGCATCCTCAGGGTCATCACCTGAGTGCTGGTCCAAGATACAAAAAAAATTAAAAAAACAGTCGTCAGCTCAAGGTGTCCGATCTAGTTGATGTAAGATTCCGCATTTAAGATAGTGACGCGTAACTTCATAACACGTACAAATCAGTCGTTTGCTTAATGCAAAAAGAAAACTCAGTCTTGCAGGGAATTAAAATCTTACGATTATTAAATATCCATTAAATTGTTCAGATTGTCTACATTTGAGTATTAACTGCATGCTTTTGGAAAACTAAAGAAAACAATATTCGTGTATTTGAATTGGTAAAAATAAGCAGTAAATCTTGATTGATATAAAATAACGTAATATGTCCCCGGTGTACTTTCTTAATGTAAAATGTGGGACAGCGTAAGGAGCACTAGTACTCAAGACAAAAAAAAATTATAAAGTAAAACAACAAACTTCCCAGCAAAAAGAGACATACAAAAGAAATAGTATAAAGGAACTTATTAAAATCATTTATTAAATTGTTTTTAGGGCAGTGGCTCCAGTGGTGTTATGAAGTTACTACTATATTAATTATTTTCTTTTTCTTAATTAATCTACTTGTACATAATTTATGCAAGCTAAGCATTTTTCCACACTGAAGTTTTGGTCCACTGTGTTTTAAACAATAACAAAAGTGTCATGTTACATTCACCGTATGCAGCGAGGCAGACAGCGAGTATCCAACACACTACAATAGTTAATACATGGGTTCTATTGTAAATGAAATGGTTCAACTCATGATTTTAACATGGAGGTGTCATTGGCGAGCATATGTTCACAATTAACAAAACAAGTCATCATTTAAATGAGTGCTTAGAACCAATCTAATGATTTGGTTACGTGTTAGCATGGGTTAATGAGTTGTTTAGCAGGGTTGAAAATGTTTTCCTTGAGCTCAGAAGTGACAATCTGGTTAACATTTACGTTGGCATTAAAAATTATTAATTCAGTTAAAGAAGTGCTTAAGAAGTAATGAAAATATCAATTCATAGTGAACGCATGCACTTCTTTTAGGGGTTTGGAAACAAACTTAAAGTATCGCCGCTACTTGAATTGGTTCTACTTCAGCATTGTTCTACATGAATATTTCATTTTCTATTCATATTTTATATTCTATTTCAGTTGGATTTGTTGTTCTGTAATATCATAAATTCAGTATTTGTTTATATACATAACACATTTCGGCAAGTGAGGGAGTAAGAGATGGCTAGTGCTTGAACACATTATTTCGTAGTCTAGTGCAAGAGCATTAGTCTTATCAATATGGTAGTGCGGGTTCGATTCCCGCCTAGACCCAGGGTGTTTCAACAAACAAACAAAAAAATGTTTTTTTGTAAAACATTTTTATTTTGCTTGTGCAGCCTTCTAGTTCATACAGATGAATCAGCTGCTTGCTCTTTTTAAAACAATAAATTTGCTATATTTATTTTTTTCTTGTTTTCGATTTCTTTTCAACAATCGAACATTAAAAAGTAATTTAAAACTAAATATTGCATTTTGTAGTCGTATTAAAAAATAATCAATAAATATTTACAAATTTTTTTAAGCTGAGAAATATTCTTCTCTTATTTGCAAAAATGTACGTACAACGTACAATTGCAACACTCAGAAAAAATTGTTAGTTATAAAAACATTGCCATAGTTTTGCAAACAACTGCACTAAATTGCATGCATCAACATGTTACAAACTGTTATGTAAAAGGTGTGGCAGTAACAACTGTTACTTCGTTTGTTAAGGTACATATATATTTGTGTTTTTGTTTGTGAGTTGTAATTTACGATTACAAGTATTTATAGTAACTTGTATTTTCGAGAATGTATTCTACCAATAAAATAGTTTCTTAAAAAAATAAAAAAAAAAACAGAATTATCTTGTTTATTTTTACCTCCCTAAGAGTTCGTAATAAAAGAGTATTGTGCAAATAAAAATCTGATGCTTTAATGTTTTCCTACAAACTGTTCATCTTCAAAAACATTCTTTAGAAAATATGAAAAAAATTCCTTACAAAACAAAACAAAACTGCAACTTGTTTTCTGTAATAAAATTATTTTATAATTCTCTGCTTAATACCCAGGGAAAAAATCTTGAATTTTTTTCTTAATTTCATTTTCGTATTTCTTTTAATATGCCACATAAGACATACATACATACATATATAGTATATAAACAGACATATCGTCATAGGAAAATAGAAAAATTTGTATAACAAATTACGACATTCGATATCGAAAGAACTTCCTATAAATTTTCTAGAAATTTGCTTTCACACTCCCAAAAATAATATAATATTCTCATCAAAACACACTAATTCATATGAATGACTGCGTAGTTGTAATTATAATTTCAATAAATTTTGAAATGAGTTACAGGAACTCATTAATCATTAATAAAACGTAAAGAAATCATGGAACATTGGTGGATTCTAAGCACTCATTTGACGAGTTGTTAAATATGAATACAAGATCTCCAATGGCACGCTCTTACTAAAATTATAAGTTCTTCAGTGAATTTGCAATAGAACCCCTGCATTCATTATTGGTTTTTGGCATTGTGGAAAAATGAGAAACTCGAAACTCCTAAACTTCTTTGAGTATTACGAGATTTTCTGCACGTTAGAGAACTCCCTGCTCCACCGTTTGTCTGTAGTGGTATATGTGTAGCATTTTCGATTTTGCCGCAATGGACACTATCGCCTGAAGAAATTAAATTTTACAAAAAAACACTGTGCCAGCTTATGTTTGTAAACTCCCAAATTGTTTGGGTAATTCGAGATTTTCTGCTTTTAAGAGCAGTTCCTCATGCACCATTTGGATGTCACCACATTTCCAGAATAAACAATAAATAATCTTAAAAATTTCATCAATTGTAGTACCTTAACTCTACTTTGTTAACTCGAAAAAGAGCTGTGTTGAAAAGCTTTTTTGTATCTGCGTTTTTCAAATTTAAATTTATTTTCTTAATACTTGTTTTTTAACCTTTTTTATTATTTGAACAATCTATTTTATTAATCTTTAAGGCTTTTTTTTTTCTTATTTTTATATAATCTCGACATTTCGTTAACCTCTGGTTAACATCTTCAAGAAATTTTTTTTTATTTTTTTTTTATTTTTTTTTTATTTTTTATTTTCTTTTCTGGGTTTTTATTTTAATTGTACCCTGTACACTCTGCAAACCACTGGTGAAGTATGAAATTTTTAAATGACTCGCTTAATATACATATGAAGCCACGAACTTTGGGCTAAGGAATCAATCCACTCACTTATTAATTATTCGTTTCTTTTTATTTTTTTTTTATTTATCTTTATTGGAATTAATAAAATCCATAAAAACTCATAAATAAAATTTCAAGATTTAGAGGGTGTTTAAAACTAAAAAAAACAAATTGATAAAAGTTTTTACGTATTTTCCATTATACAATATTTTAATGTGTTTTAGTTTTAAATTTATTGCAGAATTTTCGTCTATGAATTTGTTCTTGAATATTTATAAAATGTTTTTCTTTTTTAATATTTCGTTATTTTCTAAATTTAGTCAACCCTTTTCTATGTAACAGTTATGAATGGGTTGCACCATCACCAGCCATACAAAAGAAATATTTAAGGAATAATTGTTGTTCCTTACAACTAAATGATGTAATAAAATTTTAACAACAATCAAAATATTAATTAACAAATTATTCTTTCCAGTTAGTGTTCTCTAGTTCATAGTATATCAGTTTTTGCACCCTCCTAATAAAATCACGTGAACATTGTACATAATTTTCAATGTACAAATATTTCGTCGTTGCACACACAAAATCATACACAGTCTCAACACACACAAAAACACACAGTCAAACACAAACAATGAACTGAACTTTTGCTCATTCGCTCAAAAAACATAAACCATTTCGCATAATGAAAGAGTTGAAAACATAAAATCCTTTTGCCTTTTATTCATAAAAATATATGTATACATATGTATATGTTGGATGCAGTATTTATATTTATGTATGCATGTGTTGAAACTGAAATGCACAACAATGGACGCATATGAACAATTAATAAATGTTGCACAGTAGTTAGTGGGTTAAGTTTTGCATTTGGATTTTAAAATTAACTAAAATCGGATAAATTAAGGTTGAGCGATTAAGGATTTCTTAACTGATAGAAATAGTTTTGCTTGTCTGTGGTAGTAAGAAGGTTCAGTTTAATTCCATCAGTTGGCATACGTCCACTTTTAAATTTAAAAGAAGTTAAGTTTTATGCAATTAACTGTGTTATACTGAATGCTATTGTTTTCCTTACATTCGGTACTAACAGAAACACCTCAAAAAATCGTGAACTGAGAAAAATGCATTTAAAGTTTTCAGTATTTTCGTTTACTAAAGTTATTTTTTTTACCATTTTTTAAATAAAGAGTCATGTTTTGTAATGTTTTCTGTTTGTAAATTTCTTGTCATAAAAAAAATATTTCATTATTGCAAATAAATATTGTTGGAAATAGCTAAAGAGAATAACGATGTTTGTAGCTGTAGAAACTGAACAGTTAGAGCTAGAACCATTATAATTTTTTTTCGATTAGTTATACATATATTTGCCCAAGGACCATTTCTGCATACTCAGCTCCAAAAATTCAAATTTTGAATTACTACGATATTGGACCAAAGGCTCGACATATTATTTTACTAAAATATAATGGAAAGTTCTTTTACTGTTTTATAAATAATTTGAATAATTGAACACGTTATTCCCATTAAGTGCTTAAATGGATTTGAGCTATTCTTCCATATTGCCATAGCTATAATAATAATGGCGCGGTGATAAGCGCACGGAACAGATCATAAATAGCGACCGGAAGAGTGTCTCACGACTGGTTGCGGTGTTGACTGGCCAATGGGCGATAGCCATACAGGCCGATAAGCCTAGTCTCATCCTCAATGCATGCTGTTCAAGCTACAGCGAGACGGAAACTCCCCCCTATCCGGGTCTTCCACCTGCGCTGCGAGTGTGACACCAACTTCTGGGTAAACACGTATTAGATGACCTATCGGAGGTGTCGCATAAGGTGACCCATATGCGATACCTTAACGCAACAGTGTAGATTTAGTGCATCTCTCCTGTGGATCCAAAGGGAGATCGCTCACATGCGTTCTGACTCGGATGAGTGGGCGGTATTTTCCAAAAGGAATCTTGCAATTCTACTCGAGTGGCTGCAGGCTGCCACGTGAACCAACCAACGAAAGTACAACAAAAAGATTTTGTATCCAAAAACATGTGTTTCATTAAAAGAAAAAAGGTAACGGAGATATTGATCCTCCTCCCTCTGGCAATTTTTTTTTTTTTTTTTTGTCGAACAATTTATTTATTGGCCTTTAAAGATGCATTCACTTAAATATATCACATTTGATTTGTTCCACTGTGCAAAATGAATAACTATCAGTAGCCGAGTGTACGCGTGTATTTGACTATAATTGTGTGTAAATATTGCAAACATTTTGTTAATACCGTAAACAGCAACTCCTGCATGTTAAGGGAGCAAACTGAAAAAAAAGAATTGCAGTTCCCTTTTTTGTTTTATAATTCTATTTGTGAAAAAAAACAAAAACAAAAAAAAATTAAAAATAACAAATATTTCTCTGCACTAAATTTTAAAATTTTGCAGGTAAGAAGTATTTAGGCAAATACAATGTATGTATACACATGTGTGTGTGTGTGTATGTGTGGGTATGTATGCGTGTATGTATATATGTACAACCGCTAGTAGTAAAAGAAGTAATACCAGCGAATATATTTATACATACATACATATTTTTCAGAAACGTTATTCAGAACATTGTAATATGTTGTCTTAAAGCCAAATGCGTGCTAAATACACATTTCAGTTTTAAGTTTAAGTTGCTTCATGTGTTTCTTGAATTAGTTAAAATCATAATTTGAAATATAAGTTGTACAAGTTGTTAAGTAAAACGTGGATACACTATAAATAATTCACTTATGGCGTTTAAAGCTTTCTCGCACTTCTTTCCTCGTACTGGCCTGGGATTATTACCTTTTCATGTACGAATATGTTTAAGATATAAAAAGCGATTATCGTTTGTGATGTTGGACTGAACAAAATTATATTAAATGCATTTTCTACTGAAGCCACGGACTAGTTCACAGTAATTGCTCAATTATATTCAGTTAAAGAATTCAATGAATCATTGTATGTAAATTAATGATTTGCGAAAATGATATCTAACTTATATTCAACTAAGTTTCATTCCAACTGCTTATCTAGTTCATGACTTTTTTCATATTTTAGAAGGCAATTATTTGAGGAAAAAAAAATATTTTTTAAAAGTAATCAAAATCAAAAAGAATACAATCATCATATCTTAATTTTTTTATATTAAATAATTAAATTATGAAAGGGTGATCCAGCACAGTAGACGCTCAAGATGAAAGTGTAGCAGATTTCGAAAACAAAAAGTTTTCAGAGAATTATCTTAATATTTTTTATTATGATAGAAGGATCTATGACTAATATGTATGAAACAAAATATCGGCCAAATGCTCGCCACTATTTCGTTGGCACGCCTCTATCCTATGGTCAATATTTTCAATTACTCTGAGACATAATTGAGGTTTAATGTCATCAATGTGTCGATTTATCGCATCCCTTAGCTCTGAAAGAAAAGAAAGAAGCAAACGGTGTCAAATAACATAATTCTGACGGCCAATTAACATCGCCATGACGTGAGATAACACGCTCAGTGATTTAAAGACTTCAACAATCTTATGCCGCTACTCAATTGTATACCTCTTCATGATTGAATTTGGCAAACACTGAAACATAAAAATGTAAAAACGAAGTTGGGCAAAACTCTTGAAGTTTGACTCACATACGTGCATTATACTCGCAGTTGTACCACCCTGTATTTTAGTTGGCAATTAGTTGCGGCAAAAAAAAACTGGATTTTTCAAAAATATTCTTAAGTCAAATGGAATAGAATCAACATATCTTAATTTTTATATATTAAATAAGACACAATTATTATAATTAATTTTGGGGAAATGAGGACTATCTACTATGGATTTCGGCTTTTGACAGAGTTAGTCTTTAGGAAATCAGATAGATGAACACACCCGAATGTATTATATCGGGCAGAAATGTAACAGATTTATTTATGCAAGATGTGAGTAACGTTTAGATCATTGCGGGTCAACCAATTTATAAGTGGCTGGGTAAGTCGACCTTTTCAGCAGTGTTGCTCCCCTAAGTAGTGTGATATGATTGTAAAGATATCACTCACGTCTTTTACATGTTTAAATACTTTCTAGGGGTCTTATTTTCATTTTTTCTGTCATCAAGTCAGCGTACACCAACGTGATATGGGACCGATTTTATTTTGATTTTATTCCTGTGTTGTTTTTTTTTTATGTGAATTTATTTTTATGGCAATCTACACACATGAGGAATGAAATCGTTGCTGAAATGAAATAATCAAGAAAACTCTAATAATTTACGTTAAAAATTAATGCAACTACTTGACAGCAGGAAGTGTGTTCCAATACCAATGCAAAGAACATAACAATTCGAATGGAAATAACCATTCAGAATCAGCGAGTGACCTCCAGAGATGCTGCACTCTACTTAGCAAATTAAAACTACCTATTCTTATGATTTGTTTTTTAATATGGAAAAATTTTAAAATAACTATTTAAGCCTTATTAAATATATGCGTACTTGAGCTGTGTAGGCGCTTAGCATTAACGTAGCTGGTTTCCCTGAATCAATTATTTTCCATAATACTTAATCATATGCCAGCTAAAATTGTTTTCTGTTTTTTCCCCCCTCTCTCTCTCTCTCTCTCTTACTCTTATTTCCTTTTTATCCACTTTTAAATTTAAATGGAAAATGCATTATAAAAATTAAAGAACATTTTTGCTTTCCCCTCCCCTAAAGTATGCATCATTAAATTCCATTATGAAATCCAAAGCTGCTGCTACTACTTGCCCCTTACCCTTTATACACAACTGCTAAATGGTGAAAAAGTGTGCAAGCTGCACTACAGCTTACTATTCATTCATGTGTTTTTAATTTTGCCTTCTTTTTTTGCCACTACATGCCTGTGGAATATCGCAATTGTTGTCTAACAAAATATTTTTATTTTCATTTAGTTGTTTACCTTTTTTTCGGTTGTTTGCCTCAGATGAGTTGATGTTTTCTGTTGTTCACATTGTCGCAGTTTTGGCTGCAAGGGAGGGATGCTGTAGGTTTCCCTTGTTGTGGTAATTGCTGTATACAGTTTGTCATTGGATTGTACTTTTTCTTTTTTAATATTCTATTCTATTTCATTATTCTTTCCCATGCAGCTAAATACTCGTAATAATCGTAAAGTCGTTGAAAATCTGAGTAGACATCAAATAATATTGTTTTGCATATTTTAAAAGAACAATGCAGCAGGCAGCACTGTCTGCTGATGGAAATATTTAATGCTACATTTGCTGGGAATATGAAAGTTTTGTTGTGGGTTAAGCTGAAATTATGAAAGAAAAATATACACAGAATCCAGGTATCATTTTTAGAGAATAGAAATACATGTTTATTGTTTTAGAAAGGTGATAAATCGCTTGTATTAGTCAACTCATTTTGAGTTATATTTTCATTATTATAGTCACACTTTTTTAATGGTAGTAAGTATGATGTAGTGACAGTCAAATATATCGATTGCTAGATATAATGTACCTAAGGTTTCATTTTTCTCTCGGACACTAAAACGTTGGTCCATACCACCGCGTTAATTGGCAGGATATTGGCATGACGTTTTGTTATAGTTTTTGATAGGAAGTGCTTGCAGGGTAGAATAGTAAAAAATATTCAAATACGAATTATTTAGATTCTAAAAAACATTTCACAATTTAGACTTATCAATATATTTCCAAATTTAATCGTGTGTGTGTCTGTGTGTGTGTGATTGTACGTAAATGTGTAAATAATAATCTAATTATATAATAGCATACATATGCTTATGTGTGTATGTATGTCTATTAGGGTAGGTAAAATTTTTGGCCTAAAAGGCACAACGCGATTCTTGTTCTTTGGCTCTTTCCAAGAAACTTTGCCAGAGAAAGCGGTGGTCGGTGATCGGTGGTTTTTACCGTACCCTACAAATTGACCCACCCTAATGTACATATGTTACGCCGCCATTATAGGCCTCAATGTCTTTTTTTCTGTACATATTAAATGTATAAAACTATTGTTTTCATTCATATTGCCCCATCATTCACGGACATTGAATTGATATTGTTCCCACTTTGGTTAATTTCTGTCATTTTAATGTGTATTGCATTTAAAATTAGTGTGTACGAAAAAAAAACCTGTTTCATTTTCTATACCATACCAGTATATAGTGGAATAGCGGCGTAATAATGTGGAAATAAAAGTTTTTATTTTCCAATTCTGTTCAAACATCTGAGTTTCGCATGAAAAACATGAAGGAATAAATTCAACAAAGATGGGAAAGAAATGTTTTAAATCGTCCTAATATAGCTTCTTAGATAACTTGGATTATTTTAGCGAAATGCCCAAATAAATCCTATAGATGTAATTAGCCCAAAGGCAGGAAGATTACGTACACAGAATAAAATTAATTAAAAGAAATCATATTTTTTCTGTTTTATTAATGCATTGTAAAACTGTCAGTCATGTAATATATAAGCATCAATTTAATATTTTATATTAAAAAAAAACTTTTTACTTCTTAATTTTTAATTAACAGCTTTAATTAGAATATCTAATTACATTTTTAATCAATTCAATTAAGTTTTTAATTCATGTGTTGACCTCAATACTTAAATAAATAATTTTTTTTTTTGCAAATTTATGGTGTATTTTTATTTAAATGCTTATCTTTATCTTTATTTCATATATGCAACGCTATTTATACAAACAGAAATAAATACTCAATAAGCATTCGAATTAACTTCAAATGCTTCTTTGTTGTATTAAAATTTTTTTTAAAACTTTCCCAATTTTTAATTAATATTAAGAAAAATTTAATAGAAAATTATTTCAATTAAGTCAACAGTAACAATTCAATTTATACTATTAATATCGTTAAAGGTGAAAATCTAATTAATTTTTTAATTGATATTACAACATTTTTAATTAAAATTTAGTTTTATTAAAACTTTTATTATTTAAAATAATAATCCTTATTATACAATAAAAATGTTTTTAGTTGTTTTTTCCATTAAAATTAAATTTTATTTTTGAGTTTAAAAATTTTTTTTAATTTTTCCAACATTTAATTGAATTTGTAATTAGTTGATGAAAAATTAATTAATTAAAAATTCATTTTATTAAGTAAAAATTAACATTGCAATTGGTACAATTGATTTATTGACACGTACAAATGTAATTAATATTTTAATTGATATTACAACATTTTTAATTAAAATGAAGTTTTAGTTTTTTCTATGTACTCAGACTAATTATTTAATATAATAATCTGTATTGTACAAGAAAAATATTCCAAATACTTCAGAAATATTTAAATATTATTATTAAAAATTTCACTAAAAACTTAAAATTCAATTAATCTATTAACGATAATTAATAAAAAATTTAAGTGAAACTGCACGAAAGGGCAATTAACTTTTTAATTATTGCAATAAACAATTTATTTATTAATCAATTAAAACTTTCGTTATTGTAGTTAATAATTTCTGTGCGAGTTTGCAATTAATTCAAATGAAATATTAATAATTGTGATTAAAAATTTAATTAAAAATTAATTCAGTCAAAAATAACATTTTCATTAGCACAATCAATTTATGTACAGCTGCAAATATAATTAATTTTTTAATTTAAATTTTTTAATTATTTTTTTTTTTTTGCTTTGCACAATAATAATATGTACAGTAGACCGCCCCTTTGGATGGAGACTGTTGCTTTTTCACTTTTAAGATTACATTCCCTGCTACACATTTCTGCTGCCTCCGTTCCGGTCATGAGATATTCCAGTCTATTGCAATGATCGCTACAACTTTTTCTGCCCACGGCCCACGATGTCGAAATAATTTTTTCATTCCAAAAAAAAAAACATTTAAAACAAAAAGAAATTCTAAAATATTGTGTTTGTTTTGAATGTAGTTGATCGATTGAAAAAATTCTTTCGATATCGTATCCCTGGCAGTTTATTTTTTTTCACCTTTTAAATTTATTTTCATTTCCAAGCAGTTTGCATTTCTCTTTCGCTTCATTTTTAGCAAAATAAACTCCATTATTAAAGTTTGAAAGCCAATAGTTTGTAATCCCTGTATTGAAGTGAAATATTTTTTACTCCCTTACAAACAATATTTTTTGGCCCACTATTATGGAGCCAGAATGTTTAAAAAACTAATTTCTAAACAGCTCTAAAAACAACTCTTAGTTTTGCCAACTTTAGATTTTCGATTATATTCCATTTATAGGAGTATATACGAGTATATGAACAGAAAGTGCTCATTTAAGTTTTAAAATTGGCCCCACCGTGCGTGCCTTGCGCTTGGCATATGATCGTCAACTTTTTCTGCATGAACAAATCAATGAGCTTATGAGTGTATGCCGCTCGACGTGAATATGTTCATTTAAGTATTTTCGCCTCGTTATTGCACATTTATAATTTGGCTTTATGGCATGACAATGGTGTTCGGAAGTTGTAACGTTGAAATTTTCAAATAGACAGTGGCGTAGGAAAAATGTGTTTTAAAATTTTGAATGAATATTAATCATACGCTACAGACCACAGTACAAAAACAAGATTTCTTACGGCAGTCAGGGTCTCTCTTTTTGGTGCCTTCGTGACGAAGTTTCTAAAAATTCCATCAGAATTTTTCGACTTACGAATCCAATTTTTTTAAATTTCTCCAATTGCCGCTGTATACTTTTTATGCTTTAATTTATTTTATTGTATAATATTTACTTTGTAATACAATGCCCATTTTATTAACAACGTCTCTGTTTGAATTTGTGCACGCTTAATTAATATTGACATCATTGAAATTTAAGATATGCCATGTCGCTATTTGAGGCTTATTATGACAATATGAACGTATATATATATACGGATAGAAAAAAAGCCCTTGAATGAGTTTAACAGTGAATAGCAAAATAAATGAAATAAATGAAACTTTTAGAAATTATTTAGAGGAAAAATGGTATTAATTTGAGGAAAACTTAGGAACAATGGAAGCCTGAACCTGTTAATATTGAAAATAATAGTGTAAGAGCACCTGATGGGTAGCGCATGCATTTGTCAAGACGTCTTATCTTTGTTTTTTTTTTTTTAATTAATTAGAAATTCCTGTATTTGAGGTTACTTTTGTTGTTAAATATATTTAATAACTCAACTGACATTAAAATTAAATAGAAAATGGCGCTACAGTATACTTTCAGTTCCGTATAATCTCACAGAGTATTTTCTACTAATCAGTAGGATTTCTAAATCTCTTCATTACAATACCATAATTTTTGGCCGAACAGGCCGGCCGTCTGTGAAATAAACTACTTCCAGAGATCTTTTCTGCCAGGGAAGATTGAAATCGAATGTCTATAAACATTTTGGCTTTAATGTCTAAATATTTAATTAGCATATTCATTTTCACTTGCGCTCTAACAAATTAAAAGTCAACACTTGAAAATCCATCGCTGCGGAAGCAGATGCAAAAATCTCATCTGAATTTACTTATATAAATCCATTAGATTAACCCGGTGCGCTTCTTTACCTCCACCTACTTATCGGCCATTTTTTAGCGATCCCTTCACCTAATTTTAAAAATATTATAGCAGAATTTTCCATATTAAAATTAAATTTTGGTAAACTGGTCCACAAACCATGAAGTAATTTGGTACTTACTTTCTTAAAGGCATACCGCCCGCCACCAAATTTGGAATACTAAATTTCAGCAAAATTAATTTTAAAAATTAGTTCACAAATGAAAAACAAAATAATCGATTTTTGAGACGGGCACTTTGCAAGTTTTTACATCAAAGACTTGAATTATACATAAAATATTGTGGTCTTGCACCACAATAAAGAAGAAAAAAACTTTTCGTTTATTAATCCTTAAGAAAAGATAAGAACATGGAAAATTACTACACGATTGCTTTCTTCTTTGAACTATAGAAAAGTTGAGTGATTAGTATTTGATTTTAATGGCATACACTTTTAGGCAATCCATTAGACTGTCTTGTTTCTAATTATGAAAGTTACAAACGGTGAATATTTCTAATGAAAATCTTGTGAAACGATTGCCTTTATTTTCGTTTAAAACTCATTTCTAATTAACCGTTTCCTTACGGAGTCAATAATACACGCCACGAAATCCACATGTATTTAAAAAAAAAATACTCTTTATCGATTAACTAAATGGTCAAAAACAATTATTTTTTTCTGTATACTATGGTAATTTTTTTGCGGTGAAATTAAATTATGTTAAATTAGTTCAGATTAAGGAAAAAACAAATGGATTCACAGCATTTAACTTCAACTATTAATTTAGGTTGTGTGTACGTGATTGTTCTGTTTCTCCGTGTTGAACGCACTTTGGCCATCATGTACACTTAAATATTCCAGCCCAGCATCTGCAAATGATTAAAATTTAATAAATAAAATTAAAAAAAAAATCAAATAAATGAAAATTTAGTTGTGTTTAAGTTCATAGTATATTTATCACATTAATGAGAAAATTGCTTTTGATTTAGAATAAAGTAGAATAAAGGAAAAAGAAGAAATAATCGCCAATAGCAGTTTGTGCAGAACACGTGAACAAATGCAAAAATAGTTAAGTATAGTAAAACAAAAAATAATAATAATTAATAAAGGAAGTATTTTTTCACATTCACTGTTTGAATCTCTGCTGAAATCCGGCAATTTGAACGCAGTCATTGGTGCAAATGTGAATGCTGGACAAGTTACTCATTGTATGCATGCAATGGCTAATTAGCTGTTATATGGTCAAAATGATTTGCTTTTAACAACAAAGAATATCAACAACAACAACAACAGTATTACCAACTTATAATATCTGATGTTCAAATTACTGTAATAAAATTGCTTAAATGCGTAAAATCCAAATTTCAATGCAATTTAAATTTTGTACAAAATACTTATTTGAAGATTGCAAAACTCTAATTGTTCAAATATACATACATAAATGAAAAGCTCTCTAAATTAACAGGAATGTGTGCTCTAGTAAACTTAAGTAAAGTATGTTAATAAATGATCTTAAGTATTGTAAATTTACTCCAGCAAAAATAAAGACTATAATTTTCTCATTATTTGCGAAAAAACAAAAAAAACAGAACTCAATTTTTGTTATAGTACCAATCAGCTTGTGAGGGCATTTCTATTTAACTTTTTTATTTTGCAATTTCGCCTTTATCCTATGCACTTTGCTTAATTTTCTATTATTTCATATTCTTTGCAAAATTCCTTACTATGGGTTTGTTGGCGTTGGCCTTTAGACTGTTTGTAAATTGACCAGGTACATACCAAGTGCAATTTTCTTGCACATACATTCCATTATTAACGTTCCTATGTCCAGGTATTTAAGTGAATGTGTATCTGCCATTAAATTGCTACGGTACACTGGGAAAAAATGTTCTATGTAACAATTAATTGAATTAGCAACAACAAAATGTACTTATTTATGTATGGGCTAGCACAATGATTGAATTATTAGGTCAGTGCGGCTCTACAAAAATAATATAATCTTAAAGACAAGAGGTGCGGTATTGTCCAAAAAAATATATATCTACAAAATAGAAAAAAATATATATATTTTTATTTATTTATTTAATGCTGTAGTAGAAGAAATCAAAATATTTGAAAACACAAATTTCTTTTTAACTTGGGGGGTTGACACTTTCTCACTTTTCGACTAATACAATAACTGCCGTATTCCAAAAAAAATTTTTTTTTTATTTTTTGAAGGAGCTGGCGAATAAACCCAGACTAGTACCGTTAACAGTTTTTTACAGAACAGGCAAACAACTGAACTACTCGTACCTAGATAGAGACTAGCAAGAGCATAGGGCTGGTTTTCGTTCTTTTTAATATTTATTAAATGGTTATAACAACCATATTTTATATTATATATTATATTATATTATATATATATATTATATTATATATTATCTAAAAAAAAAATAAAAAATAAAAAAAAAAATAAATAAATAAAAAAAAAAAAATAAATAAAAAAAATAGAAAAATATAAAAATAGAAATGTGTGTGTGTTATAAAAGTAAACTCATGGATTGTTATGTTTTTGTTTGTAGATTTTTTGGTTTTTGTGTTTGATATTCAACTTCAATTCTCGATTGATTAGTTGAATTTTAAACATATAGATCTTAGGTTTGTATTCAAAAATAATAAAAATATAATATAATATAATAATAATAATAAAATAATAAAAATGTAAGCATTAGCGAAATAGTACTATATGGATATGCTTTCGTCCTCAGTTATTGAGTTTACTTTTGTAAAAAAAACACTTTATGTGAATATCATAAAGTATGTAATAATAAATTTCACATATATTTTTTAAGGGAAAAAAGCACAATTAAAATCATATATATTATCTTTTAAGCTTAAAGGTTTGTTGTTATTTTTTCTATTTCAATATTTCATTAACCATCGGTTAACATCTTCAGGAAATTGCTGAAAAACGAAACGAAATATCGAAATAGAAAAATAATTCTTCTAGTTTTTTGACCTGATTTTTATATTAATTACACTACTTAATAATAATAATTATTTAAGCTGTATGTCCTCTTTATATATGTAATATTTATTTTTATTCGATATTTCGCTACTTTGTCGTGTAGCTTCTTCAGGAAAATTGGTTTTTGTTTATAATTATAATGTTTATAATTTTTTAAATGGTCTTGTGTGGTTTTGTTTGAAACTTTTAGACATGCCTGATTATGATTGCAAATTTGATGGACATGTCCAGTTTTGAAATTAAAAAAAATCTTTTACATTGTAGGGAAAATTTAAGATTAATCTTATAATATAATCCTATATAAATTACTACATGCCAGAGTCGCAACAGTCACATAATGCATCATCACCCTCATTATTTTCATTAACACTATATATATATATATATATATATAACGTCATTATTAGGTTCTGGCTTATTAAAAATATTGGTTGTAAATTCACTGTTTTTAACTGAGTTACTTCCAAAGTGAGTTTCTTAAATTTTTTCCACATCTTTCTTTTTATTTTTTTAATTTCTTGAATATGCTGGCAAACCTTCGCAGAAGATGTCTTTAGCTAAGATGTTGCATTTCGTGGATATTTAGCATTGTAAAAGGTCGGGACTTTTATCTCATACCTTATGTGAGTTAATGCTCGTTATTTTGTACGAAATCTGCCATGTAACCTGTACTTTCAGTGATTGAAGTTTTTCTGGGATACCATGGCAGAAAGAATAATTTAGCAAATTTCATTGAACAAGTATAGCTTTGTTTGAAAACAAGTCGGAGGATTAATTATGATATGAGATTTGTGTAGTTTTGATTGGAAAAAAAATTTTATTCAACTGTTGGGAAGACATGTCTGGTTTTGTTGGAAAAGTCAGTTTTCGTAATTTTTTTTTAAAACTGTTTTAGAATGGAAATATTTCGTGACCTCATATATCTGTACTTGGGGAAAGAAAAATTAAAAAACAAATAATTTACTGAGGACATGTCTATTTTTATACGACAGCTCCTCTATTGGAAAAGTTTAATTGACAAATTTCCATACCAAATTCAATCAATATACCTTGTGTAAATCCAAAAAAATTTTATGAATACGCCAGTACTAATTTTCAAAATTTTATGAGAATTGCTATCAAATTTTCTGTGCAAGTTTTGTTTCAAATTAAGGGAAAGAAAACAGCGGATAAATATTCTTGTAAACAGCGCAGCCATCTTGATAATGATGATGAATTTGATCAAAAATAATTGCGTGCAGCCTACGTTAGAGCTATCAATTCACATGAGTTTTTAAAAGAGTGAGAGAGAGAGAGAGAGAGGTAGTAAAAAAGTTGATAGCAAAACTTAATCATGTGTCGGCAAAGCTGGGAAAAAATTAGAATTTGCGAAACCAATGCAAATATTCCTAGAAGGTCGTAGGTGAGACATCGTATCACTGAATCTTCTGCCTGGGTTAAGGCCATGGAAAATAAAACTTCGATGGTATATTTTTATGGTGGTATTTTTTTAGAATGCGGAATTGCAAAAGACTTGGTCTATCAAGATGATTTAGATGTTATTCATCTTCTTGGATAAAGTGCTAAGAGAACAATGGCTTTTGCCGACTAATCAAACAGCTCATAGACAAACGCCAGAAATGGATTTGAAAAAACATTCTCAGGTCCAGTGGTATTTATGGTCCTGCAGCTGATGATGATTTTTCTGTGTCATAGATTATTGACGTAGAAAATTTAACAGTTTTTTTTTTCTTGGACCAGCGCTCAGGAGATTACTCCTAAATTTGCAATACATTGTGCTGAAACTGGAAGAAAGCGGTTAGTGAGAGATATCAGGTGGTTAAGCTTCACTATCATAACACTCTTATAGCAGTACTGAATGGCCTCTGATGTCAAGGACATGTACAATAAATTTTCAAGCTTTGTTTTAGCATCCATTTTTAGTAATTATTGTACTTCGTTGGTACTACACAATACCGACGAAGAAAGACTCTCTGATGTGCCTGTGAATTCCTATCAGCTGAATCCAGTACTATGGCTTTTCTACTAAAGAAATGCGAGATATTTTTATGATTTAGCCTTAAACTGGGCTCGAACGCAACCCTTTTTGTTGTTGTAGTCAACGTGCAGACTGCTGCAGCCATCACCATCTACATATAAGCAAAAAATTTTTGTGCTACAATTGTGATTATAAGAAAAACAAAACTAAATTTTAACTTTGTTCAAGTATTAAAATTTATTTAGAATTAAAAACTTAAATAAATTTAAAACAAGCCAAAAGAAATTATTTCTTTGCGTGTATGCTATTAATACAAGGATTTCAATTTGAGCACAACCCTTTGCATAAATGTTGTTAAAAACTGCATAGAAAATAATCTTTAGCCCCTTTTAAAGAGGCAAATAAGTACAAACGTTGCTGTTATTGCATGCTAAATAACCATTTGACTGATTTTCTATTTTCTATTGGGTTTTTAGGCAAATTATCGGTTTCATAGTTACACAAATGTGAAATATCAATTTCAATGGGTGTGCTTGCTTTTGAGAGTTAATATTAATTGGGAATTTTCATTCGTTTTTTTTTTTTTTATTTAATTCCTTAATAACGTTGGCTGAAGCCTTAAGTGCAAGATTTTTAATTGCAAAGACAGGATAATTTTTTTCGTACAAATGTGGAGATAAAATTCTATGTAAAATGCATGGGAATAGCGAAATTGCTTTCTTTCACAGTTTATTTAGATAGTTTCATAATATTAGTCAGCTCTCGTTAATTTATATCTATCGATAATTTGAGAGATTTGGATTTCTCGGTAATTTCTGTGGTTTCTCAGGTCTCTTGAGAAATTGCAATACAGGTTAATTTATTTTGTCTTAAATGTGGAGATAAAATTCTATGTAAAATGCATGTGAAATAGGAAATTTTTATTTGTACAGTGAGCTCTCGTTAATGCAAACTCGTGAATTCCTATCTCTCAATAATTTGAAAGGTTTTTCGATAAATTGCAATGAAGAAATAAACTTCATGTGAAATCATGGGAATGGCATATTGCCGGTCGACGTTTTATACTTTTAATTTTTCATCTCTACTCTCCGTAATTTGAATTATACGAATGTGCTGAATTTTATAAAAATAAAACAAATTTTTTAAGAATATTAACAGCGATGTCAGTACGAATTTTTTGATATTAAAAAACGTTATTTTAAAACGTTACAAAATAAAATTATCACATGTACGAAAGTAACGAAAATTACAAATATGTTCACATCTCTACACTGAAAAAAAATAAAAAAAATTTTAATTATAAATAATTAAAAACGGCAACACTGTGTCTTGCCGAACTTTGACAGTTGATAACGGTTATCTCGTTGAGCCTAAATCTATCGAAATTACTTATCATTTATTCACTCTGTTTTGCCAAATCACCATGGCTGGATATGGCACTCAACAACACGTGAAAATAATGAAATTGGATTCCCAAAATGGGTGTTCTGTTTCTTCCGACAGAACTGCCTACAATAAGTTGCCGCATTTCTGATGGATGTTCTCCTTGAGGGCTTCGAGAGTCTGAGGCTTGTTGACATGAAGTCAAAAAGCTTTCGAGAATGCTTAAATCATGCGATCTTGCCAACTAGCGCAAATTACGATGACAAATACATACATGTGTCTGGTTTTAGATTCGTCAGTTTTTTTAAGCAAGTTTCTTCAATTCTCTTCTAAAACTGCCCAAACGTTTGGGTTTGTTTCATTAACTCTTAAAAACTTTCAAAAAAAGAGAATAAAGCAATTTTCCAACAACAACAGATTAGGCGACACGAAAATGCAGCAGTCAAAATTTCGGTTGTGCGGCGTGCTGTATGGACCGTTGCTCCATGCTGCTGCAACCACATTTTCTCCAGTCCCAACTTATCCCTTTGAAGAAGGACAAAGTCGTTGACCATGACTCTGTAGTGCTCACCGTTTACAGTAGTCATTTGGCACATTAAACACCACACCATGCAGTAACTTGGAGCAGCTGTAATGACATGTGTTAATAGCGTATTTTCGGTGCTCCAGAACCGATAATTGCGCTTAGTCATGTTTCCACAGAGCTGAAAATGAGCCTCGTCCTCATAATGATTTTCGAAGAAAAATATTCTAAACAATTATACCGGGTTCTTGAAGAGTATGCGATTCGTGTATTTTCTATACTGATTACTTAACAAATGTCAAAGCAGAACTGACATTTACCGCCCAGCAGTCTATATTTTTCTCTAATACTAGAAAATCAAATATATCTTTGAATCGCAAACGGCACATGGAAAGCAATTACTTTTTTTAGTTTTATTCACAGCAACTATTAGCAAGACTTTTCAGAAACTGATACACTTTATTGTTTTATTAATTTAATAGTTCTCAATCAACATTACAAAAAATTTACATTTGCTGTTTTATGCAAAAATTAAGAACAATACAACACCTTTCTAATGACTCGCAATTGATTTAAATTTCCAGTTACACCATTTGCATTTCAATGGCATTAAGAAGTGCATAAAAGAACTTAAACAATTTCGAGGAACCCATCTTAGTTCAATGTTTGTAAAACAATTTTGTCCAATTAAGCGAATGCAGCAAACAGACTTCGTTAGCATGATTGCAAGTGCAAGTTTTACATTCCATTTTTTTTTTTTTTTGCTATTTGAAGGTGAATATTTTTGTTTTAACTATTGATGAAATTCTGCAAATGCAGGTAATTGCTTAACAAGGAAGAGTGCCGAATGAAAGCAATGTCTGACAAAGAATTTATTGTAACACATTCTGCATTTATCCACAATTAACTTTCATTCAAAAATTCAGCGAATGAGTGAATAAACGAAGAACTAAGAATGTCATGGCCCAAAATTGTTCGAAAGACAAGTAACTAAAGTTCTATACGAAACATACAATATGCTAATTAGCCATATACATGCATACACACATACATACATTGAAAACTAAGTGAAAAAAAAAATATATAAATTTTCGTGCGACTCTTTGCGTTGCAAATTTTTTTTATTTTTTTTGTGCGCTTTGAAAGTTTATTTATTTCACATCTACACAAAAAGAAAAAGAAAATCAAGATTCAATTAAAAATAGGAAGAGTCAATGAAATTAACTTGAAACTGAACCGTCGATGAATAAACGCAAATCGCCAGCAATATAATCCATTCCCATTCCCATATTCTTCACTAAACCTGCGATATCATAGCAGCAGTAAGTGAACGTATTTGCTTCGTCATAAAATAAAATTTGAATAATTTGGAATAAAATGTTTGAAAATCAGCTTGGTATTTTCGATATGATGTTGTGCTAATATTTTGTTCTGGGGGTTTTTGACGCTTCAAAAATGATGTCAAAAATTCTGAATATTTTTTCTTAACATTTGTACTCTTTAAACTGAAAATAAGAACTTTGTATGTATATGGCTGTGTTAGCCTCCTGCTATTAACACGATTGCTGATATTTTTCTTGGAGACAAAACAGCATATTTCTTATTTTAATTCCAGCGCTTCTTATACATGTTTGTAAAAAAATGTTGAACAGATTTTTTGTATTCTGTCATGCGAAAAGCTTGTTAAATAAAAGTTTTGTTTTGTTTAAATTCTTCTAAATTAAATTTTAGTAGTTTTTTCGTAAACTCGACAAAAAAAACCATTTATTTAAATTTTCTATTTTTTTTTTTTATTTAATTGTCAGTGTGAGAGTCATTTCAATTTCCAGAGAACCATTATACGAAACAAATGCCATTTTAAAACTTGGCAATTATTTAACGTTAATTTAAGCGGCCAATTTTAATCAATGTTCAGCAAATTAACCAACCAATAATTAGTTGGCATGGAACACAAATTTTTATCCACAAAAAAAAAAGAAAAAACGAATATAATTAAAATTTCAAACATTTTGGTTATGCATACAGTTTTTCTGTTTTTTTTGTTTTTAACATTTACCATTTTATTAAAACATTCACATTTATGTATAAACATATGCAAATTCAAAAAAAAAAATATTCTACATATGTAGTATATACATACATATACATATACATATACATATACATATACATATACATATACATATACATATACATATACATATACATATACATATACATATACATATACATATACATATACATATACATATACATATACATATACATATACATATACATATACATATACATATACATATACATATACATATACATATACATATACATATACATATACATATACATATACATATACATATACATATACATATGTATGCATATGCATACATAAGAGAAAACTTTAAAATTTTAAATTGAAAAACAATTTAACTTTTAATCAAACTGTCTGGCACAACATCCGCTTGAAGCGTGCCCAACTATCGAAAACCAAAAGTTTTAATTTCTAATAATCAATAGAGTTTTATTAGAAGAATTACCACAAAATTTTACTGCAGAAATTATACAATATAAATGGGAAAGTAAAATGAAATTGTAGTACATAGATTAAAATAAATTCATTCTGTGCATGGATTAACAACAGAAATAAAATTCTTGCATTAGCAGGTAGAAAGGAAGAAACACTACTGTTTCAAAATACATTCCTATACTGATGTGTAGAGTGGCATATTGAAAAAGATCACCAAAGAGGTTTTCTTTCCGACTCCTCTCCTGACACAATGATCATCATAAGCGAACTATCAGCAGACCACAAATATACGCTATTACCGGCATTTTCTTTTAGACTTTTTTCTTTCATTCTTAGTAATCGCTAGCATTTGCCTTAGTTCAAGTTTATGCATCTCATTCTCATTCACCATGTGTGTACCAGTCGTTTTTTTTTACATTTGGTCAGGCACTGACTCCTACTTATCTAAACCATACAACGTTTTATTGCTCAAATACCGACGACAGTTGCAGTCTGAGCAGAGCCCGGGTTTTCTCGCTATCATCATCAGTACTTGCGTGTAAATTCTTTCATCCAGCTGAGCAGACCGTTTCCAAGAAACCGCTTACAGTCGCTATTGATTAGGTGAAACTCTGCCTAAGCAGAAGCTGGAAATTATCCAGCCGCAGCCATAATACCAGGTGCCGGGAACCTAACTCTACTGTTAATGCCAGGCATTGCATACTGCTTTAGCAGCAGTATTGTACGTTAACCCAGCATTAGGCTTCGAATTTCCCAAAGGCGCAGCAAACCTATTCGTTATATCCATCTTCTTTGCGACTAGTTTAGTCCGAGCTGTTTACGTCTCGGACTATCGTTAAGCGGCTAAGACACACATCAAAGTGACTTGTCAAACTTGGTTATTTTATTGTGTTGATAAACTTACCTTATACTGACCTCACATGTACAGGATGAGCAGACATTATAGAATATCAAAACAATTCAAATGCCTTGGCCATTCTTTAAACTGATTTCATTAAGGTGATCCGTATGTTGGTAGATAAGAATTTGAGGAAAATCTAAATTGTTTCCATATTCGTCATACTCACCTCAATATGTATATGTAAGGTGAGTTTCTGTATTCGACAAGTTCGGTTATTTCTCAATTCCAGATTCGAGAATTTACCTTTTAAAAAAAATACTGACAGCCAAAGCACTGAAAAAACTTGCTCGAAGAAGGGTTGTAAAACTAGTCTGATCTCCTACTAAACACTCCACCGTTAATATTTTTAAAAGTGTTGGCCACTATTGTTATCTGGTTATTTTGTTATTTTAACCCTGCTAATTATTTTTTGAAAACTTTGGAACCTGAACACAGAAGAATGAACAATAATTTTTTTAATAATCCAAAAATTAATCCTATTCAAAGCGATTGTATGAAATTTTTATTTTAATGTTATTTTCTGTTTAAATTTAAATGTTCAATGTTAAAAATATTAGTAATGAATGAAACGTATTACAAACAACACTTGTACTCAATGTACACTTACACGTGTTTACATGGCCATTTGAAGTATCATTAGTTTTTAATATACTTTCGCAAATACACGTACGAGTACATTTACAATGACTATGACATTTAATTAGTTTCATTAATCGCTTAAAAACATACAACAAGTTGTAGGAAATGATGGTGACAAATAGTTTTTAATTAAATATTTAATTGACACAAATTCTACTTAATTGGTTACATTAATTTATGCACTTGATTATATAAAAGGGTATGCACGGATATAATTTCAAACTATATTGTATTGCAAGATTGACTTTCATTTATTTAGTCGATAACCCATGATATTCTGATTTACTTACTTTCTGTGTATATATGATTTCAAGTGCGGCACATTATTTGATGTTTACATACATATAGACATACACACACATATGCATACATACAGATAAGTGAATTGCAAGGAGTGCCCGTTTTTACGATTTAAGATACTCGAATGAGGTGTAGTTAATACAGCATATTGTTTTTTAACTGCTCGGCCATACTCGTGAGTACATCTGTTTTGCAATATACGGGCCCATACACCATTAAATTTATACACATTGTGTCTTTAGTATTGCTTCGTAAATATTTTTCTCAATATTCGACAATGGTATTCGTACTTCTGATAAACAACACAACAATTATTTGGGTACGAGTTTGAAGGCACACACTTACAGTATTAAGTAGAGTTATAGCTCTCAGAGTTTATAAATAATTACACTCAGAATACGTCAATCGTATTAATACTTAAAGCAGCGTTGCCAGAGAGTTTAGCAAGAAATCAAGAATCGAATATGCAAGTAAATATGTAGGTTTAAATTCACAATGTAATAAAATGTATAGAAGAGGTTTTATAAAAATTATAAAAATTTTTCATGGAAAATTTTAATTAAATATATATAAAGGGTGTCCCAACAAGAACGCAAGATTTAAATTTTAAATGCAGCAATTGAATTGTTTTTCTGGCTGTATGACATGTGGCGCCGTCTTGTTGAAAACACATGCCCTCCCCATTCATTTCTTCAATTCTAGGCAGGAAAAAACTGGTTATCATTTCACGATACCGAACACCATTGACTGTTTGCGCTTGACCTGCCTCATTTTCATAAAAAAAAAGGTCCAATGATTCCTCCAGCCCAAAATCCACACCAAATTGCATTTGCTTCCCGTGAATCACTCGAGGATTTTCCTCACCCCAAATGCGACAATTCTGCCTATTGACGAAGCCATCAAGATGGAAATGGGCCTCGTCACTTAAGATGATTTTATCGGCAAAATCAGCATCTTCATGTTGTCTCTCCAATACCCAATTAACGAACTCCATTCGCTCCATTTTTACTAACCTCGTACCTTCTACTAGCAAACAATAACAATTGTTCACATGTCAAACAATGACACTTCGAATGGCGCCAAATTTAAATCTTGCGTTCTTGTTGGGAGACCCTTTATTAAAAAATGCGACAGGTTGACGAATTTAAAGCGCCAGATTTCAATGTAATGTTAAAATCACAATTTTTTACACGTCAATTTTATTTACATGTAAATATTTTTACAAAAATATTCCTTTCTGTAATCAACCAATGTAGAAGTTAAAAAGTTATTGTGTATATTTTCATGCATGAAGCTCTCGCTCCATAAGAAGAACGAGCAAAAAAAACAACAAATCAGTGAAAGTGAGTGCTTAAAAGTATTCGAGACTTAAAATGATTTATATTGTCGCACGTTCACTACACTACACCACGAAAAATTTTCCTGGGTTCAACCGCAGTTTTAGACTCATAAAAACATCTCGCACTTTTTCTGGTGTGGATTTGCGTGTGTTTTTGTGTCAATTGTTGTCGCAAGGTTTCAGTGGCAAAGGCATAGTCACTGGTCACTGAACAATACCGGCTTCAGCTGATAGCAATCCACAATCACATCAGAACGGCCTCCTTCGTCGGTATATTGTAGTATCGGCGAATTAAAAATAATATTAAAAAAGGCTACCAAACCGAAGCTTCAGCACTGCTATAAATAAAAAAACGTGCAAAAAGCTGGGTTACTGATATTTTGTTTGTCAACTATTTGGAGAAATGACGACCCATCAATAGCAAATATTGTGTAGCGTTATTGCTGCGTTTGCAGGAAGAAATTACAAGACCAAAAAAGCAAATGGCCAGAAATGAACACAATGCACCGTATCGCAATACAAATACAAACACACACACATATATATATATATACATACATCTATACTAATCTCAACGCACAAACAGTCAGGGCTTCAAAGCGTGAAAACTTCAATGAAAACTCGATTTTCAAAAATTGAGGTGAAATCAGTAACTGAAAAAGACAAATGACATATGCATATACGTAAGTATTTCGGGAAATCAACAAATGAAATAACAAACACACAAACATGACTGCCACATAAGTTTTATTTTACGTGTGAGGTACGGTTGCGAATGCCTTCGCAATTACAGAGACCGTAGTCATCTGCGTCGAGTGGTGTTACCACTAAAACATTCCCTCCTCCTGCTCTGGGTAGATTTCTTCCCGGTACCGCTTTCCGTATTACTACAATCAGTAGCACCCCTTATTCAGCTACGTCTGGGTCTGCCAAGTCTGTCGCCGGTACTACGGCATCGGCCCGTACTTCCAGCTTCCCATTAGAGGGGACTGCCACATATCACGATATATAATCATTTCGTCCATATTTTTGTTAAAATGGATACAAAAACACCAACCGAGTTGTAACGTCTTTGGTTTCTTTTTTTTCCACGATTCATTAAACGGGGCATAAAATAACTTCTTCACTCGTAATATAAGCCAGCTCATGAAAATATATACCCATTCGTTATATCGAATTTTTCTTAAAGTGCGTTTTGGTTATAACGGTCTTCAGCTGTAGTGTTATAGCATAAAATAAAAAATTTTCCATCAACCGCACTTTAATTAACTTTATCCTTAAAAGATTTTTTTTTTGTACTGATGAGTTTCATTATTTTTTTTCCTTTTTCGTAAATTTTAACAGTAAATGAGATTTTCGGCTTACAAAACTCCCATATACAAATTATCATTTGCAGAATACAAGAAAAAAAAATACCTCCATATCAACCACGACACATCACTTTCTTTGTCACTGATGAAACTTCTTCCATTTGCAATGGAAAAATTACACAAAACAAAATTTTTGTTGAGTTTTTTCCGGTGATGTAGGAAAAACATAATAATGAACATTGCGGTCAAACGACAGATACAACTTTAAGATTAAAAATCCGTTATATTGAACAGAAAAAAACTAGTATAGTGGAATCTATTGAACGGATACCGAAAAGGACCATTGAAATGTGTGCTCTCAAAGGGGTTGTTCGACTCAATGCTGCTGTATGGCAGCGAGATTTGCGGAGATTCAATGGGCACCAAAACCAAGGGGTACAACGCACGTCTGCAGTCAAAATTGCTTTGGCTTACCGCATGGTGTCGGATGTAGCCGTCCTGATGATTTGTAGGGAGATACCTGTTGATCTCTTGGCAGTAGAACGGAATCAGGCAAGGGACTTTAGGGGGGATAGCCCTGGTATTGGTTCTATCCCAAACTATTCGACGATAGCCGGACAGATAGAGCATAGAAACGATCGGGAGATGGACGGCGAGCGTAATTCCCGGCGTGGAACGATGATTTCCGGAGGTTAATTTCTTCCTGACACAATTTCTCCGGAATTACCTGTACCGCATCGGTAAGATGGGTAGTACCAATTGCATTTACTGCAGGATAGCGGCTGATGATGCTGAACACACTTTATTCAACTGCATCAAATGGCACGCTGACAGGAAAGCATTGCCGGGGCAGGTTGGCGAAATCTCTCTCCAACGTAATAGAGAGGCTCGAGTGTGAAGATAATTGGAACGCTGTGGGACAATACATAGGGTGCGTTCTACGGAGAAAGAAGTGGGATCTCAATGCGTCGCTACAGAACGAGGCCCCTTCTCATGGAGATTTAGGAAGACGATCCGATAGCATAATGCCGCCTCTAATGTCAAGAAGGTGTATTCAGTTTTCAAGCTCTGTATTTAGTAACCATTTTTAGTAATTATTTTACTTCGCGGTGGATGATACACACTACAGACGAAGCAAGGCGCTCTGTGATGCCTGTGGGTTGGTATCAGCTGAAGCCGGTACTGTTAAGTGACCAGTGGCTATACTTTCGCCACTGAAACCTTCCGACAACAACTGGCACAAAGACTCACTAATGCACATCAGAAAGAAAGCGAAATGTTTTTATGACATCGTCTGAAACTGGGATCGAACCCAGGAATTTTTCATTTTGTAGTCAACGTGGAGACTACTTCAGCCATCGCCGACGTTTTATTACTCAAATACTGAAGATGGAGGGATCTGTAGCACAGAAAAATCGGAATAAACCATCTTCTGGTCACACACTCGACACGCTAACAATGCAGGTACTTTTGGTTTTGTAGTCAACGTGCAGGCAACTTCAGCCATCGCCACCAATAAAATTATGCTTTTCTTATGGAGCAATGCTGGGACCTACCAACACCGTCCGTTTAAAGGAGATTTCCGCTTATGGGAAGTGTCCTTTAAGGCAGATTCCACTGTATACATATACATATATATATCAAAGCAGATTAATAGAACTCACTATAAGAGTAAACTTCAAACCACAGAAGAAAATATGTGTTGTTTTTTTTTCCTTTTTTAGGTAAAAAAAAAATATATTGATTTTTTTTTTTTATTAATTTGAGTTGTGAAACAATTCGCTCACAGCAGTTTCTAGTTCGACCAGAAAAACGCCATAATATTGACAGATATAAGCAGAGCGTGATAATCATAATCATAAGTGACACAATTTGGTATATTTTTCAATTCTCACCAGCCTAAATATTTCTTTCTATCGTTTTAATTTTTTTTTTTTGTCAGTCTATAAATATAATGATGCCGACATTGTACAGTAGCTGTATTTAATAATGTTTGACGTAAAAGTATCAAAAAAAAAATAAATAAAAGATAAAGTTATGGCAAACGACAGAGTAGCAAGAAACCTACAACAGTAGCAGAAATGGCAAAATAGGTTATTTATGTGAGTATATCATCGTTGCCAATACATAAATTCTCATATATAGATTTGTATACTTGACACAGTATGGATATCCATAAGCGTGAGAGTGAGTGAGTGTGTGTATGTGTGTGTGTGTGTGTGTGTTAAACTCTGTATCTGACCTACAAACTGCAGACAATATCAATAGAGTATACTTTGCATACCTTATGGAGAAAGTTTGTTGCTGTTATCAACTGTGACAAAAATATATGGCTGAAACAGCAGCAGTTCGAAAACAAAAATACTAAATAAAAAAAGAAATTGGAAGAATGCTACCGAAGAAAACAAAACTTTTAAGCATTAAAAGCGACAATGATAGACTACATGAACAGCGTTACCAAAGACTATATACAGTGTGACCAAGCACAATGAAAACATCAGATATTTATTTATTCAGCATTATTATGGAAAGTTTCTAAATGCAACCAAGTGATTAAGCAAAAGAAAAACATTATTCTATATATTTTTTAATTCATAGAAGTACAATTAACTGCCTGATATTATTACATTTTATTATAAATTCTGAATTGAATTATATTTTTTTTCCATTATCGCAAGCTATAAAATTATTGAGAAGTAAATTTCCGTTCATCTTCTATACATCTATAAAACGGAGTGTGTGTTTATTTGTTTGTGCGTAATAAGAGACCAGACCTCTAGACCGATCTCCCGGAAATTTTCACAACATTTAACTGGGACTCTGGAATGAATTATACGTTACATTTTTTAAATACACCCACTTTTACGACAAATTTTTTAAATTATGTTATTCCTTCGAGCATAACTTTACAATTTGTGGACCATATTTGATTGTTTTCTAAAATTTTAAAGTCTATAAGACATTAAAGTGAACAAATCTGGAAATATTTAATTCCTGGTATAAATAAAGCAGTTTTTAATAATTTAAAAAATCTAGTAATTTTTTTTATCTATCGTTTGTTTGAACTGTTGCGTTATCACAAGATATTTATTTAAAAAGAACACCTGGTTGAAAAGCGTAGCATACAATTAGGGTGTTGACAGTGCGTATGATCAATATAATTATAGCATTATCCAAATTTTAATTTGCAATGAATAAATAAATGAATTCAAAGATTTTTTTATTGCATTTGGATTTAAATTTGATGACATTTTTTTTAATGACATCAGACAAATGAGCGCCATGAGTAGCTGTTACATAGTGCATTCTTTTAGTCATTTCTTTCACACATTTCACTCAGACACTTTTTCAAAAATATCTTATGTTATTTCAGTAATAACATAAATAACATGACTTATGGTGGCCTCCAATTGCTTAATTTTTGAGTTTGTAAACACAAAAGAGATCTAACAGCTAAGTAAAAATAATTAATAAAAATGGCTACTAAAAACGAAGCTTCAAAATTTAATACGTCTCCTTGATATCAAAGACGCGGCTACACTGCTATGAAAACAAATAACTTGCGAAAACCGGTGTTGTAAGATACTGAAGCTTCAGCTCCTCCCATTTCTCCTACTATCCCTATAATCTATTTCCAGCACAATGCACCGCATGTGTAGGGCTCATCTCCTGAGTGCTGGTACAAGCTAAAAAAATTAAGAAAGTTTATCTCCTTTAGCTTAAAAATTTAAGCGACAATAGGACATCAGGAATGCAGTAATTTTCCTTTATAAATTCAAAAATAAAAACTAAACGCTCATCTGCAGAGTTGTGCCAGAACTAGTTCCCAAAAAAGGAAACCAGAATTCAACAAGTAGTTAAACTTAGTGAAATAAATGAAACATCTAAATGAAATTATCAAAAATTTTACATTTTCCTGATATGCGCAGATGCCACGTACCAACAATCTGTTTAAACCACTATTTGTCAATGATTACCTCATTGATCTTTCACAGCAGAATTACCTTAAGCATACACCAAAAGAAATAAACCAAGCTCGGTAACTACGTTAAAATTCTAGGAAGCTTTCTTATTTTTTTTATTTTTGAGGGCAATTAGCCCTCAAGTATTTACTATACCCTCCAACGTTGCTCAATTACTTCCGATTAAGGGGAAGCACTGCGCTATAATATAATGATGTTCGTCAGAAGAATTTTTCTTCACTAGCAAAGATTTTCTACATATGCCTTTGGGACGTATAGTCAACGGACTAACTACTTTCGCAAACAGCAGACTTTCAAAAAAAAATTCCAATATGTATACAAATTTAAAACCTTTTGCTTTAGTTTTTTTTTTAAGTTAACCATTCATAAATTAAAAATATCGCTATTAGAGTTTGAAAGAATAAAATATAGGATTTCAATTTACAGGGTGGGGGCATTTAAATTCGATTATCTTTAAGACTAATTCTATGTGCTTTCAAGTGAAAAGAGATTGAAAATATTCCATGCATTACAAAAGAAGTTATTATAATTATTATATTTATCAGCCACTCTGTATAAAAATAAACAGAAATTCGGATGCGCCAAGGTTTTTGAAAGCAGACTTATGCTCCTACAAATTAATATTTAAAAGAAATACTACTCCCGCATTTCTAGCTATAGAGACTGCTCTGTGTTCACTACACTAGCGAGTGTCATAGCATTGTTGTTGTGCAAATAAACATTTATAAGCAAATTTCGATTAGAATTTCGATGAATTCACGTGAAATTTCAAACATGGGTGTATATCAGTTGTAAAAGTAGAAAAAAATTACAATATTGAAAATATCGTATAATTTTTCTTTATATTTTATTTGCTTAATATTTTCCATCACACTGTAACATTATGCATATCCTTCCAGTAGGACATGGCAAAATCTTGTTTAAAATTTATAAAAATAATACATTCATGATAAAAAATTTGTAAAGAAAAAACTATCAAATTGAATTTAAATACAAATGGTGAAAAGTCAAAAGGAAAGCGAAAACGAAAACGAAAAACTGTGAAACACTTGAATATGCAGGCTGCATTAATATTCTCTTATTTCCAGGCATTAACGTCAGGTAAATTATGCACGAAGTTGATAAAAAAAAAGTGAAAGCAAAAATGTGATAAAAAAATACAACAACAAAAACGCGACTGCATGTTAACCCGCCTTATAGAAGGAATTCTAAAATGCTGCAGTTGTATACTTCAGCAATGAGATAAAACGTATGGGATTACGTCTACTAAATGTTGTTGCAAAAAAAAATAGAACTTAAATGAATTTAAAACTAAGTTGCAACGTCATCGGCATCAGTACTTTCAGCAGTGTGCATCAGACTGCAGCTCTCTAAACGTTAACAACGACAACAAAATTTCGCATCATCAGTATTAAAAATTTAATGCATATTTTTGTTCTAATTCTTGCAATTTTTTTTTTTTTGTTTTTTTTTATTACGATTTTATTTCCCTTTATGTTTCCTAGACCTTCGGCTTCTATGTCTCTCATATATTTCCTTCCCTATGCCGGCTTGCACCGTTCCAATACAATTGCAAATTGTTTTATATCAACAATCATAACAACAACATCATCATCAGCATCATCATCATCATCATCATCATCATAAATGTTGTATTGCATAAAATGCAAAATATGCAGAACGAATAAAATCACAGCGTAATCAAAATAAGAAATTTTCTTCAATTTTTTTTCTCTTCTATATTTTTGCAAGAGTGTTTTTTGTATTATTACTTTTTTCATTTTCTTTATTATTTCAACTGATTTAATGTTGCAAGAAAATCGAATGAAATTTAAATGAAAAAAAAAAAAAAAAATAGAATAAAAAATCTAGAATGAGGAGGAAACACAAATGGAGCGAACGAGATCTAGCAGTGGGGCATAAAGTTTGTCTGATAAGCAGAAAGAAAAATATTAGCAGCGTAAATAATGTCGCACTTTTGAGGCAGAAAAGTTATAGGAAAAAATAAAACGCATTCGTAATGCATTTTACGAACGGAAAAGTGGAAAGGGAGAATTAATAAGTTCAGTTTACATGTGCTTAGATTTTTGCTCTGAAATCAATAGGAAAAGAACACTTCTCATTGATGATTTATTATAAAGAGTTTTCAAATATCGATGGGTCATTATTGCAGGGAGCAGCTTGCAGCTTCGATGCTTAAAAATGTAAAAAATAAAGGGTGGTTAAATTTCAAGGGCCGATGTTGATTTTGAATAAAACACAAACTATTTAGGAAATTATTGTAATTTTATTTTATTATGATATATTGGTATTACTCAATTATGTATGGAACAAAATATCGGCCAAATGGGCGCCGCGACCACGGCAACAGTGGATGATCAATTTTCGAAGAAAATCATCTTCAGTGATGAGGCACATTTTCACCTCAGTGGATTCGTCAATAAACAGAATTGCCGCATTTGGGCGAATGAGAATCCAAGAGTAATTGGCGAAAAACCAATGCACCCACAAAGAGTGACTGTTTGGTGCGGTTTATGGGCTGGCGGCATCATCGGGCCGTATTTTTTCCAAAATGAGGCCGGTCAGGCAGTTACTGTGAATGGTGTTCGCTATCGTGAGATGATAACGAACTTTTTATGGCCCGAATTGGAAGATATGGATGTGGACGATATGTGGTTTCAGCAGGACGGTGCCACTTGCCACACAGCTAACGAAACAATGGCTCTTTTGCGCAACAAATTCAATGGCCGTGTTATCTCGCGTAATGGCGATGTCAATTGGCCGCCAAGATCATGTGATTTGACACCGTTGGACTTTTTTCTTTGGGGTTATTTGAAAGAAAAGGTGTACGTCGATAAGCCAGCAACAATTCAAGAGCTAAAGGATGAGATAATTCGGCACATTAACGGCATAGAACCTCCATTATGCCTCAGGGTCATCGAAAATTTGGACCATCGGATGGAGGTGTGCCGCCGTGGTCGCGGCGCCCATTTGGCCAATATTTTGTTCCATACATAATTGAGTAATACCAATATATCATAATAAAATAAAATTACAATAATTTCCTAAATAGTTTGTGTTTTATTCAAAATCAACATTGGCCCTTGAAATTTAACCACCCTTTACGTCGTCTATAGTTACACTTCTTAGTCTTCAAATACATATTTAATATTTTGCTTATTGTTGACATTCTCTACATCGAATTAAAATAATTTTTTTTTTGTTATCATGGACCAGCAGTCAGCAGGTGGACCTTACACATGCGATGTACTGCGCTGGAACTAGAGGAAAGGGTGAGAGATGACATGTGGTGAAGCTTTAATGTCATACAACTCTGATTTCGCACCTTTTATTGTTTATAGCAGTGTTGCAGCGCCTCTGACTTCAAGGAGATGTATTAAATTATGAAACTTTGTTTTAGCAGCCACTTTTAGCAATTATTTTACTTCGCCGCTGCTACACAATACCGTCGAAGGAAGGCGCTCTGATGTGCCTGCGGATTGCTATCTACTTAAGCTGGTACTGTTCTGTTCTGTTCCGTTACCAGTGACTATGCTTTCGCCACTGAAACCTTCCCACGACGACACGAAGACACCAGAAAAAATGCTGAAATTGGCTTAAGTCTGAAGCAGGGCTCGAAAGCAGTACTTTTTGATTTTGTAGGCAACGTGCAGACTACTTCAGCCATCGCCACCCTCATATTATTTAGCTTTTCTTTACTTGATCTATTTGTCTTGAACCAGGGATTGGAAACGATGAAAATGGACAGTGTATAGAAGCAACATGTAGCGCAGTGATGGGAAGGAATGACCTTAATTCATGTATAGAGTGTTTTTTAGAGATATAGAACTACGATACGGATAATGGTCAAACTAGCTGTCATGCTAACAAAGTGTGTGTTTGACTTTTTTTCCAGTAGACTTTGGAAAATCACCATACAAAAACTTACACCAGAACAAAGTTTGCAAATCGTGGAAATTTATTTCCAAAATGCGCTACTTGTGCTCCAAACTAAAGGACAAGTTAACTGAGCACAAATTCATCCATCTGAGCAGGTAATACGCAATAACAAGAGGAAGAAGAAGACATCGCCGCTGTAGACCTACGTGTGGCCGAAGACTCGAATTTATCGATACGACGACGTACACTGCGGATTTTTGTATGGATGTGAGAAAAAAAATATATTTTTCAAAAAATGTACTGATTTCCTCACAAATTTAGCTTTATTGATATAGTAAAACACAAAACTAATCAAAACAAAGAAAGAAAGTTAGAAAAATATATATCGTCACCTACAATGTAAAAAGCCATTACTAACAAAAAGAAATTTTAATGATTTTTTTTTAATAATTTCGTGTTTAATTTTGTTCTATTTGGTGGCGCTTCACTAAAATATATTTATTCCCATATATTAAGCCGATATTTTAGTCACCTCAATTTTTATATTTTCAATACTAAAATAGTCTTGTAGCCAACAAAAATAGAAATAAGTTTAATTTGACTACAACAACAAAATCAACAAGGACAACAATCTGCAGCCGTGTTGCCTTGTTGTCGTCAAAATAATCATTCTCATATAAACGTGGGTATTTTATTTTTGACATCTTGAAGTCGGTAGCCTGCTGTGACGAATGTGTTTAAAGCTTAACAAAGAGTGATTTTGTTTATTATGTGACTTCGCGAAGTAGGGCTTTTTTAGCACAGACATATGTGAAAAATGTTTGGTCAGACTGGGAATTGAATCTTGTAGAATGAAAGGACAGAAAACGGGATTCATTTTGTTGTTTGCATGATCATTAAATATTATTTATAAGACATTTGCATATGGGTTACATGATATACATATATTGCATATATTATAACAAAAATGTCCGATTGCAAATCTCATCAAATTGTTATTCTATCACTATCACAACTTGCTCGCTTTTGGAGCAACAACTTGAGGGTTATAACGTTGCCTGAGAATAGTTTGTCCGTTACAAGGAATCTTATTTAAAGAATTTTTAAATATAATAAATTTCAATTACGTTTACTGGTTATGATCGCTTAAGATTAATTGCAACAATTGTTACAACTCGTGTAACACAAACATTTTTTCAAGTGTTCATACATAATTTAGTTCAATTTGTGTAAACTTTTTATATTTTCTTTTACTTTTACTTTTCAAGCCCAACGAAATTAAAGTTTATTTTCTTAAAGCAATACTTGTCAGTGCTAATGTGTTTCGAGTGTCTTAACAGAATACAAAATTAAAAGAAAATACACAAACTTTAACTGAAAACTGAAAGAAAAACTCAAGTAAAATGAAAGAAAATTACGAGTATTTTCTTTGGGTAGAAGAGTTGAAAAATTATATTGTAAAATATGTTGGCGTTCAATATTGGAAGGTGGCAATACATCATCCCGGAATACTTTTAAGTCACAAAACTAAACGAGTTTTCACACTAGTGAGACAGAGTGGCAATAAAGACGACTTGTTATATGTAAAGCCATTACCCTTTTTCAGTACTTAATCTTCACACTAACCTAGAAGTGAGCGATAATTTAAAGCAGGGTAGCCAGAAGAAGACAGAAGAAAAAAAAAACTATTGCTAAAATGTTCTACAGTTTAAAGAAAAAGTGCTAGTTTTTGTCACATTGGTTTTTATTAATATATCTTCTATTTTATTGGACCTTTTTTATAAGTTTACTTATTATTTAATTATTAAGGTCGAGGTTGTCATTCGTTTAGAATTATATTGTTTGTAATTTATTTTAGATATTTTCTTAACAGTTAGTTAACATCATCAGGAAATATAAAAGATATAAAATTTAAATGTTTTCAATATTCCAAAAATAATTTCTAAAAATGTCACGAAATTTTATATAAAAAAAAAACATACATAAATATTTACATATATTTATAACAAACTAGCGGACCCGGCGAACTTCGCCTCGCCCCAATTTTAAGCCTTCAGACAAACTTTAGAGTAATAATACAACACAAATATTTAAATTTTCAATGTGATTTATTTGAATGGAATCAGTAGAGAGCGATTTGATGAACAATGTTTTTCGATTTGTTTTCGGGCGCAAAAACAAAGAACGAAGTTCTTTATCTTAAATAAATGATCATAGGCCTTCAATAATTTATTACATTACCCCATTTTAAGTTTGATATCCCTTGTAAGATTGACTAAATATTTATGCAAAACAGTAATTACGCTTTTTCCGTCAAATATTTGTCAAGTCTGAACATAGCTTAAGTCAACGTATAATTAAGGAATAATTGCAAAAAAAATTTTATACAAAAAATCAATTTTCGATTTTAAACATCTCGCATTTTTCTGATGTGCATTAGTGTGTCTTTGTGTGTGAGTTGTTGTCGGAAGGTTTCAGTGGCGAAGGCATAGTCACTGGTCACTGAACAATACCGGCTTCAGCTGATAGCAATCCACAATTACATCAGAACGCCCTCCTTCGTCGGTATTGTGTAGCACCGGCGAAGTAAAATAATAATAAAAATGGCTACTAAACCGAAGCTTCAGCACTGCTACGAGTATAAAAACAAAAGAACGTGCGAAAGCAGAGCTGCAGAATAATTAATTAAGCTTCCCCTCCTGTCGTTTCTCCTACTATCCCTTCCCTATAGTTCCCAGCACAATGCTTCGCATGTGTAGGAGTCATCTCCTGAGTGCTGGTCCTAGATAAAAAAAAAAAAAAAAAAAAAAATTTTCGATTTTTCCAATTTTCCGACTTTTGCGGAGAGATTTTCCAATTTTCCGCATTTTCCATGATTTACACTAACAACTTTCTATTTTTTGATTTGGAAAGCCATTAAGGAATAATTTCACACAATATTTCATACAAAAACTCGATTTTCGATTTTTCCAATTTTTAGACATTTCCGGAGGGATTTTCCAAAATTTTCTTCCGTAAAAACCTTCTCCTCGAAAATACGAACAACTGACAAAAAATCGGCTCAGCCGTTCTCCTTTTATGAATAACTATACAATTTTTACACCATTTTTATATATATAGATTAGAATAATAAGAACATATTGAAATACATATTATGTATGTAATAAAGAAAATATATATTAATAATATTAATAGGCAAACACATTTTTTTTAACACATTTTGCAGCCGTACTACGGTTCGGTGATTTTGAAAAATATATGTACATGGTTTTAAAGATTTTTCAGCACAGATGTGCATAATCTTAACTTTATTCAGATCGGTTCAGTACTGTAGTAGCAATATGACTTTAAAGTTAGTAACCACACCATTAAACAAAACTTTTCTCTTTTAGTATAAATAAAATTAAATTTATCTTTGGTTTTTTTTTTTTATTTTTTACTAATGCTGACTAATTGTAAGGAAGGTTTGGAAGAATTGAATAGATTTAAAATCAAAGAATAAAATCTTTGCTGTATAAAGAAAATTTTTCAAAGAAGCTAATTGTTGTGTTTATATATTTCGTAATTTTCAACTATTCTTTGAGTGTTCTTGTATAAACATATGAAATTTCTTAGCTTTTTCAAGAATTTAGTTAAAGGTCTACTGAAGATTTTGATATTAGCACCAAATGAAATGCTGCATATAGACCAGCTAAACCATAAATATAACAAACATAGATAAATAATCGTATTGTATTTTACTATTATACTGAAAATATTAATTATCTTGTATTGCATACATGATATGTAATATTTATTTATGATATTTATAATATTTATCAATCATAGTATAACCCTTGATTTTTTTCCATTTTTCCCCAACCGAATATATTGTAAGGTCAATAGGTACTCGTATACTAGGAAACAGAGAAACTACACAGAAAGAAAAACTTAAGATTTTATCGCAAAATTCTACTAATCAATCGATTTTTTTTATTTGATTTTCATTTGATTCTAAATGCATTTAGTATGCTGGCCTTTGGACAGCGTAGTGCAGATGGGAAGGAAAATATGAAAATACAAATATGTTTGTATGTGTGAAAAGTAAACTCGTGGATTGTTATGTTTTTGTTTAACCCTAATCAAGTCAGATGAACTTTGTAACGAATCCAACCAAAATGGGATGCAGAGGCACATATAAACCCATTGCATATTATATTTGGGAATTTATATCTCTTATTTGCATTTTTTTCTTTCAAAGCAGTACTTGTATTGTAGACTAAAATCCGTATCCTCCGAAAATTTACTGTCGTAATCTTAATCTTGTTTTATAGTTTCTTCAAAATCAATCTCTTCAATAATTGTCTCGATTTCTACATATACATAAATATATTTTAGACATTGTGGGAAAAAGTTTCGTCTTTACAACTTTCTTATTGAAAATTATCCAACAATTTAATAAACTGTGTAAGTTTACATTGAATGATGAAAATTTAATGGGAATTCCCCGTAATTTAATTTGTTGGTTCATAATGTTGTCGTATGTGCCTGATAGGCAGATTATGACAGGATTAAGTATATTTGTGGTTTTACATAAATAAATAGAAATTGAAGAAGAGCTTATTTTTTTTTTAAAGAAATAAAATAATTCAAAGTACGAATTCAAGAAGCACCAAGAACCATGACTTCAATTTAAAGAAGTTAGAACACTTCAAAGTGAAAGATGTGTCTGAAAGGCACATGTTAATTGGATTAGGGTAAAAAAATTTTTTTCAGTTTTGTATTCGGTATTCAACTTTGCACAGCAGCTTCATTTCATTTTGTGTACTGTTTTCTCTTGATGAATACATATTTTTAGTTGCATATATGTATATGTACATAAGTATAAATATGTATATATAATATACGTATATATATAAATTTATAACTAACAAAATGTATATTTCTTATCTAATTGAAATTAAATTTTTCCTATTTCGTACATTTGAAACCACATTAATGTTTTTAAGGCCAGTAAAATCACTATGTGGTCACCTAATAAAACTAAAACCTTTCACATTTCTATTTGCTCATGTTATTTTATCTATCAAGATATTTATTCTTTGATTTGCAATCAAAGACACCAACACCACACATGTTCAGCCGTAGTAGTTGAAAGGTTTCAGATTCTGTGTGACATCATGAATAAATCATTTGAAAAAATAAAATTTATTTGCATTTGATTCAATTTTCACTTTTTTTTTCTTCTTCTATGGCATGAAACTCTACATAAATCAATAGATTTATAATTAAATGAGTGTGTTGTTGTGCGAGGAATTGACCTTGTGGTTGGAATTTAAATTATTCAAAGCATGGAAATAAATCAAATTATCTTTTTGCAGTTAAGAAATAAAAAAAAAATAGAAAAGAAATCTGATTACCAAATTTTTACTGCCCGAAATAAATTTGATATGCACAAATGCACATGCATAAGTGCGAAGAAAAGCTTAGCATTAGAAAAGCAAAATACAAAAGAACAAAAATCAGTTTGCATCAGAGGCCGCAAAGTTGTTTCGTAAATTCGGTGAGATTTTTTTTTTAAATATATTTCGATTTCATAAGCTCGTTTATCGGTTCTTTTGAATACAATAGTGTGAACTGTGCAGTTGATAATTTTTATATAAAAATTAAATGCACTTGTATAACTATTTTTACCTTCAGTCCACATTTTTTTAAAATTCAGTTTTTGGTGCAGGGCATCGTTTGTAGGAAAAACATTGCTAATACGAGTATATGCAACTGATTAAAATTTTTCAATTTTAAAATGACTGATAATCGATACCACACAGGCAGTCTAAATTAAATGTGATAGATACATACCATCTGTCTTACTGTGTGGATATAAATTGCCAGATATTGCAATATTGTCAGAAAAATTGTCATAAAATGTTTAACAACCGTGTGAACTTGCAATTTTTATCTGGCAACATTGTCACAAAAAGCATTGTCAGTAAATTGTACAACAATAATATTGTCAGACATTTAAGAATCCTGAGAACACCCGACATTTTCATTAACAGGTAATTGCCAGATCTTGTACGGTCATTTGTTATTGTCACATTTGCGTAATTTAGTGAACCGTACAATAAGACCATTGTCAGATAAATATTTCTATTGGCAATGCTGCCCCTAAATATTAAGAGACAATTTTTGATATCGAATATGGCTACTTTTGCCAGACAATATTCTGACATGGATTTGAACTGGCAAATTTTTGTTGACAGATAAATTTATCGTCGGTCAACTATGTGGCAGAGAAAATGTAAGGTTTTCTTACAATAGTCTGAACTAACAATTTAACTTTTGGTGACAATTTTTCATTGTCAGTACATTGCCTTATTGTACAATATTGTAATATCTGCCAATCGTGTGCACATGGCTTTAGAAAGAAACTAAATCAAAAACCAAATTGTAAATCACACTGACAAACATTAGCAGAACGAAACGACATGTTGTTTTCAAAGACTGCAATGCATTCACCTTCAGCGAAATGTTTTTATGACTTCGTCTAAAACTTTTAAAATTTTTGTGTACAATAATTTTTCGTAGACTTAAAGAAATTGTGAGTCAAATTTATACTTGGTGCCTCCGAAAAAGAGAAAAGCACTATAAATTAAAAAGAAAATGCATCGAGCACTGACCCAAGAATTATTCGCGCCGAAAAGTTTCCACTAAAAACCGTGCGAAAAACAATGAGTACACAACAATAGTAATTGTCTTATACTAAAACAAACTAACCAAAAGAAATCATGCACAACATACTTGATTCAGGCATTAGCATTTCAAAATTATAATTTTCTTAATAAGGAATTAACCAAAAAGTGTTCCGCATATATGATACACTATATAGATTCTTGTGAATTCGATAATAGTAGAACCATCGGATATATAGACATGAATATCTCTTTCTTGCACACCGCTGTTTGTTAGATCCTCATTTATGTTTTCTACGGCTTTGAGAAATCTTAGAGAAAAAAACTTGAATAATATTTGGCATTACAATTTAGCTAAACATTTTTATTTAAATAACAAACATGTGAACGTAGTGTGTCAAAAAAAAAAATAAATATAAAAACCACGAACTATAACCGCTGTTACCATTCACGTGACTAGAGAATAAAATTATAAGCAGCATGACTTTATAACACCAAAACAATAAGACGAATGAATTTTGTTATGTTGGGAAGCAACGAATTTTTAATACCCTTCATCGCTTACGATCTCACAATGCTAGAAGCTTAATTTATTAACTCAAGAATTCTTAATAGCAAGATACCCGGATAGCTTTAGCGTTTTGGGCATAATTTTTTTTGTAGAATTTGATGATCGGCATACTTTAAACTTTTTGAGGACTCCGAACTTTTATTAAGTTTTCAATAAATACCGACTTTGTGGTAAGGAAATATAACAGGCATGGCAGATCAATTTACTTCTACCACCATTAACAGTTTGGCTGCTGGTAGCAGCAGTAGTTTTGTAGCTGGATACCTTCATACGATACATATGAAAAAACGATCGTTACAAATATATTTTTAATGCAATTTTATTCATAGTAAAATAAGCGAAACTCGAAATGAAAATGTCAGACTAATTTGGTGCAAGATAAATAAACGAACAAAAACTCATTTTACCTCTATGCGAATGGTCCAAAAGACACCTTCCAGAACATGGCAAAATACCCGGGTAACTACATGGAAAAACTATTGGAAACCAAAATATCGGTAACAATTGGTTAAAATTTTACTTCATATTCGTACGTATATTGTAAATTTCAGATTTATTTTACATGATTTTATGCGGATTTTTCAGAAAAAAATCTGGAAGATGTTTTCTTTGGCATTCAGAGAAGCGATAAATAATGAAGAGGAAATTGAAATTGTTCTAATCCAATAAAATATCGGTCTGACAACTGAAAATATGCTGTTATCAATGCCAAAAATAAATTTTAAAAATAAAATTTTAAATTACGAAGAAGAAGTGAGCAATAGACTACAACGATGGCACAATGGATGGTAGTCTGCACGTTGACTACTAAACCAAAAACAGACCTGGGTTCAACCCCAGTTTCAGACTAACATTTTAAAATAAAAATAAACATCTCGCATTTTTCTGATGTGCATTAGTGTGGCTTTGTGTGGCAGTTGTTGTCGGAAGATTTCAGTGGCGAAGGCATAGTCACTGCTCGCTGAACAATACCGTAGCACCGGCGAAGTAAAATAATAATAAAAATGGCTACTAAACCGAAGCTTCAGAACTGCTACGATCAGAAACAAAGAACGTGCGAAAGCAGAGCTGTAAAATAATTAATTAATTAGCACAAAAAAAAATAAATTAATGCCAAGGACTAATGTAAGTCAGAGATGGTAAATTTAGAGCTTCATTTAGAAGAGATTTATTTCTTGTATTCTATTTATAGAAAAGATTGAATATATAAAGCTAATAATTTACATCTACTGACAAGCACACACGGTGGACAAAACACGAAGACAGTGTAGAATGAAGTGTTGTAGCAGCCTTCGAAAACAGCATGTTGTACCGTTCTGCTAGTGTTTGTCAGTGTGACTTACAATTTTTATCTTTACCTTATTTTGTTTCTTAGTAACTATCACGTGAAATTTTGACTGCCTGTATGTTATCGCTCATCAGGCTATTTAAAATTGGTAAAATTTTAACTGACGTACAAGCAGTTTTGTCAAAAATAGGGGAAAATCCTGACATGTAGCTTTTTTTATACTGCATTATTTATGATTTAAATACTAAAAAGGAGATATTTGAGTGGAAAATTTAATTTTTTTTGCCAATAAAGGGCATTTTGTCGGCCTCGAATCTGTGGAACTTGTAAAAAAAACTCTCTGAAGAAAAATACAATCACCCACATTGTGAATACGTTTTCCTTGGAAATATAATCTATTTTCCCAAAATTGCAATCTTGAATCATTTCCCATGAATGCTAAACAAAATTCCCCTTATCGTGAACAATATTTTTATCTCGAATTTTTTTCCCCTTTGATTTATTTACATAATTTTTGTTGAAGATTTTTTTTAACCAATTTACACTATTTCTGACCTTCGATCTAAAAGTCTAATAAAATTGTTTTTTTTTTTTTCTTTTATTTTTATTATATAAAAATATTGAGCTTTGTTTTATTAGGAAGATATTTGTGAGGAAAAGCAAAAAATTCCATTCGCAATTTTTATTCATAATACAAGATATGCGAAAAGTGGAAACATTCTTACGGAATTGTTATTCATGATGTCAGCAGTTAGTAGTGGTAAATTTTAAGCATTCATAACAATCAATAATTTGTTATTGGCAGTTGGCAAATGGAATGCGGCATAGTTGTCAGGTGATGAAAAACTGTTGGCAGCAAAGGAATGGATTAATAAATACCACTTATTTTATACGATAAAAATATAAAAAATAGTGCTGTGGCAGATTATACACATACGCACATGTCTAACCATTGGACATAAGGCTATTTACACACGATTGTCAGATTTTACAATATTTCAGGATAGAATATTCACACAATAAATTTATCTGTCACCAAAAATTGTCTGTTCACACGGTTGTCAGATTTGGCAACAGATATTTATCTGCCAATGGTGTTATTGTACGGCGCACTAAATTCAGCACATGTGACAATAACAAATGACTGTAAAATGTGTGGCAATTACGTGTCAATGGAAATGAAGGGTGTTCTTACGATTGTCAAAATTGTGACAATATTATTGTCATACAATGCACGGAGAATTCATTTTGTGACACTGTTGCTTCACACGGTTGTTGAGCATTTTATTAAAATTTTTCTGTCAATATTGTACTATATGACTGACTATCGTGTGTACATACCTTAACAAAAAAATTTCAAGTCAAGGTTTAAGTCAACAACAAACACGACAAGAAAAACCACAATGTTGAAAACTGAAAAAAAAGGTCAAACGTATGGACACAAGTGTTTAAAACGAGCACTAAGAAAAAAAGCGCACAAAATTAATTTAATTGATGTGTGAGTATGTGTGTGTATAGTGTGTATATATACACCCGCGTTGAATTCATTATATTGGGCGTGAGAGTATAAGTGGGAGTAAGTAAGGCGGCCATGTCGCTGCACTATTTTAAATCTTTAAAAATTATTCATTTACAAAAAAATTTCGAAATTTAAAAAAAAATATTATATTAGCCCAACTCGCAATCTTGTGCAAATGGTCTTGCATCATTGCATTTGCACAGATGTATAGTAACAAAATAAATACATATGCATTTGTTACACTGGTGGAAATAAATTACAACAAAAATTATAGTTTTTCTTACTATACGTTTGCAGCACTTACGAGTATATACAGAGCAACAGTATAAAAATAGAAAAAAAACAATAATAAATGGAGAGAAAAAGGTGATATAGCGAAAATACTAACCTTTCCAAGAAGCTCAGGAAGTAGAGATGAGACAATTTTCTTAGCAAAAGTTTCTTAGCAAAAGCCAATGTTTTACACAAGTGCTGCAAAGAAAACCAAAAGTGAAATTAAACACTAACTGTATGAGCCTGATACCGGAATAAGATACAAGGAATGTAACGCAGATTGTTACGGGATCCGACATTTATTCGTTGTTCAAACATGCACATTTATTAAGAAATTGACAATAAATGACATAATTGAGCTCAATATTCTATACAATGTAAATTAAATTATTGCGCAATAAGTTGTTTTAAATATTAAATAAAACTGGAAATGCAAACCTTCTCACAAGTATTTCAACTGGAAAGTCTGTTCAGTGAAAAGAAAAAATTCTGTGCAATGCCAATCCAAATGTTAAAAGAGTAAAGCAATAGAAACAAAAAGAAAAAGAGCTGACCATTAAATGATGAAGAATTGTACCTCAAAACAAAATTTTGTTTTTTTCAACTGTGAAATGCTAATTGAGTAAGCTAAATTGACTATGTTTTTTATTTTTTTTTAATCAACATAAACTCTATGAAGCTCTTATAGCTTGTCTGTAGAAACTCTCAGGGTCTAGGCAGGAATCGAACCCTCACCTCCATATTGATAAGACCCATGCACTAGACTACGGCGGCACCCATATGAACATTAAATTAAATTACTCTAAAAAAATTAAATTGTCTCAATTAAGAACGCATTTCTGAACATAGTATTATCCAAACGGTTTGAGGAATGGTGATCGAGAGGGTAGTTCGCTCTATGACATGACTGGTATTGTAGGAGGCCATTACGACTGCCGGATCATAACACTGTCTTTCCGACTAAGATTATGGCAGTCATGGAAGGCATTAAATGGTTGAAACATACTGATAACAAGGCTCTGGCCTATATCTTTGCAGATAGTAAAGCTGTTGTCAAAGCCTTAATGGAGAAGGGGATGAGGTGCCACTCAAGAAAAAGAAAAAAGAATGAGATAAATTCATATGAATACAGTAGAAATCTACGGATAATAAGAATACCTGGACATCAAAGTATAAAGGCCAACGAAGAGTGTTTTAAGTTTGACAGAATGATATCAGCTTTGTAAAGTATCACACTGCAGAATACAAGACCTTTTCAGAGTCTCAAAACTGAAATCACAAAATGTGCGAAGAGGGAACATAGAAGGGTTTGGCAAAATACTACAGGGGTTAGAATGATCCGAATATTTTAGTGCGATCCATATTAGAGACACTGGAAGTATTCCATTATTGTCAAGAGTTTAGTCGGATTAGGTGGTAGATTTTACGAAGGACCTGCATTGTAGATACCTAAAAGAGTATATGGCCTTTTTGTAATGAGATGGAGGTACTGCGAAGCATCGGTAGAGCGCACAACATGCCTGTTTTGGGTATAAGTGCAATTCCGTATGGCATTAGGTTTACTGAGTTACGACATTCCCATTTCAACCTAATCTTACTTATTTAAGCATTTTATTTAGTCAATATATGAAGCTTTCATAGATTACTACTATCGAACATTGAGAATATTACGCACTATATGCGAGTTATTTCCCATAAACTTCACTCGAATCTTCCCTAAACTACATCCCCATTGTAGTGGTACTGGTGCTTGATTACGGCAACGTGTCTTTTTGAAATTGAAATTTCTCTTGGGAAGACATACGTACGTGCACATTTCTGCACTCCTTTTTGTATCCGTCCAATAGAGATTTCACTGTTTGGTTCATAATATTAGTTAAATATTGTTTTAGAGAATATTCCACAGTTAACAATTTTGAAAATTTAACAATATTTGTTTTCAAATTCATTCTATTTTTTCCTCTCTAAGCTGAAATTTTTGTTTCATGAAAACTACAACAAAATTCAATTAAAATAGATAAATAGATATTATCTATCGACCAGTTACCGCAAACATAAATTAAATAAAGTGAAAAAACCACACAGCAGACACACTACAGAAAAATCGCATTTGCCAACAATGCAATGGAAACGCATGCATTTGTTTTCATTTTATAACTTGCGTAAATTTATCTTTTTTCATTCTTAAACAAAAAAAAAAATATATAAAAGTCTTTAGTATTTTCTGGTTTCGTTTTTCTTTTAATCTAACAAGCATAGAAATACTTTAAATTTCTTACAAGTTTCAACAGGAAATGTCCAATGATTGTGACGACAAATACACGCTTCCACATACAAATGATTTTTTTTTTATTCTATTTTTGAGTGGACAAATCTCGTTTCAAATTCTGATTTAACAAAGTGGTGTTAAAGAATACCAAATATATGGGAAAAATTTCTGCAAAGTATAGAGAACAAAAATGTCAGATTGAAATAACCTCATATGGGCGAGAACTGGCAAAAGAACAGTATAAAAAAAAAGAAAACATAATGCAAATGAATAACGGAATTGGTATTCGTGCACAAATAAATTGGTGAGCCTTTATTTCTTATGACATATCACTGTATACGAACGTTATTATTTATATTTCGTGAGCTGGTAACACTAATGTCAATAGCTATAATCTGGCAACACAATAATAAAGTTTGACATTTTTTTAGCATAAACGCATTCACACGCTTTTAATGTATAAATGCTTTTATTTCCCGGGAGTTAAGAAAATCAATTTAACCAAAAAACTGAAATTTCGTTGGATTATTTTTCACAACTTTCGACGTAGATTATCTCAATAAGAATGTCTCGACGAACTCAGTTCTTTGTATGGCGATAAAGTAGCCATCAAAAACCACAGTATATCGCGAGTACAGTGAATTCAACCGAGCTAGTAGTTCGGTCGGCGACGAAGTCCGTGAAGTTCGTCCAAATTGATTGTTGTGCCGCAAAACATCGATGCAGTGGTTGAACCGATAATGCAAGATCGTTATGCGACATATTGTGAGCTAGAGATATCTTTGCTCATTAGTTCCGCTTCAATACATTCTATTTGTAAGAAAAATATGTTCTCGTCACATAGTTTCTCAATCATTCAAAAAAAAAGCTCGCGCCCAGTGCTGTAAAGAAATGATTAAAAAGTTCGACCGTGGTGCTTCAAAAGACGTGTATGAAATCCTCACAAGTACACGATCACTTGTTTGCCGGAAGTCTTCGGGGAACTTCGTAAAACTAACCGCCGAAGACGAATCATTCTCCATCATGACAATGCGAGCTCTGACATATCTCGTCAAACAGGAGAATTTTTGAGCAATCAAAACATCGAAAGGATGACCCGTACTTCCAGCAGTCCTGATTTGGCACCTAATGACTTCTTCTTGTTCCCGAATATTAAAAGTAAACTGGGTGGTGGTCAACACAAGAAGCCGTTGAAGCGTGTAAAAACCATGTTTTGGAGGTGTCTCTAGAGGAATGGAGAAACTGCCAAATTATTGATCATCATGACAAAGTGTATCGATTATTCAGGGGAATATTTCGAAAAATAATAAAGCGATTTTCATTTAAAAATGTTTGTTAGTATTCGCTATTCCCGAAATATGAATAGTACCCCTCGTATGGACAACCATTTGTTCGTGCAAGAGCCTCTCAAAAACTTTAGATAAATATGAAAGAATAGCTAAGGGCGAGACTCATTCCTATTTTTAGGGAAGGGAACAACTTTCGCATACTTCCAGTTTTAAGGAAAAATACTTTTGCTAATTATTGTGTGAAATAGGTTCGTAAATAGATGGAAGTAAGATAGGTAGAGCGGGTTTTAAAAATATAGTGTGGATGTTGTCTCGACCTATTATGTTTCATTCTCAAACACACAACGAAAGGAAAATTTTGGTTCGTAGTTATTAACTAATGAATAGTTATTTCCATAGTAACAGTTTGTACAAATGCTCACATTTGGAATTCACTGACAGTGTTAATATCGCCTAACATGTCGGCTTTGAATGAAGCAATATTTTTTGCTGGGTTATTTTTACACATTTTCTTATGGAAACCCCTCACACAGTAGAAGGTACATAAATAATAAGTATATATTTGTGTGTGTGTGCCATTTTTTATGTTGCCAGTACAATTATGTTGTCTTAGCAAATACTTAACAAAAGATTCACACGTTCGTCTTTACTTGTAAAATTTTTTTGCAATGCTTTCGACTGAAATGTGATAAATATAAAATGAAAAAATAAAATGAAGTAAATATTAGAAAAGCAAATGGAATTGAAGAGGGTACGAAGTGAAACGTATCAAGTGAAATGTTCAACTAAGAAATACTTGATACTTGCACCAATACGTGCACATTTCAAACACATTCATACACAGTTCTATTGAAGATGTGTTTAACCAAGAACATGTGGTCAAAGATTTTGTTTCGATTTTATATCAAGAAAAAAATATATATGTATCTTTTTTTTTGTTCTTATGTTTATTACTTGGAAAAGTGTAAATGTTGATACGCATGTATAAATTACTATATACAGTCTATATGAGTCGTTTTGCACAATGAGTTTGTTGCTCGCATTTTATGAATGAAGTAGTCTTGCAGGAGTTTTAAAGAAGCCACCTTTTTTTAAAGCTCTTCGCGATATTGTTTGATATGTTTTATCATCCAGACATGTACGAGAGACGTACATACATTAAATGAAGGATTTCCAACACAGTCTTATGTTAGAAAGAGGCGGCGCATGATAACTGCTTTTGACAGTTGAGAAATGTAGTCACTAGTGTGCTCCACAAAAAACTTTTTTTTATTGGGGCTCAAGCCCAAAAAAAAGTTTATGGGGTCAAGTATTTTTGAGATTCTTTTCAGATTTTTCGGAAAAGGTTAAGAGGTCGCACCAGTTGAATATTTGCCAAAAAACGGATTTGGCGGTCGTTCTTTGCGTTTTTGTCGTAAGTTTGTCAAAAATCACGATATTCTTCACTTTTGAGTTAACAATTTAAACAAAAAATATACAAACTTTATTTTTGTGTGCAAAAAATTATAAGTTTTGGCAATAACTTTGCTCATTTAGGTACTTTAAATTATAATTTTTCGTAATTGTCCCATAAATTGTAAAAATAAATTTCTACGCAATTAAAAAAAAAACTAATGAAACTGAATGAAAGAGCAATTAATTCTAAAGAATTTTTGAATTTGCTCTTAGCGTTCCTCAGTTATATTATTTTGAAGGTTTATACCCGTTATTTCCCGTGCAGGGAATAGAACTAAATCGTAAGAACTCTAGTAAATGATTTACTCGTATAAATGAAACAAAACAAATGGTTGAATTTTTACTTAATATTTATCGGGAACAACATTTTACTTCGCCGGTAACGGTGTACTCTACCGACGAAAGAGGCCGCCTTGAAATAATGCCAAGTTCAATATTCCAAAAATTTTATATTAAACCTACAACCACTATGATTCCAACTTCAAATGCTTGGGCACTAACAAACCCATAAGGATTCCAGTAGCGGGCTGATCCCATTGTGGTGTAATACCAGTGCAAGTGTTGTTTACAGTTTCGTGCATAGTTTTTTTTTTATATTTTCTCTTAAAAATTTTTGTATTTTTTACATTCTTGGAATTCTTGAATTGATAAAAAATATTTTCATTTTATTTATTTTTCTTTTCCCTGCTGATTTTGCTACTTAAATGCATTGACTATTTTGCCAACTATTAGCAGAGTAGCAAATTTTGTACAAATTTCTTACATTCTTTTTTCAACTTCGCTTTTATTTACGATTTAATTGAATTTTGTACTTATTTTAAACTTAAACATGGGGATTTGTTTTAAAAGCTTAAGAAAACTTTGTGGAAAGCTTAAGGAAACTGCTTTTGATATTGATTTTTATTCTTAAATGCAGCAGATTATGGCATAGAATATAAAAGAATAATTTACTTTTACTTTATTTACTTTTTTTTTATTCGGTTTTTTAATGTTAAACAGCTTAAATGCCAAAAAGTATTAACAAAAAAAAAAATTACTTGGTCTTGAGGAAAATGATTCAAAAACTAAGAGAATTCAATAAAGATAAAATATATAATTCATCTTATTTAAATTGACAATCAAGGCTTTTCAAGCTTAAGTTTAGAAATTGCTGATACAATAAGTTTTGTTTTTAATTTCGATATTTCGCCAGTTATTTGTGTAGCTTCTTCAGACAAAAAAAAATATTTTTTATAATAAGAATGATCTTCAAATTTCCTATAAATACAATGAAAAGAAAAACATTTAAAGTTATTTTATTACTTTTTCAATTTTACATAGCTTCTAAAGCTTAACCGTAATTGTGAAATATTAAATCTTTATTTCAAAACCCTTTTTTTAAACATATTGAAGTATTAAAACTTTATTTCTAAACATTTTAAATACAGTGAAATAAAAACTACACATTTGTGTTCTCATTTCGGAAATTAGACACAAAATCTTTACATATATTTATATAATTCCATTTATTTTTTTATTCTATTAATATTAATATATTTATGATTTAAACAAGCTCTACATGTACATACCCTTCGTATTATAATTAATCGATCTTTCTTTTCTTTATTGCAGATGTTATCGATAATTCCTGAGGTAAGTGTTTTATTTTAATCTTAAGTGAGTATTTGTACCTAAAATATTAAAGAAATGTTTAAAAACCTTAAAAACAGATTGAATTATATATCTACATAGTGTAGTTGAAATTGTTTTCTTTGGGGCAGTGTTCGGCTTTAATTTGTCCCTCGTTAAATCTAGTATTTAAATTTTTTTACTTAATTCTTTTGTTGAAACTAGCACAACAAGATTAGTATCTTTTTAGTGCAATCATTTGCTTTCATGAAATAATCAATAAAACATTCATTTAAACTTTTATATAAATGTTCAAAACCACTTTTACAACACGGTAAAATAATTTTACAACACTGGAATTTTTAATAAATAGAAGCATAACAATATTTTCTATATGTGTAAAATTTCTTTAACCAGTTGATAGTTTAATCGACAAAAGTTTTTTTTTAATATTCGCAATATTTAGAATTTATCACAATATTGTGAAGAAATTTTTGAATAGAATAGGGAAAAAGGAACAATTAATCTCCAATACTAGTTGATTCAAACACGTATATACTTATTTTCTATGCGACGACACACATCATCAGTACTCTTTGTGTAAAGTCATTAATATCTTCTATGTAACCCGTCAAAGCTTAGGAAAATGCATACCAAAATAATCGTTACTGTCCACATACTATTAACAAAAGTTGCCAGCTTTATAGTTTTTTATGTTTTTAGTAGAGGTCATACTTCATATATTCCCAAAAAGTCAAAGCTTCTGTTTTCAGTAGGTGAGAACAAAACTAGTTTTTTTACAACTTTTTAACTGCCTTTCCTTATTCACAAACTCTGCTTGTCAAGGAGACGTATTAAATTCTGAAGCTACGTTTTTAGTAGCCGTTTTTTAGCAATTATTTTACTTCGGCAAGGCTACACAATACCGACGAAGGAGAATGTGGCTGAAGCCGTTACTGTTCAGTGACCAGTCACTATGCCTTCGCCACTGAAACCTTCCGACAACAACTGACACAAAGTCAAACAAATGCACATCAGAAAAAATGCGATGGGATGGAACCCAGGGAATTTTTCGTTTTATGGTCAACGTGCAAACTCATTATTAAATTGTAAAACAATCCATAAAAAATCCGTAAAATATTCTTTTAATATTTGTTTTCCTGTGGCAGTGCTCATGAGAAATCCCCCACATATGTTGTACATTGTAACAAGATATAGACAGCGTTAGTGCAGAGAATAGACAGGTGATGAAAGTGATTGGAAGATACAGCTTAATTATTGCACAAATCTGCAGTTGTGTGTTAATTATATAACAAAGTTGCAGCCTCTCTGACGATAATGTTCACAAATAACTTGTTAAGTTAAGAAACGCCATTTTATTTATTATTTTACTTCGCTGTAGCACAGAAATATCCGAAAAATTGTTTAACTTGACCGAGCCCAGATCATAACACGGGTCCTTCTTGCAGAGCCAACACCCTAACTACTGAAACACCAACAGGGATAAAACTGTTCATCGGTTAAACAACGTAATCACCATAGAAAAGTAAGTTCTATCTAATAATGAGCAAATTTAATCATTTATTTGTTGCATATTAAAATTTTACTGCTGTATTTATAAAACAATTATTTATAAAATGTTTAGAAGGCATATTTCCATACAGAATTCAATTATTAGAGTTTTTATAAATCCAAAATTTTTTTATGGATACGGCAGTTAGTCTATTCTATGTCATTATAAAACAATAGAATCAATTGTTTGGTTATAAAAAAATTTACTTTCTATTCATACAACCCTTTCTTTTTTATTATTTTCGTACAAAATAATCATACGCCACAGTATGCTTTAGAATTATCAGCAAGAGTGTCTCCTACTTAGAAGATGGCACGTTACGTATGATTAATATTTAATATCTGACACAGTATATGGCCCGTTATAGCAACTCAGTATACTAATTTTTCAAAGAAGTTATGAAATATGGAAAGAACTTAAAATATATTTCAAATATTTAATATAGTAATAATTTACTAAATTTCACAAAAAGTCACAAAGTGTCAATATGATCATATAAATATTTAAAAGATGTAGGTCAAATTGCTCAATTTTAAAATCATCTAGAGCATAAGCTTTAAATTGATACTGGCCCAAGGTAAAAAAAGAAGCTCATTTAATTTAATATTTTACTTCGCCAACGTTGTATTGCTCAAATAGCGATGAAGAAGGGTGCTGTAGTACAGAAATATCAGAAAAAATTTTTGACTTGACTGAGCGGAAATCGAACCCGTTCCTTCTGCTTGCATATCCCACACGCTAACTGCTCAGCTATCGGTAAGCTCGGTAAATTAGTTAAGAATGTTATAAACATATTTGAGGATTTTGGGAGCTTATAGGAGATGCCTGGGGATGGTTTTTTTACACACACACACACTACAAAATCGCTAAACCGATCTCTGCATTAGTAAAAGGAATTTCAGATATTTTTGAAAGCAAGGTATTACTGGAGTATATAATGTATATACATATTAATATTATGACTTTTGTCCAAACCTCGATTAGACATTTCATATTTTTTAAAAAGAAAATCGCTAAAATGTAAAAGAAAAATTTCATTTACAGTCCACTAAAGGTCGTAAGCGATAAATGTTACTTGAAAAGAAAAGAAACGAAAATATTGTACGTAAAACAAATAAGAAATTGAAATTGTACTTACTTACAAATCATTATTCAGAGGATAGATAACTCAATTTTGTATTCTGTGGGGGCATTGAATTGTACCCTAAATTATCGCTACTTTTTTCTCAATTGCATTTAAATTTATAATTTGAGCTTAAAATTAATATTTAAATGTACATAAAGCGCATGATTTATAATGATTATGCATAATGATGCTTCCAATTATACCTATAAATGTCTATTAAATATATTAATAAATATAAACAGGAATTAATTTAATAACTGTAAACAGAGTTATTTAACTTTTGGATTCTACCAGCTTCGTAGAGATATAAATTTATTCCAGTTTGGTATAGAATCTGACTATATAGAGTACACAGCTTCACTGTCTGCAAAGTTGCTATAGAGAAGTATGCTGGTAGGGATTCTATGAATGCTACAATTTGGTCGTGTGGCTATTAACTGCAACAATCCTTTCGGTTAGGCGCATGACCTGGCGACTCGTAGTTCCTTCCAAGAATTAGAATATAATCTAATTACATATCCACTGATAAGTAGTAAAAATTAGTAAAGTTTAAAATTTAAAATAAATTTTTCAATACCATGAAATTGTAATTAGTTAGCAGCGATCTGGCACAGCCAACAAGTGGAAATTCAACAAAAACTCGCCATAACTGTGAACCACTTAAATTTTTTTGACTAAAATCGAATCAGATTGTTTATGGCTGTTATAAAAATAATTATCATTTCACAAGCACGTAGTGAAATAGAAATTTGTATAAAATTCAAAACTGCATTGGTATTTAAAATTTACATGTATGAACAAAAGACCAGTGTTTTTTGTGAGAGGAAACCACATCGCAAATCCTGTGCTCCAAAGAAAATGACATCCAATGTGTGTTTATCTAAACTAACACTAATTTCATGTGAACGATATTTTAATGTGCCGCGAAATTTATTTCATATTTTTCTTAAGTGCACATGTATTTGCATACGAAATAAAATAAACTTTATTTTTGTGGTCTAAATAAAAATTGCCACTAAACAATATTTAACGCTCAACAAAACTGAAATTGCCATGCCACAGTATGAAAATGCAAATTATTTTTAAATCTATTTTACTTAACGTTCATTGTGCATGAAACATCGATGGAACGAAAAAAATAGAACATTAAACCTAAAATCAACCAGCAGATGAGTTCGGTTTACTAGTGAGAAAAAAGTTATTTTTTATAACTGGTGGCATGATAAACTAAACTCTACAGAAGCCAAATTTTTCCGTAGGATATTGTAATACACATGCCAAAAATAATTTTAATTTAATAAATATTTATACAGTTGGGTTAAAAGCCAGTCCATCTTTTATTTAATTTCATTTTTTTTTTCCAAATCGCCGGATGTATTATTCTCTGGAAATAAACTTGAGGGTTCGGGATTCATAAAAAAAAAACCAAAAAACAACAAATAAAGTCAGCAAATCATAATTCCATTGACAGCAATAATGCTGGTGTGTGGGCTGTATGTATGTTGATGTTGATGTTGACAAAAGTCTGCGAAATACGAAATATTTTCAAGTGTTTTAAAAGCGAGAAGAAGATTGGGCGAAAGGAAAATTAATCTCTTGTGATCTAAATATAACTATGAATGCATATAAATATTTATAAAAAAAAATTAACAAAGTGTAATAACCAAAATTAATTTTAAACCAACAACGTTACAAATATTATTCAGTGCAGCAGACAATACATGGCAAATAAAGTGAATAAATGAAATTGTGAAGGAATAAATGAATGAAGAGAGTGAATGTAGAAAAGTGTTTTTTTGGCCAACAAATGCACATTTTCACATTAATTTAACTTTTTAATTAGAAACAGTTTTTTCATGAATTTAATTAGTCCGTACAGTCTGTTTTATTTCTTCTTTTAGATACCCTGGCTTAGTTAAAAAATCATAAAGCGAAAAAAAAAACAAAAAACCTTATAAAAAGAACGAAATTAAATAGAAATGCGCTTTGGCGGAAAATTAAAATTATCATAATTGGTACACATCAATTAGTTTTTGCCCTACATGCAATACATACGGGCATTAATTGCCCAACAGTTCGTCGGCATTCAAAGAAAACAAGAATGAAAATTTAAGAAAAATTATTTCTTAAAAATTCTTCAAATAACAAATATTCGTTTTAAGAACAAAATCTTAGTGCTAAATCGGATTTAAAAAATTAGATGAAAATGTTGCAACACATGTAAATTTTTGAAATATAATATTGCTTTCACACTGACTAACTTTAAAGAAAAGTTTGGTTTTGTTCGAAAACCAATTATTAAAACATGGTTTTGCCAAATAAAGATATTTTCTTACAACCATCCCAAAAGCTTCTTAGAATTGCTTTAAGTTTTTTTTATTGAAATACAACTTTGATTTTCATTTACCAAGGGCAGATTACCAAGTCGAGAAATTTAAAACTGCTGGCAATTTAAATGGCGCTCAGTAAAATATGAAATTAGTGACTTTATTTACCAGATTTTTCTTAATTTTTTTTTATTTCTTAATTTTTTCATTTTATTTGCTGCAATCATTGAAATTTTACAAAATACAAAACCTAAATCAAATTTTTAAAAATTATTTCACTAAAAAAGATTTACTAACATTCCCAGTTAAGTCCCACAATAAGATACTTTTTTACTGTAGCTAAAAATAATATCCGGCCAAAAATTTTTCAAATAATTTTTTTTAAATTTTTTCTAACACAAATTCTCTGTGTACTTTTGTTGCTGTTTGCGTCTTTAAGAAATCATGCTAACATTCCACGAATTTGTAATTTGATGTGATAATTGATGTTTTAATTTGTTTTTTTTTTTGTTTGTTTTACCTGCGCCTTCTATTAACAAACAGTGGTTAGAGCTTTAGACAGCACCCAACAAATTGTAGTTCCTCAATTAACAGTTGCAAACAAATTTGTTATTTTTTTTATTTTTTTTACTTTTATATCGTTCTTTTTAAACATCTTCATTCATTCAGTTATTAATTAAATTTTGTTAGTTGAAATATTTTCAACATGATTTAGCATGGCTAATTATGTGCTTAGCAAGCGCCTTGTTTTTTTTTTATCACGATTAAAACGTGAAAATATCTTTGAAATATAAACAAACGAAAATTTGCATGCAGTATTTTTATTTATATTCACAGCATATGTATATATTTTTCTGCTACAAAGTAATTACTTGCTACAAATTTGCATAATTAAATTATTGACTGTTGTATTTTACTTCCGAGGAGTCTTGTTCGAATTTCGAATGTTGTACGCAAGAAACGACTGTGGATGGATGATACATACGAGGTGTGTCCAAAAAGTAGGATTAAAATTTCGCGCACAACGTACTTTCGGTTATCGAATTTTTTGTTGTTGTTGTATGTGTACAAGTACACCTGGCCCGAACATTTTTCCGCAGTTTCAAGTACATACCATACTTAGTTTGTTTTTGATAAAAATGTTAGACGTTTTTTGTTATTATTATTCGACAAAAATTAGCTAAAGTCCGGCGTGATCCGCTACACCTATTTAAATTGAAAAAAGTTATATATAAAGCATATGTTCATGAACTTATATTGAAAATTTTTTGGTTGTTTTTTTTTCTGAAACAAATGTTGAACTTCTGAGGTTATGATGTCAACCACGCCCACTTGTCCAATATCGCCCACTTTGTAACTTATGATTGTTACCGACCATTAAGTTACTAAGACCAAATACAGAAACATTAACTTTAACCGTTCTCAAGATATCATGAAAACAATATGTACTTTATATGGCAGGTACCACACCTACTGGTCCCAACACAACTAGTTTTTGATCGAAGATTTTTTTAATTACAAAGTCATTTCTGCCAAATTTAGAATATCTCAACATTTTTCATGACATACAAAAAGCAATATTTAGTTATGCCCACTTGTCTAATTCCGCCCACTTTGTGACTGGTGATTTGTACTGGCCATTAAATTACTCGGAACAAATACAGAAATTTTAACCGATATCAAGATATAATGAAGTCAATATTTAGTTTGTATGGCAGGTACCACGCCCACTTTTCCAATCGCTCCCAGTTTAACTGCAAAGTCATTTGCACCATATTCACTTAAACCGTACTCAAGATAAACAAAAATACATATTTACTGTCTATGGACGTAGCAACGACCAGTTGGAATTTTTGAAATTTATTTCGACTACAGTTTTTTCCATGTATACAGAAACCTACTGATAAAATTTCAAAAAAATCGAAGTAGCTGTCCATAAGGCCCAAACACACATACATACAAATAAACATTTCATTTTTATATATAAAGATGGAGCAAAGAAATTGTGTGAAAAACTCATTCAATTGCTCTAAAATACTTGAAAAGTTTAATAAATCTACAGTCTGCTAAAATTCATAATGTTCTTCTGGCTAAAGTCAGTAAAATAATATGTCTAATTATGAGTCTCGTGGTGGTGAGAAAAGCATTAAAATATGGCAAACGTGCCATATATTTTATATTAACTTGTCGTAAATACGACTACGACAACGACACCCGTAGTAAAGCCCACAACATCTTCTGTAATCAATATCTGCAGCCATAGCCGTAAACAGCTGTATTCTTCTGCTTAAAAAAATATGACCAGGTGGTTACGCCAGAAAACCAAAATCAAATACATATCGATTGGTTATTTTTGTCATATACCCATGTAATGTTTTTTCATAATTTTTTTCATTACAAAGAAATATTCTTATGCGTTACATAACGATACAAATATTAGATAATTCTAAATAATAAGTAATTTTTATAATAATAATTTCCACAGCCCGATACTGGGACATTGTATTCATGTAATTATGTAAAAATCTATACTATAGTTTCACAATATCTTTAGTTTAAAAGTAAACAAAAAAAAAGCCTGTAAAACAGAAACATATCGATCGTTACGGTTACGACTATCGTAATATTGTTTGCCAAGTTTAATCACAAATATTGCTGAAACAGTTATTTGTCTTTAAGATCTATTTGGAATGAATACAATATGTGAAATCCTACTGCCAGCTAAACTCCTTATAGTTCCTCATTAAATGTTTCTTAATTCGTACTTGTCATTAATTATTAATAATTTACAGTAAATGGCCAGAATAAATACAATATTAATTGTGTTTTTGCTAATTCATTACAAGGCTTAATAAAGTAATCAACTATTTAAAATACGAGAAATTTTTAAAATATTAATTACGAAGGAAAAAACACAATTAGAGATGGTACAGTGAAGTCCGGCTATAACGAACAACATTAAATTCTTTAAATTTCTTCGATCTTGTTTTTTGTTGAATTATGGGTTTATAAATGAGCTTGAGATCTTATATTATTTTTGTTTTAAATTTAATCAAATATAATTTTTTCTAATAATTCGTTTTCACAAAGTAAAACTTTTTCAGTGAAAATATATTATTAAATTTTATTAATTTTAAAACAGAAAATAATATAAAATCTCAAGCTCATTTAAATAAACTATAATGCAACAAATTAGTACGGTTATAGCGCACTCCGATTATTGCGAATTTACCCATAAACAAAAATCCATGGAAATATATATTCGGTTATAACGAATAAGGAAAATAGCAAATTTTTTTTTGTGTTATTTAAATTGTAAACTTGAAATTAGTTACCGCAATATGGTAACACTATCAGTTGTTACCTTATTTAAAAAAATAAATAATAAATATTAATTTTTTTAACTATTGGCCAATTTTTAACCGTCTTAGCTAGTTAAGAGTTTATAAAATTTATTTTACTGAGCAAACACATAGACTTGTGAATGTTATAAAGCATACCCTAGAAGAAAAAAAGTACTGCTCAGCCCTCTTTGTCGATGTTTCCCAAGCTTTTGATAAAGTGTGGCATAAGGGATTAATATATAAACTGACCCAGTACCTTCCTGAAAATATTTGTAAGCTACTGGAAAGTTACCTGCTTTGTCGCAAATTTATTTTAAAACAAGGTGATTGGCTGTCATCACCGCAGCCGATTGAAGCTGGAGTTCCCAAAGGCAGCATATTAGGTCCATTGCTGTACTTGATATACACCGCAGATTTGCCAACAGTCGCTAACATCCATACCTCAACTTTTGCCGATGATACAGCTTTCTTAAGCATTCACGAAAGTGCTGACGAAGCATCTCATCGCCTACAGCACCAAACTTCGCAGCTGGAAAGCTGGCTAAAAAAATGGCGAATCAAAGTTAATGAGAATAAGTGCGTACATATAATCTTCACCCTGCGCAGAGACACATGTCCTCCCATTCTGATCAACAACTAGTTAATACCTCAACGTTTGGAGGTCAAGTATCTAGGGATGCACATTGATAGACGGCTAACATGGAAACAGCACATCGATGCAAAATTAACTCAAATGAAATTAAAAGCAACTCAACTAAATTGGCTTATTGGTCGAAATTCTGTGCTAAAACTGGACTGTAAGCTTTTGCTTTACAAAGCAATTTTAAAACCAATATGGAGCTTTGGTATCCAGCTATGGGGCACTGCCTCAGCTTCCAATATAGAAAAAATTCAAAGGTGTCAAAACAAAATACTGAGAATGATAACAGATGCGCCGTGGTATATAAAAAATTCTAACATACACAAGGATTTAAATATTCCGACAGTCAAACAAGAGATAACAACATACGCAACGTCATACCTAACCCAACTCCAAGATCATCCAAATATACGAGCCCGAAATATTTTAAGCGAAAGAGGGTTCATTCGACTGAAAAGAAGGGATACTCTTTCCCTAGCCCGAACGTAGTAGACGCGGAAATAAAACTATACGAGCAATAAATAATTTTGTACAGCTAGGCTGTACTTAATAATAATTAGCAATTAGTTCTTAAGATTTGAATACTTATTGTTAGTTCAATTGATTTTGAAGATTCAATAAGTAATATATATTGTGTAAAAAAAAAAAAAAAAAAAAAAAAAAAATTTTAAAACTTACTGTGTAAGCTTGTCGGCATGATATTTCGCTGTTGCGCACATAAATTCTCTCCCTATAATCTTTATTAGTTTCATGCTCAAACATGCTGAAACACGCCCAGATGATGGAATATAAATTGCTTACATTCGTGCACAAACGATGTACTCCATCAGCACTAATCATCTGTAATTTCAATATGCTATACTTATGATTAATTAATACTAATTATGATGTTGTTTTAAATTAATAATTAAGTTAAATCTATACGTATGTACTATATATTTTTATGTGTGTACTTAAACTGACTGATAAACGTTGGTTTAAAAAAAAAAAGTTTTTGTTAACATTAACAAATTAAGACAAGACCTTCGTGTTAAATTTCAAAACAAATTAATGTTTCCCTATTTTATTTATTTTCGCAGTTTTCTATATTGTTATGTTACCTTTTGACACAAAGAAGCATTAATTTTCGACGAAGCTATAACATAAATGTGCTTAGAATTATGTACAAACTTTAATAAATAAACTTTTTGTTCTTTCCGTTCGTTGTGAATTGTCTACAAAGTAACAAATTATTTGCATTTTATTAATCGTCGTATTATTTATTCATCAAAATTATTATTCAAATTTATCATTTTTTCAGATTTTATTTATTATTAATTGATTGCGTTCTTTTTTGTTACATAAACTTTAGATTGAAAGGTGTTAACTTCACCCTGCAAATAAATTCATCACTCACACGCTTTCAATTGAAATGTTTTTATTACTGACAACAACAATAAAATACACTTGAAGAAGAAATAATTTATAAAATAATTTATAGAAAAAAAAAATTTTTTTAAACAACACTTTCATTTTCGTTTTGGGTGTCGCTTTGTTGCAATCTGATTTATGGTCGAATGTTATGACAGTTTTTATATATGCAAGAATTTATTCCTGCATTTGAATTTTTGGCCCTAATTTTATAAGATTTTATGCACGTAGGAGTAGTTTTTAGGTTTAAGGTCATTCATAAAAAATAAAGTATAAAACAAACCGGAAAATAAATACTAAACTTTTTTTTTGTGAAGTTGTTTCTACAAAACCAAGGTGTAGCTAGCTTCGAAAACAGCATGTCTTTCCGTTCTGCTAGTTTTTGTCAGTGTAATTTTACAATATTGTCTTTGATTTAGTCTGTTTCTTAGTAACTATCACATGTAATTTCAACTGTCTGTATATCATTAATTACTAGCCTATTTAAAATTGAAGAATTTTAACTAACACATAAAGTCATGGGTTCGATTTCAGTTTCGGATTAATTCATAGAAAGACTTCGCATTTTTTCTTAACTGGCTTCAGGAACATTACAGCTGCTCCTTCGTCGGTATTGTGTAGCACTAGATAAGGAAAATAATTATTAAAAATGGCTACTAAATAAAAGCTTCAAAATTAAATACGTCTCCATTTGTCATTTCCCTCACTATCCCTCTACTCTAATGCACAATGCATCGCATGTGTTTTTTTTTTCTTGGACCGGCACTCAAGGGAAGACCCCTATACATGCGGTGCATTGCGCCGGAACTAAGAAATAAGGTTTTTTTGAGAAAGGGTAGAGGGAATAGTATTTATTGACATTCGATTTGAATTTTCCCACGTTAAAAGTGACAGGAGAGACCTCTGTGTTGCGATTATCCCGTGAATACTAGTCCAAGAAAAAAAAAACTATTTTGTGCTACGATTATCGGGGAGTTGTGTTTATCGATTGTAGCGTTAACCGATACTACACTGTAATAGCGTTTTCACAATAAAAATTATAACCTGATTTTAACGTTGAAACCACAAACAGCGGATTTTTCGTTGTCACTATACGTTTAATTAATTCAGGTTTTAATGCACAGTGTAATAAAATTTCATTTATTTTCTCCCCCCTCAACTCAATATAAGCATTTTCATTATGCTATACCCAATAGCTTCTTTTTCTTTCGCACTTTTTTAAATTATTGCAGTGACTTTATTTCCCAAATTTTTCTTGTTTTTTTTTTTTATTATATTGAGCACCATTTAAATTGTCAGCTGCTTTAAATTTTTTAACTTGGTAGCACTACCTTTAGTACACGAAATCAGGGTTGTATTTTAAATAAATTAACTTAAAGCCAATTCAAAAAAGGTTTTAAGATGGTTTTAAGAAAATATTTTTATATAGAGAGAAGGATAGGGAAGAAATAGACAGGTGGTGAAAGTGGTAGGAAGATAGAGCTTAATTCTTGCACAACTCTGCAGTTGCGTGTAAATTATAAAGCAAAGTTGCGGCGTCTCTGATGTTTTTTGACGCATTATTTTTAAGCTAATGGAGCCATTTTATTTATTATTTTACTTCGCCGACGTTTTATTGCTCAAATACCGACGAAGGAGGGTGCTGTAGCACAGAAAACTCAGAAAAAATTTTTTTCTGATTTGACCCGGCTGGGAATCGAACCTGGGTCTTTCTGGTTGCAGAGCCAACACGCTGACTACTCGCCATCAGCACCCCCATTTTAATAGTTGGTTTTAACGTAAAACCAAATTTTGCTTTAAAACCAGTCAGTGTGAAAACACTATAATAATACTCAAGAACATCTGTTTTTTAAACTTCCGCTTACTAGCAACATGTATTTAGCAATATGTTTGATATACATCTTTCTAGCAACATCTACAACTGCACATGTATCATTAGTACTAACAGTAAAATTTATAGTTAAAAGATTTATTAAATTAATTTAATGCAAAATCAGTTTGTATTTGACTTAGGTTAGAGAATGATGGCATAGCGGTTGATTAATTTCGATAACCAATAAGTAGAAATACAGTAACAAAAGAAGATGCTTGAAATTTAAATTTAAATAAATAAACTTAAATCGTGGCATTGCATAAAATAAATACCATTAAACCTTATTATAATAAAAAAAGAACAATTTCCAAAAAGAAAATAACAACATGAAAATGAAAATATCAGTAACCTTAGCTTTTATAGTCAAGTTTATAACGTTACAAGAAGCAGCAGAATATGTTACCAATAATATAAAAGTTAACAAAGATTATTCAAACGAACAAAATTCAACAGATATTAACAATGCATCCGCGCCTGCATCCCTTGCAATAACATCTACCCGTGCGCCAGCTGAAAGTGTCACTGCTTCGGACTCATTTCCATCATCACTGTTTCCTTTTCAGTCTTCAATTTCACACAGTTTTGCAACTTCTTTGGCTGCGACAGCTGCTACACCCACAAAAGACCTTTCAGCAACTTTAAATCAATATTGTTCACCCTCTTTATGTGCATTTTATAATGGCACCTATACCAATATAAAACCTCATATTGCTTGCAAAAATAGCGGTAATTTCGGTCCGGCTTGTGGTTCACAACCGCATCTCTTGAAAATGAGCGAACGACGACGTAATCTCATTTTGGATTTGCATAATCTGGCACGTTCACGTATTGCATCCGGTCAAGTGGTTGGCTATGAGTCGGCTTCTCATATGCCGCAACTTAAATGGGACACTGAATTAGAGTATTTAGCATCTTTGCATGTAAAACGTTGCAGATTTGAGCACGATTTATGCCACAACACTCCACGTTTCCCCTACAGTGGTCAGAATATTGGTTATTTTTGGAAAGACGCTCATATAACATCACATTCGAAGCGTATGAAAAATTTCATTGTGAAGTGGTATCAAGAACATAAAGATGCAAATCAATCATTTATTGATGCATTTCATTTACATCCAGACAAGTAAGTTAACAATTGTATTGTATTCATGCGAGAAGAAATTTCACGTTACATGAGAACCTGTTGGTCTTTTGTAGTTTAAAAAAAAAAAAAGTACAGCAGATATTTTAGACAATTGAGGATATGACCTGATTGAGATGAGTTTAATTTTAAATTTGCAATAGAATCACATTCAATTGCCATATCATAGTTTACATACTCGGGAATTTATATAAATACAAGGTGGCACAAAAGTAATGTAAAATTTTTTTTCCCTTTTTTTGCATATGGCATCAATTATCGCTTCATGTCGCCTACGTATGCAATGCATGCACCAGAACTAAAGAAAGGGATAGTGATAGATATGACGGGTGTCACGCATAGGACAGCTTCATTACTTTTAGAACTCTGCTTTTCATAGCAGTGTTTCTGATGTGAAACTGTGTTTGGCAATCATTTTATTAATTATTTGACTTCGCCGATAATGATACACAATACAAGAGACCGAGCAGAAGACTCTTCATGAATAATTTTTTAAAGTTTTTCTTTACAAATTAGACTTGAATTGCAACTTAGTAATTTTCTGCAGATTTTTAACAATTTATAACGCTCGGACGAGCCATTTTTATGGTGTTCACGCTGTCATTTAAACGTATTTAAACGTTTTCGAAGTAGAAATTTATTTTTAAATGTTTTCTCATACATTGGTTTGTTTTCACAACCCAAGATTTTTTTTGTTTTTTCATTTTTGTGTATCACTGAACGGGGTTCTTTTCATTTGTTTGCATTGTGAAATCAAAAAAAGACTGTCTTCTTTCCTGTCTCCAGCGTACTATGTTTCTCATCATACCAGAACGTTTTCTGTAATTCGTCTGCTTATTTAATCAATTATTTTTTGTTTTGTTTTTTTGTTGGAAGAAGAATAGTGTTTATTACCGTCTTGCTTAAGTATTTCAAATAATCGGGTATGTGATGGAAATCGATCGATTTGAAAAGTAAATCGTCTTTTGAAATCGACAGTAGTGTGATGAATTTCGATCGATTTCATATTCCATATTTGTTTCGTTTCCACTCATCTTCTCTAAATATAACTGTATAAAATCTAATAATACAACTGTAAAATATGTAAACATATGTCTATGAGAGTGACGTTTGTAAAATAAAATTTGTATCAACATATTTTATAATTTTTATTTATAAAATGCCTTTTTTTTTTTTGCTGCGGTTTCGCTAATTCTCTTGGAAGAAAATATTAGGATGAATAGCGAAAATATTCTAAGAAAACGTTCAAGAGATAAATCGGATCCCTTAAATTTGCCAGATGAAATGTGGGTATTGAAATTTTTAAATTTCACTTCTATATTAACTAGTACTTATTTAAATAGATTTGTTGAATATTTTCATTTAAATAAGGACGGAATTATAATAATTTATTGATTTTTTTTCGTATATTTCCTTACATTTTGTTCAAGTAAAATTAAACGATTTGAAAACGAATTTAAACTGGCATTATCGAAATGCGTCACATGTTTAAAACGTCTTTTTTTCAATGAAACAAGATGGAATATGAAATCGTCACAACAAATCGTCCCATACAAATTCATCACACTATTTGTCGATTTCAAAACGTTTTAACGCCGAAAACGATTTTCATCACATACCTGAATATCCCAATAACTTATTACATATAATTTTGAATTTTTTGTTTTTAATTTACACACTTTTAGTATTTTATACTGAATTTTACATCAGCTGCTTAGGCATCTTAGGGTCTCCCAAAAAGAACGCAAGATAGATAAATTTGGCGCCATTCAAAGTGTCATTGTTTGACATGTGAACAATTGTTATTGTTTGCTAGTAGAAGGTACGAGGTTAGTAAAAATGGAGCGAATGGAGTTCGTTAATTGGGTATTGGAGAGACAACATGAAAATGCTGATTTTGCCGATAAAATCATCTTCAGCGATGAGGCCCATTTCCATCTTGATGGCTTCATCAATAGGCAGAATTGTCGCATTTGGCGTGAGGAAAATCCTCGAGTGATTCACGAGAAGCAAATGCAATGTGGTGTGGATTTTGGGCTGGAGGAATCATTGGACCTTTTTTTTATGAAAATGAGGCAGGTCAAGCGCAAACAGTCAATGGTGTTCGGTATCGTGAAATGATAACCAGTTTTTACGTGCCTAGAATTGAAGAAATGAATGTGGAGGGCATGTGGTTTCAAAAAGACGGCGCCACATGTCATACAGCCAGACAAAGAATTCAATTGCTGCATTTAAAATTCAAATCTTGCGTTCTTGTTGGGACACCCTTTATAAGCTTCTAAGCGCTTGGCAAATTCTGCATTGTAGAAAAGAAAAGCTGATGTTTAGTAGAATTTGGCGTGGTAGTTAAGACACAATAATCATAGTGTGAACACTTCTATTTAATTTGTAATTAATTAAAAGCTTACAGGCGGTCAAAATTACATGTGATAATTGCGCAGGAACAAACTTATGGCGTTTTCTTTTCTGACAAAAATGTTACATATATGCTACATTTCGTTACTGTTTCTGTTCCATTCTAAAAAATATGTAACATTAAAAAAAGCTATTTCGTTCCTTTCTAAATATGTTGCACAAATAACTGGCAAAATATGCAACATATTTGACCCTCTAATCTCAAGTCGGGGTGATATACTAACCTTTTTTACATCTTTGTGAAGTACTTTTTTGTACAAATAAGAATGATGAAAATCAATATACTCTTCACTTTGACTAGAGTCCGTCAGACTTTTGTTAGAAGAGGATTCTGTTTAATTTATTATTTATTTCAATGTAAACTTTTTTGATAAATTTTTGGTTTAAAGTTTTTGCAGTTTGTTCTAGGTAATAGCAGATGATTAGAAAACAATGTTGCTGACGATTTTTATTGATAAAATGGTGCTAAAAACCGTAGAAACAGTGAAACGCTAAGTATACATTAATATTAAATCTCAAATATTTTGTACCATTGTGGCAGTAAAAAATGTATCATTTTTTAAAGGTGTGGGCAAACTGTAGAAAATGTTATCCATCGAAAGGGCAACATATTTGTTCAGAAAAGAAATCACCCTTAGTCAAACACTAGCAGAACGGAACAACATGCTGTTTTCGAAGGCTGTTACACCTTCATCGTCATCTTCTACGTCTTTTGTTCACTGTGTGTGGTTATCAATAGATGTAAATTATTAGCTTTATATACATATGTATTATTTCCTATTAATAGAATTCGAGAATTGTTGCTCCGTTTCTCTGTTATACTCGTATAGAGATTTAAGAAAGAAAAAAAGTAATTCTTGCACATACGATAATTTGGTGGCGAGGGGTTGATGTGTGAACAGAAAAGAATACGTGTGTATTTATATATTCCTTGATATCCTCATCCATTGCCCACTTTTCCTATTTCAGCAAAGTTATCGGTCATTTTACAGCATTGGCTGGCGATCGGGTGCATCATGTCGGCTGTGCTGTTATACGTTTTTATAATTCAAATTTAACACACATTTTAATGACTTGCAACTATGACTACAATAATATATTTGGCGAGACAATTTTTGAGAAAGGCCCAGCAGCATCAAAGTGTAGCTTTAAGGAAAGTGAAAGGTATCCGGGTCTGTGTGATTGGAAGACGCCAGCTTATGAGTACGAAATAGATGATGATGACACTAAGAGTGGCAATTATTTTAAGAAATCGAATATAATTAATTGTTTTAGCTGAAAATTTTTGTGTATTAATAAAACAACTCATAAAGTACATAAAATGATTGTAAATTTTGTGTTTATCTTACCTTGCCAAGTGCGAGTATTAATAATTTTTACTATTGTGTGACAGTTGTGCAACCGAAGGTTTTACAAATTTTAAAAATAAAAAAATAATAGTTTTCTTACCAAATTTTAGGTCAACGTTAAGTGCAGCTGTATTTGTAGTCGACTGTGTTCAAGAAAAAAAAAAAAAAGAACACGAAATGTAATGCAAGAAAACAGTTGTTTAAATTTTCTATAAATTTCTGTAAATTTTCTATAAAAACGCGTAATAAATTTGTAACGAAAACACTTGAAAATAGACCCACCAGCATGCAGCAACTTCGAATAATTTTTGGTATTTTACTCATTTTTTATTTAACCGAAAGTATATGGTCGCAAGCCATTTATTGTAACCCGAATTTGTGTCGTAATGGACGACGGCATATTGGCTGTAATAATAATGGCGTAAGTATAATAACGAAAGAAACGATTAGTTTATTTTTATTAAATTAACTTTTTGGCAGAGCTTTGGTAGAGCTTGCTCTATAAATGCCCGAATTATTCCCATACCAGAGACTTTACAACGAAGAATTGTTAGACTGCATAATTCCTTAAGAAATCGTATAGCCCGAGGTAATAATCGTTATCAGCCAGCCATACGTATGGCCACGATGGTTTGGAATCCAGAATTGGCCAGACTAGCAGCGTTGCATGTTCGACGATGTCCTACCAGACATGATCAGTGTCGCAACACCCCCACGTTTCTATTTTCTGGTCAAAATAGTGGCAGAACCGCTTGGAGAGGTTTTCGTCCTTCAGAAGGATTTATAATTATACGAATGTTAAATTCATGGTTTAGGACGAATCGTTTATGTACCAGCCAACAGATAAGCAGCTTAACCGATGGCATAGTGTAAGTAAATCAATTTAAATAGTTTCCAATTGCTGGCTGTAAATTTTACATTTTGTTTTTTATTTTAATAATTGTCAGCCGAAGATGCGGCCAATTCACTTCCATAATTCAGGAAAAAAATAATGCTGTTGGCTGTGCTATTTTAAGCGAAAGACGCAATGGTCGACGTTTTCAGTTTCTGACCTGTAATTATGCGTACAGTAACGTTAGAAATCGTCCAGCGTACAGAGTTGGTACAGCAGCAGCTAATTGCACAACTGGCACAAATCCTCAGTTTCAGGCATTATGTTCCATAAGGGAAACGTACAGACTTAGAAGTACGCAATGGTAGGATTGAAACACTTCAATTTCAATGCAATAATTTAATAATAAAATAAAGAATACGATATTAGATAATTGCTGAATATTTTGTGTATATAAAGTGTAATATGTAAAGGGTGAACAACTTTCAGCATTGGGTGAATTTTGCTGATGCTGTATATTTCAACGTTTTCAAACGATTTTGCTGATTTTATAAGTTTGTGCTTCTTACGGCTTTCTGTGGTATTATTGCCAGTTTCTATACTAATTTTTAAAATATTTTAACCTCATGTTATAGGCAGTTATTGCTTTTAGCCCAATTTTTCGTAAAATAGTTTTCATAATATTTTCACGTTTTGATGTAGTGGGAGGTGATTCTGAGTATGTTCGTAAATAATGTCAGTATGTAGTATGTATGTGTGTAAACATCTTTGAATATAAGAACACGTCAACGGATCGGAACGAAATGTGTCGCATTCGAAATATATTGCGCTCACTTAGATGTCGTGATATAATACACCGATTGTGTTTTTTTTTCTTGAACTGGCACTCAGGGGATGACCCCTATACATGCGTTGCATTGTTCCGGAACTAGGAAAAAAGGTTTTGGAAGAAAAGATAGAGGGAGTAGTGTTTATTGACATTTGATTTAAATTTGCCCACGTCAAAAGTGACAGGAAAGACCTCTGCGCGTAGTCCATTGCACATACGTACTTCCCGGCCAAAAAATAGATGCGCTCTTAGTGATGAACGCGTCGTGCGCGTGAATAACCGGGTTTCAGGAATGAGTTCCCTGATTTCATCAGAACACATGCCATTATAGTAACGATAGAACAACGTAGATTACGGAAAATTTACAAAATTTAATTTATTTTTTTAATTGTTTTTTCCAAATAATTTTTTAATAAAAGTATAATATTTCAAACTGAATTCTATTGTTTTATTAATTTCAATGCTTTTTAGCTAGAAAGAAAAAATAGTTTGGCATTAAATATTTTTTCAATCGAAAAGCATTAATTTTTAATCGTTCAAATTATCGCGACTTCACTGTACTGTTGGATGCAAATCAGTTGTTGAAATAACTATACTCATGCAGCCCTCTAATCAAATCCATCCTGAAAGTATGCTAAACTTTTCACTAACAGCCGTATACATGAAAATGTAAAGCAACTTTACTTACCATTGTTAAACAAAATTCCTTAAACTCGTATACTCAAACAATTGTTAGCTTAACATGCCTTTAGTAAAGCATTATTAATTGAGGGAAATTTAACAATGGTTCGAGCCTATTGTAAGACTATGTTAAGGTGACATTTTTATTTATTTGGTTTTGTTTGTTTGAATTTTGTGTTCGTAAAATATGTTCGTTACAAAACAACATATTAAATAAAAATTTATTTGTGAATAAATAACTGTGTATAATGGATGCCCTAAATATAATAAGAAGAATTAGTAAGAATCAGTGTTACGTAATGAAGAAAATATTGTAATTATTGATTTCAGATTTTAGAAGAAAATATTGCCCAACTTGAATTCTTGTTCAATTCAATTTAATGGTATCTTTCTTTGACAATTTTTTTCCTCCATAATTTTTGTTTTATTGAATTTATTTTATTAAAACAAAATAGCAAACAAATGTGTTAGAGATGTACTTTCTTCAAATTTGATTAATTTAGTTAAAGATGTACTTTCTTCGCAATTTCTTTCGTTTACTTTATTTTGTTTTTAATTTTTCTAAAATAAAAAGTAATTGCGGAAAACTATGCAAGAAGTGTGTTATTTTATCTTATATTACCCGATTGAAATGATATATTTTTTTTATGCATCCCTAACAGCGTTCCCATATATTTTCTAAGAAAAACTTTTTATTTAAAAAAAAAAACTTATTTTTTAATAAAAAACTTTTTTCCACAAAAGTGAGCAAATAATTGAAAAAAGCACAAAACTATATATTCTGAATTCTTTTTTATTCTAAATAAGATAAACAAAAAAAAAGTAAACAACAAAGTTATATTTCCCACGATTCTGAGGAGATTCCCATTTTTTTTGCTTTTGTTGGCGCTTCGGATGTGATTGTAGCAAATGCTTAGCTATTTTCAGTGCTGGTTAAAACTAATAACACCAAAAACTAAAAATATTCCATTATCCTTATCGTTTCTCTTTAAATATTTATCCATGCTTTTTTGAAATTTAAAACTTAAAAAAAAAAAAACACTGCCATAAAAAGCCTGTGTTATTAATACGGCACACTTGTATTAAATAGGGTATAGACACCGATTTTTTCGATTTAGTTTCCAACTGAGGTCGCACCCAAGAAAACTTTTGGGTTTGCAGTCAACGTGCAGATTACTTCAGCCATCGCCACCCACATTTCGCTCTTCTAAATTAATTTTAAGAAATTTGTAGGATTAGCCATTTCGAATTGTATTCGACATTCTTTCAGATGCCTGTAACAAAAACCGTCAACTCTTGATATTTTGAAACACGTTAATTTGAATTTTGCGATAATTTGTATTGTCTTCGAAGTCGGCGACGTTCTATATGATTTGAACTCTAAATGGGAATGTGTTTGCGCTTTTGGCATACCCCACATCTTCGACAGTTGTTTGTACCATAACTGTCGCAGTTAAATTTAAAGATGACATTTTTTCCTAAAGAAAGAGTAGCGAAATATTGAAAAATAAATAAATATTCTTAAAAAATTATTCTTATAAAAACATATAGAAAAATTAATGCGTTTTGAAAATCGATTTGACTAGAAATTGACGAGTACTTAAAAACAAAATAAATGTTCGAAAATTTCGACATCAAAACCACTTTACAAATTTTTGTCAAATATGTATGTCATGGGTAGCCACATAATGACACATTTAGCAATTAAACTTTTTAAGATTACCGCACAAATATATAACTTGCCCTTCAGAGGTCTAAATTACCGTACAATACGGTAATTACCGCACGGTTAAAATAACTGTGAATATCAAATAAAAGGGATTTTTGAGAAGAAAACTAAAATGAAGCGAAATGGGTACTTTTTAGAAAAATTTACTTTTGAAAAAGGCACGTTTTAAAATCTACTTTTTGAGAATTGTTCTATTTTAAACATAATTTTTTAAAAATTTACTATTTAGAAAAATGTCGGTTTTTGGAAAAGATATTTCATATAAAAACTAAATTTTTAAAAAGACATTACGTCGTTCGTAAATTATTGTATTCTATAGGTATAGGATTCGCTATACCTATAGAACACAATATTTTACGAGCGACGATTACTTGGAGAGTGGATTTTTTTGTAATATCTTGCACGGTAACCGTATGTTCGAAATTTAGTGCAGATGGCTTGGTTATCACTGCACAATATCTATAAAAGGTGTGCGGAGATTATATAACTTGGTGTGAAGGTGGAGTAAGCTCACCGGATTAATTTTATAACACTTTAAAGCACAAATATATATTTTAATAAAATAACTGCCGTAGTCATAAAAAAAATTTGGATTTATAGAAGGTATATTGATAGAATTTTGTATGAAAATTTGTCGAATAAACTTTTTATAAATAAAAAAAAATTTATGAATACCACAGCAAATATTTTTGCGAATAGTTTTGAGATTCTCGTTGAAACACAATACAATTTTCTTATTAAATTTTTGCTATTAGAAACGATGAACAATTCAGAAACTGAGCACATTCGGTTTTAATAAGTTCTCATTATCGCGAGTGCACTGTATCAACGTAAAGCGATTGCAACGTAACTGCTTTAAATTCGAGGGTGCGAATTGGCACACTCATGTGAGGCACATGTGCTGCACATTCATTCGCAATTGCGTACCCCGTTAAATTCTAATAATTACAAGATAATTGTTCTATACATATAACAGTTCAGCTTTATTACATTTATTATACAGAGGTATGTATGTAATTAAAAAAGAAAAAGTAGCAATTAAAAACAAAATAAAATAATCACACATTGTAGTTTGATTTAATTTCATTAAAAAAGAAAGAAAAAAAATATTGTATTTGGTATATACAACCAATTCATTAAAATATTAGTAATTACATACTATAGAAAACTTAATTTGTGATTATCATTGAGATGCATTTTGATTACTAGTTTCATAGCCAGTTGAAGTGTTTGGATACAAATACTCCAAGATCATACGATTTACGGGTACAGTGGAATGAGGCCAACTACATGTGCCACAATTCTATAAGAAGAGATTTTCAAGTAGAGACAATAAATTGCAATAACGTATTAGAAATGTTTTTACTTACGTTACATATGAAAAAATGTACCTCTTCGTTAAAAATTTTCGGACTTAAAATTTTCACTCTAATTTTCTTTCCGTTTGGAGTTTTTTTTGTTGCTATGCTTTCATCATTAATTCTCTGAAGAGTCCTCGCTCTATCCTCATGGTATGGTGGTATGACAATATCTGTATTAATATTTTTAGAAGGACGCATCGCTTTCATATCATAACGATTGGCCAATAGAAAGTCATTACCATTACACTTCATACAAATTGAATAGAGGGATCGCCGATCGATTTGTATTTGCAAGCTCTGTAGGATATGTATTACTTGCAAATTTTTAGAGACCTTGGGCATTTTCAAGACTTGTTTTTCAGGCAATGCCTTCAAAAACAAAGAATAACGAGAATCTCTAGTGAGTACATAACGATAATCTTTACGAGCAATTTCAATATAATTATTAATATCTACTGTCTTAATCATATTTACACAATCGAGACCTAGTTTACGTAGTTCCTTGCTTACACCGCTTAGTATTTCTTCGCAAAGAAATTTTGAATTTGATGGGCTGAAAGTAATATAATGAATTATAAATCCGTAAAATAGAAATTCGTAACAGAATTTACTTAACTTAAATTAACTCTTCTTAAATACATACATACATGCATGCTTTTTAATAAAATGACCAGACCGATTATGGATAGCAGTCGAACTTGTTTTCGTTATCAGCAGCTCTCAGTTGCCAACCGTAATATCTATCATATGCAGCAACTCACATTCCAACTGGGGTTCGATTGCCATCCCTAATCGATCTACAAGTTACTGATTTTATAAATGGTATTTTATGAAATTTATTCTATATTTATTTACATTGTTATTAGTTACTACTATTGTTATTTACACTTTGCTCAAGCATATATATAACAAACAATCAATTTTGATTTATAATAAATACTTACGGTTCGGATGCTACAATCTTTTCAAAGTTTTCATTTTCTTGCAAAGTGACTTTTTTTAAAACTGTGCAAAGTTTAGATTTTTTCCTCGCTTTTGTCGTAAGCAAATATCCTGAGTTAGAAGTGGTAATATCTTCGACTATAGTGTCGATATTTATACCACAGCGCAAAAAGAGTTCGGCTATAATCTGATAAAGTTGTAACAAACAATGAGCATCCAGTGCCGCATAGATTATTTGTTCATATCGTAGAGGGCGATTAGCCCAGTTTGAGCATTGATTTAATTTATCTAATTTTTTACCCAAACAGGTTTCTGTCAACGCGCAAAGGCTCTCACCGGCTAAGGAAATTTGTTCAAACGGACTTTCTGAAATTTCCATAGACTTTAAGCGGCGCCATACGTCCCGCAAATCCAAATAGCTTGATGTGGCCTGAACATTTAATTGTAGAGGCGATGACTTATACAGCATTTCTAAATCAAATTGAAGGGAAAACCCCAACTTTAAGATTTCTGGATTGTTAAATATTTTTTCTCCCATTAATTTCCATAAACTATCAGTCAGATTAGGTGACAAACAGTCTACCAAATAGACACGGTCTATAGTAGCGAGCTGTATAAGAGAGACGCTGCTGTCATTTGAAGAGGAAGGCTTCCATTCCGAATCAAAGCCAATGAGTGAATGTTGTTCCAAATACGAAATCATATCTGCAACCTTTTCTTCATCATCCACAAGCACAATTGATTCAGCTGGTAATTGCAACGTTAAATATTCATCATCATTTGCCGATTCAAAATTAGTGTAGTTTTTCATTGCCGTTGGCGTTACACTATTGTAACAAGATTCATATGAACAGTTGCTTGAATTAGACTGTACTTGGTTTTTCATTGAATTTTTATCAAACTTTTCTAGTCTCTCTTGCAGTACTAAAGGGCGTTCTTCTGGGGGAATTTCATATAATTCTGCCCAATACATCGCTTCATCCAAATCACCATAACTTGAAATTTTGTTTATAAGATCCAATTGTAATGATTTACTTTGGCTGGTCTCTTCGCGAGCCAACTCACGCCATGAATCGAAACTCATGCCACCTTCTTGATATTTATGAAAGAGGTAATGCAGATATGAGCATGATTTTGAAAACAAACGATTAGGTGTATGTTCAGATTCAATTTTATATTTCTTAGCTAAACGTGCAACCAACTTTGACATAGGACGATAACTAAGTACACTATGTTTAACGTCTGTATATTTATATTTTCTGTAAATGGTGAAAAAAAAACAATAAATAATATTATTATATATACGAATTCAATTTCATACTTACTCCAATATTTCCTCACAATTTTCATACACAGTCCTTTTGTGATCTAACAAACTGTCTAAAAATTGTACTGTCGGTAACCGAAGATCTTTGGCATATTTCAAAAAATCATCCAATAATACCATTTTTTCTTGTAAAATTAGAGGTAATACGAGATCAAATAAGCCAAAAATATTAGTAAGGTTTAGAGTAATGGACCAACAAATAACCTAAAAATAATGTTAAGCAGTCTCAATATATAATTATACTGGTTAAGGCGATATTATATTAACACATACATGTTTGTACAATCCATTAGCCAAGAGTTCTTGTAATTTTGGTATTAAATATTGTTCAATTTTTTCTAATTGATACGTGTTTTTAATGGACCTGCAGAGTGGCATAGTAGCACAAGTTTTAACAAAATTGAAAGCTACCATACGAGTATTGTCATCACAAGATGCTCTTATACCAGGCTGGTGTTTAGAAAGATCGCACATACTTTCAAGTACTTAATCAAAAGGAAATGGTAAATATTGTTTAAAAATAATTTCATGCTGAAGAATATTTTTAAACTTACTGAAGAGAGATAAATTCTTATTTCTGAAGTTATTGCAATCAGGACAGGAGGCATACAGTTTTAACGCTAACTCCAATGGGTTGGGATCTCTTGAGAGAACCTGCTTTACTAGGTGTTGATTAATGGGTGAACGTTTATCTTTAAAGAAAGAAAGAAATTAGAAATAATTTTATAGAGAATTAGAAAAAGTATAATTAAAAAATAAACGCTATTAGTACCGATGTAAATACTAAAAAAATTATATATGTATATTGTTATTAATGTCATTTGCTAGATTTCAAAATACTTACACAAATATTTTTATAACATACATACATATGTATACATAATTCAACTCAGAATTGAATTGTTTTTAACAAAATACGCAGCAAGGCTTCTAAATAACTGCATTTATGTTTCTAGCATTCTTGCATTCCTTTGTAGAAAAGCGAGTGTGCATTGAGGTTGATGTTGTCCATTGAATTCTATCTGTTATGTTTTAGTATGAATATTACTGCCTGTTTTTAAGAAACTAACTGTACGTTTTTTGAGGAAAGGAAAATAAAAGCATGTAGAATGTGACAAAGAAACGAATATTGAATTGGAAATTTTTTAATTGAAAGTGCAATTCTTGCGACCTTTACACAGACCGACAAAATTTTCTAACCAAGAATCAGACTATACTTTGCCAAAGTTTTTCAACCTCAAAGTATACCTATCCCGTCAGGTTTTGGAGATATTCTAACCTAAAATTGGAAAAACACGTTCCTGGTACTCGAACTGGCAAAAATTTTTTCTCAAAAAGATCACACAGTATACAAATTCATTCTTAATGTTTAGTGTTCTTTTACCACTGAGATGATGATAATGATTTATGAAAAATATTGTCAATTACATTCTAAAACTTATTACTCAATTGTTAAGAAATATGTATTGTCTTTTTGGAATTCTTCAATTTAAAATCAAATTACTTAGTGTAAGAAAAAAAATAAAATATTTGTATGTATATCATACTCCGGACTATGAAAATATGTATGTATTCTTATATCATATGTACATACATACGTATATTTATTACTTACATTTATTATAAGTTTCTTTAAACTCTTCCAACCATTTCTCCAATTCAGGACTTAATTTACAATCAAAATCTTGTCCATCCAAACCAGCAGCTGTGGTTATATCAGGTACCACAGTAATTTTCAAACCTTTTGTGGAATGCGTCATATAATCGAAATCATCTTCTTCGCTTTCATCTTCATAGCCAGCTGGTACACCCAAATACATCTTGTTTCCTAACGGAATCGATATTTTTAGCAAACAAAATTGTGAAAAATAAACTTTTGTAAATATATTTAATAAACGGAAAAATTTAGCATTTATATTCCATATCTTAAATAAATTCCAAACGTGATGACATGGAATCTGTGACAAATAAAATAGTTTATTATTCTTGGCAATCCAGAAGGAGAAATAAATAAAGAAATTCTTTTATGTATTTTTGATTACAGTTAGTGATACTAATTTCGCGATTTCAGCATGTCACATATTATTATCGGAGTGAATTTTCTTCTACTGGGTTTTTACACTAACAAACATTTTTATAGAACGCAGCTAAGCTGAGACCCTACCTTATACATGCCACTAACAAATACATATTGTCATAGAAAAATTCTTATAAATATTTAGCGATTAACGTTAACAGAAGCAATGCCTTTATTAATTCAAGGAAAGAATAATCGTTTTTCTATTTAAAAATCTGACGTCTCGTGGCTAATTGAAAAAGGGGTGCCAGACCTTTATGTTACAGGGCTGGTTGATCCGCCACAAATATTCGAATCTCTTGCAAATAGGATTTATATTTACACATGCCACTGCCACTTCATTTTAAAAATGGTGACGAAGCATAAATATCAAAAAATTTGTTTACTTCTGAAATTAAAAAGAAATTAATGTTATACCTTTCAACAGGGTAACATTGTTAATCGGTCTCCCATTTATTTTAACATTCAGTCGCATGCAAATATTGTGCGAAAAATTTTTGTTTAATAAAAAAATTGCAATTGTGTTGAGTTTTTCCAACTGTTAGTTACATGTGTAAACGCTAAAAAAAAACAATCGAAGCAGGCAAGATTTATATAATGAACTTACCTTGAATTTTTACTACAACATTAAATCAAAAATAAAAAATATTTATTTATATTTCCGGCGAACCGGGAAATAAGTAATTTTAATTAAAAATTAATGAATGAAACGAATGAAGTCTAAAATGGACATACTGGTGTCAAATGACATTTGAATTTATTTCGTAAACAGCTGATATTATTTATATGTACATATGTATGTACACATGAAAGTTTTCACGACAACAAATTTTTTTATAAAAGGAAAGAAAACGTAAAAAAATATTGATTGATTTGAAATCAATTAATAACTAAATAGTGCATAATTAAATGAAGTGCATATGTTTAGAAGGACTTCACAAGGATATAAATAAGAGTACGGTTGCAATAAAAGACAGTTTTTAGAAAAAACAGCTTTGGTTATTATAAGTTCAACTTTTTTTAGGCAAAATTAAATAAAATGACTTAATGGGCCAACTTCAGAATATATACCTAATTACATGACTTGTATTTGATATATGTCGAAACATGTTTCATGCTAAACTGCCTATAATATTGCTTGTACATCAAAATTGTAGCTATCTCGCCATATGATTGAATTTCATATGTGAGTTTTTGAAAAGTATGTAGTATAAGAAAATTATTTATTTATTTAGTTCTGGGAAAAAGCCAATAATGTTGATACCACCAAACTAATTTTTGCCAATTTCAATTCTAATTTTGAAATTAAAAAGTAATCCAGGGTCAAAGGGGCCAGTGAAGTGGATCACTACTTTGGAAAAAGTAGTCACCAAATTGATTTTTTCTTTATTTAGCAAACAATAATATTTAATATTTCCAAACAAAAATTCAATCAGAATGGCTCCGTTCACCACTCACCGCAATATTCTCTTCGGTACGCATATTTCTTTGTGTTGTTGATGGTTTTATAATAACTGGTCGATTTGCTTGCTCAATAAGGCAATTATGTTTACCGTGACAGATTTATTTTTTTTTTAAGTTAATTTCCACAATTTGGAAGCATTGTTCTTGCATTAAAAATTTAGTGATGACTTGCTAAACTTTAATGAACAGAAATGTCAACACAGTTTGAAATTCTGAGCCAAGGCAGATTCAACTAGGTAGTAGCGTTTGGTGTTGTTGTACTACAATATAACAAACACACGCATTTTTGTTTGTGTCAATTTGTTCTCTATGCCACAAACATGTTTTGAAATATAGAAGGATTTGCAAAGAAATAAAAACAAAAGTAGATATTGACACTCTCAACATACAACAAAAAATAAAACATAACTAAATAGTGATAGGAGCAAAAAAGAGTCACCTGGCGTAGCGAAGCCACCTATTTGAAGACGCCTTGTTATCAGCTACAAAACCATAATTATCAATAGTTCTCATGCAGCTAAAAAACACCCTTTGTTAAAGATATGTTAAAGTAATTAAACTTACGGGATTGCATATATCTCTTATTTGGTGTTTTTTTATGAAATGTAACTTTTCTATTGATAAAAATAAAATAACTGAAAGATTTTGAAGGCAACATAATGAGATATGAATATTTTCCTCTTGTTGAATTTTTTCTATAAACTTTTTATATGTTAACAACTGGCATATCGCTTAAAGATGTAGCAAGTGTAAAATGTTTATATTGTTATCGATAACGTTATAATATATACGGTGCTGTCAGTACAATTTTTTGGTATTTTCATTTTCTCCGCTATTGGCAACTCTGTTGTGCCAAACTAGTTTTTTTTTAATTTTTGTTCTTTAGTTTTACAAAAATGGCGAAAGTCGGTGCTTGTTCATTCGGAATTATAACAATTTTTCTAATTATTTACAATTTAGATATATGTTCAACATATCCACAACATGAAAGTAAGTGAATAAATAATTTAAAAAAGTGTGTCCAGAAAACGGAAAATGAAATGTAAACAAAGAATTTAGAAAATAATTTTGTGGTTACTTTGTTTTTTTTTTACATACAAAAGTGATTTGGTCTATTTATTTTGTATTTTAACTTCATTTTTTTAAATATCAATATCGTCATGAACGTGTTTGTTACTTGCCATTTATTTTTCTTGTTCAAGTTTTTTAAAATCAAGTTAAAATATTTTTACTAAAATCAGTGAACAGAAAAAACCAATAAAATATAGAAAACGATAAATGTCAAGAATGAAAATATTCCCCAAAAAACACCCTATCAAAAAAAAATAAGAAATATAAATTTAAGAACGTAGACTAAACCTAAATAAGATTCAAACAGAGGGTTCATTGCCGAAATATGAATGTATGTATGTATATATATATAAAGTGGTCTCTTGGGCTGTGTAATGTTTATCAAAATTAATTTTGAGTAATATCTTCAGTGTTTCGAAATACAGCCAGAAATTGTTTGTATTGACTGTGCCTATTATTGCCAGAAGCGTACATGCACCTCCATTTTTTGGGGTTGCGTTTAAATTTAGATGATGATTGCATATTAAACTTTTTTTACAATTTTTTTTTCCCATCCCCATAAATCAGAGCGGTTACTCGAAGCTAATTATTAAACAAATTACCACAATAATATTTTGCAAATCTTTTATTAAGCATTTAGAGAACCTACGTATACATATTTGTACATTTTCTTGTAATATACTCTACCATTTTTCAAATGCTATTCTGCCAAGATCCTTTACCCAAAATTGGGAAATAGCCTAATAATATGCATGTATGTATCTCGTGATTCACACACGTCAAGTTTATCTGATCAGTTTTTGTTAAATTTTCTTTGAACCTGCATTTACGTTCATACACGACAACATTTTGCCGTCAAGTTTCGCTCGTTTTACTACGGTTAAGGAAAGAATAGAGAAATCAACAATAAAGAAGAGAGAAAGGACAAACTTGACGTGTACCATCAAGTCTGTACCCCTATCCATTCTCTCTTCACCATTTATCCAAATACTCAAGACTTGACGAGTCAAACTTCATGTGTGTGAAACATGAGTATATATGTATATGTAAATACAAAAATTTGTGGACAAAAGTGTTACAATCATAATTTTTTTTAAAAAAATGAAATCCCTTATCATAAGAATTAAAAGAAACTAAACAAAATAAAATTTTTCATTTGGTTGTTAATGAATTTGCTTTGGAGATTATAGTGGAATACTTAATATATATATGTATGTATGTATAACAAGTTGACTGTCCCGGCTTCACACGGAAGCTATTTACTAATGGAAATATACATATATGGAATGTATAAAATTAAACCACATATTAAGTACGTTGGAACATAAAATTTTTTCTCTATATATTACGAAAAATAATTTTTAAATTCAGTTAAATATTAGCTTATTAGCAGCCGCTGCCTCGCTTAAGTAATTATCTGGATGTCCATATCGTCACCCAAAATTAAATATAACGTAGGAGAATGAAAAAACTATATAAAAACAAAACATTAAAACAAGACTTTCAGATCTGGATTAACACCAATCACGAAATCTATTTTAACCAAAAAAATCTAATTTCTAAAGTAAAATTTATGCTACATGTGTTATGTAATTTTGAATAGTGTTTTTCTCAAAGAAAACGTATCATCATCAAAGTAAGTCTGCATAAAAACGAAGTATTCTACCATGAGTAAGGCAAAAAAACTATTGATTAATTAAATATTCGAAATTCAAAATTTCTAGCCGTCCTTTGTGGAAGAAGCTGATGTTGCACTTTTTGTTATACAAAAAATATGCTTTTGAAATTAAACGGGAATTTTTTAAATTATTCCTATTATGGAAACTTTAATAGAACTTGTTATACAGGGTTGCCCAAAAAGAGCGAAGGTGTTTGAATTCTTTATAACTTTTTTATTATAATTTTTTTGTTTTCAGTAATTTGTAAAAAAAAGACTTAGGGAATTTAAAATGAAACATTCACAATTGAACAACGTCCCAAAATCGTTGACCTTTTTTCAGAAGAAAATCATGATTTTATTATGTGTACCGTTTGTTGCGGTGTTACGTTGGAAAAGTAAATTGCCCCGTTTTTTTTTTTGAAAATGAACATGGTGTCGCTGTTTCCATAGCTGTTATTAGATATCGGACAATGATAGAAAATTTTTAAGGCCAGTCGAGGAAGACTATCCGCAAGTATGGTTCCAATAGGATGGAGCCACATCGCACACTGCGAGGGACACATTGGCTCATTGAGCCCTTTATAAATGACATCTGCCAAAAACCTTAAAATATTTCCTTTCGCAAATTTTCGAAAAAAAAAGAAATTAATATTTTCAGAATGCGATTATATACTTTGACGTGCAGCCAGTTTTCATTTCTTTGGCCTTTCTATCTCAAATATTTGTTTTATTTCTTCTGTTCACTACTGCAAAACTTTGAGTTTGATCTCAAATTCCACAAAACAAACAAAAATGTATGGCTTAAAATAACAACATCTAAAACAGAAATAAAAAGATTACAAAATTTTCCGTTTTAAGGGCCCTTTCAGAATAAAATCAGACGATAAGATTTTTCACTTTATCAGCCTTCGAGTAGTACAAAAGCAAACTAAATACTTATATATTTTATTTTATTTGAAATGTGATAGTGTGAAACAAAATGTAATATTACTTTTGATATTTTGGCAGTCGCACCAAATCTCATTAAATTTTTCTCTTACAAAAAGTATTATGAAAGTTAAGACTGATATTATAGTGTGAAAGGGCCTTTAGAGTGTCTTACGATACGATATTTTAAATTATTGTTATAGCTTAGTTAGTTTAGAATTAACCTCTCTATCCTTCTATCTCATCACTACCAGTTTCTCCTGTCCACTATTCCTTTCCAAATACTTCCCGTGCTTGTATTGCATACATAGATGATATTTCTGAACACTGGACCACACTAGCATATTTTGCAAAAATGATCTTTCTCAAAAAGTACAATAAGCATATTGCCAAAAAGTAGATTTTGCAATTACTATTTTTATTATTATTTTTTCCAGAAAGTACATTTGTTCAAATTGAGCTTCTTTAAAAAGTACCTTTTCCATATAGTATCTTTTCCAAAAATGTGAAAAGTTCTTTTTTACAACAGGTATTACAATGGTACCATAATAATTTGGACCCAAGATAGAATAGACCTATGACAGAATAGCACAGAATGCTATTGTGTGCTATAAATTTTAACCAAATGTACTACCGAAGGAGATCTCACGGTCACAGAATCCACACGTTCAGGGGTTAGAACGAAGTCCGTAGACAAACTTCAAAAGTTGGCCGCATTCAATTTTCATCTTTAGATGTTGTGAGCTGAAGATATATTAAAATAAAGAATATTATACTTTGCAGTTCGGGCGTCCTTGTCAGACCCCAAAGATTAAAGAACAGTTCAAAAGAATTTGCTTGAAACTCGGCAAAGCTTTGAAGTTTTTTCCTTACATATATTCAGTGTTTACCACTAGAACGCCCGCGGGCATTGTTTATTTGTTAGTGTCTCATACGTGTGAGCTGAAGTGAGAAAGAGCAATATTACAAGTGTTGCCAGTGAAGAATTTCGCACCACTGGCTTCCAAACTACGCATTTGAAGAAATATTAAAAGAACTCCATCAGAGAATGGGCGGCATTGTTTTTATAATTCTAACGCAATTAAATATGTGGATTTGTTTTTTTCTGCATTCTGCCCGGTTAAAGAACTATCAATAGTTGTCACGCTTTTTTCTCCCTGATATTCAGCTGCCATATTTTCGTAAAAACTTTTTTTTAATGTCATGAGGATTTCATTTCTTTTATCACTTTTAACACGTTTTTCGTAGTCCTTATGGATACTTCTATAATGTCTCTCAATATTATATTTTTTCATGGTAACTACACGCCCACATATTAGACATTCCGATTTTCCAGAAATATTTTCTGCAAAAAAATATTTTTGTTTCCCATTCAATATTAAACATTTTATATATTTATTAGGCAACACATTAAATAAAAAGTTAATTTCACTGTTTTTATTATTTGACAAGTTTTGTTTTATTCTTTAGCACTTCTATCTCGGCTATATTAACTAACAATTCAATCGATAATAATTAAGTTACAACTTCAATATTAATAAAAGGACAAAGTAATACACAAAAAGTAATACAATAAATACCGTTAGCAATTTAATAAGAAGTTTTAAAAAGAGCTAGTGATGTCCATATAGGGTTACGATTACAGTTTTAGTAATCGGCAACACTGAATATATAAACTTTACTTGTTTTATTCAGTCATAAACAAGCAGTTGCCAAAGGAGGGTGTACGCCGCTTGTTTCTTTAATTTTATAAAAAAAAGAGAATAAGAAAATGCCTATGTATTTAGTATGTGTTTGGTAAACACTGCATATATTGCTTAAAATTTAAAACTGTTATTGAAAATATATTATTTTTATGTAGGAATGCATAATATAAAATCATAATTTTGTGAACGACAAATCTCACTTCAATATTTATAACAGTGCGCTTTACGTCTTTATAGTATTAGTTTCTTTTGCTATGAACTTTCGTACAAATGTATTGAAAGAACGAAATTTATCGTATGTACTATTATAAATTATTAAAAATTGCTTATACTTAACGCTATCTAAATAAAAGTTACATATATACAATTACAAATTTCTTTTATGTATGTATGTATATACAAACTTTATTTTCCAAATATGTACATTTAATTACTTGTTAGTGATGAAAAGACAACTATAATATTTTTCAAGTGTTCATCCTTAAACAACTCTATCAAGTGTTTCACTTTAAAAGACATCTTTACAAAACACTACAAAATAAATTGTAAGATATTCAAACGTATACGTACATATACATATACAGTACTGTGCAGAAGGAAAGTAACCAACCTGCAGGACAATAGTAAAAGTGTACTGATTTGTTACTGACTAAGTCAATAGTACTAGTGACTTGTTATACCCCAGGCAATGCGATTTATTATGGACATTTAACATGCGCGTGTCATTGAAAAGCAACTACAGACGTTAGCCGTATGTAGTCAGTAGGGTAGTAGATAGTTCTTGTGGGAAACTGATAGCACACGCATTTATTTTCACCACAAAATAAAAACGAAACAATAACAAATCGTCTTGCAGCTGTTATGAGAAAGATACTACGTTCTCTTCTTTTCTCATCAAAGACAAAATAAAAAGTGAAGACGATTTGACGTCTCCACTAACATCCTTAGATTCAATCTAAATTTGTGTGTCTTCAATCCGAATTGAACAGTTTGTTATCAGTATCAGTAGGAGCTTATTAAAAGATTGTGCATCCATAACCAAAAGGAAATGTCTTCCAACGGTCTCTTTACCAAACCAAAGAAGCAGTAAGACTATTACTTTATGATAAGAGCGATTGGGCAATACTGGCAGTATGTTTTCCGCCGGGTTAATGGGTGATGGAATCTCTAGTATGAACATTGGTATAGCTCCACCACCAAAATTACCATATAAGACGAATCACAAGTATAGTGCTATTTCTTTTACCACAACTGCATATGGATACTTGTTTTAGTTTTGTTTTGTTTATTTTCATACCATTTAATGGTTGGATGCACGGCCATCCAGCAGACGAACATATTATACTATACATATACATACAAGCCGACAATCAGATAAATGATTAACTAGTCGTACTCTTAATAGTTAGTATATGTATATTACGAGTTGATTTCTTTCTGCTGGTGTAGTGGTTAAATTTATAAAAAAAAAGTATATTTAGTAGTGGAATATAGTATGTGTGTATGTTTTGGTTGTTTGAATAATGTAAGCAGTCAGATGCAACGTCACTACTACATCAATATATCTGCTTTTAACTGCAATTGCTGCATTCACATAAATGAAATTATTTTTGGTGGTAGCGGTGGCGATGATGATTTTGATGACGAACAATGAATGATGATAGCAACAAACCAAACTTTATGAAACAGAATACGCAGACACCAAAAAGATTCAAATGACCTGAAAATTAGAATAAAAATTTTATAATTTTCAATATAAATGCACATGTGTTTATAAACATAGCCGTCACGTGCTTCATTTTAATAACGTGCGACGATTTTGGTCTATATTGGCTTATTGATATAAACTTTGAATTATCGGCTTTAAAAATGGGTTTATATTAGAATACTATAAATTATTTTAAAGAACAAATTAACGAAACGAATGTTTTGCCTTTCGAAACTTTCGGGACGAAATTGAGAAAGTCTTTTGATACTGCAAATTTGTTTCTTGCTAAAAAAGAAATTAACAAAGGAAAGATTAAGCTCATGTATTGACCGAACTATTCATGGATTGAATTACACCTGCACAACTAATTGAAATTGAATTGAATGAAACGAATAATTGTTTAGATTTTTTTTCATCGAAAATCATTATGAGCGACGACGGCCATTTTCAGGCAGAATTATCGCTTCTGGGACGCCGAGAATTTGCGTACATACACGAAGAGACATTGCTGTATAGTGTGGTATTTTCCCAGGGAGCGTAATCAGGCTTTATTTTTTTCGAAAACGATGTGGGCCAAACGACAACTGTGAACGGCGAGCGCTACAGAACCAACTCCTGCTTCCTCATCTGCAGAAAACAACTCCTCCACTGAATAAGTTGGCCCAGGAGAACATTTGGTTCAAACACAATGCAGCAACGGCTCATGATGCCGGGGAGCCAGCTGAAATGAAAAAAATTTACCTAAAATAAATACAATCCAAAAGCAAAACACTCGTAGACTTCCGCTGACAACTTTTGAGACACATTGTACTTATAGCACTTCGCAATCAACTTTCCAGAAAGCATGTTATTTTTTGGTTCTCTTTGGAATTTATCCATAGGGGATAATAGAGTTTTGTGAGAGTGTTTACATTGACTGATGTCGTTTTGATGCTAACAGCATAAAATGTCTAGCAGTCATTAACTACAGTCGTAGTTTCATTGATAAGGATAAGAAGGCAATGATAACTCACGCTCTTAGTATATTTTAGCTCTGAAAGAAGAAAATTCTTATTCCGCCTAAGAAATACGTGGATGTCCTATCTGAGCTCTCGAAAAATAAGGGACACAAGACTTTGGTGAATAATTTTTCTGAGCGGTTTCCTTCTCGCTCTCCTACTCGAAGTCAGCTGAAAATCCCTCTGAATTTTTAACAAATGATCTAATCTTAGAAAAGCAGATTTTATAATTAACGTTTGTTTCCTTACAGTTCTATTCTCCGTCATTCCGTTTATTACTTATATTATAAGATATCTGAAAGATATCAATAAATTGATTCGTATTCTCCGAACATCAAAACATGCCTTATCAGATCTGAAATTAACAAAAAGAAAATTTACATCATCCCAAATGATGGTAAAATTATTAAATACAAAATTTGAAAATAGTTTATATTAAATTCAAATAAAGTATGGATACTGTGTACATGAAAACATGCATGCATATTTACATACATACATACATACATACATTTGTATTTACAACAAACAACTGAGTAAATATGTATGGAAGTAAGTGCAGTTTAGTCTTTTGTCTGTAATATTGAATAATTTCAAAACCATGAATGTATCTCACACGTATGTACATATGTATGTGTGTATATCAAGCAACAATAGCATTCAGTATATCCAACTATTGGAACGAATCATAATGCAGAAACATGATTGCAATAACTGGCCATATGAGCAAAAAACAAAGGGTACCCATCGCCAAGTATTTAATACGAAATATTTTTATATTCATATAAATAATTTAAATAAATTTGCGTTTCTATAGAAATATGAATATGAAATGGGTAAAAATATGGAAAAAAGGAAGAATGTTGTTAAGCGACTTACATAAAAAATTTTATACACGTTTCAGCACAATTGACGACTTAAAAATTTATATATACGGGGTGTTTCACGAAGAATTTTATTATTTAAAATAAACACAGGTGATGGACCTCTACACATGTGATATATTGTGTTGGAAGTAGAGGAAAGGCATAATAAGAGAGAGAGCGATAGAGAGATAGAGAGAGAGATGACAGTTGGTGGTGAAGCTTCACTATCTTAGAACTCTACTTTTGCACATTTTTTGTTTTTTATAGCAGTGTTCAGCGACTCTGATGTTAAGGGGACGTATTCGAAATTTTAAGCTTTGGTTTTAGTAGCCATTTTTAGTAATTAATTTACTTTGCTGGTGCTAGACATTACCGACGAAGGAGAGCGCTCTGCTGTACCTGCGGATTGGTATCAGCTGAATCCGGTACCGACAACAACTGGCACAACAGAAAAAGAGCGAAATGTTTTCATGACTTAGAAAGTGGCCTCGAATACAGGACTTTTTTGTATCACAACTCGTATCACATTCTGATCAAATGGAAGAATATATGATTCGTTAATAACGGTATCAATTTAGAGCTTAAGGCTGTATTATCAATTTTGTTCGATCTGTATAGTTTATATTAATTAACAGCTGAATTTCGTCAAACAATGATCTCGCGGAATTAGTTTTACAATAAATTCATTCTTTCGATGTCTACATAAGTATATACATACTATATAATAATGCAATCTAAAAATTTTGTTGGTTATATATCTCTAAAGCGCGTATTGTTTCACCGTTCCGGTATATCCTGCCATTTCATTCTTCCAGGTCAGACAAATTATAATGGGTTTCGTGTGGAAGAAAAAATGTTATTTGCACAGTGAATGTATGTTGAAGTGATTTTTTGGTCGACCTCCATTAATACCTCTATTAATGGAAAAAATATGAAAACGGACAACTACACATGTATGCACTCGTATATTGAATTTCTTGTAATACGTCTTGGCATTGAAGGCTTACTGACTAGACTGACCTTTTTTTCCCATGTGGCACTTCCATCATAGAGAGCTGAAATTCGATATATTTAATATAATAGACACTCGGATGATAGGGGTAAATTTCAGTCGTCTCAGAATAACAAATAATAATTAAACAAAGCTCTTGCTCAAAAACTATTTTATACATGCTGTGTACATACATAGTAAATACCTTCGTATTTACATAAAGCGTGACAAGATCTACCAGATGTGTGTCAGTTGATACGACATCAATATTTGTTATCTTTTTAAAAATTCTGTGTAATTTGTTTCGGAGGCGGTAAGACGTATAGTTTCTGATAAAAAACATATTTAAAATTAACTGTTATTTGTACCATTCCATTCGCCTGACTAAAACCGTATAAGCCACATTTTATAATTACTTACCCAATCTTATCGTAAAAGTTTTTGCATATTTCTAATTTTTGGGAAATACGAGTAGTATTATTAGTAAAAACAAATTAAACGAGAATTATTACGTAAAAGAACATGAATTTAGTTCAATAAGCATTTTTAGGCGTTCTCGAAACAGCCTTAATTAAAAGCATTAGTTTTTGGCGCTCTATACCATTTTTTAAATTATTTTACCTTGCCGACCAGTTATTGCTCAAATAACGCCGAAGGAGTACGCTATCGCAGACACTAGTGAACTCTAAGCAAACTTTTTGAAGGTTTTGGTAGCTTTCCAATTCAGGTATTGAAGAATTATCATTAATGTATAATTAACATACAAAATATTTTACTTATTTGAATTGCAAATATTACACATAATCAAGATATTCTTGTCATATTATTTCTACTGATAGTTCATTTTTGAAAAGTTACGAGTCTCCTTATCAATGCATTTCTTTGTTGTCGGTTTTTTTTATATTCCGTAGAATAATTGTATTCAAAGGCAAACATACGCACATAATTATATTTATGAGTTTTTTCACTCAATTGTAGATTAAAATTTAAAATATTATAAAATGTATAGACAATATTGATTACTTAAACATGATACAGAGAAGCTATATTCTTTAGATTGTTTGATTTCTATGTATGTATGTATATTAGGGTGGGTAAATTTTTTTCTTCAAAAATCGTATAGCAAAAACGAGAAATTCTAAGAAAAATTTCACAAGAAACCAGCGGTCTGTGATCAAATACTAACCTGCGCAAATCGACCTAGAGATATTCTGCTCCCATTATTCTATCAACTGTATAGCTGTATTAAAAAACACTATCACATCATAAAAAAAATACAATATTTTTAAAAAAAAATGTGCCGTTCTGAGTAAATTGACAATTCATTTGTTAAAATCGTATTAAGGTACTTTTTATACATATACAGACCGGATTTTTTAGTTCCTAATGCAAACTAATTCATTAGTGTCCATTCAAATCTTTATGTGAATTTGCGCAGAATAGGATTTGATTTCAGACCGACTTGTAGTTTCTTCTGAAAAGTTTTTTAGAATTTTCTGTCGACTATGTCGACTATACTTTTCAGTTTTTTTTCATCAATTAAATTTGACTGTCCCTAATGTACATACGTATGTGCTCACCTTTAACTCATCATTATCATTGTAACTGCCAGTTTTTTACAGGAACATAGTAACATCGACAAAATAAACTGCAATCGAATGATGAATTTATTTTGGTTACTTCCGGTTATCGTAGTTATACGTTTGCCTTGTTTCCGTAAATGTGTATTTTAAACATTTCTTAAAACATACAAAATTTATTTTTAGTGCAACTTTTCGAAAAAAAAATTATACAGTGGTTGAAAGATATTTTTGGTACACGTACCGTTAGTGATAACGTGAAACAAGAATAAGAGACTACGACATCAGGCTAAACTAATAAAAGTGTTCATTAGTGGGATATATACTAGGAGTGCGTACCGCTATATCAAATTTCAGCTAAAGCAGTGCCCGAAGAAGAAAAGGAACACAGTCGTACCCCAGATAAAAATTGGCCGTTTTCATATTTTTCCTATTATTTAATATTCCGTATACAGAATTTCAGGTCTGTAACTATAATGGAAGTAGCCGATGTAAGAAGGGCACCCTTCTGATCCTCTTGATAAAAATTGCCCGTTTGCATTTTTTTCGCATTTTTTTCTGCCCAATACCTACTTGTATACTAGCTTTCAAATCTTTAATTATAATGGACTTGTTCCGACGTCTACAGCGCTAGCTGTTGTATAAAAAATAGTTTACGTACTATTCTCAAACCAACTCATAATACACACAAAATTTCATAAGAATCCATCAAGCCGTATCGGATGAGTTTTATTAAAAACACTGTGACACGAGAATTTATATATTTGAGATATTGACCCATTGCTGCAAGAGTGTAATAAATCGAAATTTAAAATAAATGATGGACGGTTATTTTTTACCCACTTCCGTGATATGGGTATCAAATGAAAGGAATTTGTGAGGAAAAAATTAAAAATAAAGTGTAATGAGTACTGTGTTTTGAAAAAGGTTCCTTTTGTATTTTTTGGAAAAGAGACTCGTGATATAACAATAAAAGTATCCAAATTCGCTGCAGCCGGCTGGCTTGGTTAACGTAACAATATCTATCGAAAAGTGGGCACGATAAGTTGGTGTGGTGTAGCTAATCGCTCTGAGTTATTATAGTAATGGTTAAAAAGTAGCCATTAGTTAAGTCTGTATGTATGAGCCTAAAAAATACATATACATATCCATATATATGTACATATACATATACATATGTATATATACTTTAGTTTTAAGGTACACAATTCAATTACTTCAGTTTAACTTGACAATATAAAAAAATCCAGTATGTCATAAAAATTTATTTTATAAAACTTTGATTATATAAAAATATATTTTATATTTGAATTTTTAGCTGGTAACGTTATCAAATTGTTTTGCATTTTTCCTTCATGTCTACATTCTTAAGCTACGTTCAGACTTGGCAAATATTTGACCAGGAAAGTATAACCACTAAATTGTGTAAATTATTTTTTTATTTAACATATTAGTTTTTTCTGTGTGTACAATTGTTTTACTTTTCGTTTTATATGACTACAAACTGTTTCTTTCTTTTCTTTCTGTTCTTTTTTTTTTGTATCGTATGGTCAGCATGTAAATACAACAAAAAGAAAATTATAAATAAATACTAACGTTATATTTCCTTTACATCAATAGGTTTGTGTAGTTTGTTGTTTGCATTATATTATTACTACTGTTGTTTTCCTTACGATTGTAATTTTCATGTATATATGCAATATGTGTGTATGTATGTATGTAGTACGTGTAAGCTGTCTTCTAGGTCGTCGCCGTCGCTTCATATGCTGGGTACACACTATGGCAGTTTGTGACATTGCAAGGAAATATTATAGTGGGTACTAGTGGCAGCATTTGTTGTTTCCGATAGGTATTGCACGCACTGCACATTTCAATAAGTCCCCGTCCATATTGTGAAGCATATGCTGCAAAAGTTTTTTGAATTCTCTTTTGAAAGTGCAGGAGTGTCCATACATGAATCTTTTGCTTCATGTTTAGTATTTTTTATTCCTCCCTTCTATCTTATTTTTTTTGACATTTCTCAATACCGAATGTAAATATAAAATAACTATCCTGTGATAGGTGTGAATATTTTTTTTTGGATACACATTTGAAGCACAAGGTATAATTTGAAGCAAAATGGACGCTAAGAAGAAAAATTATATAATAATTTTTATATAATTTTATATTTTTTTTTTTAAATTTTGATTATATTTCACAAAAAATTAACAATAAAACAGGGTAGCTATTATTATGATAGAAGTTAACAGTATACCAAACGAAAAGAAGTAAAATGAAACGTCAAATACACCTCATCTCAAAAGATGCGAATAAGAAATTCAACAAAAACTACATGTACATGAAACAGCGTACATACTTCCACTCCTCTTCCCCTTCTCATCAACAAACTCAAAAGTTTTGCAGCATATGCTTCACAGTATGGACGGGGACTAATGTCGTCACAAAATGACAACAAAAGAAATGCCAAGTGTGTGCAGGGCATTAGTCATTCAACTTCCTGCAGTAAAAGAGCTCATGAACACAACACGTTTGTTACAGTTAAGTTATTGTGGTCTAATTTTGTCTGTGTGTTTAATGTTCATCAAATATCGATGGGGGAATAGATAGTTTGTTCGTACTTATACAATTAGAAAAAAATCGTACTTTTACTTTTTGTTTTGTCGGAAAAAGTATTTTTTTAATGTAATAACATCCGAATAACATAATTAAGTTTTGTAAAAAGTTATCCAGGTCAAAAAATCACAAAAATACAGTTAGTGAAAAAAATTAAATGAAAAACTGATCGAAACTCTTATTTAAAAATTTTATGAATCTTTATTTACGTTATTGATGGTGTTTTCAACCATATTTCACTAAAAAAACAAAATAAATTTTAATAACAAAATAGTAATCTTAAGTAGATGTTTTCAAAATTAAATTAAATTCCAAAAAAAATGTTTTCAAAATTGTTTCAAATCGATTGCTGGAACTTAGTGTGCCTCCTTGAGCACCAAATGTCTATATACATATGTATGTATACATATATGCACATAAGTACCATCATAATTAAAATGATTCAAAGGGTATTACCCTTTGATTTTTGTTATATACTCATGTCTTCTTATTTTTGTTTTCTTTTTTCTTTATTTGACATTTGATCTCGTAACTCTTGATTTTAGTGATGCCCCGTTCCACTATCAAATCATCCAAAAGAGCAAGACAACTTCTTTTTATTAAAGACAAAATTGCTTTAATTTATGACTATCGCAAAATCGTACCAATTAAATTGTTATCTGAAAAATATAGTGTTTTTAAATACCCTCTATTAACCGTGCTTTTTGATTTTCCGTACTAACCCAGGTCTCGTGCTATCCGCACAATCGAGGTTAAACTGTATAATTTGACGGTATTCCACATGAAATTTTGAACAGAGTACCAGGCTTTAATTCATGATTTTTTTCTTGATCTGAAAATTTTATACTCATTTTAAGAATTTCCAAGATTGGTTTTCTCGTTTTAGTACATATCAGTATTACTCATACTTATGTATGCATATCTTTTAGTACGACTAGTACTAATATCAAATAGGAAAAACTTAAATTTAGTATGGATTTTTCTTTCTGTGTAAGTTTGTTTTTTTTATATTATTATTGTTGTTTTTGTCCAATGTACTTCAATGGTATAATATATTTAGATTAATAACTATTTTCTAAAGCAGATGTTAATTCAAGTAAGAATTTTAAATTCGTTTTAGTGTTATTGACAATGTCTGAAATTATAATGAACTAGAAATTAACTTAAGGCAGATATACTACATATTTCCAGTTGTTTATAAAAATTAATAAGTTAAAGTTAAATTATTGTTTTTAAATCCCTTTCTATTTATTATTTCTAAAGATAATTACGGTAGACTTTTTTCAGTGACCCGAATTATTTTTAAATTGCCTTATCAGTAAATAATTATACAATAATATAATGATTATAATTTTATGGTTATTAAGAGGTAAGGGAAGAGAAGAGTAATTAATATATGTATATAGTAGATTTAACAAAGGAATCTAAAATCAAATCTCAGCTTGTTCAACATTTTTCCTCATTTCGAATAGTATGGTTAGCATTGTCGTTACTATGAATTTTTTTGTAATTATTAATCTCGTAATTCAGTAATTAAATTTGAATTACTATCTATATTTGTTTCTCAATTCAAGTTGAACTATAATATAACAAGTTTTTAAAGGATTTTATAATAAACAAAAGCAATATGTTCACGTTATTGTTAAAATGAGTGTTTGTTAAGCGGCCCATCCACTATACCTTCACTATGCATTTTGATGCATATGTGATGATACATCGATTTTAAAGAAAAATCCTTTACAAAACAAATCACATATCGTCTTCTAAAATGCAAAAGAATGTGATATCACATTTGATAAGTTTACAGGAGATGCAGAAAACTGTATATAATATAGAAATTATTTGAAATATTGAAATAAAATTCTTAAAGGTAGATTCAGATAATAACAGAAGAAATATATTTTGGATAAAAAGAATCTGTTTTTAAAGAGGGTATTAAATCGAAAAGTTTAAAGTTCAGTAGAGGCCATAAACTGTTTGTCGCGTACATTTTAAGTGTATTTGAAAATCCAAACACAGCATTGGTTTTTGAGATGAGTGAGTAACCTGAATAAGGAGAAATTTTTATAGCGGCTAAATATTAATGTTGTTAGTTGATTTCTTGTATAAATTGGCAATTTTAAAATTTTGAGTTAATACCCTCTTGTTGATATATTATACATATGTATGTATATCGTCATAGAAAATGCCAGAAACCCCATCTAACAAAAAATTAAAATTTACTTTTTTATTTCTTATGGTCTGGTAGGTCGAAATGTTAGGTTGGAAAATTTAAAATTTTTCCTGAAATAAATTTATTAATCCTTTTTTACTTATGGCAGGTTATGTCGGCAGGTTGCTGGATGTAAAGGTAAAGTTAAAGGAAGGTCCCAGCCCACTTGGGTCCAACTTATTATGGTCCCATTGTTATACCTGTTGCGAAAAAATTTTCACGTGTTGTAGTGGTACAGACCAGAGTCTTAGCTAGGAATCGAACTGATAAATTAGCACACTACTCAATAGACTACCGGGGCACACGTCCTTTTTTTACTTACATATATTGAAAAATATTAATTCTTCTTTTTATTTGACCTTCTATTTTTATTATATGTAATAATATTATTTAGCAATGTAGGTCTTTTTTATAAAAAAGACCTACATTGATAAGTAATATTATTACATATATTGAAAAAATATTGTCAATATATTGTTAATTTCAAAAAAGTTTTTTTTGCTTTTTAAAATGTTAGGGCTTTCTGCATTTTCCTTGACGATGTACAATATATACGCTTATTTTTGATGATAACGGTATTTTGAATTTTTGGTTATAATTCGGTTATTTTTAATAGTGTAAGCTTACAATTTTGCACACATACATCCATATGTAATATGATGTAATGAATCAAAATAATAAGTTTTGATTTTTTTGATGATGCATTGTTTTTTTTTTTTAGATGACGTAATAATTTTTGTAACGAAATTTTTAATTATATATTTTCAGATAAGTCGTTCTAAGTTAATAAATAATTGCACATTAAATTACAGCACGGTACCATGTGAAGATGGATCTACGATTTTATATATAATAAAGGGTGTTCCCAAATTGAGGCAGTATGTATTGCTGTTAAATAAAACATAAAATTTATTGCATTTAAGTTGATATTTTGGATTGATGCCCAAACAGTGACACTTGCATTCATTTTGGGACACTCATTATAAAAATAATTTAATAATTTATTATCGCTTATTTTTATATATTTGCATTTACATATGTATGTATGTACATATGTATACGTTCGTTTTGCCCCAATCAATCATAAATAATCAAGACTTTTGTCCTTATCAAATGAGTGGAATAAATTTATATAGAACAGTGAAACGATAAGATAAAGTTAGAAAATTGCTAATTAAGAATGCAATATATTAGTCCAATTCACAATCTTGTGCAAAGGGTCATGCCTGATTGCATTTGCAAAATTGTTGATCATATTTTTGCTCTACACTAACAAAATATACAGATTTGCACTTGCTACATTTTTGCACATGTTCAAGACTAAAAGACGTAATTTTTATTTGCAATATGCAAATTGCAAACAAACAGCTGTAAATTAGAGAGAGAAGCCGATCTGCTGACGGCAGCCGCCGACATTTTCCGTACTTTCTTCAGCATGTTGTTATTAATATATAAGATTTTATGTAATACGCGTGGAACGCAAGTGGGAACCTTCGTCAACAGAAATAAAACACATTTTTGCACAGTATCATCTACGAAATTCTTCGTGTGTGACGAACTCTGTGATAAATGTATTTATATTTCATACGCCGACGACCGACGAACAAATTAGTACGGAACACAAGTGGGACGAATGACGAATTTCGTCGTGCTAAACGAATTCGTCGGTAAAAGTTCGTTGCGTCAATTCGCACAATATCGACGAAAAAATTGCAACAAAGTTCTTTGCTGGTTGTGTTACCGTATAAAAAAATTACTTGGAAAATTGGAACATTAACAGTAAACAATTAGAAAGCAATTTTATGGTAAATAATTGTGTATATTTAACTTAAATTGTTTGTTTTCATAATTAAACAACTCATAAAATAAAAATGAACTTTATTTACTAATATATGTATATGAAAGTTATCACAATTGATAACAAATATTTGCAATTGCACAATTTGCAATCTCAAATGCACAAGATTGTGAAGTCAACTATTGTAAATTCGCTTTATATAATATAGAAAAAGCGCAAGTATAAAATAATTATGTATACAAATACATAATTTATTAAATTTATTAAATTATGTATTTAAAAAAAATATGTATACAAATACATAATTAATAAATAAATTAATAATATAATTAATATGTATACAAATAAATAATTTATAAAGTATTTCCTAAAAGTGCTGGCGGATTATTGTATATTATTTGCATACGAGTAGTAATTTAAATTTAGTAAAAGTTAAATTATTTTATCTTGTGATCTATATTGCATTTTTAATATGATTATATTTATTGTCAGAAAAAATTGTTAAAGTGGAGATAATCGATTTGCCATTAATTTTACATCTGGAGGCAGGCACAGTATTGCAATTATTTAAATGTTTAGAAAACATTGACGACTTATATTAACATTTTAAGGTTTACAAAGATTTTTTATGTTGTTTAGTATAATTAGTAATATTTGCGTAAAATTTATTTTTTCGTAGCACAAAATCAGATATTTTTGTACATTTGAACTTTTTTTTATTTCATATATGTTTTAATCACGAAAAAAACCGGTATTGACAAAATTATAATAAATAAAATCATGAATAATGCAAAAAACAAAACGAGATTGATTTTTATTTTCTTTATAATTTTTATTGTGATTGAAATTGGTAAATTTTGTACTTTGGGTTTAGATTGAATAAACGTGTTTGTTTTTTTGTTTACCGATAGATATAAAATAATGTGAGCTTTTTACTCAAAATGCAAAGACGTCTTTGTTTTAGAATTAGAATATAATGACTCGATTATGGATGGCGAGCGGACTGCGTGGAGTTGCCAATTGGCAAATGTATTATTACGGATGACAACTGACAATTGCCTAATATTCGTTATTGATGGCACATATTTCTTTTTCAAGACAATAAATTAACACAAACTATCTTGCGCTTTGTTGTTCACTCCGCTTCTCATACTTAAATTCTCCACGAAAAAAAATGATGTTGTCTGATACGTATTCATAAATGCAACCGTGCAAACTTTGGGAAAATATGGCATTCCTTAAGTATCTTTTTCGCAGTTGCTATTCAAATTGGCAATACTTTTTGTATACAATGGCGGGAAAGATGCTGATAGCTGAGTAGTTAAAGGTTTTACTCTGCAACAGAAGAACCCGGGTTCGATTACCGATTCAAAAATTTTATTTCTGATTTTTCTGTGTTTCAGCACTCTCCTTCGTCGCGTTTTGAGCAATAAAGCGTCGGCGAAGTGAAATAATGAATAAACTGGCTCTCATTAGCTTTAAAATAATACGTCAAAAATAACATCAGCGATGTGGCAACATTGCTGTATAATTACAAGAATTAAGCTCTATCTTCCGACCACTTTCACCACCTGTCGATTCTCTACATTAAAAGAAAAATATTAATAAAAAAACTTTCTAAAATAATTTTTCTCGCTGCCATTTTTAATTTAAACAGTGCTTAAGGACGTTGAAATAAGGATCCGTTTTCAACGTTTTACAGGTTATCACTTGCCAAGCAATTGAAAAATTTGTGTTTGGTGTCACGACCACAATTCCACTCCAGAATACAAACCGTTGGTTCGGAATAGCATAATTTATCGAACCATTTTTATTCGCCGCCTGAAAGCCAGTGTTTTAACAACATACAAATGTAAATTTTCCATTGCTTTGAAAATTTAACAAATATCAAATATTTTTCAAATTAATTGCCCCATTCAGATAAAATTTTCTATTTGTCAGGGACGTGACTTATTAACTGATGTATTATAGATATTGTTTTATCTGAGTGAATAATTTCAGAATTATTAACCCATTAAAACTGAAAATGACCTAAATAAGAAACACTTTTAATTGAGTACGCTGAGAAGATATTTTTAAAATTTATAAATTTCTTTATTCTACACTTGTTCTGAGTACATTTGTTTTTAGTTCCATTTATTTTCTTTCTTGTAATGGATGCTACTTTACATACGAGTATGTAGAAATGTAGAACATTGAAGAATTACTTTTGATTTACAAAATGTTGAAAAATTTAATTATGTATGGAAATTGATTAATTAACCTTTTGGAAATCAAAAGCATCTTTTACGACAACGACAATATCGTAAATAGTTTATTTCTCTTTTTCAATCATACATCAACATGTATGTATGTAGGTATGTATGTATTCATATTTTAATAGCGTAATAATAAAAAAAAATAGAAAGCCAGCCAGCCAAAAAATAAAACAAAGCAATGAATCATTGAATTAAATTAAATTTAACTGCTTATAGTTACGCTCGACGTATAAAATCGCTCAAGAAATCATCTTTGATATTATCATAATCATCATAAATTCTACATGCACATCGTTAAGAGTATAATGTGAATTCAGGTGTAAAGCAAAGTACTTACTCTTGGCTAGATAAGTAAAAACGTGAAGTTTATAGCAAAATTGATAGAAAAATAAATAGAAATATTTTTATGTAATCTCGTATGTACATGCATATGTAAGTAATATGTTTGTAGAATAGTAAATATATTTTGCGGTAAAAAACCATACAGAAGTAGTATTGTTATGAAACTATTTCTTTAATAAATAAGACGAATAAAAGAGGTATACATTTTACGTTACATATTTACATTTGTATGTATACATATGGTCACCAGACCTTTAAACACAATACTATTTCCGATACATACTATATAATAGGAACTGAAAAAGTAAAGTACATGTTGTCTACAGAAATAAAAATTTCCTGGGTTCGAACCCAGTTTCAGACTAAGTCATAAAAAAATATTAAATTTTTTCTGATGTGCAATAGTGTGTCTTTGTGTCAGTTGTTGTCGGAAGGTTTCAGTGGCGAAGGCATAGTCACAGCCAACTGAACAGTACCGGCTTCAGCTGTAACCAATCCACAGGCACATCAAAGCACAGTCCTTCGTCTGTATTGTGCAGCACCAGCAAAGTAAAATAATTAATAAAAATGGCTACTAAACAAAGCTTTAAAATTTAACACGTCTCCTTGACATCAGAGGCGCTGCAGCGCTCCTATAAATAAAAAACGAGCAAAAGCAGAGTTGTTAGATAGTGACATTTAAAATCGCATATGTAGGGGTCAGTCCCTGAATGCTGGTTATGGAGTTAATAATTAGTTTAGCCATTGATTTATTATGGTGTCAGCCCGGTTTTTTTAATGTTAATTTCTCGAATGTCGAATATTCCGATTTTTTCTCATTGAAAACATCGCCCAATCAAAATTTTTCCAATTTGTTTATCTCGACCAAAAAAAAAAAAAATTTTATTGCAAATAAATATTTCTCTCTTTCTCATCTTTGCATTTAATAAAATTTCACCTTGAAAATAAAACCAAAAAAATAACTTTAAAGAAAATTTCGAAACGCATCACTCAAAAATTTTAGAGTTGAAATCTGCGACTTATTCTACATAGGCTTGATATGTACACACATACATATGTATGTGAATGGATATGTATAAAAAACATATGTATAGACATTATAAAAATTTATTGTGTCTGAAGTATAAACATTTTTATTTTATTTTTATTTCCACAATATAATATTTTTTGTATATATAATAAGAATTGTTAAAACATTTCTTTATTAATATACTTGCAATAGTTTGTTCTGATTTTGCTAAACATTAACCGGTTTTTTTTTAATATTCAAATATTCGAACTATTTGAAAACCGCTTTCTTGAAAATGTCGATAATCGATCAGCCTAGGAGTTAATCACGTCTTCACATTTTTTCTACATCTACAGCGTCGAAGTTGCTCGTTATTAAAGTAGGTTGTGATTCTGACGTACTTTCTTCATTTCATTCAAATTATACTGTTAAGTCTGGATCAGATCAGTCATTTATTGAAGTGTCTCTGTGGTTGTCTTGTCGGAACTCCTAAACTACAGGCATTTCTTCAGTATAAGGCAGTATTATATTTTGGAATATGACCACGTAAAAATGCTGGTTCATCTCTTAACCCACTTCGCAATATGATAAACATGACGATATTATATAATTTTTTGTGATCGTCGATGTACAAATGAGTAATATTCTTTTTAGCCTTCGGAGATGTTGTAAGAATAATAACGAGTTTGTTGTCAGTTGTAATCATCTTCGATATAAACACGAGTAAATATATCGTATATTCTATCTGCATTCGGAGGTCTTATAACATGCAGTACAAGTTTGTCCACAAAATACTCTTATTTCAAAATACCTCTTATTTCTTTCTAAAGGACCAGTTTAAGTTATATTATGCAATCTTTGCAGGTTTGCTGATATGCTACGCTATCAAAATTAGACCTTTCTATGGTGTACAGGCCTTAATATTATATTTACTTACTGACTTTCTCCAGGATGCTGGACAGAGTGGACTGTGGTATATATTTAGGCTCCTGACAGTGGCCTTTCGTATAGGTTGCCCGCAGAGTATTTCAGGCGGAGGTCATGGCCATACAGAAAGCTGTACAATGCTTGTTGAATGACCGGATTTTTCATAAGAATCTTCGGATTTACTGTGATATCAGGCTGGAATTAAGTCGCTCGCGGTCGTCACTTCGACGTCGGTCCTCGTCCATAATGCCGAGGTTTTCTCAGGGAAATCTCGGACCATTCCAGGGTGACTCTTATATGGGTCCCGGGACACAGGGATATCATCGGTAATTGCATTGCTGATGACTTAGGCAAGGCGGGCACAGGGGTCACAATTTCCGAACTTTTGGTGGGCATAAGTGTTCCAATTGCCTCGGTTAAACTGAGTATCCTTCTTTCGGTGTATACAGAGTCCCTGTTTCGTTGCCAGCATGAGGCGACGCGCAGTATTGCTAGACTCTTCTGGACCAACCTGGATAAAAAGAAGACTAAGTGTCTTCTTTCCTTGAATCGTATAGCCATCAATCACACTGTCGGTTCTCACGGGTCAGTGCTTCATTGGAATGCATGCCGATAGAATCGCCATTCCCTCTCGCGATATTTGCAGGAGCTGTTAGTCTATGGCGGAGAAGGAGATGGCTGCTCACCTCATGTGCCAGTGTCCAGCTCTTGCCATGCAACGGCGGAGGTTTTTCGCCTCATATTTCCTGTCGTCATTGACTGAACTCTTCCTGGTGAGAATTTTCTCAATAGGGGGATTTATCTTGGAATCGGGATGATTTCGTGAGGCGAATATATGATCCGTTGGTGTGAATGGATTGTAGTATCACAAAGTGCCTAAGCCGTGGCCTAACCTAACTTCACCTAACTACTGACTTTCTGCTCTCTAGCCATTCCTGTTAATGTTCGTCTGTCTATTTCTGTCTTCTTGTTCATAACAAGGAATGCATTCATGTTTTCGAATTATTGGTCAGAACACTCGATTGTTGTTATTAATATTGATATTATTTGATGATGCTTGTTGTAAATTGTAAATGATTTTGTAAAATGTCATGAACGTTTTAAGAAACTTTGTTTTATTTGTGAACTGTATTTATGCAATTTTGAAAAAAATGTTAGCCATAAAACTAAAAACCATAAAAAATGTTCTTCAAAATATTGAGATTATCTTACTTTCTAAAAATAGAACAACTTCCATTCATAATGATTCTATTTAAGAGACTACCGTGCGTAATTTAATAACTAAAGCAATCCGCAAAATTGACAAAATCTTTGAAAAATCACTACATGCAAAGAAAGTCAGTTCACGGTGTGGTTTGTGGTTTGTGGATAGGCAAGGCAACGTAAATTCGCGTAAATTCAAACCATAATAAGCGACACTTTACTTTCTCAACTTGATAATGCTTTTAAATTATTTTTTCAGTCTGCGGTGTAAACAAAATATAAATATACAAACATATGCATGCTGCTATTAAATAAATTAAATAATAGTATAAAAACTTACAATTACGGCAAGTGCAAAGTTTGTGGGATAGGATAATTTTATATAAAAGCGCTGTGCTAAAATATTTTCCATTTATATAATAAACCACAAGCAACTACTGATGTTCTGAAAAGTGATATTCGGTGTTAAACGAAATGTTTTTGAACATTTTTGATAAGACGAAACCTGAGCTGAGCGGAGCTGTTACAGCTGCGATTTGGCACGACAGTGTTCTTCATTATTAGTACCAATATGCAGTTCTGTCATGTACTGATATCAATAAAACTTTGAAAAAGTTATCATTAATTTAACTCATAACTGGAAATTTCTTCAAAAATAAAGTAAAGTAGCATAACATATCATAACATAACAAAAAATATCAATAAAATCAAATACGCACACGAGTGGCAGTAACTTCACTTTTGTTTTGCCACACTGTTGGCCGTTCTTGAGACGCTTTAAAGACAAAACCATGGCGTGATTGGCCAACGTTGTTGTTGTTGTTGCTAAACATGGCATTTCAAGTTTGCCCGCACACATGCATGATTGCTTTAGTTTTCACTATGGGAACTAAATAATGTGTGTAGTACATAACGTTACCTTAATATAGAAAAGCCTTAACTAACGATTTACTATACAGAAAAAGGAAAACACAAAATAAAAATCATTAAACGTATTATAGTCGTGATTATTTTTATAAATTTTTTTTTTTCATTTTCTAAGCCATTGTGAGTTGAGAACACACGAAATATTTTTAAAATCATATTTTCTTTTATAAATACGCCATAAACTCAATTTAAATGCAAAAATCATTTGCAAGGATTACCCATATTAAGCTAACAATACGTTATCGCACTTGGACGTAGGAGACCTTCCAAGAAAATAAAAAGGGCTACCAATATATTTTTATTGCTTTACTGACAACAAACTCATCTTAAAATTATCTGGTTTTATTAAAATCGCGTAGAAAGAATTCCAGAAGATTTCCACACATAAGCACTCACTCACGACGATTAGTATTGACTCAAAGCAAACCACGTAAGGAGCAATCATGTAAATGATTTGAATTTCTAACATATATCGCCATTCCGCCTTTAAAATAAAAAGCAAAAGTTGGAAGACGAAAACTATTACAATTTACATTTTAAATAAAGTAATTTTTACGTTCTATTAAACCAGCCAAAATTTCCGTTAACATGTACTTTTTGTTTTTTGTATAAAAATGTAGAAAATTTCATGGAATTTATTTTTTAAATACGATTTCCGCCATATGTCCGCCGTGGCTACGATTTATGTACATGATCCATTCGATCAGTCCAATTTTTTTTTACTACTTTTTCCGACAAATCTGGCCGTCTGGCGTCAATGGTGGTTTCAATATTGTCTTCCAATGCTTCAAGAGTTGCTGGTTTCTCGCCATAAACGAAGTATGAGAAGTCTCGATTTCTTTTTGGAATCAAATGTCGTTGATGTTTAGCTGATCATTTTTGGAAACAAAAAAAAAAAACGTCTATGAACTTCCCATACAAATTTATTTTTTTTCAAGTAAATTTCCACAATTTGGAAGCGTTGTTCTTGCTTCAAACGATTCATGATGACTTACCAAACTTTACTGAATAGAAATATCAACGCAATTTGAAATTTTCAGCTGTTATCAATAGTTCACATGCAGCTAAAAACAAAAATCCGATAGTATTGGCAGAATTACTCTTTAAGGTTGAACTAGACGTGACTTAACCATAACCAGAGAGAGCAACTGAGCGAACCCATCAAGGCAAATTCATTACCATGTAAACTCACTAGCTAATTCGCCCGTCAGCAGATTCAACGTTTTGCAACGTATTTTTATTCCGAACGTCAAAGTTTGTTTACTTTTGTGAAAAATTTCAGAAAGGTAGTTGGCAATAATTTTATAATTATAAAATTTTAATATTATAATAATAAAATGCAAAATAAATTGCTTTTTCCAATAATTAATTTAAATCAACTTATATATTCAGCTTATAGGTGACTTATAATTTTGCCAAAGCTATAATCGCAACCATAGAAACCATTGAATTTTGGTTTCTTTGCCATAACCCTAAAGTACTGAGCGAACAGAGAGCTAAATTGAATTGCTGCTTATATGTTTTCCAAATTTTGAAATAATAAAAGAGAAACAAAAGCCGTTTATGGCTATAGCAGCACTAATTGATGAGAAAAAAAATCTGTTATGGTTGTGGCAATGTCTACGGCTATGGCTAAGACAAAAGTCTAAGTCAAGTCTAATTTCACCTTTTCATTTTGTTCTGCTATGAATCGGCTGAAAGGTTTTTATAAATACAAAAGCTGTATAAATTGTTATTGGTTTTTCTGTTCTGTTCTGTTGTGGTCCAATATGTGAAAATAAAAAAAACTTGTTTAGTAATACCAAGTGACAGCAAAATACAGCTGATATGTATAAATTGTGTAAAACCAATATTGAAATTTGTGATTTTGCTTTTAGAATTTGAAATTATAGTAAAAAAACAACAATGGATGATGGAAAACCCATCACATTCGTGGAATCTGAAACAAATTTAAAATTTGATGCAAAAATAATATTCTTGTTAATTTTTTATATTTTCACAACTTGGTGTTAAAATTTTTGTATTCTCTCGCTAATTTGTTTTTAGAAAAGAAATAAATTAAGTTCGTTTCTCAGAAACAGCTGATAAGACACTACAGAAATGTCATTTCTACATAAAAAAAATGTAGTCAAAATTTTCTGCAGTTTCTCTATAACGTATAAATTTGACGGTCCCCAACTGCTACGTTATAGAGAAGTTCGACTGTAGTTTCTTCAAAAAGTTTTCTTTATACAACAAAAATTTTTTTATTCGATTTAAATCTATTAAATTTTGCTAAACCTGTATATCGGCACAGAAAATGCCAGAAGCCCTATCTAACATTTTAAAAATATAAAATTGACTTACATATTTGTTCTGGTCTATTAACTTGAAATATGTCACCTCGTAAAATTTACATTTTTTGCAGAAATAAATTTGTTGATCCCTTTTTACTTATATGTATCAAAATTTTGTGGTAATTGTTAATATAGTTTTGCTTGCTTCTCCTGTAAAATTTTTAAAATGTTAGATAGGGCATCTTGCATTTTCTGTGACGATATATCGACCAGCTAAACCATATAACAAACAGAGATAAATAATCGTAATTTGTTGCGTCTTATGTCTCTGTCGACTTTAGCCGGCGATATGTACCGAATATGTACATTTATTTCTATTTTTGGTTAATTTGGAATTCAATGTACATATGTTTTTTTAACAAGTATCATATTCCGATTTTCTTAGTAAAGCTCAATGTAATGAAATTTATTGAAAACTAGGTTAAGTTCTTATAATTCTTTCATTTATTCATTCAGTCACTTCTGTCGAAGGCCATTTGTTTAGGTCTTTGCTTGTCACAGCAAATTTATATTCTTTTTTTACTTTTTCGAGTGTAAGAAAGTAGCACCAATTATAATTTGCCTTCATTTAATTTTAACATACAAAATTTCCTCTTTGTTCTGCTTTAAACCTCTTCCTCCCACCCCACACTTACCAACTCTGCTGCTAAACGGTGTGTTTGTTCATCACTACGCTTTGACTGTGAAAAAAAATTTAATTTTACGTTTTTTTTCTTTCTATTTCAAATTGTGTATTTGGAAGTAAATTCGTATTTAAATTTTGCAATTGAACCAAAAAATAAACATTATAACGTTGCCAATACTTTAATGAACAGCATTTAAAAAATAGTGGTTAAATTTGGTTTATACGATGTGGTAGCGGGTGGAAACTTTTTAATTTGAAAGTGAAAAAATGCTTGAACATGCATATATTTCGTAATGAAAAGAATAATGGGAATTAGATACATATTTGAAAAATATTTTTTTTTTATATTTTGTTTTTATTTTAAATCTTTAGACATCGTGGGCCAGGCAGTTAATCACCCTTATTCCAGTTGTCGACATCGACACCAAATCTTAGCCCCTGTTACATTGAAATGCTGCGGCTTTTGTACCAAATTAGCATTTAACAAATTCTACATTTTCATTAAATGTCAATTAACCTTTAATTGAAAGATATTACATATGTATCTATTCGATAGAGGGTAAATTTGGTGTCGACATCGATGTTGACAACTGGAATAAGGCTGTATATTTAAGTGGAGATTTTTGTATATTTAAATATGAAATAAATATGTCTATATATATATGTTGCAGAAAATTAAACCCGAAATTTTAAATATGGTTTGGTATTTAAATAGAATTAGTGAAATAGCCTCTGAGTACCTTTAACGGTGTAGTCTAACATACTAGAGTCTGCGCTAGTAATCGAAACTAGAATCGCTACACTGATATACTAGCGTACTACTCACTAGACTACCGAGGCACACGTGCATTCATTTAAATGAGTGGCCAACTTACAAAATTCGATACCTATAGAAATTCAATTCGTATCGCATATCTATAATTTCCCCTTGCTTTCTAGAAAATAAATATGTTGGCTGCTTTCTTCTTGTAATGAAAATAAAGAAGCGAAAAGTAAAAATTGTCTTAAACAAATTTCTCAGCCCAATACGACTTTTTATGATGTCATGTATATTTCAGGTTTATTTATTTACTTATGTATTTAATTGCTCATTACGATGCATTGTATAACGTCCACGCAATTTTTTATTTATTAAGGACAAATCGTGTTTTATTTTCATTAGAAGTTGTTTAACTCCTTCCTACTGTTTTGTCATGCCACCTTTGTTTTTCTTGGGTTAGTGAATTTGTAATATGTTATAATCATAATAATTTCTGAAAGGTTTATAAAACAGACATACTATATATAATTAGTTTTATTAATCTTTTATATAAATCTATGTTGTTAAGTTTTTCGAATGAGAATGCTTTGATGGTGGAAGGCATGTATGCGTATTTACACTTTTTCAGCTTTTTACGCTTTATAAACTTTAAGCTACACATTACGCATTAGAGAGTTTTTTTCTTATCAGCTTCTAAGCTTTTAACACGTTCGATGCTGCAGTATATTAAAAAAAATTACCAGTGTGCCAAAAATGTTTATTTTTTTTGTTTAAAAGTGTATGTGTATACGGCTTACTAAAACTTACCGTTATGTGTCTTTAGATTCACGTTTGGTTTGTTTTGTCTTTGTGTTTTTTGAATGTGACCACCGGTGGGTCACGCGGCACATGGTGTCAACAGTGGTATTTTCGAGGTATTTATACAATTTGATCTCAACTTTTTCATCTAATCAATAATTGATTTAATAAAAAGAAATAAAAAGGACTCAAAATGGCGAACAACAATTCTGCGATAAATCCAATCATACTTGCGAATGGTGCTTCAAGGTTTTTTTTCCACGATATTGGCACATTGTTCAATTGTGTACTGTCTCATTTTAAATTTCCCAAAATACTGAAAACAAAAAAAATTATAATAAAAAAAGTTATAAGAAACCAAACACCTACGCTTCTTTTGAGCCACCCTGTATCATATTTGTAACATTTTATTTATATTTATTGTAGAAATATTTTTTGTTTTCTGTTTTTTTTGTTAAAGTGGATTTGAGCTGTTCCTTCACTTATACGATTCGCCCATCATATTTTTTTTCATATTTTTATGTCTAAAAAGTACTTCATAATCAAAATAATTTTTCACATTATTGTCATAAATTAAACATGAACTTCAACACAACTAAATTTTCATTCATTAATTTTTATATACTAAATATAATATATTAGTCTCACTTCTATTTTTATTTTGACCTTTATTAAAATTTTTTTTTATACAAATTATTATTTCCTGACGATGCTACCTATTTGGTAGCGAAATATTGAAAATTAAATAATTATTAAAAAACTTTTCATAAAAAAGACCATCGCTCAAAAATAAATATAATAAATATAATAAATATAATATAATTTATATATATATATAGATCACTAATTCTAAAAAAAAAATAAAAAAAAAAAATAAATAAAATGAAAGTTAATGATAAAATAGTTTTCGATCAAGGCTTTCAGCGAAAAAAATCAGTATGATATCATCTCTATTCGTTTAGTCACAAAAATATATATAAATTACATACGTTTATTAAACATGTTGAAACCGAAAAAAAGCCTTAAAACGCATGTAATTTTCTTGATTTTCCCGACTTTAGTTAGCAGTGTCTACGTCGCTGTAGTCACAAAGAGTACTGATGACATGCGTAGTGGCATAGAAAATGCGCATTATACTCAACTAGTGTTGGAGATTAACTGTTTTTTTTTCCTTTATTCAAATCAGGAATGTAATTTCTTCACAATATTGTGATAAATAAACTGTGAAATTGAACACGACAAAATGTCTTTAGTATGTAATAACTACAGTTCAATTAAATTCTATTATTAATAGAAAAATGAACTTTATCATGTCTTGAAAATTCACAAAGATGCAGAATTTTGTTGTCTATCGAGCTACGTACTTATGTAGTTCTTAAGATTTCTTTAAATTAATTTTTAATTTTTTTGCCAGCTTTTTTGTCAAATACTCCTGTTCGGCTAGGCCTTTGCTGGCCTAGTGAATCATATGTTTATGTGTCATCTCATACTGAATATAAAGTTAAAGCTTTAATATTGTATAGTATCATTACTCTTTTCTTTGAACAATAATCGTATTTATTGCATGTCTTTTATTATGGCGTAGTAGCAAAAACATCATCAGCATAAAAATATCGATTTTCTATTAATGTTATATTTTTTGCTCATAACTTTGAGGAAAGTGTTTCTACTTCCTACTTTTAATTATAGGAAAAAGTATATGCAAATACAAGCTCCATATTACTATGTGTATATGTGTAGTAGTTATTACATATTCATTAACATATTTATAATTTGCTCCCCAATACTCTTAGTTCTTTTTCAGTGTTATTATTACTTTTAATCGCTGTTGGTAATGAGATTATGCTTCGTTTGCATTAATTAATATTTATATAAATAATAATAATGATTTTTTACGATATGGCCAGAGAAAACTTTGAGGGTAAAAGAATGGGTTATAATGCCTTTCACTACTTTTACTTGAATATTTAAAACATTTATTTTAACATAGTAGTGTTTTTTTTATCTATGCACCAACACCAGGTGATGATCCCTACAACAATAAAGTGTAAATATTTCTAGTAAAATAAGTGAAAAATGTAATGCACTTTTCGAGAATCGAAACGGCCAAAATGGGCTCGAACCTAGGGCTTTTTAGATTTGTAGTCAACGTGCTAACAACTTTTGCTACTACTTCAGGATTTACTGGACTCAAATTTATCTCGGTAGGATGACTATGACGAGCGTGAAATGAGCGACACGCGCAGAATGTTGACTGAATAGAACACCAATTTTGCTAAAACAATTCTATCAACTACCCGTGTTATTGAACGCTTTACCTGTGTATGGTGAAAAGAGTGAATAAATTACAGATGTTAGTTTAACAAAATAGTCGCTGTCACAGTACGGACGTTCTTATTTTGCAGACCCGATAATTACCACTTTTGCTTAAAAATAACGACTGCATAGAGTTGCATAGAAGTCATAAGAATGTTTCCTTGTCAGGCCTTTATCAACCAGTTTTTGAAAGTGAGATGGCGAGTAGTTTTAGCGACCAAGCCGGTCACGTAAAAAAATGTTTTTTCAAACTTTTCTGTGCTACAGGACACTCCTTCTTCGGTCTTTGAGGAACAAAACGTCGGCGAAGTAAAAAAATAAATAAAAAGGCACTCCTTCCTTAGCTTAGAAATCAGAGACGCCACAACTTTGCTTCCTACCACTTCACCAAATGTTTATTCTCTACACTATCCCTCTTTCTATCTAATTCCAGTGCAATATGGGGGATCTCCCCTGAGCACTGGTCCAACATAAAAAAAATTTTTTATTTTTTATTAAAAATTAGTTTAAGTTTTCAGACTTTTGTCTTAATAGTGGCTTTCTAGTTCAATTGTTATTAAGATATTTATAACCATACACGTACATATGTATGTAAGTACGTGTACAGCAATAAATAATAATAATAGAAAGTCAACAAATGAAATTTTTTTAATTATGCGAACAAACATTAGCAGAATGGAACAACATGTAATTTTGTATGCCCGTTTTACCCCACCTCACTCCAGAAAAAACTTGTTGTATATACACACATAGTGCTTGATATAAAAAATTTTCCTTTTTTTGGATTTGTTATTTCCTAAAAATAACATACATATGATTCATATATGAAACATAGATATGAAAATTTTAACTAAAAATCGCGATTAAGACAAAACCACCTTTAACGATTATAAAATTTTATTAGAATTACAAATAAATTTATTTACGAACTTGCTTATTTTATGTATGTTGTTGTTCCAGAAAAGATTTTGATAAAGTGATTTTTTTAACTTCAGGTGATTCGGGTTGACTTTTTTTTAACAAAAGAAAGTAAGAAAAACTGTGACTATTTTGGAATTTTTAATTGTATATGACCCATTAATGGATGCATTTATAATCATGAAAGATAGATTTTATTTATTTAATTCATTTAAGTTTTGTTGAGTGGAAATTTGGTCCTTCATCATATGCAGCAGAGATCAGCAATTAATTATGTTTTCCCTACTCTTACTGACTCATAAAATTTTAAATATACATAGATAAATGAGTAGAATTCTGTGAAATTCAACTACTCTGTCGAACTCATACGTATGAATATGATGAGTACTTCATATGAATATACGTCCCACTTTAAAGTATGGATTTATATAAGTACTCGTAAAAAAAATTGCGAATCATGATTCAACTGTTTTTGAGCTGCACTGTGATAAACGTATGCTTTTGGTGTTTCTAAAACGGAAAATTTTGATTTGCTGTTATTGTTTTACATACCTAAATTTAAATATGTTTCCCGCTTTACTCAAAGATGTTTTTATTTAAAGAATACATAAAAATTGCGTTGAATTCTTAAAAGTGTTAATATCATCATAATAACTTAATGAATTAAAACAATATGATTTTCTTACTTAACATTTTTTTTAATTAGGATACCTGCAGTGTTCTCTAATAATATTTATTTATTTTGTTTTATTTAGATGATAGAAAAACTCAATATGAAAGTGTTCAAAATACACCAAGTCCTACAATAGCCACAACAATGCAAAATGGCACTCAATCGTCTGTAGCATCGATTGGTGTGCCCTATAGCACTGGACCACTGTTGGGTGTAAACGGCACGGGCCAACGTAAGCCAATATTTGATAAAACAAAAATCAGTGGTACTACAATACAACCGGAAATAACAAAAAGCAGTCAATATCCCAAAAAAGCTGTAGGAGCAACAGCAACCGCGTCGGTGTTATTAACAAAAGCAAATACAACAATTGGCGCCGGCGCATCAGTGGCTGGTAATATAGCAGCTACAGCTGGAAATGCCTCACAAAAGGAGAAAGAGACTGACGAAGAAAAAATAATTGATACAATTGATGTGCCCGAGAATGAAACCCTAAAAGCTCTCAAAAATAATAACTTAACGATCAATCAAACAGAGGTATTAAATTAAAAAGTTATTCTCGTTTTATTTTTTACTTCAATCTTCAATTGTATTTTTTAAGGATCATCACTACTATTATAACAGCACTATTGTCATTGAGAAAGAAAAGGCTGATGCATTTTGGGAAGAAAATAAACATATAAAACCAAATTATATACTGTCAGAATCTCATCGTAGGGCTATGGTAAGTGTGCTTGTTATGTATGGCAAAGGATTTAAATCTTTAGTTGAAAGGAAAAATAGTTTAATCCTCCAATTATTGAGAAGTATAAAATAGAAATATGTACATACATATGTATATGCTTATATGAATAAACAAATTGAGAAGAAATTCATTAAGACTGTCCAACAGTTTAAATAGATTTCAACAACAATATTTAAAAGTGCTGCAAAAAAATTTAATAAATATAATTTTAAACTTCGTTAACATTATGTAACTATTTTTCTTTTATTCAATGGGAGTCAAAATGAATTATGATTATTTATCTATATACATATGTGCTGAACAATATAACAAATACTGATAAATAATCGTAGTTCGTTAACATTTTTAAGATTTTAATCGATTGATAATTTCTTATTTAAGTCCAATGCACATTTATATAAAATTAATTAGAAATTCTTAATAATTAAAAATCAAGAAAAAGTAAATATTTCCCCTGAATTAAAGGTCCTCTTAATCTCTGAACTTTGCATGGCACAAATAATTTTTTAAAATTGCCATTAGCGGAATTGTGCATATTTGCGTGAGTTGTATCATGAAGCCCCGTTTTCAACTTGGCAGAAAAGCATTATAATGTACTGGAATTTGAGCAACTGGAGTTAATGCAGGGTCAACCATTTTTAGCAAACATCACTAAAAATTGCCTTAAGACACAATTGCACAGATTATTTGCAGAAGTTGCTATTTATGATAAGAGAATACTAGAATTTTTTTTGGGAAAAGTGTGACAACAATTGAAATGCTGAAGTTTACGAGTCAAAATTGTTGGGCAAGTTTAAAAAACTTGTGCAATTGAATTTCCATACAATTTTTGACAGTTCATTTGCGCGAGTGTAAAAATGCACAGTTAGCAAAGTTTGTCAGACTTTTCAGCGTTTTAATGAAGACCCTTAGCATGTACTATATAAACTTTTAAAAACGAATACGAAAAATGTTATATGTTAAAATAAATGTGTATAAAAATACATTTTACCTCGGTTTATCTCATAAATTTCATCTTTCAGAACATCAGTTGTAAATGATATACTGAATTTTAACTAGTCTTTCTGAAATCAAAGAGGTTTGGGGTTCACTCCCATTTTAATATTTCATTTTTACTATTAAAACTTTTATTCGGAATTTTACCACTTCTTGGTTAACAATTCGTAATTTTGTACAAGGAGTGATGTTGGCGACTTTATGTTATTTGTAAAAATTTTCAAATAAGTACAGTGGTATGTGGTGGTAAAATGTATTTTTATGCAAATTTATATTAAAACTTAAAATTTTTCAAAAACCTTATCACTAAAATTCAGCATTTTGGTTTAGAAAAAATTTTATAAAATAAAGAAAACATGGACTTTTAACAAATAAATGGGACATAATGCAGGCTACAGACGATGCAAAAAGTTCATGCACTACGTTTATCATTCATGTTGTATATTTTGACACAAACAGTGCAACCAACAAGTAAACTATAAAAGCTACATCAATTCTGAATTGAATATTGTTGGAGAAACACGGTTAAAAAAATACAACTTTACAGCTTGCTTGTTTCCACTGAAAGAAATCAGTAAAAACACTAAACAACGACAGACTATGCAACCCGAAAATATTAAAATATTTTGATGTTTTTGAAACATCGAATGGAAGACGAATTGAAACCATAGACATGACTATATACTATGCAACCAGCAACGAAACTTGCCTGGAAGCATAAACATGTTGTATCGTCTGTAGCCACCGTAATAATAATTTTTTGTTCTTTTGTGAATGCTCCACTAAAGATATCAGTTAACTGTTAATAAATAAATAATGACAAAGTACACGAAGGAACAACGTTTACAGATAATTAAAATTTACTATCGAATTTCTGAGTTGGTGGTCGCACTTTAACAGGTCTTGCTTTAACTTTCGATTGTAATAATCCTTCCAGCCGATAACCTGTACATGCTGTAGTGAATTAAATTTGACTCCTTGTTGTGACTATTGAATTTTCCCGTAACGAATAGACGCTGTACCGATCGAAGCAACGATAATACTGCAGCCGTAAATGTATCTTGTTCAAAATTCCACATCGTTCTGTGTTTAAATTGTTCTGTCCTTAATGGCAAACCCGATATAATAACTATTAGCTGTTTCTTTTCAAGGGTTTAGCCTGTATCATTTTTAACATTTCATGTACCGATCAATGCACATACATATGTATATAATTTCAAAGATTTTTGCGAGAATATATAAAATAAATTTCACTCAACAGTTGAAAACAAAATTCAAACGGTAAAGCCTTTATGCTAAAACGATTGTTAAAATTAATACCTGCATACCTGCATGAAGAAGGATCTTTGTATGGGAAAACCAATTTTAACGTACACTTCAAATTTAACAACCTTTTTTAAATGAGTAGATTACAAATTTGTTTTAAATATAATTCTCGAATGAAATTTGTTGTACGTGTTCTAAAATCTGAATTCGATTGTTATACGCATACATACATATGTATGTAGAATCAGCAAATTATTTTTTGAATTTTTAATTAAAACTATTGTTTACTAATGTCAAAACTTGAATTATATCTCATTCCAGACAGTTGTATTATTGTTTGATTTTCCATTCTATGGTCATATGATAAACAATGTTACTGTAGCCACTGGTGGTTTTATATATACCGGAGAATATGTACACTCTTGGTTAGCTGCAACACAATATATTGCTCCTCTTATGGCCAATTTTGATACAAGTCTATCAAATGACTCATTTATTCGTTTCAATGGAACTAGTAAGTTACATACATACATATATATTAAAAATAACAATTATAGTTAATAAGTTAATAATGTAATTAAAAATAGAATCCAGTTTTACGGTTATTTGGGAGAATGTTTACCTACAAGACAAGCAAGATGTGGGCAAATTTACTTTCAGTACTACGTTGCATAAAAATGGTGATATTGTTTTTACATATTTATCTGTTCCAATCCTTGTAAATGCCATACAAGATGATAAACATCCCGTCAAGGTTGGTCTATCAGATGCCTATATTACAGACAAAGTTGTTTACTGTAAGTAAAATTATTTCATTTCGAATTTGTATTTTTTTATTTTAGAGCAAATCACGCTATTTCTTAATTTATTCATTTGTTTGTATTTTTGATTTCATTTACTTTTTCTCTTTTTTTCTCGAATTTATAGTCGCTCGTAGAAAAACAATTTATGAATATCATAGAGTTAATTTTGCCCAAGCTGAGATTACAAATTCCACAATTATCACTTTGAAAGCTTTACCCACTTGTCTTCAATTTACCAATTGTGCCTCATGTGTAAATCATGACACTGCATTTAATGTAAGTATTTTATATATTCCCATATTTTATTTTAGCATTTTTGTTTTATCTTTCGTTTTGTCTTTTTTTTGTTGTTGAATTGTAACAATTCATAAGTTGTACGATGGCAGAGTTATTTTTATGTCACTAAATTGTGTTTTTAAACTTATTTCGAAGGAATAATAGTTAGATGAAAACTGGCGGCACATTGATTTCCTCTTACGAATACTAACACGGTTTATTGAGTTCACCTTCGTATATTCTGACGTAAAAATTTTACGAAATATAATGAATTTACAATTGCATAATTTTTATCTTTTATTTAAATAATAATGGAAATAACTCGGTACATTTGTACTATGTGACACGGCTAACGGTGAATTATTTTTAAATTCATTTCGGCTCTTTAAACGACAAATGTGGACATCTCATATGCTTAATTGAAAAAAATCCATTTTATAATTCGAATTAAATAAAGAAATAATGAATTGAAATGAATTATAAAATTTATTATAAAATATTAAAAAATGTAGGCTTCATTCTTTGAATTATCGCATAAATTCAGTATTTACCACTAGAACGCCGGCGGGCATTGTTTATGTTTAGTGTCTCATACGTGTGAGCTGAAGTGAGAAAGAGCAATATTACAAGTGTTGCCAGTGAAAAATTTCGCACCACTGGCTTCCAAACTCCCTGATATTCAGCTGCCATATTTTCGTAAAAAGGTTTTTTTAATGTCATGAGGATTTCATTCCTTTTATCACTTTTAACACCTTTTTCGTAGTTCATTATTTCATTCATTAAGCTTCACCTCCTATCACTTCTCCTACTATCCCTTTCCTATAGTTCCAGCACAATGCATCGCATGTGTAGGAGTCAACTCCTGAGTGCTGGTCCCAGATAAAAAAAAAAATGCTAATGCAGGTAATACAGATTGAAAGGGCATTAACTCCATAATCGACCCATTAGTAATATATTTTGTTGTTGTTATACTGCAGCTGCAAGATCTAGAAGGCATTTACGAACAGTGAGTTCTGGTAATATATCTACCCCTGTGCGCGATATTATCGTATGTTACACTTTTTTCGAAATCGACTTTTTTATGCAAATTGGTTCTAAATCCATTAATTCATCTGCTGATAAAGTAGTATAACGATAATTGTTATAGTAATGGAGATAACACTATATACATTTGATCGTATATGACAGCTAATGGCAAATAAACAAAAAGGAATAAAAACGCCTCCTGCAAAATTTAGTTTCTGGAACATACGATAATTTCGCGCATAGGGCTCGATGTTAATCCACATGTGTTTTAAAAGCATTTTTAAGGAATCCGGATAATTTTATAATCGGGATTAGGGACTGCAATCAATTATCCGCATTATCAATCTTTTACTGTATTGCACTAAATTTTCGTGATAAAGTATATTTGTCAGAGAGTAATAGGGGGTCAATTTAGCACAAAATGCGAGTCACGGCCTTTCTACACGATACTAATGATATTCATATGTATTTATGTACATCAAATGTATTTTATATTGGTTTTTATGCATGGAATTGTTTACATATTACAGGGAAATAAATAACACAAATTTTTGGAAACATGTTTGTTAATAGTTAGAATTTCTTTAGAGGTTCGAATAAGTAAAATAAGATGAAATTATTTTTAACTTTTTTTATGTACATATATGTGTTGTGAAACATTTCCATTCCGTTTCAATTCACGTAAATTTAAACAGTACAATATTTTCAAAAGAAAAAAAATATTGAATATTGTGATTTGGCGCCGAGCTATACTTCAGGAAACATTCAGAAAAATAGCTCTGCACCATACTATTTTAAAAGTATTTACTGTAGTTTTAGATCAGCCCGGTTGTCTTTGTAACAAAATGCGAATTAAGTAGAAATTTCAAGTTTTTTCCGTTGAATGTCATTACATTCAAAGAACTAACATTTTCAATATCATTTATTTTAATTTTAAAAAGTAAAAGTTAATATAATCCATTTTTTTTAAATGATTAGTGTTCATGGTGTCCAGCTGTAAACAGATGTTCCACTGGAACAGATCGCAAAAAACAAAATTGGATATCCTATGGTGAATATCAATTAATCAAAAATGTTTTCCAATAAATATTAATTTTCTCTTATATTTTTTGGTACATATTTATAGGTTGTGAACGTAATTTCATAACGGAAGACGGCTTCTGTCCTGCCGTTGGTCAGAAGGGTAATAATGCTAATCAAAATGATGCGACATCTACAACAATTGTAGATGGTAACAACATTCACAAAGAAGATACGCTACATCCATTTAAACCTTTTACTCCTACAGGAATAGAGTCTTCAACCACAGAGACGCCTTTGGAAAAATCCCAGAAAGACTTCCATACCGGTACACAAATGAAATCTATGGTCGATGAATCGACCGAACGTAAGAGCATGGGCATAACATTAGGTGTATTTCTACCTATTTGTTTGGTATCGATTGTCTTACTATGGATCACGTATGCATACAGAAACCCTCATACAAGAAGTGGTCAACTTCTTATACAGGTATGTTTTTAAGAAAATGCTCGCATTTTAGATCTTCGAGCGACTGAAATATTTTCAATATATTAATTAATCTTATGCTATTCACAATTACATGCAGTCCAAATATCGTCAGGTTTGTAATTACGTATAAATGTGTTTCAAAGCAACCATACCTGTACTTTAGCAATAAATTCTCACTACAATCACAAACTATCATATGGAAAAATATTCATAATAGAATTTAAAACTGTAATAAATAAGATGTTATTTGTTTGGTTTTGCAAAGTTTTATTATGAATAAAGCGGCTGTATAAAATCAATCTAACATAAATTATTTAAATAATGAAGGGCATTTCTTGTAAAACGCAACGGCTATCAAGATTTTTCAAATAACTAAAACCAATTTACATACATACTTACTTAGTCACAAAATATTTCACAGCACCACAAAATAAATACCAAGACAAAAAAGTATAATCCCATATTGAACGTTGGGAGCCTTTGGGATCCCAATTTTACCGAAAACTGCTGCCGTACCCAAAGTCTGGGCAAGTGAGGCAGTGAAAAATATTCGTATTTCTTTTCTTTCGGCAATCAGCTGTTTCATAAATAAACAATAACAAAGTAAAAATTAATGTTTCCCAGCAACGAAAAAAGTTGTAAAGTTAGAAAAGACTTAAAATCCTGTGACGAATAATGAATAATTAATTTCAATCCAACTCGTTCTTTTTGGTTTTCAAACGGCGGGTGTTGGTCTGTCGTTTACTGAACCAGTGGACTCAAATGCATTTTATTGTTTGCACGTGTTGTTAAATGCTATACCCATCCATGGTGATTTAACAAAACAGACTGAATAAATGACTACTAATTTGACAGATGTAGCTTCAACAAGATGGCTGTTATCAACTGTCAAAGTTCGGAAGTACCCCGTTGGAAGACCTTTTATATCGTTACCGTAATTCAGAAAGACCCTAACTAATTTTATAACACTTGAATATTTTCAATAATTCAATAATTTATAAAAAAAATTGGTGCCTTCCAAGAGAGATTTGCTTAGAATATTTAATAACAAACTGACTGGAAAAAATAATAGCGACTACAATACTTTAATTTTTATGAACACTTTACCTTTTCTTGTAAAGTAAATTCTTAGTTAGGGACTTTCTCTATTAAGGTATCGATATGATTGTATCCATATAAATACTCCTAAAGCTTATCGTTGCATTTCACAAAGAAAGCTCGAAATTTCACGATTTGAATTATCATATTCACTTGATAGGAATTTCATTGGTAGAATTGTTTTATTTTTTCACTAACCAATCTCACCTCATATTCACTGTTGCACTATTGTTAGCAAAATAATTTTTTTTATGCATGAATAAGAGGTTTAATTATATACTATTTTTTACATTCATATTTTCAGAAATTTAGAGACTTTCCTTGTGGTCTTTGTTCTTTAATTGTTAATTGTTCCAAAATGGCAGCAAATTTCGTTTACATTTCTTCCATATTTATTGTATACAGACAGACCTTTGTATTTTTAAAAATTTCCGACAATTTAGCGAATATTTTTATACTGAGAATTCTTCGACAATTTAGCGAATATTTTTCTATCCAGAATTCTTCGCTTTAGCGAACATTTATAAATTGTACATGGAAAAAAATTTCTACTACACCATACTTTTGTTTGGTAGTGTTTTACTTTTACCGGGAGTGGAGCATTAAAAAGCAGTTATAAGATGAAATTAAATAACGAACTATAAAGCTAAATCAAAGAATATAATAAACAATGGAAATTATTTGTTCTCTGTTGCCGCTGTTGTTAATTTTGAGGCTTTATTTTTCGTACTACAAAGTAACTCCATTAGTACGACAGCATGATATACGCTACTATTTTTATACTTGTACGATTTATCGTATGATTTGGTAGTAACGTGTATACGCGCCATAAAACCAAGCTTCGAACCTTTCCAGTTTTCTAATGTTCACTTCACTTGATTGTGCTGCTTTGTAGTACACAATTTTTGTCCTTGAAATACATGCAACGTACATACATATTTCTATAGTTATTTATAATTTTTAAGTACTTACGTATGTATATTAATTTGTGCAATGCTTGGTTGGTGCTGATGGCGATTATTTACTGTGTTTGCTCTACAGGTCCCAGGTCAAGTGAAAAAAAAGTTATTTCTCAGTTATCGGTGCTACAGCACACACCTTCGTCGGTATTTGAGAAATAGAACGTCGCCGAAGTAAAATAATAAATGAACTGGCTCCCCTTAGCTTAAAAATTATCAGATACGTCGCAACTTTGCTTCATAATTAACACACAACTGCAGAGTTCTGATAGAATTAAGCTCTCATCTTCCTACCACTTTCACCACCTGTTTATTCTCTACACTATCCAACTCTCTCTCGATCCAATTCCAGTGCAAAGCATTCATTGCAACTGTAGGGGTTTTCCCTGAGCACTGGTTGGTCTAGCATAAAAAATAAAAATTAATCTATAGTAACTGATATCAGAAATTTCAGATATTAGCCAATTTAAAATTAAATTCCTCATTTTTTGCTCCAATATTTTGCTATATCATCATCTATTGTACATTCATCTATCATCTTGAAAAATACACGTATTCGTATTCGTATTCGTTTATTCATCACTCAAACGCTATTTCATATAAACGGTGTGCAACTTTTTTATTTACAGTATCGTCCCAGTCAATGGTCTTGGAGGCGTGGCGAAGCTCGTTACACAGCAGCAACGATACACATGTAGAAAAATGTATAATTTTAATTGTAAACTATCTTCGCTTTCACTTTTATAATTGTTACCAAAATTACAATATAATTTCGGTGTAATTTTTATTTGTACATTTCTTGAATATGTTACGTATTCCACAATTTCTTTACCCGTTTTTTTCCATTGTTTTTCTCTTCTGTTAGTAAAATTATATATAATTACAAACAAATTACATACACTATTTTATTAACATAATTCAACTCCTGTCAATAAAAAAAAAAAGGAAAAGAAATTAGGAATTCTGTTTAAACATTTCCTCTGTTCTATAATTTCCCCCTTTCTTTTGTATGTATTATTTTGTTTAGGTATTTGTAATCTTTTATTTGTGTTTAAAACATAACTAGCAATGTTAATCTTTAACTTAAAAAATACAAATATATTTTTTATACACCTTGCAAAACGAAAAAGCTTGTTAGAGAAATCTTTCTTTTTTTCTTGTGCAAATATATATAAAAAAATATCTGTAGTTAAAGAATTGTGATTTTTTTTATGTTTAACATTTGTGTGTTTAATTTTTTTTTAGTTTATCTCGTATTTTATATCTGTGTATTATAACTAAAAAATTATACAAATAAAAATTAAGTAAATAAAACACTTCATTATTTTTTCTTTTTTAGATAAGTTGCTCAAAAATGTTATTTATTTTTGTTATAAATAATTGGCGATTCACAACATATGCTATCAATATCTACAAGGTGGGCCAAAAGAAATCACCCTATTGGAAGATGAAGATGTTCTTATTTTTGCAAATAACGGCCAATGTCAAATCTGTTTTGACATTTGTGGACTAGACAGATGTAGAATACAAGTGAACAACCCATGGAGCGATACACTTCCCAAGAACGCGGAATAATCGTCTCTATTTTTTTGCGTAACAATTCGTCTGCGGTGTTGACGCAGGGCGAATTCCGTCGCCGATTCCCCTGTCGTCCGACACCGACTGTGCTAACACTGCGCCGTTAGGCCACCAACCTTGAAGAGTATGGGACCACACGAGACGCTGCCAAGAGTCGCCGGCCCCGGGGCACCCGTTTTAGAGGACGCCGCTGGTCAAACGACAACAGTGGACGGTGCGGTTTTTTGAAGTCCCGTGTTTACGTGAACAAGCCCGAGACCCTGGGAGCCCTCAAGGACAATATTCGACACGAGTGTGAGAATCTGTCGCTTGAAGTTCTCGCCCAAGTGATGAAAAATGCCATAAAACGACCCCGTATAGCAATCAATTGTGACGGTGCACATTTGGCCGATATCATCTCGACTTGACCAATATAATTCTAAAGGATCAGATAAACATAATCAAAAAACAGAATCAAAGTTTTTCATTTAGAAAAAAAATGAGAGCCAAACCACATCGGATGTGCTTCTTTTGGCCCACCTTGTATTATATCATAATGTTGTATTATTTGACAACAGTGGTAGGAAATTCGTGAATAAATAAAATGTTTAAATAGCATAAGAAATTGTGAACGTCGGCCACTGCAATCATATATTTTTTTTATAATTTTATAACGGTTTGTGAATCTCCCAAAATAAAAATTAATGCAAAAATATATCTTTAATGCTGAACCAAATATAAAACTACTAAATTGTATGAATATTGTTGGTAATTTGCACATAAATATGTACGTTTGTAAACAGAATTTTTTCTACACACATGCATACATGTGCTGATGGCGAGTAGTCAGCGTGTTAGCTCTGCAACCGGAGAGACCCAGGTTCGATTCCCAGCCGGGTCAAATCAGAAAAAAGTTTTTTTTTTTTTAATGAGTTTTCTGTGCTATTTTGGCATTTGCCAAGCGCATACATGTACGTACATAAAAATTTTTTTGTTTGTTTATATACAACAATAATATTTATATTTTTCGATATTTCATCATGTTATTTTTATATATAAATAAAAGACCTTAAACTTGTGAAAATTATTATTAAAAAAACGAGAATAATTATTTTATATTAAAACATTAACCGCTTATGTAAAACCGATTGTTAAAATTAAACGGTACGTTACAACCGGTATACCCACACAAAATTCCTATTTCAAGCAGATATTAATTTAAAGAAGAGTGTTTGCATAAAGCGGTGAAAAAGAACTACTTCGATATCATATACAGTAAAGTTCTTCTTTATTTCATTTTTATATTGATAACAAAAATTATAAATTTAAAAAAAAGAAAACATTTCCCATTTACAAATGAAAATAAAAAAAGTTCGTAAACAAATTTGGTCCAATGATTTTATATACACTTTTCAAACGAGTTTTAAATAAAACCAAAACATGTAAATGAAATTAATCTTTTAGCTATAATTTTAAGCACGACTTTTGTTTTCGATAAAAAATGTTTGCGTAATATGAACAGTATAAACATTTAACTATAACTGAATAAGTTTTGTAATAAAAGAAACTGTATTTTTATTGCTTTATTACGTCAAGAAGAGCGATTTGCGTTATTCACTTCTATATCTGGGTAAGTAGTGACGTTGGAGAATTGTGGAGAATATTCTCGACCAAGTTTTACTCATTATTCGTGATATTATAAAGAAGTTTTGTTTTCTGCAATACGTGTGCTCTTTGTCATAATAAAAATCAATTAGGGCATGTACGTATGGAAAGAACCAGATAGAAATTTTTCTACTAAAAGAAAATCGTCGTAATTATTATAAGTAAAAAATTGAAAAAAGATCCAGCCTTTCAAATTTAATTTATTTTCAGTATGTTCAAAGCTTTTCGAGATGTTCAAAATTTTTAAGCGTACTTAATTGCACGCGTAATATAATTGCACGAAATTTCGTAGGCCGATAGAGTACATAATGAAGAATCATCGCCCACTTTTTGCCGTTTGCTTAATAACTCGCATGTTTTTTAAGATAATTGCATGGAAAATATGAAAAATGTACTCCTATAGCATATTTTAATTTATTCATTACATGTGCATGTAGGTTTAAAGATACGAGTATTTGGAAAGTTATGACAAAATACATAGCTATTCTTCAGACAAAATTCGGAAATCTTTTTTTAAGCGGGTGGTTTTTTTTTTTTTTTAGAAAATTTAGCAATAACAATAATTTGTTGAAATGATTTTTCTTGCATATTCACTGAGCAGCACAATCAACTTTTGCACGATTTCTTGTGCAGGTAAGTCAAAAATTCCGCTCCTCTAATGTACTTAACTGCTTAAATGTGCTGTTAACTGCATTTGAAATTTCTAATATTAAAAACAACACATTTGTATAATATTGTGTAGAAATTTACACGTTTTTTTTAAGCAGCTAACTTGTAGTTTTTAAAATATCTAGTTTAAAATTTAGAAAAAATTATGATGAAATTGCAGGCAAACAAAAAGCACCTAAAAAACAAAATTAAAAAAATGTGCGGCGAACATTGATATATTGTATGATAACAATTTTAAAATGGCATACATATTCAGCATTTATCTTCAATGTGCACATACGTAATAGTAACAAGAAAAACTAATTTTGTCTAGTTAGGTCAAATGTAGTAGCATGTTGTAATAATAATGAAAATAATAATTATTACTAACTTTCAAACTTAAGGTCTTTTTTTCGTTTCATAAAAATTATAAATGTGATATTTCTCTCTTTTTGGTGTAGAATTCCTTGCATTCATTGTCGCACACATCTATGAATTCGCAAAAATTGTATCTTCAAGAAATTATTTGGTTTGATAGTCTAAAATTTTCTTCTGATGAGCTGATTGCAGTACCAGTAAAATACATACATACATTCATAAATATCTTTATTTATAATTTATAATAAAGTAATTATATAAAAAATTCAAGTAAATGCTTTTTAATTACTATGAAAAAAAAATTGAGTAAGTATTTATGAATACTTTCTATATAATAATAATTTCGTTGTTTTCCAATATGTCTACTAACCTACTAGATCAGTAACATTTTGCTGTTTCAATAAATGTAACGCATGTTCGAAACCTAATGCGTCGTTTTTTAATTTGTTTTTGTTAAAAAAAAACTGCATGTAGAATTGTTGTTGATTTACAAAGGTGAAGGTAAACTTTTTTATTTATTTGAATCATACCATAAAATTTTTTATTTATTTGAATCATACCATGAACTTTTTTATTTATTTGGATCATACCATAAACTTTTTTATTTATTTGAATCATACCATAAACTTTTTTATTTATTTGAATCATACCATAGTGCAGATCGTAGGGATGACTCACCTATTTTAAAATTTTCAATTCACCTTGTAATTGTCATTGATATTAACTCTTTTACAACACACTAATAAGAAGTGTGGTGGTCTAGTGGTTAGTGTGTTGGCTTTGCAACTCGGTGACCGTGGTTCGAATCCCCCTCAGTTGAAGACATTTCATCAGGTATTTTTTCAAGTAAGTAAATAATAATTATGACTCATTAATTTACAAAATTTGTTTCTCTCTCTATCTTACCTCCCTTACAAATTTAATAAGAGTTTCTTATACGCAGCACAGTACTTCCCACACCACAACCCACGCCCCCACCCAGAGATTTAATAATATAATATAATTACGGCTTGAATATAAAAACGCAATGCGTCGTTGAAGTCGGAAAAAAAACGCCAGAATTTTTTTCATCCACCGACGGCAGCCGTTCTTTGCTCTCTGGACGCAGTTTTTTTGGGAACTTACTACTCGGTAACCGTTGGACCGATTTCAAGAAACTTCACCATATGATCCAGTGAAACTCTGGCTACACGATGGGCTACCTTTAGCTCACCTGGCTGCGCCCCATGTTAGTTAGAAAAAGCTTTTAATAATACTTACCGTCATATCAGATGTATTTACTGGCACACCAATCAATGGAATGACATTTATGCAGGAGACGGCATTCCTTGACCTCTGGCCCAATAAAATGCATAAGAAGGAATGAATTTAAGCCAAAAACGTTGCTTATTGTGTGCCATTGGCGCAGAAATGTCAATCGGAAGTATAATTCAGCCTATAATGCTCTGCTTTCTAGAATTTTTAAAAAATTTCATTTCCGATAATTAAAACCAAACTTCTGGCCATAAATATCATATTTAGGTATGCCGTAGTCGGTTGCATTGATTGGTGTGCCAGTAAATACATCTGTAATCAAAATCAGTCAAATTTCTTAAAAAAATTCAAAACAGTTGTTCTGGCTGTTGGTACAAGAAAACATTGTGCACAAACACTTGATTACCATGATGTTATTTATTGTAGGCTTGAAATATACTTCCGATAGAGATTTGCGCCAATGGCACACAATAAGCAACGTTTTTGGCTTAAATTCATTCCTTCTTATGCATTTTATTGGACCAGAGGTCAAGGAATGCCGTCTCCTGCGTATGGAATGACATTTGTGCCTGACAATTTAGAAAAATTGTAGAAATCAGAGCATTATATGCTGAAGTATACTTCCGATTGACCTTTCTGCGCCAATGGCACACAATAAGCAACGTTTTTGGCTTAAATTCATTCTTTCTTATGCATTTTATTGGACCAGAGGTCAAGGAATGCCGTCTCCTGCGTATGGAATGACATTTGTGCCTGACAATTTAGAAAAATTGTAGAAATCAGAGCATTATAGGCTGAAGTATACTTCCGATTGACATTTCTGCGCCAATGGCACACAATAAGCAACGTTTTTGGCTTAAATTCATTCTTTCTTATGCATTTTATTGGGCCAGTCAAGGAATGCCGTCTCCTGCGCATGGAATGACGACATTTGCCTCAACGAGTAGCAAAAAGAAGCTGCGGGATGAAAAAAATTCGGGCGTTTTTTTCTACGTCGCGGCGCAATTCGTTTTTTTATTGTTCTTGTTAATTTGGAGGAATCAACCGATTTATTTTGTTTAAGCAGTTCTGGGCGGTGTGGTGGGTGTGTAGTGCTGCGTGTAATAAATTCTTTTTATAAATTTATAATGAGAGAAAGATAGATAGAGAAGAAACAAATTTTTTAAATCATTAAAGTACAAAACTTACTGAAAAAAACTCGAATAAATGTCTTCAACATGAGGGGGATACGAACCACGGTCCCCAGCGTGCAAAGCCAACACACTAACCACTAAGCTACCACTAGTCTTATCAGTGTGTTGTAAAAGCGTTAATATCAACTACAATTACAAGGTGAATTGAAAATAGGTGAGTCATCCTACGATATGCACTATGGTATGATTCAAATAAATAAAAAAGTTTATGGTATGATTCAAATAAATAAAAAAGTTCATGGTATGATTCAAATAAATAAAAAAGTTTACCTTCACCTTGGTAAATCAACAATAGTACATGCATTTTTTTTAACAAAAACAAATTAAAAAACGATGCATTAGGTTTCGAACCTTCTTTACATTTATTGAAACAGCAAAATGTTACTGATGTAGAAGTTAGTAGACATATTAGAAAACAACGAAAGTATTATTATATATAAAGTCCTCATAAATACTTACTCAATTTTTTTTTATAGTAATTAAAAAGCATTTTCTTGAATTTTTTATATAATTACTTTATTATAAATAGAGATATTTATGATATATATAAGATAGAATTCGTTCCCATTATTGAATAAATGAAAAATACTTAGTTTTTTTAAGAATTGTTTTATTTTTGATGTTTAATCAGTATAGATAAATTAACAAATATTTTATGCAAATATATAAGTAAATATTAAATTGAAATCATAAGTAATTTTTTTTCTAGTTATACACAGACAAAAGTTGTTGGGAATATGAAATGATTAATTTACTAATTAAAAAAAAGCAGAAATCGCCATGAAGACTGGCCTTTAGATACGTTTTTTTTTTAAATACACAATATTAGTTTCAAGTTGTAGGGGAAAAATATTTCAGATAACAAAATAATATAGGGTTTAATAATCAATATAAATATTTAAAGGAAAATTGGTATAAAATTTATCATGCTTTTTTTTTTGCTTAACGTTATTAAATTTTCGAAATTCATTCAGCCAGCATATGCTTAAAAATTAATATAAGAGCTTTTCGAATTTACAAAGTTTGCAAATGACACATTATGTTCACGTTTATACCACTGGCCTCTTATCTAATATAAATCTAATTTAATGCTATGTAGTTGTTTTCAAATATTTCCAATTCATTTTGTATATAATTGGCTTTATTGCGTAATAATTTGATCTTTTTTTGGTTCGATTCAAAGACTCCCAACTGATCTTGTAAGCTTTTCAAATCTTCGTTCATATCAGTGGTGGCTGTATCAACCGTACGACAAAGGCGCGCAAAAGTGCTAGATAATTCCCTAAATAAAACAATTTTATATAAAAGCCGCTTCAACCATAAAACAAAAAAACTTACTGCTGCACTTGATGGCTGCAATGGCCTGATGTTAAATCAACAATCATTTTTAATTTCTTAGTTGCATGACGTACATATTGGGCTTTGAAGGTTCTCTCTTTGGCCGCGTTAGTCCATGAAAGTCGTTCGTATAAATATATGGAACCATATAAAGCGCCAACACCCACTAAAACACGCCAGCCAATTGTTTTAAGCATCTACATACATATAAAGAAAATTTTACTATAAATTAATTTCATAAAAAAAATCAACAGAATTAATTAACATACAATGCCAGCTACTACAAGGCCACCCACAGTGCCCTGTGAACCAATCGAGGTCAATGCAAATCGTGATATTATCGATAACTGTTCTTGGCTTATATTACCAACTGGTGTGGGTATACACAGCTGCTTATCATTTACTGGCGAAATGTCTACTATAGGATCATCGTCCTAAAATAGTAAATTATTTTTACTTTTACAAATGTTACATGATACCTTTAGGTTAATACATACCACGAACGCGCATTGAACAACAAACTGATTATCTAATTTTTTTTTACTATTGTGCTCTCTTATTTTTCCAGTAAAACGTTGTATCATGGCTGTAATGCCCCAAGAAAATTTAAATTCCAACTCCTCTTGAAAATCAGCACATAGATTCTGACAATTTAGAGAGTAGAACATTTCGAATGGTTGGGAACGAACCGCAATTTTCTTTGGAGATATGAGTTTCTCATTAGGTAGTAATGCATGCATCCGTGCTGTGTTGTTGTTGTAAAAAAAAAATAATAATAAATAATTGTAATATATGTATGTACAGAGTGGCCCAAAATTACCGAAGGGGTTTGAGTTAGTTCATTATAACTTCTTATTTAAGACATTATTATTAATTTTTTTTATTTTAAATACAGTATATTAATGGAGAATATTTTAATTTCCAAACCTTTCTCAAAACTTCAGGTGTTATGTTTTTGCTTTCGTCGGGTATATCATTTTTTAATTGCTGTATGGTTCTAGGTTTTTTAGTATAGACTCTTCCTTGCAAATAGGTTAGGCTAGGTCGGCAGGTTGCTGGAAGTAAAGCTAAAGAAAGGTCCCAGCCCACTTGTGTTTAATTTATTATGGTCCCATTGTGATACTTGTTCTGAAAAAACTTTCACGTGTTGCAGTGATACATACCAGAGTCTCTGCTAGGAATCGAACCTAGAACCTCCAAACTGATAAACAAGCACACTACTCACTAGACTACCGGTGCACCCTTTCATATAATTCCAAGAGAAACAGTCCGAAGCGGTTAAATCCGGTGAACGCGGAAGCCAATTAAAATCGCATTGTGCGTTGTGGCTCTATCCTGTTGGAACCATTCTTGCGGTTGGTTTTCCACGGATGGCCTTAAAAATTTTTTCAACATTGTCCGAAATCTAACAGAAGTGATGGAAACGACGACACAGTGTTTATTTTCAAAAAAATATGGGCTAATTATCCTTTTTGACGCAACACCGCACTAAACGGTACCATAAAGTTGGTGCAATTCTCGCTGTTGAACTACTATTGGATATATCCGCAGCAGTTTTGCCTAGCAAAGAACCCATTTCATTCTTTGGAAATGGGCTTCGTCACTCATAAATAAATTATGAATAATGATTTTCTTCTGCTTTTTGACGAAAATAAATTTCATAATCATGTCGTTGTTCAATTGTGTAATGTTCCATTTAAAATTTTCCAAATCTTCTTCACAAAAAAAAAATTATAAGGAATTCAAATACCTTCGCTCATTTTGGGTCACCCTGCATATATAGATATATATCTAGATATTTTTATAATGACTATTTATCTATGTTTCGTATATGGTTTAGCTGGCCCATATCTACATTACATTTTGTGCTAATGCCGAAATCGTCAATAGACCTTCATTTTTAATTTGCATTTTTTTTTTGTGGTAATTATCACTTGTAATTAAGAATACACATAATAATAATAATAGTTTGTACCACACTTACCGGTCATTTCACGTTGCGTGAGTTCCACATTCATTGCCAGAGCCATAGATAATCTGGATTTTAGATTTGACCCCAAACCAGCTTCAATATGGCCATTTAATTGTTTTTTGTAAATGCTCAAAACCACTGGTTCAGGGTGAAAGGGCATATTGAATTCATCAATTAGAACACCCAGATGCCAAATTTCCTCATTCAAAGCTTTAGAGACTTTTTGTTCGACTTCATCGACCATATTATGTATTTTCAGTTTCATTTCGCGCGTTACATTCATCATTTCGGTTTCCGTGCCTTGAATACGCTCGGTTAACAAATTTTTCTGATCAATTTTTAAATTGCGGAATATTGAAATGCGTTCAAATATATTATCTAGCATAGAATGCATATCTCCGGATAGTGTTTTTCCGCGGGAACTGTGTTTTTCAAATTTAGTTTGAACAGCACTTTTCGAAATACATTCCTCGAATTTACGTTCGAAATCTTGGAATTCAAAGTAACGCATTTGAAAACCTTCGGCGAGGGCACCTAGGCTAGGTGAGTTGCCCTTAGCCTCTTCAAGACGTGCCTGTAAAACTTCGCGAGCAGAAACGAAGAACACCCGTTCAGTTGCTTCTTTTTCGTTGCAAATTTTTAATTCTTTCGTAAGGAAATCAATGCAACGTTCTGTGTGCTGCGTTTTAACCTATAATGACAAAATCAACAGATGTATAATTTTAACGTAATTAAAACAGGCATTCTAGAAGCTGAAACGCACACAATATATGTATATATTATATGGTTTAAAAGCTAAGCTATACAAAAGGTTATTTTCATTACCTTTTCAAGCTCCTTGTGTGAAATTTATTATAGATATAACAATAAAAGTAAAAAGTACAAATAATTACAAATTAAAAACTACAAGAACTAAACTATGCTGACATGTAATAAAAAACCACTTACCGATTCTTGGGATTCTGGTTCATGAGCGGAAGCATCCCAACGATTATTGAGTATGAATATGTTTGGTTTAGATAGTTTCTGGGATACTGTGTGAAAGAATTGTTTTTCAGCTCGGGTCATTGTTGATTCAGCATTCAATACCAAGACGAAGACATCGGCATTTAAACAATGATTATCTATCCAATCATCTAGATTAGCTGATACATCAACACCGGGTGAATCGACAAAGACTACATCATCGCGTAGAAGACTACAACGTTCACGTGGCCAGAATATGCGCACCAACGAACTTTCGCAAAGTTTCTCTTGACACAAAGCGTTGGCCAATTGCTTTATATTCTATATGATATTATTCATATTACAAAAATGTTTACTGTTTTGATCACTACAATATGTAATACGTACTACTACATTTAGTTGTTCATCCGAACCTTCTTTCATTAAATAAGCTTCTGAACTATCACTGCCCTCTACTTGGCAAAAACAGTTGGTTGTGTGACCAATTCCACTGGGTAAGATTTTCTCACGTAACATGGCATTAATAACAGAACTTTTGCCATTTGAAGTTCTGCCGAAAAAGGCAACTTTCATATGATCGCGGGACAATACCTCGCGTATACCGGATACCTTAAGCACATAGCTTTCAAAAAGTTCTCGCTCCGCTTTGTCGACAATATCGGCTTCAGCGTATAAAGCTGTAAATTCATAACATAAGAAAACCAAACTAATTTCCCAATTCTAAGAATGTACTCACCGTTAATGAAGCGTGTTGTTTCATTTACATACTCCTCAATTTCTACGTAAATATCGTTGATCTTCTTTTTGGCCCTAACAAAGACCTGTAAAGGCGATTTATCAGAGTTGATGTGCATTGTACGGGTTTCAGACATCAACGCATCCGCATCATAATTGGTTTTATTTTTTGATTTAGAAGTGTTACCGGCGTTGCCGCCATTACCAGTGACCACAGAAAGTGTACGATTCAGATACGCCGCCATTATTACGAAAATTAAATGGTTGTTTTTTAATATGCAAAAGAAATTGTCTTGCTTTCTTGTTTTATTTCTTACAAATATTTAAAATTATGAAATATAAGCGTTTGTTTGGCTTGAAATTAAAATCCCAAAGCTGTATTGTATTAAAAAACAAAAATCTCAAAAAAATATTTCGGTTTTATGAATGACGTTTTTCAAATGATGTTTTTATTTTCTTTTTTTTTTTAATCAAGACTGTCTGGTATACAACACACAGTAGCAATTTTCGAATTTTCGATTTCTTCAACAAATAAAAATGTTGCAGTATTTGACAGTGGCATATGAAATTGATAGTGTTGCGTAATATTATTAATAATTTCAATAAATATTTCTGTAGCTGATAAATAAGAACACCAATCAAAAGTAGAGTACGTTTATTGTTGATTTTGTGCAGGGTATGTAATGAATATAAAATTAAACTGAAAGATAAAAGAATATAAAAAAAAGAAATTAAAAATGTGAAGAAAAATATAATAATTGTTATAGTTTATATTTAAAAAAAACTGTAAAATATTAAGATATGTTGATCGGAGGCAAGCTTACAAAAATTCTACCATAGCCCAAATTACGAAATTCGATAAGGAACGAAATTTCAATACATTTTTATAGCACATCGTTTGAAATTTAAATTCGAATCGAAATATGTATGTTTCCCAGTTTAAAGCATTGCCAATGGTATTTGAGAGCTGCCACTTTCGAATCAGAAAGCACTGAACATATAAAGCACAGCAGCCTACACAGCTAATAAACTAAAAATGTGTACAGCTGATAGTTCTTAAATGTTTAGATGGGACCTATTGCAAAATTTTTGGTTTATTTGGGTGTGTAATTTTTTTTACACAGTTTCTCTGACACAACAATAATTATTTAAAATTATATTTATGTTGTGCACATTATCAACTATTTATTTCGTTTTTTTTAAACTACAATATATGAACATGAAATTTTATAAATTTTTGGTCAATAGGATTATTGAATTATTTATTATCAAATAAGATTTTGTATCATATTTTCATTTCTCTATTAATAAACAAACAAACAAACAAACAAACAGAAAAAGTGTTATGAAAATCAAATACAAAAAAATTAAAGTGATCTAATGAAGTTCTAAAAACTCTTATTTACATTTTGGTATATTTCTAACGATTTAATTTAAAATTTATGGACGTTAGCAGTGACATTTGATTCAGATTTTTACATAAAGAAGGAAAATAGTTAATTCTTATGTTTAAAAAAATAATTTAATACCTTGCTTGAAAAACCTACGGTAGTATATAATCTTCGGACGGAAGGACGAACGGTTATTATCAATCTGTCGGCAAATCAAAACTAGATTTTTAACAAATGCTAACATCAGTTATACATATACATAGTTATATTAGGTTTACATAATATAATTAGTGACTACTAAGCGCTTCTCTTCATAGATATCGCATTAGCAAACCATGTATTCCGTTTCTTTGGATAACAATGCTGAAGGGTTTTGAGCATGTTGGCGTGTTTGTTTTTAATTGTGAATTCTACTGGCTCACTGAGTTTGTCTTGTGTAGTACCAAAAAGTTGTAAATTGGGCGATAATGTCGCAGTAGGGGTTTTCAGTGATTTGTTTTTTTTTGCGAGAAAAGTAACCCAAAGGCAAGTAGCATGCCTACCGACACTAATTTCTTTTTTCTTTGGAAAGGAATAGTGCGAAGAAGAGACAGTTGAGGAAGTGAGGAGTATGTATGTATGTATGGGGGTGCTGATGGCGAGTAGTCGGCGTGTTGGCTCTGCAACCAGAAAGACCCAGGCTCGATTCCCAGCCGGGTCAAATCAGAAAAAAATTGGTCCAAGATAAAAAAAAAAAAAAAAGGTGTTAATTTATTTTTTCGCCAACTTTTCCTTGTTCAAATATTTAAAAGGAAGGATATTATATCGTCCGACAATTCTTACTCTCTACTGTAAGTCTTTCCCATTAAATTTAAAATATATTCTACACAAAAGTTTTAGAATATTCGTTCATAGGACATTCCTACACTGATAAAATAAGTAGCCGGTATAAAAACTTAAAAACTGGCTTACCTACAAACAATCATTCTTATTGATATACGTACACAGTTATGTACATACATATGTATGTATATACATACTAAACTTTTCAGCAAAGAAAACACGTGAGCAACTACAAAATCTTCTTTTTAATAATGAATTATTGATTTAAATAATACGTATATTAGAACATTTAGTAAACAAAAGTTGAGTACAATTTTTTAGACGTTTCAATGAGTGGGTAGTAGATTGTTTTATAAAAATACACAATTAAAACTAGCGAATTAGAATATATATTCATGGTATTGCGCATATAGAAAAACTAATGTATTCTTTTGCATCATCATCTAACAAAAAAAAAAAACCATTACGAGACAAAGGATAAACTGCACTATTCATAGCTTTATTGAACAAACGTTGCAAATACTTATACCAAATTATTTGCAAATTATTATACCGTATGTATTAACAAAACTTTACTAACCTGATTATTCGCTCCTTCACTCATGTTGTTTTAGCATTTATTCTTTCATTACTCACTGCTGTTGCTGACTTCTAAACCAAACAGAAATTGCAACAGCACTTAATTTTTTTTATATTTGTTGCTGATTCCCAGGAATTTTATTTATTTTCTATATTACTTTTTTAACAAATAGTTTTTTTAAGTGATGTAACAGGAAAACTTTCTGACGATTCCTTTTGACATTTGACTACAAAAATTGACAGCAGCGTTGTATTAATAAGTATATAAAATATGTTTCAAAAAGTAATATCGTACGAAAAAACAAATATGTACGAATTACAAATTCAAAAGATAGTCTTAACACACCACGTGACCATTTTTTTGTTCTTTTAACTTTTAACGCGTTGAAATGTAAATTTAAAACCTTTTCTTTTATTAAAAATGAAAAAATTAATTATGTACTTAAGATTGCAATGCAAATTCTTTACCAGGTAAACTCATTAGCTATTTCGCACGTCAAGTGATTCAAAAAATTGTAACGTATTTTTAAACAAAACGTCAGAAAGTTGTGAAAGGGTTCAGAAAAGTGGTTGTGGATAATTATAAAAATTTAATATTACAATAATAAAAATTCTAAATAAAAGGTTTTATTAAACAAATAAAAATACAAAATCAATCAATATAGATTCTATAAATACGGCAGTAAATAATGAAAAATTTTTGCATCCTCTGACTTGTATTAATTCTTCTGGTAAAATTAAATTTTTTTTAAATACATTCATATTAGGTCGTGATTCAAAAAATTGTAACATATTTTTAAACAAAACGTCAGAGTTTGTGTAGTTTTGTGAAAGGGTTAAGAAAAGTGGTTGTGAATAATTATAACAATTTAATATTACAATAATAAAAATTCTAAATAAAAGGTTTTATTAAACAAATAAAAATACAAAATCAATCAATATAGATTCTATAAATACGGCAGTAAATAATGAAAAATTTTTGCATTCTCTGACTTGTATTAATTCTTCTGGTAAAATTTAATTTTTTTTTAAATACATTCATATTAGGTCTGTTCTTACCCAAAAGCGTTTTCTTACGCAAAAATTGAGTAAATGAGAGAGGTTTTGAGAGAGTAATGATCTTGTTCTTCACGCACGAGAATGGCCGTACTTTTTCTTCGGGCTAGTTTGGGCATGAAGAACAAGCAATCAGTTTGTTTATAATAAATATTGAAAATAACAAAGCAAAATTACAAATGTCCCAAACAGCTGACAGACATTAAAAAAGTTGTGTTAAAAATTTTTCTTAACAATAATTAATTACAAACATTTTTGTTATTTATACCATACATTGTTAAAAACTTTTCATAAAAAAGACCATCGCTGAAAAATAAATATAATTAAATAAATTCTTTCAATACTTGTTTTTTTAAATAAATTCTTTCTCAAATAGTTTTTTTTCGGTAAACTGTCATCAATCACATTAGACTTCCAATGAAAATCAGGGATAATCAAGCTCGTACAATTGTACTTTTTTAAGTACACTTTGCATTGCAAAAGTACTACTTTACTCCACTAAATATTAAGTACCAAAGTATATTCATATGATTATACGTTGTTCAGTAATTTAAATTAATTATAGCAAAAATATATTTTCGATTTTTCTTAATATAATATTTAATTATTAAATTATTCACAACCACTTTTCACAACTTTTCCACAAACTTTGACGTTTGGCCTGCTTAATGAAGTGACCAGCGAAATACCTAATAAGTTTAGTTGCCCTACAAGAAAATTGACGGTCATTTGACCGGTGATATGACCGTCATTGCTGACAGAATTATCGGTCATTGCGTAGAACAAAGTTTATATCATTTTTTTAAGGGCAATATGAGAAAAATGACCGAAACTTCTGTATGCATGTGATAGTCAGCGTTGATGCATATATATCGCTCACTGTACACGGATATCCTAATTGAAATGAAACACTATTTATTTCAATTCTTTACGTTGATTTTATTTCAATATTCTTATATGTACATATGTATATAAAAAAAAGAAATGTAATATAATATAAAATAGAAATATCCATCAGAACCTTGGAGTGGGTCATCATCTGTGAATTTATCTTAATATAATTGCCCACATTTAAAATATACAAATATTAAAACAAACTATTCAGGGATTCGCATAAAAATTAATTCAATCCATCGGCAAAGACAACATATGTTGTTGTTAAAACGTGTCGCCGAGTACCGAACACAAAAACGATGCTCTCTTCCACACCCGTAACATGCTACCAAACTAAATGTTTTCTCGTCTAAACTCAGTCGTACGGAGCTTCAAAGCTATAGTCCGAATTATAAGTTTACAAACGAGTAAAATTATCCTTTCTGTAAAATTGATGAATTTGCGAAAACTCAAGAATACTTTTGTAATGAACTGCATTAATTTTTAACTATTCGACAACACGTTGGTTGTCTCGCAACGAAGTGGTCTCTTGAGTAATAGGAAACAAATTCTCAATATTCAAGAACTCATTTTATTTTATCTTTCTGTTACTAATAGTTAATAATAGTAAAACTTGACACAACTTTTATGTTTTTAGTACATTTGGGGTCAAAAAAGTACAATTTTAAAATTGTCAAATATCATCTCCGATATAAACAGAGATGTAAAAAATTGACATTTCATTTTTTCTGGTAAATTTTATGGTTTTTTTCGTTTTCTTACTTTTGTACAATTTGCTCTCTTATTGAGAGTAATTATAGCTTACTCTCATTTTACCGAACTTTCCCAGAAAGTAAACGTACAAACCTATTATTGCCATTCTTTACATTATATGGCAACATGAGTTACAACCCAATTCCTTTATGGAATAAAGAACTTTGCACCGCACTTGCAGTTGCCCTGTGCAGTATAAAATCGCTAGCATTTCGTAAATTATATGGTTGGATACCACACACATATCGACCCCTGTGCGCGAAATTATCGTATGTTACAAAAAGTAAAATTTACAGGAGAGCGTTTTTATTTATTTTTTTTTTATTTTCCTGGCAGCATTAGCTGTTACATACGATAAAATGTACATAGTGTTATCTTCATAACTATAACAACAATCGCTGTAATATTTGATCGAGAGATGAATTAATAGATTTAAAACAAATTTGCATAAAAAAGGCGATTTCGAAAAAAGTGTAACATACGATAATTTCGCGCACAACGATCGATATATTAGCCGTTCGATTAGTTAATCTAGTGCATCTCCTTTCTTCATTTTTGACATGAAATATATGTATAATTTTTAAATTACGATAATATCACTTTCCATATTTTCATAATATTACTATTGTTACTTTTTTTTTTATAAAGAAGATGATAAATACCATACAAAAAATTTTTTTTTATAATTGTGACCAATATAAAAATGCTAGCAGGAAAAAGTGGTTACATAATCTGTTAAGAACTAACTGTTATAAATTTGTTTTGCTTTTTTATCATTACAAGTATGAATTCGCCATGCCGCTGCTGCTAGTCTTTTATTTTTAAATCAATCAGTTCTTCCCAAGGAAACAAAGCTTGCGAAGAAAGTATTGCCATCGATTTCTAAAAAGATTTGAACCCAATTCAAGATTTCGTGCAGATGTAAATTCATTATTAGTACAATCCGAAAGGAACAACAGAAATTTATTTGATTTAACGGAATTTCATATCGAATATTGGCAACGCTTGTATAAATGTCATGCGTATAAAGTTTTTAATTCCTATGGAAGCAGGATGTCAATTCTAACTTCCTTTGCTCAAACCCTGGTGGTACGAAATCAATTGAAATTGTTGAATAGATAAATACGGTAATAAAAATATTTTCCTAGCGAAGAAAAATATAAAATGTTTGGAAAATATACATACATATGTTAATGTGTAAAAAATGTAATAAATAAAAGCGAAAAGATCAAACAAATTGTTTTCACATAAAAAAATATGATAAAATTGCACGAAAGCAACAATAAAACATAAAAAGTTCAACAAAAACTTCTGTCATACTTAGTTAAATAGCGAACAATTTTTATCGCAACTGAGAAGTATACAGGAAAAATTATGTCGGCAAAGGTGAGAATCGAAATTGATATCGAAAGTGCGAAATTTAATATGAACGATTTAGTATTATTTACTTTACTTCACAAAGTGGAAATTAGGTTACTAAGAATTAAAAATTGTGTATTCCTATAAATATACATTTATATGTACATAAATATGTTTAAATTATAATAATTAATACGTAAGTATATGTACATATGTATGCACGTAGGTAGGTATGATGAGGGCTTGTATGTATATGCAAGTTCTTGTGTTATACCAAATTTAAATAAGAAATTAAACGTTTCATTTAAATTTTTCTTCCATTCTTTACCCTTGCAAATGTCTTTTCAAATTGTTTTACTGCATTATTTGTTCATATTAATTAAGAAGAAAAAAAGAAATATTAAGAGAATTATATATCGTTACCTAAATATAGAAAGGCCCTAAGAAATGTTTTTCTTACTGTACAGGACAAGCAAAAAAAGTTTGTACAAATTTAAGTTTTGAAGTCGCAATTTATTTAATAAATTCTCTAAGTAAAGGCTAGTCGGTGGAGCACATCATTTATTCATCAAAGCGTTGTTAGAGTATTACTGTTGAAATCTAATTATTATTTTAATTGAAGCTTCGTATTTTTTAATTGAAACTTGGTTTTACTTTTTTCTGTGTATGTACATTCAAATAATACATACATATACACTGCTCAGAATAACGCAACATCAGTGTTATCAAAAGTTATAGCGTACCCGATAACTGTCCTGTCAAATATATGAAGTTATTTGAACAATCTATTTTATTAAGCTTTAAGGTTTTTTATTTCTTATTTTGATATAAACTCGATATTTCGTTAACCTTCGGTTAACATCTTCAGGAAATTTTTATTTTTTATATATTTTATTTATTTATATATTTATTATATATATTTTTATAAAATAAAAATTTCCTGAAGATGTTAACCGAAGGTTAACGAAATATCGAGATTATATAAAAATAAGAAATAAAAAACCTTAAAGCTTAATAAAATAGATTGTTCAAATATTAAAAAAGGTTAAAAACAAGTATGATAGCAATCCACAATCACATCAGAACGCCCTCCGTCGGTATTGTGTAGTACCGGCGAAGTAAAATAATAATAAAAATAGCTACTAAACCGAAGCTTCAGCACTGCTACGAGTATAAAAACAAAAGAACGTGCGAAAGCAGAGCTGCAAAATAATTAATTAAGCTTCACCTCCTGTCGTTTCTTCTACTATCCCTTTCCTATAGTTCCCAGCACAATGCTTCGCATGTGTAGGAGTCATCTCCTGAGTGCTGGTCCTAGATAAAAAAAAAAAAAATAAGAAAAATACATGAAGTTATGTTTGTGCTTTTTTTAAAGTGCAAACCCGTTTTTAGCATTTTTAGTTTTCTGGCTGCTTGATCAATAAAATGTCGGAGAAGTATGTTATGTTATGATTAAAGTTTTAGATTATGTTTTAGATTAAAGTTAAAGCCCAACATAACATTAGAGACGCACCAAATATTCGTAAATAACTTCAATTTCCTTATAACAAATTTAAAATCGCAATTCGCAAAACCTACAACATTTTAGGAGCGTAACATTAGTCAACAAGAAGCAGCAACCCTCGAGAGTTTAAGTAGTTATTTTGAATACAAAAATACAAGTATTGGTAATGGAATGTGGCAAATTTTTATTATCTTGCGACTATATCTATAGAACGATAACAACTACAATATTAATTTTATGCATAGACAGTTAACAGGGTAGGAGAAAAGAGTATCTCACTACAAATTTTGAAATTAAATAAAGAATTGTATACTATTCTACCTACCTAGGCTTCTACGTACACTCAACCAAAAAATGTTCCTCATTTACTAAAATCGCAAGTAGAACTGAAGAAAATTCGTTATTATACAGCTAACAAAATTAAAAGGTAATTTTTACTGGTTTTTTTTTTCGAAAAAAATTTTATTTTAGTAAATTTGTTATCTTGAAGAAATTTCTTCAATATGAATATTATTCTTTCGTTATTTAATGAGGTGTTGAAATGAAGAAATTTTAGTTTTGGTTCAGTGTATGGAAACATATTCATTCAGCTAAGTTAATTGAATTAGATTACTCTTTTAGTCCCGTTGCCCAGTTGATAGCAGTGTCTTTGTATAAAGAAAAAGAAATATTAATTTCAGAGCTAAAGGAGGTGATTGTAGTAACCGGTTCACTTGGGGGAATCGTTCAATTGAATTAGGGCGTTCATGAGATGCTACACAATTCTACTATTGATTTTTTTTTAAGGAGAAGTAACAGTCACGCCGGTCAATAAGAAGTAACTTGATCAAAAATAAAATAAACAGCTTCATTTGACATTAATCCACAGAACATCAGAGCGCACTACTTCGTTGGTATTTTGTAGAATCATCGACAAAGTAAAATTTATTAATAAAAATGGTTACTAAATTCAGCTTCCAAATTCAATACGTCTCCTTGACATCAGAGGCGATGTAAAACTGTTATAAACAAAAAAAAAACCTGCAAAAACAGAATTGTAAGATAGTCCAACTTCACCACTAGTCTCTCTCACTATCGCTTTCCTCTAGTTCCAACAGAATGCATCGCATGTGTAGGGGTCATCCGCTGAATGCCAGCCCAAGATAAAAAAAAATCTGCTTATTGTGATTGACGATTATTAGGAGAAATGATTTGATTGACAGCATTGCTGAGTGTAGAAATTTATTCATTCATACATTTCTGCTCAATAGCAAATGAATTTATTATATTTTTAATTAAATCGCATACAGCACAACATACGACAATTGTTTATTTTAATTTTTTTCACATGTGCGCACAAGTTCTCTTGTGTACTAATCATGGCCCGGTATTTAGAAAATGAATATAAAGCCATTTAAATAAACTAATTTAATATACGAAAAATATGTTTATAATGGTATATACCATATAAAAAGTATACATATGTGTGTATATTATTTACCGGATGAATTACTAGGAAGTAGTCAAGTAATGATTTACTTATTAGTATGTATAAAGAGTTATTTTTGAAAAACTGATAATCTTATGTCAATAGTAGAAGCTCAGTTGATAATTCGGATGTTTACAATTTACTGCTCAGTAGGTTTTAATTACTCGCGTAATTTTTTATGCAAATCTTTTGTGAATAAAAAATTTAAAAAATGTTTCGATTATTTGGTCCCTTGAATATCAAATTATCGAGAGTCTAGTGTACTTGGCCAGCGGCAGCAAGATGAAATGTAAGCACAACAATTATTCGAAATAAATGTACTATTTAAATTGAAAGTTCTAAAGATATCGAAGTTCATAATTTGGCTTTAGGCCATGTGTGTATTTATTTGTAGGTGCCAGCAACATTCTGATTGAGTATATTTATGAAAAAAACAAAAAAATAAACAACAAATAAACACTGTAGTAGCCGACGTAAGAGTAATTGAAGACTCAAAATGTTTTCCCAATTTATTTCATGCATTCATTCAATTAAAGATGTAACAGGAAACATTTATTTATGTAACTATTCTTTCAATTATTCAACGTTAGTCAAAATTGTTATATGTCATATAAACAAATAGATTCTTTAAAAATTTTCCTTATAAAACAAACATTTTATTACTTGATTTTAAATCAATTTAGTTTTTCTAACACTTTCTTACAATTAAAAGAAGATTTTGGTATTAGCACCAAATGAAATGCCGCATATAGACCAGCTAAACCATATAACAAACATAGATAAATAATCGTAAGGAAACATTTATAAAAAATGCACTATATAGTGTACTCGCGATAACATGAACATCCTAAAAAATGAACACCCCAAAATATAAAAATTTTTTTCCTACATTGAGTACTCTAAAATATGAAGTTAGTGCAAAAGCATTAACACTTCAACGGACACACGGAAAAATATATCGATTTTTTTGTTAGAAATGAATATTAAAGAAATTACACACTGAATGAGAAATTTATATATTCCCGTTACACTTGAAGTGAATGATATTTTTTTTATCTTCGACCAGCACTCAGGGGATAACCAGCGAAACATTGTGCTGAAACGCACTTTTGCAGGTTGTTTGTTTACAGCAGTGTTGAAGCGCCTCTGACGTCAAGGAGTTGTATTCAATTTTGAAACTTTGTTTTAGTAGCCATTTTTAGTAAAGATTTTACTTCGCTGGTGTTATGTAGTACCGTCGAGAGAGGGCACTTTGATGTACCTGTGGATTGGTATCAAAAATTGGTAGCAAAATAGGCCGAATTTCTGCCCACCTAAATGTTGTATGTTCAGATAGTAATGAATGGTCTAGGGTACTAGGCTCGAAAAATATGCCCAAATCCGGTCAGCCTAAACGATTTTTATGAAATTTAGTATGAATGTTCATATACGAAAAATTTGGTCTGCGTTACCAAACTAGAAAAATATGACAAATTCCGGTACCCTTAAACAGTTGAACCGATTTCGGTCAAATTTGGTTTACACGTTGAGTTGGCTATTTGAAGGTATATAGTGGTCTGAAAGAGCTAGTACGAAGGCCCAGATCCCAAATTTAGGAAAAAATCTGCTACTACTCTACGGCTAGGCGTAAATTCAGACGAATATGGGATATAAGGTGGGCCAGTGGAGGGTATCTAATATTCGACACAGCCGAATACAGCACTCTCACTTGTTTTTCATACATATTGTATAGTAAGTGAAACAAATTTTTTCGGAATTGACTTTTTTTTGCTTATTCATATTTATTTCACACAAATACACCATATCACGAAAATAAAAATTTTACAAGCATTTGCATTTTGATAATTGCTATTCCTATCCTATTCTATCCTATTCCCGTAAAGCTACAATTATATTAGTTAGGGCATTCTTACAAGAGACCAACGATATGTAAGTTATTTTAAATTGACAGCTGCAGACAATTTGAAAACCAACAGCTAAGGAAATCCCCAAATTATTACACCTTGTTGATTTACGTTTCAACTGTCTAGATAAAACCCGTTAAAAATTCAGAAATAAACTGTTCACATTTTAAAGCTTTGCACAAGTTCATATTTTAAACTATTCAATGGAAGCAAAAAAAATGTTCTTATTTTGGGATATTTATATTAGTATTATGATTTTCTTTTTTTTTTGCCTTTAATAAAGGGTGGTTAAATTTCAAGGGCTGATGTTGATTTTGAATAAAACACAAACTATTTAGGAAATTATTGTAATTTTATTTTATTATGATATATTGGTATTACTCAATTATGTATGGAACAAAATATCGGCCAAATGGGCGCCGCGACCACGGCGGCACACACCGATGATGCCGCCAGCCCATAAACCGCACCAAACAGTCACTCTTTGTGGGTGCATTGGTTTTTCGACAATCACTCTTGGATTCTCATTCGCCCAAATGCGGCAATTCTGTTTATTGACGAATCCACTGAGGTGAAAATGTGCCTCATCACTGAAGATGATTTTCTTCGAAAATTGATCATCCACTGTTGCCGTGGTCGCGGCGCCCATTTGACCGATATTTTGTTCCATACATAATTGAGTAATACCAATATATCATAATAAAATAAAATTACAATAATTTCCTAAATAGTTTGTGTTTTATTCAAAATCAACATCGGCCCTTGAAATTTAACCACCCTTTATAATTACACGAGGTACACAGACAGTAAAAGTGCCTTCTTAACAAAATTTTTTTAAAATATTTTTTGAACATTCTTTCCTCTTTTTGCACATTTATAAATTTTTTTAGTAAATATGCATGTGTTAAGGCTGTTAATTTTTTTAATTTACTTAAAACTACGTAAATCAGTTAAAAAGAAAAAAAAAAAAAAAAGACTCCAAATTATGTTCGCAAAATAAATATTTCTCTCTTCTTCTTAAAAATGTTGGCGATAACGGCAGCACAATGTAAACAAAACATCACATACGTCCATACAATACAGACTAATGTACATATGTATATACATATACACGCATACATATCGGGTAATTTTTTTCCAATTGTGTAAGAAATTCCAAAAATATTCAGTAATGTTTGCCATTTCACTTAGAATAGACTAACAAAAGATCCACGCTTGGAAATCACTGAATTTAGAACCCGGTTTTCTATCGAAAAATTGTCTTCAGCGACGAAGCTCATTGTTATCAGAATTTCCGAATTTGCTGTGAGCAGCAGCCAGAGGCAGTTCAAGAGGTACCAATGCACCCTGAGAGATGCACCGTTTTGTGCGGTTTGAAGGCCGGTGACATCATTCTTGGTGAATGATGAAAATTGCAACATTACAGTCAATGGTACAGATTGTGCTCTGGTTTTACATTAGCACCTGCCGTTATGGCTTAATCCGATGGTATTTCAAGAACACGGGCGTGCGTCACACCACCGTCTTCATATCCCAAAAATTAAAACAAACAGACTTTTGTCATGAGTTGCAATTCAATTCATAACTTCTTGTCATCATGAACCTATCCTTCGTGAGAGGATAGGTCCTGTCTTATCCGTGACCATCTATACGTTTATTCAACGTGTATTTACTTTTATTTCTGGTCAATTTTGTTCTTTTGATTGGCACCTAGATCGAATTTAATTCAATGTATCAATTCATAGCCAATGCGATATTTATATAAGCATATTCATAGTATACTTCATGATCATCCCATGCTATGAGGTTCCTAAAATAATTCAAATGCGATCTCCCAGCTACTTTTGGTATTAAAGTACAGCCCTAACGAGACCAACTCCATTGGGACTTCAGAAGCAATCAAGTTAAAAGCTAAATTCAAAAACAAGAAAGCTTCTACAACACCCGTATCCTCTGAAGAGGACCCCATGCAGGGCGATTAAAATTTATAGACAATTCTTATATATAAGCTCCCGTTGGACTGATACCAGGGATAAGGAGATTCATATGAGTTTTGCGGGTATGGAATATATGGTTTGATCATCAAACTATTCGTATCCCCGAGCTAAGATCCGCGGGAAGTTAGTGGAGCAAGGTAGAGCGCGATGATTACCGATTTTTTTTTCGCCAACAATGGACGAATTAAACTTGGTTGAGATGTGGTTGCAATAGGACGGTGCCATATGACACACGGCACGCTATACCACAAACCTATTGTGAGGTGAGTTTGGTAAGCAATTAATCACGTTTTGCAAAAAAAAATATTTTTTCATTATAAATAAAAACCAATTTTCCTGAAGTAGCTGCACAAAGGAGTAGAGAAATATCGAATAAAAATAAATATTACATATATAAAAAGGACCTACAGCTTAAATAATTAGTGTAATTAATTAGTCCATTTTTTTGTTCGGATACGTGAAGTCTCTCTCGAAGAAGGACTATCCAGGCAGAAGTCCAGCCCTGGAAGACAACAGTACAGCTGCCATTAGTGATATACAGGCCGAAATGCTGGAAAACGAAGTGACTAAATTGAAGCTCACGGATGAATTACTTGCGGCGTAGCTGTGGGCAATATTTACATGAAATAATCTGTAAAAAGTAAATGGCAGGCATTCATTTATCAGCCCAAATAAATATTTCATTAACTTTTGTAAATTTTCTGTGCTTTTTAAATTTCGAAAACCCAAACGTTTAAAAAATCACCCATTATATATGTAGAATTTATGTACGTATGTATAAAGTATATGTCTATAGATTTTGTTAGTGGGTAACGTCTGGTTTGTTTATAACAGGAGGGGGAAAATTTGTTCCTTGCCCGTATTTTTTCTTTAAATTGTTTTTCTATTGTATCTTATACTTTCTTTCACCATCTGCGAATTTATCTACGATCTCTCATTTGTATTGCTTTTTTATACTATTGTACTTATTTACATTTGTTATATTGTATTGTCGAATAAGGAGAGTAAATGTATTTTCCAGATATACAATGCCTTCTTAAATTTGTTTTCTTTTTTTTGCATGAAATTGTGTGGAATCGTTTTGTTTTTAGTATTGCCGTGGCCTTTGAACATTCAAAAAGTGTATTTATTATTATTTGTTTTTCTTAATACAATATTTATAGTTAAACAAACGAATAGTATGGCAGCAGTCAACTCTGTGTCATTTGTTTAGTTAAAGTGCATTTACACCGCGTGTACTTATCATATGGAATATCACTACTGTTGATAGTGTTAACAAATCTTTGCTTTGATGAATATGTATATATTATCTGTATATCTATTCATTAAGAAAATAACAGTCAAAGTTATAATTGCTTAAATAAATTATAAGTGAGAAAAATGCTCACAAAATTTGTACACATTTAAATATCAAAGACGATTGTTTATATTAATTTAAAAGATTTTAACATTGTTTAATTTTAAACAAGAAAAGGTATAAATATTCATTCTAGGAATGTTCTGAATGATCCTAGTATCTAGCCAATCTAAAATATTTTCAATTGCAATACATTTGGGTGAGCGATGTGGCCAATTAAGTACGGTAACTGCTGTGCCATAAATTTTAAGAATAAATTCCCCGCAGTCATTGAAAACGTCACTTTTTTCAGGCTTAAGTTTAAACCTTATGTGAATGTCGAAAAAAACACCTTTGAATGAATGCAAGGTACCTGGGTACCTAAGTACATACAGTGTAACCAATAGAAATTTTTGGGCTGTTTTAAAATAAATACAATAACATTTATTTAATTAAAATAAAAAAGAAAAACAAAAATATATTTAGAATAAATAAAAAATACTCATTCTATGTAAATTTGTATTGATGGTTGTTTTCAAATTGAAGATTCATATTTTTAACGGAAGAAAGTGAATTTTTCGATTGTTTGTTTTTAGATGACATATTTTTTATTTATAAAATAAAAATTTAAAAAAAAAACTTAACTTTGCTTGCAAAGTTGCGTTAATTGATGACTTGTTTTTTGAAAAGTAGCGTTAACAGAGTCATCAATGTTAAAAATTTGTGTTTGCGATTATCGAGGGTTGCGTTGAGCGAGGTTACACTGCATATGGAAATAGTGTTAAAAACATAATATTTCGCAAAATTTTTTGACATCAGAGGTGCTGTAACACTGTTATAAAAAAAAAACGTGCAAATGGCAGAGTTGTATGGTACTGAAACTTCATACCTGCCATCATTCAGCCTTTGTTCAAATAAAAAAAAATTTATAATATTTTTGTTTCAATTATGACTTAAAGATATTTTTTTTCTATAATTAATATTAGTCACTTGAATCCACTGTGCTGTAATTCCTTAACATATTGTTGCCTTCAGCTAAGTTCACATTTAGGAAAAATTAGTTTTTGATGCAGGACAATAGAGTAAACAGAAATATATCGTTTATAGAAAAAAATTACTGATATTAATTAATGATATGTTAAGTATTGGCTATAATGCTAAAGAAAAACTGTTACGAAATGTGAAATAAATTTTTTTTCTAAATTTCTTCCCTGCTTTGTAAAATTTATTAAATTTGACGTAGCTCCTTTACGGCTGGAGGTAAAGGTTTATTGCAAAAAAAATTCTCTTTATATAGAAACTTCAAATTACTGTTCTATTCAAGTGACAGCGAGTGTAGCACTAACACACACTTATATTAGTGTACACATGCAAATATAAAAACACTTACGTATTCATGTAACAACTATTACGTTCGCAATCATCATACTCGGCATATTTTGTAGACAGCAAAAGTGATATTTTATATGAAAAATGCATGAATTATTACAAATACAAATAGATAGTGGAACTCATACAGACATAATAAACTGGAGTGCTCTTTATTAAATTTTCTTATAATTAATTTGAATATTTTTTACGTTGTACTGTATTTACCATACTGCCAGTTCGTATTGTTATAGCTTTGTTTTATCATTGTTTGTATTGCATTGCTGAGATAAAAAGCCAGATATGTTTGTTTACAGATTCTTTCAACGTCAATATAACGTATGTTTAAAAATTTAATTTAATTTAATAATTTAATTTGTTAAAATGAAATGTTCAACACATGTGGGGTAGTATGAATATTGAAGCCGAAAATTTTTTTTTGCCGTACATACATACATATCGCACTTGATCAATAAGAGGGTATTAACTCAAAATTTTTAAAACTTCACTTAACTGTACAAATTCCATCCTTTCATGTCAAACAACTATGAAGTATTTCGATTTCCAAATTCAATTCAAATGTAAAGAAAAATACTTTTTGGCTTGTAGGAGTACTGAAAATTTTAACATATCCTGTTGTTGATCAAGTGCGATATATACATAGATTTAAATTTAACATGGCTGATAATATTCCAAAAATGGCAAATTTTCGCATTTCTAATATCAAAAAGTTTTATGAAGTTAGAAACCCAATCTGTGAATGGGGTTGGTAGTGTAAAATTTTTTCAGAAAGCATTTGACTGAAAGTATGTAAATTATGATGTACAACATATGTATGTGCCGTCTCAGCTATTGGAGCAGAGAATATGGTAATAACCTTAACTGCAGAACCCTTGTAGTTTCGGAGAGCGAACGAAACAAGTATAAAATGTATGCCGATAGCATAATCAATAATGAGACGAAACCGAATAGTTCGAATATTTGAATAGTAAGCAAAACCGGTTACGGTTTTGCAAATTTTGAAAAAACCGGTGACCGATATTACGCTGTCTTTCATTAATTTTATTTATGAAAAGTTTTAACAATTCTAAAAATATTATAATAATGAAAATAAAAATAAAATAAAAATGTTTGTACTTCAGATCAAGGCGAATTCATACCAGTTCAACTTACTAGAACAACAACAAACAAATATCTTTGTACGTTGTCAAAATAAATCGAAAAATTTTGATATCAAACAGTAATAAATAGTCGCCAGCTGGGCTAGTAAGTTCACCTGCTACCTCAGATACAATAAATTTTTATATATTTATACATATGTTTTTCATACATACATTCATATATGTATGTACTTCTAATGTCGCAAAGTTCAACTTAAAATTTTTGAGTTAAGCGTTTTGAAATTTTCTTTAAAGATTTTATTTACAAGGTAAAATTTTATTAAATGCGAAGATGAGAAAGAGAGAAATATTTATCAATGCTTAACATAAAATTGTCATCTTGCAATCATTCACTGAACTCTCCCGGGGGAGAATTTCCGAAATACCGGGATTATTTTGCAATCGGTCTGGTTTGGTGTGGCGAATGTCTGAATCGCCGAATGTGAACGACTTGTGGTATCACAATAGGCCTACGCTCTAACCTAAGTGGGGCATTCTCCTTCGGGGAGTGTCAGCCGCCTAACTTAACCTAACCTAACATAAAATTATCAATACCAACTTTTTTTTTTTTTTTTTTTGTCGAAATAAACAAATCGGAAAGAATTTGACTGACCGATTTTTTTTACTATTCGATATTCAAAAAATTAACATTTAAAAAAACCGACAGATAGAGCTTAAAAAAACCCGGTTCGAAATCCGGTTGGAAAACCGGATTGATCACCCTAGTATTTATACACATACATAGAAACCTTTTTTTTAAATACAGTCTTCAATGCTTTGCCCACTGAAACTCCAATCCCAAAATAGCAAGGCGGTCTGATAAGATTTGGTTGAAACTCGATAACGATTTATATTATTGATCGATTATGATGCATATCAAAAAAATGCTTGTTCTCACAAATATTGAGATGTTTGTAATAAAAATTCGCTATTTTATAAACGAAGATCACAATAATGTAATTAAAAATATGTTAATTCTATTAAATAGTTTTTCCGTTCTCCTGTAAAAAAGTGAAAGTCAGTTTTTGCATTTTACCTAACGATAAGAGGTTTATTCATCAATGTTCTCTATGATAAGCTCTTAACTATGAAAATTGCCGCTACCAATTTACAATAAAAGCAATTTTTAAGTTTAGAAAGTTCTAATACGATATTCACGGTCAGACCAAAAATTTTTTAAATGTGTCTGCGCTAAAAGCACGCTCTTTCCTTTTTTGTGTTTGTTTTAAAAACCTTTTCGAGTGCTGTAAATTTGCTTTGAATGAGTTAAATTTAGCGGGAAGTTTCAGGGATGGCCTGCAATGTCACCTATTCCCATATTTTTTTTTTTTTCAAAAGTTTCGTATATGAAACGGCTTTGAAAGAATAAATAAATTTTCCTATTAATAAATTATATTAAATTTGTAATTTTAAGCAATTCTCGAAATGGAATGGGAATTTCCTTTATAGTTATGAGTCAATCTATGTACATACGCAAAGACTTTTATACTTGTCTAGAGTTGTTGTCTTGTTCTACGTGCTGTTACACTCTTTGCACGTAAACGCGCATGCTTTTACGTACAAGTTCTGCCAAAATGGCTGGAATATAATAAATCTTTAATATTCTAATTTATTGAAATAAATCAATTCCACATAAACTTTTTTCACTGTAGAATAAACCCTGCTTACTGATTTATCTACATTTAGTAAAAAAATTTTATCTGATAAAAAATGTGCAAACTGTTATACAAAAAAGAAATACATACTAAATGTCATACAAAATTTATTTGCTTAAATACTTTTTAAAAATATCAATTTCACAAAAAGTTTAATAAAAACCTAAATTTATAACAAATTCAAATCAGTTACTTTGGAAAATCATCCCATACAGTTTAGTCGGCTTTAGTCTTTGGAACTGAAATGATGTGGCAAAAAGTTTAATTTGAACGGTAAACAGTTCAAACGGCGCTGTGAGCACAAGTCTTCCCTTGCACGCTATTAAACGTGGCTAAACTAAGTTTTCTAAATTCCGTTTGCTGAAAATTAACGATAAAATTTATTGCAAAATTCTATCTACTATCAGACTGTTTTTAAAATTTTTTAATGCAACTCAAAAGTGTGGTGTTAGAGTTAACGTGTTGATTCCGAAACAAGAAAAGCGCAGTTCGAATAGCCGCTCAGACAAAAAAATTTTCTATTGCGTCCTTCATCGGTATTTGAGCAAAAAACGTCGTTCGAAGTAATCGCTCGATTATGGATTGCAAGCTAACTTCAGTTGCGTTGCCAGGCGGAAACTACAAATTTGTAGTTGCCAAAAAAAAAAACACTACAACGCACTGCTATTTAGGCGACCGGAGTTAATGCAATTTCAGTCTGTGTTACCTGCATTATTATTTTTAACAAATGGCAACTGAACAACAGTTCGGTTGAAATCCCTAATCGAGCCATACAATAATAAACCAAATGTCTTTCCTGTAGCCTAAAAATTAATACGTCAACATAACACCTGAGGCGCACCAATTCTGCTTTACAAATTCTCAAAAAAAAAAAAAAACGCATCAGCAGAGTTGATATAGAATTTAGCCTTCCATCTTTCTAAATCTTCACGACACATCTCTTTTGGTGGTATACCTCCTGAGCACTGGTCCCAGAAAAATATATTACTATGGCATATACATACATATGTATTAGGCTCGGTCAATTTGTTCGAGCGTGAACAAACGTGACAGACATATAGCAAAATCAAAATGTACACATAATTATAAGAAAATTGTAGAAGAAGAAGAAGAAAGTCTGGGTCTAAAATCAAAACCTGGTTCCCGCCGGGAGACATCAAAATTCACATTTGGGTAATTCCAATAGCAGGTTCTTTCAAGATGAAATATTTTACAAAAGGTGAAAAATATTTATGATTTCTTAATAATATTTAACGGCACAATACTACCTGAGAGGCTACGTCTTCTGGATGAGACAGAGAGTCGCCTCTATCTGGAGGAGGATAAAATCACAGAGCGTATTTTGTGCAGCTATGATGCGTCGAGCAGCACTAGACCAGCATGATTTTAATCGGGGTCAATTCCATCAGGGGAAAATCCACCCTATTCCTATAGGTAATTTACTCGACTTAATTTGGAGAGCACAGAAGTTGCTGCCTGAACATTTATGTTTTCGTCCTACCCTTTTCTATTCGGGGAACAATTAGGTGTAATAGTACCAGTGGACGTTTCCTAGAAGTTATTTAGTGTCTCTTAGAATGTGCTTGAACTTGAGTTTCGTTTTATATAATTAAAAAATATTATACAGATTTTCTAAACAACAGCAACATGAAGCTTAATCATTGATTTACCTACTGTTCTTTTAAAAGTGTTAATTTAAGTTTAAAGTTTAATTTAAGGTATGAAGGCAAATATATTGTATTCTGTTGTACAGTATTTACACTTACCATAGCATCCGCTGCTCACAGTTAATCACAGTTGCCATTTTTATCATTACTTATATTCGTATGCGATTTGATAATATTTTCAGGAAATTTCCCTGTAAAAAATTTAAAATTTTAAGTATAAAAGAATGGAGTATTATTAACAACAGAAAAAAAATATATAAATTCCTACTCCACAATTGTTGCGAAACATTTAAAAGAATAAAAAGCTCTTGATTTAATGAAATTGAAATGGAATTATTTTAATATAAAATTCTATTGTTTTTTTATATTCATTTTAGATGACACGTTATAAACAGACAGAGTTCTCAGAAGAAGACAGCAGTTCGATTGGTGGTGTGCAGCTGAATGAGCCCAGCAGTAGCACTGGAATGCAGATACGTTATCATACTGCTAGGGTGAGATACAATACACATGAATTTACTTCATATGTAAATTTATTTTTTCACTCCATTATTTCTACATTACTTACATAATGTTTAGGACATTTCAATTTATTATAAGTATTTGGTTTCTTTCAATATGTGAATAACGTTGTATTAAGTTAGAAAATACATTTTGATGGAATGTATTCGCGCTTAAAAGTTTTTCCCGTAGCTTTTATTCAATGAGCACAATATGAAAAATGTAATTACATTTTCTTACCAATTACCTACGGTGTAAACATATTGCGTAATTTATTTTTTTTTCTGGACTAGAGTTTAGGGGAACTAGATGGAGAGAGGGATAGTGTAGAGAATAGACAGGAGGCATCTCTAATGTTAATATTTGACGCATTATTTGTAAGCTGATGGAAGTCATTTTATTTATTATTTACTCAAATACCGGCTGAAGCACAGAAAAATCATTAAAACTTTTGACTTGACCGTTCTGGGAATCGAAGACGAGTTTTTCTCTCTGCAGATTCAAAACTATAACTACCATTAGCAACCCCATATTTTTATCAGGTAGGGAAAGATTGCGAATACAAGTGTGAGTATTATTAGCGAAACCCACTCTTCGCTGCAAACTGCAGATGAAAATCTTGCAGCTGTAGCAAATATAGCAAATGTGCGTGCTACATTCTGCAATACCTCAGCAACAGACTATATGAAATTCAGATTTCCTACACTTCCCTATACTCAAACCTAAATAAAAGCGGCCAGCGTTGTTTATCTGTCAAAAATTGTCATGCCAATACAATTTGTATGAAGCAATCCATAACAACGCTCTGGCAATGCTGAGTGGAATCCTTCTCCTATAGAGATTGGCAAGATAGTGGGTTTTCTGTCGGGACGGTCCTACCAGCGACATCATCTCAACACCTTACGTCTCCTCGATGAAACGGAGTGTCGGTCCTGTCTATTATTATTGGCCCAGGAAGCAGCGCGACTAAGAAGATCTTTTGTGCAATCGGCTCTGTCTGGAGGAGGATGAAACCACAGACCACATTTTGTGCAGCTGTATTACTACAATTTCATTCGGAGAGCGGATAAGTTATTATCAGGACATGGTTTTCTAAGCACCGCTTTCTATTTGGGGGAACCAGTGGTCACTGTGGTTAACAGGACGTCATTTTAGGCTTTGGTCGCACTGATAATTAAGGCGAACCGTATTTAGCAGAAACTGTTTCAAGCACTTAAATAAGCATAATAACCCCTCAAAATTAGCACGATAAATTTTTTTATTCAGCATTTATTTTAAATAAAAAAATTTAATTTCAAAAATATAATTTTAAAACTACAAAATTTATCCTTGTTGTGTGTCACGGTTACAATTAACCAGTAAGTACGTTTTTGAATTTTCCATATTTAAACTTCTCCATTAGTTTGCTAAAAAATTTCCTTAAGTGAAAAACACGCTCTACATTACACGGTGAAACGGTAGCGTATTTAAACATAGAAGTAAAGAAACTTGAAAAATATAAATAAACTATAGACAGTAGTTTAAAAACTTGAAACAATGGGAAACAAATTGTTAAAAAGCACAAGTTTTAAAAATGAGCAACATCGCTTGAAAACGTTAAAATGTGCAGCATTGGCAAAATTCAGCATATGCTGTAGGTTGTTCGCCCTACTGATGACAGTGTAGGAATATTCATACAGTGCATCTCTAATGGTTATGGGAGGGCACAAAAAATCTTACAAAAACAGTTTGTCTGGGCAAGAGAATTATTGAGAGCAAAAATACGCTTGGCGCTTTTGTTTAGGTAGTACGGTAAGTGAAAAGAAAAACCAAAATATACATGCATTTATTAACATTGACATAGGGCTGCCGCTTTTGTTTAAATATGCCACTTAAACATTTATATCGCAACACTCAAGGCTTTGTTTAGGTTTGTGTGTGTTATGCAGATTTGCAATACCAAAACTAATTGCATAATGATAGCAACGCACAACAGCTATGCATTTTATTTTCTTAATAAACGAAATCTCTACGATGGCAAAATTTAACTGCGGAAGCCGTATTTGAAAATTCCTATTATTATAATATTGTAAATGTGAATGTTTATATGTTTAGATGTTTCAATGTTTGGATGTTTGCTTCACTATACCGACAGATTCTATTGAAATTATATTATAGATGGATAATTTATGATCGAACTTAAAATGTAGGTACTTTTCATGAGATGAAAATAAATCAAAGATCCTGATAATAGTTCAAAAATTATATTATAAATGTATGCCATCTCGCCTCAATTTGACTAGAGTTTGAGGAGATAACTATTTGGTTTGTCATTTAGTACACAACACAATAACTAGCGCGTACTATATAATTGGGTGTGCTGGTAGCGAAGCACACCGGGTTAAAATAGTTCTTTATGAAAATTAAAATCTTAGTTATCGGTCCATTAAACTGGCCTTAGTATTTATAGAAAAGTGAAACTAACTGCAACATTTCTTTGTAGGCCACCTTAAATTGGCGTTCCCGCAATCGGGCAGAAAAATGGCTAATGATAACGACAGTAATTTTGTCATGTATAATACTGGCGCTGTTAGTAATGCTGTTCAAAAATGAAGCGGATAAAACAACACGAATTCTGCATGTAGAGCAGCACAAAGCTGGTGGGTGGTTTCATATTAATTTCCTAATACAAGTTAATATTTTTAATTTATTACAGATCCCAATAATCCATGTTTAAATGAGTATTGCATTTTCGCCTCAAATGATATATTGAATTCTATTGATCGTACAGTTAATCCTTGTGAGGATTTTTATGGCTTTTCGTGGTAATAAGCAGTATCTGAAATGTAAATATTAAATTATAAAACTAATGAAATGTTCCTAAATTAGCAACCAATGGATTAAAAACAATCCTATACCCGACGGAAAATCATCCTGGGGCACCTTTAGCAATATTGAACAAAGGAATCAATTGATAATAAAAAATATTTTGGAGAAACCTATGAAGACTTTTAAATCTGAGGCTGAAAAGAAAGCAAAAATCTATTATGAATCCTGTCTGGATCGTAATGATAATTTGGAGAAGTTGGGAGCAAAGCCCATGGTGGATTTCCTATGGAAAATTGGTGGCTGGAATGTTACACATACTGGCTTCAATATCGGCAAGTGGAACTTGGCCAATACGCTCAAAAAATTGCAAAATAGGTAAAATCAAAATTAAATCGATATTGAAATATTAACTAAAACACCTGGTGTATTGCAGATACAACATAAACTGTTTATTTAGTTGGGCCATAGGAGAAGATGACAAGAACTCTACACGTCATATCATACAGATCGATCAAGGTGGTCTTACTTTACCTACACCGGACTATTATGAAAATCGTACAGAAATCCATCGCAAGGTTTTGAAAGAATACATTGAATATATGACTAAAGTGTGCGTTTTATTGGGCGCCAATGAGACTGATGCACGTCGTCAAATGGAAGAGGTTATGAAATTTGAAACTAAAATTGCAAATATAACTATACCTTTGGAGGAACGTCGCAACGAAGAGGCCATGTACCATCCGATGAAATTAGCAGAGTTGGATGCGTTGGCACCTTTTATAAACTGGACTCAACATTTGGATTTTGCCATGCAGTTGGTCAATCGCCGTGTTACTCAAGAAGAAGTGGTAGTAGTTTATGCACCAGAGTTCCTAAAGAAATTATCGGTCATCATAGTGGAAATGCAGAAAACGTTAGAAGGTAGAAAGTAAGTGCCGCAAAATGCATTTTAATTTATTGCATCTGGAGGGTAATAAATCAAACATTCCTATTTTCTTCAGTACGCTTAACAACTACTTAGTCTGGCAGGCAGTAAGGATACTCTCCCCATGTCTCTCGCGTTCTTTCCGTGATGCTTACAAGGGAGTACGTAAGGCTCTTATGGGCTCGGATGGTGGAGAAGAAGTTTGGCGTTTTTGTGTAGCTGACACTGGAAATGTAGTAGGATTTGCTGTAGGTGCCATATTCGTACGTCAAGCTTTCCATGGCGACTCGAAGCCTGAAGCCGAACAAATGATCAACGATATTCGTGAAGCTTTCAAAATTAATATACACAATCTCACTTGGATGGATAAGGGGACACGGGAACGTGCTATAGACAAGGCCAATGCAATTTCCGATATGATCGGTTTTCCCGATTACATATTAAACGTGGAAGAACTCGATAAGAAATATGCTGATCTAAATGTCACGGCTAATGCCTACTTTGAAAATAACATCCAATCAAATATGTTTAACTTGAAAAAGAATTTGGAGAAACTAGATCAACCTGTTAATAAGACTAACTGGGGTATGGTGCCGCATATGGTGAACGCCTACTATACGCCTTCCAAAAATCAAATTGTCTTCCCAGCGGGCATTCTGCAATCACCCTTCTTCGATATACAGAATCCAAAGAGTTTAAATTTTGGTGCAATGGGCGTAGTAATGGGCCACGAATTGACGCATGCCTTTGACGATCAGGGCAGGGAGTTTGATAAATTTGGCAACATAAATCGTTGGTGGGACAATAAGAGCCTTGAACGTTTTAACGAGAAGACAGAATGCTTTGCCAAACAGTATGGATCCTATGTTATAAATGGCAGACATTTGAATGGCAAACAAACGTTGGGAGAAAACATGGCCGATAATGGTGGCCTCAAGGCGGCCTATCATGCCTTTCTTAAAACACCAATGATAAAAGAGGCTGACGTGCTTAAACTGCCAGGATTGAATTTGACACATAAGCAATTGTTCTTTGTGTCATTTGCCAGGGTAAGGAGATAATTTTTCTACAGATTTTCAAAATTCTATGTTTATTATAGCGTATATGTTTGAAAACAATCAAATGTTTTCATTCTGAATGGGCTGAGTAGTTGGATGGTGGATTTAATTCCCTGTCAGGACAAAAACTTTTTTGATATGTTAAGAATGGGATACTTCATCGGAGAAGTAAAATAATAAATAAAATGGTTTAATTTTTATTCAACATAATATGAGAAATACAAAAAGTCTGCTACAAAGGAAGGGTCATTGCAGAGTCGCAGTGGTATTTTCTTCGAAAAAAAAATTTTTTTTGACTATCACTTTTCATATAATCTAATAATGCAGTTGTACAGAGAACGGTTTCATTAAGAAAAAAAATATAATTGCTTTTTGTAAAGAGACACATTTTAAGCAACAAAAAAAAGTCTAGTGAAGTTACTAAAATATTTTACCATGAAAACTGATGAACATTTTCATGCAACGTACACAGAAAATCAAGATCAATTAAAAATAAGAAGATTCAATTAAAATAATACTTAGATTTCAATCTATCACGAGAATTGCAGGGGTTTTAATTGATACATTTCAGAATTTTTTTCCATTTGACCATTTTATGGCAGTTTGATTGAATTGGTTAGGAGAGAACACCAAAATCAATTAAAATATACGTGAATTCAATTAAATTATTAATTAAGAAAAACAATTTTACTGAACAAAGACTTAATTGGGAAAAATTCAACTATTTTTCTTCTGTGCAGTGGCTTGTGCGTGTAAGATATGCCTTTTTAATTGAAATATGGCACCTTCTTTTTAATTAAAAACAAATTACTTAGATTAAAACAAATAATAAAATTCAGCGTTTGCAGTTTTGTTGGGAATAAAAAGAAGTTAGCTCTCTCTATCTCCGCCTTCTCACTGGATCCAAAGGAAAACTGAGAGTATGTTCTATGAATTAACGCAAAAAAAAATCCTGCGATTTTCAGCGATCACTGAACAAGCTTATAAATTTTCTGAAAAAGATTACTAACATTGCAGGGCAGGTTTGTAATAAAATCTGTTGCATAGATTATTAATGTTTTCCAGCAAGTGCAATAGAACGTCAACAAATACAGATGTTTTGCATCATCTGATCCATATACAAGTAGTTTAAGACGTCCACCTAATAAAATTCTTTTAGAATTAATTGTATGCATGTTCATATTTCAGGTTTGGTGCTCGAGCGATACAGATGAAACAACTGTATTACAATTAGAAAAAGATACGCATTCACCTTCGCGTTTGCGTGTTGCAGGCACCCTTTCAAACATGCCCGAATTTGCCGAAGTTTTTCAATGTAATATCGGTACTAAAATGAATCCGTTGAAGAAGTGTGAAGTATGGTAAAGTGTTTATTTTGTTTTTAGTTTTTAGTGATTTATTTAGGAAAATAATTTAAGAGAATTTAAAGAAAGTATATGTTTTTCTTTAGTAATTTAGAGGAAAAGAAAACAAAAACCAAACTAAACTATGAACGTAGTAGTAAAAATCAAATTGAGTATTTAAATAATATGTATGTGTGTGTGATTTATAATAATGTAAGAGATCTCTCGTAAATTTTTTATATAAGTAAGAAATTGATTATATCAATAAATATTAATTATGTACAAGTAAATCAAAAAAGTAAATCAAACAACTAGTCTAAAACAATCCCTTAGAGCTAGACCGTATTAATTAATTAATTTTTTTTTTATTCTCCATACTGTCTTTTCGTGTTAAAACAACTCTAGTTTGAAAATAATAAATTACAATATTTTAATATACTGCATTTATGCTTTTACTTCTAAACGTATACTCGTATACTCTAACGTTACATTTACCTGTATAATAATAATTTTTCTTCAAAACAAGCGAAAATACACACTCCAATTTTTAAAAAAAAAAAAAATCGAATCTATTTTTGTACTTAAATTATAATTTTAACAATATATAAAAACACGATTTTAACAGGTAGATTAAAACAGTCCAGCGAAATATTTTTCTATTTTGTGCCTAAACTTATATCAAATGGAATTAAAATCGTAACTATCGTTAGAACGCACAGCAAACGAGCGAATTCAGCGTTTCGAATCGTGTAAAAATTTCCTTAATATCAAACAATTGTGTAAAATTTTAGCATTTGAAATATGTAAATTAAAATAACAAAAAAAAATAAAAAAATAATAATATTGAGTTTAGTGCAAAAACATATCCTATATAGAAAGAAAAGAAAAATCGATCTTAAAATAAACGTAACAATCTATAGTTTCAAACTGCATGCGTAAGCGGTACAAGTAAAGCGACAGGCGAATGAATTCCTATCAGATTGCAAATCGAAAACAAATTCCCTTATTTTTGTTTCAACCCAATATCATTCAAGGCAGCTTTCTGCAGATTTATATGAAGACTTTCTTGCAGAATGGATTTTTTATACTATTGCACTGATCTAAACACAAAATTTTTTAATATACATATGTATATACATAAATATGGTTCCATATAGATTCGTATTTTTTACGAAATTCAGTTTTTCAGTGATTCCAATACATTTCACACCAATACAACTCGTCACAAAAATTTAATGCTATAGTCTCAAAAATAATGACTTTCAAGCATATACATTTTGTTAATTGCATTGTAATAACAGTTTCTATTATATGTTTACTTTCTACTGGAAAGTTACATTTATTTGAATTAGAGCCTTTCTTCTTGAGAACAACGATATGTAGATAGCATGTACTAATATTTACATACATAGTATTATATCGTCACCAAAAATGTAAATAGGGCTAACATCACTTTTAAAAATTTTACAGGAGATACAAAAAACTAAATAAAATGAAAAGTGTTGCGGTAACAAATATGATATGATATGATAAGTTTATTTACAATGTTAAAAATTATGTCTCAAAAAGACTAAGCTGGCAACATTTGCCATTGTTTCATTATTTCTCAACAGCAAGGAATACATTGATTTTGAAAGCTTAGTCACTGACTTTTGAATTTCTTTAATAGTCGTTATTTTTAAAAATAGAAAGCTAAAAATTTATGAAGACGTGTGTCTTGATGCGCTGTACTAATATCCATTAAAAACTCAATTTTGAGTTTTTTGTTGTTACGTTCCATTGCACTTCAGTTGACAATATGTATGTATATATTTTCATTCCGGTCGCTTTAATTGTATCTTGATGGCAAAAATCTACAATCTTTTATTAGTTTTTTAAACAAAAACATGATTCTATAGTTTCTGTGATTTTACCTAAAACCAAAATAAAAATTAATTTTAAAGAAAACTAAAAATTTAAGAAGTAAAATCAATAATATTGAATAATTTATAGTATAAAATAAAACACCAAAATAATTTATACATTATTTTAATAAACTCACGAAAAAATAGCAAATGATGCTTAACAAAAATTTTTATAAGGGGTTTTCTCATATCGAAGATAAGATGTGTCATTAAAAAATAAATCACTTTATGAGAGATTAAAAATTTCAATATAAATATTGCAACTCTTTTCAAAACATCATTTGCTATTACATTTCATTATGGTACTTTTGACCAAATTTTTTTTTATTAATTTAATCTAAAGTGGCACAATTTATTTATTTATATGAATTTATATTAATAATATTTACAAAATCCTATGTGTATGTATGTATAATTTTTTTGTTGTACTATATTCGTTTTATTAATCAGTTCCTGTTTTATTGTTAGTACATGGTAAAATCCTTGTTAGCCAATAAATAAATATACAAATATACGAGTACATTCATATATGTGTATATACATATATGAATGTACCCGGCATGTAATGGAAACCAATCGATTTCAAACCCAGTTGCCCATGTATTTAAAAGATATTTAACAATGGGTACAAACAATGGAAAACTTTTTCAAGTCATACTTAGGACAACTGAAGCAAAGCGTTGACGAAATTTCGAACAAATTGCCACGATATTGATACGAGACCATACAAGAGAAAATTTTCAGCAAAACAGCTGATGTCAGTTGTTTCACGACTAGTGTTAAATATTTTGTAGGCTGTGCCCTTAACATTTTCGTTAATATGACAACATATAAGACATTGCCCTTCACCATGTCGTCAAAAAATTTTGCTCGATTACAATATTTAGGGCTACGTCTTTATTCGTGTCATTTACAGCGATTAATTGAAGATAATATAGAACAAACCGTATGCCATATTGTCGTAAACGGAAAATTTAAACAAAAATTTTGCAATCGTGCACACATCGTCAAAGACATTCGCCCCTGTGTTGTAGTCCATGTGAAATCTATACACTTGGAGTTAAAATTTAATTGCTGCCTTTTGCAACAACAAAACTATAACAATTCCGAGTGGATTGATTTCACGTGGAGTATCTAGAACACGTAGTCTAAGATAACTTGAAAATAATTGCTCAATTCACAAGTTCGTCTTAACGTCGTATGTATTGTGTAATTGTTTTATTATACAGTATTGTATTTTTGTTTGTTTGTTGATTATAGGATTGAATTTTACATAATTTAGAAATAGTTGTATTGGGGCCAGATTTGGGTGTATTAAATTTTTTTGATTAATTTTCCAAACATTTTTCAAATTGGTCATATATAATACCAGAAATTAAATTCTTCTTAATGATAAATATATATTTATTTATTTTCAATTAAATTTTCAAACTATTTGAATGAAACTTACTTAATATCAAATTAAAATTTCCATAGCTGGTTTAATTTCATGAAAACAATGAGTGTAAAATTTTTGCAAAGTAGAAAATATATATGAAAACAAAAATCAAAATAGAACAAAATAACGATACTACAAATTACCATATTCACAAACACATAAACCCATTTTGCTTTTTTAAATGATAAACCATACAACTGACCTTGTGAATTGAATAAATGTTATATACAATTTTAAGTGATCGTCTTTTAAAAAAAAGGACTAAGAAATTATCTACGTTTAAAATGTATAAAATATATTTGAAAATTATTTGAAATTGTAATAAAAAGGTACAAAATCTATATATTCAAAGGAAAAAATTGCAATGTTAAATTAACAAAAAAATATTCTTTGTAGTAAAAATAACGTTGCACAACGTTAAATATACCAAATCCTCTTATTAAAATTAAAGTTTTATCACTTTAAATCAGCTTTGCAATGTACTAAATCAGTATAGCAAAATTTAAGGTTTTCGGAAAAAGGTAGAGTACTGTATAATTAGCATTGAATCAGGTAAATTTAACACTGGGGAATGTTAAATAAACAAAAGGCAAATGTTAAATCTTACTTAAATCACCCTGAAACTACTTTAAAAAGTTTTTTCTAATTTGTATACTGAATAATTCTCAAAGACTTTTTGGAAGTTGTTATATAAACATGTGCGAGGTTTTAGCTTTTTCAAGAATTTGGTTGAATGTCTACTGATGTCATGAATTGATCAACGGAATGTAAATATAGACTAGCTTAAGCATACAACGAATATAAATAAATAAGCGTAACTCATTCTGACTCGCGTTAAATTTAATATTGATATTAATTTGGTATAAAATCATTTTGTTTTATTTTTATAAAAGTTTGATTCAATAGTATGTGTCACGTTGTTTTAAATTTAATTATCCAACAGAAGAGACATGCAAAAGAAATATTGAATGCATTGGTTCTATTTAAAAAGAACTGGTTAGTTGAATAACGCATAATCTTAACACAAGGGTGTCTTTGGCGAGCATGTGTTCACATTTTTAACAAAATAAATCGTCATTTAAATGAATACTTCCTTAAAAATTTATTTAAATTATAATTACAACTGCGCAGTTGTTCTTATGAATTAATCGACAGATTTGAATGAGTTTCCTTTGAGTTCTTAACATTTAAGGTGAGATTAGAAATTAAATCCGATGAATAAGTTATAAAAATACAAATTCTTAGAAAACGCATTCACATTGCTGGGTTAATCTCAAACGACTAGGCTGATATATTAAATTAATTAAATATATTATCAAGTGGAATCTTGTAGCTATAGAAAATTGAAGCAAATTGCTGGAAAATATTATATTTACATGCCTTTTGATGATTTTTACAATGAAATTTATCCCTGTGCACCATCGCTTAAAAACGATTGATTTACATGACATGCCCCTGATCTTATTAATTGTATTTATAAATTATATTTTATAAAAATTATATTTTCAGTAACAACTAAAACAAAACATATTAGCCCAACTGACAATCTTGTGTATTTGTGAACGGCTTCTTTGCTAAGAAACTTCGTATGATTTGTCTTCTCATTACCTTCTGGAGCTTCTTGGATATATCTTTCTCGGTCCATTGTTTGTTGGATTTTTTTTTTATTTTTCATAAATTTTTTTTCCATTTGCACACTTTACAAAGAAGTGTAGCAAACGTATAGTAAATATTAACTATGATTTTCATTGCAGTTTAGCAAATGCACTCCTGTTTATTTTGTTAATGTACACAATTTTCTAAATGAAATGATGCAAGACCATTTGCACAAGATTGTGAGTTGGGCTATCGTTTTCTTGAAATACATGAATAAATGAAATCAAATATTATACAATAATTAACAAGAATAAAAGTGTCAAGTGTTTCAATAGCGTTTCATTTAGAAAGGTAAGCAGAACCATAAAACGAGCCAAAAGAAAAGATTTACGAATTGCAATATAAATCATATACATAAAATTTTTAAATTACGAGGATATCGTGTAACCATACTATGTATTTAATGCTATTATCAGAAATCTTTTGAAGGGGTAGGTTTAAAATATTAATATTCTGACCCCTAAGTCGGGAGACGATCAGTTAGAATTATATAAATATAATTTTAAAACTATTTTATATTATTTTCGAGCTCTTGGATAATTTATTGATAACACAGTTGAGTCCGATACTAACTTCAGTTCGATTTCAGAACAAAATATGGCTTTATAATAACACATTACAGATTGGGCTAATTGTACATTTGAAAATATCACTGGCACTTATTTCATCGAAAATGTGATAAATTACTTTTGATTAAAATAAGGGAAAAATAACAATAAATTTCCAACACCAATTGAATACAACATGTATATAAATATTTTCTATGCCACTAAACACGCCATCAGTACTCTTTGTGTCAACAAGGAGGAAGTTGTAAAGTCATTAATATCATCTATTTAACCCTAGAGAGCTTAGGAAAATGTATACGAGAATAATTGTCACTGTCCACATACGTATAATATTAACTAAGGTTGCCAGTTTTTTTTATGTTTTTAGTAAAGGTCATACGCCACATATTCCCTAAGTTTATAGCTTCTGTTTTCAGTACAGCTGAGAACGAAATTAGCTTTTTACAAATTTTAAACTGCCTTTCTTTATTCATTCATTTGTAATAATTGCAGTTCGATTCTATTCTAAATATTCTAAATATTTTCTATATTTTTTAAAAATTATTGACAATACAGATTTTGGTATTGCATATATTTAGCTTTTTCCCTTAAGTTTCTTTTTCAAAGCGCATTTCTTTTATATTTTTGTGTTTTTGGCATTTTGAGTTGCTGTGAGTTTAAATTTATTATTTTTTTTAACAACAGCTATGTACACACAATTGTCAGATATTACAATATTGTCAGAAAAATTGTCATAATATGTTTCACAACCGTGTGCGTTTACAATTTGTATCTGGCAACATTGTCACAAAAAGCATCGTCATTACATTGTACGACAATAATATTGTCAAGCATCCAACAATTGTGAGAACACCCGCCATTTCCATTAACAGGTAATTGCCAGCTATCGTAAGGTCATTTGTTATTGTCAGAAGTATCTAATTTAGTGCACCGTACAATAACACTATTATCAGATAAAAAAAATTTCTTTTAACAATGTTGCCCTTAAATTTCAAAATCGAATCTGGAAACTTTTGGGATACTATAATCTGACAACCGTGAAAACTGACAATTTTTGTTGACAGATAAATTTTTTGTCGGACAACTATGTGACAATGAAATTGTCCGATTTTCTTACAATAGTCTGAACTGGCAATTTACCTTTTGGTGACAATTATTCATTGTCAGTACATTGCCATATCTTACAATATTGTAATATCTGACAATCGTGTGTACATAGACATCAACTAATAGTGTTACCAAATTGTGATAAATGCCTTAAAGTTTCAAAATTCGCCGTTTTTGGCCCAACATCACGTACATGGAATAGACTACCCGCTTAAGTTTTTCGTGTCACTTTTGACGTGGGAAAATTCAAATCGAATGTCAATAAACACTACTCCTTTTATCATTTCTCCCAAAACCTCATTTATTAGTTCTGGCTCAATGCACCGCATGTGTAGGGATCATTACCTGAGTGCTGGTCAAAGAAAAAAAAAATACGCCAGACAAAAATTTTCGAAAATTCGTTATAGCCGTTGTTCGTTATAACCAAATTCTACTGTAACATACTTTTATTAAATTAAGTTTATGTCACCATTTTATTTTTAATTAAAATTTGCTAAAGGAAACAATTACTCGTAAATGTGTTTTTTTTATAAATCTTGACTCATCTGCTTTCCGAGGGCTTTTTTCATAATTTGCATGAAATTTTTGCACTGATGTTTTATATATTTTTTCGTTTTATCACATTTAAGTTTTTATTTCTAAAAATAAAAAAATATTAAAATGTAGCTTTTTATACCACCAGCGAGAGATTTCGTAATTAATTTTGATTTTTGTTTTTGTCTTATTAACGTGAAAAAAACAAACATTGACGTAAACGAATACTTCTGACTGTATGCGGTACACCCGCACAGTGGGTCGGGCTTGAAAATTTCTAATAAATATATATCGCACTTTATCAAAAAGAGTATATTAACTCGAAATGTTGAAATTTTCACTTTTTGAAAGAAATCAACTAACAACATTAATATTTATCCACAGTAAAAATTTCACATTATTCAGTTTACTCTTTCATCTAAAAAAACCATGATGAATTTCGATTTGCAAATCCAGTTAAAATGTAACGACAAACAGTTTTAGCCTCTACTGAAAATTTTAAAATTTTGTTGATTAAGTACGATACATATGTATCTGAGGAATTTCTACAAAAAAGTTAAATTTTCTAATTTTTGAGGAGAGAAAAAATACTTGTCTGCAGTTGCCTGTTAATTATATAGTAAAATTGCGAAGTCTTTGTCTTTCATTATTAAAATTTTTTGGTTAATTAGTCCTCCATCGGATGGCAATGCAAAAAATTTTCATTCATTAATTAATTATTAATATTTTAATTATAAAAGTTTTATTCAAATAAATAGTTAAAATGCAATTATATGTACTATATGAAACGTTTGTGTTAAACAGAAAGCACACGGATTTCACTGTGCGTCGATTTATTTGCATTTAACATAGCTTTTACATACATACGAGTACATACATATTTCTTCATTTATTTTCTTTTATGTTATTCTTTCTTATTCTCGCCGATGATATGCCCATAAACTTCAACTAGAGGTTCGTATAAAAATTCTTACTCATCATGTGTAAGGTTTAGTCACGTTAGTTGATAGCTAGTGTAAGTTGCTACTGGTAGAATCTTGGAAATTTTAGTGAATTCAGAAAGCTTTATGGGAACGAAAAATGGAAGAGGAAAAAACAAGTTCTCATCTTAAGTCTTATGTTTTTGATCTTAAATTAGACTTATTTGCTTTTGTTTTTGTTTTGTTGTTTGTGTGTTTTAATAAGTGATTTTTTTTTAATTAATTAAAATTTGTTTGTCTTTTAGGTTCTATATTATTTTATTACAAAAACGTTATTTGAAATACATAAATTAAAATGAAACTCACCGTGTTAATTCTCTGCTTGGCCGCTGTATTAGTGTTGACATTAGCGGACTCCGGTAAGATTATTAAGACGTATAAATGTACTTTAGATAATGAAAATAATATTAAGTGAACATTTATGTTAATATTTTTGTTAAAAATTATTTTTCATGCGCATTCATTTGAAAAGTATTTACCGATTTCTTAGAATTATTTTCTTTTAATTTAATTTAAAGTTTTTCTGCTAAATTCTTTCAGATAATGGCCAATTCATTCCTAAAGCATTCTATACACTGGACTCAAATGGACACAAATCAAATTTACATGCCATAAATCCGCATGTAAGTAAAAGTTCATACGATGTTTTAAATGTCATTTTATTGAATTCTTGCAAACTACTTGGCAATGCAAAACAGGAAATTATTCGTAACTTTAAGACTGTTGCTTAGAATATTTCGCAATAAATAATTAAGCAAATTACGACTAGCTGTTAGTGCAGACGATTTTTCCCAACTAGAAATTCAAGACACGAAGTTTAAGAGAAAGAAGTTTAAGTGACTAACAATTTAAAGGAATATGTAGTAAAGATTTTAGCATAAGCTAAAATTAGCGAAGAGCAACTAAGGCATATGACTTCATGTATTTGTTGCTATTTTTCAGTTTTCAACTAATTAAAACAACCGGTCATTCTGCAAGAGGCGTAAGCCACTTATTCGTAAATAAATTTTTGTTATTCTTTCATAACGAAGTACATTAAATGTAATAGTTAGAATACATATAATTTGTTGTCATATGTGTAGTAAGTTCTATGTATGCGTATGTACGAGTATTAGACACCTGCAAGAGACCATTCACTACTATTGACAACAATGAATTCAATTCAATGCTGCGATTGTATTTCCTACACAACATACGGAATATCAAAAAGTGTAATAACACAACTGAATCATACACATAAAAAGCGTCATTCACTTAAACATGTGTTCATCATTCGCTGCGCAATAGGCAGCAAAGCAGTAATAATAATCAGTAGCACAACAAAATAAAAACACGAATTTATTTAAATCAACTGAGTTCATGTTTTCATTTTACGTTTGCAACAAAGCAAAGACAATTTTGTTAAGTGAGAAAACGAGATCAATATCAGTGATGCCGATTTACTTTTTTAATGCAATTTATTAGAAATTTTAATTATAAATTAATGTAATATTAGTAAAATTGAAATAAATCATAATAAATAATTGTACGGAACTTAAAGAAAACTTTATCAAAAATGCATAACACAATATAAACAATTGCACGAACACTACGAATAAAACCTCTACATTTTAAATTTATTGGTTATTTTAGTGTAAATTAAATTAATTTAAAAAATCGGAAAAAATCATTGAAGTATTTTATTATCAAAGTGTTAGCGAAACGGCAACACTGATCACTACGTTAAAGCTGGTAGAAAAACCTATTCAAAGCCAGCATCATTCACTGTGTGGTGTGTGGTATTCACTGATATTGTAACTCATTGCTGTGACTCCACATTTAACAAACACCAAAAAACTGAATGCGCAGAACTGTGAATAGAGGAATACAAAGGACTTTTATATTGAGAGATACGAACACACCGTAGTTCAAAAATGTTATTGAGTTAATTCTTACAAAGTATGAATGCACAATTTTACTGAATTTTACCATTCTTGCAGCTCTCTAATAAGTATGTACGAGCATATATCATTTGGAAATGAGATGTGCTTCCTTTTCTTTTATGTTGTACCAGCACTCAGGAGATAACCCCTATACATGCGGTGCATTGTGCTGGAACTAGAGGATAGTAGGAGAAATGATAGCAGGTGAAGCTTCACTACTTATAACTCAGCTTTTGCACGTTATTTGTTTTATAGCAGTGTTGTAGCGTCTCTGATATCAAGGAGACGTATTAAATTGTGAAGCTTCGATTTTAGTAGCCACTTTTAAGTAATTATTTTAATTCGCCGGTGCTACACAATACCGACGAAAGAGGGCTTTCTGATGTGCCTGTGGATTGAATACAGCTCCAGCCGTTACTGTTCAATGAGCAGTGACTATGCCTTCGCCACTGAAACCTTACGACAACAACTAACACACAGCCACAGAAATGCACATGTTTATGAGTCTAAAACTTTGGTTGAACCCAGACTGCTTCGACCATCGCCACCCTGTCCTGTATATTATTAGCAGTAGACAATTCTAGCACTAAATTATTATCTAAATATCATTGAGCAAGATACTTAAAATGTTGCAGACATGTTTATTTTTTTTTGATTTATTGAAGATTTGAAAACAGTGTAGACTGAAATTACGGCATCGACAATTGACTGTATGTCTTAATTTGTATTTATAAGTAAAATGTGTATTTCTGTATTAGAATATTCAAAAATTGTAACCCGGTTTTTTTAATTTGTAAAAACCGAACGATGTCAAATAGTTTTCCGGTTCTTGGAAACTAGCGGTTTTTTTGAATACCCAATTATGTCTGTATGTGTAACTAAATATTTAAGATAGAATCTTCCCCTCAACTTTCTTAATTTTTGTTCATTTCTTATAAATTATTAACAACCAGTTAAATTGCGTATAACAGTATTTAATTTAATACGAATTTCTTAATAATTAATTGGATGGAAAAAAACTTGAGTTTGTTATTCATAAAAAAACCAATTAAAAATTAGTATCGCAGCAAAAAATTATACAAATTTATGAATTTAAATTTTTTAGAATTTTTTTTGGCTTTAAATGGATTTTATAAGAAAGAAAAAATCCTTTCGACATCGTGGGCCAGACAGTTAAATTTTATTTCCACATATGAAACAAAGTTTATATCAGTATTTATTTGCTTAAGTTTTTATTGAATTTTAATTTTCTCTTACTTATAGACTGCACATTATTTGAGGCGTCTACGTAGACAAGTGGTATCCTCATCTTCTTCGTCGTCCTCGTCATCGGTTACTGGCAATGATGGTGTTACACGCTTCACTTCACAATCTATAAACTCACACGCACCCCCTCATATCGAGTAAGTAATTCGCAATAATTATTTTTAGTAAATTATTTCTGAACAATAACGAGTATATTTTTATCTCATACTGTTTCAGTTTTGCCAGCCGTTTTGGTGGTTCTGATGATTATTTGACAACTGGACATATTGTCCAAACTTCTGGTGTTATCGATCAGAATGGCAAGGTTTATTATAAAACGCATGAAGGGAACTTCTAAATGGAAACTGAAATCGATTCAATTGATTTGAGTTCTTGATTTTTTTTTTTATTCTTTTTAGAAAAATTTAAAAATTTATTTATGCGAAATGAAATAAATTTTAAGTTTTGTAAAAATTATAATAAAAACTGTATTTGTGGGCGATTGGTCTAAATAAGGTTAAATAATTTTTGTATATGAAATACAAACAACCTTACTTTAATTTTAGTAGTAAATTAATGTCTGCCTTCTTTTGACAAAACAACTAAAGTCGACTTAAGACAATATTACTTAGATTTCTTGACAGTTATACCAAATTTCATTATATTTCTTTGTCACAAAGTCTTATGAGAGTCGTTAGACTTGTATTCAAGTCTGAAACGCCTATTACGGAAGGGCCGGCATTCTGTCAAAATCCACTCTGTAAGAGTTTTGTTAAAGGCCAGACTTCACAGTCATGACCTTGTGAATGAATCGGGCGAGTGTGTAGGTTAGTGCCTCAGCGCGTTAAAAAATTATTCTGACATGGCAAATTCCAGTAATCTGTAAGATATAATTAGACACATAAACTGTACACATATTTAGTACAAATTTTTAAGTAATGGAAATTGAAGTTGCGAACAGTATATTTCGATATATGAAATCCAAAACACCCCAAGTTACGAAAAGAAATTCACTTTTTCAGTCATGTATCAAAAGTTATATGTTTTAAAAATTATACGAGTATACTCCAACAAAAAAAAAAACTTCTTATCAGAAAATTCTTAAAGCTGTAAGTCTAGTGCAGGAAGAAGTTACAAAGTTTTATTTTTTTTTTCTGCCGTTTAATTTTTCCAATGTAACTTGGAATTTTTTCAATGACGATTTGTAATTTTAAAGGTTGCTCGAACTTAGCAACGACGTTTGTGAAATGTCCATCTCATGGTTAAGACCTGCCAGTACAAATCATGACATTGAATATCCTGCGTAGTCAGTGTACAGTTTACTAAAAACTTTGGCATACCCATTTGGACATTAGCAGCCACTACAGCAGGAAAAAGAACTTAACTAAACTAAAGATTGATTGAAAATGCTTTTATTATGCCAATAGTAATTAGAAATGCCAACTTCTGTGCGTAGTAGTTACGAAATCTTCATACTTCTAGTAAAACATGATCACAAAACCCATATGCAACCAGAACACAACTTTTATAAATCCAAATAGCTTCAATTCCAAATTATTTATTATGCATAAATTCGTATTAAGATAAACATTTGAAAGCTTGACATCGACGCAAAATCTGATTCATGACATTTGCCAGAACGTTGCCAAATTTATAACGATCGTATCATCTGAATCGGCAATTCAAATCCGGCACGAATTTTTCTAAACACACACAATGTTAAAAAATCGTAAAATTTAGTTTGTTTGATAAATGAAATGACAGCAAAAGATTTAAGTTGAGCATCAAAAAAATGTGTTGCCAAATTAATGAATGGACCAATGCTTGTTTTAGTTTAAATATCATCTACGAATTTGAAAAACTTCAAATTCAAACAAGTTTTTGTAAATAAATTTGTTTATATACTGATATACTAGATGTTAAGATTAGCATTTAAAGTGTTAATTATATACAACCATGAACTAAATGCACATAACAAACTTCAAACCCTTTAATTTACTTGTATTAAAATCAAACACTACTGTATCTTATAAAAAAGCGCCGGCCAATAATCAGTATAATTTTTTTTATTTTTTAATTTCTTATCTGAATGTATTAAAAAAAGGAGATTCCAACTAAAATTGTAAATTTCTGAATATTTTTAATTGTGTTTATAAAAATTATTTTTTTGGCCATTAAATTCACAGCATCGACCTGTTGAAATTTTAAATCGCATTTAATATTGGGGACTTTAACCGAAAGAAATTTTTTTAAGAAACAAAAACCAAAGATCTGAATTTAAGAGTAAAAAACAGGTTATTGGCCTCGCTTTTGGCTTCTTTATTTTTGCCATTACTTTTAACGCAGTAATTAAACCACAGCTAATGGCATAAAGCATACAGCAATATGTTTAATAAACGTTTCACAATGTTGTTAATAAAATTAAATATTAACGAAAAATTATTTTGGCATAATTTCAACACCCTCTCGAAAGAAATATACTTACATATATTTAAAAAGAAATACAGATGCATATCGTCACCTGAAATGCAAAGGGCGTAACAAACAAAAAACTCATAATTGGGTATTTAATGGATATTGGTATAGCGCTTCAACGCACACGTCTGCACAAAATTTTAGCTTTCTACTTTTAAAAATAACGACTTTATTAAGGAAATTCAAAAGACAGTTTTTACAATCAATGTATTTATTGCTGTTGAGAAATAATGAAACAATGGAAAAATATTACGTGCTTACTCTTTTTGAGGCATAATTTTTTACGTTGTATATAAACTCATCATTTTATTTGGATGATATTGCGAAAAATCATATTTGTAAGCACAACACTTTTAATTTTATAAAGTTTTTTGTCTCTACTGTAAAATTTTTAAAAGTGTTGTTAGGCGCTTTTGCATTTTAGGTGACGACATATATATATATATATATATAAAATACAAAAGCGCATAATAACAACATTTTTAAACAAAAAGTAATAAAATAATAAAACACATAGACCACAGCAGGCGACACAGCTACACGACTACAAATGTTATGGTCCCCATGTAGTCCCATTAGTTATTTCGCTGGTGCTACACAAAACCGACGAATGAGAGGGCTCTGATGTGGCTGTGGATTGGTTACAGTTGAAGCCGGTAGTGTTAAGTAACCAGTGAATATGCCTTCGCCACTGAAACCTTCCGACAACAACTAACACAACAAATGCATATCACAAAAAATGCGAAATGTTGTTATAAATTAATTTGAAAATACGATCGAACAAAGTATTATTTTTTTTTTACTTTTTTTTTAATCAACGTGCAGACTACTTCAGCACCCTCAACAGAAGAAAAGATGTCTCTAGACTTCTTTTAATTTTTAAGTGCTTTTCTTAATAAAACAACAGATTATTAATAAAGAAAACATTGAATAATTTAATTAAAGATTTCATTATAAAGCTCGCCATCTTATATTCAGAAAAACAACCTAGTGATTTGAGTTGATTAAATTCATTTCTTTCACCCTTCTTTCACTTTCAATATGAATTTATAAAATGGTTCAAAACACCAGCTGGCAGAATTTTTTGCAGTGATACGAAATGACACCCAAAATTTAGTGATGTTGAAAAGTCTAACGCTGAACGATACATTTTTACTAACTAGTCTTTAGGAACAAGATTTTCATTTAAATTTTCATGAGGGCAAAATGCCCAGTAAAGGTTTACAGATTTTGTTTCTTTCTTTAATAAATTTTAAAACGAGTTGCTATTTATGTCCTTCAGTGTAATAAAATGCTACTTTTATTTTTAATTTTTTATTGCATGCGACTGAATGTTTGATTGACTGATTTCTTATTAATTTCGATATGAATAAATAATTACAAGTGCTGATGTGCTCAATTGATGATATAAAAAATTAATAAAATTATAATAATAGTTTCAAATAACATTAATTATAGCGTAACATAGCAAATGCAATAGACAGATCTCTTATGCTAATTTTCTCAGGTCTGACATTGCAGGCAGCACGAAAAATTTTGAACTTTAAGAGGTTGAGGTTACTGAAATGTATGTCATTTTTAAGGCAAAAATTTAAAATTTTTTTGTAAAGTTAAAACTGCAGAAGATAAGATCTGCTTACTAATTTATCTTAGTATTAATATGTTCCACTGTTATTTAAGTTAATTTTTAATTTTTTTTGTTTAATTACCTGAAAGCATTGAAATCTAAAGAAAATAAATTCTTTCAAGTTTATTATTTAAATTGAAACATTCACATTGAAACTGGAAATACAGGAAGTTAATGATTTAAAACACACTTGACAGGACGAAATGCATATCTACAAGCACTTTTATTGTTGTCAGCATAAATCAATATACTTCACTTAAATACACATACATATCGTATGATTTAAACTTAAAAATTTTGAAGGAAAGTAACAACAACTAAGCAAAGCTACTGGCTTATGATCATGTTTTCATGTGGTACAGCCAAGAAATAAATGATCCCCATTTGTGAATCCATTAAACTTAAATTCATAATCAATAAGCAACTATTTCGATTTTTGGGTGTAATCACGAAACATGTTCAATATGTGAAGACGTTTTAAAATGTATTTTTTTTATTGAACTTCTTTGTACCAGTTGACCTTGCGCAAAATTACACAATACCGGTGGTTTAATAATAATAATAATAATAAAAAAAAACAAACCGAATGAAATAGAAGAAGAAGAAGCAGAAAAAATTTTAAAAGAGAGCATGGTCTGAAATTATTAAGGCAGGTTTGTCTTCAACTTCTTTTTTTTTTAGCTGAATGATGGCGGTGTTGTAAAACAGTGATTATTGTTCTGAACCAGATTGTGAAAGCAGATACCCGCTGGTTCACAAGTATTCACAAATAACATGTACTAATAAAAATACGAAATTTGGCATATAAAGGGTGGTCCAACCAAAACGCATGATGTTAATTGTAAATAAAACAAAAAATTTTCAAAGAATTATCTTAATATTTTTTATTTTGATAGAAGGATCTATGACAATTATGTGTGAAACAAAATATGGCCACGGTTTCGGTCGTATATCTCTATCCGATGGTCGATATTTTTAATGACTCTGAGACATAATCGTTAATGTGCCGAATTATCTAATACTTTAGCTTTTGCATAGTTCTTGGCTTATTGGCGTAAACTTTTTCTTTTAAATATCCCCAAAGAAAGAAATGCAACGGTGTCAAATCACATGCTCGTGACGGCCAAATAACATCGCCATGACGTGAGATAACACGTCCATTGAATTTTTTCTTTCAAGTTCGCTTCATAACTCATTTATAACATTTGCCACAATATTACAGGGCATTTGCACGTGTTTTATTTTCGTGAATGATTGATGTACACAATGTGCTAAAGCATGAGGCACTTAATACAAGTTAATTTTTCTTGTATTTGTTATTTATTTTGATTTATTCTTTTTTTAATTATTGAACTAAAGTACAGTTTTCTTGAACTTTTGTAATATTTTTAATATTTTATATTTTAATGAAGGATCCGATTTCATATAAGACGCTTTGCACTATGTTGACTAATTTAACGAAATAAACTGAACAGGTAAAGTCTGCGAGAGAAAAAGAGAAAATTAAAATGAAGTTACCATTCAGACATTTCATAAGTAGAATAGCTAATCGTATAGCTGAGTAATAATAATAAAATTATCGCAAGAAATATAACCAAAAACATTATTAAAAATGGTTTTTCATTTAATCTGCATTCTTTATGCTAAAAAATGAACCTTCAGATCATTAAGAAAATTAATTACAGTATTTGTATTTCTTATATAATTTTATTATGTCCATTAGGGTGGCATTTAAAATTAAAAGTTAAATTTTTCTTAGTTTCACAGCTTAGTTGGGTTAATATTGCTAATAAAAAAAAATTTTCAGATCAATCGGACGCTCAAATTTAGACGATCTATAAAATTTAAGTTTTTTGCCTCATAGAAATATTAATTTTATAAAAAATGTTGTTGTCGCAATCTCCTCTCAATCTTTTACTAGATCAAATAGATCAATAAATGTAGTTGCTAAGAGCTAAAACCTCAAATCTTTGTATGTTTATTTTTGTAAATTTTGCCATTATTTTCTTAAATATAAGATTTAGAAAAAAGTAGTTAAGGTCAACAATTTTGAAAACTTCACAGGAAACATTTTCCTCTTACAACGTTTTTTTTTATAAAATTAATATTTTTGAAGTTAAATTATATGGTTTTTCCTAAATTTGAGCGGCCTTGCGACACGTCCTAACCCCAACCAATTGATCTGAAATTTTTGGCAGGATAAATTTTTTTATCAATATTCACGAAAAAAGTCGGTGAGACTAAACAAAATCGACAAAAAAAATTCCCATACACCTAAGGACCAACATAATGTCCAGAGTGCAATGATGAAAGATGTCTATAGTATATGTATTTAAGATATTTTTTTAATAGTTTCTTAATATTGATTTATACAGTTCCCTGGATACCTTCCATGCAAAATTCATTAAGACATGGCTCCAAACAATAGACTTATAGAAACTTAAAAAATCTTTAAATAATTAATTTCATAAAATTTATAATCACCGCTTCTAGATAAGGAACATTTATTTAGCAAAGTCTTGAATTTGCGGGAGAAGAGGGAAAAGAGAACGGAAATGAGTACAGACTTTCTTGTACCCGCAAAGTTTAGCAAAGTTGCTTTGTTCTTCATTCGTCGTTTATAGTTGTGTGTACATATTTATATAGCTGTATTAAACTGCAAAACAATTTATAGTTGTGTTTGGAAAGCAACATAAAATTGCAACATTGCAACACAAAATTTGTGAAAGTAAAATTTGGGTGTCAAAGAAATTTTTAAAAACTTTGCCAATTAAACATTCCTCGTCTAGAAGCGGTGTATGCTTTATTGTGGTCTTTCTTTCTTAAGGTAAAAACTAAAATTTTAAATACGCCTTTTCTTACATTAACAAATAGATATGTACATATGAATTTACATGCATACATACATACATATCTATAAAGAGCGGCGAACTCTTTGTATTCAATAGGAAACTGAAAAAAATTAGTTATATTTGACATCTATAAATCAATTAATCACTCGAAGAAAGTGTTATTCCTATTACACAATATTACCGACACTAAGTCACAGTCACAAAAAAAAAACAAATATTTTACAGTATCAAACAAAGTATTTTGCATACTACACACATAGTAACAATAAGGAAACATTTTAAATTTAAAATGCGTCATAACTCTGGGTCTCCACATAGCAATTTTTATCCTAAAGCACTAGCATATTGCTCATCAATAGAACAACAGCACAACCACAGCTGATTGCTTAGTTAGCAAAACCGTAAAATTGAGTTCTTCGAGCAATTAATAGAACAATCATTGCACAATGGATTGCTAGATATGACAGTTTGCGCACCAAACATAGCAAATTTTATAAATGTAATCAAATTTGACAATTTCGGTTGCCAAATTATTGGGAACTGTGAATTGTTTTATTAATGTGACTTTGGGTGCTCTTATGTAACTTCAGTTTAAGAGATATTTGCAGTGCTGGAATTTATATTATATTCGACGTGTTTCTACTATTAAATTCTTGAACTCTTCTCCAGCATGCAGGTCACTTTCAAGATAAAGAAGATAAATTACATGCATTGTTGAATTGATTGTTAATAAAATAGAAATTAATTTGAAGCAAAACCTACTGCTATTTTCCCTGGTAATTTCGCAGCCCACTGTAGGGTAAAGTAATAGCCGTGATAGCAGCAAATGCTTGGAAGCACATTCGTATAGTATGAAAAAGTAAGAGAAAAGTAAAAGTTTTCAATTTCTAGTTGTAATCTTCTGTACAAAAACAATTTATGTAAAATGTTAATTACTTAGATAGTAAAAATAAAATAAAACAATTTTCCTCCAAGTACACTAAATTTTGCTTATATGTAAATCGACCATAACCTCAAAAAAAATCTTAAACAACATGAATTGATTTTCTTTTTTTAATAAATAATAAAAATCAATAAATCTCTATTAGTGGCTATAGCAAACAAAATATCCCAGCTGTGAAATGTACCATTACAGAGAAAAAAAATTTCGCCGTATGTACAGACTAGTGATGTAGACATTTTATTTGGATTTTCGTACAACCCAAAATAATAAAAGTATAAATATGTATATATATTATGTATAATAATTTTATTGAAAAATATTCGCGATTGTGAATTAAATTAATTGTTTCAAATGACTCATAAAAAATACACATCTCATGTATTTGGAATACGAATTAAGAGTTTGATCTTGAAAATAACACAATAAGTTTTTAACAACCTTTAATAAATCATTAAAATAAAATAAAATAATAAATAATACATAATATAATACACACGTACATTGTTCATACTCTATTTTTATAAATTGCTTCTTGCGATAACAATCTATTGTTTTTTTTTTTTTTTTGGCTCGCTACACGCATGGCCTACACATTTTTATGTAAATTATTATTTATTAAATATTATTTCTCCTTTAATTTAATTTTAATTATTAGTAAATGCCGTATGAATAAATTTGTAAAAATAAAACAACTAAAGCCAAATAGCCAATGTGTGGCAAACAGTTATGACTTCATTTTGTCTTTTAATCTGGAATCAAACGATTAATAAAAAATATTATTTAGAGCCATCAGGTTTTTATAACAATAGTTTCAATTTATGTCAGGTCCTCAATTTGATTACTGATTAATGGAGATAATTTCGATTCTAAGTGGTCTGCACATACATGTATTTGGAGGTTTCTATAGAAACCTCTGCTTTTGAACTAGTCCTCACACATTGCCATGTGTTCTGGTAGCATGATGTCAATTTTAAGCTTCGGAACATATGATATGTTAGGATGCACAGTCTCCACAATATTTAAATATTCTTTGAATTTTGAAGGTGATTTCGCTCCAAAATTTTTTACTACAGCAATTAATTTAGATAGATAATATAAACTCAGCGGATAACTTTTCCAAGCATCTAAGCATCAAAGTGTTAATGATTGGCTACTACTAGGTGTTAACTTCTAGGCAAGGAATAAGGATAGGGACCACAGGCGAAGAAGGGATGGATAGATAGATGAAAGGAAAAGAGAGATAGGTAGATGAAGATCGTACTGTTCAGTGACCAGTGCAATACCTTCGCCACTGAAACTTTCCGACAACAACTGACACAAAGACACACATCAGAAAAAAATGCGAAATGTGTTTATGACTAAGTCCGAAGCTGGGCTCTAACACAGGACTTTTAGTTTTGTGGTCAACGTGCTAACTACTTCAGCCACGCGGGAGAGTTCAGTCAATGATGACAGAAAACGCGAGGCGAAGAACCTACGCTACTTCATGACAAGAGGTGATCACTGGCAGAGGATGTGAGCAACCGTCTCCTCCTCCTCCACAAACCCACACAATACTGCACGTATGAGAGGTGACAGAAATTAAAAAAAATGCAGTCGAATTGAAAACCTCTTCCGAACAGATTTATTTAACTATGACTTTTTAGACTGTCATTGATCATAGCAAACGTGACACACTTTTGAGAATGAAAATAAAATGTTTCGAGTGAATTTCATATCCACTTACAATTTTCTTTGTAAAAGACACAAAATTTTAATTTGAATTAAACCCAGTGCGAAAACTGTATACATATGTATGTATGTATGACGTGGTACGAGTACGAACGACAGGTAATAATATTGAAAATATTTAAATAAAATTATATTTTTAATCGATCTCTGTTGCGGCTTTCGTATTTTATGTATTAATTTAAAGTTAATACTAATGTTTCAGCATAAGTGTGTGCAATCATCAATATGACTATGAGGCATGAGAGAAAAATATTCATACAGATTATTTAATTGTTTTTCATTCATAAAATTAAAATTCATCATGATGTTTGCAATAATTATGAATTTTTTTAATGCATATAATCTGCGAAAAAAGTTTTAGATTTCTAATATTGTAAATTTCGGTCGCGATATCTATTTGCCTGGAAATACCCATATACTACTGGATATTTTGTTGAATACTCTGTGGAATCAACTGTGAACTATAGAGATTTTATATAATTTATAAATTTATTTTGGAGTCCAGTTTATACAATTATCTTTGAAGTGTTTTCAATTTAAAATTTGCAAACCAACAGTTGAAAAATCTCCACTACAAACAAAATTTATTAATTAATTTTTTTTTGTAACTTTTTACTGCCGTATTGATAAATTTCTTTTTGATGTAAAAAAGGTTTAATAAACAAATTTTTTAAGCTTCGTTTTTTAGCCTCTTTTTAATTTTTTCTTCGCCAGCTGAAGGCGGTACTGTTAGCTAAGCAGTCACCATGCCTTCGCCACTGAAACCTTCCGACAAGCACTGACACAAAGACAAACTGATGAACATCAGAAAAAATGCGAAATGCTTTTATCACTTATGGTGTTTTCTTTTCTGAGTTATATTCTTAATTTTTTCTGCCTTTTATATTTTTATGCTCTTTTCTGAAAATATGTGTTATTTTGAAAGTGTAGCATGTGCTTTTCTTAATAGTGGGCGTTATTTCATTATGAAATTTGGGATTTACTTCATTTTCAATCAATTGCAATTTTTTTAAATTTTTTCGCTAATCAAGCTTATGGCCGGTTCCCCAAATGGGAAGAAAATTAGATAGGCCGCCAGAAGCTTTCATTAACAAAGTCGGTGTTCATTATACCATAAAGCAGTATACCCGGCCGCAGGCCGGCTGTGCTGAGAACATTTTGTTACCTAGTGCACTTTGGTAACATTCTGATTTAATTTCCTTTTCGGGGTTCTTCTTTCTTTTTTTTTTGGCGTCATTTCATTTCTCTTCAGTGCTCCGATTTTGGAAATTATTTCGTTGGAAGTTGAATGGAATAATTCTCTGAAAATGGGATTTATTTAATTTTCTGTTTGGCTACTACTTAATTTTTTTGGGACTTATTTCACCTGGGAGTTATTTCACAGCTGGTTTTGTTATTGTTTTTCTAAAATTTAATTATTTTTTAGTTCGTTTCTTTCGATTATTATATAACTTTTGCATTTTACATTTACATTGTACTTATTGTTTTATGCCGAAACTTGTGTTCTTTTCCAAACGTGAGCATTTAAAAATATTGTCAAATCACATGAAACACTTGTGATACATTTTTTTTGGGAAAAGAAAACATGAAACTTTGAGCTCAAACCCAGGATTTTTTGATTTATGTAGTCAACTACGTCAGCCATCACCACCCTCAATAAATATTTCTTAATTTTATTTAAAGCTTAATTATTCTTTTAATATTTGTACGGAATTTGAACGGAAATGACTCACTAAGAAGGGTAACTAACGGATTGAGAAGAAATTCTCATAATGAAAGCGCCCTATTTCCTGAATAAACAAAAGTGCTGGCTTTGGTTAAAAATTGAGCACACTTGAAATGCAACTTTCAAAAACAACAATATTGAAAAGCCCCCCAAAAAATACAATTCCCTTTTTATTAAACAGCAAAACAAATAATAATTATTTTTCGTGATACCGTCTTCTTTCAAATAAATATATTATGAAAAGAAACAAGAAAAAAAACGAGAATGACAATTCACAAGCAGTGAATTGAATGAGAAGCGATTTGTGAATTTTCAAAGCTTAAAAAATAAATGCGTCTAAATATGGTTTAAACGGCGCAACGCAGTCAATACATATGCAAATCTTTGTTAACTGTTTAACTTAAAAACTTTTTGCTGAATATTTAAGCGATGTGTTTGTGCATGTGTGTGCAAGTTCGAGCCAGAGTTTGTGAGTGATTTACACAGTGTGGGTAACGATGGCTTAACCACTGACATTTCTCACTTTGAAATGCAAAAACGACGAACAAGAAGACAAATTAATAACCATGTATTGTGAGCTACAATTAAGTTGCTGCTTGCTGTGGCCGCCGTTACTGCTCAGAGCAGTTTGTTTGTTGTTTTTTTCTTTTGCCATACACTGCTTTAAAACCTCTGCTGTTCCCAGTAAATTTTTTAACGCTGCATACATTTTAGCCGGCATGTGCAAACAACTTTTTTCCCAATGTGTTTGGTTTTTTGGTTGGTCGAGTGTCTGAGGTGCGTATAAAAGCAGAATATTTGCACGTTTTTAAAACATAGTCCAGAGTACACTTGAAACGTGCACATCACTACCACAACTGACAGTTTGTTAATCTATTTAACTTTAAAAAAATTAAACAAATAAAAAATGCTAAAAATTGTGTTGATTTCTTGTGTTTTGGCTGTCGCCATTGCTTTGCCAATTGTGAGTGAAATATTTAATGAAGTTTAGCTACACAAAATTTTCCAGAATTTGCTATAAACATACATTTTTCCAAAGAACTATTAAAGTGCTAAATAAATTTTATTTTATGCAATCAAGTGCTAAAAAGATTTAAAAACCTGGAAAAGTAACCGCTTTTTACATACAAAGAAAAAGCGCCTTGTCTATAAACTTAAAAAATTATTAATTGTTTTTGTAAAAATATAAAATTGAACATAATTTTTCCAAGAAACAATGTAGACATGAAAAATGGAATTTGAAAATTAACTTAAATAAATAATTATTGTTGTACATACGTATTTACCAGTAACAATAACTACAGCAATATGTATTACCAAATCGTACAAGTTATCAAATTGAAGGTTAACAACCACAAATAAAAATAAATACCTCTTTGTCGCCATAACCATCAAAAGTTACTGCAGCATCATCCCCAGTTATCAAATGTTAAACCACTTTGAAACCATAAGCAAAAAATGTTATCAGATTAAATAATATTAGCGCTTTAAGATAAAAGTAACAGAGTGATGTAAAATCAGATGTTAATTATTTAGAAAAAATATAATGAAGAAATATGATGGTGAAATAGTCTCTTTGGGCATAAATAGTCATGGAATGTCTACTTTGGCTATTTTTAAATTTATTCTCGCTGTTATTTGGAGATAAAAAAAATTAATTATCCCAAAAATTATATTTTCCAATAATCACTTTCCGCAAAAAAAAATTGCTTTCCTATTTCCAAAAGTATATTTAGTTAAGTAGCACTTTTCCCAAAAAAGGCCTTTTCCAAAAAGTACCAATAAGTAACAATGGTGTTAGGCTACAGTTCTACAATATAATCTTCTTACGAATTAAGATTTGTGTTATTTAAAAAGCCAATGATTCATTTTTTGCAAAAATTGCCAAATACTAGTCTGGTACTTTTTCTATCTCCTTTAGGGGATTTTTTTATTATTATTTATTTACGTTTGTTCTATGGTTTGAAAAAGCTGAGAGATTTCCCATGTTTACACAAGAACTTTCACAAAATCTTTGAGAATTACGTAATATAAAAATAAAATAAATCAAATAGCTTCCTAAAAAATTTTTCATTTTTTTTTGACTAATTTTAAATAGGTTTAGATAAACTAAATAGATTTAGTGCCTGTTCATAGAAGCCGTGTGTAAATAATCGTTGGGGCATTTATATTGAAAACAAAAGTAATTTCCGTTTTTTTATTGTTGTTTTCTATATAAATGGCCGAACGAGTATTTTCACTCGTGTTATATGAACAGGCAGTTAAATCGTATAGTAAAATGTATAAATTGTATAAAAAAAAATTGTAATTATTTTTATTTAACAAAATTTTTAAGCTTTTTTATAGTTTCTTTTATTTTTCATGAAATAAATATAATATAATTAAAAAAATTTTTTACTAATACTATTTTTTGAAGAAGCTATCCTCCGTCGTCGGTATCTGAACAATAAAACGTTGACAGAGTAAATAATTACTAAATGACTACCCATAGCTTAAAAATGACAGCAGAGACGCCGCAACTTTATAATTATAATTAAGACGCAACGGTAGAGTTGGGAAAGAATTAACCTCTATTTTCCTACCACTTTCACCACTTGTCTATTCTACACACTATCCATCTCTCTATCTAGTTCCAGTACAATGCATTGCATAATTAGGGGATTTCTTCTGAGCACTGGTCGAAGATAAATAAAGAATAAAACTACAGGAAATTGTTGGCTGAATAGTTAACGTGTGGGCTGTACAACCAGAAGGTCATGTTTCAGTCCACGGTCAACCTAAATTTATTTCCGATAGATATGTCTATGATAAGAGTGACCTCGTTCGTATTTGAATAAAAAAAAAAGTCGGCGAAATAATATAATAAATAAAATGGGGCAATGAGTTTTTTAATAATTTATTTCTCTTCTTTATTATTTGCATTTTATGCAATTTTTAACTACTTGTAAACAAAATTAATTAATTATTAAATGCTTTGCATTCGTGCTTCAGTAGTTTTCAAAGAATGTCAACAAGTGGGTATGAATGTGTGGTAAATTCACATAATTGCTGTCAGTCATACCAAATTGCGCAATTTGAATGTCAGTCATCATTCATAATGGCCGCAAATCAAAGCAAAAGTGGAGAAAAAAGGGGGCGCCATCAATCAATTATAATTAAAGAAAACCCCCCTTAATTCTAAATTTATCAGACAAAAAGCTTTCAACTTCAACTTTGTATAAAATTATGAAATAATGGAAAAACAAATATTACAAATATAATAAGTTTTAAGAAACTGAAATACTGATCTTTTCGTAATGTTTTCTTTTTGCTTTTTAAATCTTTATAGACCCAAGAAGAGGCTGACGAAAAAGCTGAATTGGAACGCATGCAAAATGAATCTGCTCAATATTCTTTCAACTCACATGTCGAAGATAAAATCAACGACAATATGATTGCCCGGGAAGAAACACGTGACGGTACCAAGGTCAGCGGCATGTACTCATACAGTGATGGTTTCGTTATGCGTACCGTGTACTATGAAGCTGATGAGAAAGGTTATCGCGTAGTTAAGGAAGAGACTCAAGAAATTGGTGATGGCCCCCAATACAATCCAGAGGGACAAGCTGATGTTGAAGGTTCATTGATTGGCAAATATTCGATTAAATTGGATACAGACAAAGACGAGCCACATTACAAGGATATCCATGCATAAGTAGAGTGCACATAAAAGAACAACAAAAAAATATAGAAACCAACGGATCTAAGTTAAACATCACAACCTATTTGATTTCTTTTGTATTTCTAACATTTAGAAATAGCGACTGAGCCAAGAAATTATTAATAGACACAAAAATCACATGACATATTTTGTTTTATTGTTTTGTTAGTTAGCAGCCTTAGATATATAATAAATAAAGATTGTACATTTATGTAAATTATTCTTGGTTTTTTTATTTATCACAAACGAAACGATTTTGTGACGGCGGAAAGGCAGTATTAACGATTCCCGGCAAACTTTTCATTGTTCAATGATACTAAAAACATTCATTTAGTTGTTTAATAAATAAAAAAATGCAACCAATCCAAGGATTCCAAAAGCCGTAAAATAAATGAAGTAATAAAAAATACAATAGAATTGGATGTCGAGAATATAAATGAAATTCGATATTCTGTCGAATTGTACTCCCAGTGTAAAATATTAGAAGTCATTCTTTAGAAAGTACATCTGAATAAGATCCGAAGTATCAATAACTATATATATTCGACTTCTCAGGAAGTTATTAAGAACAACATCCAGAAATTTACTATGAAAGTGATATGAAGTGGAATAAACCACAGAATTATAATTCATTTGTAATATTATAGATGTTTCTTTATTAATTAAGTAAATAAACTAAAATGTATTATTTACGATTTGCTATATGGTTTAGTTTAAATAATTTTGGCTAACGTTGAATAAATGAAATAATAGTTACATAATGTATTATTTACTACATGTTTATTTGTAAAAAATTCAAATCTATATCCATATATAAAACGGAATGTGTGTTTGTTCTTTTGCATCTTATAGCAGACCAGGGAGGTAACTCTCTATTGCGCTGCGAAAGCATAATGACACGAAGTCGATCGATGGGTACTCCGTCATCCGTTTGCGTATTTGCCTTTCGCATCTATTATTTTCCTTTTCGCAAGTCTGGTATCACCATACTCTGTAATGCGAAAGCGTCAGCAAAAATCGTTCGATTAGCGGAAATATCTGACGAGAGGTAAATATCAAACGCAAATGAAGAAAATCATGCCAGCACGTTGAAAAAATATTTATATTTGATATTTAAATTGTTATTTTTAGGGAAAAAGCAAAACAAAACAACGGCAGTTTGAATTTTTAGTGGATTTCATTCATCGACATCGCGACTTGGCCAAGGAACAGTTGCAGTCAGCAAATGCCAAATAAGCCGCAAATAATTTGTGAACAAAATGCCTGTTTAATGATATCAAAATAACTTTTTTTCGTGTAAGTACAGTTAAAACAAAATTTTACAAAGTTTTAAATGTAATTGTACGCAAGAAAGAATTCTTTCGACATCATAGAAGAGGCACTAAGTTTTAAGAGTAGATTATAAGTTTTTGAAATGTACATAGTTTTTATTCAGGTATATGATGAAAACGAAAAATAGTTTGATATTGACTTAAAAATGATTCTCCAAATCGATCGGAAATCATCATACCTTTTCAAAAAATAGTTGAAATTGCTGTGCATGTCCTTGAAACACACAGAAACGCTGCTTTATTCAAACTGAAAATTTGTACGAAGCTAAAATAAGGCAATATGTATTTGAGAACATATTCCGCTATAGTTTTTTTTTCTTACATGTGGTCATTTAAAGAGAGTATATCGGAATTATCGCTTAAGACTCATCTTGCAACTCGTTCTACATGGTCGTTTTCCTCATCAAACCATAACGCTCCAAAACTTTATTTTATTTTCAACTAAAAACTGTTATATTTCACATTTTCTTAATTTTCCTTTTTTTAAAAGATGTTTTTTAAATATTTTGACAATTCATTACTATCAATATTTGCACCACATTTTCAAAAAATTTTGCGAAATGTTTTGTGTACCAAATTGGCATCTCATCGCATTGGCAAAGATTTCTAAGCGATTTCTAAGAATTGTGATTTTTGAAATACTTCACGAAGTAGAAATCTGATATATTGACACTGTACAATAAAACGTTGAATAGAAAAAGACAATGAGGGAAACGCAACTATTCGGAATATATTTTGTCTGACCGATTTTCGAGTATTGTTTTTTTTATTTGTATTTAATATTTGAATACTAATTAAATTATTTGTTAAGTACAGTACAGTAATTAAAAAACAAATAAAATATGCATAAAAAAATCTTAGTCATAAATAATGAAAATCGGGTTTCCTTTGTTGTCTTTAATAATTTCAAATAAAATTCTACTGATTTGTACATGACACATACGAGTTTCAACCAAAAATAATCTCACTTTCTAATCGTTTTACCAAATTTATTTAAATTTTTCTCGTTGACTTAACAAAAGAACTATGCAATTCATGGAATCAATTTTTCTAATAAATTTGTGTTTATAAAAAAAAATATATAAATAAAAAAAGTGTCATTTTAACCGCGCATTAAGCAAACTGTTTTTAATGCGTCGCTGCTCTGTCTAAAGCACTTTGCGTTTTTTGCATTGTCGCAGTGACTGCAAGAGAAGGTGCTGGCTATAAATATAATTAGTATTCACTTTGCATGAAATGAAATAAATTTTATAAATTAGCCATGAGTTGTTCTTTTTTTGTTCATATAAAAATGCCAGTTGCTTATTTTTAATTCTAAAGAATAAAGCAAATGCTGATATAAGAATTTGAATTTGTAATGAATATTATAAAACTTCTTTTTAAGATTGTAAATGGGACTTGAATCGACGTATGTACGTGACGTTAAAAAAAGCTGACAATAAAATGGAAACCTTATTTAGTTTTTCCGACATGCATTTATTGCTGTTTATAGGCAATGCAAACGACTCTAACCTATTTTTCTTTCATTAATATACTTAAAGCATATAAATATAAAGTTTAATGTTGGGAAGTTCAATTTGTTGGTAAAGGGGCTGATTAAATTAATTAAAAAATTTTTAAATATCAAATCGATAACCAGAAATTTTTTGTACTTTGTACAGGTTTTAGTGCTATAAGATGGTCTCGACTTTCAACAAAAAAGATAACAATAATAATACTACTACTAATAACAAATACATAATATAATTATAATATAAAAATGTGTAAATCAACTTACCGGGGTTTCCAAGTTGGGTAAATGATTTTTTTAACGTTGTATTCTTTCTTGTAATAGACAGTGTTGCCCCAACACATGAAATCCTAAAAAGAGAATAAATTATTATTTTTTTTAATGTTTATTTTTTTGTATTTAAGTTCATAGCTAATTTATAACAATAATGGAAAAATTACTTTGACTGAGTTTAGAATAAAGGAAAATGAACAATGAATCTTCACCACCAGTTGAGTAGAACACGTACATATATACATATTTTCTATGCCACTGCACACGCCATGTGTCCTCTTTGTGTCAACAGTTGTAAAGTCATTAATATCATCTATTTAACCACCTGTTTTTAGTACAGCTCAGAACGAAATTAGCTTTTACAACTTTTAACTGTCCGGTGTTGCCAGAGTAGAATTGTGCGCCATATACCAAATTTAATAGGTAAATGATTTTAGATATGGAGATGGAAAAAAGGCACAAAATTAGTCTTGGTATGGATTGTTTGTTTAATATTTATTTCTTTTTTTATGCGTAATAATAATAAGTTTTCTAATTGTTTATCTGTCAAAAGAAGTTGACTTTTTGTTTCAATAAAGAAATTGCTGACTCTAATATATAAATAGGTCTATACAAATATTGAATATAATTTGAAAATTAAATGTTTGTGCATTACATAGATACATCTGCCGAAATATATTTCCAAAACTTTATTTTATTTATGTTTTAACTTCTAGATTTTGATGTGGAATGTCACATTACAAGGATATCATTTTGGTAAAAATTTATATTTTTTTGGTATGAAACGTTAAAATTTCTTTAAAACCTTTTAATTTCTTTACCATTAGGTTGTTTTGGAAACAATTGTGAAATGTCACATTACAAGGATATCATTTTGATAAAATTTTATATTTTTTTGCAGTCATAAAAACCACAATTGTAATTAAATAATCGAAATTGAAAGTGCGTGAAATGCTTTTTCCTGTTATATTTTTTCATGCTTGTTAAGAAACCAACATAGTGAAGGTTCACCTCCTATCACATCTCCAACTATCCTTTTCCTATAGTTTTAGCACAATGCAACGCATGTGTAGGGGTCATCTCGTGAGTGCTGGTCCAAGATAAAAAAAAAATATTTTAGTTTGCCAAATAAGTATCTAAAAATAAAAAGTTTAGTTTATATTGCCCATTCAACATACTTTCTTGCAATTTATTTATTTAAGAGAACAAAAATTTTAGCTTAGGAAAAATTTTTCTGTGGCAACACTGATTTTAAGCAATCAGCGATAACACATGGCCAAGACAGAATGGTATTTTGTGGCCAGAATGACTAATGTTATTTAATTCTCGGCAATATGTGTGTTTAAGTACGTGTAAATAAGTTATTAACAAAGCGCCCATTCCTATCCTTGTTCTCGAAACACTCTGTGTTTCTTTAATTAAAAAAAAAAACTTTTTTGGGACACACTAATGTAGATCCCAGTAAATAATTTTAAGTAATTATTGTATTTATATTTCCTTCAAACTTTCAGGATTAAATTAGTTGTCCAAAATTTGTTTCAACAAATTTGCAAAACAACTTTATTTTTTACGATGAAAAAAAGTAAAATTATGATATGATTTAATCTCTTAGAATTTATTATAATTATTTCTGCGCAAGATGTTTACAGAGAATTATTTTTTTTATCTTGAATTCATTTCTGGCCATGTAAATACCCATGATGAATTATCCAGATTTAACTCTTCATTTGAGCGAAAACTTGTGATAGAAATTTGAAAAGAAAATTGCATGAAAAGAAAATAGAGAATAATTATTTAGCATAGAATGTTTTAAAATAATGTCGAAAAACTTTTAAATGCATTTAAAAAGTGATTAATGTTCAACTATCTAAAGATTGCAGAAAAAAAATTATTCACTTTGCCTTGGTTTTTCACAATGATGTTTAGGTGGCGTTAATGAAACGAAAATTTTCAGAAACTTTTAACTATTTTCCAGCAAATAAAAAAATTTTCTATGTATTATGTTTGAGATTCTATAGAAAAAAATAAAAATACTTATAAATAGAAAAAAACGTCTTAGAGGCAAATGTTGAAAATGAGCAGTTTAAACAAAATTGGAAAATAATTCTTTTCGGGTGAGAAGTTTATATATAATTTTTTCAATGAAAAAAAAAATTATTATTCTTTCTATTTAAGCCAGACAGTGGTTTAAGTCATAAAAATATACAGTCGGTAAGAATTTTTCTCTTCTAGTAAACAAAATGTACAAATTGATATGTATTTTCATATGTAATATTCGGGAAGTGTGTTGAAGAGAAGGTGAGTTTCTATCTTATAGTGTTTTCACACCAAAGTTAAAATCAGAAACAGCTGATTTTTCGTTCTCACTATAAGTTTAATTAAATCACGTTTTAACGCACAGTTTTTGTAATAAAATTTCATTTATTTTCTTCTCCCACAATTCGATGAAAGCATTTTCATTATGCTCCACATAGTAGCTTCTTTTTCTTTTCCACTTTTTTGTTGCTGCTACGTCTAATGTTTTAAATTATTGTAGTGACTTTATTTACAAAAATTTCCTTTATTTTTTTTATTTCACTGAATGCCTTTAAAATTGCCAGCTATAACTATAGAAGCATCTGATTTTATGGTTTGGGCAGTGCAACACTCCAAACCCCTGTAAATCGTTTTTTTTAATTTAAACTCCGCATAATCGAAATTCTTTTATTTTGAAAACTCCTATAATTTGTAAAAAATAGATGGTGCCTTCGTTTACGAATTCTACTGTAAGTTATGAAACGTTAAAACTTGTTTGAAAACTTTAAATTTTTTACCATCAGATAGTTTTGGAAAGAACTGTATATTTGTAACATGTGAAAAATTTTTTGATTGTTGTTTGCCATCTGACTGCAAATTTGGTGCAGTGTAGTATCTATATACGAAAAGTGAGTTCACTATTTGCAAATACAGTGGAGTTTGGTTATAAAGAACTCAGCGGAGCTGTGCAATTTTGTTCGTTCGAAGTCGAAGTTTTTTATATTTTTTCCAGGTTAATATTTTTTTTGAAATTTTTGAAAATATAGACTTGGAAATGTCATGTACATATCGCTCATTTAATCAAACAATGACTCAAAAAAAATTTACTTAGATACTTCCATTTATATACCCCTTAATTGGGAAATGAAAAAAAATTCTGCTGTCACGATATAAAAGCCGATATGAAAAATTATTCTGCAATATTAAATCAAAAATTAAATTTTTTGAGTTATGAAGTTATTGGAGTAGATGAGCGATATGTATTTAATTTTTTCTCTTAAAGTTTTCTTTATATTTTTTTGACGCATTATTTTTAAGCTAATGGGAGTCTTTTTATTTATTATTTTACTTCGCCGACGTTTCATTGTTCAAATACCGATGAAGGAGGGTGCTGTAGCACAGAAAACTTTGAAAAAACTTTTTTCTTATATAACCGGACTGGCAATCGAACCCGGCTCCCCGCAGAGCCAATATGCTGACACTCACCAACAGCACCGCCAACAGAGACACCCCATTAGCTGCAGTTTTTTTATGACATTTTATTACACCAGATTTTTCAAAAATATTTTTCAACTCTATTTTGCGATCGGACTCACTGTGCACCAAGTACAAGTTTCAATTTATTTATTTTTATTCAGTGAAAAAAAAGAAGAAATTTTTGCGTTAAATCTAAAAACAAACTAAAAATGCATAATTTCCCGTTTACCAAAATAAAATTTATATAAATTACGAGTATGATGGTGTATACAGACGCATTTGAATCTCAGCCATTATTAGTAATTTTTTCTAATGAAATATCATGAGTATTCTAATTTGTACAAGCTTTGTGGTAATTAAAAACTTGTTGAGAAGAAAAAAAATATTTCATAATACCGAAAGTAAAATGAAAGATAATTAGAAATATTTGAGCATTCATATCATTTGCTTCCACACCCAACCGTTGCTGCATAACGTTAAAAATTAATTTAATGAGCATAAATTCCCAATGTATGTATGTGTGTATCGGTATACATATGCTCTTATTAATTGCAAGTTTCATAGACTTGAAAAAAGGGGAAATTAATATTTGTTATTGTTTTCACTGTAAATACTTGAACGGAATTTTCGTTGGCATTTAGAGGTACATGTACTTAAGAGAGGCGATGGCTGAAGTAGTCTACACGTTGAATACAAAACCAAAAAGTCCTGGGTTCGCACTCAGTTTCAGACTAAATTATAAAAACATTTTGCATTTTTTCTGATGGCATTAGTGAGTCTTTGTGTCAATTGTTGTCGGAAGGTTTCAGTGGCCTCGATAATCGCAAATGCCAAATTCTTGAAATTGGTGACTCTGTCAACGCAAGTTTTCAGAAAACAAAACCTCAATTAATGCAACTTTGCATATAAAGTTAAGTTTTACTTTTAAATTTAGTTTTTGTAAATAAAAAATATGTTATCTAAAAAATATAGTTGCACTCTTTTTCCGTGAGGAACATCAAGTTGATAACAAACATCAGTACAAATTTACATAAAATGTGTATTTTTTTATTTATTCTCAATATATTTTTGTTTTTTTATTTTTTGTTTTTATTTTTCTTTTAATTAAACAAAGCCATTTGCTTTAAAAGTTAACCTTTAAATAAACCTTTTATTTGAAAATAATATTTTTTAACAGGAAACAGGCCTAGGAATTTTAGACTCCGTTTTCGCACCAACTAAGTTTTCGCCACAGCCAAAAAATTTCTGTTTGTTGCGTTAACCGAGGTAAAACTGAATTTTGAAAAACTTCGTTAAATAGGGCCGACATTTTTTTTGTTGTTCGTTATTATAACAAATATTTGTTTGTTTTCTTTTGAAGTTGCTAACACTGCTGTGCACAAATGACGACAAATACAACTTTAATGTTAATTATGGAACACTTATTATATACACACAGTCTATCTAAGAACTAGAATTTATAAATCTTTTCAAAGTTAATTTTAGAACAATCCATAAAATATAATAAAAAAATATTTGCTTAGCGAGTGACATTGAAAACATTAAAAAATAAATAAAATGAAAATCCTAATAAGAGTTGCAAAATTCTTATATATGTATTTCTGTAGGGGAATAAGAGCAGAGTTTGTGAGTTTCAATTAAAGATCACATAATTTCCATAATCTTTATTACGAGTATCTGAACTTTGAGGATGCTGTAATTTGAAATTAATTCCCTGTACGTAGCAGTACCTTAACTTCAATGAAAGTCAAGATGAAAGTAGAAATTTAATTCAGAAAATTTGAATTTAAAGCTAAAAATCATTTAAATAATAAATTAAATCGACTTGAAAAGATTGTGTGAATTAATTCAAATTATAACCCACACCCAAAATCTCTCCGTGTTAAATCGGTTGTATGCGTTTAATGTGTTAAGTGTTATATTTTCACGCAACCCTTGTACAAAATGTCACACTATATGGTACTGCAAACGTGGCACTAACATGACGTGAACTTTGTAATTGTGCCAATAAATTTCAACTGATATTTGGATACACACGTAAATGTTTTCATTGCTAAATGACATTTTGCCGCTTGGCTTGTGCCAGGCTGTCTGTGCACATACTTTATTCACAAAACATCCCCTCATACATACACACATTCAGACAAACAATGCTTCAACAACAGGATTGCGACATGTATGCGGTTCTGTGATATTGTGGCAATACAAGGTAATTGAAAAGAAAACATTCTCGAGATTTTCTTTTTTCTCTACAGATTGAAAGTTTGATTTCAGTCACTTAAAGAAGGAGAGGATTTTGAATCCCAAAATATTGTAAAAGGAACAAATTAATTAATTCCTTTCGTATTTAATTTTTAATCACAGGTTAATATGAATATTTTCAGAAGAAATAATTTAGTGCAGTTGAATCCAAGTATAACGGCTGACATGTCAGATGCTTTCGTTAAATTGGGAAATTCGTTACACTGAACAAATTAGTTTTAGATGAAAACTAGTGTCGATAAGCATTACATTACAACGCACTTGTTGGGTGAAAACTCAATATATGAGATAAAAAATTTAGATCGAAAAAGAAAACGGGGAAACGGTTTTTTTTATAATATGAAATGAATATTGTTAGTGTATTGGCATTTAGAAGATTTAAAAAAAACAACTGCATTTGGTCTGGTTTTTTCCTGGACCATTCGTTAAACAGGGTGTAAAATAAGGTGAGCGTTGGTAATGCAAAAATAAGCCCATTCGTTATATCGGATTTTCGTTGAAGTGCGTGTTTGTTATACCAGGTTTTAACTGTATTTGTATATTTTTATAAAAATAAGGGACTACGTTATTCTGTGAAGTTTCTGGCTTAAACATAAACTGCAGACAAAATGGTTGAATAGAGACATAAGAACACCAATTTAGAATTCTCATTTAGTTGATATTTTGAGAAGACTAAAATATACGTTTTTTATACTTTTATTCCTCATGTATTTCGAAATACTTGTAAAGTACTAGTTTTTTACTTCTATTGAAAATTTTTCTGCACAAAAAAACTAAGAAAGAAAAAAAAGGATTTAAAACATGAAGTTCTAGGAAGTGTAAATATTTAGAACGGAGAGTTCAGCTCGTTCATGATCGCCAATTGTTTCTTAATTTGAAACGAACTATATTTTCAAGCTCACCACGAACATGAAACTATTTTCACATCTTAGCTATGATTCCACATCATTTACGTTGCACAGTTCTGACATCTTGCCGTTTTTGTAAAGAACACGAATTTCAATAGCACTACGTTTTATAATAAGCGTCAATGCAGGAATCAAAAAAAACTGCATTGTGTTTCACATTTGAAGTCATTTCTGGCAATGTCGCTGTTTATTGATGTTAACGGAGATGTCCTTTCCTGATGATATCAGTGTCGTGGTTACGTGTAATGGTCCAACACATACACATGTTGTAACTTGTTGCAAATGGCTGCTTGTTGTTTGAAAACAACATGCAATGCAAAAATACTGTTGAATGTGTAAAACGATATATGGAATTATATCTACGTTGGTTCAAAGTCTTGTAAGCACCATCACATTACTAGAGGATGCATCGCCTTGAATTTCCTTCGAGTTTGAAGATGACAGGAGAGATGACTGATTTGGCCGCCCAAATAATGCTCATTATTCATTATATATTCATTATGAAAAAACGGTCCAACTTGAGTAAATGCAGTATCATGAAAAAATTAATCCTTCTCGGATTAAAGTCACAGTTCTTGATTATCGTTTTCTGCGATATACTTTATTCATATGGTCTGAAATTTTATAATAGTTTTTGTGATTTCAGTTATTTATTACTCCACATGTAGTAGTGATTTTTTTTTACTTTTTAATAATCCATAAAATATGGCCTTTCCCAAGTACGAGTAACAATAAATTTTCACAAGAATAATTTTTTTTCAAGTGATAAATAAATAAATATTCCTTTCATGAACAAAATTTTCTGACAAATGTGTACTGCCGTTTAACCTTCAAATTAACTGTGGCATTTGTATTGCGTGATTGCTGCACTCAATATTGTCGGTTCAATAAACATGAAAAATCTGCCAACTCAAAGAGAGTGCGAACATTTTCAGATACAGTTAAAAAATTCACAAATACAATGAAAAAGAGTATATCCACATTTTTCATAAATCTAGAGAAGAAATAAAACAGTACACAATTAAAGAGTTCGTTTTGAAATTTTGGCACTTAAGGCCGGGGCACATAGAATCCGTCATACTTTGACTTTTTCAAATGACATTAACGTACCGACGGAAGAGATTGGCACAATTAATACTTTGTTGGCGGATGTTAACTCATAGCCAGCGTTACCACGTTAAAAAGTTAAAAAATAAAAAAAATACCAGAATATGTTAAAAATAAGTCTTCAATTGCTTTTATAGTAGTGACAAATTTAAAAAAAACTTTATATAAAAACATTATGTACATACACCATTTAATAATTTAAGACAACAAACCCGTGCAAATAATTTCCTATCTATTTTGAATTTAAATACTGTGCTCTTTTATTTTTGTTTCTGCTGCAGAAGTCTTGAATTTTTTATTACAACAGAAACGATTTTTAATAAAACAAAAGGGTGGTAACAACGTTTCGCAATATAAAACCTGATTTTAAAACTTTACAAGTAAAATTTACGTATTGAGTATTACTTAGGCTGGAAAAAGTAAACAAATTGCAAAAAATATTCACATCTCTACCTTCAAAAAAATCAACCAGTTTTCGTTGAAAATAACCTACAACGGCAACGCTGTTCATAGCTATCAAAGTACTCAACGTACGTTAAAAGTTGGCCAACTTTCGTACTTTGCTTTGACAGAGACGTACTGAATGTGACAAGTCTCATAACAAAACATGTATTTTAACTTAATTGTCTGTTGAAAAAGCCAAAGTATGACGGATGACGTTATATATGTGCCTTGGCCTTTAGTAAGAGAGATCTATACTTAACGTTATAGTATTTTCACAACAAAAGTTAAAACCTGATTTTAACGTTAAAACCACAAACGGCTGATTTTACGTTCTCACTATTAGTTTAAGAAAATGGGTTGTTAATGCACAGGTTGTGTAATAAAATTAATTTTTTTTTATCTTGGACCAGCACTCAATATTTTCTTCTTTTGCACTTTTTTATTGTTATTGTTGCTGCGTCCATTGTTTCAAATTATTTTACGACTAGGCGTATCTAATATTCGGGACAGCCGAATGTAGCAATCTCACTTGTTTTTTAGTAACCAGTATGTAACTAAATTCTTAAAAATTTTAATTTATTTAACTTTGCTATGAGCTTTGTCACTTTTAGTACGCCTCCATCAACGCAAAGTACTAAAGGTGGACAACTTTTAACGTACAATGAGTACTTTGAAAGCAATGAACAGCTCTTTTCAGTAATTTTTTCAACAATTTTTTCAAGTATTTTGAGTGTCAAAAGTTGGCCATCACTGCTTGTATATGTACGAGTATATGATTCATATGGGCAACTTAGAATTATTCCGGCACAATGACGTATAAATATTTTGGCAATCACATTATTTTTTCATTAATATTTCTTTTGCATTTGATTGGCAAACCATTTTTCCTGGTCATTGTGTCATAATCAAAGGGCATTCTTTCTTTAATCAACTGCGTTGAAAGTATAAATTGAAAATATTAAAAAAAGAAAGAAGTAATAATATTTAACACACTTCCCTTTTTTTATATTACATTGAATATGAGTGGATATGAATGTTATTTGTAACAGCAATTGGTATAAAAATGAAATGTGTGTCTGTGTAGGCTAGTACGAAAATACGTTGCAGTTGAAGTTACATGGCACTTGCTAAGATGGCCTTTTAACAAACTGCTGCTTTTGTAAAATTTACAAAAAAAAAAACATGGAAAGAAGAAAACATTGGGTGTATAACTTAAAAAGGCGGACTTTTTAAAATTTTTAGCTTTTATTTAGAAATATTTGTACAATATAAATTTATTCAAAGCTATAACTTCGGCGCCAAAAGAACTACTCTTTCTTTTTTTAGGCCAAGAACAAATCAAGTCAATTTCCGATACCCTATTCTGAGGTGAAGCCTATCCCAGAGAGAGAGCGTTCTGCATCGATAGAAACAAATATAAGTCCGACATGGCAAGGTGTATACTATAAAGCGGGTGGGGCAAAACTTACCAATATTAACGTATATAATATTGGAAAATATGATATATAGAGTCCTTCATTTTAAATTTAAATAAAAAATGTGTGTGATACTTAATGTATCCAAAAAGACAAAAAAGAATGCATTTTTTAATGAACTTATACTGCTATAAACTGGCTATTCACTTACTTTAGTGCATTTCGGAAGCAATTTTGTGAGCATTTCTTCTTAACCTTTCAGTGTTTGTAAATTTTCAATAATTTTTTCTTGATAACTATTTGAGAATAAATAACAGCCTATGTACTCTTCAAATAACTTATAAAATATTAAAAGCGGCGTTCCAAAGATACGCCATCTGTTTTGAATCCCTCATTTATTCACGGAGAGCATATTAACTGATGCAGTAGCCTAAACTTTTTCAACAAATGTGTTGAAGAGAATTCAAACTAATGCCAGCAATAATATTTCCATTAACTAACTAATAACGATGAAAGAAAAATTTTTTCTTGTATCATTGGTCAGGGGATGCTCTCTACGTATGCAATGCATTGTACCGGAACTAGAAAAGGAGAAGGTTATGGGTAGGGCGATAGAGGGGGTAGTATTTGTGGACATTCAACTTAATTTTTTCAACATCGGAATTGATGGAGAAGACTTCTGCGGGTAGTTTATTTCACATAGGAACAGTTCGGCTATAAAACTAATTTCTTTATGTAATGCGTGGTGTGATCGACAGCAAATGGATGCGCTCTCGAGGATAATCTTATCACACGCAAAAATATTCGAGTTTAGGGAATGAGTTGCCAAATATGATTGGAGCGCAATCCATTGTAGTAGCGATAAAACAGCAGGACATATTCGATGCTGTTCCACTGAATTAATAGAGTTGGCCACGCTTCTGTCACGATAAGCCGCTTTGTGTATTTTGAAGGCTTCTGTATATTTTGACGCATCGGCCAAAACATGAGAGTTTTATCCCATTTTCGGTCTGATATAGGTGATATAGATATTAAGGAGATCAGCTGGTATGAAGTATTTCTTACACCGTTCTAAAAAGACGAGACACATGAATAAATCTTTAGAGACTTGAAAAAGTTGGTCTGGTGGGAGAATTTTAGAGAAAAGGGTGTGAAAAATCTATTATTGGAAACTCAGTTGAACTACAAAAATTTGCCTATAAAAAGCATCTTGAAACCAGCCAGTTGGCATTATTATCGCTTTTATGTGTTAAAAATCCATTTAAAAAGGCCCTGCTAGGTATTCCTATTACCGCTGCGTGTTTTTTCGAATGAAAAAAATTTTTTTTTTTACAAAATTTCAGTCAAATAACTGTCAAGCGCATTGTTGCGTAAATCTGAGTTGAACTGAACTGTTGCCGAATGAATGGCGTTGAATGTTGAAAACAATTCACATTGCTGTTAAATTTTTTGTTTTTCCTTCCACAACATTTTCCTTTATCATTTAAAACATAAAATTTTTTTTTGTAATAAGTGTAGATTATAGAACAGTGCGCTTATATGGTTTATTTTTTTCTTTTTCTGCCACACGAACTTGATATGAAACCAAAATGAAATTATGATAACTAGGTTACAAAATGTAATTCGTGGCATGAGAATTACCTTAAGTTAAAGATGTATAAATAAGGCAACTGGAATTTATTTAAAAAATATATAAAATAGTTTAATCTAATTTTTGCTCCGATTATCAACATTTATGCGATAAAAAATTTTTAAATATGTTTGCACAATGATATACTATAGAAAATAAAAAGATCAATTAATATAATAAAGGGGTTCCCACGAAAAATTAACCCAGTTTATAGTATTGTGGATACAAAAAAATGTTTTTATATGATTTATTTTTATGAGAAGAAATTTAAATCGTCCATAGTATTGGCGCCTTTTATTTACAATTTTTTTCTCAAAGTATGAATTGAGGGCACTGTACTAGTTACTCAGTTTTATTAACAAAAAATTTACTGCTCGTCTGGTACCATTAATTAGGCCACCAAAAAAAAGCCAAAAATGAAAAACAGCCGTAATGTTTGTGTTTCAGCAGAAACCGCAATAGATAAAAGAGAGCAAATTGGCAGACCAACTAATATTAGGAACATTAAGTTTTCCTAGTATACTGTCTACATATTCTTTATTATTGGCAGCTGGTTAAGCAGTTGTAATAAAATCGTACAAGAGAGTAATATCCAAACAATATTTTTAAAGATTCTACAATTTGGAGGATTGCAGTAGTGAATCTTTAAATTTGGGAAATGTTACTTTGGAAATGCATCATGCTGACGGGTCAGGAGCAGCACGAATACCGCTTTGCATGAAAATAATTTAATAAAGCTGTATTTTATAGGGAGTCTTTCATTTCCACCGTTTACTTAGGTTAGGTTAGGATTTTTCTATCGAAAAATAGTCTTCAGTGAATCTCGTTTTCAGCTCAAGACGTATTCCAGATTTGGTGTGAAGAGCAGCCAGAGGCAGTTCAAGTTCTGTCAATGCACGCTGAAAATAGCACTGTTTAGTGTTTGGTTTATGGGCCGGCGGCATAAGTTGACAGTACTTCCTAAAGAACGATGAAAATTACAACCTTACAGTTAATGGAACAAGATACCGTGCTACTGCGCACGACGAAATAGAAGAATTGGACTATGTTGACATGTGGTTCTAACAAACCGTATTTTTAGTTCCAGCACAACGCATTGCATTTGTAGAGCTCGTCCGATACAAGACAAAAAAAATATACGGTACCACATGCCACATGGCATGCGATACCATAATCTTATAGATTTGCGAGTTTGGTTTCTCCTGGTAAGATAATGTGATTTGACACTACTAGACTAATATATCGGCCCAAATAAATATTTCATTTACTTTGGAATTGCTGCTGCTTTTTTAAAGTTTTTAAAACCCAACCGGTTAAAAAATTACTCTTTATACACATAGAGAGAGAACAGAGCAAAAAATGTTCATGGAAATAAATTTCGTTTTACATTTAATTACGGCAGTTGTTACGACAAAATAAATTGTTGTCCCCGTTGTGGCCCATATTTAAAGTACGGGCAAGAAATTAAATCAAACTACTCAATTTTTTGTTTCAGAAATATGAATGCAAGCAATTTACCAGTTCATATAATTGAGTGCAGGAATTGCAATTGGTTCGTATTTTTTTTTTAATAGTTAAAAATTATTGAGTGTTTAGACGAAAAATGCAAATTATAAAGCGTTTTGTAGAAAGATTACTCTTCAATTGCATGTCTAGGGGTGATCTCTTGAGTGCTGGTCCAAGAAAAAAAAAACAACTTCAAGGATTTTTTTCAATTTACCAATGTTCTTCAAAGACTTGGAAATCACTTCAAACTATCGAGAGATCGTTGACTGTTAGCTGTATTTAGTATTATCTTTAATCAAATTAATAAAACTAACAAATGTACTTTCCACTTTCGTTGGTTTAATTAATTTAAAGCATCCATTATACCAGTATTTTATAACGTTTCATTATCTGATGCGATCCATTTAAAATATTTGCATTTTCATTAAAAAACTAATATCTTTGCACATCACCATTTAAAATTTTAAATATTTGTCAAGACTTCGTACTAATCGCCCCCTGGCTTGTATGAATTGTACGTATACTTAATATTTAGAACATGTTTATAAAAAAATGCTCATACGCAACTAAAGTGAAGATTAAGTGCAGCAATAATGGTTGCATTGGGTGAACAAAGAACCCTGTAGGAAATGTTAATAGTGAAATAGTATTAATTCACTACTGACATTGTTAACAGTACTATTGACTTTCTATACCCCAGGCAATGTAATTTTCTATAGATATTTAACATGTGCTTGTCACTAGTTCTATAGGAACTACTGACTTGGTACTCCACTTGGGGAGATATGTAAATAATGGAAACAGACATTTACACTGTATATTAAGACTACTGACTAGGTACCTCTTTTGAGTACAAATGTAGACAATGTAACGACATTGGAACTACTGACTCACTATACCCTTTACAATGATTCGCGCTTTAGATATTTAACGTGTGCATGTCATTGACAAAGCACTAGTATTATGAACACTATAAACTAGGTACTCCTCCTGGGTACATACATATATAGATATAGAAATTGAAATCATAGATTCACTAGAACTATTTAATATTGAAAACTCCTTCGGAAAACATTTTCCGAGTTTAGAGACTTGCGAACTTTTAAATAATGGGATTCCGCGGATGTTTATATCCATTTTAATTTCGATATATATTTTTTTTAATTTCCTCTACTTTCCTTAGCTGAGTTTTTATACTTATGTGAACATAATTCCCGGCGAAAACTTTTTTGAGTGACACTTGTTGCTTTATGCCCGACAAAACTGTTGCTGAAAGCCGTACCTCCAGACCTTCTGCCTGCAATAGACCCAGCAGCTTCTTAAAGACATTTCGAGAGGAGATTTTTCAATGTATAATTTTAAAATTTTTCCCACAAAGTCCATTTGTAGAAGAGAAAACCTTCTAAAGACGTGCAGTCTTTAAAGTTTGACTGCAAAGACAACGATATCGACAGAATTTTTTCATGCGCTCAACTACATTCAAAACAAAAACAATATTTTAGAATTTGTTTTTGTTTTAAATGTATTTGTACGAAAGAAAAAATTCATTCAAACTAAAAAAAAATTATTTATAGAAATATGTTTTCTTAGATCTTTTTCTTATTTTATTTTTATAAATATTAAATATTATTCAATATTCGAATATTCATAAAATTGAGTGTACTCAAGAGAAATATACAACATGGTATTACCTGACAGCAACAGCAAGAGAAAGTGGGTAAACTGTCAAAACGAATAATATATTTAATGGATGACCAGGGAAAAATTTTATTGTTTCAATTTCTTAAGGTTTCTGCTTAGTAAGCTTCCGTGAAGCTTTACTGTAATAATACACCTAAACACAATGTGAATGTAAAAATTACACACTCATACATTTGTACTAGTAAACTTTGTTGCTAATAAATACAATTCATTTTTTTTTGGCTTTTTTGAGTAAAATTTTGTTGCTTATCACTTATTTTTTTTTAATTCTTGTTATTTTGCAAATATACAATTGTTTTTGTAAGGCAGGCCAACTTTGAGTTTCTCCCTACGGGGCACACCACTTATATTTAACAAGTTGAGATTACTAAGGCAAATTATAATTTTTTTTACATACAGGAAAGATTGGAACAGTCTGAAATATAAGATATAAGTAAATATAGTATGGCATATAGAATGTATGACAATATAGGCAAACTATTTAGTAGATTTAAAGTTAAGACAGAAAAATTAGATAGATTTATCGGATACTATGTATTGGGAAAAACAACGAGAAATGTAGGTATAAAAAAAATAAATTAAGAACTAGAAAAGGTGGACACAAAACGGATAAAAAATATAAACGTATTAATTGAAGAAAACCAGCTTTATCTTATCAAAGTTCCAATTCAGACCATTATCCAAATTTTGATAACATTTCCGTTTACATTTTTAAAATTTTTGATTTACCTCATTACTACTTTTTAAAGATCTTTCTACTGAGTATATGCAATTCCGTTCCAACATTTTTATCAACCACAGATGTTATTTAACAAAGTACTGTGTTAACTTTGAATAAAGTTTCCTATAAAAATTTTACTCAAACGTATCGTGCCAATTAAATTCACTCAAATGTTCAGCTCTATGTTGTTTAACAGCAAAACACTGTAAATAATAAAATTCTGTTAAGAATTTCACCATTGAATTTTAAATAAAATCCACATGATTTTCAACAGAGGAAAGTATCTACATAAAATAAGGGAGTTGACTCATTTAAAATGAATATTTATCAGCTGACAAGCCTTAAGGAAGGTCAGGTTTTTTTCGTTTCTTACAAAGAAGCATGCCATAAATATATACAAACATACATACATACTACAGTAAAATAAATAAAGTATTTCTACTGTCTACATATAAAAAAGTTTAAGAAAGCAGAAACACTTTAAGAAAAAAACATCGGAAATGTGTTTGTGTGTATAGATTTTGAAATATGATACTTGATGTTGCTGATACTGGAAAAAATATTTAAATTTGGTGTTAAATATTCAGAAAACAGTCTTAACTCTATGAATATTTTAAATTTCAGCAAATAAGAAACATGTTTAGTAGCTGGTTGTGTTTGTGTGTATGAAATGAAATGGCTTTAAGAATATTGACAGAATTATTTCGATATCTTTGCATAGATAAAATAATCTTTCTTTATTAGCAGTAAACAATGTTGTCAAGCTTGACAAACATGTTTCGAATATAATTACTGATTGTTCAATTATACTTTACGATACAATTAGAAAAATATATACATACATAAATAATTAAACTTGTGCAAAATAACTTCAGCATCAAGAAAAGTTTGGCATGGAATATAAAAAATTGGCCATCGAACTTTTGAAATTGAAGGCTGAGTTTGTTTAAGAAAGAAGCTCTCGTTTTTTTTTTCTTTTAATTCATGTTGATTGGTGTATTTTCGTACATGGAAATACTAAGCAAATTTTATTAATTCTAAAATGGCGCAGTAATGTTAAATTCCTTTGAACTTTGAACAAATCAATATACATATTTCCATGTCTAAAAAAAACTTAAGAATTGATGTACATACTACAGCAGAGTCTGGCACAAGTTAACCCAAATGTCCCAAAGGTAATTAACTTCAAACTGTTGACTTTTTGAATGGTTAAAAAAATTCATAGATTCTTTTTATACAATAATCAAAATTTATTTAAATGAGTTCGTTTTAATCAACACGAGGAATGATAAGATTTCATTTCAAAACCACACTATTAACATTTTTACTTTTTTACAGGAGAAAGAAAAAACTTTTTAATATTATACACATATTCGTAGGTATGTATATTATTTTGATTTGTGCTTATAAAATAACTAATTTCTATTATCTTACCTTCTTTTTTATAAAAATGACATGTTTGCATGCATGCATGCATGTATGTATGTATGTATGTGTGTTTGTGCCTTATAGACAGCTAAACGACTGAACCGATTTTCTTGAAATTTTCACGGTATCTCTCTGCATATCTGCAAGGAACTATAGGCTATATAAATTGCAAAAATACCGACTGGTCGTTGCCACGCCCAAACAAAGTAAATATTTGTTTTTGTATATCTTGAGAACGGTTGAAGGAAACGTCAAAACACTAAAAAAGACTAAAAAAACAAAAATGAGAAAAAAGATGAGCAGCGAATTATACCTCAAAACGTTCTTCTTTTTCCAGTTGTGAAATGCTAATTGACTAAGCTAAATCTTAATTAAGAAAGCTATACTTAACATTGAAGCTATGATTTTTACCAAAAGTAAGTTTCGATAAAACTTGTTTGAATTTTAGCGTTTAACCTGGTAAATGTATCGGGCAATCCTTTTGCTTTCAAGAATTTCTACAATACAGATTTCTATAAAAATTAATAGGCTATTGCTAAACCACAATATTATATAAATTGATACAAGTCTAATATTATATTTTACACACTTCCATCAAAGGAATTCCTTGAAAACTTTCCACACAGTATAACAAAATCTTGTGCTAAGCAGACTGGCTAATGCCACGACAATACAAAGCGATTTATGTGAAAGTTTGTACATTTATTGAAGCTCTGCAAAGATACAATCGATCAAGAAGAAAAATGGCCAGGGGTTATAAGATTTTGTTTCCACCTATTTCAAAGCAAAAGTAGAAAATTTCGATTCTTAAATATTTTTCCTGTGTTTATTTTCATGTCAATTGCCGTTATTAAAAATCGGTAACATAAAAAAATATTTGCCATCAAGAAAAATGTCCATGGAAATCCATGATTATTCGTTGTACATGACATTTTATGATACCGAATGTAAATAGAATCATGGAATATTTTCCTTTCATTTCTAAGCAATTGTAGACAGCTTTAGAAAAAGGTCACGTTTGACATGAATAAAATGGGAAGAATGACAGCTGAAGATAAAAAAAAGAAAAATGGAAAGAGACAAACACTTGAAAATTTGACTTGATTGCAAATAAACATAATAAGGATTTGTTTGCATTTTCTGCAAATATGGAGATTCGCATAAATATTGTATACAAATAAACATACCACTAGGCAGTATTTACTTAATAAATAAATTTGTATGTATGTATGTTCATTAGTGTGCTTGTAGACTATTTATTTACGAGTATTTATTTGAAGAAAAGTCTGTTTATATAACAAAAACTGTCCCACGCACTAAATGCAAACGAAAATTTCTTTCTAATATTTGCACAGAAAACAGAAACAAAACAACTAAAATTTGTTTTTGTTTTCAATATAAATAATAGCAAAAAAAAAATTTTCATTAGAATTTCTTCATGGTATGACGCATGAAGAATTTTTTGCAGGTATCGAACAATATGCTTTCCATTCCAACATTGTACAGGGTGGCCCAAAATGATGGAAGAGATTTAAGTTCAAAGAGCCATTGTGTGTCTCGCAGTGTTCGCTGTAGATCCATTATGTTGGAACCGTAGATGAAACATGGATATATCACAATAGCCCAGAGATCATGGAACATGGATCATGAACGTGCACCAAAGAAGGCCAAGCTAACAAGGGCAATTCCACAATTTTTTCGGATGCCATTCATTCTATTTCATTCACATAGAAAAGGTAAAGTAATGCATCTAAGCGGCTCATCGGGAACAAAAATCATGCATTATAAAAGTGCAAATGCTAGTGATTTCGTTTTATTTCTCCCTTACAATAGTGCTTCCAGGCAAGCACTAATTTTTGCTGGGTACGAGTACATTATACACATGAATATATTAAATCGTATTGGTTCCAGTTGAGATGCATATGGTTTCAATATATTCTTTGTTTTGTTTTCAATTTACAGAAGCTTAATTTTCTTTCAAAGTATTTTAAAAGTTTCACTTATCCGATGGTAGTAACAAAGCAAAAATATTGCTACAGGAAAGTTTTTAGCTTTAATTGTAACAATGTAATTAAAAGATGCAATTTTATTCTTTGTCCTTTTAATTTTCAGTAAATCAAATAATCTTGTCTTCCTCACACAACATTTTGTATTTTGTTTTTGGAAACTCGTTTGTTGCATTTCACATTTTAACAACTGCAATAACGGATAAACCAACTCTAATTTGCACACACAAAAACAAAATTTACGTAGCCCATCAACAAACAACACTACAATATTTGTAGCATGCAGATGGGCTCGTCTCTATTTCAGTAAATTCAAGTAAATGGTTGAGTACTAAACTATATTTTGTATTTAATAAAAGATAGTAAGAATGCCTGTGAATGTGTGTGCCTTTCTGTGAGTGTGTGAGTGCGTGCCATCGTGTTTGTGCGAAAATAGGGCACAAAGAAATGCAATATATAAATTATAATGTGTACTAAAAACTTACACTTGCATACACACGCACACGCAGTTATATAAAAGGTCTTTCATTAAGTACTTCCTGCCTTTAAATTTAAATAAAACAAAGTGTGTATGAGATACGATCGAAATTTTTTTATTCGTTTGAAAGACCTATTGATTCTATTATGTGTGGTATTCCACATCGTTATATTAATATACTTCAAATGTCCGCCAAGGCTTCTCAGCGTGGCGTGTATCCGAAACATGCAATTTTACATGATTCTGGCACATAAACCAGGCTGAATTTGACCTATGGCATGCGTTATTTCGCCTTGGAGGACGGCTGTGGATGGTAGTTTATTCACATACACCTGTGACATAAGAAACCCCCACAAGAAAAAGTCTAATGGGGTCAAATCGTACGTTCTCGGTGGCCAGTTCACATCTCCTCCACGTGAGATGACCATGCCAAATTGTTCGCGCAGAACATACAATGTGGCGTGAACTGTGTGGCACGTAGCGACGTCCTATTGAAACCATATGTCGGTGGTATCCCGATCATCCAATTCAGGCGAAAAGATGTTGCTAGCCATCGACCTATAGCGCTGGTGAACGTCGTTTTCAAAGAAATATCAACCGATGACGCCACCAGCCCTTAATCCACACCAAATAATAATTTCTTCGGGACGCATTGAACGCTCAAGGATCTCATGTGAAATGGTATCGTTCCAAATTCGATAATTTTCTATATTCGCATACCCATTCATCCAGAAATAGGCCCCATAGCTGAAGATAATATTGCGATGAAAATTATGTTCAGTTGTCAACTGCTCCAGCGACCACTCAGCGAACACACGTCATTGTGTATGGTCGTTTACCTTCAGTTCCTGAGGCAGTTGAATTTAGTATGGGTCACGACGTCAAATTGGTGAAGTTGTGATCTGTGTTGTGAGCGACGTGATATCAACTGCCTTCGATTCTTCTGTACACTCTCACGGACAGCGGTGTTTCGTTGCCGTACGGATATTGATAGATCGTTTACTTACCCAATGGACTGAAATTTATGCACCACATTGCGAATAGTCATCTTGTTTCGATGATTATGGCGAACATAAAATGGGCAAAACGCGCGATATTTTTAACGAACAGTACACCCATTTCGATAAAATAATTTTATTATTTGCACGTATTATTGAATGCATGGTCATTTGGCAAAACAATCTGAATAAATGGCAACTAATTTGATAGATATAGCTTCAACAAGATGGCCGTAATCAACTGTCAAAATTCGGAAGTGCCTTTTGTAAGAAATTTTTTATATCGTTACCGTAGAAAGACCCTAACTAATTTTATAATAATAATAATTGATTTAAAAAGAAGTGGGTGTCTTCCAATAGAGATTTGCTTAGAAAATTTAATAAGAAACTGCCTTGAAAAAATAATCGCGTCTACAATACTTAAATTTTTATGAACATTTTACCTTTCCTTGTGAAATAATTTCTTAGTTAGTTCCGCTTTTCTATATGAAGCTATCGATATGTATGTATACTTATGAAAACTCTTAAAGCTTATCGATGCATTTCACAAAGAAAGCTCCAAATTTTAAGATTTGAATTATTTATCTATTCACTTGATAAGAATTTCATTGAAAATAATTTTTTTAATGCATGAAGTAACTGTTTTAATTATATACTAATACATTCATTTTGTCATCTTCAACTGTCAAAGTTCGGAAGACCCAGTTGGAAAACCCTGTACATGTAACTTGTAAACGAAGTTTAACCAAAAGCAATAACAAAAATATTTTTAGCGTAAAATATGAGAATAAAGTAGACGATTTATTAAGCTAAGAATGTATGCAAGTATAGATGTATAGCTGGATGTGTGTATGTATGTATATGTGTATGTAAGTATACACCAAAGATGCTAAAATGTTTTTGAACTGCGATTTGCAGCAGCATTATAATAGAGATTTTCAGCATAAAATAGGTCAAAGAGATTTTGTTAAGATGCATGGACTGCTTAAAATATTTTTTAGTGCCTAATTTAAATGACTTGTAGTTTTAGAATTTATTATCCGTATACATACAGCATAATAAATTTAAGTTATTGGATATAATCGAATTATTAAATCTGGCATAAAATTACGTCATATCATATTTATAATCAGCAGGATTATTATTATTATTAAAAATTTCAATAATTAATTATAATACCATGTTCACACGCAATATGAACCAGTTGGTTCGCTCTCTGAATCACGATTGTACTTGCTTCATGTTAGCATTTCGATTTCTCAATTTCCTTTTTTAGGTATTTTTTTATACATATCATTATGTTTATTATTTTTACAAATGCTATTATTTATTTATTTTTTTTTTTTTTTATCTTGGACCAGTGCTCAGGGGCTATCCCCTACATATGCAATGCATTGCACTGGAACTAGAGAGAAGGATAGGGAAGAAACAGACAGGTGGTGAAAGTGGTAGAAAGATAGAGCTTAATTCTTCCACAACTCTGCAGCTGCGTGTAAATTATAAAGCAAAGTTGCAGCGTCTCTGATGTTTTTTTTTGACGCTTTATTTTTAAGCTAATGGAGCCATTTTATTTATTATTTTACTTCGCCGACGTTTTATTGCTCACATACCGACGAAGGAGGGTGCTGTAGCACAGAAAACTCAGCAAAAACTTTTTTCTGATTTGACCCGGCTGGGAATCGAACCTGGGTTGCAGAGCCAACACGCTGACTACTCGCCATAAGCACCCCCACAGTTAGTTTCTATTTTTTGTTTATTTCATTTTATTTTTTTCAGTTAGATAAACTAGGAATAATTTGTTATCAAAATTAGAGATAATAACAATTTCTTTGTGGTTCGTACTTGGTTTAGAATGAACCAACAGTGTTCGCTGCCTAAATTTAACATGGCGAACCAAGTAGTTTCAATCAATTGATACGAATCAATCAATTGTGATATGAACTTTCCCATAACTACTTTTTCTAGTTCCAGCACAATGTATCGAATGTGTAGGGGTCCTTCCCTGAGTGCTGGTTCAAGTTAAAAAAAAATTAATTTTTTTCTAATTTTTAGAATTTAAAATTTTATCGGCTTAAAGAAAATAATATGAAATTTAACTAAACTTTAGAACTAGTTTCATAGCACTTCGAGAAGAATAATTTGGAATTCAATTTGTATGAGATTCAAGTCAAATAGGATTCTGGTCGATATCTCGTAGCTGCTGAAATGCCATGAAAAATTCACTATTGAAACACAACTGCTATTTCTTTAAGTTTTTTAAACAACCACTTGGAAAATCTGCTGCTCGATTGCACTTGGGTATACTACAAGTAAAAAGTTTGAGCGAGCAGTAAAAACTGCATAAAAAAAACTTTGAAGAAGCTCAATGAAAGTTAAAAGGATAGAAAAATAAACAGTTTTTTTTATACATTTTAATGGTTTCGCACATTTAATGGAATGATTTACATTCAAATCTGAAAAGAATTTCAGGAAAACTGACGTTTTTGTTATTTCGTAGTAGAAAAAAAAATTTTGCTTTAAAATTAACTTTTAAGATTATCCTACTTTAAAGGTAAATAAAGCTATGAATTTGGCAGATAAAGTAACATCACTTTAGCGCTGGTAAAAAGGATAATAAAACCAAAAGATTGACAGTTACAAAATGCTGCTGCTGACAAGACAAAACAAAACAACGATTGAAAGGAATAACTGCAAACAAAATGAAGTTTGCAATAAATAAAAAAAAATCTAATAAAATGTTTAAACGTTTGTCATTGTTAGATAAAAATCTAATTAAAAATATAATGAGTTTTTCAAGTTCTGTACACAGTGAAAAGATATTGAATTAAATTCAGAATTAGTTAATTATATTTTGTTGTTCACTGGTTAGAGTTAGAACAACAACACTTATATAAAATTAAAACTGTGAGCTTTAAATAAAAATATGCTTCTCTTGACTTGTTGTTTATGTTTTTACTTCACAAATGTCAAAACAGAATTGCCATTTGTAAAAGTTATAGCGTTTTCAATAAGGTGATTATTTTTATTATTATTATTACAGGCGAAGCACTGCGACCAAAAATATCTATTGTGCAATGTCCTTTATAAGGCTTCTGAGGAATCCAAGTACTATTTGGGGTGTGATGAAGTACCACAGGTAGTGTGGAGGTGCCACACCCTACTGAGTCGAACCTTCTCGTCCTCAGTTCCTGATTGTTATACACATTTTGTCAACAGTTTTTTTGTGAACTCTTGCGACATATAAGTTCAAAAGCACCAAAGAACTGCTCAGCATTGTCCCTCCTCCGTAGTATATTGCATGATCATTTGTCGTATCAATATGGAGGTGCGGGTTCCATTCCCTGGGTATTTGACACGCTTAAGAGATTCGTAGTTTGTATTGTCTTAAAAAAAAACAATGACAAAGAATTCTGACCAAAAATATCTCCGAACATAATTACTCTCATTAGATTGCGTTATCTTATATATTTATATGTCCACCCTATTGGTTAGACTCACTGAAATTCTTTACGTCTGTAAATCTGATATCCTGGCTGCTTTGTGGGTATGTAATGCTTTCCAAACTGTGTCGGATAATGTCGCTTCTACCATTGCGAGTATGCTACCCATAGAATTAGATAGCGTGCCAGGGGAAGGAACGTTGGCTTAGGACTGATAACCGAACATACACTTAAACTTGGATAACCTAACATAGCTAACAAATATATACATATATGTAGTGACCTGAAATATTATATTACAGAGTTTTTGTTTGACTGGTAGTTGTTACTTCAGCTCGAACTTGTACATGATAATGTTCCGTTTTATCCGAATTGTAGTGGTGACTTGTGAAATATGCTGAGGATTTTCCTGTTACTATCGGGGATTTCACAGCTAGAAATCAGATGTGTAAGGAAATTTAGGGCGTAGCATTACACAACACAACATTATTCTAATCATGTTGGAATAAGAGTATAATTGGACGAGTGTATGCAAATTTGTGGTTCCATTGGAACTATGCACATATATACATAGATTAGAACAGATTCGTAGAGGAATTTTTGTAGTCCATATGGCATGTAGTACGCCATGATTAAAAGCTTTGCCTACTAGTTTAGCTGACTAAAGTTTGTAAAATTTCGCTAAAAATTAAGAGTTTTCGAAACAAAAATGTGAAATGTATGTATGAGTTTTTGTATACACATGCATTTCGTCGTAAATACTTCATACCATAAGAAATCTGATTTTTATATCTGTAGAGTTTTGGCAAAACAACTTAAGTGGAATTTGAAATGTTTTCAGCAGAACGAAAAAACTATTTAATTTGCTGTTTCCATCTGTTTTTACGTTATTGTAGGCCTTTTATAACATTTATAAATCTAGAACAACTAAGCTAATTTTTCTGTAATATTACTTTCTATTAAAATCTCAAGTTTACAAATTAACTCATCAATAAGTCCAGATACGTTGATAAGTTTTTTGTTGATATCTCAAAAGCTAAAATTCATAAAAAGACGCTCATTTTTGTCAACAAAGCGCCTTGTAGAGTTCTCTTTACGATTAAAATACTAAGTAATTTTCTTATCTTGAGTTATGATCTTCTGTTAACAGTCCAAAGAGATGTATTGTTATTACTTCCTTTGGCTTTAAAATAACATTTCCTATTAAATAAATTGAGATGATATTTTCCTCAAAATATGATTCCTTTTTCTACAAACGATGATTTTCTTCCGAAAGCTTCTGGTAACGCTCTTTGAAGAAAAACCGATTCAGAAATAAATAATTTTTTTGTACTTTTGGTATTTTCTTTATTTGCTTTTGTAATAGTACATTATTAAGGGGATGTCAAATATATTACCATATTATTTGTCATTTGCATAATATATTGCATTCACACTACCTTCACTTGCACGTAATACTTAATCTTGTGACATGTCTTACAGTGTGAAACACCCCTAACTAAAGCAACGATTAAGCGATTAACTACAAAATACAAAATATCTTCAAACTACATTTCCAACTTGTTTCAAACTACTAAAACTATTGACAACTTTGAGGAAAATCGAATAACATTTTTGTAATAAAATGTTCAATATTGCACACTCAATTTCATTAATCTTCTCTTGACTACGCACCAACAAATTTCAACAGTAATGTCAGCTATCATTATCCACATATTTATTTTAAGCTTTAGATTTCTATAAAAGTTTGGCTAAAAACCACCATACAAATAAATTGATTTAAAATCCCTTTTCTTGCGTTGAAATATTTTGAAGTAAAAAATCTCACAAATAAATTATTTTTCACAACTATGACGGCAGCTGAAGTAAAAAAAAGTGTGCACAAAGTAATGAAGTTAAAACTGCAACATTATGTTGCAAGTTAAATTAGGATCATGGTTAATAGACCAAAAGAAAAAAAAAAAAAAAACACTGGTGTTGCATTTTTCAATGAACGGCTGGTTAAGCCCTCATATGTGTGTATGTATGTCAAGTGTACAGTAAGTTATTTTATATATTTACTTTTTTATATTTTCAGTGCATATTGAAAGGAATTTCTGTTTCCGTATTTATATATTGACATGCATTTCCTCGTGCAGAATTTTATTCATGGAAATATGTGCAGTAGTAAAGGAATTTACACATGAATTTCATGTGTTCGCACAAACAACAGGTCGTATAAGTACTTTCTTTACACATATATATATAGAGCAATTAATACACTGAGAAAAACTCGTAGAATGCATGCAAAGAATTTTGATTTTAATGCAATGCATTTTATCTTTAAAAGTCACTCAAATATCTACATATGAGAAATGTTTCATTACATTTATGAATAGTATTTAGGTGCGTGTTTTATAACTGTAATGAAACTATTTCCTTAGTTTAATCAAACATATTCATATATAAAATTAAAATTGTTCATTGATATAATGACATGGCTGAAGTAGTCGACACGTTGACTACAAAACCAAAGAAGTCCTGTGTTCGACCCCAATTTCAGGCTAAATCATAAAAATATCTCGCATTTTTTCTGATGTGCATTAGTGTGTCTTTGTGTGAGTTGTTGTCGAAAGGTTTCAGTGGCGAAAGCATAGTCACTGGTCACTGAACAGTACCGGCATCAGCTGACACCAATCCACAGAAACATCAGAACGCTCTGCCTCGTCGGTATTATGTAGGACCAGCGAAGTAAAATTATTACTAAAAATTGAAAGCACGTGTGCAAAAGTAGAGTTGTGAGAAAATAAAGCTTCACCACGTGTCATATCTCTCACTATACCTTTGCCCTAGTTTCAGCACAATGTATCTCATGTGAAATTAATTAACAAACTTGAGGAAAATTATGAAATATTGTTGCCATAAATACAATTAAATTATTTCATCAATATAATGAAATATTCTTCATATAAAATAATAAATATACTTTTATTGTGTGTATGTATGGCCCAATTTACATGGTAAATTTTCATTCATGAAGTTTTGCTATATTGCTTTGAAAATAACTTCTAAAAACTTCTTACATTTATAATTCATGAATATTTTCATTTAATTATTAATTTTTTTAACGAACTATCGCTTAATATTTTTTTATTTACTCAAATACACAAATGAGCACAAAGAGAAATATAAAAAAAAAACATGAAAAACAGAAATCATGAATTTTTTTCTACCCCTCTTTCTTCTTCGCCACGCTCGACTACAAAAAAAAAATTCATGAATTTAATTCATCGTTTAAATTGGGTGTATGTTTGTTGTTGCTGCTTATGCCGACTCATCAGTAGACCTGCAACAAAATTACTTGAAAGAGCTAAAAAAAAAATCTCACATGTTTAAAAAACACACAGTCGGCCAAGCTCTTAACAAAAGCCTGTCTGCAAAAACGGAGCGGCCTAGGCGGTAATCGAACGCGCAACCACCATATTGATAGACTTATGCTCTTTATATAAAAGCTTGTTTATATAAAAACTGCCAAAAAGTCATTGAGAATTCCTGCATATACAAACAGAAAGAACTAAGTCTAGCTGAACGATACAATACACACATCCATACGTAAGTAAGTTAATTTTTTTATATGAAGAATATTTCATTGTATTGATAAAATACTTTCATAGCATTTAATACACTTTAATTCTTATTTTTAAAAGATCATAAAATTATGAATATAAAACATTGTAAAGCAAAATAACAATAATTTTAATTAGTTTTAGCAAAAATCTTATATAACGAAAGTAAAAGTATATTTATTTTTTTATCTTAATTTATGAAAAATAAAAGTCCTTTTGGCTATGAAAATATGAATATATTAATGAACTATGAAAAACCTATGAAGGGCAGAGATTGCAAAATTTCATGTATCTAATGTCAGTGTTTATTGTATTAATGAAAATTGTCGTTGTTATAATGTAGAATATTTAAAGATACCGTTTCATTATATTAATCATGGATTTTTTCGGTGTAACTATACGTATAGGTTGATGCAGTGCATGCACATATACGAATGAAATTGAAGAAAAGGTGTATATTTGAGCAAAAAAAAAAAGTGCTCGATATTCCTTTCGTAGTATTTTATAATATTTCAGTGCAGTAGGAAACACCAACAACAAAAACATTGCATTGAATACGACCCAGGAGGGTAGGCAGACTTTATTTTTTCAAATTAATATTATCGTGGCCAGAAAGCACCGCGACCCCAAAAAAAGATTTATTGCGCAAAGCCCTTCCACCTCATTCCTAAGGCTCCTACGAAATCCAAACACTTTTTGGTGTTCCACAATTTACTTGGAGCCTCTGTCTGCCGATTGCGGGGCAATCGCAGGGAACGTGTTCTGAGATTTCAATGCCACCCTTACAAAATATCGACAGACATTGGTCTCAGAGATCATTCATGTTCAATGTTCAAGTGGTAGCTCACGCCGCCATGTACGGTAAAGTACACCATCAAATGTCTTAAGTTTGCTATACTTAAGCTACGTTCTTACTTGGCTAATATTTGACCAGAAAAACATAGCCACCAATTTCTGCAAATTTTTTTTTTTTTAATATTTCTGATTTCAACAGGTCTTTTTATTAAATAAAATAACATAGGTTTTCAATAAAATATTAATTCACTCTATCCCTTAGCCAGACAGTCTGTTATTTTATTACCTCATATTCAAAGACATAAATAACATCTTTAAAAAAGTATGCCTGTTCAAGAGGTCTTACATACATATATTCGCTGACATTTGCCTAAACTGTAACCCTCGTATACTTTCTCTATATTATTTTTTTATTTTTCGTTTTTTATGTGAAACAGATTAAAAACAAATTATTAAACTTTCCAATACTCAAATTTCAATGTTAATTAAAAGTTTAATTGCTTTGCAGTTTTAGTTATCCTATTATTTGCATTTGTTTATTTATTTATTTATTTTTTTTTTGCTGCAATTGAAGTAGTTTTGTGTAGTTTTATTTATTATGCACGTAAAACTAGTAGCAAAATATTGAAATAACAATTTTCTCCAATTTGCGAGTTGTTTAAAGCAGTTATTAAAGGATTTTTATTTTGTGCAAATTTCATCCGTTTTAATATCTTGTTAACATTAAAGATGGCATTAGAAATGAATTCAGAAGTCATGAAAATAAAAATTCTTAGTGACGCATTTACTTTTTTTATTGCTGGGTATGTTCACGCATTAATTATTAAGCTTAAGAGAGTTATTTCTGTTAATACCGATGAAAGAGGACGCTGTTAGCACAGACACAATAGAAAAATTTTTGGTCTACGAGGTCTTGAACCGGTTGCAGATTCAATGGTGCTAACAAGTCAGACAACAGCACGCCCAACAATATCATAAAATTTTCACAATTACAGGTATTTTTTCTTTTATTAAAAATTCCCATAGTTATTTTTTCTTGGACCAGTGCTTTGGGCATACCCACGAGTTATGCAGAGCTAGTTAGAAAGAGATAGTGCAAAGAAGATGCAAGTGGTCGGAAGAAATAGAGCTTTTGTTGACGCCTTAATTTTAAAACGTAAGAGAGATCCAGTTTATTTATTTTACTTCGAAAATATTTCATGGCTTAAATACCGAGCATGGATTTACTTAAGTTCATGCATACACAAAAGCAAATTTCACTGAAAATCTATTTTTTTCTCAATTTTTAAATATTTTGTGTGAATATGTCAGAGTTTATGTTTATAAATGTTGTACAATTAAAACAATATTTTTTTTCACTGCCCTCAGAACTATTTCAATTTATATATTTACCTTGGTGAGAAATACATATTTATTAGAATTTTTTTAAATATACTGAAGAAGCTCTCAATTTGCTGCACAAAGTGCATTTTAATATGTTCATTTAAGTGTGTCCTCTGGCAAATAATTTGCATACCAGAGACAAAAAAGAAAATGGATCGAAAGTATATTGTACTAAAATATATAAATGCTGTCGCCCATTTGCAGAGTTTTCGGAGTAAGTAAACCAACAAAATTATACGTTAACGAACCATAAAGACTGCATAAAGGAATAAAATGTTAGTACGTACTACGAGTATAAAGACTGAATTATTTACATAAAAAATGAAAGCAGATTCTAAAGAGAATGCATTGTGAACATGATTTTTGAATATACATACATATATATGTATGTACATACTCGTAAATATATCTGTTGCTCTTTTATGCAGCATTTATATAGATACATATGGTCCTATGTTTGTTGGCCCTAACTAACATAATTGTAACTTTACAATATAATACAGTCTGTTCTTATTGCAATACAATTATCAAAATGTAAATGTTTGTGAAAGAGTTATTTTTAAGACTATTGCATAAAATTTTCGTGATAAGATGTAGTAAATATGTGTGTGAAATTAATGAGAATCAGGAAAAAAGTAAATTTCTAAAAAATGCAAGTTATGTCCTTTCTACATGACCTGATACCCACGATATATAATATACTCGTATATCACGAAATCCATGTAACGTAAGTTTCTTGAATTAATTTTTTTTCTTGCCAATAAGATAAATACAATTTAAAATAAGAAAAAAAGTTTAGCCTGTGTCGGTTGGTATTATTTGTTCCCTAGAAAAAGTACGGTGTAATTGTGGCGGAAAAATGTAATATGTGCGTGACGATATTAAACGTGAAAAATTATTTTATCTATATATTTTTTTTTCGCACCCTGTACAAGTGTAACTGATTTTGTTGATAAAAATATTTTTCGTTAACTCGACTACCTGTTTTTATTATTGAATTTTATACCCTTTTCAAAATGAGTAAAGTTTTTAATTAATGGGATTTTTTTATTTTGTTGATATAAACCAAAATGAATGCATGAATATACGCACGCTCTACCAAATTTACCCTATAAAAATTAGTTGTCAGTTTCGATATAAAATTTCCGCGAATTTACTTGAGATAGAATTTTCTTTGCTTTCTTACAGCTATTAGAAGCTTTCAAAGATTATATAATTAGTTATGTTATCTAAAAAAAATATATATATATATAATATTTTTTCACTTTTAATATCGTCAAGCACATGTTACTATTGTCCGGCAAAATTACACCCTACTTTTCCAAGGTAACAAAGAAAATGTTGAAGTCAATCCATGCCAACTGACACAGGATAAACTATTTTCTTATTTTAATTGTATTTCTCTTATTGGAGAAAAAAATCAATTCACGAAACTTGAACATTTTATTATCGTACACATTTGCTAATCCGATTTGCAAGGTAATTGGTAGGAATTGAAATTTTCATTATAAAATTTTACAACTACTATTACGAAAACAATCGTTATTTTTAGAAATTCACTTCGAAAAATGTTGTTGTAAATCGGGAAATTATATTTTATATAAATTCGCTTCTCTCCTAAAATTTGATTTTATATCATATGGATGACTTTTCTCTGGAATTTGCGATATATGTTACATAAACACTCGTGGCCATAGAGGTAACAGAGTGAACAAATGTTACCAATACATGCAACTTCATGTTTTCTCTTGTCCAAGGTGCTTAGCTGACATCATTTATCAATCCTCTTGAGAATTAATTATAGTTTTAACATCAATTCGTTAGTGCAGAGTTTACTCTAAAAAACTTTTTTTGGCATATTTTGAATTAAGAACATATTTCGGGTATTGTTCCCAATTGCGGTCTAGTCCGCAGTCCAACAGCAACTATCAGAATGACATCAACAGTACAAAAAATTTATATCGGGTAGAGTTAATTTTAACGCAATAGCGCGATCCGATCACAGTCACCTGAAGTACCAATACTGGCACTGCAAGTCATCCCCTTACAAATTAAAAAACGGGTAACAGCTTGGTTGTTCCTTACACAGCAGAACAAAAAGTAAATGCGTTCATTGAGAATGACTTCCTAAGCACTTCTTATCTACCTTCATTTTTAATGCCATCTAAAATGTTATCAAGACTAACACTTTTGAACTCCTGGAAAACGCATTCAACTTGACCGATTAATTCATATGAACAACTGCGCAGTTGCAATTATAAATTAAATAAATTTTTAAATGTATTAAAGGACCTCATTCACCCACGGCAAAACGTAACCAAATCATGGATCATGCATTGCTTCTAAGCATTTTATTTTGTTTACGAAATGTATGACGATTTGTTCTTCAGCTGAATTAGTTCATTTGAAAGAGAACCAATGTATTAAGTATTTCTTTTGCATGTGTTTTTTTGCTGAGAAAATAAATATGAAGATAAAATAAAATATTGCAAAAACTATTAAAGTTTTATATTCACAACGACGTCATTCCTTAACTTCTCTGTCTATTGCTTACAACTCCTGGAAGAAATTAAAGAACCCAAAGAAGATTTCAATTACAAAAAAAAAAAAAAGAAAAAACGATGGGACCATCACTTTACATTCATAAAGAAAACTCTTCTTATTTCTGTTTCATTAGAAATATTTTCTCTTTAATGCAATAAAACTTGTTATTATATGAAGCAAGTTCTTAATAGGATTTCGAAAATGTATTCAGTAATTTGTCCAAACAATTTCTATCGTTTGCTAATGTAATTCCCTGGAAGCAAATAATTCCTCAAATGTTGCTTCGAAGAATTTTAAATATCGAATTCTAATAAAAATAAAAAAAAAACGAATAGCAGTGCGTTCAACTTGGTTTATATTTCTGTGCAAATTTTATACTTAGAATTCAAACTTTTGAAGAGACCTCCTCAACTGGAATTGGTATTTAATATTGTTTCAAAGCCCAAGGAAAAAAAATAATAATTCAAAAAATTTTTTTTAATACCTCCAACTTTAAGTTATGCAGAAAAAACATTTTTCAGCACTCAAAATGTACGTAGAATTTTAAAAAAATTGAATAAACTAGGAATTAGAAAAAATAAAAGTTATTTGTTACTTGTTTCGTTATGAATTTTAAAACTTATATGACTCTGACTAGAAATTTGTTTAAAGGTATTTAATCATATACAACGAAAATAGAAATATTAAAATAAATATATAAAGCTAATAATTTACATAACAACACACAGTAGACAAAATACGAAGAACGCTGAAGATGAAGGTGCGGAGCAACTTTCGAAAACAGCATGTTGTTCCGCTCTGCTAGTGCTTATCAGTGTAATTTACAATTTTCTTTTTGATTTAGTAACTGAGTAACTGTCACATGTAATTTTGACTGCCTGTATGTTATCGATCACAGTCTATTTCTAATTTAAAAATTTTAACTAATTGCACAATGTCATCATGTTTGTTGATTATTTGAGAACACTTTTCTCCCCAAATTACTGAAGTGATAGAGAATTACCCCCTGTACTTGATAGGCTTATGGTGACGCTACGATTCAAGTTATGGTATGTACAAGGCAGGCTGTTGTCAAGAGCATTTCAAATAGAGCTTGAAGTGCTTTAAAATATAAACACGATGTTTAATTTAATTTCTAACTGAGTACCCATATTGAAAAACAAATTGCAAGAGTTGTTTTTTATATTTTATTTGTAGCGAGGGAATACTCGGACAAAAACAATAGTGACATTGTGTCAAGACGACTTAATCGACCAGGTGATGCCAACTCTACAACAACAAACATACCCCCTTATCGTGTTTAGTGTCTTCATCTCGAAAACGCGTAGTATTTAAAAAATTGTATCGAAACGCTAATATATACAACATATGCGACTATAAATATGACTGTAGTCTAAACACTATCGATGATCGACCATCGATGAAGACCGCCCTGGCGCCAACAGCAACGACTGTCCCTTTGCTCCAGTAATTCCTACTAGGGAAGGTGACCACTGCACTCCCCTCGAAGATAAATTTTCGAGTGGAGATATCCAATGGGAAGACCGTAATGAAGCTCGGTAGATTTTGGAGAATGCTGTTATGGCTGGACCCGGATTCCCTAAAGAACTCGACTACCCTTAACTTAAGAGCATTCTGAGCCGAAACGGAGAAAATATGAAGATCAATAGGTAAGAGATTCAGATTCGTGTACAGGGGTGGTCGGGGGCACGTTCTACATGCCCCGGAAACCCCAACACACATAGATCGTTGAAACCTATTTAGCATGGTCAGATTGTAGGGCCAGCCGAGGGCCACCCAAGCATGGATGCATTGGATGGATAATATCGGTTTAATCACTGCACTGTATGTCCACAGGGCGTTCTTAGACTTAAGACCCCAGCTCTCCAGTTTAGCCTGGATTCCAAGATCACCGCCAAATACTCAACTATGGGTGGAGTGCCCACCAAGGCTTAAAGCAGCGGCCTTGTACCTCCTGGTGAAGAGTACCAGCTCAGACTTGTCCGGATTGACCCGCAGTCGTCCACCCACCTGCCAAGACTGGCTAGAGGCTCACCCCAATAACTCACTATACGTGGTGGGAAAGAGCCACTTTATAGGCATAAGCCACCACACCTTCAACCCACCTCGATTGATGTCAATCAGAAGCGAGTTCGTGGCAACCAGCCACAGTAGGGGAGATAGAACGCCTATCTGGGTCGTACTCACAAACCTCGTAATAATTTCACATTTACCACTTAAAAAAAACACATCTGGTTACTTGGCACCACCTGACTCTTTAATTCGCTTTGCATTGTGTCTAAACCTGGTTTTTGCTAAGAGATATTCTAGAGCAGAAAAAGGTGGTTGAAATAGGCCTACATTAATTTGTAAAACTGAGTTGCAGCATCTCTGGTGTAATGTCAACACAAAGTACAAAGCAAATCTTTATTGCGCATTAATTGCCTGGTTTATGCGAATGTCCCTTTTTGGGGATTATATTGGCATGTGTTAAAAATTTAATTGATCTTCTGTTAAGCATTCACAAATGGCATATTTCTGCATTTCCATTCCCATAATCCATAATTGCAATATTTTACAATACTGCCAAACCATCCACTTTATGAGGATTAAAAAAAAAAATTGTTTTATAACGCACAAGTCAATTGGCGTATTAAATTGCAAAACATGAGTGGTATTTTAGTCTTTATGAAAATCCATTGCACACTTCTAAAGCACTCTCTGTAACAACACAAGTGTAACAGTGGAAATATGACCATGGTAGCGAGTATTGTATATATGTATGTGATGTATGGGCTTATAACCATAATTCCCATACATACATACATATGCATTTCCATATGTACATATATATGTATGTATGTATGTATGTATTACATACCTGGATTTTAACAAACATACATACACACATATATTATTCATACAATATTGTTGTAAATAAAATTGAATTTTTAAAAATTACAGCTGCGAGGGAATATGGTGATTTAGCAAATGTTAGATTGTTTCAGGAAAGTTTTTTTTCTTCTTTTCGTTACGAGAATAAACAAAATTCCATAGTTGATGTTTCTCTTCCACTGTTTTTTCTGCTGTTCTTTTTTATATCATAAATGTTGTTGGTTGTTGCTTGTTACTAGTTGCCTTGGCTAATGTTTTTACTTTTAGTTTAAAGCTGTTTTATTTCTTAACGAATATCCTAGTAAGTATGTGCATAGTTTATGGCACAGTTGCGCTATCGAGATTTGCTTCATTGTTGGATCTTTACAGCAAGAATATACACATACACAAATATGAAAGGGGTTTGCCACACACACACACACATCTGTATATGTGTTCGTTATTATTTCAATGGCTGTTTATTTGGTAAAAATAATGTTCAATGTTCATGTATTTTTTTTTAGATGATGCAGCACAGCCATTCTCTGCTCTTAAAAATAAACAAAAATTTCTAGTTGAACTTTGAAAGGATTGAATGACTTTTTAAAAATTCGCTTATTAAATGTTGACTCAAAAGCACTACCATTCACAGATGTAAATGTGGCAGTAGGTTAGATTAGGTCGACAGGTTGCTGGGTTTAAAGGTCAAGAAAATAAAGAAAAAACTTCCATCTGGTGAAGTATCGAGAATCCAATAGCTTAGTTAACGAGCGGCCTACTAACCTACTTGTTATTTTTCTTAATGACCTTCTATGTCAAACTTCCAACCCTATCAACTCTTTTGAAGATGACAGCATCATTTGTCACTCATACTAATTGCGTTGTAGGCCGTTATCGACTATGATCGCGGCGCTGAGGTAGAATATATGTAAGTGACAGTGAATGGTGACCACACGAAAATATCGCAATTGGGTCTCACGAGCAGGGCAAATTTTAACCCATAAAAACCACAATGCTGCTGGCTTACAGATCGACGCATACCAGATCACGCTGCTTTACCTGTAATTATGGGTGGTATAAATGTTGAGGAATCAGCAGCTCTTGATGTTCTTGGCATGAAGATTCAGTGTTATGTTCGATATTTCACATATTTCAGGTCTCAAAAGAAGCATTCACGTGATATCGCATACCTTTTCTATTTACGAATTAACTGAGTGGAAATTCTTGAAAGCAGAAATACAGTGTGTATCAAAAGTCACCATTTTCGTATATATATTTTTTCGTATTATAAAATATACAAAATTGCTTTTTTTTTACAATAAATAAGGAAAATAATATCACTTAAATGACCGCCATTGTCAGCTATGCAATTATGGGCTCGTTTTAGAGTATTTCCCATAACATCTTTACAAATTTTTTTTTTTTTATCTGGGACCAGCACTCAGGAGATGACACCTACACATGCGATGCATTGTGCTGGAACTATGGGAAAGTCATAGTTAGAGAAACGACAGGAAGTGTAGCTTAATTAATTATTTTACAGCTCTGCTTTTGCACGTTCTTTGAGTTGAAGCTTTGGTTTAATAGCAATTTTTATTATTATTTCACTTCACCGGTGCTACACAATACCGACGAAGGAGGTCGTTCTGATGTGATTGTGGAATGCTATCAGCTGAAGCCACTTCGCCACTGAAACTGTCCTACAACAACTGACACACAAAGACACACTAATGCACATCAGAAAAATGCGAGATGTTTTTTTTATATAATTTTTAGTCTGAAACTAAGGTTGAACCCAGGTCTGTTTTGGTTTTTTAGTCAACGTGCAGACTACTTCAGCCATCGCCACCCTGGCTGTAGCGCTAGAATTTCAGCAACAATGTTGAGGGTTGTTTCGGGATTGTTCACACATATATACATACTCGCTCCTTCAAATAAACCCAGAGAAAATAAACGGGTGCTGACAAATTTGGCGAACGTGCTGGCCAATTAATTTCCAAATTTCTGGAAATTATTCGCTCTCGAAATATTGTACTTAAAAAAAGTGTCATTGTGTAGTGGGCATCTTGGTGAAATCATATTTCAGGTCTGTTTTTAAGAGCAGCATGTAAAACCGATACCGCACTATCTTCATTGTCAAATAAGTAATAATAATGCCACACTTTACTGCACAACTAATGGACTGTAACTGGTGTTGATGAATAGCTCTTGGATTTTCACAACCTGAGAACATACAGTTCTGCTTATTAACAAAGCCTTTAAAAAGAACAAAAGATGAGGAAATAAAAAATCAAGTGTATACAGTTTGACTTTGTTTTTTGCCTAGGCTAATGGGCGTATAATTGCATTTCTGACACAAAGAAAAACAATTCAAATTTGCGGCACAGTGCATGGAAGCTTGCACTGTAATGGATTCCTAATTTTTTGCTATATTTTATTCTCGTTATTACAAGAATAAAACTAGAATACACTATTTTAGAACTCTGCCTGAGCCACAACGAAAGAATGCAAATAGACTTGTACTTGTGCGAACATTGATGAGATTTATTTCGATTGAATGTAAAATAGGCGTTCTACTGACGTAAAATAAAAAAAAATTATATAAAACTTATCTGATTCCGAATCGGTTCGATTGCAACTTGTGAAGCTTAAAAAAACATTACTGCGTTGTAATTGCAAAGCATACTATGGAAAAAAAACTGAGCCAACCATAATCACCAGGCCAATATGTTCACTGTGGTATTCCAAAGAATAAGGTTGCTTAACAATATTTCTTGTTAAGTCTAAGGTGTTTTTAACAGGAATAATTTAAGGTACAATGTACAGTGTGTTTCTTTTATTTTGCTTGTTTTCTATCTCTTGGCAGTAAAATTATTGTCCTGTACAATATTACCAAAATTACAACCAAATAGTTGCCGCAATTACTATAAAATCAACAAATAATACTGTAAATCAAATTTTCAACATGAATGAATTAACATAAGTTTTTATTATCAGAGATTAATTGCTCTTTTTTAGTTTAGTAATAGTCATAATATTGTGATAAATTAAACACAACTAACAACTAAAATATGAGGGTGGCGATGGCTGAAGTAGTATGGACGTTGACTACAAAAACAAAAAGGGTTCTAACTTATACTAAAACAAAGCTTTTATAGCCCATTTACATTGGCATGAAATCTAGTAGATTTGATTTGAAATCTATTTCGAAATCGAGACCGTTTACACCAAACTTTTGTAACATTTAGCTATATTTTATTTTATGACAGAAATTTGACATTTTGATTCTAACAAACCACATTCTTCAGCTGTGTTCTTAAATTTATATACATACCATGGTACACTTCTATACTAGGTAGTGTCGCAAGACCAGCTGACTGTTTGCGTACAGCTGTCAAATTACACGCAAATTTTTGCCAATTTACACGCACACTATTAAATATCTGATTTGCACACGATTATAATTAACATAAGCAAGTTTTTCTGTTATTACATAACATTCTACAGGGTAACCCGGTAGTCTAGTGTACTAGTTTATCAGTTGGGGACTCTAGCTTCGACTCCTAGCAGAGACTCTGGTCTGTATCACTCCAACACGTGAAAGTTCTCTCACAACAAGTAGCACAAAGGGACCAAAGGGTATCCCGCAACTTGCCGACCTAACCAAACATTACACAGCTCTAGTTATGCGCCTACCTAGTATATTATTCTACCATGATACATATACTCGCATAACTGTTTGTATTTTTTAGCACAATTTGGAAAAAAACATGGTTGCATCACTATTTTAAATTGATTTTGATTTTGAGTAGATTTTACCAAAATTTAGTGACGAAGTACAACTAGATTTTGCTCAAAATCACATAAGTACTACATTTCATGCCTATGTAAATGGGCCATAATCTTTGTGAAGATGTGGGTTCTCGCCTATACTAGACCAAAAAACCAAAGCTTTTAGCCTTTGTCAATTAAGTATGTAGTTAATGAATTGGGACTTCCCGTATACATTTCTTAAACTTTGTCGGGTTAAATAGATGATATAGATGACTTTACAACTAACTATCTGGTAACAGAAAGAGTATTGATGACGTGTGATAAATTAACTATGACCTTAAACAAAAAATCACTCTTTCTAAAGATAAGTTTTTATTTAGAGAAATAAAACTTAAAAATTGTATGGAAATTCGACGCAAAAATTAATTAATTACAAAAGTTGATATTATAAAAAGTCGTTTTATATATTGCTATGGACCCACTGTACTGTGGCTCCCTCATGATTCCAAGTATTTATAAATATATTGGAAACAAGTTCACTGAATTTGCATTTACATCAAGTCAATTGCATTAAATATATGAATGGATGCATATACATATATACATGTGTATGTGTACATATATGTGTAATATTGCACATATTGTTTTCCGTTAATTCATTCGAGAGTAGAGAGGAGTTTTTATTATCTTTACATCAGTCCAGTATATCATCCAAAAGACATATGAAAACATTTATCTTGGGAACATAGAGAATGGGATATATGACGAGGAGTGTTGCCATAAAATAATTTCCATAGGTTTTTCTTTTCTAAAATTTGTATCGTCGTTGCTCGACGTTTATCGACGAAATCAGCTATTTGTTTTTTCGAACAATTCGTCAAATTATCAATGCAATTATTCAAGTTTTATTTTGCAAAATACTTACAGCAATACTAGCATTGTTTCAAAAAAGCGATGGTCTTAAAAAAACACGACGAAGATACGATACATAACTGATTTTGTATGAGCAACGATGACGCAATATTGATGAATAGAATCGGTGAAATCAATTTAATGTCCCCTTCAATTTGAATTTTCTAACTTAGTAGCACTGCCTTTAGTATACACAAATCAAGGTTGCATTTCATTAAATTAACTTAAAACCAATTGAAAAAAGGTTTTAAAATGCAAATCAAGGTTGCATTTCATTAAATTAACTTAAAACCAATTGAAAAAAGGTTTTAAAATGGTTTTAAGAAAATATTTTTATATGGTAAAACCAGGTTTTAATAGTTGATTTTAACGTAAAACCAACTTTTGCTTTAAAACTAGTCAGCGTGAAAACACTGTAAGGGAAACTTATTACTTCTAAACATACCATCACAAACATGCATAATGGACCTGCATCAGTAATAAATTTTGTAAACCTTCATCGCTTATAAAAATAATTCTGGGAAATTATCCATAATAACATGTTGATGTCCTCTAAAGAAAGCAAATATTTGCCAACTACCTCACAAGCTGATGCCAATTTAACTTAAGATATTATAAACATTATTTTTTTATTTTACGCAAACAATTTTTATTTTGGTTCATTGGAACCAAAACGTTAACGCTGATAACAAACTAGTAAATGTGAGTAGATATGTACATATGTATGTATGTATACACCAAAGAGGAAGAAGAAAATGAAACCAGATAAAAACGTCCAAACGAAATATTCCATGATATTTATATTTTGCAATCATTGAATATTTTCATAAAATTTATTCAATTCGAATATGCAATAATCATCGAATGTACTACTCGCATTTGTAATGGTATTCGTAATATACAGCATTATCTTTTTGTTGCATCTGAATTTCATTTCCATACGTATGGAATTCATGCAAGCACATACTTATAGAATATAAATATTCATATGTATGTGTATGTGCAGTTATGTATGCCCACAATAATAGTCCTGAGACTATTTTATTCTATAATTTATATATAGTTACTATGCTCAATTCGATATTGTTATTGTAAAGTTATTTACAATGGTCTATACGGAATATTTTTAAGCATAAAAGCATGACTGAACATGCTGCGTCACCTGCAGGTATGCATGCATCAGAAGCTCTTGATGTTCTTGGCATTAAAATTCAGTGTGACCACATTTTTCTTGTCTAAAAAGAAACGATTGCACAATTCACAAGGTCAGTCGTTTAAGGTTTATCGTTTAAAAAAATATGATACGAATTCATACGCTTGTGAACAAGCAAATTTGTAGTACAGTAGAATCCCTTGAACTCGTAATCGAAGGGACCAGCAATGTTTTCCGAATTACAAAATTTTTCGAAATATTAAAAAAAAACGATTTACAGGGGTTTGGACTGTCGACACTGCTCAAACCATAAAATAAGACGCTTCAATAGTTCTGGTAATGCAGCTTCTTTTTGTCGTTTTATTTTAATATCGAAAGAATTCTCTTTTACTAAAATTGATGAAGGCGATGGAGGAGCAATACCAAATTTTTTACCAACTACAATTTTCTTTTCTCTATTATCAATTGTTAAAATTATAATGGTAATGTTATATGCGTATTTTTCTTAGCATTTCTACGTCATCCTCTTCAGTCAAACTGCTAATAAAGTAATCTAAAGACACACAAAAAATTCCGGTTATTGCTAAGAAAACTGTTGAATTTAAATTGCTTTTGTAATTTAAATTTTCTTCCAACATTACATTTTTTTTGGACCAGCACTCAGGAATATGACTCCTACCCATGCGATGCATTGTGAGGAAAGGGATAGTTAGAGAATCTACAGGAGGTGAAGCTTCACTATCGTACAACACTGATTTTTGCACGTTATTTGTTTTATAGCAGTGTTGTAGCCATTTTTAGAAGTTATTTCACTTCGCCTGTGCTTTTTACTTCTGATGTGCCTGTGGATTGGATAGAGCTGAAGCCGTTACTGTTCAGTTACCAGTGACTATACCTTCGCCACTGAAATCTTCCGATAACAACTAACACAAAGACACACAAATGCACATCAGAAAAAATGCGAGATACGAGAGCCGAAGAAGCGTTCAAGAATCATGTTTTGTGTAGTGTAATGGAAAAACTGATATGACAAATGGAACGAATGCAAAAGTGTATTGATCATCAAGGGGAAAATTTCGAAAAACAATAAAACCATTTTCATTTAAAAATGTTTGTTATTGTTTGCTATTCCCGAAATATAAATAGTACACTCGTATAATTCTCATGTATGGGTCGGCGCTTTGAAGTCCATTTTGCAGCTACTGAAACGTGTAAAAGAAAGGGCGAACGTGTTTAATTTGACAGCCATATCACGGAGTGTATACAAAGTAGTGGTACGCCATTTTGGGACGTACGACGTAATGGGTTTGCAGAGATTTCATTATTTTTCAAATCTCGGAAAAACATTAGGCCTATCTTTCATTATATGCATAGATATTTCTGTGTTTAAAGTTTGATCAAATTCGGTTATATAAATTAGGAGAGAGCGAAAATGCCCCCTTTTCCTCTTCCCCATACGCTTTTGCTCATGCAAAAGTATCCTATACTTTAATTTGGACCATAAGCTATCCGTCTGCCAATTTTCATCTAAATCCATTAAGCGGCTTTCTTGATGGTGAAACATACATCCAAACATACAATATTTCACTTTTATAATATTAGTAGAAACACCTGAAGCAAAATGTAGTTTTTGTTTCGAAATCTATAATATCACCACCCCTATATTTCTGAGCACAACTGTGTGTACGTATGTACATATTTATATGAAATATTGCACCATCAGGTTTATAAATACAGAAGCCATTTTTAAATAGACAACGATTTTCCATTATTTTTCTGTTAGCGATGTTTTAACATCCGTTTGGCAGATCAGACGTGGGTTAATTGATAAGTAATTGTAATGTAATGTTCATTTTATTTATTTTTTTTTTCTGTGGCGTATGTTACAATACGGTGCAAAAGAATTTTTGCATTCAAAACATCAATATTGTCATTTCCCTTGAACTCTTCATGAAAACCGACAGTTTCCTTAATTAAATTGGTTTGATATGTTATTTGAGCCAGAGCTCTAAATAAGAAAATAAAAACTCTTCAGAATACTATAAATATTTAATAATGTTGAGAATTGGGTAAATTACAAACTTTTGTTTTATGTACGTAAAATCATTGCTATGACAGCATATAATAATGACAAAACTTCTGCTAAAAATCTTTTTCGAATTACTTCTGCGCGAACTAAAACGTTTACAAATAGAGCAATTAAGAAATGGTATAAATTTAAGCGAATTACGTGATGAGATAAGAAGCTTCATAAAATTTAAAGATTGTAGCATTATTAAGAAAATTATAGTACGTTTTATAAAAAAAGAGCGTTTGCTTGGAGCAATTACAAATTTTTGCTGTAAAAAAGATTTTATCTCACGATAAATAAGTTTTTATTTATATCCAATACGAGTATTAATACAAATTTTTTACTATTCTATGTAGACACATTCGGCGAAATTCAGGACATTCATTTTACATGTGAATATATTTGTTGGTGAGAGTTGGTAATGTTTAATTAATTTATAATCAGATTAAACTTTGAATACTCTAGGAAGTCAAATTACATGTGATAATTAATAAAGAACAAGACTCAATCAGTTTTCATTACACTGGCTCACTAGCAAAAGGGAACATGCTCTTTCCGAAGAGTGCTACACCTTCATCATCAGCTTATTATGCTTGTGTGGGGACCACAGAAAAGTGTTTTTTTTTTCTGGGACCAGTGCTCATTAGAGAGCCAACACCCCAACTGCTCAGCCAATTGCTCAGTCAACAACACTCTCAATGTTATCAGCCGATGTAAATTTTTAGTGTTATGTACATATTTTTCAATGGAAATATAATACGAGAATGATAGCAACATCTTGTTCTCTCTTGTTAGGTTTTTGTTTTTCAACTTCCCGCTATGGGATTTTACTTCAAATTTCCAAAAATCGAGTTATCTTTATATTTGAACGTTTTGACGTCCTGAGAGTCGATTATGATTTTTGTCGATTTTTGCGATGATGTCAGTATGGATGTATGTACATATGGATGTATGCATGTGTGGGTGTGAGTATCTGTATCAATGCAGGTGTATTTTTTTTGCCTTAGACCAGCACTCAGGAGCTAACCCCTACACATGCGTTACATTGTGCTGGAACTAGAGGAAAGAAATAGTAGGAGAAGGGAGAGGAAGTGAAGCGTCATTGTCTTAAAACTCTGCTTTTGCACGTTCTTTGTTTTATAGCTGTGTTGTAGCGTCTCTGAAGTCAAGGAGACGTATTAAATTTTTAAGCCATTTTTAGTAATTATTTTACTTCGCCGGTGCTACACATTACCGCCGAAAGATAGCGTTCTGATGTGGGCTGTGGATTTGATTCAGCTGAAGCCGTTACTGTTCAGTAACCAGTGACTATGTCTTCACCACTGAAACCTTGCGACAACAACTGACACAAAGTCACACACAAATGCACATCGGAAAAAATCCGAGATGTTTTTATGAGTCTGAAACTGGGGTTGAACCCAGGAAAAATTTTTCGTTTTGTAGTCAACGTGCAGACTACTTAGACCATCGGCCACCCTCATATAGGAAGTGAAAAATCGAATGGTCAGCGCACAAATAAAATAACGATCGAAACAACGACTGAAAAGTTTCAGCTCAACATTCCAATTAGAAAGACATTAAGATTTATTTAACTTTTCAAGTGACAATAAAAAATCTAAATATAGAAAATGGGGGGCATTTTGTTGATATTTGTATGGGAATATATGGGAAAATCTGAATGCCATACCATCGGAACCACTGTGCCGATTTCGTGCACTTCATTTTCTACTGAATTTAAAATTAAAATACTAAAAATAAATTCCGGTTAACGTAATGGGTTTTTTGTCTCAAAATTTAATACCGAAGAATAATTTTTATCACCAATTAGCTTTTAGATATTTCTTCAAGACAGCAAAACCACAGAAAAAATGTAATATTCTTTTGAATGTAAATAAGAGAATAAGTGTTGTTTTTAAACAAATTTCCTATTGGCTGGATACTTTTTATACCCATTCAATCAATAACAAATTTTGTGAAGCGCCATTTAAAATATATACATACATACATATACTCGTATATAGGGATACAAAAAACTCTTACTTACATTAACTGCAGCATTAGGTTAACCGCCAATAAAAGAAAATGCTGAAGAAACATGAACGTTGATTTGTTTGTGGATATGGCACTATAAAGAAAAAGCAAAAAAAAAAAATTTAATTAACAAAATTTTTGCGTATAATAAGGACGATTTTCTAAAGTGTTTACAAAAATATAAAATACAATAACTAAAATCTACTAGTAGAATAAAATTAAGCAAATATTCAACAAATGACGTAAAGTTTAAAATTTATACAAATATTTTGGCAATTTTGCGTAGGTGTACTTATAATTTGATCAAGAAATTCTTGTTGCTGACTTCAAGAAATTTTACTATGAAATTTATTAAGTTTCATTACAAACATTTTTAAATATCCAGAAAAAAGTTAATAAAATTTTAATAAATTTACGGGCGTTTTCAAGATGTTAAATTAGTAAAATTTAAAAGGAAAATTAACCATTTGTTGATGTCGTCAATACAAACTACAATATTTAATCAGCCTTTAACGATTTAATTTTACACCATTAACCGGTTACTTAAGAATAGTATGTGAAGGAAAGTGTGACAATGCTTTGTCTACATACTTGCTTATATAGAATACCAGCTGATCCGGCAAACGTTGTTCTGTAAATTACCCGGGACTGGGTCACATTCATCGCAATCAGTTAGATAGTTTCGTGGAGTTTTAGCAATACTCAATAAGTTACGATTAAAAAAATATTTTTATTCCCATTTTGTTGTGTAGGTTATTCTGAAATTTAAATACTGTGTACTAGTATACAATAAACTAACCCGGCACCGCGTTGCTGTAGCTTTTATAATAGTTTTATTTTAAAAAAATATATGCCTTATTTGTTCTTTATTAAAATCGATTAGTTAGTTTCGCAGACAGGGAAGTTGCCCCCTACCACACGTCGTGGTACAAAAATAAGTATTTACTTTGTATGGGTGTGGTTACGTCCAGTTGGAATTTTTGCTATAAGCAAAAACGTTCAAAAGCAGAGATGTAAGTAAGATATTGAGGCTTAACCTCCTACCATTTCCCTAACTCTAACTTTTCTCTAGTTCCAGCACAATGCATCGCATGTGTATGGCTCATCCTCTGTTTGCTGGTCCAAGATAAAAAAAAATTTAAAAGTTCATTATACTTTGAGAAATTAAACTTTATTTAAACCTGTTGTTAAATCTCATGTTAAATTTTAGTCTTACATTGTGAAAATGGCCGTCAAACGCAACCTTTAACAATGAATACATTTTACACAAAATAATCGTTATTAGCATCATTGTCAGTATTTCCAATTGTAATATTATCATTTCTGCAGACCAAAACCGCCTAACAAAACAACATCCTTCAACTGAACTTCATTATCATGGATAGAAAATCCTTAAAAACAATCCACAAGAAAATTAATGCAAAAAAAGGAAGTTTAGCGCTAAAGATGCCATTAAAATAACAACATTTTCTAATGTTAATTGAAATTCTTTTGCAGCAGAAGTAAGAAAAAAGAAAAAGATAATGGCATCAATATCTGAGGAAGCCGTGAGTATGATTTTGTTCAAAGTTCACAAGTAATTACACAATTAAACGCGCCAAGTGAAAATAAGTGCAGGAATTTTTTTTGCCAACCAAAAATTCTATTTTAAATCCACGGAATAGACTATTTTATGTGAGCAATGAAATATTTAGAAAATTTTAATTCCACAAAATGACTACTTCTGTTCCTTTTTTTATTTATTTATTTTATTTTCTTTTCGAGTTCATTACTTATGAATTATTTTCAGCAAAGACTTGTAAAAGTTTGATTAGTTTAGGAAAAATTAGCAATAAAATTTAGCAGAGTGAGACAGAGATAGGGGGACAGGGAAGAGAGATAGAAGAGTAGGGGATAAAGTGTAAAGTGTAAGTAAAAAGACAGAAATGCAATCAAATTAAAAACAAAAATTTGGGTTATGAATTTTGTATTTAATATTTTTAGATCAGGGTTCAGGGGAAAAGACGAAACTAGTTGGAAAGAGATATTGTAGAGAAGAAGTAAGAAATACGAGCGAGATGAAGACAAGAAAATGTTAATGTTGGAGGTAAAGATGGCCGCGCGTCGAATTTTTGCTACACAACACCACCCGAACGCAAATTTCAAGATCTCCAACGTCCGTACTGCCGAGTACACACTTGGCATTTCTTTTGTTGTCAATTTGTGACGGCAGTTTTAAAATGTGTACAAAGTCGTTCAAATTATAAGATTCAATTCTGTTATGTCAATGTGTATATGAAACAGAAAAAGTCCACCACTTATAGGAGACAATTTTTCAAAACTAATCAAAAAAATTCCCCAAAAATATACCGTATTAAAAGATTTTTTTTGATAACATCACATAATTAAAAAAAGTTATAAAGAATTAATTCTGCACCATCCTGTGCAAGATATTTCTTCAACATTAATACTTTTGCTAAAAAAGTGCAGTTTTCCACCAGAATTTAAACAATTTCGGTTAGGGGCGAAATTTTTCAAGTGCGTATATTAAATCACTTCTGCATTGGTTAACTATGGTCTTGTGTACTGAATGTATTCCATCTCCACAAATACATTTCGGTCTTATGCAATTAAAAGCTTAAAATTTATGTTAATTACCACTTATTTGCATTCAACCCCATAATAAATGATTATAATACTCGTATTTATGAATAAGTAACACAAGGGATCATAATCATCAACTACCCTCAAAATCTATTCAAACACTCATACATATACATACATACACGTGTATACCCAACAAACACAATCAATCCAAATTTGAAATCAAACTTTTTCTAAAACGACAAATGTTCTCAACAAAAAGGAGAAATTATTGTGAAATTGTGAAATTCATTTATTCTCAAATTTTTATCAAACTTTATTCTAAAACGGGTTTGTTAAAATTTTTAAATTTTAAATAAAATAAAAGGGATCGATAATATACATACGCTAGTGATCGATAATATACAGGAAGTCAAAATCACACGTGATAATCACTAAGAAAGAATTTAACTCGAAGACAAAATTGTAAATCTCACTGACAAACACTAGAACGGAACAACATGCTGTTTGCGAAGGCTGCTACACCTTCATCTTCGGCATAAATAGGAGAGCAAAATAATAGGCAGTAATGTGTCGTACGCTATGTATAGAAAATAATAAATATATAAAGCTAATAATTTACATCTACTGACAACCACACACAGTGAACAAAATACGAAGAACATTGAAGATGAAAGTGTATAGCAGCCTTTTGAAACATCATGTTATTGGATCACTAGCCTATTTAGAATTTAAAAATTTTAACTAACACATAAACAGGGTTTCCAAATAAGGTACTGCACACATATGTATGTATGTATTAGCAATTATTCAAAAGCAAATTGTAATAAAATGCGGAACATAAATGAAATGCAATTTTCGCTTTGTAAAGTTATTATTTCTTTACTTTCATGTTTATTTTTTTTTTCATAATAAATAAATTTTTACTCACAAGCAACCCCTAAGGAAATAAGTAATATTTTTCAGTTGTATCTAATAAATGAAATTTATATATTATTATTAATTGTTATTAATAAATAAGGTTAAAAATAAGTATTAAAAAATAAATGAAATGTTTAAAATTAATTTTTCACTTTTTTGATTTGAAAAGAAATTGATAGTCTTCTTCAAAGGTTTTTGACTTCGTGTTTGTTGGGTATAAACTTTCCAAAAATAACATAACCATTTGAATTGCTTTCAAGTTTGAAAACTATTTTCACTACTTCCGTCTCAAATAAAATTCAAAAGTCAATTTACAAAAACTTTTGAACTCGTAATAAAATATATAAGTGGTCTCGATAACAAAATAATGCGAATGTGGTGAGCAAATTAACCAAAGAAGCTATTTACAGGAAAAAACTCAGTTCTAATTGCTTTTCTTAAGCTGCAAAAAGAAAAATAATTTAAATAAGCATAACATTTCAAAACAATTTCATAATTATTGAAAAGTTTTGCAAGGGAATTTATCGAAAAACGAAGGAAACAAAAACAACAGCAGCAAAAATTAAATAGATAAAAAAATAAGCATGTCTTCCTTCGTAGTATTTAGTTATGTATTCATTCCTTTGTAAGGTTGTACATTTGTCAAGCTTTTACAGACGATTGTCATATATTATAATCTCGATTAGTGAGGCAATGATGCCATTGCCTTTTAATGATTTCGGTCCGGTTGCGACCGTTTCCAGGTTATCATAAAACAGATCGAACTCGTAAGTTCGGTCCGTCGATCGACTTTTGTAAACATAAAATAAAACAAAAATTGTCCTATAAATTTACCATTCCAAATGTACAAATTTGTAGTGTTATTTGCAAACAACTCGTTAATATTAACGAGGTATGTACGCATTTGCTAGGCAAATAATTTGTCAGACACTCTTACTTGTATACGAGTATAATCATACATTCTGTCATTCATATATTCATCGTTAAGTTAACAAACCACCATCTGAACCAGATTTATATTTTTAAATAATAATAATAACAACAACAACAACAACATATAACAATAACAGCAATATTGTTAACATTTACTATCACTAGCAGCAATACAATACAACAACGACAGAAGAAAATACCCTCGAGCATTTAAAAAACATCGTATAAAAAAGTACTTCTTCATCACTGATGATGTCTCGTTGAATATTTGTTGGTTTTATTGTGCGTAGCAGATTTCACAAACTTCACTACACAGACAGACATGTGCAGAAAGAGAACAAGCCAAATGCCGGAAAGGAAAACAATTGTTTTTAAAGATAAATTCACTACAAATGTGGGACAGACTTTAGTATTTTAAAATCAACATACAGCAAGAAACTCTGCATATTTAATGCAACAACTCACGATATAAAAATTAAATTGCAAAATTGTGCATACGCTATTGTTATTGGATAAATAAGAAAAAAAAATGTTTCCATTTTTCATTTTCAGTGATTGCAATGTAGGGACATCGAAGGATAACAAACTCGTAGTATTATAACGCAAATTTTGAGATTCTTTCGGAACCCCGAGAATTTATATTACCGTCTTTTAGGAAAGCAGGTTGTTTGATTTAGGTGATACCCCCCGCCAAGGACGTGAGTCAATTAGCACAAAGTGCCCTTTTGATACCACAAAACTCTCGTTATTAAAAAATTTTAGTAACTGATGTGTACTCAGTATCTATATCCTGCCGGCCACATCCACGAAACGTGCCCAACTGTTGGGGATCTTATACGGGATGCCGCCAAGATTCCCAAAAGGACGAGGCTTCCAGCATACTTTGTCTGCCCCTGCAAACTATAACTATATATATAAACGATTAGTATCTCGCTAGGCAGCGGATTTCTGGTAGAGTTAGGTTATATCGCAGAGCATAATATAGAGGATATCAGGGCCTTCATTGTGGTGATATGTTCGTTGACTGATGACAGGACAGTTGATGTTGTGTGGGTGCGGGTTCTGATATTCGCTATATACGTATCATTTTTTATATATAAAGACTTTCATATCCAAGCAAGATTTGAAATTATGATTTTCTTACGCATATTTCTTACAACAGCATTATTTAAGAAAAAAAAATGCATTTTCTGTTTATGTAAAAAACTACATAGATGTGTGTATATAAATTTCCATGACTAACGAGAGACTTGAAAAGAAATAGAAACGTCTTTCAATATGCAAATACAAAAAGGAAACATTTCGACTGACATTTTAACGAAGAAACATTCGCACAAGTAGAATTACTATAAGCACATCGATAAACTGATATCTAGCGAATCAAATTAAGCGGAAGTAACATGCAGACTCCTTCGAAAATATATTTTGTAACTGTTTGTTTATTTTGTAAATTGCCTCACTTCCCCACACACATACGCATTCATACAATCATCTGTGCTTTAAACACAATATTTTAATTTCAAATAAGAGAATTTATTTCCATGAAGACTTTTCAGCAGATCTGAAACATGTTTATTTCTCAAACAAAAGACAACTAAAGGAACATTTCAAGTTGAGCGAATGCGAGATGTAAAGAAAGCGCAATAATCATGTTGCAAATTCATTCAATGTTTTTTCTTTGAGTGCGAGATAAACGCTGAAGTGAAGTTATTATTTCTTTTTTTAAAGGATATGCATGCACGTATTTTTAATTGATATTTTTTACATGATATTCGTGGAATAATTAAATAAATTAATTTGTTATATCAATTAAATGTACTTTGGTTTGGATTAAAAATAAAAAGTGTGAAATTAAAACTGCAGCTGATATGGAGACCAACAGTTGTAACGAAGATACACTCAAAGCAAAATGTAAGATATAACGAACTTCGATATATCGAAGTTTTCTCGGAGTCCCCTGAAAAAACGTCTGTATTACAAAGAGTAAACTATAGTTAAAACAAAGAAATTCTGAGCAATCAAGACTCTATATAGCCAAGTATTTATTTAATAGCGCACAGTGGTGAGAGATGTATGGAGTTGGCGGCCAAAAATACTTCCAGTATAGTTATCATCATGAGACTTCGTTCACGGTTTTATAAGTATGCCAGAACTATTTAATGGTAAAATAGGAGTGGTTGATGACTCATACCGCCCGTCCACCGTAAATTAGCAAAAACTTATTACACAGATGAAAGAACTTCCCGAAAAAAATATACTGGCTGTGTGTGACCTGTGCTCAAAATATATTTGTCAGCAGTTACTCATACATCTCATTCAGAAATGGTTGGCAGTTAGTGATTGTTTTTGCTATCAGAAGCAAGAATTCTGGCAGAGTTTACGGTTGATTAAAATTTCTTTTATGCTCTACATACCCTCTCAATTTAATTGTTTCTATATTATTTTCTTTTTTTTAAATTTATTTCATTGAAATATATAAAAAAAAATCTTCCCCCTTTTGCATATAACGAAATAAACTGTGCATTCTTCAAATATTTTATTTATGCTCTAAAATGCCCATTGCCATTCATTTGCTTTTTGTCAGAAACAATTCCAATTAAATGATTTTCCTGCAGCAGAAGTCTTTACAAATACCTTGTTTGTTTTTGTTATTTTATTTTAAATAAAACTGACATGCAGAAAAATACATAAAGAACAAACATAAATATTTTCATGTAACAAAGAATTTTAAATAAAATGGTACAAGTAACTGACTAGCTGTGGGCTTTTTTAAATAAAAAAAGGAGAACAAAAAAAGCAGAAATTGGGGGTAAAAAAATATTACTTTACCTAAAGTTTCTTAACTGATTTTTACACAGCGTAATTGCCAAACGTATAATGCGGAAGAGAATATACTACGTGATTAAAAATTTATTTTAAATGATAACTGTACCCACGTAGTAAAATTTATTTATTCTTTTATATTTTTTTTTTAACAGAAATAACGCTCAGGCCATTAAGCTGCCGCTCAGCGAACGTGTGACGGTGTGTCTTACATTTTTTATTTGGAATGCGATAGTGTAGAGAATTAGTGGTGGTGAAGTGATGATGGTATAGAGCAACTCTGCTGTTACGCATTTTTTGAATATATAAAGCAGCGGAGTTATTGCATTTCTAGTGTAGGATTGATTTATTAATTTTCAAGGAGTATTATTTTGTTTATTATTTCTCAGATAACGATAGAGAGAGATGCAATGTGATGTGTTGGCTGGAAAGACCAACCGACTGAATTAACCGATTTCATGGTTAATTAAAATTTACCAATTTTAAACCACAAACAGGCACGATTTAATCGATTAAACATCTCAATACATCAAAATATGCCAAAAGGACAAACAACTCGAATTGCGAAAGATTGGTTTTCGTAAGCCTACACAATGTAAACTGAATTCAGAATTTAAAGTTAAAGCTCTTAATATGGCGTAATTTAAAATTTTTCACCAGCTTCAATTTTGTTGAGGCATAAAAAAGCATTAACTTATCGACCTAATACAACCTTAATTAAAATCTTTAAACGTACTATAGTGCTACTAATTCACAAAGAATTGTGAATAAAATACTCAGAAAAAAATCGAAATAATAACTAAGTAGCTTTTACATTTTCCTAAAGAAATATAACCCACTTTCTAGGCCTATTTAACAAACAAGTCTCTGGCTTCACCCCTGCTTTTCTAAAGATTTTTTTTACGTTAAAACCACAAAACAAAAAAACTTCAACTCTAAATGGTTTTAGTTAAACAAAGAAATAAGAGAAGTATAAAAAATAGCAAACATACCTTAAAATTATTACACATTTTAATTATAAACGACACAGAGAAGAAATTCCTTTAAATTGAACTACAAGTTGAAATGCATAAAATTATGTACGTTTTCTCATAAATAATGAGCAGCGCAGTACAGCACAGCAAACATGTGCTATTTGCTGTTTTAACAAATGTGATTTAATATGCTGCAAAAAGCCAAACTATTTGTACGAGCAAGTGTGTCTCTGGGTGAGTGTACGTGTGAGAGTGCCTGGGAGGGACTGCAGCAAAATCGCATTTATGGTTATGCTGGTAATAACAACAATATGAAAATTCATATTTATATAACCCACTCATAGACATATCGTGGCAATATCCCAGCTGGCATTGGGAAGCTTATTTGACGAGCGCGATACTTCGCGACTCTTTTTTCAATTGTTCGGACGATTGTTGGACGAGTACGCACTTTGAGAAGTGTTTGAAGATTATTACTAGTCAAAAATCGAGTGTTTTTTATTTACAGCGTAATCCTCGATTAAGTACGATTGTTTTTTTTTTTATTTTACACCTCGATATCAGATGCGCTGCAACACTGTTGTAAAAGTAAAAGCGTGCAAAAACAGTATTGTAAAACTAATGAAACTCTCTTCTATCTATCTCTTCATCATCTGTAATCTCTATCACTATCCCTTTCCTGGAAGTTAACTCCTAGTAGTAGGTAACCATTGCCTGAGTGTTACTTCTCTTTCAAAAAAAAAAAGTATTTTACACCACAATAATCGTTTAAGTATTCCGACGATCATTGAAAGATTATTTCACCACAATCGTATTTTACTCATTTGAATGATGCTTTTGCGAGTATTTTTTGACTTGGATGAGTAAAGTTTGTTTTATGAACCGAATACACGAATTTTTATTACTGTATTAAATTCAAATTGGATTACTTTTTAATTTATTTTTTAAGATTTTTGAAATATTCTTCCCTTTTCTACACTCACTGAAAATGATAACGGAAAAATATTACCCGTGAACTTCATAATATCAATTTTCTCTTTAAGGGGAATGAAAAAATCATGGGAACAAAAATTTCACTTCTTATTTGCGATAGGGGTCTCCTATAGCTTAAAAAGTTAATGGGTCAAAATACAAATTATTTTTGCCTCGTTTTTCAAATCATCAAATCAATCCAAGGGTCGTCTACAGTAGGAATATCAGAATCATACACGGTTCTTTGCGGAGCATCATTAATTTACGTCTTTCTTATGCACGATCGGTATACGACAACGCGAACGATTAAATTAATCGCCTGCTCCGATCGCGGAAGAGTCCTCTACGACTAAAAATGCCAGCTGTGATAGTGCATGCATGTGCATGTGCATGTAAATATTTATGTACATACGTGTGAACAAATACATATCTTACACATCCATCAACCATAATTATTAAAATTTGTATGTGTGTGTGCATGACTCTGTTTGGCTCTGTTCCTTTGTGTATATGAGCTCCTTGTTATACGCTTAGTTTAATTTTGTTATTTAAATTTTAAAATAACATTTATCGTATAACAGTTATGATGACTGCTTCTGAACTCGTAAGTATTGTGTACGTATAATTAAGCTAATTCCTACATTCTTCTAAAGCATATTTTATTGTCACACTTGTATTATAATGCTGATGTTAAGAGTTCCTACTACTTAACAGCGGCAAGTATATTAAATTAATTAATATTTTTGTGACCTTTCAAGTTGGAAAAAATCTGTTTAATGTATGCTGGAGTTACAATTATAAATCGAACAACTTAGATGTGTTTATAATTTAATTTAAAATCGTAAATCAAGCAATCACAATTTTGTGGATTGCTCCAGTGATTGCCTTTTACGATCGTTGAGTATGGCTCAGTGCCAGAATGTTACTACTTCTCAGGCTGTCGCAGCGTCTAAATTATAATAATTTTACGCACTAATTTACCCAAAATATTTCCTAAAATGGGAAATAATGGGGGGGGGGGGGGGGCGAATTTGCCACATGTTGTGGAAATGCGTATGATTTTTAAAAATTCTCTGCTTTGAAAAAATATTTTAACAAAAAATAATATTGGCTTATATGGAGTTCAAACACCTAAAGTTAAACATGTTACACTACGTTATCAAAACACTTAAACTAAAGATTTCACGATAAATTATTGTTTTTTCTTAACGTATTGCCGCTTGCTTAAACAACTGATTCAAAAATCGAGAAATAATATGTTGTGAATTAGAAAATATTAAAAGAAAAATTTAAATTAATAATTATTTTTTTTTACCAAATTTCGATTTTTTCACTTACAAAAGTAAACAAATTATATAAAACTTATGACGTACCGCCATTAAAAGCTGCGTTCAGTGAAAGACCAAAATAAAAAATACATGAACACAGCCTTTGAAACAAAATCAACCCCTGCGTTTTATTTGTTTTTGAACGTGTTATGGAGCTAAAAATGTTTTATTTTACGTGTTTTGAAAAAAAATCAACGTATAGGAAACCAGATAAAATTAAACATGTTCATCTCCAAAATATCTAAAACTTCTTTAAACTCGGCAGTGTGAACACCATATTAGTGACATGAAACATACATTTATATGTAAATCTCCGCGGAGAATATAAAATGAAATCTTTCTTCGTGACATTTAGAAAGATTGTTTTTATTTAAAAATACTTCTAGTTAAAATACTAAATAATAAAATATGGAGTGGGAGCACAAATGAGTTAGGTTAGAAGGCTGCGGATTCAGATGGATCGGCTCAAGTAGCACCGTAGGTGCCGTTTTGTTACGTTAGCCCCTTAGAAACCACAGTTCGTCACAGCCACCCTCGACCTTATTAAGTCCGTCAGATCCAACCGAGTGCATAGCCCAAAGTTGTCCAAGAAAGGCGCTCCAAGGAATCTCAGCCTCTACATATCCAAACCCGGACACTCACAGAGAAACTGCACAACAGTCTCCCTCTACAAAGCTTCCTCACAGCACCTACACCGGGCATTGAACGAATTGCCCATCCTCTCATTCTTGTACTTCGTTCGATTCTTAGTGCATAATTTTGCATCTTGTTGGAAATTGATTAATTTGATATTTCAGTTCGTAGCCCTCACGATTGTGCTTTTTTCATATTGTTTGTTTTCTGTTTTATATTACAAATCGTTGAATTAATTATAAAATCATTTGTTTTATTATTTCTTTATTATTCCTATTTTTATGTGTTCTATAGGGTGTTTTTTTCTTTAGCTGCATGAGAACTATCGATATCCATAACTATGGTTTTTTAGCTGTATATGTCAAACTGTGTTGATATTTCTGTACAGTAAGGTTGGGCAAGTCAACTTGAATCATTTAACGCCAGAACAACGCTTCCAAACTGTGGAAATTAATTTAAAAAAAATAAATCTGTTCATAGAGCACTTCGTCCATTTTACGGTCAATATAATTGACTTATTGAGCAAACAATGCATGCAGTTATTGATCTTTTTCGCATTAATTTTCCTTTTTTTTATTCCAGAACCAGATGCAGAAGTGTGCGTACCGAAGGGAATATTATTTCTGTATCGTGAAGTATTGAGGAATGCCCCGAAATATCGATTAGTCATTGTGGCAATCCCTATCAAGCCATGCTGACTGATTTTTTGTTTCCCAAAATCAATCAGTTAAACATCAATGGCATTTGCTTCCAAGAAGACGGCGCAACTTGCCATACACCTTACTTAACAATCAATTTATTGCAAAATCAATTTTGTAACAACTTCATTTCCAGGCAAACCAACAAATCTTGAAGCATTGTAAGTCAATATTCAAGCCACACCATTGCCGCCATTCGAATAATTTTATTGGCAAAATTAGTAAAAAAAATTAACTAATCGAATAGACCAAGTAACTCATAGGTGCGGACGTCTTTTGTCGGAAATCATATTTAACAAATAAATGACATGAAATTGTATAACAGATTATAATAAAAAAAAATTGCATTCCAACAGTATTTCTGTCCGTATTATCATTTGAAGTGCTCATGCAGTAAAAAAAAACACCCGATACTAATTAGTGCAAGAAATACACGCATGTACACATTTTTTGCTTCCTATTGCAATGTATGACACGAAATCTACGAAATCTACCAAATCCAAAGTTCCAACACAAAATACATTTTGGTGACCTTTGGCTATTTGTGCATGCAGGGTATTTGTAGTGTGCACAAGCAAACTCACACATATGGTCGTTTCAATACTATTATTTGTAAACAATTACGGGATATCATCAGCATTAAGCCTGAAACAATTTTAGTGTCAGATTATGGTTTTTGGCTGGATGTAAAATGTTTTAAAGTAATGTGAAATAAAATGATATATTGTATGAATTTGGAAACAAACATGCCCATGCACATATCCATAAATACCTAAACACATGAATATAAATTTAAAGTACACACACACACACACACACACAAATACATGCATGCATGTACTCATGTACCTGTGGTTGAATTGGCTCATTAGAGCAACATCACAATACTAAAACTTCGCTGCTCCACTAACAGGCCATTTTGACCACATTGTGCTATGTAGCTGTACAGCATCTAAAATTCTAGGCGCTTTACAGTAATTGGTGTGTGTAAGGGTTCTCGTGTGTGGCTGTGTGTGTTCAATTAGGCCCAATGTGTGGGGATAAGCCCATGATATTTTCATTTAGATGTTTAAGATAATGGCGCCTATGGTCAGAGAGATGGATACAGAGAGAGGGGGATTGTGTAGTGTAGGTTACACTGTGTAGGTAAAAACTTCAGTTGTGTAGATTGCAGGCTAACAAGTAAATTGTGTGTAGCATCATCGGCGAAGTAATATTATAAAAATGACTACTAAACACGACTTCAAAAATTTAATACGTCTCCTTGACACCAGAAGCGCTGCGACACTGCTATAAAACACGAAACGTGCAAAAAGCGGTGTTGTAAAAATAATGCAGCTTTCCTCTCTGTCTCTCCCTTCTCTGTAACTATCCGTTTCCAATTTCCATTCCAACACAATGCATGGCATATGTAGTGGTCATCCCCTAAGTGCTGCTTCAAAATAAAAAAGGTTAATTCTCAAAGATTTTTTTGGAGTTTTTATATAAACTTATGAGATTTAAAAAAAAAATTTCTTTTTAAATTTGGTAGAAGGTCTACAGATTAGTTGGTATAAGCAATGAAATGGACCTACTATATAGTCTATATTATACTCCAGATTAACCAAATAATTATAATTCATTATGATTCTTTTATAACATAATTTTTTGAAAATCATTAGTTTTCATTTTAATCTAATCTAATCTAATCTAATATATAAAATTCTCGTGTCGCGGTGTTTGTAGTTAAACTCCTTCGAAACGGCTTGACCGATTCTTATGAAATTTTGTGTGTATATTGGGTGTATATCGGGCAACATCTCTTTTTTATCCCCCTAAAATTAACCACGCCCACTTTACTCCCACTTTTTTAACCTACTTTTTCCTTTTTTGCAATATGGGATCCTAAAACTTCAAAAACCTATTTTTATGATGAGGAGATTTTAAAAAGTTTATCCAATATGACGACTGACCCTAAAGGGATGAGAACGAAGCCGGTCTCCTGTCTTACTCACTATACAGTTGATAGTAAAAATATTAATAATTATTTTTAATGTTTCGATAGCTATCGAAAATTGTAATTTAAGATATATTTGTTTCTTTGATAAAGATTAATTCATTAACCTAAATAAAGCATACTTTCATTGTCTACAAAGCTTTCGATTATAAGTAAATCCCCGCACACTTATAGTAGATAGTATTTTTATTGAAATAAAAAAATGTTTCCTAGAAATAATATACATGGCAAAACACCGTTTGCCGGACCAGCTAAAAACAGCAAAACTTATTTTTTTCTCATTAGTAAACAGATTCCGTGCGAAGTATAAATATATATATAGAGCCAAAGAATTGTATAGATTGAGATCATACATAAAGGGCCCTTCTAATACCCTCTCAAGCACTCGTTTTTGTTCGTTGTTTATTTCAATGTCTAACTCTGTTTTTTATTTTTCATTTATATTAAAGAGTTTAACGAAAATACCCTCACTGTTTTCATTGAACTCTCCTTCCCGGATGTATTGGTTTATTGTTGTTGATGCTATGACATTGTTGTTCGGAACGATGTTGTTGTAACTGTTGTCGTTGTTGATGATGGCGTTTCAAGTGACTCTGTTGATTTTGCACTATTGTTGCCATTTATTAATCTTCTCTTGTGTTGCTGTTTTGCATTTTGTTTCCATGTACTTGTGTGGGTGTGTGTTTGTTTGTTTCATAACATGTCGTTGCCAACAATGTCCAGCCATTAAAGCGAAATATATGTACATACATACATATCGTCATCTGAAATGCAAATGGCCGTAACATACAAAAAACTCAAAAGTAGTTACTCTGGAATCCTATACTAGGTCTGCAAATTTTTAGTATACTAGGTTGGATTTGGTTGTCAGTCTAAGCTCGTGTAGCACTGTCTATGTCACAAAGTATTTAATGAACAAGTGTTGCACGTTCGTCAAAGTGACAGGGTCATATTTTGAGGATGCTGTTGGCTGAGTACGCGTTATCGCGTGTTTTACATTTGTAAAAATATGAGCGGATATCGTCAGCGGTTTGATGAAGTTAGTAGCACTTTGAGCACAAACTCTTTTATATTCTAATACTACTTACGCAGTATATATCGTCACCTAAAATGCAAAAGACCTATCTTAACTTTTAATTTTTTCTTCATTATCTTCCAAATAATATGACGAGTTTTCTTTTTCTAAACAAAAAGTAATGGAAATATTTTAGAAGAATACTGCATAACTAACATTTTTTTTTATCATTGTTGAATCGTGAAAAACAATCACTTGTTGCTACAATCTTTTGAATTTCTTTAAAAAAAGTCATTATTTTTAAAAATAGAAAGCTTAAAATTTGTGAAGACAAGTTCCTTGATCCGCTGTACCAATATCCATTAAAAGCTCAATTTTGAGTTTTTGTTTGTTGCCACCTTTTGCATTTCAGGTGACGATATTTACATATAATCTTGTAGCATTTTTTTCTACGATGAATGTGGTTATAATATTTTGTTTTCAGGCTTTATGTCTAAAATTATGTTGCTGTTACAACAACTACAACAACAACCCGTGAAACAAATATGAATAAATCTAGTAACTTTTTTCAATTTTGTTTATTAATTTTTATAATGAATGATCAATTATATTGTATCCAGCCGAAAATTCATTTTGTGCATTGAGAAAAACAAATATTTGATTAAAATATCATCAATCACATTTTTCCATAACGGCTATTTGCAGTTCTTGCAATGTATTAATTAATTGTTTCCATTATAAAAACGATTGGTAGGAAACCCACAAACGGCTAAATGTTCTCAATATTATTGAGACCAGGTAAGCTAGAACTTTCAATTGTAGATCCTGAAGACTTCATGATTTTCGTTGTTAATAGTTTTACGTTGACACTTTTGACTATTGAATGCGATAGAATTTACAGCATAGAAAGAATTATTAAGTGTCGTTATTTGTACAGCAGGAATAATATCACAAAAATCCTGTACTTATTTAAAATTTTTTAATTAGATTGTGTAAATCTTAATCAAAATATACTCCGAATAGAAAGGAGCATTTTGAAATTAGTTTAAAACTGGCATCTTTCTCAATTATATAAAAATATCCATTTGCTATCCATTTGAGATTCTATTTATTTTAAACGTTTATCACAATTTAGAATTGGTTTTCTCAAAAAAAAATATAAAATATTTTACAACACTTGGCTCTGCGGTTGAAGGATATAAACATGAGAAACTTTATTTAATAAATAAAAAATAATCAAACAAATCAAGCAACTAATATCAGTAGTTGACCCAAAGTGCTGGTATAAAATAAAATACATAAAATTTACTTCGTAGTATGTACCAAAATTACGTACGTACGAAAGAAGTAAATAATAAAGGTTTTACGATAAAAACGTGACACGTAAAATTTTTGTAAAAATGTTGATGCTTAAGTCAAGAGATTTATATCGCAAATTTTTCTGGGCAATTCTATATGACTGTTGAGTAATTTTCATCATATTTCAGGTTTAATAGAATTAAGCTATTGCCTTTATAGTATTCTCCAACAAGTGGCACACATCTATAATGCAATTTATCACCATGATTAATGGTGAATGGTTTCTAGTAACGTTCCATATAGAAATTAAACACAAATAAATTTCCTTTAACATATTTCATACAGCTTATTCACACAGTTTTAGTGTGGTCTCAAACTTTTTTGTTGTATGTACATTTATCAAAAAATTACAAAATAAATAAAATTTGTTGCCACAGTTAAACCTGAAGTTTTTTTGTTAAATGTAATACTTTTATTTATTTCTATTTTTCACTTATAGAAGTGTATATCCGTTATTTTAATAATAATAAAAAAAAAAAAAGAGTTATTTTTGTAAAAATAAAAATTAAAGCTTACAAAGTACCCTTTTGTTAATGTACATCCATAATTTTAAAAAATTAATTCGTCATTTACATATAGAAATCAATATTACTTATACGTATACAAATATTTAAATGCTCACCCACAAAGTATACAATCAATGAAGTTGCTAAGCATACGTATGTACGTATGAGAAATTTTTTATTATCTGCATTAAAGTATTAAGTATACGTAAAAATTTCACCATTATATAGCAACGAAATGCATGAATAAATAATGTCATACACACTTGTTGCCATTTTTTTTTCAAAAATCTTGAAAACATCAAAAAAATTTTTTGTCTTGTTTAAAATCTTATTTTTTGTGATTTCATTGAGACGTATTAAATTCAGTAAAAATTTATTTTCCTTAAAGTAGAAAAAAAGGATTTTTAATATAAAACAAAATAGCATAAAATATGTACTTCATATACACATATGTGGGTGGAATTACGTTCAGCTTTTTTCAATATGCCGTTGGTGCTTAAAATACCACACAATATTGCTTCTTATTTTGTTCTTATTGATATTGCTTTGTGAAAAATTTTTCAGCGTTAGATGTTGCTATATGTATTTTCAAAACAGTATAAACTATTTTTTTAAAAGGAAGAGCTTCAGAGCATCAAAACGATTTGCATTCAAAATGATTTCCAAAAATTTTCAATATTTTTCCACACCCTAAATTATATTCGTTATCTATTTGTTGAATATTCGAAGGAATGAAACTTGAGAAGAAGTTCGCTAGTTGGGAAATATTTTTATTTGCAGGGTTAGTTAACAGGTACTTCAGTTAACAGTCTAATGTACATATTACAGCCTGTAGTTAACTAATAACGTTACTTTAACCAATAAAATATACATATAACCTAAACCAACATTTGTAAAAAAATACATTGCAAATAAAGATCAGCAGAATCTTAATTAATATATATTTTTAATAATGTACAGCAATTTTTATGACAAAATGATTTTTTATTTTAAGTCAATAATTATATCAAACAAAAAAAATTTTTCAAGACAAGTAACACTCAATTAATTAAGATGCTTCCTTCGAATATCACTTTGAATTTTTCAATTTAAAATTCGTAATGTTGTCAACCATAAAACTTTGCTCAAGTAGAACAAAAAACAAAAACAAAGCATGTGTGCACAGTTAATAATGAAAACAAAAATTAATAAATGCCAAGGACAATTGTAAGTTATAGGTGAAAATTTAGAACTTCATTAGGAGAGAATTAAATAATGGAGAATAAATTGGTAGTATTCTATTAATAGAAAATAATAAATACATATTTAAAGCTAATAATTTACATCTACTGATAACCACACACCGTGGACAAAACACGAAGAAAGCTGAAAATGAAGGTGTAGCAGCCTTCGAAAACAGCATGTTGTTCCGTTCTGCTAGTGTTTGTCAGTGTAATTTACAATTTTGTTTTTGATTTAGTTTGTTTCTTATTAACTATTACATGTAATTTTGATTGCCTGTATGTTATCGATCACTAGCCTATTTAAATTTTAAAAATGTTAAATAACGCATAAACAGGGTTTCGAAATAAGGCGGTTGTAGCTAACAATTAAAATGTTCATATTGCATTTTGCCTTATTTTTGAGAAAAGAATAGCGAAGATACAGGTGGTGAAGTCATAGAGTGCGTTTTCCTAATTTGTCAAGCAGTACCTCAGGTATTGTGCAGACGCATTAATTTTGAATTATTTAAATTATTTGAGCAAATTTAAATTAAAAAAAAACTAAATAGATTTAAATAAAGAAAAGTTTGTAATTTTCTTGTATATATATATGAAATTTCTTAGCTTTTTTAAGAAATTTGGATAAATGTCTACTGATGATTTTGTTATTAGCACAAAATCAAAGTTACCAGCTAAACCATATAACTAACACAGATAAAGAAAATTAATAAATTTGGACTCACGTTAAATAAATGAAAAGTATAGGTACAAATATTTATGTTTGAACTTAATCAAAAGACGTTGTTATATCCCCTACTTTTTGTCTTTTTGTTTTTAGTAACCTTTTGTGCGGAAAATCCACTTTTTTATTAACTTTCTGTTGTAACAAAAAGAAGTAGTATATCAACAACCTCTGTACCACTGTTTCTGCATTCGCCATTTTACTAGCGGCAAGAGCTAAAAATTTACTTGCAATAAAACTTTCTTACAGGTTGGGTCGCAAGTACCATAAGTGTGAAGTATTAGTAAAAAATGTGACTGTATTGAGTTTTGCGAACTTGCAATTTCATGTGACAAAGTTTTGTTTAGGTAAGCGTTTCTTTCAACATGACATTTATATCTTCTACGTTTCGACGTTTTATTTAGCTGACATTAGAAACCCATTTCAATGTAATCTTCATATTGTGTCTGTTTTGTAGGAATAGAGAACTTAACCAATCAGTTTAAATTTGGAGGCAATTTGTCTATTTTATAATAAAAGCTTTTGTTTATTTTCCTTCTTTTAATCAATATTACTTAACGTAGCTATCCAAGGTATGCAAATTTCCATCACTGTAACTTTTATCTTGAATTCCCAAGATGGTTTAAGGGGAAGAAAAGATAACTTTGTGGAAAAATTGCCTTTATTTCCTTTGTTTTTTTTTTTAACAAACTAAAAGTGCCCTTAATATTCGTTAACCATTTGCGATAAATAATTTTATTACCCCATTCTTAACTTAACCCTAGAACACTGATACTTTTCTTGTGCTTTCCATGGAATTTGTGCCATTTTAAATGAGAAATATTTTCATATTATCTGAAAATACATGTTGTGAATTGTTGTGTATTCAGGCGGTGTTAAGCATGAAACACATTCGCCACAGCAAGCTACCGACTTCAAGATGTCAAAAATAAAATACACACGTTTATGTGAGAACGATTATTTAGACGACAACAAGGAAACACGGGTGCAGGTTGTTGTCCTTGCTGATTTTGCCGTTGTAGTCAAATTACACTAATTTCATTTTTTCTTTTTTGTTGGGTACAAAAGAAAAACAGTGTTGAAAATTTATTTTAGTGAAAAATTTCCGTACGTGATAAAAAAATTTATAATAAGAAAAAAAAAATTAAATAAAAGAATTTGGGACGATCCATAATTTTCGAGTTATGGCTCTCCGAAATTTTCGTATAAAAGTATAAATGTGCATTGATTTACTAAACAAATCAAGTCAAGTTTCTTTAATATGATATATAGATTTATAGGAAAATTTACAGTTTACCATTTTACTTTAAATAGTAATTTTTCGCAATGAGTTTTTTTTGGCGCTTTTTGTTACTATTGTATAATTCAAAGTGGGATCACTTTTTCTACAATAAACAGCTGTTCATATTTTTCAATTGTTTCTGTTTTGTTTGTTTACTTCGTAATTGATAAGTATTTATTTTTATTTTTGTTTTTAAATAGTATAAATATATGTATATAGCATTTTAGGTAAAATGCATAAAGTTCTAATTAAAGAACAACAAAATTGTGCATGATCTGCGACACGCAGCCTAGAAGAATTTGGAAAACAAATGGTGCAGTTGCTGTCTTCAAAATAATTTAGTAGCCGACTACAACCCAGAATATGCAGCCAACTACATTTGTAGCCTATATAGCTTGTAGCGTGCTGTGGCGAATGTGTTTCATGCTTTAGTTCCGCCTTGTACACAGAAAGTGGAAAATAGACTGAAATTTGTGTTCCAGGGTTAAATAAAAGAGATTGAATAATAATAGAAGGAGCTAGAGCGAAAACAAAGAAAATGCAGGCAAATTTATTTTCATTGTTGCCTTTAGTTGCAACATTATTTTAAATGAATGTTCTTTCACAATGGGGAATAAATATTTGCAATATTTTTCAAGGCTACCATGTGCGGCTTTTTTGCCAAATAAGAATTCTAGCTTTTATTTGAATGCGAAATAAAAATTTATGAATACTTCTACAACTCGGCGAAACATATTTGTGTATAGACAGTTTATTTAAATTGTTTTATTACCATAAATGGCATACAGTGCTGTGCAGAACATGAGCAACCAAACTAATAAAAAACAATGTGTTAAGATATTATTATATTATATTTTTCCCTCTCTTTCAAATAATTGTTATTATTATTATTCGACATATTTGATTTCATGGGAAATAAAAACTGCCATTCTGTAAATTTATTTGTGTATAAATTATTTAAATTGTTTTACTGTAGGAGACGTATACAGTACTGTTCAGAAAAGAAGCAGCAATGACATATAGAACAGTGTGTTAAAATATATGTTTATTTATTGTCTATGGATTTTTCATTACCGACATTTTACAAAATAAAAAATGCTAACAAACATACTATTACACAGAGAATAGTACGTACTCCCTCTAAAATTGGAATTTAAGAATAACCCTGGATTTCTGATCGATATTTTTGCTTGCATTTCCAAGACATCGACACACTGTTAAAAACAAACCGGTTAATTTTCTGCTTATTGTACTTTTACACTTAAAACTTAAACTGGCACCACAGATAATTATATAATAAAAGGATATTTTGTAAGCAAACTCTTAAAGACTGTAGTAATTTTAGGAAAAAATTCTGTTAAAATGTTCTTACCCATTTCGATACAAAGGACATTTGTATCGAAAAGCATGAAGATATTTTAAAATTGAGGAAAGATGGGAATTCCTTGAGTTCTATTGCTAAAATTCTTGGACGAGTCAACTCTACAGTGCAGACCGTAAAAAATTTTTTTCTGAGTCTCAATCCCTAGCAAGACAGCCAAAAACTGAACATCCACCCAAATTTCCACACGAGGTGAGTGATTTATAAAAAGTGTTGTCTGTAAAAAATCCTAAACTAAAAGCCGTGGAAATTCGGGACACACTCAATCAGAAACAGTGCGGAGTGTTTCGCGAAAAAGCAGATTCCATAGCCGTTTACCAAGAAAAAAGCATTAAGTATTAATGCACTTAAGTATTAAATTAACGTATTTAATTTTAAACTTAAATAATATAATAAATATTTGTGTTCATTTAAAAATTTTTGGTATATTTCCTTTTTTTAAATAGCACCAATTTTGTACTTTGCAAAGCAGCCTGTCAAAAATATTGCCACGTTTCAACTTTTTAAAACGTGTGTTTTACTTGACTTTATGATTTTTCTTTTTTTGGACTAGCACTCAGGGGATGACTCCTACGCATGCGTTGCATTGTGCTGGAACTAAAGAAAATTGATAGTAAGAGAGATGACATGTGGTGAGCTTCACTATCATACAACTCTGCTTTTTGCAGAACAGTTGTACTGTATTGTTTTATGACGAAACATTTGTTCTATATATATTTTATATATTATATATTTTAAATTTAAAAAAAAAAAAAAAACTCATATAAAAGCAAAATATGAAAAACGATTCCAATATTTCCACAAAAATTTTCAGTGCGCCAACATTTATATGACAAACTGTATGTGCACGGCAAGAAAGAGATCAAATTCCGTAGGCTTAATGTAAAACATTAACTAAAATTTAAGTGTGTAAATATGCATATACTCGTATGTATTTCAGAATATGTGTTAACGTTTATGTTCCACGTTTATGTTTCAGCATTCAAGAAATTTCCTAATAGCAAATTTTGTATAGTTTCTACATATAATCACTTCCAATAAGCATAACGATTAAGTAAACTGACACATTTATTCAATGTGTTGCACATCATTTGGATGGCCAAGATATATGTATTTATGTAGATACATAGTTCCGTAATGGATAACAATTAAGTTCCAAAGAAAAGACACTCAATTATAATGAAAAATATTCTTCTTTAATTTTTTGAATTGCAATATCAATATGTACTTCCCTAATTTATTTAAAAAATATATGCCTTATGTGTCGTTTATTAAAATTGGTTAGTTAGTTTCGGAGTCGCGGAAGTTGTCCCTACCATCCGTCCATGTCTCCATCTAGATGCAGAACTATATATATTTTACCTCCCCTCCCTACCTAGCGAGTGGTTACCCGTATAACCAATTCCTCTGGCTATATGAAGAGTGCGCACCCGTACATCAAATGGTAGTGTAATATGTAAAAAAGGGCCAGCTTAGTCCCCCTGCTAAAAATTGCAGTTTTCATATTTTTCCCATTATTTACCCCCCGTATAAGGAATTTCAGCTCTGTAGCTATAATGAAAGTGCCCGAAGCAAAACAGCTGTCCATAAGGCACAAACACACATACATACAAACATACCATTTTTATATAAAGAAATTATATAAAATTTATAGAAATACGCAATATATCGACCCCTGTGCGCGAAATTATCGTATGTTACACTTTTTTCGAAATGGACTTTTTTATGCAAAATCGTTCTAAATCCATTAATTCATCTGCAAATAAAGTATTATAGCGATGATTGTTATAGTTATGTACATTTTATCGTATGTGACAGTTACTGCTGTCAGGCAAATAAAAAAAGACGAATAAAAACGCTCTCCTGTGAAATTTAGTTTTTGTAACATACTGAAAATACTGGCATTGGCCATTATCAAAGCAATTGGAAGATACAGCGCAAATACAATGAAATCCGCAAAAAGTCTACTTTTCCAAAAATTTCTGTTGTTGAATACTTATACTGATTTCGATTCTCAAAATGTTCTGTGCACTTTACCCTTTATTTATTAAAAAATGTTCACACTTTATTATTCTCTTTTCAACTTCTGTGAAATTGCTTTATAATAGAACAAAAAAAGTGTTACTATTTTAAACTAATAGAGTAAAATCGGGCAAGAAATGCAATGCACTTTTGGTTCAAAAAGGTGTGAAATTAATAAAATTACTATTTAGCTTAAAAAAAAAATTAATTAAAATACACAATACCGCAGGCTGCTCTGTCATCCCGCTTTAAAAGTTTACAAAATGCGTAATATCAGAGTTCTATGAGAATTAAGTTCTGACCCAATTTTCCCAACATCTATTTGTCTTTCTGTTACTATTCCTTTCCACAGGATGTTACACAATTTCCTGGTAGGCATTAGTTGCCTGAGTATTACTTCTAAAAAAAAAATCAATATTTAGGTTTATCTCTATCATATTTCTCAGTAAATTCTCAGCAGTTATGCACATAGTGCCTGTGTATATGTATGTGTAATGCGATTCTTTCTTATGTATATTTCTTCTTTATACTGCTATTTGTGTTTAGCATTTCTTAACTATTTCTTCTACACATTCTTCGGATTTGGTTACATATCCAATTATTCTGCTTTTCAGCACATAATCCCACAGAAATGTTTCGAATTACTAGTCGTATTTCACTAAACGAATACACAAAATGTTATTTAAAAAAAATTTTAAATTTTCATAACAATTATGTTCTACACGTTTTTATTTTTTCATATTATTTTCCTATATAAGAATAACTGGTGTATTCATAACTTTTTTTTTTTGTTATTTATAGAAGGCTTAAGTTTCAAATAAAGGTCGAAGGTTGCTAATCAACGGACTTTTTAATAAAAGAACAAACTCTTGAGACTTCGAGTCTAGACGGCGAAATATACATGTACATGTACATGTACATATTTATAAGCAAATGTAGGTTAATGTCTTATTTGCTCCTTTTTTAATTAAGCAATATTCCTTAGGATTACAACCAGTGTTGCCATTTAGTTACTTTTTTTAATGATATTTCTGATATTTCAAATCAAGATGAAACACGAGGAAAACTTAATACAAGATGGTCCAAAAGAAGCGAAGGTATTTGAATTCCTTCCTGAATTTTATTTTATTTTTATTATATTTTTTTTTTGCTTTCAATATTTTGTAAAGAAAACTTGGGGAATTTAAAATGGAACAGTACACAATTGAACAACATGACATAATTGTTGAACTTTATTTCAGAAGAAAATCATGATTTTATTCATAATTCAATTATGAGCGATGAAGCCCATTTCCAATTGAGTGGGTTCGTTAATATGCAAAAAGGGCTACGGAAAATCCAAGAATAGTTCATCAGCGAAACTTACACCCACTTAAGTGTACCGTATGGTGCGGTGTTTGTCGGAAAGAATAATTGGCACATATTTAAAAAAAAAAAAATAAACTGCCTTCCTAAACGTCAACTGCTTTGCAGTGTAACAATGTCTCATGTTCCTAAATGCAACCGTGTAAACTTTGACGATGCATGGCATTCTTAAAGTCCTCAGATGCCAAGTTGATGCGCAAATAAATGCAACAAAAGCATTAATTACAATGACAATGCCTTTTATACACAATAGCGACTAAAGCAGAAAGGTAAAGAATTTCAATGAAATAAATACTTAGTTTCAATTAAAAATTAAATTTTTTTATTAAATAATAATTATTATTCATATTAATTGCTTTCGAAAATTATTTTTTCCGCAGGCATTGTTTTTTTTATAATGCAAAGCAACAGATGCTTCTAAACGTCAACGGTATTGCAAAGTTTAAAATGGCAATGCATGATTTGCAAGGTTGGTAAAATATTACTGCTTTACTTAAACACTGCTAAACAGTCGCGGAAAACTATCCGCAACATCCTGGTTCCAACAGGATGGACCAATAGTGCACACTGCGAAGTACAAAATGGCTCTTTGAACTCAAAACCCTTCGCCCATTTTGGGCCACCCTGTAGTTTTGATAATTATTTGTGTTTTCGGATAGAAATTAGGAAGCTTTATAATTAGTAAAAGAAAAGAAAATAATCGAACTTCGAGGTTTTACGATATAAACAATTAAATAAGGTGACGTAACGTGACACAAATACAAGTTTTTGGGGTTTTCTTTATTCAACGAAACAGAAAACCCTGCGATTTTCGTCACTTTCTTCTTCCGAAAAGTTTTTAGATATGATTTTGAATATTAATAGATTGTTACCCAAGATTTATGTATATTCATAGCTAAAGTCTGAGTGATTTTCTTTTATAACCGATAGTTCGAAACGATACGTGACGTAGCGTAACGTGGCATATAGGCAACGAATTATTAAATTTTAATATTATTAAAAAATATTTAGGTTGGAAAATGGTGGCAACGTTGTCAACACAAAGTACGAAATTGATTTTTAGTTTGCCCATAAGTAGCGAAACTACTTCTGCGAACTGATTTATTATAGCAGATTGTTTAAGGAGCAATTTAAACTTAATAAAGCCACTTTTATAGCTATTTTTTATTCACCGTTTTAAAATATTTATAATATGCATGGAGAATTTTTTCCATATTTATGTAATGGCAATGCAGAGATATATTATTTTTGCATTCTTTTATGTAGTTTCTAGCACATTTAACATTTCATTATCAAAGTAGAGTTTAATTTCCCCAAGGAAGTCAGCGTGGGAATGTTTCCAAGTACATTAAATATTTTGGTCTACTTAAGTAAGAGTAAGTGCCTGAGCAAAATTATATAGAGAAAATGAAGAAAAAGAAGAGCATAGAGAAAATAAAAGAAAAATAGTAAATGAAATTTGACTGCAATTTAAAAAAAACCATTAGCAGTTTTTTTTATGTGAGGACATAAAACTCTGGTATCAGAGATCCTCATTGAAAGCATAGTTTCAACGATTAACATTTAAAAGTTGAAATAAATGTTCCGGCAACTTCAGAGAAACGCAATTTTTTTTTTAATGCTTGTACGCATTGTATTAATCAAGCTATTCGAAAGAAGAAGAAAAATGAATTTAATTTTACACAACATATCTAAATTCTTTTTAAAATAATACTGTTTTCACACTGACAGGTTATAAAGTAAAAGTTGATTTTACGTTAAAATGAAGTATTAAAATATAGTTTTAGCATATAAAAATATTTTCTTAAAACGATCTTAAAACATTTTTTGAATTGATTTTAAATTGACTTAATGAAATACAACCTTGATTTTCATGTACTAAAGGCAGTACTACCAAATTAAAAAATATAAAACAGCTGGAAATTTTAATGGCGGTCAATGAAATAAAAAAATAAAGTAAAATTTGATAAACTACAATTTAAAAAAATTGACGTTCAATGAAAAAGCGGAAAAAAAAGAAGCTATTGGGTAGAGCATAATGCAAATGCTTTCATGGAGTTGTGGGTTGAGAAAATAAATAAAATTTTATTACACAAACTGTGCGTTAAAACCTGATTTAATTAAACGCATAATCAGCTGTTTCCTAGAACTCATAATGTGACTGAAAAACTTGCCTAAAAATTCCTTAGAAAATGCAACTCAAAATCATTTAGAAAATCGCTAAATACTCGTATGTGTGAAAGAGTTATTCATCGTTTTGCATTAAATTAAGGTGACCATGCGTCATCTTTTTTAGAGGACGAACATCTATTTCAACTAGTTGTCAGCTATAAAATTTGTGTCCTGTTTCCGTCATCTTTTTTTATTATTCGTGAAAATTAATTTTAAAATAATGATCAATATTTCTTTTTTTTCGAGAGATTTTAATGAAATCTGAGAAGTACAATAAACCTTAAACTGTATGTATTAAGTACATATGTATTTATGGATGTATAAGATATTGCAATAAGAAAATTTTAATAAGTTAGTGCAATGAATTTTTAAGTTTCTTTATATTTTTTCTATTTGTTATTATTCTTAACCAATTTTACATATACTTACATATATATGTGAATTTTTAATATATAGACATTGAATTCAAATAATTTTTTTACTACTTTTCTTAGTGTCTTTTTTTTTTTTCCAAAATCTGCTCGCCTGAATTAAATTAAGCTCTTTAGCCAAGACTAGTTCATTTGATGGGCACAACTGTACCAATTGTGGGATTTTTGCAATATTTTTTTTGGCATTGTGAGATGTTATTCAATACATTTTTATACTTTATTTATTCTTTAACTATATGTATGTATGTATGTACAACGAAAATAACAATGTTTATTTTACGTTATAAACTCGATAACAATGTTGCAATTAAATGTTCTACCCGTTTAACAATTGGAAGCAAAAAACGCAACTGTGGTAAAAGTAAATATTAATATTTCCATATGTACATATATAAAATAAAAAAATTTTATATAAAACAGAAGAACGTAATAAAAATTTACAATATTATTTTCATGTAGTGGAAATATTTTCAAGTTTTTGTATTGCGAGCGATTTAATAGCTTGGAAAATTATATAATTAAATTAAATTTTTACACAAAATACTCCTCAGCAAGTTTCAAATAAAAATTCCATTAATGTCGATAAAAAATAACTGTTATAACATGGATATTTATGTATAGTTGCGAACAAAAATATGGGACGCTAGGATACATGTACATTAGAACGTACCGTTTTACAGGCAATAAAAAATGCTCCGTACACCCCTTAATATAAAATATTTTTGGACTTCAAAGAAAAATATTTTCTATTTAGACGAAAGTACGGATCGCCTTTTTAAATTTTTCTTTATATCCTTGGCATTTGCAATCGGGTCTTAAAGAATGATATATGTATAAATGTTTTTATATCTATAAGCCCAATATTCTGCATCAATGGGTATTGACTTCCAGTATCCCGTTGTAGTATTTATCCAACAGATCTCGGTTTCTGCACCCTAATGTCCCCTCTTAATGTCAGAAAATTAAAGTTCACATAAAAAAAAATATAGTTTTGCTAAGTAATTTGATAATTCCACCAGAAACATTTTAAAATTTAATTATACAAAAGGTTTAATCAATCCTATTTCGACGTGTTCACATCGGCTGTATTTTAGGCGTAACTTAGAAAAAACTAAGGCCAAAACCAACGCTGAGCAGTGGTCAGCGGTGACCGCAAAAATTTAACTCTATTCCTCTCACTCCACCACCTGTTTCTTCTGGTCCAAGAAAATAAATTAATTACGGAATATAACACATTACAAAAAATTTAATTTTCAGATTTTGCAACAGCGATTCGTGTATGTCATAAATGCAGCGCAAATTTCATCTAACTGAACAGTACTTGCTTGCAGTAAAATATAGGGTGCCTCTTTAGTCTACTGCATGAGCATTAGTATATCTATGTGAAAGTTGCGTGTTCTATTCCCGCCTGCACCCGGGCTGTTTCCGCAGACAAGCTCAGAGCTTGCAGATTGTGTTATTTAAAAAAATAGATCTAATATATAAAAAAATAAAATTGTATAAAGATGTTAACTCATAAAGCCATGTCATCAAACAGAATGTCTACGAAAAAATAAAACATGAAGCCGACATTAACTTGGCATATGCGAACGAAATAACGAAGGAAAATTTAAGTAACTTTTCGGTACAAGGTCAGTAAGTCACCGTCTACACTGGCAATTTCTGTTGCAGCAATTCTTGAGTTTGTTGGCGAGCGATACATGGTTTCATGCATTCTGCAGTTCTCTTTAACTTTGCAATTCTCACTATTCAACTTGAAAATTAATAAAAAAAATAACAAGTGTGGACGAGAACTAACACTCTTATTCCTACTCTCCCCTATAATCTCAGACTTGCTGCAAGAAAGACTGACGAATGTAAAAGCAAATTATAGCTTTACTAGCTCTATATATGACCGCCACACCTTTATACATATCATCTTTCAATATGTACACATATGTATGTAAGTAGAATGGGAATGGGAAAGCAAAACATCTGCGACTGCGGGCCGGCAGAGGCTGGGCAGAGGTCTGGCAGAGTTACGGACCGAGGAATGGTCGAATTATTGGCAGAGACAGACCCCTCCATCGTACAAACACTCATACACACAACACTCATACACCCAATACCCACAACACTAATACCCACAAAGTAGAATGGGAATGGGAAAGCAAAACATCTGCGACTGCGGACCGGGCAGAGGTCTGGCAGAGGCAGAGGCAGAATTAGTGGCAGAGGCAGAGACAGAATTAGTGGCAGAGGCAGAGGCGGAATTATTGACAGAGGCAGAGCCCTCCTTCGTACAAACACTCATCCACACATGTGAAAGTGCATAATTTGCTATGGTTTGTGTGTAATTTGTCGTCTTATTTTTCATTTTTGTATTTTGTGCTTGTGCGTAAATACATACGTACTTGATTGCTACAGTTGGGATGAAAGCCCATAATTTGTTATGGTTTGTGTGTAATTTGTCGTCTTATTGTTTTGTTGCGTGGTTCTATTGGATTTAATTTTTTTTTTAATGTACACAAATTTTTTCCATTCATAAATGCTGTGGTTTGCATATTTTTTGTATTGTTGGATATTTTTTTGGTGACAAAGTTTTTTTTCTTTCTTTAAATAGTTTCTTGATGGTTGCAGTTTATTTAGATGGCTTGGGATGGAAGGGGTATATATTCGATTTTATTAATTTGTACACAAATTTTGTTTTTGAGGAATAAATGCTGTTATGGTTTGTGTGTGTGTGTGTGTGTGTGGCAGTGAAGATATGGACAGAGAGAATTATTAAAAGCTGCTGACCGTATTTATGTTTAAATTCGTTTTTTGTTTGTTTGTATATGCGTTTGTGTGTAATTTGTTCGATTTGTTGGTTTTGGTATGCTGCTTCAACTCTCTGTTCTTATCTTATCGATAGGCTCTGCCGATATATCTGGCAGCGAAGATATGGACAGAGAGATATATTAACTGCAGCTTACCGTATGTAGTTTTATGATGCTTTGGTTTGCTGCTCCCATTACCTGTTGCTATCTTATCGATTTACTCAGCCGCTATATCTGGCAGTGGGGATACGCGCAGATAGAATTATTAAAAGCTGCTAACCGTATTTATGTTTAAATTCGTTTTTTGTTTGTATATGCGTATGTAATATTCATTCTTACTGATTTTGTTTTGCTACTTCAATTTTTAAATTTTTGGTTGTTTCCATGCATAATATGTTTCCTTGGTGTGTGGCGTATATGAGTGTATGTTATGTTTGGTTTTTCTACTTTATGTGGTTCGATAATAATAATCTTTATTTTGGATGTTTACATACTCACATACTTGTGTATAAATATAAACATATACTTGCTCTAAGTTTAACTCTGTTCTTTTTTTCTATAAAATATTAAGGAAGGTCAGTTTATCTTTTTTTCTGAAGAAAAAACTGTTAATATTAGGTTCGTTTAAATGTTGATCTGCTTGTTAAATATACAATTTCACACCCTTTAATTTCCCACAATCTCTTGTTTTTTTTTTTTTTTTTATTCAGTTATGCCTATTCAAAAACTTTTAAAACATGATTGTGCATGCTTTTCAGCTTTAGCTTGCTCAACAATATTTTTATAACATGATTGTGCATGCTCTTAATGTTTTGTTTGCTCATCAATATTTTTCAAAAAATTCATTCTGTTATTTTTACTGATTTTCTGTAATTATGCTTTTATAACATGATTGTGCATGCTCTTAATGTTTTGTTTGCTCATCAATATTTTTCAAAAAAATTCATTCTGTTATTTTTACTGATTTTGTTCAAAGATATCTTAGAATAGCTGTAGTAATTCTTTTTTGTTTTCCTACACTTCGGTCAGACTTATTGCAATTATCAATGATATTTTTAAAATCAGTCTGAAACCAAGATCGAAAGTGATAAGAACAGAAAAAGAAATGGAGTCCTCAACAAACTTGGTAAAAAAATTTAATTCGTGCAAAGTTAAAAATATAATGCATATTAAGGACATGGATATAGGAAAAAAATATCCTGTTGATGGTGCAAAAAGGGTCACAACGAAATATGGGGAAACAGTTCAAGTCGAACTGCAAAATTATATATTGTTTCTACCCAATCGGTACAGCACCCTTACAGACGATGAAGTAAATAATCTTTCGAGTGGAAAATTTTGCATTCAAAGAGAAGGAGAACGCAATTTGGTGCTGACTTATGAGATGGATGAATTTTTCTGTCAAAATGCTCAATATCCAGTTTGGTAACAAAATTAATTTATACTGTATTGTATAATAAAATATTAATAAAAAGAAATAAATAAATAATTTGTTAAAATGTACATATTTGTGAGTGTTTTTATTTAATATTTTTTATTTAATTCATAAAGAAATTTAAGACATAAATGTCCGCAGATAAATGCATTAAAATTTTGATGCTGATTATAGTTGTATTTTATATTTTTGCCCAGATATTTGACTACTTCTGTAGGTGGTTGTAAATTTCCAAAACTATCGAAATATTCATTTTGATTGTTGTCTTTATAATATGCTACCCAATGTGTTCCCGGTCCTGTTGATACATCTAAATTGATTATTCCACATTCTCTTCTCCTTACACGTTTTGGTAGAGTATTCAACATGAAAACTCCTCTAAAGTGTGGAATTTTTGCTGAAAATTTTCTCAAATCGACATCAGTTAATGGTCTTTTGGGTAGCATTTCTATGAGTTTTTTGAGAGCTCTTTACAAACTAATCCATAACCTTTTTTGTATGGCTTAAGATAAAGTCCCTTTCCCACTGCTATTGATTCCATTGCCTTATTGTGTCTAGATGCTTCTTCAAGTTGACTTTTAGCATTTTTTGTTGCATTTACAGCCTTAGCTATAGCAGCACCTCCAGTCGTGAGACTACCAATTGCACCCAGAGCAGTTAATATTGGAATTAATGGTAGAAAACCACCAATTTTTGGTACTCGTATTATACGTGGTACTTTAATTTGTGATTTTTTTCTTTTAAAAGAACTGTTAATGGTTTTTCGTGCAATTCTAATAGCAGAGTTAATATCTAGAGGTTTTTCCCTTTTTAAAATTTTTGTAGCATTTCGAACAGTTGAATAGAATAGTTTTTTCCCATCCAAACTAGTTCGACTCAAAAGTTTCTTTACATTATTATTCTTTTTCGTCTCTACACCCATTCCTAGTTTTGTTTTAGCTTTCATTGCGTTAGTTACCATATATGCAAATGATTTTTCCGCAAGACTACTATCTTTTGCAAGAACTCGCTTCCAAGCTTTGTTTTCAAGAATTTTATCAGCTTGATGTCTAATATTTAAATCTTTATTTTTCCAATAAGCGATATCGTGGCTTTTGCAAGCTTCGTCTAGTAAATTAATTCCTTTATCACCTCTGGTCAAACGTTTTTGTAACTTTGTTCCAGGTCCACAGTATTGATATCCAGAAAGATGAAGCTCAATAGGTAGAGAGTTTATTATTTTGTCGACTAAACCTTTTCCATCGATTGCTTTTTTACAACTAATGTTTTTGTTGTACTGTATAACCATTTTATTCTATAATAAAGGTTATATTTATGAATAATATTTAGTTATCAAAATGCGTTTAGTAAAACAACATAAAAATATATTAGTTCGTAATATTGATGCTTCATCGCACATCACTTTTAAAATAAAGCATAGCTCCCTCTTACCAAATTCTATTCGTGCGCTAATAGTTGGTCCTTCAAATTGTGGAAAGACTAATGTTATGATTAGCTTATTGGAAAGTCCTAACGGACTCAAGTTTGAAAATATCTATTTATACTCAAAATCCCTATATCAACCGAAATATGAATACTTGAGGAAACTTATAACATCAGTTAAAGGAATGGGCTACTACACATTTACAGATAACGATGCTGTTATTTCGCCTGACGAAGCTAAAGTTAATTCAATTATGATATTTGATGATGTTGCATGTGAAAAGCAAAATAATATACGTGCATATTTTTGTATGGGTCGACATAAGAATATCGATTCATTCTACTTATGCCAAACTTATACTAGAGTTCCAAAACATTTAATAAGAGACAATGCTAATGTAATTATAATGTTCAAGCAAGATGAAACCAATATGAAGCACGCTTATAGTGACCATGTTGCTAGCGATATGACTTTTGAAAAGTTTCATGAAATTTGTCGAGAGTGTTGGAAGGATAAATATGGATTTTTGATGATATGCAAAGACAATGAATTGAACAATGGTCGCTATAGAAAACTATTTGACTATTTCATAACAATATAAATTAGTTTTAAACATAATACATTTGATCTGATGACACATAACTAATCTGTTAACTGATCTGATAGCACATAACCTGATCTGATAGCTGATATATAAAAATGAATGAAAAAGTTTTAAAAGATTTGGTGAGGACTAGAAATGTTTTGAAGAAAAAGCTCCGCAGTATAAAGACTGGTGAAATAGATACTCATGAACAACTAAAAGATACATTTAAGCCTATAACAGAACCTTTAAAAGAATTTATAAATAATTCAAAATATAGTAATAGATTGATCAAAAGAGAAGTAGAAAATGATGTGACGACAAAAACTAAACACAATAAAAATTTATATTTTAAGGAACCGTCAATTAAATTGCTAACAAGTACACCAAAGAAACTTGTAGAAGGAACAATATCTGATAACACCAACTCATACAACGAAGATGATGAACGTGATAATGATGATGATGATGACACTTTTTATTCACAGAATTCCAAAATTGAAGAGAATTATACCGATTTATCACTCTTGCAAAGGAGAAATGAATTAGATAGAAACTATGGACCACATAAAGATTATATCAGTAATAAATGGAAATTTGGTGATAGTAATATTGAACTGTCTAATGATAAAATTCAAGTTGGCGATCAAATGTGGGCTCTAACACCTGGTTTATTTTCTTTAATGTTCCATAAAACACCTAAAAACTATGACAAATCTGAACTAGAAATCTACAAAAAAATTTTAATTCGTACTAATGCATATAGAAGAGGTTATAAACCTGATGGTCACATTAAAGGAACTAAAGCATATAAATATAAACATATAATTAAAAAACTGTTTAAAGAAGACGATCTAAACAATTTATTTTCACCAACCTTAAAAACAAAACATACTCGTAATTATAAAGGTGATGGAATGATGCAATTTAATCCTCACAAACCAAACTATATATACTGGGATGATCCTAATGAGTTGGTAGAGCGACTTCGTCTATTACTTGCATCACAAGCTGCAGGTCACACTAATCATAATAACGAAATTGTATCAATTATTGAAGAACTACGCGAAGTTAATATAATAGAATAATATAAAAAAAAAAAAATATATAAAGAATGTCTGTAGATAAATTCGGACATTATCTAAACGATACTAGTAGTATAATTTCAACAAGAAATGCTCCTAAATTGTTGGGGATCTTTATGGATACGGACAACAACATTGATGTTCAGAACAAAAGAATCAAAAATGTGGCAAAACCTTTGGAGGAAAACGATGTTATCAATAAATTGTTTTTGCAAACTCAAATTGAGAAAGCGGAAAGCAAATTATTAACACACTTTATGGAAGATAATAATAAAATATATGCCGATCTACAAGCACAATTTGAAAACTTAGAACATAAATTAGCTTTGCAATTAGAAGAGAATAATAAAATTCAACAAAACTTTAACAAAACAAAATTACTTTATGAAAATGAATTTGAAAGGCTCAATGAGAAAATTTATAGATTTGAAAATTACATGTTTGCATCAATAACTGAAAGTGGGTCAAACAGACTACAACATAGTTCTTAAACTAAAGTGTAAAATGAGCTCAAAACGAAATTTGGTAAATGAACTTCATAAACAAGCACGAAAAGTTTTTCCCCGTAGAAGAGTTGTAATGAAAGGAATAGATGATCTTTGGCAAGCTGATTTGGTTGAAATGGGAAATTATTCTAAATACAACAAGAATTATAGATATTTACTAACCGTAATTGATACTTTCTCAAAATTTGCATGGACTGTAGCGATAAAAACAAAAACTGGACCTGAAACAACACAAGCAATGACAGATATTTTTCAATTGGGACGAGTACCGAAAAATTTGCAAACTGACGATGGTAAAGAATTTTTCAATAAACATTTTGTGGAATTGATGCATAAATATAAAGTTAATCACTATTCAACGTATAGCAGAATGAAAGCATCAATAGTCGAACGATTCAATAGATCTTTAAAAGGAATGATGTGGAAAGAATTTAGCTTTAATGGTTCATATAATTGGATTGATATTTACAAAAAATTGATTAACACATACAATAGAAGAGTTCATCGTACCATCAAAATGCCGCCGATTAAGGTTAGTTCATCGAATGAGAAAAAACTATTAAATACGGTATACAGTCACTTAAAAATGTATAAAATGAGTAAATTTAACGTTGGAGATCATGTGCGAATTAGCAAATATAAACATACTTTTGAAAAAGGCTATACCCCCAATTGGACATCAGAAATTTTTACTATTAAATCAGTTCAAAATACATATCCTGCAACATTTATACTGGAAGATTATCTTGAAAATGTTATCAAAGGTGGATTTTATGCTGAAGAACTTTCAAAAACCAGATTTCCTAATACATATTTAGTTGAAAGGGTCATTAAAACTAGAGGAGATAAAGCATTTGTTAAATGGTTGGGATTTTCTAATCAACACAATAGTTGGATTAGCAAAGATGAAATATTGTAAACAATATATAATAGCATAATTATAAGATAATAATAATAAATAAATAAATACTTTTATTATAAACAATATATAATGGAATATTTTATTTATTTCACATCGGACAGTCGAAATGTCAATAACACTTACTCTGAGCTCCAACTCATCAGAGTTATCGGCTAATTATTTTCCACCCATTGAATTGAATGAGTCATATGAGTGTGCTCTAACAGATTTTCATTCATACAATAGTATACCGAATGTAGACATCTACAACAATATGTTTCATATCGGCGAACTTGTAATTGAAATACCAATTGGTTCTTATGAATTGAATGATATAGTTGATTATATAGAGGAACAATACAAACGCTACAGACCTGCAAACAAAATTCATATAGAAGCGAATAACAATACAATGCAAGTTAAAATTTACAGTTCGAAGGATCCAATATATTTCAATAAAGAAAATACAATTGCTAGTCTATTGGGATTTAATAATAAAATATTGTCTCCTAACGAAGATCATTATTCCGATCTTCCAGTTAATATTTTCAAGGTAAATCTAATGCGAATTGAAAGCAGTATCATTGTTAATACGTATATGAACAATTCCAAGGCACATACACTACATGAATTTCCAATTAATGTACCTCCAGGCTATAAAATAGATGAGATTCCGAGAAACCTCATCTATTTACCTGTTACCTCCAGAGAGATAAGTACACTAGCTCTAAGAGTGGTTGATCAGCACGACTCTTTAATTAATTTCCGAGGAGAGGAAATAACTATTCGAATACACTTGAGGCCTACTAAATAATGATAATATATAATACAAGTATCTCGAAAAATAACGCTGCAAACAATTCTAAAACTCTATTCGAACCTAAACGAAAATTAAAGAGATCATTGAAACATAAAACGCTAACAGCAGCAAATAAAAACTTTCTCAAGTCTTTAAATTTAAAATTGAAAACAAAATGAGTTCAATAATAGACGTACTAGATAAACCGTTATCTGATGAAAATATAATAAAAAAAGACTACCACACATACATACCATATCTACAATCTTATAACAATAATGATGAAATTCGAATTTCAATACAAAATCAAGATTTATATGTGCTACCTAGTGAAAGCTATTTATATGTAGAAGGATTTGTTGTAGATGAGAAAAGTTCAAAAGCTTCACAAAACTTTAATTTGAAAAACAACTTTGTTGCATACCTCTTCGATGAAATTCGTTATGAACTTAATGGTATTGAAATCGATCACACACGATATTTGGGAGTCACGAGCACCATAAAAAATTTGGTTTCTCTATCGCCTTCCGAAAGCATCGTGATGCAAAATGCTGGATGGAATAAAACTGATGATGTAAAGCTTGAAGCAAATGGATGTTTTAATTTCTATGTGCCACTTAAAATGCTTTTAGGATTCGCTGAAGACTACAATAAAATTCTATTAAATGTTAAACATGAATTGATACTCTTGCGTAATAAAAACGATGAAGATCTTGTGCACTCGAGCGTTCTAACTGAAAAAGCTAAACTTACGATTTCACTCATCTCATGGAGAATTCCACATGTACAATTATCTGATCTTTGCAAATTGAATATGATTAAAACTGTTAACAATGGTGTTCCCATACCGATGGCCTTTCGAAGTTGGGATTGTCATATTAATCCACAACTAAATTCGGGGACTAGTCACATCTGGAATGTTAAACTGGCTGCAAATAGAGAACGCCCTCGTTTTATCTTGATTGCATTTCAACAAGAAAATAAGTTTGTTCACTGTGACCTCACCAATTTAAAAGTACATTTAAACTCAGTGTCATATCCATATGATGATCTTAATATTAAATTTAAAAATGAGCGATATGCAATTCTATATGATATGTACACACGATTTCAACAAAGCTACTATATGAGAGAATCTCAACCAATTCTAACAGCTCAAGAGTTTAAGAATAACGCTCCGATTATTGTTGTAGATGTTAGCTATCAAAACGAATCATTCAATAGTGGATCAATTGATATAAAAATTGAATTTGAAACAGCTATAAATATTCCATCAAAAACTTCAGCATACTGCATACTTATTCATGATCGCATAATAGAATATTCACCCATAAAAGGAACAGTTCGCAAAGTTATATAAATAAATTAATATGAATGATAAGACAATTTTCATAGACTTGCAAGGCTTCAAAAACAATTCCAACGGGTTTATTGCAAAGGAAGTTGCGATTGCTTTCAACAAAGACGAATACATTAATTTTATTATAAAACCTCCATTTGATTTTAAATATTTATCACCTGAAAAGCAGAAGGAAGCGAAATGGTTGACCAGAAATCATCATCACTTACTCTGGAATGATGGATCAATTTCTTTTGACAGCGTAATTAAATTTTTAAAAGCTAATGTCAATGGTGCAACAATATATGTCAAGGGTGAAGAGAAAAGGCAATGGCTGGAAAAAATTATGAATAAAAGAATTTTCAATATTGAAGATGTTGGTTGTATCAACTTGAAAGAAATGGGCATGAAGTATCCAGATCTATTTTACTGTAGTTGTCACTATTATGGTGCTTGCGCTTTAAGAAATGTAATCTTACTTGTAAAAGAATCTTTAAAATAAAAGAAATCAAATCAAATCATATAGTCTTTTTATTTATTTAAAATATTTACAATACATTATACATATAAAATATTTTGACTTATCATTAAAGATTTATACATTTTCACTTACATACGAGTATTTCATAAATATTTTACAAATTTCTATAACTAATTAAATTCTATATCACAAATAAAGTAAATAAATAAATATATGATTAATGTTTGCAAATTCAAGGAAATTTGTGATTTAGGTTATCGCTCACTATAATCATACTGATAATTTTCAAGATACTACTACACAACTTCCATTGAGTTACCATCTCGATCTTTATAATGACCCCACGCTCTGGTATTTACCAGGTCGTCCATACCTTTTCTTTTGTCATCAGTATGGTTAAGGACTAATTTATAGAGCTTTTGTGTATACAGTTGATGAATTTTTGATCGGAATAAAAACATCTCATCTGATACAACTTTCTGCTCAAATAAACAGCTCTTATAATCATTTAATGTGATTTTGTTAAGAGCAGACCTTTTTACGCCTTTCGATTTTTTCACTTCTTTTGAATTGAGAGCCGAAAAAGAATACATTTTGGATCTTAAGCCCACAAACTCTACCATTATGTTACCCTTATTTTCATCCTTCATCATTCCCAAAACTTTTTTGTTTAGCAGTGGCAACTTGAATACATTATTCGTTGCATATTCTGATGTATCAAAGTTTAAAGAAATATCGTTACGAATATCTTCATAAAAATCATCAGTTTGAATTGTATAGATAAATGAATCGGTATCCATATAGTTAAGTGAAAGTTTCTCACCAAACTTTGGTTTCATGTATCTATAATGGAAATCGTACATCTTCCATTTCGACAATTCTAAAACTGCGAAACCAATATAGATAGGTTTATCATAATATGGTTCCATTTCTTTTAGCTGAACTGCATACATACTATCACAGAATTTTTGTAAACTCAAAAAATTAGGTTTAGAGATTAATGCTCTTAAACCCAAATGATTTCTGTTTGTAGTTTCCCAATCTGTAGCAATACGTATATCCTTACGTTTGTCTACACTTTCCATGGTTTTTCCATAAACTGCATTATTAAGAAGCTTAAAGAAGTCCTTTTCAAAAGCATTTTTCGCATTTGTACGATGATAGGTATTTATATCAATGTATTTTTTCAGCCATGGAGACTGCTTAAATTTCAGTACCCTATGTATTTTTTTCAATACAAGTCCATTTGATATACATTGATTTAGAACTCTGTAGTGAATAACATAATTTTGTTTAAATGTGAAATCTGCTATTAACTTCCCACACCCATTCTGCGAAATTTTTTTATTTTGTGGACAGAAGGGAAGATCATTATGTTCATCATGAAGGGAATCTGGATATTGAATGTCTACTTCTAAAAAATAGCCAGTTTCAGAAGAGTTTGAGATTTCTTCAACATTGAAAACATCAATTTCTTCTTTACTTAGCCACTCAAAGCCACCATAAGGCAAGTATTCCGACATTGCCCAACCATATAAATTATTGGCGTCTAAGTACATTAAATACTCTGATGTCTTATTTTTATCAAAGTCATGCATATATTTATTGTTCGCCTTTGAATATTTCTTGGAACACTGAACTAGTCCGCCCCTAATACCACTTTGGACAAAAGAATGTATGTTAGAGTCTGTAATCAACTCCAAAGTTATTTCTGTAGTCTTCAACATTGCATCCCAAGATAGTCCTGGTGCAGTATAATAATGGGCTGGATCTAAATCATAAATACTTTTACATATTTTTCGAAAATTTTCAAAAACATCTGTAAGAAGCAGAACATCTGTTTTCAGATAGAGTTCAGTATAATCGCGTAGTGTTCTACAATTGAACTCATCCCATACTTTCTGCGCATGTTCATATTCAATAATATCACATTCCGAATCACTTAAAATATTAAAAAAATGTTCTCTTCTTGGGAGTTCTACTTCATCAAACTTTGATATAGAATCTATGTACGAGTAAGGAAATACTCCCTTTCTTCTAATCAAATCAAAGTGACTATCAATATGAAACATTTGTCGAACCGTATGAAAATCAGAAATATCAAGATTTTTCGCCAAACTATCTAAACTAGAAGCCATAAATCTAAAAGAATCTAAAAAACGTATTTCAACTCCAGAATTCTTTTTCATCGGAATATAAACTGATATAGAAATATAGCGCTCTTTATTTTGTGGGATGACTTTTATGACAGCATTTTTAATAGCAGAAAGTTCTTTAAAAAATAAATGTGCATCGTATGCAGATAGATTATGGAAGATGACGGGTATGAATTTGGGTATTTTGTACATTAAATTGCACTCACTGTGAGCTGCACCACGATAATTACCAGTAAGAGGGCAGTGATCTATAACCTTATCATTCTTCAAACTTTTCTTACAAATATGACAATTTTGTTCATTATTAAAGGAATTTAATTCTTCAGCAGATATATTCATTACTTTTTCTTTACTTAGATGTTTTTCATAAATATAAAGACTGTCGTCAACTATTTTTCTAACGAATACTTCTGCTGAATCTTCTCCAAAGTATTGTCTATATAAATTATTTTCTTCCTTAAAACTACACTTTACAAAATAACTAAATGCACATGGAGAATGCTTTTGAATATTTACAGTATTCGTACCTGCACTTTCATCAATTTTTTCCAAAATTGACTCGAAGTCAGCATAAATAACAAAAGGCACGTCCATTTGCTTATTATAATTTGCAAATTTTTTAAAAGCATCTTCATCAGCCGGCATTTTTGCAACTTTTCTCCCACAGCACTTTTTATGTTGTTGAAGTGTGATTTCATCATGGGTATAAAATAAGCAAGTGTTGCAAATAAAAATTTTTCCGTGATGCGTTGTTATGCTGGATCGAATAAGCCTTAAAAGATAGTAATTTTAAATTATTTATTATTATATAAATATTTAATAAATGTAAATATATATATAACTTACTTTGAGATGTTTTTGATAAGAACATAGTGAAAATTGTCTTCTGAGTGAAGCAAGAGCAAATTAATGTGAATTGCTTTTTCTTCTTTTGTGATGTAGTAAGGTCCAATTAGTGATGCTCCATTATGACCAAACACATTCACACTCATACTATTTTGTTTTTCAAAAACTTTTAACTGCTTCAGAGGGAGTGGAAACTGCAGCCCTTCAAAGTTTAATACTCTACCACCAACAAAAATTGTATCATTTCTAATATTTTCTATATTGTAGTTATTACAATTTCTCATTTGTCTTGGTTTTAGAGTAGAATCACCATACAAAGCTGCAATTAAACACCATTTGAAACAATATATATCATTGTTCTCAATGTTTACACATCCACCATTTCTGGCTATGGTTTTCGGTAGTGGAATGAATCGTGAACCTCTTATTATTGATGCTTTGTTTACATTTAAATCTACATACTTTATACTAATAAGAGTCCAACCGCTGTCTCTTTCCTGGAATTCATCCATTTTTACACTTATTTCCTCTGAATGTTTCTTATAGAATTCATCAACATCATCAGCAATGGTGAGCAAGGTCATTTTTGATATATGTACCATAGGAGTTACACACATTTCATCATTGACCAATTTCATGTAGTCGCAAGTTAGTTCCATATTAAATTTTAGTGTAGTATGTTTCTGACTGCACTCTTTTAATTGGTTGATTATACATCGCATTGCATTTTTTAAAAACTCACCAGGAAAGAGGATGCCTTCACTTTTGTTGTGAAAGCGATACGATTCAATCCTTCCACTAAAATGGCTATACCTCCTAGTCAGATCATCATTAATACTGACTTCAGGGAAACAATTTCTTTTATGTTTATGTGTTCTAAGATGGGTATCCCTTGATGAGGATGGTATCATTTCATTGCAAGCCTGACAATGGTTTAATAAATTTCCTATCGAGGTATGCGCCAATGCATCACCATTGGAGTGTACCATACTCGACATGTGTGTTTTCATATGCGCATTCACACTTGTTTTACACAAAAATAATTTTCCACAAATAGTGCAATGCAGTTTCTTATGTACATTTAGCATGTTTTTGCTAAAAGAAACATTGCATATATTGCATGTGTCATATTGTTCTTGGACACCATGCTCAGTCATATGTCCTTTGAGCTGATATTGCGTTTCAAAATATTTTTTGCATATCGAGCAATGAAGTTTCTGATGCACTCTCAAGATATTTAAATTAATGAAGGTGGTATCACAAATTGAACACTTTACTGAAGACATTTTTTATTTATTATATTTTTATTATTATTATTATTTCTATTATTATATTTATTTTTATTTTCACTTTAGTAAAATTATAATAATATATATGTAAGTATAATAACTTTCAAAGAAATTTTGTATTTATTCACAAACTCTACAGAACTTAAATGTAGGAAATGTATCTGATAGAACTGTCACGGTATACTGTTAAAACTTGGACTATAGTTTTACTTTAAGTGAACACCAAAAAAGCAAAATTTATCTTTGTGGTATTTCAATGAAAGATACAAAAATTAAAAGTGCTTAAGTAAGCTTAATTTTGAACTATATACAACTACAAGTAACGGTCATATAGCAGAAAACAAAGAAAAAAAAAAAAAAAAATCAAGCATAATAAATAAACAAAATTTCTACTAACAGCATATGGGGATTCTGTATACATACATATATTTAAATATGTCAAAAAGAGATAGGTAGATACAGCTGACGATGAGCTGAGGAGCAGCAGCCGGCTATCACTTGAGAAATACATATGCGAGAGGGAGATAGATAGATACAGCTGACAAACAGAGGAGTGTCAGGCAGACATCAGATATGAAATAAGTGGTATGTGGGTTGAAAAGCATTTTGTTATTCATTCAGTGTATTACTTTTAAAGCAGCAGTTTCAGCTATAAGAAAAAAATAGTAGAATGTCCACATCGACCGTTGAAATCCTCGAGGTAGTAGAGTTGCCCAAAATTGATATTCCAATCCTTATGGCTCTCTACGACGACTCCTCTGACGACAAAATGTTGGACGAAGCAGCGGCCGTTTGCGAGATGTACCATGATGGGCAAGACGAGATGCTCAATAGAGTGGTGGCTGAATGGGAATTTCGGTTTCAACAGAACCAAATAATAGCCGAAATAAAAGCCTTTAAAGAAGGATGGAACAATTTGCTCATGAATGAGCATAAGGACGCCATCATCTATTTCCTGCACATGGTTGAGGAAAATGAAGATTTCGGGGTGGAAGAAGAAGAAGGTAAGGAGCACTTCTCTTGCTGTCCCTGGTACCACCCAGATTGCCTTGAGGGGCCGGACACCTGTCGGTGTACCGTTTATTATATAAGAAAAACAAACACTTTAAATTTAATTAAATTGTATTCATCTGTTTATAATAATTAATAAAATGTAATTATACATATATATATATATAGTGAAAAAAGGTTTTTTGATTTAAAATTGTATAACAAAAATAAATTGAGGAAGGTAAATAAGAAATAAATAAATAAATTTTTCAAATTGCAAATGAATGAATTAATTTGTTTAGCAAGGAAAAGCATTCAGACTGATTTTAAAAATATCATTGATAATTGCAATAAGTCTGACCGAAGTGTAGGAAAACAAAAAAGAATTACTACAGCTATTCTAAGATATCTTTGAACAAAATCAGTAAAAATAACAGAATGAATTTTTTTGAAAAATATTGATGAGCAAACAAAACATTAAGAGCATGCACAATCATGTTATAAAAGCATAATTACAGAAAATCAGTAAAAATAACAGAATGAATTTTTTGAAAAATATTGATGAGCAAACAAAACATTAAGAGCATGCACAATCATGTTATAAAAATATTGTTGAGCAAGCTAAAGCTGAAAAGCATGCACAATCATGTTTTAAAAGTTTTTGAATAGGCATAACTGAATAAAAAAAAAAAAAAAAAAAACAAGAGATTGTGGGAAATTAAAGGGTGTGAAATTGTATATTTAACAAGCAGATCAACATTTAAAATCAGCACATCAAAACGAACCTAATATTAACAGTTTTTTCTTCAGAAAAAAAGATAAACTGACCTTCCTTAATATTTTATAGAAAAAAAGAACAGAGTTAAACTTAGAGCAAGTATATGTTTATATTTATACACAAGTATGTGAGTATGTAAACATCCAAAATAAAGATTATTATTATCGAACCACATAAAGTAGAAAAACCAAACATAACATACACTCATATACGCCACACACCAAGGAAACATATTATGCATGGAAACAACCAAAAATTTAAAAATTGAAGTAGCAAAACAAAATCAGTAAGAATGAATATTACATACGCATATACAAACAAAAAACGAATTTAAACATAAATACGGTTAGCAGCTTTTAATAATTCTATCTGCGCGTATCCCCACTGCCAGATATAGCGGCTGAGTAAATCGATAAGATAGCAACAGGTAATGGGAGCAGCAAACCAAAGCATCATAAAACTACATACGGTAAGCTGCAGTTAATATATCTCTCTGTCCATATCTTCGCTGCCAGATATATCGGCAGAGCCTATCGATAAGATAAGAACAGAGAGTTGAAGCAGCATACCAAAACCAACAAATCGAACAAATTACACACAAACGCATATACAAACAAACAAAAAACGAATTTAAACATAAATACGGTCAGCAGCTTTTAATAATTCTCTCTGTCCATATCTTCACTGCCACACACACACACACACACACAAACCATAACAGCATTTATTCCTCAAAAACAAAATTTGTGTACAAATTAATAAAATCGAATATATACCCCTTCCATCCCAAGCCATCTAAATAAACTGCAACCATCAAGAAACTATTTAAAGAAAGAAAAAAAACTTTGTCACCAAAAAAATATCCAACAATACAAAAAATATGCAAACCACAGCATTTATGAATGGAAAAAATTTGTGTACATTAAAAAAAAAATTAAATCCAATAGAACCACGCAACAAAACAATAAGACGACAAATTACACACAAACCATAACAAATTATGGGCTTTCATCCCAACTGTAGCAATCAAGTACGTATGTATTTACGCACAAGCACAAAATACAAAAATGAAAAATAAGACGACAAATTACACACAAACCATAGCAAATTATGCACTTTCACATGTGTGGATGAGTGTTTGTACGAAGGAGGGCTCTGCCTCTGTCAATAATTCCGCCTCTGCCTCTGCCACTAATTCTGTCTCTGCCTCTGCCACTAATTCTGCCTCTGCCTCTGCCAGACCTCTGCCCGGTCCGCAGTCGCAGATGTTTTGCTTTCCCATTCCCATTCTACTTTGTGGGTATTAGTGTTGTGGGTATTGGGTGTATGAGTGTTGTGTGTATGAGTGTTTGTACGATGGAGGGGTCTGTCTCTGCCAATAATTCGACCATTCCTCGGTCCGTAACGCTGCCAGACCTCTGCCCAGCCTCTGCCGGCCCGCAGTCGCAGATGTTTTGCTTTCCCATTCCCATTCTACTTATGTACATACTCGTATGTATAAATGTCTTCGAAGCAACTTTTACTTTTTCTCATTTTACTTTTCTGTTAAAGTGACACTGTAGTTTACAGTACTTTAATTAAATTTTTTTCAAAAAGTTTATTTCAAAAGAAAATACGGATTTGTTCCAGCGTTAAAAGCAATTCCTGCACAACCAGGATCGGCAAATAAAACACAAATGGAGAACACAATGGCAAACAATTTTTTTTTTCTTTTTTAAATAAAGCAAAAGGAAAACCTTCAATGATTAAAAATAAAAACAAAGATAAAAGTTTATAATTTTATTATTATCTCACCATGTTATAATGGCTTCGATAAAGAAATTGTACAACCAACGTTAATGCAAAACTTTTACTTAACAAGACCCCTATGGGGGAAAAAGATTTAAGAGCAAAAGAAAACATTTACAATTAAACATTAAAAATTTATTTAACCGATATAAAATGGAAATAATCAGAATAAAAATCATACGGTAATTCAAATCCATACGTATTACGTAGCCAAGCATGATTATACAAATAAGTATGTGTGAGCCTGTAATTATGTGCACATTAACCAATGATTTTCTTTTTAAATTATCGACTGTGTGGTATTTTGGTCTATCCGTATTTCGATAAATATGCCTATGACACATAAGTAATATCCATATATAAAGTCAAATAAAAAGCAAGTTTCCCTCCAAAAAAAAAAAAAAAAAATTCCAATCCAATTCGAACTATTGATTTTTGATTCGTCGTCCATGGGAACTGAAATATGCCAGTTACTGACCACATGTTATTTTACTTCCAAAATACTGGTATTTTTTTTGAAACTTAAATTGAACATTTTTTAATTTTTATTGTAAATGGCAATTTCATTTTCCTTCTAAAAGCTACACAATTGTTTTTGGAATATTTAACCGGCTTTTGTTTTTAATTAATCGTTTTTTTTTTTTTTTATCTAGGACCAGCACTCAGGGGATGACTCCTACACATGCGAAGCATTGTGCTGGAACTATAGAAAAGGGATAGTAGGAGAAACGACAGGAGGTGAAGCTTAATTAATTATTTTTGCAGCCCTGCTTTCGCACGTTCTTTGTTTATACTCGTAGCAGTGCTGAAGCTTCGGTTTAGTAGCCATTTTTATTATTATTTTACTTCGCCGGTGGTACACAATACCGACGAAGGAGGGCGTTCTGATGTGATTGTGGATTGCTATCAGCTGAAGCCGGTATTGTTCAGTGACCAGTGACTATGCCTTCGCCACTGAAACCTTCCGACAACAACTGACACACAAAGACACACTAATGCAACATTAGAAAAATGCGAGATGTTTATTTTTATTTTAAAATTTTTGGTCTGAAACTGGGGTTGAACCCAGGTCTGTTTTTGGATTCGTAGTCAACGTGCAGACTACCATCCATCGTGCCATCGCCACCCTCACCTGTATTTACAAAATCCTTTGAACGTTGCTTGTGATTTTAGCTTTGCGTTTTAATTAACAATTTTGTATCTCGTGCTGAGCCTTTGATAAGCCAAAGATGACCTTTTTGTATACCTTTCGGTTACGACAGACCCCAAGCTTTCCCTATTAATTGTTTTGTAGTCCTTACGTTTTTCGTCAACTTTTAGATTATTGAGTTTAGGTGCGGTTTCCAGTGAGATTATTGTGCAGAATAATTTCCAGATACTCTTCCTTTAATATCAAACCTACTTTTTCTTGACAGCAAATTAGTATGTTTGTTGTTTATTGATAGCCCCTTCTCCCTACAGCATACCCAAATCAGTGTTAAAGCAACATCGTTGTTCCTGTTTATTACAGAGATATCATCTACATATCCAATTGTTGTGTATCTTTTCATGTTGAGAACCTGTATTAGATCGTCAGCCAGGATGGTCCACAATAATGGGAACAGTCCTGCAGTGACTTTGAGCCTCTTTTGTTTTAAGGAAGCCTTGAACGTTCTTTGATTTACATGTTGCCTAACCCTTTTACTATTCTGGGATTTATTCTTCCATTTGAAACTGTGTCCATAAACGGACAGAGGTCATCTCATTCGAAGCTAAGGTCTTTTCTATGTCGACAAGGTGTATTTACTGCTCTGACCGTGCACTTTCCCTTTTGATAAGAGATCTGCAGTCTGTGCAGTGGAGGTTTAGATATGACCTCCTCGCTCAGATACACGTCGAAAATTTTTTCCATAGTCTTCAACATGAAAGACGAGAGATTGATAGGTCTGTGAGATCCTAGAGACTCCGGTGGTGTGTGCCTCCCCAAATATTTACTACATATTCTCATGTCATACTGGCTCTGAAAATTTTTACCATTTCTTATGTTAAGTTTTCAATACCCTTAAAAAAGACACCCGAAAATAATCCATCCAGTCCTGCTGATATGTATTGTTTAAATAAGTTAGTTGCTCATTCCACACTCTCACTTTCAGGAATGCTTGAAGGTACCGCCTGGGGTTGGAAAACCCCTTTTTTCACAGTATAAGAAGCAATCGAATCAGACCACCATTAAATCTGATTCTTTGCGACCACCTTCATTCCCAATGATTGCCGGTCCATCCAATAATTCGCTCACGCATTAACCATTTATATCTGCGCCAAACTTTACATTACATATTATTTGCGAAACTTTAAAATGCAATATGACTTAAAAAATAACTTTACACTAACCCTATGCAACGCCATACCCAAAAGATTTAAACGGATTAAAAAACATTTTATATTTTATAAAATTATTTATTTCCACCAAATTTATAAGTTTTATAGGAAAAAAAATATTAAACAATATACAATCTAATTCGAATTTACAGTAGAAACATTGTTGCGTATTTACTGGAAACCTATTAATGTAGGAATTTATTATTTAAAATACAAAAAAAAAAAAAATGTGAGTCTTAATTTAAAGTAAACGACTAAAAAGCAAAGAACTACCGTCCTTAGAGATAAAATTAAATATCAGTTCAGATTCTTTAAAGGACAGTAAAAATAATACATGAAGAAATATTAAATGGAAAATAAATAGCATACTGATTTCGTGTACAAACAAAAAAACTTTAGGAAAATATTAAAAGAAACAGGAATTAAAAACAATTGGCAATATTGAAAAAACAAGAACTTAATTGAACGCACTCCGATGAACAACATCAAAGATACGTTGTACAATCTACATACATTGTTGTACAATGTACATACGTATGCATACATACATACACATATGCCACAGTTACTTATTAAAAAGGCATAAACCATCTAAAATATGGATGGGTAAAATATGTGTTTAAAAACTCATTTAGAAAATATCAATTCCCAATTTGTACAAAATCGTATCAAAGGCATAAACAGAGGATATAAATGCATATGGCTTATTGCGTATGACACCATAATCAGGCTCCAGACTAGGTAAGGCACGACTCGAGAAGTTTTCCTGCTGACGCTGCTGCGAAAAACCGCGCGTAAATGTTGCTGATGATGTGGACGATAGTGTTGCTATTACTTCCACCGGTTTACGTACATTTTGTTTCATTTTCTCTTTACGAGCTACAAGTTTTTTCGTTTCTCGCACCATATAAATGGAATCAGTTGTGGTCATAAAATCATGTATAATCTGCAAATATAAAAATAGAAGCAAAAAATCATTATAATGCATATAAAATAAATACGAAAGTAGAATTTCATTGCACTTTAATTAAAGTGTGTACTTACGTGAAATTACATGTATGTACTTACCTTACGCTTAACTGAGCAATGGGAAAATACCCATATTAATGTGCAGAGCGTATTAAAAATTTCGCAATCCTTATCGCACCATCGCAACAGCATTTGGGCAATAGTAACGAGTCCACCCTCCTGAAATGTATTTGCTGTTGTACTGTTGTAACGCGCCAAATTTAATATAATGCGACTGCAGTACATAATCAATTGCTTATCAACCTCCGAACGTATGGCTTGTGCCATAATGCCATAGCAAAAGGTAGATATGAAATCCGAGCGACACATAAGTAGATGTGGGACAGTGCGTGATATGCGATCTGGAAAAAATTAATTTTCGGTTTGTTGCTTATTATATTTGGTTTCTTCTATTTTATTCTTAAGGAAACTGAAGCCGCTTGTTGAATTTAAAAAAATTGTGTGCAGCAGTAAATTCTAATTTTTTTAACACTCGTAACTATTTTTGAAATAACCAATTATACGTCTACATACGTCATGCTTTAATTTATATCGAACTGCACTAAACTGCGTAAGATGTGGTATGACTTATTTTTCACTACTCTCTCCCTCTCTTTCGCACTTGCACTCTCTAAAATCCGTTATCTTTAAATATGATTGCTTTTTGTACCACCACGTTGTGTTACACTGTGTAAAATTGTAGTGGCGAGTTCTTATTCCAAATAATATAACGATTTTCTTCTCTTATGATACTTTGCGTGCCCTGTACATATTTGACTGTTTTAATTTAACAATGACTTCATTATTTTTAGCTATTATTGAAAAATGTAAAATGTTCTACATCCTTTAAATACTCTTTTAATGTTCCTGACGAGTTGTTCTTGAGTTGAAGTTTTTTTTTGACACGTTCCGATTCTTTTTCTTGCGTTACGTATCAGATTTTTATTCTACACATTTTGAATAATATTTTTTTGATATTTAGATAGATATATAGTTCGAAGCAATTAAACTTTTCCGAACTTTTAAAGAGTGTTAAATCACTCCGAGTACATGGCGACATTTTATGTTACTTTTTTTGGTTGGTGTCTTTCTGCCAGAAATTTTCTTAAGCAAAAAAAAAAGTCACACTCTTTTTGCCCACGCAAATTTATTATGAAATAACTTCCGTCATTTGTGGACCAAGTTCAAAATGTTTTTAGCACATGAAGAGGTTCACTAAATTTTTTTACAATGCGGGGAAGGGGGCGTAATGTGCCCTCCAAAAACATGGATTACCATATTACTTTGTCGTGTGTGGTTCTATTTTTCAAATTTATTTTTGCATTTAGAAAAGGTCCACTAAATATTTCTTTTTGTAAATTGTAGGCGGACTCAAAGTTGGCGCCCCAATCCAATATTTTTATCCAATATTTTTGCGATTTGTGGACCAATTTTCAAAATTCTTTTTGCATATGGAAAAGGTTCACTAAAATTTCTTTTCCAATTTTGGGGGTGGGGTCTAAGTGCCCCTTTTTAAATTTTTATTTCATTATATAATGATGGGGGTAGCAAATCACACCGGGTTAAGCTAGTACTTATATATTTATTATTTGACTGGACAGTACCTGATGACGGGATTTGCTGTGAATATTTCGTGTATGGTTCTCAAGCGGAAATAAAAAGTTCAACAAGAGAGAAAAAAAAAGGAAAACTGGATAAATTCAATAAAGGTCGGTGGACGAATTGCTCAAAAAAAAAACTAAATATATCTCAGTTTAATTCTATTTTTTTCAGAGAGGGCAATTAATATTCCTAGAGATAATGGTGACAATTTCTGTCACCTTCTTTTTGGGATAGTGTAAAGAAGATTCAAGCGGTGAACACAACTCTGCTGTGTTTTTGTGCTTCAAAAATTTTATTGCGTAGTAGTAATGTATAACTTATTGGTTTCAAAATGTTTTGTTAATTTTAATTATTCATTTACATCTTAAATAAGGAATACAAGATATCAAAAAAGCATGCATCACTTACCCAGTCTCATTAAAACATGTAACGCATCTGAAGCACTAAATCTTCCTTTCAACAAACGTACCGCGTCATGCACTTTAAATTTAATAGAGTTCGCGGCGTTTGCGGTGTCTTTGAGCAGGGCAATGTTATTGCGTATAACATCTATACGAGCATTATTTAAACGTTTACGTATACGGTGGCCGCGCCAAAAACGTTGTATAATTTTAGCCGCCTTTTTTTGTCTTAACAATTCGATCATTTCGGGTGTCATACGAACTTGAAACCGACAACGCGCCAGCACACCACGAGCATGTGCTTGAAATTCGACAATATTAGTTTTTAACCGTACGAAATAATCTCGTTCAACGAGCATTTTTTGACGCCCACGGAATTTCTGTTGCAAATGTATGACGATGGCTTTGAGAAGAAGGAAGCTTTTGCGCTGCTGCATCATAAGCTGTTTAGCCCTGAAACGTTGTTGTATGCAAACGATGAGAGAACGTATAACTTGATATTGGGTGCGTATCTGTAACATTTCACGATAAGCTCGGTAGCGTTTTTGTATAACCAGGGCCGCTGTTTTCAGCTCTTGATATTGCTTCTGTTCTTTTTTCATAGCTAGAGTAGCTTTGGTTACACGTTGCAGATATATGATTTTATTCATAGTTTTAAGAAATATTGCTCTTTGTTTCCTGGCTTCTAAAGTGGCTCGCCATTTCTTTTGTATTGTTATAATGCACGAACGAAGACGTTGATAGTTTTGCTTTTCTCGTCTCATTTCTAGTATAGCCCTGTACCAGGTTTGTATTTTCAGGGCTGAAGCTCGTTGTTCTTGATACTTCGCCTGTTGTTGTTTCCTCAGCCAATGCGCACGATAATATCTTTGCAAAGATATGATATGTGAACGTACTAATTGATAATGTTTATGATCTCGTAACATTAATTGCTTTGCTCGGAATTTTCTTTGTATAGAAATAATAATCACACGTTGTCGCTGGTAGTCACTGCGTACCTTCCTAGCTAACAATTTTGCTTTGTAACGAGTTTGTATGAAAAGGATTAAATTTTTTACTCTTAGATATTCTTTTCTTTCGGCTCTCATCGTTAATGTAGCTCTTAAATGAGTTTGTATACAAACAACAGATTGTTTTAATCTCTGATAGTTGCCTTTTTGGAACTTCATTAAGCGGTATGTTCTAAATGCAGCTTGTATAACAATAGCGGCCTGTTTCTGTTGCAAAAATTGGCAGCGATCCCTTTTCATTTTTAAAAAGCTTCTGAAATGCTCTTGCAGACATAGAACAGCTTGCCGAGTACCTTGATATTTGGCTCTTTGATACCGCATAGCTTTATAAGCCCTGAAATGCTTCTGTATGGTTTTTATTGCCAGCAATTTTTGCTGAAATTCTCTAAAATCAGCACGCATTTTCATTTTGGCTCTGAAGCGACGTTGTATGTTAATAACACATGTTTGTAGCTGCAAGTATTTTTTTCGTTCGATTTGCATTTGTTTTTTACCTCTAAATGTCTGCTGAACAAGTATAGTATGATATTGCACTCTTATAAAATGAACTCTCACCGTGCGAGCCAATAACGTAGCTCGCCACTTCCTTTGTATCAATATGACTTTTTTCTTCAGCTCTAAATATTCCTCACGTTGCTGATGCATTAAAATATTGGCACGATATAGACGTTGTATGCAAATAATACGAGAACGTATTATTTGATATATTTCCTTTTGTTTTTTCATGGCACGTATGGCTTTAAATTTCCTCTGTATAAAAACTGTAGTTTGCTTAAGTTGTAAATAGTTGGCATGTTGTATCTTCATAAGCTGGCGAGCTCTAAAATGTCTTTGGAATATCAAAGTTGCCCAAATAGTTTTCAAAAATTGTCTTCTAGCTTTATAACGTCGCCATACGGACTGTATTAAAGATGCTGCGCAATTTCGCTGTTGTATAAATTTACATTTTTCTGCCACAGCCCACTCTCGCAAAATTCTTGCTTGTTGCCTCCTTCGCCATAATTGTTGTATATTTATTGCACTTTTACGCAATTGTAAAAAGTTTTCGCGGCATTGTCTTCGCAATAAGGAAGATCTAAACCAATTTTGTATTACTATTGTAGATTTAATTATTTTGTGGTATCTTTTACGAGCCAAATAACATCTTACATATTTTTGAAGCACTATGGCAGCTTGATTGCATTCTTTTTTATATATGCTCACATTGCGCCGGGTAATAAAACCTCGATAAACTGCTTGAATTTTGACTGCAGCTGTTTGTCGTCTTTGTTCTTCTCTGTAACGTATTCTTCTTTGAATGACAACCTTTAGCCAACATTTTCTCCACCATTTTTGAATGACTCTGGCAGCTGCATGAAATTTGGGTGACCTGAATTTATAAATGATTTGCCACAGCAACGACAATGTTTTCTCGCGATGACCATCCACTATATCATTGGCCGCTATATTGCCTTTTAATTCAAAGTCTGCCTCTTTTAAGGCCTTTAAAGCCAAATTAACATTAAACACTCTTTGCAGGCGAGATATGGCTGGAACTCTCAATTGATTGGTCAGATCATTTCTCAACAAAATAATCTCCATAACTTTTGTTAATCGTACACCATCTCTTAAATCGACAGCTAAGTTATGAAAAGCATAATCGAATTCATCTAAAAATGTTTGCTTATGAGTTACTACGTAGTCCAACCGTTTCAGTTCCCGGGTTATATCACCAACATTGGCCAACAGTTCGGACGAAAAACGTAAAAGAATATCGCGTGTTGCTTTGTGCTTAGATGTTTTAACAAACAAGCATGGATTGTGAGTTATAATGCGTTTTTCTTTTGCTTTATCCAAAAATAACAGCAGAAAGAAGAACTTTTGCAGAGTAAACTTTTTAATGTGTTCTGCGTACTCATCAGAAAGTGTATAAGCTCTGGAATATTTTTGCTCTAGGAATTTATCGCGAAAAAATCTGAAATGAGAATTTAATAAAATGTGAGATTGTGTTTAATCGATGATTCGATAAATTACTTGGAAAATAAACGGCAATATAAATTTATTGTCAGGATAAAAATATTTAGCAATTACAGTTGCTATTCCAATATATAATTTGATATGCGTATTTTTCTGCACATAATTTTTTATGCATGCACATTTTTCTACATATTTTCACACTCTTTTGCAATTTTCATTTCATTTATTAATTCTTTTTAAAAAGATCTCGCCTATTATACCATAATCACTGCCACTATTCTACTCAATTAGTTGCAATTTTGCAATTAAAAATATATAAAAACTTCATTTCATAAATTATTTTCACTATTAAATTAAATTTAATTTGTTGACGCAAAACTAAAAGAAATACGGAACAGCTGCTGTCGGTTTGAGTCTTCTTTATAAATCACCTGTTTCGATCACCCTTAAGTTATGCTGCAGTTGATTTATAAAGTTGACTCATAATGCATATCAAATTAAATATTGTAATGGCAACTGCAATTTGTCTGAAGAACTGTTTACACTGCAGCCACACGTTCAACTTTTGCTTTTAAATTTTTTACACATACAGCTTCTCAAAATTCATATGTATTGATAGGAGTGACGTAGGAAGTTTTAAGCAATTTAAAAGCAAATTCATTTATGAAGGTGGCTTTGCAGTTCATAAGAATAGATACCAGCTGTTTTCTTGCCCACAATTTAAAACAAAAATTGTCCATAAAATTTAAAAGCAAACTCTCAACAACTTTTTTTAATCGTGTGAGTTTTTAGTAAAAAAAATTATAGAATTTTAAAATTTGAAAGACAAAAATTGAACGTGTAACCTCCATGTGATGTCGAGGTAAAATTTGTGAATAAGTGAAGCATATTCTTCATATTTCAATGAAATTTAATTAGGTAGTGACAGTAGTTGGCTGAAGTGGAAATCACAATTTATGTCACAATTGAAGGCATTGGATGTCGAATGAAACTCTATACATTTTAATAAAATTTTGTTAGAAAACTGAATTTCAATACAGCAATTTGGCCCCCGTTGTATTGTGCTATTTTGTTTTTTGTTTTGATACATAATCAATCATTTAAATTGTATTAACAATAAGCGTTCTAATCTTAATAAATCTAAAATTTATTTATTAAACGCTACCACTGCCAGACATAAATTTTGTTTAAGCGGTGTACAATTTTGTTTAATATGAAATACTTGTGTAAAATTATGTGCGTATGTAAGTAACGTATCGAAATAAAACAATTTTCATTCTAGTAATTTTTTGAAGTTTCCTTAAACAATTGGGTCAACCTATTGCTATCAACATTTTGTTTAGTAAATTGCACAAATACACAAGTGAATTTGAAAATATAACCATCGTTTTTGATAAGCTTACCTATTTAGTATGAAGGAAGTTAATCCGACAATATCTCTATTAGAGTGCAGATGGATTTTCTCACCATAGACCACTTCTAATCCCAAGCGCAACCACAGCGGATTGAAACACAAAAGCAATTCCAAGACATCACGTTGCGTCACAACGTCTAAATGTAGATTACGATCGGTTCGTATACCTAAAGCGTTTTTTTGAACACGTACAGCAATCTTAGAGCATGGTGTACGCATTTCTTCGCTTAAGAAAAGTTCTACTGCTGCACGTCGCAAAGATTCTAAACGAAAGTTATTCAAATAGTTGATGGATTGTTCCTCTTTGCTGGGTGCTAAAATTAAATCTTTGTGCCGTACTTCATTGAATAATTTGCCCACGTCAATCTTCGCGTTTGAATCTGTATCGAGATCGGCTGGCATGGTTACTAAAGCATTTAACCATTTCTTGAAATCTATTTGATGTTTGTCCACTGAGGCCTCATCTAAGTACATGGTTGAGGCGAGAAAGGGATCACATGTCGTTGTGGCAGCAAAAGGATCTGGATTTATGTAGGGCTTTAAGTATAATTCTGCTTCGTAAAGCTTAATACGAGGTTCATCTTTTATTTTACGCGGTGTTATGGGTTTCTTCATAAGTGACAATGTTTTGGAAAGTTTTAGTTTTTTGGGTTTTTTTTGTGACCAACTATTCACATTCGGTGATTTTATATTCGGTAAGGTGGAATCCAGGTCAAATCTTTGACGTTTTGGTGGTGATACCGTGCCACTACTAGACTTTGTGGAGGTGGTACGTAAGCTTATGGTGCTGGTGCTAATATTGCTTTTGAGGGAATCCATACTTGCGGAATCCGAAAAGCAGAATCCATTTGATGCGCGTTTAAGTGATACGGCAACAGTCTTCAGCTTTCTAGGAACAGTCGGTGTTGCAAAATTACCTTTAATTAAATTGTTTGTGGTATTTTTTGTTAATTTTGGGCTACTTTTAAAATATTTGAGGCCAACCTCGTTCAGATTAAAACGACTGGATTGAGCTAAAATTTCATTTTGATTAAACTGCAAATCATGCGGAGAAATAATGCTAATTTGACTACAATCTAATTGATCTGGTGATTCATTATGCGGTTGCTGTTTATATTCTTGTTTTACTTCCGTTGCCGGAGATGTAATAAGTGTGGAAGGTTTTACATCTAAACGTGAATTCGATTGAATAAAATAACGATTTTGTTCGAATGATTTGATTGATTCCATTTCGTTAAGATTGGGCAGAGAACCTTGTGTAATGAGTTTGAACTGTGGAGATATTTGAGATAAATTTTTCATGGATTCAGAATGTTTTCGTAAAGGTGTTCCCACCAGTTTAACGTCACGCTTCAGATCTTCACATTTGCTTCTAGGTGTGCTATTGACTGTATCTTCTTTTATTTTTTGTTGGTTATTTAACATAATTGGACTATTTTCCTCTTCCTGTATGATCTCTAAATGTCTGGACACTGGTGTAGTGCATACAATTGTTTTGTTAATGGCTAGACAAGTATTAGCTTCGTTAGCATTATTCAAGGAGTTGTTTGGATTTTCACAAGGAATGTCAACACCTTCACTTTTCTTGACATCAAATGTTTTATTTATTATAACAACGGTAGTACCCTTCATGTTATTGTGTACATCCTCATTGCAATGTGAGTCATCTAGCAAATCGACAGATAAACATCTGGGTTTTAAATCTTTTATATAATCTTTAGGCGATTCAGCTGCTACTGTTAAATTCGTCCCGTTTGTTCCAAGCGGCGTATAGAAGCAGGAAAAACTATCTGGAGTCGATTGATTTAGTTTAGGCTTGGTTTCAGTAGCAGGGGTAAATTCTAGTTCATCAATCATATTTAGTACATTTGTTACACCTAAAGGACTAATATTTTCCTTCAAATTATCACTTTTCATTTTAATATGTGATGAGAGAGTTTTGGCAACTAAAATATCATTATTATGTGTATAGGAATTACGTTCCATAAGTGGCGATGTGTTTGTATTTAAAGTAAATTTGAACAAATTTGTATTCTGCTTCATATGTGTCAGCTTGTTTTTGTTATTAACGTAAATGCTGCTATTCCAATGACCATGTTGATGTTGGTGTTTATTTTTTTCAATAGTTTCTCGTTTAATGGCAGCATCATGGGCTGTCAAACGTTTCTTTTGCATTTGAGCATCATGTTCTTGCTGTGCTAATCTACTTACAGCTTTATTGGCAGCATTTTTTGGGGACTTTAATCGCAGAGTTTTGACATGTGTATTATTTCCAGATGATATGGTAGGAAATTTTCGTACATTCTGTATTATGTGGCATAGAATGGGTGGTTTTAGGTAACAGAGAGCAAACAAAAAAAAAACAAAAACAAATATCGTAAATTTGTTAATTGTCGTTAGAAACAGAAACCTTGCATTGTGTACTGTTTTGTATATTTACCTTTACTTGTTTAATGGCCTTAGATTTTAATATGACCATTACATCTTTGCGAAAATTTCGATTATCAACGAACTGTAATGTTTCTGTGCAGGCAATATTCATTTGTGGCGCCCATACCATTTCCATTTTTATTTCACTATCTGCTGGCACAGAATTTTCCAACCATTCTAGAGTGACATTGTGGTCGGGATTAATCGATTTAGTGACCGTCACCTGCAAGTAATGCAATTAATTATTTGGAAAATATAGTGGCATTTAAGAAAATATATTTTTTGGTCAGTCTCATTATTTTTACACACTTTTAATAACCAAATTGAAATAAATAAATATATAAGTATAGTAGGGTCTCGATGTGCGTTATTAATGGGGACCGATCGAAGAATGCAAGCCGAAAAATGTTTGTATGTCATTTCACTGATTTTCTGTTATTTGGTTTCATAATGATGATATACGTTAACTTAGGTAGGCACGTAACTGGATCGAAAGAGAAAGGTACCAGTGCACTTCATTCCATAGTCCCATTGTGATATCTCTAGTAAACAAATTTTTACTTTTTGTAATGAAACAGGGCAGAATCTCCGCTGAGCATCAAACTTAGAACCCCCTAATATGTAGGTATGTAAAACTGAGGAATATTTTTTATGGGGCGATGAGTGCGCTAGTGTTCACTCCATATTGCATTGTATGTACATCTGCTCATAAGACAAAGAATTTAAAATGTGAATGTGTCTTGTTAAACTTTTCAATTGAAATGGAATTTCACCATACAACGAATTCCAGTTAAACTTAAATCAACCCTAAACGAGTACATAATTTTAAAATAAATGTATATATGTATGTATGTTTGTAAAAAGGACACACAAAATAACATCAATAATGGTAAAAAAAAACTATTCATATATAAAAGGGACCCATGACAATCAAAACAAATTATCATTTAGGCAAATAAGAGAGCAACACTTGTTTATTAGCTAACTAAATACTAACAAATTCCGTAATTTATATGTTCCTTGCATGTTTGATCAATAATGTATATTTTTCTTACAATATGCTGTCATATTACAAATCTAAAGAAATACTGTGCAGCTTTTTTATACTCTTGGTATTCATTTAATTTACCGACAAGATTGTTGGCAATGTGGTTAAGGTGACACAAAATTAATTAAATTATTTTGTTGTTCTGTAAGTTGTTCTATATGCTGCAATTTAATGTACTGACTATGAAAATAATTTCGCTGTATCTTGGCGTTCAACAAAAGTAAATTGAGCAAATAAAAGTTCAACATTTGTAAAGTATTTACCTCAATATCTTCCTCGGATGGATTTATTATTCTGAGAAGTCGTTTGGCGACCTTTGACACTGGCACATCCTCAAAAAGAACAATAGATTTGCCGGAAAATGGCGCCATTACTACCACCGTAGGTTCTCGAGCCTCTGCGAGTTTTTTGTTCTTGCATCGTGTTGGTGTCACCTTTACCTGATTGGTAGAGCAAAACAAACAATTTACACATTAATTATGTTGCTGAACTTGACAAAAAAAATAAAATCTGTAATAGTTCAAGTAAAACAAATACCTCAAATGCACTCATTTTTCTGGATGTTGTAGCGTTTTTTAGTTTTACAACTAAAATTGCCAACCAACATACAACACCGATGAAATATATAAAAATTTCAAGTAAAACAATTGTTTCTTTCTTTTACTAATGACAATCTTTATTTAAATATTTCTATTTGGAACATCAAACACAACAAATAAAATAAAATTCCTTCACAACACAATTTTCACACAAAAACACAATGAAATCAAATGCCGTTAGTTGGCGTTCTTATTTTCAATTGTTCGAAGTTATCTTTCAAAGCAGCTGTCAGATTGATCGAAGTGGCGCCATTGTTGGATGCTGCCATATAGTTCATATATTCGAAAAACCAACATCTACCTAGGGTTGCCAGAATTTTTCATGTAAAAAGTGCTCATACTCGTAAAAATTGCTTTTGTGTAAAAAACTTTTGTATATAAAATAAATTGTAAGGTTTAGAAAAATTAAATAGATTTAAAATCAAATAATAAAATGTTTGTTGTATAAGAAAAATTTTTGAAGACGCTATTTGATTTGTTATGTTTGTACATTACGCAATTCTCAAATATTTCTTGCGAGTTCTTGTATGAACATGTGAAATTTCCTAACTTCTTTTTCGAGAATTCTTTTAAATGTCTACTGAAGATTTTGATATTAGCACCAATTAAAATGCTGCATATAGAACAGCTAAACTATAGAACAAACTTAGTTAAATAATTAATTTTGTTTAATATACACATTAATTTTAGTGATATATGTACACACATATGAATACATGTTTTTACGAAAAATGTTAAATATATTTTAAATTAAGTTATATTAATACTCTTATTACACAAAATTTCAACTAAGGTATTTTGATCTCTTTCATATGCTTATTCTTTTTGATACTTATGAGATGAAGCGATTTTTCCAGAAATATCGTCCGATATATTTATAGAGTGACAGAAAAAGTTGTCTAATTTTATACACTCTCTTATACGTTTAACTGAACACAACAGTTGTTTGTTCATTCTGGTTTTGAGTTTCCTTTCAATTAGGCCCCATTAATTGAATAAACGCTCTAGTTCTACGTTTGAAAAAAGCAAAACTAGAAAAGACATAACAAAGCTTGAACTTTATTTAAAATGGGGTATACATTCATGGAATTTTTAAAATTGTGGACTTAAGTCCACAATTAGGTTTTTTGAATAACTACATAATATATTTTACTAAATTTCTATTCAGCCTCAGCGCCAAGAAGGCATTCGGTTGTATTCTTTTTCGTATCCCATTTCTGTTCAGTTATATAGCTTCACTTACCTTGAATTTTTTCTATTTCAGTAGCACAAATATAAATTATGGTATTCTTGATCTGTTTTAACGTATTATCTATTGAAAATGTTTTAGTTTTCGTCAAAATAGTAATATTTTTAGAAGACGAAATTTTAATTCATTGGTCACAAAGAAATGTAGATTATATCAATTTTTCTTTATAAAGTAAAGCAAAACTTTATATCAGATTTTTAAAAATTTTTAAAGTAATTTCATGAACTAAATAAAAAAATGCTAAATAATTACAAAAAGTGCGCTTTTGGAGATTCTAAATGCTTTATAAAAAAAGTGCTAAATCTATCACTAAAAATGGGAAACTGGCAACCCTACAACTACCAGATGGTGCGTTCTAAAAGATTAGCTTTAGTTAAATCTGGTACCTGGGCAAAAACTAAATATAGATGTGTGTCGTTGATAAGAAGGGTGTTGCCATTGATAGTAGTTAAATTTCCTTTTTATACTTGTTTAAAAATTAGAGTAAACAGTGGTTTGTGAACTCGATAAAAGATGATTAGTGAAGTGTCACAAGTTTATCAGAGAAGAGGATCAGCAAGAGGATCTGTTTTTGTAATAAAGTATACACCTATACCTCGATTTGCAAGATTTCACTTTTACACGACTTTATTTGATTTTCGTGTAAAGTGAGGAATTTAAAAATTACATTTTTTAGTTATTAAAACAGTTAAAAATAAAACTGCATTTGTTAGGCGTTCCTTTCAGCTTGCACCATATCAGTTTTTTCTTCTGTGACAAACCTAATAAAGAACACTCTTGATATTTATTGTGAAAATTTGTTTTAGTGAAATTATTTGCAGAATTTCGATTTACACCATTTTTTATAACACAAAAATATTAAAAAATTCACTCGCTGAGAAAGTCATAAAGTAGATATGGCTGCATTCTGTTGAACAATTGTTAATTTCAATATAAAAAACTTCTATCGTTGCCTTTTTAATATGGAATTTTTAAATTCGTGGAAACATTATTTTTTTTTCTCACATTATCCATTCCTCTAGTTGCAGAACAACACATCGCATGTGTTGACGTCAACCATTGAGTGCTGGTCCAAGATATAAAAACACAATATTGCCAGTGTATACAGAGGGTATAACATATCAAGAAAATATCAGTAAGTCTGAAAATACAGGGTGTGTATATAAGATATTTACTGCACCAGTAAGCAACTTTTCCGGATATATTTTTTGCGACCAATCCCCGTATTAAGTGGGATGTGGATATAGATAAGTAGGTTTGCATGTGTGTATGTTTATGTGTGAATACTATGGTGCCATGCATAACATATGAATGTATGGAAACACGTTGTATGAATTACCCTAGGGGAATATATTTTTATTTATTTATTTATAATTTTTTTTTTGAAGTTTTAAAGTTATTCTTTATGAAGCTTTTACCCAAGGATTTTGCTGTATATTTGTGTTTCATTTGTGCATTTGTGAACGATAGCAACGTGAGAATTTTTTGTTTTTAAAAATAAAAAAATTGTTTGCTGGGCTTTGTTTAAAAATAAAAAAAAGTTGAAAGGAGCATAATTAAGATACCTTCTTGAAGACCATTTCAAATGTGTAATATTTCAAATCGATTATTTGCTTAAATTAACCACTACAGAGTGTCCACAGTACCCATTCAAGAGTTTCACCACCGTTTAAGATCTGTAGGCCTCTGAAAAAAATGTTGGGATTTTGCAAAATGATAGAGTAAATTTTTATTATTTTGAGGATTCATTTCCATTTAAATAATCGCAAGTGTGCACTCAATAAATGTAGAACAAAAGCAATAAAGTTTACGACATTTTCAACATTTTTGACAGCCAATTTACTTTATGACTTCAAACTTGCCCACACTGTGCTCTGGAATATTGAAATGTCAAAGTCAATGCAATTCTTTTTTCCTTCGTTTTACTTTGTGCAATTTACATCATCACCAAATAATAATTTGATGCTGCTGTGATTTTCTGTTACCGAAAGTAAAAACTTATTATCTTATTAAAACGAAAAGTGGAATTGTGAGATTGTGAAATTGCATAAGCAATGTTCTAACACTTCTACACCTACTATGTTGTATAGTAATGGGCGAAACTGTGCGTGAATAAATGTAAGTTTAATTTACGTTTTATGCGATTCATTATCAGAGGTTCGCTAAAGTGATAAAAACTTTACTAATAGTGATTCAAAAAAATTTAATTGGTTCGATAAAATTTAGTTTAATCGTGCAGAATCATATGCCCGCAAATAAATATGCGTTGATTCAAAATGATAATTATTGTTTAACTAATATATTATATTCTCAGTGTATTGTTTAACTAACATTCTCAGTATAACCAAAGAATGGTAACCCTAACATACTTTTAATTTTCAATATTGGCAGCACTGCTATAGCAAATGAATTTTGTTTACATTTGTTATATTATTTCTTAAAAATGGATAAAATAAGCGAGCGCTCATCGTACTTTACCCGGCAAGATATTGAATTGCTGCTGAAATTGGTTCGGGAAAACCAAAATATAATCGAAAATAAAAAAAAACTGGTATATTATATACATATATATATATATATTATATTATGGTAGATGATATCAAAACAAAAATATTAATAATAATTTACTAATCAGCTGTTGTCTAACTATTGGTTAACCAATGACATTTGGCGGTTGAACTAATAGTAAACAAAAAGTTTTGAATCAAATATTATTGGTTAAACTAACTAATTAATGTGAATTTGGGCATAATTCTGTTAGGATCACTGTTTATTGGCTGACAGAAAAACATATTCCATATATCTATAAAATCCTGTAACCGTAAGAAATTTTCTATGGCAAATAAATATTTGTTTTATTCTACAGATATTTGTACGGAATCTTCTGCATTCATAAAATCTAAAATTTGATATTATGAAATACAGTCAAACAGCGATAATTCGTACGCCGTTATTTCGAAATAAACTCGTGGAGCCTTGAGAAAAAATCTTTAATTCTTAGAAATTTCTTTATATTCCCCTATAAATGGTATTTATTTCTTATAAACTTCATATAATGCGCCATAAAATTAAATGTTTTGAAAAAAGAAATTACAACAGAAATATTTTTTCAACGGCTTTTTTGACAATAACACTTAGTTTTTCTGATTTAATTTTTTGTGTTTCTTTAGATTAGCTTATTTAAAATTTTACTGAAGAGAAGAACATTATTCCCAGCAAGAAAAACCGAATACGTTCACTATGACTTCTTAAGCACTTCTGTATCTGAATTCATTTTTCAACCCATTTTAAATTTTAACAAGATTATCACTTTTGAACTTATGGAAAACGTAATCAAGTCCGGCGATTAATTCATATGAACAACTCTAAATATAATTTAAATAAATTTTTAAATGCGTTACAGGAACTCATTAACCACATGTAACACATGTAACCAAATCATGGAACATTCATGAGTTCTAAGGACTCATTTAAATGACGAGTTCTTTTGTTAAATGTGAACATATTCTCGCCAATGACACCCCTGTGTTAAAATCATGCAATCTTCAGGTAATTTGGACCAGCTCATTTGCAATAGATCAGATATATTAGCTATTTCTTTTGCATGTCTTTTAGGAATTGTAAAAGAGAAAAGAAGATTGAAATTTTTAAAAAATCTGGTATGGCTCCGTCAAGGTTTTCATCAAATTTAAAAAAAAAAAAAATTCAAATTAGAAACGTCTTCAGGTAGTGGACTAACACGAACATCCTGAATTAGAGAAGTGTTTTATTTTATGGTTTAAACACTACGCATTGTCGACAGTCCAATATTTCTATAAGCAGTCCATTATTAATAGAAAATGCAATATATTTTGAAAAATCCAAATGTGAACAATTTTAAAGCAAGCAACGGCTGGATTGATCATTCAAAAAAACTTAATTATATACCTTACGAATTATTTTTATTTTAATTCATATATGTATGTATACATATTTTTGATATTTATTTCATATTATGTCATATTAAAAATTTAATATTTTGTTCATATAATTAAGTTTTTATTCAGCAAATTAATTTAGTGTTCACACATTTGAGTATTTAATTTAGTCCATTTAGCTTATTCAATTAAAATTTCACAGCTGGGAAAAAACAACGTTTTGATGGCCAGCCCTTGTTCCTTTTTGCTTTTTTTAGTTACTGTTTTGACATTTCGTTTACAGAATTTTTTCGTTTCACTGAACAGACTTCTCAGTAAAAATACTTGCGAGAAGGGTTGTATTTCAAGTCTTACTCAATATTTATAACAATTTGACCTCAATAATGGTAAAATAAAAAAATAACTTTTTCAAATCTTTATATTTTTTTTATTTGAGCCCTCATTAAAGACAAACCATGTAAACTGTTTTTTTTTCTTATTTTAACCTCCCTTAATCGAAATTCTTTTATTTCGAAAATGTCTGTAAATGGCAAAAAATAGCTGGCCTCTTCGATTACGAATTAACGAGATTCTACTATCTGTACAGCTTTGAAAAAAAAAATAAACCTGTTCGTGAAGTAAACTCTTGAGTTGTTGATAATTCTCAATGGGTTCATTGAATTTTGAACATAAGAATCTTGGATTTGTAATAAAAAATTAGGAAAAATCCACTGATGAGCTAACTAAGCATTAGCGAAATAGTACTATATGGACATGCTTTGCTTCTCAATTATTGAGTTTGATTTTATAAAAAAAAAACTTTAGGCGAATGTCATAAGTTATGTCATTATAAGTTTCATATATTTTTTTCTCGGGAAAAAGGACTATTTTGAAATAAGATTTCATATACTCGTATAAACGTTTTCCCAAAGTAAATTCATTTAATGCATGAAAATAATTATAATATAATAATAAAAATAATATTTGTGAATAGTTTTGTCCATTACTGTTTATTATGGAGCCTTAATAAAACCTAAAAGTTGTTTTTCTTACAATGTGATAATTCGTATGTCAATATCTAAATATACAGTGAAAGGTGTACTCGTGGACATGCCAAATAGAAGCGGACTTCTGTCAATTCTCATGGAATTTTAAATTTAACATTTTATTTTTTTTTAAAGGACATCTTCCCTTAATGGACAAACATTTGCTAGACAATAAGTAATGATCGTTATTGAGAGGATAATCCCACATGCTGCTTCTCCTTCCCATCCAGGCGGCACAACGAGACATAAGAGAATCCAAGTGAGTTGCCTCTTATATAGAATTGACAGCTGTTAAACCTGAACTAAATAGACGATTATGCTAGCTTTCACTGTATATATGCACCACATACATACATATAGACATATTTATATAGGTTATATAGTATTCATCTTAAGGAAACGTTCTATCTAAAACAATTTTTTCCTTAAATCAAAATGTCTAACATTTATCAATTTTTTTTATTTCATTTTCACACCCTTTTTAAAGTTTGTGTGCGTGAATGTGCCTTTTTCATCATTTGCTCTCTTTTTTCGAGTTGACTTGATTTACAACTAAAATAAATTTCCATGGCTGCACAGCGGAAGCAGCCATTTCACATTAGCATTTTGCACATTTCCTTTTTTCCATTTTTCCTTCTTTATGTGTCTGTGTGTGTGTATCGGTATATATTCGAATGTAATCCTTTTGTAAGTTCTTAATACTAAAGATTTCTACACTTAAGAGTATTTGTGTGCTAGAGTTAGGTGAATCGGAAAAAGAAAAACTAAACACCACTATAAAGATAAAGAAAAACAGAAAATGAAAATGTTTTATTCATGTGTATGTACATGTGTATGTATGTACGTATGTATGTAAGCAGTGCTAAAAGTATCACAACGGTTCAAATTGAAACAGAACTTTTGCATTTTATTTTTAGGAACAGTTTTAAGAAAAACAACATTTGGGAAATATTATTTCTAAAGATGTACATTATTTGATACTAAAAGATTTCGATTACATTAAGTTTTCCTTTTTTCTTTAAACAGTGCCAGTGAGCAACTTTGAGTTGAATATTCGAAAGTAAGTCCTTTGGCGTTTTAATAAATTAATTAACCATTTTAGTGTCCTAGAGGTTTGTTTATGTTGTCACATGAATATAAAGTTGCTATTCGATGTAAAAAATTTTCTAATCGAATGAATTGAAAGGCAGAAAGAAAAAAATAATTGGGAATAGTGAACAAGACCCCATCCCTGAAATGTCCCGCTAAGTTTAATCCAAATGCGTTTTGAAAAGCGATTTATTGAGAAAAAACGGTTTTGTTTTTCGAAAATGTTCGATATCGATATCTTTCGATGGAAGCATCCGATACGACTAATTAAAGGTAGCAATTGCCTTAAATTTTATACTACTAAAATTTATAAAAAAAAAATTTTTGAAAATTTAAAAATTTTAAATCAACTGAACTGAACTGAATCGGTACACTGTCTCACCATAAATGAGCTCAAGATCTTTCGAACGTGGTAAATTTGATTCGATCCCTCGAGTCGTTCTTAAGTTATGAGATGTTTACACACAGTCAAACGTACACACAAAAACACACCCACGCAAACACACACCCACGCAAACACACATTACAGTCGTATTGTCATCATTGCGAAAATATTCAGAATCGACTGCCAGTCTCTTACAACGTCGAAATATGATAAAAATTAGATTTTGGAAAATTGGGGTAAAAATGATCAACGTCCTACACAGAAAAAATAATAATTAAATGTTTTCCAATTAAATCTTTGCTCAGAAACATTTTTTTTCTTAATTAATAATTTAATTGAATGCACATTTATTTTAATTGAATCTTGATTTTACTTTTTTCTGTGTTCATAGCTGCGTTAATAAAACAAAATTCCTTCGGGAAGTCGAAATCAAACCAACTCCTTGAAACTGTAATATTTTCAGTAATATTCGCCACGGATGCTTAACTCTTTTCCCGCCCTATCTACCCCTATCGATCCCTTAACGCCAAATGGTCGTAAGTGCCAAAACATATATTTTACAGGAGAACGATTTAATTTTTACTTGCAACGGTATTTTTAATTTTCTTTTTAGCTCACAAAATTTAATTTTATATGGTGCGAACAAAGATAAACAAAACCTGACAGTTTAGGTGTTGGGCCAATTGATAACAGCTGATGCAACCACCTAGTAATCAATTCGCCTTGATCGATAGGTAGTTTTTACATACACAGGCTTTGACTGAGTTTAGACGAGAAAATATTTAGAAGAAAACTATCTGGAATTCTCTTTTGTTTTTTTTTATTCGCGGGCACACAGACGAACATGTTGCAGGCGACATTCCAAGATTATTGTTAATATTGTTCCATTGTTATAAACTCAGTCTTTGTATAGTTATTTCTACCAACGAAATGCATGTGTTTTTTGCTGCTGTACATCTGCGATTACCTTGCTGAAGGAGTTTTCGGTGTGTCATGTAAAATATCAAAACGTTTATGTGATTATAAGCAAATAAATTTATAAAGAAAAATCTAATCAAAATAAACTGAAACAAAATTAATTTATACAAATAGCAGTCCATCAATAAACACGATAAAATAAACTCCATGACCGAGTTAAGAAATTTGCACAAAGTCACTGAACCGACATTTTACAGTTGGCACTGTAAACAAACAAAATTGCCGAAAGAAAACCTTAAATCAACATACAAAATTTAAATGAGTGAAGAAATGTGAAATGTGTCTACCTGCGACAGTGAAACGAATCGTTTAGAATTTTTATGATGATTTAAAACACAAAATATGTTAAAGAAATATGTAATGCATGCATATGCTTTCATTTTATTTTTTTAAAGTAAATTTTATATATTTAACAATTTGAGCCACAGTGACGCATACGGACTTTCATGCTGACACGTTACTGTCATGTGGGTTACAGCCAGCGTTACCATATTTAAAAAAAAAAAAACTTTTTGTTTAAAAAAAAAAACTTAATTTTTCAACAAAAAAGTTTTTCCCACAAAAGTGTCCTAAAAAGGAAAAAAGCACAAAAATATATATTTTGAATTCATTTTTATTAAAAATAAAAATAAAGAAAACAAACAAAAAAAAAGGTTAAACAGCAACAACAAATTTATTCTTCCCACGTTTTTGGGTAGTTCCCCAATTTTTTTAGCTTACGTTGTTTTTGTAGCACATTTACGCAATTTTCTACACTTGAATTGCTACTTAAAACTATTAACACCATACAATTATTTGATACTAAAAAGATTCAATTCTTCTTACGGTTTCTATTTAAATATTTATCCTTGCTTTTTTGAAATAGAAAACTTTTTAGAAAAAAAAAAACACAGGCATAAAAGCTATAATAATATTAATATGGCGTAGTTGTATTAAAGAGGGAATAACACATTTAACACTGTTGCAGCAATAAAGAGTGAACAATTTTAAATCTTTTCCATTTCATGGTATGTAACATCAAATAATATTTTCATCATATATACTGTAAATTAAAAATTAATAAACAAAACTTGAAAATTTGCATGAATTTCAAAAAAAACTTGTCTTTGAACCTAAAAACTTCTTGGCATTTCAAAAACCTTGGAAAAAAGGGAAAACTTGGCAAATGGTAACGCTGATTACAGCAAATGGTAAAACTGCTAAATAATGAATGCTGTCATGTTGACATGGAGGTAAAATGTAAAATTATTTAAGCCAGCACAAACCAATGAAACAATTTTGGAAAAATTTTAAAAAGTGTCACTACAAAAAAGGGTATTTCCTGCAAAGTGAAAGTGTCACTGAAAAGGGTATGTTTTTTTTAAAAAAAAAAAGGTCAACCATGCTAAAATTAACACTAATACACAAATTAGCTCAAATCTCATTACATTTATTTAGTTTGATATAAAAATTAATGTAGAAATATGAAACTATGATAAGGGGTGGGGCGTTTAACCTTGGCTAGTTACTCTACATTTTACTACCTTTTAGTCGAAACGACGAAATATAGAAAAAATATTTGTTGCAGAACGATTTTTAAGCAAAAAGAAAAAGAACAAAAAATTCTTCTTACTCAAACATTTTCTAAAACAATCAACAAAAGAATTAAATTAATAACACTAATTATTTTAAGCCTAAGGTCTTTTTATATATTGAAATAAATATAAAATATATAAAAAGACTTTAGGCTTAAAATAATTAGTGTTATTAATATAAAAAAAAGGTCAAAAAACTAGAAAAATTATCAAAAGAATTAAATTTAAAAACAAAAATTGTTTCTCGAAACGAATGTCAACTTTTTTTTTTTTTTTTTTTTTTTTTTTTGAATTTTTAAAACCACAAAAACTATAAGGTTTCGTTATCAAATAACGATGCTGACAAAAGGAGCGAAATAAGAACACATAAAATAGCAAAAGATGTTCATCGATTCGACGAAGAATAACCATTCAGGATTAATAGATTTTACTCGTGTATTTATATTGTTCAAATAATTTTTCTTAGCTTTTGAGAGTCGGGGTAGTTGAATTCATTTAGAACAATACAATGGTCAAGGCAAATTCTTTATCAGCCCTACAAAAAATAGATGACCGAAACTAATACACATACACACACACACACACACACATTTTTTTTATATATTTGCAGAACTTTTATATTTGGCCAAACATATCGAGCCTTTGGTGCAATACCGTAGTAATTTAAAAAAATCGTGAACTGAGAAAAATGCATTTGAAGTTTTGAGCCATCTTTTTGAGAGTATTTTCGTTTGCTGAAGTTATTTATTTACAAGTTTTTAAATAAAGAGGCATGTTTTGTAATGTTTTCTGTTCGTAAATTTCTTGTCATAAAGGAAATATTTCATTATTGCCAATAAATATTGTTGGAAATAGCTGGAGGCAATAAAGACATTCGTAGCTGTAGAATCTGAACAGTTAGAGATAGAACCATAATCTTTTTTCCTTTAGTTATATATTTCCCCAAAGATCATTTCTGCATACCCAGCTCAAAAAATTCAAATTTTGAGTTACTACGGTATTGCACCAAAGGCTCGATATGAGTATCATTATCACGCCTGATGGACAAAATTAATTTTTATGTCAATCGCTGAATAGCTTGTTTTAATATTTGTACATATATATGTATGTGTGTGTGTCGTAAATAATTAATTTGTTCACTTATATTTACAAAACATTGGATATATTTAAGTGAAATTGAAACATAAGTATATTGCGTTAATTATTTATATATATTTTTTTATTCATATAATGCATAAACAAGTTTTTTCGTTTTATGTATTGTGGTACTTCTGCAGCAGTTTCTCGGCCAAAAAGGAGTAATAAAACGCGTCGAAAAAATCGCGCTATATCAGTCGACGTTGAGCAACCGGCAGGTTACCATTGGACTATAACAGGCGCAACTTGCCAGCGTGAAGGCGATCGAGGACAGTATTAGTATTATTAGTATTGTTTTAGTTCACAAATGATGGTCCTCTCCAAGGTTCTGATGGATATTTCTATTTTATATTATACTAGCTGACCCGGTGCGCGTTGCTGGCCCTAAGCAAACATTAGTGTTGTATTACGATTTACACACGATTTATTTATTTAAAATAAAAAAAAGTGAAAAATATAAATATATGTATTAGGGTGGGCCAATTTAAAAATCTTAATGGGCGCTTCGCGTTTCTGATTCTTGGGATTGTACTAAACAAAAAAGTCCACTAGACCATACGTCTACGGTGAAAATCGAGCTGGCGCATTTTGACTTGATCAGACTTTTGTCACGTTTTTTTTTGGATATTTTGGCCTATAATGCCAAATAAGTGCAAATTTTTCGTGAAAATATTGATAAATTACCATTTTTAGTTGTTCATAGCGCAAAATCATAAAAATGTTCTATTTCTTACTTTTTATTCTATTTTTTTATTTATTCTATTTATTTTATTTCTTATTTTTTATTCTTCTATTGTTTTCAGTTCATTTGATGCATTTTTGTTAGTTTACTGTAAAAAAACATTATATTTTTTGATAAAAAAGTGGAAAAAGTAAGAAATAGAACATTTTTATGATTTTGCCCTATGAACAACTGAAAATGGTAATTTATCAATATTTTCACGAAAAATTTGCACTTTCACAAGGCCAAAACTGCCTGAAGGAGCGTTCCAATGCTTTCGCGAAGTACTAGAGACTTCTTAACTATTGTCTTGGCTACAATTTTTGTCTTAGTATTGGATCGAAAATCTCAATGGTTTGGCTGTTGTAGGCCAAAATATCCAAAAAAACGTGACAAAAGTCTGATCAAGTCAAAATGGGGAAGCTCGATTTTCACCGTAGACGTATGTTTTAGTAGACTTTTTTGCTTAGTACAATCCCAAGAATCGGAAACGCGAAGCGCCCATTAAGATTTTTTTCCTTCGATACTAATCGCCCCTCCCTAATATGTATATGTCATTGGTGGTGCAATATGAAAATTGGATTTTGATACGCTCCTCCGCCCACAGACCGAAAATCAAAAATCAGACTTCACAGTGACACCCGCCTGAATATTCTGAAGATTCCCTGAAAATTTCATCAAAATCGGCCCAGCCGTTTTGGAGTCCATACGTGACATACATACACACATCCTGCTTTATATATATAGATTAAATTGCTTTTTTATATACCTACGTACATATATAGTATAGAAGAATACTGAAATAAAACCAATGTAAAGAATTGAAATAAATCGTGTTTAATTTCAAGTGTGATATTTGTCAACAGTGACCGATATATTCGTCACCGCTGAATAGTAAATAACATTAGAGTGAGTAGTTTGGATATACGAGGTCTGTGCAAAAGTCGTGAAATTTGAATTTTTTGAAAAGTATTTATTTATTCCTTAATATCCATTTTGTCTCCTTCAAAGTAATCCCCCTTTAGATATTATGCACTTATGCCAGCGCTTCTTCCAAACCTCGATGCACTTCTGAAATGCCCTTTTCGATATGGCCATCTGCCCGTTCTTCGATTTTGACTTTATCTTATCAATTGTGACAAAACACTTTCGTTTCATTAGTCTCTTCAGTTTTGGGAATAAGAAAAAGTCGTAGGAATACAAATCTGGTAATAACGTGGTTGAGGCATGATTATGGTGTTGTTTTTCGCCAAAAATCACGAACAAGCATTGATGTGTGAGCTGGTGCATTATCGTGATGCAGAATTCATGATTTTTTTTCCACAATTCCGATCGTTTGAGCCGTATTGCTTCACGCAAAGGTTGTATAACTTTCTTGCAGTATTCTTTATTAATCGTTAGACCTCGCCATTGTAATCGAAGGAAACAAAATTCACCTTGTCGTTTGAACAAACCGCGTACGTTCGATGGACGACAAAATTCATAAGTTAGAGAATGATGCAAAATCACATGTATACAGAAGTTTCGGTTTCTCATATTGCTCTTAAGAAAATGATAGAAACTTTAATCTGTACTGTACTCCAATTTACTTCGTACGCTCAATATTCTACAATTCTTATTTGTTGCGCAATACAGTAATCCTGTCTATTGAATGGCATATTTATAACGTGTTTTCGTATTAAGCGATTGCATGTCCCTCGTATAACATGTGCTATCCCCCTCTTCTATTTGACCATGTTTTACCCAGCTACGAGAATAATCATACAAGGCGTTTGCTATAACTGCCTACTAATCGACTGTGTTATTACTGTAGCTTGAAAGAATTTCTTAAGAATCCAGAAGACTCTTCCATAATGCTCAAATTTAGTTTATTTATTTATTTTTTTTGCACATTACATTTGATGTTAATAGAGCTTCACATTATTGTTTTGCTTTATTACATTTCAACTCTGCATTCAGCTTTCACTACATTCTTTTTGCCACATTTTCGAATATGATGTGCTTAATGATGCTGCCATTTGTTATTTGTAAAATTCACATTTATGAGATAATCATTTATTTTTATTATATCAAAAATAATACCATGGCTATGTGGCATGTAGCGAAAAATAGAATCAAATGCAATTTTTAAACTTTCAGAGAACTTTAAAAGTTCACAGACAAATGAAGGAAGATACACTGCTGTTCAATTGATTGGATGCAGACTTTGGCTTTTCACAATTTCGATATGAAAATAAAGCGTTCATTGTTAGTTTTTAGAATGTGTCATTCAGCTTAAGGGAATATATTTCAACATAATTTTGTTTCTTGTACCTGTGGATAAGCAATTTTTTTTAACTGGAGTCATAAACTTAATTTTCTATTTTACTGTAAAAATTTAGACTCATGAGCAGAAAATAATAAATATGTTTTTTTTTATGTTGATAATAAAACTCGCTGGAAATGGATTCGTTTACGAACGAGTTAATATTATGCTCGTTAATATGTTAATATTATAATAACGTGATTTTTCGAATGAAACAATGTTCTTAAAAGAAAAATCATTTTATTTTTTTAACGTAGTGGCCTTTCGGCTCTAGACGTTTCTATAATATTTATATTCCTTCCAAAAAAAATAAGTTTTATCGAGGTTATCAAAAGAAGATTTCGCTGCAACAGTTTCAGCGTTGATTGTTTTTTAAGAGAAGCAACACTTAGGCAAAAATTGTCTACTGTTAACTTCTTTAGCAAAGAAAGAGTATGATAAAGATATGACAGGTGGGGAAGGGATAGATAGAGAAAAGCTTTTTTATAGCAGTGGTGCAGCGTATCTGGTGCCAAGGAAACGCATTAAATTTTAAAGCTGTGTTTGGTAGCATTTTTATTTTTATATGTTTTTATGAGTTACTCATGTACTGGCCTCGAACCCAGAACATTTTGTTTTATAGTCAACGTGGTAACTACTTTCACCCCAAAAAATTCCATTTCCTTATTTCCAGCATCGCCTCATCACTGCTCCAGGTAAACAAATATCCTTTATTTAGTTACTCCGTCGATCTATGGAATTACTTTTGTTAATTTTATTTCCCTGTTCACATTTTTATTATTGTGCAATTTTTGAAGTGATTATTCCATTATTCCTACAAGAATAAAAGAAAAATCCACTCAAGGAACAACCATAATGGAATTTAAATGATTTTGAATTTGTTATTCCGTTGATGTTGTTATTATTGGGGGCTTTTGTTTTATTTCTTGTTGCTTTGTTTTTCCCCCAATGGAAATTTCTTTTTTTCTTTCTCTTTTAGAAAATTAACATTTTATTCAATTACACCCAATTAGTTGTTGCCATGAGAATAAAGCAAAAACGAATGAATATTTTATTCAAAGAAGGTGGAAATAATGCTCTTTACAGAATTAATTAAAAGAAAAAATTTGTAAATACTTCTTTTTCCGGAAAATTACAGAGATCGTGGCGCGACATGTTATCAATGAATAATGCAGTAATTTTCAAAACTTTTACGTATTTTAATTCGCTACCGCATATCCATAAGCGTCTTTAAAATTTAAGGGACACGATCTTCAGGCTACTCGGGGAAGGTTTACACGCTGCTCGAGTGTCGCTTCAAGGTATTTTCTATCGTTTTGGATGGAGAGACATTTTGCTAGGATTTCGCTTCTTCTACCGTGGAAAGATGATTTTGTTAATGAAATATGATGACAAAAGGATGAGACACCAAACTGTTCTGCCACCCACAGTAACCACCGGCAACATCTATTGCGCACATTTTGATATTTCTTAGTTGATACTGTAGGATGACCTGGCCTGACTCATGGCTGACCGCACTACTGCTCTATGTCTTACATCGGAACGAGTTGGAAAGGGATACTGTAGCAAAGAGACAGGTGGTGAAATGGAAAGATGAATAGATCTTAATTTTTGGACAACTCTCCCACGATTTAACGCTTGGAACCGCAGATGATTTGCATTCGTCATATGCCGCCGGCAATAAAATATTGTAACCCCTACGGCCTTCATTGCATTCGAGGCCAACATTTTAATGGAATTTTCTTTTTTAAAAAAGGTTGCTCTTTCAGTCCATACGAAAGATTCCGACAGTCACTTCCATTTCAATTGTTTTATAAAAACTGACTAACAAATATAAAAACAAATTACTAAAATTTTTTTTTAGTTTTTTAATTTTTATTTTAAACACAAAGTGAAATTGGTACGTGAATTATTTCCATCTTCATTTGAATACTCGTTTGTCTCTGTAAAATATTTCATATTCGCAAATAATACGTTTGAAGACACAAACAATTGATTATGAGAATTATGAGTGGCCATTATTTTGCATTTCCTTTCTGTATTCAGTTTTTTCTTTGACTTTTTTACAGGATGTAATTTATATATCATTATCACGCTTTAATTTCGCAACGTTTTTATGTCTGTTATTGTGCTTTTGAAAAGAAAAAGAAAGAAAAATGAAAATATAAAACAAACGTGGCCACAATACAATTTATATTTATGGAATGTAATAAAATGTTAAACAGTGGGACAGAAATCATATGATTTTCGTAGAAAATTAGAAGTTGATTTGGCAGCATACAATATGCTAAGTTAAGTTATCCATGTGCGCGGTAAAAATAAATTACAGGGTCTGCCCCACTTGGGTCCTTAAAGATCCTTATGCGTTACTTGTCAGAGTTGGAGGGAAGAGAGTAATTGATAGATGAGCCAGAGAGAAGAGAAATACAAAGAGAGACAAGCGATAAGAAAAGGCAGAGAAGGACACAGAATACAGCAAAAAACAACAGTTGTTCTGTCCAATCCAAAATTGCAGAGCCATCCGTTCTCCCTAAAGGAGAAGAAAAGAGTCCAACGCGCATAGTTTTGAAAGGCCACTGAAACACCCCTCTCTAGAAACCGAAGGCGATGATTGCCTAATATAGGCCAGATACACAAGAGATGTGAGATGTGCCGGTATCTTTTCCTTTTATTCATTCCAACAACTAGAGGAGTAGTCACTGTCATGCCATTAGCTTGGAATGAATTCCAAAAGGACAATGCCTCGTGTTCTTCCCCTATCAATGCAAGTTCAAGGAGTTATCGACAAGAAACAAATATGCTTATCCAGTCGCCTATATCCTGCCATCTCCAAAAATACATGCCCGACGCGCTTCCAGTATAATGAGAGCGACGAAGTTCATCGATGTTAGTCACCTCAAGCATAGTTTCTCTCTTTGCCAGACCATCTGCCAACATGTTTTCAACAACGGACCCATGCCGAACATATTTAAAGGTGATATGAGAGTGATGCGCCACCCCGTTGAGAGATGTAAAACACTCGAAGGGGAAATTCAATCTGGCATACTCCCCGTGAGGCACCTTGTAGCAGTCTTACTGTCATTTACGAAAGTAATATCCGATATGAGATGGAACTCTAAGCAGTTCGCCCTTTAATCGCTTATAATTTTACCTGCAGGAATTATTTCCAATCGAATTCAAACATAAGATGTTTGTAACCAAAAGACCTGGGTTCAACCCCAGTTTGAGACTAAAAATTATAAAAAAAATAAAAACATCTCGCAATTTTCTGATGTGCATTAGTGTGTCTTTATTTGTGTGGCAGTTGTTGTCGGAAGGTTTCAGTGGCGAAGGCGTAGTCACTGGTCACTAAACAATACCGGCTTTAGCTGATAGCAATCCACAATCACATCAGAACGCCCTCCTTCGCCGCTAAAAAAACAGAGTTGTAAAATAATTAATTAAGCTTCACCTCCTGTCGTTTCTCTAACTATTCCTTTCCAATAGTTTTAGCACAATGCATCGCATGTGTAGGGTCATCTCCTGAGTGCTGATTCCAGATACAAAAAAAAAGATAAGAAAAACGAACTTTTAATCACTTTGAGCCACAACTCGAAGTCTCGACTCATTCGTAGTAGAGCTGAAGTTTCTATCCAAGTTTTAAAAAATAAAAAGGGAAATTTATTAAGACTCACAATGCCCGAAAGTTGACCTTTAAATCTTCCTTTAATAAATTAATTGTTTCATAATTTGATTCTAGCACACTGTAATGTTGCTTTCAAGCAGCGTACAAAAATATTTATCCGTGTAGCGAGGAGAAGTGTACTTTCTTTTCCTGCTAAGCAGAAGCATGCTGCATCACTTCCAAAAAAAAAATTAAAAGAAAAAAGAAAATAAATTACAACTGAAATAATTTCTACTAAATATTTTATAAATCATTGCCATCCTTGCAACTAGAAAGTAGTACAAAAATGAGTAGATAGTTGGAGTGCCAAATTATAGTTTCATTGAAATAGTTACGTGTAGAATAGACATTTTTTTTTGTACTTTAAAATTTTGATGTCAGAGAGAAGTATAAGATGGAAGGGAAAAACGCTGACAAAACGACAAGTTCTACTGTCATATTCATAACATGAATTTTTTATATATACAAGGTTGAATAGATAAATTTTCATACAAAATTCAGTCAATATACCTGCTTTAAATTCAAAAAATTATTATGAATACGCAGCTAGACTATATATCATTTACCTATTAACGTATTATTCAGTATACAGAATTAATTAACATAAAAAATTTCCTGAAGATGTTCACCGAAGGTTAAAGAAATATCGACATATAGAAAATTAAAAACCTTTGAGCTCAAATATAAAGATTGTTCTAATAATAAAAAAGGTTAAAAAACAAGTATTAAAAAAAATTTTAATTAACATCTTTAATTGGAATAATATATTTTTTCTATTAAAAGTTTAATCAATTCTATTAAATTTTTAATTAATTTTTGCGCTCAATATTTAATTAAATATCTCATAATATTTAACCGAACAATATCAAAATGTATGTTGCTTCATAAAATATTGTTTCGCATACTGGTAGCACCAAGACTCTATACCAACAGCCAACAAATTAAAGTCGTTCCGAAAGTGAACAACTTGTGTATTATCAAAGACACGTTAACCTGTACAGACAACATTTCAACAACTTGTGGGATGATACGTACTTTGTGGCCAACACAATACTCCATTTAGGATCCGGCTGCTTCTGGCGAAAACTTACTTGATTCCTACAGTAAAATATGCTTGTGAAATATTTTCAAACTGTGACGCAATAAGCAGATCGAGGCTAAACATTACATTTAATAATATAACAAGATACGTCTTTGGCCTCAAATCTTATGGAAATTGTCAGCACATTTACTACTACTACTCTAGGCAAATCTGCGGTGTTCCTCTCAATGATCTCAAGAAAATAAAAACGCTACAACTACTCCACAAAATAATCAGCACCCATCAACCCGAAGAAATGTAAAATCGTCTTAATTTCACCCGATCTGAAAGCAACAAACCAATAAAACCTATGAGATAACATGCTCTAATGTCGGACTGGTAATTATTTATACCCACTATACGTCTCTGGAATACTATCCCAGCAAACATTAGGGCAACAAAGAAAATTTCTCAATTTTATTCTCGAACGTAACTTATTTTTCGAATATGCTGATGTCAGGTTATTTTAGACTTTGCAAACAACTTAACTTATTATTATCAAATCCAATTGTTTAAAATTGTAATACTGTGATGTGGTTAACAGCACGACAATTAATTTTTTCTTTTTCGTATTTTTTTTTTAGTAATTATTTTTAACTAATTTTTTTTTTTTATCTGGAACCAGCACTCAGTAGATGACTCCTACACATGCGAAGCATTGCGCTGGAAGTATAGGAAAGGGATAGTAGAAGAAACGACAGGAGGTGAAGCTTAATTAATATTTTGCAGCTCTGCTTTTGCACGTTCTTTGTTTATACTCGTAGCAGTGCTGAAGCTTCGGTTTAGTAGCCATTTTTTCTTTTTATTATTATTTTACTTCGCCGGTGCTACACAATACCGACGAAGAAAGGCGTTCTGATGCGATTGTGGATTGCTATCAGCTGAAGCCGGTATTGTTCAGTGATCAGTGACTATGCCTTCGCCACTGAAACCTTCCGACAACAATTGAAACACAAAGACACACTAAAGCACATCAGAAAAATGCGAGATGTTTATTTTTATTTTAAAATTTTAGTCTAAAACTGGGGTTGAACCCAGGTCTGTTTTGGCTTAGTAGTCAACGTGCAGACTACCAGCCATCGTGCCATCGCCACCTTATGCTATTTGAAAACTTAAGTTTTGCTGTCAAAGCTCACACAAATAAGTAAATAAATAAATACAAAAATATTAGTCAAGGCAGAAAATCTTTTCCGAAAGCCAAGTGGTGATAATAAGACAATCCCTTGATCTATTAAATATTTTTCAAAAAGTTGTCGTATAACACTTTCGCTATAGTTTAATAGTTATTGCACAATTTTTAATTACAATTTAGTTTTGTTTTTTTCTGTGTAGGTATGCAACTAATACTGGGCTCAGGTATTGTCAGACAATCTTAGAAAAATGTTGATAAAAAAAAATCACCATCTTTTAGCAGTACATGGCCACCACAAAGATCTTAAGTATTTAAATAGGATAGAATTGCCAGTTTTTAAGAGAGGTAAGGGAGGGAGGGAGGATGCTTCCGTAGCCTAGTGCAGGAGCAATTAGTCCTGGAGGTGCGGGTTCGATTCCCGCCTAGACCGTGGGTGTTTTTTCTTAGTATCACAATGGGTCTAACCTCTGGCCTAAGTGGGGCATTCTCCTTCGGGGGGATTTGCTGTATCAGCAAGATTTACACCGATAGTTTGTAACCAAGAGTAGCTGCCGTATTCATAAACATTTTTTTTTATTTATAAAATCTTTAATAGACAAACTTCCATACAAAATTCTATCAATATACCTTTTATAAATCCCAAAAAAAATTTATATGAATACGCCAGAAAGTCTTTGAAATAATGAAAAATATTAGAACATTATGAAATGATAGAGTATTGCTTCTGAAACTTCCCGCAACTACCAACCCCATCGACACCAATGTGTTTCCCTCTGTAAAAGAAATTAATGAGTTTTTTATGCATTGGCTTTTATAGAGCAACATTTTACTATCACTACCACTATTAAAGCCTTAAAAATCTTTTTTGTTTTCTTAATGGCGGCATATGTTCACGTAAAATCATGCTTTAAAAGTTTATTTTTATTGTAAATGCTCACGATTATCATAGTGGCAGAACGGTTGCTGTTTTACTTCTTACTTCTATTATATCTGGTCGTTATCATTCTAGTGAGTTTATTATTGTCACTACAATCATTCTGTATATAAGAGAATATCCAAAAAATATACTTTGCATACTTTGCATACAAATTAGATACATAAAAGCTGAAAGACTGTTTCTACAATTCTTTTTATTTTAAATATTCTTAACCTTTAAAAAAATAACTTAAACACTGCCTGTATTGCATGAAAAAGAGCTTGCTGTTTGCCGGTGTGTGCTTTAAGTACTCTGCATGGAAGCAGACTTGGAACAGGGAAAGGCTGTTGTTACATGATTTTATAATTTTCTAGACACAAAATTTAATCTTTATTATTTAAAATTAATTGCTTTGTGAAAATTTTTAATATACAATTAATGGTTTTTCTTTTCTAATTAAGTCACAACTATAAATATTTGATTTTCAAATCTTTAAAAAAATATACTTTTCACACTGTCTGTTTTGAAGTGCTATTGATCGAAAAGAAATACGGCAATCGGTTAAATTTTCCTCAACGATATCTCCCTTAAAGGTAAACTAGACGTAACATATGCTTTTGCCATAGTCATAACCATAATAGAACTTTTCTCCTCAATTACTGCTGTCATCTTTTGTCTCTCTTTTATTATTTAAAAAGTGAGAAAATATATGGCCAGCATATAAAATTTTTTTATTTACTTTTGTACCAGCACTTTGAAGTTGATCCCAACACTTTCCATGCATTGTGCTGGAACTAGAGGGCAGGGGTAGTGAGAGATGTGACAGGTGCTGAAACTTCACTATCATACAACTCTGTTTTTGTTCGTTTTTTGTTTTGTTTTAATAGCAGTGTTGCAACACTCTGATTTCAAGGAGACGTATTTAATTTTGAAGCTTTGTTTTAGTAACCATTTTTGTTCGCTGGCACTACACAACACTGATGAAGGAGGACGCTCTGATGTGCCTGTGGATTGGTAACAGCTAAAGCCGGAAACATGGCAGCATGATCAGGGTACGGATTAGCACTCTCATGTGCTGCAGAGTCATTCGCAAATCCGTACCTTGGCCACTGTCACAAAAAAAAATGGACTCACCGGCTGATGCCGAAATTAGCGTACTGGATGGATAAGAAACACTGGCAGTTGTTAAGCGGACACGAATGCTTCAGAGCATACTTTTTCAACTATGGCCACGACAATGACGATGTCTGAATATAAGCGAAACCGCCAAACATTTTCTTTATTACCCGCCTTCACAATGCATGTTTTGATACAGCAAAGAATAACAGAGGAAGAGCGAGCGAGTGGGAAATATTTGTGGAAAAAGCCAACTGCATTTGCTTATTCACCACTCTAAAGATGTAAAATTTGCCTTTAGCTCGTATAGCTATTAAAAAAGCACACACAAATACGCGCTCACTCAATTTCCCTCTCTCTCTCTCTTTCTCTCTCATAAAGAACTCCATACTGACATCATCGCTAAAATAGTACCAATCAACTCCCAGGATCTCAAGAAAAGTTGAAAGATGACGAAAACTAAATTTTCGGGAAACTGGTGTGAACTCAGTAATTTTTACTAAACAGAAAGTTAAAAATAAACTAATGTGCCAGATAAAGTAGAAGTTTTAAATTAATGATGTTTTCTTTTCAACCAAAATATGCGTATTTTTTTAAAAGCGTGCAGTTTGGTGTTTTTTTCTTAAAAATGTTTTACCCTCAGAAAGGGTAGTATGTTTTAATCAATAAAATCACACCTTGCACGCCACATAAATCTATAGTGTTATGTAAAAAATGTCTTTTTTTTCTGTATTATTCACAGCGCTACCAGGCAATGTTTAAAAAAAATCGCTTAGCATAGGTAAAGTGAAAAAGTTGAGTTATAAAATAACACAAATTACCCTTATTTCCATATTTTTTTAAGGAAAAAAAGTAAGAAAAGATTATATTGTTAATGCTACATTGTCAGTGATATAAAATTTAAGTGGATTCGGTTTTGAAAATTGTTCTTAAGGAAAGAAGTTTTTAAAAAAATATCGCTTAAACGGGGATTCGTTAAATCAGCAATGGGACACTTTGTTTTGTGTTTACAAGTTTATGGAAAAAGCAACTAAATAAATTTGCGAACATTTTTAAAGAAAAAATATAGATATTGCCGCAACCGTATCTTTTTTTTTCTTAGACCGGCATTCAGCGGATGACCCCTAAACATGCGTTGCATTGTGCCGGAACTAGGAAGCAAAGTTTTGGGAGAAAGGGTAGAGGGAGTAGTGTTTATTGGCATTCGATTTTAATTTTCCCATGTCTAAAGTAACAGGAAAGACCTCTGCGGGTAATCTATTCCACATGCATACGTGTTGTTCGCTGAAAAAACGAATTTTCCTCTGTAAAGCGTGTTAGAAAATTGCAACACATCAATTATTCGATTTATTCAAACAAACTTATTTTTCAGATGTTCCGAATATGGTGACCCACTTTTTCATAAATCTTGCTTCATTCTCGGCCAAGAATAAGAAACATTAATATATTCCCGCTTAAATATTTTATACATGTACATTTTAACAAAGTATAATTTTTGTGGAAGAAAAGAAATCACCACAAGTGAAATCTTTACACCCTATAAAGCTTACCTTATTGGCGGGCCCACAGTAGAATAAATTTGATGGGAAAGTGTCACGTTATCTGAAAAAGAAAGGATGTTAATTTTATTATTGGAGTGCAGAAATTAATAAAATAAAAAAATAATCTGAAGTTTGTTTCGAACGAGAGAGCATACACAACAAATTTTATATCAACCAAAAATTTTACACGTTAATACGAGTATTAAGAAAAGAACTTTGCTATCCTGCTATAAGTTGTTATATTCTTAACGATTGCTTTAACACTTATTGCCAAACATGCGTACGTTGTAAATATTACACATAAATAAATACAAATATTTATTTAAAAGTATTATTGTTGCTTTTGGAAACACTTTCGGCTCAAGTTAAGCTGAAGAAATAACAATTCAAGGAATTTTTCTTCTTAAATCTTCTTTCTGTTCTTTATTTACAGGTGAGATTGTTGTAAAAGAACATACGATATACAGTTTTTTTAAATAAAATAAAACACCACATGGTGCATACCTATGTATGTATGTATGTATTGATATAATAAATATTTATTTCAAGGTGTATGTGATGGATGGATATACAAAGGAGCTGTTTATTGCTTCATTTTATATATCCCTCGACTGTGGCTTCACTCAACTTGATATCTTGTCTATACATTATTCCTTTTTTTATATTTCGTACAATAAAAATATTGTTATTATTTTTTACGAGTGCTTATTTCCAATTCAATTTATTAATATTTATTCGCTAAATTATTGCTCGGGGTGCGTTAAAATGAATCTTGTTTTTTTTTTTTTTTCTGAATGTGAACGAGTATTTGTTGGATGAAATGAAAAGGAATAAACTGCTTTTTTCAAAAACGGAACAACACAAACAGTTAATTTTCCAACGAATATTACATCTTTCACACAATAACAAATAAAATTTAAATGCAACAACGAAATAATATAATAAAATTTGTGAAAATTTGGCCTGGCTTTTTGTAATCTGAATAAGGCAAATAAAAAACTTCCATCATTGGCATACTAAATTTCTTATAAAATTCTACACAAGTACTTCAACGAACTCCTAAAAAAAAACAGTGACATACAATAAAGAGCGACTAATTTGGAAAAAAATCTTTGATTTTGAAGTCCCAGTTAGATTAAGAGAAAATAATATACTGTGCAAACTAGATAATTAGAGCACCTTCTTGATTAAACAAATGAAAATTCTAAAAATCATGAAAAAATCTAAAAATTAAAAAACTGTAAAACAAATTTTATTTTAGAGCAACTGTAAGATCTGGAAAACTTGTAATTTTGAAATTTTATATTCAATGTTCTTTTTCTTATTATTTGTTTTGTAAATTTTATTTCTTTCATACACTTCATATTGCAATTTCGTATCAATAAAGAATGAATTGGGCAGAAAGAAACTGTTTCGAAAATAGGAGGAAAATAGGCGTTGAAAACATTCTCAGATATTGCCTAGGTTTAGATAGTGAAGCAAACGATTAATTCGAAATTTGTAATTGTAACGTTAAAAATTGTGAAAATTTCTGATTTGTTGTGTATAGTTACAGCACCATGCATCCATCCCATGTGTAGTGGTCATCTCCTGAGTGCTGGTCCTAGATAAAAAAAATAGAAAATCTTCAGAAAATCATCACAGTGTATTTCTTCAAACTAATACAGGGTGGGCCAAAAGTAATCACCCGGGGTATAAGTAATCACCCTATGTTCTTTTGCTGTAATTTTTTTTCAAGACAAATTTTGGCACTGCTTATGATATGGGCTAAGTGACCGCCGCCAGAGTTTATGACCATACATGCAGATCCAAAGGTTTTTATTAAATAAAATTAGAGCAAATAGACATCGGGTGGTTACTTATGCCCCGGGTAATTACTTTTGGCCCACCGTGTACATATAATGCTCTCATCGCCGCCAAGTGCTTCACAATAGCGAGGAGAAAGCGCAAGGTTTGAGCCCGATTCCAGATATACATAGTATAATATTTTTCTTATTTAATGCTGCGCTGGCTTGGACTATGTCCGTATTTACACCTTGTAATAAACGCTGGGTTTTTTTCTCTATTTTATTTTAAAGTTGCTGCGAAACTCTTGTCGTTTTTACATTTTAATTTTTTCAAAGCATTTATTTTCGTTCAACTTATAAATGTCTTAAAAGAAAAATATAATAATAAAATGGAATTAAACAATAAGGCTGTGTTGCATTTAAATACAAGAATGCAATAAGGGCATTATATTTTTTTTCAATGTTTTCTACTATAATACGAATGTATAGTTTTTGCATAAAAAAGTAAACATAAAGATCAGTTTTATCTTTTTACAACATTAGATTTCATTTCATTTTACAACATTATAGTACATATTTATAGAATATGATAAAAATGCAGGTTTTTTTTTTTTTAAATTATTAATTATTAATTATTTAATTATTACTTTTACCCAGAGATATTACCTTACGGATTGTACACGTCTTTACTTTATTCGAACGTCGGCAAAATTTCCAAAAATCTTTTTGGAATTTATTTTGCGAATATCTCTATATATATGATTCTAATTTTAAAATTGTGCTTTTCCCGAAAAAAATATATGTCAAATGTATTATTACATATTTTATGACATTCTCATAAAGTATTTTTTACAAAAGTAAACTCAATAACTGAGGAAGAAAGTATATCCATATAGTACTATTTTTCGGGAAAAAGCACAATTTTAAAACTAGAATTAAACTTTTTAGGTTCTGTCGTTTGGACCAGGCGTTGACAGTTAATAATTTTACCTTTTTGTATGAATACATACATAAATTTTAATGATCCTTTAATTAAAATTCGTATATAATTATAATTAAAAAATTTTTTAATCCTTATTTCTGAACTTTATTTTCTTTTTGAAATTCAAAAAATTTTATAAAAAATAATAAAAATTTCCCCAAGATGTTAACCGCTGGTTAACGAAATATCGAAATAGAAAAATAAAAACAAACCTTTAAGCATAAAAGATAATATGTATATAAATTTTTATAATTAAAAAAATTTCCTTACATTAGTTTTCCTAAAAATGAAATGTTTTTTTCTTGAGTAAAAAAGATGACAACACTTTGCATTTAAAAATGCAAATAAAACAAAACAAAAATGAAAACAAAGAAAAATTACTTTGCCAAGCGTCGCTATGCAACTTTTTCACGCTCATTTCTTCTCTGCACCACAAACAAAAAGTCTATTTCTCCAAAAATTTTAACCAAATTCAATGCGAGTACGTGTGATTGATATATTTTCATACACATGTTTATTATAACCTATACGTATGCAACAACAACAATTGTCATATTTTATTATTTCAATTTAAGCCGTACTTAAGCTCAGTACTGTGTTCAAACGTGCAAAATTGTTGAGCAACATTGATTTTTTTCATGTGCAAATTTTTTAACATGTACCACGTGTAGCCTATTTGTTAATGATGCAAAATTTTCGATTCTATAACCTGAAAGTATGCAATATTATTGTTCAACGTCAGTGAGCGTTTTTTAAATAAAAGAAAATAAAACCAAAGTGGATACTTCAATAAAAAGTATTATTTATATAGGAAAATTAATTCGTATTCAATTTAAATAAAAAAAATTAATAATATTGTAATTTTAGTTTTTAGTTTTTATAAGAAAATTAATTCGTATTCAATTTAAATAAAAAAAAAAATGAATAATATTGTATTTTTAGTTTTATCTTTCTCTTCAGAAAAATATAATGGTGATATAAAACCTATACAGAATTTTTTATACGCGAGCCGCTGCCTGAAGTATAAATTGACTCAGTCCTGAAATTAAAATTAGCTAATAATATGCGGTGCTCCCATAAATCAGTTTTCATTTCACTACATTAATTCTTTAAATTTTTTTTGGTTCACACCAATTAGAGTTTCAAAGGAAATTTAAAGACCTGTTCAATACAATGAAAGTAACTTAAGAAACTTAATCGTTTATTTGTAGTGCTTTATGGCCGACAGAAAAAATTCTCCTTCGCTCGTATTTGATGCATGTAACGAAGTTGTAGTCAAGCTAAAAATAAGAAATGTTTCACTTCATTTACCAAAATGTTTCTTATATTTTTTTTATTTGAACGTTATTTGAAAATTGTATATACAGTTTCACCAAAAAAGAAATATCAAATTTCTGCTAGACTTTCAAATGTTTCAACTTTATCCAAGAACGAAACAGAAAAACTTTTTAAGGTACACAAAATAAACAACTTTGCACTTTATTATACGCATCGTAAGTAACTTTAACAAATCACTGACTTTAACAAGGGACTTCAAACAAAGTTGTTTTTATTTTTGGGTAGAGACATTTAAAATTTTTTTTTTATTTCAAGTTTGTAAAATGTGTTTGTTAAATATGTACCAGAAAATGTGTAAAATTTCCTCTATCGAGATAATTAAACAGACTTGATCGAAAACAGAATTTGTAATTTAATCGACAATTTAATTGCCCATGAATTAAGCGCAATCTCAATCAAATCAATTCATTCGAAATTGTTTTAGAATTGCAGCAAAAATATTTTTTAATGAAGAGTAGATTAATCAAAGCAGCATTCTATCGTCTGAAAAAAAACATTTTTTACGAACATTTATCTATATTTGTTAGAAATTTTCCTTTGGGGGTTTCCATTGTAAGAATTTAAAAAAAAAACTCAAATTTGTTTTTGTTTTCAATCCCAAGTCCTTAACGAAAATATTTATTTTTATTTTCCTCTTCACTTTAAAATAACACCCATAGGGTAAGTTTGTACTTACAATAACAGCACCGGTCTAAAATTCCAAACTTGATACAACATAACTTCAGAATCACTTTATGAATCCTAAAAATATTTTTACATCTCATTACAGTATGGATGTTTGTATGAACATACTTTCAAAGTCTGTACAATGTCGGACCCATGTTTTTTAAATGCGACTCTCTTATATTTTATTAGTTGCAATTTTATACAGATTCAATATGTACACATATGTATGTGTCTATTTATGTCTATATGTGTGCGCTTGCATGTACATATATTCAGTCGCATATATTTTCACCAACACCAACACCAACATCAACGCATTTATTCATGAGAAAAATAAAAACACTTTTACTGATCTACAAATAAAAGACTCGTATTCGCACAACATGTTGCGTACAATAATTTCGTGCGCAGGGAAAATAAAACTTAGTGAAATACAATGAAATCAAAGAGATTTCTTCTCAAACTAACAATAAATGTATTCGAATATGTGTGTGCGTTAAGTGTTACTGTGTATGTACGTGTGTAAATATACATGTTTCATATTTTATTTGAATTTTGCGAATGTGTTGAATAATAAAATATGAAATAAAACAAATAATGACAACAAAAGCTATTTTTATTAATGTCATTGTCTTACGAAAGCACAAAATTGCGATACACTACAAAAATATTACAAATGTATGTATGTATTTTAGAGGGCGGCAATGAATACTGAACTTTTGAGCTCACTTGCTGCTGAACTCTTGATTTTCTATGAAACGCTCTTTACGGTACAACAACAAGCAATGATAGTGGATAACAAAGTCAATTTTAATTTGGGTGGTGATTCTGCAGCCAGAAAATCCGCCGTTCAAATCCCAGTTCTGGCCAAATAATTTTCTGGTGTGTATATGCTAACAACAGTTCTCTTCATCAGTATTTGGACAATAAAACGTCGGTGAAGTAAAATAATAAATAATATTGTTCCCCTTAGCTTAAAACTAATGCGCAATAATAACATCAGAGACGCCGCAACTTTGTTTTATAATTAATACGCAACTGCAGAGTTGTGCAAAAATTAAACTCAATCTCCCTAAAACTTTCACTGCTAAACTCTCTACACTATACCTCTCTCTATCTAGTTCCAGTGAAATGCATTGCAGCTACAAGATAAACTTATTGACTCCCTATTAAAAATGGCTGCTGTAGCACAGAAAACTCAAAAATATCTTTTTTTTTGACTTTACAAGGCTAGGAATCCATCCCGGGTTCTTCTGGTTGCAGAGCCAACACTGTAATTACTCGCCATCAGTACCCCCAAATAGATAAAGCATTTCTTTGATATGTCAATAAGACTTTCATATAAAAAACTTGCCGGAACATAAGCGAACTGGTTTTTTTTTTAACCAGTGTTTGGAGAATGTCCCCTACGTATGAGTATGTATGCATTGCACCTGAACTAGGAAAATAGGTTTTGAGATGAAAGGACCTCTGTTTGTTTGTCCTAAACTTTTAGCATGGGTGACCCGGTAGTCTAGTGAGTAATGTGCTAGTTTATTAGTTGGGGGTTTCTAGGTTCGATTCCTAGCAGAGTCTCTGTTCTGTATGACTACAACACGTGAAAGTTTTTTCACAACAGCCGTCACAATGGGACCATAACAAATTGGACCCAAGTGGGCTGAGACCTTTATTTAACTTTACATCCAGCAACCTGCCGACCTAATCTGAACTAACTTTTAGCATTTCCAATAACATTACTTGTAGCTCTCTGATGCACTCACACATACATGCAAAATCAGCAAACACAATGTTTCAGCTCGTTCATGAATGGGATGGTAATTTTTTTTACTGGTATTTGAGATACACACGTAACTACTATAACCATCCATGGTTAAAACTGCGACACTCTAATGTGAACGTAAATGGGTGGTATATTATAACAGAGAGATGATTGCTACGGTGTTAAGGTTGCATAAAAAACTAGGAAGTCAAAAAATATGGCTTTGACTCGAAGATTAGTGATTGTTCTGCTTTAATTAGTAGTGAACTGCTGACCAGTCATTTTCCAAATTAAATTTCATTAATACTCTTTCGATAATTAACATGTTCTAAAAAAAAGTTCATACACACAAAATAAAAATCTATCCTTCCGTACGTAAATGTTTCCCAAGGGATACCAAAAGTGCGGTAAATATGGATTTTCTTAAATCACGGCTAAACTACTTCAAGTGCTGAACGCTTACTTGTAACCGTAGTTAATTTCGAATCGGTACTTGAAATAAGCCGAAAACGAGATTGATTTAAGAAAAACCGCGATCGAATCAAATCTAAAATGCGTTTAATTCAAGAATTTCTAACTTGTCTATTGGATTAAAAGTCTTTATTGAGTTTTTTAAACATATATATTTGTTGTATGGTTAATGAAGGCTATATGGTGGTCAGGTGTGAACCCATAAGCTAATGTCAGAAGACAATCCTTATGGACCTTATGGCGTCTACGCTGCGGCCACTATTAACATGCTCGAGTCTGGGTCTTTAGTAAACCTTCAACCAAATTTTTGAAAAATCTAAAAAAAAACTTTCACGCTTATTCCAAAACTCCCAAAAAAATCTTTGAGAATATTTAAAAATGCTAAATAGAATTTGGTATTTAGTTTATAATTTATTTCTTGCTTTAAGAATTTTGTACTCATTTCAGGAATTTCTAGGATTGGATCTCTCAAGTAATTGTATTATCGCCTTTTTTCAAGCACATATGAGTACTATTCGTACTTGAATTTTGAAGTACGACACGTACTAATATTAAGTAGAAAAACCTTAAATTTAGTATGAGGTTTTTCATTCAGTGCAGCAATTCCGCATTTGGTTCCTTGCCGAATCATGCGTTTGACAATACCGCAAGTTCCCAGCTAAGACGATCAGGAATTTGTAGTTATTACCTTATACTGATACCAGTAAAAATCATACGCGCAAAGTAATCTCTGAAAACAGAGCAACATGACTGGGGTATATTTAGAAAATCTATAAAAAGGTGGCAGTGGATGTTATAAAATCGTGTGATTTGGCCGCAAATGATACTAATCTTAGACACATCCCAGCCAATCAAAATTATCAAAATTTCGCAACACTAAAAACTGTAGGACGCAATATATTGTATATTTAATATGAAATGTTTAAAAAAATGCTGCCGGAATGCACTAAAGTAAAGCTATTATATACACACGTTTGTCAGATAATACAATATTGTGAGAAAAATTGTCATAAAATGTTTAACAACCATGTGAACTTAAAATATTTATCTGGCAATATTGTCACAAAAAGCATTGCCACTATATTGTACAACAATTATATTGCCAGGTATATAACAATCGTGAAAACACCCACCATTTCCATTAATAGATCAATACCAAATATTCAGCAGTATTAGAGATTCCGTTTGGATTTGTTTTGAATTTGTTTTGAATCCGTAGTTGCCATTTCGAACAAATTAATTTTTAGTGCTTCAGATTCCGATAAATTGTCAAAACAAATTTACATAAATTAAAAAAGTTATTTTAAACTAACTGTGAATTATTAAATGAGAAACAGTGGTATTTATTGAAAAAATGTGTATTTAAATTGTTCTTTACACTTTAGTATAGTAAAAATTACAATTCCGTTCATGCAATTGAAAGTGATTTCATCAGTAAAATTTTTTTCGTTTTTCGTTTTGTAAAGAACCAACAAACGGATTGAATTCCATTTCCAAACGGAATTAAACTCTGTAATATAACTGATAGTACGGTCATTTTTTATTGTCAGATTAGCTTAATTTAGTGCACCGTACAATAACACCATTGTCAGATAAATGTTTCTATTGGCAACGCTGTTCGTTAATATGTTTTACATAGACTTTGGCAACTTTTACCAGACAATAATCTGACAAGCATGAGAACTGACAATTTTTTGTTGGCAGATAAATTTAATACCGGACAAGTGTGTGGCAAGGAAATTGTCAGGTTTTCTTACAATAGTCTGAACTGACAATTTACCTTTTGCTGACATTTTTTCCTTGTCAACGTATTGCCATATTTAATATCTGTTTGTCTGTTTGGATACATAAAATACTGCTTCTAAGTTCCTTTCCATGTTGGGAAACATTTGCTGCAGAAAGTTTCTTAGATTCACTTTTGAAACTGTATTCGTGTCCACACTATAAAGCTTTTGCTTCGCAGTTTTGTTTGTGTTATGAATTACTTATTTCTTTTACTTCTCATTTATTTGAAAAGTTTTATGTATATGATACATTGTATCCTTTTTCATTCCTCTTCCTTCTTTCGCCAACAAATTCAAATGTTTTGCAGAAAATGTGAACGGGCACTTAGCGGTTCATAGCGATCAAAGATAATTCGTAATTCCATGTAGTTGAACATTCTGTTTTATTAAGCCATAAAAACATTGTTTACTAAAGCACCCTGTAAATGGTGAACACACATTAAACTAACACCCATGCAAATGTTAAGTCATTATGCTGGTAATGATGATGATAATTCAATACAGTGTTGTAGAAAGGATTGCGAAGAAAAATGGGGATAACTATAAAGTTAAATGTATTCAAATGTATGCATGAGAATGTATGCTTTTGCGGTTTTGTTGGTACAACTTGCAATTCTATCCACCGGAGTGTTTAAATAGGGTCACATACATAATATCCTCGGTTGCGTGAAAATATATGTGTATATATGTATATTTACATTCATTCGTAGAACTGGTGTTGTTTAAAATCCAGTTTTTCTACGGTTTTCAATTTGAAAAAAACAAAAATATCTTTGTACATGTTGATACAAAAATACTTAAAACCGCAACAAGGTTTCAGCTTAAAAAAACTATACTGACGCCCATGCAAGCTGTTTGTTCACATCTATCCAGAACGTGTGCATAAAAAATAAATAGGAAAGCAAAAAAAAAAAAACAAAACCAAAAGAAAACGAAAAAACTTTTAAATCCATAAAATTTTTTTCATTTCCTCTTTAAAATTTGCAATTTCCTTTATGACTTGTTTTTTTTGTTTCATTTTGTGTCTTTTTTTAACCTGCATACAATTGTTTTATTCATTCATTTATGTTTTTTTGTGATATACCTGGGATTGTTAGCTCAAATACATAGACGTTCATAAAATTTTTGCTCGCAACAATTGTGCGGGGAATTGATAACTTTCAGTTTGTATTGAGTTTGTGTTGAAAACATGCCAGAATAACTTAAAAAGGTTAAAAAATTAAGATAAATAAATTCTGCAAGTATAATAGTTGTCAAGTTTTTTATTTAACATTGGAAATTAAAGAGAAATATTTCACTAAAACTTAAAAAAAGTTAATAATTTGTAATTTGGTTGGAAGATTTTAGTGTACTATTTTTTTTATGAAAATAGAATACGAGAATTGTTTTGCTGGAAAAATTAAGGTATATTTGATGTGCCATAAAAAAAAACAAAAAAAATATCAATACGAGGAAAAAAAACAATTCTCGTAGTCTTTTGATATTGATTTAAAAAAAAAATACGTATATAAAGCCAAAATATGCAAAATTTCTATTGAAATTCAAATTGAAGGTTCAATTACACATATAGCAGTCATAAATATTTATGATGTATAAAATATATCGATGTGAGAGTGAAAAAGTGAAACCACAATTTACTTCACTAAAAGCTTCTTATTCGCATGCAGTCAAGTAAATTGGCTTTTTCCAATTAAGCAATGTCACGTTCTCTGCCAAGAGTATTAGAAATGCCTTAGGTAAACAAAAACAAAGTAAAATTGCACAGAAAGTGTAATTTGTGTTCAAGTGGAAACAACTTAAATTGACGAGTGAAATATTAAATGAAAATTTCAGTTGATAATAAGAAGTGACAACTAATTAAGCAAAACTAATACGAAATCATGTTCTTAGAATTGCAACTATTTAAATAAACACAACGAATGTGATGATATGAATGTATAAATAAATAAAAAAATATTTTTAATAGTAAAAACGTTTGAAAAGCAACAACAACAATAAATCAAATATTTCCATACGTGTTGGTCAAGGTTTGCTGGTCTTACGAAAACAATGAGTGTGAATGAAAAATAGACTTTTTCTCTATTTGTAAAAATAAAGCAAAATTATATCACGTACACTGATTGCCATAAGTGTCCAGCACGACAGTATAACGAACCAAACAAATGCTTAGCTGTAGTCTATAAGCTTTCGTACTTTACGAATTTTTCAAAAGCTGTAAAAATTTAAAAACATGACATATTGTTTGTGTGTTCAACTGCAAAACTATAAAATTGCTTATTAACATATGTACATATGTATATGGAGGCTACTTAAGGAAATCATAAAATGAAAAATTCTCGTACACAATTATTATTCTAGACACTTTATATGGCTACAATCGGCTTTAATAACCAGGAAGACCCATTACTCATAGTAAATTTTAAGTTAGTGGGTCTCTTATTATATTATTATTATTATTATTATTATTATAGGGCTCAGAAGGGCGGCGACCCAGAAGATATATTGTGCAAAGCCCCTCATATTAGACCCCAATTTTAAGGCTTCTAATTAATCCAAGCACTATTAGGCGTCTGAAGTTTTACGACTTGTGTGGAGGCATCGCAATTCCATCCAGGATGCGAAAAATCTGCCGAGTGCAGGACAGTCCCAAATAAGGCATTCAGAGCTTTCAGGCGATGGCACGATGTATGGTAGCCTGCACGTTGACTACAAAACCAAAAACAGACCTGGGTTCAACTCCAGTTTTAGACTAAAAATTATAAAAAAAAACAAAAAACCTCTCGCATTTGTCTGATGTGCATTTGTGTGTCAGTTGTTGTGGGAAGGCATAGTCACTGGTCACTGAACAATACCGGTTTCAGCTGATAGCAATCCACAATAACATCAAAACGCCCGCCTTCGTCGGTGTTGTGTAGGTAGCATCGGCGAAGTAAAATAATTACTAAAAATGGCTACTAAAAATGAAGCTTCAAAATTTAATTAGTCTCCTTGGCATCAGAAACCGGTGCTATAACCGGCAAAGTAAAATAATAACAAAAAAAATGGCAACTAAACCGAAGCTTCAGCACTGCTACGAGTATAAACAAATAACGTGCAAAAGCAGGCTGTAAAATAATTAATTAAGCTTCACTTCCTGTCGTTTCTTCTACTCTCCCTTTTCTATAGTTCCAGCACAATGCTTCACATGAGTAGGAGTCATCTCCTGAGTGCTGGTCCCAGGTAATAAAAAAAAAAAAAAAAAATTTAAATTTTTTTCGGGTGATACCTCAGGTCACAATGGACTGTGCAGTACACCGTTAAAAGGCTTAAGTCTACTCTATTCAGAGAAAAAAGGCTATTTCAGATTGCTCCAATTTCTAAGAATTTATTTTCTATGACACTTAAAAATTTAAAGTAAAATAAAGTGTATAATAGGAGATGTGAAAGATTTTATTTTCCATTTTTTATTTATTTTTAATCGTTTAATGTCAAACTAAACTTTTTGGTTTAAAAAGTAAAGATGTGCGTGAATTTCAATAGCAATAAAAATGGCATTTATTTTATAGGCATCAATTTTAATAATGAATCACTCAAAATCAAGTTGGAAATATTGAACGGAAAAGGATAAAACTCTAAAACATTTAAATCTTTAAAATAAATGTTTGTACACAGAATCAAAGCTAAAAGGTTTGTTTTAGTACAGGTAAGAACGAAATTAAATTTAAACCGTTTTTTTGCTGTCTTTCCTCGAATAAAATTTTTGGTTTATCAGCCGTACAGCGGAACTTTTTTTTTTATAAAAACAAGCTACCCCTTAGAAAGAATATTCAAAATTTATAATAATTATTTGAAAAATATTTTCTGTAACTGTATGTCCTTTTAATAAAGATGAAAAAGATAAACAATGCTTCAATTGATATTATTTTTTGTAGAAATATCCAGGAAATATTGTTCTTTACTGCCCTTATTGTATGTACATATATACGTGCGCAGAGAACAAATATAATTTTTTTTGATTGATTATTAAATCACATGGTGTTTTTGAAATTTTACTTGTGAATTTAAAATTGATAACAATATGTTGTCCACATGAGATCAATAAGATAAATTGCAAATAAATTTGTTATTTTTTTTTAGTTCAAAATTGTTATTAAATGATGCTGTTCAACGATTACAATTCATCACACAAGTGTGGCTGTGGTGAATGTAAAGAAATATACTTGTAAATAAAATGTATTATAATGCGCAAATTCTGGAGAATCATTTTATATTAAATATAATAATTTATTATAGAAGATCCTTGAATTATTATGTGAATAAAAACTCACATAAGAAACTGATATTTCAATTAGAATTAATGACTTTCTTAATTGGTTCCACGTGTTTATCTCTTCACTAATAAATCTCGTAGAATTTAATCATTTCTCTTGTAGTTTATCTTTCAGAAAATCACTAATTTATGACAATTGTCTTATAAAACAATACACACGCACACCTACAAATTTACAAACATATTTCTTACTAAATTTTCATTACATTTTAAGTTTGCGGATAAAGCAGGAAATATTTTTTTTTGCTGGCATGGTGTAACGTTTAATCACAAAATATCCATGGACATTATGATAGAGAAAATGTATAGCGGTGTTTATAAACTTTAAGGCACGTTTGAAATTGTCTTAAAGATCATGGAGGCTATGACGTTGACTACAATACATAAAAAGTCCTGGGTTCGAGCCCAGTTTAAAATTAATTCATAAAAACATTTAGTATTTAACGGATGTGCATTTTGGTACGTTGTTCAACTGTGTACTGTTTCGCTTTAAATTCGCCAAGTCTTCTCCACAAAATACAGAACAAATTATAATAAAAAAGTTATAAGGAATTCAAATTCGCTGTTTTTCGGTCAGCATGTACATAAAAAAAACCAGAAATTGGTTTATTCGGATGTTTCTCACATCGGAGGGTCGGAGAGTGCCATTTTTATAACCCAAAACCAAAAAAAAAAAAGAAACAGAAACTGACATGAGCTGTAAATTAGCGGTCAAGCCAAGTCAGCGTTTATATCAAATCTGTTACGTCGAAGAACTCTATGCTCGCAGTGGTGTTTAAGTCCTTCATACTGATGAGCTGCCCAAAGGCGGAAGCCTCCAGCGTCAATGTGCCGTTGTTGACCAGGGTCGGCCACAATACCACGAAAATCGCAATTCCTCGTTTTCGTCCTCAAAACAGGAGGATTCAAACCTGTCCCTAAATATGCGGAATTATTTGGCACATTGACTTACAGAATTTCTGTTGGGAAAATGTTTTTCCAATCTCACTGTACCTCTTTCTTGTATTTCGTTCTTAAAAAATATAAATCTTTTTAAAACACTAATACTTTTATAACATTAAGAAAAGCCATGATTTGGGGGAATGTAATGTAATCAGAAGCGCCCTTAGAAATTTTTTTCTAAGTAACTTTTTTCTTTTCCAATTTCCTCATGCTTGATAAAAAAAATAAGTGTGCAAATGCTACAGCAAAGACAAAGCCACGAAAAAGTTTTAATTATATTTTAAATTACCAACTTAACTTCGAAATGTTGAAGCTGGGAATCTGTGAATGTGTTGGAATTTGTGTAAAGTATTAAACACCAAGTTTATACCACTTTCACACATACACAAACACACACACCCTCAAACCTATGAACACAAGTTCAAATATGTATGTGTGAATGGTTTTCGGGCAAAGTTTTTAACAATTCAATCCATGACGATGGATAAGAGAATCTGTGCATGTGTGAATGCGTGCTTTTTAGCCAAAATAGTCGTACTTTTATTTACAAAAGGCAGCAGCAGCATTATATGAATGTTCAAGCGTTAAACTTCTTCTATGTTGTATGAGAGTTATTGCAGTTTCAAATATTTACATTATTTTAATTCATTAAAAGTGAAGGACAACATTAACATGTTTGAAAATCTATTTAATTAATTCTTTGGCACAAGGCTTGTCGTTGGACAAAATTGCTTTTCATTCTCAATTTGTACGAGTAATGTGTAACAATGACTAAGTGATTTAAGATTTAAATATTTAAAATATTTTGTTAAATTGCTTCTTTTTATATGCATATTCGTCTTTAAATTTGTTTCTTTAGTTAAAGAATTTTCTTATTTACGATATCATGTCGCGCAGAAATTACATGTCAATAAATGTGAATAAATTGTGACTTAAAAAAAGAAAAATATAATCCCCCACATATTCGCTGTAAAAACTCAGAACATGAAGACTGCTGCTCCCTTGATTTGTACATCTCGAGTGAATTTATTTTCAACATTAGAATGAATTGTTTTTTCGACTTGATTTTTTTCTGCTCAGCTGGTACAATCGTGTATTATTGCTCATCATTTATTTCGAACGCTGACAACTATTTATGTCATCAGTCTTTATTCGACCCTCTGGGTTTTTATACCACTTTGTTGTTTTAATAGAGTAATATTTCTCTTTAAAGAAAATATATTTATTTATTATTTTTATTAGAATATATATTTTAGTACGTTGCCATATTAACCTGCTCACAAGAAATCCAGTCGGCAAGAACATTTGACGATTACTTTTACTGCAAATGAAGATTTACATAACCCTTTCAGATCTGGCGCTAAAATACTGGGAGTTTATTCATAATTCGTATGAAAATGTAATCAATGATTAGGTTTTACCATTTTTACATGCTTCAAGGATTTTCAGGACACGCACAATTGATACATGTCGGTCTAATTTTTAGCTAAAACGCATATTTATTGCATCGGATGAGTTAAGTTGGTTTGAAATATTAAAATTTTTAATTTTTTTTAGTTAAAATATGCCCACATCAATATTTGTTAACGATTACTATACTTTTGTAATTGAAAACACAACTTACTTCTGCGGCTCATTTTTATAAAACTGCAATGTGACGAAGAAATTTTGCTATAATTCAAGTAAACGCTAAACCGAACAGAGGAAAATGTGAGAAACAAACATAGAGAACAATCAGCGTAATCGATGCATGGCGTTATATTTGACATTGGTCAAGTAGAAGCGAAAATATGGAGACCGAAACCCACCCGCACAATCGATGCATAACGGTCTGACTAGGAAAAGTCAGTGACAGCGTGGCGAATGTTGTCTCTCAATGTGTAGATTCGTATAGCAGGACACGGGTGTGATTGACATTTATTTTCTTTTATCTCGGACCAGCACTCAGGAGATGACCCTTATACAAGATATGCATTGTGCTGGAACTAGAGGAAAGAAAAAGACAGAGAGAAAGCGAGAGAGAGAGAGAGAGAGGAGAGATGACAGGAAATGAAGCTTCACCCTTTTACAACTTACACAGAAAAAAATTATTGCTTGTTTTGAATTAAATTATTAATTTTTATTCTTATTTCAATTAAATAGTTTAATTGATACAATTAAATTTTTAATCAATTAAAAAACATCAATAATATAAAACCGATATTTTGAAAACAGCTCCCTGAGAGCTAGAAAGGAGATCGATTTTAATTCATCCAATTAAAAAAAATAATTAAAAGTTTTTAATTTTTTTTAGTTCAGTTATTTCAATTGGTTTAAGAAAAAAAATTTAATTAATATTACTTATTTGTTTACTGGTGAAATTTGAAACAATTTTTTAATTTTTCAATTTTTAATTGAAATTAATTTTAATTTTTTTCTATGTACTTTTGCACGTTTTTTGTTTATAGCAGTGCTGCAGCGCCTCTAATGTCAAGGAGACATTTTGAAGCTTTAGTTTAGTAATCATATTACTTCGCTCGTACTACATATTACCGACGAAGGAGTGCGCTCCGATGTGACTGTGCATTGATATCAGCTGAAGCTGTTACTGTTCAATGACCTTTGTGCTTTGGCCACTGAAACCTTCCGTCAACAACTAACACAAAAACACACTACTCCACATCAGAAAAAAAATGCGAAATATTTTTACGACTTATGTTAGGAACACAACGGAACGACGAATTATTCGCTGCGAAGTTTCGTGCTGAGAAATAAAACACATTTGTACATATGAAAATTATTACAATACCGCCTTCTATGAAATTCCTCATGCATGTAGAACTCTGATAGAATTATTTCTATTTCATACGCCGACGAACAACTAAAAAATTAGTACAGAGTTACCATTTTTCATTTCAGTTTTCAAATATATTAGTAAATAAAGTTAATTTTTATTTTAATGTTTGTTTAATTTATAAATAAATAATTTAAGTTAAATATACACAATTATTTACCATAAAATTGATTTCTACTTATTTTCTGCTAATATTTAATTTTTTCAAGTAATTTTTTTTATACGGTAACACTGACAGCTAAAAACTTTGTTGATTATGATATCTGTAATTATTACTTCGAAATTGTGTGTGCCACACTGCGAATTTATACAACGAACTTTTACCGACGAATTTGTTCTGCTAGACGAAAATCGACGTTCGACCCAATTGTGTTCCCAGCATTACATAATTTCCTAGTTTCAGCACAAAAAAAAAAAAAAATAAAAATATTTGTTAAAGACCATTCGAAACAACAAAAAATAAATTTTATGCGAGTAATGTTATTTTTGGGAGGCTTCAGTTTTTCTTACTCTTGCTTGCTTTCTTATAACGTGATAGTTTCATTACATTTGGAACCTGACCCCTCTTTTATTAGTTCTTTGCCTTAGGCAAAGCAATAACAAAGTTCCTCTTTCCAAAACGTTCAATCAAATTGTGTTCTTAGAATTAGTCTGAAACTGTGCTCGAACACAGGGCATTTTATTTGCTTTTGTAGTCAACGTGCAGACTACTTCAGATCTTCGCTTCCGTCAGTTCTGCAGTTTTTCGTTCGTAGTGTCAACATTTAATTCTGCAGCTGAAAAACGCAAGCCTGCAGATAATCCTGTATGCATCTGGACCTCATTCTCGTACGCTGAAAAAGCAGTATCATAAGAAATCATTGATTTCTACAAATTATAAATCTAATAAAGAATGAGCCACTAAAGGACTACTCTTGGGTATACCGACTGCTATAAGTTCAGGTTTAATTCAGATATAAACCTTTTCACAGATTCATGATCTTAATAATAAATTTTATACAGGCTTGTCTTTCAGGGATGTTGTCTTTTTTTGGCGCCTATTCAGTAAGGCAGAAGCAGTGTTCAATATGTCAAACAAAAATTTGGTTCTGGGTGAGTTTCCTTGCTTCAGAGGAGGTATGAAAATACTACAGTTTATTTTTTTAATTTTTAATTAAATTTTTTATTATCTTTGGTTGAATATGAATGCTGATGCACTCTATATTACTTCCTTGTTGAATATTAGGTCGCTAGTAGTAGGCAGCACTTAGCAGAACATTATGCTACCTAAAACTACATAACTCCTTTCTGAAGCGTTTTGTTGTTTTTTGCACAAAATATATTTAATTTTGAAGAAAAGTTATCTAATTCTTTTAAGAAATCCTGTCTAATTTTCTCCCTTTAGATTTATATATGTATGTGCATATTTAATTTCAAAAACACATATATTTTCTTTAATAAATATGCTTATGTAATTTCAACATTACACATTTCTCTCTATTCGCTTAAATTACATTTACTCGTGTACAAAATAGAGGAGATCTAAAAAAAAGTAATTCAACCTTACGTAACAATATCTAATGGCACTGTGTCAGAAGTAACAAAAAAAAATATATAATTTTTTGCTGAAAACATTCGCATCGACGAATGGATCAAGTGTGGTCAAATGTTTACAACAGTGCTGTTGGTTGCTGTGGTTAAATATTGTTGTTTTGAAGCACGAAATAGACAACTGAGTGTTTGTCTAGCAAAACACAAGTGTATAAATTGAGATAAATTACAAAGCTCAATCCAGCACACATATACAAATGTATGTAGTACGTATATACATATATATTTATAAAGGGTGTCTATAAATTAATACAGAATTTTCGTGCGTTAAATTTTCGCTACATTGTCAAATATAGTTTTAACTATTATAAAATGAAGCTTTATTTCTTTTAACCGAAAATGATGAGCTTAAGTTGAAGCTCTTGTGGCTGCAAATGCCAATCTGGTCAGACCATAACTTTTTCTATTGTGTCCATGCTAACAGCGCCCACTTTCATGGGTATTCGTGCAAAAAAAATTCGAAGGTGGCGATGGTTGAAGTAGTCTGCACGTCGAGAAAAAAACCAAAAAGTCCTAGCTTCAACCCCAGTTTCTGACTAAGTCATCAAAACATTTCGCATTTTTCTGCTATACGTCAGTGTGTATTTGTGCCAGTTGTTGTTGGTAGGTTTCAGTAGTGAAGTTATAGTCCCTGGCTTCAGCTGTAAACAATCCACAGGCACATCAGAGCGCCCTTCTTCTTCGGTATTGTGTGTATGAAATGAATTGCCTCTTTTTTTTCATATTTTCAGTATAAGAAGCTTTGAATTAAACATTTTAGTTCTGTTAAGACTTTAAAATCCTCCGGAGGTAGTATCGCGGCAGTTACTTCTCAGACAATATGTTATTCAATAATGCATTGGCAAATGTTAGCGGTGTATATAGAAGTACACTTTACTATGTGACACTGTCCATATAATTTCGTTTAGAAAATAAAATAAAAATTATTTTCAAGTATTTAACAGCAACAAAGGGATGCTGTTTGTTTTTATAGCATCAAGAAAAAAAGTGATGCAATTCATTGGGGTTTTTATTTAACACCAATTGACCTGTAGCTATTTATTTTGGTTTTTTTTTTCCTTTCTATCATAAATATTATATTGAATTTGGTATAGTGTTAAGTGCTTTGCGCAATAAAAAAAATAAAATGAAATAAATCAAGAACTAGAAAAAAAGAAAATGAAATAAAAAATTAAGTAAAAAATGTAACTGGAACCACATATATAAAAGCGTTTTCGTTTTATAGATTTTTTGTCGAACACGGAACTTTATCAGCGAGGTTTGTTTAGATTTTTTTTTCTTGGACCAGTGCAAAGTAGATGTCGCCTACGAATGAAATGTAAAATAATAAAAGAGATGGATCTGCCTAAAACATATAATATACAAGTTGAAGCGGCTGATTGACCATATTCGATCTTTATAAAAAAAAAATTAAATCGATCGATAATCATTTGCATTTTTTTGGCAGTTGTGGGTCGATATGTTCACATATATGGCAGCCGTGAAACAATAATGCATTAACTAAATTGTTTTATTTTTCAAGAAAAATCGATATTTAATATTCATATCAATGTAACAGAAAGAAAGAAATTGTGTGTACGAGTACGTATTAGGGTGGGTCAGTATATTTCGTTAAAAGCCGTTCACCAAACATTAAATCTACGCAAAATTCTAAGCAAATTACCAGAAGAAACTAGCGGTCTGAAAAGAAAATCTAGCTCCCGCCGACACTTTTAAAGAATTTTAGCTGTGACAGAGCTGTTAACACGTGAATTTTATGCCAATAGAGAGAGACAGGTAGAGAGCAATTTCCTTTTCAGCACTTTATCATATTTAGCTATTTAACCAGTCAGCTGATTCAACGGTTTTTAACGTATTTGGATGACTGCTAACGTGGACTTTTGTTTAGATTTGTGAAAAAGTGAATAAGTGGTTATTAATAAATATAACAATAAAAATGTCTTTAAAAATAGTACATATAGAAAAAAATAGAAAAATAATTACTAAAATTGGCTACTAAAAACGAATCTTTGAAATTTAAAACGTCTCCATGACATCACAGGCGCTGCAGCACTATTATAAACAAAAACGTGCAAAAGCAGAGTGAGGCTATTCCTTCAGCATCTGTCATCTCTCTCACTATAATTTTCCTCTAGTTCCAGCACAATGCATTGCATGGGTAGAGTTCATCCCCTGAATGATGGTCCAAGATTAAAAAAAAAATCTAAATATAAAACTGTAAAGTAAGTAAAAATTGTTCGACGTTTGAAACAAGCTGTTTCTAATACAAATACTGTATATGAGTGGGATTATGATATGCCAGTCCACATCCTTCCTCTGCTGCCTGATTAAACAAATGATAAAACATTTTTTTTCTTTGATAACCATTATTTTTTTTTTAATCCGCTATGGTCACCTAACTGCAAAAATCGTTATTATTTCAAATGCTATGGTAAGATTTCAGTAAAAAATTTTTTTTTCTAAAATATGTGTTTTTGCAGATGTTGTTCCTACATCTGGTCGTCACTTTGAAAAGACTTATTTAATCTTTTTATACAATACGTCAAAATATTTTAAAATTACGCCAGCTTTAAGTTTTGTTACTATAATTTTTTGATTTAGCCATTAATTTTGGAGTTATTGATGAAAAAGTGAAAAAAATGTTTTTTTTTTTTGAAAAATTACCAAATTTTTGTATTCAAAAAATTCATAAAAAATAGAAAGCACAAAATAATTACCAGTTTTACTACATATTCTTAAAGGTGAATGGAATAGAAATAACATAAACTTTATTTTATGAAAATCCATGAATAAATGCGTGTTTTATTGCCGATTAAGTGAAAGTACCTACTTTTGAGAGAAAAGCAATTTTTTTACTGCCACTATCATAAATTTAAAGAGCAGTTAATTTTTTTTTAACATTTAATAGATTTTTTTAAGAAACAAAGTTAACAACTCAGTTACTTATCCGTGTCTTGTTAACAACAGTCACTTAATTTTTAATTTATTACTTATTTGCTTTAGAGGTGAAATTAAAAAAAAAATAATATATTTTTAATTAAGCCATGCTTTACTCACATCATTTTCATCTGAAACATACTAAACGGCTTTGATGTTTAATTAAATTATTTAATTAAGTTTATAAAACATTAAACTTAACCAATTAACGTTCGTCTATTTACTTAAAACAAGCATTTTATTATGGCATTGATTTGCCTGACTTTTCTAATTAGCAGAGTTTCTGCGGTAATCAGTGATTGCAAACTCATTGTCGTTTATGGTTTTCCTTTCACCAAACCATAGAACTGTGTTGAATGAAGCAGTGATGTACAAAGAACAATTACAATTACAAAATACTTTCACAAATAGACATGTTATTAAATTGTTTTGTTTGTGGCTAATTTTATTTCAGCCTTTATAACTGCAAAGAGTTGCCTCCATAAATTGTTTTACTTTCTCTGACAATAGAATTCAAATGGCAAAAAAATCATTTTTCAAGAAATTTAAAATTTTAGCAGAGTGCGAGTAATAACAGTTTAATTTCTGATTTCAATTAATTTAAATTAATTTAATTCTTTTAGTATACATTTGTGTTCTCCGGTTTCAGTGAGTTGTTGTCAACCCTGATTCTGTTCTTTTGAGTTATTAAAATCAAAACGAGCACAAACCATGACGATATTTGTGGTTGTAACATGCTGTTGTTCTGTGTGGCTTGTGTCTTTAGAAGTCAACACATTTATCAATTTAAATTTATTTAAATAAGATAATTGTTGAAATTTCAAAGCGTATTACCAGATTTATTAGATATTTGATGGGCATGTAAAACGTCACAATTTAAGTTGGCAGTAAATTTTACGCAAATGTTGTTAAATGTCACTGCGCTTTAACATATGTGACGTAGATATACAGAGAACTAGTTGTGAAGTAGCCACACATCAATGAAGTGCAGTTACTATTACTACCTGTGTGACGAATTTTAAGTCTGTTATTTTTGATGAGCGACACAGACGGGTCCCACTTACGTTATTATATTAAGAAACAAAATTTGTATTTCTGCTGCATAAGGAGTTCACATGGAACACATGAGAAGCCATTGAATTTTCAGGGGAAAAGTGAAGGAAGGCCCCGAAGAAATAACCTAACCGTTAGCGGGTTAGACGCAGAGGTTAGGTTAGCTGCTGATTCCAGTAAATCAGTTCAGTGGAGTCTCCCTGGGTCCCGTTGTGTTGAATGAGAGGGATCGAGTCTCGTCTTAATGAAGTCGGTGCCAAACCAGCCCGAATCCCGGATAAACAAACTTATCCCTCCCACGCCATATGAGGACACCACAGGAAGGCATTGTAGAAATGGACTGCCTATTTCACATGGCCGTTTCACGGCAAGGGCCGGACAGTGACAGAGCAAATGTTCTAATGTTTCCGTATGCTGACAACTCCTGCAAAAGTCGTTGTAAGGAAGATTTAATCTCCTAGCGTGCAGACCAATGTGACAATGACCCATCAAAACCAACACCATCATACGAAGGCGAACCCTCAACACCACCCCCAGTACGGCGTTTCGTCCGAAATCGCACCTCAGCCAGGTCATTCTAGAGACCGTGCATGCGGTCACCCGATCACTTGTTCTGTGTAATGCCGTAGACCTTCTGCTTCACCTGCATCCAGTAATGTCCCAATTAGACCCCCAATCAACTCAGCAGATATCTATTTGACCGACATATTGTTTTCTAATTAATGTTTCAATTCTAAACTGTCAAATAAACTTTTTATGTAAATGAAGGAGAAATAATGAGCTCCTTATTGCGATAAAAGCGACACAAACCATAAAAGCGAATCTAGCCCTGAAGAAACTACACCAGGGTTATTATTTTTCTTACTAATTAGACAGGGTAACGATGAAATAGTTTTTCTATAATTAAAATTTAATTTTTGCTATTTGGCAGGCTGATTGCGAAGAGGTCGTATCGGCCATCACAACTGAATTGGATTTAAAAAAATTTATTTACTTCAATAAAAAAAAAATTTTTTGAAAAGGAAAATAAAAATTTTTTGGTCGACATGAAGATTAAAAAAAAAAATAAAAATAGGCAACACTGTTCCCCACCCAAAAATAAATAACACTTCAATCAATAAATTTATTCGCATGTGTCAGTGTCTATAATTTATTTAATAAAAAAATCGAGCTTGATGCGTTACATAGAGGGTATTCCCCTCAACGTGTTTGTAGTTTTTAAATTTAAACAAAATAAAGTCTTCTCGGTTTGACGATTATGGTGGCAGTAAAATGGGCGAAACATGCGGAACGTTGCTCGAACACAACAACCGTTTTAAGAGTGGACTGTATAATAAGAATGGAGCTTAGCATCTTGCTATCGCAAATTATATATTATATGCATTTATTTACTACCTAATTCTAAATTAATGTTACTTTGTTCCTATGAAAAACTTTTCTTCAGGAATTCTAATTAATATCATTGCAGACAGCGAGAAAAACTATCTCCCACCCTACTTCAAAAGAGTCTAATCTAATTACAGTCACGCATGTTCTGGATAAATTTAAAAAAGACTTGTATGAATTAAAACGAGCAAACGATATTGACGTACTGCTAAAGTTTATAGTGCGTTATGTTGCAGTATTAGTTCCATAAGGTTGCTCTCATTTTTTTGTCATTACAGCCTGACATGATTTGTCGTTAGTGCTGTTGTGGCCCGTTTAGAAGACTTTAAGGCAACAATTCACAAATTGCATTGTTACTAAATGGTCTTTTAATGAACAAAATGGCTGCAAGTGCTATGAACGTACATTTGCATAGATGAAGTAGTAGCTGGTGCAGAGGTTGTATAGTTTTTCTTTCAAAACACTATTCAGAAAATTAAGAAACCAGAAAAAAACATACGGTAATTTGTTGCAGCCAGAGACAGAGTTTGTTTTTGTATTTTTTTTTGGAAAGAAATTGAATGTCTACCCAAGGTTTATGCGGTTAAATGTCACATTTTTGTAAACATATGTTTTGTTAAAAATAACAGAGACACAAAAAATAACGAATTAAATTTGCTAATATCTTATTTATATTTTTTATATTGTACCAGTACTCACGGAATGACCCCTACTCATGCGATGCATTGTGCTGCAGAGATGACAGATAGAGAAGCAGTGTTGCAGCGCCTCTGATGTCAGGGAGACGTATTCACTTTTGAAGCCTTCGCCACTAAAACCTTTAGACAAGAACTGAATAAAAATATACACTAATGCACATCAGAAAAAATGCGAAATATTTTTCTGATTTAGTCCGAAACTGTGCTCGAATGTAAACCTTTTTGGATTTGTATTCAACGTGCAGACTACTTCAGCCATCGCCACCGATATCGTGTTTCATTTTCATATGGAATTATGAAAGAATTTCTTCTAAAATTTTACTTCGATTCCCAATTTCACTGCAAAAATAAGATCTTTCGTTTCCATTTGAGATGAGTTGAAAAGCACATTTCACATAAATTTCATTTTAAAAATCTTGTGAGTTGTAAAATGATAATAAAAATGTAGAATTCTTATTTACAACTTAAAATTTGCTGAATTTAAATTTCTAGAAATTACTGCCACCTGTAGTTTCTCATTTTGTTTTCTCTTTCATTTGAAAATTTCATTGCCATTTAATTTGAATATTTAACATTTTTAACACATTTGAATATTTAAAATTTTCACACACACACATGCAAATATGTTTACCCCAAAAAACCACTACAAAAACACACTGCATTATAACGTTTGATGTCTTTGGCCATTGTTATTGCTGTTACTGACAATAGAAAATGCTGTTGAAAAATTTCACAACCGCATATAAAACAAAAAAAAAACAAAAAAACAAAATGTTGTTTCCGTGTTGGTGTTAGTTTTGTTTTATGCAAATGTGGTGGTAACAGCGATACCAAAAAAAAACAAAAACCAACCGATGTTAAAGACATTCGGGGCAAAAACAAGTCTGAGGCTTTATCTATGTGCTGCTATGCGGAATATCATTTATGTACTCATCTGGAAAATTACAAACAGTATAGAGTTCTAGTTTAATTATTATAATGTATTGTATTTCTAGAGTTTTAAAATTTTTTTTTGTTCCCAAATTATTTGGAAAATAGCTTATTCGTGTTACTATGTTTTAGGAAATATTTAGTTAAAACACTTTAGGGTGTTTGCTTAACACCAGCATGTGTGTGTATTTTTCAATGTTCACTTAATATGCAAATAATACCAACATTTTAATTTTTTATTATATTCATTACAAAATAAAAATTACACTTGTTTTATAGAACATGGTGCAACATGTTGCTGTAACAACATTTTAACGAATCAAAAAATTAGCAGGATTACTGCTGCTATGAACTATTAAAAAAAATATGATAAAAGAAAATTGTTTTTTAGAAACATGTAATAATAAAAAAATAACAAAAAATTACTCCTCAGGTAATGGAATTATCCCAGCAAAAACTAAAGAATATGTTACAGCTACGAAACAGCATACTTTTCAACCATATACAGGGTGTCTGGTAGCAAATTTATATTTTTAAATACGATTATTTCAAAAAGTAATAAACGGTGCAAAGGGAGGAATTATCAATTGTGCGGATTTGTCAGTCACGATGTCGCAGTAGTCGAGTGAGCATCTTGCGTTCGCTGTGGAGACATTTTTTAAGATTAATGATTCTTATGTGATTGCTCGTCGACAATTTTGTTTAAAGTTCGGTATTCGGCGAATAAGTGATGGTCTGAATGTAAATTTAATTCATTCGTGGGTGCAGAGATTCCGCGCAACTGTTTCGGTTATGAATCCCCCCGGCCAGGGCCCAGTCGATCCAAAAATATTGAACTGATAGAAAGCAATTTACGTGAAAATCCGCGACTTTCAATACGGAAAAGAGCAGCCTCACTGGGATTTCCAAGATCGATTATTCATGAAATTTAAAAAAAGGATCTGAAGGATCTGGATGACATGCTCTTTAAAAAATAAAATGCATATTTCCATTATATTGTGCAATGCTCTTAATAAAACTTTGTGTCAATTATTCCTTTTTTTAATTTATGTTTGAAAATATAAATCTGCTACCAGACACCCTGTACTACATACTACCTTCATTCGGCTTGTCTAATGTTCTTTGTAAGCGTCAATAAAGTAAAATTAACGAAAATGAGAGTTTGTAGTGTGTGCAAAAATAAATTCTTCAAGGGAAATGGAACTTTGTTATCTGTTCTTAAAGAAGAAAGTAAAAGGATTAAGTGGGCTAAAATTTGTGAAGTTAAACTTCAATTGTCAGCATGGTATACAGTGACCATTTTTTAACTTTTATGCTTTCCTGCTGAACCTTTTAGGAAAACGTTTATCAATATTTAATACAAATAGTCCACCAGAATATTAATTGTATGTATTAAATCCAACTATTAAAAAAGATAAATTATATTTTTTTGCAAACAGAACGACCATATGAGTTTTGCGGTAACGGTAGACTTTTCAGTGGAAATGCCCATATCTCAATTACGATAATTTTGTTTTCTAGCAAAACGTTTTAAAAATTTTGTAAAACTAATATACTAAAAGTTAAAAAATTATAAACTTTCGTGTGAAGTTTAAATAAAAAAATAATCATTTCCAATAAAAAGTAGTTTTAAATAAAGGGTGGTTAAATTTCAAGGGCCGATGTTGATTTTGAATAAAACACAAACTATTTAGGAAATTATTGTAATTTTATTTTATTATGATATATTGGTATTACTCAATTATGTATGGAACAAAATATCGGCCAAATGGGCGCCGCGACCACGGCGGCACACCTCCATCCGATGGTCCAAATTTTCGATGACCCTGAGGCATAATGGAGGTTCTATGCCGTTAATGTGCCGAATTATCTCATCCTTTAGCTCTTGAATTGTTGCTGGCTTATCGACGTACACCTTTTCTTTCAAATAACCCCAAAGAAAAAAGTCCAACGGTGTCAAGTCACATGATCTTGGCGGCCAATTGACATCGCCATTACGTGAGATAACACGGCCATTGAATTTGTTGCGCAAAAGAGCCATTGTTTCGTTAGCTGTGTGGCAAGTGGCACCGTCCTGCTGAAACCACATATCGTCCACATCCATATCTTCCAATTCGGGCCATAAAAAGTTCGTTATCATCTCACGATAGCGAACACCATTCACAGTAACTGCCTGACCGGCCTCATTTTGGAAAAAATACGGCCCGATGATGCCGCCAGCCCATAAACCGCACCAAACAGTCACTCTTTGTGGGTGCATTGGTTTTTCGACAATCACTTTTGGATTCTCATTCGCCCAAATGCGGCAATTCTGTTTATTGACGAATCCACTGAGGTGAAAATGTGCCTCATCACTGAAGATGATTTTCTTCGAAAATTGATCATCCACTGTTGCCGTGGTCGCGGCGCCCATTTGGCCGATATTTTGTTCCATACATAATTGAGTAATACCAATATATCATAATAAAATAAAATTACAATAATTTCCTAAATAGTTTGTGTTTTATTCAAAATCAACATCGGCCCTTGAAATTTAACCACCCTTTAGTTACTTGTACCTTAAGACTAGGCCGTAGCATCAAATACATTTGAATTCAAACAACTTACTTTTTTAAACATTCTCAGTGTAAAGCTAAATACAAATGATGACCAAAGCCAGCAAATGCAAAGTCACAAAAAAAAACACAAACACAAACTTAATTCTCTTTATACGTCCAGAGTACTTGTATTTCCTCGTAGTTGCTCAATACAAATACTTTAAAGCAAATACAACTGTTGTTGTTGGTACGCTAACTATTAAGGAAAGTAGGTGTAGGGTTTGTTTTACAATGAGGATATTTTCAGTATTTTTCGGATATATCGGATATATTTGTGTTTTTTTTTTGCATTTTACTACTTTTTATTAAAATAAAGACTTTGTTTATTTGTTTTGCTTTTTGCTTACTATTATATAAGTATAAAGTAGTATTTTTGACACAATTGCATTAGTAGGATCAGTAAGGAGCTTGGAAACTTAAGATTTAAAAACAAATAAGGGCAATGACGGAAAATTTCCAAGTTAGTTATAGATATTTAATAATCAAAAATTTATATTTTTTCAGAATTCTTTTTATCTGTATTCAGTTAACTTTTAATTAGTATCAGATATTTTAGAAAATATTTATTGATTAATGTTAATATTGTATTGCCTTCATAAGATTCATTGCAATAAAATACTTTATTTTACGTTGATCTATATATTTCGAACCATAAGGTTCATCTTCAGGATCTATAAATTAATTTTTATTTAATAATAATAAAAAAAAATTGAAGTTACAAATACACAAAGTTAATCAAATAGTTAAACAATTATAAAAGTGATAAAAAAGATTATATAAATACATATTGTAATTTGATTTCTACTTTTAAAACAAACTAATATTTAATGTGATTTATATGTTATTTTTTGTTAATCAAATATATTAATGACACTAATTATTTTAAGCCTAAGGTCTTTTTATATATTTTATATTTATTTCAATATTTCGCTACTCCTTTGTGTAGCTTCTTCAGGAAAATTGGTTTTTTTAAAAAAATTTTTTTATTATAAACAAAAACCAATTTTCCTGAAGAAGCTACACAAAGGAGTAGCGAAATATTAAAATAAATATAAAATATATAAAAAGACCTTAGACTTAAAATAATTAGTGTTATTAATATAAAAAAAAGGTCAAAAAACTAGAAAAATTATTAATCAAATATATATATATTTCAAATATTTCAGTCAATTTTGGTAACATAAATTGTTAAAAATTTTATTATAATTATTATTAAATAAAAATTTATTTATAGATCCTGAAGATGAACCTTATGGTTCGAAATATATATAGATCAACGTAAAATAAAGTATAAATAAAATATTAACATTAATAAATCAACAGATTCAGCAATACAAAGTTAATTAACAATTTAATAAATATTTATTTAGTTTATATATAGGAAAAAAAAAACATTATATTTGGACTAAAAGCCAAAATATGAGTTAAAAAAAAACCGAAATTAGTAAATAACCTTTATTATTATTTACTATGAAAACAAATTTTTTCGCAATTTATATATCAACGAATGTTGATTTTTTATTTTTAAAATTAAATAATCGTAACTGCACTTTCATTTTGAAATTTTCACTTTTTGTTTTATGAGTTCTCAATTTCTCTAAAATGTGCAAGTAGAAAAATTTTGCAAAAATGTATGTAATAAATATTCATATTGCGGACGAAAAATGTAATCTAATGACATCAAAAACCCAATTTTAATTTTTTGCGAGTTACGAGGTAACAAGTTATGACCATCGATATATTTTTTTTTATTTGGTTTTTTCTTTTTCTAATTTTTTAGCGGGCTGCCGAATGGTTAAAAAATATTTAATCAGTATTTAAGTTGGAGCATGTAGATAGTAAAAATACAAAGAAATTTAAGCAATGCTTAGCAGAGACCGCAAATAATGATTATTAATCAAATTTCAACTAAAAAACTCAGACAGAAAGAAACATCGTAGGCAAATATGAAATATACCAACAAAATTTTTGCTAAACATACTAGCGTTACCTGTATTGATTTTTAATTTTTTTTACTTTAATTTAATTACTTCAACAAATTTTTATAAAAAAATTCGATTAAAAATTCATGATTTATTTTCAGATATGTCAGGACAATAATAATATACGCTTTGAAGCTGGTTCGAATTAAAGTTCTTACACAAAAATCGGCACACAAAAGCAATACGCAATAAGCATGTACAACTTATTGTACTAACATGAATAATGGAGTATTAAACTAAGAATTAAAAATCCTGCTTGTAATTTTCTTAAAATAAATATGTATCTGATATTTACTTTGCTTACTTCTCTCAGCATATAAATTTGCTTAATTTATTTGGTGCAAATACAATGTTTATTGTGCTTGTTTCTCATAAGCGAGTCGTTTATATGTATTTGTGAAAAAAAGGTAGCATAAAACACATTGATGAAAAAATGTGAATGTATTTAAGTATTCGTAATTTCTACTTTTGCAACAGACTACTTAAGACACAGAAACTATCAATTCCGCTCTGGAATTTAAAGACAATTTCATCCAGAAAAATGTTTTTCGTTCGCGTTTCATACAGCACTAAAATAATGATTGCATTCCATTTCGGAATGGAATTTAAATCTGTGAGTCGGCTGTATATATTTTTTTCAAGAAATACGTAGACACAATATTCTGATATACTCGGAGAAATATTACGTATACATAGGCGTTTAACTTCTTGCGCATTTACCGTTTTCAAGTTAATTCCATATTTGTGAAAAAGTGAAAATAGTGTACTGTGGAACTAGACTAGACACCGAAGAGATCACAGAAATATGTACATACAAGACGATGTCCTCTCCAGAGAAATGGCAGTAGTAAAATGGAACGTTGCCGCGACCAAGCAACAATGTCAACCAAAAAAAAAAAAAAAATGCCCGTTATAAGAGATTCTACTGCATATCAATGTGCTGAAAATTGTTCTCTTTTGCGTAAATTAATGAAAATTTTGAAATGACTTGCAAAAAAAAAAAATCACTTGTCATGTAATTTCATGTTTCGGGTTAAAACTTGTATTCATAAAATATTTTTAAATAATAATAGAACGTCTAAAATTTATACAGTCCATTAAACTTAATGTTTGGATTTTGAAATTCATTACCATTTTTTTCTCAAGAATTAGAAGGTGCGTAAAAAGAAAAATTTAAGCATGTTTTGTGACCTGTTAAATTTGCGTAAAAATGTTGTTTAATTTAAAATGTTATACTCATGTAGGGTTTTACTATATTTTTAAACTTCCTTATGCTTATTGTCCCTTTTTTGCTATGAAAGCCTTTCATGTAACCACTTCTCTTCACAAACTGCCCGTGGCCTTCTTTTATTCGTTTATTTAAATGCTAAGATTTTAAAACATTAAAAAGGCAAATTATTTACTATAGATCGAACAAATGTTATACGTTTTAAGCATAAAAACTACTCTCGTTTTCAAAAGCTTCTTAAAAAAATTAAATTCTACATTTAGGATCACAAAAAAAAAAAAAAAAATAGAAACAAAGTTAGATACTCTTAAAGTAAAAACAAAAGGATATAAAATCTTAACCAAAAAAACCGGAAAGGGTCATTGCTCCTTTAAATTTATTCAAGTTATTTGCTTTACATATTTAGAAAGGAAAAAAAAATTCCAAGTGTGTCCTAAAAAGTTGGGGTGTCTGTGTTTTTTGTTGTTTCCTGTTCTTTCATAAAGTTGAGGGTGATAAATTTTCTGTTTGTGTTTTGTCATGGACGTACATCATTACCAATGATTTCAATTTAGTCATAAAAAGAAAGACACTTGGTAAATGAAATGAAGAAAAATCTCTTTATTAGTCCTCAAAACAATTTCGGTACGTGCTATGAAGAGGATTGATGAAATGTTCATCTTCAAGTTGAAAGACGTTATAAATAAGCCTTGAAATTTCTTTAGGTATTTTAACAGTATTACAGAAGTCGTTAGATTTCCATTGAATGTGAGCAGAGCCAGAGGTATGAAATGTAAATGGGGTATACAATAATAAAATCATTACAGCTTCATAAAATTGACTGCCAAATGCCAACGAGATAATTCTAAGAAGAAATCAAGAGAAAATTTTCACTGCAACAGCATCTATAAAGATTTAGTTTATTCTTCTTGGTATCATTGACTTTATTTGTAATGAACAACATGGATTTTTTGGTAGCGATTCCACTATGAAGGGTACTATTTATATTTCGGAAATAGTAAATAATAACAAACATTTTTAAATATGAATAGCTTTATTGTTTTTCAAAATATTCCCCTTGATGATCAATACACTTTGGCATTCGTTCAAACCAGTTGTCATAGCAGTTTTTCCTTTCCTCTTGAGACTTCTCCAAAACATGGTTTTTGAACGTTTCAAGTGGTTCTTCGGTGCTAGTAAATCATTGGCCACACAGTTTACTTTTGATATTCGGCAACATGAAGAAGTTATTGGGTACCAAATAGGACGATGAGTCATCAATTCGATGTTTTAACTGCTAAAAAATCCACGATATGTGTGAGAGCTCACATTGTCAAGATGTAGAATGATTTGTCTTCGACGGTTAGTTGTACGAATTTTACCGAACAACTTTCGGCAAACAAATGGTCGTGCATCGCTCAGAATTGGCCGTTCTACATTGCTCAAGCGCAACAGTAGCCACATGCCCTATTCGGCCGAAGAAACAGGTGACCATTTGCTTCGCTGTGCTTCTTCCATGAACAACTTTTGTTGGATTTGACTCGTCTTAAAACACTCACACGGTCGATTGATGTTTTGTTTCCGGTTCATACGCATATATTTACGATTCGTCACCTCTCACGATTTTATACACGTCTTCTGAAGCACAACGGTCAAACTTTTTAATAATTTTCTTACACCACTTGGCGCGAGCCTTTTTTTGAGCCATTGATAAATTATGGGGTATCAAACGAAAACAATTTTTTTTACAACTAATTGTTCATGCTAAATCGAAAGTATTGAAGGGGAACGAATGTGCAAGTTCACAATATGTCACATGACGGTCTTGCATTCTCAGTTCACGCACTGCATCGGTTTTTTTGTTGGACAACAACCGATTTTGGACAACCTTTATGGAATTCGGCGGCGAGCGAAATACGAACACGATTCAATTTACTATACTAGCAGCGATACACTGTGGTTTCTGATGGAGCTTTATCGCTAACTGAGTTGTGAGTTCATCGACAAATTCTTGTTGAGATAATCCACGTCGGAAGTTTTGAAAAATAAGCCAACTAAAATCTATGGGCCAATTATCCTTAAGGACGAAACACCGCAACAAACGCTACACTTAAGTGGGTGTAATTCTCGCTGTTGAACTATTCTTGGATTTTCCGTAGCCTTTTTTTCCTATTAACGAACCCTTTCAATTAAAAATGGGCTTCGTCGCTGATAATTAAATTATCAATAAAATCATGATTTTTTTCTGAAATAAAGTTCAACGATTTTGGTACGTTCTTCAATTTTGTACTGTTCTACTCTAAATTCCCCAAGTCTTCTTTAAAATATACTGAAAACAAAAAAAAAATTAAATTAAAAAAGTTATAAGGAATTAAAACACCTTCGCTCCTTTTGGGCCACCCTGGAAATATTTTTGAAATTAGTCAACTCGCATTGAATAAATGCAAAATAGAAAACATTTTTACCGATAACCTTTAACTGCCTGTTCATAGAAGCCAAATGAAACTAATCGTTCGGCCATTTATATTGAAAACAACAATAAAAAAACTCAAATTGTTTTTGTTTTGTCACTCGGCTTCTGTGAACAGTCAATTAATTAATATTGTACCAGGCTATCAGAAATTTTATATAAATTCTACAGTTTAATATTTGAGTGTATTCTGAGTTTGTATGTTTAATAATTGTTCGTATTATACAGGGTATCTGGTGGCAAATTTATATTTTTAAAGACGATTATTGCAGAAGGTAATAAACGATTGTGAAATTTTAAAAACGGATCTGAAGGATCTGGATGACATACTCTTCAAAAAATTAAATCAGCATTTTCATTCTATCGTTCAATGCTCAATTATTACGTCTTTTTAAGTTTGAAAAAATAAATCTGCTACCAGACACCCTGTGGTATTGCCGGTGTATAATATTCATTATAATATTCTTAATTCAGCAAAATTGTCGAAGTGTACATTGAACTGTTCGAGCATTGACATTTATTCAAGCATCCGATTATTTAAATGAATTTTGAAACAGCATAGTCGCAGAAAGCATTCAAATATTAATGAATTAAATGTGACTGGAATTTCAAAATGTCATGAAGAAGATAAAAAAAATTATGGTTTTTAAATTGAAGACAATATATTAACAGAACCCTAATTGAATTTTTTCTTTCATAGTTTAATAATGGCATAATATACTCTTTTACATTTGGTTGTCTCTTTTTTAACCATTTTATGTCAACTTTTTAAAAACTTTTAAACTTTTCTTCCTCGATTTATATAAACTGTTGAAGCTAAGGTGTATAGCATTCTTAATTTGTTAATAAATTTTTCGCCTCGATGTCAACGAGACATTAAATTTTGAAGCTTTGATTTAGTAGCCATTTTTAGTGCGCTCTGATTGGCATCAGCTGAAGCCTTCGTCACTGAAACCTTCCATCAACAACTAAAACAAAGTCAAACTAATGCACATAAAAAAATGCGAAATGTTTTTACGACTTAGTCTGTAACTGGGGTAGAACCCATTTATCGCCACCCTCATGAATGTAGGTAAATTTTGCGTAAAACTTGTGATTTTAAAATATAAAACCGATCTTTATTGCAAGATTTTTTAACTGCCTAAATGTGGAGTACTGATACTGACTTAACAAAACGTTTTAGTTTACAACAGTGGATTTTGTTTGCATTTGTTTACTCGAGCTTTAATGTTTTTAAATAATATGAATATATTACAACACATTGCTTAAACACCAGTTAGAAACTTTCGTAATAACTGTATAAAATTTATCTGTCATATTAAATGTCAATATAATGGCATTTATTTCGTTTATAACTAAAATTTTGATTTATCTTTTCAGTTAATTTCCAGGCGATTCATAATTTTTCCTCACGCCCATTCATATCACATGCAGCATCTAAAATGAAAGTAGTATCTTCTCGACAATTTTCAGCATAAAATTAATTTAAACTTCCAGTGTACGACCCTGGCAACTCTGTTAGTAAAATATTACCATCGATTAGCATAATCCATAAAACAGACAATATTCCAGCATAGTCGCAGAAAGCTTTCAAATGTTAATGAATTAAATGTGACTGGAATTTCTAAATGTCATGAAGAAGATAAAAAAAAATTATGGTTTTTAAATTGAAGACAATATATTAACGAAACCCCCTTTGAATTTATTCTTTTATAGTTTAATAATGGCATAATACAAACGCTAATAAAATGAAATAAGTGAGAGCTGATTGTGTGTAAACATATTGAGGACACTACATGAGTGTGGGGTATGACAAATTAATTGTCACTGGGGTACACATTTCGGATAATTTATTTCTGTTTATGGTGAATATTTATTGAGTGCAATTTATTAACTATATTTTCAAGAGCTTTTACGTGCTTACGATTATATAGATAAATAAAAAAGAGTATGAAAAGTTTGTGAAATAATCAAAAGTTTTCAAATTTCTTAAAGAAACTTTGATGAAACATTTTCACGAAAAATTCCGCTATCAAAAAAATTTTGTCTATGACTTCCGCCTGCACTAGACTTTAGTAATGAGGCAGCCTATAGGAAAGCCTAAGGTTAAAACCTGTTTTGTATATACCACAGCCCACTCTGTTCAGCATCCTGGAACCATAGTTGTCGAACTCAAGGGCATTGTCGGAAACCACCGGCTCGCCAGACCCGGAGTTCATAGTTGGAAGCTCGAAGTAAAATGTCCCATCGAGAAAGTTGTAAGACAGTATGTAGTCGAACTCTTTTTTCTTTGCACTCATTCAATGAAGATGTTCAGCAATATAGTGTTCCTCTCTATTTTGTTTTTCTTTAACAATGTATTACAATGAAACTATGAAAATAGGTTCAGTGTAGAAGGATAGAGGTAGAGAGTGTTTGTGAACATTCGACTTAAACTTTAAAACGTCGCCATTGATGGGGAAAACTTCTGCACGCAGTTTATTCCACATATGAACAGTTTAATTGCGGAAGTTTAAAAAGAGACGGACAATTAAACAATACAGTGGGTTTAAATATTCTACAACACTGATGTTTTCCGCTTTGTCAATTTGTAAGCTAATGGAGAGCTATGTTATTTCGCCAACATAATGTACATCACACTAATGCCGATTAGAAAATTATGTGATAAATAGGGTTTCTGAAAATACTCGTTGTTTGCGTTTTAAAATGTTAAAAGTTGACAATGCTGTTTATTAAATTTGTACCAGAGTAATAGCTTACCATATTACTCAAAATAAATAGTATAAAATCACCCAGCAAAAAAAGGCATGCAAAAGAAATAGTTAAGGCATGGATTCTATTGCAAATGAATTGGTTCAACTTCGCTGAAGAACGCATGATTTTAAGAATCAATGAATACAATTAATATAACACAATTAATAGGCAATAACATAAACAAAATATATGTGCCCTGTTAATAACGAAACTAAAAATCAAAAACAAATGCAAGTTATATATGATAAATTAAGAACTTCATTAGGAGTAAAAAAGAATAAGTTGTCGTATTCTATTAATAGAAAATAATAAATCTATAAAGATAATAATTTACATCTACTTATAACCATACACAGTAGACAAAACACGCAGAATGCTGAAGATGAAGGTGTAGCAGCCTTCGAAAACAGCATGTTGTTCCGTTCCGTGAAGCTTAATTAATTATTTTACACCTCTGCTTTTGCACGTTCTTTGTTTATAGCAGTGCTGAAGCTTCGTTTTTTGTAGCCATTTTTATTATTATTTTACTTCACCGTTGCTACACAATACCGACGAAGGAGGGCGTTCTGATGTGATTGTGGATTGCAATCAGCTGAAGCCGGTATTGTTCAGTGGCCAGTGACTATGCCTTCGCCACTGAAACCTTCCGACAACAACTGACACACAAAGACACACTAATGGACATCAGCAAAATGCGAGATGTTTTTTTTTTTATAATTTTAGTCTGAAACTGGGGTTGAACCCAGATCTGTTTTGGTTTTGTAGTCAACGTGCAGACTACTTCAGACATCGCCACCCTCATTTGCATTTTTAGCGTATCATCTTTTTAACCCAACAGAGTTGAAGAAATCTATACGAGAGAAAACCAATTTAATAATACACATGCTATATGAACGAAGGCACAAAGGTTTATTTTTTCCGTTTCAGTTTAGGTCAGATATCCACATATTTCTAAAAGGTTAAAGCTCTGTTTTTAGTATAGAAAAGAATGCAAATAGCTTTTACAACTTGTTAACTGTATTTCCTTATTAAAATTTTTTTTGCTGAGTTGTTCATATGAATTAATAAGCAGAGTGGAATGAGTTTGCCAAGAGTACAACAAAGGTGATAATCTTGTTAACATTTAAGATGGCATTAAAAATGAATTCACATAAAGCAGCGCTTAAGAAGTCAAGAGCATACCATGAACTCATTGGCTTGTTTTTTGCTGCGGTAGTAATAAAAATATTAATCATACGCATCGTAACACTAAAGAAAATTAATTTATTTATTTGTTGCCGTAAGAAATATATGTACAGGTTGGCACAAAAGGAGCTATACGGTTTTAATGGTTTATAACTTTTTTATTTATGCGATTATTATAATTTATTTTTTTAAAATATACAGTATATTATTGGGGAATTTTTGGGAATTAGCTTTGCAAAATGATATCCTGTAAGTGATGTCCATTTTGTGCTTCGCACATACGTGCTCTTTTTAGCATATTTTCCATAACTTTTCGCAAAAGTTCGGGTGTAATGGCCATGGTTTCATTTCGAATGTTTCATAATTAATTAAAATAAATAAATTAATTAAATTAATTAATTAAAATGATAATTAATTAAAGTCTTCTTCACAAAATGCTGAAAAAAACAAAGAAAAAGTAATAATTAAAAAAAAAGCACAATTAGAATCATATGAATAATTAAAATGTTATAAAGAATTCAAACCATATAGATCATTCTGCGCCACCCTGTATATGCATACAAATGCTTTCCTCGACTTCTTCCTGAATATATTTGCTTGGAATTTGGCATAAAAGAGTCTGCATAATCACTTATACACAACTAAAATTTATGACACCTACAGTTCTTTGATAATAATTACACGAGATTTCAATGAACTTCAATCATTTGTTAATATTCAAGGTAATTATAATTGGCATAGCTAATTTTTTTTTTACTTTATACTCTTTTAGATTTGGTCGTCACTTTTTTAACCATTTTATGTCAACTTTTTAAAAACTTTTAAACTTTTGTTCATCGATTTATATAAACTGTTGAAGCTAAGCTGTCTAGCATTCTTACTTTGTTAATAAACATTTCGCCTCGATGTCAACGAGACGTATTAAATTTTGAAACTTTCTTTTATTAGCCATTTTAATTACTCGTATTATTTTTCTTCACTGGTGCTACACAATGCCGACGAAACAGTGCTCTCTGATGTGTCTGTGGATTGATGTCAGCTAAAGCCAGTAGTAGTGAAGCCTTCATCACTGAAACCTTCCATCAACGACTAAAACAAAGTCAAACTAATGCACATAAAAAATATGCGAAATCTTTTTACGACTTAGTCTGAAACTGGGGTCGAAGCAATTTATCGCCACCCTCATGAATGTAGGTGAATTTTACGTAAAACTTGTGATTTTAATACATAAAACCGATCCTTATTGCAAGATTTTTTGTTAACTAGCTGTCGCAGTATACAATATACCACATCTTAACTCACACTAACAAAAAATTTTTGTTTTTTCTGTGGTGTATAGAAGATATTTTATTTTTGCTGTTCTACCAACCATGTCATCATGTCCTTGACAGTTTTTTTTTACACTTTGTTTATTTTTGCCATTCACTCTGAATTATTATAAATATGCATGTAAATATTTAAAGGGATTTTTTTTGCTTTTTTTTTTGTAAATATGTCTCTCCTTTGGTTTGCATTTTGTACATCTGTCTCGGTGTTTGTAAACATCATCATGTTGAAATTAAATTATGGAAAAATTTAATATTTATTTATGCAGCGTTTCAGCGCATAGATACATGATTTTTGTTTTCCTTTTACATTTAATTATACGGAATTTTAAATAAAAATTTTTCGCACTGGAGACTCATTATGAGCAAAAATATTATGAATGTTTGTTAGAATAAATAAATACTGTATAATAAAAAAAAAAAAAAAGAAATAACTTAAATATTTTGCCATTCATTTTAGATTGCATTTCGAAATGTATATGTATATCAGAGATCGGCAAGGGCACTGAAGATTTGGTGAATTAGAAATATTCAAACACTAATTTCTGAGTACAGTGCTGTAAACTGCCAAATATTATTTGTTCTAGATGGGTTTTTAAAGCATTTTTTCTCGCCATAATACGACTGCTATAGCAGGTCTGTTGCTATCATTTTTAATTTCATTGAATGCATTTTATATATTATATTATATTGAAAAACAAACATTTTATTTTATTTGTGAAATAATCTTATTTCTAAGATTATAGGTTTTATTCATTTAATGAATAACAATAAAAAAACACAAGTTCTGTTTTAAGTTGTACTACTTCATTTTATATGTCAAAAAAATATTCAGCCCGTCCGAGAAATTAATACAGGACAAAGATGTTTATCGTTTGAAGACACGAAGCAAAGTGAAATTATTTAAACAAGTAGTGCTACTTATATACTAGTCTGAGAGTGAAATGTTGCAACGTTGGAAGTAACAATAAAGTGTAAAATGTGGCAACAAGGTCAGACAAATATCCGTTAATTCAAATGACAGTTTGTACTTATAAAAACGTATGCATGGTTGTATTCAAACCGAGTTCGTTAAGTTTAAATAATAATTATAAATAAATAATGTAATAAATAGTGAACTGCTTCATTTGTTTATTGATTTATTTGTCTATGGAAAATCCTTACGGGCATTTAAAATTAATTATATTTTTACATATTATTGATGCTTAAACATAAAATAATGAAAACTGCAAAAAAATTGATTGATCATATACAAAAATTATACATTTAAATAGATCAATATATTGTTTTTCATTGCAGTAGGACATGTAGAGAAATCAATAAATTTATAAAATTTGTTAAACTCGTTGCACATTCTTAGCGAAGATCCAGCATAAGCAAAATTATTTCTAACAAATTTACTGATAATGGAGTAAAATATCGTCAAGGCCGATATTGATATCGTTGACTAAAAAACCAAAGCTTACATCGCCAGTAATTATGCTGAATATAAACGCTATGTTCAGCACAGTTCTACGACTTTTTAGAGTTGGCAGCTTGGTTAGGGAAGGGCTAAAATAAATACAATTGAATTGCGAAGTAAATTTGATTAAAAAAAATAAAATATACAAAAAATTTTGTGGAAAATGACACAGAAACACGAGTGATAAAAGGATTTCTGAAAACAAAATAATAATTTTAGCTGACAAAATAATAATTTCGACCTGATAAATGGTTATTTTAAATGAGCAAAAGAGTCCAAAACAGACTTGATTATGTGCAATAATTTTACAAAATCCTGAGTTGGTATGTGTTGCTGCTGTCTGGTGCGTAGCATAGCAAATCCTTTTGAGTACTTTATTATTTCAACTGGCACGTCTTAAAAAAATTCATTAAAAAAAAAACTGTAGTTGAACTTCTGATGTTAAAGGTTAAATGTACATACACAAGCGATGAAATGCTTATGAAAGGATTAACAGATACCAAAAGACCAAGGGAAAATTATTATATGTCCTTGTATGGTCAATTAAAATTCGAAAGGACGTAACAATAATATAAATCATTTAATACACAAAACAAAAGAAAAGAAATAAGTTCATTGGAAAGAAAAAATTTACCAATAAAAAATTTTTAATTTTTATATCTCAAACTTTGTGACGATTCTAAAGAATTAAATTATTTATTCTTCTCTCATACAAAAGATTTACAACTTGAAGATAATTTGCATTTTTTCAAATATAATTAATATATTCCTTTCTTAAAGAAAATATTAATTGCACAGGAAATATTGTGCTCTTTCTCCCCAATGAGTTGAGACTGTCAGTTTTGCTTAGAGATGTACTTATGCACGACACGTAAAGTAACGAGTAGCAGCAGTTCATGTTAAATACACTTTATTTTAAATGTTTGATATTTCAACAAACATTTCCCCCACCTAACGAATTGATGAATTAATTAGTTGATTCTGTACTCCACAATCTTTATGCTTTATTTGATAGACTTTGCAAATAAATGGAAAAACTGAAGTAAAAGTAGCTTGCAATGTCAGTAGAGTTAAAGACATAAAATATTTCCTTCTGATTATTAATTTGATGCAATTAATGTAATACAGTCGAATGCACAGTTTGAGAATTAAAGGAACTCTATCGGGCTAGTGTCAGATTTTAAATAATAAAAAAATATCCGATAAGCGAAACTGTTTCTATTAAATATATTCAGCATTTAAGAAAAAAAACTCTATTTCTGAAGTACTAATGCATTGTGTACCGCGAGAAAATACGTCACAGATTGCGAACTAAGCCTGAAAGAATCATAAAATTTCGAGGTTTTGTATAGATAATTTAGTTAAGGCTATAACTCAGGGTGTATTAAAAAAAAAAAATTTTTGTGCCAACTTGGAGGGATATTTTTTTGAAAGGACCTTTTTATAAAATTCTATAGAGTCTCTATAGAGTCTAAAATGAAAACAGAATGTTTAAAATAAGCAATATTGAGAAATGTTAAGGGCTTTAAAAAGAACAAAGGCGAGGAAATGAAGAACAAAGTGTGCAGTGTGACTTTGTTTTGCGCCTAGAAAATTATTGTCACAGAGTGTACTGTTGCTAGCGTAATACAAAACTATATTTATTGATGAAATAATAACTTGAGTCTGATTATGTTTTATAAAAAAAAAAAATATTTAATAACTTCGAAGACAAACACGGTTACTTTTGTTATCCGTGTTGATATACCGCTTGTGACTTCTGATACTTTTGTTCAGTTCAGTATTATAAGAACGAAAACTGGGATATGTTTCCTGATATTGAAATGAAAGTGTTCGGCAAAATAAGGCAATAGGAAATGTGTGTTCTAATAGAGTTATTTTTGTATTAATTGTATTCAACTTTTAATACAAATTAATTGTCTTTATATTTGCATTTGATCTTATCCAAACTGAAGCTGAATTTATGCGAATGACTTCAGTACTGCTATAGAACATCATTAAATTTATAACGTATTTTTTTTGCTTCACTGCAACACTCTCGTGCAGCATCTGTAGTATTTAATATAAATAGCCTAAAATGCTTTGCACTGTTTTATTTAATATGAGATTTCAAAAAGTTTCATATAACTTTGACTTACTTTATGGAATGAAATATATTTTTGGTTTTTAATTTTTCAACCTCTGTTGGTGTACAGTGGCGAACATAAAAGTCCCATGTTGGGATATAAGATCTTCTATTTTGTCTCTAATGGCCGGAGGCGTATTTGCGCGAAATCTCAATTTGAAATTAAATTGAAACTTAGGCACGCCCAGTTTGTAACAGAAAATTGAGAAAAATTTGCAAAATAGCAAAACTGCCATAGTTCAGTCACTGCTTTGGACTTTGTCTTCAAATGCAGGAATTTTTGTCTATTTAGCAACAAAGACAGCAATTGAATTAACACTGTACGGTAAGAAAAAAAAGGTCGGCAACCTTCTAACGCCCTGTAGTACAACTCTGATACAATCGTCAGCTTTGCATTCATACTAAGAGGATAATTTGGTGCTACCAGTTTATCTGTGCATTGCTTGAGTGAAAATAAAGAGAAAATAGTTCTTTCCTTGAGAATAACGCCAGAATTCATGCGAGCAACAGATTATATAATGATTTCTTAACCAATCTATTGATGCTTTATCGTGCCCAGGTCAGGGATTCTATTCGAGTGGCTCACAGCCGGCTATGATTCGCATTCTTTATGCTCGCTACTGTACATATAATATATTATATGTTTATTCATTTCATCTTGATTTTATTTTAAAAGCACAAAAGCCAACAAAACTTTAAAAAAGTATTTGCTGTGCTTAGGGAAACAAAGTTATTTAATGTACTCGTACGTAATATGCACATACTCACACTCGCACGATTATCGAAAAAATGGCATTATGTGCGAAAATGCACACACGTGTTCTTTTTTTGTATTCTTATGCAAATAAAATATAAAAATATAAAAGCTTTTAAGAATAACTTTTAAAACAAAGCCAAATTATTAAGAAGGCTCATAGCAGTTCATGGAACTAATACCTTTAAATAAATACATAAAATCTAGAGAGAAGATTTCTAACGAGAATTTGATGGAAAAGTAATTTTAAAGAGTGAGAAATCTGTGCTATACTCGCGAGTAAAGGAAATTGAGAAATGGGCATCTCTGGTCTACGGATATATATCGTTTAAAATTCCTCTTCATACCAATCACATACAAAATGTTATAAACTTTGCGAGGGTTTTTTTTGAATTTAAAAAAATTTTATTTATTTATTTATTATTTATCTGTGTTTTTTTAAGGGAAGCGGAAGTAGCAATATTACACAAATATTTAGAGAAGAGAGGAGCAAAAAATTTTACCTGAAGCTTTAGGGGAAAAAAATTTGGTTTTTTTTTGCTTTTTTTTTATCTGGGACGAACACGCAGGAGATGACTCCTACACATGCCAAGCATTGCGCTGGAACTATAAGAAAGGGATAGGAGGCGAAATGGCAGGAGGTGAAGCTTAATTAATTATTTTACAGCTCTGCTTTTGCACGTTCTTTTGTTTTTATATTCGTAGCAGTGCTGAAGCTTGGGTTTAGTAGCCATTTTAATTATTATTTTACTTCGCCGTTGCTACAGAATACCGACGAAGGAGGGCGTTCTGATGTGATTGTGGTTGCCATCAGCTGAAGCCGGTATTGTTCAGTGACCAGTGATTATGCCTATGGTTTTGGTTTTTTTTTTTTTTTTTGTTAAAACTGTGTTATTCACAATTAGTTAACAATGTATTACAAAAATATTATTTACTAAATTCCCAGTAAATTTCTTTCCACAGCAGAGCTAACAATATATGCACAAATACTTCCAGTGAAGAAGTTATTCCCGATTTTTTTCTTTCTTGTCCGAAAATTATGAAAATACTCGCTTAAATACAAACAATTGAATGCATGTGAGAAAAGTTTTATTTTTCTAAACTGATTTTCTATTTAAAATTGCACACCATAAAAGCATTAAATTTACATTTAATATTTCCAAAAGCATAAATTTAATAATTAAATAATTATTTAAAATGGCCGAGAACAACTGCAAAAGTTTATAATTTCTTTCATCCTTTCAAAGAACTTTTCCATTATTTGTTGTTCTGTTTGTATGCGATTTCCTTTATATTACGAATTTAAGATACTGGCACGAAAGCACTAAAGAAGCACAAGCAATAAACAAAACTTAAATAAAAAGAAGAGCCTTCAATCTTTTGTGTACTTAAAAGAAATGTTTTTTCCTGTTGCTGTATGCCGCTTTCTGTTCTTTACTGCGATAAACGTACAATGATGAGATGATAACGAAGTATGAGATATTAAAAAGAGAAATGCAACAGCCAACAAAGCGAATAAGAAAAACTTTATATTTATATGAGTACATTTTACATATATAAATGCTGACATACATTCATAACGAAGAAAAAGAAAAAATTAATGTGTTTACAGTCACAGAGAAAATTCATTTCGTAAATTCTGTTTCAGAACTTTTAAACGCCAGTGTTGAAAATAATGCTAAATTTTTTTTGTTTCATTATAGTTGAGATTTCTTTTTAATAATTATGATATAATAACGGGTGTAGAAAAAATAGTGCAATATTTTAAAAATTGTAATGATTAATTATTGTTGAAAATATGTCCATCTATTGTCTGTATGTTTCTAAATTGTCATTTACAATTATAATGCAGGAAAAGCGGCAAATTAATATATTTTGTTAATATTTGTTAATATCTTCCAAAAACCGTTATCTTAATAATGCCATCATCAATGGTCTTAGTGGCAACTTAAACACCTGCAAGATTCAGCTGTTGTGCCTCTTGTAATTTGTAAAGTATGGTTGCAACGTTTCTGGTGTAGAGTGGTCGAAGTGATTTCTCAAGTTAGAGAAGAGCCATTTGATTTAATAATTTACTACGCTGACGGCTTCAATGCTCAAATGTCAAGGCAGGAGGAAACTGTGATCTACATTGGTATACATAGGTACTGATGACCTTCGGAAATACTTTAGATGGTTGGCAGATTAGTTCATCCAGGAGGCTGACTACGTACAGGCACTCAAGTAGAATCGAGAGATGCCGTACCGAAGACGACGGTTTCTAGGGCGGGTCCTAGCCCATGTAAGAGATCCTCATTCAAGAGATATATTAACTCCACGCTTTTGGCTTGAAGTATATCATAAGGTCATCTATACCCGCGATAGACACCTCCAAAAGTTCGTCCAGTACATGTTCACCCAAAAATCAGAGTCGCACTACTTGCAACGCCGGGTACTCGGAGAGCAGAGGGAAAACTGTCTACTGCTTATCAGGTTCTCGATAGCTGCGACAGAATGCCCGTCAATATCGCGACCAGCCGTTTTAAGCTACTTATTTTCGACCTGCAGAGATAACAGCACTGAGACTGTTGCAATATTTTTTAGCATATTTCTTTCATACAAACTTTATATTGACCTGATTTAGTTTTGAAAAATTATTGTTTTGTTATTGTTGGAAAAACAAACATTTTCAATAACAAAACACTTCATAAAAATTTTCTTTCTCAATGCAAATCAGATTAAGAAATAAAAAAAAAGTATGAAAGAGAAACACTAAGTTTGGCAATAAATTTAAAATGATGAATGACTGTAGTAAAGTGAATAAAAAAAAAACCAGATCAAAACTTTAACACTTAATTAATCTTTGAAGGCTTCAGAATTCAGCTTGTAATTTTTAGAAAATCCTATGGCTTTGGAATAAATTAAAATTATTTATTATTAATTTCTATGAACTTGCAATTGAACGTGACAAATTATATGTACAAAGTAGTATAATAAACTTGACTGGTTTCGCATAAAATGCAATGCCGTTTTTTTTGAGCAAAAAACTAAACTGAACATCGTTTTTTTACTTCGCTGCAAAAAATGCGAATTTACAGGAACTCTGCAACATATACCTTCAATCTTGTCAACGAAAAGGTGGACAATTGAAAATATTATTTTAAGTTATTTGAAAAATTTTATAATTCTTTGCAAATATAGAATAAAGCCCTTAATTAAAAAAAAAATTATTACAGTAGACGCTTGTAAATTAGAACTCTGGGAAATTCGAATCCTTTGGAAATTAGAACCAACTTCTAATACATTTAATACGTTATTAATATGTTTCGGCAGTGTTTATGTGAAATTTGAAACATGTGCACATAAAGTGTTGTTTATTTTATTAATATATATAATTTCATAAATTGGCGTAAAACTAACAAAGTACATCAGCAATCTCTTAGCGCTAGGTAACGATATTGCTATGATAAATTTAATAAAGAAAAAAAAAACAAACAAATATTACTGATAATATGATTGACTGTTAGTAGTTATGATATTTGACTCAATACTCAGTATTAAGCTATCTAAATACTTACACTCAAATTCATAAAAAAATATTGAATACTTAATAAGGGCTTATTTGACAATTATTCCACATAAATTTGTCAAATAAGACTATATTAAACATTCAATATTTTTTTTTACGAATTTGAGGGTTAGTTTAAAAACTTATATTTTATGCCATTTTTTATAAATTAAAGAAATTTATTTCGCCATATTTTTTTTAATTTTAATGAAATGGAATGTTATGTGTTAAAAAAATATATGAAGAAGTGTTTTTTTTTGGTATTTGATAAACTAAAAAATCACTTTTATGTTGCTTTTCATAAAAGAAACCTTTGGAAATTAGAACTTCTCGAAAATTAGAACTGCCCCAGGAACAAAGTTGAGCTAAATTATTAAATAAATAAATATTTTAATAAATTAATTTTCACTGCTTTTTACTAAATATAAAAAAGAATATATCAAAAATGCTAAATAAAAAAAAAAAATAAAAATATTTCCCTAAATTCATCATTAATATTAATATTCATTTTTGTGTGTAGATACAAAAGTGTTTCTCGTACTAAGAAATATTTGCGTATGAGTAATATTTTCTTTGATTACCTTTTTACTGCATTCAAACTGATATTAAGCATACGTATTCATCAGCCAATTATTTACCAGATTGTAAAATTTGTTATTTTGTTTGACGATTCATCTGCTAAAGTGAAGCATGTAGCCAATTATTTTTTTTTTCAGATATCAATTCGATATTACTTTTATTTGTTCGAATAAACGAATAATTTTGAAATTTTGTTCGAATAATGTGAACGAAAAAAGAAAAAAATTTTATTCGAACAAACTAAAAAAAAATAAAAAGACGATATATACGAGTATGTATGTATTTGTTTAACTTTTTTCTTTCACAAACGAAAAAAAAAAAACACAAAATAATTTATTATAGAAGAAACAGCATTTTTAATAACAAACTTAAAAATATTATTCTAAACGAAATGAAAGTCATTAAAAATATTAATTCTCCTTTTTATCATCAGGAAAAATAAAATTTTTTTAATAAAATTATATAAAAAAAAAAAAAAAAAAAAAATAATATTTTATATTATTTGAAAAGAAAAACGCAGCTTTAAAAATATCTACCTCATACATATTTATTTATGTATGTACACAAAAAACTTAAGTTGTAATATTATATATTGGGGGTGCCTCCGTAGTCTAGTGCATGAGCATTAGTCTTATCAATATGGAGGTGCGGGTTCGATTCCCGCTTAGACCCTGGGTGTTTCTACAGACAAGCTATAAGAGCTTTGTAGAGTTTGTATTGTCTTTTTTAAAAAAAAAAAGAAACATTTTACTACGATTTTTTTTTATTTTAAGTGTTTAAAATATTATGTTACTTTCAATATTCTCATACTCCATGTAATACTCCAAATAATAAACTTTTTTTATTCTGAGCGAACATCTGTGCTATTACAGAATATTAAAGTAAATAAAAAAGAAACATGTTCATTTCTATAGCAATAAAATGTATTTGCCTTCGTAAGAATGATTTTTTGTGGAGATTGAAATATTGAATAAATTACAATTTTTTATACTGGTTTCAACTGCTTAGTGTAGTGTGGTTTATAACTATTTACAAACGAAATATACTTATGTATGTGTGTGTATGCTGGCTAAAAAAGAAAAGATGTATGAACATATACAGACTTATAATCTGATGTAATTTTATTACTTAACAACTTTAAAAGTTATTAGAGGTGAACAATTTTTTACATAAAATAGCTGATAAAATTATTCGAATGTTCACTTAATCGACAAAAATTATTCGAATATTTCTTTATTCTAAGCTGAAAAATATTTTTTCATTGGAACAAAAATGAAAAAAATGTTTGAATTATTCGAACGTCAAACCTATTTTATACTCATCTGCATAAATCGCCAGTATCAGTGGATGTTAAGCAACTGGAGAACTGACGAGTTGTTGGCGTATATCTCACATAGGGTCATATAAATATATATAATTATATTAAAAAAAGGTCCATAAAGAGATTTCTCTTATTTTTTATGCTTTAAATATTTTGGCATAGTATTAATTTTTTCCTGCATTAAACATACATTAATAAACGTTTCCAAAATCTTGGATACTTTTTATAAACCAAAACTATTTGTGGATACAAATACGCTAATAAAATTTACTGCCTGACCCACGATGTTGAAAGTTTTATTTCATTCGTAGAAATATATTAAAATAAAACCAAATTTAAATTTTTTTTGTGTTTTACATGTAGTTGAACAAAAGAAGAAATAGTTTCCATGTCGTGGGCCTGGCAGTTATTATTTATTTTTGAAATGAAATTTCAAATATTTTTGAGTTTTTGAAGAAATGCATTCAATAAATTGAATATTCTAAATGCATCATAAATCCTTTTTTTCTAATTATTTTTAAATGTTTTATTATTAATTTCAAAATAAATTTTACAATAAAATTTTTGCTCGCATTGAAATTTTTGGAAAAAAAAATTTACACTAAAAAGGAAATATTCTATAAAATTTTTTTAATTCAGAAAACTTAAATAAACACCACACAACATCTCTGTACCACACTCTCTATGAAAAGCTAAAGCTCTGCGTTATTATTCGCTTATTAAACAAACGGAAAATACATACTTGTATATTAGTGATATTATAACGCAATTATTTCGTAATTGCCGCTTCATTTATTATTAAAGCACTTACGCCTTAACTAATTTGCCACTAACATGCTATCAAAAGGAAATGTAACCATACATTTAACAAAGAGACACACACACAAACTCCTACCCAATTCCTGTTAAACTTGCGTTTTAGTGTTCTCTTGCCACCGCCTTTTGTTATTCATTTGTCGCAATTAGAAATGAATACATTGGTTTCAATTTAAAAACTTTAAGAGTAGCGTTAGGAGATTCTTAAGAGTTTTTTTTGTGTAAAGTTGTATGGATGTTCAAGTATGAACAATTCACTGAAGAGAGTTTGTATTAAACAGATAGTGGTCGTCGACTTGAAATCAATAAGCGACAAGACAATTAGTTGCTTCATTTACACAAAATCTATTGCAAGATTTTCTTATATTCATAAATTTTCTTAGAAAAATACATAAACCTAGAAAGATAATATGCCTAAAATTTGCGCATACAATTTATTTAAATCAGCATAAATACGTCGCTGTGGGTCTCGGACATCTCAGTCGTTGCGTATACATTTCACGGGGCAATAATATAATGAAAATATTATTTTTAAATAAATTAAATTAAAAAAAAAAATATTGTTTTACTAAAAAAAATTTTTTTGGAGATTATTTTAATAATATTTAATTTTTAATAAATTTAATAAATTTTTAAAAAATTAAAAAAAAATTTTTTTTTATTATATTATATAATATTGAAATATAATAAATAGAATGACTGAGGCAGTCTAAATTACGCGTGATTATATCTTAAGTTTCCATAGAAATGGGATGCCTAAATTAGAATTAAGTTTTGTTGATTCCGATTTAGTTATTTCGTCTATGTTTTTTGTTTTTCATAATAAATAATTCATTAATTCTGGTGTTTCCATTTATACATCTAAAATGTACTCCAGATTAGTTTATTCGAAAATAATAAAATAATTCAAAAATAAAATAGTAAAATAGTTCAAATAATTTCAATAAATTGACCAAATTTTTATTTTTATAAATTTATATGAAAATTTAATAACTAAAATAATTGGCAAAATTAAAGCAATTTCAACAATTTCAAAAATTAAAAAAATAATTGTAATTAAAAAAAATCGTAAAGAAAATGAAAGACGTGATGAAGATTTTGGATCAAATCCACACAATATAGAGAATTAAAATCATGCGTAAATTTTATTTATGATTAGCATTACCGTATGTCAGAATGTGATTATCTTACTGGGGTTAATTTGAAGATCATGTAACTTGTTCAGATGTCGTGTAGTTATAAAGCGTATTAACAGAGTCAACCCACATTGTAATAAACAAAACCAATGAAGAAAATCTTTTTATATTACTAAGTCATGGCCGAATTAATCAATTAAAAATGCTAATGGTATAATCTCAATTAGAACGAACAACGAGTTTCGGACAGCACGACGAGCTTGTCGAGGTTGTTGACTACAACACAATAGCCAGTGTTCGACTATTCCAAAGATATTGAGTCAATGAAATTGAAATTGGTGCAGTGCTTTTGATTTTATTCACAATTTAGTGGAAAAATGCACATGTTTCATATACGGAACACCAGCGAACACACAAATTCAAAAATTGTACTGATGTATGGAAATGTCGATTTTTCTCAATTCAGTTTTTTCACTAAATTGTGAATAAAATCCAAAGTGCTGCAGCTATTTCAATTTCGATGGAAACGATTTATCTAAAAGCTGCTAAACCAAAAATAAATTTATTTATTGTCGCACATACTAAAGATTATTTTGTTGTCAAATTTCGGATTTTTTTTTTATACTCTTTCAAAGTTATGGTACTATATGTTGTGAAAATGCCTTTATTTTTTTCAAACCGCGATATCTAGAGCGAAAACTAGCTGATAAAAAAATTCTAATTACACCTTGAATATCTATATAGCAAATACAATCAATCACGTATAAAATTGTTCTCAAATGAAATGTACTGTAACCTTGTATATTCAATAAAAAATAAAACTCACGATTATTGAAGCAACTGCTATTATGCCCACCACTGTGCTTCTTCGATTGTTGAACACAAAAGTAAAATAAAAGATTTAAATAAGCAGAATTTATTTCATAACCAATTTATAGAATTTTTTTACCACAAAATTTTTTATTGGATTGAAGAAAAATATATTTAGAAATTGCTATTTGATTTTTTTCAAATAATACCTACCTGAAAATATTTTATTGTTTTCTTTTTAAATCTTATAGCAGAAGTTATGCAGAATATAAAAATATTTGCATAAAATATTTCATAAAATATACCACAAGTGAGTATTTTTATTACAAATTAGAATTAAGCGTAGAGCATTTATGGGTTTTAAATTGCAATTTAAAAATAAAAATATGAATAACATTTATTTTTAAACAAAATACTTTCAATAATTCTTTTCAAGTATTTCCGTAAGCAGGGTGTTTTTTTTTTTTGCGGGGCAAAATTTTTAAGCTGTTAACACTGCTTTAATGGGGAAGATATTCAAAAGCTGGTTTAGTTTAATCTGACATTCCATTTTAGTTGGACTTAAAGGAGAACTTTGATTCTTCTTTGTTGAATTTTTTTTTCAGATCGTAATAACACGAACAACTATTGATTGTTTTAGCACAAAGAAAAAGTACATCCGGTATACATTCATAAGCCAAAAAAGCTATAACCGAGAGAGCATTAAAAAAGAATTATGGCAATGAATTCCCGATGTATCCAACGACATGTTTTACAGAGGATCTTAATTTACGAGCTTTTAAGATTCAACTTGCCAGAATTAAAGCACACAGTGATGTTGTGTTTGATTAATTATTTGGCTACAAAGATCTTCTGTTTTAATCATATTATATTATTTTATTTTAGGTTGTAATAGTACGCGAACCCATGCATCACAATTGGTCGTGCAAACCATATCCGGTTTAGGGAGCCAATGGAGAGAACTCGTTGGAAAGCATAAATCTAGTCGAAAGGCAACTCCAACTGCTTATGAGTCTGAAAATAGGACCGACATCAGGGAACGATAGATCTCTTAAACTATCGAGAAAGGGTGACCCCAATCAGAGGAGTCTAAGTAGAGCCAGTGATGGACACTGGCAAATAAAGCGGACGACGCTCTTCTCCTCATTGTCTGAAATACAACCCCGATAGAAATAATTTACAATTAAGCGCAATATCTCGGCTAGCCTACCCAAGATGCAAGTACCCGTGAGAATATTTACAGTGATGAAGATGCCCCACGGTTAGGACAGATGAGTAGATTGCTGCCTCTTCTATTTAAGCTGGGCCAGGTAAGACACGCAGTGAAGCAATATTCTTCCACAGCGCACGATCTGTAAACAGCAGCCTTATAATTCCCCCTTAAGTACAACGTAATGAATGCACGAGGTACACCCAGCATAGAACGTGGATAGATATCCGGTAAAAGCGTCCCTCCCCAGTGACTCCATCGACAGCGCAGTTACCTGGGATATCCCCGTCACTGTGAATCGAATTCAGACTGACACAAAAATACCGGGAAGCGCATTAATGGAATGGCAGCATTTCCCAACCAATCTAGAGGTGCCATTACCAGCAGAGAGAGATCTGAGCGCCACGTGGCTGACAGAGAGGAGTATCAGAAGGAGTATCGCTAAACATAACACACTGGTCAGTGTTGAGGGAGATGTCGACGGCAATAATTTTTTTTAAACAACACAAACTCTACGAAACTCTTATATAGGGTGGGCCAACTTGGACTGACTGATTTGAAATGCTTATAATTTTTGTATTTTTTATTTTTTATTTTGCAGATAATACAGAATTTTATAAAATTTTATAATGTCATCATACTCAGTGGATTGGTTTTGCTAGCGACAGAAAATGCAAATTTTTTGAATAATCTGATTATGAGCGATGAAGCACATTTTCATTTAAATGGATATGTGAATAAGCAGAACTGCCGAATTTGGGGTACAGAGAATCCGAGAACGAATCAGCGAGATAATTACACCCTGTCAGATGCACTGTTTGGTGGAATCATGGCTGATAAAGTTATTGGTCCATATTTCTTCGGAAATGAAATTAATGAGCTAGAAACCTAGAGCTAGAAGAATCAGTCAGTCCAAGTTGGCCCACCCTGTAGCTTGTCTGCAGAAACACACAGGGTCTAGGCGGGAATCGACCCCGCACATCCATATTGATAAGACTACTGCTCATGCACTAGACTACGAGGCTCTCAAAAGGGAGACAATTGTACAGATTGTGATCAAGATTATCGTGGGTATCTGCCCATTACGTTCCACCCCACGGTGCTCTTTACACCGGGTGAATTATGACGTTCACAACCGCCCCCATGCGTATATACAATCCAAGTATCACAGTTCTCATTTGTCTATGATATTACAGCTTGCTGAGGTGTTTTTGGGGTGCCTAACCCCATTCTCATATCAGAAGGTCTAACGTCATGGTCCTTTAATACTGGGTTCCATTCACCAATCTCGATCATACGATATTGAATAGAAAACTCTCTGAGTTATTAATGAAATACCACCAAACAGTGTGGAAAACGGGTGAAAAATTTAATATACAGATGTCGCCGCGTACGAGCCAGCAGTGGACGCCACATGGGGTACAGCATATTTTAGCATCAGCGGCTTAAAATTACCTCGTCAAGAAATCAAGAAATCGATATAGGTATATTACAAATATTTTCCTTTGCCTTGTATGTATTTAACATTGTGCAACCCTAAAAAAATATTTTATAAAAAAAAATTAAACTGAATTTTATTTTTTTATACATTTTCTTGCAAACTGCTTTTTGGAGAAAAAAATTATACACATTCCTTTCGATTTTCTTATAACAATTAAAATACAGCTTTTTTCTTTTTCAAATAAGGTGTCCTCAAAATGAGAGAGTTAATTAAATCTTTTAATGAAACCCGATAAATTCTGTTGTTACTTCTAATTATTTTTCATTTATATCTGCTTTAAAAAAAATAAAAATTTAATAAAATAAAACAAAAAAAAATAACAGCCTCTGGTATCTAATTAAATCCCAAAGAACATCATTCATTTTTCATTTCAAATTGAGAACATTCGTTTATCAGTCTATTGAGTCTGTGTTAGTAAAACATTTATAAATTATTGATATTTATAAATTTTTACAATGTCATTATTTTATTGTCTAAAATGTTTTAATTTTTGTATTTCATTACATTTTGTTGGTTTTTAGTTCCTGCCTCAACATCGACAACATGGCAATTATTTGTAATTATTGGTGTAAATAATTTGTTATAAAAATATACATAAATAATAGCATTTGCAATTTTCTATTTTCGAAATTAGTTTAATTTGAAACTGCCATGGCTATTGCACAATGGGGCTGATGTTAAATATTTTTTTTTAATATTTCTCAAGAGATATTTCGAATCAAATATTTCTTGCCTATGAGAAAAATTATCTTGGTATAAAGGGTTGTGCAATATCAGGAGTTAATATGTAAATCATGTAAAGGTCTAAGCGGGACTTTTGCAATACCCTGCAGTAATACCAAGACGAAACCAGGATCACTTCATAGGTACAGTTGCATAACTAAACTATTCAGATTCTCTTCGAAATTTGAACTGCTTCATCAACTCCATCCTTAATAGTTAACACAAATATCCAAAATTTAGGAGCCGCCAGGTGATGTACAACAGAGATCGCTTTCGCAGGATCATTACAGCTCCTATACGGTTGGCCAAAAGTAATCACCCGGGACAAAAGTAATCATCCGATGTATTTTTGCTGTATTTTTATTTAATAAAAACCTTTGGATCTGCATGTATGGTCATCAACTCTGGCGGCGGTCTCGTAGCCCTATCATAAGCAGTGCCAAAATTTGTCTTAAAAAAAAAAATTACAAAAAAAAAATACTTTTGGCCTACCCTGTATAATAGTCTTTACAACACAGACCTGTGTTCCGTTAGTACTGCCATTAGTAATCGAATCCCAGCAGCCCTCAAGCTTTCTATTCATAATTGTGGCGGTATATGGTACTGCCTATTGGACAAGCCACCTCATTTTCTAAACTTCGTTAATGAAGTACATATATTTCCTGCATAATCAAAGAATTCCTATAAGAGTGCTAGTGAACTGACTGATCTTTGAGTCATACAATGGCCGGCCCTGCCTTCGAAAGCTCTCCTCTACACAGTTAATGAAACAGTTCGCATGCACAAGTATCTTTTTCAATGTTTACTATAGAATACCTCGTCCTGTCATCGAGAGCCACGCAAAATTTATTAACAATCAAGAATGTCAAGTGAATCCCATTCACAGTAGTACTGACTGCCTCGCTGGAGGTAAATATATAGAAAAATATCAACTGACACCCCATGATAAATCAGGCATCCTGCCGTAATATCAGAGATTTAAGACTGTAGGATACTACAATAATAAAACTTATAAAATTCTCATTGTAGATCCATTAGCATTTGTGTGTCAAAAAAAAAATAAAAAATTTTGTATCTCAAGCATATTTTCAAAGCTTATAGGGTCCAATATTTCTCAGATTTTTTTCAGATTTTTCTGAAAAGGTTTTAAGGTCGCACAAGTCGAATTTCTGGCAAAAATCGTGTTAGACGATCGTTTTTTTTGTAATTTTTAAAATCATTTATTGGGGTTCTTATCATTTAGTTCTATGGCCTGCAATAAATTCTGAATATTTTTGCATTATATATAAAAAAAGCTGACCTGATCATCCTAATATGTAGGGATCATCCTCAGAGCACTGAGTCTAGGCATGAATTATGTAAAAGAAAAAAAAAAAACAATAGTCCAATACATCAGTTGTGCAATTTTGGGATTTCTTTCAACAATTATGCCTTTCTGCCCCATTGTATGGCATACCAATTAGTAACAGTAAATGGCAGCATTTTTGTTTTGTGATTTCACTAAACCAAATATTTAAAAACAATAAATAAATTCGTGCCAATTTAGATGGGAAAATTTTTGAAAATAAATTATTTATAATAGGAAATTTTTAATTTCTCTTTACAGAAAGATATATAAAAATAATTTACATTTATTTGGAAATGAAATGAAATGAAATTATTTATATAAAATACACAATTTTATTTTGTCATTTTCTTTATTTAATTAATTAATTAAATTAAAGAAAACTACTGTTTTAATTTATAAATTATTTTTCAAATCACATGATTTTGTACTTAAAAAATCGTTCAAGTCACAAATTTTTGGTCTATAAATTGTTATGTTTGTGCAACCTCACAACATTAATCGTCCGCACTGTTGTTACATGTGTGAAAATGGTTTATTTTGGCTAAAACGGTTCTCTAGTTTGTGTGTTTTAACAAAAGGACGTGCAAAACGAAATCCATAAAGATAATTTCACAGCTTCGCCAACCAAAACTGTGAATGAATTTTTGCGGATAAACAATTAATTTTTATATTCTTTTGTATGAAATTTATGTGTAGCAAAAGTTGCAAACATTTCACAATAAGACAACAACTCCAACAACTAATGTTACTCGCAAAACAATGAACATTTTAGCATTTGTGTGAATTTAACCAACAAACAAACACATTCTCAGTTGTAAAATTATACTCGTAGTATCCAATGGCCTTAAAACCAAGTGTATTCATTCAACTTGAAGTAGATGACTGCTAACATAAATAAGGAGTTATACATTCATTTACGCAAACTGGAAAGAAAAACAACAAAAAAAACATTTCAAATTCACTTCAAAGTATTAATTCTTTTAAAATAAATTCAAAATAATTTTTTTTTTAAATCAAATATCCAACGTAATAATCTGATATTGCTAAATAATTAATCAAATGTTCTTTATGTGTTGGCGGAGAGCTATTGGATGTACTTAAAAACAACACAGTCTGCTATGCTCTTAATAAAAGCTTGTCTGCAGAAACACCCTGGGGTCTTGGCGGGAATCGCACCCGCAACCTCCATATTGATAGACTAATGCTTACGTAGTACGCTACCAAGGCAATCGAGGGAATAATGAAACACTCCACTCGGAGACTTGTATTTTAGGGACGTACAGTCGCCATCTTCCTTAGTAGGAATCAATGGAGGAGAGGGGAGATTTCTTGCGGGTGCCGTCAAGGCGGTCTACACCGAAGGTTCTAAAACGGAATCAGGAGTGGAGGCAGTTGTGTTGTCCGATGATCTAGTAGGCTCTGTTTCCCACAGATTTCCATATACTTTCAGTGACTTCCAAATGAGCTTACTCGTTATCTGGCGGGCTTGCCTGATGCTGAGAAGGCGGCAAGTGGATGGTACTGTTGCTATTCTTTTCTATAATCAGGCGGTGTTGAGGGCGTTGCTGTCACTGGGCGTCTGCTTTCGTGTTGTTAGTGAGTGTAGGGGGTAGCTTGCTCTTCGCCGGGTTTTTTGTGCTGTTTCATTTGTGTGGCTTTTTAGGGCATAGAAACATCAAGGGTAATGATATGGCTAGGTCGCCATCTGCTGTTGTTATTTCCGACATAGGGGTTACTTTGCCGTCATTAAGGGGGTCTATCTCCGAGTGCGCCATAACAAGAGCTCTGTGGACGCGGTATGATATACGTATATACGTAGAACACAAAACTCCTGAGATTATACCGATTGTCTACTACTAGACTCACGGCCGTGGCCACAGGCCAATGGTCCATCGGCACGCATGCTGAGATAAAGGGCATTCCGTTCAATTGCCGGTGTAGGAGCTGTGGGAAAGATTCGGAGAGGGAGACTGCTGACCACTTTCTCTGTGAGTGTTCCGGTCGAGGCTCAGACTCCTTAGGATACCTTTCTTTGGCAACTTGACGCTGTGCTCTCAGTTGGATCTGACAGACTTAGTGAGGTACGTAAGCGGCACAGGGTGGCTGTGACTTCTCGGATTTCTACGGGGCTAGGGTAAAAAAACGGCACATACGGTGCTAATTGAATCGACCCATATTGGTCAATTGCCCTATAACCTAATCCGATTTTGCACTACTACCAGATCACAACTTCAGGATCTTATTGAGTCCTTTTCAATCACTTTTTTCACCGGGTAAATATATTTTCGTTTTATTTACTATTGGCTTGAAATATAATTTATATATAAATATTTATTGCCAGTTCCAATTATAATTGAAAATTCCATAAATAAATAATTGGAAAAAAAAATTAAATTAAATACAAAAGAATAATTTTCTTCAAAGTTTTAGCGAAATTTCTTTGCTCTTAATTTAAGCAAAGTTTATATAAATTTTAACATGCACACACACACATACTCCTACATACGTATTTATTAATTAATTAATTGCATACTTTAAAATCTCATGTTTTAAACATTCATGTACGCTGTTGCGAGTGCTTTTCATTTACTAGAGATTTTAATACAACCTTGTAATGGTTGTGCTAAACTTTACACGCACTCGTATAATTAAATTTATTGTATTTCACCACATTATGACTGTGTTGTTTGGTAAAGTTTCAACAAGGAGGTGAAAACTATTTATTTTGGGGCAGAGAGAGAGAGAAACTGATGATGTACAACCTTCTGGGTAAATAGAGCGTGAGTTTTTAACGAATGAATTTCAAGCAAACAAATTAAATATTAAAAGAACAGTTTTAAAGGATTATTAATATACATATGTATATAAATTAATTGAACTAAACAGCATCGTAGAACAGAATTACTTTTTTTTTCGTTTCGTTTGCACTTGTAGAGTAATGAATTTATTAGTAAGGAAAATCCTCAATTTGGAAAATATGAGTTCGATAATTTGATTTAATAATTTGAAAGCAAGAAATATAAAAATGTAATGACCTGCAACTGAAAGTCACTGATAATGTTGAGTATTATCAATTGTTAATTGTAGTGGCTTCAGTACTCTTGAGTAATGTTGCCTAGAGCAGTATACAGTAACACATACTTTCCTGCAGACACACTTTTTTTTTTTAAATATATAGAACTTAAGCAACTAATGCCACTAAAATAATTTCACCTTCAGCGATAGTGTAGACAGATGTTGAAAGTAATTAGAAGGTATAAATGGTTAAAAAAAATTGTATGGTTTTAAGTTGGCAATACGCAATGTTTTGATAACTGACATATGGACAAGATGGGGTAAACCATCACCCGATATTCTTGTTTCTGCTGAAGCCGGTACTGTTCAGTGAGAAGTGGCTATGCCTTCGCCACTGAAATCTTCCGACAACTGACACAAACACAGATACACTAATGTACATTAGAAAAAGTGCGAAATGTTTTTATGATTTAGTCCAAAACTCGGCTCGAACTCAGGACCTTTTGGTTTTGTGCGTGCAGACTACTTTTGACTTCACCACCCTCATTGGTTCTTACTTTTCCAAAGTATTACTCCCGACAGCTTAGATGCTTCTAAATTTCGATAATTTTAATTTGGGTACTTTCCCGAAAAGAAGTGAAATTTGTGTCGATGCTTCGTTTTGTGTTTATTTGAGCAAAAGCAAAAAAAAAAACTAAATTACCCTGCTTCAGCTTAAAAATTATTTCAGCTATGGAATACCAGAGCTGATGTATCTCTAAAAAAATGCGCAATAAACTCCAAATAAAATACCACATGCACTTCTTGATCAAAATATCATGTCTATCTGCTTATGCTGTATTGAAGAAAAAAAAACAAAATTGCTACGAGCAAAAAACCATTGTAAACAGGATTTTAGTACTGTAGCTTCATGCAAAAGATACTTTTCATTACGATTATTATATTTAATATAATTATACTCAAATATATTACGACTGCAAAGCAACAGAAAATAATTTGTTAAATAATCCATACGGAGAAAGGAACATAAAAGCACAAGGGTGTAGTTACAGACATATATTTACACATAAATACACTTTGCTCCTGTTGGTATGCAATGAAATTTATTACAAGCATTATGGGTCGTAGGAATAAAGATATTCGTTCATTGTATTCAATGAATATGGAAATAATTATGTGAAATATGTATTCATCTTTTATTTATTTGTATGATACAAGAAATAGTGGAACACTCAAGAAGAAATAGTAGTTACATGGAGAGACTGGTAATACTTGGAAATTATGTTCAAAGAACTTACGGAAATATATTTGGACCAAAAGGAACCACAATGTAGCTTATTTCGCTTAACTTCCAACAGCAAATGGGGAACAATAAAATATAAATCTTCGACAAAATTATCAGTTCATAAAATGTGCCTTCCTGCTTGCCATTAAATGTATTTATTGTGTTTCCAAATACCTTTGAATTGGAAATTGTAATTCCATAGAATTAACGTACAGAAGATATTTGTGCTCCTACACAATGAATTCACATCAATTCAACAGACTTTATATACAGACATAATACTGTTGTGTTATAAGAATGTCTGCCAGCTACAACTTGTAGGTACATAAAATCTTGTATTTAATTTGGATACGTATTGCCTTCACATTGTTGCATTAGCACATTCACATAAAATACATAATTTGGCAATTATGTAACTAAAACTAAGCAAATATCCTTCTACCATAAGAATACCAATGAAATTGTGTTAATGTACTCAAAAAAAAAGGACAAGAGTAAATAAAATGCAGAAGTTTTTTTGTTTGTTTAATTTCAAGTGATTCGTATAACAGCTGCACGTTGTGTTATCTTGAGACAAAAGTAAGTTCGGGAGTGATACAGTTTCATGTTCTTAATATAAATTAAAATTATCTAGAAAAATTTCAGGAGGCTTGAGAAGTTGTTTTTAAATCTGGATTAGATAAGAATGACATAAACAACATGTTTTTATAGCACAAGAAAAAAAGAAATAAAAAAAGGAAAAAAATTAACAAAAGAAAACATTTTTTCATTTCATACATTTTAAAATGAATTTAATGAATGATTTTTTTGAAATGCATTTTTTTTTTAATTTTTAACAAAAGTAATGTTCAGGCAATTAAGATGATGCAGCGTTCAGCGATGGTTCCGCATGACGAAACTAGTTAACACGTTGACTACAAAACCTAAGATACAGGGTTCGATCCCAATGTCGGACTAATTCATAAAATATTAATCTACATTTCCCATTGCAATGGCTTGGGTTTGTTAGCCTGCTCGGTAACAAGATTTACAGAATAATATTAACCATTTTTATAAAATAAATAAAAACAAAAATACAAACCACAAACCACAAACGGTTCGATTGGTTTGCTTCAAATCAAAAATTTCAATAATTTACAGCACACACTAAAAAAAAGAACAATAAATAAAGAAATAAACAAATAATAAAAACAAATATTTATTGGCCATAATATGAGTGGTGTTATTACCTACAAAACTCGTTTGAGCAAAATCATAAGTAGAAATAACGTTGAAGCAAAAACCTTTTTTATATTTTGTGCTTTTTAATTTACAGTAAATATTACGATAAACAAAATGAAACCAATTATCCAATACTCGTAACAGAACGGGAAAAGCTGCATCTTTTATTTTATTTAATATCATTTTATTTTTATACAGGGTGGCCCAAAAGGAGCCAATGTGTTTTAAATCCTTATAACTTTATTACAAAAAAATTTTTTTTTTATTATTTTGTAAAGAAGACTTGGGGAATTTAAAACTAAACAGTACACAATTGAACAATGTGCCAATATTGTTTAACTTTATTTCTAAAAGCAAATCATTATTTTATTCATAATTTAATTATGAGCGACGAAGAGCATTTCCAATTGAATGGGATCGTTTATAGACAAAAAGGGCGAATTACACTACACCCACTTCAGTGTAGCGTTTGGTACGGTGTTTCGTCGTTAAGGATAATTGGCTCATATTTTTTTGAAAAAGAACACGGTGTCACCGTTTCCATCACTGATGTTAGATATCGGACTATGTTGAAAAATTTTTTAAGGTCAGCCGTGGAAAACCTTTCGCAAATATAGTTCCAACAGGATGGAGCCACAGCGCATACTGCGAGGGACACAATCGCTCTTTGATCTAAAACTGCTTCGGTCTTTTGGCCCACCCTGTACATACTATGTTAACGTAAGTATTCCTTAATTACACAACGAGTAGCAAAAATAATCTCAACAAAAGCATACGTTTATAACCCGAATCATTTTTTTCACCCCACACGCACATCATCATCATCATATCGCTCAGTTACTAAAACAACGTTATAAGTACCAAAATTAAATTTTTCAGAAAATACGAAGCAAAAGGCTATTATTTTCAGTTTTTTTAGAAATAAAAACTTTATATTCTTTTTTCACTGACTTGTACATGAAATTGAGCATTTTTAACTCTCTTTCAGAATTATCAGAGTTTATTTATCAAGTAATTGCAACTCCACAATAAAATAACAATATAAAAAACAACAGGCATATTGTTTGTGTATAAGACAATGAAAATGTCAATAACAGATGCCAACGGTAGCAAAAAAAAAAAAAAATACAAAAGTTTTGTTTACTTGGGGATTACACGTTCAAATTGTGTCTTTCAAATTTTAAAATTCTTAAATTTTTTTACTAATCCAATCATACTTTTAAAATTCGATGAGAATTTGCTTTCAAATTCTCTGGGCAAGTGTTGTTTCAAATTATGGGAAAGAAAACAGCTGATATCTATTCGTATGCACAGCGAAGCCATCGTGATAAATAAATTTGTTTTTAAATTGAATTTTGAGAAGCTGTATGTGTAAATTATTTGAAAACAAAACGGCTTAATTTTTTTTGCACTGCTCTCTAAAAAGTAAACACTCACAAGCCTTGTAAGCAGCGTTACCATTTTTTAAGTTTTCCCTTATTTTTCAAGGTTTTTGAAATGCCAAAAAGTTTTTAAGTTGTTAGATTCAAAAATTAGTCTTTTTTTTCAAAATTCATTCAAATTTTCAAGTTTTGTTTATTAATTTTTAATTTACGGTATACTCGTATGTGAAGAAAATATTATGTGATGTTACCATGTAATGTAAACGATATTATAATTATTCACTTATGCAACAGTGTTAACTGTGTACATTCCCTATTTAATATAACTGTTCCGTATTAATATTATTCTAGTTTTTTAAGCCTGTGTTTTGTTTTTTTTTTCTAAAAAGTATTCTATTTCAAAAAAGCATGTATCAATATTTAAAGATAAACAAAATATAATTAAATATTTTTAAGTTTTGGTGTTATTAGTTTTAAGCAGCACTGCAAAAGGAGAAAATAGCTTAGAATACGCTACAAACACTTCGGAGGCTTCAACAAAAGTTTAAAAAATTTGGGATCTGCTCAAAATCGTGGGAAGAATAAGTTTGTTGTTGATTAACTTTTTTTTGGTTGTTTTGTTTATCTTACTTTGAATAACAATTAATTCAAAGTATACATTTTTATGCTTTTTTTTCATTGTATGGACACTTTTGAGGAAGAAAGTTTTCCGCTGAAAAATTACACTTTTTTTTTTTTTAAATAAAAAGTTTTTCTATAAAAATATATGGTAACGCTGCTTGTGTGTCTTAATTGCTTTTGCAACAATTTCCTAAAATAAAGAACTGAGTAATAATGTTATTTGTGCGCGCTCTCAAATTAAACAAATAAGTAAAAATGATATATGCGCGCAACAAATTTTAACGTTCACGTTGTGTAAACTGTAAACGAGCAAAAAAAGCCCCTGATTAGTTGAATCTACTTGATAAATATACTATAAGAGTTATGCTGTTGTTGGACTAACTGACCGATATTATGAGAATGTAGAACGATTTGGTAAATTTGTACTTTAAAAATCCGTAAAAACGAAATCAATTGCCATAAATAAGCCATGAAACAAATGAATGCACATGTTTCGAAAATATACAAAGCAAAGAAATAATAATCCACTGGCCACTGATTGCTCATTTAGGAAAAAAAAAAAAAAAAATAAAAAACAAGAAAAAAGAAATTAACCACAAGGACACACGAGTAAAAATCGTTAAGTTAAGTTTTTACAAAGCAGCATAATAATTTGTTAAGGTGTGTAGTATTTTCCACAAAGTAATTTAATTACTCGAAAAAATAAATAATAACAGATGAGACAAATAATCGGCTGGTTTTATTGCAAAGGAAGCACCTGTACCAACACAAATGAGAAATCTCTAGTGATGGAATAATGTAGTGACTTCGAAAAAAAGGCAAATCAGTCATACCACATCTACGCAAGCGTATCGTTCCCGATTTCATCAATACCTGGACCCTTCAGCAGGAACAGTCAAAGGGAACAGGTTAGGTATGCATTTAATTCCTTTAATTTGTTTCAATGAACGTTTAATAGTTACTTTAACATATACGCACATTTAAGTGGCATATGAAATATGTTCATGCAAAAGAGTTCAGTTGATTACAGGCAACTGCACAAAGAATGAATCAACTGCATTTAACATGAAAATATTTTCTCTTTCAATGCATTAGAAAGGAATTCCAAGAATCTTAATGAATGACAGAATTGGCTGGATTATGAACTGTAATAAAGGAAAAAAAAATTGGAAGTCATAGAATTCAATAATTAAGCAGAAATCGAGGCAAATGTGCAGCAGAAAGAAAAAACCAAAATAAAAGATACAGTTTCATTTCAGACTAGAACAAAACTGAATTTAAAGCAACCAGTTAGACAAAAAAAACTAAATTAATGCTGAAATTTGTACAAGTTTCTAGAGGCTCATAAATGAAATTAAGATGTAGTTTTTATAATTCAAATAGTTCACATTTATCTATTTATCAATGGAAAGGAAGAAAATGTCACATTATTTTTTAAAAAATTTTGCGCAAGAATTACTGCCGGCGCTACGATATCGAAAGAATTTTTTTCATTCGTTCAACTGTATTTAAAAAAAGAACAATTTTTTGAATCTTTTTTCTATCTTGAACCAGTCATCTCTCGAGTGACGCCTATACATGTGATGCATTGTGCTGGAACTAGGAAAATAGGTTATGGGAAGGAGTATAGACGCTGTAGTGTTTATGGACATTTGAATTGCATCTTCCCAGGTCAAAAGTGACAGGAAAGACTTCTGCAGGGAATTTGTTCTACATACGCGCTGTTCGGCCGAAAAAATTTCTCTGTAATGCGTTGCCACGTCGATCTCAAATGTATGCGTATGTATATGTATGATGAACGTGTTGTGCCCAGTAATGAGCGGGTTTCGGGAATAAGTTCCCTGATTTCATTAGAGCACATCTCATTATAGTAGCGGTAGAATAATAAAACACACATTGTGACGATGCTCCAGGGTGTTAAAATAAAGTCGGCTACCCTACCTTCCCGCGAATGAGTTTCTTCTCCAACTCCTGTACACGATCGTGCAAAATCAAAAGAGACTTTGAAGCACCGGCCCATACATGAGAGTTGTATTCCATTTTCAGTCGGATGTTAGCGGTATAAATAGTAAAGAGATCAGCTGAGATGAAGTATGTCTTGCACCGTCTAAAAAAACCGAGGCACTTAAATGCTTTTTTTAAGACCTGAAAAATATGCTCAGTCCATCGAACATCACACTGAATCTTCATACCAAGAACATGAACAACTTCTGATTCCTCAATATTATCAATAATTACAGGTGATGGAGCATGATCGGGCATGCGTTGGTGTGTAAGCATGCAGCATTTAGCACTGCAATCGACCTGTTCGCGTAAACCCATTGAGTTATTTTCGTTCACATTTTAAACGTATTTGTACGAATAAAAAAATTCTTTCGATATCGTGAGCCTAGCAGTTAATTTCTATTCTATTATTATCAATTCACCACTTGTATCTTCTTCACATTAACTCCTTAAAACTAGTTGCGGTGCAATGAATTGCTTACACAAAAAACATCCCATGAGCACTTGTCTAAAAAAAATACTCTTCTGGATGTTGGGCTTTCACTTTTTAAAACCTTAAAAAAATCATACATGAAAATATGATTGCGATTGAAGCATTAGAATATTCTTCATTCCATTATTTGTATTATTTTTTTTTTCAATAAAGTTTCCCTTACATCTATGTAACCACGTACACTAATACGTATGGCATGTATGTATATCACTCCGTTCTTTTAAACCGGATAATCTTTTATTGATAAAAATTGTCAAAATCCAAACAATGAGAACAAAAAATTACTCTTCATGTCCGAAGCAATATTCACATCAAAGGAACCATCAGCTGCACTTGAATGCAAAACATAATCCATTTATACTCAAGCCATCCTTGAAGTACATCAGGGATTGTTTGTTTTCAGAAGAAATATGTCGTCTATCACTTTTCGCTTAATATGTGGAATCAAGCTGATACTTTTTTGTTAATTCTTTGTTTTTTGTGTTTTGCGTTTTTACTTTTTTTTGTGTTTTGCGTTTTTACTTTTTTTTGTGGGAAGAACTTTTTTTTATTGTCAGACAGAAGAAGGAAGAGAAATGAAAAATCTTTACTATTGGGATCTGCTTTAAAGTGTGAAAACTTAAAATCAAGAAAAAAACTGTGATAGTGGAAAGTTTTCTAATTTCTGTTATATTCCTGCAAGTGACCTGGAAAATATCAATATTTTTGTTTATTAATAACAGAGAACAAAAAAAATAGAAAAAATAGGATATTGCGTTGAAGTGCTGACGACACGTTGAATTAGCAGATACGAATCATTTATTGTAATCTTGCTACTACGTTTTTCTTTTTAAAGAAATCAGCTCACCCCAGCTTGAGCTGTGGCTCTAATTTCTAAATATTTAAATTACCAACTTTGAAACTTCGCTTTAGTGATATTCATTGAATTAACTTTCGAGGCGAAGAAGATTGAACATACATATTTTTTTTAACTGATCGTTTGTTGGGATAAATAAAAAAAATGAAACAGATGAATAAATTTGGGCAAGTAGAGCTTCCTAAACTCGCTTATTAAGCCATATAAATAGTTCATCTCAATGATATGCTAAATGTACTATTAATATTTTCAGTGCTATACAATCAAGCCAATCTTATGACTTTCAAAATTGCTTTTTCTCTTAGTATGTACGCGTGTGTTTTTGTGAATGTGGTAATTAAGCAAACGTTTTCACTTTCCATTCTAGGCAATAGTGTAACACCACTGCCATAAATTTATTACTAATTTAAGTGATTGTACATTTGTATTCGTTTATGTTCGGTTTGCTTTTCAGTTTATCTTTACTGTAGTAGTAACCATAGAAGAAGAAATTTTCCTGGTAAAATAATTAAAATTCTTCTGATAAAGGAAACTGCAGCAATAGCAGTAGCAGTCATAAATATAAACAGTAGATGAACAAAACAAAAAAAGAAAGAAAAACTCAATTTAAGTTAAGATTTATTTGCGGAAAACACAACGACACTCAGAAATACGAATTGAAAAATTAAAGAAGAAAGACTTTTTCCCTCCAGTGTTGAAAAAGTTTTACATGAAAAATAAATAACAAATATTTAGCGGCGACACCAACATCAGTGGAAATAAACAAATTAAAAAAATTTTCGTACAAGTTAATAAAATGTGTAAGAAATTGTTGCATTTAAATGAAAATGGGGAATCTGTAATTATGTATTTCTATAGTCCCTCCCTAAAGTATGCAATATTTGTTGGGCAATTGTTATTACTGAAGCGTATGAGTGATTTTAATTTCTTTAAATTCAGGGACTCAAAATAATAACTACGCTCATTTTTCATGTACAAAAAAAATTTACACTTTTAAGAAATATTCTGTAAAAATAGGTTTAAATTATTACAGTGTAACCTCGGTTAATGCAACCAATAAAAATTTTTGGTTGTTGCGAAAACCGAGCCAAAATTTTTATGCCTATTTTTCGATTAAAAATATTATTTTAACCCAAATAAAAGCTTTATTTTTTTAAAACAAAGGTTACATTTTAAAACAAATGCATTTATTGAATGGAAATAAACAATAAAAATAAAAAAAAATAATTTTATTTAGAATAAATAAAAATACATATTCTATGTAAATTTTTACTGATGGTTGTTAGCAAGTTGAAAATTCATATTTTTAACGGAAAAAGAGTGCAATTATAATACTGTGTTTTTTTAGATGTCATATTTTTTATTTATAAAAGCTAAATTGAAAAAAACTTAACTTTGTATTGCGTAGCACCTCCGAAGTAAAATAATTACTACAAAAATGGTTACTAAAAACGCAGATTCCAAATTTAATACGTCTCCACGCAATCAGAGACGCTACAACAATGCTATAAAACAAATAACGTGCAAAAGCAGTGTTGTAAGATCATTTCTCCTACTATACCTTTCCTATAGTTCCAACACAATGCATCGCATGTGTAGGGTTCACCTCCTGAGTGCTGCTACATTATATTATTTTAACTATTACTATCAAATAATAACTATTGCCTATCCCATTCAGACCATGATGCATTGATTGTGCGGGTGGTTTACGGTCTCAATATTGTCACTTCTGCTTGACCAATGTCAAATAGACCGGCATGCATGGTTTACGCTGATTGTTCTTTAGATTAATTTTTCACATTATTCCGCTGTTCGATTTATCGTTATTTAAATTGTAGGGAAACTCTTGCACTTTTAAATTTTGACAAAATGAGACGTGTTTTCAATTATAAAAGCACTAACCGTTAACAAATAGTGAAGTGGGGATATTTTAACTAAAAACATTTTTAATTTTATTGTTTCAAACCAATTAAAATCTTCCGATGTAATAAAAATGCGTTATACTAAAAATTAACCGACACGTATCAACTGTGCATGTCCTGAAAATCCTTGAAGGATGTGAAAATGGTAAAATCTAATCATTAATTATATTTTCAGACGATATAGGGACCATATATTCCAAATATTATAAGATAAATTCCCAATTTATTCCAATTATAATCGATAAATATTTTTTTTCTTGACTTTAAATTTTTTTAAAGGTTGTTTTATATTTACGATAATAATTATATTGAATATTTTCTTGATATTTACTGATATTTATGGATACTATTAGTAATAAATAACCTTTTGAAGAACAAAAAAAAAACTGCTCGTTAGCCCGCTAATTTTTTTTTTATTAATTTTTCACTTGTTAAATAGTGCCTCATTTCCAATCTTATTTTATGTAAATAAAAAATTTTCAATTTTAAATAGGCTAAACAAACTAAATAAGTGATATAAATTGTAAATCATACTGACAAACACTAGAAGAATGAATCGACATGCTGTTTTCGAAGGCTGCTACACATGCATCTTGAGCGTTTTACAAGTTTTTTGTACATTATGTGTAGATGTAAATTATTAGCTTTATATATTTATTAGTTTTTTTTCAATAGAATACAAGAATTTATATACTCCGTTAGTTTTTCCCCAAATTTTACCATGTACAACTTGTTCTTTGCATTTTTTGCTTCTGTTTTCATTATTAAGTGCTCATATAATCGTAGTTGCTTGTATTTTATTGTGTGCACAAAGAATTTTGCAAAGGGAATTCACGCTTTGGCATACATCTGTCTATTCACTGCCAAGTTGGAAACGAAAGTAATAAAAAAGCAATTGTCAGCTAACACATCGAAAGGCAAATTCAAAGATTATAATATGTTCACAATTTCTCGCCGGGAATGCGCTGCACTCAAGAACAAGTTGCAAAACTAAAAAGAAGCCTTCTTTAATTTCTGACAAAAAAAAAACATTGAAATGATTTTGGAAGGGAATTAATAAATTGTGAAATATGTAGCAAGAAGAAGAAGAAGAAGTTGTCGTTTTTCAGTAGAGCATTTTTCGGTATAAATTGCATTTATTTCTTGTTATCAAACGATGTGATGATTTTGTGTCTTTAAGCTCGTTCTAGGAAGGTACACATATTCGTATACATACGGAGTAGGAATATTGCCATACGGCTATTTTAGGCATAACGTTTGTCTGTTTGTGCATGATACGTCATATTGGAAATTTCAAAATATGAATACAATGGAGAAACAACAAATCTATATTGCTTTTATGCAAATATTTTTTCATCGTTTTGTTGGTACAAACATTTGCATTTGATGCATAATAAGATACAAACATAATGGCCTGCTTCAATAAACAGGCATAGACATATGTATGCATGGATGTATAGAGTGGCCCATCTGATGCTTGAAAATTGAACTGCTGTTGAACTAAAAAATATTGGTTTTGTGACAGAAACTTATTGGAACATCTGCGTGTACAAGATTGATAGATTAATGCTTGAACAATGTTAAGAAGTGAAAAGCATTTACTGGCAGGAAAACTAAATTTTTAACTATTTTGCTATGTGATGTGAAATAATTATTTGTATATTTTGCTCTTGAAATTATAGATGCCAAAAATAAATTCCTGAGTGCTTTTGGCTCTGCAAGGGGTAGAGCATCGCCCCAAGACGTTTTCTACTGAGACTGTGCTAACAGCACCCTCCGTCGGCGGTATTTAGGCAATACAAATGTTGGCGAAGTAAAATATTTCCAAATTCTAGAATTTTGCAATATCTTTTCTTAAAAGCAAAGACCCCCTCTGGCCAAGGAAAACCATGTAAAATAATAGAAGTTTCCATTTTTGAAATAAGAATTTGAAGCTATTTGAAAATTACTTACGGACAATATTCCCAGCATTGAAATTTTGTTGGCTGACTTAAAATTTGATTTCAAAAAAAGTTTTTAATTCGATAGTGTTTTATGGTCTTTCTATTGGTTCACAAATCTTGGTAAAGTGTTTCCCTAAGCAACAAATGCAAAATTTAGCATTTTGTATGCTGCAAAGGAATGAGAAGAAAACATTTGCTCAGCCATTTATGAAAAAGAACATTTGTGACGTAAACACATCCTTTATTTGAAACAAAAGTAAGTGTCAGTTTGGCATGTTTTGGATAAGTGCCAACGGAATGCAAAAGCTTATACACACATACATATATACATACATATGACTATAGGCGTAGATGTTTCCACAAACATGGATTTCAATGATATAATTTTTTTTTTTAATATTTAACAACAGCACAAGCGAAATTGTGAAAACCAAACACAAGTTAAAGAAAAATTAAAGCTCACTGTTTTAAATAAAAATAAAGCAAAAATGGTATTTTTTAATATCCATAAAACTCTGCAGGTAGACATTCTAGGGTTCTAAACCTACATAAGTAATGAAAGAATTTGTTTATGTTCATTAACCCATTACCGCTCACTGTCTCCATATAAGGACCCTTATACATATATGTTAATGTAAAATAAGTATATTTTCTAAAAGCTTTCATAATTTTTTTCTTTTTTTTTTTCTATCTAAAAAAGAAGCCGTTTTTCTTTACATGGCCAGCAAACGAATATAATTAAATTTATGACGTTCCGCAATCAAAAGCTACGTTCAGTGAAAGACCAATATAGAAAATACATGAACACAGCCTTTGAAACAAAATCAACCTTGCGTTTTACTTGTTTTTGAGCGTGTTTTGAAGCTAGACATGGTTAATTTTACGTGTTTTTCAAACAACTCAATGGAGAAAATTAAACATGTTTGGCTCCAAAACACCTAAAACTTGTTTAAACTGGGCAGTGTGAACACGATAAAACCCGAAAACAAAAGTAAGGCAGTCTCAATAAAAAAAAAATATATATATAAAACGAATTAGAAAAAATTCCAACAACTTTTTGGCAATATTTAAATATTTAAAATTTTTATATTAATCCTGCCAGCAAAAATCAGTGTTTGCCTGATGTAATTCCTGCATTGAGTGATTCTGTGAGAGATTGTAAACTCGTTCACTTGATTTAAATTTATTTTAAATAACGAATTACATACTCCAAAATAGCAATAGCTTTCGTTCCTCTCTTCTCTTATCACCAACGAAGCGCATTTAATGTTTAATTTTTTTGCAGAGTTTCATTTCAGCTTTAATACTCGCAGCACTTTCATATCACTTCTAATTTATCTAATTTGTGCGTGATTGCAGCACTTTTTATTAAGAAATATCATGGAGAAAAAAAATATTAGAAAACAAAAACATTTTAAATGCGTCCTTGACAGCAGACAGCAACATACGTTTAAGCTGTAAAGTTTAAAAAATAAAAATTCTGCATTAAAACCCTTCTTAAAATAAATGTAGACAATAAACAAGTACGTGCTTGTAAAAAGCAATGAGTTTCTTTCTAACAATTTTACGCATACGACGTGTGTTCAGAAAATAACGTAATTACGCGTGATTGGAGCGTCCGTTTACTACAGTTATAAGGTGGAAATTAAGGCTCAATTGTACCAGTGAACCGTACCGGTTGCATTAGGTGTAACTTTAGCGGCTACCAGATTCAAAGTAAACAATGAATATGGTTTAAAGTTGCCACATATCTAGCGTTACCCGATGGCTAAAAAGGCCAGGATTGTCCAGTTTAATTTGTGTCTTGTCCAGTTATGAGTTAAAATGCTGGTGTAGAAGAATTACTTTAATTTTGTAAAATAATTTTTAATTAATTATTTTCTTTTATTAACTAAATAAATTAATATTAACTATTAACTATTTTAATTAATAATTTTGCGTAGTAATAATAAATAAATATTTTGTGTACTTGCAAACAGAATTGTATTGCCAGTTGTATTTTTTCTCCTACAACTACCAAAAAGTAAAGATAAGTACGTGTTTATTTTGCACGTCACTAACAATTTATAAACAAAAAAATCTTTCCAAAGAGTCAACATTAGAATTTTTGCCAATTATATAGTTATGGCCAAGATTGGTAACTTACCAATATTAGCCTAGCATTTACCCAGGCAGCTGTAAGTCGGAAAAACTCAATATACTCAAACTTTTTCACCAATACAGTCACATTTTCCGAACTTGCAAGTTTACTTGCACGAAAATTCTGACTGGCAAGTAAAATGACAATTGAAGAATCAGTGTTACCATGTACGTTTTGCTATTAATTTACTACTACGTACTAATATGAACGTATTGTTGATTGCTTGTTTTTGATTGTATTTGTAGAACATTAAGAAATAAAAAGAAACATAATCAGGTATGTGATGAAAATCGTTTTCGGCGTTAAAACGTTTTGAAATCGACAACTAGTGTGATGAATTTGTATGTGACGATTTGTTGGGACGATTTCATATTCCATCTTCCGTCCTTATTTAAACGAATCTATTTAACAAATCTATTTAAATAAGTACTAGTTAATATATAAGTGAAATTTAAAAATTTAAATAACCACATTTCATACGGCAAATTTAAGGAATTCGATTTATCTCTTAAACGTTTTCTTAGAATATTTTCACTATTTATCTTATTATTTTCTTCCAAGAGAATTAGCGAAACCGCAGCAAAAAAAGGCATTTTATAAATAAAAATGATAAAATATGTTGATACAAAATTTTACTTTGTTATTTTGTTTAAATATTTTACAAACTCACTCACATACGCATATGTTAACATATTTTATAATTGTATTATTAGACTTTATGCAGTTGTATTTAGAGAAGTTATGTGGAAACGAAACAAATATGAAATATGAAATCTATCGAAATTCATCACACTACTGTCGATTTCAAAAGACGATTTACTTTTCAAATCGATCGATTTTCATCACATATATGATTAAATGTTTTTCGAAATAAGTATTTTGCTGATAACATTTTTTTTCAGATAATTTACTGAACTCATATAGTTATTTAGCAATTTTTTCTAGCACATTATTTGCTGACAACATTTTTAAAATGAATTTACACGCAAGTGTGTAAACAATCAAACAGCCAGACATTCGAAGTGAAATTTAATTTTTTTTTATGATAATACATATTTGCTGCTTGGAAGCAATCACTAACATGTGTAAATGTAGGGTTAAATAGCCGATTAGAAACAAGTAAACATTTTTGTTATTATTTTTACTTTTCTAAAAATATTTTACTTATTTAACCAGAGCTTCGAACCGCAATTTTATTTGTTTCGGTTTTCGGTATCGTTCTTACATTTTTATTGTTCCGGGTTACGTTTCGATTTGCAATTTTTTTTCGGTGCGAAACTGGACTTTTTTCGGTCAAGGTTTTTTCTTAGTAGCATTTCATTTCCGTATGTTTCTACAAGAGCTCAAAAAAAATTAGGTGGTGTTGTATATTTCGTAGTTCTCAGATATATTTTGGGAGTTCTTGTATAAACAAATGTAACTTCATAGGTTTCTTCGAGAATTTGGTTAAATTTTTCTATCTCAGTAATTTGGAATTTTTGTTTTCTTTTTGTAGATCGATCCCTAGATTTAATAAAAGTGGAAATGCAAATGTGCCTCCAGTTATGACCGAATTTCCTAACAGGCTCGTTTCTAGAAACTCATATTTCCGTTGGCCCTCCATGTAGCCTGACTTAACTCCATCGGACTTTTTCTTATAAGGTTATTGCAAACAGGAAGTATACAAGTCGCAACCGATTAATGTGGATGAACTCAAACAGTCCACAACAGTAGCTGCAATTTCAACCTAAACTTTGCGGGCGGGCAGTTATGAACAACTTTTTGCTACGATGCCGCATTTGCACCGACGAGCAGGGCGGGCTTTTAAATTCATTTATATTTTAGACTAATTAAACCATTTTTTTACAAATAAAAAAAAAAATAGAATAAATTCCATGCATAAAAAAAATATTCCATGTGGTTACAAAATTTATCAGCCACCTTGTATATAGTCACCCTGTATATAGTCATAGGAAGGTTAATTTTAGCGCAACTCTGCTGAGGCGCGTTTTTAGGAATGTGTAAGTATTATTATGTGCATTAATTATTTTTAAACTAAGGAAACGACATTTCATTTATTCTTTCACTTCGCGCTTGCTTTAACAGGCATAAAATTATGAAAAAATTTTTTTCTATTGATGGGTGATTGATCTCATAATCTCCTTATTGTACAGTAAATCCCTTAACTGTTCGAACAACTAGAGTCACTATATTCCTACCATTATATCTCTAGTCTTTAAATTTGTTGGCTCGATGAGTTCTATAGTCAGCCAATATTCGTATGTATATTTTCCACATTAATTGTGCCGCCAAAAATGGTAGAAAATTAATTTTCTGAACCAGCCAGATGGCAACTTTTAATGGAAAAAGAAAAAATAAAAAATAAATAAAAACAAAACAACGAAAGTGTTGCTGAACTGTTGTACGAATCTGCACCGCATCACTTAATTTTCACTGAAAAGAATTGCATTGTGAATTACTTCGTTGTTACATTTGGAAACACTTGATTCCATTGTCCATTAATTAACATCAGTGACTAATTTTTCAAACAAAACACTTGACAGCAAATGAAACCTTCATGTGTGCGTGTAATTTTCACATTTTAGATATATTTTTTTTTTAATTCTGCTTTTAGTTACATTTGGAATTACAAAAACAATGCATAAAATACAGCAAATAAAGCTGAGAAGAGCTTTTGTTAAATAAACGATATGAATAAAACAGAACTCATTATGTTCGTGGCATATAGAAAAAAGAAACAACGTAAAATATTTGCTGATTCAAAAACAGTATGTGGGGACAAGACCCAAGATCAACCCCATTAACTAGGTTAGCAAATATGCATTTTGAATAGTTGAATGGAGTTTTAAAATTACTCGGTAAATAGTGAAATGGAATTGTCTCCCTTTTCTGCCATACAATAAGGAATTTTATTACACAGTGAGAAAAAAAACGTTTAGTTTATTTTCTCTATGCAAATTGCAAGGGATCTACATGGCCAGGATCATGTCACATTCAGGTATGTGATGGAAATCGATCGATTTGAAAAGTAAATCGTCTTTTGAAATCGACAGTAGTGTGATGAATTTCGATCGATTTCATATTCCATATTTGTTTCGTTTCCACATAACTTCTCTAAATACAACTGCATAAAGTCTAATAATACAACTGTAAAATATGTAAACATACTTATGTGTATGTGAGTGACGTTTGTAAAATATTTAAACAAAATAACAAAATGAAATTTGTATCAACATATTTTATCATTTTTATTTATAAAATGCCTTTTTTTTTGCTGCGGTTACGCTAATTCTCTTGTAAGAAAATAATAGGATGAATAGCGAAAATATTCTAAGAAAACGTTTAAGAGATAAATCGGATCCCTTAAATTTGCCAGATGAAATGTGAGTATTTAAATTTTTAAATTTCACTTCTATTTAAATAAATTTGTTGAATATTTTCGTTTAAATAAGGACGGATTTATAATAATTTTTCATTTATTTTTTACTTTTTTTTGTATATTTCCTTATATTTTGTTCAAGTAAAATTAAACGATTTTGAAAACGAATTTAAACTGGCATTATCGAAATGTGTCACATGTTAAAAACGTCTTTTTTTCAATGAAACAAGATGGAATATGAAATCGTCACATACAAATTCATCACACTATTTGACGGTTTCAAATCGGTTTAATGCCGAATACAATTTTCATCACATACCTGATTATAATTGCGATAGAGAAGATAGTTCTCACGTTATTTACAATGTAGAATGAAAAAAATTTTCTTATTTGCACATTGAAGTGTTGAACACCGTGGTGTTTTAATTCGATATACTGGACTTAGAAAGAGATCTTTTATTAAACTGCATCACTATGTGGCCAAAAGTCAAAAATTTGCTGTAAAAATATATGTCCAAGGGAGTTGGGATCCTAAAACTTGCTGCAGAGCTACCTGTTGCTAAACTAAGCTTTTTAAAATACTTTGACACTAACGCTGTCCCACCACCCATCTTTTGGTGAAAACCAGAAATTTAAAAAATTGTACTTCCCGCTGCCTTTTAAGTCTAAAAAATTAGATCATTCACAAAAAATTTAAAATTTGCTATTGTTCAAAGCTGACATAACCACAGTTTAGACGTGCTAAACTTGAACAAACTCACACGAATCCACTAGCCTGAAATATTTTGAAATACAGTGGCCGCTTAAGAAGAAGGGACACTGGTGGTGTGATTGCAGTAGAGATATAAGTGACATCAAAAAACTTGCCTCGGAACATAAGATTAGATTACTTATTCAGATAATTCTAGCGATACAATAAATAAATTATGAAAAAAAATATAAATGTACATTTAATTGTGCGATTTACTGAGATTGGCTGAAACTATGTTTATTTCTGTACATGTACATGGTTTTATATAAAGCTCATTTCCACTGTAACAGATTTTAGTTTTCTTCAAGAGTCCATGAAATTCTTTCTGTATATTGGGGTTTTGACCCCGGCAAGTAAACACATTTCCATTGTACTATTGTCGCATAAAGTAGAAATAAAATAGAATAAACAATGTTTTGTTTTATACGACACGTATGTTCTCGCCCAAGCACGTTAGAATGAAGAAGTAGTTGTGACATCATCAAGTTGCAGCACCTGCCCTGCTAATACAATGTGAAGTTTATGTCTTTGATTGTGCAGTAAGTAGCGTTTTTATACTGCAAGTGTGAAATTATGTGTCAGGTATAGTTAAGTATGTTTCTTAAGTTTTGTTTATTTCTATGAAAAATATATATGCTATTCATATCTTGTATCGTTCTAATCTTAAAATAAAATATTGAAATTAAGTTTTAGATGAAAAGAAGCAAGTGCTCGGGATAGTGTGTGCATAAACTTTGAAATGTTAGAAAAATTATTATTATTTCTTATTTCTATGAAAGCAAGGGAGGGTACTTAATTCTATAGATATCTACTTATCTTAAGAGTTATGCAAATGTACAGATTTATATGGAAACGAATTTGAAAGAAAATTGTCAGATAAAATATATATAAATGTGGTTTTCCTTTTAAAATAAAACTATTTATTTTATATTTGAAATTATAATTTCATTCATTATTGTTGAATTACATATACGAGGTCTGTTCAAAGGAAAATGTGAATTTAGACTTATTTTGAAAACGTATTTATTTATTCATCAATATCCATTTTGTCGATTTCAGATATAATGCCACTTATGCCAGCGCTTCTTCCAAACCTCGAAGCAATTGTGAAATGCACTTTTCGGTATGGCCATCTGCCCGTACTTCGATTTTGACTTTATCTCGGCAATTGTGGCAAAACGCTTTCCTTTCAGTAGACTCTGCAGTTTTGGAAATAGAAAAAAGTCGCAGAGAGCCGAATCTGGTGAATGAGTTGGTTGAAGCATGATTAGGAGCTGTTTTTGGCCAAAACATTACGAACAAACATTGAGGTGTGAGCTGGTACATTATCGTGATTTCTCTATGATTTTTTTCCCACAATTCCGATCGTTTGAGCTGTATTGCTTCACAAAAACGTTGCATAACTTCCGTGTAGTATTAACCGTACGACCTGTTGGCAAGAACTCATGATGCACCACGCCATTGTAATTGAAGTAAACAAAATTCACCTTTTATTTTGAATAAATCTGGTACATATTTGTAAAGAATTATATACATAGATTCAAGGCGAATTCATACCAGGTAAACTCACTAGTACAGCAACCACAAAAATTATTGTACGTTGTCAAAATAATTCATACAATTTTGACATCAAACAGTGATAGTCGCCTGCTGAGCTAGTAAGTTCACCTGTCATGAAATCGCCGTGCATAGATTTAAATTTAAAATGCTGTGTGTTGTGTGTTATTTCTTGAGCGATGAAACTATAAATGACGCTATTTCGTCCACTCCTACTCGCAAGATGGATGGTAGTCTGCACGTTGACTACGAATCCAAAAACAGACCTGGGTTCAACCCCAGTTTCAGACCAAAAATTTTAAAATAAAAATAAACACCTCGCATTTTTCTGATGTTGCATTAGTGTGTCTTTGTGTGTCAGTTGTTGTCGGAAGGTTTCAGTGGCGAAGGCATAATCACTGGTCACTGAACAATACCGGCTTCAGCTGATAGCAATCCACAATCACATCAGAACGCCCTCCTTCGTCGGTATTGTGTACCACCGGCGAAGTAAAATACTAATAAAAATGGCTACTAAAGAAGCTTCAGCACTGCTACGAGTATAAACAAAGAACGTGAGAAAGCAGAGCTGCAAAAATAATTAATTAAGCTTCACGTCCTGTCGTTTCTCCTACTAGCCTTTTTATATAGTTCCAGCACAATGCTTCGCATGTGTAGGAGTCATCTTCTATCTCTCCTAAGTATTGTAATTTTTTAGCCAAAAAGTGTTGGAACTTCTTGTCTTACGTCACTCTTCCACTTTTAGATAATAACTTTTGCCACTTATTGTCCTACGTTCCGGTCTCATATAAAGAACAGTAGAACTATACGGGTTAGAAATGAAGGTTGTTAAGAGTAATTTTTATTTTTAAATATAACAGCCCAACTTAAAATCCTGTGAAAAAGGTTTGGAACATCATAATAATTTAAATGCAGTTGCCAGCAATCAGAGTACGGAGCTTATCTATGTATCTATCAAGACATGCGGGAATATCTCAGAGAGACATAACTGTGATTAAGATTATAAACTGTGTACATGGTAAGTCATAAGGAGCTTTCTAATTGTCTTTGTGTGCGATAGTTAACGTCACAAAATTCACTCGGTGTTAAGACTACCATGGGAAGAGGTCCTCAAGGCAGGTCCTCATATCTCTACGCTACACTACATAAATCAATACAGGCCATTTTTTTAAAAACTGCTTCGGCTATGAATGTCACACGGCCAGGCCCCAGTCGATATTGAAGGGCTCCCGAAAACATTGAACTGGTTGAAAGCAGTTTACTTGAAAATCTGCGACTTTCAATACGGAAAAGAGCAGCCTCACTGGGACTTCCAAGAGCGATTATTCATGAAATTTTAGAAAAGGATCTGGATGACACACTCTTTAAAAAATAAAATCCGCATTTCCATTCTATCAATGCTCCTCAATGCTCTTAATAAAAATTTGTATTAATTATTATGTTTTTTAATTAAGTTTGAAAATATAAATCTGCTACCAGACACCCTGTAGAATTGTATTTAATATTTAAAAAGAATTTAATTTAAATACAACCAATTAAATGACCAGCGTAGTAGTTGCCATAGAAATAAAAAAATATATCCACAGCTCATCACTGCAGACAGAATTACACTTTTCTAGAAATACATTCACTATCGTTCACCGTTGCGTTACTTGTGTATGGAGGAAAATCAGAAGACCCCATTACACATACTATGTGAGTGTAGCATATATACTCGCTATAGTACAATGGCAGTTCTTTCGTTCCAAAGTTCTCTATTCAGGAGATATAGGAAGTGCTCCGCCAACTTCTGTGTTCAATATCATCAGGAGATTCTTGCAGAGATAAGATCCATTATTAATCTAGGGCACAAAAATCCGATGGGTCTTTGGATCAAATCTTCTACTACTTATCTAACCGGAACTAACTCATGATTTTATATTTTGTAATTGGAATCCTCAGTGACTCATAACTTTTGAAATATTTTTTGCTACAATTGAGACATGTTGTTCTATTTTTATTAACAGTAAAGAAACATCCATAGATGTTACCAACTATTGGTGTAGCAAATGCAATTATTGGGATACCCTTTATATAGTCGAGTGTGTGCACAACATAATATAAGATTTAAAAAATCTAACAGAGTAAGCTACGCTGCAATAAATATACCGCCCATTTAAAAACTATACAACTACACCAACAAAAAACTTAACTGGAGTTTTCATAAGAAATAAATATTTGCTTTTTGTAAGGTTTATGAAACAAATTTCCATAGAAAATAAAATATCACTTTCAAACTTTTAATAAATAGAATATTTGTGAATACGTTGCCTCAGGCTTTACTACGTACATTTAAATATATGCAAATAGAAATTGGTTATTCTTCTTTGAATGTTAGTTTCTACGTCCTTCTCACTATAATTGGTATTTTAATTTTGTCAACATTTTGTGTCATTCAAACAGTAAATGGCCTGCTTCTTTTTGAATCTGAATATATTTTGAAATTAAATTAAAAATACAACTTCTGTAAAAATATGCATATTTAAATATTTTAAGGCAAACGCAAACGCAAAGGAAAGTGCGTGAAACCGAAAAGATTGCTGCGGGACATTTGTTGACTTTTCAACAAACTACGAATTATAAAAACACTTTACAGCTTAACTGCTGCCATTCCCATTCGACAAATGCCTCCTACAACATCATATAGACGTAATTTAATTTTATAAAAAAAAGCATATTAATGAACTAACTCTATGCAGAGGGTGTTTGGTATTGCTTTTTCATGGAAAAGTTATGGATTTTTTCTTAATTGAGCAGCTTTTTGTTTTCTTACAAAATTTAGTTTTTCTTATTAATTAAAGAAAAATTATACAGTTTCAATGATGACATTTGTAAGAAAAGTTTTTACGAAAAAAAAATTAATTAATTATGAAAAGTTGCATAAATTAATTTCAGAGTAGCACTAAAATTATACGAAAATTTATATTAAAAACAGTAAGAAAAAGTTAAAGTTCGTTTTGTGAAGAAAATAAAACTAAATTTTAATTAATAATTTTGTAATATTAATGAAAATATTAATTAGATTTAAAACTGTAAATTCATTTAAATCATCAATTAAATTATTAGTGCTGGCTTAATTAATTAAATTAATTTTTCTTAATACTTTTTTTTTAACCTTTTTTATTATTTTAACAATCTATTTTTTTAAGCTTTAAGGTTTTTTCTCTTTTTATTTATTATTTTTATATTTATTTTCGATATTTCGTTAACCTTCGGTTAACATCTTAATTAAAAACTTCCTGAAGATGTTAACTGAAGGTTAACGAAATATCGAAAATAAATTTAAAAATAATAAATAAAAAGAGAAAAAACCTTAAAGTTTAAAAAAAAGAGATTGTTAATTAAATTAATTTTAAATTACATTTTTAATACTAATAATTCAAAATTCATTTAATTTTTTTTAAAAATTTCAAATAAATTTTTAATTCGAATGCTTATTGGGTGCCTCCGTAGTCTAGAGCATGAGCATTAGTCTATTAATCTGGAGGTGCGAGTTCGATTCCCGCCCTGACGCTGCGTGGTTCTATAGACAAGCTGTAAGAGCTTCGTAAAGTTTGTGTTTGTGTTGTTTAAAAAAAATTAAAATGTGTAAAAATATGTATATAAATATTAAATGTGTATAAAATATAATGTGTAAATATATATACAAGAAATATTTTTTATTTATTGAAGTACTGAGACCAAAAATTAATTAAAAATATTAATGGAATTGATTAAACTTTTAATTGGCAAAAAATATTATTCTAATTAAATGTGTTAATTAAATATAAAAAAATAAAATACTTTTCTGTGTACTCAGTAGCAAGTAGTAAGTAGAAAAATGCCTTTCTCAGTACGCTTAACGACATGTAAACACTCAGTGTCTTTCAACTTTCACATATTGACATATTTACAAATAAAATATCTACAACCACAAATTGATTTGCCAATAAAATTCAAAACTTGCTGTTTCTGCAAAATTAAATTCTAAGAATTAGAATCTTACATGCAATACTATAGACAGTCACTGTACAAAATATTTACAAACATAGAACAACTACACACTCATATATAAACATATATATAAAGGGTGGTTAAATTTCAAGGGCCGATGTTGATTTTGAATAAAACACAAACTATTTAGGAAATTATTGTAATTTTATTTTATTATGATATATTGGTATTACTCAATTATGTATGGAACAAAATATCGGCCAAATGGGCACCGCGACCACGGCGGCACACCTCCATTCGATGGTCCAAATTTTCGATGACCCTGAGGCATAATGGAGGTTCTATGCCGTTAATGTGCCGAATTATCTCATCCTTTAGCTCTTGAATTGTTGCTGGCTTATCGACGTACACCTTTTCTTTCAAATAACCCCAAAGAAAAAAGTCCAACGGTGTCAAATCACATGATCTTGGCGGCCAATTGACATCGCCATTACGTGAGATAACACGGCCATTGAATTTGTTGCGCAAAAGAGCCATTGTTTCGTTAGCTGTGTGGCAAGTGGCACCGTCCTGCTGAAACCACATATCGTCCACATCCATATCTTCCAATTCGGGCCATAAAAAGTTCGTTATCATCTTACGATAGCGAACACCATTCACAGTAACTGCCTGACCGGCCTCATTTTGGAAAAAATACGGCCCGATGATGCCGCCAGCCCATAAACCGCACCAAACAGTCACTCTTTGTGGGTGCATTGGTTTTTCGACAATCACTCTTGGATTCTCATTCGCCCAAATGCGGCAATTCTGTTTATTGACGAATCCACTGAGGTGAAAATGTGCCTCATCACTGAAGATGATTTTCTTCGAAAATTGATCATCCACTGTTGCCGTGGTCGCGGCGCCCATTTGGCCGATATTTTGTTCCATACATAATTGAGTAATACCAATATATCATAATAAAATAAAATTACAATAATTTCCTAAATAGTTTGTGTTTTATTCAAAATCAACATCGGCCCTTGAAATTTAACCACCTTTATATACCAAGAAAGAAATGATTTGGAAAAAAAATAGTTAATACATGGGTTCCATTGCAAATGAACTGAATGTATCAATTTAAACAAAGGGTGTTAGTGGCGATTTCTTATTTAATGACTGCTCGTGTAAAGTACAGCGGTAGTGGCGACTTATGGGTTCCTTGAACATAATACAAACACAGCCAACTGAATCCAAGCACCGCACTATCGCAGCCCTGATCCCCCAGCGAAAATCTGGGCTCCGGACCACAGAACGCCCACGCAAACTTCACGTTTGCGAGTTAATCAGCCGCATCGTTCGTCTAATGCCGGTGTGCCGTCTGACCTACCTCAGTGTAAAATTATGTACCTCTAATAAGTCACCGGACTGCTTACAGCTCCAATCCAGAGTGCATGTACGTCCTCTGTATGCATCTAATAAAGACACATTGTCAAGTGTAGACGGCGCAACCTAAACCTAACAGATGAATAAAATTGCGACACATATTTCGTATGAATGTTTTGTTTTATGCCAAACTAAAGTAGTCTACACGTTGACCACAGAACTAAAAAGGTCCTGGGTTTGACCCCAGTTTCAGACCAAATCCTTAAAACATCTCGCATTTTTCGCATTCCAGCACAATGCATCGCATGTGTAGGAACCATCTACTGAGTGCTGGTCCAAGATAAAAAGGGGCCATGAGCCATTATAGCCCCGATGAGGCAACTTAGTTTCTGGAAGATTCTGGCATTAACTAGGGATTTAGCGATGAGGTAAGAAATCGAGCAATAAGGTCTAAGGAAAACGGTGGTATTGGAGCGGATCTCTATGGCTGTTGGGGGTGTCACTTGTTGAATTCATATAAGGAGCACTTCCTAAGAAATCACGAAAGTACCAATTCATGTGAATGTATGCACTGTTATTTTGCTGTAGTTGCGAGTTTGCATGCATGTTCATGCACATCCATACATATATGTATATCAGAGACAAGGAAATACCATGTTTCACATATTATGTTTCCTGCTCTGGTTTCTTCACAAGTTCACAAATATCATCTATTCATTCATTTATACTACAAATTGTGTGTGTTTAATTAAATTAAATTTAACTCAATTGAACTTTATTTGCATGTTCACTCGCACAGTAATTTCTATTCGTTTTTATTGCAATAAATTAAATTTGCATTGCATTTTTGCACATACCGAAAATCTTGTTTCAAAGTTCAAAAGTAATTTACGATTCACTACATTTTCTTTCTTTACAATGATTTAATTAAATGAATTGCATTGTAAAATCTGTTTTAGAAATGTTTGTGCATCAGATTTTGTTTTTCGTTTGTATTTTTTGTTCTTTTTGTGAAACAATTTTTGTTTGTTTTCACAATGTTTCATAAAATTTATATAGAAAATTTCAAATGCAATCAATTTATAAACTCAGCATTAGAAATTATACATGACAAGACCGAAGAAGGAAAGATACAACGAAAAAAGTTCAATTAAAAAAAAGGAATATTTATTAGATTTTCTTTACACGAAGAATGAAAGTTGCTTTTAAAGCATTGTGTACTTTACAGTGTTGGCAACTATATTGCAACTTTAATAGCGATTTCCACTATTGATTATATATTTAAAACTATTTGCAAGCTGCAGCAAAGCTATTAAGTGAGTTAGCCACTTACCCTAAAGGAAGTCTGCTGTCAAGTATCTCCAGGTCACCACTCTTGTCAACCAATTTGGTGACATTATTGTCTACTTGAGCGTATTCAGCCAACCCAAGGGCTTATCTTGTTTTGTGAACCCTTTTGCAACGTTTGGATATTTTTCCATAAATGCAAAGATAATCGAAAAAAAAAATTAAAAATAAAGCTTTTAGCTACTTTATTTATTTCCAATAAGAAAAACGACAGCTGTAAGCTTTTGGGTTATTTTCAATAACACAACCGATAACATTGGATTTGATGACACCAAAGCATATTTTTTGTCCCCTTCAAACACAATTCCGATAAGATTGGTTTCTATGATACCCCACAACAGTATGTTAAGTATGATTCATATGTCAATGGAAATGAACAAATTATTAATGTCATTTACGGTAAGCGTTTTATCTAAAACTTACAAAAGATAATTTACCTCACCACAGGCTTCTTTAAAGTTTTAGAATTTTTGAGGAAGAATTTTTTAAAACAACTTTTTAAATAAATAAATTAAATTACCTGGTACTTTTGATTTGATTAACAAGCTTATTTTTGCCACTATTAGTTAAGACAATTTCTAAATGTCTAAAATTTTTTTGCCAATTGCTTCATCTACAACATGACAATTATTCACCCACACATTTGGCAGCCAATGTACACCGAAAAAAAAATAAATTTCGTATTCGTATTACTAAAGTCTTAAATACATATATTACTTTTACTGAAATAGGTCCCACCACAGAATTGATAAAATTTAATATTAAAATTCTTAAATGTTTACGTGAGAAAAAAATTTCTGTTTTCCTATCTTTCAAAGTAGGAAGTTTTATAAGTTCCAGTCGAGCTGTGAATTGAAGTTTAGTCCACAGGAATTGGACAGGAATTGCTTCTGCACCGATTCAGCTGTATTTAACAAAATTTATAATTTCATAGTTAAAAGTTTATAATTTATTGTAGAAGCTTTTGAATACTTTTTTCATGGTTGCAAAACTATCCGAAAAATAAAAACTTAATTTTTTGAGTTAGAACACCTGATCCATGCTCGTACTCTTGGAGCCACACATTTTTTAAAGTTAATTAATTTATTTGGTTTTTAGAAATATGAACATTGCTGCCATAAAAATAAAATTCTTATAAATTATTGCTGCAATCAAACAAAAATAATTAAAGAAACATGAAAAAAATCAAACGTTGTTTTGTTTGAAAATATTTTCTGTGTACTATTTTCAACATTAATTTTCTGCTTGTGAGCCTCAACAACTAAGCAAATACGTATGTACTTCTATTTTATGTGTTTTCAATATAAATATCCTGCGCCAAAATAAATAAGTCTTTACATTTTTTCATGAGTATTAAAAGAGCAACGTACAATAAATTTTACAAGGCAGCAAAAAATTTAAGAAAATGGAATTTTTAATCATTTCCGTGGAGCTCAAATTATGCTGGCAATTATTGTTTTCATTTTAAATTGTTTTATTTAATATGAATAAAATAAATGATAATAATAATAAATAATTGTTAATGAAATATTATCTGCAGTGTCTTAAATAACTTTGAGAATGTTTTTCATATATGCGCTCTAAAATATGTGTATGTACGAGGTTTGTTCAGAAGAAAAGATGAATTTTGTTTTCTTGCCAATAGGCCGTATGGTTAATAAGGAATACTACAAGGAGCTTAAGCAACGTTTGCATGAAGCAATACGGCTCAAACGATTAGAATTGTAGAAAAAAATCATGAAATTAGGGGAGGCAAGATTGAAGTAGGAGAAGTGGTAGATGGTTGACTATAAAACCAAAAAGTACTGCGCTCGAGCATAGTTTGAAGCGAAATCATAAAAACATTTCGTATTTTTTCGGATGTGCCAAAGCACTTTTGGTAGCTCCCTTCACCATAAACTTTAAGGGCAGCACACAATTATAGTATCTGTGGTACAGCAGCTACACTCATAGATTTCCGTCGATAAGGTGTCTTATCTTCTAACGAATAACAAAAACCTTCTTTGTTCTGCCGGAAATGAATACCAAACCTGCAAAATATTTTTGAACTATTTTGAAGTCACTCCACCGTGTACAGGAAAGAGCGAAGAGACTCATAGCAGACAGTAGGGTAGCTAAATCCATTGACACTCTTGAGCATCGTCGCAATGTGGGCTGAGTTTCGTTGTTTTATCGTTACTATAATGGGATGTGTTTTCGGGAACTCATTCCCGAAACGCAGTCATTTACGCGCAGGACGCGTTCATCATTAAGAGCACATCCATTTGTGGTCGAATGTGGCAGCGAATCGCACTACGCATTACAGAGAAAATTCCTTTTTTGGCCGTACAGCACCCACAGGCCCGCAGAGGTATTTCCTGTCACTTTTGACGTGGGAAAATTTAAATCGAATGTCTATAAGCACTACTTCCTCTATTCTTTCTCCCGAAACCTTGTTTCCTAGTTCCGGCACAATGCACCGCAGGGTCATCCCCTTAGTGCCGGTGCAAAAAAAAAAAAATTGCCGCTACTGCTTAAAACCCTTAAACAATTTTTTCTCTTTCATTTTATTTACTTTGCTGTGGCATAACATAAACAAAGGGCAACTTTGAAAGCAACCGAAAACCCGTATTATTATTATGTACTTAGTTTGCTTAGCATTTTAAATGTTTATTCATTTAAAAATGTCTGAACGGAAAACTTTTTGAATAAACTAGAGTTCATTACTGTAATAATTTTGTGAGTGTAGTGGGGGTTCAGTCACCCACTTCCCCGTACTTGTAACAAATTCCCACTTACATTGAGTTAAAATAATACTGATTATTTTTTTATTCACATAATTTCTTTATTAAAAAAAAACAGTCATAAATGAGTCAAGTAAATAAAGATGTGTAGCGGATTTCACGATTTTTCATAAAGCAAATTTAGGATGTAAATTCCTTTAACATGTTCAAAAGAATAAATTTGTTTCATTATATATACTGCCCCGCCATCAACAACAATTTGTTTAACTTGCTGAACCACTTTATTATTTACATACTTGCCTTTAGCAAGTTGCCAAACGAATATACTTTGAGAAAAGTTCATCTGTTCTCACTTTTCAAAACTTTCATGTCAAACTTCAGCTTTCAATTGCTATAACAAGCATCTGTCGTTTGGCCCTGGCAAACAACTTTTATCACTGATAGATTACAGTTCATAATGAAATTTTTATATTCGCAAGAATTCGTTTGATTATTATTAACAATCAGTAAAGAAATATATGACGTTCTTCTTCATTTGTAACGTTTTTAAAATCAATGTAGACTTTCTAAATTTATATTGGCTTTAATTCAGTGTAAAAAACAAATCAATGAAAGACTTCATTATAGTGTAAAAAAAAAATGCAAATGTAATTAAATTGTCAGGCTGCTTGAGTATAAAGAAATTTATGCTGAATTGAAAGTGTAGAAAGCAAACAGAAAGTTTTATTTGATTATTAGAAAAAACATTGATACAATTCAAATCCAGTTTAATACAACAAATATGTAATGTGTAATATGGGAAATGTGTAAATATGAGAAGAAATAATCTGGTATTTTGTTAATATTTGTACGTGTTTAAGTATGTAACAACGAAAGATTGTGGTGCAAAATCACGGAAATTATTTCACTCACTCAATTTCGCACAGATTATACGATTATCTGCTTACAAAAGATCCCTTATTAAGCACTTTTTATTTTCTCTATTTAAATAAAGCAAAGTGTATGTGTGAGATGTGTGAACAAATTTTCTTGTTCAGTGAAAATATCCACAATTATGCCATGATTGGAATATAACAGCGTGTAAATGATCTCTGTGACTGCACAGCATGGCAGGCATACGAAATGTCAAATCCCGTCATGATTTGTATTATAAATAATTAGATATTTTAAGAATATTTTAGTGCAAATAATTTACAAAATTTTGAAGCATAATAATTTTAATAAAAGCGGTAAAGAAATGAGCAAAAACTTAAAACAGCTGATTCGAATTTGATCGACTTTCGAAAATAACAAAAACCGAACTGATTTTATGACACCAAATGAAGCCAATATTGGTTTATAAATCCGCAAAAAAGCAAAACCTAGTTGGTTTCTATGACAGCCGTTTAGTGACTAACTCATTTAAAATGACAATGTTGTGTAAGAGTGTGCTCTTGGCTAAGTAGCTAATGCGTTCACTATATATATAATCTACAGTTCAAGGCTTCAAGCTCAAGATATAATGAAATCAATATTTATTTTGTATTGGAGGTACCACGCTCACCTCTTCAATCCCTCCCAGTTTTTGCCTGATGATTTGTTTCAACTACAAACTCATTTCGATCATATTCAGAAACTTTTATTTAAACCGTTCTCAAGATATATACAAATAAATATTTACTTTAAATGGGCGAATTTTTGAAATTTATATTCCTTCCAGTTATATAGAGAGATACTGCAAAAATGTCAAAAAAATCGGTTCAACCGTTTAGCTGCCTATAAGCCACAAACACACATCCATACTAACCATGTAATTTTTATATATAAGATTTTTTTATATACAAAATAAAACTGAAGTATTTAATTAAAAGTTCCATATTTAATATTAAACTAAAACTTAGAAATTAGTTAATTAAAAAATTGTTCATTTTGACAGTATGGAATTGCAAAATACAAGAAAACAAGAAAATTTGCAATGAAAACTTGTAGCACCATTCTATGCTTTACTCCCCTCTCACCAATAAACTGAAACTTTTCTCAAAAGAAAACTTTCATTATATACTCGTACACCAAGTCTTAGTAGTTCAGAGTTACTTTTTTTCTATTTATCTAAATATATTAAGAGAATACTTTACTGTATTCCCACGTATCACTTTCAATTAAATTCTTATGATGCCTAAATTTAGCCAAAATCTACATTGCATTTAAAATATGCCAAAAGAAATTAGCTTTTTAGCCAATTTAAATGAACAGTGGAACATTAACGAAATTAGCACAGTCAGCTTTATAACGTTTTGTGCTGCTTTTGTTTAGCATTGAATTGCTTTTGTCTGGGAAAAAGATTAAAATACCAAAAATTTAATTTCTCTGCTAAAAAAAACGACTTTCCGGCACATGTAGCGGAATTTTCATGTAAATTGAAAAGGGCTCCCAGGCAACAGAATTAAATATACAAAAAGCGAAGGAAGAAATAATAAAAAATATGCTCATTAAAAATTGTTTGCGTCTGTAAGCCCATTTTAACAGCTGGGCTAATTTGCCAGGATGTTCTTAGGATGGTAAACGTAAAGGAACGAAATTGCGTTTTTGTAAATATAAATATTTATTTACAATTACATACATATTAAAACAGCAAAAATTTGTGCTTTCTATATCGGATTATTTAAGTTTCTTTGAAGCCAAAAGTAAAACAATGAAATGAAGAGAAAAAATTCAAGTTAATAAAACTCTGTCCTGAATAAACTGAATGGACAAACAAAAGGCTTAGCTGGTTCAAAAGTAAAAGTCGTTCTGTGGCAGATAATTGCCAAAAATTTTTAACACAGACACACAAAATAAATGCAATGCAATGACGGCAATTAAAATGAAAAATTATGTTTAAAAAAAAAGGATCAGACTTATACTAATTTTCATTAATATATTAACTGTCTGAGGCGTTGCATTATCATCTAAATATAATAAAATTGTAGGGTTTTGCGATAAAACAAAGAAAATTTGTTGAGGAAAAATAGTATCAGGTTTTCCTTTTGGTCCACCACAATTTTATCTCATAATAAAACACAGCATATTTCATATACAGAGTTCAAACTTATTGTAAGTTTAGTGCAAATAATCAGCCTTATTCTTCTTGGCGTCGTCAATACAAGACAACACTATTTTTAATCTTTTACTGGAAACAGGTATTCCAGTTGTCGATATTGCCGTTTATTTATGACTGTCGCTGTTTGTTTGTTATTCTGTGACCAAATTGGCTTCGATTTAGTCGTCTCCATTTTTGGTATTGTGTTTTGTTGTAGCCAAAAAAAATGGAAAAGTTAAAGTTGAAAAAAAGTAAAAGTTACAAAATAAGAAGAAGTTTAATGAAAAATGGAAAAAATTAAAATCACAAATTCCTGTCTTTTCAAAAGAAATGAAATTTTGCTTCTTTTTTCCCAACATATGTGATATTGAATTTTTTCCATTGTGGATAAACTATTTTCTCCTTGACATCCAGAATGTCAAACAATGGGCTGCGACAATCCCATGTTAAAATCATTTCCAAATCTGCGATGGTACAATCCCTGAGCCGAAAACCGTAATGTCACTGCCAATTTATGATTTTTGGAATTTTCTAAACTAGGCTGTATTGTATTCAATACATTATTATAATTAACGCGTTGCTCGATTGTGTATCTTTCCATGGTTCAAATTGAGAAATGTCAAATGAAATGCAGAAAAAAACTTGACGTTTAGGTGTGGTTCACATTCAACATCGGCCCTTAAAATTTAACCACCCTTTATTATTCTTTATTCAGCCGAAAATAAGGACGAATAAATTTTAAGAATGAAACTAAAATCGAATCTTTGGAATCAATTTCCCATCACTTACGCACACATTTCTGCCGAAGCGTTGACAACTTCGCTGTCGATTGTATCTCTGAACTCTGAGTTGTGAGTTAAATGACTTCATAAGGCCGCATAAAAAGGGAGCCAATGCCACTAGATCGACTGAAGGAGGTGGGCATTTAAAATAGTCAAGTGGCATTAGTTCGTGCAACAATTTGATCTTATAAGAACGCAGGCCAAGATTATTGCATGAAATCATTGCAACATTTTCCATTGTAGTAGCGAAGAAATAACGAGACATACCCTCTATTGCGCCACTGATCCAGCGGGTCAATAGTGTTGGCTACTCTACTGTTATCGATAAGCCTCCCCGAAATCTTCTTTACGCCGCCGAAAAGCTTCAAAATACAATTGGAAGCACCGGCTCATACATTCGAATAGTATTCTTTTTTCCGTAGCTTATAGGCAATTTGTGTCATTTTGAATCGCTTCCATAGGTAGAACATTTCTTTGGAATGAGAAGATCTTGTACACCATACCTGTACATCTTAGCGTATGAGACGATTTTTATATGGTGTTCACACTGTCGAGTTAAAACTAGTTTTAGGTGTTTTGGAGCTAAACTTGTTTAACCCTAATCCAGTCAACATGTGCCTTTCCGACACATCTTTCACTTCGAAGTGTTCTAACTACTTTAAATTGAAGTCACGGTTCTTGGTGCTTCTTGAATTCGTACTTTGAATTGTTTTATTTATTTAAAAAAATGTTAACTGTTCTTTAATTTTTATTTATTTATTTATTTATGTAAATCCAAAAATGTATTCAATCCTGTCATATTGTTGGCACATACTCCAAAATTATGAACCAACAAACTAAAATACGGGGAAGTCCCATTCTAAGCTTACACAGTTTATTCAGTTGTTATGTGATTTTCAAAGAGAAAATAGTGAAGACGAAACTTTTTCCCACAATGTCTAAAAAATATATGCAGAAATCGAGAAAATTATTGAAGAGATTTATTTTGAATGAAGATTCGATTTCTAAGGATTCAGATTTTATTTCACAATATAAAACAAGCTCTGCTTTGAAAGACAAAATGTAATTAAAGAATATAAATTCACAAAAATAATATGGAATGTCTTTGTATGTGCCTCTAAGGCACATTTTGGTTAGATTTATTACAAAGTTTATCCGACTGGATTAGAGGCAATTTTCTGTGTTTTTCCATACATTGAGTGGTTTTTAAAACACATAAAGTTAAATACGTTGAGCTCTAAAACGTGTGTGAAAACAAGTAATACGCAATGTTAATTTTGTTTCAAAGGCTGTGTTTAGGTATTTCTTATTTTTTTAATTTTTTTGCTGTTCGAAGTGAAAAAAATGTCTTCTTCTGCTGGTAGTAAAAAGAGTAAAAAGTTATGGAGAAGAAGAAATATTTATCGAAATTTTTTTTATTCACAAGATTATTTTATTTGATATTTGTTTCAGCAGTTTAAGCAACCCGCAATACGTAGTGGTAATATTTTGGTTTGATTATATTATGGTCGACCATTGCGACCACAATGTCAGAATTTCGATAGTAAATTTTAATTATTTGTGAACGTTGTTCCTTTCTTTCATTTTACATAACGAAAATGTTATACTTATTGATTGTAAACTGACAGCTATAATAGAACATCAAAGTTGTTATGTGTCAATTGGAAGGCCCTTAATTTTTAGTTTTTAATTTAATCTTGAGCCCAAAGCGAATACATACGAACGTCTGATCGTCTACGAATTGAGACAACAAAGTAATTTCTTGTTAATAAATTGTCAAAAGTGGGGCATTAAAATTACTTAAACTTTAATTTGTTTTAATAAAAAAAACTATTTATCCAGCTCAAGACTAAATAATGTTGGTAGAAATTTTACCTTACTTGCTAGCTGATTTTTAAAGTTAAATATGCATAAGAAATGTAGAAAATTTTCAAATTACCTACGGCTATATATTTATAACTCTCAGTGAACTAATTTTATGGTTGTACTTTACCAACAGTAAATGTGACCTTTATTTTATTTTATCTCCCCTGTTAATACTTTGTTATCCAATACTTAACACATAAATGGTTCAAACTTCACATAACATGCTGTTTCTGTCAACAGTAATTTTAAGGAAATAAAAGCAAGTTACACAACTTCAGCTCTCAAAGCATAAACAAGTTACTAAATATGTTTTGAATTCATAAAGCAGAATATATTTGCGGTTGCAAGTTTCTCAAGGGAATTGTTATTCTTGTGATCATTAAAAGAACAGATAATAAACATCAATTTTTTCTTCTTTTTCTTTTATAAATCCAACATTAAGATTTTTTTTTTGTTAAAGCAATGAAAAAGCTAATGAAATTCACTTGTTGTTTGTCATGTTTCATGAACTTTAATAATTTTATTGTTACTATCTAATGAGTATTAGATTTAATACCGCATAATGCGGCAATATAAAATATGAGGCAATGAGGTCTAGAGATAAACTGGAAAGAATTTGTTAAACTTATTAAGAATGATGAAAATTAATTTAAATATTAACTATTCATCCCTAGAAGCAATTTTAAAATGTTAATTACTAATTAAGTGTCTTTATGTTAAGCTGACACATTTAAGTTTCTTTTCTTTATTGCACAAGTTTTCGTCAAGGGTGAATAATTACACTATTAAATGCGAAACACTACAACCACTAAGAAGTATAGAAAGTATATACAGCTTCCTAAAATTTGCTATTTACCAGACATAAATTAAGAGAATTTTAATACCAATTATGGTACTTGCGAAAGGTATGAAGACTTTTTATTTTTTAATTTATTAATTTCTAAAAAATTTCATTTTCCCTTTACAAATTCTAGTCGTATTTTTATTAATATCCTTAAATGCTGTTTTAGAAAAGCTTTTTATACTTATTATAACAACTGCCTTCTTTGCTGTTATCAAGTTGTGCTGGTCCTAGGTGAATAATTAAAACAGAACTATTATATGGAATACGTAAAATAAATTTACATGACACTCAAAAGGATGCAGACATAAGAGTCTTTGGCAGTAACATAGTAAAATTAGAGACATAAACAATAATAAAGAAACTGCCGTACAGTATTATGTCATGAAGGGTCCATTGCTGTTATCAACTGTAAGTCTGCTAATATTTAGTACAAGCTGGAGTTAGGTTATAGAATTTTCTGTGATAATTTTTTAATATAATTTTAAATATCGAAGGTTATATTTAAACATGAAGACGAACCTTTGAGCTTGAAATTTATTATATAAACATATTATATGATATTTTATCAACAACAATTTGAATTTTCTTTGAGTAAAAATGTAATTTCAGTATTTAATTCACTAAAAATATTAATTTTGAAATTCAAATTATAACTAATATGAAAGAATAAGTAAATAAAAACATTTGAAATTTTCTTTTGGTTTTGAATGTAAATAAGCGAACGAACGATATCTTGTAACAACGTGGGCCAGGCAGTTAAATTTTATAACGTATGAGCAATATTTTCATAGGGAGACATTTCCTAGTGCATTCAAATATTAAGTATACGTATGCCAATGATTGGTAAAATTTTCTTACATAAATTTTTTAATTTTATTTCACATTCATTTGATATCAGAGATGGTGGAGTAATTATCAAGAACAGTAAAAATTCTCTGACAATATGGAAGAGTAGCTTAAGTCCAATTTGGTTGATTTTCATACGGCCACTTTTAAATTTTAAAAATTTAATATTTCCAAATGCAATACTAATATTCCGAAGCCCTACTAACACAAAACTATATTCTTGTAATTTTTATTAGAGAAATTATTAACTTTATGCACATTAGTGTAAATTAAATACCTCAATCAATTTAAATCTTATTATCAGAGATATTTAAAATTTTTCAAACTCACCCCATTTTATTCATTTTGTTCATTTTGCGTTAAACCTGAAATAAAGGAGAAAAAAATTCATTTAGTAAATGTTACATATACAAGGTGTTACGTATGAAAGTTTTAATTGGCCGCCATTAATGCAGATGATATCTACTGTCACTCTGCTGTGCCATTTATATATGCAGAGAATTCGTTAATCAAAATTTTTTTCTACCGTTTCAATTAATATATTTAATTTATATACTTCAAAAAAGATACATTTTATATATAAATCCAGTTAAAATTTAATTTAATTAGGGAATAAAGACATGGAGCGATATACAATCTGAAGAATGTTTATGCTTATTTTTTAATATTATTGTGATAAATTAACTATGAACTTAAACACCATTAAACTTTCATTCAGTATTTAAGAACCTTATTTACTAGAAATAAAAGTAAAACTAATTATGTGGTTTTAATTTTTTTTAAACATTAATACATGATTCAATATCACATGGTACTTCTGCCAACTACATTTACAATGTAAACAGCTTAAAGCCATAGCTTTTATAAATGAGATGATTTGCCATATCGCAGTCAAATATAGAGCACATTTTAAGCACTCAAAACTCTACAGATAAAAATATGTATTTTTGGTCTACCATAGACAGGGAAACTATATGCTGTAATTATGAAAAACAATTTATATTTAAATCAAGCAGAAGCTCTTTCAGATACTTCATAGACATTTTTTTTATTATATTTTTGTTACACTTTACACAAGAATGAAGTAAATTAATTTCTATTTCTTATACTGGCAACTGATTACAAAATTCCACTTTGTTACATTTTTTTTACCATAAAAATTTTCTATAGACAAATACATGCAGGCCGATTGACTCAAAACACATGCATAATTTTTTACTCTGACTATGGCAGGAGCAAACAGTGTTTATTAAGGCTTTTAATTAAAAGCTGTTTTTCAAATGTCCCGGCTTTACTGTACCAGCATGGCTAGTGGCCATTTAATGCTATCATAAAGCTAAAAGTGTTACATTACAATCCATTCCACTGAAGTAAATATGTTAATTAATGTGGGCAATTTAAGGAAATTTTAATAAAACCATTTTTAATGCGCTTTAAAAAATATCGCCACGAAATATATACAAGAATATTACAGACATACATACATACAGCATATTTTTCAAGTATGTTTATTAGGGGCGATCAAATTGTATAGATGAAAAATAACTGAAAAGTCGTATGGCGAAAATAAAATCTACGGAAATTTCTAAGAAAGTTTTCAAAAGAAACCAAAATCAAATCTTATTCTGCATAAATCCATATCAAGATGTGCATGAACATGAATGAATTAGTTTGCATTAGAAAAAAATGTAGATGTATATAAAATACTATAACTTTGTCAACTTTTGACCAATTTTAACAAATGAAACTCATTTCACTCAGAAAATCACTTTTTTTTTATTTTCTAATATCTGAATGATGTGATAATGTTTTTATAATATAGCTATACAGTTATAGAATAATGGGAGCAGAAAATCTTTAGGTCTATTAGCGTAGGATAGATAGTATTTGCTCACAGACCCATGGTTTGTCGCGAAATTTTTCTTAGAATTTTGCCATAAGATTTTTGATGAAAAAAATTTACTCACCCTAATGTGTATCCTTCGATGTATAAACACATGAATACATATGTATGCATGTTTATTCTCGAATTACACAAAATGACTTCAAATAAAAATCTCTATAAATATTAAATGAAAGGCAAACTTTTTAATCCGATGTTTATGTCTTTGGCCGAAGAGGATTAAAATTACATTTTGGTGAATCAATTCGTCGAATGGTATTTACATATAATGTGAAAATTTCAAAGTAAAAAAATTTAAATTAAAATAATTTAAAAATTTAATTATTTTCAATATAATTGGCCCACATTTTCATTTCAATGAAAAGGTTCATTTTAATATTGAGTGGAAAAAATTATATAGACATTATTAATGGACATTTGAGATGCTCTTATGGATTTTTAATTATTGTTGCTAAAGTCTTTCAACAGATTTTCTTGCCGCTAAATGCGAGATTTGAATTGGTTTCAGGAGAGGATGAGGTGCCATTAGAATTGAAAAAAATTGATAATTAATTCCAAATACAGTTAAAGCAATACTTGAAGGCATTTCTCATAAGCAGACAAAATTCGTCATCTTCGTGTATAAAAATTACAAAATATGGAAAATTCTAAAAGAAAATTATAAAATTGTTAATTAACTTTGTATTGCTGAATATGTTGATTTATTAATGTTAATATTGTATTGCCTCCATAAGATTCATTGAAATAAAATACTTTATTTTACGTTGATCTATATATATTTGAACCATAAGGTTCATCTTTAGGATCTATAAATTAATTTTTATTTAATAATAATTATAATAAAATTTTTAACAATTTATGTTACCAAAATTGACTGATTAATTTGAAAAATATATATATTTGATTAACAAAAAATAACATATAAATTAAATTTAATATTAGTTTGTTTTAAAAGTAGAAATCAAATTATAAAATTTTATTATTTCCAAAGAGCATATCTACATAAGGCATAAAAATTTTGTCAACCCTAAGTGTCCCTGTATATGTAGAGCTGCTGTCAATGTAAAATAATAAAGGAAATAATTCTCATTTAACTGAAAAATAAAATAAATAAATAAATAATAAAATAAAAAATAAAAATAAAACTGTTTCTTTATCTTGGACCAGTACTGCGGGATTGACCCTTATACATGCGATGCGATTGTGCTGGAACTAGAGCAAAGGGATAGTGAGAAAAATAACACTATCATACAACTATGCTTTTTATAGCAGTGTTACAGCTCCTCTGGTGTCAAGGAGACGTATTCAATTTTGAAGCTTCGTTTTAGTAGCCATTTTTAGTAATTATTTTACTTCGCCGGTGTTACACAATACCGACTAATGGGAGCGTTCTGATGTACCGGTGACTCTGCCTTCGCCACTAAAATCTTATAATTATCCACTAAAGTTTTTTTTAGATTTTTCACCAATTCAATTATAATGACTTCCACCCATTCTAGTTTTTGGATAATTTCCAGGTTTTACTGTTATTAAGAAAGGAGTGTGTATGAGTTCTTTTTAATAAAACTTTTTTTTTTTTACTTTTATTCTTATTTTATTTTATTACGACAAAAAAAAATTAAGAATAACAGTAAACCTTCTTGTAAGATGAGCAAATCAAAAATCAGTATTTTAGAAAAAAAATAAAATTTTCTATATATTTTTAGTGCTACATAAAGCCGACAAAGGAAGCTGATCTGATGGATGTGACTATGGATTGTTTACAGCTGAAGTCAGTGACCAGTGACTATGCCTTCGCCACTGCAACCCTCCGACAACACCGGACGATACAAAGACACACTATAATGCACATTAAAAAAAATACGAAATGTTTCTATGAATTAGTCTGAAATTTGGCTCGAATCCAGGACTTCTTGGTTTTGTAGGCAACGTGCTAATAAGTACTTCAGACATCGCCATCTTTGTTTTACAACTTAAAACCACGAGCAACAGCAGTGTAAGAATTTAACTTACACCTGTATCTTCTCTCAACTACCCATTTCAAAAAGGAACGCAATCCCCATGATTTTGGAACGACTTAATTGCTTGCAAAACATTGCAAGGAATATTGAGACATCATGACAATATGACCTAATAACATATACTGTGCATCCCCCAAACAATTTTGCTTTATTTTCATGCACGACATGAGTGCTCGGTTTAAGAAATATGTTTACAAACATTTTTTATTTTCTAATGAGCGATATGAACTTGAAACTACTTTTTGTTACTTTGTCATTATAGAGATTATTTGCATATTGCATAATTCCTTATTATATGTAATATTTTGCATTTAAAATACATTTCCATGTTTTATTATGTTTCACTGACAAAAATTTGTTTTTTCACAACTTTTCAAATTTTGTTTGAAAAGTGAAACTTGTTCGCAAATTTATAATTTTCTTCTCATATGACAAGCAGTAGCATTACGTTTTATAAAGCAAATATTTAGAGCAACAATCTGGGTTTTTGTTATTTTTTTGTTGGCTTTCTTTTTTGGAAGAGAAATAACTTGAACAATACTCAAGGCCGAGTGAAATGACATCAATCTAAGTTTGTATATTCTTTTACCGTATCCTGGTTTTGAATTTATTACGTAGCCGGATAAGTAATTGGATGAACTTTTTTCTTTCTTTTTTTTGTTAAGTTATTGTGTTGCTTCCTTAGAATGGTCGGAATTTTTATATACTCTAATAAATATATTAATAAGATTCACCCTTATTCGAGTTGTCAACATCGATGTTATCAAGAAATCTTAACGTTTGTTGCATCCATATGCCATAGTATTCATTTAAATTTAAATTGACAGTTACAAAATGTTCATTGAGCTCTAAAGTGAACGCTATAGTAATAGTTTAGGAGTCGACGTCGACGATGTCATCTCAAATGAGGGTGATTTTCTATCTCTATATATAAAACGTAATGTGTGTTTGTTTGTTTGTATCTTATAGAAGACCAGGCCGATCTTGGTGAAATTTTCACGACATTTAACTGAGACTTTGAAATGAATTATACACTACTTTTACTCCTTCCACATTGGTTTTAACAGATTTTCTTTTTAAAACGGGGAGGGGGCGAAATGTGCCCGCCAAAAAATGGATATCAAAGAAATTTGTCATTTGTGGATCCATTTTAAAACTTTTTTTGGAAATGGCAGCGGGGGGGGGGGGGAGATGTAAAGTGCACGCCTCAAAAATTGATTATCAAATATTTTTGCCATTTGTGATTCAATTTTCAAAGAATGGAAAGGGTATCCACAAAAAGTTTTTTCCAAATTTGGCGGCCACTTAACCTTCCGCCTTTAACAAGTGAAAATTAAATAACTTCGTCGTTGTGGCTTAATTTTCAAAATTCTTTTGGCATATGGAAAAGGACCACTAATTTTTTTTTTTCAATTTAGGGAGGGAAGAGAAAAATTGATTATCAGGCAACTTTGTAATTTTTGGACCAATTTCCAAAATTTTCTTATAGAAAAGGTTCACTAAATTTGATATTTGGAAAGCGGTGTGGAGGGAAGGCTGTGCAAATTGTCCACCGGAAAAATTGATTATCAAATTTCTTTGTCGTTTGTGGAACGATTTTGTATTTTTTTTTGCATATTGAAAAGGTCTACTATTTTTGTTTTTGAATATTATGTTGAGCGGCAAAGTTAAGGGCAAGTGGGGGCGGGGAGTTTAAAGTTGCCGCCCCCTAAATTGATTATCATATATAGTTTTTTCATTTGTGGACCAATTTTCAAATAAGTTCCATCTTCCTACCATTTTCCCCACCCGTTTATTACTTATCCAGTTCTTTATTCCAGTCTGAGTGCAATGCATTGCATACGTAGAAGATATCCTCTAAGCACTGGCCCGAGAAAAAAAAAACATTTTAAAAGCTTTACTGCTGTATTCATGAAAATTTTCCGGATTTATTGTCGGTATACTGATGGGAATTTGTCTATTAAACCTTTTAAATAACAAAACAAACAATTTTATTATTATTAATACGGTAGTTAAATTTGGAAATATTTTTCTTTCACTGATTAGAGGACTAAAAATTTAAAAGTGTAATAAAAAACAAAAAAAGCTACACATTTACCAGAATCCATAAATGTACAAAGATGTTGCACTGAGAGTGTTGTTGCAGTTTTCAAAATTATAGCGCTGCTGTAAGTTAATGTGGGGAAAGCAAAAATTTTCTTATTCACATGTGAAGTCAGCAGTACGCATTAAAACATACACATGTAAAGAACTCGAGTCTATTTATTTATTTATTCTTATTTATTTATTAAAACTTTTGCAGATAATCGTCTACTTTATTTGTAATTGTTACTTGTATATTCAATTTCAATTTAAGCTGCGACATTATCAAAGCATTGAGCATTACACTGCAGTTTCACATTTTTGTTCAATGAACAAATTTACAAATGAAAAAGGAAAATTGTTTTTCCCTGAAAATAAATTAAAAACACCTTGTATTTGCATGTTAAGCAAAGATTGGTACACAACAAAAGTTGCACCCAAACAATGAAAAAAGATTAATTCTTATGTGGCTTAGAAACGCACACTCATTGACAACAACAATTCTCGACAGAAAGGTTTTACCCTGCTAAAACACACACACACACACACATGCACACGCACAGATGCATTTACATTCTCATTATTGTAGGCAAAGTTTTTCATAAGCACCTTTTACACCTGTGAATGAGAAAAAACTTTTTGTTTAATATTTTCCCCAAATACCAACACATTCACACATTGCAAATTTATACGTTGCGAAATAAAGCTAAAAATGTTCTGTGCAATTAAAAAGTTTTCCGTGGTTTTCTTTATGATAATTTGTGTATTTATATTTACGGCACGTACAAAGAAATTAAAAAAAAAATTCATTTAAAAGTTTTATTTTTTAATTTATATTTTTAAATAGATAAAAATAAAAAGATGTTGAGATATCGCATGGAGGACGAGGCTGGAAGAAAGTGGTAATACATACCCTTTCTGCTACTTTTAACGAAACTCTTTCACTTTTTATCATATGAATATTTTATGATATTACGTTTTCTTTTCTACCAAATTTAGTTGATGACGAAACCTTTCCAACTTTTTTTGTGTTGTTTGAAAAAAAAAATCAATTTTTGCTACGATATGAAAACAGTTTGTATTTTGTTTTATAGTTCGTATTTTTATTTATTTAAAAAATTACTACTTCTAACTAAATTTATAAATATTAATTAAACCTAAAAAGAGGTAATAGCGTCTAAGGATTTCGACTTCGATGTGATTAAGATAATTGATTTTAAATAGTATTTTAGATTATTTTTGGTTTAATTTAATATTAGAATGTGGTTTTTCGGTTATGAGTTATAGGTGTGTTATAGGTGTGGTATCCGGCGTGCCTCCCCTCCCCAATGGCTAGTGGCCAGTATAGACTGCCACAAAATTGAAAATATTGTTGCTGTACATTCTCATAAGATTGTCGGTCTTCTGCCTGTTATAGGTCGGCAAAGTTTGTCTCGAGATCAAGGAGCAGAACTCCCCAATCTCCTTCACCTGCTTTCTGCCCTTCCTAAAAATTCTAGCCATAGTCTCCGCTTGATCTCACGTATTTGTATCAGAACATCTGTATCTTGTGGGTGGAATAAAGCCGTTCTTTGAAGGCAAACAGTTAATTTTCCCCAATATCAAAATGACCTGATCCCCATAGTAGAGTCACCTGACCGTTCCCGTGGAGACATGTCATGATTCCTCAGCATCGTGTGACCAGCGTCCACGATGATGTTATCAAGGTCAAGGCCAGAATTGCAGCCTCGTTGTCAGTGAACATCCTAATATTGCCTCCGGTGGTTCATGTTCGTTTACTCATCTGCCTAGAAGACACTCGCGTAATCCGGAAGTCTGTAGGTATTACTGGTGTCCAGCTGCTCAAAACAAACACCAGAGTCAACTTTCCCTTTTATTTACAAACCATTCAAATAAAATTTAATTCCTCCACTATTGTCAGCCCAGCAATTCCTCCTCTACCATTTCCTCGACAGCTTCGACAGTACTTCAGATATGTACATAAGGACTTTGCAACATATTTAACACCAATACTAAATTCCTGTCAGGGGATCTGTTTTAGCTTTAATTATTTACTTAATAATTTTGGTAATGAAGTGATATCAAGTGCATGATAAAATTTGTATTTAATTTCACTTAGTGTACGTAATGTAAAGATAATGTGGAACATGAGACATTATAAACATGAGAAACCATGAGAAAGCTAATCATATTCTAATATACGTTAAAGATAATCATGCGTGAAATTGACGCATGATTTTAATTAGCTGAATTCTCTCATTTTATTTATTTATTTCGAATAAAACAATGTGAAGTAAACTTCTTACGTATAAATGAAATAGAAACATCAGAATTTAAGGTGTATCTGTGATGAGAAAAAAAGAAAAAACCAAAACAAAATAAATTCATTAGCATTGAACAAAATTTAATTCTAACTTAGCAATCCCATTTCTATGGAAACTTAAAAAAGATAATCATGTGTAATTTTGAGGCAATCAGTCATTATATTCATTTGCTCAATTCACATGATTTATCGTTTAATAAGTACGATATGTCTTTGTGTGCTTGTGAACAGGCACACTTTTCATTCGTATTTTTAGTTTTGTTTTTATTTATATTTTCTTCTTTAAAACCAGGTATGGAAATTTCAATTTGATTAAAATTTATTTTCAAGTTTTTCACGATTAGCTTTTTGACGTCAATTAGTTTGAAAATTTAATTGAACTGAATTAAATACATACTTATATATTTATTATTCACAAAAAAACCTTTACATTTAATCGGAATAATATATTTTTTTTAACTAAAAGTTCAATCAATTTAATTAAATTTTTAATTTATTTTTGGGGTTAATTTTTAATTAATTAAAGAATGTATTATCTTTTTATATAATACACAAAATGACAGGTTTATTTTTATTTAAATGCAACACTCTTTATACAAATAGAAATTAATACACAAAAACCATTTGAATTGAATGCAAATTTTTTTTTTAATTTCAAAATATTTAATTAAAATTTTTAATTGTTATTATTAAAAATTAATTAATAATTAATTAATTTAAATCAACAATAATAATATAATTGATAGCATTAATTTTTTTTCTTTAATTTTTTAATTAGTAATACAAAATTTTTAATTAAAATTTTGTTTTATTTGTCCTGTGTTAAGAAGAATGTTATCACACAGTTGAAAGATTTTTAAAAAAGTAATAAAAATACTGTCGAAAATTCAAAATTCAAAGGACCCAAGAAGAAGTTAAAATATTGATATTTAAAATTAACGAGAGTTCAATTGAAAGCCAAGCAGGGAAAAATCCCTGAGAACTTCTCCAAGGAAAAGTAGAGGAAAACTTAAAACATACACAGCAAAGTTAAATAATTGTACAACAAACACTGACTGCAATGAAAATTCGATATAAATAATGAGCGTATTTTTTACTACGGTCAACTTATTTTGCCCTGTTTAGCGAATGTCAAATAAAAAAAATAAACCAAAGATGTTACATCAATGTTACAACAAAAAAAAAAATACTATAAATCGTAATATTTGGCAGCCACGTTTGGGTGAGTGTATGCAATTTAACTGGTTGATTTCCCAAAGTTTTACGTTAAAACCAACTACTGAAACCTGGTTTTATCATATAAAAATATTTTCGTAAAACCTTTTTTGAATTGGTTTTAAGTTGATTTAATGACATTCAAGCTTGTTTTGCATGTATTAACGACAGTGCTACCAAGTTAAAAATTTAACACAGCTGACAATTTAAATGGCGTTCGAAGAAATAAAGACAAATTTGGCAAATAAAGTCACTACAATAATTTAAAACAATGGAAAAGAAAAAGAAGATATTGGGTAGAGCATAATGCAAATGCTTTCATCGAGTTGTGGAATTTTATTCCACAAACTGAGCGTTAAAAGCTGATTTAATTAAACTTAAAGTGAAAAAGCAAAATCAGCTGTTTGTGGTTTAAACGTTAAAACCAGGTATTAACTTTTGTTGTGAAAAAACTATATTTACCGCATTGTACAGTGTGGCACAAAAGGAGCTATATGGTTTGAATTCTTTATAACTTTTTTAATTATTTTTTCTTTGTTTTTTTCAGCATTTTGTAAAGAAGAATTGGGAAATTAATTATGAAACATTCGAAATAAAATCATGGCCATTACAACCGAAATTTTGCGAAAATTTATGGAAAATATGCTAAACAAAGTACGTATGTGCGAAGCAGAAAATGGACATCACTTACAGGATATCATTTTGCAAAAAATTCTCGAATAAATAAATAAAAAAAAAAAATTCTAATAATCGCATAAATAAAAAAATTATAAACCATTTAAACCATAAAGCTTCTTTTGTGCCACCCTGTAGTATGGTTACCTAGACTGATATGAAAAATGAGCATGACTCTATTTGTTCGCTATAACGAATCTCCCAGTTTAATTCTGCACAGAGAAAATTTTCGCTAGAATGATATTAACTGCCGTATTTATAAAAATTCTTTCGGATTTATAGAAAGGATATTGACTGAATTTTGTATGGAAATTTGTCTATTAAACATTTTATAAATAAAATCAAAATTATATAAATACGGCAATAACTTAACTTTTTTTTTCTATTTAAACTATTAAAAAAAAAACATCTTTCGTTGTATCCCACAAGAGGGGTTTAGTTTTCTACGCTTAAAACTGAAGCAGCCAGAAACTGTTGGGTCTCTTGAGGTTGTTGTCACCTTTGTAAAGAATGGAAAATTATTTTGATATTTTTTAACGATCTTCTCGACTGTATTGTGAAGAACATCATGTGGTGAACATCTTTAATTTAAGATTTTCTTACCTTCCTTACTTTCCTTTCTTTCTATGTTTTAAGATATTTTTAATTTATGCTATTTATTTCTTTTATTGGAATACTTGCACAATGACATAAATTTTTTTCTTGTTTTTATTGCAGACACACAAATAAATATTATTTAAGCTGCTGTAATAATATTTCACGTCATTATGTCATCATAACAACACAAAGAATTTGAAATAGAAATAAATTTGCTGTATAAGTTTGAATTTAGTTGTAGTGTGGTCAAATGCCTGCCGCAGTACTAGTGCAAGGATGCGAGTGAATGTGTGTGTGTGTGTGTCTAGCTTCATGTGTGGTATATACTGTTATTTGAAATGCTCCAATGAGTAATTCTTGCGTTTTTGTTTACAATTACGACATGAGATACATTACAAACTGTGTACATGAATGTATGCGTTTGTCAAGGGAAGTGAGATTTTCAAAGCAATAAAACTTTAAAGCAAACAATATTATTTACCCCACAACACTAAAGGGTCTTTAGTGTTGTACTGTTTACACAACATCAAATTGAAAAAAAAAAAAAAAAATAAAATAAATCCTGTGGCATACTGTGAGATACTGCAATTAACCAACTATTTTCTTTAGGGTAGTGTAGACTCTGCGCTACCGCAAACGAAATCGAGTGATGAAATCAAATTAGAATGAAAAGAATAAGGGCAGCAAAAAAATTTAAATTAAAAAAATAATTATACGGCTCCTTTTTAAGCTTTTGGTATCCTTCATGAAACATAATAAAAAGACCCTTATTTTTAGAACAGCATCTGAAATTTCCTTTGAAATTAAAAAAAAAAATTGGTGATTTAATTAAAATTAATATTCTTGTATTCTCAAGACATTCTATGACGTTTATGCTTTAAAATTAATTACTGCAACTGGATTTTACATACGGCATACTGTCAGTCTAAATTTTGCTTAATTTTTCAACAACTGCTGGTATTATTTCATTAGTGACTCAAATCAGAAATAGCTTAAAGTATGAATGTAACCCTTAAGGAAAGAGTAGCTCGGTACTGTAGTGAGTAGTGCTCTAGTCCATCAGTGTGGCTGTTCTAGGTAATATTCCAAGCGGAAACTTTTGCTTGTTTCACTACAAGGTTTTTAGGGACTAAGGGATTTGAGAAGTACCACTCGACTATCAGAGGTCAATAGAGTCTAAAGCATATTGAAGGTTTAACGCAGATATCAGAGATTAATGATCGTTGGATGGACCAGCAACGATTGGCACATGAACCCAATGTATGTAATGTTTCTCTAACTCACGTAGTAATTGTCTTCAAAAAATTCATAAGAAAACCATTCAAAATTGTTAGTGCTTTTCATGGAAACTAATGCCGAAATTGTTATTTTCAGTTCAATAATTCATATAAATTAGTTGGAAATTTCTTTGCCTTTCCTTCCCGATTTAGGGTTTCATAGGTTTTCTATATGACGTTGTCGTCAATATACAGTCAAAGTCATTTTGACTTGATAAACATCAATACAACAACATATCACTGGCATTATGTATATAAATAAGCATGTTTGTATATTAGCAAAGCCGGCTGATGCCTTTCATCTCATTTATATGCAAAAAAAAAATATTAAAAATTAAATCAACAAACATGTCAGTAAAAGCAACACAAAATACTGAAATATTTTGATATTTGTGGAAATGTTGCAGCAACGTAGTCATGGCAAATAAAATAGCTCCATGCCTAGCAAAATTATTACATTGCTGGTGGTTTGAATAACTATACGAGGTGTGTTTAGAAAGTCAAGTGCCTTTAAGGGGCAATTTCGTAATTATTCACATTTGATACTAAAATAGCTACCAGAAGTTTTGGGTGAGACATGAACGTTAAAATTTACTGAAAAATAATTATTATATCAACAACTCTTCGTAAAAATAATCTTTTAGAAAACTGTTAAATATGGAAAGAATTACACACTCCTTCTTTTTTTTAAAAAAAAGACAGTTTTTAGGGTGCCGTGTTGCATTTAACTATTCTATAAAAATATTTCATTGTTGATGTTATACTTGTTGGATTCATCCATTTCGATGATATGATCTTTGGTTTCAAAGTCAGCTTCATAAACACATGATTCATTAATACCATAAAAAAAACTTTCAAGCGAATCAAAATTTCACAGTACAAATCCAATAAAAATTGAGAAAGCAGAATATCTTATCTATCTACTGACTCTGCAACGGGTTCAATCCCCGTTAAAGCCAAAAATTTGTTCTCTCTTTTTCGTTGGTATTTGAGCAAATACAAAAAAAACGTTGTTTGAATCACCCAAAAAAAAATTAATACAACTCTGCATTACAATTCTACAAAAGCGCCAATGGCAGAGAAGGCAAGAATTCCGTATTCTGTATTCCCTGCATCAGTGCACCATCCGTGTTTCTTCTCTACACTATTCCTTTCCAACAAATTCCGGTGCAATGCACTACATTATATAGCCTGAGCACTAGTCCAAGAAACTATAGTTCTTTAACTTTAAAAATACACCTCGTATCTCGTACACAGCAATAATATTTCGTTTATTATTTTAGGAACTGTTCGTTTCTTCTTACGGAGCGGTATTTATTTTATTAACAAACAAGTGTAAATTAATTTATTCGATTGTAGTTTGTAAATGATAATAACAATCATATAATTTCGCCAGCTTGTCTTTTTGCTAGTGAATTTGGTATCTTCCATGTCGAAGTATTTCTTTCGGTCTGAATGTGATGACAGCACTAAATAATTTCAAATCTATTTGGAAAATTGAATAGAATTATTTCCAGCAATGTAATAATGTCATGTAAATAAAATAAATAATAAATTACTGCCAAAGGGTATTTTAAATCTTGACAGTTTGGAGAAAACTAATTTATTTCAAATGCTTGTCGTTCTAGTGATGAGCCACAACTCATTACGAAAATATTTCTAACGGGTGGTCTAAAATACAAACAAATGTATTTGTAAATCAAATGGTCGAAAATAATGGATTTTTTTTCTATCCAAATTTTTTTTTTTTATTTTTTACAGAGACCGTCGTCATCTGCATCGAGTGGTGTTACCAATAAAATGTTCCCTCCTTCTCCTCTGGGTAGGTTCCTTCCCGGGACCGCATTACTTCGGGAATCTATCCAAAATATTGATTATCAGTGAGTGTAGTATTTGCAGAGCAAAATTCTTAGTCGTTTTCGGTGGGCAGTGGTATACGAGTATACAAAGGGGTCCTGACATTAGGCTTTCGTATAGGCTGCGTGTATTTCAGGCGGAGGTCATGACCATACAAAAGTCTGTGCAATGATTGTTGGATGTCCTGATTTCTCGTGATGATCTTCGGATTTACTCTGACAGTCATGCTGCAATCAGGTCGCTCGTGGGCGTCACTTCGCGTCCATTAATACCGCCGTTTTCTCAGGGAAATCTCGGACCATTCTAGGGTGACTATTATATGGATCTTAAGACACAGGGATATCGTAGTTCTTGCGTTGCTGATGGCTTGGCCAAAGCAGGCCCTGGACTCGCAATTTCCCAACTATTGACGGTCATGGGTGTTCCGATTACCTCCGTTAAACTGAGAATCCTTCGGAAGGTGTATGCGGAGGTCCAGTTTCGTTGGCAGAATAAGGGACGTGTTGGCCCAACTTGGATAGGAAAAGGCCTAGTGTCTTCTTTCCTTAAATCGTATGGCCATAAATCGCACAATCGCTCTGTCATCACGGCTCATTGTCTTATTGCAAGACATGTCCATAGACTCGGCATTCGCTCTCGGGACTTTTGCAGCAGCTGTGGGTATGTGGAAGAGGAGGAGTCGGTGGCTCACCTTACGTGCCAGTGCCCAGCTCTTGGGGGTTCTTTGCCGCATATTTCCTGTCATCATTGACTGAACACTCTGAGGATTTACGCAATAGCGGGATTTATCTTGGAATCGGGGTGGTTTCGTGTGGCGATAGTCTGGTCCGTGGGTGTGAACGGATTACGGATTATCACTATGGGCCTAAGCTCTGACCTAAGTGTTTTCTATTGTGGTCATAGAGGCGGTGGTAAACGTCTGCTTTTTCACCTGGTGTTAACATCACCATACGGTAAGACAACATACTCGAGTACCTACCTTCAACTTGAACACACAAGTTGATCGCCTGGGAGCCACAATTTGACACCTCTAAACGTTTACTTATGGCAAGCGTCCACAGATCCATCCAATGAGTATAATTAAAAACACATGCTTGAGATTCGTGAGAGGCAAAAACCCCAATTATGAAAAACTGCCCTAGTACAGGAATAAGCTAATACGATTAAAAAATGGGAATATTTCTTGTATCCAATGACACCATCATATGCAAAAAAAAAAAAAACAAATTCAGATCATTGAATTTAATTTATAAAAATCTTCTCATATTTGGAGCACCCTCTGTCTTAATTGCAAAGCTGCTTCAACTCTTTAGCCAGGAATTACTAAAATGTTCAAATGTGAATTAGATGTTGTCTAAAGGTTAATTTCCCAGGGTAGCCCACATTCACCGTAAATATGTTTAACCAACTAACAAACGATCTGAAATTCAAATTAACCAAAACTCAATCAAAGGCTTATTTATATATGTATACGAGTATAAAGATTTGTTTTCTTACATACAAACAATATGTATGTAGGAATGTGCATGTGTTATGGCTTTTCAAAACAATGTAACGCTTGACCTGCAATGGTTATGTCAACACTGGTGAGAAGTGAGTTTAAAATAATTGCCAATTTGAAATTAAAATTAAGTAATCCATGTTACATTGAACTCATCATAGCACATCATTATAATTATATTTATATTTTATTTATTATATTAATATTACACCCGATTAATATTGCGGCTTACTTGATGAGTATCGTAACAAAGATTTTCGCTCTTGTTAGTAAAGTAGAGCGGAGTATCTGCTAGGAATGAAACATAAAACCTCACACACCACATGGACCAGAGTTTTGTAATCTTTACGTTGAATGAAATGTAGATGCTGGAAAAGATGCTGAGCTCTACGTTCCGGAATATGTTAACTCCCTTGGCAATGATCTGGCGATTGAACTCAGCATGATTGGATACGCTATGGGCCCATATAGGTCGAAATCAGCCTCTTTTCCAGGAGGGAGGTGGAATAGGCTGAGGAATTGTAGGCTTATGGAGAATATACGGCTGCAATTCCATGCCAAAAATAAAAAAAATAAATAGTAAATGAGAACCGTAAGAGAATGTGAGGGCTGGGAAAACAATTGAAGAACCACAGAATGGTCCGCAGATATGCTAGGATTTCCCCTTTTTCTAAATTTGCAATCATGAAAAAATTCCCCGTGAACAATGTTAAAATAAAATTACCCCTACCGTGAATGATTTTTTTCCCGCGAGTTTTTTCACTTTTTTTTTAATTTATTCATTTGACTTTTGCTGGGGAATTGCATGCAAAACAAGAAAATTCTTTTTTTATTTAATTATTTATAAATAAAATAATATAGAAATATTTATTTTAATAAATGTAATTTTTTTAATATCAGTTATTATAGTGGAAACATACATAAATAATAAATAAAATGCAAACCAATTGAGTTCATTTTGCCAAAGTAGACAAACACATGGCGCCACTTACGGATTAACTTAAACTGCTGTTACGTTATAGTTCCAAGTCTTTTTATTGAGATTGCTGTAGTACTCTATTTTTATATATTTTATTTCAAAATTCAGTAATTCTCACACTTATTAATTATTGTATTCTTGCACAATAGTTCAATTGCAATTCTTTTTATGTGGTCGCCAAATTAACTGGCCCTTGAATATTTAAAAACACAACTGAGCACAACTAAAGAGTTGTAAACACATGAATTTTTATTTCTGTATTAAATTTAAATTAGTTTGTTATTTAATCAAATTTAATGTTTTTGAAATCTTCTGCTCTTTTCTACATTCACAGAGGGTAGCAACACCTGAAGTAGTTAGCACGTTGAATACAAGACCAAAACGTTCTGGATTCGAACACAGTTTCGGACTAAGTCATAAAAAACATTTTGCTTTTTATTTAATAAACAAAAACGTGTAGAGTTGTATGACAGTGAAGCTTTACCATCTGTCTTCGCTCTCACTATGGGTTACCTCTACTTCCAGCAAAAGGCATCAGACAAGCATTTCAGCTTTGCGGAGTTCATTATAGAAGAATGGCATTCAACGGAAAATAAATGAAATAAATAAATAAACAAATAAATAAATATTTAAATAAATAACATATGTAGGGGACACCCCTGAGTATTGGTCCAAAAATAAAGCAGAGACGATTTCTCACCTGCTCCGGGGGGTGGCAGGCGTCAGATATGTTTAGGAAGACATGTAGCAGACGAACTGTCGGAGATATCATAGCTAGACATAAGAGACCTTATACGATATCAGAACACAACAGGGTGGGCCAAAAGTCACACCTGCGTGTAAAAATTTAATAAATTTCTTAACTTTACCGACCGAGCAATGAACCAAAGTGGTAAAATTTTACATTTCCAATGGGCATTCAATTTCACTGACTGCTCGTTGCATATCGAAATTATTTCAACACCAGAAATGCACCTAAACAAACCGCAATTAATCGTTTAATTGCACGGTTCTGACAACACGGTGCAGTGTCAGACTTGCCACGATCAGGAAGACCGAGAAAAGTAAACATGGATCGTGTACGGTACAGTGTTGAAGAATATTCAGAAACTTTAACGTGAAGACGTTCTGGATAACTGGGCATCTCTAGAATATCACTTCGACGCATTTTATCACGTCATTTACACATGCACCCATACAAGGTCCAATTGGCCCAACAACTTTTACCACTTGACTACCTTCAGAGACAAATTTGGGCAACACAATTATCTCAAGAAATTCAGAATTCAATTGGCCAGCACGTTCACCAGACTTAACTGCCCCTGATTATTTTCTATGGGGTTATCGCAAAGAACGAGTGCATGTTTACAAACCCCAAACAATAGAGCAGCTAAAGCACAACATTGAAGCTGAGATCAGGGCAATAGAGCCTGAAACTTTGAGTGCAGTTATGCAAAACGCCTATTTAAAAGCCCAATTGTGCATCGATGAAAATGGTGGTCATCTCTCTGATATTATTTTTCTTGATTAAAATTTAGATCGTACAAAGCTAACATTATCTTCAAAAAAAACAAAATATAATAAACAAAAAAGTTGTTAAATTTTTACACGAAGGCGTGACTTTTGGCCCACCTTGTAGTATAGGGTTAACTATTTTTCAATTTCAAAATTTCAATTTCAATTTTCAGTTAAATAAAACATTCACAAAGCTACGCTTTCGAAGAAACTTTTATTTCATTGTAATGCTTCAACTTTGCATTTATGCACGAAATACTGTGTCATTTAAATGACTGCCTCTAGATTCGTTGCAACAGTCGATCTTCGACAACTTTTTCGCACAATTCGGAGGTATTTAGGGCTATAACTTGAAGAATGTTGGTTTTCTAACACTGCAACATTAACGGATTTGCCGCGTAGACATGATCTGTAATGTAGCCCCACAAACAAAGTTTAACGGCGTCAAATTGCATGATCTTGGTCACCAGTTGACATCAGCCAAATTATCCGAAGTCATTCTTCTTCAAAACTAAGAAGCAATTTTAATCGGGTTAACATATAGGCTTTTAGATTATTCGAATACCCTACAAATAAGCTACAACTATTCATAAGTATAATGTGCATATATATAAGTATAGTAGAAGCGTATGCTCATGCAATTATACACACACACACACACAGAGGAAAAAACCGAGCAAATGAGGAAAATTTAAATATAAAAGCCACTATGCAAGAAGCAACAGCGTTTATTCTATTGTCGACAATGGCAATAACAATGTCATGTTGTTCCAATTGCTGACAATACTAAATGCTGTTTTAAATATGTATAATCTTTTTTTTCCCCTCGTACATGCGACCACATAAAGATGTTGTTTCCGTTGTTGCAAGTTTATTTCATGCGCAAATAGTGGCAACGGCAACAGCAACAGCAACAGCAACAGCAACAGCAACAGCGGTAATAAAAAAAAAACTATAACCACCATAAACCAAGCTGTTAAATGAAAATTACAGCATAAAAATTGTGTTAATTTTTTTTGTTGTTTTTAAATAATGTGATGTCAACTAAATGAAATTTATATGGGAAAATTTAGCACTGTTCATTAATGTTGCCATTTATCAAGTTTCCCATGTTGTTGAGGTGCAAAAAAAGTTTTAATGTCACGGTCTAAAAGTTTCTTTCAAATTAATGCTTCACTTGCTCTTAGTCCGAATATAAAAAACTACTTATTTTCATTACATTCAATTACTGTTTCTTGAAATTATAGGTGAGGCAGCAAGTGCAATAATTGTAAGGGCTTAATTCTAATACACTAGTGCTATAACACTGTTTTTTTTTTGGATCAGAGTTCAGGATATCCTCGTGCTTTGTAACGGAACTAGTTGGTGAAGGGAAAGTGTACAGAACGAGACATTTGATAAAGTGTTGGAAGGATAGAAGGTTTAATTCTTGTACAACTCTGCAGGGGCGTGTTTCTTAAAGAAATTGTAATGTAGAGTATTATGTTGACGCGCTGTTGGCATAGATGCAACTTAAAGTTTTTTTTGTTAATTTTTGTGATGTGACCTATTTTTGAAACGTGGATTATCTGAGTGCCAATTTGACTCTAATATTTTGATAATTTGTAAAAAGTACACGATAAGTTTGACAAACAAATGGAAAATTTCAATAATTAGGAAGCGCTACACTTACGTAAGTCTATACAGGAGAAATGTGCAATATCAATAAAAAAACAACTATCAGCTGTTAAATCGGTGGTGAAATGAATTCAAAGTTGTGATAATGATAAAGAAAAACCCTTCACATAAAGCGTGGTCCAACCATAATGCATTATGTTAATTGTGAGTCACAACTTAACGTCAAGTTTTTTGCCCAACTTACTTTGACTTTTCCTTGTTTCAGTGTTTGACAAATTTAAACATGGTGAGGTACACAATTGATCAGCGCGTTAAAATTGTATAAGACTTTTATGCAAATGGCCGTTCCAAACAAAACTCCTTTCGTACACTTTGACCAAATGTATCCACAATCAGGAGAATTGAGCGCAAATTTCAGAAAACGTAGTCTGTAAGAAATGTGAAAACACCTGTGCATGCTCGCCGAGTTAGATCTGCGGAAAATATTCCTGTTGATCTCGCTAGTGTGCCAGCAGACCTGTCAATCTCGACTCGTCGTCGTGCCCAACAATTGAACATCTCACGAATATGCGAATTTTGAATAAAGATTTGAATTTACACGCTTACAAGGTTCAATTTACTCCAGAGCTGAAGCCTACCGACCCTTTCAAAAATCATCAATACCGCCGAATGGTTGCTTCAAAAGTTAATGGTGACTTTACAAGGAACATCATATTTAGGGAAGAGGACCACTTTCACCTCAGTGGTTTCGTTAACAAGCAGAATTGCCGCATTGGGTAAACGAGAATCTACGAGTGATTGTTGAAATGTCGATGCATTCACAAAGAAGTGACTCTTTGGTGCGGTTTATGGGCTGGTAATCGTATCGGGCCGTACTTCTTCGAAAATGAGGTAGGCCAAGTAGTTACTGTGAATGGTGTTCGCTATTGCGGGATTTAATGGACTTTTTGTAGCCAGAAATTGAGGATATGGACCTGGACGATATGTGGTTCCCAGAGGATGATGCCACTTGCCACACAGCCACCGAAACAATGACTCTTTGGGGATATTTGAAAGTGGAAAAGAGTACGTTAATAAGCCAAGAATAATCAAGAGCTAAATGTGATAATTCGGCACATTAACGTTATCGAACTTCAATAATGTCGTCGCAGAATCATTGAAAATATCGACCATCATAGATCGTTCTAACATAATAAAAAATATTGAGATAATTCTCCTAAAACTTTTTTTTTAATTTACAATTAACAATACGTTTGGTTTGGACCACCCTTTACTCCTATTATAATGGTTTAAAATATATATATTTCACTGCTAAAACAAATTTTTCGCAATTGTAAATATGTTTAAAAAAGACTACTTCGTGTTATTTAAAACTTGCAGCTCAAATGTATGAATAAAATATGTAAAACAAATAACGCAATTGTTTTTATTAAATTACAGACGACAAAAACTGGTTACTCGTACTTTAATTAAGTAAATTTTATTAACTTTACTAATGTTTTATTTTTATTCCTTTTAAGTTCATGTTTCCACAATTTGTTTCAAAAATAAATTTAACCAAGTAAAAGTGTGTGCGCTAACTGTGGCAGAAAATTAACACGTGCTCTAATAACAAAGTTAAGCGTTTATTAAATAATACTTTCAAATTTATTATTACACTTGTTTCAATGAAACGGCAAACAAAAATAATTACAAACTTATTCATCTCTAAGATTAAATATTTTTTTTTTGCAAAAAAATAAAAACTTTTGCGAACAAATATTACGTGCTTAATAATAATACGCACAGACATTTAAACATGTGAGTCGCAAAACTTTGCAAATGTTGCAGGTAAATGAAAATTTTGTAACATTTTTCTAATAACACTAAGCAACAGAATGAACTATTTTTTATTTTTAAATAACAAGGTGCTGCCAACTGTTACGGTTTAAAATACAAAGAAGAATTTTTAAAACGGCCGTACTACGAATTCCCGACACAAACTTTTAAAATGCCGCTACACTTTTATTTATTTTTTTATCCCCTCTACTACAATCAGTTGGCAGAACTTTGATAGTTTTTTTTCGTGTGTTGAACAGTGTAATTTATGTAGTTATTAAGGTGTTTTCTGGAAATCTTCCACCGTAAGTTGTCTAGTTATGTCACCGTAATTCCTATTTTCTTATTCTTCTAAGCCCTACCACACTGCTACTAAAACCACTAAAATACTAAAATCTTAAAACAGATTTATACACTTTGTCAAATAACTATAGTACTTTTGGCTTATAAAATGTTACGTCTGTATACTGTTGTGAATGAGCTGGTGCCCAACATTTAATTTTAAATACTTAAAAGTCAATTTAAGCCGTAGGCAGAAGAATATGTACACGGTGGGCCAAAAATAATCACCCGATGTCCTCTTGCTGTAATTTTATTTAATAAAAACCTTTGGATCTGCATGTATGGTCATCATAAGCAGTGCCAAAATTTGTCTTAAAAAAAAATTATAGCAAAAGAACATCGGCTGAGTACTTATGCCTGGGGTGATTACTTTTGGCCCACCATGTATAAGCAGTCCTTTCAATTGGGGGTGCTGATGGCGAGTAGTCAGCGTGTTGGCTCTGCAACCAGAAATACCCATGTTCGATTCCCAGCCAGAAAAAAATTTTTTCTGAGTTTTCTGTGCTACAGCACCCTCCTTCGTCGGTATTTGAGCAATAAAATGTCGGCACAGTAAAATAATAAATAAAATGGCTCCATTAGCTTAGAAATAATGCGTAAAAAAAACATCAGAGACGCCGCAACTTTGCTTTATAATTAACACGCAACTGCAGAGTTGTGCAAGAATTAAGCTCTATCTTCCTACCACTTTCACCACCTGTCTATTCTATACCGTATCCCTCTCTCTAGTTCCAGTGCAATGAATTGCATATGTAGGGGATAGCCCCTGAGCACTGGTCCAAGATAAAAAAAAAATATTCGAAATGAGCATATAATAAGTCATCAGTGCAAAAAAAAAATTTTGCAATGAATGCACAGGTAAAGACTATCATATGAGAAACAATTGCTAAAATTTGTAGCTAATTTATCAATCAATTTATTATTTACTCGTAATGAACTACTTTGTAATGTGGTATTCACAACACATATCACACATTTATTTTTCTATAACAAGTAGTACTTGCTGTGCCAAATTTATATGAACTTGTTATGGAAAAACAGTACCTAAACCAAAGATTCAACAACACATTTATTATACTTTAACTTGACGTATCGGCCGATGCTTAAACAGCTGATGTAAATAAAATAAATTAAAATAACAAACGCCTTTAATTGTAATTTAAAATAATAAAATTATATTAAAAGTACATAGTAATATTATTTCAATTACGGAAACGATGCAGTAATAAAAGTTAATGGTTATTAGAAACAAAAAAAAAAGAAAATAATAATAATAATAATAATAATACAGAATATGACGGACGTTCTCTTGTAATAAAAAGATACACATATATTGATCAAAATAAAAAAGAAATAGTATTGTGAATTTAAAAAATAAAAAAAAATAAAAAATATTTTTTCATTATAAAAAAAACCAATTTTCCTGCAGAAGCTACACAAAGGAGTAGCGAAATATCGAATAAAAATAAATATTACATGTATTAAAAAGACCTACAGCTTAAATAATTAGTGTTATTATTATTAATAAAAAAAGAAAAATAAAAATAACTGAACGCACTCATGGAACCCAATTCTACCCCTGACTTTTACTCGTTTTCGTAAGAGTTTCATTTTTAAACATCGAAATTTTACGTGTTTCGCAAGCAACTCAATGCATGGTAAAACATCTAAAAAACAACTTGTTTTTGCTGTTCTAAAACACATTTGAAAGACTACAGTGTGAATACCACATAAGTAAGTTAGGTTAGGTAGGCAGGTCGAATATAAAGAGCCCAGTCCACTTGAATGGAATTCATCATAGTGCCGTTCTGATGCCTGTGAAAAAGAAGCGAAGAAAAAGAAGAAGGGTGGTAGAATAGAATAGAACAGAATAGAATACAATACAATAGACTAGCTCAGGAAGATATACATCGCTGGACGAAGGTGCAACCGCTTGGAAAAGCCAGTAAGAACCGAAGAATCCGACGAAGGCGACGATGCTAACGCGACAACCAGTAGCTCCCCTAATAAGGTCCTTGAGACACATCCGCGACATGTCCGATAGGCCGTCGAATGCTGTATCTGCCAGCAGAAGAAATTGTCAATACTCTCCTGCACCTCATCATCATTGCACCCAGAGCAAAAGTCGTTGAATGGTACTCGTGACATGAGTCCCAATAGGCCAAAGTTTTGTCATCGTGGCGGTAAGGCTGTGCAGCTGCAGCCTTGGAAACTGGCCAGATTTCCTGACATCAAACCGAGGCCATAGTGCCCTCGCGATCGTGCAGGCCCGATCATTGACTCACTTGCCCTCTCGCAAAATGTGATCATCCAAGCACCACAAACACGACGCGAGAGAGACCCCGCAAAATTCGTCCACGTCCTCGTCCAGAAGATTTTCATAGGCAGTACCCTTTCCAAATATGTACATCCACTAAGAACCAACAACTAAACTCGTTGCATGCACATGTTGCATCGTCTGTAAACTAAACACCATAAGAAACAGTTCGCTATAAACTGAAATTCGCCATAACCGAATTTCGTTATCCTATACTGTACTAATTTGTATGAAATATTAATGCAAAACTGTTGGGGGCGCAAAATTTGCTCGTTTTAAGCGAATATTCATTATAACCCGTGTTGGTTATAACCGACAGTGAAGACTGTACATATTAAATACTTTCTTAAAACTTTTATTAAAATTTTTTACAAAATCTACAAACTGAATAGGGACATGAGATATAAAAAAAAACTTTTTCTCTACAATTTCTATAGATGTTCCCTATAAAGAAAAAAATAAAATTTATTTAAATTTATGACATTGCAAAAAAAAAAAAGAATAATTAAGAGTGTGTAATTGATTTTCAAATAGAATGCAAGCAATATAAAAGAGAATGTAAACGATAGGGAGAAACCAACAGTTCTATAGTTATTTTATGCAATGTGCCTGTGTTCACATGCCTTTATGTCAATTACAGTGTAAAACGTATTTTATAGTGTAACACACACACACAATGTTATTAATACGAAAGTGTTAAAATAGAATTTATAAGAGAAAAAGATAGAAATCATGTAAAATATGGAACTAAAAAGTGTTTGTTATAAATTACTGACATGCGGTAAATGCAAACATAGACTTCAATGTAAATAATTTTAGAGCAAAAAAAAAAAATTAAAAAAGAAAAAAACTTAATATATTCGTGACATTTACCAGCACAAACATAAATATTTATGGGATTACGTACAGCTTTGTAAATTAGTAAACGCATTTGCCAGTACATTTTCAAGAGCAAAAAGTCGACTTTTTTTATTATTTTATACTGTTGTCAGGAATTACAGAATATCAACACAAACAAAACAAGTAAGCTTTAGAAGGGAAAACAATTAAGTTATTTAGTGTAGCAATAATGTTTTTACTGTGCTGGATATAATTATTTTTATTTGCAAAAAAAAAGAAAGAATAGTTTAACACAATTAATTGTCATTAAATTTTATATGTTGTTTTTTTTTCTATTAACGGAAGTTTTATGTGAATTACAAATACACTGTACACTTAATTGATAACCAGGATGTCCTGGCAGGATAGTAGTGGCTATTATGCTGGTCAACCAGTTTAGTTTATCTACAGCAGATACTGGTAGTCTGCTGCACTGCATTTAGGACACACACAGGACTTAATAAATAATAATTTATTTATTTATTTAATAAATATAATAAATAATAATATATAAAAAAAATAAATAATAATAAACATATTTCCATCGTATGGCGAATTTTTTTATAATCTTTCGACAAATACAAGAAGAAAAAAATCTTAAATAATCACAATTAAGTTAGATATGACGGAAAATTCTTTTTGCCTGATTTGTTTATTTATATCGACCCTTTGGTGCAATACCGCAGTAACTTAAAATTTGGAATTTTTGAGATGGGTATGCAGAAATGATCTTTGGGGAAATATATATCTAAGGGAAATAAGATTATGATTCTATCTCTAACTGTTCAGATTACACAGCTACAAATGTCTTTATTGCCTCCAGCTATTTCCAACAATATTTATTTCCAATAATGAAATATTTCCTTTATGACAGGAAATTTATAAACAGAAAACATTACAAAACATGCCTCTATTTAAAAACTTGTAAAATAAAATAACTTTAGTAAACGAAACTACTATCAAAAAAATTTGGCTCAAAACTTCAAATATATTTTTCTCAATTCGCGATTTTTTGAATTACGACGGGTCGATATCTTGAATTTTTTGTTGTCTGCATTAAACCATAAAGAAAGTCTTTCACAGCTTAAGAGAATGTTTGAGTAATCAATTAAAGATTGAATACATTTTGATAATGAAGAAATAAAACATCTATCAAAATCTTGTCCCTTTAATAACAAGCTTAATCACGCCGAATGAAATCAAATAATATATGCATCCTTTTATGGCATAATGTATTAACAAGGTTTCTGAAACTTTTCTTTTCGGAAGGAAATTGTTTTTTTTTCATTTTTCTTCATTTGCGTTTTAGCAATAAATTTTTAAACAAAAAAATATTTTTAAAAGCATTCAATTTAAATATTTCATACTGCGCACAATTGATGGCACAAGTGATAAGTGTATTATTTATCAAGTAGTAGCAACTGTACAATAAAATAACAATACCAAAAAACAACAGACATTTTCTTTGTGTAAATCACAAATCATTTTCATTGCGCAAATTGCAATCTGATACTGTTTGTTTGAAGAAAATGTCACAATGATTATATCGCTCTAATACTCCTATGGATTTATGTGTTTCTATGTTTGTACGTTTGTACGTTTGTATGTTTCTATGCTTTTAAATATTTTATTCATTTATTTATTAATTTTTGGACCTTAAGATATGCCATGCATATGCCACTTATTGCACTGGAACTATAAAGGGAGTGGGATAACGAACAGAATAGACAGACGATGACAGTTGTGGAAAAAAAGAGCAGAATACCTGCACAACTCAGCAGTTGCTTGCTAATTATAAAGAAAAATTGCGGCGTCTTTGATGTTATTTTGGACGCATTATGTGTTTCTTTTTAGCTAATGAGAGCCTTTTTATATCCTTTTAATTAGACGACATTTTATTGCTGTTATACCAATGAAGGGGTGTGCTGTAGCACTGAACAATCTGTAAAAATAAATTTTATTTGACCGGACCGGGAATCGAACTCGGGTACTTCTTCAGCCATCATGTTTGCATGTTTATATATTTGTATGTTTGCATGTTTTTCCGTTTGTGTACATTGCTTTATATAACATTCGTTTGATATTAATACTGTTTATAGAAACACATTACAATTTCTGATAACTTCACTATTGTACTAAGAAAAGATATCCTTACTGATGATATGAAATTGAAATCTTTATTACAAAGCAGAAAATAATTAATAAAGGGTGGTCCAACCAAAACGCACGATGTTAAGTGTAAATAAGATAAAATGTTCTCCGAGAATTATCTTAATATTTTTAATTATGATAGAAGAGACTACGACAATTATGTGTGGAAGAAATTATCGGTCAAATTAATACTCCTATCCGATGGTCGATATTTTCAATGACTCTGAGATATAATTGACATTCAATGTCGTTAATTTGCCGTATTATCTCAGTCTTTAGCTCTTGAATTATTCTTGGCTTATTGATGTACATTTTTGCTTTTAAATATCCCCAAGAAAAGAAGTCCGACGGTGCCAAATCACATTTTTGTGACGGCCAATTAACCTCGCCACGACGTAATAACACGGCCTTTGAAAATCTTGCCAAAAAGAGCCATTTTTTCTGTGGATGTGTGGCAAGTGGCAGCATCCTGTTATAATAACATATCGGCCAGGTTCATATTCGCAATTTCTGGCCACAAGAAGCCCGTTATCATCTCACGATAGCGAACACTATTCACGTTAACTGCTTGGCCGACCCTATTTTCAAAGAAGTACGGCCCGATGACGCCGCCAGTCCATAAACCGCACCAAACAGTCAGGCGAGCATGCACAGGTGTTTCCACATTTCCTACTGAACCGGTTTGTTGAAATTTGTGCACGATTCTCCCGATTGTGAACACATTAGGTCGATTAAGTAAAAGCCTTCCACAATCTTAACGCGATGCTCAATTCTGTAGCTCTTCATGGTTGAATTTTTTCAAACACACAGAAACAAAGAACTCTCAAATTAAGTTGGGCTAAAAACTTGACATTAGGGTGTGACACACAATTAACATCGGGCATTATGGTTGGACCACCCTTTACTTATATCATTTAAAGAGTTCGTATTTCGTTTCGATTATGCATTCTACATTACAAAATAGACGTTACAAGGACTATCTGCATAACTTTTACCGCAGATAATAAAGCATTAAATTACAAAAGCAAATGCTGTGGTTAGCGACTCCTTTATAAGATTAACTTACATAACACAACCAGAATTTAATTATATTTAAGTGTATGAATATGTTTCTTTCGTAGGTGTGTTTATGTCTCATTTTACCAGAGTAAATTATTGAGAAATTTGCTTCATTCATGTGATGGAGTAACATTAAACGTCAATAATAATAAAAAAAACACAAGAATATATAATTGAAATTTAGGTCAATAATTTGCTTTCAAATCGGATGCCTAAGAAAATGCATCAAATTTACCAATTGTGAATATTTGGTTATACCAACTTTGAAAGATTTACGGTTTGATGACTTTGTGCTGGCTCAGATTATATTGAAAATACGATACATAAATTACGAAATAAAATGAAATCTTATCGAGTAGAAATGTTCAAGAATTAATGGAAATGTGTCATTTGCATTTGTGAAATTTATTATAGATTGTGAAGTAACAAAGAACACAAATCACTATGACTTTTCTATATAATTTTACAATAAGAAACCTTTTTCTATATCAATTATTGTTTGTGTTAGCAAAAAACAACCCATATTACATAACACTACATTAAGGCACATAATTGAAAAATAATGAAAGAATTTCTCAAACAACTGACGAAATTCAACAAATGAAAACATTTGTATGGTTAACCATTGTGATAATGAGAACTCATTCTGTTACAGACCACAAAAAGAAAAAAAGAAAAACTATAGCCGTCATTTGCAACAGTAACATACACACATTAAAGGCCAAGCCAAGTTAGAGGAAACAAGAGTTTTTCCGACAAAAAATTATTTTTTTTAAATATATACATACATATAATACAATAAGAAATATAATTTGATAATAAAGGATAAGTTTGTTCTATAGTAAATAATATAATAGCGTCACAAAACGGTTGAAATGATCCACTTAAATCAACTTTATTTGGACCTTTACGATCTGCACGTTGACTACAAAACCAAAGACAGATCTGGGTTCAACTCCAGTTTCAGACTAAAATTAGAAAAAAAAAAACATCCCGCATTTTTCTGATGGGCATTAGTGTGTCTTTGTGTGTCAGTTGTTGTCGGAAAGTTTCAGTGTCGAAGGCATAGTCACTGGTCACTGAACAATACCGGCTTCAGCTGTTAGCAATCCACAATCGCATCAGAACGCCCTCCTTCGTCGGTATTGTGTAGCACCGGCGAAGTAAAATAATAATAAAAATAGCTACTAAAGTGAAGCCTCAGCACTGCTACGAGTATAAAAAAAAACAAAAGAACGTGCAAAAGCAGAGCTGTAAAATAATTAATTAAGCTTCACCTCCTATCGTTTCCCCTTCGCATGTGTAGGAGTCATCTCCTGAGCAAAATATGCTGGTTTTGATTTAAATTACAAAAATTTAAATTTTTTCTTGGTTTTGTAAGTGCAACAAAAGAAGTATTATATTTTATTATATAAATTAATATAAAAAACCTTTCTTTGCATATAAATCATAATTAAAAAAATACGAATTGCAGCAACTCACAATTGCACAACGTTCACATTCGACATTTTGCTCAAAATGGAAAATGTTATTATGGACATTGTGTAAATATTTGCTTAATATAAATAAATTGGTTAGCATATAAACATGTAGTGCTATTATATAGATTTGAAGTATTCTAAGTATTTGTGTCTCATTGTTGATGTTGTGTAACTAAAGCTTTTTAACTGCCTGAACGATCTGTCAAAAACTGTGTTATTTATTTTGCGTACGATTATTACAGAATTACGCGTTGATCTGGAAAAACGAAAGTAGATTAGAAGAGTTGATGGTTTTTGCATTCGTATAACACGGTATAGTGTTATTATTAATATTCTCATATTAATAAACTGTTTGAAAGAACAATCGATGAAGTTATACGAGTAGCCCGACACACGGCACCAGAGATCTTAAGACGGTAGGCATATCGTAGAATACGGTTGTATATCAATTGTAATCTCCTAATATTCGTACCAATAGTACAAGTAAAGATCTCGAGACAGTACAATATGTGTGACAAGAGCAGGGCCGTGACAGTTTCACGCGACTGTTAGTAGGCAAGAAGCAGTGTATGTTATAAAGCGAACGAAGGTTATATCCACCCGTAGAAACAACGTTCGATATATGTAATACACAAATTTCTTATTTTCTGTAGCGATTTAAAATTTAATTCCTAACAGGGATATGCCTATTTTAAAAATATTCATAATTTTATTGTATGACGTGGCAATTTTGTCACACATTCACAGCTTTACATTTTTATTCGAAGGGAAATGAAGCGGAAATTGGAAAATATTTTGCAGAAAATGCTTTTTATCTCCTTAGGAGATAGCAAACATATTTACAGTTAAATTTCTATATAGAAATGAAAAATTTTGCTATTTAAACGTAAATTTTCCGTCACAGAATTGGAAAATTTACGATCCATTAGAAGCCTTAATTGGCTATCAGAATAAAAAAAAACTTCCACGCTCTTTTTATTTATTTGTAATATATTTTAAGATTACAAAGTATTTTTTAGCAATGTAGGATTTCCGCTATTTATCAAGGAATTCCCTAATTATGCGTACTGAAATTTGATTCAAACATTGTAGGCAATTTTTTACAGAATTATTTTTAATCTGTGAGAATTTCTTTTTTTTTAATTTTAACAAATAAGTTCATATCTTTCTTTCGTTATATTGTTTGAATTTGGAGTCATTTATAAAATTTAAATTTATTATGAGCTTTTGTTCTAACACAATTGTGTTAAACTGAGAGCCCACAATATGTCTATAAAGCTTCATGCAAAACAAACATATACATATATATATATATATAATTAATTAAGTTATAAGAATAGACATGGTTATGCCCATGGTTTTTCTATCTGTTATTTATTTCCGCTTCTTGCTTCCGTATATTTGCTGTTAATTGAAACAAAAAGTATTGTCAAATGTTGTTTACAAAAGGTATCGTAAGTATGTGGGAACTTTTTTAATATCACTTCAGCCAAAAATAACAAAAATAAATTGTCATTTGTTCATTGCACATTGCAATGTGCATTTGTGAACATGTGTGATTGTGTGTTACGATGATTCTCTTGTTTGTTGAGAAATATGTAGAAGCGGTATGACATCGGATACCATGAATGTTTACAAATATCATTTATTAGAAGATTTTAGTTTGCAGTATTAAAGCAGAGAATACTTGAGGAATACGACGCAGCATGCGTTATGGCTTTTTAGACATTTCTATATTGTTTTCACATGTCACAGTGGCAAGAAAGTCTTTTAAAGCTCTTATACAAATGGCATTAGAGCAAAGTGCTTGACAGAGAATAATCACACATACATACATATTTAAGTCTGTGTCAACATTTTTAAAACACGTTTCATCATCAATGCATTTCAGGGTAAATGCTGACAGACTGTTTTGCTTCAGTTAAAACAATTCCTGTTATAAAATTGCATCACCTTCATAGATGGGTAATTACAGTACTGTGCCGAACACAAGCAACATTTTCACAAGTACAAGTATATTAAAATATTTATCGTTTTTCTAATATTTTATAGTTATAATTAATTAATTAAATAAAAAAAAAATCAAAGTATTAAAAATTAAAAAAAAATTGATTTTTATTTTTTTCCGATCAGTAAAATATATACTTTCAGTGTATTAAATTTCTAAGCTTTTTATGTATTTTTTATAATTTAATTATTTTTTAATGAAATTTTAAAGTGCTGAAGAAATTATAACAGCAACAAGATAAATGGGGAGGAGCAGATATATAAATTTATAAAAACAAAAAAGAAATATTTCTGAGTTTTCTCTAGTCCTAACCTTAAAAACAATAGAACTCGAGTAACCTTGACAAAGATATTAAATCTGCTGATCAAAATATGCATCTCTAATACATCCCCAGCTTGGATTTAATAGAATTCATTCGGTAAAAAGCCGCATTGTGTCTGAGAAAAAAAAGTGGTCAGCGGGAATGACCATACCATAGATGCTTCATCATAAGAACATCTCTGAGAAATAATAGAATCATTATGAAAACTACTTCTTCCAAATTATCAGAAACTTATATCAGTATCGAAGAATTAATTGCGACTGGTGGCTACAAATTTTCCAGAAGTGAATGGCAAGAAACCCCTGCTGAATTTTAAAATTCATATACAGAATATTCTTGGCTAATTAAATCAGCTGATGCTGCATAAATAAGGCTGAATTTATCAGATGGCATGAGTCATATTGAATTTGGGGACCACTTTAATTTGATGCTTATTCGCATACAACTGCGACTTAAGAATAACGCCCAAATAGCACGATCTCGATGGCCAGTCCACATCACATCCACGTGAGATGACCTTTCCCTCATTGTCTATGACCGTTTACCTTCAGTTTCTGAAGATATACTTTGCGAAATTCGAGTTCTTGTGAGCGACGAAAAATAGGATGATTATTGCGAATGTAAATGAACGAACAGAACAACAATTTTGATAAAACAATGCCCGCTATCAAATGTCAAAGTTCAGGAGTGCTTTTGGGTAAACCCTTTAAAAATTTCAATTGAGGACAAAATTATTTTTTTTTTCTTGGACCGGCATTCAGTAAATAACCCGGAACTAGGATATAAGGTTTTGGGAGAAAGAATAAGGGAGTAGTGTTTATTGACATTTGATTTAAATTTTCCCACGTAAAAAGTGACAGCAAAGACCTCTGCGAGCAGTCCATTCCACATATGTGGAATAAACAAATTTTTTATGGTTTAATTAAACCGTCATACTCACTGTGCACTATTTATTAAAATTGAAGTTATGGACGCACAAGCATGTATATCTTATGGTTAATAAACTTGCGAAAAAGTGAGCGAGAAAATAATATAACAAATCGAAACATAAGAAAAAACAAATAAAAGAATAACTGTATATTTTTGAAGGTATTGGTTTTTTCTTCTCTTTCTCTTTCTAATTCTATTTATTTTTTTTTTCTTTGGTTCTTCTCTGCTCACGAAGATGACTTTGACTTTTTAGTTATAAATTCATGGCACGATTTCCTTAAAATTAAATAAAAACAAGAAACTGTAGCAATAAAATGGAGAAGAGGAAACCTTTTAGCGGCAGTATGTAGTGATAAATTTTTAGAGGAAGTCATACACTCTTTGTGAACGACTTTCTATTGTTGATTGCAATTAAAAGAAGAATTTTCGTCACGTAAAGCACTTTATTTATATGGTTTGATTACCGAATGATTGAAATATGTACCACTAACTAAGGAAATCAGTAATTTGGTCAATAAGTCAAAACTATCACTGATTGAATGTATTATAAAGTTATCAGTATCTGAGACAAAAGCGATTTAAAATCAATTTCCAATAATTGTGAATTAATAATAATTAATCAGAACTTTTAGCGCAATAATGAAAAGATGAAAGTGGAAAATACCTCTATCCATGGTGTAGTTGTTCTTACTTTAAAGATTTTATGAAAATGCAAGGAATATATAATTTACTAGTTAATAGTGTGTACACGTATAATCCTTAAAATAGTACATATGATACAAGTAATCACCGTATTTGCAAACGACAAAACTTTACAAATGGCAGTTTGCTTTTGACATTTGTGAAGCAAACACACACACAATACAAATAGACAAACCATAAATCGGTTTACTCCGCAAGAAAGCGCAATAATTGTTTCCATTTTTATGTGCAAAAATTCGGCGGTTATATTGGTGCAACGTGAATTTCGTCGCAGAATTGCTGGCCGTTCGACACCAACTGAAGAAAGATTGCATCGCCTTGAAGAGACTAGGACAAAACGAGATGTTCCCAACGGAGCAACCGTTTTGCTGCTAATATTGGTCTCTGTTGCAAAAGGTGTCGAACAGAAGCTGTCAATATACCAGAAGATGTTCCACATAGTTGGGCATTAGCCGGCGGTCCTTACGTAGACTTTTGCTGAAAGATTTGAAGATGTTCCCTTACAAAACGAGAGTGGCGATTGCTGAAGCTGTCTGCACGTTGACAACAAAATCAAAAAGTCTAGAGTTGGACCGCAGTCATAAAAACATCTTGAATTTTTTCTGATGTGCACTAGTGTAACTTTGTGTTAGTTGTTGTAAAAAGGTTTCAGTGGCGAAGGCATGGAAACTAGTCAGTCAGGAGTATCGGCTTTAGATGATACCAATCCACAAGCACATCAGAGTGCCCTCTTTCGTTGGTATTGTGTAGCACCAGTAAAATAAAATTACTAAAAATTTACTACTAAAACAAAGATTCACAAGTGAATACGTCTCCTTGATATCAGAAGAGCTACAGGTCATCCCCTGAGAGCTGGTTCAAGGTAAAAAAAAATGCTGTACTCAACAGTAGCTTTGAACAGATGCAATTGTTCTTCAATAGTTACGCGTGGGGTATGAGCCTGCCACGTGGAACACTATCACGTCCAAAATGATAAATTAACTCACACTGCATAACAATATCAATAACAATAAATCCACTTTGGTCTGCTGTATATTGCTTGCTGACAACTATAGTAACAACTATAGGCGATAGTAACAGTAGGCTGCACGTTGACTACAAAACCAAACATTTGCTGGGTTCATCCCCAGTTTCAGATGTGCCTTTGTGTCTCTTTGTGTCAGTTGTTGTCGGAAGGTTTCAGTGGCGATGGCATAGTTACTGGTCACTGAATAGTACCGGCTTCAGCTGTATCTAATTCACAGCCACATCAGAGCGCCCTCCTTCGTTGGTATTGTGTTGCACCGGCGAAGTAAAATAATTACTAAAAATGGCTACTAAAAACGAAGCTTCAAATTTTAATACGTCTCCTGCAACACTGCTAAAAAAACAAATAACGTGCAAAAGCAGTGTTGTTAGATAGTGAAGCTTCACCACCTCTCATTTCTCTCACAATTCCTTTCCTATAGTTTCAGCATAATGCAACGCATGCGTAGGGGTTGTCTCCTGAGTGCTGGACCAAAATAAAAAAAAACATAAATATCAAAGTGAACTGAGATTGGGCTCCTTTTGCGAAAATGGTAGAAATTACAAAATTGCGCCACCCTGTATTACAGCTACTTTAGCAAATTTTGCACAAGCAATGTATTTAATTCTCTGTATACTACACTGGTATTTAATTCAAATTCATATTCTAGTAACCGTATATTTTGTCTGATATTAAATTCAAAGGCGCATACAGTGCAAAGCCAAATTAAAAAGGGACACTCAGCTGTTTTAACATTATCTAACCTTGGCTGCAGCTAGTTTTAAGTGATACTTGCTATGCTGGAATTTTTTATTTATGTCCAAAGTATTTCTATTACAAAAACTCATAAAAACTTTGCATTATTTTGCACTGATTGCTGGGATTATTGTGAACGCAAGACAAGGAAATACGTGTGAGTAAAAGAATTTTTCCAAGTATTTGAATAAAAAAGTTTTCCTCCAAGTGTTCTGGTCTTCTTTTATTTCTATGTTTTTTATTGTTTTGAATTTTAATTATTTTTATTCCATTGAATAAAGAAAAAAAATCCTACAATGATATTTAATGGGTTTCGAATGGTGCAGTATTTGTTCTTTCCTTTTTCCATTTCATTTTCCACCTTTTTCACACATAAATTCTTTTTCAAATCTCTCTCTTAAAGCATGCAAGTGTACAATTATTGCTTTTGCAGCAGCATGTGTTAGAAATTTCCTCTACTGTCGGTACAATGAAAAACCTTCCTTTTTCATGTACTTTCTATTGCAGCTGGATTTCGTATTGTTTAGCCAACGATGGCGAAGGAAATATCGCTGGAAAACTATTCTAGCGAAAAACGAATTTGTGGTACATATATATGGATATACGAGTATAACAGTGCTCGAATAGATGATTGTAGGCAAAATAGGAAAAAAAATAAAATAATTATGGGCATGAAGATGGGGTTTCTGGTATTATTTGAAAGTAGGTCAAATACAAAATGAGCGAAGTTTTGCATCAGTATGATGACTGTGGTGTCAGCTGTCTTTTCAACTGACATAGCCAACAGGATGGTAGCGATTTTATGAAATGTTTAACACCTACAAACAATTCTTGCAATCGTAATCATTAAAACTGTTTAAGGATTTGGTGAAATGTAAAAGCTTATTTATTTACTATACGATATAAAATCGATTGGCGTATTAAGTGGAACACATTCAAAGAGTAAAAATTAGCAATTACATTCCGATTAAAATGAGTTATTTTCTTCATTTTTCTTTATTGAATGCAGCTTGATCTAATATTATTTGAAATGGTAAATATCATTTCTAATTGCTACGAGAGTTTTTTCAGCACTTACGGGATGATTCCTACACATACAATTACACTATTAAATTCGAAAGAACAACTTCAACCACTAAAAAGTATAGTATATATATATAGCCAGCTTATAGGGGGAGGGGGGTGGTATTGGGTTATGTCTTTAAATTTTGCTATTCACATTTTATAAATTAAGAGAATTTTAATACCAATTATGGTATTTGAAAAACCTGTGAAAACTTTCCTTCCCTTTACAAATTCTAGTAATTTTTTTTATTAATATCATTAAATGCTGTTTTAGAAAAGCTTTTTATACATATAATAACAATTGCCTTCTTTGCTGTTATCAAGTTGTGCTGGTCCTAGGTGAATAATTAAAGCAGAACTATTATATGGAATACGTAAAATAAATTTACATGACACTCAGAAAGATGCAGACATAAGAGGCTTTGGGAGTAACATAGTAAAATTAGAGACATAAACAATAATAAAGAAACTGCCGTACAGCATTATGACATGAAGGGTCCATTGCTGTTATCAGCTGTAAGTTTGCTAATTTTTAGTACAAGCTGGAGTTAGTTGATAGAATTTTCTTTGAGTATAAATGTAATTTTAGTATTTAACACATTTTACTAAAAATACTAATTTTGAAATTCAAATTATAACAAATATGAAAGAATAAATAAATAAAAATATTTGAAATTGTCTTTTTGTTTTGAATGTAAATAAGCGAACGAACGATATCTTGTAACAACGTGGGCCAGGCAGTTAAATTTTATAACGTATGAGCAATATTTTCATAGGGAGACATTTCCTAGTGCATTCAAATATTAAGTATACGTATGCCAATGATTGGAAAAATTATCTTACAAGAAATTTTTAATTTTATTTCACATTCATTTTATATGAGTAAAGTGTAGTAAATATAAAGAACAGTAAAAATTATCTGACAATATGGAAGAGTAGCTTAAGTCCAATTTGGTCGATTTTCATACGGACAGTTTTAAATTTTAAAAAGTTAATTTTTTTAAATGCAATTCTATTATTCCGAAGGGCTCCTAACACAAAGCTATATTTTTGTAATTTTTAATAGAGGAATTATTAACTTTATGCACATTAGTGTAAATTAAATACTTAAATCGATTTAAATCTTATTGCCACAGATATTTAAAATTTTTTAAACTCACCCCATTTTATTCATTTTGTTACCAGCGTTAACCTGAAATAAAAGAAAAAAAAATTTATTTATTAAATGTTACATATACAAAGTGCTACGTATTAAAGTTTTAATTGGCCACCATTATTGCAGATGATATCTACTGTCACTCAGCTGTGACATTAATAATGCAGAGAATGCGTTAATAAAAATTTTTTCGACCGTTTAAATTAACATATTTAATTTATATACTTAAAGAAACACGTTTTATATACATATATACAAAATTTAATTAAAATTTTATTTAAATAGAGAAAAAATCATTTTTATTTGATGGCACTGTGTTATTTGCTTGAAGATGCCAATGGTACCAACTTAATCAGAGCAGGTAATATTCATAATTTGACACTAAATAAGTTTTTTTCATTGTTGTTTTCAACAGCTCAGGAAACGATGGAAAATTTAAGGCAGTAATTCACAGGTCGAGTTATCTCTCTCCAAATTAATTTCTTTTCTATCTTCGACCAGCAATCAGAAAATTATCCCTGCTTATGCCGTGCATTGTGCTGGAACTAGAGCAAAGTAATACTTAGAAAAATTACAGTTTTTATAGCAGTGTTGTACCGTCTCTGATGTCAAGGAGATTTATTAAATTTTGAATTTTCGTTTTTAGTAGCTATTTTTAAGAATTATTTTACTTTGCTGGTGCTACACAATACCGACAAAGGAGGGTGCTCTGATGTGCCTGTGGATTCACATCAGCTAAAGCCGGTACTATTTAGTAAACACTGACTATGCCTTCGCCACTGAAATCTTCCAACAACAATTGACACAGAGCCACAATAATGCAGATATATCAGAACAAATGCGAACCCACGACTTTTGACCAGTGCTCAAGTGAAGGCACCAACATACGCAGTGCATTGCATCGAAAGCAGTTGAAAAGGAATAGTGCAGAGAAAAGACAGGCGGTGAAGTGATAGAAGGATAGATATCTGAATTTTTGCATAACTCTGCAATTGCGTATTTTGTTTAAGAATTTGTAATGCAGAGCTGCAGTGTCTGTGGTGTTATGTTGTCGCATTCATTTTCAAGCTAGAAGAGTGCAATTACCGACTAAGAAGGCGCTGTTATCACAGGCGCAATTAAAGGATTTTTATTATTTATCTATGTTTGTTATATGGTTTGGCTGGGCTATATGCTTATTTCATTTGCTGCTAATAAATATAAAATTCTATAATGAAAATTTAATTTCCTACCAATCAACTTGAAAATCTAATGTAGTTTCGGTGGATGTACGTTCACAATTACAAAAGTTTTAAAGTTGCTTGAATTAATTAGTTCTTTTCATTTCCAATTAGAGAAACTTTGATAGACTTTGACTTTTCCATTACCTGTGTTCCCTTGGAATGCTGTGTCATGTCTAATTCATTCTCACTAAAAATATTACGAACTTTAGACTCATTTCAATTTAATAATAATAAAAATATAATAAAATGAAAAAAATGTAGTCATCTTGTATTGCATTTTATTGTTATGATTTTATAATTATAAAAGTATGCTGTAATTGTGAGTGACAAATGTAAGATGTGCGTGACAAATGTAAGATGTGCGTGACGTGGTTATAAGTGAAAAAAATATTAAGTGAATATATATTTTTTTTGTCAGATAACATAACCATTTATATAATGTACGAAAGCTTCCAGTAGCTGCAAAAAAGTATGAAAATTCTAACTGAAGTAAATACGCTGAAATTTTAGAGACAAAGTGATATCAAATTTTCAAAGGTTGCCAATAATAGGCGTTGTTAGCCTTGAATATTTAGCTGAACGGGGAAGTCAAAGTTAATTTAATTTTATTTTCTTTTATAAAATGTTTATTTTATAATTTACAGCAAACTGCAATTTTTTTTTTATTATTTTATTTTATATTTATTTTATTTTATTTTATTTTTTCGGCGTCACTAATTATGCTAAATATTATTTTCTATGTATTAAATTTCACTTTTAAAAATTAATAATGTTAACCACAATATTTATTATGTATTAAAAATGAAACAAGTTGAAAGTTGTACTGTAACTCACCACAATACAATCTTCTAGTCGCAGAAGCAACACGTGTTTTATAAAGAAATTAATTGTTTCTAAACTTCAAACGCAATCGAAAAAAACTTTCTGCTAAGCAAAGCAAACAAGTACTTAAGTTTCCAAGCACAAACTTTCCAGATCACTCTAAGGTCCGCTTTCATAAGTTCTTTTATATGTTCCTTGACGAAAAGTTTCTTGAATTTATTATGCTTGAGCAAATTCACATAATTGTATTTGCTCGCTCAGCTGCTTAAGTTTGATATTAAAAGAGAAACAAAACGATTAACACAAATTAATTTCTTCCTAGTTTTTGTGCAAAAATGTTCTGCAATTACAACGTTAAATAAAGATTAGCGTGAGATTTTGTGGCTGACAAAAAAAAAAAATGAGAGCAGAAATTAAAAATATCAACTCTTTAATTCAGGGTATTAAAGTTATTTTGTGTATTTCAGCTAAAGGCTTTAGTTGGAATTAAAATTGTTTTAAATACAAATTCAAATACAGGGAAAGCCCACTATAACGAATCTCGAACTTACTTACCAACTTTAAAATTATCGGCATTAAACTACCACATGCTGGCGATGTAATTTGGAACAAAAAAATTATTTTTTTTATAAAATTTTTTATGAAATAAAAACTATCATTTCTTGGTTTATAGAATATCTTCGTGAAATTCTTGAGGCAAACTGTACTAACTATCATGGCCTCCCGACATCTCTCTCACTATCCCTTCCCTCTAGTTCCAATACAATGCATCGCATTTGTAGGTGTCATTCGCTGAGTGCTGATTCAAAATAAAAAAAAATTAAATGCATTACAGGGGCTCATTAACCCATGCTACAATGGGTGCCAATTATGGAACATTCATTGGTTCTAAGCACTGATTTAAATGACAAAAAAATATTGTTTAACTCAAATTAAATTCGACAATACAAAAGTTTTTGTGAGGAAGATGACGAGGAATCTTCTTTCCTTCTATTGTTTACGTGCTCGACCCTGTGCAAAGGCAGAATTAGCACTCCGACTTTGCAGAGCTCACTTTTACAGCGGTCATAATCCGCACTAAGATTATATAGTTATTGAATATTAGCGCGTTACATATAAACGTAAACTTCAGAATAATTAGAATTGACTTAATTTTCAGTTTTATTTTTTGTATTTCTTGAATTCCATGGATTTTGTGGATGCTAATTGGCCTCCGGCGGGTACCAACCTACCAATAAACCAACTATGAATTCTATCATGTTTCACATAATAAAGTTTTAAAGAACACATTTTCTTTTTACTTGTTCACAACTATTTGTACCATTTTAACAATCAAAAACGTATAAAATATGCATTAACATGTTTTATACCTTTTGACTTTTTTCATGTCTTTTGAAATTTCATGGAAGAAAAAATATTTTATTAATCTCGGTGGCAGTAAAAGAGTCAGCATAAAAACGTCCCAAAAAAAAAATATTCAAGAAAGTAAAATCTGTCTAAAATTATGCATAAAAATGTGAAAAAATTACAAACATTAGGGATTTTTCAAATCTTATGGAAATTTAAATAAATGATACAGGGAACTTCTTGCTTTTCTTTATGTGTATTGGTGTAAAACATTCCCTGTAGGAAGTGTGGCACCAATGATCTTCAAGTTAACCCTTTTGTCGATTGGTTTTTGGTGAACTTTTCATGATATTGTCAACGAATCGTCTATATTTTATGTTTTCTCTTTGAAGAGCCGAGAAGAAAATGTATCTTTCTCTTTTTATTGTCTCATTTGTGGAGGTAAAAATATTGAACATTGAACATACCACGTTATATCTTTTTAACTATGTTAACCACACTTTGTGTTCAATGAATGACAGCACACAAAGTGTACGACAGTAGTAGACGGAATTCATAAAATGTTCATCTTTTTAATTCTACGATATTTGACATTCCCCCGAACAGGTTGTAATATCCCATAACTGTTGTGCCGTCCAGACAACTCTTCTGTAATCGAAATTTCTGCCGCTGGGTGGATGCGCTCGGTCTCAGTTTCCTTCAAGAACACATGATAAATTACATTGCCTGGGGTATAAGAAATCACTAACACTGATGACTAAGTCAGTAGCAAATCAGTATAGTTTTGCTATTGTCATTTCCTGCAGGGTCAGTACATCAGTATGATACACACATCACACACACACACACACGCTAACAAGTACAGACTGCACAATTCTGAACTGGCAGTGCAAGTTGTAAAAACTCTTATCCTACTTTAACTGCACTTTAAATATAAAAACAATGTATTCGTACATGACAATTAACTGGACAAAGGCTTTGGGGCCCAAAAGCAAATATACTCGCAATACGACAAGAAAAAATTTCAAAATACAGTCGTCAGAGAGAACATAAAAACATAAGAATAAATTTATACATTATTCAGACTTTAATTGTACGTATGTATACATTACAAAACGAATTACATGTAAAGGGTGGTTAAATTTTAAGGGCCGATGTTGATTTTGAATAAAACACAAATTATTTAGGAAATTATTGTCATTTTTTTTTGTATTATGATAATATTGGTATGGTTCAATCATGTATGGAACAAAATATCGGCCAAAGTGCCGCCGAGGTCGCGGCATCCGATGGTCCAACTTTTCGATGACGCTGAGCATAATTGAGGTTCTATGCCGTTAATGTACATAACTCCCATTTAATTGTTCAATAGTTGTTTTATAGCAAAAGTAATAGCTACAGGAATTAGACAAATAAAAATCTTTATTTGAGTTGAGAAAATAATTCTCTTACGGTTGAATAAATTTTTCGTTATTTTTAATTTATCTAGTTTTTTGACATCTTTTTATATTAATTAACTAATTATTTAAGCTGCAGCTCCTTTTTATATAATATAATATAATATTTATTTTTATTGCGAAATTTCGCTACTCATTTGTGTAGCTTCTTCAGGAAAATTGGTTTTTGTTCATAAAGAAAAATTTTTTTTTTTTAAATTCTCAATAAAGAAAAAGTTTTTGTCAATGAAAATTCAAACATATTCTACAATTTTAAAATAAAAATATTAACAGCCATATTCATAAAAATATATTCTGGATTATAGTCATTTTTAGTAATTATTTTATCTGCACAATACCGACGAAGGAGGGCGTTCTGATGTGGCTGTGGATTCGATACAGCTGAAGCCGTTACTGTTCAGTGAACAGTGACTATGTCTTCGCCACAGAAACCTTACGGCAACAACTGACGCAAAGTCACTCACAAATACATCACAGAAAAAATGCGAGATGTTTTTATGATTCTGTCACTGCGGTTGATCCCACGAAAATTGTTCGTTTTGTAGTCAACGTGCAGACTACTCCGACCATCGCCACCCTCTTTACTCTAGTAACAGCATAATGCATCGCATGTGTAGGGTTCATTCCCTGACTGCTGGTTCAAGATATAAAAAGGATGGTCGCGGGGCAAACACAAAGATACAAAGTTGCTTTACAATAATAGTAACTGACTTTATGTGCATAAGTTTTTGAATAAATGTATTGAAAGAATTTTTTTGTTCTTGAAGGTTAAAAAAACGGTTTGAGGGGTTTTAGTTTTTCATTCAAATCGACTCCAGTAAACTGGTTGCTTCATATACACATCACTGGCCGCCTGCTGGTGCTGCCCTCTCCCTATTTTGGTTGTACGCCTGATGTATTTATATTTTACTTTTACTTTTTTGGTGTAACAAGCTTTTTGTGTAGGTTTCGGTTTCTAAAATGTAGATGACGTAAAAAGGTTTAATCCATGACATGTGTGTTGTAGAAAAAAAGGCCTTCTGACGCCCTGTGTTGTTATTAATTCCCATAGTGCAAATTATACCAGCATAAAATTTCCATAATACTGCAAGTGTGACAACTACTACAATAACAACAACAGCATTTGTATGTGATCCCTTTGCCATTCCAACAGTCAGTCTGCCAACAAATTATGAAACGGACCTGCTCTTGTGTGTATTTATTTTGCTGATATTTATTTTAGTTTTAGCCATTATGTGGCACTGAGCGTGTTTTTGTAATGCATAATACATGTGAATTTAACTAAAATACATTTCATTTTGTTTTGCAACAAGAATAAATAATATTTTCTTTTATGTTTTAAATGGCTCAAACGAAATTCATGGGAAATTTTGTGTGCCAAATACAAGTTTTTGTAGTACCAAAGAAAAGACAGAAAAGTAAAAGGACCTGTGTTTTTTTAACTACTATGAATACATTTCACTCTCCAAACACTACATTGACATTTTTTATTTCCCCAAAAGGTTTACGTTTGAGGAGTTGCACGTTCAGTTTAACAACAGCACTTGCCTCTATTGTGTATGAATTAATTTCAGTGACTTATTTTTCAAAAACAAATATTTAACAACTCGCTACAGCTGTATATCGTTCATGGTTATTTTAATTTTTATTTTTATTCTTTTCGGAACGCACATCTTTTGCATTTCGTTTGGCTCTGGTTTAAAAAATGAAACAATGCCGGGAAAGCGGCTCAGAAGACACTAAAACAATAAAAAATAAAAATGGAAACACAGAAAAAACAAATGTTTAAAACATGCACTATTGCTGAATAAACGAATTGCATAAAGAAAAACTCATTTTGTGTTCAACAAAAGCAACAAAAGGCGTTAGTAGATTTAAAAACAGCATGTGGGGACAAAGCCAACATAAACCTCAACATTTTGGTTAACAAAATGTGTTTTAGGTAAAAAAAAACTGCGAAGTGAATTTGCAAATAATGAATGCAGCAAAATTAAATTGTTTGCAGTTATAAAAGAGAAAGTATGATTTTTGAAACTTAAAAAACAATTTTGTTTTAAAAACTAGCTGTGCTCTTATCTTTATGCAAAAACTTTTTTAAACGTGTGCATTTTTTGTACTACATTTAGGGAATGAAATGAACTGCCAGGCCCACGATATAGAAAGAAGTTTTTCATTCGTTCAACTACATTTAAAACAAAAAACAATATTTTGGAATTTGTTTTTTGTACGACTGAAAAAATTCTTTCGATATCGTAGGCCAGGCAGTAAATGTTTTTCAGGTATTTGTAAAATATTACTAAAATTTAAATTTATTAAAAGGGTAGCAGCTACTTAGGCAGCAACATACGATAATTTTAATTACATTTGAATTGCAAAATTGCATTACTAGAACAAAACCTACGGCAATATTTACTATAAAAATTTAGTCAGTTTTAGTTAAGTAGTAACATTTAAAACTAAACCGGAAATACTTTAGATATATGAATATAAAATAATATTTTTCTACAGTTCTTTTTGCATCCTTTCAAAAGTTTTTTCACTATTTTATCTGCCATTATTTATGGTACCCAAAGTTGCGCTATAACAAATTATTTTTTCAATCAACTATTTAATTGACTGAAAAATTAATTGAAATTAAACTTTTAATTGTAGTTCAAATTAAATTATTTTTTGGATTATTGTCGCAATTAAAATAATATCAATTAACTTTTTAAATTGGTTTATGAAACGATTATAATTAACAGGTTCCCTGTCCAATGTATCACATGTGATACAAACATATTTTTTTGTACCATGAATACAGCGTATCATATTTTAACAAATTTATAGGTGACTTCAAATACATTTTTGAAAAAACGCAGACGAACGATTTCAAATTTTATTATATGGACGTACATTGTCTAGTTTTAACCCACTGTGGTTTATTATTGAAAAAAAATTTTTTTTATTTTTTATTTATGAATTCATGTTTATTTTTGGTATAAAGTAACAAAAGTGAAAATAAATTAAAGAAATTAATGAAATAATTTGGGTTACTACTGAAGATTAGAATGAGTCGCATTGAAGCACAGCAAACAATAATCTTTTTCGCATGATACATGTGACGTATGGAATCTAATTTCGTAACGACTCGCTCTTGTGTCGTAGCTGATACATACATATATATTTATTTACCCTTACATTTCAGTCAAGATGTATGCAGCTAATTTAAAAACATACTGATAACCTCGAAAAATGCCTACAGTAATCAAATTTAAAAAATATGTATTGAACGTGTACCGTTAAAAAAATATGTTTGTGTTGTTAACAACCACAATATCGTCAACTGTAATGCAAAAAGGGGTAACAATCAAAAAACTCAAAATAATGTTTTTAATGCATACATATTTGTACAGCCCATCAAGGAACACGTCTTTATAAATTTTTAGCATTCTATTTTTAAAAACAACGACTTTATTAAAAAAATTCTAAAGGCACTTTTTACTAAGCTTTCAAAATCAATGTATTTCTAGCTGTTGAGAAATAATGAAACACCGGAGAATTTGTTACCAACTTATTCTTTTTGAGACATAATTTTTAATGTTGTAAATAAAGTCAACATATTATTTGGCTGATATTGAGAAAAAAAAATCATGTTTGTAACCACAACACTTTTTTTTCATTTTAGTAGTGTTTTTTGTCTCTCCTGTAAAATTTTTACAAGTGATGATAGTCACTTTTGTATTTTAGATGACGATATAATTCTTATTTCAAAATTATGTTCTTTTCCGCAAAAAAATTTTATAAATGTATTGTGACATTCTTCAACGACAAAAAAAAGGGAATGCGTTCAGTATGAATAGGTATTTTTATGAATTCTAAAGTACTTCTTTATCTGAAATTATTTTTAATTTTATTTTTAATTTAAAAAGATTATCACTTTTGAACTCAAGGAAAACACATTCCACTCTGCCGATTAATTCATATAAACAACTGCACAGTTATGTTTGTAATTTAAATACATTTTTTTTTATATGTTAGAGAAATTCAATCTAAAAGGTAAGAAAATCATGGAACATTGATGGGGTCTAAGCACTCATTTAAATGTCGCGCTGTTTTTTTAAATGTGAACTCATGCTTGCCAATGCCACAACTCTATGTTAAAATCATGCGTTCTTCAGCTGAATTGAACCAATTCATTTACAATTGAACCCATTCATTAACTATTTCTTTTGCATGTTTTTCTTTGCCAGTTGCGCCGTCTTTTTAAAACCAAATGTCGTTGATGTTTAGCTGATTAATTTATTTGAATCAAGAAGAGTAAAATTATTGCGAAAATTAATAATAAAATAAATCACTGCGCGAATTTATTGGCCACTAGGCCGATTATGTTGAAGTGCTCTATGAATTCGTGAACAGATTTAGTTTTCTTTTTTTAAAGTAACTTTCCGCAATATGGATTAATTCTTCTGGCGTTAAACGATTCATGCCCAACCGTACTGAATAGAAATGTCAACACAGTCAGCTATTAAATCATAGTTTTCGATATCGATAGTTTTCATGCAATTCCAATTAAAATCAGTATGAATAAGCCTGTTCAAGTAGGCTTCCGCTTCTATACAAAATGTAATTCCTATGATATTTAGCATAACTACTGCTCTGAATATTTTTTTTCTTCCATCATTAATATTTTTCATAAATATCAACATACTCCAATTTCATTAAGGGAAATTTTAAAGCATAAAATTTAATTTAGCTCTGCTGTATAATAAATAATTTTTAATATTTTGTTATACTCATGATTATATCCATGATAATAAATAAACTTTTCTATTTATATACAACAGCTATTAATAAATAATAAATGGAACTGCAAAATACAAGCATATCAATTATTTATTACAAATAACTGATGATTAAATATGAAATAATATTGATACACTGGAAGTGAAAACAGCAACTCATACACAGTGACAGTAATTCATAAATACGAAATCATTTTATTTAATTAAATACATATCTGTAAGCAACAGTTCATTTTTATAAAGAGCTTTCCATTTGGGCTGTGTTCATATCGAAATAAAACAAAAACTGCAGCGCTCTTTTAATGAGACGCAAAATGCAGTTAATAGTGACCGGTCCTTATTTTAAACGCTTCTTCCTACAAGCGCAAAATAACAATAAATTTTCACATTGAAATTGAAATCCAAACAAGTAAAAGTTAAACAAAATGAAAAAGCCAGCAAAGTGCATGATTTCAATATTTATTTTGTAAGATTTATGTTATGGAAATACATATATGTATATACACACACACAAGCGTGCATTAATGCAGAAGTAATTAAATTTCACGGATGTGCCAGTGTGCGTGTGTGTTTTAATGAATAACAATCCCTTTCTGTTAACTTGCAACCGTAATATTAAATTCAACAAGATATTCGTGTTTTCTTTAATTTTATGCCGAAATATTTATGCCAGTAAATACAAGAAAAGAATTTTTTTATTTGTTGTAATTAATGGCTGAAAGCGAAGAATCCAAAGAACGTATAATAATAATAAGTTCAAATCAATGGGTATTATATTTCGATGCAAATAGTATTAAATATTCATCACGAAAATACAGCTATACTGGGTATGAGAGGTTTTAATATTTAGTTGAACGATGTTATTTTTTTCAAGCTGAAAGCGTAACCATATAACAGCTGTTGTTAATTCTGCAACAATTACAACGCTACTGAAACAGCAGACATTTAGCCTCTATGTAAACATATGCAGATTTTGCCATAGTGATCTCTAATTAGCAGAACTATTTTAGTCAGATCTGTTTGTTTTTTTTTTCCTTACAATAGCTGTGGTAAAATTAACTTAAAATCGTGGCGATGGCACGATGGTTAGTAGTCTGAACGTTGACTACAAAACCAAAAACAGACCTGGGTTCAACCCCAGTTTTAGACTAAAAATTATTTAAAGAAAAAAAAACTTCTCGCATTTTTCTGATGTGCATTAGGGTGGCTTTGTGTGTCAGTTGTTGTCGGAAGGTTTCAGTGGCGAAGGCATAGTCACTGGTCACTGAACAATACCGACTTCAGCTGATAGCAATCCACAATCACGTCAGAACGTCCACCTTCGTCGGTATTGTGTAGCACCGGTGAAGTAAAATAATAATAAAAATGGCTACTAAAGAAGCTTCAGCACTGCTGCGAGTATAAACAAAGAACGTGCAAAAGCAGAGCTGTAAAATCATTAATTAAGCTTCACCTCCTGTCGTTTCTCTAACTATCCCTTTCCTATAGTTCCAACACAATGCATGGCATGTGTAGGGGTCATCTCCTGAGTGCTGGTCCCAGACAAAAAAAAAAAAAGAACACAACGTACGTTTACCAATTTTTACTAAAACAATTAAATTAAATAGATGAATTTTTTGTTAAGATTGCAAATTGAAATTTTGAATTAATTTTGTGACATCCTATACTCTCAAGTATTACGACTTATTTTCTTTTTAAATAAAGATCCGAACACATTTACAATGTACCCAACAAAGGAACTACGCATTAATATTTTTAAATTATTTATGCGTTTTGAGAAACATATCTGTGGCAACATATGTACATGACCAGCTTAAATCTTAGTGGAATAGCTCAAGTAATATTGGGGGTGCTGAAGGAACGCTGCCAATGGAGGAAAAGAGCAGCGGATGAACGCGCGAGGGATCCGCTGCAGCATTCTGCGAACCGGATACCAGATTTCCGCGGCGGATGGAATGATCAGTGCCGTGATTACGCGGTGGGTGGATTTGCGTTAAGTGTAGATTTTTAAATAGGAGCGTATGGTGCTCAGGAGGCCCATTGGAAGGTCGGCGCGAGGTGTGCTTTGGTATGACCGAGGTGCCATGGCCCGGGGCACGGAAACTTCCAGTATCAGCAAAAGAGGATAGAGATCTTGGTTATGATATCTGCAGACTACGTCCGGAAGAAACTCAAGCGGTGGCACACATTTTTTTGTTGTTATAAAGATAGGTAACACTTAGACAATAATTTTCTACTACTAGGTGTTAACTTATATAGGAAAAAATTGCTCACTAATTTACGAGTGGTTATTCACAGCACATATTTTTCATTATTATTATTTTAAAATATAAACATTTCTGACACTTTGGCAATCTACAAAATATCCCACAAAAAAAATTTCATTTACTGGAAAAATTTCTCATATTACAACTTAACTTTGTAAATATTTAAATGTAAACCTTAAAATTTTTTACCACCAAGTAAATTAAAAAAGTTGTAACGAATTTCTGACAAGAGTTTAAAGATTTGCAAAATGCCATAGAAATATTATAATAGGACAGTAGGATTTGCTTTCCTGAAAATTGTATGCCCTCTTACCCATTTCATTTTAAACAGAAAAACTATGCTGTTTATTTGACAGCTTCTAAGCTTTTGAGAATTACAAATATTTTGCATAAAAAAAATTCTCATTGTATTTTATTAATTTAGGAAAAATGTACTTCTTACAATTTAAAATTGCAGAGTCCAAAAGGCATAAATATGACAAGTAAAAGAGAAAAATTACAATAATAATAATAAATAAATAAATTTACATTTGTTGCAGAATGTTTTTGAAGGATCTTTTAAATTGAAATTTGAAAATTATAAATTGAATTTAATTAACTAAACGACTAGTAAATTGATTTACCTTTTATTGCATTCTCTCATATTTTATAAAAATTATTTTTTTAAAGAACGTATCTTTTTTCATTCCGACATAAACATAACAATGAATGACTAAATATTTTAAAGCAACATTAAATATTATAGTAATTATTAAAGAATCAATGCGACACATTATTTCTGTATAACAAAAAAGTTCAGGGAGGGAAATATTAAAAGCCACACAAGTTACATCGTATGATTTTCTTGCCATTCGCTGTGTACATTTTTTCAGTTAAAAAAAAAAAGATTCGTGACATGTGGCAATGCTAAAGATGGTCAGTAAATGAAGAGACTAGCAAACGAAGAACGCTTGAAAATTTTTGAAGTTTATTATCAACATTCGTTCTGTTTGAAAAATGTTGTTCGTAAACTATGTCCATGTCATCATAATCATCGACCCACCGAATAGATTTTTGAAACTGTTGCAACAAAATATTGCATGATATTGACAATTTGTCGCCGTTGTCAACAATTGCAAGGTACCTTGCGATGGTTGCCAACTTTTGTTTTGCCCAAAATGGAAGAATCGGACATGGTTGACATGATGTTTCAACAAGACGGTGCCAAATGCTACACTGCATGCGATAATAAATAAATAAATTGTATAATTTATGAAAAGCAAAGTGGTTTTGTTTTTTCGTTTGAATCAATTTACACAACATTAAATAGAACAAAACATGAATAAGAAATAAAACAAACTGCAAACATATTACAACATCGACAGCTTGTTTATGTTCACATCTGCTAAAATCCACTCTATCAGGAATATTTTGGACGCATAATACGTTTGCACCAAAGCAGCTTTAATGAGGTATCACCACCAGCGCAGATGCTTAGTGTTCAGATTACAGAAACGTGTCAAAGTTTGTTTTTTAAACTGCATGAGTCAGTGTGTATATGTGTTTATATCACCATGAAAACACGCATGGCTGTGTTATTTTTGTATACAGTAACAACTGAAATTGACACCTTTCAGTATGTTTATACCAACAAAATGTGTTTAGGTGCTGATTTAGATGTATGCCAAAATTGTAAAGAAAAGTTTAAAAAGGCGACCCCTACCATTTGCAAAAAAAAATTTCTTTTTCGAAAAGATCCAAAAATACTTTATATTAGGGGGTGTACGGCGCACTTTTTTTTGCCTGTAAGGTTGTACGCTCTAATGTACATACGAGTATTTTTGTCTTATGTGTACAATATGAATGTATTTATTTTCAAAGAGTTTTAAGTTATTTCGGTAAATTTTTTATTTATAAAAATTTGTTAGCAAAAAAAAATTTTCTGCAGCAACTTTGTTATTGAAATAAAAAATATAAAGAAAGTTGATGAGATTCTACCACGCTCCTGGTATTTTTTTTGTTTTTGCAACAAACATTGAGATGAGTAAGTACGTAAATGAGTCAAGTTGAGAGATACGAAAGTTGAAAAGAAAATATATGTATGCATTTACATATACAATGGTGAGTTCTTTTCTACAAACAAATTATGCGTTGTTAAAAATTGTATTTATTAAATCTACTGCTTTTTTGTGTTGTGTTAACGATAATAAAATAAAATTTATGAAAAAGTGAAATTTAAAATTTCAGTAAAATCTTTAAATATAATAATCATAATATAAAAAATTTACACGAAAATTGCTAAAGCCACATAACTCTTACAATAAAAATCTTCATAAGAGTAGAATTGAGACAAAATTAAGTCGAGTATGCATGACGCAAAAAAGGAACTTATTAGTAATAAGAAAGGGCTGTTCTACATACATTCAGTGATGTCATGTGTATCCCCTTTTAGTGACAAAGCATGATAACCTAGAACTTCACCGCAACACACGACAAAGTGATACGGCTCTTTTTAGTAAAATCTTTAAATATTATATCATCATATAAAATGCAAGAAACAACAAATGTCAACCAAAAGAAAAACTCTTCTATTAGTGAATAATTAGAGATTGAACAATTCACAAAAAGAAGCAGAACTTAGGGAAAGCAAATAATAATAAAAAAACAATACAAAGTTGCAAAAGCCAAACAACTCTTATCTATGTTTTTGTTTGTGTAAGAATGTACATAAGAGAAGAATTGAGACATAAAATTACGTCGAGTACGCATGACGACGCAAAAGTCTTTCGCGGCTTACTAAATATTAAATGAATGTTTTACATACCTCACAAGATCAGATTTATGCGTTTCTTTTGTAACAAAGTATGATAACCTCGAATTTCACCTCAAGACACCACACGTAGATGAAAAGAACAACAACACAAACTTATTTTGTATTACATACTATATACTACTAGTACATATTTATTACTTTTAACGGGAACTGTTTATGCTTAAAGACACTTTTATTATTTTTACTAAACAAACGACTGCACCGAAAATATTTATTGAAATGCAACAATACAAACAATTGAGATATAAACACTTTTTTTATTTATTTAAACTTTTGAAATGATTATTTAAAACTACATGTTTTCAACGGACCTGTCATTATATGTATACAAATGTATAAACGCATGTACGTATTTTTAATTAAGCAGACTACCGCACCGAAATTATTTATTTAAATAAATTGACAATTTAACACATTTATTTATTTACAGTAGCGAAGTGATTATTTAAAACTAAATTTTTTCAACGAACTTTTAATTATACATAAACATATGTACATATTTACATATATACATATAATATGTGTACAAGTGTATATTTACATGATACATATGTATGTACATATGTCGAAAGAAATTCTTCTTTTTAGGAGTAGCTACATTTTTATTTGCACTACTTTTTTATTTTAATTTTACTTTGTAACATCGATTTTTATAAACTCCGAGACCTGTTCCACGATGTCGATGCAATTCAAAAACAAATCTTTAAATTTTATTTTTAAATTTTGTTTTGTATTGCATGTAATAAGCGAACGAACGATATCGTTGGACATAGTGGGCCCTCAGTTTTTTAACTCAAAAGGTCTCTTTTTTTTATTAATATCAAAATCAAATTAACAAGTCACTTGCGGTAGTTCAAATGGCACGCAAATTTTATCGATACTAAATTGATATTCACCTTAGTGTTCCTTATTAACTTATATCTCTCTTGTTTTCATTCTTCCCTGATGACATGCACGTGCAAATACAAATCAGTTGTGTTGCTGTGATTATGCGATTGTTCTCTTTCTTCTCGTTGTATATTTTTTATTGTTGCTGTGCTATGTGCATATATACAACAGACACAAATCACTAAGAGAGGTGATTAACATTAAAGAAAAGGTGGCTTTAATCTCGATTAAATTTTTAGCGTACACTCTAACGGCCATTTTCACAATGTCTCATTAAAACTTAATTGAAACTTTAATAGTCGGTTAAGTAAAAATCTATTTCACAATGTATGATTAACTTTTAACTGACACCATTTAACGAAAAACTGTCTGTTAAATTTAACCGAACAAAATGTGACGATTAGCAATATAATCGATACCTATGCATAGCTAATTTTAATTGATAAATAGAAAAAATTTACACATGTAAAAAATGGGAAGTGTTACTTTATATTTTTTCAATGTTTACAATTTTAAAACTTTGAAACAAAAAAAAGAAATCTTGCTGTGAAATTAGAGGCTCTCCAAAAAACCTTTTAACATGTGTATATCTTAATATTTTTATGCATCAATATTTTACCTATCTCGCTTGTTTTTTTTTTTAAGTTCCAAGCTGGAACAATTTGTTGCTTATGAAAATTCCGCTATTTCTTTTCAGTATACATCAATGTTTTAAACATTAAGATTTTTTTCTATTTTCTGTCATTATAGTATATATATATATATATATATATATATATATATATATATATCGTAAACAAACACAAACAATATTTCCATACTTTTTAGCGAATCCTTTTGTTAAGTAACTGAAGGATGGTGAAACTGAAATCATTAACCGTCGATTAAATAATGCCTGTTAAGCAAACCGCCAGTTAGTTAATTTTCTGTTAAAAGCAAAATAATCAGACATTGTGAAAATGGCCGTAAATTGTATTTAATTTAAAAAATATCTCTAATCCAAAAAAGCAAACTTTGTAGATTATTCAAAACAGCTGATAACTAAAAAGCATAGTGTTGTAAAAATGTGTATGTATGTACAAGTTTTTGATATTTGATATAATCAGTAATAATTTTTTGATATTTGATACCCTAAATAATATGCTGTAGTAGTTTTACACCTTTAAGAAATTAATGTAAATAAAAAATTTATAAGAAAAGTTTTGCCATGGATGCTAAAAAAAGAAAACTAGATATTTAATGCTCATCTATAATTTGTTTCACATTGAAAACTATTACTTTAATTTTTGGTTACAGTTTTATTTCAGCTTTTCCTTTGGGTAAATATTTTTATGAAATATTGAAATTTTTTTGGTTATTTTAATTTTGTTTGTTTATTTTTGAACTGTGAAAAGAACTGTCATTTTATTGTCTCAAATGGTACTCTCTTTTGAAAATTGGTATATACATGAATGGTTTTCAGTAGAATCCAGTACAAATTTGCACAAATTTTGTGGTAAATGAATGGAGCTATTATGATGTTTCATATAGTTGATTCTACCAGATTGTAAGTTTAGAATAACTCATTTTTCTACTGGTGGGTTTCAGCTTCAGCTTTTTGGAAAACAATAAAATTTCTCATATTTAATTCTGCCTTATTTTTAACTTAAACTTAAGTTTCTATAAATGCCGTTTTATACATTTTATAACTAACTTTCCTTTCAAATTATTACAGTCTTTTGTAAACATCACTCACAAACCTTAGTAAAACACTTATATCCAATTTCATATTTAAAGTAAAAATTCCACTTAAGAATGCAAATATGTATTCCCAACAAAGAGGCACTTGTGTCAAAAGCAATTAATGCCATTTGCAAATTTTCTGTAAAATATTTGCAAGTGCTCTTTTATGAATGAGTGTTTTCGAGTCTACGCATATTTTATTGGCCATAAAATTCAATAAAATTTCTTATTGATGATGTTCTTTTGTTTGCTCTTGTTTATCTTTTCTCGGTGTTCGACACTCGGAATCTGCATGCAAACTGTTCATAAGATTAAAGAATTTTTCAAAAAAAAAACAACACTCAACTTGGTTTTTGTGTACAAATTTTTGATAGATATTGATTTTGCAAAAGAAAAAAAAAATAATGTTTTTTAGTTATTGGAAATTGAAAGGAATTGTTTAAAGTGAGTAGAAATTGAAAGTACCTCAACTTTTCATGCAGTACTAGTGTTTTTGCTATGTCCAGCATAAGAAATAAAGCTATTTGTTTGATATTTTGAAATCCCAAAAGAACTATAGAAAGAAAAGAGACTAACCGAATACAAAGTTATACTTTTTTAAGCATCAGTAATTTTTTTTAAGGAAGTGTTATTGTTGTTTTGAATTTTCTCAGAAACATTCAAACTCAAGGAACCGTTGTTGCTGTTGGCAAATTGGACAAAACTGTTAAGAGTCCAACAGACTACACAAGCGGCTTGACAAGCATGCCTTTTTCATTCGCACATAGACTACACAAAACTAATTTTATATTATTTTCTTATTGTATATTAAATAAAAAAAGTAAACTCATGGATTGTTCTGTTTATGATTATAGATTTTTGGTTTTGTGTTTGGTAATCAACTTCAATTCCCGATTGATTAGTTGAATTTTAAACATTCAAATCTTGGGTTTGTATTCAGAAATTAGAAAAAATCCACTGATGAGCTAAGTAAGCATTAGCGAAATAGTACTATATGGATATGATTTCCTCCTCAGTTATTGAGTTTACTTTTGTAAAAAATACTTTATGAGAATATCTTAAAGTATGTAATAATACATTTCACATATTTTTTCGGGCAAAAGCACAATTTTAAAATTAGAATCATTTATTTTCTTATTGTTTGTCATTTCTTCCCACAATGATCTCAATTTGCTAAAAGTTTGATAAAAATTAAACAAATAGACAAGAGGCTTCTCTAAAATTCAGTCAGCACAAATATTTAATTTGAAATTGTTTTTCGCAAATCCCTCGTCAGACCTACAAACTCCCTTATAGATCGAGCAAACAACAGACTTGTATAAACACAAACTTCCGTCATGTTTGACAAATCGTCTTTAAAATTTGATTTTAATTTGAACTAAAATTCAAGAAATCGATTTTGGGCAGCTGAATGTGAAATGCTTTGGCTTACGAATAACATTTCCCATAATTAAATCTTAAAGCTTTTTCAAAAATTCTATTCTTAATATGACAGACAATTATGGAATAAGTATGTGGGAATTTTTTTTTCACTTAAGAAATGTTCAAAATGTAACATTTTTCTTTATTTTGTCCACTGAAGCGAAAAATGAATCAATATTTTTAATAATAGAAAAGTAATTTGCTTAGGAAAAGTTAAACGGACAGACATAAAGGGTGTTTTTTTAAAGTGTTTTTTAACGCTGAAACGAATTGTCGTACTGTGCTAACTGTTTGACATTTATGGTCAGCAAACAAATTGACGTTGGAAATAGCCTTGCCAAATTCTACTGATTTAATTTGAAAACTCAGTTATCAAGGCGCACAATAAAGCACAAGCTTTGCGTTCAAGTGTGAATGATTTATTTTATATCACGTCATTTCGCATCCTAAAATTATGCAAGAACACTAACTTGCCGGAATAATGTGCGTACTTTAGTGGCAGGAATTGGAATTGTGTCTGTTACGCAAACTTCTTAGCATATGGCGGTTAAAGATTCAGCTTGCTGCACGCTTTAAAACAACGAGACCATTACGACACCATATGCATTGTTCTTTCACCGGTTGGGCTCTAGAGCAGTACGAAGAAACTGATTCGATATTTTATCGGACAATTGTGCTCAGCATTAAGACACATTTTTGGCTTAACGGGTTTGGTAGTTAACAAAATTGCCGCATATGAAGTGAAACCAATCTATAAAAGACTCTGGAGACTGCATTGCATCTAGAGAAATTCACCATTTTATGTGGCGTCTTTGAATCTTACTTCTTCAAAAGTGAAGCCGAAGCTGGCCATAGAGATCGTTACCGCAAACCATTCTCAAAGATTTTTTGTTTGAAAGCGTGGAGGACATTGGAATGGCCGGGATGTGTTTACAATAGGATGGCGGTAGCAACTGCAGCTTCCGACTTATTGAAATCAAAATTTAGCGATAATTAGATTTCGAAAAATAGACCTGTCAATTGAACTCCAAACACATAAGATTTGGCACCTTTCAATTAATTCCGCTGTAGGCCACGTGAAGCCAATGGTTTATGTTCAAAAACCACCAGCAATTCATTCAATACTTGCAAAAGTGACTCAATCCTCAAGAATAGTGAGAATCCATATTCCCATATATCCATATTTCCATATGTTAATGTCATGTATATTTCTTGTCCCATTAAAATTAAATTTAATTTTTTAATATTTTATAATTTTTTATTATTTTATATTTTGCAATTTAAAGTTATGTCGGACATAAAATAACACCCTTTACATACATAAATGTGGCAATAAGGAAGAATAGCTTAAGTGTATGACTTACTATAGAAAGATGACCAATTGTAAATTTAAGAAATATATAAATTTTTTAAGCTTAATTCAAGAATAACTTCGGGTATTGTGAACACTTTGGAAATTTCTTAATATCTAAAGAGTCTAGTTCAGCTTATGCTTCTACTACGCACTTGAATGAATAACAATTTAGCTCTGGTTATGACATTGCTAATGCGTTTGCACTGTTTTCCGAATCGAAATTTGTAATGAGCAATAAATCGATAAATCCTGATGTCTTGCAATATATACAGCCTATTGTGGATTTTCGTTATTATCAATTAATGATATCCTAAATGGGATTAAAAATATAAACAACTCCTTCGGAGTTGATATTAAAGGATTTAATTTCTTTTATATCAAAAATTTAGCTGAAAGCCTGCTACTACTTCTACATATTCTGCGGTTTGGTTATGGATGAAGCCGGTACTGTTCAGTGACCAGTGACTATGCCCTCGCCACTGAAACCTTTCGACAACAACTGACCCAAAGACACACAAATGCACATCAGAAATAATGCGAAATGATTTTATTGTTTAGTCTGAATCTGGGTTTGAACCCAGGAAGTTTTTGGTTTTGTAGTCTATGTGCAGCCATGGCTACGAATTATAACATGGTAAGAATGTATTACGAGCATCAAATGCTTTCAATATGATTTTTTTCTGTGCACAATTTTATAATATTATTATTAAATAAATCTAATTAAACATAATTTTAGAGTAAAATATAATAAATTAGCCTGTAACGATATTGTGGTCCATTGAGAAAGTTATATTAATATAATTTAAGTTGTTAACTGGACATAAGCTGTTCTTCGTTATTACCACAACTATTTTTATTTATACATTGCCTTCAAGAGTTAAGTAAAAATGAATTTTTTTTTCTTCAATAAAACTATGAAAAATATTAGTGCATTGAAGTAAGAAAAAGAAAATTTTCCCATTAAAGATTTTTTGCAAATGGGATTTCTTTTATTCATTGGAGTGTGAAATTATAAAATCAATTACCAGGGTTAAAATACTTATGTGGTAGGAGAAAATTAATATTAATATGAAAATATTTGCATGCTTTAAATATAAACTGTAATATTGCCCTTGAGTTTTTCAAGTGAAAACCTTTTAAAGTGATTTCCAATTCTCAGAAAGTTATTTTATTTTCATATACAGGTTGAGAGATATGGCTTACAAAAGGACTTGTGATTTTCTATAAGTAAAGGGTTCTCCTACTATAATGCACGATGTTATTTGTCAGTCATATGTTAACGTCAAGTTATTAAACCAACTTAATTTGACATTTCTTTGGTTCGGTGTTTGGCGAATTCAATCATGGAGAGGTACAGCGCGGTCAGATTGTTGAGGCCTTTTACGAAAATGGGCGTTCAAATCAAAATATATTTCGTGCACTTCGTGACTTTTTTGGTCCGCAGAAACGACCAAATGTGTCCAGAATAGGGAGAGTTGTGCAAAAATTTCAGCAAACCAGGAAATGTGAAAACATCTGTGCATGCTCGCTCAGTTCGTTCTGCGATAGTGTGGCAGAAGAGCCGTCAACCTCAACTAAATTGTATTTAGAGTTCAATGTAACACCAAAAACGCAGAATCAATTAAAAGTTTTAATAGAAAAAAATTTGGTCATTCTTAGTGCACAATTCATTTAAACGTGGATTCAATTAAATTATTAATTAAAAAAATTTTTTTTCTGAGCAAAAATTTAATTATTATTTCTTCTGTGTAGTTAAAGTTAAAATTTTTCAATGTTCAAGGTTTGGTAGCTAATCTTGATATAAGTTATAATCTTAAGTAGGTGAGGCGGAACGGGGGGAGGTTTCATTTAATTTTAAAACATGCTTGCAAATTCCCTTCAAGGTATTTCATCTATTTTGCTTTCAAGATTATCGGATTTTTTTTTTTTAAATTTGAATAATATTTCGCGGATACGAATTAACATATTCCCTGCCGGCATATTACATCCCTTTATTTCCAAAATTGTTGTATTAAATTTCAATTATTAATGTGCATTATTAACTAAATTTATTTCTTGTTGTTGTTTGCTTACGTCCATCGAATGCTCAAGGTACTTATTTCAGTTTTTGTGTTAAAGTACTTCTTTGGAATTACTAAAATATTTTTTGCTTACTTTAGTATCGCAAATATTTACTCGAGGAATTTCATTTCTCGCAAATTGCGAAATTAAAATATTTTCAACAACAGTTATGAAGCAGTTTGTTTTCTCGAAGAGGTTCTTAAAATGTTATTTAACTTTAATAACTAACACAAGTTGAAGGGGCAAAAATATGAAAAGTTAAATATAACGAAAGTTATTTTTAAAATGTTCTCATTGTGCCATGCGTATGATTGTTGTGTCCTTGAGAGTGCATGGAGACACTGATCCATTGTACGTGATTTTACTTCAGCTTGCTAGTGAGTGTGGCGGTGTGTGTGTGTGTGTACATTTTAAGCAAATAAATTTGCTTGCCAGATTAATGTATGCTGCTCTAGCAACAGGTGTTATGAGTAATATTTTTGTACGTGGATTTTTTTTTGTGCAGTACAATGAATGTTACGTATACGTTCTTATAAAATGCAGGCACATACACATCCATACGTATTTGTTCAAAGCAGAAATTTCTTTTTTTATACATACATATTTATAAAAATTTCCTTTTAACAAACAGTGCATGGAGAGCGAATGTTAAAAGTTACATTTTCTTTTCATGTTTACTATAACTTGCACAGTTAATTTTAATAAAGTTAATTTTAATAAATACTCGGAATAAATGAACAAATCATATGTGACATGATAAAACAAAGCAACTTTTCTAAATACCTATGAAGCTTGAATATATATTTGTTATTAATTAAATGGCCAGACGTCAGCTCTTTTTGCAAAATTCGCAAATTACACAATTTAAAATTTTTATTTTTATTTTTATTTTAATTCTTTTATTTTCAAAAAAAAAAAATAATTACATTTACATTACAATGTATGTGCCGCTGCACCTTAATGGTAGTTTAGAGCCGAGTTGGCAATATATATTGCATAACTTAAGAAATATTTTCTAGTTAAAAAAAAATAAGATATTAAAGTTATTAAAATATTAAAGTTAAAGGAAAACGAAGATTAAACAAAAAAACATTTCAACATTAAATTTGATTATAATTACATTAGAAGTTCCTCTATGTTTTGATGTCAGAAATTCTTTAAGCTAGTTTTAAATAAAGAAATTCTATTTACCCATATACTCGGTACGTTGCTTTGTTAATTCCAGCCTGCATCATTTTAATGCTAAATTTATATTATTCGTGGTATTACGTGAATGCTGATAAATCGAAAAACGTATGGTGTGGTGAGCGATATTGTAATTACAATCAGTTGTGGCATCGTCACTTTCAGAAGTGGGTACGTACCGATTAATTAATAATTTATTTTAATCATGAAATATAAATAAAAAAAAAATATACAGTAAAGATTTTGTAATGAAAAAATTTTACTTTAAAAATTTTGCTAAAATATTCACAAGTTTTTATTAACTAGAGGACAGGTTGATAGCTCTGTATAACTAGCAAAAAAAAAAAAAAAATAAATAAACCGTTAAGACATGAAGGACATTTCGTATAGCTGGTGAAAGTTTCGTAACCACTTCTTTTAAAAGTTGTTTCATGGTCATTATACCAACTTCGCCCCACTGTGCGTTATTTATAATAAATGCAAATATTTTTACTGTTTTCAATACTACACAGTTAATTTTAATTAAATGTTTAATTACTACGTTATGCTTTCGAGCGTTTCTCCGTGGTTTGTTTTTCCAAACTTTGTTTACTTTGTTTGTTAAATAAAAGTTCACAGTCGCAATTTGTTTATTTTCTGAATAAAAATCATTTTAATTGCTATTTTATGATTGAGCATTACCAATATTTTTAATAACTTATAAAATTTGCTAATTCATATTATTTGTTGGGTTGATAAAGCCGGTAAAGTATATGAAATTTTTATTGTTTGTATGGAATGTTAAAAGAAAAGTAGGATGTGCTTTCATTTCATTTCATTTTTATATGATCTGCAACCGAACAAAAAGTATTAAAAAGTTTCTACAATAAAACAGAAACTTTTTAATATGAAATTATATATACATTTTACCAAAGTTTATGTTATAGACTTATTTTGAAATTCAAGCGAATACAAAATTGCATACATATTTACAAATATATGATTTGTTTGAAAAAACTTTTTATGTAAATTACCTATCGTTTCTGACAAAAGAATAATAAATGGTGTATTTATTTAATGAACAAAAATATTATACATATTAGTAATATTTTCATTGATTAAAAACAAAAAGAAATCTTAAATTTTTTATTTGTTTCATACGAGTATATTCTCTTTAGTGATTCCAAATGGTATATCTTAAAACATTTTAATTGTTTCAATACTTACATTTATTAAAATTTCTCAACTATTCTTAACTGTTTTTAACACATTGACATTCTTATAAATATCAGTTAATTTAATTCATCAGTAGTATATTATTATCAATTAAAAAAAAAATTAATTGCGTCTACATATTTTTAAGCAGCATATAATTTTGCGATTTTCTATCTATAATTATTTTTTTTTTTATCTTGGACCAGCACTCGGGTAATGAACCCTACACATGCGATGCTAGACCTATAAAATTAAGTTAGGGGAAGGAGTATGGAGGGAGTAGTGGTTATGGACAGTTGATTTGAAATTTTCCACGTCAAAAGTGACAGAAGACCTCTGCGGGCCTGCTGTTGGGCCAAAAAACGAGTTTTCTCTGTAATGCGCAGCTGTCAAATCGACCACAAATAGCACCCTTAAAGATGAACGTGTTGTGCACACGAATGTACGATTTTCGGGAACAAGTTGCCTGATTTCAGAGGAGCACATCTAATTACATTAGCGAAAGGACAACGATACACAGCCAACATTATGACGATGCTCAGTAGAGTTGGCGAAGAAACTCATTGGGGATAGCCTACCGTTTCTTCGCCCTTTCTTGTACACGGTCGCGTAACTCCAAAATAGTCTCTGAAGTACCGGACCATAAACAAGAGATCAACTATTGTGAAGTATGTCTTGCATTGTCTGTAAAAAAGCGAGGTTCTTGAATACTTCTTTGGAGACTTGAAAGATGTGTCCCGTTCACCGAACATTGCACTGACTCTTCATGCCAAGAACATCAAGAGCTTCTGATTCCGCAATATTTATACCGCTCATAATTACAGATGAGACAGCGTGATCGAGCTTGCGTCGGTGTATAAGCATGCAGCAGTCTTTTGAGCACTGAAATCGGCACTGTTCCATGAATCACTCATATTCTGACTCAGCGCCGCGATCATAGCCGATGTCGTCCTACGACCATATGAATATGAGTGACATGTGCCAAAAAGAGTGGATAGGTATGCATAGGAGTGCATTTGGTATGCATAACTCATCTTAAATTTCTGCAAAAATAATGACCTAATTTAAATTTAATACTAAATCGCATTGAGTTGAAACGTACAAATTTAAAAATTACTTTAAAACAAATTGATTGTATATTTTTCGCAATAAAAATAACTTGGCACAAGATTAAATACATAAATTCACGTTTTCTATTAAAATTAAAGTTTCTTCACTTCAAATCAACGATGCAATCTACTAAATCAATACAGCAAAAATTCAAGATTTTCGGACAAAAGTTAAAAACCATATTAATTTAACATGATGCACAAATGAATTAAAATCTATATCAGAAAATTTAAATGACTTTTGATGGTTTTTACAAAGAAATTTTTCTCTGTCGATATATGTATACTTTATGGTAGTCAGTCAAGCGCTTAAAATAAGCCAAGTTGTAGCGAGACTAGTTCTATAAACCCCGTTTCTATACACTAGTTTAACCATAAAAAAAAAAATAATAGTAATTTTTAACTTTTTTCGCTGGACTTTAGGAGCAAACGGTTGTAATTTATATTAAGAATAGGTAGTTTTTGCATCAAATGACCAATTAATTTAAACGATTTTCAAACAGAAAATTCTACGTTTATGTGAATACATAGTTATTTTTTTTTTTTTTTTTTATCTAGGACCAGCACTCAGGAGATGACTCCTACACATGCGAAGCATTGTGCTGGAACAATAGGAAAGGAATAGTAGGAGAAACGACAGGAGGTGCAGCTTAATTAATTATTTTTGCAGCTCTGCTTTCGCACGTTCTTTGTTTATACTCGTAGCAGTGCTGAAGCTTCGGTTTAGTAGCCATTTTTATTATTATTTTACTTCGCCGGTGGTACACAATACCGACGAAGGAGGGCGTTCTGATGTGATTGTGGATTGCTATCAGCTGAAGCCGGTATTGTTCAGTGACCAGTGACTATGCCTTCGCCACTGAAACCTTCCGACAACAACTCACACACAAAGACACACTAATGCACATCAGAAAAATGCGAGATGTTTATTTTTATTTTAAAATTTTTAGTCTGAAACTGGGCTGGACCCAGGTCTGTTTTTGGATTCGTAGTCAACGTGCAGACTACCATCCATCGTGCCATCGCCACCCTCATTTCATTTGTAACTACTTATTTGCTATCGTGATAAAAGCCGCAGTATCCACAACTTGTAGGACTTTGGAAAAGAAAATATACAAAATCTACAGTGCAATAGAATTGCTCGTAAATATAAAATTCTTAATAACTTCAGCATCATCATTAAGTTAATTGAAGGAATGTTATTTAAACACCGACCGCCATAAAACGAGAACTTGTCCGCAGACTTAATCACCATACCATTCGCATATGCCGCTAACATGCAGCAACAGCGTAAAGTAGGTGACATAATTCTTAATAAAATTATTATTAAATTCAGTATTGCTGACTTAATTAGTCTGAAAATGAGTGCATAACATTTTGTAAAAGAGTAAAGAGAAAAAAATTCATTAGTAGTAATAAAAAAAAAAAAAATCTTCAATCCACTAGAAGTTTTAAAACTATTTACTGAGCAAAGCACAATTATACAATACGGTAGAATCTTGATATATGGAAATCTGAGCAAGACAATTTTTAACTAATCAAATATTTGCTTCAAAACAAAAAAAAAAACCCCAAGAAATTTATTTTTTAATTTAAAAAAAAAATTTTACTTAGCAAAAATTTAATTGCAAATAATTAAAATATTATTTTTTCTCCGCACTTACCATGTAGTTTTCACATTTAAAGGCCGTATATTTTGAGTGATTTCAGTATTTATTGTTTTCAACAAGTAGACTACCTGGATTGTACAAATGATGCACATTCACGTTCTTGTTATCTGAAATAAAAGTGAAGATAACGTTAAGTTGATGGCACTTAATTGGGTATTTCTGAAAGTCGCGTAAAACAAATCTTTCTACAAAAAACTTATTGATTTTGGGAAGCTGAGACGTGGCAACAAGTTTACTCTTACTTATGGATTTGCTACGTTGGGTGGAGAAAATTTCAATATATTTACTTCACCATTCATCGTGATGGAGACGCTGGGATGAGTACTTTCTAGAAGAAGGTCCGAGCAAGTGGATTAATGAGGAGGCTTGAGCGAACGCGAGGATACTTTGCCCTTTTTTGATTTGATGCCAGACGACCTGGATAGCTGTTGGACTTTGCGATGCTGCATGTGCAATACATCAACGCTAAGGTGACAGGACATTGGCCCATTGGGATTCATACCAGATACATGGAAATGCCATACAGCGACTTTTTCTCTAATTGCAATGACTAGGAGGAGGAGGAGGAGGATGAGGTGGAGGAGGAGGAGCAGGAGGAAAGTGTGTCTCATTTCTTTTGCGGTGACATTGCACTTAGGGAACTACGCCTTATGGTTTTGGATGCTGCGTTGTTCTACAGCAAATCCGATCTGTCTGCCCTAAGATTTAGGGAGCTGAGCGGATTTATCACGGACAGCAGCTCGTTCTCACGTTAATACTGTCTCACTTCTTCGGAAGTAACGACCTCTTCAATTCGTTACATTGTTTAGAACTTGTTTTCGAACAAATAAATAGCAAAGTTTCTTTATCAAAATGGCGACTAGCATGCTTAATTTTAATAGCATTACAGTTTCATAACAAAAACCTAAACCCTGTCTTAACCATTACTGCTTTAAGAATTTCGTTGAACCTTAATCATTTCTATCACCTTCCTTTCTTGCTCCCTTCCATACAGAGAATACAATGGGGTCCCATTGTCCAAATTGGACCCAAGTGGGCTGCCCTTTTTTATATCTCACCGGCGATCAATGATACTTACAAAATTTGTTTTACTATTAAGACGTTCTATGAAAGCATTTGTATCGAGCGCCTGAAAGTTTAACTTAAAAGGACGACAAAGAATAATTTGTTTTTGTTAATTATTTATCTGTTTATTTCCTTTCCTAATGTTTTTTATTTCAAATTGTTTATATTTGATATACATTATTACTCTTAAAGTTGCTTATAATATCCTTGAAATATTTATCTTCACTTATAAAATTGGCATTGCAATTACCTTGTGTAATGGTTACTGTTGAGCTGCTGATACATTCACAAAGAAAGAAGGCTTTGTGAGATTCAGTGGTGATGTTCACTCACCAAGTGTTATTATTTGATTTTGCCAAGAGTAGGACTGCGGGAGCCATTAAGTAGCTAGCTAGCAGTCGGGCGGGTAGGTTCGGTCCTCTCTTGTAACAGATCGCTTTTGTGTGCAGACCATTTTATTATTTTAGACTCCCTATTTTGTTTTCTTTTTCAAGCTAAAATCTCAAATGAACTAAAGTAACTATAATACAAAAAAAAATGCCCTATTATAGTCACATGATATATATTATTTTAACAACACAAAAGACATATTTAGTCACCATACCTATAATATGAGTGCTCTATCGGGTATTGTAGATAGGCATGTCTCTTAACCCTCCCTATACCTTGGTCCTAATGACACAATGTTGCAGTTTAGGACCCCTTTTCTTTATAAATGTTCACCTAACTCATTATCAACTTAGAAAACAACAAACTTTAATTTATTCACTCATTTTTTATTCATTTCAAAATTTTTTTAACATTCTAAAAATATGGAGACATAGGTCCAATAAACAGGTCATTATATATATCTCTGTATATATATATATATTATACTAAATATACTTAATAGTAAATACTGAGAAAAAAAAACTAAATAATTGCTTTATTCTTAGCAAAGTATTCTTAGTGAGGTATATTCATTAAGAGAAGATACAAAAATTATACTACTACTAAAAAAATAAGTGTACTACACCTGACCAAAATTCGCAATATCAATAAAAATATCGAACACGTCTATTGTAGCAATTCTTCAATTTTGCAACAACAAAAACCACTTAGCAACTTAAAACAAGAGAAGCAATTGGAACAACGAATGCCAAAAAAAAATAATGTGTAACCGCGATTAAATATTACAAGTAATAAATGTATATACATACATATAGTAGACATATTTCTGTAAATTTTTATACACCAACAACATGGATTTGAATTTGCATTACTAAATTAGTATTTCTGTGGGAGAGAAATACTCCTAGTATAAAAGACCAACAACAAAAAGACTTAAACAATGGAAGATCACTATTGCTGTACAAATATATATGATTTATATATATATATACATTTATCGGTCGATCGATATAAATATTTAAAAGATTAAATTAATTAGGGGTAAATATAATTTTTAGACTCACCACACTTGTGTACTTTGATGTTCTGGAAGGCCTTCAAGATATCATGCAGGTACAATATGCTTAGAATCTGGAATTTAATGGCTTAAAACTTATATATATATATATGTATAGATCATACATCACCGAGAAAAATTTAAGGAATTTGCAAATATTGGAACGAATTATGCACACATATTTTGATTTACTGCGTTTCACTTATTTCTAAAAAAAATTCTGAAATACTATAAGATTTTATTTCTAGTTTACATATGTACCAATTAATTATTTTAACTTACGAAGACCAGTATTAAATTAGCAATGAAAGATGAATATAATTGAAATGTTAACATTTGATATTTCTTGTATTAATTCTCTCCTACTTTTTGTTTTCTGTCATTTATGCAGGGACGTATTCGCAGTTAGAGGTTACGTGTCCCTTTAAGAAACAATTAAAACTTTTTTCATAATTTTACATATTAACTGTTTTTTTTGTTCTTATTTTTTTTTTTTTTTGAAAAATTTTATTTTAACACGTTGAAGAAAAAATAGTAGTGTTTTCTGTCTCTGACTGGGCCCTAATTTATAACGGAGGAATTTTGCTTTTATACCGTTGTTTGTTTTATAACCTCAACTTGTACCCAGAGAAAACGTGCACTAATCGTACGATTTCTTTTTAGGTTAGGGTATTTTGAAAATGGCGACTGTAAATCTTAGTAATAGTGAATTGCCCTTTTCGATGATGTTACCCGAGGAACAAATTAGGTTAGAGATATTGGAAGTGAATTACGTTTCCAAAGCGTAAAGGGTTAATAGCAGAAGATATTCGTTTTACTCCATGTTTCGCTAAAACTCCAGGGTAGGCTGGAATTCTTTTACTGCTGATGTACTTTGAATCAGTCGTAATCACGAGAATGCTGTTGATACCTTTCCTCAAAAAAACACTGACTTTTTTCTGACCTACACGTCACTCGCATCTATTGGTAAGGTGATAAATTGCTGCTCACTGACGTCGAAAAAATGCCAAATAATTATTTTTATTTGCAATATTTTATTTTTCACTGCACAAATATTATTAATTTAGTTTAAATTAAATTAAATTTATTTTTCTTTTACAAAGACGGATTACTTCCTTTACTTCTACAAACGAAATGAACAAGTTTTTTGGATTTACATTTACTGAAGCTAACAGCAAAAGAATAGAATGAGGAATGTGTATAACAGTTTTCTTCTCCTCTTCTTTCTATTCCACTAAGTATGTATTCGAATGTACTGAGAACCATGAATTCAATATTAGCAAAATCTACCTACTCGGTAACCCTAATATGTTATTTCTCCTCTTTTCTTACATTTAAACTCTCCTGAAATAATTATGTGATATTCCGTACTCAATTATATTATATGTAAATAAAAAAAATATAAGAACAGTATCTAAATAAGGTGTTTAATTAAACCAGTCTCTTGTTATAATTAAGACCAACATTCAAGCAACATGTGTAGTTAGCTTGACGCTCCTCAACATTTGTATTCATCTTCTCGTGTTGCAAACGAAACCACACGAACATTTTAATCTTATATAAAAACAAATGGAATATAAAACAAATTTTTTCCCTTTCTCTTCTCTGTTCCCCATATTTGCAATAGAATTGAAAAAAAAATTTTCGTACCTAGGGAGTTCGGTAAAACACACATTACAAAACTAAATAATAATTTTATAATTCTATTAAATTATTAGATAGAAAAATAGTTTAAACACGAAGGTCTTTGGCGTGATATGTACCCACATTTTTGCCATTTAGGTCTTCTATTAAATAGTAGTGTTTGCCTAATTTATCCTTTATACGACATTTCAAAAACAGTGGTGACAATTTTGCCGAGAATTTTTTTTCCACATTACTCTGAGCAAAACTTCGTCTAAATACTTCTTGCCCTATTACAAAACTTTGAGGTCTAGCACGTAAATTATACTGCTTACAATTAATGTCATAAGCATTCCTTATATTTTCCCTCAAGTTACTCCGAATAAGTTTAAGACTATCATCTCTACAAAGGTGATAAGAAGGTTCATCAAGCAAGTGTAAATTTTTAAGCAAACCGTACGTACTTCCATGGGTGACCATGTCTAAACCAAAAACTGCGTGGTATGGCGTACACTTTATTGCCTGATGAAATGAATTTCTTAGAGCGCAGCTTATTTTGGACAGGTTTTCATCCCATAACTTGTGATCATTTTTCAAATATGCTCGAATGCCCGCTATTACAGATCGATTAACACGCTCCGAAGCATTACTTTGTGGGGAATATACTGCCGTAAACATATGCTGTACACCGTAGCTCGTCAAAAATGCCCTAAAGTCATTAGCCCGAAATTGGGATCCATTGTCACTGATAATAATCTCCGGCACACCATACACATGAAATATTTGTTTCTGCAAATAGTCGATTATTATAGAACTAGCAAATTTCCTCATAGGAAACAGCCAATGAAATTTCGTCAGATGGTCTAAAACTATTAATATACCAATGTATCCTGCCTTGCTTCGTGGATAAGGTCCTATAAGATCAATATATATACGTTGAAACGGCCGAATAGACAAGGCTGGTTTTCCCATTTCCGGTTTCAAAATATAATTTGGGGCCTTCGAACTTTTACATACATCACATGATCCTATGTACTCTCTAACATCTCTCACTAACCCTGGCCAAAAGAAATGTCTTCGAACTAATTCAATCGTTTTTGTCATTCCACCATGCGCCGCAATTGGATTATCATGGGCCCTTGATATGACCTCCTTACGTAAATTCAACGGGATCCATAATTTCCAGGTTTTTTCTTCTTGGTTTTGCTCTCCACTATAATGTTCTGTGCGAATGTAAATGTAATTATCTATAATTTTAACATCCGGGTATTTATTCTGTTCCTTGAGAATTTTGGTTTTCAACGCCAAATAATCTTCATCCATGAAATGTTTCGATGCTAAATCTACCTCCGGCTCTATAAAATCTAATGCTGAAATATTTCCGTCAAAATTTCGTGACAATGCGTCAGGAACAACATGATCTTTCCCTTTTCGGTGACTTATGCTAAACCTATAGCTTTGCAGTTTAAATACCCAACGCGCAAGTCTGCCGGTAAGATCGGGTTGTCTCATCAGCCATACTAGACTGGAATGGTCCGTTATAATTTCAAAGTCCTGCAACTCGAGGTAACATCGAAATCGTTTTATTGCTTCGATCGCAGCCAAGCATTCTCGTTCTGTAATACTATAATTTTTCTGTGCAGTGTTGAGTTTTTTACTCATAAAAGCTATGGGTCGTTCGTTACCCTCGTCATCGATTTGCACTAAAACTGCTCCGATTCCACAGTCACTTGCATCACAGTGTACAAAAAATTTTTTTTCAAAATCCGGATTTACCAATACTGGAGCCGTTGTTAACAAATGCTTAATTTTTTCAAAAGCCTTCTGCGCTTCAGGAGACCAGGAAAACTTCTTCTTTGTCGAAACTAATTCTGTGATAGGGTTAACGATAGATGAAAAATTGTCGATAAACCTCCTGTACCAACTTGCTAACCCTAAGAAACCTCTCACTTGTCTTACGGTTCTAGGAACTGGCCAATCCACAATGGCACTAACTTTCTGGGGGTCAGTTGTTATACCTCCCTGGCCTATTACATAACCAAGGTACTGAACTCTAGTTACGCAAAACTTACTTTTAGAAATATTTATTGTTAAATTAGCTTTTCTAAATTGCTCAGCTACCTTAACCAAGAGTCCAAGATGACTTTCAAAATCTGAAGAAACTACAATCAAGTCATCTAGATAACCAAAAACGGAATTTCTAAGCTCCGCGGGGATAATTTCGTCTATTAGGCGGCACATTGTCTGTGGGGCGTTACAAAGACCAAAGGGCATCATAGCGAATTGATAAAGAGGTCTTCCCGGTATGGTAAATGCTGTTAAGGCTTTGGCGTTTTCTGTAAGACGAATTTGCCAATAGGCATCCTTTAAATCTAATTTAGATATGACATTACATTTTGGAAGCCTTGCAAATATTCCCTCAATTGATGGCAGAGGATACGCATCCTTTTTGGTAACCGAATTAAGCTTTCTGGCATCAAGACACAGGCGAACCTTATTAGGCTTAATAACAAGCCTCATGGGAGAACTCCACGCAGACTGAGAAGGTTCAATTATACCTAGAGCCAACATCCTATCTATTTCAGCAAACATCAGTTTTTCCACGGCTGGAGAAACTGGATAAAAACGCTGCTTGATTGGCTTGGAATCGCCAATATCAATTTCGTGTTCTATTAAATCTGTTTTTCCTAAACCTTGATTCTCGAAATTCGGAAATAATGACATTATGGCCTCTAATTGCTGTCTCTGATCTGTCCCTAAAGGATACTCAAGTTCTTTAAATTTTATTTCCTCTGTACGTTTTACCTCACAAGAGTAAATATTTTTGCAACCAAATCCCCCATTATCTAATAGCTGTGAATCATCCATAATATCGACAGACTCCACAATGTTCGGAATCAAGTCAAAGGTATTCCAAAAATCAATACCTAGAATCAACCTTTGAGTGATGGAAGGAATTACAAAAAGATTAATTGTACGTTTCTGATCTTTGAAATGTAGCTCTACCGATATCCAACCTGTAACTGACTGTGACTGTCCATCTGCGGTTCTGACAGAAGATCTACATTTATTAAAATTTTCATAATTTGAAAAATCTGTTCTAGCAAGTTCTCCTCCTATGCAGGATATATTTGCACCTGTATCCAATAGCCCATATTCCTGAAAATTTAAAAAGGACACTCTAGCATAAAAACGTTTGTCCATAGGACAGCTTATTATAGCAGAAATTAAAAACTTTTTACACCAGCGACGATTTTTATAGAACAAGCGCATCCTTAATGTGGATCTTTTCGGCTTATGTTTGTTAATAGAGGACACTGCATTGTATCCAAAAATTTGATTGCGCTTTAGAATATAGTTTTGCAATTTTAAATGATACGGTAAAGTTGGGTAAATTAGTTTATTACAATCGGGTTGCTCACTTTCTACCTCAGTTCTCCTATCTTCCCTCTTCAAGACTTTAATATTCTTGGAAGGTTTTAGTATCACGTTATTTTCCGTCGTATTAGTTTTATTTTCATAATCTGGAGTAATATTTCGTTCAATAATTAGTTCTTGTTTTTCGTTGTTCCTATCTGATTCAAGTTTTTTGACATATTAATTCTTTTCGATGCACATTTTGGACATTGAGGCTTGTAGGTATTCTTAGCCCCACAACCATAACAAAAAATACTGCGAGGTTGAACACAATCATCCCAAAGGTGATCCGGTTCATCGCAGTTCCAACAACGAGAAACTCTATCCGGAGTTTGCAATGCATGGATTTCATGTCCCAATGAAGTATTTGGATTTAAGTCCTGTGACTCTGCTTGTACTAATTCTATTTCCGAAATCTGTCTTCTAGACATTAAGTGATTAAGTGGACGATGAGATATATTTTTACGAACATGTTCGTCACTTAAAAATGTTTCTCTCATTTGGACTAATCTCCGTAAATGTGAGATCGAGTGGATTGGTACGTATAATAAATCCTGGCGAATTTCAGTCCTTAAATTCCTACTCAAAATTTCAATTAATTCCATCTCCGACATTGGTGTGGGTAAACGATCCATAATGGAAGCAATGGCATCATAGAAATTATCAAAAGTTTCTCCAACCTTTTGCTTTCTATTCCTAATCTCCTCCCTAATGTCAAAAGATGATTTAAAGTTACGATACTGGCACTTGATTGCTTCACAAAAGTCTTCCCAATTACAGGAATCTACTCGTTTCCTATATCGCCAATACCAGTCTTTCGCATTACCGCTTAGCAAAACATTTAAATTCCTAACGATAAGAGCAAAATCGCCATTAAAATTATCTAATGTTAATGAACGTACACGATAAAGAAACTCTTCTACATTAAGACCGGATGAAGAGCCATCAAACTTGATATTCCAGCTAGAAATAATGGCTGTAATCCTGTCCATGTTATAATTAGAAGTATGCGAGTTTGAGGAATTCGTGCGGTTTGCAAAATTATTCGCAAACCCGTTACGACTTGTACCGTCAGAATAAATGTTAACATTTCGCATCACTTCCGGTGCACTATTATGATTTGATTGCATATTGAAATTCGTTAATAAACGAGTTACACTTGCATCTATCATTCGGCTCAATTGTTCAGTATCCAAAGTAATGGTTGTATTTGGATTTGCCGCTACGCCATCACATCGATTCGACCCGTCTGCTGTGTTTCCGTCAATGCTTTGATTAGGAGTTATACTCCTCTCTACCTCAAGGTTTCCATCACTGGAATCTAGTATAGTGCGCTGACTACCCTGTAAACAGTTTCTTGCCTGACTACGTGTATAATATTGTTTAGTTTTCGCACCACGTCCCCTAAGTTTTGGGTTTGTTTTACTAGCAGACCCATCCTTTCTCTGCACATTTATTTTCTTCAAATCTTCCAGTTCACATGGGTTATGGCAAACCGGACACTGTGCACTATTGCCTAAGATATTTTCTATACAATCTCTATGGAAGGAATGGTCGCATTTACTGATAATCAAACACTCATCCTTCCCCGACATTTCCTTTCTACAAATCTTACACCAGTATGAAGAGGACGGCAAATTCAGTGCCGAAGCACCAGCCAAAGATTCAGTGGGTGGAGTTCTAGGAAGGGACATCGTCCTTTGATATTTGAAATTCTCTGATTTTGTTGCGAAAAAAAATTTAATTTATATCTATATAGAGTTCAAAATCGAAATTCTCTATAGCGATATTTGTTTTGAAATTTAATTGAATAGTTTAGTAATACTAAATAATTTTGAAAAAAAATTTGGAAAAATAATAATTTTACAATCCTGCTCTACAACAGAAGCAGCCAGAAGGAAATCGAAGATTCACCTTTTTCTCCCTCTGTTACTAAATTCAGTCCTATAAAAATTTTTCACTTCCTTTCCAATATGTGTACTTTGCTACACTATTACACTATGTAATATTATTTTACGATAAAAAAATATAGAAAAAAAAAAGTATTTAAAAAAAATTTTTCTTTCTATTCTTTTTTCCTGATAAGACAATAAATGGTTATAAATTGTGTTTTCTAAGGTTTGATAATTTCTGAGTTAGGTGACAATATTAAGTATTTTTGATGACCAAATATGTAAGTATATAACAACTACCTGTATATGTAGACATTTCTGAAGAATAGCTTATAGATACATAATACACTCTATATTTACAACAATAAATTAAAACTTCTGCATTTCTTGTACTAGACAACAATGGACAGACCCTCGCGAACGCAAAGCTGCTATGATCCTATTGATCATCTAGCTAATCACTATACAAGCGCTATAATCTATTCAACAAAAATATCCCTGGCTTAACCAGAAACAAAAATTTGCATTTCAAAACTAATTCCAAAAGAACATCAAAGTGACTTGTTGGTTATTATCTCGCTTAAAATGCAGGATAACAAAGGTCCTAACAAGTATTAAATGATATTTGCCTTAGTCTTGACATACATAAACAAAGCTAAATGAAATCTAATAAATTTACTCTAAACACTGAAGTAGGAACTGTAAGTAAATTATGGGTTGGTTTACTTACAGGCCCACGTTGGGCGCCATTCTTTTCTGTAATGGTTACTGTTGAGCTGCTGATACATTCACAAAGAAAGAAGGCTTTGTGAGATTCAGTGGTGATGTTCACTCACCAAGTGTTATTATTTGATTTTGCCAAGAGTAGGACTGCGGGAGCCATTAAGTAGCTAGCTAGCAGTCGGGCGGGTAGGTTCGGTCCTCTCTTGTAACAGATCGCTTTTGTGTGCAGACCATTTTATTATTTTAGACTCCCTATTTTGTTTTCTTTTTCAAGCTAAAATCTCAAATGAACTAAAGTAACTATAATACAAAAAAAAATGCCCTATTATAGTCACATGATATATATTATTTTAACAACACAAAAGACATATTTAGTCACCATACCTATAATATGAGTGCTCTATCGGGTATTGTAGATAGGCATGTCTCTTAACCCTCCCTATACCTTGGTCCTAATGACACAATGTTGCAGTTTAGGACCCCTTTTCTTTATAAATGTTCACCTAACTCATTATCAACTTAGAAAACAACAAACTTTAATTTATTCACTCATTTTTTATTCATTTCAAAATTTTTTGAACATTCTAAAAATATGGAGACATAGGTCCAATAAACAGGTCATTATATATATCTCTGTATATATATATATATTATACTAAATATACTTAATAGTAAATACTGAGAAAAAAAACTAAATAATTGCTTTATTCTTAGCAAAGTATTCTTAGTGAGGTATATTCATTAAGAGAAGATACAAAAATTATACTACTACTAAAAAAATAAGTGTACTACACCTGACCAAAATTCGCAATATCAATAAAAAGATCGAACACGTCTATTGTAGCAATTCTTCAATTTTGCAACAACAAAAACCACTTAGCAACTTAAAACAAGAGAAGCAATTGGAACAACGAATGCCAAAAAAAAATAATGTGTAACCGCGATTAAATATTACAAGTAATAAATGTATATACATACATATAGTAGACATATTTCTGTAAATTTTTATACACCAACAACATGGATTTGAATTTGCATTACTAAATTAGTATTTCTGTGGGAGAGAAATACTCCTAGTATAAAAGACCAACAACAAAAAGACTTAAACAATGGAAGATCACTATTGCTGTACAAATATATATGATTTATATATATATATACATTTATCGGTCGATCGATATAAATATTTAAAAGATTAAATTAATTAGGGGTAAATATAATTTTTAGACTCACCACACTTGTGTACTTTGATGTTCTGGAAGGCCTTCAAGATATCATGCAGGTACAATATGCTTAGAATCTGGAATTTAATGGCTTAAAACTTATATATATATATATGTATAGATCATACATCACCGAGAAAAATTTAAGGAATTTGCAAATATTGGAACGAATTATGCACACATATTTTGATTTACTGCGTTTCACTTATTTCTAAAAAAAATTCTGAAATACTATAAGATTTTATTTCTAGTTTACATATGTACCAATTAATTATTTTAACTTACGAAGACCAGTATTAAATTAGCAATGAAAGATGAATATAATTGAAATGTTAACATTTGATATTTCTTGTATTAATTCTCTCCTACTTTTTGTTTTCTGTCATTTATGCAGGGACGTATTCGCAGTTAGAGGTTACGTGTCCCTTTAAGAAACAATTAAAACTTTTTTCATAATTTTACATATTAACTGTTTTTTTTGTTCTTATTTTTTTTTTTTTTTGAAAAATTTTATTTTAACACGTTGAAGAAAAAATAGTAGTGTTTTCTGTCTCTGACTGGGCCCTAATTTATAACGGAGGAATTTTGCTTTTATACCGTTGTTTGTTTTATAACCTCAACTTGTACCCAGAGAAAACGTGCACTAATCGTACGATTTCTTTTTAGGTTAGGGTATTTTGAAAATGGCGACTGTAAATCTTAGTAATAGTGAATTGCCCTTTTCGATGATGTTACCCGAGGAACAAATTAGGTTAGAGATATTGGAAGTGAATTACGTTTCCAAAGCGTAAAGGGTTAATAGCAGAAGATATTCGTTTTACTCCATGTTTCGCTAAAACTCCAGGGTAGGCTGGAATTCTTTTACTGCTGATGTACTTTGAATCAGTCGTAATCACGAGAATGCTGTTGATACCTTTCCTCAAAAAAACACTGACTTTTTTCTGACCTACACGTCACTCGCATCTATTGGTAAGGTGATAAATTGCTGCTCACTGACGTCGAAAAAATGCCAAATAATTATTTTTATTTGCAATATTTTATTTTTCACTGCACAAATATTATTAATTTAGTTTAAATTAAATTAAATTTATTTTTCTTTTACAAAGACGGATTACTTCCTTTACTTCTACAAACGAAATGAACAAGTTTTTTGGATTTACATTTACTGAAGCTAACAGCAAAAGAATAGAATGAGGAATGTGTATAACAGTTTTCTTCTCCTCTTCTTTCTATTCCACTAAGTATGTATTCGAATGTACTGAGAACCATGAATTCAATATTAGCAAAATCTACCTACTCGGTAACCCTAATATGTTATTTCTCCTCTTTTCTTACATTTAAACTCTCCTGAAATAATTATGTGATATTCCGTACTCAATTATATTATATGTAAATAAAAAAAATATAAGAACAGTATCTAAATAAGGTGTTTAATTAAACCAGTCTCTTGTTATAATTAAGACCAACATTCAAGCAACATGTGTAGTTAGCTTGACGCTCCTCAACATTTGTATTCATCTTCTCGTGTTGCAAACGAAACCACACGAACATTTTAATCTTATATAAAAACAAATGGAATATAAAACAAATTTTTTCCCTTTCTCTTCTCTGTTCCCCATATTTGCAATAGAATTGAAAAAAAAATTTTCGTACCTAGGGAGTTCGGTAAAACACACATTACACTTGTTCGCATTAAAATGTCTGAAAATGTTTATATTTTTATATCTTCCATCGCCAGTCGTAATACAAAAGTTTAAGTAGTAGACAGGAAACCCATTCACACATCCCGTTTAAGAAAAAGAAAAAAACCACACACAATGCGCTCAGCAGCATCAATATAAGATAAATAAATTATTATTCCAATACACTTAGAATGTACACAGACTCACACTCGCACGCATATACAAACACTCGCAAAGATGTACATAAACCTTATAAAGTACAAATGTTTATGGTGTTAATGTTATTGAGTTAATTCATTGGGTTTGGGTAAAAATTTTTCTCAACAATTCGAAATAAACGGCTGGTCCCTTGAGAAAAACTCTTTTATTCGTAAAAATTCCATACATTTTGGTCTCCTCGATAATTCGTATTTGTTTTTTAGCAGTTCAAAGTCTAAAGAAACCGCTTTAAATCGTAGTTAGGTTAGGTTAGATGGCGAACCCTTCCCACGAAAGAGAACGACCCACTTCAGGCAGAGCTTTAGCCCATTATGATACCATAGGAAACATACAGGATCTAGGTGGAAATCGAACCCGGACCTTCCGAGTTATAAGACTAATGTTCATGAACTAAGCTACGGAGGCACCCAAATCGTAATTAATTGTTAAAAACGTTTTATAATTCGTAGTGGAATCTAATGAGAAACAAAAAATTAAAATAAAAAATCAGTGTTTTTCAACAGCTGCTTTAACTGAAATTTATTGTGTTTCTTTAGATTGAATAATGGAGAAAAGAAAATTAAAGTTCCCCAAAACTTATGGTATTTTTTTTTTTTTTTTTTTATCTAGGACCAGCACTCAGGAGATGACTCATACACATGCGAAGCATTGTGCTGGGAACTATAGGAAAGGGATAGTAGGAGAAACGACAGGAGGTGAAGCTTAATTAATTATTTTGCAGCTCTGCTTTCGCACGTTCTTTTGTTTTTATACTCGTAGCAGTGCTGAAGCTTCGGTTTAGTAGCTATTTTTATTATTATTTTACTTCGCCGGTGCTACACAAAACCGACGAAGGAGGGCGTTCTGATGTGATTGTGGATTGCTATCAGCTGAAGCCGGTATTGTTCAGTGACCACTGACTATGCCTTCGCCACTGAAACCTTCCGACAACAACTAACACACAAAGACACACTAATGCACATCAGAAAAATGCGAGATGTTTATTTTTATTTAAAAATTTTTTTTTTGTCTGAAACTGGGGTTGAACCCAGGTCTGTTTTTTGGTTGTGTAGTCAACGTGCAGACTACCATCCATCGTGCCATTGCCACCCATTTAACGCTTTCATCTATTTTGGAAAAAAGAGAATTCATAGTGGGCATAGCTTTAGGTAGTAAAGTAAAACGACAAAAAGAAGCTGAATAACTAGAACTATAGGAGGTCTTATTTTATGGTTCACGCAGTTTTGACAGTACAAACCTCTGTAAACCGTTTTTTTTTCCATTTTAAGCTCGTTTTTAATCGAAATTCCTTTCTATCGAAAACTCTTGTAATTCGTAAAAAATTAATGGTCCCTTCGATGACTAATTAACGCGATTCTACTGTAGTTGGAAAGTGAAATCAGGCGGCGAAGAAACGCCTTTTTATACATTATTTTACTGCACTGTCATTCTATTGCTCAAATACCGACAAAGGATGGCACTGTTACTACACACTCATCTGCGAACTTTTGTGCTGACGGGGTATTAAACGAACCATTTTCTGGTTGCAAAGGCAACGCTATAATTACTCAGCCAACAGCAGCCAGAATTCATAAAGAGCGACAGCTGAAGTAGTCTGCACGTTGACTACAAAACCAAAACAGACCTGCGTTCAACCCCAGTTTCAGACTAAAATTATAAAAAAAAAAAAAAAAAAAAAAAAAAAATTTCGCAATTTTCTGATGTGCATTACTGTGTCAGTTGTTGTCGGAAGGTTTCAGTGGGGAAGGCATAGTCACTGGTCACTGAACATATACCGCCTTCAGCTGATAGAAATCCACAATCACATCAGAACGCCCTCCTTCGTCGTTATTGTGTAGCACCGGCAAAGTAAAATAATTAAAAACAAAGGCTACTAAACTGAGGCTTCAGCACTGCTATAAACGAAGAACGTGCAAAAGCAGAGCTGTAAAATAATTAATTAAGCTATACCTCCTGTCGTTTCTCTAACTATTCCTTTCATATAGTTCAAGCACAATGCAACGCATGTGTAGGGGTCATCTCCTGAGTGCTGGTTCCAGATTAAAAAAAAGAAGAAATGTTAAGTAACATGAAATACACTGATTCGATTCACCCGTTCAATAATTGTCAAAAAAAGGTCCGCAAAAACATCTTTCACAAGACGTTTAGACTGAGAACGATTAAACGACACTCGTTGAACTACTCGTATTATGAAAGTGATTCGGAAAAATACAATTTGTAAGATTCGAATATGAGCTTTGACTAATAATAACCTTTCAATGTTCACCAAAATGCGTAAACGACAATACACTCATTCAGCAATCGTCAAAATGACGCGAAGAAGCGAGCATTTGATAGAGAAAAATATAATTCTACTGCAACAATCGTCTTAAGTCGGTGAAGAAAACAGTAGCACAATAATCCCTATCCTCAAACAACTTCCCAAATTGCAGTATAGATTTTTGTTTCGTTTTCGCAGTTGCCTGTTTGTTATATGCATTGTATTTTTGACAGTACCTCGTTTCTTATTTTAATATTTGAAGCAAAAATAGAAATGTCTTTTTCCCCTAACCAAAATGGTATATAAATTTTTCTAAATTATAAAAGGCCACAAAATATATTAAATTATAGACTACTAAATAATACCTTTGGGAAAAATAAAATATTTAAATCTATTGCCATAAAAGAATACTAACCAAGTCATAGTCGTAGTGCTAAATCCGGCAATACAGAATGTTGTATAGCCCTGCGGGAAATTTTTTACCAATTATTTTACAAAGACTTATTCCGTAATCAGTGCAAAAAATATTATTAAAAAGAGTGCGGAACTGTGATTCATGTTTTTTAAACGTTCATAAAAGAAAAGAAAATTGAGATAACGGATGGTCCAACCCTGAAGCACGATGTTAATTGTGAGTCGCACATTAAAGTCAAGTTTTTTGCTCAACTTAATTTTGATATTTTTCAGTGTTAGACAAATTCAACCATGTAGAGGTACACAATTGAGCAGCGCGTTAAGATTGTTTAAACCTTTTACGGAAAATAGGCGTTCAAATCAACATGCTTTTCGTGCACTTCGTGATTTTTGTGGTCAGCATAATCGACAAAATGTATCCACAATCGGGAGAATTATGCGTAAATTTCAGCAAACCGGGTTTGTAGGAAATGTGAAATGTGGGCATGCGCATGCCCAGTTCGTTCTGCGGAAAAAATTGTTGTCATTCGCGATAGTGTAGCCCATCAATAGAGCATCTCGTAAACATCACTGATGCGAATTTTTAATAGATTTGAATTTACACGCTTACAAGGTTCAATTGACCCAAGAGCTGAAGGCTACTGACCATTTCAACCATCGCCAATATGCCGAATGATTGCTAGAACAGACAGAAGCCAATAGAGACTTTACAAAAAAAAATCATCTTCTGCGACGAGGCACACTTTCTCTTCAGTGCATTCATTAACAAGAACTATTGGCGCATTTTCCCAAATGAGAAGCCACTAGTGATTGTTTTAAAAGCCGATGCATTCACAAAGAATTACTGTTTGGTGCGGTGTTTATGGCCTGGCGGTGTCATCAGGCCGTACTTCTTCGAAAATGAGGTCGGCCAAGCAGTTACCGTGAATAATGTTCACTAACGCGAGATGAGAACGCACCAGTGTATTTCCAGTGGCATTTCTGCCAAAAAAAATTCTGTCACACAGTGTAATTGTTCCAAAAAAGATCAAAAAAATAAGATGCTGTGCATTCTGGCTGAAGTGTACACGTACAAAATTTCATACCAGAGGGTATTTCGCAAAAAAAAAGCATTGAATAGAAAATATATTTAAGAAAACGTATCACCAATAAGAAAAGAACAGCAACAATTTGAAAAGAAATAACACACGAAAATCTATTATATTTTAGTTAAAAAAAAATAAATAAATAAAAAAAAACATTAAATCCATAATCTTATTTTCGATTTCTTTTACAATACTATTTCATCCTCAACCCTCTACTTACGAAAGCATGCAGCTTTTCAGAGCATTTCATTAAATAAAAAGATTAGAAAATGAAATGCCCAGAGGTATAGATAAATTTCATTTAATCGCTGCTGTTTAAAAAAAATACAATACAAATTGCGATGGTTTTACGATGGTCTAAAGAAAACAGAAATGAATAGAAAACTGGAAAAATTTTAATAAAATGATCTGGTATTAATACCCATAAGAAAAAAAATTTTCACTCTGTTATACTCTGTAATTCCCTGTGGGAAAATTTATAGCAATTTCAGTCAACGTTCTGGTGCCGTGACGGTTAAAAAAAAAGAAAAATATTGATACGTAAAGTTATAAAATCATTGGCGAGAAATATTAAATATATATTAAAAAATAGTTCATATAACTAGAACTAGAACTGAAGTGCCCGGCATTGGACAAGCACGTGAGGGTTACACATGACATCCATCACACTGTATTTTTTTAATGTAAGACACAACTGTCCATCTGCCGAAAGAGCGAAATTACAGCCAGTCATATTCGCTAACAGCGAAGAATATTATTTCAGTTACGGTAGAATTCGGTTACAACGAACATAGGTCATAACGAATATTCGCTTATAAGGAACAAATGCTCCGTTCACAACAGTTTTTCTAAATATTTCATACAAATTAAAAATGCATAGAAATTTATGCGGTTATAACGACTAAAAAATAGCAAATTTTTATTTCGCTTGTTATTTATGATAAATAAATTATTAATATTAGTATCACTTCTATTGTTATTTGACCTTTAGTAAAATTTTTTAATTATATTTATTTTTAATTATAATTTTTAAATTATATTTTATATATTATTATATTTTATATATAATTATATTTTTAATTATAATACAAATTATTATTTGCTGACGATGCTACCTATTTGGTAGCGAAATATTGAGAAATAAATAATAATTAAAAAACTTTTCATAAAAAAGACCATCGCTCAAAAATAAATATAATTAATAAATTATTAATAATATAATAAATTATTTATCACAAATTGGTAACAATATCACCCAACAAAAAAAAGTGAATGCGTTCAGTATGAATTGGTATTTGCATGACTTCTTAAGATCACTTCTTCTTTAACTGAATTAATTTTGAATGCCTTCTTAAATGTTAACAAACACTATTGAACTTATGAAAAACGCATTCACATTAATTCTTACGAACAATTGCGCAGTTGTAATGAAATTTTTGAATTTGCGTTGTATTCACTTGTATTCTTTACTTTTCAAGAAAAATTTTGTTGGCTTTTAATTTTTTTTTTTACCAAACAAATGGGGTTTAAAAAAATTCCTGCATACATTCTTTTTTAAATTTTTTTTATCAAAATATACTTTTTCACTTTTTTCTTAATAAAACATGACTTTTTCCAATTAAAAGTGCTTCAATTGCATAAATTATTAAAATTTTTTATTGCGACTTTTTGTGATCTGAAGCATTTTTTGATAAAGAAGGAACTTGATATATTTTTTGGGTCGCTGCTATAAAATAATCGGGTGAAAAAAATAATCTTGGATTTTGACAAAATCAAAAAGGCACATTATTTTCTGCGAATCCATATGTGCATAAAATTGCAGGGAAAAAATTTTTGTCGGAAAAATATATTCTGGGAAATTTTAGTCAAATGAAATTCTTTCTGCTGCTCGCTTTGTACAAAAAACAAATGTACACTTCAGACTTTATTTATTTCTGATTTTAAATTAAACTAAAGTTGACTAAAAACTCATTAATTTTTTATAAAATAAACAAAGATGTTTTCTGTTTTTTTTAGCCCTTAAGGAGTTTGAAACAAATGAAATTGTTATAAACAAAATACCTTTATAAATGTTTAAGTTATTTAAATGCCAAAGAGCTGCTTTGTTGAATTAAATAAAATATATGTTTACAAATAGTTACCTTAATATAGAAAGGTCTTAACTATGTTTTCCTTAGCATTTCATAACATTTAAATTTTGTAGACAGGATTATTTTTTTTGAGACAGTTTTGTATATTAACAGAATTTAGTTTGGGAATATCTCTTGATATATGTGATTCTAATTTCAAAATTGTGCTTTTCCCCGACAAAAATATATATGTAAGACATGTATTATTACATAAACAATTTTTTATAAAATTTTTGAATTTGCTTTTAAATAAAAAATACTTTAGAATCATATATATTAAGACCGGTTTTTTTTTTATTAAATTCGGTAAGCAGGAATGGTTTTTTTTTATGAAATTTTTATTACAAGACTGTACTCGTATTATAAAATGTGCAAGAAAAGAATATGTGCAGAAAATTATGTTGTAGGGCCTTTCTAAATTAAAATAATGCCATACAGTTTGCATATGTTTCTGTTTTAAAAATCATAAAAGGTAATACAAAGTAATTTGGCTTTCTTTCCAATGCAATACGTTTGTTTCAATTTAAAATTCAAAATTAAATACTTTTTAAAGAAAAATCTTGTTTTATGAGTTTTGTTTCATATTAGAATGTATTTCTTAAACTGCATTCACACACAGCAACTTTTGATGCTTTTCGCGTATTTTTTGAAGCTTTTTGCTTTTTCATAAAAGCCAAATTTCATTAAATACATGTTATTGAAAAGCGGGTTTTTGCAATGCTTTTCACAATTTCTTGTAGTGGTTTTTGTGGTTTTTTCTATAACTGTTGGCTAATGGCTGGGTAGTTAGTGTGTTGACTCTGTAACCACACTGACCAGTGTTCGAATCTCAAGACGGTCAAGCCAAAAAAAAGTTTTTTCCCAGTTTTCTGTGCTACATCACCCTCCTTCGTCGGTATTTGAGCAAATGTCGCTGAAGTAAAATAGTAAAGAAAATGGTCCCAGTTCCTTAAAAAATTATACGTCAAAATTAACATCAGAGATGCTGCATTTTTGCTTTATAATTAACAAGCAACTGCAGAGTTTGGCAATAAATAAGCCCCATCTTTCTACCACTTTCACCAGCTGTACACTATATCACTTTAACTAGTTTCAGTGCAATACATTGCATATGTAGCAGATTTCCCCTGCGCACTGGTCAAGTAAAAAAAAAGAAGATTTATAAATGACAAGAATTAATTATTTCTTTTCAGCGCTAATAGGACTATTGAACGCACCATGCATTTTTCCATATGGTTTTTTGATCGAAACCTTAAATTTTTTCTAAAACTTTTAATTTACTTACGAATAAATATTGTTGTAGAATGTATTCTTGTGTAAACAATTCATCAGTTAAGTTATGTTAGATGGCGGACCCTCCCCGAAGGAGAACGCCCTACTTAGGCCAGGGATTAGACCCATTGTGATACTACAAAATAGCAACATCCAGCGTCTAGGAGGAAATCGAACCTGCATCTCGAGATTGATGAGACTAATGGCCTTGCGCTAGTATACGGTGGCACTCATCAGCAGCATATTGTCTTAATCTAAACTAAATTTACACGCAATAAAAAGCTAATATATACCTCCTAGCATTTAAAAGAATTTCTAATTTTTAAGATATGACTATGTTGCAATAAAGGAGCAATATTTACGTACATATACTAACGTATTCATAAAAATTCTTGCGATTTACAGAAGGTATATTGATTGAATTTTGTATAAAAATTTGTCTAATAAACTTTTTATAAATAAAAATTTATTTTTATCAATACGCCAGATTGTTTTTAATATTGTAAACTAGTTTATATGTCTATTCTTTATGTATGTATGTAAAAAGTGATTTTTAGCAATTTTCTTTTTGGTAACACAGTTTTTGGTAGCTCAGCTATTTTCGTGTAACATGTTAGTGATACTGCCTGTTCATAGAAGACGCGTGAAAATACTTGTTCCGCCATTTTTCTTTTGAACATAACGCAAATTGTTATTGTTTTCAATATAAATGGGCGAAAGATTATTTTAACTCAGGTTCTATGAACAGGCAGTTAAACATGTTCAGTTTGGTCTATAATTTAATCATGAATCGATTTACAAACGAACAACGCTTGCAGATTATTGAATTTTATTATCAAAATTCATGCGCGGTTAAGAAAGTGCTTCGTGCACTTTTTTCACTTTATGATCAGTGTGGCACTTGTTCCATTTTAAGGTCAGTCTGGTCGACCTTCTGAGGCGGCTTTTCGTCATCTTGTGACTAAATTTTACACCTAATTTACATTATTGGACATTAAACCACCAACAGGCAAATGTAGAGTAGCGACAAAGGAAAATTTCGCATTTGTATCCGACAGTGTTGTTGATGAATGTGAATTATCGAGTGGACGCCGATAACGATAAAAGATGAATTTCATTTAATTATTTTTTTTTATCTGGGACCAGTGCTCAGGAAATGACACCTACACACGCGAAGCATTGTGCTGGCGCTATAGGAAAGGGATAGTTAGAGAAATGACCGGAGGTGAATCTTAATTAATTATTTTACAGCTTTGATTTATTTTCTTTTTTGCACGCTCTCTGTTTATAGCAGTGTTGAAGCTTCGGTTTAGTGTAGCTATTTTTAGTAACAATTTTACTTCGCCGGTGCTATACAATACCGACGAAGGAGGGCGTTCTGATGTGATTGTGGATTGCTATCACCTGCAGCCGATATTGTTCAGTGACAAGTGGTTTTTGCTTCGCTACTGAAACCTTCCGACAATAACTGACACACTAATGCACATCATAAAAAATGCGAGATGTTTTTTCTATGATTTTAGTGTGAAACTGGAGTTGAACCCAGGTCTGTTTTGGTTTTGTAGTCAACGTACAGACTGCTTCAGCTATCGCCCATCGGTGTTGTACAAACGAATTGATATTATAATTTTATTAGTTTTTTTATTGAAAATTGAAAAGTATTTCTTTTAGCTTTTAAAATGATTTTTTATTCAACAGTACAAAATTTTTCTTTTTTTTTCAGAGTGTGTTGTAAAGTTGCTGAAACATATTTAAAAGGAAATTAAATAGGATGTTGAAGTGTGTGAACCGTCACTTAGAATGAATGAAAACAAAATTATATATCAAACATTTCGGAAATATTGCGAAACTTTTTTTTGTTTGTTTTGTAATTTATGACAGAAATTTAAAAAGTTTGTGGTGACTTAATTTTTTCCAAGATGTCTTTCAACAGAAAACTTTTTATCCAATGATTTACAAATATTTTTCTACGCCTCAAATATTGTCAACTTTTGAAAACATTACCTAAATCATATTTTACATATTTAAAGAAATGCCATTTTGTTTTATGCCTAAGATCGCGATTGTCTATATACAGCAGCAAAGAATGTGTTGCCCTTGATTTTTTTCTATTCAGCTATTCTTTCCTCAGTTAATTAGTTTGCAGAGTGGCAGGCGTAATTTAAAAGAAACTCAATTATGGTCTTACAGTAAGAGTTACTCATTTGATTTCATTCCCAAAGGACTATATCGTCATATGATTTGAAAAAAAGGCCCGAGTTACAAAAAATTTGAAATCGACTTTTTGATTGATAATTAGTCATAGTATCAAAATACACGTGCCTGCAAAATTGTACACGCCTGCAATTAGAAATAATATTCTTATCAAAAACATTCAGAAATACCTAAGTGCAAGCGTAGAAGTTAGTTTGAAGGTATTTTGCTTCTCCTGTAAAATTTGTTAAATGTAACTTAAAGCTTTTGTGAATTCATATGACGATATGTAACACGTCCTTTATGATTTAATGAATAGCTGTCAATTCGTGAATGAATAAAAAAATGATTTCAGTTAATGAGTCTGCTGTACGCTGGACAGTTATCATTCGAATGTGCATTGCTGGCCATGATGACAACGTTGTAGGATAATTTCTTCTCTATTATACTTTGCTTTTTTGAATCTCGTTTTTTATGTTTTTATAATTAGACTGATTTTTTAATATAAACTATGTATTTAATATTCAAATAAAAACTTCCATTGTATTAATATCTAGATAAAATTTCTGACACAAAACAAATATAATTTTTATAAAAAGTCTCACTTGTATTTTTATATTTGACCTTCATTAAATTTTTTAATTATATATTTTTTTTTAAATTTTTATTAATACAAATTATTATTTCCTGACGATGCTACCTATTTGGTAGCGAAATATTGAAAATAAATAATTAAAAAACTGTTCATGAAAAAGGGCATCGCTCAAAAAAGAAATATAATTAAAAAATTTTTGTAAAAAAATAAAAAATCAAATATTTTAATCCTTCTGCCCTTCTGGGATATTCTCGAATCGAACTTCACACCATGAATACTAATGGCAGGAAACTTTAGCATTTCGACAACTAAGCCTGAATTGATTAGATGCTTTCTCTTAAATTGTGTAGGTGAGGTTAGGTACACAAGGTCGGTGAGCCAGTATCACTAGGACACTTCCAGTCGGAGAAGTACAGGGTCCTTTGTAAATTCCTTCGAGTATAGATGAAAGATAAAATAGGAGCGAGTAGAAAGGAAAGAAAATTGTAGAGTGAAAGTAGAATAAGGCAATAAGAGGAAGCCAGATCTCGCCTCCTACAGCCAGCCTATCTCCACAATAAAGACCCTGATATCCACTATATCACGATCCGTGATATCACTCAGCCCCACCAGGAAACTAATGCCCAGCCAGTTTGCTTTCAGCAAGTAATCCAGGTCAGTGACAGACAATGGGTTCCATGGTCTCCTCGTGTTCCTCACATGACCTTTAACACATCAGAGGTCCCACCTTCCCTTTAACTGATCTTACTTCTAATCGAGCTGAGGTGAACAGTCAAAGCTCCCAGCAGAACCCTCAAGTCCGGCTTACCCATTCCCAATAGCCGTGAGGTTCTTGCCCCGTCCAGCCCTGACCGTAAGGCTCGCAAACCCGCTTCGCTCAAAGCAATGATTCATCTTTTTTGAACATCGACATGTTCCACTACCCCTTCGATCAGCAACAACACCAGTCTCGCCAACTCATCCATCCGCCGTCTCATTACCCTTAACTCTGCAATGACCCGCTATACAGCACAATCTCAACCTACTGGACCTACCCATCAAATCGATAAGGCCTCCTGTGCACTTCTTCTCTCTCTTAGCTTTTCTGTTTAGTGTCATATTTTCTTTGTACAAAATAGATTTTCTAAATATTTTATATTTTGCCATTTCCTAGTGAAAGATTTCCGTTCCCAATAAAAACAGCAACAACGTTGTATTGTTCGGTTCATTATCTGCGCAACTAATATTTCGTTTTGAATGTGTGAATTTTACAAACATGTAAAAACATACATATGTGAATATACAGATATATACAGATATCGTCATATGAAACGTAAAACCATGTAACTACACTTTTTTTGATTTTAAAAAAGAGGGAAAAAAACCTGATAACAGGGTTAAGTAACCACCATGAAAAAAGTTTCGTCTAAATTCGCATAAAATTATAAGAATCACTTATATTTTGACAAAATAATTCATTTTACATGGTACACAATATTCAATAGAGAAACACACACGGTTTTACGTTTTATATGACGATATGTATGTACGTTGTATATACGCCATATTGTGAACAGTAATAAGTCTTTTTTTTTTTATCCAATTTCAATTACTTGATTCAAATCATGTCGTTCATTAAAGAGCTCTGACAAATAGGCAATTTTAGAATTTTTCATTTTCTAACCAGTAATTAAATTCTACTTGCCACATTGTGCACGTCCTGTTATAAGTCAATACAGTTGTCGATTGCAGCTCGTGTCTGTCATTAAAAATTTATCGCTGTAAAGTGCGTGACTCTAATTGTAATACGAACGATGTTGTTAAATATAAAAATGTTAGCTTATACTTATATACCAAATATTTTTATGTTTTTTTTTTAGCATAAATTTTTGTTTTAAAGCCATTCATTGGCCTAATTTTGTCATGCGTACTTTTAATGACGTTTATTAATTTTCGATCATTAAAATACTTTTATTTTGGAAATTTTATATGAAAGAAGAGAATTGTAAACAGATTTTCTTGTTTTGGTTATAAAATAATTTATTGGAGCTTCAAAAGTGTTAATTTCTTCAATCGAAAAAATTTAAAAATAAAATTTGTACGTTGGTTATTTTTTTGAAGACTTGAATTCGAGCAGCGGTGTTTGAATGAACGTACTGTAGAAAAAAAACCGCTTGTGAAGTGCTAAATTGCAGCAACGCCCCTTTATTAACCCGGTGCACTTTCCTGCCCCCACCAACTTAGCGGACATTTTTTTATATACAGAGTGGGCTAAAAGTAATCACCCGGGGCATAAGTAATCACCGGATGTTCTTTTGCTATAATTTTTTATGATATGGGCTAAGTGACCGCCGCCAGAGTTGATGACCATACATGCACATCTAAAGGTTTTCATTAAATAAAATTACAGCAAAAATACATCGGGTGATTACTTATGCCCCGTGTGATTACTTTTGGCCCACCGTGTGTATTGATTTTTATTAACCTTCGCAATACCAAAACCCACCCGGCTGGCATTTTCGATTTTCACTCAGTGATAATTTTTTGAATTACAATTTAAACTGAAAATGATTTCGACTCAGTGACTAATTCTCTTAGTTTCAATGCAAAATTTTAAAACATTTAAATGTAAAAAAATGAAATGTTAATGTAAATGCAAAATTTTTGTGTAAAATATGTGCAAAATGCCATTAGGGTGGGTTGCCGGTCAATACGTAAATAAGGAGGTTTGGTAGTGCGAAGGTTGAAAGGTAAATTTCTAAAAAGTTTAACTTTCTAAAGAGACAATTTGTTTTGAAATTTGCATTTTAAAAAAGAACCATTTCCAAAAATTTTTTTGCATGTTTTAGATATAAAAAAATTACTTTTTCAAAAGGCAGTTTTTCTGAAAAGTACCCATTACGCTTTTTTTTTGCTCAAAGTTCCGAGAAATCTTTGTAATAAAATTATGATGCCGTTGCTTGTGGATCCAAAATATTTTAATAATATTTTTTTAATATTAAATTTTCAGCTTACTTTTGTATCAGCATAATAGGACTAAATTCTAAGAAATATCTGCTTTAAAGTAATTCGTAAAGTACACTAATCTTTCCTATAATACAGCACTCTTGTAATACGTTTGCATATCACGAAAATTCAGTTCCCTCGAAGAACGCAGGAAATTACCAAGTCATGCAGGGTGGCCCAAAATGATCGAACGGGTTTGAGTTCAAGGAGTCATTGTGTCCCTCGCAGAGTGCGCTGTGGCTCCATCCTGCGGATGGTTTTCTATGGCTGACCTAAAAAAATTGTTCAACATTGTCCAACGGCGACACCGTGTTCGTTTTCAAAAAAAATATGGGCCAATTATTTTTAACGACGAAACACCGCACCAAACAGTACACTTAATTGGGTGTAATTCTCGCTGGATTTTCGGTAGCACTTTTTGCTTCTTAACGAACCCATTCAATTGGAAATTGGTTTCGTCGCTCATAAATAAATTATCACTAAAATCATGATTTTCTTCTGCAAAAAAGTGGGGGTTCTGATGGTGAGTAGTCAGCGTGTTGGCTCTGCAACCAGAAAGACCGGGTCCAGGAAAGAGCGAAGAAACTCATAGGAGACAGCAGGGTAGCCAACTCTATTAACTCTGTTGAGCATCGTCGCAACGTGGGGTGCGTTTCGTTGTTCTATCGCTACTATAATGGGATGTGTTCTGATGAAATCAGGGAACTTGTTCCCGAAACCCGATCATTCACACGCACGACGCGTTCATCATTAAGAGCACATCCATTTGTGGTCAACTTGGCAGCGAACCGCACTACGCATTACAGGGAGAACTCTTTTTTCGGCCGAACATCGCGTATGTGGAACAAACTCCCTGCCGAGGTCTTTCCTGTCACGTATGACGTGGGAAAATTCAAGTCAAATGTCCATTCACACTACTCCCTCTATCCGCCTTCCCATCACCTGATTTTCTAGTTCCAGCACAATGCATCGCATGTGTAGGGGTCATCCCCTGAGTGCTGGTTCAAGATAGAAAAAAAAAAAAAAAAGACCCACGGTCGATTCCCAGCCAGGTCAAATCAGAAAAAAGTTTTTTCTGTGTTTTCTGTGCTACAGCACCCTCCTTCGTCAGTATTTGAGCAATAAAACGTCGGCGAAGTAAAATAATAAATAAAATGGCTCCATTAGCTTAAAAATAATGCGTCAAAAACATTAGAGACGCCGCAGCTTTGCTTTATAATTTACACGCAACTGCAGAGTTGTGCAAGAATTAAGCTCTATCTTCCTACCACTTTCACCACATCTCTATGCTCTACCTTATCCCTCTCTCTAGTTCCAGTGCAATGTATTGCATATATAGGAGATAGCCAGCCCCTGAGCACTGGTCTAAGATAAAATAAAATAAAGTTCTATGATTTTGGCACGTTGTGGAATTGTGTACTGTCCGATTTGAAATTCCCCTAGTCTTCTTTACAAAATACTAAAAACAAAAAAAAAAAATTATAATAAAAAAGTTATTAAAGATTCAAACACCTTCGCTCCTTTGGGGCCACCCTATTCTTTCGTAATGTAAATTTTAAGAATTGTTAACTTGTGTGGCCAAATTTGTAATACCCAACAACGAGAATGCTTGTTTAAAGCGGTTTCTTATAACGCGCAATTACTCTACCGTGTTGCAGGTAGTATTACTGTACTGTGAAAAAAAGCTTCACATTTATCTACTAAATTATTCATGATGAAACTGCAGTATATACTAGCCCTTATATTTATTATAAAAAATAAATATAAAATGGTTTTCTATTCCAAATTTGCATAATAAAACTTCTTTCACTGTGAGTTTTATTTTTTTTTTTTATTACTTTTATTATCCAGCGAATTTAAGGAGGCTGTAGGAAGGTTATTAAATATAAATAACCTAGTATTAGGTTTTGATGTAAAAATATTTTTAAATTCATTCATGTTAATTTTTAAGAAGAAAATTTGTTTCTTGGTTCAAACATTTTGATTAAAATATTTTGATTTTGATTGTAAAATGTGTTTTATAATTGACAAAGAGTTGCAAGAGTAGACTAATTAAAAATATGAGTTCTTGTTATACCAACTGGAAATAAAATTAAAAAATTGTGTAATAAATTGCAATGCAATTTTTATTACGAGTATATTTGAAGGGCATTTTCATGTACTTTAGATTAAAAAAAAAATTTTTTTTAATTATATTTCTTTTTTGAGCGATGGTCTTTTTTATGAAAAGTTTTTTTAATTATTTATTTTTTATATTTCGCTACCAAATAGTTAGCTTCGTCAGGAAATAATAATTTGTATTAACAAAATTTTTTTTTTAAAAAAGAAGAAAAATAAAATATTTTTGAAGGGAAGTGAAATTAAAAATGTTTAAAACAACCCAATAGTCAAATTTTTCAATACTTTCCCGGCTAGAATTTCTCCCAATGCACATTTTGGGAACATTTTTTTTTTTTTTATCTGGGACCAGCACTCAGGAGATGACTCCTACACATGCGAAGCATTGTGCTGGAACTATAGGAAGGGGATAGTAGATGAAATGACAGGAGGTGAAGCTTAATTATTTATTTTTGCAGCTCTGCTTTCGCACGTTCTTTTGTTTTTATACTCGTAGCAGTGCTGAAGCTTCGGTTTAGTAGCTATTTTTATTATTATTTTACTTCGCCGGTGCTACACAATACCGACGAAGGAGGGCGTTCTGATGTGATTGTGGATTGCTATCCAGCTGAAGCCGGTATTGTTCAGTGACCAGTGACTATGCCTTCGCCACTGAAACCTTCCGACTACAACTCACACACAAAGACACACTAATACACATCAGAAAAATGCGAGATGTTTATTTTTATTTAAAAATTTTTTTTGTCTGAAACTGGGGTTGAACCCAGGTCTGTTTTTGGTTGTGTAGTCAACGTGCAGACTACCATCCATCGTGCCATCGCCACCCTCAATATCATGAAAATACCCATATTCATTTTGTTTTAACAATTAGTTCCTCCTTTAATTAATTTATTTCAGTATTAACTCATGGCATTGTTGAATAGTTTTTTGTAATATATATTTTGTTTTTGTTTCTGTTTTTTTTACGTCAAATTGTTTCTAATGGAAAAGTTTTTCCTTTTCATAAAAGTGGCATTAAGCACTGACAGCAGAACGTTTCTATACTGATGCATTTACACAATAAATTTCTGTTTTTTTTATTTTCTTTTATTTAGCGATACACTTTATTTTAACGCTAAATTCTTTTTAGTGCACATATACATATGCATAAATACGCACATGTATGTATGTCAGCCATGTTTAGGGTATTAACCTCACGATTTATTCCTCTGATTTTATTTATGCATTGTGTATGAGGAGTAATTTCAAAAGCTCACGAAAGAGGGAGAAGTGATTTTGAAAAGCTCTTAAGTCAAACATATAAATGTTGTTTTGTAATGCAAATAAAATTTACAATAAATTTTGTCAAGAAATACTGCAGGCAAAAGGAGAATCCGAAAGTTATTACAAATTGCCAAGAATGGTGTGGTATGAAAGCAGTGGATACGTTATCAAATTGATTCTCCAAGATTTTCACGTATACACCCCACTACAGCTGCAGCAGAAGTGATCTGCCGTCCATTAACATTCATGGTTTGAAAAATTTGTGGATAATAATTGCAGTAGGAGCTTGCAGAGTCCATGATGTCCACCTCATTCATAAGCTTGAAAAGAAATGAAAAGCGTATCACACAGAAAGCTAATTTTTATAATGCAGTTGGATAATTTGGAACTTTATTGCAGCGTGAGTGTTTTCATAATGCACTGTCAAATGAAATTTAAGAAAAATAAGATGAGGATATGATATCTGATACGTGTCATCTGTTATAAAAATAACAACAAATAAAAAAAAAACTCAAATGGACTCGATGCCATGCACGTTAAAATATGGTGAAAAAAGTTAATTTCGTAGATGATTTCATCAAGCTCCACATTAAAAAAAAAAAAAAAAGCAAACAATTCTTTTATATTAAACATGATATTGTATTAAAAAAAAAATCCTCATTGATTTTTGTAAATAAAAAATATTTTCCATTTTCCTCAATATTTGTTGTTTGACAGAGTTTTTATATTCTGTCTATAAAACAATTCATATTCATAACGACAAATGATAAATATTCAATATAAAAATATAATATGATTTACTTATTTCATTTTATTTTATTTTTAACGAAAACTCGTTTGTCAAAAAAAACAGCAACAACAAATATAACAAAAGAAATTTAAAAACATGAATTCGCTGAAGTGGTGGCAGAAAGTACACAGAAACAATTTAATAATTAATATTTGTTATAAAACTTTTTAATCACTCCTATCGCGAACGATATCCTACTGTGAGTGTTTCCCTAGACAACACTTGTGTGAACGAATTCACAAAAATATAAGAGAAAAAAAATGCCATCACCAATAATTATTCCCAGGTATTATTTTAGAAAATAAATTCACAAAAATTATCAAGCAGAATAAGAAGAGAGACACTAAGTTGAAATTTTGTATTTCAAAGTTGAACTCCATGGTGTATAACTTTTTCTTCCCCCCTTTATGGAAGGAGCGCCAGGAGCGTTCACCAAGAGTAAATACATAGTCTGGTGTAGGCGATGTCTTATATACATATCGATAGCTTAATATAGAAAGTCGCTCACTAATGTTTTCATTAATATTAAGGAGAAGGAATAAAAATCATAAGATTTTAAATCTTGCAGACGCATTTATTTCTTAATGCAGTTTTGTTTATTAAATTATCTAAGCAATGGTTTACTCCGTCGAAGCACAGCAGTTTTTCTTATCAAAGCTTTGTTATAGTACTGTATGCTGAAATATGCAAAAAACTCAATTTGAAGATAAATATTACTTATGGCATTTCTACTTTAAAGTAACGATATTTCTGGAACTTAAACTATTGAATTAGAGGCAAAAGCATTAATAAATAAATACATCTACAGAGTGGCACAAAAGGAGCTATATGGTTTAAATGTTTTAGAACTTTTTTTTATTATGCGATTATTATAATTTTGTTTTTTTTGTAATACAGTATATTACTGGGGAATTTTTGGGAATTAGCTTTGCAAAATGATATCCTGTAAGTGATGTCCATTTTCTGCTTCGCACATACGTGCTCTTTTAAGCACATTTTCCATAACTTTTTGCAAAATTTCGGGTGTAATGGCCATGATTTCATTTCGAATGCTTCATAATTAATTCTCCAATTCTTCTTCATAAAATTCTGAAGAAAAAAAAAACAAACAAAAAATAATTAAAAAAGTTATAAAGAATTCAAACCATATAGCTCCTTTTGTGCCACCCTGTATTACTTTTATTTTGCCTTTAATTTTTTCAAATTTTGTATATTTTAATTTTAAAAGCGAATTATTCACAATAGAAACATTTACTCCCAACATATTCGCTGTACTTAATTGTTGGCAATGGGAATATTGGTTGCCGCCAAAAAACAGCTAATTATCACGATATTTGTTTTTTAATTTTTATTTTTTTCTTCTTTAGGAACGGAATAGTAAAGGAGATGACACCCGGTGAAGGGATAGACAGAGGAAAGCTTCATTATCTTTACAACTCTGTTTTTGCATGGTTGTTGTTTACAAAAGTGTTGGAGCGTCTCTGGTGTCAAGGATACATATGCCTTTTCTTGGACCGGCACTCAGGGGATGACCTGTACACATGCCATGCATTGCAGCTGGAACTAGGTATTAGAGGAGGGGTAGATAAAGTAGTGTTTATGAATATTAGAGTTGAGTTCCCACGTAAAAAGTGACGGAAAATACCTGTGTGTGGAAGTTTATTCCACATACATGCCGTTCCAAAAAAAAAAAAATAGTTTTCTCTGTAATGCGTAGTGCTATTTACTGCCAAAGCGACCACCGAAAAAACAGTTTGAATTCAATTTCAATGCTTTTTGGATATTAATTTCTATTTGTATGAAGAGTATGGCATTTGTGAGATAAACCAATCAGATAAGCATTTGAATAAAAATAAGTATTATGCCAAAAAAATGTACTTACAAATTTAATTAAATTGATTAAACTTTTAATTAAAAAAATTTATTATTCTAATTAAAGGTGCTAAAAAAATTAAAAAATTTAAATTTTTTCTAATTAAAATAATCTGTTTTAGAGATGAACGGGCCGCTACTAAAACAATCAAAAATATGAATACAAAACCAAAGCACTGAAAAAATTACTCTTTTTCTCAACAAATATTTATTACATTTCGTTGATTTTATTTATGATCGAAACATTTTGATCTGAATGGATACATATGCACAGTATTTTTCTCATTGTGTAAACGAATGGAATTTTAGCTCTTTATTTTGTTTTTTAATGTCATGACAGCAGTATGACATGACATACTAGATTCACATCCGACCTCAAATTGCGGAAACAGGAAAACGAAACAACAGTGCAAATAAAGAATTGAGTATAGAAGAAATGAAATAAAAAAAAAAACACGAAACAATAGCATTCCATAAGCATACATACAACATGCAAGCATTGCTGTTATGCTGCAGTAAGAATTATCCATTGCAGCAATAAATTTGAACTATACAATGAAATGTGGTTATTTTAAGAAAGATTAAGCGCTCAAGCACTCAACACTTAATCTTTCGTTTGATTCTAAAATTTATAAAATTTCAAATGTTGTTGAATTTATTAGTACTCGTATATGCTTTTCTTTTCACAAAATAATACTTGAAACAAACGCGGACAAGGGCACTGAAAAGAGCTGTGGAGCTAAAAACTTTATAATTAATTCGTGTTTGAACATTTTACGGTCAGATATTTCATATAATTTATATAAAAACATATTTTACTCCGGATAGCCAGCATATTTTTAGTTATTTAAAATAAATTTATGAATTCACAAAAAAAAATCATAAACCCCCACAGAGTGTACAAATGAAAACCGTTGTTTGGACATGGACAGCATGAAAAATCTTATAATTTTCAAATTAAAATAAATTCATTCACATTAAATTCTTGTTGTTCGTAATAGAACACTGATTAATTTCCGTACTTTTACTTCTAATTTTATTCAATTTGAGTTAAATAGAGATGATGTTTGAATAAAATACACGGCTGCTGATGAGCGCTGTGTTGCGGCAAGGAAAATGTATGCTTAATTCGTCATTGCGCCATTTCCGTTTCCTGTGGCGTGTGACAGGATTAGAATTCAAGTTCCATTCAATCTTAATTGAGAAGAACAAAACAAAAAAAGCAAATATTTCTATTTGCTTGGATCTTTCAATGTTTTGAAATTGTAATCACCTGCTGTTCGTATACACTCCTCACTGCTGGTTATTTAAAAATAAAACAAAAAATTAATTAAATAAACTTAAAAGCTTAAAAGTCTACTGGCCATTATAGAATGGTAGCATGCAAATGTAAAAAAAAAGAATACTATACTTTGTTCAATTGTCTGTAATTAAACGAGGAGCAAAATGGTTGGAGTTCAGTGGAAGAATGGAGGTATAGACCACTTAGAACCGCTACATCGAACCGCGCCTGTGACTGTTTTGGTTCTCCCAACAGGGTGGTGCGTCACTCCCATAATACCCTGTGATGAGTGCGCTACCAATGAGGGAAACTTGCCAGCTACGTACCACACTTGCTGGCAAAGAGATAGACCATACTGTTGCGTCATTAAGCTCTCATCATACTGGAAGAGTTTCGGCCATGTCATATTGAATATGTTTTATTATTTTTATATTTATATACTGATTCCCTGGTGGGGACTCTGGGGGCTTTTCATTATTAAGGGGACAATACGGAGGCTTCTTAGATTTATTTTCCTTTTGTTTTTTAAACAACTCACGCACTAACTCTACGAAGCTTTTACTGCTTGTCCTTAGAAACACCCAGCGTTTAGTTGGGAATCGCACCCGCAACATCCAGATTGATAGACAACTACTCATGCACTGGGCTACGAAGGCACCAAGCCCATGATCAAAGATCTTGTGGCGGTGATTATACGATACTGTGCTTTTGGGAGACTTAATAAGGGAGTGCCTCGCTATTGCACCGACTACTATTCCAGTTGTCAGGATGGCACTTAGGAAGAGAACACAAATTTGTTAATATGTGTCATTCATATTCATTTAGTCGTAGACTGACATCGACTATGATCGCGGCGCTGATGCAAAATATAAGTGATTCATTCACTTCACGAAAATATCGCAATGGGGTCACGCGAACAGGTTCGATTGGAATGCTCAAAAGATTAAAACTGCATGCTTACACACTGATGCATGCCCGATCATGCTGTTTCACCTGTAATTATGGGTGGTATAAATATTGAGGAATCAGAAGCTCTTGATGTTCTTGGCATGCAGATTTAGTGTGATGTTCGATGGACGGAACACATATATAAGGTCTCAAAAGCAGCATTGAAGTGCCTCGGTTTTTTAGGGCGCTGTAAGACATACTTCACACCATATGATGTCCATACTACTTATACCGCTTACAGCCGACCGAATGTGGTATGTAATCCTCACGTATGGGCCGGTGCTTTAAAGTGTATTTTTAAAGTACTCTCCCAGGTACAGGAGTAGGCGAAGAAACTTATTTGGGGACAGTAGGGTAGCAAACTCCATTGACTCTCCTCAATAGCATCGTAATGAGGGGGGTGTTTTGTTATTCTACCGCTACTATAATGGGATGTGCTCTTTTGATATCAGCGAAGTTGTTTCCGAAACCCGTTCACTGCTGCCACACACAGATCCTGAAATAATATCTCTATTGGGAAGTAAATTTTTTATGCCAAACGTGGCAATTGCCCGCTTAGATCGTGTACTATAAAACTTCTGAAATTTCTCATATTTCCTCAAAAAGCCAGTTGCGAAACAACAATTACAAATCAATATTAAGCGCACAATACGCTAGATACCCATAGCAAAGCTGGCAAGAGTGATAGAGATTTAGACTTATCAAATGATACAGCACTAGAATCGCGGTTTGTAGTAAAATATGATTTTCGGTATTTTTTTTAACTTGTTCATTTGACTACAACTTACAATATCAATGAATCGATGTAGATTTGTTACACTGCATTAGTTAACTCACGTTTATGCAACCTGAAGTCCATAGAAAAATAAAATAATTGTAACGTTTTTCCGCATGACTATTACTGGTCCTTCAAATCGATCAAATCATACTAAAAGCTCACATACCTTTCAAGGTCCATTTAGAACAGTCTGACAGCACTGTAATCGACCCCCGTTTTTGTAAAAAAAAATTACTATCACGTTTTCAACAGCCCTTTTGTTTTCATTGATTTTGATTTTTAGTTCCTGTGTAAATTTAACAAAAGAGTGGCTTAAACAAAGACTATCGAACGTTGCATAGAAAAGCACTCGCAACTTTGTACTTATTTAATGCGGTAAAATTTCAATCAAGTTTGTTTTCTACCCAGCAAACACACAGTTAAGAGTTTGTTTTAATGTTATATTAGAATAATTTTTGCAAAAGGCACAAATCTCATATAGTTTGTGGGAATTAATTTTGTTTTATTAGTAGAAGTCAGGGGCAGTGTACACTAAGAGACAGTTGAAAAAAATAAATAACCATGGCATGTGTTTGCTGTATAATAACTATACAAATAAGTATGTATGTATGTATGTTGCCTAATAGAAATACACTTAAGAACTCAGCGCGGGTATAAAGTACTTCAAGCGTAGAAGTATCCTTGAACATTCCACTGTATACGCGCACGCAGCGAAAGATAAATAAAATGCTTAACAATAAACGTACGAAAGCTGCAGTTCGTTAGTTTTTTTTTTTTATTCCAATATCTTGTGTATAATTTTCTGTGAATGTATCCATACAGCCATACATACAATTGCATAGTGAATCTCAATAGAATTTTTGCCAAACATTTTTTCAATAACGAGCCAAACCATGGAGGAATGTTCAATGTGCACGATTGAATTTTTATTCAATATTTCAATTCATAATGAGCAACAGTTTTACTTCATGCACTTGCTTATGCATTTGCGCTTTATTATTTTCTTAAGTATCGATTTATTTAGTTAGTGAGTGAAATGATTGAAAAACTAATTTAAATTATTAAATAAAGGGCGTCTGGTAGAAGATTTATATTTTCAAACTAAAATAAAATACTTAATAATTGATACAAAGTTTTATTAAGAGCATTGCACGATAGAATGGAAATGCGGATTTTATTTTTTAAAGAGCATGTCATCCAGATCCTACAGATCCTTTTTTAAAATTTCATGAATAATCGCTCTTGGAAGTCCCAGTGAGGCTGCTCTTTTCCGTATTGAAAGTCGAGGATTTTCACGTAAACTGCTTTCAACCAGTTCACTGTTTTCGGGAGTCCGTGATGATTGACTGGGCCCTGGCCGTGATGCTCTGTCGACCACTGCGACATCGTGTCTGACAAACCCGCACAATCGATAATTCCAAACGGCGCCACCACCCTCCCTCCGCACCGTTTATTACTTTTTGAAATAATCGTATTTAAAAATATAAAGTTGCCAACAGATACCCTTCGGTTTCTTACATCAAATATTGATGGTTCTCTAATATTGTTTCCAATTAATCCGAATTAACACCAATTGACATTAAAATATATTTCTCTGTTTTAGTTAAATTGCAATTTAAATTTAAAATTCAGAACCTTAAAGAATCCCTTTTTATAATTGTCTATTTCATAAAATTTTAACACTTTTGCATGAACAAATCCCAGAGAAAAATTTTGATTAACAATTTGGTCAATTAATTAAACAAATTAAATGGGTTTATGTGGATTTATAAATAAATTGACACAACCCGATAAAATTGTATAATTGAATTTACTAGCATTAAAAGTATAACCATTTTAAGTATTCAAACGTTTCCATGCCGGAAGCTCGTAAAATTTTGGTTTAAATTAATTATTATGATTTTTTTTTTTTTTGGTTTTTTTGGAAGAATTGTCTAAATTTCGTTGAACACATTTCGTATATACTTAGTTGTGTTTTATGCAGGAAATTCTACCAACAGCAGCAGTAGCAAAACAAGCTGGAAAATAATATAAAATTATGATACAGTAGTTTGTACAGTATTTGCTTATGGTTGCTATTTTTTTATTTATTTCTTTTTTGCCAAAAAGGAAAATATGTTTCTTAAGTTAATTTCATGCAAATTTGCCAAAATTGCGGAGACAATGCAGGCTCTCATGATGGGCAGTGCAAGCGATGCAAATGTATGCAAAAATGCACCGTTGTTATCAGCACAACAACAACATTTTCGAATTTACGAAATGCAAATTTGCCCAACCAGCATCGTGAAAACCGCCAATATTTTATTTTAAATAAATTAAAAATTAACTGATGATACCTACAGCACTCCTTCTGACCATTTTTAACAAGATGTGTTGCATATGGAAAGGCGTTGCAATGGCATATCCTCAGAAGGAATAGTTTGAATGTAATCAACATTTCTGCTGCGATTTTCATGATATATAACTTATTTTATTTTCAATATATTTAGTTAACCGATTGCTGATAAAAAATATTATTTTTTAAAATGAATTTTTTTATGAACTTTTAAAGACCAAAAAAAAAATTAAATTTTGCATTAAAAAATGTTTTTTCGACAATCATTTCAACAAAAAAATATTCTGTGTATTTTTGCCAACAAAATTCGTATTATCTAGCGACCTTGGTAAATAATGTGATTTTTTCCAGAGAAGTAACATCCTGGCTGTCCCCCCCGGGGATTTTTGTGCCGTTTTCCTTATGTGGGTTACAGCGGTACTGAGATGGCTGATGAGCTGACGGGACTGGGTTCGGCCGGTTCGCCATCTGCTGCTATTATTTCTGACATAGGATTCCCATTTGCTGCCGCAAAGGGATAGACAGAAGAGTTTTTCAGCGGGACGGCTAAGGAGTGTTGGGGGCCTATCTCCAGCTGCTCCATAGCAAGAACTCTGTGGGCGCGGTATGATTTGCGTACAACTCGGCAATTGTGGTTTTCCCCGATTGTCTATTAGTAAACTCAGGACCTTCTCCATGTATCACTAGTCATTCGTCACGATTGCTGAGAGGAAGGGCATTCTGTTCAATGCCCGGTGTAAGAGCTGCGGGAAATATTCGGAAAGGGAGACTGTTGTGCACTTTCTCTGTGAGTGGCCAGGTCTGCCTAGATACAGGCTTAGATTCCTTAGGGGCCTTTCTTCGATAACTTGGGACTGTGCTGTCTTTGTTGCGTTTGACGGACTTAGTCAAATACGTGAACGGCACAGGGTGACTGTGACATCCTCTTGTTTGTACGGATCTAATGTAACAAAACTGCATATAGGGTGCTAATTGTGTAGGCCCGTCTTGGTCGACTGCCCTCTAACTAACCTAACATCCAAGCAATTAAAAATATGCACCAATAATCTTGATATAGAGCATTATTTTTTTTTGAAAATGGATGGTGTAGAGCAGAGACACGAGGTGAAGTGATAGAGCCGGGCTTAATTCTATCACAACTGCACTATAGAAGTTTTGTTGATTGATCAGGCGCATTAATTTTTAACTTAAAGGAGGCTTATTTTGTTCATTATTTAATTTCGCCGATATTTTTTATTGCTTCAATACCGACAAAGGAGGCGGGTGAATAAAATACCCAAAATTTGTGTATGCCTGAAGTAGGGTTTTCCATTTAATGCAGAAATAACAACCAAAGGCGAGTATTATAATTCATTAAAATTAGAAGAGTTGTGCGGATATCTTGCATAGGGAATGTTCAAATTACTAACAATAATAATAAGCTAACCATCATTATTGATGCCTTCAAAAAATATAAAACAAACTTTCAACATGTGCAGAACACTAAATTAATAAAAAGATCTTTGCACATTCACACGAATGATAAAAAAAATAACTCCACATTTGTCGAAATTCTTGACTCAATTTATTGTGCCCCAAAAGAGTATTTATTTCGTAGTAAACTTTGAGGGAATTTTGTTTGAATAATAATATGACGATGAGGGATAAGAAAACTTTGTAATTAGTCGTACATCAACTTTACTACTGGTAAAGTTATTCAAGTTTATTTATGCCAGCAAGTTGGGCGTTATTACTAAATGAACTTGAGGTTCGAAGTTGTTTCATTATTTCGCTTAATTAATATAAAATGTTGTCTGCAATTTTATGCTGATTAAATCTGAGTATGTTATACTATATTCCCAATGATAATAAATAATTTCACGTTCCATGTTATGAAAGTAATTTTCGGCTGTAATATATTCAAGTTATGTAAACTTTGAATAACCATTTAGTTAAATTTATTTATTATAATGAAATATATCTCCAGTGTAAAATTCTTCAGTTGCTTTCCTTACTTCAGAACTAATAAAAACACGGTTAAACATGCCGAAACAATTTAGGGGGGGAGGCGGGAAATGTTTAAAAATGGAAAAAACTTATTAAAAACATTTTGGAAGATGAAAGCAAATAATATTCAAAGAAGGAAAATTCTTAATTATGTCAATATTAATAGAACGGAAGACAAAAATTTTATCTTTGTATGGCACACTTAACTTAACAAAAAGAAATACCTTATCTAAATAGTTTTGTGAAAAATTATAAATTACCAAGAGAAAATTTTTCCAAAAATTTACAATTTTACGTTCAAAAATAAAATAAACAATACAAATGAATAATTAGAAAGTAACAAGGGAGGGGGTCTCACTTAGAATACAAAAGCATGTTCAGCATATAAAATAGATCAACATCTGATAACTGCTGACCACTATACAATGTAATAGGAAATTAAAAGAAACCATTGGCTAAAGTAAGTGACTTGTATGTGATTAGAATATTAAAGCACTAACGAGAATGTCTCCATTAAAATATTTTTAATTCCTAGAAACTAAATCACAAGAAATTAAATTGCTTTTTGTTGAAGTTGGTCGGTCTTAAATTTTTAAAATTGCGATTTAAGATTCTCGTTGAAAGATAAGTAATACTACGCACAATGAAGATGGCTACCAATAATGACAGTTTGCGTGGAAATTTTTGGAAATGTAGAGCGTGGTGAAGCGGTAAAGTAGAGATTATTCCTTAAAATTCTGCGATTAGGTATTTTGTTAATTTGTTAAGCTGAGTGTTGAGTGTAGTGGGACGTAGACCCCTAATTTAGATGCAGCTTCTCTGGTCGTAAGCCTGAATTTTTAAGTTAAAGGAGAACCATTTCATTTATTTAATTTAAATCAATAAAGTTTTTGTTGAGGAGAAAATGAATTGTCCTTCGATTTGACAGCAACCTCTATAAATTATATTGTCAGTTAAAATTTAACTAAGAAACAAGAATAAGACATATCGAATAAATTAATCTTAAATAATACGAAGAGAAAATTAACTGATTTTTTTGGTTTGTTTTGGTGCTAATACCAAAATTTTCAGTAGATCTTTAACCAAATTCTTGCAAAAATCTACGAAATTTCTCATGTTTATACAAGAACTAGTAAAAAATATTTGAGACTTCGAAATTAACAAACAAAACAAACCAAATAGCTTCTTTAAAAATTTTCTTTATAAAACAAACATTTTATTGTTTGATTTTAAATCTATTTAATTCTTCTAAACTCTTCATACAATTAGCCAACACATTGGTTCACTATGCTTATACAGGGTGTCTGGTGGTAAATTTATATTTTTAAATACGATTATTTCAAAAGCGCCATTGGAATTATCGATTGTGCGGGTTTGTCAGTCACGATGTCGCAGTAGTCGACAGAGCATCGCGCGTTCGCTGTGGAGACTTTCTTAAAGATTAATGATTCTTACGTAATTGCTCGTCGACAATTTTGTTCAAAGTTCGGTATTCGGCGAATAAGTGATGGACCGAGTGTAAATTTAATTCGTTCGTGGGTGCAGAGATCCCGCGCAACTGCTTCGGTTATGAATGCCCCACGGCCAGGGCCCAGTCGATCCGAAAACATTGAACTGATTGAAAACGGTTTAACGGTGAAAATCCGCGAATTTCAATACGGAAAAGAGCAGCCTCACTGGGACTTCCAAGAGCGATTATTCATGAAATTTTAAAAAGGGATCGGGATGACATACTTTTTAAAAAATAAAATCAGCATTTCCATTCTATCGTTTAATGCTCTTAATAAAACTTTGTGGCAATTATTACGTTTTTTATTTAAGTTTTAAAATATAAATCTGCTACCAGACACCCTCTATTTCAGAGGCAATTACATCAGAGGCCTAATACAATTATGTAAATATTCTTTCAATTATTCAATATTACTAAAAATTCACTACGATTATTTCTCTATATATATCCATATAACAAAAAAAAAAAACATAGATAAATAATCGTAAAGAACTTTTACTAATGTTGAATAATTGAAAAAGTATTTATATGATTTTTTTCATTTTTTTGTTTTATTAGATTTGCCTTTGTTTTATATATATATTATAAGTGCGAAAATAAATACATACACTTATGCCCACTGTTATTGTATTTCAAACAAATATACTCAATAAAATAATAGAAGATTCTCAAATGATTGCATTTACGAAAAGGTTAAATTATCACTTGCAATATCTTATGAAGGTAGGGGCATGCATGGCATTTTTTCTAGTCAATATAGTTTTAGTTGGTCAAACACTCGATACATTTCATCTATTGGCAGGAATATGTCAATAGTTTTCATAGTCAGAACTTCTATTCAAGTTCTACTCCCGGCATTCACAGGGGGTAATACTTATTTATTTTATATATATATATATATATATTAGTCTCACTTCTATTTTTATTTTGACCTTTATTAAAATTTTTTAATTATATATATTTTTGAGCGATCGTCTTTTTTATGAAAAGTTTTTTAATAATTATTTATTTTTCAATATTTCGCTACCAAATAGGTAGCATCGTCAGGAAAATTTGTACAAAAAAAAGACCATCGCTCAAAAATAAATATAATTAAAAAATATATGTATATATATATATTTTTTTTTTGATATAGTTATTAATTTTTTTTTTTGTAATTAATTTTAATTTTCAGTTGTACCTTTGAGTATTTAATTCAGTTTTAATTTTCTTTCTCTTTTTTTTTCTACTAATTTTGATAAGTGCTGGGAGCAAGCACTGGTCTCACTGATTGGTTAATTTTATGTAATTAATACAGCTTATCTGTTGCTGCATAATGAAATTAATTATTAGTAAATTTTAATTAAAATAATACGTTATAGTTTTAAGTTGTATTATTAATAATATATGTAAAAAAAGTCTCTATAAACTAAACACACTAATTAATAAATATTCAATAAAACATTTTTAAAAATATTAATCTAACTAATTATTTAAGCTTAAAAAATTAATTACATTATTATTAAAAAAAACTAAAATAATAATTTTTTTTCGTTTAAATTCCATCTTCCTACCGAAAAGTATGCAATACTTATTGTTATTGGAACATGTGTTGTGGCAACGTTTTCATAAGAGACGTATGAGTGATATTTTTTCTACGTATCGATGGTATCAACTAGAAACAATGATTTTAACCGTACGGTAATTTAGACCTCCGAATTTTTAATTATTTCTAAATTTTTAATTGTTAAACCTCAAAAGTTCTTTTACCCATAATGTCTCTGTACATAATATATAAGTATATTTCTCATAGAAGCAAATTATAAAACATACGGTTTCATTACAACTATGAAGAACAATACTAATTGTAGTTAAATTGTATACTTTTCTATCATAAATGTCAAAATAACTTTTTTAGCGAAACTTTAAATAAAACGAAAATGCACACATTTATTTTACAGGAAGCACAAGTTTTAAATATATTTACTTCATTTTATTACTACTACTTGTTTCTGTAAGTTTTTGTTATTTTTAAAGAAACCCAGTCAGCCAAATAGTCCGACGCCTGTCAGATATCTGAGAGAAACGAATACGAATTCTGTAGACTTCTGACCGAAAAATGTATAAAGTAATTAACATGAATTCTGACAGTCATGTCGAGAGAAATTCTAAATTATTTTGACAACAAATTTTATGAAAATTCGTGGTAAAATCTTGTGTTGTGTGGGTGCCTCCGTAGTCTAGTGCATGAGCATTAGTCTTATCAATATGGAGGTGCGGGTTCGATTCTCGCTTAGACTCTGGGTGTTTCTACAGACAAGCTTAAGAGCTTCGTAAAGTTTGTATTGTCTTTTGAAAAAAATAAAAAAAAAAAAAAATTAAAAATAATTTTCTTACAGATTGCTTTGTGAATGTCAAATACAATTTTCTTACAAAAAAATCTAAGAGAACGTCTATGAAATTTTAACAGATAATTTGTCAAAAACTTTTCTAAATCATCTTTTATCATCATTTTTTTTTTTGTATTTCTTATACAGTTAATATTTTTTAGGGAAAAATTAATAATTTTATTTCCATTCGATTTTACAAAAAAAAAAATTTACTATACATGTAAGGACATGTGTTGTGTTATAACATTGAAGAAGAAAATATAAAAAAAAAACTTTATCTTTGCAAGAGATATCTACGAAACAAATAATCTTCTCTTTAAAATACCCTCACAGCTTAAATGATGCAGTGCAAAAAAAAAACTTTCTGAGAGTAAGAAATTTTTCAGTAAATGTGAAGTCACACACTTCAGCTTAATTTTTTAAATTAAAATGGGGAACAAACATCTATAGAAAAGAGGGAAGATATAATTCGTTTATTGAAATTGGGCCAAAATCGCAGAAATTGTGGTACTTAGTTTGTCAACTGGCCAAGAGATCATCCGAAGACTTCTCCACGAAAATGAATGTACATCTACATGAAATAGAATATATAGAGATGCAGATAAGAACTCTATAACTCCCAAAGTTACACAAAATCCCCATCTTAGCTCTCCAAAGTAGAAGTTTCAAGCTTCAAAATTCTTGGGTAAGGACTGTTTTTTTTTTTTCTTGCTTTCCTGAAACTGTGTTAAAAGTGTGCTGTGAATAAAATTTTAATGGAAGAACAGTACGAAACAAGCTATTAACACATGTCTTAAAAAAACTAAGAAGAGAGTTTTCAGGAATAAAGTAAAGCATTTGTCAGAATTGTCGGAATCATACTATTTTGTTGACTGCGGATATATCGAATTAGTAATACATATAAACCTGTTTTATTTCTTACCAGACTTTGCATACGGTAATTTTACATAGAAACGGTAGGATTTTTTTTAGGTCTGTACGGAAATCGAAATGAAAAAATTAACATCACTGAGTAGAAAGGCCCTTACTCGCATTTTTTACGAAATTGAGTTTTTCAGTGACTTCCATACATTGGACACAATTACACCTCACTGTACTGCTTAATTTCTTGGTATTTTTTTTTATTATTCAAGAATTTATTTACTGTTTCGTTATGCAAATATTCCCATTCTGTTTTAAACAGTGGCATAAATTAATTACGCTCAGAGGTTATACTGCCCGCGAAGTGCTTAAGCAGCAATCAGTAGTTAATGATGTGATTTGATCACAACTTTTTCTTGGTTTGAATCGTCACTTGGTACTAATTTTTTTGTGGAAATTATTGTAAAACAGTGTGCGACGTTTACACACAAAATGATACGCAACAGTGGTTATTTTTATCTTTTGGTTTTTAAAATTAATGTTGCCTGCTGCTTTGTGCTTTTCGTTGCTGCTGATAAAGTAGAAAAATAAGAAAAATGTTTTACCAAGAATAAATATGCTGCATGTAAAACTCTGACACATACATACAGAAGCAAAGATAAGAATTTCTTTTAAAGTTACAAAGTAAAATACGCTGCTTATTGTTCTCTATTTCGAAATGTAACAGCAAAGTTTAGAATAATAGTTGACTTAATTATAGTATGAAATTTTGTGCTCATAACATGTTAATATTTTTTTATTTTAACAAAGATTGATACTCTTAAAACTAGTGACTAGTCAGCATCAAGTTAATTTTATATAAACTACTTTGACAGTTCCAATGTTGTTCGCCCACCTTAATAAATCAACTGAAGAAACCAACCATAACACAGAAAACTAATTCTTTTACAAGGCAAATAGAATGAGTTTAGTGTGTGTCTTTTTTATTTCTATAATATTTTGGTGTCCTTCTTCTAATGTCCTGTCTAATATTCCTACAAAGACAGATGATGTAAGACAAATGAGAAGTTTTGGGAAAAGGTATGTATAGTGTAGGTCTTAAAGATAAGGAGACTTAGAAGAGTATCGTAGAGGTACAGAAATATTGTTCGTATTAAAATCATGTATTCAACTGACTATTTTTTTTTAATATTTTTGCCATGTATCAGGTGTAAACTGTGCAATTATATAAAATGAGATAAAATAAAAAGTTAAAAGTGTTTACCATACTGCAAATATGAAAGCGTTTAGAATACGTTTAATTCCCCAAGAATTAGCTCGCGGTCTTGCTGTGCTGCTTGCACGGGATGGATATTCCTATTGATCGCTATTAAACTAGCCTGAGTTCCAGATAAATAAATTTATTTTTCTTATATCGCAGTTCCATAGTTCAGCGAGGCCCAGCAGAAATAGGAGTGTTATAAGAGATGCTATTTTAACGTCGAAAGCAGAACACTGACAGAACGAACATATTAGGCACAGCATCCTCATCAGCCCGACACCTTACATAAGATGATATAATGCAGCTTCTATGGTCCGTAAATACGACTGCTATCATATGGGGTGAAGATTTCTAGGTATTCTTCCCAGGATAGCATCATACATAGGCCAATTTAAGTTGGAGGTAGAGCAAGTTTCGTCGTTCGATCATCTAGTTTGCGCAATACTGCTTTTGTTATATTTGTGTCTTGCAATATATCACTACGATACCGAGCAATTAAAGGGTATGTCAGCATGGCAACTGATAGCCCTCTTTTGTTAGCCCGCCTACTCGTACGAGAGTACAACAACATGTCCCAGTACCTACATTAACTTTAGGTTCGAATAGCTCGCCATTTTGTTTAGTGGAATCCGGTTTCATGAATTAAAACTGATGTCAAAGGTTTGGGTTTAAGGGTGCTTTACATTTTCCCACAAGTCGTACGACATGCCAAATTTTTGTGTAGAAGAGCACAAGTCGGATCGTCTAAACGTAATATGTACTGAAACTACACGATTTTGAGAGAAAATGCGGATGAAAATTTGACAGTCGTATGGCTCTCTTGATTTTTTAAAATTTTCAAAAACCAACACACACCATTAGATCAGGGATGCATTTTTATGTAAACAAATGTGAGAAAGCCAGGGAGGAAAACTGCTTTCATAAATCTATACCAATTATAAAATCAAAATGTACATTTTAGCCCACAACCATACAATTTTATAAAAATATACGTATATTTTCCAAAAGTACATTAAAAATTTTGACCACGAAAATAACATATTCCAAAGCAATAAAAATATTTTTCAAGGATATTAGAAAAAAAATTCAATTGCACAAGAACTCCATCCCTGCGGAAAACAAGCAAACAGCTGTAGTTAAATTAAATTAATATGTTTTCGTTTTACTTGATTTTATCCATACCAATGGTGTAAACGCCAGAAAACAACCGTCCGATTTTTACTCTCTTTTTTTTGATATACGGATGGAATTTCATTTTATTTTCTCTCACATTTTACGTACGACAAATCTTATCGTTTAAAGCGGCTTTTAGCAGCAGCTGCAGTTTTTTGTAAAATCATGGTGTAACAGACTTTCAAATAATACGTTTTTGTTAAAACTCTACAAAACACCATATAAATTAAATTTAAAAAAAAATAACTATAAAATAAACTTCTGTTATTTTTTTTACGTGACAGTTCTTACAGCTGCGGTGTCCGAGTGGTTAAGGAGATGGACTTGAAATCCATTGGGTTTTACCCGCACAGGTTCGAATCCTGTCCACAGCGAAACTTCTTTTGTCATGATAAAATTAAACAGAAATTAAAATTTGCCCTTCCATACCATCATATTCCAATATGCAAGTTAACAATTTATTTCTAAAGATGATTCGAATTCATAGTAAAGGTGATTTTTTTTGTTACTTTTTTAGGTTGGGTTGGCTGGGTTGTTTGTTCCCATAGCTAGAGAGATTACCTTGAAATCTACTGCAATGCCCTCGTTTGCATCATCCCACATAAATTAGAGTAACAACACATATGCCGATTTTGAAATAAATAAAATGTTTTTATTTTTTAATGTATTTTCAAACTGCAACTCTCACAATAAATGTGAAGTGTGATAAACTTTGTTCTACAATAAAATTATGTGTATCTTATCTCTATCAAAATCATAACATAACACAAACAGAAATTCTAATCGCACACATACTCATCCATACACACTTTACCCCTATTTCTATGCAAAGATATTTGTAATTATTGTTAAGGGGCTTAAGTTAATACTCGCTCGAGGAGTTTGTAAGCAAATGCTGTAAATTCAAACATTCCTTAATTTCATATTTACATTTCATTGAAAAAAAAATATTTTTTTATAAATAAATCAAATGGGGAATAAAGAAATACACATAATAGAAAAATTTCTGTTATCGAGAATAATCTTATTTCCATATTTTTTTCCTATGCATATATTTTACCTGATCTAAGGGACATCATAGCTATATATAGAAAAAAGGACATTATAAATCGGGAGAACAGTACTTCCAAATTTTGATAAAAATTTAAAATTTCCTTTTGATGTTGTTTTCTTGTCGGCTGAGGTGTCCGAGTGGTTAAGGAGATGGACTTGAAATCCATTGGGTTGTACCCGCACAGGTTCGAATCCTGTTCTCAGCGGTATATATTTTTAAATAAATTAGTTTATAACAATTTTTGTTTTTAAATCTCCTAAATTTAATAAATTTTTTAATTTCAAAGCTTCTAACAGAAGAGAGCTTCAGGTATTGAAAATATATAATGCATCACCTCTTCAGGTTTTTGGCTTAATATACTTTTCCCTTCAAAGGTTTTTATTGCTTTCAAAATTTGGTAATGGTCTTTGTATCAGCTGCATGGTCGGAGTCTGAAATACATTGGGTTCTCTATCCTTAAGGATTCGAATTCTGTATGGAGTGAACTTATTTAATTGAATTTATAAACCGCTGTCTAGTTTTGCAAATTATGTTGCTGCAATTTATAAAACATTCCTCTTTGAAATTGCATTAGAGATCACATTATGACATTCTTGATTTAAAATTTTCATATTTCTTACGCTTTTTTCACGTACAATACCAATACACCTACAATAAAATTTAAGTTGAATAGTGAGAATTGGGAAGCAAAAAAGAATTGCAGAACACATGGACCCGTGTATTAGCGCCCCCCAAACTTTCTTACCTCTCTCGTCAACAAACTCAAGAATTGCTGCAACAAAAATTGCAACTGTGGACGGGGTCTAACTAGTTCTGTCCCAAATGAATTAGGATTTAAAATTTAAACTACAAGTTCAAATGGAGGAACTCAATCATTTTTCTGGGACCTGTGCTCAAGGGATGTCTTCAACGTATGCAGGTGAAGGAAAACTTCAGTATTTTTTCAACTCTGCTTTTTCACATTTTTCGTTTTTTTTTATAGCAGTATGGCAGCGTTTCTGGTGTCAAGATGACGCATTCATATTTTGTAGCTGTGTTTGTTAGCCATTTAACTAATAATTATTTTACTTCGCCGATGATGCTACTCAATACCGACTATTTTCTGCAGTTATCGGCGAGAGATATTTAAAAATGCTTCAGTTTCCAAATGAGTGTTTGTGTTGAGTTAATATGCCATAGAAGAGCATATGCCAGGAATATTTTTTTAAATTGCACAATCTTTAGAATAAAACTTTGATATTTGATACTGTAACGTGACATGTACCAGATATTTTTACTGATGCTGACTTTTAAGGATTAACATAACGAGTAATTTAAAGCCAGTCAATGGAAATGTACAGAATCGCTTGACGTGCTCATTTAATTTTTAGCATAATTGTTCGATTTAACAACAAAGTAAATGAAATATTTTTGCACATAATTGCACTTATAAATATTGAAATCAAAAATGTGTTTGGTGTTGTGTATTGTGCCAAGTTTTCCCTTTTCTGCCTTGCCTTTATTATTGAATTTGTAATTGATTTCACATTTTTATGAGCTGTGGTGTCCGAGTGGTTAAGGAGATGGACTTGAAATCCATTGGGTTCTACCCGCACAGGTTCGAATCCTGTCCGCAGCGGCGAATTTTTATTTCAACTATTCAACAAAAATTTATAAATATATTTAATTCAAGTTTTTAGTTAAATTTTTATTAAAATAGTTATATTTTTGTTTTTCTTTCCTCTCTGTTAACAACAGTATGCATTGGCCTTTTTATAGAAATATGTTTGAAATATTGCAAGGCGAAGAGAATGCAGTAATTTAGACCCCCTCTTTAGTATTGCCATTGACTTAAACATGTGTATACTCGCATGTTTGTTAAATATAAACACTCTTGTTAATTGAGTCCTTTCACTAAACCCGTTGATCGATTTCAATTCAATGTATCCCAATTTGTTTAGAAAATATCATATACATATATGTGTATTTGCTAGGTTATTTATTATAAACTTTTGTTAATTGAGTTGCTTCACTTAACTTTAAATATTTTAACAATCTATTTTTTTAAACTTTATAAAAAACTTCCTGAAGATGTTAACCAAAGGTTAACGAAATATCAAAGAGAGAATAAATAAAAAGAGAAAAAACCTTAAAGCTTAAAAAAATAGATTGTTAAAATAATAAAAAAGGTTAAAAAAAAGTATTAAGAAAAATTAACTTTAAATAAATTGAAAAGTTGTTTCTCGATTTCAATTAAATATGTTTCAATTTAGAAGATAACATCCCATACGATAATGGGTTTTTGGTTTTTTTTTAATATTTTTTAAGAATTTCTGAAAACAAAAATTAAAAAAAAATTTTTGCTAAAGTTTCACGATATCTTGAAGCTAATGAAGACATTAAAAAAATGTTCGCACGGCTTATAGATAATGTCGTAGCCGAATTTGTTCATTTTTTTTCTATGAATATAACAAAGCGTTGTCTAATAATGTTAACATTCGCCGTTCAACTGCTCCATTTATTAAATAAATGAACACTACACGTAGCATTTCGAATAGTGTATTTGTATTGCTCAATCTTCTGTTGATTTATTAATGTTAATATTGCATTGCCTCTACTATACGATTCATTGAAATAAAATACTTTATTTTACGTTGATCTATATATTTCGAACCATAAGGTTCATCTTCAGGATCTATAAAATAATTCTTATTTAATAATAATTATAATAAAATTTTTAACAATTTATGTTATCAAAATTGAATGAATTATTTGAAAAAAATATATATGTACATATGTATATTTGATTAACAAAAAATAACATATAAATCAAATTTAATATTCTTTTGTTTGTTTTAAAAGTAGAAATCAAATTACGTATTTATATAATTTTTTATATCACTCTTATAATTGCAAGCAAATTGTTCAAGTTTAACTATTTGATTAACTACATGTATTTTAAATTTCAATTTGTTTTCCTCAGTTCTTAAGATTTTTGCATTTTCAAAATCAAATTTATGTTTATTCGATCTTGCATGTTTGGCCAATGCTGTTATATTAACATTTGTATTTACTTTTAATGAATTGTTACAATCATATTCATGTTGCTTTAGTCGTTTCATTAATTTTTGTTTTGTTTCTCCAATATAAGGTGCATCACACGTTTTACATTGTATTTTGTATACAACATTAGATTTTTGTCCTTTTTCAAGGGGATTTTTTAGATTTTTAAAAAATTTATCATTAAGTTTTAATGTTGGTTTCATTGCAAGTTGAATATTTGGTGTAAAGTATCGACATGATTTAGATAATTTTTCAGTTAAATGAGAAACATAAGTGATCGAAGCATAATTAAAATAAAAAAAATAGTTTCTTTCAATGAATCGTATAGAAGCAATACAATATTAACATTAATAAATATTAATCTGTCTATTTATATCGAGGGTTCTCATGGATCGCGCTATAAGAGTTGTTATAGCCGGGATCTCATTTAACGAGTTCAAGAGAAATACAGGGCTACCGCAAGGCTCCTTTCTTTTTCCTGCCTTATTTCTTATCTTTCTGAATGAGCTTCTACGTATGTCAAATTTTCAACGCTATTCACTTTTCTGCAAATGACAGCAGCACTTACCATTGATAGTCATTTGATCGTGGGCCAACATCGACTATGTTCATTTATAATTATGGCCGGTATAAACATTGAGGTATCAGAAGCATGACAATTCAGTATGATGTTCTATGGACTGAGCACATTTTCCAGGTCTCAGGTTGTTACATCTATATATATAAAGCTGAATGTGTGTCTGTCTGTTTGTTTGTTTGTTTGTCTGTTTGTTTGTTTGTGTGTTTGTTTGTACCTTATAGAAGCCCAAACCGCTGGACCGATCTTCTTGAAATTTTCACACCATATAATTGGGACTCTTGAATGAATTATGGGCTACTTTTTTTAATCACGTCTACCTTTACGCCTATTTTTTTAATTCTGCTACTCCTTCCACATGGTTTCTAGCAGATTATAAATATGTTATAAATATAAACAAGCTTAACTTCACCATATGTGGACCAATCGCGATGAAATTTGGTGTACGTAGTCTGTGCAACTACGGGAAGGTTATACGGTATTAGTTTTTTTGAAACTAGAACCAGGAGGGCGATAGGGGGAATTTCGGCCCCTGCTTAAAACAGATTTTAATGAATTTTTAGAAGATAGATAGATCTGCATCTAAAAACGATCATCGGTAATGTACATTTTCAAAACTAGGACCAGGAGGGCGATAGGGGGAAATTTCGGCCTCTCCAAAAATACATAGCCGATTTTGATGAACTTTAAAACTTGGATGTATTTGAGTTTAAAAGACACATTGGCAATTTTGCAACTCTGGGAAGGTTATAGAGTATTACGTTTTCGATAACTAGGACTCCGAGGGAAGGTAGGGGTAATTTCCACGCCAACCTCACTATGGAACCGGTTTTAATGAAATTTAAATGTATTTATGTTTTTGCTTCTAGAAGGACACATATGCTAAAATATACATTTCTTAAATATAACCTGGGTAGCCCATTAGGGGTAAGATTGCCTTTCACAACTGTATAACCGATGGTTGGCGTTGGAAAATTCAAATTGAATGTCCATAAAATGTCCTCTCTCCGAAACCTTATTTCCTTCTCCTTCTTCTTGAACATTAAAAACAAATTAAATAAAATTTAAAAGGACCTCTTCCAGCAGGTTAAAAAACACATAAACTTTCAAATCTTTAAGGTATATATAAATATATACATATATATACAATATATGACAGAGTTTAACATTGTGAAAAATTTGTTTTTAAATAAGAATTTTCATATACACTTACTCGTATATAAATACATTTTATTCATAGATGCTCTTAAAAGTATATGTTGTTTTCATGCCAATTGCTCTCAGGGGACATGTTAAATGTATAAGAAGAAAGTTAACAGCAAAAAAGGAGTTGTACCAATAAATGCCGCAAATACAAACATAAATTTCTTAGAATTGTTAATCCAAAATCGAAGCGTATATTTTATGTTATTTCGCTTCTATTGCAGCATAATAATCCGTAAATTACTAAACGAATAATAACACAGTACAACAAAAAAAAAAAAAAAAGAAGCCCAAGCTAAAATTAAAACAAAAATTAGAGTGTGAGGACAGCGCAATGCCTTATACGTTTCGCAATTAAAGGCCATGTCACATTGAACTTTTGCTTCGCATTGCGTTGCAGTTTCGCTTTGACTTTTAAGATGAAATGTACACGTTTATATGAAACATGTCACATAAAGTATTATTAACGCAGCGCAAAGCGAAAAGTTGGGCATCCTTTATCTTTTTGTGTGCTTAAGACAATCAGTTTGAATAATTTTCTTTATTAGTGTCTTCCTTTCTCTTCTTTTCGTTTTCAAACAGAAGAACATTGTAATTGTATATCGCCAAATGACATTATTGGCTTTTATTTTTATAATAAAAAAATAAATAGCACAATTATCAAACACTTTTCTTTGGTAAACAAAGAATTCGTGAGTGTTGTCAAAGCGTTTATTGTGTCATACAAGTTTTGCTTTACGCTTTTCTGTCAAAGTTAGAAACGTCACGCAAAGCGACAAAGTTCTATGTGACATGGCCTTAAGGCTATTTTTTTACACCGTTGCAAATAAATTAGAAAAGAAACTCATTGACTGAGGACTTTTAAATGTCTCACAAAAATTTTGCTGAGTGTGGGTTTTTTTTTCCAAAAATTCTGCCCGCTGTATTGCATAGATTTACAATATTGTAACAACCAACGAAATGAACCTCGAACAGCTTTTAATGATACTGTGGCTTTTCACTAGAACACACGACTTTGGCAGAATTTTTGTTTTTGTGTACTGTGTAATAATGCTCTGGACTACAACAGCATGCCTAAGTGGATATTCAATATATTGTAATATTGCCGGGGTCTGTGCTAGAAGTGCTAGAAATTTCACGTTACTATAGTAAATACTGCAGCAGCATGCCAATATTCAGCTATGATATTATTTGCAAGCCATAGAATGTGTGTGCTCGTCGTATTGAGTGCATTATTATTTTTTTTTGTATATTTGAAGTCTTGTAAAATGCAAGGTATGAAATTTGCCACCCACACAAAGGTCTGTGTGAATGGCGGGGTGACTAAAATTTGTTATATGGGATGGACAGCTCTACAATCCGTACCATTTAGTCGTGTGAAAGATGGTGACTACATAAACTTTTGTTGTCCAGTATCCGACTTCGAAATATTTCCTTCATATACCCCTAACCCAATCATCTATTATCTTCTATATTTATTCTGATATAAGTATATGTTTCAGGACTATTGTTTTCCGTATTCTACTTTGCAAGAAATAATTTTCCAATGGCGAGTTGCCCATTCAGCGATCGAAAGCGTCAACCACGTGCAGTGAAACATATCCTTTTACTTAAATATCTGCGATACACATATTTTAATTAAGAATTAATTCTTCGTTTTATTCGACCCTCTATTTTTATTGTATGCAATAAATTATTTATCATCGCAGGTCTTATTTTTTTTAAATTTTAAAAATTTTGTCGTGTTCAAGTTCACAGCCAATTTATCACAATATTGTGAAGAAATTACATACCTGATTGGAATAAGGAGAAACAGAACAGTTACTCTCCAACACTAGTTGAGTATAATGCGCATTTTCTATGCCACCACGCATGTCATCAGTATTTTTTGTGTCAAGTTTTAATTCATAATTTACAATTTCATAATTTTGGCCAGCTTTTTCGTTCAAATACTGCCCTGTGCGCAGGCTGAAGTTTTCAAATTTAGAAAATTTATAAAAATTACAACATTGTTAGCACTCCGAACGCCTACCCCATTATTGTCTGCATGTACCAATAATAACGCAATAAATTTTTGTACTTTATCTACGCCAACGATACATTGTCATAAATTTTCAACTGCCAATGGTGCTAAATTGCAAAAAAGAAAAACAAAAAAAAAACCCAAAACAAGCAGTGCAATATGATTTTATTTTAATGCTTCATTGGCTACTGATGGGCAATTTACTAACGCAGAAGCTACACAAGGATAATAACAAACGTAGTTGTGTGTAAAATAATTGTTGTACAGGTGACCAACAAGGCGACCTTAATTGAAGTTCAATTGGAAGGGAATGAGTGAAATGAGTTGAATGGCCATATTACCGATAGAAGTGTAACTGATTTTAAATACAACAATCTGTAGGTTTATTTAAAAATTGTAAAAAAAAAATTACTTCGTTTGTTTCCGTGCCCCATTTTTGGTTCAGTACGTGCCAAAGAAGTAGTCTGGATTTGAAATTGTGCACCGGGATGTTGTAAAGTAAAAGTGTAAAAGTGTGTAGTAAAGAGACTATATTGAACTATTACTGCGCCTTGTGACACTACTCTATGGATGTATGGATTGCTTTATCAGCACTAGTAGTGGCCCTTGAACTAAACATTGGGGCGGCTTGAGGCACTCAACTGACTGGAACTCTTGCTTATGTCTTGCGTTTAAAGGAGTACGTAAACTTTTATAAGACTGACGTGATTGATCTCGTGCATGCAGCAATAAAAAGCCAAACACATGATAATTTTTATACAACAATCGAACGCTGATCTCAAATGTCCACTTAATAAATCTCAATAGATTTGACTTGGTAAATGATGAATTCGTTAAATTTTGCCCAACTAAGTCTTTACTCAGTAATTTTCTTTTCTTAATTAGAAAAGAAATTGAGAAGGAGGAATACTCATGCTCTCCCCCGTACACGAGACTTGTAGACCAACTGAAGAAACAACTCTTGAGACTATAGATTTTGCTAGCACTGGCTGAATATGACATTAATAAAAATGGCTACTGAACCGAAGCTTCAGCACTGCTACGAGTATAAACAAAGAACGTGCGAAAGCAGAAATGCAAAATAATTAATTAAGCTTCACCTCCTGTCGTTTCTCCTACTATTCCTTTCCTATAGTTCCAGCACAATGCTTCGCATGTGTAGAAGTCATCTCCTGAGTGCTGGTCCCAGATAAAAAAAAATAAAAAAAATCATCTGCTGCGTAAAGAATTATATCCAGTGTCACCTTTACAAAACAATGTGTCCACGATAATTCCAGTTTTTACAAGTAAATAGATAACAATACTGTCAATAGTGATCTTTGCTTTGTGATATTTTCAGGTCATTATGGCTGTTAGGCATTCGGATCGATATATTATTCAGATATTATGGATTTAGAATTATAAAAAAATGCCTTTTGGAATGATACACAGAAAAAAGTAACATCAAGGTTCAATTAAAAAAAATTAAAATTTAATTAAAATAGTAATTAGAGTTCAATCTATCACCAAAAACGCAGAATCAATTAAAAGTTTTAATAGAAAAAAATTTGGCCATTCTCGGTGCACAATTATAATAAACGTGGAGACGCTTTGCAATTGTAAAATCCAATTTTGACAGCACGTAAAGAAGTGAAGTTGGCTGCAAAAAAAATTAAATTGTTGAAAAGTAATGACAATTTAGTTGTTTTCAGGTCTTCTGGCGCAGCGTTAACACTATAAATTAGGTTACTCATTTCAGCGTAAAAGCTAAGCGCTGCATTACGTTGCGCTTTCCGTCGTAATTTATGTTGGAGTGGAACATACATATACTCGTATGTGTTTTTGTTACAGGGTAACATGTGTAAAGTAAATAAAAGCAACTAAAAACAACCTGACACAAAATTGAAGTTCACTTTGTAGTACAATTACAACGAAAGTTGTACACACTTGAAATAAAAAAATCATAATTCCTATAAATTAGAAATCATAATTTGAGCAAAAAAAAAATCATCAACTCATATTTTGGTTAAAAAATCATAAAAAATATGATAAAATCATCTTTCTGGCAACGCTGGGTACAGGTCCAAAATCACAGTTCCAAAAATTAATTTTTTAATTTTTTAAAATTTTCATCTTCTTGAACCTTATTTTAGTTGAACTAAATTGACGAATTCAAAAGTTTTAGTTTTTAAGGGTCTTGTCGTTTATTGGATTAATGTAGATTGAGATGTATTTCGAGTTTATGTTGTATTTAAATTAGTTCCGATGTATAAAATTCCAAATTTTATCCGCTTTTACCCTTTTTTAATATCTTATATTAACTGAATTAATTTTGGGAATATTCATTTATATATATGATTCTAATTGTGCTTTTTCCCTTATAAACTATATGTGAAATTTATTATTACATACCCCATGATATTCTCATACAGTATGAAAAATATCATAAAGCATTTTATTACAAAAGCAACTCAATAATTGAGGAGGAAAGCATATCCATATAGTACTATTTCGCTAATGCTTACTTAGCTCATCAGTGGATTTTCCTAATTTTTGAATACAAACCCAAGATTTGAATGTTTAAAATTCAATTAATCAAACGAGAATTGTTTTGAATATCAAACATACAAACCAAAAAATCTATAAACAAAAACATAACAATCCATGAGTTTACTTTTATAACACACACATATAGTTTATAAGGGAAAAAGCACAATTAGAATCATATATACTTTTTTAATATCTTAACATTATTAAAAAATTATTAAATTTTTATTATTATTAATTTTATTAAATTATTAAATTAAAAAAAAAAAAAACCTTACATGTACATCCTACAAATCCTCTGCATAGCAAATTTCAAGTTTCTAGTTTTAGGCATTTGATCGCTGACAACGTGCAGACTATTTCGGCCTTACCGAATTTCAAACCCCTAGATTTAGGCGTTACTCTTTCATATATAGAATTAAAACTAAATTATTATTATTTGCAATTGTATGTTGATGAAATTTCATATAAATAAGAAATATGACAATGAAACTTCATTACGAGTATCATCCGTATGTGTAGTGACATCGAGTCATTAATTTACATTCTAATAAATTTTTTAAGGAGAGAAAAGTGTGGATTTATATCGTACAAATGTGCTCTACTTATTGCACAGATGTTCAGTTAAAGTGAGAAAATCATAAATCAAATTCTTTTTCTAGTTAAAGCAGAAAGTCTGTTTTCGTAACTGACAGAGAATTTTAATATAAATTTCATACAAAGTTGTCATGTTGCTGTGTGTGTTGACGCATTAGTTAATATGCACAGCGAAATATTATGTTTTACACAAACACACACACATACTCTCATGTATGTATGTATTTTTTGCTTGTTAAGTCATGTACACAAAATTTATAAGGCACTTATGACATTTCAGTGCCCGACATCCTTTATGCTTATCAGTATTAATATGAGTATTTATTGTGTAGACGTGGGCAAAATTAACATTAAAAATCTTTATTAAGAATATCGCAGGACTATCTATTGATGTGAAAATTCGATTTTATAAGCTAAATGTAAATTAGCCCTAAATCACATAAAAGGATTAATGATTTTCTACAAACCGTTTGTTATTTGCTTTGACATTTAATCGAATAAATTGTGTAAAATGTTCAGATGGGAAATATTATCGCATAATATAATTGGGGTATTCACATGGTGTGCATTAAGTCATGTTTTCATAATATTCTAAAATATTTTAAAGATTGGCGATGGGTGAAGCAGTCTGCACGTTTACTACAAGACCAATAAGTTCTGTGGCTCGAGCCCAGTTTCGGACTAAGTCATAAAACATTTCACATTTTTTCTGATATGCATTAGCGTGCCGTTGTATCAGTTGTGGTCGCAAGGTTTCAGTGGCGAAGGCATAGTCACTGGTCCCAGAGCAGTATGATTTCAGCTGATAGCAGTTCACATTCACAACGGAGCGCCCTATTTCATCGTTATTGTGTAGCACCGGCGAAGAAAACAAATAATAAAAAAAGACTACTAAAACGAAGCTTCAAAAATTTAATACGTCTCCTTGACATCAGAGGCGCTACAACACTGCTATAAAACAAAGAACGTGCAAAAAAGAGTTGTAAGATAGTGAAGCTTTATCACCTGTCATCTCTCTCACTATCCCTTTCATCTAGTTCCAGGAACGCATGTATAGGTGTCATCCTCTGAGTGCTGGTTCAAAATAAAAAAAAGAGTGCTTTTTAATATTCACTAAAGTAAGGGAATGTAATGCACACAATAGTATTTTTTTTTCAAAAACAAATATGTATTTTCTACTACAAAATTTTTGTTCTTGTTAAGGCAATACATTTGTATAGGGTGGGCCAAAATTCACGCCTGCTGACTTCAGGCCCAGTAACTTCAACAGTCCAAATGATTGAACAACATTCTGCGAAATTATTTAATTCGCCTTAATGAGTTTCTCTTTTGTATTGTAAATGCAACAAACGTTCGCTTTATATCCAACTAATTACTATAACTTGCCTAATATGACTTTATGTTTTTTTTTTTTGGAAGCCCGGAAAATAAGTAAACCACTACTCTAACTGCTATTTTTCGTACCTAACAGGAAAAGGAAAGACTCCCATTCTATTATTCATGTTACTAAGGCGATTTTACTACATCAAATACATCGTGTTTTTTGTTTTTGGTAAATCGTATGTCAAAATATTATGAATTTCTTGTTTGGTTTTTAGACTATAAAATACACACAGTCTTTTATAAATAGAACAACAATAAACACAATAAAGGCAAAATAAATAATTTGACAGCAGGCTTAACTATCACCTGGTCTCTTGTAGTGACATTATTAATGGGCCTTGGTAAATAATGTTTCCTCATATTTTATTTATATTAATAATACTATTATATTTAGAATATTGTAATATTTAAATTGTCCTATAGTTTCGAACAGCTTTTTACTTGGCAACAAAATAAAATTAAGTTTATTTTAGTGGAAAACAATTACGTTTGTCCCTGCAATTAATGCTAGTAATAAATTAAGTTATTCTTTCTTCCAGGAATAGTCAGAATTTCTTTTTACTATTTTCAATTATGACTTCGATTGAATTTTTGGTAAATTGATTGGCTGCATATATTATTTATTGCACTTGCGATTTCTTTTAAGGATTTTACAATACCGAGTATCCGAACTTTGTTAGTTGAAGGGGAAGAAAATGTTCAGTTTGCTTTGACAAATCATTAGGATGGCGTATAGAATTATTGGATGGCATTATTGATTCTGCTTAGAAATTAAATTTCTTCGGTAAGAAATATCGCTGAATACACAATTTGGAATTAATCATTAATACACCGCAGTGTAAGCTGTCCACGAAGTAGATCTAACATAGTACCTGTGTTGTCGTAAGTAATTATGAGTTGGCAATGTAGTCAGCTGTCAGGCAGGCGTAGAGAATTATTGGATGGTATTATTGATTCCTCCCGTAAAGGAAATTTCTAGGCATAGAAATATCGATCGATACACAATTTGGAATTATTATTAACTGCGATATAAGCCGTCCGCAAAGTAGATCTAACATCACTGTTTTAATAATTATAAGTTGGCAACTTAGTCAGGTGTATGTAAAAAAAACCTTTTGAAAACAAATTTAAACGTGATAAATATATTATTAAAGTAGGCAAACAATAATCTCTTCTGAGAACAGTAGTGGCTAAGATTGCTGTCACAAGCGAGTAGAAATAATAGTTTTGCGCTAAAAGTCTGAAGATGTGTTACTCATAAATCAGGGAGAATATAAATACAAAAAAAAAAATTTAAATTTTAAAAATTAATGAAAATTTCCTGTTTTTATGTTTTGTGTAAAGGTTTTAATTCATATATTCCCAAAGGCCAAAACTTCTGTTTTCAGTACAGGTGAGAACGAAATTAGTGTTTATACAACTTTTAAACTGTCTTTACTTATTCAAGGGTCCTCATGAAAACGTGTAAAAGTCTCGTAAACTGCGCAAAGTGTGCAAGTTTACGCTCTCGTAAATGAACTGTCAAAATTTGTTTCATTTACACAAACCTCGTAAATTTGCCCAACAATTTAGTCTCGTAAACTTGCACAGCTTAATTGTGCATTGAATAAGTCAGTTGCTTTTGTTTACTTTAAGATTAACTGTTTAAAATGGCACAACAATTTAAAAATGAGCTTCATGAAATAGGTCTCGCAAACTTGCCCAATTGCACAAATGGCAATTTTAAGCGTTTTCATGAGTACCCCTAATAAAAATTTCCTGAAGATATTAATCGATGGTTTTTTTTTTTTTTATCTAGGACCAGCACTCAGGAGATGACTCCTACACATGCGAAGCATTGTGCTGGGAACTATAGGAAAGGGATAGTAGAAGAAACGACAGGAGGTGAAGAGCTTAATTAATTATTTTGCAGCTCTGCTTTCGCACGTTCTTTTGTTTTTTTTATACTCGTAGCAGTGCTGAAGCTTCACTTTAGTAGCTATTTTTATTATTATTTTACTTCGCCGGTGCTACACAATACCGACGAAGGAGGGCGTTCTGATGTGATTGTGGATTGCTATCAGCTGAAGCCGGTATTGTTCAGTGACCAGTGACTATGCCTTCGCCACTGAAACCTTCCGACAACAACTGACACACAAAAACACACTAATGCACATCAGAAAAATGCGAGATGTTTATTTTTATTTAAAAATTTTTTTATCTGAAACTGGGGTTGAAGCAGTTGGTTGTGTAGTCAACGTGCAGACTACCATCCATCGTGCCATCGCCACCCACGAAATATCGAAATATATAGAAAAATAAACATAGAGACGAATCTTTGAGCTTGAAATATAATATATTTATTAAAAAAGAAGTATTTAAGCTTAAGGTTTTTTCAATATATTTAATATTTATTTCGATTCAATATTTCGCTACTCCTTTGTGTAGCTTCTTCAGGAAAATTGGTTTTTGTTTATAATGAAAAAATATTTTTTTTTTTTATAAATAAATATAAATAAATAAAAAAAAAAAAAAAACAAAAATATTTTTTCATTATAAACAATTTTCCTGAAGAAGCAACACAAAGGAGTAGCGAAATATCGAATCGAAATAAATATTGAAAAGACCTTAAGCTTAATTAATTAGTGTTATTAATATAAAAATAGGTCAAAAAATTAGAAAAATAATTAAAAAATAAAATTTTAATTTTAAAATTTAAATGATTACAAAATCTTACTAAATTATGGTATTAAATAAAAGTCACAGTTTGGTAGAGAAATTTGTTTGGTTTGGTAATGACAAGAAGGAGCTAATGGATTTAGAAAATACATCCATGTTATTTTCAAAGGACAAAGTTTCATGCCACATTGGACTTTCTACAGCAACGATATTTTTAAGACGTTGTCAGCACACTATCGTGAAATGCTCAAGCAGGCCGTGCATTAGCACGCGTTTACTGAAAGAATCTTTAAATTTAAGCACTCAAAAAACTTCGCAGTCATCACTGCCACACTTTCCCCTAAAAGTTTCTAATACATTGTTGCTTTTATTAAATTTTTGCTTAGCAATATGTTACCCCTGGCCTTTCTATATCACTTGTTTATATGTATTAAGAACTTAATCACTTAAGAGTATATACATTTAATATATGTATGTGTGTGTATCACATCATTTACAATTAATATTTTTATGATTTATTTTCGCAAACGGTCATCAGAAGTATTCAATTTATTTATTTGTATGTGTCATAAATAATTTTATCCGATTCTGTTTATGTCTTTTCTTTCTTTGTAGTCAATAAGTGATGAGTAATAATATTTACGTAGGAATGATTTACACTCTCCTTTAGTTTGTAAGTACATTTAAGCTTTTAATAGTGTGCTTATTGTTATCCTTAATTGATTAATTGCGTAAAAGAAATTAAGGGATATTAAAGGGCGACCGGCAAAATAAGCCGTTTATTGTTTTCGTCCTTTTTATGGAATAACTAACAGAGGGGGTTTGTGAGATTGTTTTCAAGTGATAATGGAAAATTATACCGTATGACAGCATATTCAATGGTTTGTATTCATTTTGGGTTTTTCTTAGGACGTTTAGGACAATTTTCCATTTACGTAAAAAGAGAATAGTGAAATATCTTTGATCCACCCAATAGTAGTGCCATAGTCAGCCTCAAAATAAACCTAATCATCAGCTTAGAAATTTAATTAATTAGATTTATTTTACAACAATATACTAATAGTAAATAATATAATTGAATAATTGAATTCTTTTTTGTGGAGGTTCGTAAGGACTTGCTAACCTTGTATTTGGTGAAACGTTTAAAATTTCTAGAGAATCCAACGAGTAAAAATTACATTAATTCATATAATGATAGCACAAATTTACCGGTTCACAAGCACGTGAACACATATCGTCTTATTATACACTATAAAATATACGATTGAGCTTGTGAATCGAGCAATTGTGTGTTACGATACTTTTTGAAAAGGGATTACATAGAGAAGAGACACGAGGTGAAGTGCTATTGCACGGCTTAATTCTTACAATATATCTCATAGAGCAGCGAACCATTATTATAAACCAAAATGTTAGCGTGTTTAAGGACGATTTTCAATACTCTAAATAACTACACAAAAAAAAACTACTTTATCTTTGTCCCTCCGGAAAGTCAATATTATTTTAGTTTTTTTTTTTTGTTCTTTTTATTTAACCAGTCTTTATAATTCTATTTTCACTTAAAAAGCAATTAATTATGAAACATGTGATAATTACTTAAGCAGTTGCAAAACAAAAGAGAATTTAATTATTTTAAGAAACACGTGCAGCTGTCGTATTCAGCGTTAATGTGTTTCTAATTTCACTATTTTGGGGTGGGTCCTCTTTGTTGCCTGGGGTATTAGGCGCAAGAAGCCTGTAACTTTTGTTGAATAACTTGAATACTTTTAGATGTTAATGGTGGGAAATTTATGGAATTTCATTAGAAAATGTTAAAATTAAATTTTTCGCCAGACCAAAATTCAATAGATAAAATGCCTTCTTACGAAATTTCTTTAATGTGAAAATAATCAAGCATAGAAGATTTTATTTAGCCGGCAATCGCAGAACTATAAGACAAGAAAATTTATTCGAAATTTTTGGATTAGAGCAATGACTCTGCTGACGGAATGTCGTGGATTCAAATCCTAATACTACGTGGTTCAATAATTGCACTTGTTATAGAAAATGGGAAAACATTGCAAGGCTTTTTTCTCTACTTTCATATTTTTTCTTTCTGATTTTGAAAACTTTAGGTTTGGTCGGCAGGTTGCTGGATGTAAAGGTAAAGAAACGTCCCAGCACACTTGCGTCCAATTTATTATGGTCCCATTGTAATACCTATTGTGTAAAAACGTTCACGTGTTGTAGTGATACAGACCACAGTCCGTGCTAGAAATAGAACCTAGAACCCGCCACTTATAAACTAGTACACTACTCACTAGAATACCAGGGCACCCTTGAAAACTTTAAAAAATATATATAAAATTTGCTATTAAAACTGGTTTTGCATGTTTTTGAAAACAGAACTTAAAGCTACGGCCACATTAGGCAAATGTTTGCCCAAAAAAAACTAACCACTAAAGTCTAAAACATTTTTTTTTATTTAAAAATACTTTTGATTTGAAGCAGGTATTTATCTTAAATAAAACGCCAACTGTTCTCAATAATTTATTACCTCAAATTATTTTGACTTTTATATCCCATGAAATATTATCTAATTAGTTCCATCAAATAGTGGTTAGGTTTTTTTTTTTTGGCAAATATTTGTCTAATGTGACCATAGCTTAAGAAATAGCAGGTTGCTATATCATTTGAAATATTTTCTCGACGTTTTTTTTTTATTTGAGAGCAAATTACCAATTGGATTTAAAACGAGAAATTTTTGCGTTTTACGTTTTCTGGAGAAGACAAAAACATTTTTATTTTCACATTTGTACCAATTTGGTTTCTGTGACACACCAGAATAAATGCAAAATTCAAAAACTTCGCCATTATCGCGAGAGACAAATTGAAAAATTATAAATTTTCCAGAAACGATAACAAAAACCAACTGTTGATATAGTGCTGCACTCATGACCCTTAAATTAAAAAGAGTGTTGTTGAACACGCAATTTTTTTTTGTTTTTAAGGTAACATCATGAGAAAAGAACGCTTAACAATTAAAATGTTACACATATTTTTCCGAAAAGAAAAGAAATATAAAAGTTTGAATAATTGCAGAATATTACTCAGAAAAATAAAGGCCATTAAATTTCTGTGCCTAATTGTTATTAACAATATAAAAAAAAATTTTTCAAAAGTATATATTTACGTAAAAATATGCATTTATTAATTAATGAAAACCAATTACTGAAAATCGTTAATCACCCAGTGAAAAAAGTGCTTCAAAAGAAGTCAATAAAATCCTGAACTTGTTATCCGGAAGTAGTGCAAAATCGGATTAGTTCTACTTCTTTTTACATGGGGTTGTCGTTGCCGGAAGGTTTCTTTTTTGATGCCGATTCATTGAATTCGAAGTAATGCTCGCGATATTAAGTAAATCTACGTTTTTAATATTTCTTATAGGGATTTCGATTCTTAAAAAGTGCATAGCACTTTTCACTTTATTTGTTAGAAATACTTTTAATTTAGTTCTCTTCGAAAGTGCTTCAAAGTGGCTCTAAAATGAAACAATAACGAGCAACTGTTTTGAATGAAAAGTGCAAAATCAGGCAAAGAAATGTACAGCACTTTTGGTTTGAAAAGAAATCGCCGTTAATCAGAGCATTGGAGCTCAATTTTTATTACACTTACGGAGCTATCAAAAGTTGCTTATTGCTTTGCTTTAAAGCAGAAGCAGGTTATGAAAAGTTTCAATTCTATAAAAATTCTCAACTTATTTAATTTATTTTATCGAAATGCTATAGAATTGTAGCTTTTATTACTTCATTTGTTTTACGATTAAATAAATAAAAAAATAATAAAGTCAACAGTTTATAACAGGTGTCCGCCGGGAAGGTATACTACTTTGTTTGTTTATAATTTTTAATTAAATGAAAGTGAATGGATCTTCTATTGATAAATGTTTTATTCAATGTCGGCAATTATGTATGGAATACAACATCAGATAAATGTCCGTCTCTGTTAGCCTCACAAATTCGAGTCTTTTTAAGCACATTTTTCATTACATTCTCACACATTTCACGCGGTATTTCATTAATTTCATCACGAATATTTTATTTGAGTTGCTCAAGCGTTTCTGGTTTGTTTGCATAAACCTTGCTTTTCAGATATCTCCACAAAAAGAAGTCCGGAGCGGTCAAATCAAGCGAGCGTGGAGGCCAATCAACATCACCATTTCTTGAAATAACTTGTTGTGGAAAGAGCTCTCGCAGTAATTCCATTGTAATCCTGGCTGTATGCGATGTGGCACCGTCTTATTGATACCACATGTTAATCAAGCCCAAAGCATGCAGTTGTGGTGTTAAAAATTGTGGCCAAAGTTATTCTTTGAAGACCAAGCTGCTGAGCACGGCGTCGAATTGAGGTTGATGGATTGTTTTGAGCACTTTCTTGAGCAGCAGTAATGTTTTCAACCGATCTTGCAGTACGTTGTGATCCATGCATGGGCCTATCACCTACAGACCCTCTTTCTTCGAAATCGATAAATAGTGCGTTTTGTTGACACGTTGTTTCTCCCAAAAATTTCACGTAACTTTCTCATCGTCACAGTAATCCATGATTGATTTTGATAAAATGTTTTAACGATTAAAACACGTTGGTTTATTGAATATTTTTCCATAATAAATTTGCCACGTGTCTACTTTACGACTGCCAAATATGAACTGTCAAGACTAATGTTTACCAAAATGGCGGCAAAATAAAGTCGTATACCTTCCCGGCGGACACCTTGTACATGCGCACATAAGTACAAATATATAAATAAATAAACGAATAAACGAATTTTGTAGAAAGAAATCATTTTCTTATTAATTTTCTGGAGCTTGTCTTTAAGAAATACCTGAGAAGTCAAAAGTATACAGTTATTGATTGATTCGGAAATATAACAAAATTAGTTCCTAGAGAATAACTTCTAATATTTTTCTATGGGCAATTACACGGAAAAGTTGATTAGCCCAACCATTGGGGCTTATTGAAGTCTCACAGTAAATCATTTATCAAAATTTCGTACGTTACTCATATTAACATGACTTAAATAATTAATTGCCTTCCTTTCGATTTTCCTTCTTTGAAAATTTATGGACGAAAATTCATTGACTTAATTAAAAGTTTTGCCAAGTTATAGCTGTGCTTAATACTCTCACACCAATATTAAGCGAATATTAAACGATTTTATTTAAAGGTTCAATAGCAGCTGTTTAAATGGCCTACAAGTAGTTTATAATGCCCAAATCCTATGCCTATCAGCTTAACTAAACTCTGCTAAGAAAATATTATGTCTTCATGGGAAAACGTTTAACGTTTTATTGAACATACGATGAGGCAAACTAGCAACATATTTAATACTTCTCAGCCAATACGTGCACACATGTTCTCAAGATTTTAGTTAGTAAACAGAATGCGACCGGAGAGGTAACTCAACTTTTACATACAAATCATAGCGTTCTAATAAAAAATGTTATAAATCGTGAGGTATAAGAAATATTCGTAGAATAATCAAAAAATATTTATTTTAAAATTTATTTCAAACATGTTGATGCACATTTTAAATTCCTGGCATGATTAAAATATTATGGCAACGATAGCTTTATTTTATTTAAATTATTATTATTGCCTTAAACGGAAATTATTATTAATCATATGACCAAGAAGACAATTTCCCAAACAAAATAAAATTTTATGAAAGTTTTCTTATTCTTTTTAATAACTGTAATTTATATACCATTTAATTGCCTCATAAATATCAAAAGAAAAAAAAATGTACAAAGGAATTGGAGACATAGTTTATTGCCGAAACCTTTTTATGAAAATCTGTAAATATTTTGGTAAATTATCGCAAAAATGTATTTGAGAAAAAAAAAGTTTTCGCCCTGTCCATAAGACTTTAAAAACTTTCTTCTCGTTCACTTTAGTGAGTAACACTGTCAACTTTGCTATGTTTACATGATTTTTTAAATACCCAAATATTTAGTTGCGCCCTTATATTTAATCCGCAAATAACACTGTGCGACAAATTTAATTTTTTTTCTATTAGACAGCAAAGCGATTATATGCCCATAAACCCAAGAGCAAAACAAAGTCAAGCTGAATATTTGTTTCTTTATTTGCACATATTTTGCCTTTTTTAAAGGACTTAAGATTTCTTAAGGATGCTTAATTGAAAATTTTAACATAAAATATTTGTTAAGCAATATTGGTGTGCAAATAAAATAGAATTTTTTTAAAAATATTTACTTTACATCGCATTGCTGCCAAAAAAAAAAGGTGTTACACCGTGTAATTTTAATAATTGAGGCTAACAATGTCATCTTGTTTCAAAATATATTGTGTTGCGTACTTCTTAAATCTGCTGAAGGAAAACATTTTCTCGAAGTTTTCGCTTAACAATTACCTGCTTCTTGTTCAACTCTTTACCCTTCTTTATTCGTTAAGATGAGAAGACAAACGTAAGAAAGCAATAATTAAATTGAGTATTCAGGAATGCAAGGATTGTTTCTTGTAGCTGACTTATTATTTTAATTTTTTTTTTGTCTTCAGGAAAACTTTTTTTTTTGTTTTTGTTGGGGTCAGCCTATTTTGACAGCCCGTAATTTATCTTAAATGTTTTACAATCAACGCCACATACCCAATAGTTGTAATTCGGCCCATTTTTAGGTTTATTTAATGAGAAACTTTATATTTTTACTACACTTGCTGAATCTTATATTTTGGGTAATTTTTCAAAATGATAATACCCTGAATACTTAAAATTTAAACAATTGGAGTGAAGTAATGGACGTATTAGAGCCACTATAGGGGCTGCCCTCCAGCATCTCACCTTAGAAGCTGTCCCTTTAGTACGTTAATCGATGTACTTTGTAAAAGTAATTCTTTTTTTATAATGACTGCCGTCTTCTGATGTCAAGGAGTCGTACTTAATTTTGAAGTTGTGTTTTAGTAGGCATTTTGGTTAATTGTTTTACTTCGCCGATGCTAAACAATACGGAGGAAAAGAGGGTGCTCCGAAGTGCCTGTGGATTCGTATCAGCTGAAGCCGGTACTGTTCAGTGACCTGTGGCATAGTCACTTCATCACTGAAACTTTCCAACAACAAGACAAAGCCACATTAATGTACATCAGAAAAAATGCGAAATGTTTTTTAACTTTTGCTCGAATCTGCGGTCCAAGCAGGACTTTTTGATTTTATAGTGAATGAGCAGCTTTCGCCACCCTTATTTGACTACAAAAGAACATTTCGAAACAATCGGTCATTCAAACTAACTGACTGACTAATTATAACATCAATTACAAGATTAAAAATAAAAGCAAAAAAAAAATTATTATAAATAAAAAAATATAATAAAAATTGCTGAATAATTTGTTTGGATACGATAAATAAAAAATATTTTTTGAAAGTATTATCTTCGTCTTATTTTAATTAAAAAAAACATCTTCTGTGTACGTATGGTGGCTTCAATTTGTTAATCAACGAATGCTTTGAATACTTACTCAAGCATTAGCCCTTTAAAATGTTTTAAAACTCCTAATTTCTCTTGTTGATAACGATTCATCTTTTTTTTTTATCACTTTTCAGAAATTAATAACAAATTTTATGTTGAATTTTTTTTTCGTTCACAGTAAAAAATCACCTTTCATATGCACAACAATTGGAATAATTTCTGTAAAAATCTTAATAATTCTCTGCTCTCAATTTCATTTGTATAAATCAAGACGGCAAAGTCTTCAGTAAAATCGTCAACGGAATACAATCACGAATGATATGAGTGAAAATGTTACTGTTTTATATAAAGTTGATAATCAAAAAATATTTACTGCATTCAGACATAAAATATACTCGCAACATCTATACGCATATATTAATGATATAAAAGCTTTTTTTTCTCTAAAGAATATTTAAATAATAATAAAAAAAAAAATCGCACACTTTGGAAAAAAGTTACAAAAATTTAAGGAGAAAGAAGCAAAAAAAAAATTAATGGAAAATACACCCTCTATTCACAAATTTATATTTCGGAGGCCCATAACTCGGAAACTAAATGTTTCCCTTCACTTTTTTATTTTATTTTTTTTTTTTTTATATTTTTTAATTTTCTATAGGGTGGCATATTTTTTGGATCCGGGAGGGGGCCTTAAACTTTATTTGTTCCGATTTTCGTAATACAGCTGAATAATATGTAGACGCTGTTTGATATGAGACACATGGGATCTTTAAAAAAAGCATATTGAAAATTATACAACACGCTGAATGGCCTTTTACAATGGCTTATATCACCTGCAGACACTTCTCCATCTGTAATAGCAAAACTTATAAAATATTCTACTCGATTTACCCAGAAATAAAACGTGGTATGGTATTTTTAAATGTCAATATTAAATGCAAATAATCTTTTCAGTAAAAGTAAAATGTGTCTACTCTACCTTTTCCAAACTATAAAAGAAAATTTTGTAATATCAAATACCTTGAATATATTTATATGTCTACGCAGATGATTTCTTACTTATGCATCATGGGTACGCAAGGTATTTTTCACATTTGCCTCTTCAAAAAGATCATTTCTTTAAGTGTTCTTTTTATAACAGCGTATGTTTGGCAATATTTATCCTTTTAAGTTTAAAGCAGACGTTTTATAGCGTTGAAAATTTAATCGCCCATAGAAAAGTTTTGCAAAATATTTTTCCTCCATGTCGTAACATGTTCACTTCTAATATATGTTGTTATAAACATAAATTTTTAGCAACTACAATAACAATAAAAAAAATTTAAAAACTCCTCTGCTCAAATAAGACTTTCCTGACTTTCGTACATATTTTTTTTACTACCTTTCAGACAGACTCTGTTATGAAAACAATCAAGTGTGCTGTGCATCTTTCGAGCACATGTTACATTAATTTAAAAAAAGAAAAAACAAAAATGTGAGATGTTGAAGTTGATGTTTAAAATGTTGTTGATTATTTGCATCAGAGAGATAAGCGCATAAATTTGTAATATTCCTGACTAATTTTTACTGGCTGTTACCAGTTTTTGAAATGTTTTTTATACTTTTTTAAATAGCGCTGCTAAATTGTTTATGGTTTTCTTTTTTACATAAAATTTCAACTGAGCACACTAAGGGGAACAAAATTAAATACATAAACAAAATAAGTAAAAAAAATACGTCAATAAAGTTTTACAATTGTATTGTGATATCTTCAAAAAGTGGTATTTATATGTTTTATATCCGCACCCTAGAAAATTAAATCCCGCTTGTGAGGCACAAGGAATAGTGTTCTTGCGAATTTTGTATTCATCGGCAGCAAGTGACGACACGAGATTTCGTACCAACGCAGTAATTTATCGTGTGAACTTGTGAGCGGACATTCAGTAACAAGATTATGACATTGCACACATTCTACTCTGGTGATTAATTCATATGAACTACTGCGCAGTTAAAAAAATTAAATAAAAATTAAAAACAAATTTAAAAAAAAGTTAAAAATAAAAAAAAATTTTAAGGAACTAATTAGTTCCCATGCTAAAACGTAAGCAAATCATGGAACATGCATTAGTGCGAAGTACTCATATAAAGGACACGACATGTTTTGGTAAATGTGTTTCGTAAAAAAATCGAATTATAGAAACAAAAAGAAGAATATGCTTTGCGGATAATTTGCATATTTATAGTAACAATATATATAGAAGCTTTGTTTGCTTCTACTTCAGCAATTCAGGCACCCTATAATGATTTTCTTCACAATTCTTAAACAATTTTAGAAATATTGACAAGAACGTATCTAAGGTTGCTTCTTAAGAAATTGCAAAATCACTTGTCGTATTTAAATCCCAAAAATGTTGCACTTTAATTTTTTGATTCCAGGCTAAGACATACGATTAAAACAAAAATGTTTGAATTTTTTAACAAAAAATGTATGCTACGTTAATGAAAATCTTAAGAGACCGAAGACAAAAAATTAAAAAGTTTCTGTTATTGTAAAAAAAATTGTATTGAAGATTTCATCTCTAAGGAAACCAATATTATTCTTTGAAAGATTCTCAATAGACAAAGAATTTTTAAGCGTAAATCCTGCAAACTGGAGTGAATAAAATAATGGAATAATATGAACACTTTGAATGATAATTTCGTACGAGTAAGAATAACAAAATGTTAACATGTATACAAAATTATGTATGTACATAGAAGGGAAAATAAGAAAATTTTTTTCAAATAAAAATTTTCACAATTGTTGGTTTTAATCAATTCTTTACAATTAAATTTTTAAATATGAGACCAGGAGGAAACTTGTTCAAGTAACGTATGTTCGAAATTTCATGGTGAACAATTTTCTGTAAAAAAAATTTTGTTGTAAAATTAAAAGCCTTCAATTTACAGCGCATCAAAATCGGAATTTCTGTGAAATTATGGTTTTCCCCAGGCTGAAATTTTTTCAGTATAATTGTTTTTTTTTTCTTGGACTGGCAATCAGGGGATGGCCCCTAAACAAGCGGTGCATTGTGCCGGAACTACGAAATACGGTTTTGGGAGAAAGGATAAGTGTTTATTGACATTCGAATTGAGTCTTCCCACGTGACAGGAAGGACTTCTGCGGGTAGTCCCTGTAATTGCGTAGTTTCCCTTTAATGCAATGCATAGTGGACCACAAATGGATGCGCTCTTAATAATGAATGCGTTGAGTGCTTTCGGGAACATGTTACCTGATTTTATCAGAACATTCACCAAACTGGGGTGGTGAGAACGGACAAAATCGAAAAATTAGTGAATACCTGCTCGCCAATGACACACACCTGTGTTAAAATCATGCATTCTTCAGTTAAGTTGCACCAGTTCATTTTCAATTGAACCCATCCAGTAACAATTTTTTTCAAGTCTTTTTTGCTGGGTATGACTGCAAAAATATCTTTCACATTGTAAAACTTAATTAAGTTTTACAATTTTATAATAAATTTTTTTACTTCTTTTATTCGGCAATAATATTTATTAAATTTTTTCTTAATATTGTAGCAATTTTTTTTTTTAATAACTTAAATGGTCAACTTTTTTGATCCCCTTAATAATCATTATTATGCTCAACAAAATCGCTACAAAAAAAAACAGTTTCTGTATTGATTTATAAAACAACATTTATTATGTTGAAAAAAAATATTAAAAAGTTTGTGGGAAAAACAGTACTGCACTTGAGCAAAATTTTTATTTAAACTTTCTCGTTGAATTTGAATAAAATTTAATTTGTTGTTACTTTGAAGTGGTTCAGATTGTTTTGGTGCGAATAACTTCTTAAATATTTTTTTGTTTTTTTTTTTATATTTAATTTTCAAATAGTTTTCAGACCAACTGTATTTTGTTCATTGAGTTAAAAACTAAACTGGTTAACCGAAAAAGTGGCTGTGCAATGGAAAAGTTTTATATTAAGTGTTTGCCATAGTGGCAGGAGACATTTAACCAGTTAAGCACCAATGAAAATTAATTAACAGAAAATAAAATATATAGCATGTAGAAAAACTAAAAGAGAAACTTGTATGGTTATTAAATAAATAAAAAAAAAATAACAATAAAACATTATTTTTAATTTTCAAAGACTGTTAATTGTTATTGGAACTAAATACCACCATTTTTTTTTTTTGGAAATTAACAAAAAAGTTTGGTTGCACATTGTATCCTGGAGATAAATTTGCTTTTAATCAGATTTTAAACTAAATTGCAAATATTAAGTTCTATTAATAATGGCTGTCGTTAAACACTTTTTTTACTTCCATACGGCTGCGCATATAGAAAAATTGATTTGACTACCCCCATCAGCAACTGCTTCCATTCCTCAGGTTAATCGCTATTTGCACATGTATGTATATGTAAATGTAGGTATGTGTGTGTGTGTATGTATGTGTGTCTACTTATCAGATCGGAACCATATTTGCCGCTGAGATCACTTTTTTATTTTTATTTCCACTTGAACAAGGTTTTGGGCAGTGCGATTCGCTGTCAAATCGACAATGCGCTCTTAGATGTCGCGAGATAATGAACAGATTGGCATCGATAGATAAAATTTCATATTTATTTTTCTTTTTTTTTTTCAAAGGAATTTTGGGCTAGTTCAAAATTTAATCAGCCCTGAACATCGAAAAATGTCGATTGCTGCCAATTTGACTAAAATCTTGTCAATCTGTCGCGAGATAGCGTCAAACGATATTTACTGATTTTCATAGACGTAGCAAATGTATTTATACAAAATTTAACAAAAATGTCTAAAATGATTGGAGACATTGGTGTTCTAAATTTTTATTTTTTTTTTTTTTTTTTTTATCTGGCATAGCACCCAGGAAATGGCTCCTACACATGCGAGGCATTGTGCTGGAACTATAGGAAAGGGAAATTGGATTGCTATCAGCTGAAGCCGGTATTATTCAGTGACCAGTGACTATGCCTTCGCCACTGAAACCTTCCGACAACAACTGACACACAAAGACCCACATCAGAAAAATGCGAGATGTGTATTTTTATTTTAAAATTTTAGTCTGAAACTGGGGTTGAACACAGGTCTGTTTTTGGTTTAGTAGTCAACGTGCAGACTACCCATCGTGTTTCTATTTAAGTACTCAGTAATTTCTTGTCAAATGGATTTTCGATACGTGTTTGGATTAAGCTTAGCGAAATTTTTTAGGAATGATCTGCAAGGTCAACCGATTCCTAAATCCCTCTAGTCATGGAAGATGTGTTAATTTCGTTATTAAAATGATCTCGTATAGATAGAAGTATTTAAAGGCTGGAAGGGAGACGATACTTGCCTTAAGAACAGACACAAAACCCACTGGCCCCCGTTTAGAAAACTGGGATTGACGGGTTATTGGAGTTCAGGAAGTATCGGCTTCGATTAATGGTGCTGGTGACTATAAGGCACTGTGCACTCCTATTTTAAGTATGGCACTGAATTGCAATAATTATTGAATAATATAGGGGACTATCCGTGAGCAGCGGTATAAAAAAAATAAAAAAGCAGCTGTAATGATATCAAGGAGAAGGAGGAGGAGGAAGGGACTGTGCTTTACCTCTTCTGCCTGCTATATCCTGGCAGTGTTAGATACAGTATTTAGAAATATATAAAAAATATTATTACTCCTGTAGCAATCTGGGTCATAAATAACAAAAGATATGCCACAGTTTGACAGTGTAATCACACAGTCGCAAAATATAAACATTTGAAAAGCCACCTTCTATTACAAGATGAAGTAACTTAAAAAAGAATATTATGCATATGGCACAATGAGTTTTATTAAAATTTATTTCGCCAAATACTTGTGCTGAATTTCATAAAAATTCACGAGCTACAAACAACAAAAGCTATTCACAAATATTTAACGAATTTTTTATGTTGGTAGGATTTCCAAACGCAAGCAAATATTCAAGCAAAATACTGAGAATTTACTTCCTTGGCAAACATCATTGCGATTCCTGACAGTTTTGTTAGTATTCAAGCAGAAATTTCTATACTTTTTTTCTATCTTTGATAATTTAATAAATCAAGCATTTTTTTATTATTTTTTTTATTTTATTTTTGTTGAATTTAATTTGTTATTTTGATAATTCTTTTTATTATTGTTGCATTTTATTATTCTTAATTTAAATGATGTGAAAGCAAGATTTCCTAGACCATGGTGATTTTTTTCTTCGTTCTATTGTTAAAGGAATATATATATATATATATATATATATATATATATATATATATATAAAAAACACAAGAAAAATCCAAAGGAAGATAAAATAAATGCTGAATGTTTCACTGGCACAACTTTTGGGTCTGCGGTGTTAAAGTTTCAGTTCAAATGCCAAAGTATGCAATTCGGCCTTTGGCTTTGCAGCTTAAAAACAAGCAAAGAAAATGAAATGGAATGGAATTTTTTTTTTTAATAAAATAAAATAAAATAAAATAAAACTCTTACGTATGTATGTATGTGTATTTACTTAAAGATGGTAAAAAAATTAAAAATAAAAATTCAAGAAGCAGTGAAACGAAGGAAGAAGAATAGTTCTTGTGGGGAAAAATTCATTTTCAATTTAATTTAAATTGCGAATATGTAAAAGGCTTAACTTTATAAGGACGGTTACGGTTTGTATATGTCAAAGCCAGTTTATTTATAGAAGAAACCAGCCATTCTTTTTTAATTTCTCTTAAAGCTAAATGAGATGTTTGAAAAAATTATGTGACACTTTACGAACTTTTCGGGTATGTTCTGTAAACCGAATGCGCAAAAATTTTGTTGTTTTTAAAACGAATATATATATTTTGGTGTTCTGTAAACCGAATTCGCATAATTTTACTCGGTGTAAAATCGAGCAGATTAGGCCGGTCGAAATTAAATCGAATGTACTATCTTCCTAATAAATAACTGATGAAACAGAAGAAAACAATTACCAATTTTTAGTTGAAGTCTTTCTTTTATTAAATTAAGCCAAATTATATACTCTGTAATAGATTTTAATACAAAATAATTAATTGAAAAAACACTCTAATATTTCTCCATATTCTTTTTAAAGTCTGCAGATAAAGTAGATGCCTGAATAAAAGTACATTTTCACTAAATCCATTAGATATATAATTAAAAAATCTGTTTTAAATAAGAATAAATATTAAATTTTCAGTAACCTTATTTTAATTTATTGTTAAATAAGTTATCTTTAAGTGAAGATTTATGAAAATAGTTCTAAATTTGTTTCGTTTAATTTTTTAAAATTTAAAATTTAAATCAATTTTAAATTAATATGGCGACCAAATAGGTGATTACTTCGAAAATCAAAGTTACCCAACTTTAAATTAATTTGAAATAAAAAATTAAAAAATGTACGTGGCATTTGCGTAAAATTAATAAATCAAGAATCAGAATAAAAAAAAAAAATTAATTCGAAATCAAGTTCGAATGTGGGCAATCCTGTGATCTTTAGAACACCAAATTAGCATTTATTCGGTTTTGAGATATCACTCGTTTTTAAATCGACTGGGTTTACAGAACGGGGAGTGGGTTTTAACTATAAAAATTTTACCAAATATGAAAACAATCCCGACAAGAATTTGCTATGATTTTGCCTTTGCATTTTTTTTTTTTTTTGATTTTTGTCTTTGAGAGTTCACTTTTGCTTTTAGAAGCATATTCATATTCAACTTTCTTTAGTGCTTTTACATCTACTTAATCAAAGGTTGCCAAATTCGATTGTGTTTTAAGATCAATAATAATTTTAACTATCAAATAGCACACACACAAAATATAATACAGAGTGGCACAGAATGATCTATATGGTTTGAATTCTTTATAACTTTTTTAAATAATATTTTTGCTTTGTTTTTTTTTCAGCATTTTGTGAAGAAGATTTGGGGAATTAATTATGAATCATTACACGATCGAACAGAGCACATACTGCAAGTGCCTCAATGGCTTTGTTAAGGGACATATTCGGCGCACCAGCGATTTTAACTGGCCTCCACGTTCATCAGATTTAACAGCTCCTGACAGTTTTCTTTGGGATATTTGAAAGAAAGAGTGTACGTTAACAAACCAAGAACCATACTCCAACTAAAAACCAACATTCGAAATGAAATCATGGCCATTACACCCGAAATTTGGCGATTACACCCGAAATTTGGAGAAAAGTTTCGGAAAATATGCTAAAGAGAGCACGTATGTGCGAAGCGAAAAAGGACATCACTTACAGGATATCATTTTTCAAAGCTAATTGCAAAAAAATTCCCCAATAATGTACTGTATTTAAAAAAAAAAAATTATAATAATCGCAATAATAAAAAAGTTATAAACCATTTAAACCATATAGCTCATTCTGCGCCACCCTGTACAATCAGTTTTAAAAATAGTCTTAAGTTAGGTTAGTTTCTACAGGCATGCCACCAAGCAAGGGTAATAAATCTTGTAAAGGGCAGTAAATTAAATATTGTACTCAAAGACGCCGTGAGTAGCTAAACGTTCGAGAGATTACAGATGGTGAAGCTTTACTATCTTACAACTCTGCCTTTGCACTTTCTTTGTTTAGAACAGTGTTGCAGCTCCTCTGATGTCAAGGATACATATTCAGTTTGTAGCTTTGTTTTAGTAGCCATTTTTTAGTAATAATTTTACTTCGCTAGTGCTACATAATACCGACGAAGGTGGTTGCTACGAAGTACCTGTGGATTCGTATCAGCTGAATTCGGTACTGTTCAGTGACCAGTGAATATGCCTTCGCCACTGAAACCTTCCGACAACAACTGACACCCAAATGCGAAATATTTTTACGACTTAGTCTGAAGCTGAGCTCGAATTCAAAACTTTTTGGTTTTGTAGTCAACCTGCAGACTACTTCATCCATCGCCAACCAACATTAGCCAAGTGGGCTGGGTGCTGAGACGTCATCAGTTAGTCGCTTTTTTCTTCAATTTTAAATTAATCTTTATTAATATCTTCTACTTAGCATATAAGTCTATAATTTTGAGATTTTATCAATAGATACTACAGCGAATAATTTTAAAATTATAACATTATTCAAAGGAAAATAATTAAAACCTGTCTGACTCACAGTCACGTTACTTTTTTACTTATACAATATCATTTGATTTTATGTACAGAATATTTTGAGTGAATCATTTTCATAATTACAAATTTTTAACACATTTTGTTCATGAACAAAATTAATAAGTCAAGTCAAAATAAAAGTAAAAAGAAAAACTCTGCCTTAAATATATTTTGTTTAAGAAAACTTAAGACGTCAACTTCACATATTGTGCAAATATTGCTCAAAAACGAAAACTTTATTAAATCGCTTTTCTTAACTCGTTCTTAATTCTTTCAGTCAGGTTTTTCTTTTTCGTCTTTAGTTAAACTTAAACGAAACTGTTGTGTTCACTTAACAAACTTGCAACTTGTTGCACAAACTAAAGATTATAAATTGATTTTTTATAACAGCAAAACATGCAGGGCTAATTTTTCCAGCAGGTGAAGGAGTTCCCACGTAAATTATTCGCAGTTGATTTATGAATGAGTGGTTTGTTTTTCGCTGGTTTATTGTAACGTGGTTATAACACAAATATCAGCCTCTTGCGGAATTTTTGCAAGAGCTAAGGTAAAGGCTGTTTGTGCCCAGCGGAGGTTCTGCGCTTGGCATTTTTTCTCATCGTTGACTGAACTGTCGTAGGTGAGAATTTCCGCAATAGTGAGATTTGTTTTGGGGCGCCTGTCTCATCTCTTGCTGTGAATAGCTTAAGGTATCATGGGCTTAATATCTGTCCTACTTGGGACGTTCCCCTTTCGGGAGGATCGGCCACCCTCAGAATTAAAAATTTTACTTTATTGTCGAATTCAACAAAATTTTAAAATTTCCTTTTTTTATCTTGTTCTAGCATTCAGGAGCTGACCATACACATGTCATTTTCGATCTCGAGGGGAGACCAAGGTAATGATACACTGTAAGCTAGGTACTGCGGGGTCGCTCAGACAGCCGTAGGTTTAGAAACAAGTTCCTAAACCCCCTTGCGGGAAGAGAAAATGTATAGTGAGAGAAATGACAGGAGGTAAAGATTCACTATGTTACAACTTAGCTTTTGCACGTTCTTTGTTTTATAGCTGTGTTGTAGCGCCTTTGATGGCTGCGTTTTTCTTTTTTATTAATTTAGCAATTTTTTTTAATAATTATTTTACTTCGCCGCTGCAGCAGGGCTTTCTGATGTGCCTGTGAATTTGTTACAGCTGAAGCCATTACTGGTCCAGTGACCAGTGATAATTTTTTCGCCACTGAAACCTTCCGACAACAAAATTAGTGAAATAATTAAAGAAGAAAATTTGATTTGTTATCCTTACAATATATTCCATACAACCATATCAGTATCACAACAAATAATCTTTACGACCATATTTTTCTGATCTTTTCCCCCTAATTTAACCCAATGTGCGCTTTTATCTAAACAATCTCATTACTCATTGTAATGAAGTAGATGTGTTTGCTTTTACATTTAACTGAATGCTAATGGAAGTGTGAAAATGGAAGAAATTTAATTATTTCAAACACGTTAAGCTCAATAATGCCACGGGTGCAGCAATAAAAAAAAAATAATAAAAAGCCGATAGCCAATACAAGCGTTAATTTTGTGTATTATCATTGTTTAGTTCATTCTTTAGTCTACAAATATGAATGTATGTTTCGGGTTGGAAAATTTATTATCGTCTATTTCAAAATTATTGTAATAAAATCACTTGTTCATTTATTGACTTATTTAATTCCTTCTTGTTGAGCTCAACACTGAGCAAATACAGTGCACTTATTTTGGGAAATTCTTTGAAACTTCTCAAGCATACAATTGACATTCTGAACAAAAGGATTTCAAAGTATGTGCTGCCATTCATATTAATTTATACCCAAGTATTGTCTTTTATCTACAGATTTATTCTGCAGAGAATTTGAATTTAGAAAACAATGGCCTGGATGATTTGTTTAAATGGCTACGAGTAGGCTTTTGCTAACAAGTGTTTTCAAGCAAACGCCAATTTCAATGGGCTGCAGTTTACTTAATAAAATTTTGTAATCCTTTATTCCGCTTTGCCCATTAAGAATTCAATTACTAAGATTTGAAAATCTGCTGTTAATTGTGAAGTGTCAGGGGAAAAGAATATTAAAGAGAATTGTAAAAAAAAAAAAAAATTTTAAAACGATTTAATAAATTGTTTATTTTTTTCCTCTGTGCTTTTGTTTAATAGAAAAATTAAGGTAAATGGAGTTAGTGTTCTGACTTTTTTATATTGATATACTTCTTGAAGACAATTAAAATTTAGTGTTTGCTTTCTTTTAAATTTAGTTAAAGTGATTAATTTATTTATTGAAGTCAAACAATAATGCTGTCACAGTAAATCAAATACAAATTATATTTCTCTAAGCAAATATTCCTTATTATTGGAAATGTAATGAAAAATATACGCAAGTGCTTACATCTCTTGCAAGCCGATACAATTTAACACTTCGGTTTTAATTAACATATAACATTACACTAATTATTTAAACTGAACTTTTAGGAAAGTCGGGGATATGTAATTCAGGGAAATATGCAATTGCTTATAGGACATATAACACATTGAACAGATTGTTTAGTAAGACTAAGGATAAGGTACAGAAATTGGTTATGTCTAATTTAATTTATAAAATACCTTGTGGTGGGAAAGACAATGATGTTTGTGATAAGATATATATAGGTATAAATTAAAGACTAGGATTGCAGGACATAAGTCTGATTAAAAATATGGGGACATAAATTCTCAAAAAACAGCATTATCTTCGCACTGTTCTAGATTAAATCACTATTCAAACTTTGAAAATGTATCAGTATTGGACACAGAAAATAATTATAAACGTAGATATATGTTAGAAATGTTACATATAATTAATACACCAATTACCAACAGAATTAATTTTAAGGCAGATACAGAAAATGTTGCTCAAAATTATAGGCATTTAGTTAATAAGAGATTTAATATATTATAATTGTATTTGTAGTTTTTATTCTTATACATAGAATTACATTTAGAGACAGAACAAAAATTGTTAGAACTATAAACATATAGTTAATTATTAAAAAAGATATAGAAAAAATATTTTTATTATTATTATTATTATTATTATTATTATTGTAATTATTGTTTTTTAAATAATTTATTATGTTGTAACATATTCGTAAAAATGTATTTTGGATTTGGTTCAAAAACAATTTTCTATACAAAATCGAATATTTATACCTATTTCAAATCCAGAATATATTTTTATGTCTATGACTGTTAATATTTTTAATTTGAATTTTCCTTGACTAGAACTTTTTCTGTAATGTGAATTTGAAAAAAAACTTTTTTCATTATAAACAAAAACCAATTTTCTTGAAGAAGCTACACAAAGGAGTAGCGAAATATCGAATAAAATTAAATATTACATATATAAAAAAAAAAAGACCTACAGCTTAAATAATTAGTGTAATTAATAAAAAAACGTCAAAAAAACTAGAAGAATTATAACATATAACATTATGAAATTCCATTAGCTATAACTCTTTCCGACGTACTTTATGAAATCGACAAAAATCAAAGAACATTTTTATATTCTATTATTTATAAGCGTAATTTATTAAAAAAAAAAAAAATTTGCCTTATTGGATCCAGTGCAAGGGTGTGGTATGATTCCTTTGTCACCCCGCTTAATGGGTAATTTTATTTATGAAATTTTATTTTACTCAAAACAAAGTGTGCATTGCAAATAGAATACATCCAATGAGTTCTTCTCTGATGTCCCATCCCGTCTTGCTGCAGTGCATACATCTTCATAGTGTGGTTCTTACTGGTTGGAAGCATGACGAGGTTCATATGCTTGCATGCTTGTAAAAGGTTTATATTTTTTTAGCCGAATAGTGGTTTTTTTTCTTTAGATTTGCAGAAGTCACTGATGCATACGAATCTGAGTGACACAAACTTGAAATTATATCGAGCTAAAATCTTTTAGTGATAACTTATAACCAGTATTTTTAGCAATTGTATAAGCATTGACGACTGCCCTCATCGAGACAAAAAAAAAAAAAAATTCCATGTCAACATTTGCGACTCGTAATATTTCTTTAGTTGAACTAACTTATCAGTGTTGTTCATATGCATATTATAATCATGTATAATGCTTGATTTATGAATTATCAAGTTGACGTTGCATTGCCTGGACAAGTTCATTTGGGTAATGGAAATTGGGCAAAGCGGCTGTGAGTAAATGCACTTGGTATGTCTATTGCAATTTACTCCAAATTGGTGGAAGGAATAATATGAGACTGCTTAAATTAGATATAGATATATCGTCATCGCTATCAAATTATTCTACTGAGTTATAAACTCCCCTACATTCCGGGTTTTCACCTTTATTGTCAAATGCAAGAATGTGATCACAAGTTTCTGTATTTGGTTCTGATCATTGCGGTCCTCAACGTCATCGACAATTGAATCAATGTCTGATGAAATCTTTTCAAAATCAACTTCATGCTAGATAGTTTCCAATATTCTTTACCAGTAATAAATGTCAGACTACAAAGTTCATGCACAAATAGAGAGCCTATGTAGCACGCTGCCTCTTGGTTTTTAATATATGCACGTTCCTTCCACTGCTATTTTAAGGAGTGAGTACATATCGTAGTAGGGAAAGAACGTATAATGTCATTCCTAAAGAAATTGTGATTATCCTTGACTCGTTACCAATTAATTGCAGCCACCTACAGAGAGAATTCGCTTTTTTAACGACCATCTAATCCAAAACGTATTTCTCTGTTCCCATTGGAATGCCCAGCAGGCGCATTTGTGATATTATTCACATATAAAAGACGATACAAAAAAAGAAAAATACAAATTTTTTGTAATTGAAAATCTGACTTTGCCTACGAGACATGTGAAGCCTGAAAAGCCCTAAATATTAAACAAGTAAGGGAAGAATAGTACAATGCTCTTGATTATTTTTCCATTTGACTCTGCTTTAGGACTGTGTTAAGTCATCAATTATTTTGTTCGAAGCGATAGGTCTTTGTTACGCATAATTGGTCCGTGATTCGAAGAAACTGAATGTCAGGACATTGTTCATCAAAGGTTAAGAAGTCAACTCAGTGTGAGAGTTGTCCTATTCTACTTGCTAAAAACTAAAAGGGCACAGGCAAACAGACATGGACGCCATGGACGCCATGAACGTCACGTATTGTCAGCATATTCCCAACTTTATTGTAAAACCTTAACAATATGAACATATATGTTTGCTGTGCCAAAGAATTTGGGCATACATAGAACAACGAAAAAAATATTCTCAACAAATACACACAAACACACACACACACACAGTTGGGTACATTTTTAGAAGTGTTTGCACACACGCCAGCAGAAACTCATAAACATGTCTGAAGGAAAAGAATTTTTGAAATTTATTTGTGTACGGTCCTGGGTGAAGTTTTCTACATACGACACTTATGTTTGTATATGTATGAATGTACATACATACACATAGGCATACATGCATGCATACATACTAACTTACATACATATGTTACTTGGCGACTTTTTTTTATTTATAATTTTTTCTATTTTTGCCTTTATTTATGGCTGGGCTTCATAACCTTCTCCTCGCAAAGAATGAAGATAAAGATATTTTTGACAATGATGTTGTCTGGCATTTGGTGTTTGCCAAAAACACTAAACAACAAGAAAAAAGCAAAAATAAAAAAAAAAATCTGTCATAAATAGAATTTCCTTTTTTTTCTGTTTGTTTTGCTTCTGGATTTTGTCAAACAAGGTAAAGCTAAGTTAAGAAGGATTTTTATGTCATAAATAAGTTTATTATTACCGTTATGATTGTATGACCCAAATGTGTATGTATGTATGTTCTATTTTCGAGTATTTATTCACTATTTTATTGATATGGTGATGATTGCAGGGTCTACGAATTATGAATTAGACATTCATAAATTACATAAACTAGAGGAGCTTCCAAAGAGGATTGGAAGCTGTTGAAATGCGGTATGTCAAATAATGGAGACTTTCATTAATAAAAATTTAGGATAAAGCACGATTTCGTACTTTTCGTCAGTCATTAAAATTTTTCCAGTTGTGTATCCATCTCCAACTATCTACCTTGTTGCTATAAAAATGTGGAACCGCCTAAAGCTCTTTTTAGAGTTGCGAGGCTGCTTTAAAAATTAGCAAAAATGTCCAACTACATATTTCCATCAGAATTAAGTCCTTCTACTGCTTTTATTACATATCTCGACTGCACACTGCATTTCGAAACAGAAAGTTAACGTTTATTGCACCTCATACCTTGTTGCTTGAGGTGGCAGTTTAATTGAATGCAAAATTAAATAGATTATGGCTGGCTTTTCTTATGTGATAAAAAAATTTTGCTTTATTTCCAGGGCACGTATATGTGCGATAGTCAGCCAGACATTTTTTCAAATTATATCGCTATTTATCCTGGATGCACGATAAAAATAGCAATTCAATTTTAATTATAATATTTTTCAAGCTTGAGGTCAGGAAAATTATTTAATTTTTATTTGCTCAATATTGCGCCACTTCTTTGTGTTGCTTCTTCAGGAAATTGTTTGTTGTTTAAAATTATTATTCCAAATAATTTTACAAACCTTAAGCTTGAAAAATATTATAATTAAAATGAAAATAAAAAACTGTCACATAAATAACAAGAAACAAATAGCAATTTAAGCTTCAGCACTTAAGCAATTGATGTCTACAAAGTAATAAGTACTGCCATCTTATTTTGCAAACGGACAGTTTAGGGAAGATATGTGGCGCAGTTAGTTAAAGCTGAAATATTCACCCTTATCCTGTTTGGCGTAGGCGTATTTCGACTACAGGCGTATTTGTAGTCGAATTTAAAATTCAATGGTATCGTGTAAAATTGTCAGCTAAGATAATTTTGTAATAGAATCATAATGTAAAAGATTAAACATTTTTAAATTATTATGATACAGCCGGTTATGAAAACTATCAAAATAAACAAATGAAATCTGTGGGCGCATTTTTTATTCATTTAATTTATTAAAAATTTTTATTAACTAAAATGTTCGAAAAGAGTTACCTTTTCTTGATTTTTATTTTTTTCTCTTATATACGGGCGCAGACGAAGTATGTACATGGTTGATCAATTTCTTCCAGGCTGTCATTTGTGGTTTTATTTGGCACGGGATCTGGGGAGACAACCCGTGGTCTTTTTATTCCAAAAGCACATTTATGTTTAATAATCGAATTCATATGCAATAAATTAACTGCTGCCTCCTCAACTGCTGATAAAGTAAATTGCTCATAAGTGCGTGCCCCCACCTGTTGCATGGCTTTCAGCTTTGTTATGTGTGTGTGTTTTTTTTTTTTAATTTAAATTTGAAATCTGCCCACACCTTCATTCATCCTTCACCTGAAAGGAAGGGAGGTCCAATGCAATTTAAGTGTTCAAATATGTTATTCAATTCTTCTTTAATGTTAATTTTTTGGCCGCCTTTGGAAAAACCTTTTTCCAAATATAGTTTTTCCTCCATTAATTCCACCAACTTTGCGAATTGTGGGGCAGTTGTGACCTTTATTCTAAAAATGTTTAAGAATGATTATTGTAACAAAATTATTAAGTTATATTTTTTGCAGACTTACACTTTATTTCCCTCCATTTCAATTAATTTTCACTTTAGTAACGTTTGTGTCGTGATAAAAATTACTAACGACTGCTTTTAGGCAATTTTGACAGGCAAAAACGCCAAATACGATGCCGTTGTAACAGATTTCTTGTAATAGATCTTTATGCAGTGTCGTATATATGGCGTTTTTTGCTAACCACGTTACCATTTAATAAAAACGCTGAGTTTTTGCTACGAAAACAACAAACACGATAAGGGTGATTATAATACGCTGCAGTTCTGGAGCTTGCTCATTTTTTTTAAAGCCATCACATGAAGTCTTCTCATCAATCAGTTTACTTTGCTGCCGAATTAAAGCTCAAATAAAGACGGCGAAGGAGTGCATGTTACTGCACATTAGAAAACATATTTTTCCTTGACTTTTTCAACTCGAACCAGCACTCAGGAGATGACCGCTACACATGCGATGCATTGTGCTGGAATTAGAGGCATGGCATAGTGAGAGAGAGAGTAGGTGAAGCTTCACTATCTTCTTAGCAGAACTGTAGCTCCTACGGTTCTTAAAATCCAAGAGTCTTTCATCAACGCCAATGGCACGACGCGTATTGTGTGGTATTACAACTGAAAATATCATTGGGCCTTGTTTCTTCGAAAATGAAGTGCTTTAATCGTAAGTGCAGAGCGTTATCGGTTTCAAATAGAACAGTTTTTACGCCCTGCTCTTGTAGTATAGTGCATGTGCATGAGAATTAGTCTTATCAATATGGTGGTGCGGGTTCGATTCCCGCCTAGATCCTGGGTGTTTCTACAGACAAGCTGAGGGTGGCGATGGCACGATGTATGGTAGTCTGCACGTTGACTACGAATCCAAAAACAGACCTGTGTTCAACCCCAGTTTCAGACCAAAAATTTTAAAATAAAAATAAACATCTCGCATTTTTCTGATGTTGCATTAGTGTGTCTTTGTGTGTCAGTTGTTGTCGGAAGGTTTCAGTGGCGAAGGCATAGTCACTGGTCACTGAACAAAACCGGCTTCAGCTGATAGCAATCCACAATCACATCAGAACGCCCTCCTTCGTCGGTATTGTGTACCACCGGCGAAGTAAAATAATAATAAAAATGGCTACTAAACCGAAGCTTCAGCACTGCTACGAGTATAAACAAAGAACGTGCGAAAGCAGAGCTGCAAAAATAATTAATTAAGCTTCACCACCTGTCGTTTCTCCTACTATCCCTTTCCTATAGTTCCAGCACAATGCTTCGCATGTGTAGGAGTCATCTCCTGAGTGATGGTCCTAGATAAAAAAAAAAAAAAAAAAAAAAAAAAAAAAAGAGCTTCGTAGAGTTGGTGTTGTTAAAACAACAACAAAAAAAAAAATTAATGGGATTCTACTGTAGTTGGAAAGTGAATTCTGGCGGCGAAGAAACTTTTTTTTTTTTTTGTTTTAACAACAGAACTGAGATAGAGCCACTGTCTACACTGCCCGAACTGCAATAGTACTTTTAAGTAAAATTCCAGAAATTCGTACATTAATTGGCCAGCAAATCTGTCGATTGCAAGAATCTGACTATTTTCTTTGGGAGTTACTTGAAGGAGCGAGTATATGTGAATGTAGCCCGAGACAAGTTTTGAACTCAATTCAAACATTGTTGCAGAAATTCGGGCGCTACAACCTCAAATTTTGAAAGATGTAATGGAAACTAACTGAGAAATTAAAAACCTGGCTGACGCTGCCACACTTACTACGACTCAAAAATGTAACAAAATACATTGCGCACACATATTTGTACATATGTATGTATTAATATATGTGTAACCCCCAAAATTTTGCTGGAACATGTTTTTTTTTTGCTCTTACAATGTCACTTGCCATATTAGTTTATAACTTTCTACCTTATCCAACATACTCAGCTTGCCTTCATCTACTTTACAAAAATGACATGTTTTTTTTTTTTTTTTGTAACTATTACAAGTTACAAGTTACAAGTTTGACATTTTACGTGTTTGGCATACAATAGATTTTTTCTTTCCCAGCATTTTAATAAAATGTGGTAAAATCTCTTGAGGCTACTGGCGAATTTTTGTTCAGTTCATGTCAAGTGAAATGGTGCACTTTTTGGAAAATTCTCATGGTTTATTAAAATATTTAAGAACTGAGTTAAGTTAACAGATAAAGAGTCACTGACGAAGTACACCTGACAAAGTCTGTGATAATTTATAGTGTCATATGAATACAGGTGTTACATGAATAACAACGTATTTTTTTATATTTTTATAATTTTTTTATTTTTATAATTTTTTCAAATTGTAAAAAAAATTATATATGTATAGAATGAGAGAAATACATATCGTCATATAAAACGTAAAACCATGTAAATGACAAAAATCGGTTTCTCTATTGAATATTGTGTACCATGTAAAAATGTCCATGTAAAATTAATTATTTTGTCAAAATATAAGTGATCCTTTTAATGTTATGCGAGTTTTGAAGAAACTTTTTTAGGGAGGGTTACTTAACCCTCCTTTAAAATGTCTCCTTTAAAATCTGAAAAACTGTAGGTACATGGTTTTACGTTTTTTTATGACGATATGCATTATGGCACAAAAGTGTAATGATGTGGGGAAATTCTATGTATTTCCATGAATTGTTGTTACATTTTCATATAGTTTTTTTATACAGATTTACTGCCATATTAATAAAGAAATTTTTTTTGTTCATAAAAGTTTCAATTTTCCATACAAAATTCAATTAATATGCCTTTTATAAAGCAAAAAAAATTTTATGAAAAATAAAGGGGACTCCAAAAAGACATATACACTATTCTGTCGTATTGACATCTTTACCATATATTTTTTTAAGAAAAACTTTTCATTTAAAAAAAAAATATTTAATTTTTCAACAATAAACTTTTTTCCACAAAAGTTTCCAAATAATCAAAAAAAAAAAGGACAAAAATATATATTTTGAATTAATTTTTATATAAACAAAAAAAGTTAAACCATAACAAACTAATTCTTCCCACAGTATTGATCATATCCCCCTTTTTTTTAAATTTTGTTGGACCTTCCAATGTGCCTGTAGCGTATTTTTCACTTGCAGTGCTGCAAAAACTGGAAATATTTCATTATCCTTACTGTTGCTCTTCAAATATTTATCCTTACTTTTTTGAAATAGAAACATTTTTAGAAAAAAAAAACTGGCTTAAAAAATTAATATTATTAATACAGCACAGTTGTATTAAAAAGGGAATAGGCACATTTAATACTGAATAATTATAAAATCGTTTACATTACATGGCAACAACAAATAATATTTTCGTCATATATCTGTAATTTAAAAATTAATAAACAAAACTTGAAAATTAGAATGAATTTGAAAAAAACTTATTTTTGAAGCCAAAAACTTAAAAACTTATTGGCATTTCAAGAACCTTGGAAAACAAGCGAAAAAAACTTGAATGGTAAAAAAAAAACATCTCGAATTATTCTGAAGTGCATTAGTGTGTCTTTGTGTGTCAGTTGTTGTCGAAAGGTTTCAGTGGCGAAGTTTTTGCTTTGATTTGTCAAGTATGACGTATTGTTAAATAGTGGCTTAATTCGTAAGTCATTTTTACATATGTAATGCCTTAATTCGATCGTATAATTAATTAATAATTAAGATGGGCTTATGACTTAAAACATACTGGCTGTTAATATTACATGTGATATTTCCTAAGAAACAAACTAAATCCGATAAAATTTTTTAAAAAATTTAAATCATAAGATTTTCCTAAAATTCAGAAGACACTCTTTAACGATAATACGAAGATTTTATATTACAATGTAATTATTGCCAAGTGAAAATTTTGACGAAAAATATACTGTGTTTAATGAAAATACTTTGTAATTAAGTTTTTTTTTGTATACATAAAAATATATACATATGTATATTTATTAATATAGGAAATTTCTAGAAATTTTTTTAAATTTCAGGCTGTAATAAAAATTAAAAATATTTTGCACTTATTTTCATATACACAATACTGCAGGCATTTGTTCATTATTTGCATGTGCCTAAATAAACACCAAAGTAATATTAAATAGAGGCTAAACTTTACCTTTCATTCCCATATTATTATTAAAGTCTTGCTACCGTTTTCCCTAGAAAATTTAACGAAATACTTTATGATTTTATTATTTAATTTTTTTATTTTTACCTTTTTTTAATGTATTATTTCACAAGGGATTATTGTTTACATGAAAAAATCTTCTATTTAAGTCAGTAATTTATCGCTTCTTTTGAGTGGCTTCTTGAGAAAATTAAAAAAAAAAATGTGCTTTAATATTTAAGAATTTTAAATATTAAGAAAAATACATTTGCTTCTTAAGCATGAAACACATTCACCAGAGCAGGCTACGAGCTACAGAGACTACAAATGTAGTTGGTTGCATTCGTTGCCTTGTAGCCGGCAGCTATGAACAATTTCTCATTACAGAAATATGTATTTCTTATATTTTAGTGCTGCCACTTTAAAGCATTTCAGTTTTTTATAAAAAAAAACACTCGTTCCAAATATCCTCCTTCCACTTAAATATTTAAAAACAGGCCAACTTATCTATGCAAAACTTCTTTGTTGTTAATATATGAGTTAATAATATAATATATATTTATTTTTTCTTCTCCTTTCTTTTCAAATAAAAGTAAGTATTTTTAAGCTCTCAAGGTATGTACACACTATTGTCATTTACTACAATATTGACAGAAAAATTGCTATGAAATGTTCAACAACCGTGTGAACACACAATTTTTGTGTGGCAACATAGTCACAAAATGTATTGTCGGTGCATTGTATGCCAAAAATATTGTCACAATTCTGACAATCGTGAGAACACCCTTCATTTCCGTTGACACACAATTTACAGTCATTTGTTATTGTCGCATGTGCTTCATTTAGTGCACCGTATAATAACACATTGGCAGATAAATATTTCTGTTGGCAATGCTGCCCATAAATATTTAAATACAATGTTAAAAGTCGGATCTGGCAACGTTTGCCATACAATAATCTGACAACCCTGTGAATAGACAATTATTATTGGCAGAAAAATTTATTGTCGCTGAACTGTGTGCCAATGAAATTGTATGGTTTTCTTTCAATGGTGTGAACAGACAAATTATCTTGTCAACATAGAAATTATCCTAAGTTGGCGACAGCTACAAAAGTGTTCGTGTAGCCGTGTAGCAGTGATGTCGTCAAAATAATCGTGTGTATTTTAATTTTGACAGATTGTAGCTGATAGCATGCTGTGACGAATGTGTTTCATGATTTATACTTTATACTTGTATTTCATATTTTTCTATTGCTGTGACAACCACCACGTATACTTAATATTTTGTTCTTCTGTTAATATGAACATATTAAGTATACGCCTATTGAATTCAAAGAAGTTATACTGCCAATTACTATGGCTACTAATAATTGTGACACTGCATTGGAGTTTTTTTTTTTTGGAAAAGCGAAATTGTACAGCAGTCACAGGATGTAAAGTGATAGCGAACGTTTAATTGTTCAACAACTTTGCTATTTCCAGCTTTTCTTATGTTGAGTAAACACCTCAAATTTTTAAACTGTTATTCTGCTTCGCCGATAGCTCTATTATATAGATTAAAAAGAAATAAGGTAACCGTTGCAGACTTTTTACTAACGATTACAAACCAACGTTCTATCTGTACAAATTCAATTTTAGTTTCAAAAAGTAAAATTGTTAAAATTTGGTTTTTTGAAAAAAAAAATTACGATTCAATTCCTAACACTTCGACGAGGTTAAAGTCCAACATTTGAGCCAGTTAACAACTCAGTTTAAATATAAACAGCTGTGAATGTTTTCAAACTGTTGAGTGCTACAATTTCCAATAAGAAAAAAGTGATTTTTTTTAACCCTAGAACCATAATGTACGTACAGGTTTTTTTCACATGTATATGAAAGAGAAGTGATCGGCATTCTAACGCCAATTCATTTTAGCTATGCTTTCATCAATTGTGCTGCTTTGCTAACAAGTGTTAAAGCAACGCATATTTAATGTCTTATAGGAATTCACAGTATGTGCACTTAGTAACTGTACGTAAAACTTACGTATCGTTGGTAATAAAGGTTAAATTCTAACACGTAATTTTTTCGTAACGTTAGCACACTACGAAAGAACAAGGCTGAGATAACTTCTGAGCTACTCGGTTTGCAACACTGTGGATTATCGCGCTGTGTTTTGATGAAAACATGACGTTAGTCTCTTTTATGCCGATGAAAAATAAAAACGTGTTATTGCTGTCATCAATGCACTATGAGGGATTATTTAGAGAAAAATGTTCATATTTGAAAATTCTTTTACTTTTTATAACAAAGTAATTTCAATATATATTTTTAATAAATTAAAAAAAAAACAATTGAAATGAAATCCTACCGAAGATTTGTCATTTATTGAAATTTATCAAACGAAATGTATATTTACGTACAAATTACGTATCGTTGGTATTAACGTATAATAAAATATCGTTATGGTTCTACGGTTAAATTAGCTATAATTAGAATTTTGCCAAAATGGATAACAATACTGGATGTGTGTACATATAAAAAAAGTTGTAATAATTTGGTATTATATGTACAATTTTGTGTTTCTATTAGTTCATGTGTTTTGTGAAGTTGTGAACAAGTTTTAGATTTTCTCTGGTATAGAAGTTACGTCGTTTTCCTTTGTTTGGGAATTTGTATACATGTAGTTATTTGTGGGAAGCTCAGGCAGGCTTCATATCCTACTGAAATTGTTCGCAGCGCTTGCAGCTTATTGCAGCTTTTTTTTTTTTGCTTGGACCGGCACTCAGGGCATGACCCCTATACATGCGGTGGGAGAAAGCATAAACGGAGTAGTATTTATTGACATTCGATTTGAATTTTCCCACGTTAAAAGTGACAGGAAAGACCTCTGCGGGTAGTCCATTCCATATACGTACCGTTCGGCCAGAAAACGAATTTTCTCTGTAATGCAAATAATTATTTTTATTTCTGGAAACATTGAAGCTGAGCTTACAAATTTAAAAGTTACAGAAAATTGGTTATCCAAATTTGCTTATAGTGGAGTCCCTAGAAAACATGGAGAGCGATCTAACCATCGTTTGCACAAATGCAATTGGAGCAAAGTGTCATGAAACAATTTGGGAAATATTGGATTAGTAAGGAATAGGGGTTTACCAAAAAAAAATCGGAGGTAGACAACATTATTCTCAACGTTTTTTAAAATGCTTAGTTTAGCAACAGGTACCTTATGTACAGATACATCTGTACCAAGTTTTATGATCCCAGTTCACTTGGAAATATTTCTTGACGTCTGGGCACGGTAAATATGTAGCAACAGCACCCTGCCCATTGAAATGTATAACTGGCGCTGGTCGAAGTAGTCTGCACGTTGAATAAAAAAATAAAAAATTTTCTGGCTTCAACCGCTGTTTCAGACTCATAAAAACATCTCTAATTTTTTCTGATGTGCATTTGTGTGACGTTGTGTTAATTGTTGTCGGATCCTCTCATTCTCCTACTATTCCTTTCCGCTAGTTCCAGCACAATGCACCGCATGGGTAGGGATCCATCTCCTGAGTGCTGCTTCAAGATAAAAAAAAATCCACACTGCTTTTCACACATACCACTATCACTCAATCAACACTGAAGTAATTAAATTACAAGTATTACAACTATTACTCAAATCCAATAGTCTAAGATTTGTATAAAGAATTTGCCAAGCTCTCTTATAAATGTAAATATCATCAGTTATACATCTGCTTCATATGTATTATTGAAGAAAACATAGCCAACACACCCACCACCAGCGCACATTCCATGTTTTTTTTTTTTTTTTTGGAGTAGCATGTGTCGAAATTTGTAGAAACGCCGTAAATAAATGTTTGCTGGACATACAGCAAATACATCATTGAAACTGTTACATCTGTCACCTTTTTATTTCATTTTTTTTTTGCTTATTTCATATTTTACTACGCATAACAGTTTAAAATTCCTGACAAGAATAGAAACCAATCTTTGCGGCTTTACCAGCCTATAAACACACATTTGAATATAAATTTTTTGCTGCAGTATGCGAAAGAGGTTCCTTTACAAAGCTTTTGTGTCTTATGCGAACGTGTTTTGTACATCGTGTTGAAGGATTCATCATTATTAATAGCACAAGCATTTATTTGTATGTGTTAAAGTGATTACTTTTGAAAGGAATAAATATGTGCTTTTGCGACTAAGTTGGCACGTGGGAAAATATCTTGAAATTCCATTTTTTTTTTTAATATAAGTCTGCTGCAAAAGGATTTGTTAGTGCGTATGGGAATGTGGATACACATGTGAATTTAATATAAATCCTTGGTGTGCAGTATTTTTTTTATTAAATTTGGCTCCTTTATTCCTATAACATTTCAATTACCACATCAATGAATTCGCACAGTCAATTAGACATGGCAAAATGTATAATTTTGCGACTTCCTCGGGGATTATGAATTTGATGTGAATGTTTGGCTTAAACCTGCCAATTTTACTATAAAGCTGGTTGGTATATATTTTACTGTTGAAATAAATCCACGAAAAGTAGTTCGTTTAAGTCTCAGTAGTCAGTTGCTTTCGCTTTTTTTAAAAAAGTTCCATTGGCCTTGAAGTGTTCACACAAGAAGCCGCTGCGAAATTTGACACATTTGCCATCGATAATCCTTTTGGCGCAGAGGACATTTCAAACAAAAATTCTTTCGATATAGAAACGAATATTGGATATTTCGGTGACTGATTGGCCGATTGGCTGTCGGCCGTGAAATTATCTTAAAATAAATGTAATTTTTTTAAATACAAATTTTAAACGCACCGTGTTTAATTTGCCGTAAAATGTGAAAAATAAAATGCAGGAAAAAATATGAAAAAAATATCCTTTCATATCCTTGATTGTTACCACATTAAATGTCTATAGAAATTCATGTTGTACCGCGAGAAAAAAGTTACAACTTTCGAACTAAGAGGGTCAGAATCATACAATTCTTAACGCTATATATTTAGTAGTAGACTTAACCCATGTGCCGCCGCTGTACTCGAGTACAGCTAAATATTAGACACAATGTTTAATATTTTGAAAGGTTTAAAAAATTTTTTTTTCGTTTTTAGCTTAAAAAAAACCTATGGCCCGTTAAAATAATAAAACAAAAATTTGGCTAAGTACATTTTAATTGCTACAGAATGGGCTTTGCCTTCGGTTGTTCTATTTAGTCTGAAACTGGGCTGAAACGCAGGACTTTTTGGTTTTACAGTCAACGTGTTAACTACTTCAGCCATCATCACCAGCAGCTTTGGAGGTATGAATGTTTTATTTTGGCGTACTGTCCCTACATTCCAAAATTCTAAATTAAACGAGGAAAAGACCTTGACGCCTGTTACATTTTTGTCTCTTTGAACCTTCCGTCAACTTCAATACAACGCCTTGTCCTTGGTTCTGTTCAGGCTTTGCAGCAAGTTGAATGCTTGAGATTGATTGAGACCAAATGGTCGTCTAATGCAGGATTCGCATATTTTTTTTTAATCTAACAGCAGGGTGGAAAAAATCGGTCTCTAGAGAAATATTGAATTTTTTGTTTGTTTCTAAAACTTACAATATGTGGCTTTTAAAGTGATACGATCACGTGCAATGAACTGAGTTTGGTGACAAGAATATGCAAGAGGTTGGTGATGGCTGAAGCACTCTGCACGTTCAACCCCAGTTTCAGACTAAAATCATAATCATCACAATCATAATCTGATGTGCATTAGTATCTCTTTGTGTGACAGTTGTTGTCGGAAGGTTTCAGTGGCGAAGGAATAGTCACTGGTCACTAAACAATATCGGCCTTTTAACCAAAAGAAAATAACAAAAATTGAATAACAGAAGTCGGTGGGCCCCGTCTTAGCCTCTAGCTACAGTGGTTGGGGAGGTTCTTGACTTCTGTCAGAGCAAAACACCATTACCATATTATTATTTCAGAGTCCCGTATTTCATCTAATACACGAACAAAAGTCAAATTACAGAATAACTGTTGCCAGAATAGCAACACAAAAAAACAATTAAGACTACTAACGCTATTGAATGTGGAAATTTAACTGAGATATTGACGTCGAATTAGTAACATATTTGTGGACACAGTGGGAGTTAATGCGCTCAAAACCCACCCTTACCTTTGTACCTCTAGGCGCGAATAATTTTAGAAGTACCCTTGAGGAATTTGAAATACAACAGCCTTTTGTGTGGCCAAAAAAAATGTGATCGCCTGAGCCTACCTTTACAGGGATTTTATTAACAAAAATTATATTTTTGTTCTTCTTGTTTTTTTTGGAAATCGTTTTCCTGACTCTTCAATGCTGTAAAATATATCACCAAGTTAGTTCAAGAAAATTATCAACAGTTTTTCTTCCTGAAATTATATTACCTTTATAATTATATTGATGTCCTCTGATATGCAATAGAAACTGCGATTTCTCATTGCCCGGTCACGTGTCAACTTTGAAAAGAATGATGGCGTACAATATATCAACCAAGTAAGTTCCATTAGAATTTCGTGGAAATTTCTATATACCGTTTTATTCAATCATCATACAAAAAAAATTTGTTGGTTTTTTCTAGTTTCCATTTTTTTTACTAAAACTCGATTCTAAACCTCATTGTATTCACCTAAAGGTAATCTAAGTACCCCAACACTGTCAGCCATCACTGAACATACAGAATATATCAAATGACGATTGTTAAACAAAAATAAACTGTTCAAAAGTATCGTTAAGATTTCGAGTGAGGTTTGAAAGTTGTGAGCCATGACAAAAACTATTAACCTTGATAAAAAAATTAAATTCGAACTTCGATATAAATATCACAAAACAAAATACGATGAAAAATATATATGCAAATTTTAATACTGAATATTTCATTTAAAGACATAAAAATTTTCCCTGCTTTCAAAAAAAAACCCCCAATAAGAATCGTACTTTCATTATGTAATTAAAAGTCCTTCATTACACGCCCTCCTTCGTATGTATTGTGTAGCACCGGCGAAGTAAAATAATAATAAAAATGGCTACTAAACCGAAGTTGTAATACTGCTATAAACGTGCAAAGGCAGACCTGTAAAATAATTAATTTAGCTTTCACCTCCTGTTATTTCTCTAACTATCCCTTTCCTATAGTTTCAGCACAATGCTTCGCATGTGTAGGGGACATCTACTAAGTGCTGGTCCCAGATAAAAAAAAAGTTTGAAATTCTAATTTATTAGCAACCATACGTAAACTAAATTCGTACACTGACAACTCCACTGTGTTTCGGTTACGAGGTGTAATAAAACCATCAATTACGATTTCAAATCACCAACTGTCCTTGCAAAATGTCCATGAAAATTAACTGTTTCTATAATTAATTTGATTGGTACTTGTGAAAAATTTCAAACTTTGCGATGGTCATTCCAATACGCAACCACAACAACAAAGCAAATACCTGGCCATAAAGACAACAAAATAAAGAAGAAAATTAAATAATAGAAAACCTTATAAATAAAAAGAAAATGATGTCATCCTAATTGGACTGAAAATGGTTGACCTCCTTTCTGTCACAAAAAAAAAAAAAAAAAATGACAACAAATTTTGCTCATAATTTTATCTTAAAACTTCAATGAAAAATCTAACAAAAATATTACAAATTCTTTCAATTTCTTGTCATTTTAGCAGGAATAAAGAAACCGTACGGAAGTAGTTTGTAATTTCTCAACACAACAAGCAGTAGATAGCAGATTGCATGGTAAATTTATTAAGGCAATAAAGTCAAAGTTTAAAGCAGACATAATTGGGTTTAAACGGAAATTGAATTTTAAGGCAAAATATAAATTTGTTTTTGTTTTTAGATACACTTTCTGAACACAAAATAAAATTGTATCTAAAGATTCGCATTTAGAAATTATTAGAAGAAATTTCTTGTCACAAACAGTTTACCAATTTAATATTTAATTAAAATTTTTTATTTTATGCGCGTATGTGTTATAGAAAAATTTCAGCACATGCTGTCTGTCTTCTATGTTTTGAGTATCTAAAGGACTCAGTAGTATAGAAAGCAATTATGATTCTTGAGTAGTACAACACCCCCATCAGTTTGAATGTCGCAAACACGAATTTGTTGTCGCTCTATTAATTGAAACTACAGTCCTTTCGTAAAGAAAACTGTTTTTATACTCATCACTTTAAGTGTAACAGGTACATATTAGTCATTCCGCATCTAATTCATTCAGTTCTTTCATTTGTGAAAAAAAAATTTATATACTTCCAGAGGAATTTTATTGAGCCTTGTCCGTCTGTCCGTGTGTCCGTTGAAATCAAATTTCTGGCGAAACGAAACATCTCAAAGAATACGTTTTAGTGTCAGTCGATCATTAGCAGACCTCAATCGCTTGCAGTTTAAATTCAGTCGAATTAGTTCAATAGTTAGTTACGAGCTACAGCTAGAAAAGCTTAACCACGTCGTTGTTTTACTTGAAATTTAAGTACAAAAACTCCTACAGGGTGGGTCAAAAGTCACGGCTGCGTGTAAAAATTTATTAACTTTTTTGTTTATTATTATTTCATCAAAATCACGAAGTTAAAGCAAAATTAATTAAAATGAGGGTAGGTCCACCTCTAACTCTTGCTAGTGAAATAGGGTTCTGGAGACATATTTCTGCAGATATATGTATGTAATAAGCAACCAAATTATATTTAATATTTGTATTGATATTTTTTATTTTTTTTTTATCTGGGACCAGCACTCAGGAAATGACTCCTACACATGCGAAGCATTGTGCTGGAACTATAGGAAAGGTATAGTAGGAGAAACGAGAGGAGGTGAAGCTTAATTAATTATTTTTGCAGCCCTGCTTTTTGCACGTTCTTTGTTTTTATACCCGTAGCAGTGCTGAAGCTTCGGTTCAGTAGCCATTTTTATTATTATTTTACTTCGCCGGTGCTCCACAATACCGACGAAGGAGGGCGTTCTGATGTGATTGTGGATTGCTATCAGCTGAAGCCGGTATTGTTCAATGGCTAGTGACTATGCCTTCGACTCTGAAACCTTCCGACAACAACTGACACACAAAGACACACTAATGCACATCAGAAAAATGCGAGATGTTTTTTTTTATAATTTTGGTCTGAAACTAGAGTTGAACCCAGGTCTGTTTTTGGTTTTGTAGTCAACGTGCAGACTACTATCCATCGTGCCATCGCCAACCTTTATATTTATGTTTGTGTGTCAACATTTTCTTTATTGTAACAAAAATTTAATTTTTTTGGCAGATAACCAATTTGAAAACTTATTATGCATAAAAAGTAGCCCATATGAAATAAATATTGAAGAAGCAATGCATACGAAGACATATTTTTTAACTTTTTTCCATTTCCTAAATATCTAAATTAATTTGCTTTTTAAATTGGGTATATGAGACAAAAATCTACTCTGGCAACACCGATTCTTGTTCAGACAGCGAATATACATATATAACATATGCAACCGAAAAACGTAATAGTATAGGTTTGACTGTCACTGCTGTATATATTGCAATCCAGCAGCATTCAGTGTGTGGTATGTAATGATTTTCTAATTCATTGCTGTGACGCCAATGTCAATCTGCAGAGCAATAAATGAACGAAAACAAACAATATCTTTTATATTGAGAGATACACAATGAAAAATGCTATTGAGTTAACAGTCACCATTCACAGAAAGTATCTATGCACAATTTCACTGATTTTTAGCATTCTTGCAGGTCTCTACTACATATATAAGTATGCCTTTTCTACACTTTTCCTTTCCTTTCCTTAAAAAAAAAGGTATCAACAATTTGTTTATAAGCATCTTAAATATGTGTGTATGTTACTTCTATTACAAAAAAGGTCTAGTTGAACCTTTTCGTAATGCCATTGAATTATTTACTAATACACATAAGACTAAAGCATAAGCTTTTAATATCTAATTATATGTTGCTTTTCTTACTTCGCTCCCATTAAAATCATTTCTTGTAGAAATAGTTTCTTCACAACAAGCTCATTAAACTATTGCTGGTGTAATTTACATACACGCGTATACTCAATATTTGTTTCCGGCATTCTGTTGCTCATACGCTGTGCGGAGAATTAATAACAACGCAGCAACAAAAAAGTTGTTTATAATTCGAATAATAATACTGGGTGTCTGGTAGCAGATTTATATTTTCAAACTTAAATAAAAAACGTAATAATTGATACAAAATTTTATTAAGAGCATTGAACGATTGAATGGAAATGCAGATCCATCAAATTCTTTTTTAAAATTTCATGAATAATCGCTCTTGGAAGTCCCAGTGAGGTTGCTCTTTTCCGTATTGAAAGTCACGGATTTTCACATAAAGTGCTTTCAACCAGTTCAATGTTTTCGGTATCGACTGCGCCCTTCCGGTGCGGCATTCATAGCCGAAGCAGTTGCGCAGAATATCTGCAACCACGAACGAATTAAATTTACACTCGGTCCATCACTTATTCACCGAATACCCAAATTTGAACAAAATTGTCGACGAGCAATTACGTAAGAATCATTACTCTTCAAAAATGTCTCCACAGCGAACGCGCGATGCTCACTCGACCACATCACTCGGCGACATCGTGACTGACAAATCCGCGCAAACGATAATTCGAACGGCTCCACCCTCCCTCCGCACCGTTTATTACTTTTAGAAATAATCGTATTTCAAAATATGAATTTGCCACCAGACACCTTCTACAAACACTTAATTTGTAACTTTTGAAATTGAAATGAAAACAATCGTTTTCACATAAATTTATTGTTATTATTGACAATTGAGTTGTTACAAGAAAAAAAAAATTTTTTTTATAAATTTATTTGAATACTTTCTCCCTCGAAATATTTCCCCTTTCCGTAAATTTGCAAATGCGAAAAAATTCCCCATGAATAAATTCATATTAAAATAAAATTCCCCATATATAAAATATAAATTTACCACCACCCACCCACCCTGCATAATTGAAAAAAATATAAATACGTATAGATATGATTATTTGAAATGCAAAAAAGGCGTAACAGCCGGAAAACTCAAAACTTAGTTTTTAATGGATATTGGTACAGAGCATCAAGGCAAATGTTTTCACAACTTTTTAACTTTCTATTTTAAAACTAACGAAATTCAAAATTCACTTTTTTTTTTACTAATCTTTCAAAATCAATGTATTTCTCGCTATTGAGAAATAATGAAACAATAGACAAATATTACTCTTTTTGAGACATAATTTTTAACGTTGTAAATACCTTCATCGTTATGAAAAAATTATATTTGTAACCACAACCCTGTTCATTTTATGAAGTTTTTTGTCTTTCCTGTTAAATTTTTACAAGTGATGATAGGCGCTTTTGCATTTTAAGTGACGATATATTTAATTCCTAAAAAAAATTTTTGCAATAAATTTAGAATGTTGTTTTAACTGCATTTACGATTTAAAAAAAAAATTTGGAAAAGACATTGATATTGAAAAAGTTTTTTAAAGTTGAATAATTGTTTCGAAAAACATTTTTCCTTTCATAAATTTTTACTCTCCAATATTATATATTTTTCGAAGCAAATTAAAGTTTATGCAAATCAACCACAAGTGAAATTTTATGATTAAAAAAGTTACCTAATAAAAGTTTTGGTGCAAGTGTGAGTGCTTTGCTTTAAAAAGAATCCCCTGCTATTAATTGAAATATGTGCATATACCGGTTCAAAGAAAAATAAAGTTCACACGTCACCAATACTTTAAGTGAGAAATGAGTGAAAAATGGTCACCTAAAAGTGTGTAACACAAATATGGTGTTTGCATTTAAAAAAAACAAAAAAGTACTCACCAAATCGTAATTGAAGTGAATTTGCCATGCGTGGGTGTGTTGCATTTTGTCCAGCACCAAATGAACATCGTAATAAAAAGAGAATTTTTAAATAAGTATAAATGTAAGTATGTATTAGTGTGAAATGTTGTGCTGTACTACTAAATACTGTTTTCAAAATGACAACACCAATGTGCTGTTTCGTTTTGCACTCATTATTTATTTAGTGTTGCACAAAAGTAGAATCGTTTTATAATGACAAATGGTTTGCAGAAAATTGTGTCTTATTCAAGTGTGGAATAAATAATTTTTTCAACAATTATTATTAACAAAATACAAAGGAAGTCACAAAGAAAATAATAATTCGATATGTACAGCGGGTTTTAAAGTTTTATAACTTTAAATTAAAATATAAGAAAAAAAACTGGAGACCGCCATCACTGGCTCGTAACAGAATAAGAATAAGCCCAGACAGTAGCATCATCGAATGGCTGTCTTTTTAATCTTAGAAAGATAATCTGCTTAAATTTACGCTTGCACTTTAAAGGAATCAATATTTCTTTTCAACTGCTGGTTCAGTGAAAATATTCGTATAACAAAAGATAACGTTCAAAGTTAATGTAGGGTGTTGCGAGCGTTGGGGACTTAATCGGTTGTTAGTTTTGCGAAAAGGCCACGGATCAAATGACTACTGTGAACGGCGAGCGCTGCAGCTATCTTCATCCTCAGCTGGATGAGCGGGAACTGGAGAACATGTATGGGCTATGACTTGATAAGCTGAAATAATTTAGATCTATGTGCTGTTGCCAAACAACAGAACAAAAATTGACAATTAATGAAAGCGAAAGTTAATAAATAAAAGTATGGAAAGTCAATAAGGGTTTTAAGATAGGCCCAAGCCCCTCAGTAAGGAGGGGGAAATTATGAATTGAATTGCAACTTATGTTACAGATCTGTGTCCTATAATTCTTGGGTTATGAGGACGCTACGTGTGACGTTTGCTTTCACACCCGTATTCTTGGAATACGATCGGATAAAACTCTACCAGCAGCCGCCGATCTAAAACAAGAACACATCTGCACAATCTGCAGGCAAAATTGTAACCGCTAGATTTTCGAGTCGCCTAATCTACGGTTTTTGTGATTTACACTGGTTGGGATGATCGCCTAATTTAACCCTTCTATACTTCCTTTTTGTGCTGTATCTTGAAGTCACTAACACTCCTGCAACCCTCAACGAGAATGTCCGTCAGGCATGCGGGCATCTATTACCCGAAGTTTTGGCCCGTATTCCGTTCAGGTCCATTTGGCCTCAACTCGTCAACTTCCTGCAGAAAACGTAAAAACGTAAACGTCAAATAAACACAATCCAAATTCTAAACTGAAGTTTTTCAATTATTTAATAGTAAAAATGCAGTCAAAGATAACTTTTGCAACACCTTGATAATCAATAATTAAATGCCAGTAGTTAAATTTATTTTGTTGGTTCCCTGACATCGAAAAAAATTACAAGTTCTATTCCATATAAGTTGCAGTACATCCGTAATTCCAAACCCATTTTCATCCTATACTTGCACTACTTACGAGTATATAAATAATAAATATTTTTAAATTTTCTGTTAATTTAAAATATTAAATTTAAATTTAAATTTGCATTTATGTGATGCAAACTGTACGTATTTAAATTTACTACTACCAGCACAGGAATAATATTTACGATGAAGATGGTTTCATTTGTGATGAAAAGGCAATCAGCATTCTTCGTGTTTGTTCATACAAGGTGGGATAAAAGTAATCTGCCCGTATTCTTCTGGTGTAATTTTTTTAATGAAAATTGTTCTGCTTGTGAAACCTGTTTATTTAATCCTTTAGTATTTATTCCAAAAAGTTGAGAAAATGAGTGCCAAGTGGCCGTAGCCAGAGTTAATGACTGGGCCGTATAGTCGTTTTATGGCATTTACTCTCCTTATCCCTTTCAGACCGTGATGCATCGATTGTGCGGCTGGGTTTTGGTCTCAATATTTTCGCTTCCACTTGACCAATATCAAATAGACCGGCACGCATATGCCGATTGTTCTTTATGTTCGTTTCTCAATTATTAAACCGCTGTGCGATTTACCGTTACTTGAATTATTGCAAAATTCTTGCGTCACATTTCACTTTTGTTTGCAGTGTTTTTAATTACAAATGTACTTATCGTTAACAAATAGTGCAGGGGGAATATTTTAACAAAAAAAAAAATTATAAATTTTAATGTTTCAAACCAATTGAAGTCATCTGATGCAATCAAAATAAGTTTTAGCTAAAAATTAGACCGACATGTAACAATTGTAGGTGAAAATCCTTGAAGGTAATAAAACTTATAAAATCAAATCATTGATTATATTTTCATGTGATATTTGTATGATAACTGTATATTACAAAATTTTGAAAAAATTTCTAATAGTTTATCGTCAGGTTTGAAAGGGTTTCTGTAGTCTGAGGCTTATTGTGGTAACCCCGCGACTTAAAAAGAAAAACCATAAAAAGAAGTCTGGAATGGTTAAATCAGGGTGATCTGGCCGGCCAGTGGAAATCACCACAACGAAAGATTAAACGACCCAGAAATGCTTCCTTCAGAATATCGGTTGTGGATCGAGCAGTGTGCGCCGTTGCATCTTCTTGTTGGCACCACATGCTCTCCAGTCCCAATTCATCTAATAGAGTAAGAAACAATTTAATAATCATGGCTCTGTGGCGCGCCTGACTGTGGACGGCCCGCGCCGTTTTCAAGAAAAAAAAATGGCCCGATGCCTCCTCTAGTGTAAACAGCACAACACGCAGTAACTTTGAGGGGACGTAATGACTTTTCGTGCCTGATACGCGGATTTTAAGTGCCCTAGAAATGATTTTTTTTTTTTTGTTAACGTAACCGATAAGTTATAAATGAGCGCGTTCGCTAATTTTCGATGAACAATTGTCCACCTCTTCGTTGAGATTCAAAATAGATTGAGCGTAGGTTAGACGTACTTGGCGATCAACAGCTAACAGCTAATGTACTGGCTGCACTTTTTAAGAACAAATGCATGGCACGATGTCCGGTCGATGTCCCGGGCTCCTCTACGACATCTGTGGCAACAGCAGTGATATTCTCAGCAGAACGGCTGTCCCGGCCAGCCTTGGGAACATCTCCCATTGTCACAGTCACGAGTGGCCAAATGTTGCAGTGTTTGTTAAGTTGGTGGCGGACGGCCAGATAATCTACGATGAAATTAACACTGCGCCAACACAAACAACGAATTGTTGTCGATTTATATGCTGCGTTTGTTCACTTCGAAAATGTGAAAACCGATTGTAAATTTAGAAGCCATTTTCAAAATTTATAGTGTTTCTCACCCTGGTGATTACCTTTGCCCCACCTCTTACGTATGCTGTTGTTAAGTATTTCTAACCATTTATGCTCTTTATCAACATCAACAATGTGCCGGTGTACGTAACTAAAATACTACTTAAGCACTACAAAACACATGTGCCATTAAGCATATATTTCCTTATACTACGCCTTGCTACGCATTTATAATGCGTTCGGTTTGTCACACTGTTTGCTTGCTTGCCTGCTCAAATTTCTGCAATTAGAAATTTATGTATGAACGTCATTAGAAACTTAACAGAAGCGTGCGTGACTGCAATTGAAAACTGACTCATTGAAATTAAAGTCATCAACTTCAAATGTTGTGCAGAAATATGAAAATAACTAAACAGTCATTTCAGAAATTTTATTAAAATTGTTTAGAATATCTCTTCTGTTTCGTATATTTTTCCACCCATTTTATTTTGATAAATTGAACGTTTTTTATACGTGTTAAAGTTAGTTAAAGGCAACAAACAGCAATTGCCTTGGGCTAGAAATGAGGTGTGATTTTTTTCTTTTATATAAAATGAGTGAAAATACTCGTTCGGCCAATTGCATTGAAAACAACAATAAAAAAAAAACTGAAATTGCTTTTGTTTTCGATATAAATGCCCGAATGAGTATTTTAAATCTGCTTCTACAGAATGGGCAGTAAATAAATAAATTACCATGGACGGACAAAGCAAACAACAACAAATAACAAAATTGTTTTATTTAAATGGGTGTACTGTTCGTTCAAGGTACCGCGCAATTCTCGATGAATGGGTTCGTGAACATAAAAAAATGGAGTATACCTATCCACATGAGATTTAATACCGTCCTATTTATCTTGAAAAAGTCACTGGTTGGTGTGGAATTTTGGGCTGGCGACATCATCAATCGATTTTTCATTGAGAACGACGTTGGTCAGGCCAGCGCTGTCAGCAACGAACGCTATAGGTCGATGATTACCAACTTCTTTTGCCCTGAATTGGATGATGTGAACACCAACGACATGTGGTTGCAACAGGACGCCGCTTCGTGCCACACAGCTCATGCTACATTAGATATTCTATACGAGAGATTTGAGGGCATGACCATCATACGTTGAGGAGATGTGAACTGTCCACCGAGATCGTGCGATTTGACCCCATTAGACTTTTTCTTGAAGGTTCTTCTTAACTTGCAGGTGTATGCGATTAAGCCACAAACCACAGCGGTCCTCAAAGCCAATATAACCCATGTCATCGGTAAAATTCAGCTTGATTTGTGGGCCAAAATGGCATCAATAGGTCTTTAAAACGAACACAAAATTTGGATGATGCCTCACAATCGCTTTGTTTTATTTAAATTTAACGATAGCAAGCGCTTAATGAGAAACTCTATATATACTAAATTTCATGGACTATGATGAATCCGTAAGTCTTCCTCTTCCATAAACATGTATTTAAATGATGTGGCGAAAGCGCAGTCACTGGTCACAGAACAGTAACGGATTCAGCTGTATCCAATCCACAGGCACAGATCTGTTTTTGGATTTGTAGTCAACGTGCAGACTACCATCCATCGTGCCATCGCCACCCAAAGATATTGCTCACACTTCTCATTTATTTAAATGAATAATTAATAAAATATCTCTAGTTGTTCTAAGAAAATTTTTGATAAAACTTGCCTGAAGATCTGTATTACCAACAGTAAAATTCGCGCAGAGAAACTAGCCAACCTCTCCGAAATCAATTTCAATATATTTTCAGTAAAATTTTTTTGGGAAAAGTGGTAAGTGAAATTATTATAAAAAAAAAAAAATCTTTGGTGTTGAAACAATTATATTCTTTTGTGTAACAATATTCGTATTTAATACGCTGTTTTCATTATAAAAAAAAATTAACTCATAAAATTTTTTTCCCTTTTAAAAAGTTCTCTCAAACGAAGCATTAAATTATGGAGTTTTCCAATTTAATTTATTTTCACTATAAAAAGACGAAGAAAAAAATTTATAAATCCTGATTGCCATTTGTATTAATTTTTTTGCAACGAATATTTTGTACCGACGGCAAAGAATAACTGGAACGTATAAAAAATATATTTAAATATTTAAGGAAGCTTGACAAGCCAAATTGATTAAATCCATAAAACGAAAATAAATTTGCTTTACAAAATCTAATTAAATTTTAATACAAGTTGAAGAAGGGATGTAGTATTTAATAAAATTTGTTCCAAATAATAAAAATGTATGGCAACAGACAAGCCGAAGTGGAGTTATTTAAATTGGCAAATAAACCACAAATTTTCAATTAAAATTTTTTTTTGTATATATTTATTTATTTATTTATTTTTACAACATTCTCCTTACAAATTAAATATGTATTGGAAAATTTGTTTTCGGTTTTCAATTTTACAGCTTGTGTTTTATTAACAAAATTTATTTGCTGTCGATTTAATGGCATCAGCATGACATGAGGCACTAGATTCACATCCGACCTCAAATTGCGGAAACAAAACAGTATTGCAAAATAAAAACCAATAGAAATAAATAACATAACAATAAAAATGAAAATGAAATAACATTTAAAGTGAAAGTGCAACAGGATTTTGTTGTGGCAGCAATAAATTGTAATAAGACTGTACATTTTTCTTTTCGAGTCGTTCGTACCACTTAAGTCTATGAAATCCAAAGGTGAATAAATCAGTAATGAGCATCAGTAAGAAAAGAAAGTTCTTAGAGTGTTTATTACAACTTAATGCAAATTAAATTTATTTACATATCATTTTTAGTTTATAAATTAAAATACTCCTCCTTCCTAAACGGGAGGTAAAATAAGTTTATTTTCGGCAAAATTCTAAGAATATTAATCAGCTGCTTAATTTATCTTAAGGGTTAGATATGTTTATACAAAGTGTATTCAGATTTAAAAAATATGTTTGGAAAGAAACTACAAGAAGAAAGTTTTTCAACAATTTGCTTTCTCATTTACATATCCTGTACGTTGTAGTGAGTTTGGCAAAACTAATGGGATGAGCAGTTCTAGTTAATTATAAACATACAAAGTTTCCTGTAACCGTTTAGAAAATACAAATACATTTTAATTAAAAAATAAGTTTAGAAAGAAAATTGTGCTTTGCCTGGCATTCTTATATGAAATCTTTTCGCCATTTATTAAAGAAAACATTTTGTGGAAGTTAATTTAAGGAAATACGAAACTACTTAAGAAACGCACACACACACATACATAGATATTCTCATGGTTATAAAACTTGAATTAGTTTTGCCATCAGGATCGTAGACATAAACTGAAATAAAAATGGTATGCAAATGTTCAAAGGAAATGACTATAATTTATCACGGGATTATCACAGAAATTTAAGTTGAAAGAAAAACCCACATTAATTTTACCAACTTTATTCGAAAGATAACGGCTCGCAATTTTTTATTGGAATATATTTTGCGGCATATTAGCACATCAACTCTTTCAGAAGATTTTCATTAGATGTAGAAATGAATATGCCTCGCATTACACTGTTAATTTTGTAGCATCACAAAAATTTTTCCACACGATTCCCGAGACCAATTTTTTTCTTTTTTTGGCCTGGACCATCACTTAGAAGATGACCCCTACACATGCAATGCATGTAAAAGTTCTCTTCATAACTTTTCAATTCCGGGGAAAACGATGTCCAAATTCGTTTCCAGATCATACTTATGCACTCTGCCGACAATAAAACGATTATTCTAGCCAATCGGCTTGGTAAAATGCAACCGTAATCGATTTCAACAAGTTTATACATCGGGGTAAAATATAGTAGTTGACGAAACGCTCATTCCTTGGAGAGGCATACTTTCTTTCCATCATTATTACCAAAAAATGTTTAATAGAATAAAATAAACTGACAAAAAATTTTTCGAAATTGAAGACCAAAAATTTAAAAATTAAATAAAAAAATATACCCAATGTTTTTTTTTTCAATATTTTGTAAAAAATTTATATCAATTTCGATGTAGTAAATATATTTGACACTTGCCATTTTTGAAAATAACGCATAAATTTGCCTAAGAAAAAAATTTGAAGGGGAATGCAAGCCAGCTGATCACAGCGTACGTCGGTCCACCACCAGCGGGGTTGCTGATGGAGAGAAGTCAGCGTGTTAGCTCTGAAACTAGAAACCCCCAATTCCCATCCATGTCAAATCAGAAAAAAGTTATTTCTGAGTTTTCTGTGCAACAGCACCCTCCTTCGTCGGTATTTGAGCAATAAAACTTCGACGAAGTAAAATAATAAATAAAATGGCTTCATTAGCTTATAAATAATGCGTCGAAAAAAAACATCAGAGACGCCGCAACTTTGCTTTATCATTGACACGCAATTGCAGAGTTGTGCAAGAATTAAGCTCTATCTTCCTACCACTTTCACCACCTGTCTATTCACGACCCTATACCTCTCTCTAGTTCCAGTGCAATGTAGGGGATAGACCCTGTGCACTGGCCCAAGATAAAAAAAAAAAAAAAAAAAAAAAAACTTGTAAATTTATTTTGCAAGACATATTTGAGTCATAATGATGAAACAGAACATGTCCGCAACTTCAAGCAAAAGCGACTTTCAGAGAAAACAGACACATAATTAAAACGACGCCTGCGGCTTCACGAACTTCACAAATCTTGCTTTAAATAAAATTTTTTGTACAATGAAAACTGTAAATTATATATGCAATCATGCTTTTGTACTACTGCAACTAATTTTTCCACAATATCAGTAAATTTTTTTTAAATTAATAAAATTATTACAATTGCACTTTTAAATTTTTATTTTGATATTCTTTGGTTCTTATTTTTCTTTTCCCCCAAAGCTTCAAAAACAAAAACCAAATTTTTTTAATTTATTAACAGTCTGGTAATATTGTTGAGAGCATTTGTGTTTTAAAGTAAGAGCAAAGAAAAAGCGCTACCAAAACAAAATAGATTCTATTTTACGACCGCTTTCTTTGACAAAATTTTATGTCAAACTGTATGGAAAATAAACGTCAGTCCCAGTACTGTTTCATCATATAGACTTAAAAAAATAACATTAAAAATATAGCGGTTCTCATAATTTAGTGAGTTAGCTAGTGAGAAAAAAACAAGTACAAAATTTAACAATGAAATTACAATATGTAAACAAAACTAATAAAATTCTACCACGCTCATGCTATACTTATTGTTGTACAACAAAAATTAAGATAAGAGATTAGACAGTTTTTTTTTTCTCTCCGTAAAGGGGTGATGTTGAGAGAGGTGAAAATATGAAAGTTGAAAAGAAAATATATCGAGCCTTTGGTGCAATACCGCAGTAACTCAAAATTTTAATTTTTTGAGCTGGGTATGCAGAAATGATCTTTCGGGAAATATATAACTAAAGGAAAAAAGATTATGGTTCTATCTCCAACTGTTCAGATTCTACAGCTACAAATGTCTTTATTGGCTCCAGCTATTTCCAACAATATTTATTTCCAATAATGAAATATTTCCTTTATGACAAGATATTTACAAACAGAAAACATTACAAAACATGCTTCTATTTAAAAACTTGTGAGAAAAATAACTTTAGTAAACGAAAATACTATCAAAAAGATGGCTCAAAACTTCAAATGCATTTTTCTCAGTTCACGATTTATTGAATTACGACGGTATTGCACCAAAGGCTGGATATGTATTCACATATACAATGGTGATTTCTTTCCTACGAACAAAATTACACCTTGTTAAATATTGGATTTATTAAATGCCTTGCCAACTTGTGCTGCGGTAAAGCTATTTGATAATTACCTATAAAAAAAGCAATTTATGAAATAGTGACACGGCCCATTTCAGTAAAACCTTTAAATATTCTCTTCTTATAAAAGCCCAGAAACAACAAGTGTCAATCAAAAGAACGAATGCTCTATTAGTGAATTTTTACTGATTGTAAAATTTGCGCCTGGTTATTATGGGATACTAAATAACACAAAAGAAGCAGCACATGCGAAAAGAAAATAATATAAAAAAACAAAACAAAGTTTATAAAAAAATTGCAAAAGCCACACAAGTCATATGTATGTTCTTCTTGCTGGAGTACGAATGGATGCTGATATAATATAATAGAACAATTAAAATACAAAAGTAAGTCGAGTACGCATGACGGAAAATTCTTTTGCAACTTACTAAATACGAAACGACTGTTGTACATACCTCACATGATCTGATTTATGCGTTCTTTTTTTAACACAGTCGAATTTCACCTCAACACACAACAAGTAAATGAAAAGAACAACAACACAAACTGATTTTATATTATATACTGTATACATATTTATTACTTTTAACGGGAACTATTTATGCTTAAATACACTTTTATTATTTTAACAAAACAACCGGCCGCACCGAAAATATTTATTTTAATAAAAGAAATGACAAATTAACACTTTCATTTACTTACATTTGTAAAACGATCATTTAAAACTATATTTTTTAATGGACTTTTCATTATATACTATCAACATATTTACATACATATATATGTAATCATATGTACATATATATATATCTATGATGTTTAAAAGAAAGTACATATGTACTTCTTCTCATGACCATCTGCTTTTTCATTTGCCCTATTTCCTCACTTTAATATTCCTTTGTAACACCAATTTTTAAAGTCAGTTTTTTTATTTCAATAGATCACTTTTTATTAACAGAAATAAGACCTTATTAAACATTCAATATTTTTTCTGAATTTGAGTTTTAACATTTAATGTTTGTCTTTTGAAAATATGCGTTTTTGTTTTTTTTTTCTCGGTTTTGGTGAGTTTTATAATTTAAAAGTTGACAACGCTGCAAGAGGTGTTGCCATAGTATATTTATCAAGTATCAGTTGATTTTTTTTGTTTAACACAACGTAAATGTCAAAATTGAATGAAATTAATTTATTGCAGTCATCTGTTGACATACCGAATGAGTATTACACAAACAAAATGCCTATTGTTTTTGGTTTTGTTGTTTCGGCTACTTGATAAATATACCTTTTGTGTGGCAATAATTTTGCGATTATGCTGTTGCATTTGCTAAAACATTTGCTGCACATTAGTTTAAACAGAAAAATAAATGTGCTGCCAGAAAATCTTATTAATTTGGCATGTTTTTGTTTTAGAAAGTAACAGTAAGTATTATTTTAACTATAGACATTGTGAATACACCCCAATATTTCAAAATTAAGATAAACAAACTTTTGTTTAATTAACTAAAGAAAATAATTATTTATATGTACACAAATCCCATTTATACAAGCAACATTTTAATTATACAATTTTTAGTTACAATATAATAAGTCGTCTATATTGGCCTTGACCTTGTGTGAAAACGTCTAAGAAATAGTCTTTTGGAAGAACAGTATTATTAAATTTCTCAACTAGATTCCATATAAATCAAACACTTTAAACTCGTTTGCTAAGTTATAACATTGTTTGTGCAGATGAATGATATGCAAATACACTAATGTAAATTTACATATTAAAATATTTAATAAATGGAGTTGTACGATACTACAAACCCATATGCATAAGTATTTATGTATTTCTCTAGATAACAGCATGTTCGGTATGAAGGAATAAATAATAAATCAACTCATTTTTAAACGCTTTCAACATAAACAATCTTCTTGATGCTGATGCTGACAGTTAATTTGAATATAAATTTTACTCAAGTTGCCATGGTTGTAAACGCACACATACACACATACAGACGTATATCAGTGAATAACTATGCAAGTGTCACTATGCACAAACACATGTATCTGATGCATTTATATATTTCAAACGAAATAGCTTAAGCTGGCGAATATCACGTTTTATTTTCGTATCTATGCGGGAACACTGATACTGTTGGTTATTTGTTTTGATATTCGTGTGAAGTTAACGTAAACAGACGGCCCATTCCATCATGTTTAAATGGATAAAATAATTGTTCTCAGGCAAATACGTACGTACGGCAAATTTGATTACTAAATAATAAGAATATCTAGTATTGCGGCTTAAACATGGCCACTCACGGCCAAGGATCTTCTAAACATGGAATTGTTTACTTGTTCCAGACATTTAATATATTTTTTTTAAACACAAATAAGAAAAAATCAAAAGCTAAAATTTCACTTACTTCATTTTAATTCTAAATAAATGCTAAACACAACATTTGTCACATGTTATTTAAGAAGGCCTTGTATGTACGAGAGTTTTTCCAAGATACAATGTATAAGAAATACATTCATTTAAGTATTACATTTCAGTTACAAACACCAGCACTTACTGGGGAAAAAAAGTTTATTTTGTGAAAGCAAATAAATTATATTTATGAAACAAAATAAAATGTCCTGTCAAAAGTTGCTATTTTATTCTTAAGAATTTTCAGCATACAAAGTTCTGCGACGTGATTTGTTTTGTTTAATAGGAATTTAAAAAAAAAAAAAAAGTAAAAACTAGAAACTCAAGATAAGTTGCATGTGATATGTGTATGTATGTATGTGTGTACATAAAAGAAAAACTTTTGCAAATTCACTGATAAGTAGGAAAGCAGTATTTAAAAAAAAATAAAGGAAATGTCAGTTTGTTTTATCATGTAAATTTTTGCAAAAAAAAATATATAATTTGTGTCACAGAAAAATTGCTTAACACATCAAATCAACTTCAGAAATTAGAGTATGTTTTTTTCGATTTTCTCACATCTACGGCTTGAGACTGTTATTTAGTTTGATTTTCCTAATGAAGATATGCCACGTATACGACAGCCAAAACATTGTTTCTCATATCAAAGTGAGTTCATGTTTTGTGGTCCAAACTCAGGCTGGTCTTCCTAGCGAACTCTTGCTCGCCTACGTACTCCCTTTAAATAGGGGGTGGGGGGGGGGGGGTGAAGTATCGCAGTGGCTCTCAGGTAAGTGCAGTAGATACAGAGGCATGCGCCGGTAATCGCCAATTGCCTAAAGACCGACCATTGTGGTTATTTGCCATTTCTGCACTAGATGGTCCTACTTTCGATTGAAAACGGCCACTCTAGTGAGGAAAATTCGATAAAAAAAAAACCTAATCGCAAAAGGCATTCGTACCGGTGCCTATGGTTCAGATCACTAAAGAGATGAAGAGATAAGTGGTCACACCATAGACATCTAAGTGAACTTTAGCCAAACTCAGGCCCATAGAAACTATAGCTATTGTTTCATCAGACTAGTTTTAGTTTTAAATTTTTTAACTTTGGCTAATCTTAGGTATGGAAGCATTTTGGCAGATACTGTTTTTTTTTTAACAATAAATGCACTAAAATGTGTTGTTATACTTTTTTATGTGGTTTCGTACTGATATCAGTAAATCATTTATTGATTGTACAGCATCTAGAAAAGGTGTTTCAAAAATATATACTAAACGATATAATCAGACCTGTTCTGCAAACTACTTTTTGTCAAAGTGATTTGAAATCACGGAAATGGTGTTCTGCACACAAAAATTTTAATAAACTCGTGATTTGAAATCGTCAGCTAAATGACTGACGATTTGAAACTACTTGCTTATTTTTTCTATGTATTTCGTTTAGAATTGAATAAAAATTCTATAATATATTTCATGTGATTTGTTTTCTATTTATTTTTCTAAAAAAAATTGGGTTTGCTACATATAAAAACTTAAATATGAGCAAATTTGTAAGAACACTGCTTTTATTGAAAATAATTGTTTTGCTTTGTTTAGTAATGTCGTGGTTTACATTTACTTTTTAGCAGTCAGCTGGTTAATTTTTTCGAACATGTTTTTGAGGTTGCCAAAGTAACACAGTCTTTAGAAGTCATGTAAATATACAGATATTTTACCATCATCTTCTTTATTTAAAACAAATTTTATATATTGTGGTATAAAAAATCAATATGGTCAATAATTAAATAATTTTTGTGCAAATTTATAAATAAGTAAATGCAAAATTTAAGTAAATTTCATTAATGAAAACATTGGCAACTTCGCAATTATACATACATACATACAAATGTTGGTATTTTATTGTGCTAATAAAAAATTTATGGTTTGTAAAGCTTCACGCTCTTTTTTTAAATGATGCTTTCTTAAAGCAATTATTGACAATAAAGTAGCTCTTGGCATTTTTATATTCTTTATTTCATCTAATATTTTAATTCACAATGCGAAAATTTAAACAAATATAAAACATCAGCTGTTTTCTCGTGTTTTCGAAAAATTAAAACCACGCCGAAAAATGTAAAATCGCGTGATTTACAGAACAGCTACAAACCGTCGGCATGGTTTCCAAACGGTTCGTGATTTCAAATCACGTGGTTTGCAGAACAGGCCTGAATATATAATAAACGATCTAAGGGCGATAATAAAGGCATATTTTTATGGAAATTACAATGAAAAGTAATTTGCTCAACCTGTACTGAGAAAACTTAATGATCTTCGTTGCACTTGTTCTGTAAATTTTGTTAATAAAAAAAAATTTGTCAATTACATTACATGATCTATCTAAAACTTTGTATGCCCCTATAAATTTTTGTGTTTGATAGTATTGGTAACTCTTGGATTAAATTAGGTTAGGTGGCAGACCCTCCCCAAAGTGCGTTGTGTCACCACAAGAAATACCCAGGATCTAGGCAGGAATAGCACCTGCTCCTCCAAATTGATAAGACTAATGCTCAAGCAATAGCTGACGGCGGCAATTCTTAGTGAATAGTAAAGGAAATATCGACAGTGTATGAGTGTAGTTTGTTTTTTATTTTGTGGTCTAATATGTACATGGGCACGCCTCGACGAAATTTTTAAAATAAAGTTTCACTACCGACTGTAATCGAACAAGAAATTTTCAAGAAAGTCATCTGCTTTATTGAAATTTATATGCACAATACTCATAGAGAAATTTCAAGAAAATATTTTCTTTCATGTGTAAATGCGATATAAAAAATAAGATTTTACACTGTTGTACTCATAAAGTACCTGTTCCGTTTTGCAACACAATCACAATCACATGCTTAAAAATAAGCAAATGTGTTTGTGTGTATATATTTGCAGTTTTAAAGGGCTTTTAAAAATATATAAGAAGTATTTTCATGATTTCTTTTGTCTATTTGTTTCATTGTTATTTTGAATTTTAATTATTATTTTTTTTTTGTTGTTGTTTTGTTTTGTTTTAACTCTTTTTTTTTTATATAGAAGAAAATTGCCATGGGTTGTAAATGCTTTCACATGCTTCCACATTTCTTTCTTTTTTAAGGTTTATATGCTTTTTTTTTAACTTTTAATTTTCTTTTTTATACGAGCATTATAGTTTCATTATTTTTGTTTTCTTTATAATTTCTTTTTTATTTAGGGTTTCAAGTGTTCTATTATTGCTGGTGTAGAATCTGTTAGATTTTCTTTTACAATTACAAATGCTATCCTCTTTCATGTAGTCGTATTGCTGTTTATAGATTTTGTATTGTTTTGCATAAGAAAGCAAAGGATGGAAACCAGCTCGCTAGTCGCTATAAAAACTATTGTAGCGAAAAATTAATTGTTGGCTGCTTTTATTACATACGTTCGAAGTATGTATTAGAATGGATGAGTATACAAATGGATGAAATGTAATTGATGGCAGGCAGCCATGTGTTCATTTAGGAATGTATTAATTGCATAAAAGTGGGTCAAACATTGGTAGCCATCAATATGGTTGCTGCTGTTTCAATTCATTTAACAAACATCCAGCGACTGGCTATTTATTGTAATTTTCCATATATGGTCGTGGCGCAATAAAAAAATTCAAGGAAATAAAACTACATGTTTGCTATAGTCAGTTTATCTTATGATTAGTACTTAACCCTTTCACCAAAAATACAATAAACGCTTTATTGAAATAAGAAAAAATCCCATTGGTAGGTTTTGGTGTTTTCTGTACATTATGAGCTATTTGAGGTGTGTGTGTTTAGTGAGAAGATTGATTTTTATAAACATTATTTGACAGCAATCTCTATTACACGCGCACGTGTTTTGTAAATTTTTCAAAGTGCTTAAGTGTTTTTCCTACTTATAATCAAAACAATATCGAAAAGGATTTTCTGTTCGCCACTTGGTCAGTGTATTGGTAACTCTAGCGCACTCTGGGTAATTAAACGATATAATCGATATAAGTACATTGTGCATTTGGCGTTTTGGTCATCTGCATAAAATAAATTACCAGTACTTACGATTTATTGATACTCCTCTGATTGTAAATCTGAAAATTAATAAATGAATTATTATTATTATTTTTGTTTTATATATTTCAGCAAATATTAAAAACTTTTTAATTAAATTGTTCAATAATTGAAATTCGTGTTATTATTTACAAAAGAAATTGTTAAGCAAATACTTTCTGCTCATGTTTTTTCTTGCAAATTGAAATTGATTTTTTTCGTTTATGTTTTTCAAGACTTGCATTTTTCTTCCTTTCAACCCAATTAATTTCTTCCATGTCGAATAATATTTGTGTAAACGTGCCTAATGCTTTTAATAGGAAATTTATAAAGAAAACCATGAGAATATTGAAATAATAACGACAGTAATTTTGGCTTGTATACGAGTATAAATGACAGTGTCTGGCATAAGAATTAAATAGCATTACAAAATTCAATGGAATTTACATACTCATACTACTACCCCTAAACTTATGATGAAGGGAACGAATGTGATATTGAAGTAAAAAAAAAAGATTTTTTAAATTCCTAAGAAATTGTGACCTTTTTGATAACATCGATGAGGCATATTTTTTTTAGCAGACTGCAAAAATTCAATTATATTTTTCATCTTAACTTGTGTAGGCTTTTGTTAATTTTCTCCTAGAGCAGTTGTATGTGTGAGGTATTCCAAATTGACACAGTCAGTTCGAAAAACTTGTAGTTTTAATTTTATTATTTGTTGCTTTTTTAATTCTAACAAAAATTGAACGATGGTCTCAATTAATTTTACAAAATGTTTGAAATTATAAAATTTTTCTAACTTGCGAAAATCATATATTTTTATTAAATTTTTAATATAAAACAAAAATGAAAATTTTTTTTTCTAAGGATCTCTTTCACCAAACATATTTAAACACAATTTAATTTAATTAATGATCTTTATTTAAAGCATGTTTAAAAAAATTTTATTTTCACCAACTGAAATAATGAAACACAAGAAACTATGGTAACGCTCTGATATTTAATATGATACCGTCAACTTACAGCTTTTTAAAAAGCTGTTTTAAAGCTGTTTCATGCTGTTGCAAAATCAATATTTAAATGCAGAGTGCTGGCTACTTAAACAGTATTTAAATATTCAATGAGTATATCTAGATGAAAATGAAAATCGACATTTAAATATAAATTGATATTTAAATAGAATTGGTGAAATAGGCTCTAAAAAAAAGTGTGACTAATTGACTCGTCAAAATGAGATGTTTTTAATTTTATTTAAATTTCATGAAAATCACATCCCTCAACAAAATTTTACCAATCCATAATTTTGTTTTTTTTATCTTGGACCAGGAGATGATGACCCCTACACATGCGGTGCATTGTTGTGGAACTATAGGAAAGGGATTGTAGGAGAAATGATAGGAAGTGATGCTTCATTATCTAACAACACTGCTTTTGCATGTTACTTGTTTTTACAGCAGTGTTGTGTGCCTTTGGATTGGATACAGCTGAAACCGTTACTGTTCAGTGACAAGTGACTATGACTTCGCCACTGAAACCTTCTGACAACAACTGACACAAAGACACACAAATGCACATCAGCAAAAATTGATTTTCTATTTAAACACGACACGTGTATTCTCAACTATTGTTTTTTTTTATAAATCGTGTTTCTTGTTTTTCATTTAATTTTTGTGTTGCAAGATGAGAGACAAGAATATATAAAAGAAATTTTTATATTAAATACAATTTAATACTGCTATTTATTGAGGTTTTTTTTGCAGATTTTTTCTTGTGAAAAACTGTTTGCATTTTGTTGACTTTTGTTGAAGAGAAAAGTTTTAACATCTCTTTTTAGGTTTGTTTTTCTAAGAAATATAAATAAATATAACAGATATCCTCAATAAATATTTGCAGTATATACATATACATATATATATATATATATACATATATTCACAAGTTTTTCCGTTGCTTCAAAAATAAAAGTTTTCCATTTGTGTCAAAGTTTTTCTTTAACAGACACCTGCTGCTTGTTTTCTTCTCAACTGTTTCCTTTTTTTGAGGCGATAAATAGGAAAACATTAACATTTATACCTGCTGTCTTTAGGATTGTAGGAGGAGACATTAGTAAATAGAAATAGTTTGTGAGAAAAAATGGATATATTTAATCTATATATGAATTAGAGAATTTTGTTGTAATAATTTTGTTACATCGAAATCTGTATAAATTTCATTCTTTGCTAGCAGCTTAGAAAACTGTTCGCCCATATATGATTCGATAAAAACTATATTGCTATTTATTTTATTTATAAGATATAAATTATTATTATCATACTTGTGGGTTTTCGTAATTATACACACTGGCTCAAGGGGAATTAGCGCCAAATTTGACCTCCGCTTTGCTATATAGTCGGCCATTTTAATGCACTCATAATCGTCATGTTCAGGAAACCAGCCCAATTTAACGGCGTTAAGTTCCCCTACTCGTTGAGAAGCACCAGGCATACGCATACCATTCGCGAAGTTATTTTAATGTATGTATTCAAAATATAAACTACTAAGATACAAGTTAAGTGATATTGTTAGTTTTTATTGTTAGTTTTATTGTTAGTAACTTAAAAGGTTTTAATATACAGTAACGAAATAAACAGTTTATGTGCAAAAATTTATTTAATTTAAAACTCAAAAGATGTTGTTGGATTAATTTTTCGGACTGTGTGATTTAAAAAATACGCTAATTTAAATTTTACATACAATGCACAACAATATAAGACAGTTTTTCTAAAAAAATATATAGAACTGTAAATTTATTGTCTTTTACCTCCATGACATAAATAGAATGTATTAAAAAAAAAACAGAAAAATACCTTCATCAACTAATCAATATAGTACAATCAGTGTAATTACTCCATGAATGACACAGAATTCTTAGAAGATAAATAGAAATTCGTTATTTTTAATGCAACTCGTTTGTACGTAATAAAAACCAACATTCAATTGTTAAGTATACGTAGCCATTCAAACAACCATTGTTTATCTAAAAAGTATGCAACAGTTTTTAGCGCCAAATGTGCAAGAGGATGAGTAATATTAATCCCATGCATTGCGTTGACTATGTAACTGGTATTAAGTGTATGTATGCATAGACGGCAGTATTGCGTTGTTAATGGGGACCAACGACATGAGACGCAAACGAAAAAATGCAAATTAAACATTTTTTCTATAAAAATTAACGAATTCCTTTCTTGCTTTGGTCGAAAATTTTAACAAATAAATAATAAAATAATCTGTCCGTGGAATCAATTCCAGTGCCAATTGTAGACATTTTTTGCCACTGCAGCTGTGGTCTTTGACTAAAAACATAAGGAGCAATAGAAAAACCTAGACGAAGGCAATATGATGCCTTCTAAGACTTTGCACTATGATGACTAAATTCTGGAGTGGAATCTACTGGCAATTTATCAATTTTCTAAAAACCCTAAATTCTTCTTGTGAGCTTAGTTGTTAGTTTTGTTTTTGGAATATACGTATTACGGGCTATCTTCCTATTGTTCACATTATTTAGGAAAAATATTAATGCATGGCAGCATGGCAATTTGGAATTTTGAAGGTTTCAGATAGTGACCATGACAATGACAACTCTACACTATACTGCACATTAACATACTTAGTGATTAGTATTTAACTAATTTCTTTAGGAAAGATTGCTCCGGCAAATATACTAATATTTCTGGAGTATTCTGGTTAATTTTTTTTTTTGGACCAGCAATGCATTATGCTGGCACTAGAAAATTATGTTTTGGGTGGGGGAATAGTTATATTAAATATTTTAACAATCTATTTTTTAAGCTTTAAGGTTTTTTCTCTTTTTATTTATTACGAAATATCGAAAATAAATATAAAAATAATAAATAAAAAGAGAAAATAAATAAAAAGAGAAAAAACCTTAAAGCTTAAAAAAATAGATTGTTAAAATAATAAAAAAGGTTAAAAAAAAGTATTAAGCAAAATTATATTAAATATTAATATTTATAGACATTCGATTTATATTTCACCTCTGCGTCTGCGAAACTAGCCAACCGATTTTAATAAAATTTAAAATATATATAGGCCTGCGTCTAGAAGAACACATAAGCCTTATACAAATATATATTTTTTATTAATACTTGTTTAAAAAAAAAAAAAAAAAAAAAAAAAAATTCCTGTAGATGTTAACCGAAGGTTAACGAAATATCGAGATTATATAAAAATAAGAAATAAAAAACCTTAAAGCTTAATAAAATAGATGGTTCAAATATATATTTTTTAAGAAAAACTATTATAACAATTACAGCAACGCGTGGCCGGGCCAGCCAGTATTATATTGAATATTTTCGAACGCCTTCAAACTACTAAAAATAATTTTTCAGGACAGTTAAGTAATATGTACGCATTAGATTATGTGTATTTGCAGTATCGAAATAAAAATTGCGTTTAATAATTTTTTTTTTTTTTTTTCATTTAAAATTATTTTGATTTTACCTTTTAAAAACTTCAAGCAAACATTTTCCCACTTCTCCAATACAAAATGCAAAAAAGGGAAAAGAAAATCATGAAAAATTGAGTGAAAAATCATTGAGAAAATAATCAAATTGAACAGCCTTTTCACACACTTTCAATATAAATAAACACATTTGCAGTTACCACAAATCAATTGTTTGCATAAGAAAGTGTTAGTGTGTAGTGTGTAGTGGCAGGGATTGAATTTGCTGCCGGATACAAATATATACGTGCAAGTGTTGCTCTTTCGGGATTCACTTAATAAAATGACAATCTCTAGGAAAATAATATATATAAAAACAAACAAGAATTGAGAGAAATCCACTGCAGATTAAATATAAATAAATATTTTTTTTTTTTTTTTTTTTTTTTTTTTTTTTTTTTTTTTTGGCGTGTGAGGTAGGGTTGAAAATGCCTTCGCACTTACAGAGACCGTCGTCTTCTGCGTCGAGTGGTGTTGCCACTAAAAAATTCCCTCCTCCTCCTCTGGGTAGATTCCTCCCCGGAACCGCTTTCCGCATTACTTCGGGAAGGCCCAGAGCCACGTCCCAATTAGGACCACTCTCAATCACCCACGTCTGGGTCCGCCAAGTTTGCAGCCGGCGCCATGGCCCCGGCCCGTATCGCCTGGTCCCTGTCAGAGGGGGCCCCGATATGCAGCAGCGCATCGAGGTCCCTCTTCTTCCTCCGCAGAACGTATCCCACGTACTGTGCCACAGCGTCCCAATTGTCTTCACAATCGAGCATCCTCCCTATCACGGTGGCAGGAGCGAACCCGCCAACCCGCTGCGCCATTGCAGCTCTCTCAGCATGCCACCTGGGGCAGTCGAAGAAAGTGTGTTCTGCATCATCATCCGTAATACTACAGTAAATGCAGTCGGGACCATCTGCCCTGCCCATCCGGTACAGGTACTTTCGAAAGTATCCGTGGCCCGAGAGGAATTGTGTCAGGAAGTAGTTAACTTCCCCAAATTTCCTCCGAATCCATACTTCCACGCAGGGAATGAGCCTTGCCGTCCACCTGCCGACCGTGTCCGCGGTCCACCTGTCCTGCCATCGCCGGACAGTTTGGGGTCTCAGACCAATAGCACCAACACCAGGGTCCTCCCCCCTCGAGTTCCAAGCCTCCCACCGCTCGCGCGCCAAGAGGTCTATGGGTATTTCCCCACATATCACCAGGACCGCAGCGCCCGAGACCGTGCGGTAAGCCGAAGCAACCCTAAGGGCCGCCGTCCGCTGTACCGCCTCGAGTACCCTGCGTTTGGTTCTCTCACCCAGTACATTTCCCCAAATCTCGCTCCCATGCAGCAAGATCGACTTCGTGACCGCCATAATCAGCCTCCTCTTGCTCTGTGTCGGACCTCCGACATTCGCCATGAGTCTGCTCAGCATGCCAGTCATCTTCGCCGCCTTAGTCGCCACATGCCGTATTTGGGCCCAGTAAGTCAGCCTACAGTCGAGTCTGACGCCCAAATACCTTATGGCACTCTGGGTAACCAGAGACACATCCCCTATCTGCATGCCGACATCGAGTGGTATGTGTGCCCGCGTCATCAACATCACCTCGGTCTTCTCCCCGGCCAATTCCAAGCCGTGGTCCTCAAGCCACATCCGGGTCCTTATCATGACCCGGTTCAGCTTCCCCCTGGCGTCATCCATATCCCGCGCCAAGATCACCGCCGCTATATCATCCGCGTATCCCACGAGCTGAGCATCCTCGGGCATTTCCACCCCAAAGATCCCATCGTAGGTCAGATTCCATAGGTCCGGGCCCAGCACAGATCCCTGGGCCGCGCCGGACGTGATCGTCCTGCTCCTCCGCCCCGTCGGCGTATCGTACAACAGTACCCGATCGTCCAGATAACTACGGAGAATTCTATACAAGTATCCGGGAATACGAAACCTCCCCCGTAGCGCCTCTAGAACATCAGCCCATCGTAGGCTGTTGAAGGCATTCCGAACGTCGAGTGTTGCCAGGATAACTATGCGCTTCGGATAATAGCGCCTCTCGCTCTGAGCGCGCTCGAAGCACTCAACCACATCAGCAATCGCCCCGAGCGTTGACCTGGCAGGTCTGAAGCCATGCTGTCTATCCGACAGCCCCCCAGCCATCCTCACGGCCTCCGCCAGCCTTCTTTGCAGTAGCTTCTCCAGCAGCTTGCCGGCACCATCCAACATACAAAGTGGCCGATAAGCCGATGGCTGGGTCGGATCGCCCCTGCCCTTGCCAACAAGCACGAGCCGCTGTGTTTTCCAGCGTCTTGGGAAGACGCCCTGGACTAAACAAGCATCATATACCGGAAGCAATGCTTCCGGCCTGCTCTCAGCCAGGATCTTGAGCACCTCCGACGGTACCCCATCCGGGCCAGGGGCTTTCCCCGTCCTAAGAGCCCCGGCAGCGATCCTCAGTTCCTCCCCGGTAAAGGGCGGTGGAACCTCATCATCGTAGGGCCCACGTTCGCCAACCAGCGGAGGGTGTGTGGGGAACAGGCCCCCCACAATCGTTTCGATCCGCGCGCCGTCCAATTGCACCCCAGTGCGGCTCGCGCCCAATTTTCCCGCCACGATCCTATAGCCGAGTCCCCATGGATCACGGTTCAGGTCGCTCCGAAGTTCCTCCCATTTCGCCCTCTTGCTCGCCATAATCGCGCGACGCAACGCCCCGCGGGACCGCTTGTACTCTTGGGCCTCCAGTAGAGCCTCGCCGGCCCGCCTAGCCCTAGTATAGACCCTCCTATTGCGGAGGCAGTCACGCCTGAGTCCAGCAATCTCCGGGGTCCACCAGTACACAAGTCGCCTCCCCGCCCCTCGCGACGATCGGGGCATCGATGCGTCGCATCCACGGACAATGCGCCGCATCATAGCACCCGCCAGGGAGTCAGCGTCCCCCCCACCGTCCAAAACCGTAGTACCGTCGAAACCGGCCAAGAACGACCCGCGGTCTAACCTCGCGACGTTCCATCCACGCGCGCCTCTCCCACCGTGCGACCGCGCGACGCCCGCCTCCAATACTACCCCAAATTCAATATACTGGTGATCACTCCCAGTATATTCCTCGAGTACCCTCCATCCTTCGATCATCCCAGAAAGATTCTCGGATACCAAAGTGATGTCAGGAGTGGTGAACTCGCACCCCGGCCGCCTGAAGGTAGTCGCACCGCCAGCGTTCATGACTACCAGGCCCAACCTGGCCGCCATATCCAGGACGCACCTCCCCCTCGTGCTCGTCACCGGATCACCCCACTCCACAGCCCTGGCATTGAAATCACCGGCCACCACAAAGGGTCCGGCCATACCAGCCAGAGCGTCCTCGATAGCGGCCATCTTCGCCCTAAATCGCGCCACGTTATCGCTAGGAGTGAGGTAACAGCTCACCAGCACAAAACCGCCGATCCGAGCCCACGCGTAGCCGCACCCGATCCCGTACCGCGCAACCGCGAGTTCACCGCCGCCAGGTAGCCAGAGTGCCGCCGTACCTGTTTCGTCCCCGAGCCAGAACCCCCGGTGCATCGGACCGTATTGTTCGCTGATAACAACCACGTCCGCGCCCCTCTCGGCAACCATCTGCCATAGCAGAGCATCCGCCGTCCTGCTCCTGTGCATATTCGCTTGGAGCACCCTCATCTGCGGGATATCGGGCAGCCCTTCGAGCCCGGCAGGTGATCAGTCCTACCGCGCCCCGCCCCCGAGCACAGAACGCACTTGGGGACCGCTGTGCAGTCCCTCATCTTATGTCCTGCTCCTCCGCACCTTATGCACAGTTGCCTCCTGTCTGTCCCAGTACACCTTGCCTGGGTGTGTCCCGCTCCAAAGCATCGATAACACCTACCGACACTCTCGGACATCCGCATCGCAGCCCTGATCCAACCGACACGCACGTAGCCAATATCGATCAGTTTCGCGGCGCCCTCCACCGACAAAGTAACGTACGCCCGAACCTGTTCGCGCACGTCCGGTGCCGTCACCCTCACGCGTAGCTGCTCTTCGCGCCCGGCGAGCAGTCCACGGACCGCCATCTCTACCTCCTCCACGACCGTCAAGGAGTCAAGACCCCGCATCTCCACGGTCGCGCTCGGTCTTAATTCCGCGACCGACGCTGTCTCGCGGACAGCGTCCCTCAGACGCCGTACAAACTCCGGGTCAATCCTGTCGCCCCTCCCGAGTTCCAACAGGATGTCACCGGCCCCCGTCCTTCTGACGGACCGTACCCCCTTCTCGTCGCCCGTCACGCTGCCACGCAGATCCTTCAGCACACCCGCATAGGTGTGCCCCACCGCGGGCTTTATGAGCACCGCCTCAGGCTTCGCGCGCCTAGGTCGTAACCGACGGCCCGCGGGCGGTGCCCTCCCATCATCTACCGCCGGGGTCCCCAAACCCCGTCTCTTCCTCCTTCTCCCCGAGGTGACTGTCCTCCAATCGCCATCCCCGGTCGCAGGAGTTGCCCCGAGGGTCCCATCCGGCCCCTCCGCCCTGGCCCTCTTAGATGCGCCAGTGGCAGCCGGGCTGGCAGCCGCCCGCTTGGCAGGTGCAGCCCGTTTCGCAGGGGCAGGGGCAGCCGGACAGCCAGCAGCCCGCTCATCAGCGGCACCCGGGCCCCTAGGCCGTCCGGCGGGGGCACTCGGGCCGTTAGCCCGTTTGACGGGGGCACTCGGGCCGTTAGCCCGTTTGACGGGGGCACTCGGGCCGTTAGCCCGTTTGACGGGGGCAACCGGGCCTCGAGCCCGTTTGGTGGGGTCAGTCGGGCCGTTAGCCCGTTGGGGGGGGACAGCCGAACCACCCACCGACCGTCCTGTGGGAGCCGCCGCAGCAGCAGTTGCAGGAGTCGCAGCCAGCCAGTGGGGACCCGGAAGCGGCCCGTTCCCCTCAGCTGCCCTCCATGCACGCCTACAATCGAGTGCGACATCCAGAAGCTCGGCCATTTTGGCCACGCCTCCCTTCACCTCATTACTTATGTTCTTCTGCCGAACACAAGCTTCCCGCATCCCGCTCAACACAACCCTGCATTGAGCGATCGCGGCCTCTTCCTTCGCCCTCATGTCGCGGATACGTCCCAGTCGCGGCGATTCCCCCGCCCGACCAGACACACCCGCACGCGGCGCGTCACCGCCCCCGACCCCGTTGGTCGTCGGGCAGACAGTATCGCCCAGAGATCCGGCTTCCACAGGCGAGGCAGAAGCCACCCCATCCGTGGTCACCACCGTGGGCGGGGAGCATCTCACAGGAGGCGACCTTAGCACCAGGCCGCTCCTCCTGAAGATCGCATCGCCCCCCCAACCTTGGTGGTCCCGGAAACCATCCCGCGCCGGGAAGTGGAGGAGTCCTGGGCGCCCGCAGCAACGACGTCCGCAAAAGAGTTGGGTCGCCCAACTAGTGGCGTCCCAACCGAAACTGTTGGCCCCCTTTGAGGGTCGGCCCTTGGGGTGGACCCAATAAGCCCCCCTTGTGGGTCGAGCTTTTTCTCCTTGGAGTCCGCTACAGAGTCGGGTCGGCCCACTAGTGGCGTCCCAACCAAAGCTGTAGCTGTAGGCCCCCTTTGAGGGTTGGCCTTCGGAGTGGAGTCAATAAGCCCCCCTTGTGGGTCGAGCTTCTGGTCTCCGTCCTTCTTCTTCCTATCATCGTTTTTTTTTGTTTCATTGAATTCCATATAATTCCCACGAGTGTGGGGGAAAGTACGTCGGCCGGGCCATAGCCCCCGATAACCCAGCAAGGCCAAAACATTATTCACCGAGGCGGCCAGGTATCGGTGAAGCTCCGTTTGCGACTAGACTATTTTCTGAAGGGGGCCTCTAGCCAAGCTGATCCCAGGCACGGGTCGCATCACACCATGATCCAGCCCCCAGATCGTTGCTTACTTTAGCCATGACCGAGTATTGGTCTCCAGAAAGAAAAAAACGCTTCCCACCACACATTGTAGGGTGAGCGAGGTTTCCTAGAAAGACCCAGACCCGAGCATGTTAACGGTGGCCGCCGCGTGGAGGCAGTAAGTCTTCTTGTGTGTTTCTCCATAAGGATCGTACTCTGACTTTACCCTATGGGCGCACACCTGACCACCAATATAAATAAATATTATTATATGGTAAAAACGGAAAATAAATCGTAAAAACTAGTTTGAAGCAGTTTATGGAATTTTCGGCATTCCGAAATTTCTTACACAATAATTGTTTATATAGACTTAACGATGAGAATATGATGGTTGTGACTAAATTTAAGAAAATTAACTAAACTAAATTTTTTTTTAAAAATTTACTGGGGCTTCCTTGAGGACGCATGGAAGAGAATAAAATGAAAAAAAGCCAGAAAAATAAATTTATTTAATTCTATAGCCCCTTCGCCAAATCTATTTTCCTCGCTACGGTCCTCCTTCCACTTATATGACGTAAAGATAGATTTCATAAGGGAAGCAAATAAGAATCTTTACTAATTCTGATCTAGAAAATTAAAAAATTAAACTGTGTAATTTGGAAAAAGCTTTAAACACTCCAGCAGATTCACATTGGCACTTTCACCTTTTAAGTATATCCAGATGTAGTTTGGAAGACAAACTGCTTCTTATAAATATCGAAGAATAATTCCAACGTACTTCGCTGAACAAAAGATGTTGCTAGAAATCAAAACACTGTTTCGTTTAGTTTTCGCATTTTTTTCCGCTTCTTTTTTTTCTTTCTTTAGTTCTGCTTGTGGCAGAATTCGCGTGTTTTACCTGTGTCAATCGTAAACGGAAAAAATACACGTAACAAGCATTTTTGCCTTCTAAACTACGCCAATAGGAGGGGTATTTTAGATAAATATGAATTTTTTTTTAATGTGTTATTTACATATGTATCAAATATATGTTATTTTATTGCAATTGTAGACTGTAAAAGAAATCATTGTAAATTTTCCAAGTGAAGGGAAGATTAGAATTTTGCAAAGTGCGCCTAATGATTTTTACGTGATCCAACATATTTTCTAACAATTTGAATTGTAAACAAAATTTTCTGGTATAAAGGGCTTGTGGTTTTATAAAAATAATAGTAAAAAAAATACATTATTTATGGCAAGAAATAAGAATTGAATATGATTTACATATCGTTGCTTCAATGTAGAAAATTAGTATCAGAATTTTCTGCCGATAACGTGTTTATCGATGCAAAAATTTACTGAAATATGGTTACAAATGACCGATTAAAAAAAAGTTAAAACGAACTTGTAAATTTGTAACGTGTTATTTCTTTACTTATATAAATAAAATACTCAGAATCGACTCCCAGACCCACGAAACCCACGAAATACAGGTTGTCTGCCGGGAAGGTATACTACTTTGTTTGTTTATGATTTTTGATTAAATGAAATTAAATGACAGATTGCCGTCGGTCGCCTGCCGCACTTTATGTGCCCGTATTTTATGATTGAGTCTGATGCATGTTAGTAGAATTGAAAAACGTTTGTCTTTTATAAAAAAAATAAAAAAATGGGTCTTCAAGAATATGAATATGCAATTGAAAAGTGTACTTTGAGAGAAATTTTCTTCCTGTGACCTACTTTTCTCTATTTAACTTTGGATTAAGAAAATATTTTTATCACTTCCATATTTAATCCATATTGATGACAATGTTTTTTTTCTTTCTCTAAATTAACTTTTCCTGTGATCAAGGATTTCATTTCCCTCTTTTCCTATTCTATATGAGTTTCTTTATTTTTTTTTTTTCCAAAGAATTATTTTTGAGCCTTTTTGGTTAAATGAAGATATATTTAGTATTTGGCAAAATATTCTACTTTATGGAATCTCTAGGCATTTAATTATATACGACTACTATTCTATTTTCTTTAGCGAATTGAAAAATCATAAAGGAAAACCCGAAATATTACCACTTACACATACACATAATTTCCTAAGTTTATGGGAACGCTTGCTTGCATTTGCTATACACGAAGAAGGGAAAAGTAAATGAATATGGGCAATTCCACGATTTAGAACGGGACACTCGCTTGCCTTTGTAGTGAAGTAAAATAAAGAAATCATAAATTTTCATTTTCTTTTCTACGCTTTTTTTTATCAATAATTCAAACGACGCCACCGTCCCTCCGCACCGTTTATTACTTTTTAAAATAATCGTATTTAAAAATATAAATTTGCCAACAAACACCCTTTAGTAATATAAATAAATACAAAAAAAAAAAAAATATGCCACGGATTTTTTAAACATTAATTGTGGTGCGCCCGGTAATTACAAAAATTTTCATTTCAAAGTATGTTTTTAATTTTGCTATAACCCGGAAAAACCTTTCTAATTTCTTTTTTCCAGATCACCAATTCAAAAATTTTTCTGCTGTCGGCATATTTCTAATCAAGTAAAATTAGGAATTCTTACTTATATTTGTGTATCATCTAACAAAAACCCATTTCAGTGTAAATTTAACTGAAGAGCGTAAATGAAGTTGATTTCTTTATTTATTGCTTTGTTTTTATAAAGCATATCATTCGAATGGAATGCTTTCCAACGTCAAGTTAACTGAACAGCTCACTTCGATTTTATTGGCATATTTCCCTCCTTTTTCCCTTTGATTAAGTTTGTTTCTTTATTTATACTCTGTACTTCGTTTCTAATCAAAAAATTCGTTAAATTCTTTTTGATCTTTTATTTATTTTCTTTGTTTATTTATATTTGTTACAATGGGATTTTAAAGTGCAAAATTTTTTTTTATAAATTGATTCTACTCGCTGCCAACTATAATAACGAATTGCCCACGATGCTTGAGTTCTTAATGAAAATATTTTGAAAAATAAAAGAAAAATTGAAAATTTATCATTAAAATGTAGAGAAAAAAAATAATTTGCATTAAGAAAAGTATTGAAAAAAATAAAAATAAATTTTTGAGTTAGAAAGGATTATTCTGCTGCACATTGGGGTGAAACGAATTCGCTCATATCTAGTGAAAAAAATACAAGTGATTCTAAGAGTAGTACTTTTGAAGTGATTCCGTAGTACCCACAACTGTATATTTGCGACTGTTCAGGAAGTTATTTAGAAAAACATCCAGCTAACACGAAAGTGATTTTATTGCATAAAATTTTCTTAGACTTATTTCTATATACAGTTGGGCGCCTTGATTATCTTGATTATCCGAGATTTAAATATTTTGCTGATTGATTAACCATCATTATTATTATTATTAACCGGCATTATAAGCATAATTTTTTTTAGCTTATTTTTGAACTATCAAACATTATTTCAATTACGCGAAGTTGGGAAATTTCTCGACTTTATACGATGAGTTGAAAACATATTCTGCTGATTAAGTGCGAATCAACGTTCACTTTTTAGAATAAAATCCTTATCCGCTAGAAATGCTCGCTCTTTGCTTTCCAAAATTATTATTTTTCTTACATATATTAATGTAACATGTATACAAAATCCTTCAATAGTTTTTTACTATATAAAAATTATTAAAAAAAATACTCAAGTGATACTCAATTAACAAATTGAAAATTGATTATGCACAATGTTCCCGGTCCCGATAATTACGGATAAACGAGGTCCCATTATATATAGTATGTGCATATATATAAAACAAGTGAATTTATTATTTATTCGTAATAAAAAACTCAATTCAATTGCATTTCGCTACAATAATCTAAAATAGAAGTTTTTAACAGATGTGTGATCAAGATTATCGTCGGTACCTACGCAATGATAAAATAAACAAATGAGAGCACTCCTAAACACAGCACTAACTATAGCGGGCCATTTGTCTCATTTAAGTCTGTGTTGTAAGAAATAAATATTGTAATGGGGATTCCTTTATTTCGTTTTTGACTTGAACCGTTTATATTACAAAAATATACAAAATCAGCACGTTGTATACATATAGTGTAGAAAAACAGAATTTTATATTATTGTGCCTTAGCCGTAACAAAATTAAATTGATATCTACGGTTACAGGTATGGCGCTACGGCATGTTAGCAAAATCGAATACATTGTAGCACATACAATGTCATACATATGATTGAATTTATATTACTACGGCTGTGGCACGTCTAATTGAACCTTTAGAATGAATCAGTGCTCTATATCGTTACCTTAATATAGAAATGCCCTAACTAACTTTTTTAAATCGACTATTTTTTTCATTTTTCGATAGATGATCTTCTAATTTAAAAAAAGCTCTATTTGTAGAAAATTGAGTCTATGTAAAGATAGCGATATGTAAATGCGTGTTCTAGGGAAACTTAACACTGTTAATCCACATTGTGCAGGTACAGTTTTAGATTGGAATCACACCTCTATATGCCGATATTTAAAATTATTTCGCATAAAACTTGTATAAAAATATGTAACTTCAAAAGTATTATTAAAGCGATGTCAAAAATCTACTTTTTCTGAAATTTTTATCGCTATCCGGAGGCAGTAAAACTTAAAATAATGCAATAGAATTTTATGTGCAGATTAGCTATACCATTTAGCATCTCTTTATTACTGAGCCTCTCAAGAAACCAAGAAAAAAACTTTTTTACCCAGCCTACTGCGCATATCGCCCAACCCCACGATGCTCTCAACAGCGGCTGAATTATGATGTTCACCACCGCCCCCACGATCATATGGAAAGACAACTTGTGACTGACTATGTACACATAGGTAGCAATCCATAATCATAGTTATTTCTAGCCTATAATATACAACTTGCTAAGGTGTTTCGGGCTGCCAAAACCCTGTGTCATATCAAAGAGTTAAACTCTTCCCCCTGACTACAGTTGAGTAGTCCAATATGAATGAGAACGAAGCCGGTCTCCTGTCTTACTCTTTTTAATGTTTAGATAGCTATCGAGAATTGTAATTTCACATATATTTGTTACTTTGATAAAGATTTATTTATTAACCTAAATAAAGCATACTTTCATTGTCTACAACGCTTTCGATTATAAGTAAATCCCCGCACACTTATAGTAGATGGTTATTTTTATTGAAATAAAAAAATAAAAAATGTTTCCTAGAAATAATATACATGGCAAAACAACGTTTGCCGGGTCAGCTAAAAACAGCAAAACTTATTTTTTTTTTTCATTAGTAAACAGATTCCGTGCGAAGCCGGGACGGTGTTCTAGTAACTTCTATAAAAACAAAAAAATATTTATGAAAATTGCAGTAATGCTATAATAATTGAATCGAAATTTGTCGATTAAAATTTTGTTTTAAATTAAAAAAAAAAAATATGAATACGGCAGCAAGAAAACGCAGATGGTGAAGTCATAGAAAAGGGTTAATTTGTTGCACAACTCTGCTATTGCACGTTTTTGTTAAGAAAAAACACTAGTAGTCAAGCAAATGCTATAAATATACATATCGCTGTCAATAGACTGAGTGAAATATAATAAGAATATAATGTAATGAAAATGGAATGGAATGTGGCTCTGAATATTTCGTAAATTGTGGTTCTCAACAAAAGAAAGCAAAAAAAAAATATTGGAAAACAACTCGCTTGTCCCCAAGGCTTCCAATAACATCATCATTTATGTGAAAAATATATAAAAATCTCCTTGAAAATGCAACTTATGAAAATGTCAAAGATATGGTAATTATTTTTCTTTGTGTTTAAAGAATTAAAACAGATAATGAAGAGATGATAATATTTACTCGTTTACAAGTTGATCATTTTCTTTTAATTTTTGTCATGTATTAATCGGCTTCTTAACCCATAATTCAAGTCAAGTATAATGTACGTTGCAGTCATCACATTAAGGAAAAGAGAAATAAAAATGAAAAAGCGAAGGCTTTGGGAAAGTTAAAGGGAATTGAAGAAATTTAAAGAATAAAAAACATAATAAAATCTTGTTATTAAACACAAGCCATTCACATATCAAACATAACCAAGCAAACATTTCCTCGTGCAAATGCCATTAAAGTCTTTCGCGTTTCTACATAAAATTTTTAACGTTGGCAAATTTTCTATGTTATCTTAACGGCGATAAAAGTAATTAATCGAAATATATAGATCGAGCCTTTGATGCAATACCGTAGTAACTCATAATTTCAATTTTTTGAGCTGGGTATGCAGAAATGATCTTTGATGAAATATATAACTAAAGGAAAAAATATTATGGTTCTATCTCTAACTGTTCAGATTCTACAGCTACAAATGTCTTTATTGCCTGCAGCTATTTCCAACAATATTTATTTGCAATAATGAAATATTTCCTTTATGACAAGAAAATTTACAAACAGTAAACATTACAAAACATGCCTCTTTATTTAAAACCTTGTAAAAAAAATAACTTTAGTAAACGAAAATACTCTCAAAAAGATGGCTGAAAACTTCAAATGCATTTTTCTCAGTTCACGATTTTTGGAATTACTACGGTATTGCACCAAAGGCTCGATATGTGCATTTACAGAGGTTTTATAAAAACAAGAAATCGTTGTCTTGTCAAAATTCACACTTTTTTCTCCATGTTTTCTAAGCGAATACATGAATTTCATTAAATAGTTTTTTATGCAATAATAAGGCCGCTCCAGAAAACGCTGAAAAGCCTCACAAAGCAACGGCTAAAAATTGTAATGAAAATTCATTTGCTCAAACTTTATGAACTTGTCCCAAAAATTATATCGATTCCTTCGGTATTTGGAAGTCTGTTTGACGACAGCAATACTTTTACGAGTTTTTTTAATCGTCCAAACTATTGTTGGGCAAGTGAATCGCCGTTTACCCTTTTTGGCTACCATTGGAAGATTTTTAGCAGTCGACTATCTTATTCACATAAGAAAACTTTTAAAACTGTTGCAATTTTGCATGCCTCGCATCATAATTATAATTAAGTCAGAGAATAAATTAACTTCTAAAGATCACAAGCAGCAATTGCTGGTTTCGTTGGCTATCAATAATAAAACATTTAAGCAAAGCCAGATACACAAGTAGTAACAGAGGAATTTTATTCTCATCTCTCGATTATACATTTTTCAGTTACTTTTAAAGAAAACGTGCATGATTTTCTTTCTTTAAGCTTCAGACAACATGCTGAGAGTCTGGTGATGATATAAAATATATTTTTTATTTAATTTGAAATTTCTACAACTACAAGTTCCACAGTAATTTTTTTGTTTTTTTGCCTGCTTGCCTGCCAGTAGCCATCCATCTTCATTCCCAACAACATACATATTTCAGGGAGGGTGATGAATGTGTGTGTTATATTTTCCCATTTCCCTTTTTTTTTGTATTGAAAATAAAGAGAAAAAGTCAAGACAAATATTATTTATGTAAATTTTCTTATTTTTCCTCTCGTTTTTATGCAGTTTAACGAGAAAACTTTTTCTTCCCTGACAATAATCATTACTGCGAGAATTATTAAATTAGTTGGGCCATTAAAACATACAACAATTTTTTAATATAATTGTTTTTGTATTTTTTTATTTTCTATTTGTTTTCTATTTGGTATTTCATTTACCATTTAAAGGTAGAAACAATTGCACTTGAAGTGAGCGAGAGTCTTATTGTTGTAACTTTTTAAATGAATTTGAATGAAATTAAGTTTTAAAGTAACGACTTTCAAGTGGTTGACATTGTTTAGGTGCAAATATTATTACTAGAATTTTTTTGTTAAACCGAAAAATTATAGAAATTTGTTAAAGAACCAGAGAGGCAGGTAAGAAAACTGCTTGACCGTATAAGTGGCTGCGCTCTAATTGCAGATTAAAAAGTTTTAAATGGCTTTCGGTAGAATAAAAAAGAAGCCAGATATTTAATCGATTTAACTAAAATAAAAGCATAACATTTAAGAAATATAGTAAGAAAAATCTATAGCCATGTAATGGTGTGACACCCCTAAAGCGGCTATTAGACGGTCATACTGGGTATGACACGCTTGGTAGGTTGTTAGAGAATAAAATATAAACAATTTTTTGGATTTCCGACATACTAAACTGACATACACGAATTTTTGGTTATTACACTAGTACGATGGTATGGAATTTTCTACGATACGGCGATCAAAAACACTTTTCCTGAGGTACCCAGGAGACTCCTTCACTATTGGAAATGCCAGCAGGGCTACATTCTTATTATGTAAAAATAATCGCGGTATTAAAACCAAAATTTAAATTAAATACAGTGCGATCGCGATTAGATGAACGTGTCAAATATATGAACGCCCAAAATATGAACACTTTTTTTTTCTTCCCTGACTACTGTGCAAAAGCTTTAAATATGTACACCTTATGTTTGTATTTTTTTCAGGGTTTCATATAGACAGTATTGAAATCTAACTGAAGAGGGTAGTGGTTAAATTCTGCATAATAATTTGGGGATTTCCTATTTAAATGGCCTTCAGCTGTCAATCAAAATTTTTTACTTGCCCTCAAAAGAAACAGCAAAAGAGAAAAACTGAATTTTAAAGAGGTTTTTTTTTTCTTTTTGAAGAATCAAATGTTCTTGTTTTCAATTAAATAAATATAAATATAAAAAACCTTTAATTTTATGGGAAAAACGTATTTAAAGGGAAATATGAACAATTTCGCAAAACTGATCAGCGGTAATTAATCCAAATTATCGTGAGTTAACTGTATTAGAATTTTATAATTCCGTAGAATACAAGTAGTACTACAGGGTGGTCCAAAATGACCGAAGGAGTTTGAGTTCAAAGAGCCATTGTGTCCGTCGCAGTGTGCGCTGTGGCTCCATCCTGCTGTAACCATACTTGCGGATGGCTGGCCACAACTGGCCTTAAAAAATTTTCCAACATCGTCCGATATCTAACACCAGTGATCTAAACGGCGACACCGTGTTCATTTTCAAAGAAAAAATATGGGACTATTATCCTTTCCGACGAAACACCGCACCAAACTTAAGTGGGTGTAATTCTCAATGTTGTACTACTCTCGCATTTTTTGTAACCCTTTTTATTTATTAACGAACCATTTAAATTTGAAATAGGCTCTTCTTCGTGATTTTCTTCTGAAATAAAGTTCAAGAATTTTGGCACGTAGTTCAATTGTGTCCTGTTTCGCTTTCAATTCCCAAGTCTTCTTTACAAAATACTGAAACCGGAAAAAAATTGTAATAAAAAATTTATAAGCAGTTCAAACACTTTCTCTACTTTTGGGCCTCCCTGTACTTGTTTAAATAAATTTATATGAAAAACACTAAAAACAATTTGATTTTTCAATAAAAATATTTTTTTCATACAAGTAATATTCTGGAAAATGCACTTTAAGTTGGTAAAATTTGAAGATTTCACTCATATTATTGAGCAACAATTGTTTTTGTTTCTTATGAGGTGCTATAAAAAAAAACTTACTCTCATTCTGTATGCCTGATAGAGAGAGAGGAGCTGCGCAACAGAGAATGGTGAATTTTTCACGGCTACTGTTAACAGATGATGCTGTATGTGGATGCTGGATGTTAAATTCTTCTGACTAGGGTTTACATTGCTACTATTATTCTTGGTTTTTTTTTCTTTTTCTTCTTTCATTTCACAGTTCATTGATACACTTTAGCCGTCAGTTCATTTCAGAATGCAAGGATATACGTACATACATTACGGACCAGAAATAAAACGTGGGAGAATAAATTATTAAAAATAATTATGTTGAAAGTGGTCACAACTAGTGTTGGCTTTTAAGTTAATGGTTGGTTTAAAGGATTAGAAATAAAAAACGCAAAAATATCCTATAAAAGAGCCGTTGAAGGGTTTTGCAATTAGTTAGCATTTGTAGCAAATAATTAATAAAAGAAATAAGTGCATGATGAAACAATGGCATAGCATTAGTGCAACTGGAAGAATATCTTTTAATTATAATAAATAATTATTTAAAAAAAAAAAAAAAAAAAGAACAAAATAGTGAATGTCCAGAAAAAAATCTGTAAAAAGCAACCAAACAAGTGGCTGTTAAAAAAAAAATTTAATATTATTTCTCTGATATAATTAATTAAACTTGCTAATAAAACTTATAACAACAAAAATTTTGCTTTATAGAGGAATCTTAAATTATATTTCAATTTATTTTTTAACGCGTTTATAAGTAAAAAAGAATAACTTTCGTTTAAAAGTTTTTTAAACTTTACATTGAAACATGCTGTAGAAATTTAAATTACAAAAAAAAAAGCATAAAAAATTAGGCATATCAAGAATGTGATGTTGTTTGTTGCCATAGAAGATAAGACGAGCATTAGTACTTCACTAAAATATAAAAAAAGTCAATGACAGATAAAAAAAGATAACAAAAAAAAAAAAGAAATAAAAGAATACTTAAATAAAATAAAAAGCATTTGAATGCAATAAAGAATATGTGTGTGTTAAAAGTTAAACCCGTTTAAAAGGCAGAATGAAAATGTGTTCGCAACACAAAGGCGTTAAATGAAGTTATTGTACACTCAATCTGTCTGTCATACAATCAGCTTTAGACTCATGAATTAGACGAAAATGTATGTGCTAATGAAAGCTTAATTTAAAAATGATGACATTAATTTTGGCTTTATAAAAAGTTTCTTTTTTGGGGTTTCAATTTAAAATTTGAGTGTGTGTGCTTTCATGGTCTTAATTCAAAACCACTGCAGATATAAGTATTTCAGGCATGACTCTCTTAGCACTTGAGAAGTTTTAGCAATTGTACATTTTCGCCTTTTAAAAAGTTACTGTTCATGTTGTAGTCATAAAATCTTTTCAACTGGAACAGTTTCTTTGGAATCACTCTAAAAAAAAAAAGTAAAAGTAGCTTTAAAGAAAATTTGATTCCTACATGAGCAGCACTAATTGAAAAAGAGCTGTTACATATAAGTTGGTGTTCTGTTGACAGCATAGTTAGTGCATGGAATACTGCGTTCAAGCCCTGTTTCAATCTAAGTCATAAAAACATTTAGCATTTTTTTCTGATATGCATTAGTGTGTCTATGTGTGTCAGTTGTTGTCGCAAGGTTTCAGTGGTGAAGGCATAGTCACTGCTAACTGAACAACACCAACTCCAGCTGATAACAATCCACAGGCACAGCAAAGCGCCCTTCTTCGTCGTTAGAGTAAAATAATTAATAAAATGACTACAATTAAAAATTTAATAAGTATCCTTCACAACAGAGGGGCTGCAACACTGCTATAAACAAATCTGTCACATCTATCACTATACCTTTCCTATAGTTCCAGCACAATGCATCGCATGTGTAACAGTCATCTCCTAACTGCTGGTCCAAGATAGAAAAAATATTATATGAACATTAATCAAAGAAAGAAATTGGCGACGTAATATGAACATATTTCAATTGACTCGTTGTATCTGTTTTCCTTATTCTCATTTATTTATTCAGATCTTTTTATTTAACTATATTTAACCTGCTTAAGGATTAACAAGTTTCTTAACTACCAAATTTGTGTAAGATTGGCGAAATGTAGTTTTTTTATAAACAAAAATTTTTTAATAACAATATCCAGCAGAAACTAGAGAATATGTTACAGCACATGGAATTTTGACATCCTGTATATTATCGACCACTAGCCTATTTAAAATTTCAACAATTAATAAATAATTAATTGTAATTCTTTTTCGGATTTTGTTTTATTTTAAGGTCATCGAACAAAATGTAATAACTGATAAATTGAATTTTTAAAATATTTTCAATTAGACCATTTTCATAATTTTCGGTAGTACGAAAGTAGCGTTCTCATTTATCATTCCTGTTAACAAGAGAAAAATGTGCGCTTCCGATATTGATATGGATTCGTAGTGGCTGTGGTTAAAACCTAAAGTTACGCAGGAAGTCAAGTCATTGGTTTGTTCGAGAATATGTGAGGTAAGGCACATATTATTGATACGACTTCTACTTAACTAGGTGCTGTTGCCATTCAACAGTACTCACCGGAATGTGTCTCGAACTGACAGTTCTCTGTTAAATAGTTATTGACGGAAATACATTCTGAAGTGACATAGAGTTTAGACCGCTCGCACACCTCAACAAGGTGCATTATAGAATAAGAGATAACTATACTGATTTGCTACCCATCTCTGGGAGGCAAGTGCCTTTCGTAGCAAAACTTGCTCTACCCGTACTCTGGGGGCGTTAGTGGTCGTCTCCTATTCACTCGGTGTTAATATCACTGTGGGGTTGGGCCTTCGGGCAGGTACCCACATAAATCTTGAAACACGCATGTCACTGAATTCCCTTAATTCTATAGTGGAATATATCACAGTCTCCGCCAGGAATCGAACTTAACACTCTCCCACTGATAGACTAGCGCACTACTCACTAGACTTCTGAGACAGTGGTAGTAAGTTTTGAATGCAATTGAATAAAAGTCCTATTGATTTAGACTACTACTTATGAATTGGATACTTACGATGCCGAAATGATTAAAATCTTCATCATCAGCATGATTATTCTTCGAACAAACCACTCTACAGAAATAAATTTAAAATGCTTAAATAATTGAAACTATATCATGTTTCATGTCATTTAGATCCGATGTATAATATGAAAAATAATTGGAATGCAATATAAAGCGAAATTATTTAGAAAAATAATATAATACAGCAATGTTACCCCTAAAGGCTGTGCTGCACGTTAAACTTTTATAAAAATTTTAATTAAATCCAATTTCAAGAAAATTGAAATGAACAAGAGATCGATCTTGTTGGACATTTAGTATTGTAATGTTAACGAAAGAGCCTGCCATTGTAGCATCCGTTATACCGTGTTTCGTCTAGATATAAACAAATAATACTTCTGAACGGTTTGAGAAAATGCTACAAATTATTAAGAGATTAAAATTATCGATAGTCGACTGTATTAACAAACAACCACAAACGGAATAAAATATTTGAAAAAAAAATATAAATTTTTTCATGAAAATGAAAATTTAAAACAATTACATAAATACAATTATATGGTAAAAAATTATTTTTTTTTTTTTTTTTTGAATAAAATATGTAATAAAAACAAAGCAAAACGGAATAAAAAACTTCTGCAAACAAAACCGCTGACAAAATAAAACCAAAAACAAAAAAAAATCATATTTTGTTTAACGAAATGCCAGCATAAAAATTAAATTAAATAAAATAAAACTTTCTGAATGTATTGACATTGGCGAATAAAAACAAAATTAAATAACAACTGGTTGGAAAAACAAATTCATACAAAGTGGAAGAGAGAAAAATTCTTGAAACAAGTCAAGTAGGAACTGTAATATCAACCTTGACACTCTTAACCTTCAGCTGAATTTAAGTTTTAATATTTTATAATGAATTGTATTTTATTGTACATAACAAAAAAGCCCAAAAGTGTTTGGTGGCCCAGAGTCTCACTAACCAGGAAACTATACAGCTGCTAATTACGAGTAGCACATCCTCTTTTGGTAGTTGTTTTATTTACTTCGCTATTGAAATAATATTTTTCATAATTTTATTTAAAAAAAATACAGAGAGGTACGACTGGTTTTATATTTAAGGTATTGTTGTATAAATCAATTGGGTTGTTTATGGGTAGATGGTAGAAACAAAGTCATATCTTGTAAAATCAAAATACGAAAGGAATTGAGACTGCTGTGAACAGCACATCATAATTTTGTGTACTCTTGCAAAATTCAGTCAGCTGATAAGAAAACCAATACTTCGACTTAGTCACAAAATTCTACAAACGATTTAATTTCTTCATTTAATTTTAGTTTCTAAGAGAAATACAAAAAAGTTTCTGAACTCTCTAAAGAAAATAAAAAAATAAAAATTCACGAAATTCATTGAAAGAATAAAATAATAAATTTTATAAAAGCAAAAGTCTACAGACGATACATTGTTAAAACTTTGGGATAATTTAGAAAATATTTAATCAATTGTATGGCCTCCTTTTGCATCGAAAACTTCTTTAAGGCTTTTAGGCATCGAAGAAAATAGATTTTTTGTTAATTCGGCGCAAATATTTCCCTTTCCTCTTTTAAAATTCAGTTTCAAGTGGGAAGTGCGGGAAGCCCTTCTATTTCTGTTTTAAATGGGTTCATATAAATCTGCTCTGTTAAATAATTACAAGTAAGAATTTTCAACAATTGTACTTTATATATAAAATAATGAACAAATGAAATGAAATGTCGATACTGTATGTAGAGTTTTGAGACTAATGCCCAAATTCACAGTCATTAGTCAGCTAATAGCAATAGTTTAACCAATAATATTTGATTCACAGCTTTTTGTTTACTATTAGGTAGACCGCCAAATGTCTTTGGTTAACAAATAGTTAGACAACAGCTGATTATTAAATTATTATTAGTATTTTTATTTTAATATCATCTATCATAATAGATATATAATAATATCAGTATATAATAATATCAGTTTTTTTTTTATTTTCGATTATATTTTGGTTTTCCCGAACCAATTTCAGCAGCAATTCAATATCTTGAGCGGTAAAGTTCGGTGAGCGCACACTTGTTTTATCAATTTTTAAGAAATAATGCAACAAATGTAAACAAAAACCATATGCTATAACAGTGCTGCCAATATTAAAAATTAAGAGATTGTTAGGGTTGCCATTCTTTTGTTATACTGAGAATGTTGGTTAAACAATACACTGTGAATATGAAGTATTGGTTAAACAATAGTTATCATTTTAGTTTACTAATAACTAACTAATGACTGTGAATTTGAGCTGAAGTGTATAAATACTTGACATTAAAATGGAAACCCCCATTGAAAAAACTAAACCATACGTCTATTATAATATAGTAAATAAAAACATAGATCTCACTCTTTTAAAAATCAATTTTTCGATTAACATTATAAAATTGTCTTTGGAGCACATAATATTTAAAAAAAAAAGTGGAAACAAAAACAGCTGTTGGCGTTGATATGAGTTGAATAATCCTGTACACGGTCGAGTAACTTCAAAATACACTTGGCCCATACATGAGGGTTGTATTCCATCTTCGGTCGGATGTTATCGGTATAAATAGTGAAGAGATCAGCTGGAGCGAAGTATGTCTTGCTCTGTTTTAAAAAAAACCGATTCACTTGAATGCTTCTTTTGAGATCTGAAAGATGTGTTCCGTTCATTGAACATCACACTGGATCTTCATGTTAAGAACATCAAGAGCTTTTGATTCCTCAATATTTATACAATACAGTTTTACATGTGAAGAAGCATGATCGGGCATACATCGATGTGTAAGCATGCATCAATGGGGTTTTTGAGCGTTAAAATCAACCCTGTTCGCGTGATCCCATTGCGATATTTTTCTGAGTTCACTAGTCAATGGTAAAGCAATAAACATAAATTCAATTTACAAGCTCGTTTTAACATCGTATCCTTTGTGTAATCGTTTTATTAGACAGTATTGTATTTTTGTTGTTATTAATTTTCATAGAAAAGTGTGTTCTGCTTATGGTGGGATAGAATTTTATATGTATTTTAAATATATATAGTGTATTGAGGCGAGGTCTGGGAATATCAAAATTTATTTTTTATTAATTTTATAACAGATTTGCAAATATTTGATAACTAATGCAAGGTAGTAAATTCTTCTTAATGCTAAATATATATTTCATTATTTATTCCTAATTCCCAAAACTTAATTCGTATCAAATTAAAATTTGTATATCGGATTTAATTTCAGGGATTAAAATGAAATTAATGTAATTTTTTTTTTAGGAAAATATAAGCAAAATAATACTACGATAAATATAATTTTGCCTGTTCACAAGTACATAAAGACATATGACAAAATAACGATACTACAAATGTGCCTGGTCACTATAACACAGGGCAATAATTGGCACACTCATGTGCACATTCAGTCACAAATCCGTATCCTGCTACCGCATAAAGACATATCGAATTTTTTTCAAACGATAAGCCAGACGACTGTGCTTGTGAATTGAGCAATAGTTGAAAGATTATTTTTTTTTTGTGAAATACAACTAAACACTTTTTTTTAGTAATATTGTAAAATATTAAGCCACTAAGACAATGCGATAAAATAGCACAACGTTTGAATCCCCTCAATTAAATGTTCGTTTCATTTGCAAACAACATTAAATAATACAATATTATCAGTTAAATATTATTTTACCCAGGATATAGCAGACTAATCTAAATATTTACAAATTGACAGATGAATTTGTTAACTTTATTTGCTTCTTATCAAATACCGAAACAACGCAAAGTCTTGTCTGCGCCAGTTTCCATAACGACTGAAATTTGAGCTGAAAGCCAAGAACACTTTTCAAAAGCCCGTTAAGAAAAAAATTTTTTTCATAATACGATAAAATCGTATACAATTACACAGCATACACTTAGTGTGAAGAAATTGTCTGCTTATAATTTTATTTCGAACATTCGTAATACAAAGGGGGATATCAAAGCAATTTGTTGTTGCTGATTAGTTTTACAGTCATTGTACAAATTCCAATTGACTCAATTTATGTTACAATAAGAATTTACACAGAGGAGCCTTTAAGGCTGCTTTTCGTATAATATGGCTGATTGGTTAAGTACCATAGCGCCCGCCTTTATCAATAAAAACAAAAGTGAAAATAATTTCCGATATTTGTTTTTTATGGCAATCGTTTGTAAAGATGTGGCCGGCCGCAACTAACCCTGCACCAGTGTGCAATGTCTCTTTATAGGTTTGTTTAATTCTACGTGGTATTATCTTCAGATTGCCATAGCAAAACGTTCCGTTTTCTTTATTGTAATAAAAATTCTTTAAACCGCATCATGGTAACACAAAAGTTTACACATCCTTTTAATATGTTGCCCCAAAAACACATTTGACATAAAAATTTACTAAAAGTCATAAACTACATTTGACCCTCAAGAGAAACTATATGGCTTTAACCAGTGTTGATCACAAGCAGCAAAAGTTTTTATATCCAAAATTATGATTCGTCTTCATAAACATGACTGAAAGACATTGTGTGCAAATGTTTTGACAGAACGTGCATATTTGAACGAGGGTGTACGAAAAGTAAAGTGATTTTTCAAATTTCGCCGGCAACGTACATTTGATTATTAATTTTTTGTTGTTGTTGTAGTGATACTCGTACACATGACACACTTTCAAGTACACAACCTACTTATGTTTGTTTTTTACAGTTTGAAACTGGGGTTGAACCCAGGAAAATTTTTCGTTTTGTAGTCAACGTGCGGACTAATTCGACCATCAACACCCTCACTTACTTTACTTTATTTGATTTTATTTTTCACTTATTTATACGTATTTTAAATCGCCGATGATGCTACACAATACTGACGTAGAAGGGCAATTTGTTGTTACTTGTAGAGTAATAGCAGCTGAAGACGGTACTGTTCAGTGACCAGTGATCCGACAACAAGTGACACACAGGCACTATAATGCATACCAGGAAAAAAGGAAAATATTTTATGACAGTCGGATACTGGTACCCAAAACCCAGGACCTTGGGTTTTTTAGTCAACGTGCTAACTAACTACCTCAGCCATCGCCACCCTCTGAAATTGTGAAATTTTTAAATGTCCTGTTTTAGTATCCTTAAATTTTTTTCTTTACAAATTTCCTACACAAGTTGGCGATAAATATTTTTAATTTAAAAACAAAATAAAAAGAAAAAAAATATTTTTCTTATTTGAAACATTCACTTCTTGGCATTTAACTTTAAATTAGCAAACGGACAGTTAAAAAAAAATTTTTAAAACAAAAGATTTAATAGAAAAAGATACAATATATAGTTAAGCAAATACATATTTATAACAATACATAAGATTTATTATCGTTCTTATTACAACTAATAAATTTTGTGAAGGTTGAAGAGTTTGATGTGACCCTTTCTATTTAGGGAAGCGTGAATAAACACCCTTGAGCGTTTGAAAACAAAATTGTTTTTTTTTTTTTTTGTTAAAAACAGCAAAACAGATAAATACATGAAATAAGTATAGACAAATAAATGTGAAAATATTAAGCAAATTTAATAAAATATATATTTAAATGAGAAAATAATCAGAAAAACGAAAGAAAAAAAAGAAAACTTAAACACAAGTCCACTTAATTTGCCAAACTAATAGAGCAACTTAGCGGAAAATTATATGCGCATTTTATTTAAAACCACTTTGAAGGCAACAATAATTCCAACTAAATTCCATAAACAAACAATAAAATAGTAATAAATAATTATCTATTAAAGAGACAGATTACGACAAGCAGAAGGAATCGGCTGCGTACAATATAAATTACAGGATTAAATAGTTGTTACAAATTCCGTTGTATTTTACGGTTGCTACGTTGCTGTTGCTGTGCATTGGCTGGATTTATTAACCTTTACAAAGCTCACGAAGATCCAGTATTAACTTGCTGGTGTTATTACTGCTGCTGTTGGTTTTAAATATTTAATTTAATATTTTGAGTGAGACCCGTGCAGGTCGCTGTACTCTCTGTGAATGACAAATTACGCTAAACCGTACAATGTCACCTGTATGACAGTCTCTTTATGAAAAGGTATGTTTGTAAGTATGTAGGTAGTGCCAGTAATTATACGAATAAATAGAAACATACACATGCACACATATAAAACAGCACAGTCACATCATTAATTTTCATTTTTAATTTTTTCTGCAAAGGAAATGAAAACCTGCTTTTGAAATTTTCACCCCATTCAAATATACGAGTATGTATGCATGTGTGTATATAAATATGTACTATATATGCAGTGCAACCTCGATTAATGCAACTAATAGAAATTTAAAGCGTTGCGAAAGCCGAATCAAATGTCAAACCAAAATAATCTTTTTTTTTTAACAAAAAACAAATGTTCTCTTAAAGAAATATTATTTATTTTTTAATAACAAAAAAATCGATGAAAAACAAAAAAAATATTAACACTAAATATTAAATAAAAAATACACATTCTGATGTTTATGAATTTCTATCGGTATATTTGATCCATTTAAAGATTCATGTTTTTTAAAAAAAAGTGCAACATTTTCGTTTGCATTTCTTTTTAAGAAATATTTTTGTGAACAGCTCTTTCTCGAAGATTTTCAAGGCAATTAATTATGTCTCCCAAAGAGGTACAGGGTATCTGGTTCAGATTTATATTTTCAACTTAAGTAAAGAACGTAATAATTGGCACGCAGTTTTATTAAGAGCATTGAACGACAGAATGGAAATGCGGATTTTATTTTTTAAAGAGTATGTCATCCAGATACTTCAAATCCGTTCTTTAAATTTAGACGAGCAATTACGTAAGAATCATTACTCTTAAAAAATCTCTCCACAGCGAACGCGCGATGCTCCGTACAAGCGATAATTCGAACGGCGCCACCCTCCCTCCAAACTGTTTATTACTTTTTGAAATAATCGTATTTAAAAATATAAATTTGCCACGAAATAGCCGTTACTATTCTTCTCCGCCCATTGAATGGAAACCTTTCGATATCATTCTGTAGTTTATTTTAGATTACTTTGATTTTTTGCCTTTCTGCAAATTGACGAGAAATTTTTTCATGAAAATAAAACAATTTTGAATTTACAGTTTTTCCCGACGTTTTGCAGATCTTTTGTCTAGTTTTTCAAGGGATCGTAATTTATGAAATTGTTCTACATTAAATTAAGGAAATTGAAATTTTTGAGAGAAAAATTATACGTAGCTGTGTTGGGAAACATTTTGAATCTTTCTGTAAACGTTATTCAAATACTTTTATTTATAAGAACTCTGAAATAACACCCATTGGTCTTTATTTTTGTGATATTATTCGAAGATTTATATTAAGAGCTTCCTATCATGAAAATAAAATAATATCAGATATTTATGAAAATCAAAAATGTTTTAGTTGGTCAAATGTAAATTATTTATCCCCCATTGGTTATTTGAATGAGACTGCACCATCGTTTCATGTATCCAATTCCTTGAGTCATACTTTTTTCTCAAAAACTATACAAGGCATACATAGAGGTTAGTTAGATTAATTAAACGTTTTATTATATAATTTTATTATTATTATTTTTTATTTTTTATTATTTGTTTTTTATTTTTAATGAATTTTTTTTTTCTTTATTTTTTTTATTTTATATATAATTTTAGGTTGATTTTTATTTAGTTTTAAGAATAATTCAAGTTAGGAGATTTACTCTCGAATTCTGCTCAGCCACGGGAGCAAGGACGTAACACTACATAACTTTAAGTAATGTGATCAACCTTTGTAAGTAGGTAACTGTTTTTTTAATTTATTTTAAATAGGATATTACATTATAGTCTTAAGTTTGAAATTCTATTTAAAAAAAAAAAAAAAAATGTATGTATACTAACAATTTTTATTTCAAAGGCTCAATAAATTATAAATAAAAAAAAAATTAAAAAATTAAATTTGAAAATTCTATTTTTAAATTGTTTTTTTTTCTATAATTTTAAATTAAAATAAAAAATTACTTCCTCTGTTGAGCCAGAATCACTCTGAGCAATCTGAGAATATAAATAACGAATTTAATGACCTTAATAAGATTAAAAACATATCACTTTGTTCCAATGTGATTTGTTCTTCTGTTTAAATGTTATTGTCCAAACTTAGATTGGAAATTTCATATTTTACAAAGAATAATAATAAAATAATAATAATAATAAAAAAAAATAATAAAAAAAATAGAATGAAAAAGAAAAATTTAATTTACAGACCACTAAAAGTCGTAAGCGACAAATGTAGCTTAAAAGAGATGAGAAAAGAAAATATTGCACGTAGCACCAATAAGAAATGGAAATTGTACTTACAAATAATTATTCAAAGAATATACAACTTAATTTGTACTCTGTGGGGACCTTGAATTTTACCGTCAATTATCCCTATTTATTTCTCAATTGCATTTGAAATTATATTTTAAATTTAAATTGATATTGATTAATTATTTATTTATTAAAAACAGTGATTTATATAAATATAAAATTATATAAATAAACCCACCCAGAAATTAATATAAATAACTGGAAACAAAGTTATTCAGTTATGATAGAGTCGATTATTTTTTGAAATTTTTTGCTTTAATTTCATACGATTGCAGCCACGAAAGTTTGTTGTTTTGAAGTTATTCTTAAAAAAAAAAAAAACAAAACAAAAAACTAACCGAAAGAGAAATATAAAACTTTGTTTTTATCTAAAGTTACGTTAATTGAGGTTTTGCATTTTGATAAGTTGCATTTACAGAGTCAGCAATGTTAACAAATTGGATTGTTGCATTAACCGAGGTTACACTGTATTACTATTATTAGTTTTATAGTTCAGTTTATTTTATTATGAATCATTTACTTTAATGACTTTGATAGTAAATATCTTTACTATAAACTTGAGCTGTTTCTAATTGCTTTTAGAATTAAGTTTTATAGATATATTTTTTTTTCAAGATAAAAAAAATTTATGCGCAATGTAAAATTAAATGCAGATTTTATAGCAAATACTTGTGCACTATAAAAGTATAGAAATCCTTTTTATGCTCTAAACTTGTATAAATCGGCACAAGGAGTCAGATGACTTGAAATAAAGATCAGGATTTTCTATTTATTTTAAAGCTAAAAATACCAACAACTTTTCGTTTTTCAATTTGCAGTAACAATTTGTTTTTTTTTCTGAATTAGATTTAATTACAACTATGATTTTTCTTTTCAGGTAAGATATTTGCACAAGCATCATTGGTAGAAAACATGTCACGACATGAATTTCCAGGTACTTTTTTAAATTTTTTACTTGAATAAATTTAATGAAAAAAACTTACAAGTTGCAATTCATTTAAAATATTGTAGCAAATTACAATTGTTTGCGAAATTTTTTAAAGGCAAATCATGCGAATAATTATTTACCCATTAAAAACTGCAATGATGAGTTCACTAAAAATTAACCGATGTGCGTTTAAAATTAACGGGCGCACTGCCCGATAAATATGAACATGATAAACATTCGTAAAAATGTATACAGTACAGTGCAATGGAATGGAATTGCTGTTTTAATTTTTAAACACTATTAAATGACATTTGTTAATAAAAATGTTTGTTTCTTTGTGTAAATTTTTTTTAAGTTGTCGGTTTGAATGCCAAAGATGGGGCTCGCCTTCTAGACTGACACAACGATCAATTGGTCGATATCGCTCTTAAATAAAAATGTAAAATACAAATAGAGCAAAAATATTATTTAAGATTGCGCAGATTAAACTGTCGAATAAAATCATCTGCTCGACGAACATGAAAACTTGGCCACTGTATGATACCGGCTGCTCTACAGCTGTAGGAGGAATAATGAGGAATCAGCACGGTAAGAGAGAGGCAGTATTGACGTATAATTGTCTGCACGATGCTCAATATTTTCTATAACGATTTCTGTAGAAGTAGTTGGAATGAGGAGAATATCGAGGACGAGGAGCAGTTGAGCATTTCTTTGCTCAACTCTCGCCTGCTATCACCGCCTCTCATAGATTTTTAATTTCTAGTGTATCGGAATGAGATGTGAAGAATCTTTCGAAGAATTTATTCGGGGGTCAGTACAAATTGATACTTATGATGATGGAGGAATCGCATGTCTTCTTTTACCATCCGGTTCAGGCAGCACAAATTTGTTGGCGCGAAACATTTAGGACGTAGACTGCAAAAAACTTAGGGCTCTGGGTTCTTGAGCCCAGTTTCGGACAAATTTATAAAAATATTTCGCATTTTTCTGAAATGGATTAATGTAGAGTGCCTCACTGTTCGCACTGGCCGACATAAATATAACATGAAAATATTGAAGAGACAGAGGTACACAGCAGAAACACATACTCACATACAAGAGGACAAGACTTTTATGATTGACAGAGAGAGAAGACGAAGAAACGAAAAAGAGTTGTAAGAAAACCACCGAGCCAATTAGAAGTAAAGTCAAGAATTAACAATGAATTAAAATATAAAATAATAATATAAAGTAAATATATTAAATAGAATTAATCCTTAAAATTAGGTAATAATAAATGAGAAGGCATTTCTGTTTCATTCTCTACATTAACGTGTCTTTGCGACAGTTGTCATTGAAAGAATGCTCCGTTAGTCTAGCGAGTAATGTGCTGGATTATCAGTTGGGCGTTCTAGGGTCGATGCCCAGCACTGGTTTTGGTCTGTATCACTACAACACGTGACAATTTGTTCAGAACAGGTTTCGCCACGGGACCATAACAAATTGAACTTAAGTGAGCAGGGGCAATTCTTTATATTTATATCCCGTAACCTGCCAACCAGAAGGTTTCAGTAGCGAAGGTATCATCACTGATCGCTGAACAGTACCGCCTTCAGCAGCAACCAATCAACAGGCACATTTGAGCGCTTTCCTTCGATTATATTGTGAAGCATCGGTAAAGTAAAACAATTAATTAAACTGGCTACTAAAACACAACTTCAAAATTGCGTACGTTTCCTTGACATCGCAGGAGCTGCAACACTGCTATAAATAAAATACGTGTAAAAGCAGAGTTGTAGGATAATGAAGCTTTCCTCTAGCTATCCCTGCATCATCTGTTATCTCTTTCACTATATATTTGCTAAAGAATATAGCTGCCAGTAGTACGCAATCATTTCCTGAGTGTTATTTCATCAAAGGAAAAAAAAGAGACCTAAGACGACCCAATTTGACAGTTTCCTGTGGAATTGGCAGCCTGTAAACCTAATCCTAGTGTACTTTATACCCATTAATTCCCTGAGTGTTACTTGTTACTCAGTTTGAAGTAAGAACCAAATTGCATTTCTTAGTTGTTTGCAATTCACGCTTAAATTGCAATGTAGTAAAAAATTTTATTCCCAAACAGCTCGTAGTTTTCGAGACACAAAAAAAAAACTATGTATGAAGAAAAGTTTTCGTAGAATAACAAATTTATAGTTTGGAATTTCTATCGTGAATGTAAATGAGAATGTTGTATTTTTTATATGAAGAAGTGACTGCGATCTTTCGCGTGTTTTGCTTGTATTGTTACCAGTTAATTTTTTTTCTCTTGTACCAGCACTCACTGGATGACCCCAGCAAATACAATGCATTATTGTAGAACTAGAGGATATTGAAAGAGATGAGCTGATGAAGTTTCATTTTCTTTATTTTATAGCATTGTTGCAGCACTTCTAATGTCGAGGAGACGTATTCAATTTTGAAGCTTTGTTTTAGTAGCCATTTAAATTTAAAATTATGTACCCTGTTGTCATGGCAAGTTTGTTATATTTTTTGATAATATTTCTACTTTCTTTTCCAATTTCCCATATTGCATTTGACTACTACTGGCTTTAATAAATCTTTTCTGTTTTTTTTTAATGACCTCTAGAGTGACTTATTTTTCTTGGATTGATCGTATTTGGAATTGATGGAATTCTGTCAGTATGTCAAGAACATATAAAATTTTGTCCTTAACAGAAAGACAAAGAAAAAAAAATTATCGAGGAAATAAAAACCAATATTTGTGAGGACAAAAAAAAAACAAACAAACAAATCAAGATTAACTGCAAATTGTTTTGCAAGTTTAACTTGACTGTGGCGTATGATTGATTGAAATTGTTTGTACTGGACTTTGGGCCAACAATTAAAGGGAACATATTTTATTAATTTTAACGCACTTGTGCACATGGCACTTAAATGTTTTTTTTTTTCATTCGATATAAATGAAATGAATTCAAAGTGAATGAAAAAATTTTGTAGAGTTAAAAAAAATGCAATGGAATTATTCATTTTTATAATAAAAAAGAAAAAAATGAATTAATTTAGTTTATTTTTTTTTTAAATTTATGTGATAATTTTTAAACTTAGAATTTGTTTAGTATTTAATTTATTGAAACTGTAGGGGGGTTTTAGAAATATTTATTCATGGATTTAATTATTTATTTTGTATATTAGATTATTACTAAGTTTAGGAGTTTTATTTGTTTAACTGTTGTGCATATATTTAATTTTTATTTTTTTATTTATTTATTTATTTTTTGTTCTATTTTTATTTACACAATACTTGGTTAAATTTTTAAGCTACGCAGCACTTTTTATAGGGAAGTAGATGATAATTTGCAATTATTTATGTATTTCGTTTTTACCAACCAAATAGATGAGGCCATTCTACCGGTGTGAACTCTTAGTACACTGTATTATGCTGCAGCCAGACGTTACCATTTTTATTTTCAAACTTTTTACACATACTGTTTTTCAAAATGCATGTGTATTAATAGCTGTGACGTAGACTGCACACTATTTTTGAGGAATTTAAAAGCAAATTTCATTTATCAAGATGGCTCCGCTGTTCTAAGTATCAGCTGTTTTCTCGCCCATAATTTGAAACCAAACTTGTCCAGCGAATATGGAAGAAAATTCTCATACAATTTTAAAAGTATGAGTGTATTGGTAAAAAAGAATTGTTAGAGTTCTAAACCTTGATAGGCAAATCTTGATCCTGTAACCCTCAAGTTATAGCGAGTTTTTGAGTTACAATTATAATCAACAAAATGTTATTAAGCAGCTGTAGCAAAAAGATAAAATTAAGCAGCTACCAATGGTTTGTAAAAAAACAACATTTTAAGATAAAATATTATTTGAGTAAAAATTTATTTATTTATTGATGGGAAAACACTTGCTAACTACGCTGTGCGACAACAGAAAATATTATGGGAGGACATACGAAATCTATCGAAGGCGAATTAGACAAAATATTTGAAACACAAAATCGATACTGTTCATATGGATGTATGTATATTAAGAATCCCATATATTTATATCGCAAAGTACTTATCATTACTATGATTATGAGTATGAGTGGCGAAAAAAGGATTCATTGCTGGTCTCTGATTTGCACATGTTTGCTTGTTTATTTAACAATGAAAAATGCAAATATAGAAATATGCATATTGTAAATACTTTGTATAGAAGTATGCATGTACATAAATGCATTTATATTTATATGTATGCATATTTAAATGCATGTCTGTATATAAACATGCATGTATGTATGTACATATGTATGCACATTAGTATGTTTGAATGTATACATGTAGGTATGAATATATGCATGTGTGTATGCGTGTGTGTATATATATGCATGTGTGCATTTATGTTCGGCGTGGCTCAAACGGAGCGAAGCTGTTTGAATTCCTTATAACTTTTCTTTTTTTAATTTTTTTTTTTTGCTTTCAGAATTTTTTTTGTAAAGAAGACTTGGGGAAATTAAAATGGAACAGTATACAATTGAACAATGTGCCTAAATTATTGAACTATATTTCAGAAGAAAATCATGATCTTATTCGTAATTTAATTATAGGCGACAAAGCCCATTTCCAATTAAATGGGTTAGTTAATAGGCAAAAATGGCTACGGAAAATCCAAGAGTAGTACAACAGCAAGAATTACAATCACTTAAATGTAGCGTTTGGTGCGGTGTTTCGTCGGAAATGATAATTGACCCATATATTTTTTTGAAATGAATACCGTGTCCATCGGACAATGTTGGAAAAAATTTTAAGGCCAGCAACTATGGTTCCAACAGAATGAAGCAACAGCGCACAGCTCTTTGAACTCAAACCGCTTCGGTCATTTTGGACCACCCTGTATGTTCATATATATAGATTACCCCTAGTCGCAATCTTTTCAATTCGAAATATGAACTTTTAACTGAATTTATTCAACTTTAATTCTCGATTGATTAGTTGAATTTTGAACATGAGAAGCTTGAATTTGTAGTCAGAAATTAAGAAAAACCTGCTGAAGAGCAAAGTAAGCATTAGCGAAATAGTACTATATGGAAATGCTTTTCTCCTGAATTATAAAAAAAAAAACTTTATGAGAAAGTATGTAATAATACATCTCACATATTTTTTTTGGAAAAAAAGCACAATTTTAAAATTAGAAGCATGAAATCTTAACAATTATAAAAATTTTTCACCGATTCTGAATGTTTTTTTTTTGGTTTAATTTGCCGCAGCAGCACATATAGCAGGCTTTTTGCTAAGAAACTTCGTAGGATTTATCGTACATCTATCTTCTGCTGGAGCTTCTTGGATTTTTAAAATTTACGTTACAATCTCTTCGGTTAATTTTTTTGTTGAGGGCTTTCTTTTTTATTATTATTTTTATGATATATATTTATTAAGCCTGAGGTCTTTTTTTTTTTTTTTTTTTTTTTTTTTTTTTTTTATTATTATTCGTTCGATATTTCGTTAACAGCTTGTTAACATCATCAGGAATAATAGGAAATTATTATAAAGGCTTAATAAATATATATCAAAAAATATAATAAAAAAAAGGTCAATTAATAATATAATTAAAAATTATGTTTTATTTTTTTTATAATTTTACTGTGATTTTGAAAATAAGTGTTGTAAAGGTATAGTCAATATAAACTAGGCCAATGCAGGGTTTAGTGCGTTTTGTATTGCAACTGTTTTGTCACTGATAATAAGCGGTATTGTTAAAATAGATATAGCAAATTTCTCTCACCTTTACCTTTTTGCAGTTTACTCTTTCCTTTTTAATTTTCATAGCACTTGCCGATTTTATTGGTAGTGAGTTTTGTTTACAAAATATCAAAGAGAATTCATAACAGGTGAACTTACTAGCCCAGCTGGCCGACTATTTATCACTGTTTGATGTCAAATTGTATGAATTATTTTGGCAACGTACAATAATATTTGGTTATTGTTGTACTAGTGAGTATATCTGCTAAATGCATTTTTTGTTCAGAAATAAGAGAGAGAGAGAGATAGAGAGAGAGAGAGATAGAGAGAGAGATAGAGAGAGATAGAGAGAGAGTGAGTTACGAAAACGCAAACATATAGTAAAAATAACTCTACCATTTTAAGGCCTAGATAGTAAAATCGTATCGCCCAACGTTGGACTTCAACTTTAGGTGTCTGTTATTAAAAACGTAAAATTTCAAGCAAACTTCAAATATTTTGTTTTATATGTTTGTAATGCCAAAAGTTGACGTTTGCAACGTAAAAATCTATTTGCTGTAGATTTTCTAAGTGACAATTACAACGATACAATTTTAGTAAACAGCAACAAGCATTACTTATGTTACAGTTTTTGCCAGCACATCGCCGCGAATGTGTTACGTTTTTACTAACTGAGGCTTCAGTGTTGTGAAAACGTAATAAATTTGCGAATGCAAATTTGTACATATTGTTGTTAAATTGAAAAAGAAGTTACACTATTTTGCATTTATATTTCTGCAAGACGGTTTGCTTCAAAGAGTGTATTGGTCTACTTTGATTTTCAATCTAATTTATTTACACCAGTATAGCAAATGCATATTGGTTTGTTTTACTAGTGTAGAGTAAAAAATCTACTACACAACTTTTGCAAATGCAAATATGCAAGACCATTTGCACAAGTTTGTGAGTTGGCATATTATTAATGTGTTGTCTTGTTTATGCATACATATGCATGTGCATATCGCAAATCTACATTTTAAACTACACGCTTTGTTGTATTTGATTTATTACATTATTTTAATTAAAAATTTCTATTTGTGTTTTTTTTTTTAACTATTTTTTATTATTGCAAAACGTGGCGCACACGTTGGTTATAAATTTAAATGTTGCTTTTCTCTATATATGAAGAGCAAAAAGGAAAAAAAAAAAGAATAAATAGAAAAGTGTTATGGCAATTTAAATTTTGCAGCATGAAATAAAAATATTTCATGTATTTTCTAAAATGAAATAAAAATAATTTGTAGTATTTATATTGAAGTATAAATTGTACACGAATAAAATTGCAAAAATTTGTCCAGTTTATAGAGGTTGCGAGTGTTAAATTTTTGGCCTACAATTGCAATGATTTGTTTTCATATTTTTTTTTTAAATACAAGGTAATAAATATAAATCATCACAGGGTTGCGTTTGAAGATAGTGGAGCAGTCAACCAGCTGCAATTGAGTTGTAATATTCTACTTTGCTTGTCATTTATAACGCGGTAAAACTTAATTTCGTTTTGAAAGCTGACTTAAAAACAGCTGATCAAAAGACTTGCAACTACTTCAAAGATATATGAACTCTTGTGCTTGATTAAAGCTCAAATTTCTGCACACAAAAAACGTGACAAAGAAAGAATGTTGTTTCTTAAATTAATTAATTATTTTTTTTTTATGTCAAATAAACTCAAGTTAATTATAATTAATTTTGTTTCTTATTTAAGAAACTTGATTTAAAATTAAAATTACAAGGGTAAAATTACAACAACAAAAAATAAAAAAATTATTTATTTATTTCATAATAAATATTTGATGAACCAGACAAATATATAGAGCACGATGAATTATTCATACAATGCAACTGCTGATTTAATACTAAAAATTAATAAAATGGAAAATACCAAATAAAATATGTCACAGTAAATTTATTTTATTTAATATTCTATGAAAACCAATCATAATGTTTATTAAGCAATTGTCCAACATTTATAAATTATGACAATAAAATGTAAATATTCGTAAATAAAAACTAAATTAAAGTAGTAAGACAAGCATTGGCATAAATACGAAATGAGACATACATATCGTTACTTTAATATAAAAAGGCTGTAACTAATTTTTCTTTTTAAATTGGGGTCTATTATATTTTCATATAGAAAACACTTTATAGTGAAATTATCAAAAAAAAAAAAAAAATGGTGAGTTGCTTTGAGAATTTAATAAGAAACTTACTTTAAAAAAAATAATAATAATAATAATTATCGTTTAGCGCCTTACTATATTAAGGTAGCGATATACAAATATATTTTATATGGTGTATTTTGGAAGAGTGTTGTTACTTTAAGTTTAAATGAAGTTTAGAAAAATATTTTTTAATATAAATTGTGTGTGTTTAATTATTCGAATGTAATTTCGGTTATAGGTTTTTGTTTTATCTTGGACCAGCACTCAGGAGATGACCACTACATATGTGGTGCATTGTGCCGGAACTAGGGGAAAGGGGTAGTAGGGGAAATGATGGGAGGTGAAGCTTCACTGCCTTACAACACTGCTTTTTGCACGTTATTTGTTTTTACAGCAGTGTTGTAGCGTCTCTGATGTCAAAGAGACGTATTAATATTTGAAGCTTCGTTTTGAGCAGCCATTTTAGTAATTATTTTACTCGCCTATGCTGCACAATACCGACCAAGAAAGGCGTTCTGATGTGCCTATGGATTGGATACAGCTGAAACCGTTACTGTTCAGTGACCAGTGACTATGCCTACGCCACTGAAACTTTGCGAAACAACTTACACAAAGTCACACAAATGCACATCAGAAAAATTTTTTTATGAGTCTGAAACTGGGCTCGAACCCAGAAAAATTTTTCGTTTTCTAGTCAACGTGCAACCTACTTCGACCATCGCCACCCTCAATAAATTAAAAATTAATAATACTGAATTAAAAAACTCAAAGACAGTGACTTAACTGATTACAACTACAACAACTCATCAGTCCACCGAGTAGCACGTCACAGCAGTGATAAACAATTTAAAATAATTAATGAAAAATAGAAAATTGTGCTTTTTTCCCTTACAAGAATATATTTAAAAAAAAAAAAAAAAAAAATTTCAGCCACAGCTACCTAACATATGTTTCGTAGGCCCACGTGTTGATATAGAAAAACTAAAAAAAATCCCATGTAAAAAGTTAAAAATTTAAGAAAAATACTGTTAATGAGAAAACAAATATTTAACTGAAGTTAATTGAGCATAGTTAAAACATTGATAAGCTATTAAAACAATTAAAAAATTCTGCAAAATGCAGCAATTTGTTTCATTTATATTCGTAGCTGACATAGTTAAAGTTAATTTTTTTTTTTCATTATAAACCACTGATTTTTACAAAAGTCTAATTAATTTACATTGAACTCTTTTAAGTAGATTTTTTTTTAAAGCAACAATTAAACAACGTTATTATAATATGCCATTAACTGCAGTCAATTGTTTTGTTGTTGTTAAATTTTGCAATTATAAAAAGAATCTTTGTGAAAATTGTATTTCTGTGATTTTTTTTTTCTTTAACACGGCATATTTAATAATAAAAATGAAAAACATTATCAACAACAATGCAGAGATAATTAATTTTCATTTTATGGTTAGTGAACCACAAATGAAAGTTTTAATCGGTTCAATCAGTTTAGCAACATGAAGGAAAAATTCAGTTGTGAGAGTTTAAAGTATTAGTAATTATTATTCCAAATCTTTATATATAAAAATTACAGATTTGTATGTGTGTTTGTGCCCTATGCATAGCTAAACGACTGAACCGATTTTCTTGAAATTATATTTGTCTATATAAATGAACTCTAAAAATTCCAACTGGATGTTCCCACACTCATATAAATATTCATTAAAATATTTATTTTTGTATGTCCCGAGAACGCTTGAAGTGAAATCCAAATGCAGTGAAAACAAATCATCAGTCAAAAACTGCGAGGTATTGGACAAGTGAGAGTGGTATCTCCCATACAAACTAAATATTTCTTGATTTCTTTATAACTTGAGAACGATTAAAGTTAATATTTCTGTATTTCATCTGAGTAACTTAATGGTCAGTACAAATCATCAGTGAAATAGTAGGCGGTATTTGACAAGTGGCCATAGTCCCTCCCATACAAAGTTAATATTTCTTTTTTCCATATCTTGAGATCGGCTAAAGCCAAAGTTTCCCATTTTGTCCTGAATGACTTGATAGTATTTTGTTTAGCTTCGCGCACTTTCATTATAAATACAGAGCTGAAATTCGGTATACAACAGATTAAATAGTGGAAAATATATGAAAAGTGGCAGTTTAATCAGGAGTCTGGGCTGACCCTTTTTTGCATGTGACACTCCCATTCTATATATGGCTGCGCACTCTTCATAGAGCCAGAGAGTTGAATTGATCCTTAAACAGAAAACTAATTTTAATAATACATTTTCACAATTGGGAAGCTTTGCTGCTATGCGCCAGCAAATGCATGGCTCTCATTGAAAGACCGCAAACCAGACAACAAGCTGTCATGCCCAAGCTTATGCACCGCTTTCACTCTTTTCATATTTACTCACGACTACTCTATTTACTTCGATTCACTAAGTATTTTTTCTTTAAATATATTAAATAAACTTCCATATAAATGCAGTTGTGAAATTTATTTAAATTTAATTCACACTCCTTGCGCTTAAAAAGAAAAATCACATAAATTATTTACTTAAAATTCATAATGTCCTGAAGTTCAACTTTCTGTTTTAAACAATAAAATTAATGTATATTCCTGTAATGTGTTTTTTTTTTTTGTTTCTTTCGTAATTTTCCTCAAAACTGTATGCAGATAAAAAAAGAAAATTTTAAAACTTTTCACTGTGTATTTTGTTCACAAACAAGAAACTTTAATTAAATTGAAATAAAATTTTTGTTTTTATAAGAAAACATGCTTTTGGACAAATGAAAGAAATAGATTTTGGGCAAACAGACCGCTGCTGTTTGCATAAAATCACGTATAATTACGTGCTGCATAAATATTTTAATATGATCATTAAAAATTCGTAACTTGTTTCATTGTGATTCTGTAACCAATACGCAGTCGAAAATAAGAAGAGAGTGGAAGAGTGAGTCACTCGATTTAGTTTTGGAAAATTGTTTAAGAAAAATTGTACACTAACGCTTTCACTCGCTCAATTTATAACATTCATATAAATTTTGTGAACCATTGCAGTGGTAAATTTGTTTCAATCATCGGAAAATATTTTAAATAAAGTCAGAGTGATATTTATTTTCTTCATTTATAGAAATTATGAACGCTTTTTCTACATAAAAAAATCTTCAGAAGGCACAGCAAAAATTACTTCCTTTTGCAAATGTTCTTTATTTTGCTTAATTTAATGTGCTTTTCACAAAGTTATGCTCACAAAGGAATAAGTTATTGCACATTTTCAAGAACGATAAGCACTTCGTAACTAAGGAAACACAGACATGACGTTATACTTTGGAGATTTCATAAGAACATAAAATAAACATTAGAAAATTCAAAGGTCATGACTGATGCATAGCACATTCACATGTACTCAATTCCATATGAAATAACTCCATGTACATTGAAAAGGTGATTTCATACTATGAAAAGTATTTCACTTGTTTTTCTTTACTTTGCCAATGGCTATTATAGGGTATGGGAGCAGTTGTTCGCCTATTGAAAGCAGATGATAAACATTTGATATTTTTATTACACCAACGGTTGTAATCGTAAATGGGTTAAAGGAATTTCTATAACTATCAAAAGGCGCTTTCACTGGAAAACTAGAATACTGGAAAACATATTATAATTTATTCATTTTTCAGTTCATTTAAAATAATATTTTTCTTGGTTTTTTTGTTTTTTTTTGTATACTTTTGTTAGAGAAACTACTTGGTAAGTATGCCATAACAGAAAAATCTTGGCCTTATTCCAAATAAAAAAAGAATTCTAAATTATACATACAGAGTTGGCCTAGGAATTAGGGTGGTATCCTACACAAATAAAAAAGAAAAAGTAAGAATAGTAACACACCGGTAATTAATTTCTCTACGAACAATGGTGACAGTGGGCCGAGTGAATGAGAAGATAGCCAATGCTAAAGGCCGGGGCACATAGAAACCGTCATCCATCATACTTTGACTTTTTTCAATGACATTAACGTACCGACGGAAGAGATTAACACAATGAGTAGTTTTTTGACGGATGTCAACTAATGGCCAGCGTTACCACGTTACAAAGTTAAAAAATAAAAAAAAAAAAAAAACTAAAATATCTTTTATTTTATAAAAATAAGTCTTCAATTGCTTTTTTTTTATACTAGACACAAATTTAAAAAAAAAAATTTTATATAGAAAAACAATCCATTTAATTAAGCTTTAAGGTTTCTTATTTTTATATAATCTTCGGTTAACATAAGAAATTTCGTGAAGAAAAATAAGAAAAAAAAAACCTTAAAGATTAATTAAATAGATTGTTCGAATAATAAAAAAGGTTAAAAAACAAGTATTTAGAAAAGTATATAGAAAAACATTATGTATATACACCATTTCAATTTAAGAAAAAACAAACCAAAGTGCAAATAATTTCCTATCTATTTTGAATTTAAATACTGTGTTCTTTTATTTTTGTTTCTGCTGCAGCAGTCTTGAATTTTTTGTTACAACAGAAACGATTTTTAACAAAACAAAATGGTGTTAACAATGTTTCGCAATATAAAACCAGATTTTAAAAATTTACGTATTTAGTATTACTGAGGCTGGAAAAAGTAAACAAAATGCAAAAAAATATTCACATCTCCACCTTAAAAAAAATCAACCAAAATAAAATAATCTGCAACGGCAACGCTGATCATAGCTGTCAAAGTACTCAACGTACGTTAAAAGTTGGCCAACTTTCGTCCTTTGCTTTGACGGAGACGTACTGAATGTGACAAAGCACATAAGAAAACGTGCAATTCAACTTACTTGTCAGTTGAAAAAGGCAAAGTATGACAGATGACGGATTCTATGTGCCCCGTAGACTCGTGGTAGAATGTAGCGAGAACGCGCTATTGGAAGAAATACACTATTGAGGAGACAACAAAATTCCTCCATAGAGTACTCTATAGAGATTTAGTATTGGGTAGAGGAAACTTCGCAAATTTTATGGGATTTGGCAAACAATAAAGAGCAAAATATGTAAGTAAAAGAGCATGTGCGTTTACATATGCTAGTTATTCTATTGATAAAAATCCGTTACTATTTCTTAATTTTTTAACACTTAAAATTCAATGCTAAATTATTGAAAAACTCCGTCTTTACAGTGTGATCTGTACAGTGTGACGCAATTGGTCATATCAGGGTAAAAAAAATTTTGGAGAAAGCTTCAGCGTATGTATAACAGGCGAGATCTTATTTTTATTTTCTATAATTTTGTATAATCTCGGTTGAAGGATACACTCTTGGTAGAGAGAAAAGCTTTTGCATTAATTAGTTGCCCTTATTTTGAGTCTACTGTACTAGCAAATTTCAAGTTTAAAGCAGGTTTTTATTGAATAAAAATTTCAGTAAACGATAGTACTTTTTGCTAACTAGCAATTGTTGTCCCCTTAATGCTGGCATACATTTTTATTTGTATGTAAAAAATAAAGGAAAAAGTTCGTTAAAAGACAATTGCAATAACTTTTCATTAATTATAATGCTGCCGGAAAGCTTTTTTAAAGTTAAATTTACGAATCGTTTCCCAAAGAAAAACTATAAAAAAAATGCTTTGTTCAAAGGTGCACGAGTGCTATTAGAAAAACTAAATCTCTGCAAAGTCTAAATGCTCAGCCATTTAATTTTATAAAGGATTGCTGATAGAAAAGTTGAAATTTAAATTTTATTGCTGTACATATTTTTAACCGTGACATTGATTTATATAAATAAATAAATAAAAACAAAAATAAATAAAATAATAAATAATTCTTCTAGTTTTTTGACCTCTTTTTATATTAATAACACTAATTATTTAAGCTGTAGGTCTTTTTAATATATGTAATATTTATTTTCTTCGATATTTCGCTACTCCTTTGTGTAGCTCTTCAGGAAAAAAAAAAATAAACAAAAACCAATTTTTCTGAAGAAGCTACACAAAGGAGTAGCGAAATATCGAAGAAAAATAAATATTACATATATTAAAAAGAATTACAGCTTAAATAATTAGTGTTATTAAAATAATATATATATAAAAAATAATAAATATATAAATAAATAAATTGTGGAGCATCGACGAACTAATATAATTATGATATTATGGCTACTAAAACACGACTTTAAAATTTAAGACGTCTCCTTGTCATCTGAGGCGGTGCAACACTGGTATAAAACAAAGAATATGCAAAAAAACAGAGTTGTAATTTAATGAAGCTTTTCTCTATCTGTCCCTTTGTCACCTGTTAACTGTTTCACTATCTCTTTTCTATGGAAGTTAACAGCTAGTAGTAGAAAATCATTGCCAGAGTGTTACATCTCTTTCAACAAAACGAAAAGTATTTGCTCTATAAAATTAATTGCTTTTTATAAGCAATATGGGCGAAGGTTGACCTTGAAGGCCATCACTGCATCTTCTCCCTGTTTAAAAAGTAAAGCATTAAAAAGCTTATACATTTTCTATTACTGTTATTAATAAATTTATTTTAAGCGTAAGGTAAAGGATACAAACGTTTGCAATTAAAAAATTATTTATTTTATTTATCTAATTTTTCAATATTTCGTTCGACTTTGTTTAACGTTTTTAGAGAATTTTTTTTATTTTTTCCCTTTAAAAAAATTTGACGAAATATAGAAAAATTAAATAAACAAAATAAATAATTTTTTTTAAACTTATTATGATAATAAATATTCCTTGATTCTTGGTAAAGCGTAAAGGTTTGTTTATTAAATATTTTCTATTTGTTAACATTTTTCTTGTTAACATTTAAAGATGGCATAAAAAATTACTTCTGTTAAAGAAGTGCTCAAAAAGTCAGGAAAATACCAATTCATAGTGAAATCATTCACTTTTTTTTCCAGGGTAGATAAAATGCAAATTTTCTAACTCCCTTTAAAATCTCTTAACCTGTTATTTTGAATTAAATTTTATTTTCTACAAGTGACTGAATGAATGTTGAAGTTGTTTAAGAGTTAATAGTTAATTTACAACAATAATGTGACAATTACTTTTTATTAGATTTAATTTTTTATTACATTAATTAATTTTTTTAATTCACCCCCCCTTATTGATAATTTTTCTTTTAATCGAAATTTCTTTCAATATTTATCTTAAGTGAAGCTACCACAATCACTTGTTAAGTCATTTTTATTTATGAAAAAAGAAAATAACACATTAAAATGATTTATCTATTTGAAAATCATTTCAAATGATCTGAGTATTTTGCATTATTAACAGTGCGATTAGCGTGGCAAGTTATACGGTTGCGTTTCCCAATCATACACGATTAAACGCTGAGCAGTATATTGATTTTTTAATAAAACGAAGTAGTTCTGATGAAGAGATCCGTGGCACATATATTAACTACATGCCATAAACTCTGCTTTGGTTTCATCTGATTGCGCCTTGAAGTGCCATTAAACTGCAGCACATTTATTTAAAATTTATATTTTATTTTTGAAAATTTTCATGATTATGAACACCAAAACCGCACAAGGATGTGCAAAAACACACACACACACACACAGACATACATACATCTGCACATGTTACCTTGATATGTGCTGAAATATCTAGTGCATACCAATGTAAATGAAAATTCCAAAATGCCTCCATATTTATGTTTATTGTTATTAGCATAAGCTTTCGTGTATATCAATTTAGTGTTTAAAGAAAAATAAAAATCGATGTTGTGGGCTGATTCGTACCTACAGACTGCCACTACATTTTATTTATACTGAATGTGTTGAATGTTGTTGGAGCGAACCGGATATTTTATATGACAAAAACCACAAACCGTCTTATGGAAGTACGAAAGCACATGCATGACTGTTGGCAATGGCAAATAATCAATTTTTGTACATATCGGGTGAATCAAAAAAATGGTGTTTTTTTTTTAATGCCCATTTTAAATGACGAAAACTGAATACAACCAAATTTTATTTCATTCATTTGTCATGATTGTAGTTCAAATAAATATCACTAATTCTAAGAAGAATTTAATTTTAATAAAAAAAAATTGACTAAAATGGCATTTGAAATAGATTTGTGGCATACGGCCAGCACAGCTGTTTGTAACGGAACGATTTCTAGACATGTAATTGTCGCCAACTTTTTTCGAATATTACTAGCCGTATGTCACCATATGCTCACTGCAATATTGAAGGAAACGAAATGGCCGACCAGCTTGATAGTGAAGGGAGGTGCAGAGGTTCAGACGCGAATACATGAGATCAGGTGGAGATTGTGGCTAAAATCTTTGGAGAAGGCATAATGCAGGTGTAGCGGTTTTAGAGTCTGATCCATCTCAAGACAGACTTGGCCGACCTACACAAGCAGAGATTCGATAACCTCATGAAGATATTGAGTGTGGCGATGGCTGAAGTATTCTGCACGTTCACTACAAAACCAAAAAAAAAAGTCTTGTGTACGACCGCATTTTAAGACTCAATTATAAAAACATGTCGTATTTTTCCTGAAGGGCATTATTGTATCTTTGTGTCATTTGTTGTCAGAAGACGACGTCATAATCACTGGTCACTGAACAGTACCGGTATTGTATATCACCGCCGGAGTAAAATAATTACTAAAAACGAATACTAAACCAAAGCTTAAAAATTTAATACGTCTCCTTGATATCAGAGACGCTACAACACTGCTGTAAAAACAAATAACGTGCAAAAAGCAGTGTTGTAAGATAATGAAGCTTCACCTGCTATCATTTCTCTGATTATCCTCTTCTTCCGTTGTTACATATATAAAATATAAGTATTATTTATGAGAAATGAGCTTGCAAAACTCAAAAGTTGCTCATTTTCTTGAGAATTTTACCCAATTCACACACTGCACTTTGTCCCTGCAACAATCTTTGTATTTTCTTTTGGTGTCCTTTCGTAACCCCTCATGAATTTCATCTTGCGCTTTTTTACTGCAACAATCAGGGGACTTTTTGACCTTTAATCGGTGTTGCCATATATGTGTATATTTGATTACTCTGTTATTTGCAATTTGTAAAAATATCAATTAAACTGGTAACACGGCTCAAAGTTTTATATGTTCAATTGAAAAATAAATACTAAAAAAAACTTAAAAATGTTAAATTTATATAAAGAAGAAGGATGAAAAATATTCAAACTCGGCAACACCGTTTATGAATAACATGAGAATAATGAGAGGTAAAGAAAGAAAAAAAAAGAGAAATGTCAAAATTGCTTCTCTTCAGCTCTCGCCTATAAACTCGTGTCGCATAACTCGTGTCGCTGCCTCAAAGCGCAGTAGTGTGTGAATTGGGTATTTGTAAAGCAGAGTTGCTGCGTCTCTGTTGTTATGTTGACGTTTTTTTGTTATTTAAATTTTCGGTGAAATAACGATGCATACAGCGCTCAAAAATTCTTGACTAGAAGAGGCATTGAACCCACGACCTTCTGACTGTAGAGGAAACGCAGTAACAACTCAGCCAATAGCACTGCCGAAATTTAATTATTTATTTCGAATTAATTACTCCTAATTTTTTTTTTAATTAGCTCAAAAATAAAATTACCAGTTCCAACTAAATTTGCAGTATAATGGAATTCTACATTCGAATTTTATTTAATATAAACTCTGTCATGCGACCTTTAAAGCAATAAATATTTTATAAGAATTTAACTTGAAATTTTCAAATACAGCCTCAGAAACCGCAATAGTTGTCTCAAAACTATCCATTATGTGATAAATAAATTTTGAATAGTTTAATATTATTCAGACAACACAAAAATATTGAGACACTTAAAGAAGGAAAATGTCTATAAGAATATCATTCATGATCCGAATTGACCCCTTTTTATTGGAATATTCAAAAATACAATTTACTTTTTGTAGATGATGGCTCGTTAAGACAACAATTGGAAGGACAAATGTGCTGAATTATATAAATAGTCGATAGGGAATGGCAGCAATTCGCATTTTTCATTATATTAATGAATATCCCTTTGTATACGTATGTATGTACGTATGTAGATATGTATTTGTGCTGTCGAGTATAATAAAATGCATAAAATTTTTAAGATTTCATAAATGGAAAACCATTTGTGTGCGTGTCAAGTTGTGATGTGTCTTCTTTGGTTAAGATGTGGCAAGCAAGATGTGAAAGGACAGATCATATAACTAACAACCAAAGCTTAACTATTTTAAGTAGATGTCATGCATAATAGTCAAAAGTAGGGGCATAAGAGTCATCAAGTATAATGAAATTGGAAACAGAAACAACACAACAACAGTAACAATAACAACAACTACAACGCAAATGGCAACAAGAAAAGTAAAATATTATGAAGGCGCCATTGTTTTAAGCACGTAGTCATATACTATAAACACTGACATACATATACATGTATATACACGCTAACCCAGCAAACATTTTTCTCGCCGCTATCTCTAAAGACCGAGGGTAGCGATGGCTGAAGTAGTCTGCACATTGACTACAAAACCAAAAATTTCCTTGTTCCCCAGTTTCAGACTAAAATTATAAAAAAAAAAAAAACTTTTCGCATTTTTTGTGATGTGCATATGAGTCAGTTGTTGTCGGCAGGCTGCTTCAGGGTCGAAGATTTAGTCACTGGTATGTAATAGAACAGTAACGGCTTCAGCTGTAAACAGTCCACAGGCATATCAGAACGCCCTCCTTCGTCGGTATTGTGCAGCACCGGCGAAGTAAAATAATTACTAAAAATTGCTACTTAAATCAGCTTCAAAATTTAATACGTCTCCTTGACATCAGAGACGCTACAACACTGCTTTAAAACAATAAAAGTGCAAAAAGCAGTATTGTAAGATAATGAAGCTTCACCTCCTATCATTTCTCCTACAATCCTTTTCCTCTAGTTCCAGCACAATGCATCACATATGTAGAAGTCATCTCCAGCATGCTGGTCCAAGTTAACAAAAAAAAAAAATACTCCGAAACTCTATAATTATCTGAATGTCTTGAAGGAATCTTAATCACGTGAATAGTCTCAATATTTTTGTAGGGAGAAATTATAATTGAAATATATTATTTTTATAAGTATGTTTTCAACGCATGTCTATAATAAATTTTAGACATTTATGAGATATTGAAAACTCAATAATGCATAACGATTTCTGCATATCATTGCTGAAAACAGAAATCGCTAGATATGCAGAGAAAACCTACGAAACCATCCAAATCCCCGGTTTCGAAACATATGACACTCTAGTGGCAGCATTCAATAGCCAACGATAGTTTCAGCGGGCATAGTGAAAGCATTAAAACTATGATTAAGAAAGTTTGTCCAACTTACCAATTTTCTTTTTTTTAGTACCGGGAGCAAGCACCGATCACTCTATGCAGACATGTATATCAGCAAGACGCGTTATCTTTTTTCCTCCTTAGAATCATACATCTAAGTATGTTCTTTTTTTTAAATTAGTTAAAAGAAAAATATTATTTTGTTTCATTTGCTAAATGGTTTGATGAAGTCTCAATAAAATTTATCTTTATCTTCATATTTTTACCCTTTTACCGGACCCATGAACACAAATTTACATTTTCCGTCCTTGTGAGCTGACGACGTATGAAAGTAATGCTTCATTTATATGAATACAATTATAATTCATGATTTTTTTGATATTTATTTTAGCTACCCTCGTATGTATATCTAAGGAAACGTGAAATGGTATTTCAAAAATATTTTCAGATTGTTCTAAAAACGAATTCTTCTGTTAATATTGTTTATGAGCTTGAAATATTTTTGGTTTTTATTTCAGTTTTATTCAGTTTCTCTTCTCATAAGAGGGTTAGAAGAATGTAAACCCATTTTAGTTGTTACAGCATGTGTGTATCATGTATGTATGTATGTATGTATATAAGTATTAGCTCTTGAGAACGTTGCAATAATTCACAAGTAAAGTTGTTGTTTTTAGTGCTGAAACTTTTCAAAAGTGGGGAATAAAAAATATTTTTTTGAAGAATACGGAAAACTCCCTCAATTAAAAATACTTTTACAAGTTCGTGGAAAACTTGCAAATATATTTGCTCGAACATCAAAGAAACACTTTTCTCCTATATTTCTTAAAAAATTTTTTTTAATTCGTATGACTTTTTCATATGTAATGGAAATGTACGAGAGTATTTTAGCTATTATTTATCGCGGCACGCTACTGGCTGATACTGTTACAATAAAAATTTAATTTTACATTTGCTGCAAATTAAGATTTTTATGGGGTTTTTAAATTTTATAATCAATTTGCAGGCCTCAGTAAAAATTCAATTAAAATTTTTTAACGCACCTTTAATAATTCCACTGCACCCACCAAAATTAAATAAATCAAAAAGAAGCCTGTTAATTTTAATTCGAACAGGCCAATAAAATCGTGAAAAATTTTTAAATAAAAAATATAAAAAAGAAGACGAACAAGAAAACAATGTGAAATAATTGTATATTAAAAATAATAAAGATAAAAATTAAGGCCCTTATAATGCCATACAAAAAGGTCATATTGGGATCGTTTTTTTTTTTTTTTTTTTGGAACAATTCATAAAATTAACAGCAGCCCTAAAATATTTAGGTTTTTTATAGCCCTCATATATTAGTTTTCTATGCATAAAGTGTTGAATGCCTCCCTAAATCGTTTCTTTCAAAGAAATTCTTTATAACCCTTATTAAATAAAAATAAATTTGGTGTTTGATATTTTCAACTATTAAATTAAATAAAATGTTATTAAATTATTGCAATTTATTCTTATAGTTAGTTTAAGGCGAAATATAAAAAAATTCAAATAATAAAAATTTATGTGAAATTCTTAAAACGAAAAATGTCTGTACAGTGTATTCGCGATAAAGGGAACCCATGCAATTTAACCATTTTTCAAATTTGTTAATGTCTGATTAAAAGCAAAAAAAAGAATAAAAAGCAAATATTGCGATTTTTGTAAATTCTGAATTCATTCAAATATAAAAATATAACTCTTTATGCTTTTGTTAATAATATTTAAATTGAATGTATACTACAAGTATACTACTTGTATACTAATAGTATACTACTAGTATACTATTAGTATACTACTAGTATACGTACTAGTATTCTAGCGTATAGTATTTTTGTTTACAATTATGGTTTGAAAATAGTATACAAGTAGCACGAATTTGATAAACAAAATCTCTTTGACTTCTGCCTTCAACAGATAAGAGCCTTTCTTTAGTATTAGGTTACCGGACGAGTAGAAAGTTTTTTGATATTCATGAAGAAAAGTAGTTCAGTTTTTTTTAAAAACAGTGTGTTTAGTGGTTTTTCAAATGAATAAAGGATATAATCTTAGCAACAATACTATTTTAGTTGCTTTTATTCCTTGCGCCTGGTACTCTCTTCAATATTCCATGCGAACAACTGTCAAATTAAATATAAAAAAATTATAACGAAATTTTTATGTACTACTTTTTGGCAATAAGCATGTGAAATATTTCTGCCAACTGTGAAATAAACGATAGCAAGAATATGAATGTTTTTTTTTATTTTCTGAAATGAAACTAACTGATCCTTGTGTATTTTCATCACCAGCTCTAATTATAACTCTCTCGACCCGACTTTCGAATATCAATGCTGCTATAAAGTTTTTTGTGAGTATTATTACTATAGGGCCAGGAAACACCGCAGACCAAGAAGATATATCGTGCAAAGCCCCTCATGTTAGCCAGCCATATTAAAGCTTCCAAGGAATCCATGCCCTATTTGGCATCCCAATTCCACCCAGATGATGAAACGTCTGATTGCCGAGTGCAGGACAGTCGTAAAGAACGTGATCAGAGCTTTCAGTGTCCCTTTCACAACACTTTTCATAACGATAGACATTGGTCTGGGAGAGATCAATTTTGATAAGATGCTATCTCAGCCCATCGTTAAAAGGCTTAAGTCCGCCCTCTTCAGCGAAAGCAGCCTCTTTGCTACTGAACAGCAAATTCCCTTTCCTCCTAAGAATTTTTTTAAGAATTTAAATTCTGTGGCTTTTTGTAAGTCCACGGAATGGATCGAGGCTAATTTGCTCCTACTTGCCAAGTAGTCACTTCAATTATGAGTATAAAAATTACAGGTGATACAATAAAAGGGGGCTAGAGGGAGGTGGTAAACCATTGTACAATTCAATATGTTATACCATTTTTTGTGTATTTTGATGTCTCAATAACGAATTTCTATTCAATAATTTTTTTTCTTGTAGCAATGTTCAGGGGATATCCCCTGCATATGTAATGCATTGCACTAGAACTAGATAGAGGGATGGATACTATAGAGAATAGACAGGTGCTGAAAGTGGTAGGAAAATAAAGCTTAATTCCAGCACAACTCTGCAGTTAAGTGTTAATTATACAGCAAATATGCGGCGTCTTTCATATTAATTTTGACGCATTATTTTAAAGCGGATATAAAATATTTCAATACAACGTTTGAATCTTCTGTTCAGCTGTTAAAAGCTTTGAATACGTTCAAACAAACATTTCACTTTAAAGTAATGAATTAAAAAAAAAGGATTCGAGTTTCCCGCTGTTTATGTTATAGCCGTTTCACTGTCTTTAATTGTTATCGTACAGTATCTACGTGTTGTTTTGTTTTTCTTTTGACACGATATTTTATTTAAGTTGAAATAAAAATTCAGCAGCCGTATAGATAATGCATATCTCAATTTTAATTTATGCCTGTTAGTTTTAAGGGGGATTTTCTGTTGTATACGTTATTTTCCTATAGCACATCATCATGTCTCAACTTTGTTGCCAGCTATTTTGTTACATTTTTTATTTTTATACATGAATTTAGCTCCGTCTTTTACGAACTCGTACGCATCCTTAAGGTATATGAATATTTAGATCATGAATTTAACATTTTTATCATGGCAAATGTGTTATATTGCGTAGCTTGGAAAGCATATTAAGATTTATCTGGGTCATCATTTGTAAATTTATGGCGTTTGTCTAACTGCAACGCATTTGTTTCTGTTTTATAAGAATTCGTACCGTGATTTGCGTGGCAAAGACAAAAATAACAAAATTACAAATTTGATATCATAAGCTTTTCAGCTTAGTTTTACGCCTTCGGGTGAGCTATAAAATTATTAAATAATTGTTTATTGTAGAATTCGACCTTAGGGAGGTTTATTTCAACCTTAGGCTGGTTTATAACTTAAGATATTTTTTTTATAAAGAATCATTTATTCGTTTTTCATTAATTTTGTTTTTAGCTTCGTTATTTACCTTTTGTATATTTCAGTGATAGAAAAAGTTTTCGTGAAGCAGCAATGGTGTTTTCTTTTCAACCCAAAGTGCATTGCATTTCCTGCCCCACTAATTTAGTGCCTGATGACACATAGTGCCTGATGGCGCATAGTAGTCACTAATTCTAAAACGTTAAAGAAACTTTTTTCCAATGTATTTTCGCAAACAGATTGTAAAAAGCCAGAAGAGGTTGTAACAAAAACAGAAGAATTCATTATGTGTCGCACAAAATCCTCTTTTGCTTGTCAATAACTCATCTTTTTAGAAGTACCAAAACTGTTTCTCTTAAATTGTGATGATCTTAACCTGCTGTCATTGAGATATGGGCCAAAATTACCCCCACTGTTTTAATTGCTTGTAGTGTTATAACTACACATCTGTTCTCCATATACAGCTCAAACCATTAAAATTCTCTTAATGTTAGATATTTGGAAAGTTATTTAGACGGCGACTGCTTTCCGATAAATTGATCAACTTCAATCGAATATCTTATATATAAAAATGACATGTTTGTATGTATGTATATGTGAGTTATCACATTGCATAATCCAAGTTATCACATTGCGCAATCCATGAATATTGGATTAGTATTTTCACCGAATAATATTCTTAATTTTCTTTCATTTGCATGAGACAATTATTGCAATTCTGCAATATTAAATAAATAGAGGAAGTGAACCAGACACCTAAATTAATAACTACTAAGCAAAATTTCATTATAAAAAATTGTAATAAACCAAAAGTAAAGTAAGATTTTATTATAAAAAGGAAAAATATTTGTGCATAAAGACAGTGTAAATCTGAAGTTGAACTGAATTGTTATTATTTCAAACTGCTGTATAACAAAACCAGATAACTTGTATATGTATGTATGTATGCGTGTTTGTGCCTTCTAGGCAGCTGAACGACTGTACCGATTTTCTTCAAATTTTCACAATATCGAACTGTATATCTGGAAGGAAAATTGCAACTGGGCGTTACCACGCCCCCACAAATAAAATATTTATTTTTGTATATCTTGAGAATGCTTGAAAAGAAAGTTTCTGAATATGGCCCAAATGAAATTTTAATTAAAAACTCTCCGCAAGGGATTCGGATAGTGGGCGTGGTACCTCCCATACAAACTAAATATTTATTTCTGTATATCTTGAGAACGATTAACGTAACTATTTCTATATTTAGTCTGACTAACTTAATGGTCAGTACAACACTTCAGTGGGAAAGTGGGCGTAATAGGCCAATTGGGCGTGGTACCTCCCATACAAAGTAAATTTTGATTACTGTATATATTGAAAACTGTTAAAGCAAAATCTTTTAAATTTGATACATATTACTTTGTAATTAAAAAAGATTATTAATCAAAAACTGGAAGGTCATTTGGGTGTGAATGACTGAATGAATAAAAGGAAAAATATGTAAACTGGCAATTTTTATCAGGAGAACTAATCCTCTTTTGCTAATCGTTTTTAGCATGTTTGGGTGCGCACCCTTCATATACCCAGAAAGCTGAAGGCAGGGAGGGAAGTAAGTAACCAATTTTAATAAAGAACACATAAGGTATATAAATTTTTTTTAAATAAAACTATTATAAGACCTACAGGAACGTGTGGCGGAGTCAGCTAGTACGATTATAATTTTATTGACCAACGCTGCATGTATTGTAAACAAAATATATGCTTCTATGTCAAAATAGGACTAAAAATGTTATTTTATTATTTTTTATTTAAGTTTGAAAATAAAAATCTGGCTACCAGACACCCTGTATTTTAAACAAAGCATATTTGAATAATATTTATGTTACATCAATTCTTTACAATGAAGATGACTGGGTGGGCACTTTTCTTTACCACCCAATTTAAAACAATTTTAGGTCCGCATAACGACGAAGTTATTTGATATTCACTTTTGAAAGTCGGGCACTTAGAGACCACCCTCCACCGCCCATTTAAAAAAAAGAAATTTTAATGAATCTTTTCCATATGCAAAATTAATTTTGAAAATTGGTGCACAAATGGCAAAAATACTTGATAATAAATTTTTGCGGAGGACAATTTGCAACCCCTCCCAATTTTCAAAAAAAAAATAATTTTAGTGAACCTTTTAAATATGTAAAAAAGAATTTTGAAAGTAGGAACACGAACGACAAAGTTATTTGACAATAAATTCCATTCTCCTTCCCATAACCTAATTTCCTAGTTCCAGCCCAATGCATCGCATGTGTAGGGGCCATCCCCTGAGTGCCGGTCGAAAGAAAAAAAAATTAATAACTAAAATATAACTATTTTATCAAATATTGAACTTACTTTGTTTTGATAACATATCATAATACTGACTTTAAACAGGCTTTAAATATAAGTTTTTACAAACGTGTTCCCTTAGTCAATACTGCTATTTTGCGCCTTGTGCATTACATTCGTTGGAGGCTGTCTAGGAGAATTCAATTCGGAAACATCAGATAGAAAGGTTGATTGTTTTCTGTAGCAGTCCTATTTTTTTTGGTGTCGCTATTTTATTTATATGGTTTTTTAAAATTTTTCTTTGTATTAAGTCATATAGAAATACATATTTCGTATCATTAGGAATTAATATATATTATGAAAAAAATTTTAATATTATAAAAAAAATATTTGACAGCTCGTTTATGGGACTGTGTATAATAATTAATTTATATTTCTACTATTTGTTTATTTATATTTAATTATATTTTTTTGTATAAATAAACGTTATTAAAAAAAAATATATCTGACTTTAGGACTATCTAATCTATCTATTCTCTTTAAATACGTATACTTTAACTTGTTACAAAAGAATCACTTGCCGTCACTTCAGAAATCAGATTATTTGTTAATTTAAAATGCTGTATAAAAGCGCCAATTAAAATTAATTTTTTATAAATTTTTGTAAACACTTGATATTTTCACAGAAAAATGTTCGCATAAATTTGTTCAACAAAAATATTTAGATTTTTTACTGCTTTTGATTATTCATCTGACAAAAATTTGTTTTCCTGCTGCACTCAAGCACTTAAATAACAAAATTCTTTTGATTTAATTTATTTTAATTCACATACAAGAATTTGTGTACAATATTTATTATTTGTACACACCAACACACCTGCAAAATATAATTCAATAAATTGCTTTATGCTTTTCTTTATTTGCTTCTCAATAAATCAACTTGAATGGTTTTCTCACAAGGAACTACAAAAAAAGAAATTTAGCATATAGTTTGAGATATTGATCTTCTAATTGGAAATTTTCTATAAATAAAATAAATACAAAATACTATTTCTTAATTAAGTTTAAAGTGAGCCGAGTTCATAGAACTTTGTTTGCTCAAATAAATCACCTGCATGCTGCTTAAAATTATTGCATGAATGAACAGGATTAAGAAATCTTTTTTTTTTTTCTTTTCTCTAGTCAAGACGACAATGGAAATTGTTTCCATAGTATTTCATTTTGCACAGTACAGTTGATTTTATCAATCTTAATCTTGTACCCAGATGCAGAAAGTTTCTAGGAATTTATGCAAAACCTTAAAATACTTAAAAATCCATTTTGCTCTCATGAATGTATTTATAAAGTAAAATGAAAATGAAATGAAAAATGAAATGAAAAAAAAAGAACAAAACACATTTCACAAATATTTACCACGTCTTATTTAGAAACATTTTTCTCATTTTATTATTTATTTGTTAATTCATATGTGTTCTATAAATTGTAGTAGTAGTACTTATATGCTGCCACATTTCTGCGTTTAAACGTGAGCGGAAACTTTAGTGGCTGCCGCTCATGAATTTTGATTTTTAACTTCTCGCTGTACGCAGTTATTGATTTTACCGCAGTAGATATGAGAACCAACTCAATTTGCCAAGTTTGGAAAATTTTATATTTTTTATTCAGATAATAAAGCTGAAGGTTAATTTTTTTTTTTTTTAATTAAATATTTATTCTTTTTTATATCAATATTTCATCAATATCGTTGATTGGCTTCTTCAGGTAATTAAATTTTTTTAACGACTTGGCCCTGCACCCGTACAAAATTCAACTGACCCAAGAAATTGATGATGTGAAATGACTACGTGCGATTTGACACCGCTAGATTTTTTCTTGCGGAATTTTCTTAAGTCACAGGTGCATGCGAATAAGCCAAAAATCACAGTGGTCCTCAAAAACCAACATACTCCGTGCCATCGATCAAACTCTGCCTGATGTACGCTCCAGAGTGATGGAAAATTAGACATTTCGGATGCGCTCCAGCCAGAACAGCCGTGGCTCCTACAAGTCTTTCAAACCAATAAAAAATTTGTTTTATTTAAATTTAATGGTAAAAAGTGCTTAATGAAGTAACCTAAATGCCTATATAGGGAGAGAGAGCTATTTGTGAAGGAGCCATGGATAGATATTTGACACTATTTTAAAATAGCAGTCTATTGAAATTATGGCATTACTTTTGCCACACCACTGGCAGCGAATACAAATTATGGCATTCCTTTTGCCACACCCTGTATATATTAAAAAATTTTTAATTTAGGTCTAAAAATGTTCCATTCCTCTGCAGCTGTTGCCTTCACATTTTTCAGTTCCACGAATTCAAACTACAATATGTTTGAATTCCAGCAGAGGAAGAATTCTATTTAGTGAAGAGTTTTCACTTCTATTCCTTTCAATTGTAAAATATTTAATTTTCTTGTTTTGGTTTTTTTCTTTTTAGATCAATAGCAAACAAACAGCAAATTCAAAATAAAGGGGAGCGCACAACAAGAACAATAACATTGAATAGTGTAAAGAATTTTTGTTTCAAGTTTATAAATGCATTTCCAATTGAAGTACAACAGCTGCCACCACCACCACCACCACTACTACCAACAGCACCAATGCCACTTCAAATACTAAACAACAGCCGTATCCTTGTATACATAACAAAACAAAATTCTTATACAATTTTTTTCCACGAAATGGGTGCATGACTGTGAAGCATTTTAAGCAGGTTAAATTGAAGCAAAAAGCAAATTCATATAAATTCTCATTTCGCAAAAGTGTGCGCAAATACGTAAATATACTGGGAGCAGATATAAAAAGAATATAATAATAACAACAACAACAACAATAACACAAATGTTAACAACTTGAGAATCAAGTAAATAGAAGTACCAAAAGAAAAATTAAATAAAGTAAATAGAAGCACAACAAGAAAAATGTAGTACAAACTTTAAAAACAACAATACCTACCCAAAGAACAGAAACACGTTTGTGGACAAAAAAAAATTCTTTATTATGTAAACGAATCAAATGATCCACGTACGAAAAGCAATCTCCATAAGACAAATATAGCATTGGACGACGAATGGAGATAACAGGAAGCGGAAGTCATGTCAACAGAACATGAAACAACACAAAAAAAGTTATCAAATAAACAAAAATTGCTCAATTGAAACGACGAAAAATGCTGATAAATTACAACAAACTTTGTTAAACAACTGACAGTCTAAACAATTTGGGGGCCGAACAAAGAAACCACAAGTAAAGGACACAACCTCTTCACGTTCAATAGCGTAAAGCTGGATAAAATGAAGCATATGAGATTCCCAGACGCGTTCGAATACAACAATATTATCAACAGCTTTAAAGGATGAAGAGGGGCAAATCATATCGGAATCTCTCATTTGTTATACACAACTTGCTAACCTTTGCTTTCATCATTGGTTTACAAAATCATTTCCTATGTAAGTATGTTAATGACATTTGCCATATCGTTAAAATTTAAAAAAATAAATGCTAAATCCATTTTTAAATGCTTATGAATTATTGTATCAGACAGCATTTTATACTGTGTTAAGGGACTTTGGTCTTTTTTATTTTTTATTTATTTTAAAAATTCAATAAATAAATACCTGCTCCGAAGATGTGAAAAACTATTTCATAGGTTGATCCCCAACTTTTTCTCAGTTTCCTTCGTTTCTACTGTACAGTCGCAATTTTGATTTTAACAAATTTTCTTGCCGCCTAATTTTATCTGTAATGAAAAAAATAATCCAAAAACTAATTTTTTGATTTGCAAAATGTTTCAACAAAAAGACATTCCATTAAAAACTTTCATTTTTAAAACTTTTGTAAATCGAAAATTTTTCATGAAAATTATCTTTGATATTGTGATTTTATTTATAAACTTTGAATTAAATATGCTTTAATAAGATTAGGATATGGAATAGAAACCATAACATGCACACATACACACAAACAATGGTTGTTGTAAAATTAAGGAAGACTTTCAGGATTTTTGAGATATGCAATAGAAAATTCGGGACATTTTTTTTTATTAAAATTATATTACGTTGCCTTGATTTGAGCGACGCCTTTTTTTTAATAAATTACAAATTTAATAATTGCCATTTTCTCCGCAAATCACGCAGTAGTCTGCTACCAATGGCTGTCAAACATGGACTAAATGACGCAGCTTGTTGCTATATCCATAGGAGTCAACTGACAGAGGCCTGATAACAGTTAAGAGGCAGGAAATTTAGAAAATGACGGATTGACGGAACCTCGTATGTAACCTGAAGTTGTGGATATTTATCTTTTAGATTTTTTACATCAGGCAATAACGTAGGTAATATCAGCTCCTAGCGCAGAACGAAAGAATTATAAATCCATGATCCTTACCAACATGATGAGACATTGATGTCTCATTTATTTCCCTTGGCATATTTCCATTCTCTATTCCGAAAGTTGGTCCAAAAAAAAGTAACGATTCTCAAAAAGTGCTTTGCTTTTTTTCCGTAATTTATTACACAGGAAAAAATTATACGTGTTTAATTAACACCTTTAATTAGAATAATATATTTTTTTCAATTAAAAATTTCATCATTTCTATTAAATTTTTATTTAATTTTTTTTGCTCAATACATAAATAAATAAATTATTTATTTAAGTATTCGGATTCAAATATTTATATGTTTGTTTTATTTAATATATTTGGCTTTATTTATATAAATGAAAAGTGTAACCCGGGAGGACTCAAGTGAGCTGATTCCCTTGGTACTTGGTGAACTGCTAACCTAATACCCAATAAGCAATCGAATTGACTTCAAATATTTTTTTTGCTATTATAAATTTGTTTAATATTACCAAAATATTTAATTAAATTTTTAATTATTAAATATATAAATAAAAAAAAAATAAATAAATAAATTTCCTGAAGAAGAGAAAAAAAAAGCAAGTATTAAGAAAAATTATTAAAAATTTAATTGAAAATTACATTAATTGATTGATATTAATTTCTTCACGGATAAAAATTTAATTAATGTTTTTATTGATATTACAAAATTTTTAATTTTTTATACAAATATAAATTAGTAGACATATTGTTCAATATATTTTTTTGCTATTAAAGTGCTTTTTGAAATTTTCAAAATATTTAATAAAGTTTTTAATTATTAATATTAAGAATTTATATTAATTAATTTATGTAAATAACGTTCGACTGTTTATTATATATTCAAAATAAAAACAAAATTTAAAATGTTGTTTTAGTTTTCAATGTAATTAAGCGAACGAACGATATCGTATGACATCGTGGTCCTGGCAGTAAGTCAACTATAATAATTTAATTGATACTATTAATTTCTTTACGGGTGAATATCGAATTAAGTTATTAATTGCTATTACAAAAATTTTAATTAAATAAATGACAAAAAATTTTTATTTCCTTTCAAAAATATTTTCTTTTCCTTATTTTAAAAAAAAATATTTTTGGTAAATACAAATTATTATTTCCTGACGATGCTACCTATTTGGTAGCGAAATATTGAAAAATAAATAATTATTAAGAAACCCTTCATAAAAAAGACCATCGCTCAAGAATAAATATAATTAAAAAATTTTAATAAAGGTCAAAATAAAAATAGAAGTGAGACTAATATATATTTAATTAAGATAGAAAGGTTCTAACTGCTGTTTCTGTTACTCTAGATAAACAGGAAAAAAATTTAAAAATTTTAATTTTGCAGTCGCGATAGATTGCAGCACACAAATTTTGATAATAATGATGCTCTAGAGGATTATCATCACTATTAGTAACGTATAAAAATATTTAGAAATAAAGGATTAGAGAAGAACTGGATCGTTTATTTTAGCAAGCCTTCAAATGCTGTTTTTAAAATCAACGAAAAAGTAACAGAAAAATATCTTAATTGTATGATTAGTACAATAGATTTGGGTTGGGAAAAAATTAAAGTCTTTCTTCTTGTATTTCAATAACAAATAATGATTGGAATAAACTTTAAAGATATGATCTTTTTATTTTTCCGAAGATTTAAAAAAACCACTTGACGGGTTTCTAAAACAAACGATTCAATTGGGTAAGCAATACAGAGTTATCAATAATAATGGGAATGTTTAAGTTTAAAAACTATACCCCATTTGTTTCAACGTATAAGTAATATTTTACATACAAAAATACTCATACGCATTTTTTTTACACCACGAAGAAATTTTTTTGAAAAGATTTCTGTGAAATTATTGCAACGTTCTCTAGCACGTGAATGTTAAAGGGGAAGCATTTTAAAATATTGGTCTTACTTATTTATTGCACTTGCACCAGCATGTAAAAATTCTGTACGAGTCTATTCAAGGGGGTGAATTTTGAAAATTTTGTTTTTATTTTAATATTTTTTGCAGTATTATTTTGTTTTTTTAGATTTATAGCAATATTTGCATTCATGTACAATAACTTTTATTTTCTTTTTTATTTTCGTGTAATTTATACATTCATATAAAAAAAGCTTTTTGCTTCCGAATTTGGATTTAGATGTATGTATGTGAACAAGGCGCATTCATATTTTATTGAGGAATTGAGGCTAAATCATTTTCCTCTTTTTGTTTTCTTCAGAAGCGCTTTATATGTATGTGTTTGTAAGTTCATGTCTGCCGGATAATATTTTTGCTTTAGTTGCTTTTTTTAGTTGAAATTTTATTTCTTTTTTTTTGAGGAGTTAAAACCAGAACTACTTGCATGGCAGTATGCAAACAGTTTATTGCTTTGCAAAGGGTTTGTGTTAGAATGTGCTCATTGTATTTTTGTGAAAAAATTTTGAGACATATTTGAGCTACAGGAGTAGAAAATATTTACAATTTAAATATCACAAATAAAAAAGATTACCAACGACCAATTTGTATTTTAAAATTTATGGCACTTCTCAGTGACTTTATTATTATTTTTTATGCACTTATTTTCTGTATTTTTCAATAATATTTAGTTGTTAATATTTAGCAATATCCCAGCAAAAAATTCTAAAAACCATAATTTTGGATTCAAAAATTTTTGTTGGCATAACTACCCAACTACCTGCTTAACAAGGCGTAGGACTAAAATAATCGATATCAATAAAAAAAAAATTAATGAAATTTTCCCCTCTAAAGAAATTAATAGTATTATTAATTATTTATATTATTGCTGGCTTAATTAAATTAATTTTCAATTAAATTCTTAATTATAATAATTAAAAATTTTATTTAATATTTTGAAAATATCAGACATCATTTTAATAGAAAAAAAATATTAGAACTGAATTCGAATGCTTATCGTCCCTTAATTTGTATTTGTATAAGTTAAGGTTAGGTAGCCAGGAAGCCCACTTGCGTCCAACTTATTATGGTCTCATTGCGATACCTGTTGTGAAAAACCAATCACGTATTGTAGTGATACGGAGCAGAGTCTCTACTAGGCATCAAACCTACAAATCCCAAATAGGACACTTAACTACCGGGGCACCTTATATGTAATTAATGTTTCACATATGAAGTAAAAGAACGAGATAAGCATTTATATAAAAAAAAAATGTAATTTTGTGCATTTCATAGCAAAAAAAATTAATTATTTATTTAAGTATTGAATGGAAACAATCGGTAAGATTCAATTGAATTTATTAAACTTTCGATTGCAAAAATATATTATGCTAATTAATGGTGTTAAATGGAAATAAAAAAGTAAAATTTTTTTTTTTAAAAATCTTTCAAATAAGCTGTCATTTTATGTATTTCATAAAAAAAATAATTTTTATCTTTCCAAACATAGATAAATAATCGTAATGAATTTTAACTAATGTTGAATAATTAAAAGAATAGTTACATAAAAGAATAAACATTTAAATTTTCTTTAGAAAAATTATCTTAAAATAATTTATAAAAAAGACGTCGAATAAAAATAAAAAAGGGTATCAGCATTTTAAATTTATAGAATTTATTATTGTTATAAATAATGAAAATAATTTTTGCTTTTTGTTTTTTTTTTTTTTTTTTTTGTAACAAATTTGGCCAACAATGAGAAGTGAAATGCAATACATATTTTATTTATGTTGTCTGTTCTTTGGAGAATTTTTTTAAATTTTTAAAGCCTCTTATAACAGACTTTATTTATTTAATAGTTTGATAAATGTTGAAAGCACAAAGACCAAAAAATTATTACACGCAATCCCCTCATGCCGGATTAAATTTTATAGTAATTTGGCAAACAGCAAACGCTGCAGTTGTTGTTTGAGACGATAAAATTTAAAATTCTACGAATTAGAATTAAGTATGCAGAATTTTTTTATTCGGATTTGCGGACTAAATACCAGCAAGTTAATTGGTTGTCAAATTCAAAGCTGTCTTTAAAACTGCAGGGTATTTTTTTATTTTGTTCAATATAGCAATTTAGCATCCCTTCGAAGGGATATGGTGGCTGACCACTACTGTTCTGTATTACATTGTTCCCAAAATAAATCACAGAAATACTTGCATTCATGCATAAGCACGAGAAAATTGTTGTACTAAAGCTTTTATGATAATGGTGATTAATAAAATCAAACAGTATGCATTTGGCTGTGGTCGAAATGGAGAAATTGCCACTATGCAGGACTTATATGCAGGACTGATATGCATATATTTTTTATTTCCTTTTTGTTTTTAATTTTTATTATAAGTAATGCGCTTACGCTTTTACGAAACCATATAAATTTAGTAGAATGCGGGCTTATTTTTTACTACAGCTTAACGCACAAAAAAATTAATTCATTTTTTTAATTTGTGACTGTTGCAAAAAATATTGTAAAAGAAATTCCACGATATTTGTTTTAAATTATATACATTATATGTATGGATGTGTATGTGTGCACATCAATGCACAATCAATTGGATTACTTTGAACAAAAGCGTCGATAATTTTATGAATTTCACCGCCTATCATATGCTACTGACATTGTGTGAATTAAAAAAAAAATCAAAACAGTCGAGTAGTTCTTTCAGTTTGAATTTTAAATATGGTGTGGAATTAAATTGAAGAAATTTTAAGTTGAAACAGCAAAAACTAGAGAATGAGTTGCAGCATATTTTTCAAATATATACTGCGGTCCGTGTGCATTACTTAGAAGCAGTTATGTAGTGACTGTGTGTATTTTCATATAAGCAAATATGTTTTATTTTTGGTGATGAATATGAAAAAAAATAAATATTATTATTAAAGCAGTAGAAAGAAAGAAAATAAGATAGTAACATTACACCAATAAAATTAAACTGTCAGCCACTTTTAACTTGAAGAATAGTGTTATAAAATCTCATTAAATGGCTTCTTAATATTTTTCATATGCATACCAACTCTGTCAACTAATTTGCAAGTTTAAAACATTGAAATATTTACACAAAAATATTTCTACAATCGTAAACTCTTTGAATAATCAATTGACTACAGGGTATAGAATGCCACTGTATGTGGTCTTACAATAGACAGTTATTTCAAACTTAAGAAATGGCAAGGCTAAGAAAGGTAAAGAGAAAAACAAGTCAAGTGGTGACTGCCTGCTACCCACTTAAATCATTCTGAAAAATTTGCTACTAGTATTTAATTTCTAATTTATGTCTCAACTAATTGGATTAAAATTTTTTTCATTTCATATTTTCTCAATGGACAGATACAATAACAACAACTATAACAGCTGTGGCAGAGGATTTACCACAGGCACAGGCAGTAGTGGAAGCTACAGCCACACTATTTGAAAGTTTACAATTCAATGCTTTCGATAGCACACATAAAACATTTGCTGCATCGCCATCATCATCTTCATCACCTTCTTCGCCATCATCATCATCATCATCATCACCATTATTATCATCATCAACATCAACATCTTTGGCTGGACTTAGTGCTGTTATGCAAGAAAAATTGTCATCGCCTTCTGTAACATCAGCCACAGCCTACCCCACTTCAACAAAAACAACAGCAATAACAACAACAACAAAAATAACAATGTCTGATTTTCACAATACCAAGACGTCTAAAATTATGAGCAACGTCAACAGTATTAGTCCAACCCAAACGATAAATATTTTGCAAACTACTTTCAGGACTAGAAGTACCAGCAGCAGAAACAACAGCAGGAATGGAGGCAATAGTAACAACATAAGTGGCAAAACTTTAGTTAATAAGTCGTTGGGGAAACTTCAGACCAGTACTTATACACCCACCCCAAGTAGTGGCTTGAATAGAGGAGTGGCTAAAAAAAGCAAAAACAACATCAAGTCTAGTAACAGCGATGCGACTAAAAGTCAAAGCAGCAGTTTTCATAACAGTAACCAGCACGAGCAACAAGATTTTCCGCTTGATTTTTCCTTATCAAAAAAAACTCATTGGACAAATGCAGGTAAGTGAGCAGCGCACCAAAAACTTAAAAAAAAGTGGGAGAATGAGAAAAATGTCTGTCTGTCTATTTTTTTTTTTTTTTTATTTTAACAAAAATTTAAAAGCCAAAAAGAAACTTCATTAAAGCTTGAAAACTTAAAAGTGAAATTATTTTTGTTTGGCTATTGTTGTGTGAAATAAACTTTCTTAATTGAGTCAAAATGTTTGCAAAGAAAGAAATGTATATAAAGCTCTTTAGAAAGTTTCAAGTTTTCTAGTAAAAATTATAAATTTTTTTTTTTTGTGGAAATTTATATGCAACCTAATAGCAATGCTGACATTGTGGGATTTATTTTGTATTTATAAAGGGGACAGTGTAGAGGGGAGACTGAAGCTGCAATAGGGCTTCAAGAATAATCGCCATTGTGAGCAGAACGTTGAAAAAAATGGAGGATTGTTTACTGAAGATTTTATTTTCAGCCCAGTGTGCAAAGCTATAATGCCAGCTATTTCTATTCATATTTAATACTTTTGCCACGTATTTATAAGCTGAGATTTTGCCTCCATTTTATAATTATTCATCATTTTTAAAAAATTTTATCATCATAACAAGAAGAGCGATGCAAAAATGTTTGCACGCCTCTGACGAACTGCACACTAGATCTGCACTGCACTGCACTGTAAAAATCTTTAACTTTACAAGAGGCGCCTAGAACAGGATCACGGCGCTAGTAACGAGACATGGGAGCTTCAAGTATCATCGGAGAAAAATTGGGTTAGTTGATATGATATGATATCAGCAGACTGTGCCTGGAGGAGGCTGAGGCGGCAGCAGGCATTGTGTGTGAATGTACAGTTTTGGCCTATGCCAGACTAGGGGTCATTCTATCATCGATGGGGCCGCGAGGTAAAAATTTAGTCTAGGACAGATGCTAGCGATAACTCAGTAATTAAGTTGAAAGTGGAGAACTACCAGACGTCAATAGGGTCTAGAGCAAAAGTAGATTTGGCACGGAACACACTTGAAAATCATTTAGCTACGTGGGCACCCAATTTGTTGGTAGTCGATGTCCTCGCACACTGGCAGAAGTTTTGAAGATGACTAACGTCATTTATATTGCAGAAAAAAATTTTGTAATTTCTTTGAATTAAAGTGCATTAAAGTGAATCAAATGGCAAAACATAGAAACAAAAAACTCCAGCCCACCCCTTCTGATATCACGCCTTGACCATTGTGTCCTCGCGATTCTGCAGGCAGACTCATTGAGTCACCTGCGCCGAGCCTCTCCCAGGAAGTGAGCATCCAAGCGTCTCCAGCAGGATGCGATAGGGAGCCCTCAGATTCCGTCCTCGTCCCCAAGGTAGGCGTCTCCACTAGCCAGATCATTCGCAACTTCGTTGCCCCAGACCCTCTCATTTTCATGGATATAAAAAATGTTTCTCTTCGTTTAATTCCAAGTTAAATATGCTAAATGGTATTTTTAAAATGGTATTTAAAATCTTTTAAGAATCGATTTTATATAATTCTGGACATCTGACAGAATTCCCACACCGATCGATCGCTAAGATACACTACTTCCGTAATATTTTTCCAATAACATATATATTTAATAATTATATATTCTTCCTTGAATGCTGGTAGATCTAAGAAAAAAAATTTAATAATGCAAATATTCTCTAATAATAATAAGAAAATAATTTCTTATTAAAAAATTCATTACAATTAAATTTCGCTAAGCATTGCATCTCAAGTATTTGTGTTAAAAATTCCATGTCTGTGAATCATAATCATTTGTTAATGCCCAATATTGCATTTTATTTTCCAGAAAAGCTACTGAGAGACTCAGAAATTTTAGTGGGATAGGGAAAGTTATACAGTCGCTCTTATTTTTTTTTTTTTTAAATTTGAAATTGCCTGCCATTCCTCTTTCTAAAATATTCCGCATTCATAGTGTTTTAACCTAAAATTTAATTAACATTATTTTCATAAACCTTATTGGCTTTATGAATACTGCTGACAGCAAGAGCCAGCAGTGTGTTTGACTTCATTGTATTGAAGTAAAAAAACAACGAAATCGACAACAGCAACAAAGTCAATATTAACTAACAGAAAGTATTTGCTGTCCAAACACACCACAGTGGTGTGTTCGGTGGCTTTCAAAACACCAAGAGTTTCCATATTGTTTTTGTGTAGTAAAAAAATTTGAATTGCCAAAAGAGAAAAAAAAATAAACAAACGATGCCCAACTAAGGCTGTTTTTTTTTTAAATGGTTCATCTTTTTTCTATGACTTTGAACAAATTTAAAGAAAACATCTTTTACCTTATGAAAAAAATTTATTTTAATTTTCTTACTTTATTATAATTTGCAGTTTGTTTGTGATTTTAGGACAAGAGGGCACAACTGTTTAAGTCGACTTAAGTTGTACTTAAATTTCTTTAATGTGAAATACTCATTAAAATTTTAATATGTTATTCAGGCAATACAGCAATGTATGTTCCTATGAGTAGGGGCACAAAGGAAAATTATTGTCAATACAATTAAATTTATAGGTATTAAGTTTTTCATGTTCTAAATGCTCTTCTAACAAACAAACCAATTTAACTTAAGAAGTTTCTTTTTTTTCTCTATTGGTACAGCATTGATATTTTGCAGCATAGAGCACTTTCTGGGATTCTTGGCATGCAGGCTTCCATTTTATAAAGAAAAAAAAAATAAGTCAATTGCTTGATTTCTTTTCCTCTTGCTGTTGCTTTCAGCACCTGCCAACAAAACAGAGACGACAACTAAAATTCAATTAAAAATTGTATTAGGTCAAACAAAATCTATATTAAAATAGAATGTGTACAGAATTTTAAGATTTTATATTTTTAAGAAATATTGTTTCATTAAGTGTGCACTTTGAGAATTTAACAAAATTATTGTTGGATATGACAGAGGCTTCCCATTTCTCGCTGGTCTTTGCTGTGATATCGTAATGAAGAGGGAATATGAGATGATGATGAGGAAACCGTGTATGTTCTTTCTCCATTCTGTCGTAGTAGCACAATGAGACCCCAACGCAGAACCCAAGTGAGCTGGTACTTGTGGAATTGGGAAACTGTTAACCTAACTTAACAATTCATTTAAAAAAAATAAATGTTCCATATTTAATCCATAAAGCGTCATGATAATCATGTTAATTGCGCTTGAAAATCCAGCGATTTTATGGCGCTGCATTCTTTTTAATTTGTTGTAGCGAATCCCTTGCAACATCCTTGGATAATGATAGAATAAAATTAGAAACTACGGGAAATATAAATACTGCGACCTAAGATATCTGTAGACACTGGCAGGTGTTAGAGCAGCTCACTTATACCTGCCTTCGTGAGGATTCAAGTGTTGACAGTTACCAATGCCTCAATAGATGACTGCCCAATTTATCACATCTTTTGTGGCATAAAGCTATACAGTCCCCCAAAAAAATATGCCAACTCTCATATGCAGAAAATCTGCACCGACTGCTGCTCCCAATGTTAAGCCTGTTAAGTTGTATTCGCAGCCTGCAATGGGCCGTGAAGATATCTTGCTCAAATGACATGTGATCCTTGAAACGATACTGATTGTGCGTTCCAATCATCAGCTTGGACTGCCTAAGTCCGGATTGCACGAACCAGAGGGTTTCCAGATAACTTCGTAGCTTTGTAGCTTTTTACTCTCATTCATTTCGTAGACAACAGTTTACAGCTTACAAACTTCAGTGAACGAAAATTAAGTATTAACAAAAAAAAAATGGCGAACTTTTATGGTTAAAACATACAACCTGATGCCAAGGCCATGAAATTACACATATCACTGCATGTCGCTAAAATATTATTAGAACAATATGTGACGCATTTAAAATAATGCGAATGTTTTCGTTTTCAAGTTGTGCTTATTTTTTATGTGTTTCCTTTTTATTTTCAATTTTACTACACGACACGTTACACAAAGAAAAAAAACGAATTAACTTTTGTGATGGCATTTCATTCTCTTGTCACATTTACAGATGCTGCTTTTAATGGTGGAGTGGACGCAGATGTTGGTGACGCCAGTAGTGGGGGCAATGTTAATTTCAGACTGGCCTCTTTATCATCTGTAACGGCTGCTGCATCATCATCATCATCATCATTATCGTTGTCGTCGTTCTCTTCGTCAACGACGGAAACAGAAAGGCCGCGTATATTTCGTAACAAACATCATCACGAACGTCATTGGGGGCCATTTTTTGAAGAGCCACTGAACTCAACAACCTCAGGCGATAATAGTATAACAACAGCCCATCTTTATACGGAAGCAGTACTTAACTGTCGAGTTGGCATGCTCAAAGACAAAACGGTATGTTGTTAAACCCATTATTTATGCATACAAAGTTTGTATGTGATTTTTCCGTTTCTCCTGCCATTTTTACTTCCATATTGTTTGATTCACTGCCATTGTTTAAGTACGATCAACAACAAAAATAACAACGAAACGACAACAACAACAACTGTGGCAAGAGCAAGTACAACAACATTAACATAAATAACAATTCCGGAAGAAAAAAAAAAACAGAAAACAGAAAACTAGTGCAAAGAAACAGAAAGTCAAAGTACAAGACATTAAAATGGCAATTTCAAACAGAAAAAAAAAGAAAATAAAAATAATAAAATTGTCGTTATATTACGATTCATAAGTAATGGAATGTTTGCCAAAAAAAAATTGCGAACAAAATTTATTTAACTTCATTGCAAATAGAGATGAATAACTTTAAAGCGTCCATTAGTGCCTACAAAAGGTGTCAACCCACTTATTTATATGAAAATTAAAGTGCTTAAATGCCAAGTAACCAGCAAGCATACTGATGTTATTCTTAATTGGGAAAAAATTTTATATAGTTTTTTTTTATAGAATTTTTTTTATCATTTCTAAAGTCTTCGTTTTGCTACAAATAGCAAATAGTTTATTCCGCCATGAGCTGCATAAGAGCGGATGTCGCGACGACAATTCTCACTCAAAAAATTTGTTTGCAATCGTCTATCAACATTTTGTGTTTTAGTTAATTGAAGACTTAATAAGGTATAAATAAAAAAATAATAATAATTTTAATGCACTTAGTTTGGTTGAAATTGATCCGAAACCACTTACGTGAGGGGGTGTGCTAACCTGATGATACGCAGTGTATGTCTCGCAGGAATGCATGACAGTTGAGAAAGTTGTCGAAATTAAATGCTGATGTGCGGCAACATTTACCTTATTCAACAAGTTCTTGGCCACTTTCGATCTTAAATTTGTTGCAACATATTCGTTTTGAGAATATGTGTGCAAAAATTAAGTGAATTAATATTAGTTTACTGCCCATTGGACCCTTTAGGGGGCACCATACAAATATATTCCTCCGTTTTGTCAAATAATATCATATATTTCCAATTACATTACAGAAATATGCCAAAGTATATTCATAAACTGTCCTACTCAGAGTGTTATACTCGTACATGGCTCTAATTCATACATATCATAATTTTACACCTACAGATAACTGAATTTGACATACATATCCTTGTATAGTTATACCCATGCGTGTGCTTTTTATGTTTAATAAGGCGTAAAGCTACCTTGGAAGCAAACATTTACGCAATATTTTGGAAAATAAAAATATTTTCAAAAGAACTGTGATGGCGGGAAATATTTCTTAGAACGGTTTCTTTATGTTTTCCCTAAAAATTCCTATTTAGTTTTCAGATCTTATTTGATAAATGTAAAATTGCAAAAGTAATAATAAAAAATTGTTTGTTGGGTAAACATTTTAAGGCTATTAAATCAGCCAACACAAACTTGAATATAACCTAACGTTTAGCTGAGCTTTTAGAAGATGCTTTTAAATGAAAAGTAATCTAAAAATAAGCATTACTTAAAAATAAAATAACAAGGACACTCCCATTCAGAGATTGACGACAGTCGTGCTAGTGCTGGTGCACATCTTAACAACAGCAAGAAAGGACATAAAAAGAAAAGTGCAAGAAAATATGAACGAAGAAAAATGAGAAAACAATTCTACTTATAATTGCAAATGACAGTATGGATTGCACTTTTAATATACTGCTGCTGCTTCTGCTGCTGCTGTTGCCACTGTGTCGCCGACAGCTGTTGATGAAATATCGTTGTGCTTTATTAACTGCAAGTTTTCTGGTTTCTTGCAGTACATTGTATGATGAAGTTTTCCAAATTGTAAAATTAACCCTTTCAAAACTCTGGGGGATACATATGTCCCATTAAGTGCTGGTGTTTAAATAAAACACAATTACGCCTCAAATGGTTCATATGCAGGGTCCAATTTTGGCAAACTCTCTCCAACATAGCGGCTGGTATCACACGTTTAACTTCTTCAATATTCCCTTCCAGTGCGTCAACCGTTGTGCGTCTGTCCCTGTAGGCATGAGCCTTAACATAGTAGCCCTACAAAAAATAGTATAAAGTTGTTAAATCGCACGATATAGGAGAGCAAATTAACCGGCCCCAAATTTCAAATAAACTGTTCACCAAAATCGCCTCTCAATTGGTTCATTGTTTCACGTTCTGTGTGGCCTGTGGCACCGTTTTGTTTACACCACATGTCAGCAGAGTGGAAGAGCACTTTGAGCAAAAAAAAAAAAAAAAATTCTTTCTCCATTCACAGTAACGTTCGTATCTTCGTCGTCTTTGAAAAAGTACGATCCAATGACACCATCGGCCCATAATCCAGATCAAATAGAGTATTCTTGGGGATGTGTTGGCAGTTCTTGCAATGCTTCCGACTGCTCTTCATACGGCAAATACGGCAATTTTCTTTGTTCACATGTCCATTCAAAAAGAAATGAGTTTCGTCGCTGAACACAATTTTCCGATAAAAAAAAAGTGGATCTGCAAACAACTTTTCTACCGCCCCTTTCGCCAAATGTCATTGTGGTAGGTCTTGTGGCGTCATTTCTGGTAGCAGCTGTATTTTAAAAGGTTTTACACCCAAATCCTTAAGCGAAAGTTTAATTTCCCACGCAGTGAAGAGGGCCAATTGCTGTGAACGGCGCTGAATCGTTAATTCATGGTCATCATCAACGCTGGCAGTTTTTTGGTGCGAAATTTTTTCTCTGTCCGTATTCTCACGTAAGCATGTTGGTGGTACAATGTCCAATATTGTAAATTTTGTGCGAAATTTGGTCCCAAGACTCCGAATAGTCGCCTCAGAAGGTCGCCCGAACTGACCATAATATGAAAGAAGTGCACGATACCATTTCTTTCTTAACCTTTAATTAGGCGCCTGGGGTCAGGAGATATTACAATTGAAAAATTACTCTGAAAATTTAAAAAAAATCTTAATAATTTTTATTTTTTTGTAATCCAACACTTGCAATAAACTTTGGGGTCATGTGAGACCCCATGGGATTAATTGTGTGATTTTCTTAATGCGCCTCATTAAAGGTTAACCGAGCATGATTTTTGATAATAAAATTGTATAATTTGCAAGCGTTGTTCGCTTGTAAGTCGATTCATTATTAAATTATAGACGAAACTGACCATGTTTAACAGTAACATGTTACATGAAAACAGCTGAGTTGCAAAAAAGAAAGTTGCCCAAAAATTAAGGTATTAATCTGATATGTACCGGTGCGATTATCATCTAATCAGTTTATAGTGCAGATGATAATAGTCATTAGTAGACAAACCACTATACAGTACCCTCACGATAATATGAACTAATCAAAATCGGGACTGTTCACATTTGCAGGATTTACAGCACTTTAAAAAAGAAAAATAAAGTGCTGATACTTATTTAATATGTAAAGTAGAAAGAGCAGCGCACTTTGCCTAAATTACAGAGTTAACCCAATATTTCGAATTTTATGATTTCTTTCTCTGTCTCAGCAGCTTTTTTCTCCTACGAAGAATTTTATGTTTTCAAGTTTCATTACCCATAGAAAGACATTTTCCAAAGAGCATATTTCATTTCACAACTAAAACATAATAATTAATTTTCTGTTTGCAAATTGATTTATTTAATTTAACAAAATAATCTAAATAATTTAGCACAGTGACTTAAAAATGCTTTTAGTTTTTATTTGTTTATTCTCATCTTAAACCAGTAGCAAAATGTGCCATCTGCAATATCATCATGAGTCTGCATTAAAACTAAAGTCTATGGACATTGTTACATGTTTTAACTAAAAAATAACTGATGACTTCAAAATGGAAAAAAAATAGGGACAAAATTAAGCACACTACACATTAAGTTCATGTACATTCTAGCATTTTACAAGATGACAAAAATAAAAAGCAAAACGCAAAACGCAAAACACAAAACACAAACACTCTGGTACGTCTTTTTCTCCATCGTACCATCAACTGGAAAATAGCTTGAAGCCTAAAAGATAAAAATGTCTCTGCTAAAGCAGGTCAGCCATGAGTGAGTGCCATGAGGACAAGTGCTTGAACAGTGAGTCAACTGGGAATTACTTTTGAAAAGTATTTTTATGAAGCAAATTGTTTTTTTTTTCTTTTTTTGGGAGGGTTTTTGTTGGGATTTGCTCAAAAACTCAGGAAAAGTTAACAAAAGTGCAGATTTAATTTGTATATTTTACTTTATTGCTTAAATAAAGTTGTAATGAAACAATTTCAATACAACTTTAGTTTAATGAAGTAAAATTAATAAAACATGTTCTGTGAATGTCGTTGTAGCAGCACAGGCTGAATATGGCAGAGATTTAAATTCAAATGCATCTGAAATGAGATTGATGACCGAAAAAGAATTAAAATGCAGTCTAACAGGAGATGTGTTTTAGTTAGTCTGTCCTAAAAGGCATAAAGGAAGTATGATGAACCTGCTGCACAATGGCATGCTATTTTAGCCCAGTTGATAATGGATTAGTCATGCCAGTAGTAGGGGTAAATAAGAAGCCACATCAAATTTCGAATTTTTTACAACCAAATATAATTTTCATTTTTTTATCTTGGACCAGTACTCAGGAGATGAACGCTACACATTGATGACCGATAAGCAATGCGCTGGAATTAGAAGAAAGCAATAGTAGGAAAACTGGCAGGAGCTGAAACTTCAGTGTCTTATATCTCTGCTTTTCCACGTTCTTTTTTTTTGTAGCACTGTTGTAGCGCCTCTGATGTCAAGGATACGTATTAAATTTTTAAGCTTCGTTTTTGCTAGCCTCTTTTTGGAATTATTTTTATATCCCTGGCGTTCTGATGTGCCTGTGGATTGGATACCACTGACTACACCTTCGCCACTGAAACTTTCCAACAACAACTGACACAAAGACACAGAAATTCACATCAAAAAAAAATTCGAGATGTTTTTATGAGTCTAGAACTGGGGGTTGAACCCAGGAAATTTTTGAATTTGTAGTCAACGTGCAGACTATATTGAGCTTTAATTTCTTCACAAAATGGAAATTCATAAAAGTTTGCATCAATAGTTTGATGATTTTTTTATTTTCAGAGCATACGAAATATCCGTAAAGCTTTTCAATAAAATTTACTTGAAATCAGAAATTTTATACAGCGACATTTTAAGGACCAACATTTATTCACGCGCACTCACTTGACTTTTTTTCTAATTTCACCCATAATAGCTGAGCTCAACATAAACAAATCTCCTAGGGCAGATAAAATGCCGGTACTGATTATGAAGCAGTGTTCTTCGGCATTATTATGTCCTTTGACCATTATTATCTGCACCATCAAACATGCAGACGAATTTTCGTCGTACTGGAAATTTTAAAATTTAACGCCGTCCCCGAAGAACCCTGACAATTACCTCCCAATCGCAATATGTTGTACCATTTCCGAGGTAATTGAAAATATGCATAACTTCTATCTAGTGAAGTATTTCAAGTTCAATAGGTTATTTAATGACCGGCAATATGGCTTCCGTTGAGGACGTTCCACGGGTAACCATTTAGCCTTCCTCTCGAAAAAATTATGCCGATCCTTTCAGCGTTTTTGACGAAAGTAAAGTGGTGACTCTAGATATTTTCAAAGCATTTGACAGAGTGTGGGGTAGAGTATTACTGTATAAACTTTTTGCTTTTGTTGTCTGTAATATCTTCTCCCGATTTATATAGAGCTTTCTCAGGGATTGCGCTTTAAGAAATGTTATAGGCGGGATCTTATGTTAGATAAGTTCAAGATTAATTCAGCGCTACCACCTAACTATTCTTATCTTCTCAATGACCTTCTATGTCAAACTTACAACCATATCCATTATTTTGTAGATGACAGCAGCATTTGCCATTCATACTCTTTTGATCGTAGGCCGACATTGACTAAGATCTCGGCGATTAGGCAAAATATGAATGATTAGATAAATAATGACCTCACAAAAAATTCAGAATGGTCACGCGAACGGCGTCAACTTCAATACTAAGAATGCTGCATGCTTACACATCGACGCATGCGCGATCATGCTGACTCATCTGTATTTATGGATGGTATAGACATTGAGCAATCAGAAGCTCTTAATGTCATTGCCAGGAAAATTCAATGTGATGTCAAATGGACTGAACACATATTTCTGGTATGAAAATAAACATTGTGCCTTGGTTTTCTAAAACGGTGGGGAATAAATTCCCCGCAGAGGTCTTTCCTGTCACTTTTGTCACGTGGGAAAACTCAAATCGAATGTCTATAAACACTATTTTCTCCCAAAACCTATTTTCAATACTATGCATCGCATGTTTAGAGGTCATCCTCTAAGTGGCCATCAAAGAAAAAAATAGACCCCTCTCTCCAAACTTATCATAATAAATTTAGGCCTCAAATAGCATTATATTTTTATTTAATTGAATCGACATACAATCTAAAACCGCTCAACACATCTTAATAGAAAATAAGTTATTTAATTCCTATAAATACCGTCTTTAAATTTTTCTAATTATATTTTTTTATTTAATTGTTTATTTCGCTTTAGCATTGGCAATGATACACTACACACTAGACATATACGAATTTCTTGTTGTTTCTCTTACCTTTTTATTTGTTTTTCATGAATTTGGCAACATAAAAAATTTGATGTGCACACGCATGCATGTGCTTGTCTTTTGTAATGGCCAACAGCTATTTTCGAATAGCAAACACGGCCACAAATAAGAAAATATAGAAGATTTTATGAAACAGCATACTTTGTGGCATGTACATAACTGTGTGTGTGATCCAATACAGTTGCGTTTGAAAGAATTGTGAAGTTGCGCTATATTTTCCTTTTTTCTTCATCCTCATTGCTGTACGATTTCACTTTGCTGCTGGAGTGCACATAAAGTCAGGAAGTGGAAGAGCAAAAGCATTGATTCATGAAAGCAGATGTAAGTTCTTATGCAAATATGCAATGTTAATCACAGATTAAATGTAATAAATATTTGTCAGACGTCTCTGTAAGAAACTGGCTACAAACAGAATTCACACATGCAAGCAAAGGCATGATGAATTAAAAAAAAATAAAATATTTTCCCTGAAGAATGAGTAGACTAATGCGAGAAACCATAGTAAGATGTGTTAAGAAGCGTTTATTTTGTGGTATTGGCTGAGTAGTGAGCGCGTTGACTTTATAGGCAGAAGATTGTGGCTACAACGTATGTCCAGACCCACGTTGGTATTTGAACAATAAAACTGCGACGAAAATGATAAGGAAAATGGTTCTTCTTCGCATACACTTCGAGGTAAAATATATTTTACGTTCTACCGTAACCATGAAACATGAACCTAATGACCATCCCTAAATTCTCAGCAGTGCGGCACCGGCCTCAGATGATGCCGCCTAATTCTTCCCCGAATAGAAAAATGTACACCGCAAGCCATGTCCACATAAAAACTTTCCGAATGAAGTAGAGTAAAAACCTGATAGAAACAGATCCGAGACATCTTGGATCCAATTGACCTCACTGGAAAATATGCAATCTGTTTCTGGTCAGCGCAATACAGCTGCGCAAAAAGTGCTTTATACTCCCTGCCTACTCCAGACACAGCCAAAACTCCATCGCATTCAGGAGGTGATATTAGAAGAAAACAAATATGAAAATTTAATTAAAAATTTTTGTTACATCAATTAAAAAATGAATTACACTTAAAAGAAAAGTAACAATGAAAATATTATTTTTGATTAATCGAATTAGTTTCCAATTAAACTTGAATAATAATTAAATATTGCGAAAATTTCAAACAAATTTTTTGATACAAAAAAAAAACAAAAAAAAAACAGAGGTTTTGCCTTTGGGGAATTTATGAAGTTTGACCTTTACTGAAAACATGAAAAAACAACAAAGTTGGCAACCTTTGTTAATAGTATGTAGACAATAACGATTATTGTTGTATGCATTTTCCTAAGCTACTTCCTCCTTGTTGACACAAAGATGACGGGTATTGTGGCGTAGAAAATACGTATTATACTCAACTGATGTTGGAGATTAATAGTTTTTTTTTCCCCTTATTCTAATCAAAAATATAAATTCTTCACAATATTGTGATAAATTAACTATGAACTTGAACACGACAGAAAATTTTCATTAACAAAAAAAAAAAAAAAAAAAAAATTTCGAATGAATTTCAGCTTGACATACACTGTGCCATCTGACCATAAGCGCAGAAATCATCGTATTGGATACAAAGCCCTCGCCCTCTCTTAGCTTAAAATTTAATGCATCTACTATGTAGTTTCGATGCAATATGTTGCATTCGTAGGCGATATGTGTAGTACGCTGTAGCATACTGTATGTTATGCTGTTTCATATTTGACATCTTATTTTAAAATATGGTAAAAACTCAGAACACATAAATTGTTGAGTTCGTACCTTTTTTGGCTACATATCTCTTACACACTGACCTAAACAAAACTGTTGAGTTGCGTTTTATGCCGCAAGCAAAAGCCCAGTGCCATGTGAGAAATGATAAATTCACAGTATTTAGTTTTTTATCAATTTTTGCAGCCACATTAACTTGTTAAAGGGCTGCGATAATCTGCATTTATAGACTGGCAATGTTGATGCTGCATTATTATGTTTTGCTTAATATAAATTGTATTGTATTTTCGATAGAAGAACAATATTTGCCGCTTTTGTTTTAGCTTGTGCGTGTTACTCTCAATATACAAAGAAATTCCAAATGTGCTTTAAGAATGCCAGAAAATTCTAAAGTTTTGGAAGATTTGTCTGAATTTATGTTGGTGAAATCTGTACTTATCAGAGCTCTTAAAGAGCAATATGTGTGAAAAGTATACACTTCCCGTATTCTTTTTCTGTTATTGCAACTGTAAAATTTATGTTACATACAACTAACTAAAAGAAGTTGTGGAAACAAATGTCATACACATATACACCGACTAGGAGTTGCCAAAAAAAATCCATATTACTTTCTGCTGTATAACTTATTAGTGATAACTTACGTTCAATTTTACCCTTATTCATGTTATTCCCTTCCTAAACACAATTCTTTTTTGGGCGTGTGAGGTAGGGTTAAAAATGCCTTCGCACTTACAGAGACCGTCGTCATATGCGTCCATTGGTTTACCACTAAAATATTCCATCCTCCTCCTCTAGGTAGATTCCTTCTCCGGAACGCTCGCCGCATTGCTTTGGGCATTGCGTACACTATCTCACTTAAGAAAATTATAATTTTTTAAAGCTTCCTAATATTTTCTAAAATAACTTGCAAGTTATCCTGATAGTAAAAAAACTATTTCAAATACAAAATTTAAAAATCTCCTAAGAAGAAAGCAAATAGTACTTGATATAAGAACTAGTTTGGGAAAAAGTAAACAATAAATTTGTTATGCTCGACACTGTTTTATTTCTACCAGTACGCTGTATGTCTACATTGCTTTACAAGCAGATCTCATTTTTTTGTTATTTTCCTACTTTATCTTTTGGCAACTTGGCAATATTTTTACTTTACACATAATTGTACAAAGATAATTAACTTTCTTCTTTTTCTTTTGTATTTGTACTAATGTTACGGCTTGTTGTACTTTTTTAGCTGCCATTTATTTCTTAAAGTATATTTGGTAAATATTTTTTATTTATTTTTGTAACATTAATTTTGACCGAGTTTTCTAACTTTATTACATTGAAGGAAAACAATTTTTAATGGAAATATTATACATTGCACTGAAGCCTTAAACACATAGAACACAGCAGACTGCGCGGCTACACAACTGCAAATGTTGTAGGCAGCATGTGTTGCCTTATTTGTTTCGAAGACGACCGTTACAGCTGACAGTGATAGTCAAAGCGCCTCGTAACGAATGAAGTAAAAGCATGCTGTACATGTGTGTATATCGCTAGCTTAATGTAGAAAGGGCGTGACTAATAATTTACTTTACAAGGAAAAAAACTTTTCATAAAAATTTGTTTTAATACTTATTTTTTATTTTTAACCTTATTTATTTTAATAACAATTTATATATTAATTTTTTATTTTTTTGTTTTATTGTTATTTTTCTACATCGATATTTCGTTAACCATCGGTTATAATCTTCAGGAAATTTTTATACTTTTTTTTATTCCTTTTTTTTCTTATATTTTATTTCTTGTATTTTTTTTTTTTTTAAGAAAAAATTTTCTAGGAAATAATAAAAATTTCCTGAAGATGTTAACCGAAAATTAACGAAATATAGAACTAGAACAAATAAAATTAAAACCAAACATTTAGCTCTGCTAGAAAACACTTTTTTTATGAATTTTATTTTATTATTTCCCTATGACAGTCTAAAAACCCCGATTTTAAAAGAAAACAAAGCTGCCAGACATCACAATTTATACTGATATACAGTGTAACATCGGTTAACGCAACCAATAGAAATTTTGTGCTCTTGCGAAAACTGAGTAAAAAATTTATATGACTGTTTCTCGATTAAAACGCTTATTTTATTTTTTAAATAAATGCATTTATTTAATTAAAATAAAGAATAAAAGAAAACCAAACAAATATTTAGAATAAATAAAAAGTACCCATTTATGGTAAATTTGTACTGCTGGTTGTCATCACTACAGGCATATTTTACTGAACCAGAACAACCATTCAAAAACAAAGAATTTTTTAAACACGAAAAAATTATTTCTTATTCTTAGAATACTGATAAACTAAAATGATTTTTGTATTTAAGCATAAGATTACATGCACAATGGTTTGTATTTCTGCATTTATTTATAAAAAACCATAAAAAAAGAAAACAAAACGAAAGAGAAATAACTAACTTTGTTTGCAAAAGTTGCGTTTTGGTTTTTGGGATTTGTTTTTTGAAAAACTGCGTTAACAGAGTCACCAATGTTTATAATTCTACGTCTTGTGATTATCGAGGGGTTGATTTAAGATTTTCTTTTTTATAATTATTTTATTTTATCATTAATATTTCCTAAAAAAAAAAACCTTTAACAAAAAATAAAAAATCTTTATTTACACAGGTTTATCACTGATAGTGTGAAAACACCTAAGTCTGTATATTTTAAATTAGAAAGTTTGCAGTCAGTAGCCTGCTGCAGTCTATGTGTTTAATGCCATAGCTGATGCCAAAACTAACTATATAAAATGTCATAAATATCAATTTGTTTTCAAAATACACTTAAATGGTTTTTCCGTAAAATACACGTAATGAATATCAAAGCCATTAACGTTATTACTTCTTATATCTTAATGTTAATATTATCGTCACCTGATATGCAAAAGGGCGTAACAAAAAAATAAAAAATCAAAATTGAGTTTTTAATGGTTATTGGTACAGCGCATCAAGCACACGTCTTCACAAATTTTTATGGTTCTATTTATAAAAACTAATGAGTTAATTAAAGAAATTCAAAACGTTAGCTATGCAGTATTTTTATAAAATATTTCCCTGTTGTAAGGTCCTCAGAACTTGCAAAAGAATGTGAAAATAAAATTTTTTTTGTAGCAAAATAAATTTATCATTTTACTTGGAAGGTATTGCGAAAAATTAATATTAAAATATTAATATTATGTAAAATTTTTAAAGGTGACGCTAGGCTCTTTTGCATTTCAGGTGACGATATGTATGTACAAATTTTTTTATATAGTAAATTTGCGACCCAATTGTATGCTTTGTAATATGTATTTGAAAAGGAAATTGTGTGGAAATATTGCGGATTGCATTTAGTGACATCAACACAGCCACAGCAACTCCCATAAATTACAATTTCTTGTTGTGATTCTCTGGCCATTTCGATGGACTGATGTACAACATATTGAAGCACAAAATAAAAGTACTTTCTTTACAATAGCAGCATAAAAAGTCATTAAATAATGCTGGCTAAACGGCTACATATTAAGCTATTAAATGCGGCAGAAACAAATCATTGTTATGACACATAACAAATACGAGTCGTTAAAAAAATTATTTTCATAGGCCAAGATTAATACGAATGTTGACTTGTTCTACAATAAATTTTAAAAAATATATAGAACGAAAAATTTTTTGGCACTAAAAAATATTTAATATTTTCCACGTTTTGTCTTCGCAACTTGATTCACTTTATAAAATCGCTGCAATCATAACAGCGTCACAAGCAGAGCCCAACTACAACTCAACACCAAAACAATAAATAAAATATATCAATGCCTAAATTTGGCCTAAATAAATTTATACGATACCAACATTTATAATAACAAGCTTGCAGCCATAAAAGCTGTTAATAAAAATTTCCTATTTACCTCCCCCCTCAACACCATATATGAATGTAAAAAATATGAGAAAGAAACAATAAATATTAAAACAAAAATACTACACCAAATGGGAAAAATTTAATTTATTTGAAAGCTGATAATAATTAAATGGTTTTTCATGTTTAGAAAATAATAAGTTGTTGAGAAGCAAACCGTAAACAACAAAAGCTGGAAAAAAAATACATAAAAATTAAGAAGATGTAAAAAAAAAATTGTAATTTGAATTACATGTCGTTCACAGCCAATTAATTATGAGGGACAGGGCTGTAAAAGAATTGTAAGTTGTCACATTTGTACGAAAATTCAGTTAAAATTATTCGCACCAATAGATTATATGAACTAGAGGACATTTGCAAACTATTTGCAAGCAAAATAAGCAAAGACATAAAAAATATTCACTTCAACACATGAAACAGAGTAGTTTTTTTACATTTCATTCAAAATTTAAAGGTTTCCCCTTATTACCTTTATTTTATCCATCTCTTTATTATTTCCTTTCTAATATTTTAATTTTAATGTTATATCAAGGCGAATTCATAACAGGTGAACTCACCATCAAAAAAAGACCATCGCTCAAAAATAAATATAATTAAAAAATTTTAATAAAGGTCAAAATAAAAATAGAAGTGAGACTAATATAAAAAAGACGAGCAAATTATTATTATCATTATTATTATTGTAATTATTGTTTTTAAATATTTTATTATATGTAACATATTCGTAAAAATGTATTTTGGATTTGGTTCAAAAACAAATTTCAATACAAAATCGAATATTTATAATTATTTCAAATCAAGAATATATTTTTATGAATATGGTTTTAATATATTTATGAATATGGCTGTTAATATTTTTATTTATAATTTTGATTGGCAAGAACTTTTCCTATATTGTGAATTTTAAAAAAAAATATTTTTTCATTACAACCAAAAACCAATTTTCCTGAAGAAGCTACACAAAGCAGTAGCGAAATATCGAATCAAAATAAATATTAAATATATTAAAAAGACCTAAAGCTTAAATAATTAGTGTTATTAATATAAAAAGAGGTCAAAAAACTAGAAAAATTATATTTTCTACATAAAAAAAATGTAGTCAAAGTTTTCTGCAGTTTCTCTATAACGAATTTTCTCTATAACGTAGAAATTTGACGGTCCCCAACTGCTACGTTATAGAGAAGTTCGACTGTATATACTAATTTATGGTTGTTGTTGTTCTAGTAATTTTACCTGGTATGAATTCATCTTGGTCATATGAACTTTTTTTTTAAATTAATATAAAGCAATTTTTGTTGGAATTAACCAAAAATGGCCCCCATGGGTATGAAATTTATTTCCGGTGCTTCAAAGCAAGAGTCTATCTATTCAAATAAAAATAAAACAAATAATATAAATAAAAAAAAAACTGCGTGATTATCCAGTGAGAATCTGGGCGAAAAGGAACTGATGCGACTTCTAACGAATTCTAAGACCATTGAGAATAAGCAACTACTACTTCAACAAATTCATTTTAGAAAAATTTATATATTCGCTGGTGTTTCTGCTACAATGGCATATTACACAGCTGAATGATTGGTAGTGCGATAGCACACCTATATTTATCTGCTTTGTAATACAAAGCTTTAGTTGTTAAGTGAGAGGACATCTCCACATGACCTGAAGAAAATAAGCTAATCCAAAGTGTCTATTTATTTAGGTATTTCTATCATTTAATTTGCTTAGCTAAATTGCATTTCTATTTTGAAAGTAAGCTTGTTTACCAATTTATTTGTATATTTAACGAAGAAAAAATATATATATATATATATGCTGTCCAGTAGAATATAGCAATATTGTTCTTTCAGTTTTCCTCTCCAAGAATACCATTGTATTCACAGTTGCTCTGCCAGGCAAGGCCCCAAAAATTAAGGGCTCAAAGTGTGAAATGAAATAAAGTCCCAATTATGCGGCCTTTTTCATTATAAAATATTTTTTTTTAAATATCGCCCCAAAAACAATGAAATATAGCCCCGAAACTTAAAAAAAATAAGGCCCCAAAGTTGGGCACTTTGTTCATTATGAAAAATTACCCCAATTGAGTAAAGGCAATATCACCCTACAAAAATAATTTTTAATTTTAAATGGCAGAAGGAATTTCTTTCATTTATTTATTTCTGTTATTATTGCAATTTTCATACTGCGTTACTTCCAGATGCAAGAAGTTCCAAAAAATATTTGTACAAAACATGGGAGTAATTTGATTATAAAAAAACTTCCAGCTCTCTCGGATTTAATTAAATTTTTCGGAGGTTATTTCATTTTTTCGCCTGGGAGTTATTTCATAAAGAATTTACTCCCCAAAAGAATTTCATTTCATTTTGTTTTTAGGTTGTCTTTCTATTGCCGTGGGAGTTATTTATTTTTTTGTGGAGTTATTTAATTTTTTGTGGAGTTATTTCATTTTTATTTATTCAATGGCGAAATCGTCTAACTAAAACTTTTGGGCATCACCGAATTTCGGCCAGTATAACGAACACCGGCTTTGCTAACTTTTGTATGTCATGTATGTAGGATTTATATTTATTCATTTATTCTTAGATTGATAATAATAAATGTAAAGGTAATTTTATATCTAAATATAGGTTTCAAATTTAGATTTAAGTCTAGATTTTAGTTAAAATTTTACTTAGACTTTAATTTCACTTAGTCTTTACTACACTCGTAAGTATACGATAGATTTTAAGTTTTGGTTTAATTATTTTAGGTTTTCTCTGTACGTTTCCATACAATTTACTTAGACTTTACTACTCTCGTAAGTATAGATAGATAGATTGTAAGTTTAAGTTTAATTATTTTAAGTTTCCTTAAAGTTTCCACACACACAATCACTATTTGTTGGCGCAAATGTAATTTCTAATCTGACCTTCCGCAACACTCGTCTATGATCTGCTCGATCACTTTTCACTCTGTCTCGGTACCTCTTTTTTGTGTTCAAACAATAAAAATATAAAACTGTTCATTCTGTTGTCTATGTAAAAGAAATACCGTAAGTCTGTTTGTGTACTTCGCCGCACAGTGGAGTGGAAGTGCCGTCACGTACAGTGGTGCGAGTGTCTCATCCCACATGTATACAGGATGTCCGTCTTGATCATGATCAAAGGCCGGCCATGCAAAAGGCATGTAGTTAGCGAAGCCGGTAGTTGTTATACCCCAGAAGAGAAAATGCTTGCGCACGCCCCAAGGCCGGCCATGCAATGTAGCTTGCTTTAAGTTTGTCAAAATACTGCAAAGGACATACGGAGAAACATACGGAGAAAGTAAAACAAATATAATATAAAATAATTTGCTTTGGGAGTTCTTTAATTGTTTTTCTGTTTGTGCCTTATTACATTTCTGTTCAGCAGACTGATTTTGGGAGGTATTTCATTCATTTCTTTGGGAGTTATTTCATTTATTTGAATTTCAGTTATATTGTCAGAGTTGTAGGATGAAAAAAAGAAACACAAAAAACAGAATGGTAATATTTTGTGGGGCCTTCTTTCATTTCTCAATTGACCCCAAATAAAAGCAAGCCTCCCAAATTTTTTTGTTTTTTATCTAGACCAGCACTCAGGACATGACCACTATACATGCGAAGGATTGTTCTGGAACTATAGGAAAAGAATAGTTAGAGAAATGATAGGAGGTGAAGCTTAATTGATTATTTAACAGCTCTGCTTTTTGCACGTTCTCTGTTTATAATCGTAGCAGTGCTGAAGCTTCGGTTTAGTAGCCATTTTTATTATTATTTTACTTCGCCGGTCCTACACAATACCGACAAAAGGAGGGCGTTCTGATGTGATTGTGGATTGCTATCAGCTGAAGCCGGTATTGTTCAGTGACCAGTGACTATGCCTTCGCCACTGAAACCTTCCGACAACAACTGACACACAAAGACACACTAATGCACATCAGAAAAATGCGAGATGTTTTTTTTTTTATAATTTTAGTCTGATACTGGGGTTGAACCCAGGTCTGTTTTGGTTTTGTAATCAACGTGCAGACTGCTTCAGCCATCGCCACCCTCAAAATTTGCAAAAAAAAAAAAAAACCACCCAAAAATGTCTTGCTTTTGTTTTCTGTGTTGACTTTGGGGCTTTATTTCATTTCACACTTTGGGGCCTTATTTCCGCCGCCCTTAATTGGCAACGCCCTAGTAATATAGTAGTAATACCAGTAGAGTTGTGTATGTGTGTGAGAGTGTTAATTTAAAGTTATTTCTTTATATAAAACATAAAAGTAGCAAAAGTACAAAATGGTTTAGCTGCCGGCGACATCTAATGAAAAAATACATTGAAGTACTTTTATTGCAGTCATGTTACAAAACTTGTGAGGTAAATAGAATGTATTAAAAATATAAAAACGTATGCATCGTAAATCTGTGTTCCAGTAAACTTTGCTACGTTAACAAACTTTTATTGCCTTTTAAGTGTTACAATATTAAAACAATAAGAAAAACTATATACGGTGCAATTGGGAAATCAAACTGAAAGACAAATCACAATGTATGAAATATTTTATTTGTTTCTGTAGTTGAAAAAAAAAAAATTGCGTTATTTCTAATTTTTTAAATAAATTTATTATTTATTGCATCATTTTTTGTTCAATACAAGAAGACAAGATATATTTGCGGTTTTTATTTTCTTTGTGAAGGAAGGAAGAGTGACCCTCCTCGTGCATTGACAACTTCCTATTTTAATATTTATTTAATTTCTTCGCTTAATCTTCATATTCTTCTTAGAAACTATAGGAGCTAAAGTAAAATAATGCACGAAACTTCGATTATAATTCTATACGAAAAAAAAATTTCAATTTTAATTTGATTCGAATCGAATGCCATAATTTGGCCCCAGCACACAAATATACACAGAATATAATTTTAGTATTTTCATACCTACACGGAAACAGTGAAACGCAATAAAAGAACCCTAAACTGAATCTAATTTTTAGGCACTGCTTCCGATTCAATGAATGCACCCCAAAAAAAAGCCAATATCCCTCAAGGACGATGAGGGTGGCGATGGCACGATGGATGGACGTTGCACGTTGACTACACAACCAAAAAACAGACGTGGGTTCAAGCCCAGTTTCAGACAAAAAAAATTTTAAATAAATATAAATATCTCGCATTTTTCTGATGTGCATTAGTGTGTATTTGTGTGGCAGTTGTTGTCGGAAGGTTTCAGTGGCGAAGGCATAGTCACTGGTCACTGAACATTACCAGCTTCAGCTGATAGCAATCCACAATCACATCAGAACGCCCTCCTTCGTCGGTATTGTGTAGCACCGGTGAAGTAAAATAATAATAAAAATAGCTACTAAACCAAAGCTTCAGCACTGCTATGAGTATAAAAACAAAAGAACGTGCGAAAGCAGAGCTGCAAAATAATTAATTAAGCTTCACCTTCTGTCGTTTCTCCTACTATCCCTTTCCTATAGTTTCCAGCACATTGCTTCGCACGTGTAGGAGTCATCTTCTGAGTGCTGGTTCTAGATAAAACAAAAAAAAAAAAAAAAAAAGGACGGCCCTCAGTTTTAATGCTTCACAATAGCACTACTTCGCAATCGCAATAGTAAGATCTTCTTTACTTCTTTGGTAGTTCTTTTCTCGTTGGGTAATTTTTTTTTTTTTTGTAATCGAATGGTGGTATTTTTTTGCTTTGCAGAAATTACTGATGAAAATGAGCCTGAGCGACATAGACTTGAAATTAAACTCAGCTTAAAATATTACTTTTTGGCAACACCAAAATCAATGATAACTGCCAAAACATGAAAATGAAAAAAAAAATTTCGGTGCCACTATTTGGGGCTCTTTCCATTCAACTTAAAATTTTTCCTTATGAAATCTAACTTGACAACTTTATTTGTACTCGTATGTATATTTCCATCACGTTGACGTTGCATTAGATTAGATTAGTTTTGCTGTGCAGGCTGCTAATTCTAATGAATCAGCCCATTTGTATTCTCCTGAGTCCCTTCGTGTTGCCTGAGACGAATAGCCTCCGCGTATATTCTGTAGCACCGCATCGAGTCAACCGCCCTCTCTTTATCGCTGAAATGTTAGGCCTTTACAATTTTGTGAAACCTAATATTGACTATCTGGCCGTAGCGAGGAACAAAAACTCCTCCCTATAGCCCTCTTCAACGTAAACAGAGCAATGGACGCTTACTTCGCCCGCTCTCAAAAAAACCCATGCCACGTAGAGTCGGAATAAATACCGAGATAATTTGGCTATCAGACAGCTTTAGTTTCATCACATTCAGTCTTGAAAGTGAGAAAAGCTATTTATTGTGAAATGCAGCAGATTTAGCGGATTCATGCTAAGTGTGTTGATGCTGCACCGCCTTCCGACGCCTGCAGTCTCTGTGCCACAGTATACCCGATAGCGCCATCGCGATACCGCCAGCTCTCAAATAGGGAGTCTTGAGCAAGCTTACAGAAGAGAAGAGTTAAAACTCTACCCTGTTAGGTTTCCTTGTTTACCACCCTTACAACCGTGGCATAAGCCAGATTGGACACCATTGGACCCCTTATTGGTCAGCAGTTCCCTATCTAAACCCATCAATATTATTAACGTTGCATTACCCTTGTTATTGAGATGGCCTTATATGACAAGTTCATTTGGATCAAGCTGTGAGTGCTCTTTGTCAATTCACGCTTTTTCCCCATTCATACTCTCCACTTTCTGCGACTTTCGAAAGTTCCATTGGGATGAAAAATCACATGTGAACGTGATTTCAGGCCAAATCCACTTAATTTCCTATACATATATATTTGACATTTGGCATAGTGATTCAGCCGTGGCTTCATAAAAATTTTTACTTAACAAATATGCAAGAGCTGAGCTAATATCTCAAATATTCTACGCAAAAATTTCATTGATTGCTTGTTTTATTACATGAAGATTGACAAAAACCTTTCTAGATGAGATTATCTGTATTAAAGACAGTCTTTTATTATGCTCTAGTGTATAACAATGTAATAAAAGAGGAACACCGTACACATTTTGGCATTAAACTGGATTTTAAATATTGTTTTTAAGATGCTTTTTTGTGCCGGCATGGATTGTGAGATCGATATCAAATCAAATCGACTAGATTTCATTGTAATTTAAGTGCACTATTAGACACATTTATATTTCTCTTCCAATGTAAATGAACCAACGTGTAACACTTCGTTGTATATATAAAAATAAAATATATATACGTATATAAGAATTAAAAATAAAAGCAAATGCAAACAAGCACATGCAACAAATGCGGTGCGCATATAAACACATCGAAACACATACACTGAATTGATATAGGAAATTGAATTTCCTTTACAATTTTAGCTGTTTGCTGCTGGCCTTGTTGTTAGTGTTGCCATTGTAGTTGCTGTTGACATTGTTGTTGCTGCAGCGGTTGGTTGACTGTTGCTTTTTTGTGGTTCATTTCTATTCATTTCATTTTTAAACACACAAACACACAGACACACATACACACTGTTTTTCGTCCTTTAGGTATGTATGCCTCAATACATATTCTGAGGTTTGGTTTATTTTAATATTTTCCATTTATTTGAGCTCTTCAGTCCTACACACAATCACACACACACACACACACACACGTGCCTACATTTCGTACTTATTTGCATTTTCTATTTATTTGTTACATTTTCAGGTCATGTGGGTGAGGCGCACATCTGACAAAGTATCGCTGCTGACTGTGGGAAATGTCACATATAGCAGTGACCCCAGAATACGCGTAAAATTTCAATATCCCAACAACTGGCGTCTGCTGATAAATCCAACGCAATGGGATGATGCTGGCATTTATATGTGCCAAGTATCAACGCATCCGCCGCGAGTTTTTACAACAAATTTAACAGTAATCGGTAAGATAATAAACAATACTACAGCTATTCAATATTATGAAATGAGGTTAGTGAAATAAATAAAGTGTAAAAATAAAGCTGAAACAATAGTAAAAGGGTGTCTGGTGGAAAATTTATATTTTTCATTACAATTATTTCAAAAAGTAATAAACGGTGCGGAGGGAGGGTGGCGCTGTTGGAATTATCGATTGTGCGGATTTGTCAATCACGATGTCGCAGTGGTCGAGTGAGCATCGCGCGTTCGCTGTGGGGACTTTCTTTAAGAGTAATGATTCTTATGTAATTGCTTGTCGACAATATTGTTCAAAGTTCGGTATTCGGAGAATAAGTGATGGACAGAGTGTAAATTTAATTCGTTCGTGGGTGCAGTGATTCCGCGCAACTGCTTCGGCTATGAATGCCCCACGGCCAGGGCCCAGCCGATCTTTAAGGACTCCCGAAAACATACAACTGCTTGAAATCAGTTTATGTGAAAATCCTTGAAAGAACAGCCTCACTGGGACTTCTAAAATCGATTATTCATAAAATTTTAAAAAAGGATCTGAAGGACTTGGATTACACAATCTTTAAAAAATAATATCCTCATTTCCATTCTATCGTTCAATGGCTCTTAATAAAACTTTGTGTCAATTATTACGTTTTTTTTAACTTTGAAAATATAAATGTACTACCAGACACTCTGTATATTCAATAAAATTGTGAGAACAATGTCGGTCGGTTGTGGCACTACAATGTTTAGCGATTGACTTTTAAAAATTTTATTGATTTGTGAAAGCTTTATAAAATGGCTTTTGCATGGGGAAGGAATATTTATGAGAAGTGTCTGTCTCTATATTTTAGCAGATTAAAATAATTTTCACACATGATTATTTTTGTTGCATTTCTCCTTTCATAATAGTTTTTTTTTAGAACTTAGAATTTTCTTAAATATTCTCAAGAAAAAAAATTCGCAGAATTGCCGAGAAAATATCCTGCGATATCATAACTACACTTGCGTAAGAATCAGGAAACTGTAGCCCTGCATTAGTGTTTCATAAGAATAAATTAGCCATTGATACATTGTTACGGGTCTATAAGTGAATTGTACTTATAAGCAAAAAATCAAAGCTGATAGCAATCCACAATCAAATCAGAATGCCTTCCTCCGTCGGTATTGTGTAGCACCGGCGAAGTAAAATAATAATAAAAATGGCTACTAAACCGAAGCTTCAGCACTGCTACGAGTATGAAAACAAAGAACGTGCGAAAGCAGAGCTGTAAACTAATTAATTAAAGCTTCACCTCCTTTCGTTTCGGATAGTAGGAGTATCCCTTTCCTATAGTTCCAGCACAATACTTCGCATGTGTAGGAGTCATCCTTTAAGCATTCAAATTCATTGATTGGTAAGAAATCATCTGAGAACTAGAACTGAGAATTCTTAATACTAATATGATGTTATTGTGCCAGCTAAAATGTTCGCGCATTCAATCGTGCGTTCCGTCGGAAAGTCGTAGGTTCCGATCCTACAAAATTTGTAAAAGAATTCCTTAATATAGTTTAGAGCCTCTACTTAATGTACTTTACAGCGACTTGCTTAAAAAATTAACAAAATAACAAACTAACAAAACTAACAGCGCTCCTCTATCGGAAGAATTCACTGGCATAGGCATGGTCACTGATCACTGAACAATACCAGCATCAGAATATAAAATAATGAAAAAAAAAAATGGCTACTAAAACGAAGCTTCAAAATTTAATACGTCTTCTTGACATCAGACACGCTGAACCCCGCAATAAAAACAAAGAACAAGCAAAAAGCAGAGTTGAAAGATAGTGAAGCTTCACCTCCTATCATTTCTCCTATTATACCTTTCCTGAGTGCTGGTCCAAAATAAAAAGAAAATTACCAGCTGTCTCTTCTCTGCTGATGGCAGACTCTGCAGAAGGACCGGTGTTCCCGGTTGCCCGGTTAAGGCAAATTTTTTTCCGATTTTACTGTGCTGCGGCATTTTCCTTCATCTGTACTTGAGCTATAAGAGGTCGGCGAACTAAAATAATAAATAAAATGGCTTAAAAATAATGCATCAAAATTAACATCAGAGACGCCCCAACTTTGATTTGTAATTAACGCGCAACTGCAGAGTTGTGCAAGAATAAAGTTCTATCTTTCTACCACTCTTCCTCACTGTAGCTAATTTCAGTGCAATAAATTTCAAACGTAGGAGCTTTTCCCTGAGCACTTTTTCAAGAAAAAATTATGTCTGTAGGAGAATTTTGGTTTCTTTTTAGAACAGAAATGTTGCCCTTCCAAAGTATAATACTTTCTAAGACGTAACATGTATAATTATATATAATAAGTATAATTAGTTTTTCGCTGCTTCTACGATTTGTAGCATAATTATATCAATAATAGCAATAAATAAACAATAATAATAATACATTTTTATAAATCTGACACTTTAGTAAATAAAAAATCACTAGAATAAAAGTTCTTATTTGTTAAACAGAGATGTGAAAAGGGTTAGGATATCATACCGACTTCATAGTAGAGGGTTAAATATGTTCAATATGGCACAACATAGTTAGAAAGGAATGTGATTGCTTTTTAGGAAGTTGCATACTCTTTAGAATGGTATACGAACACTAGCGAAATGTAGGATATACGTAACACTTTTATCAGAAAGAAACACGCCATTAGTTTGGAAAAAAATCCAAACAATGACTTTTCGAAAAAAAGTAACCACATATTTGAACAAGTCTGAGTACTATTTACTAAAAAAAATAATTATTTAATAGGAATTGGTTGCTTTGTAAGCTTCAGATACAGAAAAAATTCAAAGGCAGCATAATGAGATGACATGATTTCAACAACTATGAAAAAAAAAAACTTGGAAGAAAATATTATTTAGATTTTTATTTACTACAAATAAATTTAGCACAGCTAATTAGAGGCGGTTATGTAAAAATTTTAATTTTTTTTTTTAGAAATAATGAATATTTTCAATTAGTCACCAACATAAAAGTTCAATACAGATAAAATTAAATTCATATAAATTCAGCATAACAAAATTCGAAGAGAATGGTTCAATAAATTTCCCCAAGATAATAAAGACCATTAAAGTTGTTCAATGAAGAAGAAAAGAAGACATGGGAAGCAAGAAAAAATATAAAATTTTTTGGAGCATCTCTTTACGGTTCCAAATAAAATAATAAATTTTCATTAAAGTCGCATCTCTAAAGTGCATGCCACTACTGAAAGTGCTGCAAACTACAGAAGACAAACAATTCATTTTAATTAAACGATTTATTGGTTTTCACCATTTACTTTTATTACAGTAGAAAACGAAAAAAAAACGAACAAAAAACACACAAAACCATGTAATAAAATTGACCTGTAATAGTGAAGGACGGTCCTAACTATGCAAGCATCCTTATATGGATTTAGTTATTTCATTATCTTGCTGTTAATTTAATTCATGGTTCTTGTTTTCTTTACAATTTCCATTGCAGAACCTCCTTTGCGTTTAATTGATGACCAAGAACGAGATGTTGGAGATCGTTATTATAAAACTGGCAGCACCATTGACCTGCAGTGTCAAGTTTCCCGTAGCTTTTTATACAAAGAAAAACAAAATATTTTAAAATCCCTTAAGCCTTTAAATATACACAATGACAGTCACGCGAACAGCAGCAATGCCAGCAGCCACATTTCAACAGCAACTAGCGGCAGCAGCAGCAGTTTTCATCTCTCCCATGGCCAAAATAATAACAGCGGCGGTGCTGGTGGTGCTAGTAGCAACATTTTAAATGCTGGCTACAGTAATAACAATAATAAACATGAAACTAAAATGGCTGCCAACAAAAATAATAACAATAACAAATACGCTAGTTCTGCGCCAAGTACAAGTGCAATCACTTCGCTCGCCTCAACTACTTCCTCCCATGGGTTTGGTGTTTTTAGCAACAATTTATTACAAAATATAAACCAATCTACGACAAGCGTTGACAAGCCGGAGATTTCTCTAGAACAACAACAGCTCAGTGATTTTGTATTTTGGTCAAAAGATGATGAAACACTTCCGCTGACGGCCTTAAAACGTACAAGGTATGTGGCTAGAACTATACCAAAATATTTCCCAAGTTCTAAGTAAATGTTTGTTTTATTTACTTCTGCTGTTTTCATGTAATTAAGTTAAACGCAAACACAATTATAATTAAGTTATTACACGATGACACTTAAAATGTGGTGAATTAAAGTAAGAAAAAAGAAAAAAAAAGTAGGAAAAACAAACCCGTATTTATTATCCAGTTTGCAAGTGACAACTTAAATGACAGCATTAATGCTTCATTATATTGAAAGTTAAAATAACGTTGTTCTGTGTGTGGCCCATTAATTATTCTGCATGGTCATTTTACTGGATAAAAATTGAGATTTTTTTTAATAAATGGTCCGCAGGAATTTTTCATGTCTAAAGGTGGTCGCTCTAATGACATTCATTAATCACGAAGATTTCTCATAATTACAAAAAAAATATATTATTCAGCGCTATAACATTTTTTTATTACGCCATAAAATCTAATATATAAAATTCTCGTGTAGCGGTGTTTGTAGTTAAACTCCTCCGAAACGGCTCGAGCGATTCTCATGAAATTTTGTGTGCATATTGGGTAGGTCTGAGAATCGGACAACATCTATTTTTCATGCACCTAAAATTAACCACGCCCACTTTACTCCCACTATTTTTTTACCTACTTTTTCCTTTTTTGCGATATGGGTATCACATGAAAGGGTATGATGAGAAGATTTAAAAAAGTTTATTATCAACCTAAGTCCAATATGGATGAGAACGAAGCCGGTCTCCTGTCTTACTCACTATACAGTTGATAGTAAAAATATTAATAATTATTTTTAATGTTTAGATAGCTATCGAGAATTGTAATTTCACATATATTTGTTACTTTGATAAAGATTTATTTATTAACATAAATAAAGCATACTTTCATTGTCTGCAACGCTTTCGATTATAAGTAAATCCCCGCACACTTATAGTATATAGTATTTATATTGAAATAAAAAAATGTTTCCTAGAAATAATATACATGGCAAAACAACGTTTGTCGAGTCAGCTAAAAACAATAAAAAATTTATTTTTTTTCTCATTAGTAAACACATTCCGTGCGAAGCCGGGACGGTCATATAGTAATATATATATATATATATATATATATATATATATATATATATATATATATATATATATATATATAATATTTTTTCATAACTTGCCGTATCGTGCTTCCCTACGGAATGGTTCCTCCGTAGTCTAGTGCATGAGCATTACTCTTATCAATATGGAGGTGCAGGTTTGATTCCTCCCTGGATGTTGCTACAGACAAGCTGTAAGAGCTTCGTAGAGTTTGTATTGTCTTCATAAAAAAAAAAAATGGTTTTCATGCCATATTTACCATTTCGTTGGAAAAAAAAAGGCGCGATAAACTCCTAACCCCGCCTCGTGTCATGGCTCAGGAATTGAGGACGCGAAGATTCGACTTAGTAGAGGATATGAGATTGAGGAAGCAAGGAAACTTGCTCAAGAGTCAGCGGCTATAAAACGACAAGCGAGACCAAGGTCTAGCGATTTTATAAAAGTGACTCATAGTCCTGCATGCGGCAGACAGAGGTTTCTTCACCCACAAAACTACAAAAGTCCTTTGAAAGTAGTAAAAATGGTTTTTTTTCGAAAAATTCTTATATTTTCTAATAAAAAAAAAACACAATCTGTTAATATTTATAACTATTCGCCTTTCATTTAGACACTTCGTATAACAAGCACTTTTCAGGTTTTTAATTTGAAATCATTTCTTTGCATTTTTCAGCTAAAAATATAAAAAATAAAATATAAAAAATAAAGAATAAAATAAACGGCAAATAATTAAATTGTCTGATAACTGATACATTTAAACAGATAATTGCTCTTCATTCTTCTACAAATGCAAATATTCTCTCATCCCATCAACAACACCATTTCATTATGCAATTATCATTAACTTAATCATCGTTAAAGCCGCATAATGACCTTAAACTGTACTGAGGAGAATGGTAGCATTTTCAATTTCATTTGTATGATAATTATTATACAATAATAATGTATTTTTAATTAATACATGTACGAGTATCCAATGTTGCGGCTGATTGTGTCTCAATATGAAGACAACAATGGAAACCGAACAAAAGCAACAAATAGATATTGCTTTAGTCTATAACCATGCTGTTTAACCTCAATTGACTATTCCGTATATGGAAAACGGATAATTAAATTGAACAATTATGTCCAATGAGTGGACTTGCCCACTGATATCTCCACAAAGTTTGTGGTGTGGATATTTTTATATGTTAAAAGCTGACGGACGGTGGGAAAAAATTTCTAAGAAAAATGTGTTCAAAGTTTCTCTTTGAAGGAATACCCAAGAAAAGAGACTGAAACATTTTAACAATTTGAAGTTGGATTGTCTTTCATCTCTTTTAATAATCAGAAAACATAGAAATTTTTTTAAAAGAAATAAATTTAAAACGTTGAACAGTGCTCAGGAGATGTCTTCTGCGTATGCAATGCAAGTTAGCATTTACACGTTTAAAACTTTTGCAATCTATGACAATTCTATAGTTTTTCCCCTTAGAAGGTCTGGGTTTCTTGGGAATTACCCACAAGGGAGAATTTTGTGGGCTTCTTGAAGGCTTTATTATACCATTCTCGAAAATCTCCGCTCTATCCCTTTCTACTTGCGGTCTGAGGTTTGTTGGGTAAGGATATGAGTTCGTATATATGAGTTCCTCCATATTTATTGTTAATCCCTCACGATTATTTGTATCGACTGTATTATCGTCGAAAACTGGGCCAAAGTGATCAGCGTATTTTCGTAAGATATTCTGATTATCAATATTCGGGTCAACTTGTGCATTATTCATTTGCTTCGGTATCTTAGGTTTCAATTTAATCTTCGCATCTCCCTTCAAAAGCAATAGGAGCAATAGGTCCTTTTGCTGTCAATCACTGCCTCAAGCTCCCTGAGGGTATCATCTACTATTATGCCATCGAATGACCTGAAGTCAGCCAGAACATAAAAATCCAGTATTTTTTGTAACTTAATAAAATTGATTAAAAAGCAATTCACTGGCAATTAAATTTTATATAAAAACGGAAAATGCAATAATAAAGATAAGTTCAGTATTCTCATCAAAATAAATAGTTTGAAACGAGTAAACGCTAACTTGCATGTCACGCAACTAAGTGATAGAGACGACAACTAAAGGAAAGCTTCATTATTTTTACAACTTAGCTTTTGCATGACTTTTTATAGCAGTGTTGTAGCGTCTTGTCTAGGAGATCCATTTATATTTATATATATTTATATAATTTTTTAACCTGTCTTTGGTAACAATTTTATTAAAAATGTTACTTCGCCGATACTGTTCAGTGACCATGACAATGCTCTCGCCACTGAAACCTTCCAACAACAACAACTGTCACCAAGACACAATAATGCATATGAAAAAATTGGAAAAATTTTAATTGTTGCATGTGGTAATTACTATGAAACAAACTAATTCAAAGACAAATAACTATGAAAATCACACAGATAAACACTAGCAGAACGGAACAACATGGTGTTTTCGAAGGTTGCTACACCTTTTCCTTCAGCGTCTTTTAAACAGATGATATTCTTTTATCTTGAATCGGAATTCAGGGTATGCGATGCATTGTACTGGAACTAGGAAATTAGCTTCCAGGAGAGGGAATTAAGGGAGTAGTTTCCTACGTCGAAAATAACAAGAAAGACCTCTGCAGGAAGTTTATTCAGAAGAATACGTGCTGTTCGGCCGAAAAATTGATTTTGTCTATAATGCATAGTGCGCTGCTGAATCGACCCCAACTGTATGCGCTCTTAATGATGAACGCGTTGTGCGCAGTAATGCGCGGGTTTCAGAAAAAAGCTCCAGATTTCATTAGAGCATATCCCATTACAGTAACTCAATGGCTTATGGGTTTGTCACTTGGTCGTTGATCCGAAAAGGAACCCGATTTGGTGGAGGTCTGAATCGATGTCGTCCCACATTAAAAAAAAAACGATTGCACAACGAAACAACGAAGTTTTTGTTTTGGTAATTAATATGGTCAGCGAGTATAAGGTACTCTACGGGCTTCAGTGAGCACCATTTGAACCTGCCTATATGTTGTCGTCCACCACCACCTCCTAAGATTTAGTGAATTTCCTAAAAGTCTAGTTCGCCAGCACAATTCGGGAATGTACCTCCCAAAATGATCCAGCAGATCACTGGCTTAAGAGTTTCTGTTACTGCCACGCCACGAGATATATAGTGATAGCGAAGCGCTTGATACCGTATATTCTGAATGAGATAAACTGAACACAAATCTACAGATTACTTCAAAGCACTGTATAGTGCATGATACCCAGTATTAATTTAAGGACATGTATATTAAATTTGTGCCTACAAAATACAGTAAAAAGATTACAATACTCGTATTGTGTACACTTATTATTTAATGGTTACAAGCAATTAAATGACATTGTATAATACTGCAACATAATTTAAATTTCTAAACAATTTTCGAAACTGGTATGCAATTTTTCAACAAATTTTAGATATTTGCAAATATCCTATATTTCCGTATGTCCGTAGCAAATGCAATTTATAATATTAAACCATTGGTATATGTTGCTTTTGTTCAATCACTGTGAAGTATTCCTCTAAAGAAGGAGAACATCTACGAATATACAATGTTATAACTATAAAGACTTTACCACTGAGACGTGCATACGTATTCCTTAAGGCAAATACAAAAGCCTGTATATGAAATGTGCTAAAATGTAAATGTAAGTAGTCATATGTAAGCGTGTGTGCATATACATACATGTATGCATGTGCATACAACAAATGGAAAGTCTTGAGTGTAAGATTGAAAGAGAACTGAACTCTTGTATTAATGGCAGGAAACATTTTCTGCTTGGCTTTGTCAAGGGAATTAAATCTCTTTGCCAAAGCAGAATATAAAGACTTTGTTTAAAGTTCCTATTTAAAAGAAATTAAAGTCTTTTTTAATAAGTATGTGCTATAAAAATCACAAACACATTTGTTTAATAGTACATTTACACCAGGCTAAAATTTAATAGATTTGATTTGAAATTTATCTCGAAATCTAAACCGTTTACAGCACACTTTTCTGACATTTAGCTAGAATTCACTTTCTGACAAAAAAATTTGTTTCATTATATAAGTAGTATTTGACATTTGGTTCTAACAAACTACATGTTATCACCTACTCTCTCAAATTAATATATGACATACCATGGTACAATGTCAAACTAGGTAGTCTCGCAAGGCCAGCTGACTGTGTGCGTACAGCTGCCAAATTATACGCACACTATTAAATATCCGTTTTGCACATTTATTTGTACACATTCATAACTAACGCAATCATGTTTTTCCTTCATTACGTGACATTATATCCCTCTAAACAACAATAAAATGTCCTCTTGCTTTTTTTGTTGTAAACTTGTTGCAGTTCCGCGCCTACCTAGTATATCATTCTACCATGATACATACATAAATGGTTTTATATTTTGGTATATTTTGTAAAAAAATCACAGTTGCATTTCTAAGTACTATTAAATTTGAGAATATTGCATTCAAATCTAGTGAGAAAGTTTATTTCATTTTGTATGGGAAATCTATTCAAAATCAAATAAATTTGGACGAACTGTCATAAAGCCTTTATGACATTGAATATATTTTTTATTAATTAATATAAAATTCATGATAAGAGACAGCCAGACCCAGAAAGACACAAATACAAAATAATATTTACATTTTTTTAGAATCGCTCCTCTTTATTTTCATTAAAAAAAAACGGCATAAAAAATAACATACGATCAAAAACTAATAACCACAATCGCAACCATTGTGCATAAATCGTTTAGTTGTCTTCATATAAAAGATTTTAAGTTCGAAATGTAAATTTGAAGTTGAAAATTTTTCCATTTTTATGACAGTTGCTCTTTTTTTATCGATAACACTAGTGGACTATTCGGGTTTATGGTTGTACTCTTTGCAACTGTTAAATTCCTCCAATACAATATATTTGCGCTCTTCTCTAAAATTTGAACAATATAATAGTGTTTATTATTAACAAAAAGTGATAAACAATTGAATTACCGTAATTTTATTGGAATCGGAATTTTATTAAAAAAAATATATATTACTTGTGCTTAAATATTGTCACTGAAAATATTTTGCTGCAAACTTTCGCTTTTAATTTTAATTGATTTTCAATGTTTTTAAATATTATAAATTTAAAAAAAATTATTATTTTCTCACACAAAGAGAAATAAAACAGAATTTTAATTAAAAGTTTTGTAATATCCATTAAAAAATTTATTAGTTTTTTCACCGGTAAAGAAATTAATATTATCAATGAAATTCTTACTGTTAAAGTAATTGAATTAATTTTAAATTAAATTTTTAATAATAATAATTAAAAATTTTATTAAATTTCAATTAAGTTTTTAATAATAATAATTAAAAATGTTATTAAATTTCAATCAAATTTTTAATAATAATAAGTAAAAATTTAATTAAATTTCAATCAAATTTTTAATAGAAATAATGAAAAATTTAATTCAATATTTTGTAAAATTCCAAGAAGTTTTTAAAACAAAAAAAAAATATTTTAAATCAATTCGAATGCTAATTGGCTATTAATTTATATAAGTAAAAGGAGTATTGCATATATGAAATAAAAATTTTAATAAAAAAGTATTGAGCCTAAAAATTAATAAAAAAGTTTATTTAAATTGATTTGAACTTTTAATTGAAAAAATTTATTATTTCAATTAAAGGTGTTAATTGAAAATAAAGAAGTGCAATTTTTTTTGCTGTGCACAATTAATCACACTAAATATGTTGTTGTGTACTTAGAAATTGAAAATATAAAATAAAAATTACTTTACTTATAAATGCCAATAAAAGGTAGTAATTTCTGAGTCGCAAGTATACCAGAATAAACCAAATTTTCAGTTGAGATAAGAAAAGATGTTTGAACACCATCTGGGTGAAATTGCAGTACCTCCACACAAGCTGTGGTATACCAGATTCCAAATAGTGCTTGGGTTTCTTAGAAGCCTTAAGATGGGACTCTAATATGAGCGGCTTTGCACAATAGATATTATTGGTCGTAGTGATTATTGATCCAATAATAATAATTATAATAATAAAGATGTTTAAAATTATTTATTTATGCCGTTAATTCTAAATTTCCCCACGTTATTACTATTTAGTTTGTTTTACAAAAAAAAAAAAACCGAGTTTGTTCTTTTCAAAATTTTTCTTAGCTTAAGGCGGTATTGTATTTGTCCCTCACATTTTAATAAAATCCCTTAAAGTGAGAAAAGAATTTGCCTTGTTTTTTTTTATCTGGATCAGATAAATGCGAGATGTTTTTGGTTCTTTTTTCTGAAACTGGGGTTGAACCCAGGTCTGTCTTGGTTTTGAAGTCAACGTGCAGACTACTTGAGCCATCGCCAAGATCTTTACAAGACTTTAAGAAATAAACTTTCTAAACTTTTAAGTTTGCTTTAATAAGACATATGTTTATGCAAAATTGCTAGCTATTGCAAATTCAGCACTTTGAAGCGAAACCTGCTTTACAAAGGTTTCTCTACAGCACAAATTTACACTATTGGTAAACACTAATCCAAATGGAGGCAAATGTTAATTTGATTTCGACATTTGTGAAGTAAACAAACGCAGAATCGCAAATCGACAAGCCCTGAATCGGTTTACTGCGCAAGAACGCGGAATAATTGCTTCCATTTCTTTGCGCAACAATTCATCAGTTGTGTTGGAGCAACGAATTTTTCGTCGCAGATTTCCTGCCCGTCCGACACGAACTGAACAACCACTGCAGCGTTTGGCTACTCGCCTTGAAGAGACTGGGACAACACGAGAAGTTCCCATGGCTGGCCAGCACCGAAGCAGCCGTTCTGCAAATATTGCTGTTGTTTCGCAGGATATTAAAGATGAGCCGGGAATATTGACAAAACGACCTTGCACGCAATTGAACATTCGCTGGCGGTACCTACGCAGAAACTTGGTGAAAGATTTGAAGATGTTTCCTTAAAAATTAAAAAAAAAATATTACAGCAAGAGAATATCGAGTGATTACTTTTTCCCCACCTTGTACAAGCGACTACATAATATAACACGATTAAGTGCTGTGCTTTTTTTTGTTTTCATTCTCACTCAATATTCTTCAAACTTCCTAATTAATAAATAAACATTTCCTCCAATCAATTACGTTTGCCTCTCAAATCATTAACATTAGTGAATGGCAATGGACATTTAAGGAAACTATTTATTACCACATACGTACACTTCTCTATTTTTTGTTTGATTGAATAAAACTACTATGTTTATACCAATACATATACATTTCATTTATACTGTGGGATTTAGATGTACTCAATGTTACAATATACAACATTCCTATTTATTACAATACCGCATTGTTTTTATTACCACTATTTCATGAAACTTAACTGACAAAATTAGCTTAAGTTTTGAAAGCAGGAAAGTATGTACTCGTACATTGAAATTTCATATTGAAATCCATTACTGTAGATAAAACAACAACAATAGCAATACGTTTGTAAAATACATACTTCACTTATGTATAATTGTTTTTGACATAATGATATACGGCTCTATAAAGTACACTAATACTCGTACATGTGCTAGCCAACTGGCAATATTGTAAGTGCATATGCACACATGTACACGGCACTGCCACTACACTACCACATGTCCAGTGTACGTATTTCAATACAATTGAATTAAATACAAAAACACATAAAGTAAATAAGTGACAATTTGTTTTTGTTTTTGTTTTTTTTTTATATTTTTTTTTTTATATATTTCCAACTATGACAAAATTAATTTATATAGCATTTTGTGTATTTTGTTTGTGTTGCTTTGCAGTTCGAACGATAAATGGTTTACGAGTCGAGTTACAATCACGGATGCAAAATTAACTGACAGCGGTAATTATTCTTGTTCCATTGGGCGCATGTTTATGGCCATTGTGCAGGTGCAAGTGTTGACAGGTGAGTTGCAAATGCATGTACAGTTTGCATTATATCAAACTATTATTTCAATTCTTATGATGCAATTTATATTTAAAAGGGAAATTAATTATGAATGTTTGTTTAGCATGCCAGCAATATATCGCTGGCTTAACATTAAATTTCTAGAAATTGAAATTTTAATGCAGTGATGTACAATAAGTAAAAATACATGGTTTACAAAGAAAAAATTAAAGTTATTTCGTTTTTTGTTGTTGTTTTTTAGTGATAAGCAAAAGCGCTAAGTGCAATTTATCAAAAGAAAAAGCTTTAAGTTGTTCTAAAAAATGCAGTTTAAAGATTTCTGTCAAATTGTTCAATTACATGTATTAAGAATATCGACTAGCTGTTACATAAACACATAAAGTAAGATCGCAAATTTTTTTAATATCGATGTGTCAGTATTGTACCGATAGCATAACTTAATAATGCAAATTTTTTGAATTGTGAAAATTATTTCAATTTTGTTCAATTTTGCAAAAATATTCCCCATGACGGTGGGAAAGGCGTTTCCAAAGTAACAGACCTTAGAGGAATACAATACACAGCAGATGGCGAACTTAATTTTAAACTTAGATTTGCTGATGAATGGAAAAATCTCCCCCAAAAAGTAAATAGAAATGTAGTAGCAGTGGTCGGATTTACAGCAACTACGCATTACAGGGAAAATTGGTTTTTTGGCCGAACGGCACGTATGAGGTGTTTCCTGTCACTTTTAGCTTGGGAAGATTTAAATCAAATATCAATAAACACTACTCCCTCTATCCTCCTTCCCATAACCTAATTTCCTAGTTCCAGCACAAAGCATCGGTCCAAGACAAAAAAAAAAAAAAAAAAAAAAAAAAAACTTCGACCAGAAAGTACGAAGACTACAATTTCTAAAATCGATTTTGCCTACAAAACACCATAAATTTTATGACGATTTGCCATATGAATAAAAATAGTCGTCGCCAGTTCTCTTGGCTTTATATCTACATATATGTATATAAAGTTTAAATTAATATTATTTGTAATAACAGCAATAAAATAAGACTGTGTAATTTCTTTTTTCATTATTAACATACAAAGCTGATGCACATTAAACCACCTCATTTTACATACGAAGACATAAAAATAAAATTGCATCACATTAATTGCCTACGTAACGTAAACTATAATTACAATACGGTTTCATGTACAACTATAATCGAACTAGTATCCACATACAAGTATTTAGGTGTACATATTGACCATAACTTCAAATGGAATATAAATATTGAACAAGTACATAAAAAACTAAGAAAAGCATCATATATGTTACACCAATTGAATTACTGCTCAAGGTAATGAGACAAGCTTATTTTTCTTTCGTGGAACCGCATCTTCGACGTGGCATAACTGCGTGGGGAAATTCGTCACACTGTGGCAAATTTCAACAGATTCAAAATAAAATTCTTTAACTAATAAGACCATTTTAGCACCAAAACCAAAGTCTACCAGATCCTATTCAACAACAGAGCACAATTGCAAACAGAACAACACGCGTTGGAATTAATTATGCAAAAGATAGACATGCCTTAAATGTGCTAAACATATACCGAACGACACTTGCCATAGAATTTTACAAGGACAGCAGGTATTTGCGAACAAATAGATCATAACCATCAAACTAGCAGAAATGTTGAGGGGAAATATCATGTTCAAAAATTCCGGAACGAATACGGTAGATGCACCCCACCCGTCATGCTACCTACAATTTTTAAGACGATACCCAATGACGTTCTCGAAAGAAGTACCAATGTGAGAGGCAGGAAAAAAATTTTAAAATGACATTCAATGATTACTTTATATTTATTATTTTTGTATTGCATTTTATGTTAATTATAGCTGCAGACAAGCCATAGAGGCTTCGCAAGGTTATCCTAATATTATTTTGTACACGACAGAATTGATAAATAAAATGAATGAATTGAAAAAAAAAATTCAAGTGAATTTTATAAAACTATTATTAAAATTGAAATTATATTTTAATATAATCAAAATAATCTTTACTTTTTCATATTATTGGCTTTTTTTTTTAATAATAAGAATAAAAAAAAAGAAAAGAAATTAAGCTTCACCTCCTGTCGTTTCTCCTACTATCCCTTTCCTATAGTTCCAGCACAATGCTTCGCATGTGTAGGAGTCATCTCCTGAGTGCTGGTCCCAGATAAAAAAAAAAAAAAAAAAAAAAAAAGTACAATATTTTCATAGTAGTAAATAAGAAATATAATGGAAGACAAGTTCTAAAAAAAAGACCCAAGTCCATGAAAAAATACAAAAGATCCTATAGAAAAAGCTCTAAGTCCAAAAAAATAATTTATCTGGGCAAATACTTATTTTGTCATTTTGCTTTTACGCACATAGAATACAATGAAAAATACATACAAAATTGCATTTACAGAACTAAAAAATGTCTACGCAAAAAAAAGTTTGATTGCTTTTTGTCTCTCCTGTAAAATTTTAAAATATGGACTTAGAGCCTTTGCATGTTAAGCCTTCGATATGCACATTAATAAGGACATTCGTGCAGAATGCATATACCGGAATAAAATAATTTTCAAATTTTAAATATAAATTTAACGCTGGACAGAAAATCATATTCTGACATACGGTAAAGATAATCATTCGTGAAATTGACGCATGATTTTAATTCGCTAGATTGCCTTGTGTGTTCTATTTATTTCGCATAAACTAATCTGGAGTACATTTTAGATGTACAAATGAAATGGAAGCACTAGAATTAAAGATATATTTATTAAAAAAAAAGAAAAAAAAACAAAATAACTTCATCGGTAATCAACAAAACTTAATTCTAACTTAGGAAAACCCATTTCTATGAAAACTTAAGAGATAATCATATGTAATTTTGACTCCCTCAGTTATTTTATTTCTTATAGTTAAAAATTAGTAATATTTATCACAGTGGCGTATTTGACTCGTGAAAGGTCTACGCAAAGATTCAGATGTCCTAATTGTGCTCACGATAGTAGAAAACAAATATTGATTAATTTAAATTGCATGAGGAACTTTCACTCAGATTATATTTCAAGTGTTAAATAAAAAAAAATATTTTATAAAGCAAAATGTGCAACAAAATATCAGAAGTTAAATTTTTGTTTCATATTTTTACGTTATTATTTGCCTTTTAAAAAAATTCATAAATATAAAACATACTAGGTAAAACCCGGCGTACATAGCTACACCTATAAATTAAAAAAAAAATTAAATATAAAGCAAAAAACTATTGAAAAATTTTTATTTTTTTTTTTTCTAAAATAATTGTTCTATGATTATGACGTAATTAGCCTAAACAGAGCATAATCAATCATAAAGTCGATTTTGAATATTTTTTTTGTATATGAGGTACCACGCCCACCAGCCCAATCCCGCCCACTTTTTTAACAAATATTTTTTTTTAACTACAAAGATTTATTCAGACCATATTCAGAAGCTTGCATTAACAAAACAATTTTTTTTTTAATTTTTTTAATTTTCATTGACAAGAACTTTTTCTGTATTGTGAATTTTATAAAAATATTTTTTCATTATAAACAAAACCCAATTTTCCTGAAGGAGCTACACAAAGGAGTAGCGAATTATCGAAGAAAAATAAATATTACATACATAAAAAGGACCTACAGTTTAAATAAGTAGTCTTATTAATATAAAAAGAGGTCAAAAAACTAGAAAAATTAAACAATTTTTTAATTTTTGTTAATACAAATTATTATTTCCTGACCATGCTACCTATTTGATAGCGATATATTGAAAATATATAATTAAAAAAACCATCGCTCAAAAAAGAAATATAATTAAAATATTTCATGTTGCTTCATGTTTCAAAAATTTATCGATTTTATTTAATTTTGAAAATGTTAATGTTGCGCTACAGGTCTAAAATTAGTTACCAATATTTTTCTTTATTATTTTGCTCATATATCTGAAAAATAAATTGATATACAGTAGAAAGGTAATGGCTCGGATAAGTTAACCGAATTACAGCGTCCACGTGCCGTTCTAAAAAGTTAACTTTGTACTTAACTTTTCTGGGCTGTACTTATGAAAGCGTGAAAAAAAAGTTTCATAATGATAAACTTTGAGAATTTCACTTGTTGATGTTAAAGGTGGAGCGTAATATTGACAACAGCATTGATGAAATCGACAGTTGGAACAATTATGATTTTTCAGAAGATAACGATGATTTCAAAGTTTCCGAAAAAGAAAACGCGGCTCAATTATAAAGGAAGATGGTCGACAATCTACCGTGAGTTTTTTGAGATCAGTTGTATGCATCAATACCGTGATAAAATCATTTTACAACAATAAAGACGCAAATAAGGTGGCATACCTTGTCAATATGCGCACGAAAATGATCAAGATCTATTACACAAAGGAAAAAAAAATAAACAAGGCTTGACTGCTGCTTCTTTAAACCACTCCGTACAAATTAATATTTTTTGCACACGAAAATATTAAGAGCGACTGAAAGTTTAACCAGCCAGTACAAATTAAATTCAAGCTTCTATTGTCTAGTGATGAAAAATTCAATACATAAAAATTTAATATATATATCCAATAAAAAAGATGTTTATTATTTTATTCATTTCTTTTTTCAATTAAAAAAAAAAACGCTTAGAAAACTTAAAACTTCGAAAAAGTTAATAGCCCATGGTACATTTTGGTTACCTTTTTTGAGATTCTACTGTATATGCGAAAGAAAAAAATATTAACGATCGCCCTAATTAAGGTACATGTGTATGTGCTGTACAGTACAAAAGAGAAAACCTTTGTACGTATTATTACTGTGTATTTATTGAATGGAAATAAATCATACGCCTCCCCTACATTCAATAGAAATAAATTATAGAAAAGTATGAAAGCAAGTAGTTTATCATTGTTATTAGTATTATTATTTTGTCATTCAAAGGCAAAGTAACAAAGGTAACAAAAACACATAAATAACTTTCTTTAAAGAGTTTCCTTTAACATTTCAAGGCATCAGGAATGTTTCAATTTGTTCATTTAACACAGATGGTGAATTCTTGTTTAAAATGCCAAAAACGTACTGCTATTGCAAGTTTAATCATTAAAAATGTTTATAGAAAAATGTATAAATATGTAATTTATTGTTTAAAATTACGTGATCTTGAAACAAACACATGCACAGATATATGTGCATATATGTACACACACGCACATGCGATTCGACATGTAAAATTATGAATATAAAAATTTACCCCCCAAAACCAAGTAATAAAAACGTTCAACTTAGCAATTATTTTTTTTTTATTTTTTTAATTATTTACTGTATCTTCAATTGAATGGATTCAACAATAGATACTCAAACCTTAAAAATATTTTTTTGTAAATGCCGGCCAGCCCCAGAAGAAATAATACAAGTAGAAAAATAAGAAAAAAGAGTTCTTAAAAAAACAAGGCAAACTAATCGCATTAGTTGTGCTGTTAAAAGTATTAATTAATAAATCCTTCACTTCGCGGAGTCACAAAAAAATATTATTAACTTTTTTTAACAAGGCATTTTATGGCATCATCATACTCTCAAAAATACCTTGAAAAGAATTTTCTTTCATTTTTTCTCATTTATTTTTCATTACAGGTGAATTACCGGCAGCTGTGCAACATAATTCTGCTGCAACTGGTATTGTGTTCAACGTTGGCATGAGTGAATTGATACTTTTATATTGGATTTACATAACAGCCGCCGCCTCTCTGCTGTATTAAAAAATATCGTTGACGAGTACTGGCGGGGCCTTGACTACTGGGTAATAAAAACTGTTGATAATTGCAGTAATTAACTTAATTATGGCAACTGCTGTAGAAAGCAACAAAGCAACAACAACAATGAAAAACACAGAGAACCCTAAATGAAATAACTCAAGAGTATAATAACAACGTATGTAATAAGTTAAGCGAAAGGCATAAAAATCGACATTTCCTTTACGAACAAGAGTCAACAGCCAATTAACACCACTAGTCGTTGCAAAAACTTGCAAAATAAATATACGAACATTGTAAGCGCACGTTCCAAATACTAACAAAGGCTCAAAAATTTCACTAAGTGAAATAAAATTTGTTATAATTAAATAATTAGGGGCTTCCTTTTTGCGCCAGGAAATATATTACTTGTTCTAATATGCGCGGTTCCATGTCAACAACATGCAACGAAGTTTTTCTACTACTGATTACTTTATGCTTTTGTTTTATTTTCCCTTCTAAAGTGTCCTTTTATTTAGGTGTTGTTCGCGGGGAAATAATTTTCATAATTTAGAGATGGAAAAAAAAAAGAAAACGTAATAATTGTAATAATAATTCAAAAGAAATAATGGCAATAACAAGGGCAAAGTTAAGTTAAAAGCAACTGTTGGCAAAAGTCATAATATTATTTTCCTTGAATAAAGTTTCCATTCGACTATAAAGCAAAAAAATTATGAAACATTTTCGCCATCCTGTTCAACAGTCACATGCAAAGTTTGTAAACAGTGGGGTGGAAAAGAATAGCATTTCAGGACAAGAAAAATGTATAAATTTTAACTGCTTATTTATCCGGGACTCAGTTTGAGCCCATTTGGACGGGATGAGGATTGATCGTGCTCAGGCAACACAATGGGAGTGTGAAGGACCAAAGTGGGTTGATCCCTTTTGATTTTTTTGTGTTTAGGCTAACAGCGCCCTCCTTGGGAAACTTATGCGAGATAAAATAATAAATAAAATGGCTGTTCTGTAGCTTAATTATAATGAATTGTTTTCGTGTTAAAATAGTCAAGCATAAAACTGTTTATCCATCCAGCAGTAGCAGAACCATAAAAAAGGCAAATTAAGTCTTCAAGTGTTAGATCAATGACTCTCCAGACCTCCTCAGTCTATTTTTTCAGAGTATTTCTTTTTTTATATTTATTATTTTTTGACGCAACAACATGAATTCAAATCCTTTCCCCGTCATTAGAATTTCTTCGACAGTGCTTTTTTTTTAAGACAATACAAACTCTACGAAGGTCTTAAGCTTGTCTGTAGAAACACCCAGGGTCTAAGCGGGAATCGAACCCGCACCTCCATATTGATAAGACTAATGCTCATGTACTAGACTACGGAGGCACCCGTCTGTGATGATGTCAGTATCCCAGCAATTTAGATTACGGGCGGAATAAAATGGAATAGAAATTGTTCCCGTTTTAGCTTTAAAATTAGTGCATCCACTTAACACTCGGGGCGCACCAGCTCTACTTTACAAATTCACACAAATAGGCAACCGCAGAATTAAGTTCTATATCCTGCTATCAATTCACAACCTGCCTGTTCTCTACAATATCCCCTTTCCCATTTATTTTCGGTGCAAAGCACTGCATATATCGGAGACTGCCTCTGATCACAGGTAAAAAATACAAAACATAATTATATGTTTATCAAAAAGTTGTGCGAAGTATAAAACATATCTAGCTGCACGGAACTGCTCCCGCCCAAGTTCAGGTCACAGCACAGCGTGTGCATATGTGCAACCTCTCGGCCTGTTTTTAGTTCGTTTATAAATTTGGTTTCTTTCTTCATAAAATTATGAAGCAGTTTTGAAACACAAATCGTAGCCGGCTTATGAAATTCTATCATTAAAGCTTCCGCAGATATCAGGGTGTAAAAGTTGCAAACTTTATTAACCACTGACTCGCATAGGCCACCAAATCTAAAAGGTATCTGGTCACTTGAGTCCTCCTGAGGATCAGTTCTCATCTCGTCCGATCGATCTAAAAGAATCTCGAGTCCAGGATAAACAAGCTTATCCCCCTCATGTTGCGTCCCGATACCTCAGCAAGGTCCAGCAGGAAGGGAAACCCCATCGCTCACGCCCGACTAATTGCGAGGGCGGGACCATGATACAGCAAGTGTTTAATCGTCTTCTTCTCCTCATCATCATGACAACGCCTGCATAAATCATTATACGGTAGCCCTAATGTCCTGGTATGCAGACTAATAAGACAAAGACCCCTCAGCACTGTGGACGGCGGAACATCCGTAATTTCCCAAGTCTCAAGGTCTAGTCGAAGTCAATTCATCCTGGAAATCGTGCAGGTGGTTTCATTCGACCACCCAGTCTACGCAGTCCAGTAGAGCTACCGCTCCAGCCGTGTCCTGCAGTATCCCATAGGTATCCCGATATGTCCATCGTTGTGCCCGTGTCATAGACGAGCCCATCCTTAGCCAGCTCGTTCAAAATATATTCTTGATATCGATAAACTCTGCACTCTTAAAGGAATTTTGTATTACAATATATTCGTATATTAACCGAATTTATTTTGAGAATATCTTTTTATATGCAGGGTGTCTGGTAGCAGATTTATAATTTCAAACTTAAAAAAAAAAACCTAACAATTGACACAAAGTTTTATTAAGAGAATTGAACGATAGAATGGAAATGCTGATTTTATTTTTTAAAGAGTATGCCATCCAGATGCTCAGATTCTTTTTTAAAATTTCATGAATAATCGCTCTTGGAAGTCCCAGTTAGGGAGGCTGCTCTTCCGTATTGAAAGTCACGTATTTTCACGTCAACTGCTTTCAACCAGTTCAATGTGTTCGGGAGTCCTTGAAAATCGACCGTAGCCTGGCCGTGGGGCATTCATAGCCGAGGCAGTTGCGCGGAATGTCAGCACCTACGAACGAATTAAAATTACAATCGGCTTATTCGCCGAATACCGAATTTTGAACAAAATTGTCAACGAGCAAGTATGTAAGAATCGTTACTCTTAAAAAATCTACTGATAATCGCACTCAGGGGAAAAAATACGAAGAACACTGAAGACAATGGTGGGTAGCGGTCTTTGAAAACAACGTATTGTTCCCTTCTGCTAGTGTTTGTCAAGGTGATTTACATTTTTATCTTTAATTTCATTTATTTCATTTGAATTAGCATATCTAATAGATTAAAGATTAATAGATTAAGACACTTTGCTGCATATTTCTTGTTTAAAATTTTCCAAATTAATACACTAAAGCGACCTTCTCTTGTTTATATAGAATTTTCCCCCAAATTCTTAGTAACTACAAATCTTTCCAACGTTCGCCTTCGTAACCTTTTTATTTCTATTTAAATCCTTTAATTTCTTAAGGTACTTCATTTTTAGTTAAAGTATTAAAACTGCTATTTACCTGGCCTCAAATACATTTCCTAGATGTTTTGAACTGTTTAAGCTTTTTCACTGCTCTGCAATAATCCTGCACAGCATTTGTTAAGCGACTATCTGGTGGATTGTTGGCTGAGAAATTCCTAAAAAAAAAGAAATAAAAAAAGAACTTTACTAAATAAAAATAAAAAAAAGTAAAAAAAAAAAAACAAATAAATAATAATAATATATTTTTACTTTCATTTTGTAGAGAACGTATACACAGTATATGTATGTATATGCATGTACAACATGTATATTATGTCCTTATTCTTGTTTGTTTTTGTTGCTGACTAATGACGAAAAATGTTGTATACAGTACCATATATTTGTATGTATCTGTGTGTTACAAACATAAATTGTAAATATTTTTCTACTTTATTTAAACTTTTTCTTTTCTTTTCTAGATATATACATACTACATATATATATATTTCTCTCTTTCTTTTTTTATTGTCAAACTAAAAGGAGCAGAAATCCTTTTCAAAACAAGTAGTAATAAAATAAAAACATTGAAATCTTACTTTGCTATAAGCCATACGGACACATACATATATACACACACACCTTCCACTTTGTATACACACATACATACATACATACAGACATGAATAGAAAAATAATTTAATTTAAAAGTCATTCAAAGTTTAAAGAAGATTTCGGTGTCACATTTTGCAAAATAATAAAATTAAATAAAATAACATACTTTCTTTTTCTATTATTAGAATTAATACATAAATTCGTAAGTTAAACATGAAAATACATGACCTCACACAAACTCACATACATGCATACATACATACATACATACATACATACATATTACTTCAATGGATGGACATGCATACACCTTAATTTACATGTAAAATTTATGAATATTGAATATTGAATATTGAATAAAATGTATTGTGAAATGAGTAAAAATAATAAAAAAAAAAGAAATAAAAATTAACAACAAGAAAAAAAAAACTTATTTCGTTGTAAATCAAAAATGTTTATTTTTGTGTTTCTCATGCGAATATTTGCCATAAAAGTTTTTAAAAATTCTAAGTGAAACTTATTGAAGGGATCTTTTCAAATTTTAATTCAGTGTGTTGGTTAGACTTATTCAAGAATTTCTATTGCAAGCTCGAAATTATGAGATTGTTTAATTTGGAGGATAAATCCAGCAAAATAAAATAAAAAAAAATATTCTGCGAAATTGTGGAGTGCCGAGTTGGAGAGGTTCTAACAAATGGGATGATCTAAGGGATTTAGTTCTTTTTTTTTTTTTTTTTTTTTTATCTAGGACCAGCACTCAGGAGATAACTCCTACATATGCGAAGCATTGTGCTGGAACTATAGGAAAGGGATAGTAGGAGAAACGACAGGAGGTGAAGCTGAATTAATTATTTTTGCAGCTCTGCTTTCGCACGTTCTTTGTTTATACTCGTAGCAGCGCTGAAGCTTCGGTTCAGTAGCCATTTTTATTATTATTTTACTTCGCCGGTGGTACACAATACCGACGAAGGAGGACGTTCTGATGTGAATGTGGATTGCTATCAGCTGAAGCCGGCATTGTTCAGTGACCAGTGACTATGCCTTCGCCACTGAAACCTTCCGACAACAACTGACACACAAAGACACACTAATGCACATCAGAAAAATGCGAGATGTTTATTTTTATTTTAAAATTTTTAGTCTGAAACTGGGGTCGAACCCAGGTCTGTATTTGGATTCGTTGTCAACGTGCAGACCACCATCCATCGTGCCATCGCCACCCTTAAAGAAAAGTCGGTACAGGCCGGAATACCTTAACTTATCTTAACTCGGTTTTTCTTTAGATAAATAAAATCGTCTAGTATCATTTGACTTATAAAGGGTCCTCCAAGAGGGACTTCCGAAGTTTGTAAGTTGATAACAGCCTCTTTATCAAACTAAAAATATGAAATAGATGCAAATAATCTGGAAATCCCAAAAATTGCATATTACAAAAAAATAAGAATTTCACACAAATAAAGAAAATCAATTTCCAATCATATCATGGAAAAAAGATTGTTAATATCAATGAAATTCGAAAAGTGAATTATTTTTTTTTTCGGAATAAAAATTGTGGTCAGAGCGCCTGACTTAATCATCTTTCAACAGATGCAGTTGTAGAGATCGTCGTTGGATTTGCTCATTTTTATATTCTTAAATGTTTCATTATAAAGCGCTTATACCGGGTGGCACAAATATATATGGTTTAAATGGTTTATAACTTTTTTATTTATGCGATTATTTTATTTTTTTTTTTTAATACAGTATATTATTGGGGAATTTTTTGCAATTGGCTTTGAAAAATTATATCCTGTAAGTGATGTCCATTTTCGTCTTTGCACATACGTGCTCTTTTTGGCATATTTTCCATAACTTTTCGCAAAATTTCGGATGGAATGGCCATGATTTCATTTCGAATGTTTCATAATTATTTCCCTAAGTCTTCTTCACAAAATACTGAACAAAAAACAAAGAAAAAATAATAATTAAAAAAGTTATAAAGAATTCAAACCATATAGTTCATTTTGTCCCACCCTGTAGGTTGTTCGTTATACGGGATGCTCATTATCAAGCCCATATGAAGTGAAAAATTATAAACGGCGCTGAGACATGCTGAAGACGAATGACTGGAAATTCAGGTCATTTTTAAGGCGGGTAGAATTAACTTTTACTATTTAATATTTACTAATTACTATTTACAATTTACTATTTACTATAAGAGGGGGCGGGGGGTGAGAAGGAATTGAAGCGAACCCGGGTCCTTTTGGTTGCAGGACTAACACGCCAACTACTCAGCATCATTTAGAGCAAAATCAATAAGTGATTAAATTTATTATAGTCACCACAAATTCAAGTACAGTATTAGCATTTTCATAATTAGACCTGAATACACGTACCTGTAAAAACGAACTATCGTACGGCATTCCTTGGCGTTTATGATCAGTAAATTCTGACCAATCATCATCAGTAGATAGACGATTTTGTGCAACTTATAGACGACTTAGTGATTTTTATGGCGCACCTAATTGTGCTTCTGAGCAAGACATCCGTCGAACTGTAAATGGGTTTTATAAGACATATATATTCTCTAAATGTTGTTACAGCGCCAACACGGCCAAAGAATTTGCTTACAGAGAGAGATAGAGAGAGAGAGAGAGCTAAGGACAACATTGCCGTTATAAACGAAAAAATGGCAGAAGATCCAACTTTATCGATTCGTCGACGGTCTGCTATGCGGATAATTTTGCGCAAAGATATTATCCTACAGCTCACTTCTTGTTCATAGTTCAATCTGGAGGTTTTGGGTTCGATTCCCGCCTTGACCCTGGGTGTTTCTACAGACAGTCTTCGCAGATTTTGTGTTATTAAGCTGCTGCCGGAATTACAGCCACCATACCATCATATGCGTCGTTCTTTCATCGATTGAGGTCTTCAACAGTTGAAAATCAATCACAATATTGTTTCCAGCGATGTTTCTCATTTTTTTCTTTGTCAAGAACAATCGCGCTGGTGTATTATTTGTCCGTTCTAAACCAGGGCCCAAATTAAGTCATTCGATATAGAACGCTGTTCCTATACATTTTAATAAAATTTTGTTTGAAATTTCGATTCGAATCGTATGAAGCAATTTGGGACCAGATCCCTATATATATATAAAACTGTGATTCGGTAACAATTTCACAAGATTGATTAGATAAAATTGCTCATCTAAATTTTGTATAATGCAGTAATAAAAATAAACGGTTGCCCTAAGTGTACGAGTATTTATTTACAGTGTTTATTAAGTTTAGTTAAGCACGTGATGGTGAAATTGAAATTGAGTGTCCTGCCGTAATATTTTAACGACAGCCTCGGTTTCAAGGAAATACTAAAGGTGGAAGGACTATCGACTGTGTACTTAACACATTGACAGAGTTATAATTTTACACAATCTTTAAAGCAAGGAATGCAGGTCTTTATAAGTATTAACAATTCAATGCTCATTATAATTGAATGTCAAATATAATTTTATGTTAATTTTGCAATGAAATGTTAATTCATCTCAGGCAGTTAAATTAAATTAAGAACATTCCAACATGTTGTGATCAATTCTCGTAGTTGCGTTAAAAATTAAAAAAGTGTTTAATCACATAAATTTCAGTGGATTATTTAAATGATTTTTAACAGGACGTAAATTACAGAATTCCAGCTAAATATACATCAGAATAATTTAAAATTAAATTTTGAGAAATAATTTTCTTCCACTTTTCCTTTCAATTTTAAGTTCCATTTGCCATAGAATCCTATTAAGCAGCAGCGCATTGTAATTTAAATAAAAATTTTATCTGAAACTTATATAAATATTAAAACTTGATTATATTGCATTTTGAAATTTCCAAACAGTAAACAATATTTCTATTTTAAAGAAAAACACAGAAAAGCACATAGAAAATTTTAAATAACTTTGCAACAGCAACTCAATTAAACTTCACCGATGATACATAGTTTGCATTCTTTAATTCATTTAAAATAAAAGCACAATGAAATGAACAAATTTATATTTGAAAATATGCAGCCACTTCCATTTGAATTGCTCTTTTTAACATACAAAAATACTTGTAGTTTGAACATGGAATGGAAGGCACAATGAAAAGTAATTTAAACTTGATATCAGTAGTCCTGCTGCTGTTGATGCAAAGTTTGAAACATGAATTTTTTTTGGTGTACTAAAGAAATGCTCAGATGCGGTATTTATTTAGTGGGCCAGCGAAACAATTTGTAAAACGGACAAAATTAAAATGTGTCCCGAGGGAATTATGATAAAAAAAATCTGTTGCAAACACAATAAAATCAGTGTTTCGTTTCTGTAACGTATACAGAAAAAAAAAGTTACCTTTCTATTTTTAATGAACACTTTTAATTAGAATAATATATTTTTTCCAATTAAAAGTTTAATCAATTCAATTAAATTTTCGCGCTCAGTACTTAAAGAAATAATATTTATAAGTTAAAGTTATTTTATTTCCTATTAAATTCACAAAATGACGCTATCTATTTCTTGAAATGCTTATGTGGCTGTTATATTTCATATGTAGAACTCTTTATAGAAATCAAAATTAATACCCAACAAGCAATCGATTTTTTTTTGCTATTAACAATTTTTTGGAAATTTGCAAAATTTTAATTATTATTATTAAAAATTTAATTGAAACTTACACCAATTAAGTCAACAATAATAATTTAATTGATGCTTCTAATTTTTTTACAAGTGAAAATATAATTAATTTTTAATTAATTTTACAAAATGAATAATTCTTTATTATCTTTTAAGCTTAAACATTTTTTTTTTTATTTTTTATTTTTCCATTTCGATATTTCGTCTACCATCGGTTAACATCTTCAGGAAATTTTAAATTTTAAATAATTAAGCTTAAAAATTAATAAAGAAATATTTAATAAGAGAAATAAGGTTTAAAAATAAGGATAAAAAAAATTTAATTTTTAATTAATATTTTCTTTTATTTTTTAATAAATTTTTTACAGCAAAAAAAATAAATTCACTTCGAATGCTTGTTCGGTATTAATTTCTATTTGTGTAAAGACTATTACTTATATTGAAGTAAAACAATTATAAAAAAATAAGCCCTCAATATTTAATTATTTATTATTTATTTAATTAATTATTGAGCCCAGAAATTAATTACAATTCTAATTGAATTGATTAAACTTTTAATTTTAAAAAATTTGTTATTCTATTCTAACTAAAGAAGATGTTAATAAAATAGTAAAATAAAACAATCCGATGTTTTATTTCATATATGAGAGACATTTTATACAAATAGAAATATAATTGAATTCAAATAATTTTTTTTTTGCTATTAAATTAGAAGTTTTCAAAATATTTATTTAAATTTTTAATCGTTATTAATTATATTATTAAAAATTTTATTGAAAATGAATTGAATTATGTCAACAATACGAATTTTATTGATACTATTAATTTCTTTACAGGTAAAAATCTAACTAATTTTTTATTTTAATTGATAAAATAAAATTATTTAATCCTTTTTTTAACCTTATTTGTTTTATTAGTCACACTTCTATTTTTCCATTCATATTTATTTTTGAGCGGTGGTATTTCTTATGAAAAGTTTTTTAACAATTATTTATTTTTCAATATTTCGCTACCAAATAGGTAGCATCGTCAGGAAATAATAATTTGTATTTAAATTTAAAAACTTATTTTTTTTAATAACAATTTATATATTATCTGTTCAGCTTAAAGGTTTGTTTTTATTTTTCTATTTTGATATTTCGTTAAGCATTGGTTAACATCTTCAGGAAATTTTTATTATCTTTTATTAAAAAAAAAAAAAAAAAAAAAAAAAAAAAAAAAAAAAATTACCCGAAGATGTTAACCGAATGTTAACGAAATGTCGAAATAGAAAAATAAAAAATAAAAACAAGATAATATATAAATTGATATTATAAAATTTTTAATTCATGTCGAAAAAATGTTAAACATTCTATGCAATACAGACTGAATTAGATAAAAGCTTTAGTTTTTATGTTTTTTTGGGCAAACTAAATTCCTTACATGAAATTAATTCTAAATTTTTATCTGCATGCATTCCACATGCCTATATATATTTGTACAGAAATTATCTAAAAATATATCTATATATGTACTCGTATATGTATAAAACAAAGTCATGTTTGTTCGTACACTTTTAACTGTAGAACAGCTGCACCGATTTTCACAGATCTTAGCAACTTTGTCCAATTTTACATACATATAATAATTTTGACTATATTGATTTCAAAAATTAGCATTTGGAGATGCCACGCCTATACAAAATAAATTTTTATTAGCTTCTATCTTATCTATCCTCCTTCCCATAACCTAATTTCCTAGTTCCAACAGAATGCATCGCATGTGGAGCGGTCATTCCCTATCATTACCTTTGAGTAAAGAAATTAAGTTCATCACAATTGTCGTACTTTAATAAATGTATAAAAAGCCTAACAACATTTCATATGTGGACTAAACTTCTTATATTATAGTAGATCCTCAAATACTGTACCTTAGCCCCCATTACCACAACCATTTCGGTAGTTCCGGCATAATGTGGATTCAAATATAAAAATGTTTTTTTATTTTAAATTAAATTTAATTTAATTAAAAAAAATTATTCCATATTTTTCTTTACGGCATTTCATAAAATAAATATAAAAACTTTAGTAAAAAGATATTAAATAACAAAGTAGCAGTTGTCATTGAAAAAACATTAAGAAAATATATATAAATTGCGAAACAACTTTAAAGTTTGCACCAAAACTTTATACACACGGTATTGGTTTTTTTTTTTTGTAGATTCTCTGCCACCGCAAGCACTTGTTCATAAAGTTTGATTTTCAACACTCATTCGTATAATTGCACGTGCACACAGCAACATTTGACTAAAACAAAAATTATATAAAAATTTCAAACACGCCACAGATTCGTACAAGTTTAAACTTATTGGAAAATAAACATACATTCATTGCAGTGCTTGTGCATTTCATGTCACAGCGCACTCTTAAGAATTTCCAATAACGATTTTGCCTGTTATCATGTTTGTGACTCCATGTATGAGAATATTTTTTACAAAACTATCTTGTTACAGTTTTTTGCAAGCTTTCATTGGTGTTTTTGTTTTTTTTTTTAATAAATAAATAAATATATCAGTGTACATAAACTCAACTGGAATTATTAAATAAATTGTTATTATTGTTTGTTGAGAGGTTCAATTGGTACTAGTACTGGGTATAACATTTATTTTTAAAATTTTTACTACAGTTTTCGTTGTATGAAAAGAAAATATTTATGAATGTGAACATAGTGTGCACTATGGGGCGATTTGTAGATGGAATTGAATGAATTTCCTTTTGTAAATTCCGATTAATTTGTCTTTAGATAAATTAAACAAAATCTTTAATGCAAAAGAACATTTGGAAAAAATTAAATATAATTAATATAATATAATTGAGAATTATTTAAAAGGGTTGTGCATTTAAAAACCATGCATGAATCTGATGCTGAGTAGTTAGTGTGTTGACGTTGCAAGCAGAAGAACCAGGGTGCGATTGCCGGTACCGTCAAGTCAAAATTAGTTTCTTTTTTTTTTTTTGGAAATACAGGACTTTCCTTCATCTGTATTTGAGTAAGAAAACCTCGCCGAAGTAAAGCAATAAATAAAATAGGTCCGTCAAAATTAACATCAGAGACGTTACAACTTTGCTTTATAGTTAAACCGCAACTTCAGAGTTGTGCAAGAATTAAGCTGTATCTTTCTATCACTTTCAACACGTGTCTATTATTTACACTATCACCAACTCTATGGTCGAAGAAAAAGAAGAAAAAATAACGTAAAGCTTCTTATATTGTATCAGTCGACTACCGATAAATTGAAATTCAAGGGAGCTAAAAAAGGAAACTTATGGTAAAACAATTGCGATACTATGGCAGACGATTAATATTACCAGTTCAAATTATAGAAGCAAAGTTAGAAGTCGGCGAGCAAGATATCTTTTGTATTTATAGAATATTGTATGTAAGCTAAAATAAATTATATTTAGAGTTTTAATCGAACTGTAGTTATTACATATTAATGAAATTTTTGCCGTGTTCAAGTTCACAATAGTATGCAGAAATTACATTCTGATTAGAATAAGGAGAAAAGAACATTCTTATTATTCTCGTATGCATTTTCCTAAGCTCTGACGGGTTAAATAGATGATATTAATGACTTTAAAACTACCTCCCTGTTGATACAAAGAGTACTGATAACATGCGTAGTGGCATAGAAAATAAGTATTCTACTCAACTAGTGTTGGAGATTAACTGTTCTTTTTCCCTTATTCTAATCAGAAATGTAATTTCTTCACAATATTGTGAACTTGAACACGACAAAAATTTCATTAATATAAAATAAATTATAATTTTTTTTTTTGTTTCATTTTATATTTTGCATAAAGCACAGCAGAGCCGTAAAAACTCAAATTATAGCACCTCAGCAATCATTCAAATTAGCGAGGGGACTTACATTTATTGAATTAATTTATTGAATTGTTTTTCAATTAATTAACGATTTTAAAATTATGAAAATTATGACTGTATCAGGGTTTTAAAATGCCCAAATAGTGGTCGTACTTAGACTGTTTCGGTCGTTGTGATCAGCCAGAAAATAAAATGCCAGAAATCAATTAAAGTAATTAGTGACTACTTCGCGCTTCTCATCATATACTAAACTGTATGAATAGATCGCATACCATGTATTCCATTCGAATTTCATTTGTTGTCAACGTGTCGGAGAGAATTAAGCATGTTGGCCTGCTTTTTTTTAATGGTGACTTCTACTGGCTGACGGAGCACATCTTGAATCGTGCCAAAATAGTGCAAGTACATTGGGCCTAACACTGAGTCTATTAAGCGGCAGTAGTAGCATCATGCATTAGACTTTGTCCTTTTTGGTTTTAAAATCTAGAAGCGATCAGAATCTTCGCTAGGCATCGAACTTAGAAGGCTTCGAGCGATAAACTAACACACTAGTCTCTAGACTACCGGGTCATCTGATCATAAAGAAGGCAAAATTCTTCGATTAAAGATAGAAATATGGCAAGTGCATGGTTTAATCAAAAGCGGAGTTATATTATTTTAGAAAAACCAAAGGAAGTTTGCTATGAACTTCAAATTAAATTCTAATCTGATTTCTAGTTGGCTAAATCGTTGAGCACATAGACGAAAGTGCGTTGAATATCGTCTCCTATTGATGGCACATAGACGCAAAAAAAAAAAATTTTTTTTAACACAAGAAACTAAAAAAACAAAAATGAGCTCTTTAAACTTTTTTCTAAAATTGTATCAGCAATTCGTAGCTCCTTTTTGCTTTCCTTTTTAAAAATGACAGCAATTGTTAATATTATTTTTATCTATTTTATTTTCACATTCTCTATTTATTTGATCCGTTAGAAATTGAACTGTAAAGTTAAGCAAATGAAAATAGTTTTCCAACCAATTTGCATTGAACGATTTAGGGAATATAAACTAAATAAATGGCTGGTAAATTGTTTGTTATTTTGGTTTGAAAACAAAAATTAAATAAACATTTTACAAGCAATTGCTTTTTTGCATTTAGTCGTCAAAGTTTAATTTGATTTCATGCCAATACAAACAAATGGTGTATGTGTGTGTGTGTGTGTGTGGGAGCAATAAGCAAGTGCACAAAGTAAAGATAGCTGACAAATAATTAGAAATAAAATAATTAATAACACTAATTATTTAAGCTGCAGGTACCCTTTTGATTTATGTAATATTTATTATTATAAATAAAAATCAATTTTCCTGAAGAAGCTACACAAAGGACTAGCGATATATCGAATAAAAATAAATATTTCATAAAACAAAAGGAGCTGCAGCTTAAATAATTAGTGTAATTAATATAAATAGAGGTTAAAAAGCTAGAAGAATAATTAATAAACTGAGTGCCAGGACATTTATGTTTTGAAAAAGATATCAGAGAAAATACCAGAAAGACCAGCTGTTACATACAGCATTCGGCGGTAAATATAATTTTTATGACATTTCGTTATAATTTCAGCTTTTTGTTTTTAATTAACATACTTAATTCGAATAAAATATTTTTTTTAATAAAAGTTACATCTACACTATTAATATTTTAATTAGCTTTTGTCCTCAATACTTAAATAAATTTACTGCTTATTTTTATTTAAATTTAAAAGTTAGCGAAATATCGAAAAAATAAATAAATTAAAAAACTTTTTTATAAAAAAGACCTACATTGCTAAAGGGTGCTTTACATTTTCCCACAAGTCGTACGACATGCCAAATTTTTGTGTAGAAGAGCACAAGTTGGATCGTCTAAACGTAATATTTAATGAAACTATACGATTTTGAGAGAAAATACGGTTGAAAATTTGACAGTCGTATGGCTCTCTTGATTTTTTAAAATTTTTCAAAAACCAACGCATGCCATTAGATCAGGGATACATTGTTATGTAAAGCCAGGGAGGGAAAACTGCTTTCATAAATTTATACCAATTATAAAATCAAAATGTACATTTTAGACCACGACCGCACAATTTTATAAAAATATACGTATATTTTCCAATAGTACATTAAAAATTTTGACCAGTATTAAAAATATTTTTCAAGGTTATTAATTATTATTTATATTTATATATTATTAATTAGCACAAGAACGCCATCCCTGGGGAAAACAAGCAAACAGCTGTAGTTAAATTAAATGAGAATGTTTTCATCTAACTTGATTTTATCCATACCAATGGTGTAAACGCCAGAAAACAACCGTCCGATTTTTACTCTCTTTTTTTGATATACGGATGGAATTTAATTTTATTTTCTCTCACATTTTACGTACGACAAATCTTATCGTTTAAAGGGGCCTTAAGTAATATTATTACATAAAATAAATTTAAAAGTACTCAACGTACGTTAAAAGTTGGCCAACTTTCGTACTTTGCTTGGACAGAGACGTACTAAATGTGACGGTATTTCAACTTACTTGTCACTTGAAAAAGGTAAAGTATGACGGTTGACGGTTTCTATGTGCCCCGCCCTTAACTGCGGACTTACGTATTAAGCTCTCTGCTTTGTAAATATATTTTGTGACATTATTAAGTATTTCAGAGATGCTCCTGTAACATACAAGTTTTATGGAGAACCAGTAGAAAGTAAAGCCTGCAAATAGCTGACTGTTGTTGATTGGGATCAGGGGAATTTAATTTTCACAGCGCGATATCCACAAAAAAAGAATATCCGCCCCCCACTCCCCACACAAAACAAAAAAAAAAATATAATATTTCTTCCATTAAAAAGTTGCAAAAACTTTGCATTTAACAGGGCCACCTATGTACAAGTACATAGACATTTATGTACATACCAAATGTAGTTCTTTTAACGAAAAGTAAAAAATGCCTTCCTTACCCAAGTGTTGCCTTGAAAATTCATATCATTTATTTCGATTGAAATCTAAAAATTTTTATGGCAGAAAAAAAAATTAATATTAATTTTTATGTGACAAAAACCACAAGGTAACAACAGTACCAAAGTTATTCTCAATATTTGGAAATTTTAAACTTTCATTGAAACTACAAGTGTTTTTTCTTTTTTTTTTGCATCAACTTGTCTATTGTTAAAATAAACAGAGTACTCGTAGTAACGAAATACACATTTAAATATGAAAAAAAAAAAAAAAACTTTTTGTATAAACTCAAGTGTGAATTTGCATTGTGGCATGAAATTTATGGCTTTAATGAATTTTGCTGTTTGGGAAAAAGAAAATTAAACAATAGTTATTCTCTGTACAACCGTTTGGAGAAGTACTTTTTCGATAAAAACTTTTTCATAACATTAAATTGCTTTTTTTTTTAATTTAGTTCATTCATTAAAAAAATTGCTTTTCAAGTGCAATTTGATGGATGGTAACAAAAAGAATTCTTTAATTTGAAGTATGTACTTTGTGTGTGCAGAGCTTGTATGATCAAAAAAAATCGGTGCAAAATTATTCTATTATATACACAAATACATATCATCACAAGGCGGGCCAAAAGAAATCACCCGGGCCACAAGTAATCACCTGCTACTTTTTTGCCGTAATTTTTTATTTTCATGAAAAACTTTGGTGCGGCTTCTGATATCAGCCAAGTGGCTGCCGCTAGATTTGAAGGCCATCCAAGCAGAAACAAAGTATGTCATTAAAAAAAAAAATTACAGCAAAAGAACATCGGGTGATGACTTTTGCCCCGAATGACTTCTTTTGGCTCATCTTGTATAAAAAAATGCCATTTGTACACAGGAAAAAATATACCAAAATTTTTTTCAAAGATCTGTGTTGTTGAATATGACACAAAAGTCAACAACATTTAGTATTTCATTCAAAGACAATGTTTATCAAAAATTGCAGCTTAAAAAAGGCAGCACATAGAATTCATTCCTCGTTGAATGAATAAAAGTTTTGTTTGATTTCCACGCAACTTTTAATTAAAAATGTTTGCAAAACAACAGAAGTCCTTGTTGGAAATAAAAATTAAATCAACAATTTTTTTTTTTGGTTTGTAATATTTCTTTATTGAATTGAAAAGGAGCCTACAATTTTCTTTATCAAATATGCAAAAATTGTCTTCACAGAAAATTCAAGAAAATGTTTCATTGAATCAATGATTTTCGTATTTAAAAATCAAAAACATTATTTTCTGTGTATACAGAAAGAAATTAAAAATGGTTTTAATTATCAAAATGATTGAAACAATTAAAAAAAATGTTTAATTTTGCACCTACCAGTGAAATTATCATGGAATTATCGAAATTGTCATAATTGAAAAAATCTAATTTTGTTCCCAATTGAATGGTTAAATATATGGTTAAATATACAGGGTGGCTCAAAATGACCAAAGGGGCTTGAGGAGTTCAAAGAGCCTTTGCTTTATTTTTTTTTTCATCTAGGACCAGCACTCAGGAGATGACCCCTACACATGCGTTGCTTTGTGGTGGAACTAGTGGAAAGGGATAGTAGGAGGAATGATAGGAAGTGAAGCTTTATTATCTTGCAACACTGCTTTTTTGCACGTTGTTTGTTTTTATAGCAGTGTTGTAGGAGTCTCCGATGTCAAGAAGACGTATTAAATTTTGAAGCTTTGTTTTAGTAGCCACTTTTATTAATTATTTTACATCTGCTGTGCTACACAATACAGACGAAGGAGGGCGTTCTGATGTTTCTGTGGCTTGAATATAGTTGAAGCTGTTACTGCTCAGTGACCAGTGACTATACCTTCGCCACTGAAACCTTGCGACAACAACTGACACAAAGTCATACATAAATGCACATCAGAAAAAATGCGATATGGTTTTATGAGTCTAAAACTGGGGTTAAACCCAGGAAAATTTTCCGTTTTGTAGTCAACGTGTAGACTACTTCGACCATCGCCATCGAAATTGGTATTGGTGTTTTAGTTTTGTAGATTCATATCTTCAGCAGATCTTGCAGCCTTTTAAAAATTAAGAATTAAAAAGCCTTGACGTTACGAAGATTGGCGAAGTATTTAAAATTTTTGCTCTACGCTTTAACCTCAGACATATTTTGGTTGAGTTGTCTGAACAGCACAACAATTAAGGGGGAATGTCAAATATCGCATATAAATAAATATTAAAATAAAAATAATATAATAAATATTAAAATTATAAAAGAAAAATAATGCAAAAAAACCATCAAAATAAAAACAATTTTTTAATGACCCATTTGAAGAATTTGAAAATTATAAAAAAAGAAAAATAACGACAAAAATTATCAAAGAAACAGAAGAAGAGTGACAACCATAAAAAGCTTTCGATATGTGGGTGTACCTTATATTTGCACCACTTATATTAGTTATTTATTGTGCATTTCTTAGATAATCTACAATATAAAAAGTTTTTTTTAACAAAACATGTTTCTCAATTTCTGATGTGCGATATTAGAATTAGAAATCGTTACAAACCCAATCAATATCAATAAAAAAAAAAATGGAATTATTTGTTTTTGTTAATCTCACCGTTACCGTTAAAACAAACGGTCTCTGTAATCAGCACGAACAATTGTTAAAACAACATCAGGTGTAAATAAAATTCAGTTGGTTGAACTGAGGCAACAAAACGTGCACAAGTGGGAATTCAACATACAAAATTTTCAATTGTGTCGCCCTGCTGGTTACTAAAGCAAAAAAAAAAACTTGCTAAACTACAGTTAATACAACAACAAAACACGTTCCTAGAGACACAGTCATAAGGCATACACTCTTACGTACATAAAGTGTACAGTGCCTGCGCTTTATGTGGTTGTAGGTACAGCAAATGCAAATACTCGTACTTTGGAAGCACATAAACAACCGAACACATTTTGCTTAGAAATCTGAAAAGTCATTTTGAATCGTACAAAAGAAAACAGGTGTCTTTTTATGAAGTAAAGGAATACTTTAATTAAATATTTTCATAGTTTCAACATCCTTCTGTTGTACGTGTGTGTGTGTGTCATTTAAAATATCTTCATCTTTTGAGTTTAAACCGTACAATATGGATTGCTATTTTGGTGTCAAAGGCCGTTTATAATTTTATAATTGAATTTATGTAATTGACAAGGAACACATGTCTCAATTCTCCACACTTGATGACATGGCATCACCAAGAATGGTTCTCTACAGAAAGTTCAGGATTGATATCAATGACGGTGAGGACTGGATGACCAACTCTATCAACATTGAGTCGGCATCTCAGGTATGGTATACCGATGGGTCCAAGCTGAAGGATGGTAGAACAGGGGCGGTAATCAACGGGCTCCGATTGAGAAAATCGAACAGTTTTCGATTACGCAACAGTTTTCCAGGCTGATATTCCTACCATAGGACCCACATGTATATGCTATCAGATAGTCAGGCAGCGCTTAGGGACCTTCAGTCGACCATGATAACCTCAAAAATGGTATGTGAGTATCTGGACCTTCTTAATGAGTTGGGGAACTTTAACGCGTGGATATGAGGGGTATGAGAGTAATAAAATAGCGGATTTTCGGTCAAAATGGGGAAAAATTTGTCCCTCATTAGCCTCGAGTCTTTCGCTGGAGTCCTTAAGAACTGGGAGAAGAGGGAATTCGCTGCTTACTGTCATAATAATGCCGGCCAGCGTCACGCCAGAAGCTTCCTGATCCCGAATAGAGCAATCTCAAATGGGCTACTTTCGCTCGGAAAAAGAGAACTTGAGCCTATTGATAGAATACTTCACAGGCCATTGTGGCCTGTGGTACCACTTGAACAAAATTGGTCTCTCCTACACCAATCTGTCTGTCGATTTTGTGAAAGTTACACCGATAGATCTGAACACGTTCTTTGCGACTGTCCTGTACTCGACAGACAAAGATTTCAACATCTGGGTGGAATTAAGGTGCCTGCACTTAAGCTGTGGAACACCAGACCCCAAATAAAGCTTGGATTCCTTCGAAGCCTTAAGATGGGCATCTAATATGAGCGGCTTTGCACAATAGAATTTCATGGTCGCGGTGCTTCCTGGCCCAATAATAATAACACATGAAAAAGCAAATATATAATATAAACCCGAGTGTAACACAAGGACGGGTCGTTACTCCGTGACTTTTTAAATTATCCGTCCCTTAGCTGAAAGAGCAAGACTGCTTCCGCCAACAGCCATCTGTCACTTAACTCCAGTCGATATTTTGAACGAGCAGCGTACTTTAGTTTACATTTGCCGCCTTTCATACTAGACATTTTCCTAATTAAATAATTTTATTATTTGTTTCTTAATTTTTTTTTATTGTTGTTGTGTTAAGGTGTCCACTGCATGTCACTGTACAGGTGGCCCTCGTATTATATTTTAATGCCGGTGTGAAAACTAAACCCAACAATGCTGTTCACAAATTGTATTTTATTTGTAGAAATATTCGTTTTGGCATTATTTTGCTTGAAACTTTTTACACAATGACTAATGTAAAATTTCGCTGGTGTTCAAAAGTTAAAAACCTTCAAGTGCTTTCGAAAAGTTAAAAACTCGCATTAAGTGCCCATGTTGTAGCATTTATAAACAACAGTTTACCTTTAATTATGTAAATGGAAACTAATGAAACTTTCGATTTGCCTTAAGTCAATTTACTGAAACAGCCACATGGCTAAAAATTTGTTTGCCACATTGCCAGCCAATCAGCCAAAAAGTGGTGCATCTATTCATTGCTTCCACTGCCACTGACTACTATGTTTCGATTGAAAATAATATTTAGCTCTGTTGCACAAGATTTTTTTTTTTAGTTTTGCATATTCAAAATAACAGGAAATGCAAATAAAATTTACAAGAAGGTACAACACGAAATGGTGCACAAAAAAGAAAGCCACCCATAAGTTTAGATGTTTGACTTTAATTACAAATACAATGAGAAAATTGTGCACATTTTTCTTATATAAAAAATTGCAATTTAATCAATTGCAATTAATTTAAAATTTTGTAAATATTTGGTTTTTTCTTCCACAGTAAAATGAAAAAAAAAAAATAAATAAAAATGATTGCACAAGGGATGTGCCTCTGCTGTTCTATAGTTTTAGAAGTGATTTTTTATTCTACATACTTTTACTTTACAATATTGGTATTTTTCACTCTTTTTATTACAAAAAAAAAAAAAATTGATAGAAGAACATAGACATGAGCAATTTTTAAACAACATTTTTGAAACGTTTGCATAAAATACAGTACAAAATTAACAAACAATAGTTTTTTCTGCGTTTTAATTAAAAGATGGAAATATTTTCTATTAGCTTGAATATTTTTGAACATTTTTATTATTGAATTGTTATAGAAAGGCAAAGAAAAACAAAAATAGTAAAATAATAAAAGTACAGGTAACTTCCCTGCAACAGTGTAGTTGCGTTACAAGTAAATTATTATATCGGCTGGGCCAAAAGTCACGCCTGCGTGTAAAAATTTAATAAGAAATAATTATTATTTTTTATTTTTTTTTTTAGATTTTATTCATCGAACGGTGTTACACCACCATGCAAAATATAACGACTGAGCAACGAACCAAAATGGTAGAATTTTACATTTCCAATGAGCATACAATTTCACTGAGCAGTCAGCAGCATATCGAAATTATTTCAACACCAGATATGCACCTAAACCATAAGGTTTATCTGGTTGGATCTCTGTTCAATATCAACTTGGAAATTAACTAAATTTTTACGCACTTTTCTGCAAGTGTATTTTCACGGTTACATTTAATAATTTTTTCCATGTACATAGATATGAAATGTATACAGACAATGAATGCTCTTAATTTTACCACCTACAATCATTTGTTTAATTTATTATTATAATTTGGGCAAAAATAAATAGATTAGCATACAGCAGCGCATTTGTGCGAATTTGGCAAACATGAACAGTAGCTGATGGCATTATTTGTGCTTCCCATGAGATAAATGAAGCACTTTTGTCATTTTAGGCGAATGAAATTTCTGTATTTAACTTCTGTGAGGAATTAAAAATAATTCATGGTAAATTTCGTAGTGTACAGGGTTATGCGGGAATTTAGATTATTTCATTTAATGCTATTAAGTGTACAGGTTAAGGGCTTGGTCAACCCAGGCCGCATACATAAAGTAATACGTTTAAGCGTCTGATCGCGTACAAAAAGAAGCATTTTAAAACCGCAAATGCAAGTGATACTGTTTTGTTTTTAGACAAGTTCTCTATTACGATAGTGCGGCCAGGCAAGCACTAATTTTTGATGGGTTAGCTTGCCTTTATCAGCTCCTTTTTTTATTATGGAATTTTTGAACAAGAAGAAGATATTATTAATTTATAGCAATAAAATTTCCCAGGAAAAACTGTATAATTTACTCGTACTACACTATTGAGATAGTATTTCTCATTAACAATTCCGCAGGAATTAAGATTAAAGTCTTTTAGAAATTTCAATGATGCCAAACAAAAACATTATGAAAATAAAATAGCAAGAATGCCCCAGAATAATACTTGTAATATCCACATAATATGCCATAGTTCAACACAAAGGTTTTTTTTCCAGTTTGCATATGAATAGAGCTTCCAAGAATTTTTCGAGTTATTTTTGTATGGACAATGTAAATGTACTTTTTTTTATACTTCTATTATAATTTTGAGAATTATAATAGAATAATTTATATGTTTGTTAAAGTTAATAATAAGTTATCTTCACGTACGTACATTTGCGAGAAAAGTTAAAAAAAAATCATTAAAACGCACGTAACGAGAGTGTAAAATATTTAGTCATTTTTAATATCGTTACCGTACATGTACATAAGGAAAAGATTGCTCACAACCTCATTATAGTCGTGACTAAGTATAGGGCATATATGTGCAAATAATTTTGGGGATATTTTCATATCTGCACCACAAATTATAAAATATTGTCAAAAAAAAAAAAAATAAAATGCAGAATAAATATGTTCAAGTGAAAATGATTAAAACTTTAAATTTTTGTACTATTGCTTTAGATATTGTTACATAAATCGGTAAATTAATAATAACTGGTAATAACACTAGACCACATTTTTCACGTAATTTTTCTTTTTTTTTTTTTTGTATGTAATTTGAAATCTGTAGACTCTGGGGATTTTGTGTAGATTCTGTGGGTTTTTGATACCAACCCATAATTATATTTAGGGTATTCACAAGGTAGATATAAAGTCATATGTTTTAAAATAATAACACGAAAAAATATGACTGCTATGAACAATCCGTCATAATTTAGTATGATATTTCCAAAAATTCATTCAGCTGATGAGAAAAAACATACAAGTAAATAATGTAATAATTTTATTTTCAATTAAAATTATGAGGGTGGCGATGGTCGAAGTAGTCTGCACGTTGATTGCAAAACGAAAAATTTTTCCTGGGTTTAACCCCAGTTTCAGACTCATAAGAACATCTCGCATTTTTCTGTTGTGCATTTGTGTGGCTTTGTGTCAATTGTTATCGGAAGATTTCAGTGGCGAAGGCATAGTCTCTGGTCACTGGACAGTAACGGCTTCAGCTATATTCAATCCACAGGCACATCAGAATGCCCTCCTTCGTCGGTATTGTGTAGCACCGGCAAAATATAATAATTGCTAAAAATTACTACTAAAAACGAAGCTTTAAAATTCAATATGTCTCCTTGACATCAGAGACATTACAACACTGTTATAAAACAAATAACGTGCAAAAGCCGTGTTGTAAAATAGTGAAGCTTCACCTCCTATCTTTTCTCCTACAATGCCTTTACTCTAGATCCAGCACAATGCACGGCATGTGCAGGGATCATCTACTGAGTGCTGGTCTAAAACGAAAAGGAAAAAAACAAAAACACAAAATTGTTGAAGCAAATATAATCGAAAGCAGCAATTGGCAGTGGTATGAGCTGAATAATTTTTTGGACGGCGGGTAGTGGATAAACGTTAAGTGTTAAGTAGAGGCGGCTCGTAAATATTAGCGTCGGCTCTACTGAAAAGTTCCAGCGTACGATTTAGATTTCTACTGTTATTTTATGACAAACCAGTACACATAGCGCAAAAAGTTTTATTATCTTTTAACTTTTTTGTTTGATGCACAACAACAATTAGTTGAAACTATTTTAAAATAATAAGACATTATGACAATATCACTTAACAACAGTCACTACGAATCCGCCTTTTGTTTCCTCTACTTATAACTAATGTATCACACTGACTGGTTTAAAGCAAAAGTTGATTTTACTTTAAAAACCAACTATTAACACCTGTTGTTACCATATAATATTTTCTTAAAACCATTTTAACATCCTTTTTGAATTGATTTTAAGTTGATTTAATAAAATACAACCTTGACTTTCATGTACTAAAGTTAGTGCTGCCAAGTTGAAAAATTCAAAACAGCTGGCAATTTAAATGGCGACCAATGAAATAAAAAAAATATAGTAAAATTTGCTATATATGATTATAATTGTGCTTTTTCCCTTAAAAAATATATGTGAAATTTATTATTACATATTTTATGATATTCTCATAAAGTATTTTTTTACAAAAGCAAACTCAATAATAATAAAAATAAATAGTTTATGAGAATATCATAAAGTATGTAATAATAAATTTCACATATATTTTTTAAGGGAAAAAGCACAATTATTATAATCATATATAAAGAGATATTCCCAAAATAAATTCAGTTGTAAAATTTGCTAAATAAAATCAGTACAGTAATTTAAAAAAAATGGACGTACAATGAAAAAGCGGAAAAGAAAAAAGCAATTATGTAGAGGATAATGAAAATTCTTTTATCGAGTCGTACGAGGAGAAAATAAATGAAATTTTATTACACAAACTGTGCGTTAAAATCTGATTTAATTAAACTTATAGTGAAAACGCAAAATCAGCTGTTTATGGTTTTAAGCTTCGGTGTGAAAACACTATATAAAGAATGTAGTCTATAATTAAATTTTTCCCCCATCGTAAATCTAATATCATATTATCAATATAACTTCTATAAATCTAAAAAAATTTCACGAATACGGCAGATAATTTTTAAGCAAAATTCTTTAATTCTTTGATTCCTCAAATATCAAGAAATGAGGACGCTTCGATGTAAATGAACTTATATAATTTATGTACATGAGAAAAACATTTCTTGACGAGTAGTATTTAAACCCAGTAACATTCAAGCGATACAGTTGAAGCAGTAATTTCTTCTGAAACGAGTATCTCATCGAGGAAATTATGACTAAATAATAACAATAATTCTGAAAACTCTCTCCCCTTCCCCCTGATAGCAACCGGCTGCAGCTATAATTTATTTCTAATTTAACGAAAAAGCAAGAAATTTTGTGAGAACTCTGTTAGCAAATGTATGTGTTTAACTTTTTTATTGTCTATAATTGTTCAGTGGATTAGCTATGTACGAGTATGAATGTATTTAGGACTATTCACAGTCAAATATGGTTCGAGACGAGCATACATTCACGCATAAATTTAACAGCAAATTGCTAACATTTCAAATAAATTCAAGACTGACAATTAAACAAATGTGTTAATTAAACAAATTTAATTTCGCATTGTTCTAATGCTAATTGTTTAAGAGAATTGAATTTATTGCGAAAATATTATAATGTAGGCAAAAGAAAAAAAATATAAAATAAAATGTTCTACTGTATATTTGTTTACTTATGTAAATACATACATATGCATGTATGTAAATAAGTGTTTATCTACACATACTACATGTATTTATTTACATAGATTTTAGGCATATAAATTAAATTAAAATTGTTTTATTTGTTGAAAAAATTTTTTTTTTGTAACTACAAAATCTAAATCAACAATAAATTAAATTCTGAAGCGTACAGAGACTAAATGAAATTATATTAAGATGTAGTATTTCTAAGAATAATTTATTTATTTTTTTAGAATTTTACAAAAGCATGGCCAACCTTTATGAAGGCATTGTTTAGAACATTTTCGATATTAATTTTTCCAATACGTTCGGCAAAGCAAAATTGTTTGTCTATAGTGGATAAAAAAGGATCTAAAATCAATTACGAAAACTGGGTATTCAATTAATTGGTTTTTACAGTTCAAACCAACAACGCAAATTACTGAAGTTGGCATGAAACATTATTAGGTCTACGAATAAAAAATTTTTATTGTTTTACTTTTTGAGCATGAAAGTAATTGCTGAATTTGGAAAGTAACTGAAATTAATTAAAATTTTCGATTAAGTAAATAATTGAATTTTTTTTGGTAGTTACTTTTTTCGGTGGTTTTTTTAAATGAAACTTGATACTCCATGAAAAAGATATGATGGCAGCATAAATTGACAAACAGATGGTGGATTGGAAACATATTCAAGTCTGCTAAAAATAATTTGTTTTTAAATTCTGCTCGTGATTATCAGAAAAAATATATTTTCTTGGACTTTTGTTTTATTGAAACTTATAAGAATGTAATGTTGTTGTTATATATATATTCCTTGGGAGACAAATAAAATTTATAAAGTTTCCCATTAAAATCATATGTCGACAATTTTACGACTACAGCGAGAGTTTTTTTTTACAATGCAGTGTCTTTGTCTCAAAATACCTAAAAGAGTAACTGTGGCAAAAAAAAAATTTTTCTAGACATTTTAAACTGATAATCAATTTCCTCATATACACACTCCTGGGCATACAATTAATTTAGCTATGCCGTACGGTATTGACGTAGTGTATGTCATTTTTCCCGATATTTGCTTAATTATGACTTATTTTATTGCTATTTATTTTACAGTTTTTTTTTTTTTTTTGTTATTTTAAATCAAATCTGTATATTTTACAACCTCAAAACGGAAATGTTGTATTTTTCTTCTTTTTTTAATGATTCAATATTTCGCTATTTCTTTGTGTAGCTCTTTGAGGGAATTGGGAATTGGTTATTGTTTATAATATTTTTCTTTTTTTTTAATTTTACAATTCAAAGTTACCAGTTTTAATACTCACAACCTTTAAATTTGGCAAGGCTTTTCACAGTCTTTATTTTTGTCTCCAATCGCAATACATTGTTTTTTTTTTTTTTTGGTTATTCGAAAATGGTTTTCAGCCCGGAAAAACATAATTTATACTGCGAAAATTTCGAAAATAAAAGCTCTGTTTAACGACTACGTAAAATGAACTGCGCATAATCTAATTTGAGGAACGTTAAAAAACATGGAGCTTTTATAAAAAAAAAAACAAGAAATGTTATGCCTGTAATTATAAATTTATATTTCTTATAAAATTTTCAATTGTAAATGCTACAATATAAGTAGCACTTGTCTAAAAAAAATTGTGTGTGACAATTACTCAAAATATTTTAGAACCAGTACTACTTGTATTATGTAAACGGCTACTAAATTTGCTCACACGGCAATATTTTTATTTCTTAATATTTTTGTACTAATTACAGGCTAACAAAAAACAATGTTTCTCAACAATTCATCGTTATAGTAATAACTTACTTAAAACATAAAGGCTCCTAAAGATAGTCAGAAAGTAAAGTTGGTGTCTTTTAAAAATTTGTTTAAATGAAAACCTTTCTTTTTTATTTATTTATATTTTTTGAAGACCATAGTCAAAATAAAAGCATGTTTAATTTCAAACCGTCTGAGTGACAACTCAAATATAGAAAATGTTTCCCTTTAATATTGGACCATTTCCATTTATTAAGCACCGCGAACAAGTAGTCCTTTTGTGCAAAAAAATGTTTACATACAATCAGGCGCAAAATGCACTCAAGTGGCATCTCTCGTCAGCTGAGAGACAACCAAGCAAACAAATATTTTTTTACAATTGATATTTCAATCTGTTATTTTGCTGTTTATTTATACATGCAAACTTATGTATGTATATGCACATTATGACTTTATTTGGTAATAGTTCAGTAGCTTGTATAAAAATTAACAAAAAAAAAATTACTTTTACAAATAAAATATTTAGTTCGAAAAAGAACTGATTTCGATAGGTGTGTAATTGATTGCAAGCAACTTCAGCTAATTTTATATTTAAAGTTGCTTTTTATGCTAAAAATAGTGATGAAACTCGTCGTCGAACGGTAGGCTTGTAATTTGGATAGTAATTTTAGAATCTTTTTATTTTTAACTGTTAAACCCAAAATGTGTTTTTTTTTTTTTCAAAATGTGTATACTCATGATATGCTCATGAGAACAAATCTCAAAAAGTACGTTTTCACTACAACTATGCAAAATAACTCCGATTGTAATTAAATTCTATCCGCAATTTTTGTCGCAATTTTCTTTTGAACTGGCTCGTATGTACAAATTTTTTTCCGGCAATTTTCGTATTCACTTGAGTTGTAATTTTTTTCAATAAATTGCATAATAAATCGAAATTGTTAAAACTAAAATGTTTTGTTTGTTTTTTTTTTAACACTTTAAAGTTTTAAATAAATTTTTTCATCACAGATATCTAGTATTCTATATTGATTTAAATTTATTTCTACCGAAAGGTGAAACAATAAATGCAAGAAACTATCAATTAAAAATATACAGCAAAAAAACGGAATGAGAGAACAAACTGAAATAACCGAGTACCAGCAATTATGTTTCAATTATTTATACCTCTGACTGTATTCATCTACAAAGAATTGCGCTGTGCAAGTTAACACTTTAGCTCAACTTAAATATTACAAAAAAGCATAGATTGATTTTACTGAAAAAACAAATTTTAAATACTTTATTTTATTATTACTACACAATTGTTTCTTTAAGTTTATATTGTTTTTTAAATAAATATACTGAATTACAACTAGAAATATAAGAAAATAAATTAATTTGTGTAGAAGACTTTGTGTACGATAATTTTGTTAGGGCTCTACGAAAATCAAAATAAAAAAGTTAACATCTCTGGCTTCGTGGGATGTGTGAATAAAAATTACTCATACGTTCATGTGTTGAGAATTGACATCTGCATACAAATCCACCAAAATGTGTTGCATACATTTCGGTGCCACATGCGTATACTTAATGCGGATGTATCACAATCAGTTTTTTTTAAGATAAAAGATTTAAGATATAAAAACGAAAAGAAAAAAACAATTTATTAAATCTAACGTGAGTATGACAAAACGTAAACATTTATTAATTAATAAATTGTTCATTTTATATGGATTACTTTTTGAGCACAACCATTCAACCATTTTTGTAGGGGAAAGTGTGGCATTTTTATTGCATTCTATATCACCAGTAACCCTTGTAAAAACTACCCATATGTATATTTGCTAACAATTGTGTATTTTTTGTAAATTCATTTCATTTAATTTCTCTAATTTATTTTAATATTTATTCCATTAAATTTGATATATATATATTTTTTTTTAATTTTTATTTGATTTATTTACTATACTATACAGTATGTATTTCTTTGATTAAAGATTTGTTTTTTTTATTGATTTGTTATTGCTAAACTTCATTAAAAAATTTTGTAATAAAAAATGTATGAAAAATAATAGTTTATGTTAATTAATTTATAAATCGTATGCAAACAATTTTTTTCCTAATATGAGAACTTTGCAAATATCAATTTAAATTGCAATTATTTTGTGGAATTAAAATAGCAAATAGATTTAAAAGAAAAAGAAAATGTAATTCATTTAATGTAGAAATTTAAGAATTAAATTTGTTAGTCTCTTTATTTTTTATTATTTGCTTATTTTGTAAAGGAATGAGACACAAGGCACCAAACTTCATTTAAATATAAAAATCTATCAATTGTTTTTACATCAGCATTAATGTTTTAAGAAGGACAAACGCTATTGGCTATAACTGCCTGCAATAATAATCTGTAGTATTTCTATTGTAATTAAAGATTTGTGTTAAACTTTAATTAAAGCAAACTTTCTTAATATTAAAAAATCAAAACTTGCTGAATTATCTAGCAGATGGTTGTTTTTGTTAAATATTTATTGGCGTTTTTTTATTCTCCGTTCCTTTTGCGTTAGAGAAAAATTGTTTAACTGGGGGGTTTATTTAGTATCTTTATACACTCGGAATTTTACAGCTTGAAATCGTGTATTTGTTCTTTAAGATGCTGTTCTACAGTTGTTGTAGAATGTGCATGTGAATAATTCAACCAGCTGCCCTTGAATACGTGACGAATGCGTTATCACGTATTGAATTTATTACACTTGCGTTACTGCTGAGCATACCTTACGTTCTATATATACTAATACTAATGCATATTTTATGTTCCATATCATTTTATCTTTGCATTTGAAATTTGTTTCCTATTTTTTTTTTTTTTTTTGTTTAGAAGTCAAATTGGCTTGTTGTCATTATACACCGCATGCAAACGTATTGTATATGAACATTCCAAGTACATAAGCTTTGTTGCATAATGCAGCAAAGTAGTTAAGATGATTTTTCTTATTATGTACACATATATGTGTGTGTGTATGAATGTATATCTTTAGATTTTTTGGTCCCTAATTGCCAATTTAATTTTTATGTTACGACTCTATGCAAGACAATGGAAAAGTGAAAAGCTTTTTCTTCGTTTTGTCTTGAATATGTGTAACACTTTTGAGTGAGTTTCATCAAAGAGACATTATTCAAAGTATTAGGAGCTTAAATTTCATGTCATTGCCAATACTGAGCTGAGTTTATTACTGTAAATTGGTGTCTACTCTCCTTTTGATATAATCAAATTGCACAATAGGATACACTGCCCAGCGAAAAATATTAGAAGTCATTCTTTAGGAACTACTACCACTACAATAACTGTATATTTTCGACTTTTCCGAAAATTATTAAGAACAACATTCAGAAAATGGGTATGAAAACGATTTTATTCTACAATAATCGTTTATTTTTATTTATTTATATATTTGTATGTACTTGTCTTTATTATTCAATTAAATGTTCAACAAATCAAGTAATCAAAACGTACAATTCTATTGCATTTCGATATAATAAATTAAATCAGATTAGAATTTTTAAAAAATTGGAACTTATCATAACCTGCCTCTGCATTAAAGCAAAGCTATAAGCTAAATTTTCATAGCTCCATAGGAATAATAAAAAATTAGTTCCAATGCTATGATTAACGGCGATTTCTTGTGAACCAAAAGTGTATTACATTTTTTGCCTGATTTTGCCCTTTTCAGTTAAAGCAATTGCACTTTATTGTTTCATTTTAGAGCCATTTTCAAGCACTTTAGAAAAGAGCTAAAGCACAAGTATTTCTAGCAAATAATGTGAAAAGTTCTATGCACCATTTGAGAATCGAAATCCCTATAAGAAACATTAAAAAAGTAGATTTACTTAACATCACGAGCATTATTTCGAATTCAATGAATCGGAATCAAAAAAGAGAACCTGCGGCAACGTCAACCCCATGTACAGGGTGGTTTGAATTCTTTATAACTTTTTTAATTATTCTTTTTTCTTTGTTTTTTTTTTCAGCATTTTGTGAAGAAGACTTGGGGAATTAATTATGAAACATTAGAAATGAAATCATGGCCATTACACCCGATATTTTGCGAAAAGTTATGGAAAATATGGACATCACTTAAAGGATATAATTTTTTAATGCCAATTGCGAAAAATTCCCCAATAATATACTGCATTTAAAAAAAAACAATTTAAATCATCGCATAAATAAAAAAGTTATAAACCATTTAAACCACAGAGCTCCGTTTGTGCCACCCTGTAAAAATGTAGAAGAACTAATACGATTTTGCACTAATTCCAGATCACAAGTTCAAGGATCTTATTGACTTCTTTGGAAGTACTTTTTTTACAGGGTTTCTATACTTTTTTTTCAGGAAAATTTCAATGCAGTGCACCACTGAAATCAAACAGCTATCACAATTGCAAACTAATGAAATTAAATGTGTAGAAAGAAAAAAAACATACAAATGCACTTTTTTTATTTCTAATTTCTTAACAAATCCTGCGCTTTTTTTCCCCACATTAGATGAAAATACTTTGAAGAAAGGAAAATTATTAACATTAAGCCGCTGTGCTTCCCTGCTCCCCACACTAATTTTTCTAATGTCGCTCGCTTTTTTATAACCTTTTGGCAGCAGCTGGTATGCGATCAATCATGAATCGGACTACATCTAACGTACAAACTTAAAACTAATATTTATTTGTAGCCACAAATTTTGTTTCAAGTATAAAAAAAAAAAAAAAAAAAAAAAAAAAAAAAAAACTATCAACGGAACTAGAATTCCTTTTCTAAAATTTTTAGTCTGAAACTGGGGTTGAACCCAGGAATCCAAAAACAGACCTGCGTTCAACCCCAGTTTCAGACTAAAAATTTTAAAATAAAAATAAACATCTCGCATTTTTCTGATGTGCATTAGTGTGTCTTTGTGTGTCAGTTGTTGTCGGAAAGTTTCAGTGGCGAAGGCATAGTCACTGGTCACTGAACACTACCGGCTTCAGCTGATAGCAATCCACAATCACATCAGAACGCCCTCTTTCGTCGGTATTGTGTAAATACTAAAATAATAATAAAAATGGCTACTAAACCGAAGCTTCAGCACTGCTACGAGTATAAACAAAGAACGTGCAAAAGCAGAGCTGCAAAAATAATTAATTAAGCTTCACCTCCTGTCGTTTCTCCTACTATCCCTTTCCTATAGTTCCAGCACAATGCTTCGCATGTGTAGGAGTCATCTCCTGAGTGATGGTTCAAAAAAAAAAAAAAAAAAAAAAAAAAAATCTTCCAGCAGAAGGTGCACAAAACTTAACCTTTAGCTTTGTACCATCACGGCTGACAATCGAAGATTCGTTAATTTTATTGATGGCAGACTTGCAGAAGTTTACTACGTCTTCCCATTTATACAAAACTATATTTATTGCAAATAGCTGTCAGTTTCTCTACACCGATGGATCCAAATTCACCGGCCATACTACCTTTGCAACTGCCACTCACGATGACAGGCTAATAAACGCCTGATTTATTGATAATTACTGTTCCATTTCACAGCTGAAGCATTGGCCATTATCACAATATGCAACAAAGCTGACGTCGAAGTATGTAAACTGCTCCGGTAGTCGCTCATCTCTACTTGAAACATCTGTAACCAAAATTTAAACAATATCAAAGTTATGTGGGTAGCCTCAAATTTTGAAATCATAGGTAACTAATGCGCGAACTCATCTTCTGAAGGAGCAAAACGGCGACCTTTGAAATATATTCGATATGGTCATATGTATCATTGATAATATCATTGATATCTCGCTCACATCCACAAAACATAGAAAGGGTCCGATCACCAGCACAGTTTTAAATGCATCACCCCAATGGGAGAGCCACCATCATGTCCCAAAAACTATTCCTGGAGTGAAATTAATATTTTTGTTCGCCTTAGTAAAATGTTAGTCTATGCTTGACAGAACTGACGCGCCTGTTTGTCCTACCTGTATCCCCACCTCAATGTAACTCATGTACTTGACGAGTACGAGTACTCTAATCACCAGTCATCCAGAACACGCATTTTCCCATTGAATACGCCAACAGATCTCCTTAGACTGACGTAGTGAAAAAAATATTAAATTAATATATACAAATTTATAAGTACAAATTGTTTGCAACACCTTTAATTAAATGTATAGAACATATATGTTTGCCAAGCATACGTTAATTATTTTCATAACATGTGCAATTCGTTTTACTGCAAGTCCAAGGAAAAATTGTAATTCTTTCCAAAAGAGAGCAACATTGCAAAAGCATAACTTCTCACAATACAAGTGTTGTAGTCATTTTCCAGATTATATGTTCATATGTAACATTTTCCCACAAAATTCTTATGTATCGTAGTCATGCAAACACAAGTAAATCGTTAGAACTAACAAAAATCGTATTTCTTTTGCTTATTTTTTCATTTTTTTTCTCAATTCTTTCTGAAAAAATTTATTACTTTTGAATTTTGTGTGCAACTCCCTTCTGTGCATTTATAAGAAAAATGTTAAATAAACCAGATTAAAAACATAAATTAAATATCTCCACAGTACAGGGTGGGCCAAAAATCCATATAAACTAATAACTTTTTCGTTATAAAAATAATGGAAAGATTAAAAAGTCGAAAAAGAAGCTGAATAATACAATCCAAGGATGCCTCCGTAGACTAGTCAATGAGTTGGTGTGGGTTCGATTCCCTGTAACCTAACAAACTGCAAGGGCTATGTAGAGTTTGTGCAGTTTAAAAGAAAATTATATAAATCAGCTATCAATTATTATAACGATGACATTTTAAGGTCAGCATTTCGCCTTCTTAAGCATTGATTTGCTGCTTAGTTCATCGTCACCACCAACATGGCACCGTAAGACCACGTTCATACTCAACGTCTAGAGCCAAGTATTAACGAAACATCAGAAATATCTAGCAGAAGACGTTCTGCTTACGAATGGCTCGTACGAGATTACAGCTGTTGAAAACAGACCCGAGAGGTGGAGCCACTGCCAACACTGTCGGGTAGACACAATGGCACTTCTCAGATAAATTTCTAGAAAATCCGAAATAGAATAGCCACCGCGTTTGCTAGATTAGTCAGCAATCTAATATTTGCTTCGATGTTACTTGAAGGAGCGAGTATATGTGAACAAGCCCTAAACAGCCATTGAACTCAAGGCCAACATTGTTGCAAAAATTCAAGCACTACAGTCACATATTTTAAAGGATGTCACGGAAAATATTACAAAACGAGCCTATGAGTGTGTAAAATATTTTTCATTTTGTTTATTTTATAATCTAAAAGAAAAAAATTAATAAAATAAAAAAAATTATTTTTTTTACGAAAAAGTTATTAAATTTTTAAACCGCATGGTTACATTTGGCCTACCCTGTAGTTTAGCATGTATAAAATAATGCAATCATAACAGTAGCGATAATGTATTAAAGTTTCAGTTTCAGTTCTTTTGCCATAAAAAAAGCGAAGAAATCTACATCATGCCAGAATGTGAATTCTTAAAAATGTTAAAATTAAAAATATGAAAAAGACAATTTTTTTTAAATAAAACTTTGAATATGATTTCTTACAAATGTTAAAACTAAAAATATGAAAAAGAGAATTTTTTTTAAATAAAAATATTTTTACGTTAAAAAAATTATAAATAAAATAATATATTTTAACCAGCGTATATTCGAAAGTTATCATTTCCCTGCGATTATTTTTCCAAAATAGAAAAATTTTACTTTTTTTTTAAGTGTTAGTTTTTTCTACAGAAATGTATGACTGCTGTCATAAAACCGTCCCTCGGTTTTCCTCACTTCTTTACAGCAGTTAAAAATTTAAATAATCCTTAATAATAATAAATCCTAGATAAAAAAAAAATTGGATTTGTAGTCAACGTGCAGACTAACAACATCCATCGTGCCATCGGCACCCTCAATGAATATTGGTTTTCAATGCTTCAAGAGTTCAGAGACGTATTAACGCACGTACGAAGGCGCCACTGAACAGGACCACTTCTGGAAATAACGTTATCACCAGATTAATTTTGGAAATAAATCGATTGTTAAGCGCGCTGTATGCCAAGTTGCAACGTCCTTATGGAACAAAATGTCGTTGATATTATATTGGTTCGATAGTGCTCGCTATTCAACGTAACGTCGTCGAATAGATATTTCAGCGCCTTCTTCAATAAGGCTTCGAAGCTATAGCAGGAATATTCTCTTTGGTACGACAATTTGTTTGCCATGTGGAAGAGTAAAATTAGTGCGAAAACGATCAGTAACTGCAAGAATTACTTGCTCACGAATCCCATTTTGTTGACCGTCAAATAGACGTGGTGCTCTATGAACTTCGTTAATAAAACTTATTTTTTCCAAAGTAAATTTCCACAATTTGGAAGAGTTGTTCTGGTGTTAAACAATTCATGATGATTTGCCAAAGTTTAGTGATCACAAATGTCAACATAGTTTAATATTCTGAGTTGTCAAAGCATAGTTATGGATATCGATAGTTCTCACACATCTAAAAAAACACCCATAAAAAATATTTGTTTGATAAGAAGAAGTAAAACCCATGCCGATTGTCTGCTATAATAGAAAAGGGGGTTAGAGATGAAAGGTTGTGAAGGGATTGATAGCGAAAAGCTTAATTTTCTTCACAACTCTGCTGTTGCATGTTTTTTTTTTGGATGATAAGAGTGTTGCAGCGGCTTTGATGTCTTCAACGAGACATATTTAATTTTGGAATTCAGTTTTGTTATCATCTTTTATTAATTATTTCACTTCGCCGGTGATGCTAACCAATACCCACGACGGAGGGCTTGTGCATTGGTATCAAGTGAAGCCCACACTGTTTATTGAAAATGTGTTTTTATGATTTAGTTGCATACTGGGCTCTAACCCACGACCTACTAAGTCTTTCTAAAACTATTTTGTTCTTAAATTCTCAAATTTATTTTCTTTTTAAATAGATTTTCTCTTTTGAAATTTGATATTTCTCTTGTACGTTCCGGTGTCTGCAAATGACAAATGAGAATAATTTCTGTTGTAACTTTAAGTTTCTGTAAATTCCAAAAGGGGATAATTTTCCTTTTGTACAAATAAAAGAGAACACTGAGAAGGTAAGAGATGCTGCTGTAAATACTGGCATGGAATAGCAACAATACAACTACAAATATTACCTTCATTTAAACGTTATTGTAACATAGTTTAGGCAGTGTTAAAACAACATTCGCAGCAGACGTACATTAGAGCGAAACATGAAGAAAAAATTTGGAAATATTTTTCATTCGTATTTGGTGAAATATAAACAAATTTGAAAGAAATTCAAGTTGTTAAACAGAATTGCAAGAATTTATTATATATGCAATTTAAAGAAATTTTTAATGCTTCAAAAAACTCTCAAATAAAGCAAATTATTACATTAAAATTTATAAAACTATAGAGCAATATAAAGTAGTTAGGGGCAAAATTAATGTATGACAGCTGGCCTTTAAATTAATCTGCTTATTACCTGCGTCGACTTCCCTGACTAATATTTTATTGAATTTGGTTTTATTCACGGTGTATTCCAGCAGATTTTATTTAAGGTGACCTTAGCATGCTCAAACTTTACTTTACTTTATTTTGGGTTTGTTGGAGGCAAGGGAAAAAAGAATGGGAGTGCGTACAGATTTTGATGTATGCGTAAGCGCTTCTTTGGCCGTCGTTTAAAGCTGTATAAAACTGCAGAACATGAATTTTGTGTTAGTAAATTTGACGTGATCAAAAGTGAAAAGAAGTTTAAACAAAAATTAAAAATATTTTTATAAAATAATTTAAAATTAACTGTCATTTGCAAAGGGCGCCAAATGGTGTTTCAAGGCTTGTTGGCAGCGAACAGAGCACTCAACACATTTTTCTTTCTGTTTCAGTTTCTGTTTCTGTTTTCTGTTTTACATATTCGCAAAAACTCAAAACTTTCTTGTTAGTACCATCCCACAGAGGGCTAATAAATCAAAGATTTCAATAAGGAAAATACTCGTTTACTTGCGACAGAGGAAGGTAGGGCATATTGTGAATTGCGCTTCTAATAAATCCTCTAAATTTGCTATTATAGTTTCAGTTGCTGCAAAAATATTTAAATATCTTGTTGTTTTTCCTTTATAGCTAATTGACAAGCAGTTATTCCAATGAAAATAAAACAATTTTTTTAGCCCTAATCCAGTTAAAATATGCCCTGCAGACACATCTTTCACTTTCAGTGTTCTAACTTCTTTAAATTGAAGTCATGGTTCTTGGTGCTTCTTGAATTCGTACTTTGAATTATTTTATTTCTTTAAAAAAAAAATTAGCTCTTCTTTAATTTCTATTTATTTATGTAAAACCACAAAAACCAACAAATGAAATTACGGGGAATTCCCATTAAATTTTTATCATTCAATGTAAACTTACACAGTTTATTAAATTGTTGGCTAATTTTCAAAGAGAACGTTGTAAAGACGGTACATTTTTCCACAATGTCTAAAATATATTTATGTATATGTAGAAATCGAGACAATTATTGAAGAGATTGATTTTGAAGAAACTATAAACCAAGATTAAGATTACGACAGTAAATTTTCGGAGGATGCAGATATTATTCTACAATATGAAACAAGTACTGCTTTGGAAGAAAAAAGTGCAAATATGAGATATAATTTCCCAAATATTATATGCAAAGGGTTTATATGTGCCTCTACAGCACATTTTAGTTGGATTCTGACTTCATTTGGCGTTAATATTTATTTTTTAATCTTTTTTATTTTAAGAACAATCTATATAAAAAATTTCAAGCTCAAAGGTTCATCTTTATGTTTATTTTTTATATATACTTCATATACACTTCATATATAAAAATAAACATAAAGACGAACCTTTGAGCTTGAAATTTAATATATAGATTGTCCTTAAAACAATTTTTATTACAGTTTTTCCCAACGTTTCGTAGATCTTGTGTCTACTTTTTCAAGAGATTGTCTATTTGAATAACAAAAGAAGATATTGTAAAATTTAAATATCTTTTATCAATTTCTGTTTTTGTCAAACACCTTCCACTCTTTTATAGCAGATTTTTTAATAGCATTATTCAGATTTTCTTATCCAAATCGGTTGCAGAATCAAATCAAAGTAATTCCATATGAAGGAACATGACTCCATTATCACTATAACAAGTATACAAATTATTTGCACACAATTATAATTGATATATAGTATATCGTCATATAAAATGTAAAACGCTTATGATGCCTCAGTTGGCGATGGTTGTGGTACTTAGCACGTTGACTACAAAACCAAAAGTTCTGCGTTCAACATCAGTTTCAGACTGAATTATAAAAGCACTTCGCATTTTTCTGATATGCATCAGTGGGGCTTTGTGTTGGTTGTTCAGCTGACACTAATCCACAAGTAGCATCAGAGCGCCCTCCTTCGTCGGTATTGTGTAGCATCATCGGCGAAATATAATAATTAATAAAATGTCTACCAAATACACCTTCAAAAATGTAATGCGTTTCCTTAATATCACAGGCTCTGCAACCCTGCTAATAAACAAGACACGTGCAAAAGCAGTATTGTAAAAATAATGAAGCCTTCTTCTATCTATCCCTTCACCACTTGTAATCTCTATCACTAAACTAAAACTCTAGTTGAAATTTAAATATAAGAACAAACGAACACTAACAACACTGGACACTGGAGAAATATTAATTTTATAACAAAACCACAACAAGCTAAATACATTCTAATTATTTTAAAATTTAGTTAATACTTTGTAATTCAATATTCCTTTTGATTTATTTCAACACAAATTGTTTCTCTTTTATTTTAATAAATTTAAAGTTGCACTTAATTTTGCACTTTTTCACACTGCTAAAACCAACTGACAAATCGCTCTCCTTTTTGAAGCTGTTCTTAAAGGGTTCGGTTGGAATGAAACAAAAACAACTATAAATTTTAAAACCTTGTTTTTCAAAGAAATATAGATACCACATTTGCTGACAAACATTTGACATTTGAATCGACCACAGTGCAGTCTTTGAATAGACGTTCAAACACACACGACTTTTAAATTTTCGGCACTCCCGAATTTCGCGGAAAGTAGTTTCGGGATTTCCCGAGATAAAAATTCTATACCTGTACCATCCATAACCACAGATGGGAACACATGTCGGAATTTTATGTAGAGATTTAAAATATTTAAAGTATCAAAACAAAAAAACAGCATGAAATATTCTGGTATTAAATTATGTAATAAATAAATATACTAGAAAAGTGATATTTACACGAACAACAGCATAACTATAAAAAAAATGTATTCCATTTCTGTAAATGGTGAGAAGTTTTCAAGGATATAAAACAGGGCAGGCGATTGCTGAAGTAGTCTGCACGTTGACTACGAAATCAAAAAAGTTCCGGGTTCGACCTCAATTTCAGCTTAAATCATAAAAACATCTGGCATTTTTTCTGATGTACATTAGTGTGTCTTTGTGTCAGTTGTTGTCGGAAGGTTTCAGTGGTGAAGTCGGTATTGTGTAGCAGCAGTAACAACTGCCATTGCCTTTAACAGGTAATTGCCAGATATTGTCATTTCTTAATCTCAGATGTGCTTAATTTAGTGTAAGACTATTGTCAGATAAATTTTTCATAAATATTAACAGACACTGTTTAACATTGAATCTGGCAACTTTTGCCATACAAAGTCTGACAACCGTATGAACTGATCAGTGTCTTAGCAAATAAACTGTGTGACAATGCCATTGTAATATTTTCTTACAATAGTCTGACCCGATGACAATTTTTCATTGTCAGTACATTGCGATATCTTGCCATATTGTAATATCTAATGAAAAATTGTCATCGGGTCAGACTATTGTAAGAAAATATTAGACTTTATTCTGCTGTATTATACACACAAAAACATATATATCGAATTATGACTTTGTTGCAGTAAGTGAGCCTTATGAGCGTCATTTATTTCATTCTTTTTATATTCGGTTTACTTTCTGGTTTTCTTTTCTTTTACTTGATTATTTTTCCACAATTGAAATAAATGGAGAAAATCTAGGGAAATTCATTGGAAAATTTAATAGCTTCAATTATGTTTCACATGGAATTTGGCAGCTAAGCGTCGCCAAACTAAATCGTTGCGTTGCCAAGCTTTCACTAAAATATTATAAACGATTGTTCTGCTGTTCTCTTCTGACTAGTGATTTTTATTGTTATTTTTTTTTTTTTTTTTGGCTGATAAATATGGCGAAAAAATAATATTTAAATGGATTTTGTAAGAGAAAGTCATTTTAGATGTGGCAAATATTTGCCGAAAGATGCTTAGCCGGCAATTTCTGTAAGTACTTTTTCATTTATTCAGTACTTTTGCAATACACATTTGAATTGAGTCTATTTTGGATTAATTCAGTTGTTATGTTTGGCTGCTTTTAGTGTCATTACAGCCGCATGTTTTTCTTTGTTTTTGTTTTCTCTAATTAGTTGGTGGTTACGGTGGATTTCTTTGTTAATTTTTACAAATTGGTGTATTAAATGTATTCAATACAGGCAATTTATTTCTTAAGTTAATGTATTAAAAATATAACTAAACGGCATGATATGAAATTACTTTAGAGACGAAATATCTGTCAAATCTAAATTATCAAGCATGTTGGGCAAAATGATTTGACACGGCAATAAATGTGTTCAGTGCATAATATTTTGTGATTTTAAAAAGATCAGCTGGTTCTCTAACGTTTTGGAATTATTCATAAGTTTTTCCAATTAAAAGTTTAATCACTTAAATTTTGGGCTCAATACTAATTATTTTATTTTATTTTTGTCTATGAAATTTCGACTAATTTTTATCTTATTGCTTATTTGTTGGTTTTATTTCACATCTGCTACACTTTTTACACAAATAGAAATTAACAGCCAGTTTTCTTAAAATAAAAACAGTTATTCGTTCGTAAAAATTGTGAACAAGACCTGTTTTAGGTTTTAATGTCGTTGGAAACGTACATGTGAGTGATAAAGAGTTTTAGTTTTATAAAAACAAACAAAAGCCAATGAAAATAAACGAAATGAAAAAGCTCTTTGAAATGTTGTAATAACCAAATTTCAAACTTTATCGAAACTTTATTAAAGCAAAATTTCATGTGAGAAGATTTATGTTTTATAACAGCCAATAAGCATTCGAATTAAAAAACAACACAAACTCTACGAAACTCTTATAGGTTGTCTGTAGAAATACCCTGGATATAGGCGGGTATTGAACTCGCACCTTCAGATTTATAGCTCAAGCACTAGGCTACGGAGGCACCCAAATTGAATTCAAATATTTTGTTTTTGTAGTTAAAATATTATATGAAATTTCCAAAATATTTAATTAAAATTTTTACTTATTAATTAATTAAATTTTTAATCATAGATTAATTAAGTTTTTAATTATTAATAAATAAATTTTTATTTTAATTACATTTTAATTATTAATTAATTACATTTTTATTATCAATTAATTACACTTTGAATTATTAATAAATTAAATTTTTAATCATTAATTAGTTAAGTTTTTAATTAATTAAATTTTTAATTATTAATTAATCACATTTTTAATAATTAATTAATTAAATGTTTAATCATTAATTAATTAAGTTTTTAATTATTTATTAATTAAATTAATTCTTAATTAATTGAATTTTTTATTATAAATAAATTAAATGTTTAATTATTATTATTAAAAATTTAATTTAAAATTAATTTAATTATTTAATTCTGTATAAATCGACTATAATAATATTTTTGATATTATGAATTTCTTCATAGGTGAAATTGCGATTAATTTTTAATTGATATAACCAATGCTTTAATTAATTTAATACTTTCTGTAAACATTTATATAAGAACTATCTGAATTAACTAATTAATATTTATTTTATCTTTTTCTAAATACTCCAACAGTTAGGAGAATTTTGACAGAACAACATTTGGAATTTCTGCAAAAACTAACACGAAACCCATACAAGACAAAAAATTATGCAGCACCTTAAGCCAATTAATTACAAAGGAGCAAAATTATTCTTTTGTTTTCATTCCACAATGCCACAAATCTTTTTTATTCCCACATGAATATATTAAAGCTACAAGCTTTAGCCGGAAAAACATAATATTTCAGTTGCCTTAATTAAAGTAAAACGTTTCCAGAATATAAAGTTATAATTGAAAGAAGAACTGCAACTGAAGTTTTTCCAATTAAAATAGTGGTGGTAGGAAAATGTCTTATTAACATAAAAAAAAATACAGAACTTTAAGTTTTTCTACGACTGTTGCCTGTGGCGTAGGATTTTCTTCTTGAAAATATATTTCGTATACATATGGACATGCACGTATGTATGTCTTCATTTGCTTGTCAATTTGTTATCTTTAAGCTTCAAGTGTTGGAATATATATATATATATATATAAATTGAGTGATATTTTGCTTTCCGTTTGGAACAAAAAATAAAAGCTTAAAAAATAGGAAATCATTGCTGTCAAAGAAAATTAATCAACAAACGAAAAAGCTTTAATTAACAGCCATTTATTGAATTAACTTCATTAATTGTAAGACAGTTAGGGAGAGATGACCAGACCCTCAACCATAAAGAAAATACAAACAATAAAATAATGTAAATTGGACTCCAAAAATTTAACTTCTAGATTTGTTTCTTTTCGAATGGCTTTTAATTTCTCTTTCAATTTTATTCACCTTACCTCTTCCTAGAGTACTTCTCTTTAGTATGTCCAGCCTAAAGAATAAAACTAACTTATTTAGAATTCAAAAAGAATTATTAAAAAAGGCCCTTTCAAAGTAAGTTAAGGTAAAGGCTTTTAAACAGCAGTAATTTTATTATATGCAAATGCCACCACAAAAATACCACTCGAACCAGCAGCAGCAAACCCTCTATATATATAAGGCGGCAATAAAGATAAATAAATAAAAGCTTTTAAGCAATTTTTAAGATTTTGGAGAACATTGCAAATATATTTGAATAAGAAAATTTCCCCATCTCCATCTTGGAACGTCGAAATTTTTTTTGGTTTTAACGTTAAAACCACAAACAGCTGATTGTGCGTTTTCACTATAAGTTTAGTAAAATTTCATTTGTTTTGCACTCCCACAACTTCATGTAGGCAGTTTCACTTTTAAGTTGTTTCATTTATTTATTTTATTTCACTAAACGCCATTTAAATTGCCAGCTGTTTTGTACTTTTTAACTTGGTAGCACTGCCTTTAGTATATGAAAATCAAGGTTGCATTTCATTAAATCAACTTAAAATCAATTCAAAAATAGTTTTAAAATGGTTTTAAGAAAATATTTGTATATGGTAAAACCATGCATTAATAGTTGGTTTTAACGTAAAACCACCTTTTGGTTTTAAAGCAGTCAGTATGAAAACACTATAAACAGTTCGAAAAAAAAACTAAAATTGACACTTCGAGCTTAAAACGTTACAGTAGTGTTAATTCATTTGTTTTGCACTCCAATGTAGCTATTTTCCGCTATTTTGTTTTGAAACTTGACGTTTTTTTTTTTTGTAGAACGACATTCAAAATTTATTTGTATTTTGTATATTGTTGCTTTTCCAACATTTACTATTTCACTTATTCAAACTTAAATTAAGAAAATTCAAAAAAGCAAGTCTCATGTGCTGGACACAAAAAAAAATTAAATTGGTAGAAAATAAATAAATGAATTTTATTTTGATTATATTATTAATTGACCTTTTTTATTATATTTTTTGAAATATAATCATTAAGCTTGAGGTCTTTTTTTATTTTATTTTTTTTTATTATGCGATAAAATTTATATTAAATAAGTTAAAACAGCAACTTTAACTTGAATTCATTTTGGTACTCAATGTATTTTGAATTTTGTATTTTTTTTGTATTACTCGCGATGTAATATGTGAAAAAAAAAATTAAGTGAAAACTCATAAAAATCATTTCCCCCCTCGGTTGACAAGAATCCTGGAGAAAATACATGCAGAAAGTACATGCACCGACAAAACTCGGCATGTAGAAATTGTATACGACTTGGAAAATAAAAAATTTTGAAATATTTTAATTATTTTTAGTTAAAGTTTTATTTATATGATTTTTATGCCGTGTTACATTTGAAATTACACATGGCAGTTGCTCCCTGAAAAAAAGCAAACATTAAGAAACATCTGTGCGTACACGCAGTATAAATTTTTCTCGGCTAACAAATGACAAGGACAGAGGACAAAGCTAACAAATTGTTGTCGCTCCTATAGAATTTAAAAATTAAAATAAATAAATTTAAGTTTCAGCACACACATACAAAGACAAAACTTCCGTGGTTAGTGCAACACAGTTAACGTCAGTATATTTATTGTGTAATTTTTTACAGCTTATTTTACTCGTCTACATTTCAGATGTTATTGCTGACAATAGAAACGTAACATCCACATCTAAATATCATTTTAAAAGCAGTAACTGTCGCAATTGCCATTTAAAATTCAATATTTGTTTCTCTTAAATTTCCAATCACATGACAATTTACAATAAAATTAAAAAAAATAGAGGAAACTTAGTTTTTTGTGGTGCTTCAGATTTTTTTTCTTACGACTCAAAATATATTGTTGATTCAGATTAAATCTGCAACTAAAATCTGCAGTTTAATATCTGCTGTTTCATCTATACACACCTGTGTATATAAAAACTAAGATGCATAGTGTTTGTAATCGATGTGCTCTGTAATGCGTAAAACGATTTTTTTTCTGCAAATTTTCTGTGAACGGTGACGTCAATGTCAAGGTTTCTATTCATAAATTTGTGTGTGGGTGTGTGAGTGTTGTTTCTTTAGTTATAGGCGTTGTCCTATAGGTGGTACGAATTTAAATAAAAAAGAAGGATTTCTCATCCATTTGTGAACACCGATTTATAAACACAATTGTATTTATTTTAACAAAACAACTGTAGTGCAGTTTCTATAATAATAGTAGCACTTGTCTAAATAAAATTTTTTCGAAAATTTAATCAAAATTTTAAGTTTTTATATTTCACAAAATAACTCGCAAAGTCTGCGTTCACACGATTCATGGTGTATTGACATGATTGCTACTTTAGAGGCGAAATAACCAGCTTTCATCAACCCGAAGAAATGTACAATCGTCTGAATTTCATGCGCTCTGAAAGGAACAAATCAGTAATACCTATGAGATATCATACGCTAATATGTCTTTGTTCACACGATTCATGTTTTATTGTAGCAATCATGCTACTTTATAGGCGAGAGTAACGAGGGGAAGGGTAACGAGTACTCATGTTCATGTACTGTCAGTAAGTTTTACTTTCTCATTCTTAATTTTAAGATACACACAAACTATATGTACATGTCGTCAACAAAACATGAATTGTGTGAACACCAATGAAAGTTCAAAGAAGAAAAAGTAAGAATCTTGTCTATAAGACATGAATAGTGTAAACACAGACAAAGTACAAAAATTTAATTACAATTACACAGTTGTTCATATGAATTAATCAGCACCCTTGAATAATCTTAATTTTCAGCAGTAAATTGAAAAATTTTCATATTAAACTTTCTTGTTTTGTCAATGTGTTGATTGATTTAATGACATAAATACTTTCAAAACCAATTATTGTATAAAGTGCTAATTAAATACTTTCAAAATAACTACTTTAAAAAGTGACTTAAATATGATTTACATACATTCATGTGTATATCAGCCAGCAAGTAATTGAAATTTATTTACCTGAAATTTATGGTGAACATAAAGTGTTTCCATATTAATAAATAAATAAATATTGACAATTTCGTTTTGAAAGTGATAATTAATTACATTGTAAATAGTTGTCGTTTGCTGGTAAAGTGTAATTAATTAATAAAAGCCCATGTTCACACAACAATAAATACAAAAAAACTATTGGCAGAAAAAAAAATTAAATAATGGCTTTTAGATGAGTAATAAATTGACATCAGGGTACGGCAAGCGCAAAAAATTATAATTTATATTCCTATTGGGGGGAACTAGTCTTGGCCTTTATCAATTGCTCTCTTGGTCCACTGAAAGAAATTCATATGTAAGTTGTTTTCTTAGCGCTCAGACCATTAAAATGTCCAAGTGAAATGTGTTACTGGTTAATTTTTTGTTTATTATTAAATCGAAATCAAGCTAAAGTTTGTAAAAGTTTTACTCAGAAAGAACTGTATGTGAGAAAGCATTCCAAGGAGGAGAAATATGTTATTTTCTTTCATTCTTTTTTTTCTTTTATAATATGGATATTATTTTTTTTATTTATAGTTCTACTTTGCACCGACCATTTTTGTAGGAGACATGAATATATGACACTACACAACTTTTTGCAGATTTGCAGTCTGATTGAAAATAGACCTTCAGGCTATAGAAATATTTTGAGAGATAAAGCGCTTAAAGTTGCTGCCTGAAAATATTCACATAAAATACATGCACGTAAAGAAATTGATTTTAGCTCAAAAACAAAATTTACTGCCATTCGGTAGCCTAAGTAAAAGTTATATTGGGTTTAAAAATAGAAACACCCTTCATAAACAATGATTTCAACTTTACTATTTGAACCTTGGCCCGCCAATATGCGAAAATGCCTGTTACATTTTAAATACAGATTAATCAGTGGAATTACATGATTAAATAGAAGTGGTTGTACAAGGTGCATAAGAAAAATAATTAATATGCTGCATTATTAATTGTTTTCTTTTTTTTTTAATAAAAAAAAAATATCAATAACTTGATTAAAAAGTGCACTAAAGTTCTACTTAATCTACCGGCTTATGTGTACTTCTCGCTACAATCGATTTTATTTAATAATTCATTTCAGTGCTTTTCATCCTGTTTCATGTTCGTGCCTGCCGCCTGCATTGTTCTGTTAATCATTGATAAATCTTTATTGGTCACAATTATTTGAATATACTAAATGCAAATTAACTTTCATTGCATCAATTTTGTTTATTTATTTCAATTTATAGTATTATTGTGAGATTCAAACGTCAGGTAATAAGTGGTAATGGTCCCTTTGGTTTCAAGTGTTGATTTTTAATGGTTTTTAGTTTTAACCGAAATACAATGATTTTTCATGTTGCCATTTTCATAATAATCGCATGCGGTCTTTGGGCGATTTTATTAATTTTATTTCTAATACATTGCAGATTTAAATTTGTGTGTCAAATAATTGTTTAAAAAGTTACTGGTCAGTGAAAATATGTGCATTGAAGATGAAAATTGGCAACAGGCATTATGGTGGAATCATAAGAGAAGAGAACACCCAAATAGTTGCGTTCCATAGGTAAGGAATATTGATGGAGATGGCAGGTAGTACATGGTGAAGGGATAGATATTTTTTATTTTTTTTAACAACACAAGCTCTACGAAGCTGTTGTCTGCTTGTCTGTAGAAACACCCACGATCTAGGCCGTAATCCAACCCACAGTTCCATATTGATATGCTCATGCACTAGACTACGGAATATTCGGTGATACCTCACACGTTTTCCTTATGCACTTGTAGTGCCTTTTTGGATAATAACGTTTAACATGTTTTCTGCATTTTTTTTATTAATAGTAAACAAATAGTAAATAAAATAAATAAAAAGAAATAAAAAATTTTGGCTTTTTTTAGCTTTTCTTTATGGCGCGAGGTATCATTTTCTAGCCTTTTTAAAAAGTCTACTTAGGTTTTTTTTTGTCTCCAGCTCCTGGCAACATTAGTGAGGTAGCGCTGCTTATGAGTTTTTGCTACATGCTTTGTTACATACTCTCTCCTCTTTATAAAATAAATGTGAAACGGCGCAATCTAGAAACTGCACTTAACCCGGTATTTAGCGATACCAAATTGCTTGAAAGAAGAAAAGTAACAAAATGCTACTTTTCAGAATACAACTCAAGTACTTGTACATGTTTCGACATAAATCTCAATAAAACTCAGTGACACATATTCTGTGAATAATGAACTCTCTAAACAAAGCAAACAAATGAAATTTAAATAATCACAATTTTTAGAAAATTTCATGTGTTGACAAAATGCAATAATTTTTTCAATAGCAAAAGCGCTAAATGTAAAAATCACGAATGCCTTGAAAAATAAAAACGTTCCCCAGTAAAAATTTAAATATTTTAATTGGATTTAAATTTCAGTTTTATTTATATGATATGTATGCCGTGTTAAATTTAAAATTCAACATGTTACTTGCCCCCTGACAAACAGAAACATTAAGAAACATCTGTGCGTACACGCAGTATAAATTTTTCTCGGTTAACAAATGACAAGGACAGAGGACAAATTGTTGTCGCTCCTATAGAATTTAAAATTTAAAATAAATAAATTTAAATTTTATCACACACAGGCAAAACTTCCGTGGTTATTGTAACACAGTTAACATCAGCATATTTATTGTGTAATTTTTTACAACATATTTTACTCGTCTACATTTCAGTTGTTATTGCTGACAATAGAAACGTAGCAGCACATCTAAATATATAACTGACGCAATAGCCATTTAAAATTCAATATTTGTTTCTCTTAAATTTCCAATCACATGACAATTTAGAATGAGATTAAAAACAAAAACTGTTGTAATATTTGTTTTGTAGGAAATTTTGTTTATTTTATAGTGATTCATATGTTCAGCTTGTTATGCCTCAAAAGCCCTTTAAAATATATTGTTGATTAAAAAACAAAGAACGTGCTAAAGGAGATTTGTAAGTTGGTGAAGCTTGCCTCTATTTATCGTTTTTTTATCACTTGTAATCTCTATCACTATACCTTTCCGAGAAGTTAACAGCTAATAGTAGGTCAACAATTTTGTGGGAATGCATTTGCACAAACTTTCGAAACTTGCCCAAGAATTATGATTCATAAACTTGCACTGTTCAATTGTGCATTTAGTAAAACAACATGTCGTCACTTTTTTTTTTTTTAAATTCTATTGTTTTTGCAACTTCTGCAAATAATCTGAGCAATTGAGTCTCGTTCGCTTAAGGCATTTGTAAAAGCAAATTACAATTTTCAGACATAAATTTTAATTTTTCGTATTTTATTTAATTTCATTTTATATTTATGTTTGCTAAAAATGGTAATGCAGGTAAAGCCTGCATTATCTCTAGTTCAATAAATTCCATTACATTTTAATGCTTTTCTTGCAAGTTTATCGCTTGATTATTGATTGCAACCGAACTATTGTTCACTCCCTGTCGTTTCTCCTACTATCCTTTCCTATAGTTCCAGTACAATGCTTCGCATATGTAGGAGTCATCTCCTGAGAGCTGGTCCCAGATAAAAAAAAAAAAAAAAAAAAAAAAAAAAAAAAAATATTCCGCGAAAGTCAATTTTAAGCGCTTTCATGAGTTCACTTTATATTTTGGAATTTTTTGTCGCAAAATAATTTCTTGGTCTGCTTAACAATTAAATAATATTTTTTTTCTATTTTTTCATGTTATTTGAACCCACAATTGTGATGTAATTTTTGAAAGAATTTCCAACAGCTTTTTAATGCAGCTATTGCTCTTGAATTGAAGTTTATAAGTGTTTTTCTTAACATCAATAACAAATAATGGTCGCAATAAACTTCGAGATGTCAGTAGTTTCACTTGCAATGTTTTCGTTTTCGTATTCAAGAGTGCACATTGCAGCAAATCACATAAAACGTTTCATTTCCGTAATTGAGTTCCTTAAGGCTCCTTCAAGTGCAACGATGATTTTAAAAACCCACTTAGCCAGTCAGCCAGATATTGTTTGTTTTATTGCATATTCTTTTCATATACATATATCAAATATTTCCTATTTCTCTTGCTGTTATTATTATTTGTTAGCAATAGAGTTTCATTGTATGATTCATATTTAATAATAATACTACTGGACGATGGGTTTCAGTGTGCTGTCAAATAAAACTTTTGCTTTTTTTTACTTGTTTAACAGAAATGTGTAATTTATGGCCAGCAGTTTCCACCTGTAGTTATGACATCTTCTATGTGCTGCTATTTGGTAATTGTTGTCAATTATTCTCTTCAGTTATTTTTATTTTATTTATTTTAGGAGTAGTAACACGCAGGCATTTAACATGCCCAAAAACATTGACTACAGTCTGTGCTTTTGATAGAGCAGTGCTTACACACCTCTGTGGAAAAATTTTCAATGACTGGAGTAGGCTTGGAACCCAAAACCTTCGAGCTATACAGTTAACTCACTCAGTACTCAACCAAAAATATTTGGTTTTTGCCGAAAGAAGTAATGAGAGTGTAAAATGTGTAATGAGAGTACCGCAAGTGTTTTCATGCGCCCCATTATTGTTTTTGTTTTTAAGAAAGACTTACTATGACAATTATAATGCTGCGAACACAATTCATTATTTTAATAATTTATTTTTTAATTATATTATTAATTGACCTTTTTTATTATATTTTTTGATATATATTTATTAAGCCTGATTATTATAATTTCCTATTATTCCTGATGATGTTAACAAGCTGTTAACAAAATATCGAATAATAAAAAACAAAATAAGATAAAAAAAGACCTCAGGCTTAATAAATATATATCAAAAAATTTAATAATTTATTTTTACATTTTCAGTTATTTGCCTCACATCACAATGTGTCATTACGATTTAACAGCAAAAACAATTTACATGTTTTTGTACAGATTCTGTATATAAAAATTGAAAGAAATTACTTTCGCTGTAAAATATGACTTTTATTAAGTCTTTCTGCTTCAACTGCGCAGCTGTATAACTTTTTTATAACTTCTGTATAACTTTTGTGTAACTTCGGTATAACAATAAAAAAAATTGCCAATAGGCTCCCCATACCCACCAACTTTACAAAATTTCCGTTATTTTCTTTACACTCCTCGTACATTCGTTAATGGAGCTGATGTATTTTTTGTGGTCGTAGTTATATGATGTATAATCCTGGAATTGTGATCCTTATTTATTATTATTTTCTTTTTCTCAAAATTCAAATAAATATTTTTATGAGATTTTTTTTCTGTGCCCCAGCCTCTTTAATCCGTGACTGCTTGTAATTATTTACCATCTGACTGGTAATCTATTTCTGGGTAATATTTGCCTATAAACAGTGAATACAGTACTGGTAACTCTTCGAGAACGCAGTAGTTACGTTGCAAAAAAAGTCACGTTTTGTGTGAAAATACGTTTTCTGAGGCAAACACAATTTAATTGAGAAAGACAAAAGTATGAAAGTATTATGGTATGGGAATGTTTTTCAGCAAGGGGTGTAGGAAAGCTGCATTTTATAGAGGGTTCGGTAAATGCAGAAAAATATGCTAAAATTTTGGAGAAACACTTAATTATATCCGTACCCATTCTAACTACATTTGACGAATTTGTCTGTATGACATACAGGTCATACAACGAAAAACATTAAAAAGCAGTTTCCAGACAACGGGATTGACGTTTTGATATTTGCCTTCTTCTAAACCTAACTACAATCCTACAACAAATCTTTGGGCGGTTGCGTAATGAGTACTAAAGAACGTTACAAGGGTTAAAAGATAAAATACAAGCTATTGGGACCTCAATAACGCCAGAAGAGTGTCAGTATTTAATAAATAGCATGAATAAACATTTAATTGCTGTCTTAAAGAATGTTTTCAAGTAGATGAAATTATATTTACATTACAGTGTATAGATTAAAAGTGGTTTTATTTAAGTACACTGAAGAATTAATATTTAGTTTAAGTTAATATTTTCTCAAAAACATTGAATTTACTTTTGTTTCTACATCAAATCATAATAAAAATTTTATTAAAAAATGTGGACTAATATTTAATTATTGTGAAATAAAATATATTTAAAAAAAAAAAAAAATTTTAAATTAAATGTACGAGAAAAATCCCACTGTATGGAATAATAGTGGTTAGGGCTGGCATTATAAAGCCTTTATAATTCTTGAAAATAGTCCCAAGCGCATTCGCTGTGGACAACGCTGTGATGGACCGAGTGTAAATTTAATTCTTTTGTCGGTTCAGAAATTCCGCGCAACTGCTTCAGCTATGAATGTTCCAAGAACAGGGCAAAGTCGATCTTCAAGGTCTCCCGAAAACATTGAACTGGTTGAAAGCAGTTAACATGAAAATCCGCAACTTTCAATATGCCTCACTGGGACTTCCAAGAGCTGTTCATGGTCATGAAATTTTAAAAAAGAATCTGAAGGATCTGGATGACATACTCTTTAAAAATAAAATCCGCATTTCCATTCTGTCGTTCAATGCTCTTAATAAAACTTTGTGTCCATTATTACGTTCTTTATTTAAGTTTGAAAATATAAATAAATCTGCTACCAGACATCCTGTACTATAGAATTAAATATTCATAAAGCTACTGACTGCATCAGTCACTATAAACTTTCTTAAAATTTCAAATCTGGGACACCTTTCTATTTCAGCTACAATGTGTACGTATGCCCATAACATCATCAGGCAAAATTCCAAAAAACAACAGTGTTGCAAAAATTGTGTTGTATGAGGGCGACCTGTATTTACAAATGCGCTATTAGAGAAAACATCTAAAATAGCTTTCTTTCATTGTGGCTTACAGAACAATTTTTTTTTTTTGCTTTCTTGTCTAATAAATTGCCAAATTGTTGGCTCTACTCTACAACAAAAAACAAAACAAAAGCAGTTTTATTACGTACGCATTATTTTACTATTTCGGCAGTCATGTTGTATGTCGTCTTTTATTGTGCCTGTGCAAATATATTTTATTATTTTGCTTAAAACACGAAAAGCTTTTATCACCCAAATCAAATTCATATAACACCGTGTAGTAAAATGTGTGTTTCGGATAAAAATCTTGAACAAAAAAAAAATAAAAATAATAATGACGTAAAGAACGATACAATGGCTACGGCTACGGCTACGACTATGAAACTGTTGTTGATGTGTTCATTAACATCTGTGACATCTTTTTGTTATTAAAATGACAAACTCGCTTTCACACCTAAATGATTTGAAATGCTGATTAAAGCAAATTTGTGTTTTATTTGAATGTTTAAATTTGCTCAATGTTCACATAGTTACGTAACTAAAGACGCTTACGTGACCTTGAATATAAAATCACTTCCAATTTTAGGAAATTTGTTTTTTTTTAGAAAACTTTCATATAAATTTGTATGCCATTAATTATATAGCCGAGAAAAATTTATTATGTACGCAAATAGTTATTACACGATAACACAACAGCGTTTTATATTTCCGCTGTAAATCAATGGAAAAATGTAAAAAACAAATTCCTTGTATAGAAAAATGCATTAATGTTAGAAATTTATCAAATAAATCCAGCCTTCCCAGCAACATTAATATCATTTAGTCTGCTCTATTAATAGTAGATTTACTCTGTTAGGCAAGAAAATAGCAATCATATATTTGGATTTTGGTGGGCTTTGATGTATATTCTGACAAACTTCACTAGAGTTTTCCTCAAGACAGACACTGAATGCATGCAGCATACGTTAAAGTAATTTGAGCCTTCACAAGCTACATTAAGTTCCAAATCAGTATTAATTTTACAGAAGTAACAAAAAAAAAATTCTCTTGCCTGATGTATTACAGCAATCATTGTTTAGTATTGAAGGCAAAGCAAAATTGTTTTGTTCCCATAGTGCAAAGCTTAGAAGTAGAAAATAACATAACATAAATAACAACAACATTTTGGGGATATATGTAAAGGGTCTCCCAACAAGAACGCAAGATTTAAATTTGGCGCCATTCGAAGTGTCATTGTTTGATATGTGAACAATTGTTATTGTTTGCTAGTAGAAGGTACAAGGTTAGTAAAAATGGAGCGAAGGGAGTTCGTTAATTGGGTATTGGAGAGACAACATGAAAATGCTGATTTTGCCGATAAAATCATCTTCAGTGATGAGGCCCATTTCCATCTTGATGGCTTCGTCAATAGGCAGAATTGTCGCATTTGAGGTGAGGAAAATCCTCGAGTGATTCACGAGAAGCAAATGCATCCTCAACGTGTCACTGTCTGGTGTGAATTTTGGGCTGAAGGAATCATTGGACCTTTTTTTATGAATCTTGCTTTCTTGTTGGGACACCCTTTATATCTGCAAAGTTTCTCAAAGGCATGTAACAATTGGATTTTTGGCTAGAAAGCTAATTCTATATGCGCCCTATTTTACGTATTTCGAAATTTTTTTTTTTTATTTTTATTTAAAAAAAAAGCCAGAAAGTACGCTTACAATCCTATTCCAATGAAGCCGACAAAGTTTTTCCCGTAAATTATCTATTACAAGGAATATTTTTAGGAATGCTTCAACTGGTAGAATAGTTGAAAATCTCAAACCATTTTCAGATAAAATAAAAACTATAAAATAACCTCGAAATGAAAAAGGTTTTTACCTTTGTAAAACAGTAATTCCTGTTAGAACACGGTACTCTTTTAAAGTGTTTTCATATTACACGATTTCATAACACTAGCATAACACCTGTCCTCCCCCTAATAATAACATTGTTTTTACTTATTATTCGATATAAATCTTCTCCCCATTGAATGCTACGATATACTCCAAAAAGGGGGGTCAAAAGTAATTGCCTTATTGGAAATGCTATGGCGCCAAATGTCAATTCGGTTTTGACATTTGTTAAGTAAACAAACGCAGAATACAAATCGATCGCTTTACACCGCACGAAAGTGGAATAATTGTTTAAATTTTTTTTTAGCGCAACAATTAGTCGGTTGTGTTGGCACAGCTTGAATTTCATCGCAGATTTGCTGGACAAACACTACAGCGTTTGCTAACTCGCCTTGAAGAGACTAGAACAACACGAGATGTTCCCAAGGCAGCCCGCTGACGGACAATACCGTTGTTGCCCAAGATGTCAAAGAGAAGCTGGTTGAAACAGCAGCCAATTTATGACCAAAATGCAGACTATCGCAATAACACTGTCTGTACAAAGACACATCAGCACTATTTCTGATCTCATGAATAAATGGAAACTTTCTATCTTCAGTTTGTAGAATCAACGCGCTAACTACTCAGCCAACCGCATAAATATTTTTAATAGAAATTTCATTCATTCACGTATTTGAAAATCGTTTCATACGTCGCTTTATGCCAGCGTTTTATATTAATTTTTATTTCATATGAATCATATGAATGATGTCTTGTTTTACTGATGCCCTTTAACTTTGTTCCAGTTTGTCATGTAGTCATTGGTATTTAATTCTTATTAAGAATGTTGAATTATGACTTTACCTTAAATTGCTGTATCTTACGACGTATTTGCTATCAAAATACACTTGTATGATAGGTTAGTCAATCAGGTTTTGCGGTTTCCTTTTCCTTTTCTCACGCTTCACTTGCACAACAAAAGTTCGTTTGACAAGTTTTTATGTCAATTATATTTGTAATTACAAACAGAAATTTCTAATTGTGGTTGCTTGCAACAAATATTGACTGTGGCTGACCAGAGTTTGTACACACGTGGTTTTAGAATGTAATAAGCAAGCAAGCAAGCAACAATCAGCAACAACCTACACTGACAGGCATAAATGTGACATGCACTGTGTTGTAACACATTTACTTTATAAGTTTTGTTCAATACCTTACAAATTGTGTCATGAAATTTCAAAAATACCCTCAAATTACAAAAAAAAAAAAAAAAAAAAAAAAAAAAAAGCAATTTTCAATTATGTTCGTCGTCATATGCACGTTTAAATGAGTTAGTTTTTGTACGATTTTCATTTTTTAAACGGGTTTAAAATTACGCTCATATGAAAAGGTGTTCAAAAGAAAAGGTGAATTTTGAATGTTTTTGAAAAGTACTTATTTATTCATCAATATGCATTTTATCCCCTTCAAAGTAATCCCTTTCAGATACAGGGTGGCTGATGAATTTTGCTACATTAAGAAACTGGAACGACTTCTTTTGTAATGCATGGAATATTTTCAATCTCTTTTCATTTGAAAGCACATCGAATTAGTCTTAAAAACAATCGAATTTAAATGCCAGCCCTGCTCATGGATGCAGGTGCGGCATCTTGGCAAAAAAATTGTTCATTACTGCCCGCAAAGTTAACGCTGGAACTGTAGCTATTGTCGCTCGAATTAATTGTCTTAGTTCCTCCACATTTGTCTGTTGCGATTTGTACACTTCCTGTTTACTATAACCATATAAGAAAAAGTCCGGTGGAATTAGGTCAGGCAATCTAGGGGCACAACGGAAGGTTGATTTTCTTGAAATGAGCCTGTTTTTTTTTTTTTTTTTCTTTTTTTTCTAGGACCAGCACTCAGGAGATGACTCCTACACATGCGAAGCATTGTGCTGGAACTATAGGAAAGGGATAGTAGGAGAAACGACAGGAGGTGAAGCTTAATTAATTATTTTTGCAGCTCTGCTTTCGCACGTTCTTTGTTTGTACTCGTAGCAGTGCTGAAGCTCTTTAGTAGCCATTTTTATTATTATTTTACTTCGCCGGTGGTACACAATACCGACGAAGGAGGGCGTTCTGATGTGATTGTGGATTGCTATCAGCTAAAGCCGGTATTGTTCAGTGACCAGTGACTATGCCTTCGCCACTGAAACCTTCCGACAACAACTGACACACAAAGACACACTAATGCAACATCAGAAAAATGCGAGATGTTTATTTTTATTTTAAAATTTTTGGTCTGAAACTGGGGTTGAACCCAGGTCTGTTTTTTGGATTCGTAGTCAACGTGCAGACTACCATCCATCGTGCCATCGCCACGATGAACCAAAACTACAGACTCCAATGCGCGATAGCGGCAATCTTTTTCCAGTGTCCCACTTTTAATTTTCGTTAAATCTAAGGATCAATCTACAAAAACCAAAACAAAAAACTCCAGATTACTTAGATAGAAAAAAGTTATCAAGTTTTCTTTTGGTATCGGCTGTCATCAGCCACCCTATACAATGCAGTTATGCCAGCGCTTCTTACAATCCACGAAGCACTTCTGAAATAAGCTTTTCGGTATGGCCATCAGCTCGTTCTTCGATTTTTACTTTATTTCGTCATTAGTCCTTTCATTAATCTCTTCAGTTTAGGGAATAAGAAAAAGTCGCTGGGAGCCAAATCTGGTGCATAAGCTAGTTGAGATATTGTTTTTGGTCAAAAAAAAATCACGAACAAGCAGTGATAAATGAGGTGGTGCATTATCGTGATGCAGAATCCATGACTTTTTCCCACAATTCCGATCGTTTGAGCCGTATTGCTTCACGCTTCACGTTGCATAACGCCATTGCAATCGAAGAAAACAAAATTTACCTTTTCCTTTGAACAAACCTCGTATTTTAATACATTTCTTAGCTATAAATATTGATTTTGATTTCAGTAGCTTTCCATTGCTTATTTTTTATTTTTTTTTTATCTTGGACCATTGTGCTGGAACTAGAGGAAAAGGATAATTAGAGAATTGATAGCAGATGAAGCTTCACTATCTTAAAACACTACTTTGTTTTTATAGCAGTGGTGTAGCGTCTCTGATGTCCAGGAGACGTATTAAATTTTCAAGCTTCGTTTTTAGTAGCCATTTTTATTAATTATTTTACTTGGTCGGTGCTACACAATACCGACGAAGTAGGGCGTGCCTGTAGGATGTGCCTGTGAATTGGATACAGCTGAAGCCGTTACTGTTCTGTGACTAGCGACTGTGCCTTCGCCACTGAAACCTTGCGACAACAACTCACACACAAAGACACACAAATGCACAACAGAAAAATGCTAGATGTTTTTATGAATCTGAAAGTGGAGTTTTATAGTCAACGTGCAGACTACTTCGACCATCGCCACCATCTCTTAATTTGATCACATCAGGTTGACATATGCCCAGGCCCTTTTACTCTTCGCTTTGGCAATTGATTTTCTATTTAAACAGGACACGTGTATTCTCAAATACACGAGATGTTTTTATGAGTCTGAAACTGGGATTGAGCCGCAGGAAAAATTTTTCGTTTTGTAGTCAACATGCAGACTACTTCGACCATCGCCACACTCCAATTTTTATAAGAAACGTTTTAAAAATGTACAACAATAGATAAAGAAAATTTAGTTCTTAACAAACAAGGTTTTAATTTTTTTTTTTTTTTTTTCAAATCGGATAAAAATTTTAAAAACTATTCAACTTTTATCATTAACAACTTTTGTATTAAAATTAAGTGAAGTTAATATATTCGATAATGCATTTCAAGTGAAGTTAATATATTTGATAATGCAGAATTAAATAAGCCCTACAATATTGTCAATCGGTCGTTATGTAGAAAAATCAAACTGAAAGATAAACATGAATGGGTTTTATTTTATGTTTTTTTATATTTGAGTCACTAAAAGGGTTCACACTACATTGAAGTGGTAAATGAATTGAATGGCATGTCGAATGAAATGGCATGTCGAATGTCAATAAAAATTAATTTTCTGTATGCACATTCTTTTTTCATATTGGACAAACACTCAGCGGGGAGAACCCCTACACAATTGATGAATTGTGCTGAAAATAGAGGAAAGTGAGAAAGATGACAGACGAATTTGTTCGGTGTAAGCGAAAATTCGTTATAACCGGTATTCGTTGTAAGTGAATTCCACTGTATTTCAATTTCAATTCCGAAATATATTTTATTTACTTTGTTACTGCACTCGAAGAGCGATTTTTTTAATAATAATTACTACAATTCGTTGTCTGTAATGTCTTTTATGTGAAAAATCTTTGATATTTTTAACTTCAACTTGCATTATTAAAAAAAAAAATATATAAAATAATTAAGTGAAATATTGAAAAAGGAAAATTGAAAGTTTGTGCAATTTCAACACATACAACGTGAGCAATAAAGCCACACAATGACACTGATTGCATTTATCTTTATTGCAGTTTTCCAGGCAATAAATAAGCTGCAAAAGTATATCATAATGAACTGAAAGTTAATTTATTTTTACTTGCCGTTAAAATTTATTGCTAAAGCAGCAGTGCTGCTTTCACGTGGACTGTTAAAAAAAAATAACTGAACAGAAAGCAAAAGAAAACATTTACAATAAAGATAACGAAGGAATTTTCATAATTAATACTGCGATGATAAATAGACAAGTGACTGAGTCAACAAGGCGATGCTGCGATAGACACTTATTGTATAATGAATTTAAATAATGCAACTACGTAGTGCACCACGTTTCCCCTCAGTGCATCAACTGCTGTTACATGACAGTTTACTGCCAGTGCAGAAGTAGAAAAAAAGAACGCATTACAAATGCTACCTATTTAATAGGTTTTCTTTAGAGTTACACAAATTTAAATCATAACAAAATAAAGAAATACATATATATTTTTCTATGTTGGACCAGATGTGTCTGTGAATTGGTATCAGCTGAAACCGGTACTGTTCGCTGACCAGTGACTATCCCTTCGCTACTGAAACCTTCCGACAACAACTGACACAAAAACACACTAATGCACAACAGAATAAATGAGAAGTGTCTTTGTAACTGGGCTCGAACCTAAGACTTTATTGTTTTGTAGTCAAAGTGCTAACTACTTCAGTCATCGCTACCCTCAATTTTAATATCAGTGAAAAGGATAAATTTTATGGCATTAATGTTTAAATATGATTTCGGCCATGTAGCCGCCACGGCTGGCCCATACAAGACGCAAACTTTTTCTTTTTATTAATTTAATAAACTTTTTAATAAATTTTTCGTTGCATTTGCGAACCATACTTCTCCAATGTTCATTTGCAGATATTCAATTTTCTCGGGTTTATTGATTTAGACAAGTGACTCTACTTAAAGCCAAAGAAAATAATCCAATGGTATTAAATCATAAGATCTTGGTGGCGAATTAATTGAACCATTACGTGAAATTATTATTTCATCAAAAGTTTCATTGAGTAAAAGAATTTTAGCTCGCGGTGTGTGACATGTCATGTGCGAGATAACACGGCCCTTTTTTCTATCTTGTACCAGCAGTAGGGGATGACCCCTACATAAGCGATGCATTGTGCTCGAGCTAGGAAATTAGGTTATGGAAAGGAGATTAGAGGGAGTAGTGTTTATGGACATTTGATTTGAACTTTCCCACGTTAAAAGTGACAGCAAAAACCTCTGCAGCGAGTTTGTTCCACATACTCGATGTTCAGCCGAAAAATGAGTTCTGTCTGTAATGCGTGGTTCGATTTTCCGCCAAATCGACCACAAATGGATGAGCCCTTAATGATGAAAGCGTTGTACGCTGCAATGAACGGGTTTCGGGTACTAGTTCCCTGATTTCACCAGAGCACATTCCATTGTAGTAGCGATAGAACAACGAAACACAGCCCACATTGCGACGATGCTTGCCACAGTCCCCAATGACTTTCTTCGCTCTCTCCTGTACACGGTCGAGTAACTTCAAAATAGTGTTTGAAGCACCGGCCAATACATAAGAGTTGTATTCCATTTTCGGTCGGATGTAGGCGGTATAAATAGTGAGGAGATCAAATGGGGTGAAGTATGTCTTGCACCGTCTTAAAAAACCCAGACCTTGAATTTCTCGCGCAAAAGAGCCTTTGTTTCATTAGCTGTATGGCAAAGGGGCACCATCCTGCTTTAAACACATATCGTCCAGGTCAATATCATAAATTTTTGGCCACAAGAAGTCTGTTATCATCTCGCGATAACTGCTTGGCCGACCTCATGACCTGCCAGCCCATAAACTACAGCAAACTGTCAAGCGAACATTAACATGTGTTTTCTCAGATCCCACAATCCCGGTTTTACTGAAATTTCGGCACAATTCTCGCGATTATGGACACATTTGGTCGATTATGCTGACAAAAAAAAAATCAGGAAATGCATTTCGATTTGAACGCCCATTTTCGTAAAAGGGTTCAACAGTCTTAATGCGCTGCTCAGTTGTGTACCTCTGCATGTTTGAATATATCAAACATTGAAACAAATAAATGTCAAATTAAGTGAAGCAAAAAAACTTGACGTTAAGCTGTTATTCACAATTAACATCGTGCATTATGGTTGGACCACCCTTTACTTATTTCGTTGACGACCATTAACCCTTAACTAGTATCTTGTTCTACCATGTTTTCATTAAAACAAAGTACTGGCAACAATAGAAAACAAATCATTTTTAGCATAAAACTTTCACGGCCATTTAATTCTCCAAAATGTCTATCAATGTATATTAGATTCGTACTCGTATGTATGTATATAAAAAATGAAAAAGAACATATGTTTAGAATTTATAAAAACTTTGTTTTTTAATGTAGTACAACATTAAGCACCAGTCATCAGTCACCAGCCACCAACCGACAGTTAATAGGCAGTAGTCAGCAGCATGTGGCTAACAGCTCTCTCTTTCCTTTCGCTGGCAAAAACTAACTTCTACCAGCCACGACCAACGTAACAGTGTAGTCTTTCATGGGACTAGTAACAATTATCCAGCCACTAAATTGTATTTGAACACGATTTCCTTAAGAAATTGCTACTTTTAATGGACACACACAATAAACTAATGCACGCGTTTGTTTGATTTAATACAAAAATTATTTGGAGTAATCAATCATACTGACTGATATTCTGTAACGTATGCATGTACATCTGTTCTCATTCTGAATACACCCCTCAATGGCTTTCATTAAGTTTATCATGTTCAGATTTTATGTTTTCGTCAGTTTGGTCTGGTGATGTGTTTGAAAAATTAACTTGTTTCAGATGGATCTTAATGGGATTTGTTTTAAAGTATTTGGAAAATATTTCCATGTACAATCTTTGATGTTTCGCCTTTTCTTGGCAATTTGAAACATGCTAAAGATTCTTAAGAATAATACAATATTTGCATACAGTTTTGGCAACATTATTTTTCCTCATTTCAATATCATTGAATTTTATAACAGTGGAATTTGGATAGAATGTCCGCGGGACCGTGCAATTTTGTTCTTTATAGGCTAAGTTCGTTACAACCAGAGTAAACAATTTTTTAGCATATTTTTTTTACTATTTTCTTTATATTTTAAAATTATTGACCATGTAGACTTTGGAATTTCATATATTTTTTACCTTTTTCTATTTTTTTTATCCTTTTCAGACCAGAACTTTATATTGTGTGTAAATTCTTTTACATCAGCGGTATTAAAATAATTCTAATCTTATATAGCTTACAATTTGTCTACAAAATTATATTTGACGCAGGGCTGCAATTGGCTCTCTATTGTATGCCTACACGATATGCAGCCTGGTCTATCAAGGACGGGAATCTCTCGAAGAGATAAAGATACATTTTAACTTGAAGCTTGTCTGGGTGCGACGACACGTGACGATGTCTGGCAAGGTCGTCGCGGATGGACTGGCTAAGGCAGATGCTCGCATGTAGGAAGCGAATATTTGCTTTACGACGGGTGATTTCTGGACGTACGTTTAGCGGACACTGTTGGAAATCACCCAAATCAGTTAATTCGCCGGAGGTCACCTATTCGATATTGAGGCCGACTTGGACACGTTATGATTGGTGGAGATGACTCACGGGCGGCTACACGTTTTGATGGCGGTGCTGACAGGGCACTGCTGCGGAGGTTGAATATGCCGTTTAATGACTTCTGCAGTTGCCGAAGATGTGCCATTCTGCGGCCACCTCCAGGGAGAGGACGGCTCATAGGGAGCTTCGACACTTGACAGTCTAATGCAGGTATCGGCGTGCGACGTCAGGGGACGTCAACGGATTAGTTGGCACCGGGGATTGTGTTGAAGATTTTACGTGGAGATCTACGCATAGCGTCTCATTCCACGGTGTACTCAACACGGATTGAATTCAGACGTTCACTACCGCCCCCACAGGCACTTGAAAATACAGCTCGTGTATTCAATAACTACACATAGGTTGCAATCCTAATTCATAGTTATCCCTGGTCTATAAGATACACCTTGTTAAGGTGTTATCGAGCGGTCTAAACTCTTGTGTCACATCAGATTATTTTTCTTCGACAACTCTTAATCCAGGTATTCATACATATATTCTTATAATATAATGTATATATTTTCTGTTTGTTCAAGACACATTCCGGTGACTACAGTTGAATGGCAACAGCGCCTAGTTAAGTAAAAGTCATATCAGAATATAAGCGGAAACAACAGATATCCAGAATAGACCAAAAACTTATCTCCCAGCGTAATTTTAGGTAGTAGCCACAGCCACTACGAATCCTTACCCTGACGAGCACACTAACTCCAACTTTTCAGAGTTGACACGAAGTACTCACGAGGAGCACAACCAAATACTCAAAGAGTACATCAGTCTTTAAACCTTTACTTAGCGTTACAGTAGTGAGACTTAAGCTGGCAGCCCGTAGCACTAGATTAGACTTCAACTGCAATTCTACAGTCACACGGAATATGCAAGCACAACGTCATCAATCTCTAGTAAGATTTCGAAGGGTCATCTCTTCTGTCATCTTCAAGCTCACAGGTAGTTTAAGGCGATGCTACACCTTTAGCTAAGTACAGCGGGATTGCAAAGGTCCCGCAGGTTTATAAACTCACTTCCCAAACCCCCTTGCGGGAACCATTGGCACCGTGGATAATGCGGACAACACAATAGGGGCAGGCTTTAGAGCCAACCACCCGAATTCTTCGCGTAGTCGCATTCGATAAGCTAATCATTTCTAATATACCAGATTAAGCATATTCACGGTTGGGCAGGAATGCAGCGTTATTTACTCAAAGTAAATATAATTTACTTTTTTTTTTTTTATCTGGGACCAGCACTCTCAGGAGATGACTCCTACACCTGCGAAGCATTGTGCTGGAACTATAGGAAATGGATAGTAGAAGAAACGACAGCAGGTGAAGCTTAATTATTTATTTTTGCAGCTCTGCTTTCGCATGTTCTTTGTTTATACTCGTAGCAGTGCTGAAGCTTCGGTTCAGTAGCCATTTTTATTATTGTTTTACTTCGCCGGTGCTACACAATACCGATGAAGGAGGGCGTTCTGATGCGATTGTGGATTGCTATCAGCTGAAGCCGGTATTGTTCAGTGACCAGTGACTATGCCTTCGCCACTGAAACCTTCCGACAACAACTGACACACAAAGACACACTAATGCACATCAGAAAAATGCGAGATGTTTATTTTTATTTTAAAATTTTAGTCTGAAACCGGGGTTGAACCCAGCTCTGTTTTTGGATTTCTAGTCAACGTGCAGACCATCCATCGTGCTATCGCCACCCTCAACTTTAACTTTCGGAAATAAAAATACCGTGTTCATTGATTTTAAAAACACTAATATTTTCAAAGAAGCAAATTTTTGGCAAGATCATGGACAAACCGCGTCATAACCCAGATAATCTGATGTTTGAACTGTCCATTTAAGCATGACATAGTTTTAGTAATTCAAATCACACTTTAGGAATTTCTATATAAAATCATAGGTCGACTTAATCACTTTATCAACAACTGCTATTTCTCTATACTACTACTTCCTTTGCAAAAGGAAGGTAACACACTATCGCAGCATCTTAATTGCCTGAGTGCTACTTCTTTTAAAAAAATAATATATAAATAAAAATATATGTTCTGTTTATTATCTGGCACATTAAAGAAAAATGTTTGCAATTTTCTACGAAACGCAATTCTTATAACTTTGTAATTTAATTTCTCAATCGAAATCTTTTGATTTGCCAGCAAAACTTTACATTGCGTACCCGCCAGCCTTAAAATCTCTGTACACAGCAGTAAACAAAAAGCAACGAAAATGTTGTATTCAAAAGAACAAAAGTGAATAATTGCAGATGCGGCATTAAGCAACAAAAAAAAAAAAAAAGGAAATAAATAAATGTTACACTGCAGAGGGATTTCATTGACTAACAAACAAACAATGTAATCATTATTCAGTCTACAGCCCTATATTTAATGCTCTTATCATACACTTCTGCGAAAATAACAAAATAAGAAAATGGTTTTTGTATAATCAAAAACACAAAGTCTTGTAAAAATACGTTAAAATCACTAAGATCCCACACTGATAAATAACATCAGGCACAAATATACGAGTATAATTAAAACTTTCAGCTTTAAGCGTAAAATAATACCAAACGTAATCTTCTTCCCTTGACTCTTTCAGCACTTTCTGTAGCACACAGCCATATATAAATATATATTTATGCATACACTATCAAGCATCCCTACTTCCTTGCTATGAAATCATTTTTATCCATGTAGTCATCTTAACACACATGCATTTACACTTCTCCCCTTTAAACAGTTTTCTGATGACTACAGGATTAATAAGCAGTTAACAGAAAATTATACGGCTTATTATGTCAAACGTTTTGGGTATGAACAGCATTAAGCAGACTCTTGCATTTGTATGGGTGAGTACGAAATAAAGTGTAAGAGTAAATTTCAGCTCTTTAAATTCACATCAATTGTCGAGGGAATGAATCAGGCATGGGAAGCAAGGATTTTTAAATGGCACTTCAACACTTCATCTATGGGAAGTGAAAAAGTTTAACAATTAATTTCTTTAATTTAAAGAATATTTAAGGTAAATCTTATATATAAAAATTACACGTTTGTATGTATGTATGTATGTGTGTGTGTGTGTGTGTGTGTGTTTGTGCCATATGGACAGCTAAACAGCTGAACCGATTTCCTTGAAATTTTTACAGTGTCTCTTTGTTTATCTGTAAGGGACTATAGGCTATATAAATATGAAAAATTACAACTGGATGTTGCCACGCCCACACAAAATAAAAATATTTATTTTTGTATATCTTGAGAAGCGTCGAATTTAAAGTTTCGGAATTTCGTCCAAAAGACTTTGTAGTTAAAACGAATTATCAGTCAAAATCTGGAAGATGTTTGACAAGTGGGCGTGCACCTCCCACACAAACTAAATATAGATTTCATTATATTTTGAGAACGGTAAAAGTTAACTTTTCTATATTTGCTCTGAGTACCCCTTAATGGTCAATACAAATCAGCAGTCAAAAAGTGGGCATGGTTTACGTCTTAATCACAGAAACTCAATATCTAATTCAGAAAAAAAGTTTCAAAATTTTCAATATCAGTTCATGTACATATACTTTATATTGCACTTTTTAAAATTTCAATAGGTATAGCGAACCAAGCCGGGTTATAGCTAATAAATAATAAAATAATAAATTTCCACTAATCAAGAGTCATTCATTTTGCGGTTTAAAATTAAATTTAATTTAATTGAAATAATAAAGCTACGATTTCAATGAAACTGTTAGTTCTTTATAATGCTTGGGGCTTGCCATTATGTACAATGTCATTTCAATGATCGCCGCCTCTAGATTGGTTGCAGCAGTCGATTTTTTGAGGAAATTCTCGACCACTTTTTCACGCATTTCGTACGACATCACGGCGATAACTTGATAGATTTTAGTATTCAAATGCTCCAGCGTTAGGGAATTATCTGCATAGTTACGGTCTTTTACATAGTCGCATAAAAACAGTCTAACGGCGTCAAATCGTATTATATTGACGTCGCCAAAAAACGTGTTGTATGGCTAGTGGCAGCGTCTCGCTGAAATCACTTATCGTCCAGTTCATAATCTTCAATTGCATGCCCAAAAAGTCCCTTATCTTACGGCCATAGCACTCTAAATTGGTGGTAACAGTTCCGACACAATTTAACTAACAGCAGCGATTCATTCGGCAATTTTCGTATTATGAAGACAACACACTAACTATTTAGCCAACAGCACCAAACTCTTAAAAACCGTTAAAACCAACTATTAGAAATTGCTTTTACCATTTGAAAATATTTTCTTAAAACCATCTTAATTTCCATCTTAATAGGCAGTGCTACCAAGTTAAAAAAAAATAAAAAAACAACTGGCAATTTAAATAACGCTCAAATAAATAAAAAAACAATAAAGGAAAATTATAAATAAATAAAGTCACTACAATAGTTTAAAACAATGGCTGGGTCCAATAGCCAGCAACAACAATAAAAAAGTGCAAAAGAAAAAGAAGCTATATGGTAGAGCATAATGAAAATACGTTCATCGCATTGTGGGAGGAGAAAATAAATGAAATTTTATTGCACTAACTATGCATTAAAGCCTGATTTAATTAAACTTATAGTGAAAATGAACAATCAGCTGTTTATGGTTTTAACGTTAAAATCAGGTTATAACATTTGATTACCCCACACTATTAGGAAGTATGTGATTTGCTAATTTTGTATTAATAGTCATCCAAAGAAATCATTTTTTTAATTTATATGTAGTCGTATATTCTAATAAAAAAATTAAATTGCATTAATTTGCAAAATTTTTGGTTGGATGCATTAGCAGGCAGAATATTATTATTTTTTGTGTTGTAGGCAATTTGATTATTTAAATGTGGAACAGCTTTTATATTTTTTAATGTTCTTAGTAAAATAAAATATTATAATCTCTATTTGACTACTGTACGTAACTTTTATAAGCCAATCAACTAGACGCTCGTAAAATTAACTCAAAATATTCTATGCTTTCATTTAAACTTTGTAGACTGCAGAAATCGCACTTTCTATTTTATAAATCAAAGTTTAACAATAAATTTTACCATATTCCTACAGACTATTCTGTTTTTTTTTTTTTTTTTTATTTTCAACAATGAACTTGAATTTTTCTTTACATGTTTCAATTACAATTTTTATTTACAGCATAATTCACTGCCTTACTTTTTACTTTCTTTCTTAAATACACAAAAAAAACGAATCTTTCCAAGGAAAAGAAATAATCCAGTTAAAATAAAACTAAGTAAAATTAAATGTAGTTATTATAGCGCAAACTTATTTAGAAAAGTAAACTAAAAAGTTTTATTTTGTAAGCAAAAAGTTAGTTGTGTGATAACTATCGCTTTTGTTTTAAAAAACTGTCAGCATTTGTTCTTGCACAAGAAAGAGAAAAATTAACATAATTGTTATATTGCTAAACTTTCTAAGAGTTTGGCAAGAGAGAATATGATATGAAATGGTCATCTAATGCTCATAGAGAAATTAAATATTTGTTTTTATTTCTAAAAACAATTATGTCACATGCGACTACGCGTTTGCCATACAACCGATGTTTTTGGCGATTTTTTTATGTGTAAAAAAATTAAAAAAAAATTTAAATTTTTATTTTTTGAATTTGTTTCACAACAAAAAATAACTCATACGCGTAGGGGCAAGGGGAACGATTTATAACAGTACATATTAATCATACGCTTATATGCCCAAGAAAATACAACAATTCTTAAAAAATTATTGTGATTACCAGGTATGTTGTGACCAGAGCTTCGAGCTGTAGACCCAGACGTGGGTGATTGAGAGTGGTCCTGATTGGGACGTGGCTCTGGGCCTTCCCGAAGTAATGCGGAAAGCGGTTCCGGGGAGGAATCTACCCAGAGGAGGAGGAGGGAATTTTTTAGTGGCAACACCACTCGACGCAGAAGACGACGGTCTCTGTAAGTGCGAAGGCATTTTCAACCCTACCTCACACGCCAAAAAAAAAAAAAAAAAAAAGCTTCGAGCTGCAACTTAATTTGTTCCGGTTTTCGGTTTCGTTCTTTAACTTTTATCGTTTCAGGTTACGTTTCGGTTTTCAATTCTTTTTTTCGGTGCAAATGCTTTTTTTTCGGTGCAAATTTTTTTGCATTTCCATATGTTTGTACAAGAATTTGGTTAAAAGCCTATTGACGATTTTGATGTTACCACCAAATGTACATATACACCAGCTAAACCATATAACAAATATAGATTAATCATCGTAATTAATTTTAACTCACGTTGAATAAATGAAGAAAATAGTTACATAATTGTATTGAGGGTGGCGATGGCTGAAGTAGTCTGCACGTTGACTACAAAACAAAAACAGACATGGGTTCAACCCCAGTTCAAGGCTACAATTATATATAAAAAACAAAAAAAAAACATCTCGCTTTTTTCTGATGTGCATTAGTGTGTCTTTGTGTGTCAGTTGTTGTCGGAAGGTTTCAGTGGCGAAGGTATAGTCACTGGTCACTAAACAATACCGGCTTCATCTAATAGCAATCCACAATCGCATCAGAACGCCCTCCTTCGTCGGTATTGTGTACCACCGGTGAAGTAATAATAATAAATGGCTACTAAACCGAAGCTTCAGCACTACTATAAATAAAACAACGTGCAGAAAGCAGAGCTGTAAAAAACAATTAATTAAGCTTCACCTCCTGTTGTCTCTCCTACTATCCCTTACCTATAGTTCCAGCAAAATGCTTCGCATGTGTAGCTGTCATCTCCTGAGTGCTGGTCCCATATAAAAAAAAAAATTAAAAATTCGAAATGAAATCATGGCCACTACACCCGAAACTTTGCGAAAAGTTATGGCAAATATGCTAAAAAGAGCACGTATGTGCGAAGCAGAAAATGGACATCACTTACAGGATAACATTTTTGAAAGCCAATTGCAAAAAATTCCCCAATAATATACTGCATAAAAAAAAAAATTATAGTAATCGCATAAATAAAAAAGTTATAAACCATTTAAACCATATAGCTCCTTTTGTGCCAAACTGTAGTTACATTCTACTGATTTTCGCTTATAGCTAATAGCTAATTTTTATTACAAAAATCTAAAAATTATTGACGACATATTCATTTTTCTGTTATGCATCATAATCAACGAAAAAAAATTAATTGTGAAATTGTTGTTAGTTACGCGGTTTTACATTTCAGCTAACGATACGTATGTATATAAAAAATTGTTATTTTTCTTAACAAACTCGATTTTAATAAAATTTAATTTAACTTTGTTATTTATTTTTATCTGGCAACGACACCGACGCAGCCTGAGCAACAACAAAAAAAAAAAAAGGACAATTAAAAAATACATGAACACAAACTCAATAGCTTCATTTTAAGTGTGCAAATGTCAGTCGTTGACTTCTGTCCAAACAAACACTATATGCCAGCGGGAAAAACACAATAGATAGAAGGGAAAATATATGCACGTGCTGATGCAAATCATGCTTGAGCCACATAGTTGAATGAAAGGATGTTGTTACAATTCCAACGTCACCTTAACTGACCTACAAACAAAGCAATGAAAATAATAGCTGAAAAAAAAAACACTCAAACTTTAAGGGTATGAAAATGGCTGAATTCTTAATAGCATAAGATAAAGAAAAATATATGAATTTTTTTGTACATAAATTTATGATGGGTCAAAAATTTCTATAGCAAATGAGTTACTGGCAGTGAAAAAAAAAATTAAATGAAACGAAATGAAATAAAAAATATAAAAATAAAGCAATAAAATCGAAAAGTTTAAAGTGCCTTTTTATTGCAGCTCAAACTATTCCCCCTTAAGGTTCCCCAAATCATTACAAATAACCCACGGCATCAAATTTTTGGTAATTGTTTTGCGTAGAAAATATATATTTTTTATCGCACTCAATTTATTTGTGTTTATTTTTTTTAAGTCAATTGTTATCCTTCAGGGAAAACTGATTTCGTATTGAATTTCATTAAAGCAATAATTCAAGGAAAAACTTTCACTGAAAGTAATAAAAACTGATTTCTTATAATAAATTTTCATTTTATTGCGAAACTTTTCTAACGATTAAGATATTTCATTGGGTCGATAATAAATGCTATTGGCAGTTAATTAGGACAGTGAATCTCATCAATTTTCATACAAGGAAAATCAACAAAGTCATTCATCATGATTGCGTAGAGATTTCTAACCACTATGTGGCTTTTAGATATTTGTAAATTAGAACAGTGTGAACAATTTTCTATGCAAGTTTTCTTTATTTTTAAGAATAATCGTTAAGCTGAGTTAGAGTCTGAACAGAATGTTTGCGGTGCAGTGCGATTTCTCGTTGCGGGAGAGAAAAATATACATATACAACGGAAGACGGCGACGGTAATACTTGTCATTGTTTGTTTACATTTTTATTAATTTATCTAGTGCATACACTTTTATAAAATTTTCTAAAAAAAATTACTGTTTGTGTTGAACATTTTGCAATGGCAGTAAATAAAAAAGTTGAAGCTATTGAAAAAATGTTTAATTTGGTAGAAGTCACGTTTGATTTATGTGTGGAATTAGAAACCACGACACATACTAAATGGAGATGGTGGGTAAGACCCGTTAATATATTAAGGGATGGATTCGGATGGATTTTTAAAAACATGCTTGCAGCAGATTGAAAGCCAGGATGCGGAGCATTTTCATTTAGCAACAAGAATGAGTGTTTCTCAATACAAGCTGACAAAAATGACAAAAATTTATGAACTTCAAAAACATGTTTTTTATTTACAATAATGTCGTGAACATCGCCAATTATTCAAAAACTATGGCAACATCACAAAGAGAAAGAGTATAAAAAATGGACAGAATAAGAAAGCCCGCAATGAAAATGAAATAGATTTTAATTTTATGCCGTTCCGCACTGCGGTTTTTTACTTCAAAATCGTATTAAAAACCGCACCGCAATAAATTATCGTTACATTGTGTTCGGACTCTTATGGAAAAAAATATCTCTCCAACTGTTAGCACGGTCAGGTTTGCTTTATTTAATAGCTTAAGTTAGGTTACAGATGCAGCGCCTACAGAGAGGAGCGTGGTCAGTTCGTTGAGCTTGTGATACCATGCGAGCAAACAAAACCGAACTAGGATCATTCCACAGCACCGGATGAATCACTAAGCTCAGCCTAAACATGCCAACAAAGTTTTTATCCATAGTCTGGCAAAGCTACCATAAAGGTGGCAAATTCACTCGAAATCTTGCATACGCTTCTGCCTCACTATAGCATTCACATTCTACTGGGGACAAGCTCTCCTACTCCGGCTTTAACTGCTAATCTAACACAGCTTATGCATAGGAACCGACGTATATCTAGCGAGCATCAGAACATACTGGCCATTAAAAAGAATGTGAATCACAGTCTCTTTGGAACTCAGTTTCATCCTCATAGCTTGAGTCTCTATAATTCAATGCCCCTAGAGCGCCACCTACAAAAACCGTATCCGATTCTTATTGAATGCCAGAAACCTGCAGGTTCACCGTTCATCATCGTGGGGGTTCTGGCTGTCAGACAAGTGACTTCATTCTCTAACTATCGCTAAGGCAGTTCATTAATATCCGTTCCGCTCAGAGGCTTGCAGTATACCATTGGAATACTAGTGAATTGGTCGATTACAGTACCACCTCATCAGTGGCAGTACCATCATTTACACAGTCACCCAAGCAGATCGCTTGCAAAGGAACCTACGTCAGCGTGAGCCTATAATGTCTTGCTATCTTATCGAGAGACAACCGGCATTCATTCAGCACTAGAGATGACGAGTACATATACAGCAACAACAGCCGCCTTGATGTCGGTAAATACATACACGAAGAAATCACCTGATACCCCATGATACCGCAGGCATCTTGCCGCCCCTATAATAATAGCATAGCTTTCAGTTTGCAGGATACTACAAATAACACCTTTAACATATTTTTCAATTAAAAATTTAATCAATTCAATGAAACTTTAAATTAATTTTTTTTTCCAATAATTAAGGGTGGCGATGGCACGATGGATGGTAGTCTGCACGTTGACTACAAAACCAAAAACAGACCTGGGTTCAACTCCAGTTTCAGACTGAAAAATTATAAAAATAAAAAAACATTTCGCATTTTTCTGATATGCATTAGTGTGTCTTTGTGTGTCAGAAGCTTCAGCACTGCTACGAGTATAAACAAAGAACGTGCAAAAGCAGAGCTGCAAAATAATTAATTAAGCTTCACTTTCTGTCGTTTCTCCTACTATCTCTTTCCTATAGTTCCAGCACAATGCCTCGCATGTCCCAGATAAAAAATTAAATAAAAAAAATAATTTTTTTTTACAGAAAATGACGGCATATTTTTATGTAGTTGTTTTATTTCATATATGCAACACTCTTTATACAAATATAAATTAAAATCCAAGAAGCAATCGGGTTGAATTAGTATGTTTTTTTTTGCAAATAAAAATTCGTTTGAAATTTTCACAATAATTAATTAAATTTTTACTTTCATTATTGAAAATATAGAGAAAAATTAATTCAATTAATTGCTACTACTCGTATTAATTTCCTTACAGATGAAAATCTGATTATTTTTTTAATTTATGTTACAAAATTTTTAATTAAATTTTTAATTATTATTATTGAAAATTAGTAAAATTTTTAGTTATTATCATTAACAATTAAATTGAGAAATATCAATTAATTGACATTATTTATTTCTTTACAAGTTAAAATTTGATTAATTTTTTAATTGATATTACAAAATTTTTATTTAAATTTTTAATTATTATTAAAAACTTAATTGGAAATTAATCGATACAATTAATTTCTTTACATAATAATAATTTCTGATTCATTTTTTAATTGATATTACAACATTTTTACTAAAATTTTTAATTATTATTAAATATTTAAGTGGAAATTAATTGACACATTGAATATGTGATTAATTTTTTAGTTCATTTAACAACAATTAAAATTAAGTTTTTAATTATTATTATTAAATATTTAATTGAAAAATAGTTCAGTAATTGAAAACTTGATTAATTTTTTAATTGTTATAACAACAATTTAAATTAAATTTTTAATTATTTATAATAAAATTTAAATTGAAAATTAATTAAATTCATTGACACAATTAATTTCTTTACAGGTTAATAAGTAATTAATTTTTTAATTGATATCACAACATTTTTATTTAGAATTTTATTTAATTTTTTCTATGCTATTGGACTATTTTTAGCCATGAAAGTTTTACTCGGCGATGCAACTAAAAGCAAAATTGTCTTACTTATATCAAAGTATTTTAAAATTTAATCTCTGTTATTGCACAATCTTTATTTGTTCGTTTTTTTTCTGGTTTTTTTAAAACTAACTTTATTGACTTGTTCCTGTTTTTAATTTCCACGTAATTCAATCAATATTTTTGAAGCCAATATTGTGCATAAGTTTGCTATCTGTCTTTTTATGCTCTTCGATTATAGAAATTCAGTAGCAAGTCTTTATCTACAAAATCATAAAACTTATAAAGCAAGAAACGCTATTGGCTTTAATAAAATATAAAAAAGAAAGGAACAAAGAAACATCAAGAACTTTTCTATTTCCTAGATTGTCTTTTTGTTCGATTTAAATTTGTTCGAAATTTAGTTTTCTGTGTGTATAAAAACAGCACAAGGTCGTTCTTTACAGAGCAAGAAAGAAAAAAAAACAATAATCCTTTTCACTTAAATCAACGTATAAAAAGCGAAAGAAATTCGTAAATTGTAGAAACTGTTTAACAGGAAGTACAATAAATTTGTAAAGTTAAAAGAATTATTGAGTGAAGGACTGAAAAGGGAAGTTTAGCATCATATTACAAGCGATTATTCCACACAAAGCAGTTTATATTTAAATTAAATTTTCAATGAACGAAGGTTTATTTAATATTAAATAAAACCTTAAATTTCCACCCTCAGAAATTTTTTTAAATAAAATTACATTAATTCAGTGTAATATCCATATGTATAAGATTTTTTAAAAAGACAGTGCTATCAGCAAACAATTTAATACACAACAACCGAGCATCAGGACATCTGCGTCATTTGACGACCAACAGAAAAATTTGCTCCGTTGTTGTTGAAAAAGCAGAAATATATCTTAAAAAAGGTAATTGTGGAAGTAATTTATTTAAAAAAAAAATATATAAAAAAAAAAATTTCTTTTTATAAAAAAATTTATATGAATTCAATGCCACCGAAACAACACAGCGAAACAGTAAAAGAGATTCTTTATTGTTCTCATAATGAAAATTAATTATATTTAAAATAGAGACGAATTCAAGTATGTAAAATCTCAAAATTTTAAAAATATTCTACGAAAACATTTATAACAAACTGGCACATCCAATTAGCTGACTTTAAATAATAATAAAAAAATTTAAATTAAAATTTTTTTTTCTTTTTGGTCCAGCACTCGGGAGATGACCCCCGAATAATTATTTTACTTCGCCAATGCTACACAATACCGACGAAGGAGGGCGTTCTGATGTGCCTGTGGATACAGCTGCAGTCGTTACTGTTCAGTGGCCAGTGACTATGCCTTTGCCACTGAAACCTTCCGACAACAGCTGACACAAATGCACATCAGAAAAAATGCGAGATGTTTTTATGAATCTGAAACTGGGGTTGAACCCAAAAAAAATTTTTCGTTTTGTAGTCAACGTGCAGACTACTTCGGCCATTTCCATCCTTAAAAAAAAGGTATAAAAAAATCGTTAATTTTACTTCAATATTTTCTACAGGGTATGGCAAAAGTCACGCCTGCGTGTAAAAATATAATGTTTGATGAGTAAAATCCAAAAAAAAAATTATAAACAAAAAAGTTATTTAAATTTTTACACGCAGCCGTGACTTTTGGCCCACCGTGTATAACTTTTATATAACCAGCTGTCATCACCTTTTAGACTTTGGTCTAAACGTCAGCTTAAGAAAGTAAAGTTTTAGGGAAATTTTTCAAGCAATTGTGTCAGTGAAAATGTCTCTTTGTGTCGTAACTTCTGTTTTACATTGTGTAAAGTTAAAGCTTAATGAGCTAAAAATAAATTTCCTTATTTCCAGCCAACAGCAGTGATGATTGCGTTAATATAATCAAATTCTTTAAATAGTGAGTGGCCATAGTTGTTGTCTAGTTTACAGAAAATGTGGCACAACAAAAAATAACACAAGTAAAAGTTGGTTCTGATCCAAATTATTATCCAAATCCAACCACAAATTTTAATGCTCTTTTTTTCATTTTAAAGTCTAGATAGTCTTAATGAAGTTTTCTGTTTGTTTGTTAAATTTTTCATCAAATTCCTCTGCTAAATATTTAATTTGTTTACGCACATAATGCAAGAGGCGGACGGAAGAATTGGGTTATTTGTGTGTGGCCGTTCACATCAGAGTGGCAGAACAAAAACTTTTAAACTCCCCAAAGCGTATTATCAGCTTGTAGTGATTTTAAAAATGATAAAAACAGAAAAAAATTTAAATAAGTACCAAAGTTTTGGTTTAAGTTGGAAATAAATTCGTACGTAAAAAGAAAAGACGCATTTTGGCAAATAATTGTATAAAAAAAAACAGGGAAAAAAATCACGTAAATGAATAAAAACGAGACGTTGCTGCAAATGCTTTCAATAATATATTATTCTTGCCAAAGCCAACTACATTATGGTAAAAATTATCTTTTCATTAGCGCACATGGGAGCAAAATAATACAAAATACTAACAAAATTTTAACAAAAATTTTGTGACGTCAGCGTTTCTATAAAAAAAATTTATAAATTTAAGAAGTGCAAAAATTTTCTATGACCAAAAAAAAAATACCCCCATACCATACAAGGACTTTAATTGCTCTATGCAAAACATTACTTCGAAAATTATCTGCATGCCGGCACTTCCGCACCCGAAATTTGCAATACCTAGTACAACTGAAATATGGAACTCTAAATACAGGGTGTCTGGTAGCAGATTTATTATTTTCAAACTTAAATAAAAAACGTAATAATTGACACAAAGTTTTATTAAGAGCCTTAAACGATGGAATGGAAATGCGGATTTTATATTTTAAAGAGTATGGCATCCAGATCCTTCAGATTCTTTTTTAAAATTTCATGAATAATCGCTCTTGGAAGTCCCAGTGAGGCTGCTCTTTTCCGTATTGAAAATCGCGGATTTTCACGTAAACTGCTTTCAAACAGTTCAATGTTTTCGTGATGCACTGCGCCCAGACTGTGCGCGGAATCTCTGCACCCACATTCCATTACTTATTTGCCGAATACCGAACTTTGAACAAAATTGTCAACGAGCAATTACGTAAGAATCATTACTCTTAAAAAATGTCTCCACAGCGAACGCGCGATGCTCACTCGACTACTGCGACATCGTGACTGACAAATCCGCACAGTCGATGATTCCAACGGCGACACCCTCCCTCCGCACCGTTTATTACTTTTTGAAATAATCGCATTTAAAAATATAAATTTGCCAATAGACAGCCTGGATCAAACACATACGGGCGAGCTCCCAACTTTTCGCGTTCAAATTTCTGAATGTACAAATTGACTTTGCCGTTTTCAATATGCAGGCGCTCTTGGAAATGCCTTGGGGCCTTATTGCAGAAGTATTCAATGATATTAAGTGACTTTTTTGTTTTCTTCTCCCAAACATTATTTTCCCCTCCTAAATAACACGAAGAAATAGTCTATAGGAAACCATCCTTCTTGTTTAACTACACTGTAATTAAGTAACCTTAATTAAGTTTGTCGTTGCCACTCAGCCTCCCCAAAGGCACAACTGCGCTGAACAGAAAATAATGTAATGGATACAAACAAACTCTGAGGGAAAACTTGGTACTTAAAAACTCAAAAGTCATTAAAATGATATTATTGCATATAGAATTTATAAGACACACACTGTAATAGAAAAATTGTAGTAGTTACAGACACACTCAAACGGAAAGTACTCGGAATTTATTTTCGATTTAACAACAAGTCGTTTAAGTTTTCACCCAACTCTTGGAGTTGGTTTTACTTCTTTCTTTATCTCTATAAATTGTAAATGAAAGCAAAAATTAAAAAAAAAAAAAATAAATAAAATTAACAACAACAAAAAAGACAGCAATAATGCACAATGGGACTGATTACAATCTAAATAGCAGAAACACGGCCCATAATTATGAATTTCTTCCAGCAATAGTGAATTTTAATCCTGATGTTTGTACAAAAAAGTTTTGGGGAGCGAAGAAGACTTGCAGAAATACAACTGAACACCCTTGTCCACGTTTGCTATTCATTATTTGTAAAGACCGCTGAAAAATAAAGAAATTGAAGAAGTTTAAAATACGATATACAGTCAAATCCCGGTATAGTGACTGATATATATAATTTTTTTTGTAAACTGGGAAAATCATTATAGCGAACGAATTAGTTTACACGATCCAGTTTCGACTACCAAGTTTTAATAAACTCTCATACTTTTTAAAACGAGCTTGTGATTTTGCTTTAAAATTTTCTACCCACTTTTTGTTCAATTTATGGGCAAGAAAACAGCTGATTGCTGTTCTTCTGAATAACGATGCCGTTTTCATAAATGAACTTGCTTTTAAATTGCTTAAACTTGTAGGCAACCTACATCACAGCTATCAATTCACATACATTTTTAGTTGCTGTATGTGTAAAACACTTCATAGGAAAACTTGGTCGAGCCGACTTATATAAAAACCATGAATCGGTTTACTCCGCATAATCGTTTCTGGGGCACAGCAAATCCATGTAACACCTACGAAGAGCCATTAAAAACGCTCAAAGTTACTGTGTTGTCTACTGTTTATTCTAAAAGAGTCATCTGCCCTTTTTTCTTTTTTTTTTTGAGAACACGCCGAGTGGCAAACGACTACTGTTGACGGCGCGCTACAGAATTCTGAATTTTTTTCTTCTTCTATGGGATGAACTGGAACTGGAGAATAATTGGTTCCAACTGGACGGTGCAGCAGCGCACACTGTTTGATACACCACCCATATTCTGAAGGAAGCATTTTTGGGTCGCTTAATCCCTTGTTTTGGTGATTTACACTTGCCGGCCACATCACCCCTTTTAACCGTTCCAAACTTCATTTCATGGGGTTTTTTTAAGGCGCGTATTTACGTCAACAAGCCTAAAACTTTTTGTAATTATTTATGTATTTATTTATTTATTTATTTATTTCTTTATTTATATATTTTTTTATTTATTTATTTATTTATTTGTTTATTTATTTATTTATTTATTTATTTATTTATTTAAGAACATTAATAGATTTTTACATCCTTGCTGACTAAATGATTATTACAAAAACAGAGTATTATTTACAATATAAGCAATACAACTATTGTAATATAAAGTTAAATTCCTCCTTACAATTTGATTGGTTTCGGATAAGTTAATAATATGGTAGCATTTGTTGAAGTTATCACATGTACGATGAAAAGAATCATCTGGAGGACTCTTAAGGAAAATATTTTTCAGAAATTCGTGAACCTGTCACCCGAAGTTCTGGCAGCAGTTAAGGAAAATGTTATGAAACGGTACCGTATAGTCATCAACTCTGACTTGACGTAACAAATTCTAATTGATTAAATTAACAAATTTCACAAGCAGAACCAAAGTTTTTCATTACAAAAAAAAAAAATACAGCATAAGGCAGCTAATGGAAAAATATTCTCATTCGTGAGAAGCGTGTTTGCCATACTTGGGTTCCATTGTACTACCGTTTCACCCAAATAAAATAAGTTCAATACTACACAATAACCAAATAGATCACTGTTTAAAAAATTAATTTACCCTGTATAATTCTACAAGCTGATGTGATTGAGGAAAAATGCTTTCTTTAATATATATGCCCAACGATACACAAACAAAAAAACGGCTTAACTAAGCACATAAACATGGTTTTTAATTCAAAAATTCAAATACATATTCGAAACAACATATAAATGCTACACACAAAACAACTAAATGAAATTAAATTAATGTTTTTAAAAGAAATAAGACAAACTTTTTATTGGCAAATAAAAAACAAAACTTTTTTATCTGTCTGGATATTGTAAATCGTACTCTAGCAGTTAGTTTTTATTTTCACATACATAAATAAAATAATATAAATAACAGATCATTAAAAATACATAGTGAATGTGCTATAGAAGGAAAAGTTTTCATTTATAAAAAGGCATGGAAAGACAACTACTGCGTAACACATCTATGTACAAACAATCATACATAAGTAAAATATACTCGTATATATAGATGATCCCATTTGCAACCGATTGCACAGGCCGACAATGTTCTGTAACCAAGAGCCAAACCAAACCTTCCCGAAGGTTTCAAAGTTTTGAATTCAAATCTGCCCACAGAAAAGCCCTATCACATGAGGTTTTCGATATACTTATGTATATACAGTGTAAACTGGGTTAACGCAACAACACAGAAAATAATGTTTTTGATATTTAAATACGAAAATCATAGATTCAATAAAAGATTTTCATGAATTTTCTGCATATTTGATAAACAAAATTGTAGGGTCATTTATTGAAAATATTTCCTTTTTCATTTCAATAAAGAAATATTTTAAACCAAACAAACAAATTGTTGATTTAAATTTTATTTTCAACAACGATTTTTGTTGTTTTGTAAACATTTTTTGGCGCAAATCAAACAAAACTTTTATTGATTCAACGAGGAAAGAATTCTATGTTCAGCCTTTTGACGTTGCAATTTTTGATAAACATTGTCTTTGAATGAAATACCAAGTGTTGTTGACTTTTTGTGCCATATTCAACAATACAGATCTTTGAAAAAAATTTTGGTATATTTTTTTCTGTGCAATAGAAATTTTGGGCTGTTGCCAAAAACTGAATTGTTGAGCAAAACGAGTCAAACATTTCTATGCCTATTTCTTTTCTATTCAACAAAGGTTAAGTTTTAAAATATATAAAAGAATTTTTATTTAATTAAAATAAAGAATAGTTTCTATAATATATAAATATATAAAATAGAATAAATAAAAAGTATACATTCTATGTAAATTTGTACTGATTGTTGTCATCGCTACAGGCAATTTTTACTGAACTCGAATACAATTACAAATAAAGAATTTTTTAAACACCGAAAAATTTTTTCTCATTCCTTGAAGACCGATAAACTTAATATGATTTTTGTACTTAAGCATAGGCTTAAATGCACAAAAGTTTGTACTTCTGAATTTATTTATAAAAAAAAATTTAAAAAAAGAAAACAAAACGAAAGAGAAAAACTTAACTTTGTTTGCAAATATGCGTTAATTGAGGTTTTATTTTTTGAAAATTGATTTAACAGAGTTTACATATGTTAAGAATTTAGGTGTTGCGATTATCGAGGGTTGCGTTAACCGAGGTTGCACTGTAGAAGCTACGAAGATTTTTTTAAAGTTCTTAATTAATTTTATAGGGGAGAGCTAGTACTGTTATATAACACAATGAAACTTTTCGAGAAAAAAAAATTTTGCAAGTTTCAGAAATTTACACAAAAAACCTGTGTTTTAACTTTTAGGTTAGAATATGTCGGAAATATGATGTGATAGAACTATTTTGAGGTCTTATTGAAATTAAGCACATCTAAAATCATCGATAAAGTATAATCTCTTTCTGGGTTAGAAATGTTCTTAAAATTTTTGTGGGCCTGTGTTAGTTAAACTATTTGCTCTCTATAAAATTTTTGTGTCTTCGTTCGGACACAAAACTTCTTGTTTTGCCCACATTATTACGTTTTCTTTTTAATCGTGTATATTTCATTCTTATTTCAACATTTGTCTGCAACAAAAATATTGAGATCAAACCCAACAAAAGCATTAACAAAATAAACAAAAAACCACATAAAAACAACGTCTCGTGCAAAACTCATGAATTCCCCCACTGCTTTAGACGAGCTGATAAACAACAAAAATGCGTACATGCAAAAACACCAAAGGCGACTACTTATAAAACAAACACAAAAACAAAAGAAGGAGAAAGAGGTAAATTCGAAAAGTCACCAAAGGTGGATTGTAGTTTCCATGTGTGTTTGCATATGTGTGGATTACTTAACAGAGAAATATTTATTTACTTATTTCATGTATATTTTGCAAATAAATTTGCAAAAGACTATACAGTTAATTGTATCAGAGCAGTGAACCAGTGCGAGTGAGATACAATAAACTCGAAGGTTAAACAACAAAAACAGTCCTGAGCGCATTTCAGAAATAATTACGTTGACGTGTGAGCTGTTCTAAACAAGATGCCAAATACGCTTATGGATAAAAGTTCTATTATTAAATTGCTGTTTTACTCACCGTCTTGCAAGTGATGTGATGTCCTGTATGTAGACTAGAAGCTGGAAAGAGTTAAGTAGTTTGTTTTAAGGTGTTTCAACTTTTCCGTGAAAAATGCATGTTTGTTTCCACATTGTATGTATGTATACTTTTTAATGTGCCAGAATTTCCAAATGTAGAGGACTGTTCCACGATGGATGTTGTATTCCGATCATCCGCGTTCAGTATAAGGAGAGCAACTATGGTGAATCGTCTACGATGCTCTGAAAAAAAAATTGTTTCAAATTTTAAAATTCATACTGTAGATATTTTTTTGCTTCTTAGAGTCCAACGTTAATTACGACACAAAGCGCTTAGCTCTTACGCAGAAATGACTAACCTAAATTAGAGCGTCAAAGTTGAGAAAGAAGCAGTAATGTTTACTCACTTTGATTTGATTAATAAAAAACTCTAAATAGAAATAAGAAATTGAGATCAATCACTAAATGAGCCTGAAAACAACTAAACTGTCATCACTTTTCAACAATCAAAATTTTTTGCAGCCAACTTCACTTCTTTACGCGCTTTCAAATTTTGGATTTTCCTATTCCAAAGCGTTTACGGCGCGTTATTTCGGTTGGTTTCATACATTTTGTATGAGCAAGAGAAATTTCAATAGACAGACAACGCTTTGCATTGTAATTTAGGTTGGACTGTTAGGTTTAGATATCGTGGTTGTCAAATTATATTTACATTTTAAAGCGCGCCATTGTTATTTTTACTTATTTGTTTCATTTTGAAAGAGCAGTGCAAAAACAATTAACACATACATAAATAAAATTTAGGTTTTTTTTTGCTATTGTAATCTCCCGTTGTTGTTGATAACCTCAGTGATATTTTACACTAACAAAATGCTTATTGTTTTTAATATTATTGTATTGTTGTTGAGTTGCGTCTACTTGAGAAACATACTTGGAGAACACCAAACATTTGCTGCAAAACTGTTATAAAATCGTATACAAGTTAATTGAAGTGGTGCATGTGTTTCTGATTTGAAAGGTTATATTATTTTAGTTTTGTGCTTACAACAAATGTTCGCTAACAGCTTGTTTATTGTAAATACAACAACAGCATAAGGAAAAAATATGCTGGATTTAGCGTAAATAATTATAATGTGAAACAGAGTTGATACTCAAATTTGAGATTACGAGAAAACTTTATGTGACCGAAAGCTAAAAGAAAAACATTTTGGTGGCTATTCTAAAATGGAAGTAAACATTTCAATTATAACAAAACTAGAGTTTCAAAAATGTTTTTTTAAAGTTTCAAATAAACTTGAGAAAAACGGTAATTTTTGTACGATAAACATAAACAAATGTTTCATATTTATATGTATTTATATTTATTTATATTTATTTATATTTTCTATGTAACTTGCCATATAAGGCGACAGTACTTATCTAAACAAAATTCATAGCAATCAAAATATAAAGTGATTTGCAGTCGATATTTTTTTTAGTCAAGTACTCCTTGTATTACAGATGATTATAAATAAATAATATTTACAAAAAGCAGCCAATACTCACTCTCAAAGATTTTTGTAGGCATAAATAAATTCAGAAAACACTCAAAACTGTACTAAAAGCCCTAAGTTGGTAACACCTACATGAAACAGGCTAATATGATGTGTTTCAAGTACATACAAATACACATACATATGTATGTATGAACTAATACATACATATTGTATGTATATGTTAGTAGGATGAAGGTGAAATTAGAAGACTTACAGCATTTAAAAGTTTATTCGTGGAGGAAATTTATATATTTCGATTTAAACCAAGGATTATGGTAAAACGCGTTTGTATGAAATTTATTTACTACTTTAATGTTTAGCGAACATATTAAACCTCAGAGGGGTGGTCTTAAATAAAACTAATAAATTGCTTTTATATACACACACACATACTTGTACGTAAATTCCTATATATACATACATATGTATGTATATTTGAAATTGATTGCATTTTTTTCAGAACAGCTTACAGACATTGTTGTATTCTTTAAAATGGTATTAAAATTAAAATTGGGAAAGTATTTAAAAATTCTTTAAATGTACATTTAAATTGATGTTGGCATACACACATGTGTGTTCATTTTTAGAACTTAAAATATTTTTCTTCTTTTGTATTTATGTAAATAGAATATTGACAATTGCAGTAGGATAAAGTTTTGTGACTAAATTGTCAAAACCTGCTTAGAAAAAAAGGAAGATTTGAAGATATTGTCTCAACATAGCCAATGGCATTTTAAAATTTACTCATTGTAAAATTAAGTCTACGATTAGAATTTGTTTATTAAGCAAAGATAATCACATTTAAAATGTACACTAGTCCTATGTCAATTACTTGTGATGGCAATAACTTTCACCAGGCATGGGAAATCAAATCAAATCAAAAAATTATTTCTAAACAAAAAACGCTATTCATACTTCAAAGGTAAAATTATTGCTGAAGGCGGCAAAATTAATCGAAAAATACATACATATGCAGATATTTTATGTTCATGCTTGTGGAAAATAATACTGATTTCCATGTAATTTTATTACACAAAAAAAAAATAATATAAGTTTCTGTCAAACAGGGAATATTAAACATGTAATTTATGCAAAAAAAAATTATTTGTTGAAAACAATTAATTGGAAAAATTATATTCATCTAGAATATTATTAATTAAATTTAGTATAATATTTCTATTATTAAATCTACAAAAATGCTCATCATAGAAGTTGTTTTTGTTGAATGCATATTTCTCGTATTCAAATATTTTGCGAGGTTTTAATAACCAAAGCTAAATTCACTACAGGTAGACTAACTACAGGTACAAGTTAAACCAAAGCAGCTGGTATTTTGTTAGTTTCGAATATTGTTTTGTTCTGTCAAACAAACCTTTATCATTTTAAATGAAGTTGGGTAAAATGGCAATTAACAAAATTTATTATTAATATAACACAAAAGTGCTCTGAACTTTGGGATAATCTGTCTCATAAATAAGCGATAGAAATGAATCATGTATTTCGAAGCCCTATAAATCATGTTTTTTTTTTCCAAATGATTTATTTTGGTTTTTCGTGTCATTCGTGGCATTCCATCTCGGGATTTTTGCAGAAGCTATGGGTCTGTGGGGAAGGAAGAGGAGGCGACGGCTGCTCAGCTCTTGCCATAAAACGGCGTAAGTTCTGCGCCTCACATTTCTTGTCATCATTGACTAAACTCTCCAGAGTGAGTATTTCCGTAATAGCGGTATTTATCTTGGAATCGGGGTGGTTACAGTGTGTTCAAGATTTACGTCAGCACCTGCCCGTGGGGCCTAATCTGACGGTGGTCTCAACACCGAGTGAATAGGAGACGACCACTAACGCCCCCAGAGCAATAGGTACAGCAAGTAAGACTTGCCTCCTAGAGTTGGGTAGCAAATCAGTATAGTTATCCCTCATTCTATACTGCACCTTGTTGAGGTGTTTGAGCGGTCTAAACTCTGTGTCCCATCAGAATGTTTTTTCGTCAAGAACTATTTAACAGTAGTACTGTTAGTTCGAGACACATTCCGGTGACTACTGTTGACTGGCAACAGTACCTAGTTAAATAAAAGTCGTATCAAGAATATGTGTCATCCTCACATATTCTCGAACAAACCAAAGACTCGACTTCCAGCGAAACTTTAGGTTTTAACCACAGCCCCTACGAATCCATTCCCAAACCAGCACACACACTCCAACTTTTCAGGGTGGACACGAAGTACTCACTTAAGAGTACATCAGTCATTAAACCCTTACTTGGCGCTGAAGGTGTTGGGCTAAGCTGGTCCCATAGTACTAGATTAGAATTGAACTGGATAGACAAGCATATCCTCTCCTCAATCTCTAGTCAGATTTCGAAGAGTCACCTCTTCTGTCATTTTCAATCTCAAGGGGAGATCAAGGTAATGCTACACCTTTAGCTAGGTACCGCGGGGTCGCTAAAACACCCGTAGGTTTAGAAACAAGTTCCTAAACCCCCTTGCGGGACGGGGTGGTTACATGTGGGGAATGTCTAATCGCCGGTTGTGAACGGCTAGTGGTATCAAGCACTGGTCCTAAACACTAGCCTAAGTCCGGCGGGTCTGCCACCTAACCTAACCTAACATAATTAACTTTAGAGCAATTTTATTTATAAAATCATTTTTTTTTGTCTGTCATGAAGAGTTAAATAAACTTGATTACGATTCAAATAAGAAAACCCAAGATGCAATTAAAATAATAATTGAATTTCAACATATCACGAAAATCGTACATTAAATTATGAGCGTTAATTGCAAATATTTTACAATTTTTTTCACAAGAAATTAATAAAAAAATTTAAAAAATTCTATTAAAATATTAATCGAAAATTATTTCGAGGTTCAATTAATAAATTAATCTAAAAAAAAAGAAAAACTATATGCTTTTCACATATCAAAAATAAGCTTATAGGTACAATTAATATGTTATAATTTTTTACCCTTTTATGGTATTGTGAAGCAAATCAGTTGATAGCACTGTTTTTAGAGACGAACAAAATCAATTAAAAAAAACCTGGATTCAATTAAAATTTTAATTGAAAAAAAAAAGATTTACTGAGCAAAGACTTAATTGGAAAAAATTTAACAATTATTTTTTCTGTGTTCTTAATTTTAAATAATTTTTTTTACACTTTTTCAGGGCCCATAATTTTAGACATTAAGTTTCCTTTGCGAAAGCTACACAAAATAATTTTTCTAAAAAGATATACGGATTGGGTGATAGGTGGAAGTATTCCCTGCACCGGTCTTAACAAGATGTGGAACTGCTTTTGACATTTAAAATTTGTACTGTAAAATTTGTAAAAATTTCATTCCCAGAACTTCAAGAGCTTCTGATACTTTAATATCATTACAACTATCTACAGATGGCACAGCTTGCTCGTTCTATGCAAAATATTGCAACATTTAATCCTAAATAAAAATATTGCCATGCTCTCAAACTTTCCTTCTCAGATTTTTATTGCAATTTCAGGTACTGCTTTTATCACGAAAATTTTTTGCTCTTAAATACCACACAAACTATCAAGAAAGGACAAATAAAGTCATGTTTCAATAGAAAAAAAAACAAGAAATAATTTACAAACTCAGGCAGTCACTGTAATAGAAAGAAACTTCCTTTCTAATATACATATGTGAGTGTGCAAGGATGTTGATGTGCGTATGTGTGTGTTTTTAATATAAAATTTTTAATCGTCCTTTTTATTTCCCATGATCTTATCTTCCCAGGATTTAATTAAATCTATTGTTTATTTGGTCTCTAAAAGCATTTTTTTTTATTTGTCAATTGTTCTGAGCAATGCTGTTGCAGTTGAATAACCATTGCAGGATATTAAGAACAAAATACATTTCATTTTGCATTTCGTTTAAATTTCTTTTTTTAAGAACAGGATATATAGAAGAATTTTTAGAAAGGCACACATGTATGTATGTACATACATATGTGTGTATGTATGTGCCCAGTACAAGTGACAATGATGTATTAGAAAATAAATACATGGAAAATTTAAAGAAAATTTATACAATATTAAAATTTTTCACAAAATTTATATACGAAACACGGTACAGCAAAAAAAAAGAAGATGTCAACAGAAATGATCAAGTAAAAGGAGTTATTTGGAAAGGTTACGTATAAAGTATCGGAGGTAAAAGTTTCACTGTATCTCAGAAAAAAAAAATGTTACTTTCTAAGAAATGATCGGTATGTTTTGCAAATATGGATTATTTGTAATTAATTTTATATAGACTTATTCCAAAGGGAATAATCTGTTTTTTTTTTTGTTGTCACCCTTCCAGTGAATGGGAAGCAGTGTTCTTCTAGATGTCAAAAAAGTCGATTCTGATGAAGCACCCTTAAGTGAGTTTCAGTATTTCCGTCGAGGTATGAAAATACAGTCGACTGTCGATAATTTGAAACTGCAAGGGATTAAAGAATGAGTTCAAATTATTCGGATTTCGAATTAATACGTGTTTAATTGAAAGAAAAGACCATGGTAAAAGCATAGCGATACTACAAAGAAAAAAATTTAAATTAAGTCATATTAAAAAATTTATTAATTACACTAATTATTTAAGCTGCAGCTGCTTTTTATATATCGAGCCTTTGGTGCAATACCGTAGTAATTCAAAAAATCATGAACTGAGAAAAATGCATTTGAAGTTTTGAGCCATCTTTTTGATAGTATTTTCGTTTACTAAAGTTAAAGTATACAAGTTCTTAATAAAGAGGCATGTTTTGTAATGTTTTCTGTTTGTAAATTTCTTGTCATAAAGGAAATATTTCATTATTGCAAATAAATATTGTTGGAAATAGCTGGAGGCAATAAAGGCATTTGTAGCTGTAGAATCTGAACCGTTAGAGATAGAACCATAATCTTTTTTCCTTTAGATATATATTTCCCCAAAGATCATTTCTGCATACCCAGCTCAAAAAATTCAAATTTTGAGTTACTACGGTATTGCACCAAAGGCTCGATATATTATATTTATTTTTATTCGATATTTCGCTCCTCCTTTGTGTAGATAATAACGGGAACGCAGCCGCGGGTGAAAGCTAGTTTATAATAAAATGAACATAATAAGTTATTGTATATTAAGAAAAATCTAAAAATAGAAATATGTATTGCATGTGTAATAAAAAAAGCTTTAACTCATGGATTATTATGTTTTTGTTTATAGATTTTTGGTTTTGTGTTCGGTATTCAAATTCAATTCTCGATTGATTGGTTGAATTTTGAATATAAGAATCTTGAATTTGTTATCAGAAATTAGGAAAAATCCACTGATGAGCATTAGCATAATAGTACTATTAGCGAAATAGTACTATATTGATATGCTTTCCTCCTCAGTTATTGAGTTTGCTTTTATTAAAAAAAAATACTTTATGAGAATATCATAAAGTAGGTAATAATAAATTTCACATATAATTTTTAAGGGGAAAAACACAATTTAATTTTTATTTCTCTGGGACCAGCACTCAGGAGACGACCCCTACACATGCGATGTATGGTGCTGGAACTATACGAAAGGGATAGTCAGTGAAATGACAGGAGGTGAAGCCTAATTAATTATTTTACAGCTCTGGTTTTGTACGTTCTTTGTTTTTATACCAGAGTTGAAACTTCGGTACCCATTTTTTATTATTATTTTACATCGCCGATGCTACACAATACCGACGAAGGAGGGCGTTCTGGTGTGATTGTGGATTGCTATCAGCTGAAGCCGGTATTGTTCAGTGACCAGTGAGTATGCCTTCGCCACTGAAACCTTCCGACAACAACTGACACACAAAGGCACACTAATGCACATCAGAAAAATGCCAGATGTTCTTTTTTTATGATTTTAGTCTGAAACTGGGGTTGAACCCAGGTCTGTTTTTGTTTTGTAGTCAACGTACAGACTACTTCTGCCATCGCCAGAATAATAAATTATTAGAATAATAAATTATTAGAATAATAAATTATTTAGTAAATTTGGAATATTTTCTGTTTGTGTTAGAATATCCCAAGAATTTCTTGATTAAGCCCCTGATAGAGCAATAACTTTTTCGTTGCGATATATCAATAAATTCCCAACTACATCTCTAGCAGGATAAACCTATTGGGTTGGCCACAACCATTTCCAAATTGTTCCCAATACGTGTATTGGGAGTATTTCTAGTCGGGCTGTAGTAAAATAAATTTTTAAACAGTTAATTAGTTAAACAGTGCAAAACACATTCACGTATCCTTTGGAAGCTATGAATATGTCATTCTCTAATAATGACCACCATTTTCTCTTATATGCTGGGATTGTTTGTCTTTGTTTGGAGTCATTTAGGGAAATCCGCGTATCTTTTCAGATTATTTATGTAAAAGTTTATGCGCACATTACAACACTCAGCACAGCCGCAATTTATCCTTGAAGCTTAATTAGTTTGTTTAAGAGGAAAAAAAAACAAATCTTTATATCTAATGTATAGTGGCAGAAAGATGAGTATAAATTTGATTAATTAGGCAAACATTTACAATACAACGCATTGACTTTAGGCATTTGTGTATCAGTTTCCAATAATTGTTCGTCATATTTAATTCATAAAGGCAAATAAATATTTGCTCCTCGACTTCTGCCATCAACTAAGACTAGAAAGAATTTAAATAATTAATGTTTTTGTGTGGTTAGCAGAATTTGGGTATTTCTAATGCCACCAACTAATGCCAAAATTAGTAGACCTTCAACCAATTCATTTTGATTCATGTCGAATAAATAATTAAATAAGAAATTATTTTAGAGGAAACGCTGCTTCCCAATTAGGAAAATGTTGCGATTATGTACGTAAAAGTTGCCGACGGCACTGAATTTTATTGGGAGCCTTGAATATGAAAATGTTTATTAACCCTGGACGGGCTTACGGATGGGAAGGTCTGGTCTCATTCTCAGAGGGATATGGTATATTTCGTGAGTGTAATAAAAGATCGCTAGACAGGTTGAGGTCTATACCAAAACTGTAAACAAATTAATAACGATGTAATAATTATTGCTGCTGATTACTGAAGTAGTTATCACATTAACTATTAAAAACCTAAGGTGCTGGGTTCGAGCCCAGTTTACGATTAATAACATAAAAACATTTTGCATTATTGCGGATGTTCTTTGGTGTGTCTTTGTGTCAGTTGTTGTCGGAAGGTTTCAGTGGCGAAGGCATGAACAGTTGATACCACTCCACAGGCGCATCAGAGCGCCCTCTTTAGCCGGTATTGTATAACATCGGCCACACAAAATGGCTACTAAAATACAGCTTCAAAATTGTATACGTCTCCATGACGTATATTGAACTTCAAATGCCACCAATCGTTTGTGCTTCTAATTATAGGAATCGATCTTTTTCTAATTACAAAATTTTTGTGTTACACTGCGGTGCATTTTGAAAAGCGTAAAGAGTGAAAAAGAAATAACAGCAGGTTTCTTATATTGAGTGGCTCGTAGGTGTTGCAGTCAAGAGGTCTAATTTCCACAACAGCTGAATAAGAGCGACAACTTATGCAACGTAACGTAGCGAAACTACTAAAGTATAATAATGGCAGAAGTGTCTATAGACATTCGATTTGCATTTTCCAGCAGCATTATAAACAGGACGATTTTTGCAGCAGATCTATTCTCGCAAATGAATTATTTCAAAAACCGAATTTTCTCTGTAATTCGTAATTCACTTCACGGGAGGTTGCAACACAAACGGATTTGTTGCTAATGAAAACCATATTAAAGCGATAAACAGCACATATTGCACCACATATTGTGACAATAATCCATTGAGGCAATATAGAGCCGCAAGACTCGTATATGAAATTATCAGTTTGAAATTTTGCACGGATGTAAGAAATTAAAATACATTAAACGTCGCCATGGAATCGCTTAAAATTGCCAATTGCACAATTGTACATATTTGCAAGACTTGTAAATTTACCAGAAAAACATTAAAATGTACTGGAATTTAAGGAACAGTAGATAATGCAGGGCCGATCTGCATTACCAGTCTTAGCAAACGTCGATTCAAAACTAGAAATTAAATAAAATACGAAAAATTTAAATTTGTGTCTAAAAATTTTAATTTCCCTAAGCCTTTCTGACGATTAGTCAAGACAAGAATAATAAAACTTAAAACTTAAATAGATTTAAAAGCAAATAATAAAATGTTTGTTGTATAAAGAAAATTATTAAAGAAGCTATTTTGGTTTGTTTTGTTTTTGTATATTTCGTAATTCTCAAATATTTTTTGGCAGTTCTTGTATAAACATGTGATATTTCTTAGCTTTTTTCAAGAATTTGTTTAAAATGTCTACTGAAGATTTTGATATTAGCACGAAATGAAATGCTGCATAGAGACCATCTAAACAATATAACTAACACAGATAAATAATCGTAATTGTTATTTCCTTTTTTGTAAATGCCTTAAGATTGGCGAACAGCTCAGATTATGTGGAGAAGTTGCTATTTGTGGCAAGTTAACAGTAGAATTTTTTTGGAGAAAAAAGTGACGACATGCTGTTTTACTAAAGACACAATTGAACGGCCCTCTTTAACGAGTCAAAATTATTGGACAAGTTTACAAAGTTTGTGCAAAAGAATTTCCATATATTTAAATGTTGACAGTTCATTTGCGAGAGTATAAAAATGCACAATTTCCGAAACTTTTAAGCATTTTCATGAGCCCCCTTATTATTTGAAAATCAATAGTGTTTAAAAGAAAATTCTTGCAGTTGAGCCCATCGTCTAAATGACTAAAATTTATGCAAAGCCATATTTAGGCAGAAGCGTATTTGAAACTTCTAATGAAAAAGTTCTTAGACGGTTTCATTTTAATTAAAAACGAGCAATATAAAATTAAAAATAATTACACATTCCCTTTCAAATATAAAATTTTATTGAATTTCTGGCAGCTTTTGTGAAATAATAATACTGCTCTTTTAAAACATTCAATGCAAAAAAAAAGGAATTTAATATAAACAAAGTTTTCAGCAAACTAAACCAGGTGTTGAAATATTGAAAGCGAAAAATGTATTTTAAACTGAAAAATTCTTGTTTCTTTATTGGGGAATTAAATAAAATTTCTTTGCTAGTTTGTGCAAGTGCTTCTGCTTGTTGGCTGCCCCCTCCCCTCATACTTGATATTTATTTATTTATTTAATTTAATTTTATTTTTATTCTTTATGTTTTGAAAAGTTTTTTGGTTTTATTGAATGTGTTCCATTTAAGCGTTTAACCGCGTTTTGTGCCAGTTTTAGAACTCAGCACAAGAGAGTAACAATTAACAAAAAAAAAAACATTTAATAATTTGTGGTGTGATGTGAATTTAAGAAAAATCTACCCTTTTCATTTTTCCTTTTAGCATATAATTAATTATTCTACATTCCTTTGTGATTTTTAATTGTTTCTAGCGAAAAGTTACAAATTAGGCTGACCCAAAAATCGATTTTAAATCCTCTTAATTATGCTAAACACAAAAAAAAAAAAAGAAATGTACATGTTTCCGAAAAGGGGTAAGTTTTTTCTTATTAAATAAATATTTACAAATTTAAGGGTATCACTAGTGTGTAATATAAATACATATATATATAAGGCACTGCGAATTAACCCTTAATATCCTACTGGTACCGCCAGGAACCAACAAACAAAAAATAAAACTTTGTTCAATAATTATTTCCTAAACTTTGCACGGTGACTTTTAAATTGATTTTTAATTCAAACATAATCATTTGCACTGATAGCCACTTGAACAGAAGTTCATTTTACGGCAGTAAGGGTGGTTAAATTTCAAGGGCCGATGTTGATTTTGAATAAAACACAAACTATTTAGGAAATTATTGTAATTTTATTTTATTATGATATATTGGTATTACTCAATTATGTATGGAACAAAATATCGGCCAAATGGGCGCCGCGACCACGGCGGCACACCTCCATCCGATGGTACAAATTTTCGATGACCCTGAGGCATAATGGAGGTTCTATGCCGTTAATGTGCCGAATTATCTCATCCTTTAGCTCTTGAATTGTTGCTGGCTTATCGACGTACACCTTTTCTTTCAAATAACCCCAAAGAAAAAAGTCCAACGGTGTCAAATCACATGATCTTGGCGGCCAATTGACATCGCCATTACGTGAAATAACACGGCCATTGAATTTGTTGCGCAAAAGAGCCATTGTTTCGTTAGCTGTGTGGCAAGTGGCACCGTCCTGCTGAAACCACATATCGTCCACATCCATATCTTCCAATTCGGGCCATAAAAAGTTCGTTATCATCTCACGATAGCGAACACCATTCACAGTAACTGCCTGACCGGCCTCATTTTGGAAAAAATACGGCCCGATGATGCCGCCAGCCCATAAACCGCACCAAACAGTCACTCTTTGTGGGTGCATTGGTTTTTCGACAATCACTCTTGGATTCTCATTCGCCCAAATGCGGCAATTCTGTTTATTGACGAATCCACTGAGGTGAAAATGTGCCTCATCACTGAAGATGATTTTCTTCGAAAATTGGACAACCACTGTTGCCGTGGTCGCGGCGCCCATTTGGCCGATATTTTGTTCCATACATAATTGAGTAATACCAATATATCATAATAAAAACAAATTACAATAATTTCCTAAATAGTTTGTGTTTTATTCAAAATCAACATCGGCCCTTGAAATTTAACCACCCTTTATATTCAATAGTGAGAGACAACCTCGCGCAAAGACACTTTTGCAAAATTGTGTATATTGCGAATAAATTTTTTGTGTTAAATTCGCCGAAATAATAACGGAAAAAAATATTTCCACACTCATTGTAGTGTTGAAAACACACACTAAATATTTGAAGTAAATTTATTTTTTTTGTAGCGTTAACTTTTTGTAATTTGTGGTTGGTTCTTTGAATACCAACAGGCTCCGGGAGTTCATAATCAGGTTTGTATAGTGTTGATGATCACTGTATTATGTATGAATGAATAATTCTTTATATTTTTTGTATTTAACTGAATAATATTTTTTTATTTTTGTTTAATAGCTGGAAAATATTATTATTATTTGTGATTATTATGAACTCTGGGCGCCTATTGGTACCGCCAGGAACCAACCATATATTTTTAAAATTTTTAAGGCAAAACTCACTTATTAGCAAACCTGTTAAATAAAAGTTGCTTAGAATTGAAAGTTTTATAATATTAATTTTTTTCAGCTCAAAAAAAAATCAGGAAATTAAGGGTTAAGGCCCCCGTTAATAAAAATAGCTAAAATCACAAAAGAAAATACAGCAAATAAATAATAAAATTTTCTGGGGCGATTTTTTTTAATCTTGGGGTAAAATTGCATTTTCTCAATTTGAGTAATTTTTCATAATGCGTCCGTATATCATTTAAAGCTTTGGGACAATTTTGCATTATTTTGGAGCGATATTTCAGGGATGAAGAATGGTCCTAAATGCGGCTGTCTTTGGTGTATTATTTTCTAAAGTATTATTTGGCAGCGCCATTACTATATTATAGTTATTTCTTACATTATCGGAGATGCAACAATTTTTTTTAAATTACTGCTATTTTGTGGTGTGAAGTTTTTTGAAAACAATTTTTTTATACAAATTCTCGGGGTCATTTTTGATCAAACAATAGAAATTGTAAAACTTAATTTTGAAAAATCTGCGGGTTATGACAACATCATCATAATGTAAAACTTTTGCCATCTTTGTCTCAAGAATGCCATAATGGCGCTGAGACGCTATTTGTTATTAAAAAATAATGGGTATGAATAAAGTGGAAATTTGAACCACTAAAAAAAAAATAAGAAAATATAGTATAAATTATCTGAACAGACTTAGCAATGATCACAATATTTTTGCAAAAACTCTTTCAAATAACAGTGGGAGAAGTGGGACGTTTAAAAAGACTGCACATATCAGTAGCAAAATAAGTAGAAAATTATTCACTTAATAAATATTACACATTAGACTGAAATATTTAAACACTTATGCATGTATGTATATTAATTTCTATCTTAATAGTTAAAATTTTTATACATGAAAATGAATGTATAGATTTCATAAGTTCTAACATGACTTCTTAACATGACTCTTAAATTTTAGTATTAGGAGAATTTGGTTTTTATTTTGATGTAAATAGATTGCAAATAACCATGAATTGAAAACAAAAATAGTAATTATAAAAATATCTAACGAAATAAGCAAAATCAACTCGTTTAAAGAAAATGGGCTGGGGCCTTTTTTACATTAAGGCAACTATTAGCTGACCTTAAACTGCTGCCATGTGAAATGTTCAAGAAAATAACAATAACAACTTTTAGCTGGTTATACTTTAAATACTTACAAATAACTTGAAAACTATTGAGCCCAAATTGCCCCCACAGTATATTTTAAAATTTGCGGTTTCTGCACAAATATTTTTTGCTTCTCATGTTTTAGTTCCAAAAACAGAAAAAAAGAAAAATGGAAGAAAAAACAATAGAATGACCGTAATTTACGCAATTCATATATTTTACGAAATATTTTAAACTTGATAATTGGGGCGGGCTTGAAAAGAAACTAAATACAAAAGTTAATAACGATTTGTTGGTGCAAATATTTTGGGGACCTTTAAAACGTTAAAATTTAGATTCTCATTTCCAGCAAATACTATTCATTTAAATTAATTTCACAACACAAGATTTTCTTTATCGTTATGTGTATGTGAATGTATGTGTGTGAATACAACCCAGCAAACACAAAGTCAAACGTTTGAAATAACATGCTTTTATCATTTGATATTAAACATAATTGTCAAACTATTCTCAAAGGTAGACAGTGCTTTGAATATAATATTTAAATATAAATTTAAGGTGATTTGAAAATAAACGTTTGACAAATTGCGTTTTCTCAACTTGCTAACAACTGTTATTCTCAAATCATTGTAAAATATAAAAATAAAGTTGAAATTACCGCAAAAAAAAATACCCAAAAATTATGTTTTTACCAGTAATGCCAACTTTTTGGGAGCAGAAGGCGTGACTTGATGTTCAAGAAAGCACTAAGCTTTTTTTTTTTTAAATTTAGGTAAAAAACAAGTATGGAGATCAAATAATAGCAAACAAAAATGAAAAACTCATCATTTGCATACTGAGATGTTTTCATTAATGCAAACGGACGAACTTCGACATCGCTATCTATAAGGATCCAGAATATATATACTATATAGGTCGCATAAGCATATTGTAGAAATTACAAACAGAATGACAAACTAATGTATACCCTTTCCACTTCAAGTGAAGGGTATATAAATAAGAAAAAGTACAAGTAAAAATTTTAATTTGATTGCGGTCTTAAAACTTAACATTTGTATACAAAATGTAGGAACAACATATATACAAACTTAAAACTAAACATTTGGGTTTTCAGGCATTACAAATCACTAAAAAACCTTTTACTATATGAATACCACAGCAAATATTTAAACAAGCAAATCTATCATTAATATTTAGTTTAAAAAAATTAATGCATTTAATTTATGTTTCACATTTACTTGCAATCCACATTTGAAAAGCATTTAGGAACAACGTTTGATCATAACTTGAGAATAAATGCATTTCTCAAGTTGAGAAAAATGTCCCCTTTTTGTTGAGAAAGCTATTATTCTGAAATTGTTTTCAAATTATTTTCAAACGTTTACCGTTTGAGAACAAGCTTATTTTCAAATGATTCTCAATATGAGATCAAGTCCTCGTGTTTACTGGGAATATTCAAAACAATATTTCCGCTAACGAATATGGGGTTTCCGTTTTGGTCGTTGCTGAAGAAAATGCCGAAATAAAAAATAAAAAAAACTCTTGTAAGTGCTGATTAACATGGGAAATATTAAATTAACATAATCAGGTATGTGATGAAAATCGTTTTCGGCGTTAAAACGTTTTGAAATCGACAAATAGTGTGATGAATTTGTATGTGACGATTTGTTGTGACGATTTTATATTCCATATTGTGTCAATGAAAAAAAGACATTTTTAACATGTGACGCATTAATGCCAGTTTAAATTCGTTTTCAAATCGTTTCATTTTACTTGAACAAAATGTAAGGAAATATAGAAAAAAAGTAAAAAAATAAATGAAAAATTATTATAAATCTGTTCTTATTTAAACGAAAATATTCAATAAATCTATTTAAATAAATACTAGTTAATATAGAAGTGAAATTTAAAAATTTAAATACCCACATTTCATCTGGCAAATTTAAGGGATCCGATTTACCTCTTAAACGTTTTCTTAGAATATTTTCGCTATTCATACTATTATTTTCTTCCAAGAGAATTAGCGAAACCGCAGCAAAAAAAAAAGGCATTTTATAAATAAAAAAAAAGGGTAAAAAAATTTTTGACAAATTTTATTTTGTTTAAATATTTTACAAACGTCACTCACTTACACATATGTTTACATATTTTACAGTTATATTATTAGATTTTATACAGTTGTATTTAGAGAAGTTATGTGGAAACGAAACAAATATGGAATATGAAATCGATCGAAATTCATCACACTACTGTCGATTTCAAAAGACGATTTACTTTTCAAATCGATCGATTTCCATCACATACCTGAATAAGTATGCTTTTAAAGCCCGCCTCATAGGAAAAATTGTCTAAGAAATGCTTAAAGAAGAATATTCTATTCTGATTTGTACCGTGATTTTTTTGGTTAATGGAGTTGGCTACACTACTGTCTCCATAGAGCTACTTCGTCCTCTTCTGTACACGCTCGAGTATATTCAAAATAAAATATTAAGCTCCGATCTACACCTGAGTGCTGTATTTCATTTTCAGTCATATGTAACGAGGTCAGTTGGAGTGAAGTATATCTCATAGCGTCCGAAAAAGTCCAGTCACTTGTGTGTGCTTCTTTAGAGATTTGAAAAATATGCTGGGTCGATCGAGCATCACAAGAAATTTGGACAAATTAGTGCAAAAAGGCAGGACGCTGCTGCCCTCATCAACATAACAAATTGACACTTTATTTTTGTGGAATATTTATTTTCTATACATATATGAACATGCATACCTGTGTTAGTTAATGCTCTTTATGTGCCCCAAAATGTGTTCAGCAATATCTATACAAAAAGGCAATTAATTCCATTTAATATTACCAGTACATAGGCGAAATTTCTCATTATATTTGCTTAAATTAAATTTATGACTTTGTTTTAAATTATTCTAAATGCAATATCAAATAAAGTAAGTGAGATTAGTATTACGGAAAAGCGAAAATGGCTTAACGGAAGGCTAAAGAGCAAAAAGTGCCATAATCACAAAAGTGCATTAGTTTTAAAAAATTCATATGAAATAGATTATTTTTGGCTATTTTACATGCATTTGTTGTTAATTTAATACCTAAAAAATATATATTGGAATGCTGTTTACTTTATAATACCACACACACATACACATACACACACACACACACACATTTTATAGGTTTAATACGTTGCAGCTTTTCAAGCGGAAATAAACGAGCAAATAAATAAAACAGTGTTTACTGTGAGATTTATAACCCATTTTTGCAGTTCATTGGTTGCAACTATTGCTTCATATTTTTGTGTGTTCGCCACGCCACACACAAAAAGAAACAGTGACTGCGCTTCTTAAAGCTTAAATAGTAAAAAAAACTTCTGCCAACATTTAAGCATATTATATTTTTAAATTAAATACATTTTTTTGAGATTTATTTTTGAATGGTATACAGCAGTTGTTTTTGAAATATAAATTTACTTGCTTTTACTTCTGTACATATGAGGCTATGGCCTCATTGGAAGGCATGTCCATAGACTCGGCATTACCTCTCGCAATGTTTGCAGGAGCTGTGGGTCTGTGTAGCTGTGGGAGAAGGAGACGATTGCTCACCTGATGTGCCACTTCATGTGCCCAGCTTCTGTTGAGGTTCTTAACCTCACATTTCATGTCATTCTTGACTCAAGTCTCCCGAGTGAGAATTTCCTTAATAGCGGAATTTATTTTGGAATCGGGGTGATTTCGTGTGGCGAATGTCTTATCCCCTGGTGTGAACGGTATGTGAAATCACTATGAGCGTAGGCTCTGGGTTAAGTGGGTCCCTTCCCTTCCGGGAGGGTCCGCCACCTAATCTAACGCAGTACGCTTCGCTACACCCACCAACTTATTGGCTATTTTTTTTAAAGATTTTGATTTTTATAAAAAGTACATTTGCAAAAAGTACTTATTTCCAATAAGTACCTTTTTCAAATAGTACTTTTTTCACAAAGTACCTTTTCCAAAAAGTGAAATTTTCCAAAGAGTACGTTTTCTTAAAAATTGCTTTTTAAAAAAAGCCATTTCCAAAAGGCACATTTTCTAAAAGTAATATATGTGTATAAAAAAAAGTACTTTTTTTAAAAGGCAGTACTGCTTGCCAATAGAAAACGACCATCTCGTTAAAGTAACATCCAACAAATTAGTTGTCATTTATTCAAACTGTTTTACAAAATCACCGTGGGCGGATATATTTATTCAACAAATAATAAAATTGTTTTATCAAAATGGGCGCGCTTCGGCCATTTAACGATAGTCATAATCGTCCTACCGATAGCACTATTCAGAAGGTAAAAAGGATAAATTTGAGTCCACTGGTTCAGTAAACAATCGACCAACATCCGTACGTTGATGAAACGCCAGATCTGCCGAAAATATTGCCGCTGTCCGTGAGATTGTGTAAAGGTGTTAATTAAAAATAAAACAGTAATTATTTAACTAGTCATTCAATTATTCAACGTTAGTCACAATTCATTACGATTAGTTATTTGTGTTTGTTATATGGTTTAGCTGGTCTATGTGCAGCATTTCATTTGGTGCTAATATCAAAATCTTCAGTAGACCTTTAACCAAATTCTTGAAAAAAGCGAAGAAATTTCACGTGTTTATACAAGAACTTCCAAAAAATAATTGAGAATTATGAAATATACAAACAAAACAAACCAACTAGTTTCTTTAAAAATTTTCCTGATACAACAAAGATTTAATTATTCGATTTTAAATCTATTTAATTTTTCTAAACCCTTTTTACAATTAGTCAACACTTTGGTTGCCTATGATTATATTTAAAAGGCAAAAAAAAAAAAAAATGTATATAGACCAGCTAAACCATATGACAAACTTAAATGAACAAAAAAAAGTAATTTTTTTTCTGTGCATCAGGGATCTGTGTATTTTATTTATGTATATTAAATTGCTGCTTGGCGAAATAACTATTTTATTTTCTCGGTCTTCATAGACGCATTAGGAAACAGTTGTTTCTTTTATTTAGGACACTTTTAAAGGACTAAAAATCATTTTTAATTGTTGTAGAAAGAACCAAGAAAAAATATTTCTAATTTTGTTATGCACAGAGAATTTTCTTTTAAGCATCCTTTTTCAAAACTGCTTGTAATGATTATGTGGGGGGAGCAGGTTTATAACCACCCACTTGATCTATTGTTCTTCTCCACATTTTATAGAGAAGCTTCCCCAAGTAAGAAAAATACTAAAAAAAAAAATAAATAAAGCAGTTATGCTGACCTGCGGAACATACATACATATATACAAAGCCACAGTGGTAATTCACGGGCATTCATTGCAATTTCAATTATTAAAATCCCCTAATAATTCCAATAAAACCAAAATATATCTCTCTCTCTCTCGCTGTCAATGATAGTTAACCCCTTGGAACAGCAAATAAAAGAGACTTTCTGTTTGCATTACACAAAAGCATTCAAACTGTAAAGTCACACTCACCACACAAAGTCATTTATTCTGTAACATTTTCATATTTTGCAATTTACTAAATTTTTTTTCTATCATAATTGTTTTATCATCGCTCTTTATGTGTTACTCTAAATTTTCGCTCATAATTCTTTGGCAATTATTTTGAATTTATAAGTCAGACAGCAACTGCAAGTGAATTCTAATTTTTTGCAAAATCACTAAATTTTAATGATCAATTATTTCGTTGTCATATGAAGAGCACGTACCAACCATGAATGTATGGGAGTGCGGAAATTGTTTTTTTTTTCGGTTTTTATACGGTCTCACATTGCTTTCACAAATGACTAATGTAAATATATTTCCAACAGTTGCCCATTTCTATGGTCGTTGCTGTTTTGGCTGTTTTAATTTACAACAATTGTTTTGTGATTTCTGTGTTTGTCGTTTTGGCAATAATACAAAATTTATACGTGCCGTGTTGTATGAAATGAATTTAACCGCTCGGAAAGTAGACGTACAAAACAAAACAAAACAAAAATGAAAGAAATCGGACACTGAGGACTTTGCTCTTGGTGGCAACGAATCGTTAATACGCTGCCCTAAAAATTAAATGATAAACTTTATATAAATTGTTTCAGTCTATGGTACAGTAGTCCTTACAGATAATTGAAATAATTTATAAACTAATAGTATAATATAGGGTGGGCAAATTTTAGGTTGGGAAGTAAATTGGCTTAAAAACACACCTTTTTTTGACAAATTGTGTTTTATTGAAACCGATGTAAAGTAAAAATATGGGAATTAATAATGGAATATAACGCCGGGCAAATGTTTACCTTTAGCATGTCGCCAGACGACCGCTTTTCTCCCAAAATTTTCAACCACATTTTGCAACAAAGCTTCGCTTATTGCGTCCATTCATCTTGCAGAGCGTCCGTTGTTTCTGGTTTGTTCACGTAAATCCGGTCTTTCGAATGGCTTCAGAGAAAATAATTTAACGGCGTTAAATGACAAGAACGAGCCGCACAATTGACATCGCCAAATCAAGAAATTACGCGACCTAAAACTAAATTATTTGCCCCATCTTACTGAAACCAAAGGTCAATGATGTTAACATTAGCCAATTGTGGTCACAAAAAATCTGTCATCATGGTTTGACGTTTCCTTGAACATTTTGGAAACAAAAAATACGGGCCGATGATGCCGCCTGACCACAAACCACACCATACGGTCACTTTTTCGCGGACTGTTTGTGGATTTTATGAACCCCATATGTGACAATTTTCTTTGTTTACATAACCGCCTTATTGAAAATGAACCTCATCACTAAAGTTGATTTAGTTCAAACATGCGCTGTTTTCGTTCAGTTTTTCAAACAGCCTATTCACAAACGTTCAACGCCAACAATGGTCGGCCGGCTTTAATTTTTGAACGAGTTGAACTCTAAAAGCGTGAAAATGAAGATCTTTATGCAAAATGCTGCGTAGAGTGCCTCTCATGATGCCCAATTGTGCGAACGTCGACGATATTGCAGGCTTATTCTCAATACTTTGCTATACAGGGGGTAAGTTTGCATCACTACGGCCCCCACGGCCATACTGTTTTGGTCCATTGTCAGCAATAGTACCGTGAGCCTTGAATTTAGCGATTAAATTGCGCACAGCGGTCTCAGAAGGAGCCTGATTACGATGAAAGGCTGCTCGAATTTTAAAAACTGATACATTAAAATATTCACCATTTTGATAGTAAATTTTCACAATTAAAATTCTTTGTTCAAGAGTTAAGCATTCCATGATTAAAATTTCCCAATTTTTTACTAAACAAATGTCAAAGGATGACAGCTCTATTCTTGACATTTCAATCTTTGACAGCTAATTTACTTTCTAACCTCAAATTTGCCCACCCGTTATTTAATGTGAAACTAGTTAATCGGCACCAATCATACAGGCTATTGAGCTCAGTTCGGCATACATACGATAATTTGATTTTAAAAAGCAACAACCAATATCATTTATGAATAAATAGAATAATAAAGAGCGTAAAATACTACCCCGAGGTACACCAAACGTTTAAAAATAATGATGAGAGAAATACAATTCAAATTTATTTCCACTTTAGTATTACAGATTAGTAAGAGATATTAATTAATGACCATTAAGGCTTTAAATTCTCTATTGCAAAACGAAATGGTCAGAATTCGCCTTCGCCAGAACGAAAGTCAAATTTTCAAATCACAAGTCTTCGGCAAGAAAAAGGAAAAAAAAAACACTCTCAAATATAAAATTTGGCCGTTACAAAGTCATTTTACAGCACTTCAAAAAACAACAATAAAGTGCAAATATTTTTATCACTATGAATATTACTTTTCTTGCATTCATTATAAAGAATATCAGTTTTAAAACAATTTTTTTATCTTGGACCAGAACTCAGGGGATGACTCCTAAACATCCAATGCATTGTGCTGGAACTAGAGAAAAGCTATAGTGAAAGGAATGACAGCTGGTGAAGCCTCACAATGTTACAACTCTGTTGTAATATAATTCCAAAATCTAATTCACCTTTTTGAAAACAAAAACAAAATTAAATCGCTCTTGTGTAGGGTTTTCATGATCCATGAGTGCAAACTCACGAATTTTTGTTGAGATTTCAACTGAAAAAAATGCAAAAATTACAAATCGAATGATGATGATGATGGGGTTAAGCACACACTTTTCACTTGTGGCGAAGAGTATAAATTGCAAACAATGGTGTTCTATTTGGCTGGTAATATCTGGCCGCTACCAGCAATACCGCAAATAAATTTCGTTCGAGTAAATAAACGTAGAAAATCTAAACTTCATAAATGTAGCTGTTGCGTAGAAAAATATAAATTAGGAAAAAAAAAAGTAGCAAACCAAGTTCAACGGACTTTTAATTTAAATTGTTTTTTTTTTTTTAATTTTAATTTCATAATATTTGTGGAGCATTTTCTTGTACCTGGTAAATGTTTAAAAAATATTTCTTTTGTAAATTTCTTATTTATTTCAGTTTAATGGCTGTGAAGATAAATGTTAAAATACATACGTATATAATCCTGGACACACACCTCAGCACTTAACAGAGCGCTGTTACAGTATTAACATACAGCTGTTAGGAATTCTAAAATTTCTGTTTGAGGTTCTTAAAAGGAGAATTTAGAGGAGAGAGAGAATCAACGTGGGCGACCTCAGTAAAATTGTGTTTGTGTAGAGGCATCTCCTGTATATTTCTGCATACCCGCAATCTTTGACAGAGCGAGTTGAAGATAGTTTTTGACAATTTTTAGCACTTGAAATTTTGAAAAATATTGATTCTCTGAGGGAAGACCAAATTTTTTTTTTTTGGAAAAAGACAACGTGGGCGAACAGATTAAAATGGAATTGGTGTAGTAGTTGTAAAGGGATCTGCTCATCTTTTTTTCTTCATTTATTTATTTACCTTAAACAAAATATTTATATTATAACATTTAATTTGAAGCCTCAACACAAAAACTGACATTAAAGAGGCTAATTGGCAACTATGTATTTACATATTTGCATAAGAAAATAAAAAAAAAATATATTTAATAAAAATTTGGCAAAGAAGAAGATATATAAAGTTCATAAATAATTTTATAATTGTATGTAGATAAACTATATATAATTAGTTTAATATTTAAAAATATATATTTCCTTCATAAATGAAAAAAAACGACAATTATTGAATTTTGTAGTGCACATGGAAAACATTCAACATGTGCATGTGTAAACTTAAATATATTAAGATTATATTTATCAGGCTGCCAATTCCAATAAGTTGATCTTGCTGGGGTCCGTTGCGATGCCTGAGCAAGATCGATCATCGTCCCAATCTAGTCGGTGCCAAACCACCCCGAATCCCGAATAAACAAGTTTATCCCTCTCACTCCACAACCCGATACTGCAGCATGGGCCTGTAGAAAAGGGCAGCCGGTTGCAGAAGTGACAGAGTAAGTATTCAACTGTCCCATCAGCACCGCCACCATCATGCAAAGTCGGGTCCTCGGCAGGCCGGCCTGTACAGCAGTTCGGCCGGAGTCCCACCTCGGCCGGGTCATTCTAGATACCGTGCATGGCTCACCCAAAAACGTGGCCTGCGCCATGATGAAGAACCTTTGTCCCAGTAGGATCTATATGGGTGGAAGTTCATAATGCTCTGTCCTGTGATAGAGATAGATGAATGGAAGTCTGTTATAAACATCTTGGCATTAAACGATCTGATGTGAAAATGGGGTTTGACAACCGAAAGCACCTTACCAAGGTGTAATATCATAGACAAAGGAATTTATGATACGGATTGAAATCAAAGTATACCTAGTTAGTCACTAGTTGTCTTTCCATGTGCCGTATGGGGGTATGTAGTGAAATTTTATTGGTGTCAATGGGTAAGTAGTAGACCTGAATCGGTTGCCACTACGAAACATTTCTTAATCAAAATTTTGCAGCATAACTTGAGGCTGATGGAAACAGCTGATTTATAAAAATGACTCATCTGACAGCAGCTGTTCAGTAATTATTTTAGTTTGACTGCTTAAATTATACCAATAAATAATACAAATCTGAACATGCATATTAGACAACCAAAATCGTTAAAACGACAATCCATCCAGAAATCTGGCAGCCGTGCTTCAATTACAGCTGTGTCATAAAATCACAAAAATTTAACACAAACACACACACACACAATATTAAACACACGTTAAATCTGGTTAAATATTCATATAAAAAAATATTCTTGAAGTGTTAAATGTTGGTGTTAATAAAACGTATCGTATGCATAAAAATTTCTTATATTTTTATTTTATATTTATTTTATGTACTCATTGACTGACTAACACACTTATGCATTTATATGGGTCTATAGACACATATTTGTAGACATACATATACGAGTGAGTATATGTTTTCTTTTGCTTTTCATTTACATGTTAAGTGTTTCTGATGACCTTAACCCTAAATATACAGCAACAAATGTTTGTGTGTGTGTGTGTGTGTGGGTGGGGGTGTGTGTAATCGTTTGCAGTCTACATGGCATAATAGGCCTAAATTCACACACAACCCCTCACACGAATACACATTTAAAGCATCTAATAAGTAATTTCAAAAGGTTTTTTTTCAAAAGAAATAATAAAAGCACTACAAGCTCCCAAAAAGCGGGTGGCTCTCGAAGGTGTTGAAAAATTCCTCAACTTCAAACCAAGTTAACACATAAAGTAATGAAATTTCGTTATTTTTTTGTATGTTCATCAGCAACCCAGAGCTACACATTTTGCCGAATCTGAGCATCCGCTTATGGCAGCTTTCACTGTATAGAGCAAAGTTGATTGCTTAACATCTACCAAGTTGTTTTGGCTTTTATTTTTAGATTTAACAACTTTTGAATTGCTACCACTAAATACATAAGTATACGTACATACCCAGCAAACATTTGCTATTAAAATTGATACTAAAAAGTATCAACAAAACGTGCAAAACCAGCATATGTATGTAAAATATATTGGTACCACTGAAATGATTCATTTGTCACGTCTTTTAAAGGGAGTTTTAAAGTTTATTTAATACGGGTTCAAATAGCGAGTATATCTTAAAATACATAATAGATACATTTAGCAAATAATACCAGATAATATTATCATTTGGTAAAGTATGTCTTTCGTCGTCTTAAATAGCAGAGGCACTTGTTTACTTCCATAGAGACTTGAAAAATGTGCTTAGTCCATCGAATAGCACACTGAATTTTCATGCCACGAACATCAAAAGTTTCTGATTCCACAATGTTTATTCCACTCATATATACAGGTTGTCTGGTGGGAAATTTATATTTTTAAATACGATTATTTCAAAACTTAATAAGCGGTGCGGAGTTAGGGTGGCGCCGTTGGAATTATCGATTGTGTGGATTTGTCAGTTACGATGTCGCAGTGGTCGAGTGAACATCGCACGTTCGCTGTGGACACATTTTTTAAGAGTACTGATTCTTACGTAATTGCTCGTCGCCAATTTTGTTCAAAGTTCGGTATTCGGCGAATAAGTGAAGGACCGAGTGTAAATTTAATTCGTTCGTGGGTGCAGAGATTCCAAGCAACTGCTTCGGCTATAAATGCCCCACGGCCAGTGCCCAGTCGATCCGAAAACCTTGAACTGGTTGAAAGCAGTTTACGTGAAAATCCGCGACTTTCAATACGGAAAAGAGCAGCCTCACTGGGACTTCCAAAAGCGATTATTCATGAAATTTTAAAAACAGATCTGAAGGATCTGGATGACATACTTCTTAAAATATGAAATCCGCATTTCCATTCTATCGTTTAATGCTCTTAATAAAACTTTGTGTCAATTATTGCGTTTTTTATTTAAGTTTGAAAATATAAATAAATAAACCAGACACCCTGTATAAGTCACTCTTTGGATAAGTCTATACAAATTTTAAAACCGTATGTTTGCAGGGTATAGACTTATAAGAATAAATGTGTACATGTATGTGTATGTATGTGTGCGCTACTGAGCTGATATACTAGATGTTAATTTTTACTGTGTAACATTACAATTGCTGTAAATGCGCATAACAATTATTTTAAAATCGTTTCTTGTCAGAGATATTTGATGCTGAAAGGCATTTAACCACGTTAAATATATTTCACAACATGATAATGAAATCAACTTTGGCATGATTTGGAATAATATGTGAGCAAAGTGGCTGTATTTGACTATGCTGGTAAGACGGTCTGTCACACAAGTATGAAGGATAATATTATTTACATCAATAGGGCCTTGAGCATTTTCTTTTGGTGCACATTAAGAAAGATGCGAGCAATTGTATTAAAATTTTCCAATATTATGACACAATAAAAAGGAATATAATATTAGCAGCGTTACTGCTAATTTCAATTAAATAAAGGAAACAAGAATCCACTATTTACCCAAATGGGCCGTGCTATAGTGACGTTCGAAGGCGTTAGAAATATAATTTTCTTGCTATCGTAATAGTTTTGTGATTTTCTGCTGAAGTATACTTGAAGGAATAGTTACACATGATTACAGTACATCGCGATTTTACCCATCAATGACGACTACATAAGCCACACAGCTTTTGAAAATGTAATTAAAACTTTTTTATCAGCTCTAATTTTCGCGATAAACGAGGGAATAGCAAATAAGAACAAACATTTTTAAATGAAAATGCCTTTTTCAAAATATTGTACTTGATGAGCAATATACTTTTTTATTCCTTCAAGCCATTTTTCATAGCAGTTTTTCTATATCTCTTTTGCCACCTGCCAAACATGGTTTTTGAACGCTTCAAGTGCTTCTTTGGAGCTCGTAAATCGTTGACCACGCAGTTTACCTTTGGTATTCAGGAACAAGAAGTAGTCATTGGGTGTCAAATCAGAACTGTATGGAGAATGAGTCATCAATTCGATGTTTCGACTGATCAAAACTTCACCTGTTTGATGAGATGTGTGAGAGCTTGCATAGTCATGATGGAGAATGATTCGTCTTCGGAGATTAGTTTTACGAACCTCTCCGAACAACTTCCGGCAAATAAATGATAGTTTACCACTCAGAATTTACCGTTCTACGTTGCTCTAGCGGTGGCCACATGACTTATTCGGCCGAAGCAAGAGACGACCAATTGCTGCGCTGTGCTGTGCTTCTTCCACGAAGAAATTTTGTTGGATTTAGCTCGTCTTGGAACATCCACATGGTCGATTGTTATTTTGTTTCTCGTTCATACGCATATTTCCATGATTTTGTCACCTGTCACGATTTTATACAAGTCTTTTGAAGCACCATGATCGAACTTTTTAATCATTTCCACTTAATGCGAGCTTTTTTTAGCGATTGCTAAATTATGGGTTACCCAACGAGAACAAATTTTTTTACAACTCACTGTTCATGTAAAATCTAAAGTATAGAGGTGGAACTAATGTGCAAGGCTGCCTCTAACACACAATATGGCACATGATGAACTTGCATTATCAGTTCACGCACTGCTTCGATGTTTTGTGGCACAACAAACGATTTTGTACGACCTTCAAGGAATTTTGGCGGCGAGCAAACTACGACCTCGATTAAATTCACTATATCAGCGCTATATAGTGTGGTTTTTGATGGTGCTTTATCGCCATACAGAGAACTGAGTTCAGCCACGTCGAAAGTTGTGAAAACTTATCCAATGAAAACCTTCTCTTAAAATTTCCATTTTTTGGTCAAATTGATTTTCCTAATTCACTCTAAACAAAACAAATATTTACCCAATGGGCCAAAACGTTGTGAGTACGTTTATTCTAAAAAAAAGTTAAACTACATATATAATAGCGGTGCCAGATTTTAGGTATTGATATTAGTGTTGCCAGCTCCCGAAATATAAGTTATTATTTATATCGTTGCTTTATATATGGAATATGGGCACTTGCGGAACATATATTAGCATAAATTGAGAAGATCATGCTCTATTCAGTAAAATAAAAACTTCTAAACTCGATAACAAAATTAATTTTAAGCCGGCGATGGTCGACATATCCTGAGTGCTGGGTCCCATATAAAAAAAAAATATTATTTAATTATATTTATTTTTTGAGCGATGGTATTTTTTATAAAAAGTTTTTTCCATTATTTATTTTCGATATTTCGCTACCAAATAGGTAAGCATCGTCATGAAATAATAATTTGTATTAACGAAAATAAAAAAAAAAAAAAAAATAATTAAAAAATTTAATAAAGCTCAAAATAAAAATAGAAGTGAGACTAATAATAAAAAATATTATTTCTAAAATCTTTTAGAGGTTTTAGAATAAAAAAAAAATTATTTTTTATAAAATTTTTTAATATCAAAACTCGACAACAAAATTTATTTTAAGCCGGCGAAGGTCGACATATCTTGAGTGCTAGACCCAGATAAAGAAAAAATATTGAATTATATTTATATCATGAGCGATGGTCTTTTTGATGAAAAGTTTGTTTCAATTATTTTCAGGAAATAATAATTTGTATTAACAAAAATAAAAAAAAAAAATTTAATAAAGCTCAAAATAAAAATAGAAGTCAGACTAAAAATGAAAAATATTATTTCTAAAATCTTTTCGAGGTTTTAGAATAAAAAAAAAAATTATTTTTTATAAAACTTTTTAATATCAAAACTCGACAACAAAATTTATTTTAAGCCGGCGATGGTCGACATCTCTTGAGTGCTGGTGATAAAAAAAAACAAATATTATTTCTAAAATCTTTTCGGGGTTTTGGAATAAAAAAAATTATTTTTTATAAAACTTTTTAAACTTTTGTTTCTAAAACTTCATAAAAAATAAATATACAACAGTAACATGTAGCTAAATTACGGAACATTTATTGATTTTATATACAATTTAGTGCAAAAACTCGATCTTTAAAAAAAAGTCGACATTTCCATGCATCAGCAGAAATTTTCAATTTGTGTGTTTGCTGGTGTTCGGAATATGTGCGTGTTTAAATACATTAAAGTTACAATAAAGTTTAACTTCTAAAATATTGTTTTTGTTAATTTTAATTTTTAATGTTAGAACTGCAGCATGTGTTAATGTCGATTAAATAATGGAAATTGTTAAGTCGCACGATCACTTTTTCATTTTCGTTTACGTAAAAAAGCAAAATATAGAAGAAAAAAAAAACAAAACAAAACAAGAATCCTGGTGAACCTTAAAAATTTTCTTTGCTGTGGGCATTGGACATCCCCTGAGCACCGTTTGAATAAAAAAAAATAAAAAATTAGATCCATTACTAAAACAGAAATTGACTCAAGGTTTCGAAAGGCATATTACTTACGACAACGTCAATTCACACACACACACACTCACACGCTTATTTTCTTTGACTTTTAGTGTAACAATACAGTTGCTAAGCAAAAATCTATTTATCTTTAGATTTTTATATAACAAATGTTGCCAAGTACGTTTGCCATGAACAGAGTAATATGCACGTACACACATGCATACATACGTATATTATATGTGACAGTTTGTCACAAATGATACCCAAAGGAGCAATACGATTAGAGCAATTCTTTAAGCAGAAGAACAATACGCAGAGAAATCTATAAAACAAATAAAGAATAAATCTCTGCCGTTTATTTCAACTGCTAAGGATTTTCAAGTACTCGTATAAATACATTATTAAGTTAAAAAAAATTAAATGAAATGAAATGAAATTCAGCTGCAATAAAATATTTTTGTGTTTAAGTTTCCCGTACATTTTTTTTTTGTGTTTATTTGCCTGTCAGCACAGTCATGAAGAATAAAAGAAAATTTGCAAAGAAAAATGTCTTAAACTTAAGAAATGAAAGCAATAAAGTACAATATTCCATTTTATAACTTCCAAATTAGGATTATTTATGCTGGGCTATGAAGCAGCTTATGCATATAATAAAGTAATTAGAGTATCTGCTGGGTATTTTGCTAAACGTTAAATGCTTTATACGCGCGCACACACACACATACACACAAACTTTTATATACTTTTGTACTAAATTTCAATATTTCCAGTGCAAATAATTAATAAACTTATTGAAAAACTTCTATTTTATTTTGTGGCAGAGCTTCAAAGACTTAATACAAGTTAGACAGAAAAAGGAGTGAGAGATGAAGGGAGCATATCACTGCACATTCTGCTTTATGTTGGCCACATCATATTGCAGGTACACAAGCACTTTTCACTATTGAAAACGCAAAGAAATATGGGAAATTTAATATGCAACAAGGAAAGTATTAAGTGGCATTATGAAACTTCTAACGTAGAAGTTTTAGCAGCAGATTGCACTAACAAAAGCCAGTTCTCAATTTGAAGACACACAAAGGAAAACATGAGAATATCAGTTAATAAAATTAAGTTTTTGGAAATAGATGCACAAAGTGTTTTTATGCAGCATGCAGGGCAATAAAGCGTTTCCTTTTTAATAGACCGCAATTTAAACTGTTGTCATGATTAAGGCTACAACTATTGAATGAATTGATTTAATTAGAAATAACGAATACTGTGACCAAAAAAATCTATTGTATCCCCTGTTATTTAAACCTGCTTCCCTTAAGTATATGAGGAGTACCTTTGGTCGTGGCTGTTGGCACTTCCCAATCTTCCAATAGCTGTTTGCCCATTTAGCCATAGCTTCTGTGGCATAAAGCCTCACAGTCCCCCAATCTCCAAAACATAGTGACGTTATCTGTAGCGACTGTAGACATGCAAATGCCGGTGAGCATGCGTAGAGCGCGATTCCACTCGTGTGCCCGCGAGCAGCCACGAGAATCAAAGGTTCTGTAAGCGTAACCCTGGCGGCCATTTCGCTGATGTTCTTTTCCTTTAAAAATTACATACCCTCCACTTTAAAATTAAATAAACATGCAAAGATTTCGCTTAAAAATATTCGCCTTGTTTACATAACAAAATGAAACCTCCTATGGGTAGACCCTTTCCGTATTTTTCAGTTGTCGTCGACTGTCTTTTATTATTTTCCAAATCTCTTTCAACACTGCTTTTTAACAAATAATTTTTTTTTCGTAGCTCAGCAGAATTTTACTGCCCGAATGACCAGCATCAAATTGAAAGCTCGTTTTACGCATAAATTTAAGAGAAAAAAAATTTTTAAATTAAAATATTTTTTTTCTCAGACAAATATATACAGTAAAATGTGCTATAAACGAACACTCACTACTTTGCTTTCTATTCGTTAAAATAAAAATTGCATTAAAAAGAACGAAATGAAACCAAGTAAGAAATTTTGCTCGCTAACACAGAAATAAATTTTACTTTTCTATTTATAATTGACAGCTTTAATAAGAATAATACAGTTTTTCAATTAAAAGTTTAATCATTACAAGTAAGGATTTAATTAATTCTTAGGCTCAATATATAAATAAATAAAATAAAATAAATAAAATAAAATAAAAATTAAATAAAATAAAATAAATAAAAATAAATAAATAATAAATAAATAAAATAAATAAAAATAATAAATAAATAATAAATAAATAATAATAAATAAATAAAATAAATAAAAATAAAATAAAATAAAATAAAATTTTTTTTTTGCTGGGAAATACGCAAAATGACGGCATATTTCTATTTAAATGCTTATCTGATTGTTTTAATTAAAATATGTAACACACTTTATGCAAATAGAAATAAACAACATTCCAATGGAATTCAAAAATTTTTTAAATATTTTTTAGATATTTTCCAAATATTCAATTTGAAAAAAATTTGTAATAATTATTATTAAAAATTTAATTGGAAATTAACTCAAATAATTGATAATATTAATTATAGGTGAAATTAACAGGAGAAAATCTGATTAATTTTTAAGGTTTATAACAATATTTTTAATAATATATATTCATAATAATTATTAAAAATTTAATTGAAAATTAATTCAATGCAGTCAACAATAATAATTTAATTCAGTAGTCTGTTTAATTCATACTATTAATTTTCTTTACAGGTGAAAATATGATTAATTTCGTAACTGATATTACAACATTTTTAATTATTATTATTAAAAATTTAATTCAAAATTAATTCAATTAAATTAACAATAATAGTTTAATTCATACTATTAATTTCTTTACAGGTAAAAAGGTAATTAATTTTTTAATTCATATTACCACAATTTAAATTAAATTTTTTATTATTATTATTAAAAATTTAATTGAAAAATAACTCAATTAATGTATGCTATTAATTTCTTTGCATGTGAAAACTGATTAATTTTTAATTGATATTAAAACATTTTTAATTGAAAATTAATTCATATTAACTGAATTTATTTTGGGAATATCTCTTTATATATGATTCTAGTTTTTTAAAAAAACTAAAAAAAACTTAAAAAAAAAAAAAAAAAAAATATGCACGGTGTAAGATTTTGTTGGAAATATAATTTGAGCATTAACACTTTGCTTATTCAACATGTATATTCACATAGTTGGCTTTGAAATATTTTTTATGTTGTGTCACTTTGTAGAAAAATTTTATATATAGTTTAAAAGAATTTGTCATCAATAAAAGTCATACATGTACATTGTGTTTTGTACATTGCTTTATATATAAGAACTTTGTGGAATTACTAGAAAGGGTTTGCATCACCACAACTACATTTCAATAGGTTATGGGCCCAGACATACGATTTGGAAGTTGTTGAATTTTTATTGCAAGATTTAAAAAGAAAAAATGGCATCGTCGTCATTATATCAGATAGAAAAGCTAGATGAAAGGAATTACGAAACATGGAGTATTCATATGAGAAGTATCCTTATTCATTCTGGTTTTTGGAAGTATGCAAGTGGCGAAGAAGAAGCAGATTCAACCTGGAGTCGTGATAAAATTTTGGAGTGGAAGAGTAATGATGAAAAAACGCTCGCAACAATTTTATTAAGTGTTAAGTCTAACCAGTTGAACCATATTAAAAACATTAACAAATCTAAAGATGCCTGGATTAAACTTAAGGAAGTTTACAAGCCGAGTGGTCCGATGAAAAAGGTTAGCTTATATAAAAAGATGTTAAGTTTGAACATGAAAGACAGCAAAGATATGGCCGAATATTTAAACAGTTTTTGTGAAATTACGGAGAAATTAGCCGATGTTGGAATTAGTATTCAAGAAGAATTATTGGTAGTCATTTTATTGTCAAGTCTTCCGAGAGAGTTTGAAAACTTCGTTATTGCCATAGAAACGAGGGATTCTCTACCAGCGTTAGGAATGCTAAAGGTTAAACTTCTTGAAGAGTATGAACGTCGAAATCAACAAAACAAATCATCTACGATTGAACAAGCTTTTGGTGCAGCCAAAAGAGAAACAGGTTACAAGAAAGGTAATAATAATTTGAATGTTAAAAAGGGAAATTGCTTCATATGTGGTAAGAAAGGGCATTATGCAAATAGGTGCAACGAAAAACGTAATCAAGAAAAAACTTACTCTTTGATTGCAATGGCGAATTCTGAAAAAAGAGATACACAAACATCGACATGGTACATTGATAGCGGTGCTACAAGTCACATGTGTGCAAATCGAAATTTATTTTGTAAATTAGACAGATGCAGTGATAATATAATGTTGGCAAATAGAAAATCAATTGCTGCTGAAGGAATAGGAACAGTCAATCTGTTTATAAATAATAATAAAATTGTACTAAAAGATGTTTTATATTCCTCAGATCTGAATGGAAATTTTTTATCTGTCAATAAGGTCGTACAGTATGGTGGCAAAATCAAATTTAATAATAAGGGTGCAATATTTACTGATGCTTACGGTGAAATAGTTTTAAAAGCCCGTAAAGAAGAAAATTTGTTCCAATTTAAAATAAAAATACCGAACGAGAAATTATGTGTTTTACAATCCATTAATGAAACTTGGCATCGTCGATATGGACATTTGAACTATGAAAGCCTGTTTGAGTTGTCGAAGAAAAATATGGTGAATGGTATAAATTTGACGCAGAAACATCAAGATCCGTGCGAAATATGTATGGTTAGCAAAATTCATGCTATAAAATTCCCGAAGAAATCTGAAAGTAAATCTGGTGAGTTGTTAGATTTAATACACTCGGATGTTTGTGGTCCTATGAAAATAGATTCAGTTGGAGGTTCAAAGTATTTCCTCACATTCATAGATGACAAGTCAAGAAAAGTTTTTGTTTATTTTTTAAAATACAAAAGCGAGGTATTTGAAAAATTTAAAAATTTCAAAGAATTAGTAGAACGTCATACAAATCGTAAAATAAAATGTATTCGTAATGATAATGGAGGAGAATATATTAATAAAGATTTTAATAATTATTTGGAGCAATGCGGAATTCAACGTCAGTTAACGGTACCTTATACGCCGCAACAGAATGGGGTAGCGGAAAGGTTTAATAGAACAATAGTGGAAATGGCTCGTTGTATGTTAGTCGATGCTGGTTTAAAACAAGATTTATGGGCTGAAGCTGTAGCAACAGCAGTTTATTTACGTAATAGATCTCCATCAAAAAGTCTCGATGGAAAAACGCCTTATGAAATATGGACGGGTCGTAAGCCATGTGTAAATCATTTTAAAATTTTTGGTACAAATGCAGTAGTTTTGAATAAAAGAAGAGGAAAATTTGAATCAAAAGGTGCAAATATGATGATGGTTGGTTATTCTAGAGTATCAAAAGCATATCGCTTATATGATAAGAAAACACGAGAAGTTATTGAAAGACGCAATGTTTTATTTAATGAATATAAATTACCCTGTAAAGAAATTAATGATAACATTCAAAATTTTATGGATTTCGAAGCGATTGTAAATAAGAAAGATGTCGATGAACAATTTGAGACAAATAATACCTCAAATCAAGAAGATTTAGAGTATAGCATTGTAAGATCAGTAAATAGCGATATTTCACTTGATGAGGTTGTAGAAACAAATGAAAAAGGTAAACGTGGGCCAGGTAGACCTAAAATTTTTAGTAATGGTAGGCCAGGTCGTCCAAGAAAAATATATCAACAACTGAATAATGCAGTGAAGGAGCAAGTTCCAAAAACTTTAGAAGAGGCATTATCCAGTCGTGAAAGTGAAAAATGGAGAGAAGCTATGAAAAAAGAAATGTCTTTGTTGGAACAAAAAGAGACATGGTCATTAGTTGATTTACCAGCAGGTCATAAAACTATTAAAAGTAAGTGGGTATACACTTTAAAGAAAAATAGTGAAGGTGAAATTGAAAGGTTTAAGGCAAGGTTGGTCGCCAAAGGCTGTAGTCAAAAATACGGCATAAATTACGAAGAAACTTTTTCCCCTGTTATAAGATACGAAACGATAAGAATGATTTTGGCATTAGCAGTTGAGCACAAAATGCATTTGCACCAAATAGATGTAACTTCAGCATACCTGAATGGAGATTTATATGATGAAATTTATATGCAACAGCCTCAAGGTTTTGAAAACAAAAGGTATCCAAATAAAGTGTTACGTCTGCACAAATCTCTTTATGGTCTTAAGCAATCCGGGAGAGCATGGAATTTTAAATTAAATGAATTTTTATGTAAGATGGGATTTGAAAGTTGCAAAAATGAACCGTGTTTATATAAAAAAAATACAAGACAAAGAATTGATTGTAGTCGCAGTTTACGTCGACGATATAATAGTTGGATGTAAAAATAAAGCAGAAATATTAAAATTCAAGTCTCAAATTAGTAAGAAATTTGAAGTATCAGATAAAGGTTTATTGGAACATTTTTTGGGGATGAAAGTTGAACGTAACGGTGAAACTGGAGATATAAATATCTGTCAGGAAAATTATATTAAAGATTTGTTACAACAATACAATATGGAAAATTGTAAAACATCATCAGTTCCACTAGAACCAAATTTTCAAACAAAATGCAATGAAAAATGTGAAGAGGTTGATAGCACATTATATCAATCACTTATTGGCTCTTTATTATATTTATCTTTAACGACAAGGCCAGATATATTATATTCTGTAAATAAATTAGCACAAAGAAATACTAATCCACATGTAGAACATTTTAAAGCGGCAAAACAAGTTCTTAGATATTTGAAAGGAACTCAAAATCTTAAATTAAAATTTTGCAAAAGTAATCAAGAGTTAATCGGTTATGCTGATGCAGACTGGGGTGGATGTAAAACTGACAGAAAGTCACATAATGGATACATATTTTATCTTGGAAATTGTGCAATATCTTGGGAGTCGAAAAAACAATCCACAACAGCATTAAGCAGTACAGAAGCTGAATATATGTCTATATCAAATGCAGCAAAGGAAGCAGTATACTTAAGAAGATTACTACAAGAACTTGGTTTCATAAATGAAGAAAGTATTAAATTGAACGTCGATAATCAAGGAGCTTTAAAATTAGCAACAAATCCAGTATTTCATAATCGCAGCAAACATATAGATATAAAGTATCATCACATTAGAGAAGTAGTAAATAATAAGGAAATCTATTTGGAATACTGTCCTACGGAAGATATGATTGCGGATATATTTACTAAAAATTTGTCTAAATTAAAACATAATAAATTTGTTACTTTGTTAAATTTAAAAACATAAAATCAGTTTGTAAAATATATATGTTGAGGAGGAGTGTTGGAAATATAATTTGAGCATTAACACTTTGCTTATTCAACATGTATATTCACATAGTTGGCTTTGAAATATTTTTTATGTTGTGTCACTTTGTAGAAAAATTTTATATATAGTTTAAAAGAATTTGTCATCAATAAAAGTCATACATGTACATTGTGTTTTGTACATTGCTTTATATATAAGAACTTTGTGGAATTACTAGAAAGGGTTTGCATCACCACAACTACATTTCAATAGATTTTAATATTCTTTTGTTTAATTTTTTAATTTTTCTGTTGATTCAAAATACATTAGTTATGCTGGCCGATGGCAAGCCTATTGTAGATGAAAAGAAAAATCTACAAATAGAAATATGTGTGTGTTATAAAAAAGTAAACTCATGGATTGTTATGTTTTTGTTTATACATTTTTGGTTTTGTGTTTGGTATTCAACATCAATTCCCAATTGATTAGTTGAATTTTAAACATTTGAATCTTGGGTTTGTATTCAGAAATTAGGAAAAATCCACGGATGAGCTAAGTAAGCATTAGCGAAATAGTACTATATGGATATGCTTTCCTCCTCAGTTATTGAGTTTACTTTTGTAAAAAATACTTTATGAGAATATCATAAAGTATGTAATAATACATTTTATATATATTTTTTCGGGAAAAAGCACAATTTTAAAATTAGAATCATATAGAAAATTATTTCAACAATAATTATTTATTTAATGCCATTAATTTCTTTACAGATATTATGGCATTTTTAATTAAAATTGTAATTATTATTATTTAAAATTTAATTGAAAAATTAGCTCAATTAATTTATAATATTAAATTTTTTACAGGTAAAGATCTGATTAATTTTTTAATTAATATTACAACATATTTAATTACGTTTTTAATTATTATTATTAAAAAATTAATTTTTAATTAATTTTAAATATTTCAATTAAGTCAATAATAATAATTTAATTGATTAAAATCTAATTACTTTTTAATTTATGTTACAAAATGTTTAATTAAAGTTTTGTTTTATTTTTTTAGGTGTATTAAAGATGTAGCTAGTTGCGAGTAGAGCTTTTACTGTAAAATATATGTTTATATGTACATAAGTATTAACTAGATTTGTAGATATTTTGATTTTCATATTTTGTTTTATTAAGTGTCCTTTCTTTCAATATTGAAAGCATAAGGAATAGTTCACAAACGTGCGTAGTTTGTCATTCTTACGATTTTGTTACTTCAGATCATCCGTAACAGATGACATCATTTTTAGGAAAAATAAATACTTCGAAGTTATTTATTTTTTTTATTCAAGTTTTCACATATGGTTTTGTGTGTTTGTTTGCATGAGGTCTTGTTATTAAGATGTTTTGTGGGAGAACAACTGTTCAATAAAACCAAGTTATAAATGTCTATTATTAGCAATTTGTGGTCTGTCATAATTTTTTATAGGAAGCACGCTTAGACAGACTATTTATTTCGGTCTTCATCAATGCCAAAATAAATAGCAAAACTAAATTTGGTGGTAAATACATGAGTAGCTTATGTATTCGTCACGCCATAATCAGAAATTAATAAGTAGAATTAACTTTTCAAGAATCTTGAAAGACGGTCGATGTCGGGGTTAAAGGCGTGATGTTTCTTTGGAAATGGAATTTGTCGGCGAATTTCATTCTTATTCCAAAAAGTGCAAAAATCATGACCATTTATATTTTTCCCAGGTGGACTGACATACAGGCTGTGGTTATTACCTACTTTCACAAGGTAGATGTGCGGTGTTCAAGGCCTCAGAACTCTGCACCGAAGAGTTTTAGATTCGCTTAGCTTCTTAACAAATAGGGTTTATTTCTCTATATTAAATTTTTATTTGGGTTTGCAAGCACATATACCCTTAGTGTGGACGGCATTCTGAAGGTCAACCTTCATAATACGAGTATGTGTCCAGATTAATTTAAAAAAAATCGATTAATTTTAAGAAGAATCTGTAACTTTTCAACAAAAAGAATTAACTCTGTATTCCTGTAAAACCAAAAACACATGCATTCAATTTCATTTCAATTACATGAGAAATTTAATATTTTACTCAACTGATACTGAATGTAAATAATACAATACCGCATATTGATGTTGTTTCATTCAATGAAATTTGTTCTTTGTCATTGAAGATTAATTCAGCTTTTATTCCAGTTCAAATGGTTTGTCAAAATAAGAGTCCTTATGGTGAAAATAATAATAAAATAGTTCAAGTATTGTGCGGTTAATAGAGACAGCAAACCGGCACAATCAGTGTGTCAAAAGAACACTGAATAAACCATAAAAAGCAGACTTATTCATGTGAAAGTGAATATGGATTTAATTATGGCACTGTTCGCAGAGAACGCAAATTGACTCATGAAATTTTTTCATATAGATAAATATTCAGGAGTTATAGCGAAAAATATTGGAAAAATAGTTGAGGGATGCCTTTATTTTCTACTGCGTAATAAATATTAGCAGCCAGAACTTATAGATTCAGTCCAATGTACATAATTTAGTTTCTAGATATATACGAAATGTATAAAAGTATTATACATACAGAAGGTATTAATATCTTCTATAAAAATGTATCTACTTGTTCGCTCCAGATCGTATGAAATGCCCATGGTAGTACTATTGTGCTCAATTAAAGGACACTGCCTTAGTTTCTACCATACAAACGGTACGAGCAAAAACACATTATGGTGGTCAGGTGTGCGCCCATAGGGTAAAGTCAGAGTACGATCCTTATGGAGAAACACACAAGAAGACTTACTGCCTCCACGCGGCGGCCACCGTTAACATGCTCGGGTCTGGGTCTTTCTAGGAAACCTCGCTCACCCTACAATGTGTGGTGGGAAGCGTTTTTTCCTTTCTGGAGACCAATACTCGGTCATGGCTAAAGTAAGCAACGATCTGGGGGCTGGATCATGGTGTGATGCGACCCGTGCCTGGGATCAGCTTGGCTAGAGGCCCCCTTCAGAAAATAGTCTAGTCGCAAACGGAGCTTCACCGATACCTGGCCGCCTCGGTGAATAATGTTTTGGCCTTGCTGGGTTATCGGGGGCTATGGCCCGGCCGACGTACTTTCCCCCACACTCGTGGGAATTATATGGAATTCAATGAAACAAAAAAAAAACGATGATAGGAAGAAGAAGGACGGAGACCAGAAGCTCGACCCACAAGGGGGGCTTATTGACTCCACTCCGAAGGCCAACCCTCAAAGGGGGCCTACAGCTACAGCTTCGGTTGGGACGCCACTAGTGGGCCGACCCGACTCTGTAGCGGACTCCAAGGAGAAAAAGCTCGACCCACAAGGGGGGCTTATTGGGTCCACCCCAAGGGCCGACCCTCAAAGGGGGCCAACAGTTTCGGTTGGGACGCCACTAGTTGGGCGACCCAACTCTTTTGCGGACGTCGTTGCTGCGGGCGCCCAGGACTCCTCCACTTCCCGGCGCGGGATGGTTTCCGGGACCACCGAGGGTGGGGGGGGCGATGCGATCTTCAGGAGGAGCGGCCTGGTGCTAAGGTCGCCTCCTGTGAGATGCTCCCCGCCCACGGTGGTGACCACGGATAGGGTGGCTTCTGCCTCGCCTGTGGAAGCCGGATCTCTGGGCGATACTGTCTGCCCGACGACCAACGGGGTCGGGGGCGGTGACGCGCCGCGTGCGGGTGTGTCTGGTCGGGCGGGGGAATCGCCGCGACTGGGACGTATCCGCGACATGAGGGCGAAGGAAGAGGCCGCGATCGCTCAATGCAGGGTTGTGTTGAGCGGGATGCGGGAAGCTTGTGTTCGGCAGAAGAACATAAGTAATGAGGTGAAGGGAGGCGTGGCCAAAATGGCCGAGCTTCTGGATGTCGCACTCGATTGTAGGCGTGCATGGAGGGCAGCTGAGGGGAACGGGCCGCTTCCGGGTCCCCACTGGCTGGCTGCGACTCCTGCAACTGCTGCTGCGGCGGCTCCCACAGGACGGTCGGTGGGTGGTTCGGCTGTCCCCCCCCAACGGGCTAACGGCCCGACTGACCCCACCAAACGGGCTCGAGGCCCGGTTGCCCCCGTCAAACGGGCTAACGGCCCGAGTGCCCCCGTCAAACGGGCTAACGGCCCGAGTGCCCCCGTCAAACGGGCTAACGGCCCGAGTGCCCCCGCCGGACGGCCTAGGGGCCCGGGTGCCGCTGATGAGCGTGCTGCTGGCTGTCCGGCTGCCCCTGCCCCTGCGAAACGGGCTGCACCTGCCAAGCGGGCGGCTGCCAGCCCGGCTGCCACTGGCGGATCTAAGAGGGCCAGGGCGGAGGGGCCGGATGGGACCCTCGGGGCAACTCCTGCGACCGGAGATGGCGATTGGAGGACAGTCACCTCGGGGAGAAGGAGGAAGAGACGGGGTTTGGGGACCCCGGCGGTAGATGATGGGAGGGCACCGCCCGCGGGCCGTCGGTTACGACCTAGGCGCGCGAAGCCTGAGGCGGTGCTCATAAAGCCCGCGGTGGGGCACACCTATGCGGGTGTGCTGAAGGATCTGCGTGGCAGCGTGACGGGCGACGAGAAGGGGGTACGGTCCGTCAGAAGGACGGGGGCCGGTGACATCCTGTTGGAACTCGGGAGGGGCGACAGGATTGACCCGGAGTTTGTACGGCGTCTGAGGGACGCTGTCCGCGAGACAGCGTCGGTCGCGGAATTAAGGCCGAGCGCGACCGTGGAGATGCGGGGTCTTGACTCCTTGACGGTCGTGGAGGAGGTAGAGATGGCGGTCCGTGGACTGCTCGCCGGGCGCGAAGAGCAGCTACGCGTGAGGGTGACGGCACCGGACGTGCGCGAACAGGTTCGGGCGTACGTTACTTTGTCGGTGGAGGGCGCCGCGAAACTGATCGATATTGGCTACGTGCGTGTCGGTTGGATCAGGGCTGCGATGCGGATGTCCGAGAGTGTCGGTAGGTGTTATCGATGCTTTGGAGCGGGACACACCCAGGCAAGGTGTACTGGGACAGACAGGAGGCAACTGTGCATAAGGTGCGGAGGAGCAGGACATAAGATGAGGGACTGTACAGCGGTCCCCAAGTGCGTTCTGTGCTCGGGGGCGGGGCGCGGTAGGACTGATCACCTGCCGGGCTCGAAGGGCTGCCCGCTATCCCGCAGATGAGGGTGCTCCAAGCGAATATGCACAGGAGCAGGACGGCGGATGCTCTGCTATGGCAGATGGTTGCCGAGAGGGGCGCGGACGTGGTTGTTATCAGCGAACAATACGGTCCGATGCACCGGGGGTTCTGGCTCGGGGACGAAACAGGTACGGCGGCACTCTGGCTACCTGGCGGCGGTGAACTCGCGGTTGCGCGGTACGGGATCGGGTGCGGCTATGCGTGGGCTCGGATCGGCGGTTTTGTGCTGGTGAGCTGTTACCTCACTCCTAGCGATAACGTGACGCGATTTAGGGCGAAGATGGCCGCTATCGAGGACGCTCTGGCTGGTATGGCCGGACCCTTTGTGGTGGCCGGTGATTTCAATGCCAGGGCTGTGGAGTGGGGTGATCCGGTGACGAGCACGAGGGGGAGGTGCGTCCTGGATATGGCGGCCAGGTTGGGCCTGGTAGTCATGAACGCTGGCGGTGCGACTACCTTCAGGCGGCCGGGGTGCGAGTTCACCACTCCTGACATCACTTTGGTATCCGAGAATCTTTCTGGGATGATCGAAGGATGGAGGGTACTCGAGGAATATACTGGGAGTGATCACCAGTATATTGAATTTGGGGTAGTATTGGAGGCGGGCGTCGCGCGGTCGCACGGTGGGAGAGGCGCGCGTGGATGGAACGTCGCGAGGTTAGACCGCGGGTCGTTCCTGGCCGGTTTCGACGGTACTACGGTTTTGGACGGTGGGGGGGACGCTGACTCCCTGGCGGGTGCTATGATGCGGCGCATTGTCCGTGGATGCGACGCATCGATGCCCCGATCGTCGCGAGGGGCGGGGAGGCGACCTGTGTACTGGTGGACCCCGGAGATTGCTGGACTCAGGCGTGACTGCCTCCGCAATAGGAGGGTCTATACTAGGGCTAGGCGGGCCGGCGAGGCTCTACTGGAGGCCCAAGAGTACAAGCGGTCCCGCGGGGCGTTGCGTCGCGCGATTATGGCGAGCAAGAGGGCGAAATGGGAGGAACTTCGGAGCGACCTGAACCGTGATCCATGGGGACTCGGCTATAGGATCGTGGCGGGAAAATTGGGCGCGAGCCGCACTGGGGTGCAATTGGACGGCGCGCGGATCGAAACGATTGTGGGGGGCCTGTTCCCCACACACCCTCCGCTGGTTGGCGAACGTGGGCCCTACGATGATGAGGTTCCACCGCCCTTTACCGGGGAGGAACTGAGGATCGCTGCCGGGGCTCTTAGGACGGGGAAAGCCCCTGGCCCGGATGGGGTACCGTCGGAGGTGCTCAAGATCCTGGCTGAGAGCAGGCCGGAAGCATTGCTTCCGGTATATGATGCTTGTTTAGTCCAGGGCGTCTTCCCAAGACGCTGGAAAACACAGCGGCTCGTGCTTGTTGGCAAGGGCAGGGGCGATCCGACCCAGCCATCGGCTTATCGGCCACTTTGTATGTTGGATGGTGCCGGCAAGCTGCTGGAGAAGCTACTGCAAAGAAGGCTGGCGGAGGCCGTGAGGATGGCTGGGGGGCTGTCGGATAGACAGCATGGCTTCAGACCTGCCAGGTCAACGCTCGGGGCGATTGCTGATGTGGTTGAGTGCTTCGAGCGCGCTCAGAGCGAGAGGCGCTATTATCCGAAGCGCATAGTTATCCTGGCAACACTCGACGTTCGGAATGCCTTCAACAGCCTACGATGGGCTGATGTTCTAGAGGCGCTACGGGGGAGGTTTCGTATTCCCGGATACTTGTATAGAATTCTCCGTAGTTATCTGGACGATCGGGTACTGTTGTACGATACGCCGACGGGGCGGAGGAGCAGGACGATCACGTCCGGCGCGGCCCAGGGATCTGTGCTGGGCCCGGACCTATGGAATCTGACCTACGATGGGATCTTTGGGGTGGAAATGCCCGAGGATGCTCAGCTCGTGGGATACGCGGATGATATAGCGGCGGTGATCTTGGCGCGGGATATGGATGACGCCAGGGGGAAGCTGAACCGGGTCATGATTAGGACCCGGATGTGGCTTGAGGACCACGGCTTGGAATTGGCCGGGGAGAAGACCGAGGTGATGTTGATGACGCGGGCACACATACCACTCGATGTCGGCATGCAGATAGGGGATGTGTCTCTGGTTACCCAGAGTGCCATAAGGTATTTGGGCGTCAGACTCGACTGTAGGCTGACTTACTGGGCCCAAATACGGCATGTGGCGACTAAGGCGGCGAAGATGACTGGCATGCTGAGCAGACTCATGGCGAATGTCGGAGGTCCGACACAGAGCAAGAGGAGGCTGATTATGGCGGTCACGAAGTCGATCTTGCTGCATGGGAGCGAGATTTGGGGAAATGTACTGGGTGAGAGAACCAAACGCAGGGTACTCGAGGCGGTACAGCGGACGGCGGCCCTTAGGGTTGCTTCGGCTTACCGCACGGTCTCGGGCGCTGCGGTCCTGGTGATATGTGGGGAAATACCCATAGACCTCTTGGCGCGCGAGCGGTGGGAGGCTTGGAACTCGAGGGGGGAGGACCCTGGTGTTGGTGCTATTGGTCTGAGACCCCAAACTGTCCGGCGATGGCAGGACAGGTGGACCGCGGACACGGTCGGCAGGTGGACGGCAAGGCTCATTCCCTGCGTGGAAGTATGGATTCGGAGGAAATTTGGGGAAGTTAACTACTTCCTGACACAATTCCTCTCGGGCCACGGATACTTTCGAAAGTACCTGTACCGGATGGGCAGGGCAGATGGTCCCGACTGCATTTACTGTAGTATTACGGATGATGATGCAGAACACACTTTCTTCGACTGCCCCAGGTGGCATGCTGAGAGAGCTGCAATGGCGCAGCGGGTTGGCGGGTTCGCTCCTGCCACCGTGATAGGGAGGATGCTCGATTGTGAAGACAATTGGGACGCTGTGGCACAGTACGTGGGATACGTTCTGCGGAGGAAGAAGAGGGACCTCGATGCGCTGCTGCATATCGGGGCCCCCTCTGACAGGGACCAGGCGATACGGGCCGGGGCCATGGCGCCGGCTGCAAACTTGGCGGACCCAGACGTGGGTGATTGAGAGTGGTCCTAATTGGGACGTGGCTCTGGGCCTTCCCGAAGTAATGCGGAAAGCGGTTCCGGGGAGGAATCTACCCAGAGGAGGAGGAGGGAATTTTTTAGTGGCAACACCACTCGACGCAGAAGACGACGGTCTCTGTAAGTGCGAAGGCATTTTCAACCCTACCTCACACGCCAAAAAAAAAAAAAAAAAAAAAAAAAAAAAAAAAAAACACATTATAAAATTACGCAAATAAGAACGAGTACAATTAGATTCGTAGACACATTACTTTCGATATGATCAATTGCAAAAAATTTTACATTTTCTATATTCGTACAATTTTGAAAATACTTATTAGAACTCTAAAAATTCGTGGAAAAAAATTTAAAAAAATTAATTAAAAATTTTTTAATATCAATTAAAAAATTAATTACATTTGCACGTTTAATTTAATTAATAGTACCAACGAATTTATTATTATTGATTTAATTGAATTAATTTTCAATTAAATTAAATAAATTAATAGTATCGGTTATTTTATTATTGTTGACTTAATTGAATTAATTTTTTAATAATAATAATAAAATATATAATTAATTATTTACTATTTATTTATTTTAGTATTGAGATCAAAAATTAATTAAAAATTTAATTGAATTGATTAAACTTTTAATTGAAAATTAATTTTGGATGTTAATTAAAAAGAAAAAGTTAAACTTAAAGTTATTTCTGTTTATTTTGAATTATTTGTATATATAATATGTAAACAGAATAAAATAAATAGCTTAAAAAATGTTCTTTATACAACAAACATTTTATAATGCAATTTAAATCTATGCAATTTTCCTAATAAAATATACATATAGACCAGCTAAACCATATAACGAACATAGATAAATGATCGCAATTAATTTTAAATCGCGTTGAATAAATGAAAAAAAAAATCACTTCTATTTTTATTTTGACTTTTATTAAAATTTTTTAATTATTAATTAATTAATTAAATAATTAATTATTGATACAAATTATTATTTCCTGACGATGCTACCTATTTGGTAGCGAAATATTGAGAAATAAATAATAATTGAAAAACTTTTCATAAAAAAGACCATCGCTCAAAAATAAATATAATGAAAAGAAAAAATGTTACATATTTATTTTAAAGATACAACAAATAAGAAATATGATATGTACAGTGCTCTCGTGATAATATGAACACCTAGAAATATGAACACCCCAAAATATCAACACTTTCTCCTTCCATTGACGACTCTAAAATTTGAACTTGTGCTAACCTCTAAATATAAACAAACTTATTTTTGTATTTTTTTTTATCCCGCTTAATCTAATTCAAGCGGGTACTGGTTAAATTATGATTTAACTGCATACTAATTTGAAGATTTTCCCAGACATTAGCTTTTAAATTGTCTTGAGCTGTCAAGGTAAATTTCTTACCTACACACAAAAGCAACACCAAAATGAAATAAGAAATTTTTCCAAATTAACTTTAAAGTTTTTCAAAGATAAATTATTTTTTTTTTTATTAAAAAAAATAAATGAAAAATTTAACATCAGAAGCTATTACTTTTATGGAAAAAACATTTTTAGAGAGAATTTAGAAGCCATTCGCAAAAGTGAACTGGATTTGTTTTAAATAGGTCATATTATCGCGAGTTGACTGTATTCATATATTTCCAACTAATTAATTTAATTTACATTCTGTTATAGCTGCACTCTATTAGTCAAAAACAAATAAATATTTTACCTTAGAACACTAAAATTGATTATTATGGCTTAAAATTTTCTTACTGTCATCTGATCACAAGCCAAACAATACTAAGAATTTTCCTGCATATAATAATCCAAAAATTTTCTTTATGTGCACAATCAAGCACCATTATATTTTAGTTCCCTAAAAAATTTTATAATGAAAATTTTCAATTTCTACGAAAGCAACCTGTCATGACAAATTGAACCACCGCAAAAGTAGTAAAATTAACTAAAAGCATGTGTCGTATACTTAATATTTCCTTTATAGTGTTACTGAACTTAGAATTCCCCATACGTTTCTCACTACAATATCACCACACGTAACACAGCAATAAGCCAAAGAACTGTTGCATACCTTAAGGGCAAATAGTAGAGGAATACACAAGTTTCAAGTTTTTCTTAATCATTTTTTTTTACGTACGTATTTTTTTTAGAAAGAAGTAATACTCAGGCAACTAATGTTTAGAAAGTAACTAAATACGAGTGTTATTAATGGGCAGGGATAGCTCTTGTTGCAATGAATACAAATGTTAAAAGTGTTGTAAGAAGTATTAATCTTGGAATATTCTGCTACTGTGAATTTTAGTATACACTTAAAACAGATTTGCATCTGTAAAGTAAGCGCTATATTTTAAATAAACTCCAACGACGATTTAAGGCTACAAATACGGACAAAGAAAATTTTATATTTTCCTAGTGTATATCAAAAGATAATTTTGATACTGGAGGAGGGTTTATACACAGGTCTCGTAAAATTGCTAAAAATCTGAAAAGTACACATACATACACAAATTTCTTAACTCCTTACGAGCCATACAAAGAGAGTTTCTTCAATTCTAGGGTTACATTGGTAGTCTAGTGGGTCGATCGCTAGTCGGTCAGTGTGGGTTCGACTTCTAGTGGATAATCTGCTATGTTACACAATAGGTGGCTGCGTAGCCCAGTGTATGAATACTAGTTTATCAATCTGGAAGTTAAAGTTTCGAAACCCGCCTACACACTGACTGTTAATGCGGACAAGCTAAGACCTCTGCAAATTGTGTACAATGTAAACAGAAAATTTAAAAAAAAAACAGTATTAAAACTTTATGTACTGAATACTTGTCGAAAGTGTTGGAAATCTTCATTTATATGTTCTTTAAAATATTTAATATACCTGTTTTTTATGTTCAACAAAAACTATCTAGTTACCATTGCTTTAAAAATGTTCACTCTGAAAAGTATAAAAATTATTTTTGGTAGATTGTCAAACAAAATTGAATTGATATATACTTCTGAACATTGAAGGACGACTTTTATTTTTATTAAGAAAGGAAATAACGGTTTTGGCCTTTTAAAAGTAACGACTTAATTGCCCAAATTAAGGCATCTGATATAACAATCACTTTATATAGCTGTGCTCTTCAAACCGCTAAAGACAAATTATTACTTTTCTTCGCTCTTAGCAGCAGTACATAAATAGTATTTTATGCCACATGGTAATTTGTACTGCAGCAAATATTTCCATAATACCTATGCACAATATTTGTACTCTACAATATCCAGCATTCTTATTTAGTCAGTCTAGACGCAACGACTATCGCTGTCTTGATATATGTGCATTATTATTATCTTGCTCATATGTATACATTTTGTATATCCAAACAAAACGAACAACTACGCGAACAGATACATGCACGTTTCAGTTGTTTATCTATAGTTTTGTTGTTTTTTAACTTTTCGTTTTCTCTATATTGTTTATTATTGCTGAGTTTAAGAAAAATTTTACGCCAGCAAAACACTGCTTAACTGCTGTTTTGTTGTACACACTTTAGTAATGGAATCTTGCTGACATATGTACATACATAAATAGGAATGGTTTGTATAAAAACTTTAGTACAATTAAAAGTAACATTTCCATCCGAATGTAATTCCTTTCCGACTGTTCATATTTAAAGGAAATTTATCCATGACTGGCACGAGTCCAGTAATATTTTTATTTCTTGTGGAATATATAGAGCGCCTCAATATATTTTGTTATACGTACTTATGCGTGCAAACCAGTCAGTTTACACACAGAAAAATTTCATTGTAACAAGCATCTAAAATCATGTAACTATAACGTTTTTCGGTATCGATTTTGCATCAAAGAGGCATCATGTTAAATCAATTTGGGTTTTTTTAACATGCATAACAACAAGATTCCACTTTAAGTCATGTTGATTTAATGGGCCTTGTTATGAGTATAGTTTTCGTACTCGTATTTGCGACAAGCCAATATACAGCATTTGGCAGATATTTTAGCGATTTCCAAACGATAACGGCACTCATAATAAGGCTTAATATATCAGCCAATATTAACATAAGTCTGAAACAAGGTGACACATACTGTTGAATCAAACTTGTATAAAAATAAAACATAATGACTTCGATATTGAATCAATATGATTTTATTGTTAATTTGCCACCAAATTGATATGAATCTTAAATTTAACAAGGGTCAAAATGAGTTAGGAATATTTATTTATGTTTCTTGTATGGTTAAGTTAGTCTATATGTACATATCCTTGATGCAAAAGTCATCTCATCACTGGACATTCAACCAAATTCTTGAAAAAGATAAAAAAAAAAAATAAAGGTGGCGCAAAATGATTTATGCGATTTTATTTCTGAATAACTTTATTACTAAATAAAAAACAATTTTTTTGAATAGTGAAAATCTTTATTAGGACCTGTACAATTTTCCCTGTTAATTGGAAAATATGATACCAGCCAAGTGGCTGCCCCCAATGTTGATAAATATTTGTGCATTTTATTTATTTTATCGCATTTTCCATAATTTTCTGCAATATTTCTGCTGATAACTGTTCGCATTCCTGTCGAATATTCTACTTAAGAGCTGCGATTGTCTGGAGCTAGTTGTGATAAACCTGCGACTTCAAGTAGTCCCAAAGAAAGAAGTCTGTGATTGTCAAATCGGCCAATCTTGCTGGCCATGCCAAGTCGCCAGAACGGGAGATTACGTGAGCACAGTAATTTAAAGGCTACTGACGATTAGCAGGGAACATGTGTAAGTCTTTCACTAAAATTCGCTGTAGAGTCCGTCTGGTGACGACAAATTGCGTGGCACGTCGTCTGGTTGCTGTTTCTTTGTTCTCAGCAACATCAGCATAAATAGCCGCGATATTCTCGACAGAACGACCATTCCGGTGGCGGCCATGAACTGAAAGATCTGTTGTGGTTACAGTCTGTTTAAGTCGAGCAGCTAAGCGCCGTAAAGTTCGTCCAGTTGACGGGGAGCGATTACGAAATCTACAACGAAATTTACCACTGACCGATTATTGGATTAAAAAGTCGACACAATTATTCCACACTATTGCGGAGTGTAGCGCTTCATTGTTTGTCTGTTTGTATTCTGCAGCTGTCTAGTTCACAAATGTCAAATATGATTGACGTAAAACGCCATTTGCAAAAGCTGTTACATCTTACGGTGGGGTGATTAATTTTGCACCACCCAGTATAAAAACTACCAAAAAGTCTTTGAGAATTACACAGTATACAAACTGAAAATATATTTCAAAGTAATTTTAAAGATGATTTAAGTTAGATTTAAAGTTTGTCATTTGTTTATTTAACATTGCCCAATGTTCAATTTACCTGATTCAATGTTATTTTGACATGAGTCTATTTGAAGTTGTGCAACGTTATTTGTACTACGAAAAATATAGAATCAATTTGTTTTAAAGTAATTTGGCAAATTTTTGCTTTCACATCAATTTGAATGAATGTTAAATTTAAATCAGGTCATAATATTTGCAAAAATTTATCAAGATTTTAATCAATAATTTTATATTAGAATACGCAGAAAAGAGTAAAATCAAGATTCAATTAAAATAATAATAATTAAATTTCAATCTATCACGAAAACCCCAATTTTAATTGGAAAAATTAAAAAAAAAAATTTCCCATTTGGCCATTTTATGACACCTTGATTGCACTGTTTTCAAAGAACATTAAAATCAATGAAAATAACCGAGTATTCAATTAAATTATTAATTTAGAAATAAACATCTTTACTGAGCAAAGCCTTAATTGGGAAAAATTTTACTTTTATTTTTCTGTGTAGCGATTCATTAGCAGTTTGACGGAATATACCACAAGATATACATGTATATAGACCTCTCCCTATTTAAAACGAATTGGTGTCTCTCCAATTATTTTGCAAAGTGTGCTTAAATGTGCGTATGGAAGCAAGCAACCATACACAGGATTGCTGTTTTAAATCCACATGTGTAAGAAGAGTTTCATCCTTTCTTTTTTCTGTTTTCGAAATACTTTGGCACTCAAATAGAAAACGTAAAAAATATCTGTAGAACATATTTTATGCTCAAACATACATATGCTCATTCCTATAATATTCGCATTTATATTTAATACCAAAAGGATTTTCCATTTTTGTTCGTTGCAATGCATTTATTATTTGTTATACAAACTAAAGAGATTTATTGAATTTAAGTTTTTATTTTTAAAAACAAGATGTGGCACATGTAACTTCTTGGTTGCTCTTTGTACCCACTATTGAAGTCAGTGGAGCAATGTGAATATGAATCTCTTAAGAAGTTTTTAGTTTCTGCAATATAATGTTCTTTATAAGGAAAAGAATATCATAAAATGTGTTTCTAACATGAGCAAATGATCAAATAAATATAAATTACTAGACAAATGAATAAATGAATAGTACAATTCCCAACCAGTTACTGTTACAGTTACAAACAATTCAGGGTATTTCATACGTAGGGGAGAGTCATGAGACAAGCACACAGTGTTTAAAAACGTGTTGTCTCTCTCCAAAACAATATGTAATGTGATAATGATATGCAATTTTCAGAACTGGTACCGACCCCTTTCGGTCTTCGCGAACCAGTCGCAAAGAATTCTATTTTAGTTCGATGGAATTGAGTAAAATGTTACAGACCGAACTCATACTTTTTCCAACATTTACACCAGCTACACCGCCTACTAAAGTAAAATATTTGGATATTGTCATGGACTCTAAACTTAACGGGAGACTAAATATTGAGTAGTATATACATCAGAACAGTCACACAAGCTTTCGGTTCGTGCAGCAAAATGATGAAGAAAACATGGGTGGTGCGGCCAGATCTAACAATATGCATTTTTATGGCACTACTAACCACCACCCGCCCGCCGTACAGATATATTCTATATCTGCTGCAATGCTTCTCAAAGGAAATACATTGTTAAAGTTTCAGCTAAGGTACTCTTGTAACATGTCCACAGAAGGGCAGGTATGCGAGTAACGAAAGTTTTAAGCAACTCCGCTGGGATAACCTTGGACAACTTTACATCATTCGCTGCTAGTCAACCTTTACATAATGCACACGGGCTTTAATTTTTCTTTACAGGAAAATCTGATTAATTTTTCAATTGATATTACAAAATTTATAATTATTATTATTAAAAATTTAATTGAATATTAATTCAATTAAATCTACATTAATAATTTAATTAAAACTATTAATTTCCTTACAGGTAAAAATTTAATTAATTTTTTAATTGATATTACAAAATTTTTAATTACATTTTTTATCATTGTTATTAAAAATTTAATTGAAAATGAACTCAAAGAATTGTCAGAAATAATTTCGTTACAGGTGAATTTCTGATTAATTTTTTCATTGATATTACACAATTTTTAATTTAATTTTTAATCACTTTAAAGAAAAATTTAATTAAAAATTAGTTCAAATAAGTCTACAATAATAATTTAATTGAAACTATTTATTTCATTACATTTGAAAATTTAATTAATTTTTTAATTGATATTACACAAGTTTGAATTACATTTTTAATCAGTAATATTAAAAATTTAATTGAAAATTAACTCAATTAATTGTAACTAATAATTTTTTTACAGGAGAATATCTGATTCACTATTTAATTGATTTTACAAATAAATTAAATTTGTAATTATTCTTATGAAATTTTTTTTTTGGAAAATTAATTCAATTAAGTCTACAATAACAATTTAATTGAACCTATTAATTTCTTTGCCGGTGGAAATTTAATTAATTTTTTAATTACTATTACAAAATATTTACTTAAAATTTGGATTTATTTTTTTTCTGTGATGTCAACGCTGACTTGGGGCAGACTGCTACAGTTCACATCAGTTTCTCTTGCTTCATTTATTTTATTATTCGTTGAGTTTAATGGGTTTTGTGGTATCAAAACGCTGCTATGTTTTAGTTAGATGCCGAAGGAAAGGGACCGTAGAAAGGAATCAGCCATATGAAACCTGCTGTTGTGAGAGCATTTTGTATTGGACAAATAATAACTATTTCGAGATAAATCATAAACTCAAATCAAATAATTTTATAAATAACAAACCTGGCTATTCATGTTTTAAAAACCCTGCAGATAATATTGGACTACGTGGTTCATTTTAGTGGAAATGAACTGGTTGCAAATATAATTCTATGTAATGCAACCATGGACCATGTCCTTGAAAAAAAAAACAGTTTATTGTTATATTATACTTCGTATTTACTATTACCCGGTCGCATTAAAATTACTCTCTGAGGTGCTGCACAGAGTGGTTACATGGAGTAGTTTTTGGGTTAAATGGTGAACCACTAGGACATCGTAATTTTAAATTCACCATGTTTTCTACATACATTCGGGTTAGTCTTCAACTACTTCTAGTACTCTGCGGACTACACTTTACACGAACACTTTACTGAACAAGTCACAGTTATCTGCAGGGAAGTAGCAGAGTGAATAATTTTACCTGAACAGCTCTAATAGCAGGAGTAACGCATTGCAAAAAAAAAATTGTAGAAAAGAAATAGCAATTTCATGCCAATTCACAGCCTGATAAATGCAAAGAAATCTCAAATGCTCAAAAAGCAGAATAACAAAACCAATTACTTTTTACAGCTGTCATAAACATTGAGCATTTGAAAAAAAAATATAAAAAAAAATAAAATGTATAGAAAAAAACTCAAGGAAAATTACTTTAGTTTTATTGTGGTTGGTTGTTACACAGAGAAAGTGAAATAAAAATGTCAAACATATATTTTCCTTTATATTATCCATTCTTGTTATCATTGTATTACTTTTTCTTTTATTTCCTTGTTGAAATTATAATCAAAATCAGCATCACTGTGAATTAGAAGAAAGAAATTATGACAAAGAGCTTAAAGAAAGGCAAAACGAAAACACCGAAGAACTAAATAAAGTTAAAAACTATTTAACAATCTCTTGTCCGTTTCTTTTTTTTTTTTTTTTGTTTGCCCAGCAGAAATTCTTTTTTTATTTTTTTCATTTTTGTGGTCTTGAGTAATGAAAGTTTGTTGCAGAAAATCTGTAAAAGAAAGTTTATAAGTTGATTAAAAAGTTAAAAAAGTATGTTTTTTTTTTGTTCCGCTTGATTTTACGCATGCAAGATTAAATTTGTATCTGCATTTGAAATTTATGTTTGGCGACCATAATATGATTTCATAATTTTAATCAGCTGTTGCTAACTTTCAGTTAATATTTCTGGTTTCACATAATGAAACAACTGGAAGAACCATTTAATGCCTAAAAAACAAAGGAAAAAATTAAGACAAACTCGGAGAGATCTTTTCGTTGTGATTTTTACAATTGAAAAACTAAAGAAATACTAACAACAGGAGACCGACCTACTTAAGATTTTTGGAAAAATGGAAATGCTCAACAACTAAACTAAAAACTAAAAAAAAATTGGGTTTTTCTGAAACATAATTGAAGTTGATTGCTTTACATAACAAAATCTTTATTGTGGAATACTAGAGAATAAAATACCCCAAACCTAAAGCTACGTACACACGATTGTGAGATGTGACAATATACTGAGAATGAAAAATTGTCAGGTCAGACTATTGTAAGAAAACCTGATTTATCAGCCTAAATTTATCTGCCAACAAAAATTGTCTGTTTCCATGGTTGTCAGATTATTGTATGGCAATAGTTGTCAGATTCGATGTTAAACATTGTCTCTTAATATTTATCGGGCAGCATTGCCAATAGAAATATTTAACTGACAATGGTGTACGGTAGGATGCACTAAATTAACCACATCTAACAATAACAAATGACTATATAATATCTGGCAATTGCTGGGTAATACAAATGGCGAGTGTTGTCACGATTGTTGGAAGCCTGACATTACAATTGTCGTACAATATACTGACAGTGTTTTTTGTGATAATGTTACCAGATAAAAGTTGTTAGTTTTCCAGTTTGTTAAACAATTCATCACAATTTTTCTAACAAATATTGTAATATCTGACAATAATGCGTAAATTTGTAGTCGTGCATATGTAATATTCTCACCTGGACCTAAAACTGCACATTTTTTTTTAGCCTGCAAACACAGACAGAATCTAAAATTCTAAAAAATTTATGCAGTTTTTATGGCAGTAAATCGTATCAGGTTATTGATTTTAGTTTAAGCCAAAATAACAGTTTTTATGTTATTTTTTTTTTGCAAACTAGAAAAAAAAATTATTACTTTAAAAAATTCCAAGAAAAAAAAATTTTTTATTAAAAATTGTTAAATTAAAAAATTCTAATGCTAACTTTTATATTTGAAATTAATCATACCAGCTAAACTTTAGTAAAGGGTGGCGAAGCAGTCTCTAGTAGAAATAGTAGCAGTGGTAGTAGTAGTAGAAGTAACAGTAGTAGAAGTAACAGTAGTAGAAGAAGTAGTAGTAGTAGTAATAGTAGTATGGAAATAAAATAAAAAAAAAATTTGTTCACAAATTAATTGTAAAGAAATACAACTGTTTTTTTGCACAAAATTACACTTATTTGATTTCAATGTTGGCAGCGAAGCATGCCGGGTTATGCTTTCATTTTATATAAATAAGAATACCAGACAAAAGTAAATAAATATTTACATTCTTCAAGTTGCTGGTAACTATTTATATAAAAGATTTTATGGCCATGGAAAGCAATACTGTCTAGACAATATTTTATTAGCAGGAGGTCAAAAGGTAAAACATTGTATATTTGTTTAATTAATGTCAATAATTGTTTAACTTTCATTTAATTAACATTAATGGGTTTATTTTATACAATGTAATGTTTAGCTTAAAGAATTATGTAGTTGAAGACAAAAACGGAAAGAAAATTTTCCTTTTTATTCTTAATGAAACGTGTTAGAATAATATATTTTTTTAACTTTTTCCCTATATAAATATATAAATGATAAAATAAAAATATACTTATTAAAAACATTGCTGTAATCGATTAAGTAGAAAAATTTGATTAAGAATTGATCTCCTAAAATTAAAATTAAATTATTGTAAAAATGTAAATGTTACTGTAACAATAAAAATTGAGAAAAAAAAAAATTTTTGAAACTAGAGGTTTAATCAATTCAACTAAATTTTTAATTAATTTTTGGTCTCAATAAATTAACTAAATAAATAAATAATTTGTTGTTTTTGCTATGAAATACACAAAATTACCGCTTGGTCGTAAATAATTATCCAACATTTGATGAATGATAAATGAACTGAAATTTTAAAAGCACTAAAGCGCACTGAGGCCTTCTAATTAATTACCAGTAGCCATTTATTGTATACGCTGTAATAATTCTAGCTCATGCCTATGCCTGGCTTTTAATTATAAATTATAAATTTCACCTCAATTGTCAGAATATTTATTTTGCTAAGCGTAAGTCAATGTACGTGCATGCTTGCTGGTTAATAACATGATGCTGTTGCTGTAATAATCCCAGTCAGCAATTTCTTTCATATCAGATGCGTGTGGCAGAATTTACATTGGAAAAATGCGTCACTTCACACATGAATGCTAAACCGCAACTTATGATAATTAAGTAAATGATTATGATTATCGTTAATGAGCATTAATTGAAATGTCTATCGATTGCGTTCGATTATGTTTAATTCGCCAACGCCATTTCATTGGAATTCAAAGTATTTGGGGTTGTAAAATTTTGTGAATTTCATAATAATTAAAAGGTGATGGCAATTACGTGCAGATTTCTATTTAGTTTTATTATTTTGTGTGCGAGTGTATGTGTGTGTGTAATTTTTGTCATACTTCGGCACGGTTTTTTTGACATTTACGTAAAGCAATTAATACTGATATACGAGTAATAATTACATGCGGTTTGGCTTTTAATCACATTGTTAATTTTAAATGCACATAAAAGTTGCACGTATTCAGTTTTGTTAACAGGCTAAAGGATATATACGTCCATGAAATGTTTAGCTAACTATTGCATAAGTTTTGAATATATTTAAAACCACATTGTTAGTAAAATTAAACATTTACAATGTCGTTTGCAAGAAAAAATTTTTATATTTCACTGGAAAAAACAAATATTGTTCTGTAGATTTTATTGACACTTTCTCGTGAACAACATATACAGGGTCCTTCATTAACCGCTAGTTCACAAATGTCAAATATGATTGACGTAAAACGCCATTTGCAAAAGCTGTTACATCTTACGGTGGGGTGATAAATTTTGCACCACCCAGTATAAAAACTCCCTTAAAGTCTGATTTAAATAAGATTTAAGTTTGGCATTTGTTTATTTAACATTGCTCAATGTTCAATTTACCTGATTCAATGTTATATTGACGTGAATCTATTTAACGTTGTGCAACGTTATTTTTACTACGAAAAATATAGAATCAATTTCTTTTAAGGTAATTTTGCCTTTTTTTTCGCTTCACATCAATGTTAAATTAAAATTAGGTCATAATATTTGCAGAAATTTAACATGATTTTAAGCATTAATTTTAAGATTCAATTAAAATAATAATTCGATTTCAATCTATGTAAATACAGGGTAATTTAACTTAATTTAATTTAAATTTAAATAAAACAAAGTGTGTGTGGCATATCATCGAAGTGTTTTATCAGTTTGAAAGGCCTATTGATATCATTATGTGTGGAATATAACATCGTTCAAATGTCCGAAACGGCTTTCCTTCCTATTCATTAGTCCCGGACAGTTGGTGATGGGAGAGATTCGTCATTTTCGCAGAGGTATTTGTTGCCGATAAGCGCTCCTGTCAGTACACGAAAGCTCCTTTTATCCAGTATGAAAGCATTTATTCTTGAAAGTTCCCGCTAAGCTTAAAAATCATTCAAAGTAATTTTTCAATAATTTGCGATTTAATTTCTAAGTTTAAAAAATTAATACGTATCGAAAATCGATTTGAAAACAAATTTTAGATTAATTAAAAACAAAACTGTATGTTTTAACCGATTAAACAATTAAAAAACGTTTTTTGACTTTTCCATTTATACATATTTGCATTTTTATTACTTCAGGAAAATTTTCTATATTTTTTTATTACTTAAATTACAGAATTTGTATATTTCACTGTTTAGAGTAAATGCAATTAATTTTGCACAATAAAACGTTGTTACACGTTTACGAATAATGTTGTTGCGATTAATTAAACTTTTATTAATACGATACCTAAAAAAGGCCTAAATGGGCTTTTATATTACTATGAAATAAATAAATAAATACTACGAGCACGTTGAGGTTTTTTTTTTTTAATTAAGTTAAATATACTTAACCACATATGAGGCACTCTGCTAAGAGCAGGTTTTCTTTATGAAACAAATATACACATGCACAGACATGTAATTACAAGTAAATACAGCCATTAACATTATTGGCTAAATTGAGCATATCTTGCTTCGTAAGTCGTTTTCTCTTTAAAACACACCACGTATATTTCTCTTAAAAATAATTTTCAACTTTTCAATAAAAGAGGAAAAATTTTAGTTAAAAAAAAAACAAACACCCAGAGGAAAATAGAAAATAAGAGTAAATAAATGTCTTTGTCAAATCTTGTAACAGATTTATCTCATCAATTTGTTATTTTATGAGTTGGGGAGAGGCGCTTTGTTTTTCTTTCTAATTATTTATTTGTTTATGTTATTTTTCTATTTAACGTTGTGCAGAAAACACAATTAGAGAATCAACAGCGTGATATTTTGTTTCTTGCATTTTTCATAGGAATAGAAAGTAATGAATTTTCTTCTCTACAACCAAAGAACAATCTCTAAACCTAAAAGGTCACTACGAAAGGAATAATTGAAAAGGGTCATTTACGGTGTCATTTTACAAAAATGAAATGGATATACCACAAAAATTAATAAAGACCTGAAATGATTTAAAGCCAGTGTAATTGTAAAGAAAAGTGCTAAAATTAAAAAAAAAATTTTTTTTTTAAACCAACCAGTGCTCAAGGGATGTATCCCTCATGTGAAACACAGAGCAACTATAGCTGGTGAAGTGAAAGAATACCTGTCATATTTATATATATATTTTGCACTTACAAAAGGTTTCAAAATATAAATTCGTATGGAAATTTTGAATCAGAAATATTTTTTGTGAAGATTAAAATTGCACATTTTATTAATATGTATAGCATTTTCAGTCAGTTTTTCAAACATATGACGAACAATGTTTACTATACAGAATAGTTTTGTTAAAACAATCTTAGAACCTTTTTTTAATTGGTTTTAAGTTGATTTTATAAAGTACTGAAATAATATAGTTCCTAAGAATATATATTGTGTTAATTTAACGAACAATTAAAATACATTACTTTTAGAAAGAACATAAAGTACTTTTCTTAACGAACTTCAAAAAACTTTCTATTCGTCCCGTTAATTAACTCTGAACATAGATATTTATAAGTTGATGGCAGAAATTAAAATAATTTTGTTCATAAAATTCGTGCTCTTTATAGTGTTTTCACACTGATCAAAACTCGGTTTTACTATAGAAAAATATTTTTTAAAACCTTAAAATCTTAAAACTTTCTTGAAAGGATTTTAAATTGATTTAATGAATTACAACCTTGATTTGCAAGTACTAAAAGCAGTGCTACCAAGTAAAAAATTGCAAGCAACTGGCAATTTAAATGAAATAAGAAATAAAGGAAAAGTTGGTAAATAAAGTCATTACAATAATTTAAAATAATGGACGCAGCAGCAACAACAATAAAGAAGTGCAAAATAATAAACCATTACAAAAATAATAATAATTCTTTCATCAATCAATCAATAATGAAAATGCTTTCATCGAGTTGGGGAAAGAGAAAATAAATGAAATTTTACTACACAAACTTTGCGTTAAAACCTGATTTAATTAAACTAATAGTGAGAACGCAAAATGAGCTGCTTTTTATTTTAACGTTAAAATCAGGTTTTAACTTTTGGTGAGAAAAAACTATTATATACTATTTTCACATTTAGTTGTAAACAAAAGTAGTATAAACAGTGGGAAATGTGACAACAATGCAATATTGTTTGCGTTAAATTTAAATATTATTATCAAATACTCTTCATTGAATACATTCGGTGATATTGAAAATAAGTTTTAAAAGTAAAATTAATTATAAATAATAAGTAAAATAATAATTGCGCTGCTTAAGTACAACATTGTTTTATCTGTGCTAAACTCAGTGATACCAATTTAAAAATAATGAAAACAACTGATAATGTTATATGGCGCTCATTGAAACCAACAAAAAAAAAAGAAATAATACTGTCAGAAAAATAACTATTCTCTTGTATTCTATTATATGTCGGTTCAAAATCAGCTGTTTGTAGTTTTGAAAACCCTATTAATCAGTATTTTCCGCGTCTCCGGTATTAGGTTGAGGTATTAGTTTTCCTTTTTTATCTTGGACCAGTACTCAGGGAATGACCCCCACACATGTGATGCATTGGGCTGGGCCTAGAGGAAAGGGATAGTTAGAAAAATGACAAGAGATGAAGCTTCAACTCTTATCTTATCTTACAACTCTGCTTTTGCAGGTAAATTGTTTTTATAGCAGTGTTGTAGAGCCTCTGATGTCAAGGGGACGTATTAAATTTTGAAGCTGAAGCTGTTACTGTTCAGTGACCATTGACTATGCCTTCGCCACTGAAACCTTGCGACAACAACTGACACACAACGACACACAAATACACATCAGAAAAAATGCGAAATATTTTTATGAGTCTTAGTTCAGCCATCGCCACCCTCATGTATATGAAATTGAAAAATTTCAAGTATTTGCAAAGTAATTTTTATTTCACTTACATGCAAATTAATTCCAACCGCAAATAAATATTACAAACACAACTAATAAACTGAAATGTATTTCAGTTTGAGTTAAATCTCTTGTATAACTTTATTTTATTTATATTTTCTAATTTTCTTTTTATTCCTGTGGATTTAATTAAAATAGTCGCCACCATTTCATACAAGTCTCCATGTTTATGAGCCATTCAAGCCAATGAGAAATATTGTTTTATAGGTTTCAATCGATCAACTTATTAAAATAATAAATTCGAACAGCGAACATAATAAAAACTAGATACAAAAATATGTGTTCTTCTTGCAAATAATAAAAAGTTACAACGCAAATGCTGACACAGCTTTCTGTCACTCCACTAAATAAAATCATTTGTGTAAAAATAACAAATATTATAAACTACATGTGAAAAGTATGCAAACAATGTATAGCGGCTTCTAATAAGTTCATGTGGCAACTCTCTCTCTCTCTATTAAATACCATTTCAGTGATGTTAACTTTTTTATTTGAATTTCCGTATAGCTCTAAAAAAAAATTACTTATCACGTGTGACACATTATGGAAAATATACTTTTGATGTTGAACACTTGAAAATTAAAACGTTTTTAAATTACCGCACAAATGTAGAAATTACCTGCCTACCGTTTGGTGGTCTAAATTACCATACAATACGGTAATTGCCGTACGGTTAACATCACTGAACCATTTCTAGAATAAATTTCCTCTCTTTTGTGCAGAGATGTTCTCTTTATCTTTGACCATATGTATGTGTTGGCCTTTGCTTAAGCTTCTGCAAAAGAATTGTGTAGATGTGTGTGAGAATATGTTTTTCCCCTTTTTTTAAATCACTTTTTGTTTTGGGGTAATCAGAATTTTAAGAGCCATTTTACAAATACTACAAAGACAACAATTGATTCCCGGTGCGTAAGGAAACACAACGGCAAAACCAACGTCACTTATATAGAGCGTCTGAGTATGTATATATGTATGTGTGCATGTGTTGGTGTGTGTGCATTCACAATTGTAGTTGTTTTGGAGTTACTCCAGCTCAATGGCATCCTGCAGTAGTAGTACAATTTTTAATGTTACACTTAACGGTTGTGCGAAATCGTTCGGTATTCGTTAAATATTTTTGGTGTAACACTTTTGCTGAAATAGAAGCGATTAAAGATTTGAAAAAAAAAACAATAAAAACAAAATACCTTCTCATTGAATTTATGCAAATAAATTGCAATTTCTTGTGGTCTTTAAATTGCCAAAAATTTAAAACTGCTTAGAGAGAAATTAGAAAAATATTATATTTGTGTGCATGTGTGTGTGTGTGTGTATAGTGTATTCGATGTTACCCACACAGTTTATGCAAATGCAAAAGTGCAGCATAAAGAAAATTCATCCTTTGGCTTGGCAAGTAGAATTAAATGAGTGAATTAAGATGACCTAAATTCAAGTGAGCGCAAGCAAGTGTGAACAAAAAAAAATTAAAAATTCAAATAGAAAATCTTAAAAAAGTATTTTTAGCCAAGAGAGCATATAAGTGAAAATACAAAAGAAAAAGTTTAAATTTTTAAATGCCAAAAGAAAAAATCTGTTAAGTAGCTTTCGCTTGTCAATTGTCTGACTTCATCATACAACACATCTGCTCACACCACGCAGCAAATCATAACAGGCAAATAATTTATATTGCTTACTATAACACAACATATAATAAAAACAACAATAAATTATAAATAGAAACGTATAATGCAACAACATCTGGTTGAATAGCTAACGGCGTTTTTAAATTGTACTTGAAAACATATAAAAATAATTCAAATGTGCGAATGTGTCGGCACGTTTGCTCTTGTGCGTGCATGTTTTCATATGCGTAAAAGTGTACGTTGTTAAAGACAATGATGTTTTACGATTATTGCTGTAACCGTTTGTTGGCATTGTGCTATTTGTTAGCGTTAGTGCTGACTGAGGATACAATGTAATTTGCAATGACTGTAACATTAAATACTTAAAAACCAATACAATTTCTTTAAACGGGGCGAAAATAAACGTTGCTGTGACTTGAAAACAGTTCTCAGAGGCTGGAAATATTTTAAAAAGGGTTAGAAATATTGCTAATGTGAAAGGTTAGTATGAAAAATTATTGCAATAATTTATTATTATTATTATTTTTTTCGTATGAGTTCGTCGTCAACTGTGTTGATTGGAGCTCCCACTAAAAAAAATTCCTCCTTCGGCTTTGGCTGCATTCCTTCCCAGAACTACTTTTCGCATTACTTTGGAAAGGCACGGAGCGTGGTCGGAAGCCCAAATTACGATTCGAATGGAAATTTCATACAAAATTTCATTATAATATGGAAGAATTTCTATCGATATCGAATGTGATAATTTGGCCGCCATTCGGAACCGCTCTCAACTCACCCACGTTCTCCATATTTGTAGCCAGCATCATACTATCGGCTCGTCTTCCTAAGTCCACCTTAGGAAGGGTTACGTTCTGCAAGGATGCATCGGGCCCCTCTTTTTCCTCTGTAGAACGCACTCTATGGAAACTCGCACAGTGTTCGAATTATTCTCGCACTCGAGCATCTCGTCTGTGGCGTGTTACGCTAATATCTTCCTCATTCTTCATTTTGGAGTAAATGCCACTTGCCGATGCGGTACATGTACTTCCGGAAGTTCCTCCGTGGCACGAGAGGAACTATGTTAGGAAGTAATTAGCCTTCCCAAAAAATTCCTCTGCAAGCATCATTTTGGCGGGATATGAGCCTCGCCGTCCACTTGCCGATCGTCCGTGTGCTTCGTCTATTTTGCCATCAACGGACCCTTGCGTGATCTCTGCTGCGTAGCACCAATACTAAGACTATCTTTCCTCTTGATTCCCTTGACCTCTGTCGTTCAAGCGCCAAGAGGTAAACAGATATCTTTGCACAAATTATTAATATCATATTATTTTTCTTGAACCAGTGCTCAGGACATGTTCCTATATATGCAAAGCATACTATTAAGAAAATAAAATTTAATCTCACTTCTATTTTTATTTTGACCTTTATTAAATTTTTTAATTATATTTATTATTTGAGCGATAGTCTTTTTTAAGAAAAGTTTTTTCAATTATATATAAGAATAGAGGGCATTTAAGTTGAACTATTCAATTGACTTCTTTATTCCACATAAGAAATGGTTCGGTGAAAAAAAAAAGAAATTATTCTCTAATGCGTAGTGCGACTCGCTAGTAAGTTGACCACAAATGGAAGCGCTCTCGAGGACAAACTTGTTATACGTAAAACAAGTAGTAAAACGAGTTGTGGGAAGAGTAGCCAGATATCATGAAAGTACATTCGACATCATTATTATTTCAATTTCTTTATTTTTTTAATTTTTGAGCCAAAAGATCACATACTGAACTAAATTCTAGACAACTTCCACATATTTAAGGCCATTGATCTAATAATCTATTCTGATGATGATGGCAAATGTATCTGATCTTAATGAAGACTTTGTTGTTCATATGAGAGACAGAGGATAACTGGAAAGAGATCTCTGCTGTCTTCATTAGCACAGCTGGGAGTATCTTTCATTTAAGTTATTACACGTCGCGGAAACTTCAAATATTCTCTGTTATGTAATATGAGGGTTTTGCAATATGATATAGGCAAGCTATGACACAATGGTTTTGATTGTGAATACACTGAGAGAACTCATACAGACTGACATGAAAGATGATTACGGATTCTTAATCGAATGAGTCTTATGCTGTCTCATGGCCTCAATATACTTTGGGTTGGCTAATGTGAGATGAGAAGTAAGTAAAGGCTGTTAGCTGAGTAGTTGGTGTGTTATCTCTCACACAGAAATCCTTGCGTACAATCTCTCGTCTGCCCAAAATTTTTACCAATGTGTTCATGGTAACAGTGTCCGGCGGAGTCAAATAATAAAGAAAATGGCTCTCCTTTAGTTTCAAATCCAAAGCCCCAACCGCACGTCAGACATGCAGTCACACACAGCTTTAGCGTTGTGCAAGAATTAACCTCAAGGAGGTCTGTTCAAAAAGGAAATTTAAATTTTGAATTTTTTTGAAAAGTATTTATTTATTCATCAATATCCAATTTGTCCCCCTCAGATATTAAGCCAACGCTTCTTTCTATCCTCAAAGCACTTTTGAAATACACTCTTCGGTATGGCCATCAGCTCGTTTTTAGATTTTGACTTTATCTCACCAATTGTGGCAAAACGCTTTCCTTTCATTAGTCTCTGCAGTTTTGGGAATAGAAAAAAGTCGCAGGGCGTCAAATCTGGTGAATAAGTTGGCATGATTAGGCTGTTGTTTTTGGCCAAAAAAATTTCGAACAATCATTGATGTGTGAGCTGCTGCATTATCGTGATGCGGAATCTATGATTTTTTTCCACATTTCCGATCGTTTGAGCCGTATTGCTTCATACAAACGTTGTATAACTTCCGTGTAGTATTCCTTATTAACTTTACGACCTGTTGGCAAGAACTTATGATGCAGAACGCCATTGTAATCGAAAAAAAGCAAAATTTACTTTTTCCTTTTTAACAAACCTTGTATTCCATCTTATCTTTTCACCATTCTTCTGCTCAGCGATCTTCCTTTCCAACAAAAGATTATGTTTAGATAGCGTTACTGCTCCTTGGTCTCGGATTTGATGACATCCATTTGGATGATGAAGAAAAGAATGAAATGAGTACTGGGTACTGGGTACTGGGTACTGGAATTTTTGAAACTGTTTGAACATATTCGAAGCAAAATTCTATCTGCCTACTTTAGCATATATGTACGTAGTTTTATAATTAAAAAAAAATAAGATATGTGGTCTTTCTTGGTGGATCAGTACTTACAAACTGGTTTCGTCTTAAGAAAAATGCCCTTAAAGAAAATTATTTCCACGCAAACTCTCATATGCAGCATCCTGAGCATTGCAATATGAAAAGGTGTATGCAGTCACATTAGTAAGAGAGCGCCTGAATGAAACTTTGACCACAATATACATTAAAAATTTATAATATCCAACACTAAGCAACTGGCAACTGGTTCTTTCTCTTCAATACAAAATAAATTCAGTAACTTTATAATTCTCTTAATTTAATGGGAAAGCAATAGGACAGCAGTCAATAGGAAATAAGTGCAGGTATTGCTTTTTACACACAGACACACACACACACACACACATACGTTGGAAAAATGTTTTGTGGTTACATTATTTCCTAAACAAATACCAGAAAATAACAAAAACATTATCTGGCATGTGTGTGGTGAACCAACGAAAGGCTGCCTTGGTAGCATTGCAAACATGCTGCTGTACTTTTGTAATGAAATTAAAATGAAGAACAAGAACAACTAATAATTTGTAAAAAATTTAAAGTTTTGCAACATTTTAGTATGACCATTAGCGGTTTCTATACTTATTTTATTTTATTTTATTTTATTTCTACTTTTCCTTTTTACTCTCTAAACACAACATTTTTGGGGTAGATAAAGTTTGAGTTGTTAGTCACCAAAACTTGTGATAAATTTTAAGTTTAAGAACAATTGAAAGGTTTAGAATTTTGAAAATTATAGTTGATTAACATTTAATTGATTCTGGTTGTGTTGTAAACTAACAGCTGAATGTGTATTCTTCCACCATTTTAACTTAAATGGGTTTGCAAGAGGGCATCTTAATGAACGAAGTAGCCTCTGAAAAAATCTTTATGTTTATACTTTCGCTGTGGAATGGAATCGGTTCAATCGTCCACAATTTCCAAGTTTAAGTGGCACTAAATCTTCGTGATCCCAAAAAACTTACAAAAATCCTTTTTTAATTCTAATGTCGCAATATTCTCGATAGTTTTTGATTGTCATCATAATGACTTCATGTCAGGCGCAGGGATGATTGGTAAAGGCGTATAAACAAACACCTTTTTTAACAAGACCTAAATATACCAAAAAAAAAAAAAAAAACAAAAATTTGTTGCAAAATCTTTTACAATTAATTAATCCCTATTAAAGGACTTTTTGCTATTTTGAAAAATTCAACTTGAAAAATTCAAATTGAAATTACAAGGACATTCTTTATCTGACATTTACAACTAATTTCAATGTGTCGATTATAAAGTCTTTTGTATCTTTTATATTAAAAAAAAAGGCTTAAATATATTGACAGCATACCTTAAATATCCAACCGCTCCCAGCCCGTACGAACGTATTGGTTGTATCGAAAATTCACACCTTTTTATTTGTAATCCCCATGATAGTGAAATTTTAAACAAAAAAAAAAAACAAATGCTCTTCTCTTTGAATTTTTAATCAACTGTGAGATCTGGTATAGCAAATAAGTTCACGTTTTCTTGATAACGCGTTATGCTGTGCTAACACAATGAAAGTGTTAACCCATATTCAGGCTGAGTACGGAAGAAAAAAAATATGCAGGATATTAAAATACTTTAAATTATTATACAGAAGTATACGAGTATGTACATACATACAAAAATAAACGTCGGCTACAGGATACTATTTGTAGTCACACATGTTTTTGCTTGAACTCAAGCATTCTTAATTTCCTATGAACCACACACATATATACATAAACCCACGTTTTGTCCCATAATCTACACTCATACACGTATCTATAAAACCAGTGTACTAATTCAACTCAATATATCCCTGTGTCCTATTCCGACATGTTGGTTTGTCTGTGTCGTTTGCTTCATAACAATAACCAACAGCACAGTAGGGCAGAATTTAAAATTTTAGAAATTTATTTTCATGCACTTGGCAATTCTAATGATAATAGTAATGGTAAGCTTATTAATAGTAATGGGAATGATAACAATAATAGAAATCATAATGGTAATTGTAATAGGAACAGTAGTGGTAAAGGTAATGGTAACGGTAACGGTAATAACAATGGAAATAGGAATGGTAATTTTATTGGTAATACTATTGGTGACGGCAATAGCAATGACACTGGTAGTCCTACTGGTAATGGCAATTGGAAAAATAATTGTAATGGTAATATTAAGAGGAATGGTAATGCGAATGCTAATTGTAAAGTAATGGTAATGGTATAGGTAATGTTAACGGTAACAGTAATGCAAAAGGGAGTTAATAGCAATTTTATTGGTAATACTATTGGGAAAGACAATAGTAATGGTAATTTTATTGGCAATGCTATTGGCAACAGCAATAGTAATGATAATGCTAATGCTACTGGTAATGGCAATGGCAATAGCAGAAGTAATTGTAATAGTAATAGTGACGGTATTGTTAATTGGAATGGTAAGGGTAATGCTAACAGGAATGGTAATGATAAAGATAATTGTAATGCTAATAGTAATGGAAATAGGAATGGTAATAGCAATAGTATTGATAATGCTATTGGTAATCGCAATAGTAAAAGTAATTCTAATGGTAATAGTGATGGTAATGTTAACAGGAATAATAATAGTAAGGGCAAGGTAATGTTAGTAATGGCAAGGTAGTGGTAACGGTAATAGTAATGGAAATAGGAATGGTAATGGCAATAATATTGATAATGCAACTGGTAATGGCAATAGTAAAAGGAATGGTAATATTGATGGTGATGGTGATGGTAATGTTATCAGGAATAGTAATAGTAATGGCAAGTTAATTGTAACGGTAATAGTAATAGAAATAATAATGGTAATTGTAGTATTATTGGTAATGCTGTTGGTAATGGTAATAGGAATTGCAATTGTTAATGCTGAATTTTTATGATGTATTATTTTGTATATTTTAATTTACTTCACAGTCCCTACTTTGTATGAAAATTAAGCGCCAGCCTATCAGTTCACTAACTCTTTCATTTTTTTATAAAAAAAAATACTTCAACAAATGAGATAAATTAAATAAATTTTTTTTTTAATTTTCTCAAGGACTTCATTTTGGGTACTTCATACACAAAATTTAATACAATTTTGAAAGTTTAATTTTTTATAAGAAAAAACTGTATTAATTTATCAAAAAAAAAAAAATTATCAACAGTTATTAAATAAATATTAAATATATCACAAAATTTAAGGAAAAGTGTTACGAATACTGGGCCTTAAAAATTCTAATTTATAAATTTTTTGTTCTGCTGTGACGCGTAACAAAAAAAAAAAGTTGCCAAATTTATACTAAACAATTTCAAATTGTTGTTCAAATGGACAATATGTGCTGTGCCCATAATATCAGCTTTTAAATGCAACGGTTACTCCCAACATTTCTCCATCTCCCATTGTGCTGTTCTCTGCTGCTAAACAAATGAAAATTTGTTCCAACTCAGTATGTATTTTAAATTTATGTCTAGTTATTTATATGTGACATGTGCATGCTATGCCATGACAATCTTAAACTATTATAATGTAACAAAAACTATAAACATTTTAAACAAAAGGCAACAACACATGTGCATATGTGTGCCTTATACAAGTTATTTTATTTGAAAAGGCTTGTATTGTTAATATGACAAATTGTGGGATATTAAATATGTAAAATAAGACATTCGTCATAAAACCAATAACATTTTGGTTTTGCATCAAGTGACATTTAGATATTTTATATGGGATGACGGACGGATGGATGTAGGAAAATATGGGCAGAGAAGAATTTTTTTTTTTTGGAAACATAAAGAACATTATAAAAGTTTTAAATAAAAACTGCTCGTTACTGTAACTTGTGAGAAATTTTTGCATCTGGAAAAGTAACACAATTACAGTGACACCTGTCCTAACGGACACCTCCCATGACCGGACAAACTTTGTAGAACTGAGATTTTCAACAGTTTTTCTGTACAAAATGAATTCTCATGACCGGACACTCTATTAACCGCAGGCGATAAAATCCCCTTATAACCGGACAGAAGTGTTAATTTTAATTAATTCGCCTTGATTGAATTTCACTAACACTAGTAGTATTTCATCATTTTTCAACTCTGATTCATATTTGTGTTAATGACATAGAAATGATGAATGATAACACGAATGTACATACTGGCATAGAAATTTCTGTTTATTTGAAGAAATTGTTTGCTTAGCTCGTGTTGTTACATTGAGAGTCACAAAATGGCACAGAAAAAAATATTAATACAGGGTGGCGCTGATATAAGCCGATACCAAAAGAAATCTAGAATTTTTTTTGGTTTTTGTAGATTCATCCTTAGATTTAATGAAAATGAAAAGTGGGACACTGGAAAAAGATTGCCGCTAACACGCATTGGAGTCTGTAGCTTTGGTTCAATTAACTAACAGGCTCATTTCAAGAAACTCAACCCCGCGTTGTCACCCCAGATCACCTGACCTAACTCCACCGAACTTGTTCTTGTATGGTTATTGTAAACAAAAAAGTGTACAAATCGCAACAGACAAATGTGGAGGAACTAAAACAATCAATTCGAGCGACAATAGCTGCAGTTCCATTTTTAACTTTGCGGGCAATAATGAGGGTGGCGATGGCACGATGGATGGTAGTCTGCACGTTGACCACAAAACCAAAACAGACCTGGGTTCAATCCCAGTTTCAGACTAAAAAATTTTAAAATAAAAATAAGCATTTTTCTGATGTGCATTAGTGTGTATTTGTGTGTCAGTTGTTGTCGAAAGGTTTCAGTGGCGAAGTTATAGTCACTGGTCACTGAACAATACCGGCTTCAGCTGATAGCAATCCACAATCGCATCAGAACGCCCTCCTTCGTCGGTATTGTGTAAATACTAAAATAATAATAAAAATGGTTACTAAATCGAAGCTTCAGCACTGCTACGAGTATAAACAAAGAACGTGAAAAACCAGAGCTGCAAAATAATTAATTAAGCTTCACCTCCTGTCGTTTCTCCTACTAGCCCTTTCCTATAGGTCCCAGCACAATGCTTCGCATGTATATGAGTCATCTTCTGAGTGCTGGTCTAAGATAAACAAAAAAAAAAAAAATTAACAATTTTTTGCTAAGATGCCGCATCTGCATCGATGAGCAGGGCAGGCATTTAAATTCAATGTGCTTTCAAATGAAAAGAGATTTAAAATATTCTATGCATTACAAAAGAAGTTATTCCAGTTTTTTAATGTAGCAAAATTCATCAGCCACCCTGTATTATAAAATCTTGAGATGAAGCATTAAACGAAATTGCCGATTTGAAGTATTTCACTTCACACGAATTCGTTGGATTTAAAAACATTTTAAATCATTTTAAAACTCAAATGGTCAAATTGAACCGATCAAAGTTAAAGCAATCTATTCTGTATAAAGTGTTCAAAAAAATCCATCAATCTCAATTCGACGCCGTGCTCATGAGTGTGGTCTTCCAAGAACAACTTTTGGCACAATTTTTAACGCCACAACTGCATGCTTTGGGCTTGATTAACATGCGGTATCAACAAGACGGTGCCACATCGCATACTAGTCTAGCATTACAATAAAAAAAATATTTAAAATAATAAATGTGTACCTCTGATAAGCGGACAACTCTCATAACCAGACAAAAATAATGCGACAGTGAGTATTCGGTTATGAAAGGTTTCACTGTATGATGATTATCCTCCGTTTCACAGGGCAGTTCATATAAAATCTAAAGTAAACCTTACAAAATGATATTGAAATTTCAGCTTCTTTTTCTTACACGTAGGATGTTTCGCAGAATGATAACAATTTTTTCGATTCGAAACTTTTTCACATTCGTTAAAGAGACCAGGCACTGGTTACAGTTTGGTTACAAGCGTATGCATGTATGGTTATATACACTAAATTCTTTTTTTACGCGATAAATACGTTTCTCGAAAACTCGCTTAAGAAAGATACGGTGTCCATATAAAATGAGGAGATTGGTTCCTTGTATATATTGAATAAAATGAATAAAATACAAAATTTTTCGATTTCTTTGCACGTTAGACGTTCACAGCAGTGCTCTTTTGCAAATAAAACTACTTGGCTTTCAAATAATTTTATAAAATTATTTCACAAATTTATTGGAATTTTTATTTCCCGTCCGCACACTCTTAAGTTTGTTTAATTTCTAAGAAATATATATAAGCGGTCTCAGCCATTCTAAATCACTTACATTTGCCAATTCTTATTTCTGAAGAAGGAAATTAATTTTTCAATAAAATAACTGAAAAACAAATATAAAAATGTGGAGGCAGAAAATTTTATTTATGATGAGAAAATATTTAATTTTAAATCTCTGATGCTGCTCACATTACTTTGCAAAACTTATTAATTTGCCCAGCTTTGTTTTTATGTTAATACCGTAATTTGTAGGACTACAATTTTAAATGTCACAAGGATAATACGCAAGAGCGTTAATTTTTTTGGTACCTTTAAATGGAAAATATTTTGATGACCGCGTAAAAGGAAAACTTTTTTCTTTCTAACTTGAAGTTTTAAATGGAAAAATAATTTCAAATTGGAAACTTTCTTGCTGTTTTTTTTTTTTTTTCATTCTCAAGTCTTTATTTAAAAGATCTTCAGGAAATTTCATTTTGTTTTTTTTTTTTATAAAATTAACATATTTATTTATTTTGTTTAGGCGCATTTTTCAAACATGTTAAGTCTAGTCAAATTAAAGTTTTCAAGTTTTATTTTATTATCTGATTGTAAAAAATGAATATAAATTGCTGGAAATTCACAGAATTTCAAAATGCAAAGAAGCAGTAACGGAAGCCAATGGGCAAACGAATAAAATATATTCGTTTAGCGCAGACCATACAGAATGCTGGGAAAATGATGTGAATTTAAGATTAAATTTGTTTCAAGTTTTTTGTGAGATTTTATCAATAAAATATGTCTTGTTTTGCCCAGTAACTATTTCTTTAAGTCCAAGTTATGCGAAGTCCAAAACTCAAAACTGCCCCAAATGCAGTCGTATGAACAAGTTTTGTTATCTTTAATGCCTTCTTTTAGAGTGATTATATTTAGATGCTGTTGAGCGACCGAAATACTTTCATGCAATTATTTTTTTATTAAAGTTTTCCTTATATTTTTTTCTTTGTTTAATTTTAGTTAGACAATTAAGATAAATAAATATACCAAATTATAGCACTCACCGATAAATTCGTAGTGATCTCCCTGAGACCTGTAAAAAAAAGAGCAAAGAAAAATATGTTAAGCTTAGCTGTCTAAAAAAAAATATTTTAAAATAAAAATTTATAAGAAACTTCAAATTAAATTTATTATTATTAGATTAACTTGACACGGGCACACATAACGACCCATCAAAGGGAGGGTGAAGTAGTCTGCACGTTGACTACAAAACCTGTATTCAACCCCAGTTTCAGACTCATAAAAACATCTCGCATTTTTCCTGATATGTCTTTGTGTCAGTTGTTGTCGGAACGTTTCAATGGCGAAGGCATAGTCACTGGTCACTGAACGACTGTAACGATTTCAGCTATCTCCAATCCACAGGCACATCAGAACGCCCTCCGCACCGGCGATGTACAATAATTACTAAAAATGGCTACTAAAAGCGAAGCTTTAAAATTTAATACGTCTCCTTGACATCAAATGCGCTACAACACTGCTATAAAACAAATAACGTGCAAAAGCAGAGTTGTAAGACAGTGCAGCTACATTCTGTATCCGGTCCGGACAACCAATAAAGAGGCCTCGTCCGAAAGCACAGCTTCCCTAAATCAAGTTGAAAACCAGCCCGAACTCCTCATGAATGTGGCAATAGTGCCGACGTCAGGGAACATAAGCTGCGTTCAACTATCGAGAAAGTGTGATCCCAATGAGGGGAGTCTACGTCGAGCCAATGACGGACACTGACACATAAAATGAATGACACTCCCCTCTTCCTCTTCCTAATGTGCAGCAGCGACAGCAATCATTCGCAGGTAAGCGCAGCCTCGCGGCATGTCTACCCATGAGAATAGACACAGTAATGCCTATGTCCCCACGTCCAGTTGATTCACAGCCCTGGTTGTGTCATCTATTCTGTATCTATTGAAAGTTTGTAAACAGTTATGCTGCTCTATTTAGACAACGTAAAAATGCAGGGTTGCAAAGTATGGCAATATCACAGCTATCCATGCACATTAATATGCGAGAAAGAGCGAGGGGGGGGGGGGGCGTGAGTGAGAGTAAAAAACTTGATATAAAAATTTGATATATAAAATAAATATAAAATATTATATATATATATAATGTGATATAAAAATTTGGTCGTATGGCTGCGACGTTATTATCGTTAGTACAGTAAACTCGCGAAAACGTGAACGTCTCAGAAACGTGAACAAATTTATTAATTATATTTATTTTTGAGGGATAGTCTTTTTTACGAAAAGTTTTTAAACAATTATTTATTTTCAATATTTCGCTACATCGCATCGTCAGGAAAAAAATTTATTTTTCCATATAGTATTCTAAAATGTGAACAACATCTGAAAACTCAAAAACGTGAACACTTTTTTTATTTATTGTTTTTGATCTGAAGCTGTAGAAGCTTAGGATTAGGCTTTAATATGGACTGAAAACGTGATGGTAGATCAAATTGACATTACAGTGATGAGTAACCTGTTTTAAAGATGGCAAAACAAAAAAATTTTCCAAAAATAAATGACAGATTTTTTCCATAAACAAGTTATTCAACGGATGCTTAATTATCCAACAAAAAAAAAATTTCCAATTAATTTTACTTAATTTTTTTGTTGTTTTTGTTAAGTAAATATGAATTTCTTGTATTCTTTATTTTATATTATTTTTTTTTGGTTATTTATTTTTACTTATTAAAATATCATGTTTTATATTAAATATGATTTTTGATGTGTAAACATCTATACGCTTTGGGGTAAAAATCTTTTTCACAATACAATCACAAATTTTGAGTAAGATTGTAATAACGCGGTGTGAGCTTTGTATAAGTGTATTAGTGTAATCATACGGACAACAAGAAGTACAGAGAAACTTAACAGCTGCATAGAAATACACTAACACCATCTAGTGCGCAATAGTAGTAGTAGTAGCTACTAATTTTCACTAATTGTCGTACATTATGTTATCGTAGGCAAATAAAAACAAATAAATAAAATGAATACAAAAACATTTAATTATAATAACTTTTAAAAAGATTTCATTATTAGATGTTTACACATCTCCCTTGTGATTGGACTCACATTTTTTCATTTTAAATTTGGGTACTCGACGACGTGAACAAACTCGAAAATGTGAACTGCCTTGACAAGAATTAGTTCACGTTTCTACGAAGCTCAATTAAGCTTGTCTGTAGAAACACCCAGGGTCTAGGCGGGAATCGAACCCGCACCTCCATATTGATAAGACTAATGGTCATGCACTAGACTACAGCGGCTCCCGCGAGTTCACTGTGTTATCGATATTTAATCTTTAAAAATAAAAGTCCCAAAGAACACAAAATTAAAGAATTTATTAAATTTTCAAATATTTTGAAAATGATGATGTGTTGTGCTGTATCTCTGGCAAGGAGAATTAATTTTAATTTTAACCTTTAACTACGGAGGTGAACCTGTTGGCAGTAATCATGGACGTGGTGGTAAATTTTACCCCATAAATTTTTACCAAAAACGTTTACAAACAATTCTTTTTTATAAGTCATTTATTTATTAAAAGCAAAGGACATCCATTCCAGTTTAAAAAAAATATATAAAATTAAATAATAAATTTTACAGTTTAACAAAACAGGTACTTCATTTCATTACCAATTTTCTTATACCTAAAAAGCATTACATTTCTAATTGTAAAAAAATAAATTAATTAAAAACTAGTACGGCATATAAAAGTAATTTTTTCACAGCCGAGGGTGTAATATAATAAAAAAAAAATAAAAGAAAACAGAAAAAAAATAATATATAAAAAAAATTGATGATCAATCTTTTTGGAGATTTTTATTCGTCAATCTCCGCATTTGTACAGTGCAAGCATAAGCGTTTACTGCAGCCCATACACATAGGCTTACTACAATGCAAACAAATGTGTGTTGTGTTACGTTTCAGCCTACTAGAGCATATGTAGCAGAATTTCCGAGCAACGGTGGTCGGCTCCATCGGAGGTGAAGGTACGGAATCTGGTCCTAAAATTTTACCGATTGTGTCTCGTAGTAAGCGAGGTAGTCTTTGGTTGTGCTGCCGTCTTTGTAAATGGGGTAACACCAACTGCCTTCCCAGCTTTTTTAAAAAGTCTGCCCTTGAACTATTGTCAAAGTTATTACAAGATTGGAATATAACATATGCATTTGTGGTAAATTTTTTTCTATTAAATACTTACGTGATGGTAAAATATATTCCAGCAGGAAATAACGAATAGGCTGACGACTGGTAACTTTTACACCAACAGCAGCATTTCTCGTTACACGTTACACGCACTGCAGCCAAAATACAACTTACTAATAATAATAACAATATCAGAAGATAGTGAGAATGAATGAAATTCGAAGATCTCAACGTAACAGAGTAAATCAGAAAACCGTAAAGAGATGGAAAAATTTACCACCACCTGCGTTTATTTTTTTGTTCGTTCTTCAAATTATCGCATAAATTTGTATGAAAACAAATTGAATTGGAAAAAAAAACGAAAACAGAGTATGACAGTCTTCTGTTACCCACTGTTGAACAATTTACATAAAAGTAAAAAAGTTCGATTTAAAATTAATTTCCAATATAAAACTTAAATTGAGCGCTTGATTGGTGTTGACTTTTCATTAAATATTTGCAATTCATTTATTTAAAAAGTCACTTGTGGTTCAGATTTAAAGTCAACAACAACAACAACAACAACAACTTACAAGTATGCGCTCGGAATAACCTAAAAATATGTAACCATAAATTTAACTGTTATTTAAATAACAAAGTAGTCTAATAACTTTTGCGCTCTCAAGTTATTTTGATATTTTTCTGAATTATTGCTGAATACTTCACCACATTATTTATAGTGTCCCACTTACGACATTCATATAAGCAATTTTAAATAAAAAAAAAAAAAAGAGACAAAGAGTTGGCTGTGCATATTTCATATGGCAGTAGATAACTACAGAAGTAAAGTATGAAAATATTTTGCATGAATCAAATACAAGAAAGTATTTTTATTTGCAAGTGTATTGTTTATACTACAAGGTGGCACAAAAAACATGAAGCAATAATTTTAAATGGTCGGCATTTGTCTTTGTTTTCTTAAGAAATTTATTCGAAAGTGTTAAAAAGGTAACATTGTTTGGAAATTAATGCAGTGTGACCACGGTCAACGCAACCCTCCACTAGTGCAACTCCTCGATAATCGCAACACCCATGTTCTTAACTTTGTTGACTCTGTTAATGTAACTTTTCAAAAAACAAAACTTCAATTAACGCAAATTTGTAAACAAAGTTAAGTTTTATTTTTTGAATTTAGTTTTTTATAAATAACAAATATGTCATCTAAAAAAAAACATTCAAAAGTTGCACTCTTTTCCGTTAAAAATATGAATCTGCAAATTGATAACCAACATCAGCACAACTTTACAATGAATGTGTATTTTTTATTTATTCTAAATAAATAAATAAAAATAAATAAATTTTTGTTTTTATTTTTTATTTTTTTAATTAAATAAATTTTATTTCAAAAGTCAACCTGTGGTTTTTTTTATGTAAACCTTTTATTGTTTTTTTTTTATCTTGGACCAGCGCTCAGAAGATGGCCCTTAAACATGCGGTGCATTGTGCTGGAACTAGAGGAAAGGGAGGTGAAGCTTCATTATCTTACAATAACGCTTTTTTGTAGTGTCAAGGAGACATATTAAAATTTGAAGATTCGTTTTAGTAGCCATTTCTAGTAATTATTTTACTTCGTCGGTGCTACACAATACCGACGTAGGAAGGCGTTCTTATGTGCCTGTGGATTGGATACAGCTGAAGTCGCTACTGTTCAGTGACCAGTGACTATGTCTTCGCCACTGAAAACTGCCGACAACAACTGACACAAAGACACATAAATGCGCATCAGAAAAATGCGAGTCTGAAACTGGGGTTCAACCCAGGAAAAATTTTTCGTTTTGTAGTCAACGAGCAGACTACTTCGACCATCGCCATGGTTTAAAGTTATATTTTTTATCAAAAAAACGGGCATATAAATTATTGAGTCGCTTTTCGCAACAACTCAGTTTTCGTCACGGCCTAAAATTTCTATTGATTCCGTTAACTGAAATTATACGGTATATCGCTCGAAGGACCACGCCTTCGATTAGATGCATAACTTCTCTGGTTTTACAGCATTTTTAATTATTGTTCGCAATTTTTCTTCAATGTTAGATTCTTGTGATTTTAAAAGCTGCCCAAGGGGATCTCTCGACCCTCAAATGGCAGTCTGAAAATTCCCATCAATACCCGAGATGTTTGAACGGTTGCTCCGTCCTATTGAAACCTATATTTAGCAGGAGCCAATGCAGAAACTAGCCGAATAATCGTTCTGCAACTACATGTAACGTTTAGCAGTCAGGTTTTAAAAAATTAAAAATTCTAAGATACCAGCACTTTTTCACTCCCAATACCGCACACAAACAGTCAGTTTGAGGAAATTTAATGGCTCTTGAAGCATTTCATGGCTATTCGCCTTACCCCAGCTAGAAAATGACTGCATAACCGTAACAGTTTCAATAATTCCACATTCTTCTTATGTGTGTTATACTCCATGGTTTGTTGACAACTAATTCTCTGTTTGTTTACATAATAAATGTCTAAGTCGAGTGATATTCTGCAGCATTTGCGAAAATGGCAGGCAATTGATATGGCGACACTACTTCGGTGTCACCCTGTACATGGAGAGAAGAAATATTTTTATATTGCAGCAAATTCTTATTTATAAATGGTTTTATAGAAATATTTTTCGGCTAAAGCCATGCAAAAGAGCGTATGCGAAATACTTCAGTCAGTAAATATTCCACATACGCCACGTTCATACAATAACAAGCAAAATGCACGAATTTTGTGGGCAATTAAAGGAGCTTTTTCATTTTTTTCGTCTTACAATATTGTTTTAATAACCAAAGAATATGAACAAAAATTATTTATGTTTCTGTTTTAAAGTTGAAATGTTTTGAAAGGCAGCGGCAAAAATTGTGTTAAAAATTCTTCCAATTATCTGTTCTCTTTTAAGTTTGAACAATAAATTTGAAAAAAAAAATCACTTACTTTCTTTATTCAATTGTAGCGAAAGGCAAGATCATAAAATATGAACCCTATCAAATGCTGCATTTTAGAATATTTTCTACAAAATTATTAGACACAATTGGGGCGATTGTCCTACGAGCGCTGTGAGACCCACCACTTATCTACCTACCTAGGGCCACCAAAGTTCCCGAGTTCACTGATCATTGATTTATAAGTCCTTTCGATTTTCTTCATCATGCTTAATATATTTTTAGCATTGTCAGCACGATAGAAAAAAACGCATACAAAATTTAAGTTTTCCTAAACACCCAAAAAAAATCTTAAATCTTTTCAATAATTATTCTGCTCATTTATTATTCAGACGTTGACATACAAAAGAAAAGTATATAAATATTAAAATAAATGCATGTGAAAGCGCAAATAAATTTTTAAGCATGAAAAACAAAAACAAACAAAAAAACTAAAAGAAAAAATGATAATCATTTCTGCCAGCTTTCACTTTGGCAACAATTTTTTTTGACAAATTTTATTTATCAAGAATGACAGATTAGTTAAAGTTTGTCCTTGTAAAACGACAGATAGAATAAGACTACAGTAGTTCTTCTCCCGTCATCTCAACAGATAGGCCTTCAACTTTAAGATGAAATGGAAAAAAGTAAATCATAAAAAATAAAAAAACAATACACTCATTCATTCAGATTTAAATTCCACATTGAAAAAATATTTATTTATTGTACAAATTTACCTTGAAACTTTATCTTCCATTTGTTTGCAAACAATTCAAACAACAACATCAACATAACACAGGGCTTTCTTTTGGGGAAAATAAAAACATTTTTTTTCACTAATTTAAAATGAAAAAATTAAAATTAATCGTTTTTTAGTATATTTTTTGCTTGAATAGATTAAAGTTCATAACATTTTACTGAGAAAGCATTAGACTGGTGGCAGCATTCCAAGGGGGAAAGGGAAGAAAAAACCAATCTACACAGGCTAAATAAGCGGTCTTTGTGTCTTTTATACATTTCACCACTTTTTCATTTTGCTTGATTTGAAAGCAAAATTGAAACTTTCAACCGCGTCACAGAGTTAAATTCCGTTCGGAAGGGAAGTTGCAAGATGAAAGCAGCATTTGTCACCGATATTAAGTTAGTCGTAAGGCAATATGATAGAGGCGCTGAGGCAGATAATGAGAGATTTATTAAAAATATCGCAATGGGGTCACGCGAACAGTGTCGATTTCAACGCTCAAAAGACCCAATGACGCATGCCCGATCATGCTGTCTCATCTGTAATTATGGGCAGTATAAACATTTAGAATTCAGAAGCTCTTGATGTTCTTGGCATGAAAATTCAGTACTATGTTCCATGGTCTGAGCACATTTTGCAGGTCTCAAAGGAGGCCTTCAATTGCATCAATTATTTAAGACGGTGCCAGACATACTTCATCCCATCTGATATTTATACCGCCTACATTCAACCGAAAATGGAATAGAATAGATCATGTATGGGCAAATGCTTCAAAGATTATTCTGAAGCTAATCGACCGCGTACAGGAGAGAGCGAAAAAACTAATTGGGAACGGTAGTGTAGCCAACTCTATTGACTGCCTTCAGCATGGTCGGCAATGTGTGGTGTGTTTTGTTGTTCTATCGTTACTATAATGGGAACGTGTTCGCCAAACCCGTTCATTCCTGCGCACAGCGCGTTCATGATTAAGGGCGCATCCGTTTATGGTCGATTTGGCAGCGAATCGGATCACGCATTACAGGGAGAACTAATTTTTGGCTAAACAGCACGTATGTGGAAAAATCTCACTGCAGAGGTCTTTCCAGTCACATTTGACGTGGGAAAATTTAAATCAAATGACCAAAAACACTACTCCTTCTATCCTCCTTGCAAAACCTCATTTCCTAGTTCCATCACAATATATCGCATATGTAGGGGTCATCCCCCCACAGTGCTGGTCCAAGAGAAATAGAAAAATCAATCGAACAAAAAATTTCCAAAATAAAATTACTTTTAAATTTCTAAACTGAAACTGATAGTTTCGGTATCTTAAAATACAAATAACAATTTAAAACTACGATCCCCATCTCAAAATTGTGCTTTTTCCCGAAAAAAAAAATATATATGAAATGTGTTCGTAATTGCCAGATGATATTCCCACAAAGTGTTTTTCAAAAACTAAACTCTGAAGAGAAATATATCCATATAGTAATATTTTGCTCATCAAAGGATATTTTCTAATTTCTGACTACAAACTTAAGATTCTTATGTTAAAATTCACGAAGCTTTTAATGGCTGCCAAACACAAAGTGACTCAAGATGCGCAGTTTTGCATTTAAAGTTATTGTGAAGGAAATGCAAAAAGTCACCCAGTTATCACACAGCTATCGCACTATAATTAAATGAAATATACGTAATAAACACGAGTATGACATAAGTCCTTTTAATTTTTTATAAATGAAAACAAAAATATAAAATTTTCTTCATGGAAAAATATTTTTTTGTATTTTTTTAAAGCTGTGGCCATGTTTAATGCTCTTTACATTTTCAGGGACTTGCTTTCTTTCTGTTTGGAAGTTGTCGGATTTTTGTAAATTTTATAGCTTTTTTATAAAAAATAAAAAAATTAGGAAAATTATGTTTTAAGTTTTCCAGTCAGGGATGAAGTTGTAAAATATAATTTATATGCCAACTAACGCGTTAAGTAAATACCCCCTGGCTTTAATACAAACTTGCGTAAATTATTTTCATTCTAAGCAGTGTTTTTAGTCAAAAAAAAATACTTAATCAACAGACTGCTAATTGCCTTCATAAATCCTGTTTATGTATAAAAATAACTGCATTATAAAGTCATAAATTTTTAATGACAATACGATAATTATTACGTTCTCTTCTTCCTTTCAAATGTCGGTTTTTTACCAGCTACTCATTCTCATTCTTTGTGGTTAACTTTTCGTTTTATCCTAACTTACAAATCTGTGGCATGCACGGTCACTTTTTCCCTCTCTCTCTCTCTCTCTCTCTCTCTATCTCTCGTATAAATATTTCTGTTAAATTTTCTGAAAGCCAGTCATCTTTTTTCTCTGATAATCTCCTAAATGATGTCTCTTGGATTAAAAACACATTATAAAAATACATTAAAATTTTTAAGTAAAAAATTTTAAGACAAAAAAAAATACAATGTGTAAGAGGAATAATGTTACGACAAAGAAAACGTACTATTCTTGGGCCTAACAATTATTTATGCTTATCTGCAGTCTTTCGAGAATATCACACATTCCCACAGAATGTATTTCACAATAGTGACCAGCTCATTTGGGCAGTAAAGGAAGATAACAAAACACACATAATTTGTGTAGACGAAACCAAATATTATGGTTACAGTATGGTTTTCAGTGCTCCATAGCAGCAAGAGGTCAAGCTGAATGCTCATTTTGTTTCTTCTTATTGGTTTTTTTTTAAATATAAAATTAGGGTATTCAAGCCGTTAACATAATAAAACAAGCTCGATTAATCGAACAATTAATTTGACTATTTTTTTTTTTAATTTTAATTTTATTTATTCACAATTTAACAATGCGTATTTTAATACTATCCGCACCAGCTTTAAAGATTGTTGCAGAGAGTCAAAATGTAGCATTCTCTTTATTAAACGCGCGGAGACGATTAAAAACAAGTTTAGCAGAGTTACAACGCGTTAAATTAACGGGACACGCATCGTTACCATATATTTAAAAAAAAAAAAAAAAAACTTTTTATTAAAAAAAAAACTTAATTTTTCAACAATAAAATTTTTTTTTTGCACAAGTGTTTAAAAAAAAAGGACAAAAATGTATATTTTGAATTCAGTTTTATTCAAAATAAGATAAACAAAACAAACAAACAAAAAAGGTAAACAACAACAACACAGTTATTCTTTCGTATTATTTCCCCGCAACTGGTTTAAGAGAAATAGAGTAGAGAAGGCACAGATGGTGAAGTGGTAAGGAGCATAGAGATTTTTTGTTTTCTTGTGCTTTCTTACCAATTTGTTAATTGTTAATCGCAAAATATTCGCTTTAATTTGGCGAATACAAATACGATAATACAAGTAGTAACATTACAAATAGTTACCACTTTATTCAGTCTAACAATCGCTCAACAAGATTTTATGTTGTAAGGATTTTCCCATTTTGCTGTAAAAGATCTAAATTAGCACTTAAAATGAACGGCATTATAGTTGTGCTTGCAAGTAGCAAAAAGAATCACCACCACTAATCAGATTTCTATTGAATAAAACATTTTAATTTTACTACGTATTTGCAAATGGTCTGACCCAAATTAATCGCACAGCATTTGCATTTTCTTAGTTTATGCAATGAATGAATTACAAGCGATAACTACACAAATACTCGATGCAAATATATGACCAATACTGTAAAAGTTTCTATGGATGGAAGTTTGTGTGTACGAGTATAAACGGCATGTCGAACTATTCATGCATACAATGCCACTGCTTGCACAGTAAAACAAAAAAAATAATTTCCCATATAAAGGGCTTTACAATTGGGGCGTAACAAAAAAGTTTGTTGTTCTATTGTGAATGTGCTATTAAAGCTGACGTTTTAACTGTGTCTGACAAAAATAATCAGTGAACTGAAGATTTTTGTCATTCCAAAATGCAAGAAAGAACAACGTTCATAAATCATAAAAATGCAAATACTATTGAAAATCGGTGGCTGTAACTTTAAAATCGTCTAGTCCAACTTTTAGAAAGAATAAAGGTCCCACCCAACTAGCTGAGAGTGCCACAGTGGATACTTTGCAGTATGTTCATATGTTCACTCCAATTCAAAATGACACAAATTAGTCGTTTTCTTGTTGTTCTCGGAAATTGGCCATCTCTCGAGCCCCACGGTTTTTTTGGAATAAAAGATTTGGCCTCTATCCTTATAAGATGAAATTGACTCGCGAACTAAACCCACTGGTCATTCGAAATGTCTAAATTTTTGCAATTGTTCCCTTTTCTGTTGCTGAAAAATACATCTAGAGTATTACATTTCCTAGCATATATTAAAGTTTGCGAATAGAGGGGGAGTCGTTGCTTGTAAGGCCAACAAAAAGAACCGAACTTTAGGGTTTGAATGCATACAAGGGAACCTAACCGGGCCCAAGGGAACTGATTCTTATTGGAATTAACAGCCTGTTAATATAATTTTTTTTTAACAACAACTCAATACTATAAGAAACTAAAAATCAAGATTAAAATAATAAAAAACGTAGACTCAATTAACAATTTAAAGTGAAAGAATTTCAGAATATTTTTCAATTTCACATATATATTCAATATACTTGGTATTTTGATTGCACTGTTTTGAGAGAACAATGAAAAGACACGTGAGGGAATAGTTGAACAAAATGTTATATGAAAACAGATCTTTTTGAAATTGCTTTGAAGAATCTGTTGGACTTAGGTTTATGATAATCTCCTCATCATACCCTTTCATTTGATACCTTTATTGCAAAAAAGGAAAAAGTAGGTAAAAAAAAAAGTGGGAGTAAAGTGGGCGTGGTTAATTTTAGAGGGAAGAAAAATAGATATTGTCCGATTCTCAGACCTACCCAATATGCACACAAAATTTCATGAGAATCGGTGAAGCCGTTTCGGAACAGTTTAACTACAAACACCGCGACACGAGAATTTCATATATTAGATGTAACGTAATCTCCGTTACTTAATTATTGTGTGAATCTGCAAAGCTCTTAACTTGTATGTAGAAACATGCACGGTCTAGGCGGGAATCGAACCAGCAACTTCCCCAATGAGAGACTAACGCTCATGCACTAAATTACAGAAGCACCTGGAATAAATTTAAAGTCAATAATATCTGAAATATTTCTTATTTTAGTAGTAACTAAAAATCGTGTTGTGTCTAATTGAAAACCCTATAAATTTGTAAAGTTAAACTCATGCGAATAGAGAAAAAAAAAACTTGCTTACATTCTCATTTGTATGTATGTACGTATGTATGTGAGTGAGTGTGTGTGTGTGTGTGTGTGTAAATAGTTTGAATGCAAACATTTATTTATGTATGAGTCTACTCAGATGTGAATGTGCAGTACAAACAATTCTTTTCGACAAAGCGCATACATGTATTTGCCATGTACGTACAACTACATGCATATTTTTGTTCTTTTGTTTTTGAACAAAACGTGTTATTTTCAAACATACTTATCTAACCGTAAACTAACACGTACACTCAATTCTTTCGAGCAAACTTTTGTAAAAAAGTTTGATTTCGTTGATACGGTGTTTTTTTCTACTACTTCACGTATTTAGTTTTTTTTTTTTTTTTTTTCTTTTTCCAAAATACTGCGAAATGCCCCCTTTTCACGATTTTTTGTTTGTTTTGGTTTCTATTTTTTTTTTTTTTTTGCTTTAGAATTCCATGACCCTTGCAAATCTTCAAATGGAGATAACAATACACTTTATTACATTCTCAGAAAACAGCATGTTTTTATATCAAAATTAACTGCATCCTGCTACAAAAGTTTTGAGATTTTTGAAAAAGTTTTCTCGTAATGTGTAAAAGATTTCGGAGCACGAAGAAAAGCGATATTTTGGATTTCCAACAAAGTTTTTGTTTAAAAGTAGACAAAAAAAAAAAAAAGAAAAAACAATCGCATGCATTGTACTTTTTTTTAGAGGAATATAAATTATGCAAAGTGCTTCCAAATAAGGTGTATAGTATGTGTGATTTTTATTTTCTTTAACGTTGGCAAATGCATTTGCAGGTACACGTTAATATTAATAAATCAAATGCTGCAAGTTAACTTCAAGAAATATGAAATAAGAATATTGTTTTAAGCACAAAACGAAACGAACTTTGCAATAATTTAACTCTTTTCTATTTCTTTTTTCAATTCGACGACCAGCTAAGATTTTTGATCCATAAAGCTGCAAGTTCTTTCGACGAGATATATATTTTTAAAGTTAAGATATTATTTTAGGAATAAAAGTAATTATAATTATTAATTGGGGAGTGGCGATGGTACGATGGATGGTAGTCTGCACGTTGACTACAAATCCAAAAACAGACCTGGGTTAAACCCCAGTTTCAGACTAAAATTTTAAAATAAAAATAAACATCTCGCATTTTTCTGATGTGCATTAGTGTGTCTTTGTGTGTCAGTTGTTGTCGGAAGGTTTCAGTGACGAATGCATAGTCATTGGTCACTGAACAATACTGGCTTCAGCTGTTAGCAATCCACAATCGCATCAGAACGCCGTCCTTCGTCGGTATTGTGTAGCACCGGCGAAGTAAAACAGTAATAAATATGGCTACTGAACCGAAGCTTCAGCACTGCTACGAGTATAAACAAAGAACGTGCGAAAGCAGAGCTGCAAAAATAATTAATTAAGCTTCACCTCCTGTCGTTTCTCCTACTATCCCTTTCCTATAGTTCCAGCACAATGCTTCGCATGTGTAGGAGTCATCTCCTGAGTACTGGTCCCAGATAAAAAAAAAACATATTTATTTGTATTTATTTATTTATTACACAGCAAAAAGATTGACTTTTTCATTTTTAAATAGATTAAGTCGGTGCGTCTCGCTACACCACATCTACTTATGCAGTTGTCCGCCATTTTAGGTCGTTCGCTATATTGTGATTTCATTTGATTTGGAGTTTTTTTCTAAAAATACCTTTATTTTAATACCCATAGAATGTAGTATATAAAAGTCGTCGTCTGCCATGTTTTGGCGGCCATTAGGGGTCGTGTCCTGTATTGTGTTTGCAGAGATTTAATAATATTTGGTGTGCCCTTCTCAAAACTCCCTTTAATTTGATACCCATATCATGGGGTGTATAAAACATTGAAAATTGTACACACACATAGGCACTTATTAAAAAGTACCAAAACCCTATTTTAAACCTTATGTCTTCGAATTGAAAAAAAAAAATGGCGAAATCCCTGTGAGATTTTTTCCACAAGAAAATAATGCAGAAAATAGTTACTATTTAATTGCAATTGTTTAGAATATATGCGGTTTGCAGGAAAGGTACCAAATTTGCTTCATACCCATTTTCGAAAAAGTACCAAATATGGGTCTGTTTTTTTTTTTAGCAGCAGTAGTAAGCTATTAAAATTGTTTGTCTATTTATCGTAGTTTCCGAGATATAAAGATACTAATTGTTTTCTTTTTTTGCTCTCTTCCCATTCGAATTTCCAAAAATTCCTTAATAGTGAATGTGTAGAATGGAAAAGGTACCCGCACACTAGACTAACAATGATGATTCAGTTAGTAGCGTTACTCTTTTTATTATAATAATAAATTTTTTCAATTAAAAGCTCAATCAATTCAATTAAATCTTTCATTAATTTTCAATACTCAATTAAATAAATAAATAATGACTAAATGAATATTAACTTGTGTTTAAGTTCATAGTTAATTTATCACAATAATGTGAAAATTACTATTACACAAATTACAACAGCCTACCTATTGACACAAAGACTACTGATGACATGTATAGTGGCATAGAAAATATGTTCTCCTATATACGTATTCTACTCAACTCGTATTGGAGATTAATTGTTCTTTTTTCCTTTATTCTAAATCAAAACTTGTTTTCACATTATTGTGATGAATTAACTATGAAAAAAAAAAAACTTAACAACATTTTATTATTTGATTTTAAATCTATTTAATTTTTCTAAAACTTTCTTAAAATTCTTTTGGGAGTTCTTGCATAAACATGTGAAGATTCTTAGCTTTTTTCACGAATTTGGTTAAAGGTCTACTGAAGATTATGAAATTAGCACCCAATGATATGCAACATATAGACCAGTTAAACTATAAAAGAAACATAGATAAATAGTCGTCAAAGAATTTTTACTGAATTTTGAAATTTTTAATTTCTGAAGAAGATAAATTCCATGTAAACGAAGGATGATGAGTGTGTGTAGAACTGTATGATATTTCTAGCTCTTGTGGCTTTTTATGATACCCAATGGCCAATACGTTGAACTGTAGGACCATTTAACAAATATCGACGCTATTCGCAGAGGCACATCAGAAAAAATTTTTTTTTTGTCTGACGGTATATTGAGTGCATTATTTTCACTTTCAGTCAACAGCACTTTCAATTCACAGAGATTGGGATATTATGAGTGAAGCCCTTAATTCACTCCTGCCCTCGCCTGAAGAAAAAAATTTTCTACACGCATTAATACTGACTGGCCAGTAGCTCTGAGATTTTTATTTAGATCGATACTCTTCTACTTTCAACTTAAAATGCGGTATAGAATTTTGGAACTGGAATATTAAAATTCAAAAGTAGCAGAGGGTCTTGCATTAAGCGCTTCCAATTTTTAAAGTGAAATAAACAAAGTTTATGTGAGTTATCATGGAATTTTTTTATATGGAATATAACATCGTTCAAATGTCCGCCACGGCTTCTGTGGGAGGAGCCCATCCGAAATGGCAGATTTTCCATGACTCTGACACATAAATCAGTCTGAATTGTGTGTGTCGGGTTATGTTGACTTTAAAGCCCGATGTAGTTTGTGGCTTATTCGCATACAATTGCGACTTAAGAAAACCCCACAAGAAAAAGTCTAACGGAGTCAAATCGCCAAGTTGTAGTCTGCAAAAGTCCGAGATTTTACGAGCGAAGTGAAATCGACTACCTCGGATTCTCCTGCACACTCTGACAGACAGCGGCATGTTTTGCGTTTCGTTGACTGAACCACGACTCAAATGTATCTACCACATTGAGAATAATCCTCTCGGTAGGACGATTATGGCGACAGATGTTGCTTCAACTATATGGGCGTCATTAACTGTCACTGTTCGGAATACCCTCTAAATTTAGCTCTAATTAATATTAAAAAATTGTAACTACGAAGAAATAGTCAATCACAAGCTGCCATGGGTGGTAGGTTTTTAGATGACACTCACATTATAAGAAAATTTAATTCAAAGTTAAATTGCTATTGCGGGACATTTTTAAAAGTTATCGCAAATAATTTACATATATTCAGTTGTTGCTGTTACTGCTTCTTCTGTTTTTTATTTATTTATATTTTTACTTCCTCTTTTCAACTCATTTAAATATGTGTTTCTACAATTGCGGCATTGAAAATCAAAATATGTACGTTGTTGTGGTTTTAATATCCTTCTAGTCCCAAGTTTGTTTTAAATTTAAACATGCTTTCAGGTAAATTTAATTTTGTCAGCAAAACAATTTGGAAAATTCAACAAAACGAAAGTTGTTACCCGGTGTGATTTTGTTTTTAAAATATATATATATTTGCGAAAACCATAATGTGGGAAGAAAAAAATGTTATTTTTGTGAATACAGCTTGTGTACATATTGCATACATTAATACAAAAAAGCTCTAACTGATTTTTGTGTCCATCGATTTTTCATAGATAATTTTTCAAAAAAACAAAATGTTGAAACAAGCTCTTTTATATTTGACGGTTTTCAGCCTTTTTTTTAGATTTTGACAACGTATTTAAATTATATGTGTATTTAATTGCGATTTCAATACGAAATTCAGTTTTTCATTGCAACTTTTTTTGATATTTAAATAGTACTTAAATAACGAATGTCGTATGTTTAAGTTCCATTTAAGTTACCATATGATTTCGACTATTTTGTTTTTGCTTTGCACAAACAAGCAGAAAGTTTAATTTTTGTTTAATTTCATTTATACGCACATACAAGCGTACATTTATTACAATAAAAAAATTATATAAACAATAAAAAGGTTTTTGTTAATTTTTTTTTTTACTTATAAAAAGTGCTTTTATTATTTTTTAAGTGTATCTGAAGCACATGAAGCCTTCGCTAAACAGTGTTGTGTTTAAAAACTACCCAAAATTTCACAGTGCTGACATATTTCTTCGCATTTAAATACGAACATTTAATTAGTACTGGAAAACTGAAGCTGTATTTAAATACAAATTAAATTTAAATGAAAATTAACTAAACACGTTATCAGAATGGGCCAAAGTCTGGCCTAGTGGGGCATTTTCCTTCGGGGAGGTACTGCCAACTAACTAAATAAGTATTTAAAGACAACGTTAAAAACTGGCCATAAATAAATTTTAATAAAATCGTAATTGGGACTGCGTGTATCTTTTCGATCATTACCTTTTTTTGATTACATATGTAAAATTGTATTTCGAGGTGCCGAAAACTCAGGTAACCTTTTTCAATCCCTACGTGAAGCAAACAACTCCGTTCGCTCCTCGTTGCGCAATTTTAATTCAATTTATTTATTTTATTATTCAAAGTATTTCTTCTATTTATTTTTATTTATTTATTTTATTATTTTTTTTTTTTTTAAATATATTTATTAAGCTTGAGGTCTTTTTTTTTTAATGAAATATCGAATAATAAAACAAAATAAAATAAAAAAAAAGACTTCAAACTTCATAAATTTATTTCAAAAAATATAATAAAAAAGGTCAATTAATAATATAATTAAAATTATTTTATTATTTTTTATTTTTATTATTTTTTATTTTTATTTTTTCATATTTTATTTACTTTTTATTAAATTTATTTATTCCATTACACAACTCTGTGTAATTGGGAATATATTATTATTTAATATTATATTTTAAATGTATAAAATTAAATACATTGAAACACAAAATCTAAAGAAAAAAAGAACTTCGTACTCCAACTGAGAATTGCTTATAGAATTTAATAAAGAAAAAAAATTGCTTGAATACTAAACGCGACTACAAAAGTAAAATTTTTATGAAAACCACATTTTTTTTTTATTTTGTGAAGTAAATCGTTAGTTAGGGCCTTTTTATATTAGGTTAACGATATCCATATATTTATATATGTATGTATGCTTGTTTATTAATTTTCTAAAGCATAAATGTGCCATTTGCAAATGTTCTATAAACAGATACGCATGAGTAATATTCGATTCATTTAAATATTCCACATACGCACAGCTTCGGGTGCATTATTAATATTGTAATACAAATGTTTGCATATTTCCTAACCAGTCACGCAGAAATGCAGGAATATATAGTAGGCATATACAGTGATACCTCTCATCAGCGGACACTCACCGTCGCGATATTTTTGTCCGCTTATGAGGTACAAATTTATTATTTTAAATATTTCATTTATGCCAGACTAGTGATTTTTGATTAACAAAATTTATTCAGATTGGGCTGCTTTAACTTAGAGCGGGTTGATTTGAGCCGCTGAGTTTCCAAATGACTTTAAAGATTTTTGATATGCTGGAATGCGACAAAGTCGCCTCTAGCAAGATGCTGCAAACGGGCAATTTATTTTAATGCTGCATCACAAGGACATATTTATGGAATTGTATTTTTAATTTTAATTATTTCTTTAATTGACAACATATTTTTGGGCAGCATTTTTTGGCTCTAAAGCTGGCAACACGAGCTAAGCAAACAATTTCTTTAAATACACAACAAATTCTATGATATCCTCAACACATGAGTCTGTGTTAACAGGGGAATCACAAATTTCAAAGCGACTTGCCAAACATGGGAGAAATATGTGTTCGTAAAAGTCTATACCGCCGTTTGGGTGTTTGACAAAATTCAATGACGAATTAAGTTTTAAAATTAAAGCTTCTGTCCGCTTATGAGAGGCCTTTTAAGCACAATTTTCTAAAATTTTGTGTCCGCATCCGGTCAATAGTGTCCGGTTATGGCTAATACATTTTGTACGAAAAAAACTGATGAAAATCTCTGTTCTACAAAGTTTGTCCGATTATGGGGAGTATCCGTTAGTAGATGTTTCACTGTTTTATGAATAGGAACAATGAAATGTTATGAATGTTAAAGCATAGTCCATAGTCATAAAAATGTTGGAGCATAAAATAATATGAAGAGCCATTATTATTGAATTACTTCCTTAACAATACTCTGTTGTTTTTTTGCAAGCTTTAATTTGTATGACCTTAAGGGCTACATTAGCTCTATCTGGTGGATAAATACTACAAGGCGATACTTATGCAGAATATTGGGCTTCTCGAGACAAAAACATTGATACATCATTCTTTAAGATCCAAATACAAATGCCAAAGATATAAAAATCCCTAACTTTTTTTTAAATTACTATCGAAAAATACTTTATATTAAGGGGCGTACGGGAAGTTCTTTTTAGGTACAGGCTACTGCATATGTATGCATTACTGTTCTATACCCTGTAAATATTTGTTATAAAAATCATTTTTTAAAACAAAATTTTCTTATGTTGGTATATTGATGTCAATATTAAATCAATAACAAAATAAACTCAAGATTATAATTAATTTTAATACATACAAAATTCTACTGACATTTTGCAAAGGCAATAGGAAAGCCATTGTCATTTCAATAATAATACTTTTGAGACGAGATATCAAAAATCTTACGATGATGCTGTCAAATTCTACGTACTTCTTTTTTTTATAAACTGAAATAAATCTAAATGTAAACGACAACAAATTTCCAAGAATAATCATTTTAAATTGACATAATAAGAAAGTAAAATATTTCCTAAATTTGATAAACGTTTCATTAAATTTGGATTTTTCTTGAGAACAGATATGGCAGATAAATTTAAATGCCTTCAAGTGATATAACAATTATATTTTTGTAAATAGTTGAGGCACTTACAGTTACAAATAAATATGGGAGAATATTTAAATTAAATACACTGGAGCTCCAATTTGCGTTGATCAAATCGCCTCGAATTACATGGCTTTTTAAAATATGCTTATGCTTACACATCGATGTCTGCCCAGTCAAGCTGATTCACCTGTAATAATGGGTGTTATAAGTATTGAGGAATCAGAAGCTCTTGATGTTCTTGGCATAAAGATTTCAATGTACGAAAAACTTTGCACATTTTTTTTAGATCTTAAAAGAAACATTCAAGTGCCTCTGCTTTTTTTAAGACGGTGCAACACATATTTCGCCCCAGCTGATCTCTTTACTGCTTATACCGCTTACATCCGACCGAAACTGGAACTGGACCATTTCCGCCTGTATAGACTCCGGAAAAAATTGTAAATCACACTAACAAACACTACCAGAACGCTACAACATGCTGTTTTCGAAGACTGCTGCACCTTCATCTTCAGCCTTCTTCGTTCGTTTCTTCACTATTTGTTGTTATCAGTAGATGTGAATTATTAGCTGTATATATTTGATATTTTCTATAAATAACTCCTTATGAGTTTTTTTTTTTTTTTTAACAAAAATATATATTTTTGTGGTAAATATTTACTGCCGTATTCATAAAAATATTACCTGTGTGAAGATAAATCTTCTAGAGAAATTCCAAATTTGAAATTTCAGAAAAAATTAATTTTTTTTATAAAAACACTGAATGTTAGAGGTTTTGGCCATTATCAATTTCCATCCGCCCATCTTTCTCCAGTTTCCTGGAATACGATGCATCTTCTAAAAAAATTGGCATTTTTTACTTGTAAAAGTAACAAGATTCCTTGACATATTGGGAATACAAGTTTATATTTTTGTGAAGAGGATTGGTTAAACCAGTTTCATTTGGAATAGGTACATCTAGATTTTTCTTGTTTAACAGAGGCCTGTTAACACGTTAACAGAGCTCTGTTAAGGCAGTTAGTTTGTGTTTAGGGTTTTAATTTTGAAATTCATCTTCACACAGATAAAATATTTGTAATTTGAAATGCTTTAATAAAGCAATTTCCATAGAAAACGTTTTAAAAATTCGAAAAATTTGTATGATGAATATGGCAGTTAAATGTTTAATCCAATCAACAAAAAAATAATGAGTGCATTTATATAGAAAAAAAAAAGAAAACGTGATGCGATTTACGTCGTTTCACATTTCGTCGCATTTACCAGGTACCCAAATCAGGGCTCTAGTGTATCATTATAGAAAAGAACAATGCAAGAGGCCACACAAACACAAATTTCCTGCCACAGGTAATGACGGAGGAATTACAACACATGAATTCCTATTTGTTTTAATTCAAACATAAATTAATTAAGTTTTCGAACAGCTGGGGTTTTCGAATTCATTCGCTGTAAACAGCACTAAAAAAATCGCTTTTTCAACTTTGAAAATGATAATTATATGCCCGTCATCGAAACTCTGCGCTTCAATGGCTGTTAATATTTCATTTTTAAATTAATGGCCACAACAAATTGCTTTTGTAAAAATTATTTTTGTTAAATTTATTTGTGTACATTTTATTTTATTTCTACATGCAACTCTCGGCAATTGATTTTAAATATTTATGCTTGATTTATTTTCGCGTGTGTGTGTGTGTGTGTGTGTGTGTGTGTGTGTGTGTTTGTGTGTATTTTATGCAGTTACTTATCATTAACTTAAAAATAAATGCAATTTATTTTCAATCATATTCGATAATTTAAATACATTAAATAATGTTGATTTTTCATTTACGTTTGTATATTTTTTATCCATTATTTTATTATTTTTAAGTGAAAAGTGTATCGACAATCAGCAATAATGAAATCGCTTTAAAAACACAACGCAGAAATGAAATTTTAGCCATGATATGATGTGCAACGATAACAGTTTTGTTTTTTTTTTTATTCAGTATATTATATTTGTGGCATTAACCTTTTTTTTTATTTATAATGACCTGAAATATTCCCAGTTAGTTTTGAGTAGCTTAACACAATGTTGTCATATGTTGTGCAAGTGGTGGTGAGTTAGCCTGGAATGTAAATGCATCAACGTAGGGAACAATTGGTCATCGCCAAAAAAGAGCTGTTAACAATGCGAAGAATGTTTCAAACCGTTGCCATGAAAATGTGCAAATTTTCTAGCAATTACGCTTAGATATCCAATACCAATTAGTTAATGAAAATACCCTGAAAAAACTTTATGACGGAAATCAATGGAAGAAACAAAGCAGCGTGAGGTGTTCCAAAACGCAAAAAAATACGAAAAAGGGGTAAAAAAATATTTATGAAAAAAATTTTAAATACAGTCGAACTTCCCTATAGTGAATCTCCATGGGGACAGACAATTATTTCACTATACATAAACTTCATTATACAGAAATATTTTTTGTTTGTTTTTTATTTATTTAAAATAATCAGGTATTTTTGTTTTAAGTACATTTTTCCATTTTTCTTTATCAATAAAAGCTTCAATTACATTAAGACATTTAAATACATTTGTCGGAACGTTCCTCTCCATCTCCAAAAGAGTTCGTAGTACATCAAGTGAAGAGGAAAAGTGTTCTCATGTAGGTGACGTTTTATCAATATTTGCCATTACTTCACCGCCCAGTTCTTTGGCTTTTTGCTTCAATAATACTCCAGATACGGGAAGATTCCTAGAACGAGCGGCCGTAATACTTTGAGCATTGCTTCGTCAATGTCTTCAAAAAGACAAGTTCGAAGTCTCTTACGCTTAATGCTTAAATGCTCGTCTTCTATATTTGTTTGATTTGTTTTTTAAAATGTTTGATAAAGTACTGGGAAGAATTCCAAACCCTTTAGCTATATCTTTTTTCTTTGATGTCCCTTCTTCACCTTTATTAATTACTAATAACTTTTTTTCCAGAGAAATACTACTCCGCTGGATAATTTTCGTTCACTGAACTCGGTCAACTGATGTTAAAAGTCAAATCATTAACTTTTTTGTTTTCATTTTCATATTTTCGGAATCCCAAAAATATTACTTATTTTCTTTATAAATAGTGTTGCTAACAAGTGTAAAATAAAGCTGCTAAAAATAGTTCACTATATGGAGACAAAAACACACATTGTAAAGAAAAATTCACTGCATGGAAATTCATTATGCGGAGATCAAAATACATTGAAAGTGGAATGAAAAAGCTGTGTTCTTGATTTTAGTTCATAATAAGGAGAACTTCATTGTATAGAAGTTGACTGTAAAGAAGTTCGACTGTATTTTAAATTTTTATTTTTCTTCGTGTTTTCTCCATCATATTTTTCTCTGTGCAAATGGCAACTCTACAATTTGGCAGCTGTCACGTACGTTTACCCCGCTTATTAAAACGGGAGCGCTTTACGAAAGAACCGTGCGTTATAATTGTGAAAATTTATTATAAAAATTTTATGAAAAAAAATCAGCTGCCCCGCTGCTGCACATTTCCATCTCAAGGGCTTCGTTAATACATAAAATTGTGGACTTTGAGGATCAGAAAATCCTCATGCATTCCCTGAGAAACAAATGCAGCCACAACACGAGCAATGTCTCCTCAGCCGGGGCGATTGGGCGTTACTATTTTTAAGATAATGCCGAAATTGCAGAGTGTGTGAACAACATTCGTTCTATTCTAATAGAATTATTAGAATAATAATTATTGGAATAACAATAATATAATAGAAATCTTAGAATAATAATAATTCTATTAGAATATAATAGATTTCCTAACGAATAGGAATTCTTTGGGAACATGATGACGGAGTTCTTGAGGCCTCAACTGGACGACTAGAATTTGGACAACATGTGTTTTCAGAAAGACGGCAACACCTACCACACCGCGCGTGAAATAATCGATTTATTTCTCGCAACGATTTCCAGAACAAATTATCTCTATAAAATCTGATGTCTATTGACCAGCAAGATCAGCATATTTAACGCTGTGTAGGAATTTTTTCTTTGGGGTTGGAGTGAAATCTCGGTTTTATGCGAATCAACCAGAAACAATTTCTGAGCTCAAATACAAGATTGAATGCATCATCGGTAAGATGCAGTGACATCATCAGAGCTGTATGTTTTCATTCATACTTAATCGGAACATGTAATAAGGGTGACGAAGGCTGGAGTAGTCTTGACGTTGACTACAAAACCAAACATCAGACAGTCATAACAACATGTCCCATTTTCTCGGATATGCATTTGTGTGGCTTTGTGTCAGTTGTTATCGGAAGGTTTCAGTGGCGAAGGCATAGTCACTGCTTACTGAACAGTAACGGCTTCAGTTGTATCCAATCCACACATCAGAACGCCCTCCTTCATCGGTATTGTGTACCACTGGCAAAGTAAAATAATTACTAAAGATGGTATACTAAACTAAAGCTTCTCCTTGATATCTGAGGTGCTGCAACACTGCTACAAATAAAAAAAAAATATGCAAAAGCAGAGTTGTACGATAGTGAAGCTTCACATCCTATCATTTCTCTCACTATCCCTTACCTCTAGTTCCAACACAATGCATCGCATGTGTTGAGGTGATCCCCTGAGTGCAGATCTATAGTAAAAAAAAAACTAAAAAAAAAACCACAACTATCTCAGAAAATATGTGCTTTTATTTTAAAATGAAAAAGTGCATTCTTACTGAGACACCCTTCACAACTCATGTTAACCTTTAGAAATTATATTTTATTTTTATGCGTATTATAAACCAAATGAACAAATTTTTGTTAACAAACAAAATATGTCAATACTTTTGTTGTCATATAATTTCGAGGGATCATTAGTTGCCAGGGACGCTCACCGAGTGTAATAACTTGTACACAAATAAATTTTGAGAACTTAGCAAAATATTGCATTTAGACGATTTGCCTGAGTTAGTTTCATTTGTCCTTTGTTTAAGTAAAAACCAATTTGTGTGTCAAATTTGACCCATTTCGTAATGCATGATTAAGTTGAAATTGCACATACACACAGCACAAACTCATGTACCTTGCAAATTGGTTTCATGTCATAATTAGCATTTTCCATGTCGTTGCACTAAATCCAATATGGCGAATATCAAATAAAATGGATTAGTAAAGGATATGGGACTGAGTACTGAGACATAATTACAAATCTAATCGTGCGGATGTGGTTATTACAAGGATTTTTTGAGTTACAACTGTCTACAATTGTCTGCAATAAGTTAAGTTTTAAAGCTGAAATTTTGCCGACATGTCTAAATTAGCAAATAATTTTTATATATGCATTTTAATACGGAGATGACACGACATTGAGAATTGAAAGGCAAATAACGGCAAGAAATATTAAAGAATTAACTGAATCTTTAATAGAGTGAGTTTAAGGAAGTTTTACACAATTTTCCGCACTTGAAATTTTTAAAAATGTTGATTCTCTGAGGGATGACCAAATTTTTTTCTGGAAAAAGGCAACGTGGTCGACCAGACTAAAACGGGATTTATGTAAACGGATGTCCACTATATTTCTGCAATAAAAAAAAATCTTTAACACAGCGAGTTTAAGTTAGTTTTTCACAATTTGCCGCAATAAAAAATTCGTTAATTTTTCCCTAAATAAATTAATAGCCTGGGTGTCAAATTAGATCGAACTACTTTTTACTTCATTCCAATATATTTAGGTTGTACAGGGTGACCTGAAATTACCGAAGGTATTTGAATTCTTTATAAATTTTTTATTATAATTTTTTTTTGTTTTCAGTATTTTGTAAAGAAGATTTGGGGGAATTCAAAAGGGAACAGTACACAATTGAACAACATTCCAAAATCGTAGAACTTTATGTTTGAAGAAAACCATAATGTTATTCATAATTTAATCATAAGCGGCAACAGCGCACACTGCGAGGAACACAATGGCTCTTGTACGCCACAAATTTGGTTAGCGAATTATTTCCCGTACAAGCGATTTTAATTGGTATACGCGTTCACCGGATTTAATCGCTCCAGACTGTTTCCTTTGGAGTTATTTGAAAGAAAAAGTATATAATAATAAGCCTACAACCATACAGCAATTAAAAAATACTATAGGCGACGAAATCAACGACATAACATCTGAAGTTTTGCAAAAGCTTATGGAAAATGACATACATACGGCCTTTAAACGGCAAAAAATTCAAAATTTACTTTTTGATTAATTTTGATGTATTTTTTCCAATTAATCACAGAAGTTCAACATGTACATATTTCAGAAATAAAATAAAACAATTTCTATACAAGTTCATGAACATACTCGTATGCTTCGTATTTAACTTGTAGCGAAGCATGCCGGGTTTTAGCTAATATAACAATAAATTTAAAAAATGTCATCATCATCATCAATTTTATACAATTCTACACATGGCTCAACGTTAAATCTTCTTTTTATATTGAACTTAAATCTGGTCAATGGAAATTGAAAATTGAACAGGAATTAAATGTATTTTGTTTGACAATCATTTTTATAAATCTTTGAATATTATTTAATAATTATTAAATAAAAAAAAACTTTTGTTATTATTCAATAATAATTCCGACAAAAAAAAAACAGAAAACGCAGATATAGAATAAAATTGCGTTCAATGAACTATGAATGTGTTGCTCTTTAAATCCTAAAAGTAGAAAATTAATACAGGACTTAAAAAGGCAATTTTTAAAAATGAAAAAATGCTGTCAAATTGCCGTTCACACAAAGATGACGGACATATCAGTTAGAAAATCAGGAGCTCAAAATGATATTTCATTCCAGGATAATTGAAAGGATCTTAAAATATTATTTGACTTCAGCATGATTGAAAGGATTTCAGCTGTGTATGTTTTATGACCAGTTACTTTGTTATTTTCAATGTACAGTTTTATTCAATTTGTAAGAATTTTATTTTTTCATTTTTTATCATAATAAAGAAACCTTTACCTATATTTTCAACTTTAAAAGTTTCCGAGCTCTTGTTTACTTTTTTTTTTTAATTCAAAAAGGATTATAGAAATGCCAAATCCTTCCTTTCAATAATATTTTACCGGTAAAAAAATTCTTTCATTCATTCATTCGTTAAAACTTCAACAAAACGGGATAAAAAAAATATCTCGACTAATACATGCATCAGTGGAACTGAAGTTCTTCTTTTAAAAGTAAAAAAGTTTTATTTTATTATTACAAAAAAAAAAATAATATAAATAATAACAAAAAAGCAAACTTTTTAAATAACCATGACCGCTTCGAAGCGTTTAATTAGAAAAATACAAAAAAAAATTTAAATATATTGTTCTTAGTGTGGTATTACATGGAAATCGATAAATACATATGGACATCTTGACAAGGAAAACCAAACTATATTTCAATGTAATGGGAAATTATAAAGTGTTAATATGATTGCCGTATTTATTCCACAATTTATAATTATTTAAAGAACATGGTTTCTCGTTTCTTGATTGACACTTTAAGATTAACTGTCTGGCTCACGATGTCACATGATATCGAATTTTCGCTTAAGTACATTCAAAACAAAAACAACATTTTAAATTTTGTTCTTGTTTTCCAAGACAACCCAAAACTATATACTAACGAATAAGAAATTGTTTTTAATTTACTCATAGGCGGAACGTATGAGTTATATTTTATACAATCACTTGTGTATTTATTACTCATACGTATGAATCATACATACTGCTGCATACGCACTTTTTTGCTACAAGTAACAAGTCAAGAATCTTTCCAAGCTATTAAAGTTTAAAAAATCTGAATGGGGGCCGCAGTGTTTTTTAATTAATTAAAACCCTATATTAATTTTTATTTTTATTTCAATTAAACAGTTTAATTGGCACATTTAAATTTCAATCACTTAAAAAACCTCAATAATATAAAATCGATTTTTTGAAAACAGCTCCCTGAGAGCTAGAAAGATAATCGATTTAATTCGCTCAATTAAAAATTAATTAAAAGTTAATACAAATATTGAAAATAAATAATTGAAAAAAACTTTTTAGAAAAAAAAAAGACCACCGCACAAAAAATAAATATAATTAAAAAATTTTATAAAGGTCAAAATAAAAATAGAAGTGAGACTAATAAAAGCTCTTAATTTTTTACTTTAAAAAATAATTTAAAAATATACTTTAACAACCTATTACAATTTTAATTGTTGCAATTGAAATGTTATCAAATATTATTTCAATTAAACTATATATTAAAATTTAATTGATATTACTAATTTGTTTGATGAAATTTCAAACAATTTTTTAATTGAATTCAATTTTAATTTTTTTCTGTGTGCATTCCCTTACTTTATTGCCTACTAGAGAGCACTCTTGTAAGGCGATGATACAAGAGCAATTTTATCAATTTTACGAACATAATGAACCGATGGAATGAATTCGAATGAATGGTTTTAGATTCCATGAATTCACCGCTGAAAAACAGCATTCAAAAGGATATTCTCCACAGTGGGACATGGCAAACAAATATCCTGCCATACGTAAGCAGGTTTGTAAGCGAATGCTATCTCAATATTCCCCTTACAAAATTTATTTACTGCGGTGCAGTAGTTTTTGCTGGGATCACATATTGGCTTGTTAACGATCTCTATTTTATTTTTATAACTTGATTACTTTGTCTGCTCTCCATGCATGTTGAATATTGGTTTAAAAGGCTTTTCACATGTACGTGGTCCTTTTTACTTGTAGATTTTGGTTTAGTAAAGATATTACAGTTTGGTTAATGAATATCCTAGAAAAGTATTTTCCAACGACCCATTACTAATTACTCATTGTACTGTATAAATATGAACCTACTTGTAGCCATGTGGTTATTTTGTAGCTGATTTTCAATTTAAAGCAACGATGACGACGACGGCAGACATGCTTTTAGGTGGAAAACATGGAGGCCATTATAATGAAGCATGTTTTTAAAGCCAGCAAAACTACACAATCATTCACTTAAAAAATGTAATATGCGAGGTCAGCGGTGTAAATGTTTTCGAAAATTAAAAAAAAATTATTTTAATATTGTGTGAAATTTTCTTTTATTGTTACAGGAATTCAGCAGGCAAATTTTGTAAAAATTTTATTCAGAGATCACTTAAAAAATGGTTTTTTAAACTTCAAAAGCATGGATCTTTCTAAGATACTGGTAATTAGACTGAGTTTAAGCGAGAATACATTTGGAAAAAATATATCTGGAATTCTTTTTCGTTTTTTGTTGCCATTATTAAGGTTAATATTGCTCCATTGTTATTGTTATTTTTGTAAGCAACGAAAATGAGAACAAAGCGTTTCGCCGAGTAGCGAACACAAAAACGATGCTCTCTTCCCCACCCCTAATATGCTACAAAACTAAATGTTTCCTCGTCTAAACTCAGTCTTAGGCAAATCTTCACTTCTTTTGTGAAATTTATAAAAATGGGCAAATGATTTTAAGTCTAGAATGGTAATCTAATTATATGGGCCACTGAATTCCTTTTAACTATGGTAACTTCAACAAACAAATTAGGTAAATATTTTTGTTTTTGTCTTTTTAAAAGATTTTTTACACCTGCTACGACAATTTTAAACAATTTTAACGATGCTGCTGTGTTTTTCATAGTAAATAGTTGCTAGTTCGTCGACGTTATGGTAAAAACAGCACAGCCGTTACATTTACAGTTTATTACGGTTGTATACAGCCATCAAAGCCAAACAAGGACAGCAACAACAATAACAACAACACTAATATAAGCAAAACCAAATGATTAAATTTTCTCATTTTTAAATCTTCTAGCGTGGATAGTGAAAAGCCAGAATTACATGAAGCAAAAAAAAATAAAGTGCAATAAAAAAAGTCATAAGAGGATATCGCTAGTCATACACAAGATTCAAAACACCAATGAATAAACGAACAAACACGATACAAATATTTATTACGATACTAAAAAACAATTGCATGTACAAAAAAAACACCAACAACAGATAGCAATATAAAATGGGAACATAACAAGAACAAAAACAGTAACTTTAACAACCAGTATGTATTTGCAAATGTGATGAGTATGAGTATGTGTATTGTATGCCCTTTGTTTTGTATTTTTTTTTTTTTAATATTATGATATAATTTTCTCTGCTGTTTCTTTTTTTTTTTTTTTTGTTATTGTTAATTTTATCACCTACACCTGGACTCAATTACCGTTAAGTTAAAAAGAAGTGCTCTCTTTCGCAGTCAAATATCTCTTATGTTTTAATTGCGAGCGAGCTACACACAAAAAGCATTCATGCTGCTCATATAGTCTCTTATGTACACATACTCTTACTCACATTCAACTAAATAAATGCGATATTAGCATTGGTAGCATTAGTACGTCATGCTTTTATTTCGGTTTACTTTCATGTACATTTCAATTATTTACAAATCTTGATTTTCTAAAACTATTTCAGTATTTAAAAATAATGGACACATGACTACTTCAATTAGTTTCTGTTGCAAATGGAGGGTTAGTGACTTTTAAAATACGTTCTCTCTTCAAATACAATATTGTGAAATCATTTTATGCAATTTGTGTAAGATGATGACTGCTGAAAAATTAGAAATAGGTTGAAGTTTATTGCATAAGATTTTACGACTAATGTTATCAAATGCCGTTGAATGATCGCGTAGTATAAAGAAAAGCATTTTACCATCATTCCGTACACATCCGACTCTCTCCAAAAAAAAAAATCTCAACCAAGGCTGTGACTCAGTTATGGTTATACAGAAAATTTCATATTCCATAACACCCATATTCATAAAAATAATATGGCATTTGAAATATATTTGATTTAAAATTTTTTATAAAAATTTCTTTAAAATATATTTGGTTCTTTATGAATATGACACTAAATGTTTATCCTTAATGTAAAATGATACTTGATGATTCAAGATTTTTTCGAAATTTCATTGGCAATCGAATGAAGTTTGTTATGGGCTTGGGGATTTAAGTGTTAACTGAGGGAAAAATCAATAACAAATGTGGTGGCTACGTTATCACTTATTTTTAACAACGTTCTTTTACATATTGTTAGCAAAAGTTGTACAAATCGACAACATCTATAGAAGGCAAAATTTTCACCTTTTGACAACTAATTTGATGGTAGAAGATGTTTCAGGCAAAGATATTGTGCTTTGCCCACAGCACTGTAAACGTCTGCTGGACGCATTGGCGAAATATCGAAAATAAATAATTTAAAAACTTTTCTTAAAAAAAAGACAAAAAAATCTATTTTTTAATTATTTTTTTTTTGTACTGAAATGTTAAAGATTTATTGAACACCTGAGCAGTAAGAAAAGCACCCGAGTTTGTCAATCTCTGCTTTTTAATTCCTGACCCTGTATTCTGGAGCGCGTTATTTTTCTCTTGCAAAAACAATGCCGCGCTGCTATCGGTTCCATTTTCTCTCGAAATTAAAATCAAAAAACTTTATATTTCTGCTACAATGATGTATAAAAATTAAAATATCACCTCTGCCACTGCAGGTTTCTTTGGACTGGAATAGTTTGGGCACAAATACTGTTTACTTATATCCTGCCTGTTTTATTTCTTTCTATACTTATTAATATATGATGTTATATTTCCCACAATATTTAATTTTTTATTATTTATTTCATTTATTACTGTTTTTTGCACTAAATTTAAGTTTTTACTAAAATGTTTACATAATTCCGTATTCTTTCTGTTCCTATTAAACACGTTTCATGGCAAAGCTGCTTTAAACAAACTCTTCTCTTGTTCTTTTTCTTTCGATTAAGTTTTTTTGCAGAATACCTTTTTCAGATCCGTGCGTAACTGAATGCGGGAACACAATCGAAACACAGATTAAGGGTGAATACTTCTTGGTAATTGAGTCGACTCATCTTGGTCGGCTGCCTTCTAACATAACCTCTTTATTAAGTGACTTAATTCTAGAAAATAAAGAGTTTTGTAACGATTAAATCGAGATTAATGGTCTTTTACTTCCCCGGTATAAAAAAATAGTAACGACCCTGGACACCGCTGAGCTAACCCCAGAATAAGAGCAGAAAATTACAAAATTCTATTATTGCCATTAAAATGCATTGCAAACAAAAAAAAAACATTATTTCAACAAATGGTGACGCAAAGCAATTCTTCCTAAAATTTAAACTGCGACTCTCTTTCCAAAGTACTCGTAATAAATTTGCTATAAAAAAAAAAAACCTCTTTTCAATCTAAAGTGAGCTGTATTATCCCCCACTTAAGAGACTCCAGCCCTCCAATAAAAACAAAAACCCCCATCAAAATCGGTTCGTTTAGTGAAAAATTCTGAGGCAACACGCGTAAATAAATTGAGCACCTCCTCCGTTTAATAAATACACGCTTCACTTCAAAATGAATAAAACAAATAAAGAAACAGCAATAAAAATGGGTTTCGCTATTGATTAGTTACGACTGAACAACAAACACGCAGCCAGCCAGCCAGCCAGCAAAATGTTTATGACAGTTTTAGGATGTTTTTTCTTTTTTTTTTTTTTTTTTTGTTTACAAAACCAACAACAATTTAAAATGTTGACAAATGGTCGAATAGGGTGTCATAACGTTATGACATTGAAAACATACCTTGCCAATACCCCCACTAAATTTGTTTTATTTTTTTTTTTTTTTTTTTTCATATAAAAATTTGTAAAATTAATTAATACATTTCCCGTTTCCAATTCAAAGCCATTGTACAATTTTAGCAGCTTTTGTTTTTGGCATTTTGATTTATGTTCCTCTTAAAATGTCTCACAATTACTTTTTTCGCTATTCCCTTTCTAATTTCCATCTTTAATTTGCTTTTGCTAATCAGCATATTTTAGTCTTTCGAAATAAAATAAAAAGCAAAAATGAAAAAAACAACACCAAAGCGGCAAATGCTTTAATTTTTCAGCAACAAAATGTTGTTGGTTGTTTTTCAAATGCGCTGATGTGTAAAATACCCCAAAGGAATTTTAATTTAAAAGTTTTTGTTATAAAACTTTTTGACATCAACGTCCATATTGTTGTTTTGTTCACAGAGGTCAGCGGTTTTAGAGAATGTGAAGCAGCACATTTCTTAAATTTTTGCACAACCAGTTGGTATAATTTACAGCAAAAAATAAATTAATTAAAGTGAAAGATTCCGAGTGTAGTGGTGGCGGTGACTTTTCAACCAAAAAGCCATCTGTTCGTTTTGTGTAAACGAAAAATTATTGTCAGCAGCGTTTTAACATTTTGGTTTTTGAAATTTTTCCTAATTAAAGGAAATTCATTTATCAAAGATTTTATAAACATTTTCATGATTACGATGGCAAATAGATTTTGAACTGGCTTTTCATTTTCAAGAACATTGATTTGTAGTTAAAGTGTTTTATTTGCCTTCTATTTACGTATCAAGATTTGTAGCTGTCCTCTCAACTCCTGCTGCCTGCAAAAGGCAAAAGTTCGATTGAACCTTTTCGTGTGTAATGTCTCCGAAGAGAGAAAATATAGTTTGCAGCAATACACATACATATTTGAAATTAAACATTTCAGTGCTATCAAGTAACAAGTGACTACACAGGATACTCAAAGATCGAATAGTCAAAGTGGCAGCCGTGGTTGTCTAATACACTGTTCTGCATGTTCTACGCTTTAACTCATTCTTATGTCAAATGATCTCCTGAATCCTCTTGCGACCTCCATTTCACCTAATCACCCATCATTTACAGGGGATTACTCCTTCCCCCACCATTCTATCCAGTTAAGTAATTTAAAAATTTATTTTTTCTTATATTTTCTTTATTTTTCAAAATTTTTCGCTTTCCTCTTGTACCCTGAAGTTGAGGTTTCTCGTACTATAGACCAGCAGTATTATGCCAACATAATAGCATTAGACTTTCTGGACAATCTTTTCTCAAGCTGAGTGATATCTGGATGTAATCGTTCCCCTTGTTCATCAGCAACTGTCCTCAATTTTGCAGGAAAAAATTGCAGATGTGAGTGCATGAAGTGCACTTTAAAATACATGTTACACCCCATAGCCTTATACGCTGACAGCAACTCCTCAACATGAGCGACATAGTCACCACTTTTCACCCAAAATGTTCAAACACACGTTTTAGAATGGAAGCCAAGCTCTCTTTTCTTCTAGATTCGGAAATTCAATAAACGTTGAGTCTTGGAAAAGTTGTCCACATCAACACTTTTTCTTTGATTTTAGCGTTACTAAGGCGAGGAAGTTTAGTTTTTTTTTTAAATTTAAATCCATTAGTTGCCTTGTGGATTGCCTTCACGAACGAATTGATCAACCCGAGTTTGATGTGCAGAGGTGGCAAAAAAAATATTTTCATATTTTTGTGGTCGGGGGTGAAACTTTCTCGCACAGGCCAGTTTCGCATTTTAAGAAACTAAGAAAGAGATTTTCTTTGTGAATTTATTGTGAACTCTCCGTAGACAGAGCAGAAACTATTACGGTGATTTTTACAGTCGCGTCATGTAGTTTAAAGTTCTTACTTAATTACAATTGACAACAAAAGAATATCAACCATTTTACTCAATTTAGACAATATAAAAATACATAGAATGCTCGCACACACCAGCGAGATATTGACTTTACGATCGCTAGAGATCCACTGAAGCTACATAAAAATTTGTAGGGCAGAGCTATTAAAAAATTTAACAGAGAAAATGATATTTTATATCTTCTAAATTGAATTGAGGGCCAAAAAATCATAAAAATTAAAGCGAAGTACTCCCCCAAAAATGGTGGGCGATGGGGGAAAACGGAGGCCATATTCGGATATAAAATGTAAATTTACATAAGAATCAGCTGAGACGTTTTCAGGGATCTTTAGTTTTTTTTTCAAGCGATCAATCTGTACTGCATCTTTTAATTTTATAAAAATACAAATTATCTTCTCATGCTCTCTTCCCAGGCGAATTAATACCAGGTGATCTTCTCCCTACAACAACAATATTTTTCGTTTACAAGTACAACAATTTCATTGGAGTTGTCAAAACAGTTTACGTATTAAAGGCCGCTTTAAACGATAAGATTTGTCGTACGTAAAATGTGAGAGAAAATAAAATGAAATTCCATCCGTATGTCAAAAAAAGAGAGTAAAAATTGGATGGTTGTTTTCTGGCGTTTACACCATTGGTATGGATAAAATCAAGTAAGACGAAAACATTCTCATTTAATTTAACTACAGCTGTTTGCTTGTTTTCCCCAGGGATGGAGTTCTTGTGCAATTGAATTTTTTTTTTAATAACCTTGAAAAATATTTTTAATACTGGTCAAAATTTTTAATGTACTATTGGAAAATATACGTATATTTTTATAAAATTGTGCGGTCGTGGTCTAAAATGTACATTTTGATTTTATAATTGCTATAAATTTATGAAACCAGTTTTCCCTCCCTGGCTTTCTAAAATTTTTTAAATAAAAATGCATCCCTGATCTAATGGTGTGCGTTGGTTTTTGAAAAATTTTTAAAAATCAAGAGAGACATACGACTGTCCAATTTTCATCCGTATTTTCTCTCAAAATCGTATAGTTTCATTACATATTACGTTTAGACGATCCGACTTGTGCTCTTCTACACAAAAATGCTTTGAGTTGAAAACACAACTTTGACACTTGAACAAAAATTTGCTGATGAGAAGTTCTGCGGCTAATGCGGCCACCTGGTATGAATTCGCCTTGCTCTCTTCACTGCTGTGAGGGCAATTCGCGCATGAGCTGTGCTTTCAAGGCAATAAGTAGCACAACTTTTATACGGTAGATAGTGCACTCGCTATTTACAAACATACTTATACACATTTACGTGCATACACATATACAGATCCATACACACACACTCATACATATATCGTCATCTAAAATGTGAAACAACGCATCATCAAAATACATTTTTTTTTATTAATTACGATTCACTACTTCATATTACATATGTATGTGTATAAAATTTTTAACTTCTAATATGAAAAATACACAAGTTATAACCAAAATTCAAAATAACGTATCATCAACTGCATGATTTTCTTAAACGAAATATAACGTATCATCATCCATCATTCATGCTAATGAAAAACCAACAGAGTAGGTATGTATTTAGGTACTTAATTGGTTTTTTTTTACAAGAATACAGCAAGCACTGACTTTTTTATTGTTTATAGTTTATTTACTGTTAGTTTTAGTGGAATTTTTTATCAAATTGAAAATTATTACAAAAGCGAAAAGAAAAATACAAAAGTGTTGTAAAAATAATAAAATGTGTTCTAATAATAATCGAAAGTAGTTATAATAAAAAAGTTAACAAAAGAGAAGAAAATAAAAAGAAACGAATGTATGGTGAAAGACATGAAGGCTTATCAAAAGGAAGTATTTGCGACAGAAAACCAAGAGAAATGAAAGCTGAATGCACGTCCAAGTATTGTGAGAAAAGTTCAACTCGCCATTGTCGTATTTTCTCCGAAAATTTGCGGAAGGGAATAATTGAACGTTTTTGGCAGATGTCATGGGACGTATGAACCAACAGGATCCATTTATTAGAAAATCACAGCTTTCATATTCTTCCACAAAGGACTGCTAGAAATTTTGAAATTCAGCAGCCTAAACTATTGCACTCCCAAAGCCTTGCAATCTCCAAGAAGAAATGGCAACAACTCCAGGACCTAAAATCTTTGCTTCCAGCAGATTGCCATTACCTTATTTTTGTTAGTGTCTTATGTTCTTTTAATAAATTGAAATACATACCATTTTTTTTGTTCTTGTTGTCTTTATGAACATTTTATGAAATACCTTTCTTTAGTTATTAATAATAATTAATTTTTCTTAATAATTAATTATAATTAACATCAAAATACAAAATATAAAAAAACATATAACTGTTTTTATTTTTTCATACAGATTAAAAGGTTTATAATACGTTAGTTTGTTTCAGAAAACAACAGTTCAAAATAACGTAACACACATAACACAAAATCTACTGTACAAAAAAAGATTCATTTTATCCAAAATATAATTCTTGATTCATGTCAATCTAGTGTTAAAAATTTTTTTTCAATACCTCAAATTTCTGAAAAGTGATGCTACGTTATTTTGCATTTTAGGTGACGATATATAACAAAATAATATCAAGTTGTTACCCTTCAGTGCAACAATGAAAGCAGAGTGGCGAACCTTTTTTATTTATCGTTGAAATGTTTCTTTTTTTTTATTTGTGATTTTTATGACAAATGCATAAACAAGCAAAAATTGAATTATCAGTCAGTCGTCCTGTCTGCTTTTAACCCTTCACACACACACACACACACACACACACACACATCGAAAAAAAAAATATCAACTTATAATAATAGAAAAGCTACAAAAAAGCACGTATTTTCCCAACGCATAAAGAAAATCAAAATATTTTCTACATCATTTAAAATGAAAAGCTTCATATTGAAGATCTTACCAATTCCATAAAATATTATGTGGGTTAGTAGAGCTATTTCATTTGCTTTTCACTATTAAATGTTTGAATAGATGTTTTGTGCCAAGAAATTCTGAATCGTATGCATAAAAAGCAACATAAAAAAAAATAAATGAATAAAATTAAAGAAATAAACTGTGTTCGAAAGGAAAACATCAAATATAAATACTGTATGTGTCCTTAATGGTTTGATTTTGTTTATTCAATTCCATTTTGTCATTTTGTATTTCTCTGTAGGCATGAGAAAGAAATAAACTTGCCATTTTTCCAAGTTAATCCAAATAAGTTCATGTCAGAATCATTATTTCCCTTCAGGCTGTATAAAATGAAAAATCATTGCTTAAGGACAGAGGCGAAAAAGGCAAAGAAAATTTTGTTTTTTTTTTCTCTATATTATTTAGTTTTTAAACAAAAGTATAAAAAATACGTTAATCTATATGACGGGCTTGCTGGAAAAATAAATTGAATATACAGAATCAGGAGAGAAGATTCTAGTTGGCTTTTATATCACTGCTAAGGACACTTGATGTGAAGGCGAAGAGGTAAGTAACTTTCCATGCACAGTTAAAAGCACTGTCTACTTGAGTAGTAAAGGTCTTTTTAAAAATTTAAGCTCACCAAATGACACTTAAAAGTTTTTAAAAATCATCTAAATTCTAAAGTCGACTACAAGGAGTCAGTCTTTATAAATGGAAACTTAAACTACACTGTGCTACAGCAAAATTATGCAGGGATTCTCATGTACCAATTCTGTTTTGTTGGAGTCCATAGATAACGAAAATACTGTTGGTTTTTTTGGGTCACTTCCAAAAGTGATTTTATAACGGTAAATGTAGTGAAAAACGTGTTTTTTCAAAGTTTCAAATTGAAAGAGTCATAACTTCTTTGTTTCCCAAACGATTTCTATCGTTTTTTCTTGTGTTTGAAACAAATATGATACTATTTTTCAAACAATGCATACTTTTTGTAAATCGGTTAATAAATGGCTAAGTTGTTGCTAGTGGTTGCAGTATAAAAAAAAAACAAATTTTTCAAAAAAAAAAATGTTATGCTCAGGCTCTAAGTTACTTATGAGATACCAAACAATATATATATATATATATATTTGTTGATCTAAAAAAATAAAATGGGTAATTACAACTAAATCGTTTAAAAAATAAAAGACTTATGCTATGTTTTGTGCTTTGCTTTTTGGTTTCTTATTTAGAAATGACATGTTTGTCTCTGCTTTTTATAAACTTCACTGTCAGTATCGCGCTTTCAAGACCAGCAGTAGTTAGAAAGCATACTGATTTTTTTTCCTATATAACACTGCTCAATTCTGAATATTTCGTGGTGCAAGCGTTCACTTTTGCTCATCACGCATCTGTCCGAAATTGGATGAAGTTTTCGATGGTGAAGTTTTCTTGACATTTGTACGATAAGTAAATAATTGTGCGACAAGTAAATAATGTTAGGATAAGTAAATATAATTTATAGAGGCAAAAGTAAATGATCCAGTACTCAGAGACTGAATACAGAAATGAAAACATATTCTTAAGCAGCGATCATCTCTCACACATTGTGCAACCCATCGCATGGTAGGCAGACGGCATATTGTTTACTATCTGCTCATAATTTTCACTTTTTGTGTTTCCAAGAAAATCTTCGCACACTGAAAGAAAGGCATTCCATGCATTTGTTTTCTCCAAGTTTCATTTGTTGCATGATATTGTCATCTTTTACCAATTTCCGTATATGCGAACCAATAAAGACATCTGTTGATTAAAACTTCGTTTTTATTGTGCTTGCTTTTCAATTTCTTTTAATTTTCCGCCTGTTATTCGTGGAAAACCTTTTTCAAGGTATTTGAATGTTGGTCCATTTTTATAAAAAAAAAAAAAAAAGTGTGCTTTGTTTGAAAGATCATATCATAGCCTTCAAACAGAAGAAAGAATTATAGAATTGGAAAGAGAAACAAAGAAGTTATGACTAAATTTAAATTTGAAAATTTGAAAAACGCGTTTTTCAATACAAATTTTTTTTTTCTTTTTTTCTTTCGACCGGCACTCAAGGGATGACCCCTACACATCCGATGCCTTGTGCTGGAACTAGGAAATTAGGTTATGGGAAGGACGATAGAGGGATTAGTGTTTATTGACATTTGATTTAAATCTTCCCACGTCAAAAGTGGTCACTTTTTGAAGTGACCTAAAAAAAACTAAAGATATTTTCGTTCTCTATGGACTCCACCAAAACAGAAATGGTACATGCGAACTCCTGCATAATTTTTTTCTCAACTTTTGTATCACAGTGTAATACTTATTTCATCTGAATTATATTCGACTCCTAAGGCGCAACACAAAGTATTTTTGGACGGAAATTTCGAAAAAATTAAATTGTTTTCCCGAAGGTAGAGATTGTCTCGTTCAAATTGTCTTTATATCTTTGGCATTTGCAGTCGGATCTCAATGAAATATATATATATACATACATATATCTGTTTTGTTCAGAGAACGTAAGATAATAATTGACTATATTTAAGAATTATGTAGCAGGTTAATATGAGGAATTAAACGAAATATAGTTATGGTTTTTTATTATGGCTGGAGCGAGTGACTACTTGTACCATGGCCAATAAATCTGCGAAGAGAAATATTTTTTTTTTATTCTTGGCTTCTATATTGCATTGTATTATTTCAAAATAAATCACATGTATCAATTTTATGGAAAAGTAAACATTTATTAAATACCCAAGAACATATCTAAGTGCATTAGTAACAATACCAGTAAGAATACAATACAAATTGTAGGCCATTAAATGAACAGTCAGTCGACAAGAAACATTTGAAAAGCAAATACCAATTGTCAATAACATAAGCCAAGAAATATTTATTTTCCAAACCATTTGGTAAATATTGATAAATTATTGTTTTCGCAATGTCTTTTTTGCTTTTTGTGGTTATATATAAATAAACAATGGGTGAACAAGCAAACATGCTACCTCTACGTTAATCGTTATTTACATTTAATTTCTTTTGATTTTATTTTGTTTTTTTGTTTTTTATTCTTCACTCAATATTAACGAAAAATTGTTTCCTTTTCCTTCATTTCAGATCCCATAGATATCAGCATAAAGACAAACAAAATATTAAAAGCCATAAAATAATAAGCGAAAAAATTCTCAAGTAAAAAACAGTGATGATGATGATGATGATGATAATGATGATAATATTTAGCGTGTGTTTGCAGTTTTTAATAACGAATGTAATGCCAATCAAGTAATGGAATTTTTAACGGTAAGTTGTTTCTTATGAAAATTAATAAATGAAAAAAAAAAAACGAGAAAAATATCAGCAAAAGTGTGAAATGAAATGAAAATCAACAAATAAATAATTAAAAGCAAACAAAAAGGAGAAAAGGAGCATGAGAATTTTATTTAAAAAGTTGACTGATATTTGACTTTTGCATGCAGCTAAAATAAGTAAATGAAAAATAAAAAAATCAATAATTTACGGAGACCTTCTACTGAATAGTTTCCATTAAAAAACATTTTTTTTTTCATAATAATTGGCAGATACATAAAAATCGTTTTGCTTTATAAAACGTTTCAAAATTTAATTTCGTATGGAAATTAGTTTATTAAAGCTTTTATAAATCGAAAATTTTTATATAAATGCGGCAGTAAATATTCAGGGACCAATTAATTCGTCACCCGCATAAAAAGCATTGCATTTGCGCAATAAAAGTACATGAATGCAAGCATTGTGAAAATTAAAGAAGTTAAAAATAAGATAAATAAAAATAAGATAAATAAAAATAAGATAAATAAAAATAAGATAAATAAAATTTAAATAAAATGTTTAGACTGGAAACTATGATCTACAATCAGTTTAAGATAATTCGCAAGAGAACTGCCAAATTGGAACGCGATACCTTTGTATACTCGTAACGAAACACACTCAATTAGTCTGTTGCTTTGCATTCTATTTATTATAAAAGTATGTTTCCCCACAATAATAACTGATTTTTTTATATAAAAATATATACATATGTTCCTTGCTATTTATTACACCGTTTTTTATTTTAATTATAATATTTTATTATTTATTATTGTGAATAATAATTTTAAACAAGAATCAATTTCCTGAAGAATCCACACAAAGAAGTGGCGAAATATTGAACAAATAAATAAAAAAAATTAAAGAACTTTACTGAGCTTAAGCTTAAAAAATATTATAACTAAAAAAAATTATATTTATTTAAATATATAAATAACGAAAGAATTTACTTACATATTATATGCAATTCATACAACAAATTTAGCGAATAAATTTAATTCAACAGTGAAAAAAATAATTCACGATAGAGGGAATTTCATTTTAACTTGAAATTATTTACGGTGAATTTTTTCACGATTGCAAATTTTGGGAAAAGGGAAATATTTCGAGGGAAAGAGTATTCACGATAGGGGTGAACAAGTTTTGTATTTAGGATAGCTCCGGCTCTTCAGTATTTAATGCCACAGAAGCACTTTTCACAGTAGTTTATTCTCCCAGCCCAATTCTTACTCAATGATTATTTAGCCAAGCGTAACGTTCATTTAGTTGCATCAAAGCATGATGTTTGATGTATAGAAATGGGTACAAATCTCACGTAACGTCGTAACAGAATTATATTTTCTACGGCATTACAGTCACTTGGCATTTCGCTTAGATCAACACTTACATGGGTTTTCTACATCAAACATCACGGTTTGATGCAACAACATCCACATTACGCCTAGCTAAATAAGCCTTGAGCCTTTAGTCTCCGCTCAAGCGTTCAATGCGACTCTGATGTCAAAGAGACGTTTAAATTTTGAAGCTTTGTTTCAGTAGCCATTTCTTTTAGTAATAATTTCATTACGCCGGTGATAGACATTAAAGGAGGGCGCTTGGTTGTGCCTGTGGATTACTATCAGCTGAAGGAGGTACAGTGACCAGTAACTATACCTTCGCCACTGAAACCTTCCGACAACAACTGACAAAAATGCACGTCAGAAAAAATGCGAGATGTTTTTAAGATTTAGTTTGAAACTGGGATCGAACACAGAACTTTTTTTTGGGTTTTGTAGATATTTGTACATTAGATTTCATTTAACTACTCTTTGCACGAATACAAGTTGTATTTGGAAGTTCTTGCAATGGACAAAATACAAGAAGTATTCGAATGTTCTTATGTTCGGATTCCTCTAACTATGGGTAGTATGAACGAAATACATCAGAAAGAACACGAGGAATATTCGGTGTGTCTTTCATCTAACTACCCTTTGCAAGAATATAAGTTGTACTTGGCAGCTCTTGCTAACCAAACTATACTTTCAATTACTAAGTTCTTATAATATAGCTGAAGTTAAAATATTATGTTCATTCATTCATTCATTCATTCATTCATTCATTCATTCATTCATTCATTAATACTTAATTGCGATAATTTCATTTTAATTCAGTAATTCAATTTACTGTTCACACATATTTAATTTTGTAAATTTAGTTTACTCAATTAGCACTTCATTCCCTGGTCATTTCTTTTTCCTTTTTGCTTTTTTTATTTAATGTTTTGTCATTTGGCTCGCCATTGTAAGAGCAAAGAATTTTTTTCGTTTTCACTGAACACACTTCCCACCAAACATACTCGTACTTGTGAGAAGGGTTGCATTTCAAGTGCTACTTAATATTTATAATAATTTCGTACTTATTGCTCAATAGCTTCTTAAAGCAATTGACAGCTATATTTCTAAAAATCAGCTAATCGTCAAATTAAGATTTCAATAATTCGATGGCTGTAGCCGCCGAGTGAGCACAATCTGACAGTACGTTTGACACTTGACACTTTCGTAACTCCTATCGGCGTTAAAAAAAACCGCCCTTTAGTTTAAAGAACATTAAAACCTGATGAGATGAGATTCGTAAAAAAAACTTTGTACGCTCACTTGAATACCTCTAAACGGATTCTATAAAATTAACTACGAATCTTATTTCACCAACGTTTAAGCATTAATCATTTTCTATAGGGAAACTTCCCAAAGCTGGCAGTATAAACTGCCACTATGGAGACTTTAATTTATAGAAAAAAGCCTTTTCACTATTATTTTCCTTTCTGTTTGTTTTCTAAGGGGAAAGAAAAGCTATATGGTAACCAAGTGTTTTGTTGGATAAACAAATCTGGTGATTGTAGCGGAATGTTAAAAATGAAAATTACAATGAACCATTAATTATGTGGGAGTGACAAGTAAAGCATTTCTCACCCACACAAAAAAAGGTAACATTTCGTTACAAAATCATAATCTTTTGTTAACCAAAACCAGCTTATTACAATGAAATAATTGCTATGGCCGGTATAGCTACGGTTCATACTCACTGCCGTAGCAGCTGTTGCAATGAAAAAAAAAATAAATAAAACAAACGATAGACATGTCAACAAACGCTAGACAATGAAATCCGACCCTTTTGTTTTGTGCTGTCATTTTTATAAAAACCATTAACACAAAGTATCATTTCAAATTTCTTTGGCATTCAAAGCTTTAACATTTTAATTTATAACTTCAGAAATTGTTCTTTAAAAAAAAAAAACATTTCAAAATTACAAACAAATTTTAGGTGCTTCTGTTTTTCTCATTTATCGTACTTGAATTTAATTGCATTTTTAATAATAAATTTCTTAAATGTTCAAGACAACTAAAAAAGATTCTATTAAAAATATTTAATAAAATAAATTTTAGAAGTTTCTAATATTATTATAAATTTTTATAATCACAACTGAAGTTCTCCATACTGTAGGTAATTGATTTTACAAAAAAAAAACTCAGAAATTTCACCAGCAGAAAAATAATCTGACGTGTGTACATTTTTGTAGCAGAAAGCTAATTTGATTTCCTTAATTACTAATCTACTTTCTGGCCATGGTTTTCTTTTATTATTTACTCTTCCATTTTTTCTTTTATTATTTCCTAATTTATATATATTGAACTTGAAAAATTTCTAGTAAACTCTCAATCATGCCTACTAACATTGTTCATATTTGAATTAAAAAAAATGTTTTTATCCGTTTGAAAAAATTGTACTCATGTTTTAGCGGTTAATTTCTATTTTTGCTGGCTACAAAACAAAAACAGTATTGAAAATATAAAAAAGAAAAGTGACTAAAATAACAGCTTAAAATATGGAAACAAATCTATTTTAGTTAAGCTGCTCCGTATGTGATAAAAAAAAATCAAATAAAAGAATTTGGGACGACCCATTATTTTCCAGTTATGGATCTGTGAAATTTTCATAAAAAAATACAAATGTGCATTAAGTTACTAAACAAATCAGGTCAAGTTTCTTTGATATAATATATAGGTTTAATGAAGAATTTACAGTTTACATTTTTACATAAAACAGTAATTTTTTTTTTAAACCTTTTTTTTACTATGTATAGTTCAAGTTGGGATAATTTTTTCTACAATAAACAACTGTTCATATTTTTCAATTATTTATTTTTTGTTTGTTTATTGCAGAGCTGTTAAATTACATTTTGAAAAGAATTGTACTGATTATATAATTCTCTTTTAAAGAATATCTGAGAACTAATTGATTACGATTACTAGTAATGGAAAAGTAATATGGATTACTGGAAATTACGGTAAAATAATCAAAAAAAAGCAGAAGTAAACCAAAAATAATTCGATTACTTTTAAAGATTACTTTTGATTATTTTCAAAAATTTTGAATTTGAAAATTGAATTTATTTCGAAAAAGTTCTAAATAAATTTATAAACTTATATGTTTTTTAAATTAAGTTATAATATTTTCCATATAAAAACTACTAAAACATTACCTATCTAAGCTTGGAAAATATTAAAACCTACAGTCGAACTTCTCCATAACGTAGCAGTTGGGGACCGTCAAATTTCTACGTTATAGAGAAAATTCGTTATAGAGAAACTGCAGAAAATTTTGACTACATTTTTTTTATGTAGAAAATATATTTATTAATACAAAAAAAATTGCTTTCACATGAACACATTAATTTTTTTCTTTATTATTACATACATATGTGACTAAATTGATGCAAAAAATCGATTGCTAAAAACTTCGCAATAGAGAGATTATTTAGTGTGAAAAATTCTATTTAGGTCTTAAAAAATTTTACGTTACCGAGAGAACTTCGCTATAGAGAAGTTCGTTATAGGGAGATTAAAATGTAAGAAAATACTCACGAATTTTATTTGTTATAGAGAAGATTTCGTTGTAGAGAAGTTCGCTATAGAGAAGTTTGACTGTATATATACAGGGTGGGCCAAAAGTAATCACCCGCAGCACAAGTAATCACCAGTAATCGCCAGAGTTGATGACCATACATGCAGATTTAAAGGTTTTTATTAAATAAAATTACAGCAAAAAGACATAGGGTGATTACTTATGCCCCGGGTGATTACTTTTGACTCACCGTGTAAATATAAAGCAGAATGTGTGTTTGTTTGTTTGTTTTTTAAATTATATTACTCCGCCCATATAGTTTTTAATAGATTTTATAATATAAACGAGCTTAACTTTGCCATTTGTGGACCAATTTTCTAAATTATTTTTGCATATGGGAAAATTCCACAAACCTTTTTTTTTTCTTAAATTGTGTGTGTGTGGGGGGGGAAGTACTCCACTTCGTCATTTGTGGACGAATTTTCAACTATTTTTTTTTAGTATTTCGTCACCGTGAGTTTTCCTTATTAACTTTTCTTTTCACTTCAAGCCAAAAAAAAGGCTCGAGTACCAGTAGCATTTTTTTATCGTGTTTATCAATACAATAGTCAATGGTCAAATGCCATTCAATAAGTGTGAAATTCATATTTAATGCAATAAATTTCATAAATTATCAAAAATAATTAAAAGTAATCGAATTATATTTTGAATACTTTTGATTCTGTTTGATTACTTTGTTGTAATTTCAAGTAATTCAGATTACTTTTGCATTATTAGAATCGTAATCAATTAGTAATTGTGCAAAACTGAATATAATCGCAATTTAGTCATTTATTTTACCCTTCAAAGAAATGTAATCAAATTAGTAATTATTATAATTACTAATCATTACTTAACAGCTATGGTTTATTGTAATTGATAAGTACTTAATTTTTATATTAGCTTTTAAATAGTATAAATATATATACACATTTCAGCTAAAATATATGGAGTTCTAAATGAAGAAGTGCGCTACAACAAATTTGAAAAAAAAAAAAAAGAATGCTGCTGTTGCCGCTTTTAAAATAATTTAGTATCCCACTACAAGGCAAAGAAAGTCGCCAACTACATTTGTAGTCTCTGTAGCTCGTAGCCTGCTGTGGCGAGTGTGTTTCATGCTTGACACTCTTATTTTGTGTGGTGTATTAAAGATGTGGTGCATTTCTAGCATGAGAATATTTTTTAATAGTTGTTCTCTTTTTGTAATATTCTAGTGTCGTCAAAATTTGATATATGGGCCGTTCTAACACAGTGGGCCGATAGTGCGGTATTTTCCTCAATTGGTTTATTTTTGGCCTAGTGTTCTAATATATATGAGCTAAGTCGTGTTTTTAATTTTGTTTTTGTTTCCAGTTTCCAGATCCATCTGCATTACATTTTATCTCATATACATATAAGATTACATGTTTCATCTTTGTCAAGTTTTGATATTGTTTTGCTACGTAAATTATATACGTTGTTAAGTGTTCCGAAAGGTAAGTCATATTTTTTCCGGTCGCTTAAATTCGACGTTCTAACAGGCCGGGTATATATGCATGTCATCCATTTAAAAATTTTCGGTGGGCAGTTATCCGTAGCAATGTCGCGCTTCTCAGACTTTACATAATTTATTAATTCTTTTATTGTGCGTTGGCGGAATCGTTTTTCGTTAGAGTGTTACTTATTTTATTTTTCTTCTCAGCATATAAAAATTTTCTTTTATATTTTTCTGTGATTTAAAATTTATTTATACTTTAAAATACAATCTTGAAGGCAAAAACTAGTTCAAGTTTAAAAAAAAAATATATTTTGAATTTTAAAACTTTTTCTAAACAACGTGGACTTGTTAATTTATTTATTTATGCTAAAACTTTTCTACTTTTAATTGCCTGTTTGTACCTCTTAAGTGTGAATGGAATTTTTTTCCAAATATTTACACAAACACATAAATAAATTCAATACAATAAAAGAAAACAAACAGTTTTCTTTTTGTTTTCATTATAATTATCGGACAGAAATATGCCTTCGCATTTACATAATTGAATTAAATATTTTGTTTTTTTTTTTAATACAAAAGTTTGTGATTGTTTTTGCTGAAACAAAAAAACACCAAAGAAAATTTTATTTATCTTTTGCAACTGTTGTCCATATATCAATCTGTGAATATAGAAATGCCATCCCTGACCCTGCAGGCATATTTATATGTTTTCACATCTTGATAATGTTGTATGGGAAATTGCAATTGGAAATCCCTGTGTAATCCCTGTCATGACCCTTTTCTTCGTTAGACACGACTAAGTTTACAGTTGAGATTTGAATTTTTATTTGCATTTTAAGACCTTTTAAAAATTATTCTGGGTATGCACAGAATGTGATTATGGAATAAACTGTCTGTTGAAGTCTTCTCTGTCAGTTGTCATATTGGAATATTCAACTTCAATATAGACAAACACTACTCACTCTATACCCTGCCCTTGAATCGCATGACCATCAATTGCACTGTGGAAGTTCTCATGGGGCATTGCCTCATTGGTAGGCATGCCGATAGACTCAGTATTCCCTTACGAGATTTTTGCAGGAGCTGTGGGTCTGTGGAAGAGGAGAAGAAGGAGGAGGAGGAAGGTAAGAGGAGGAGGAGGAAGGTAAGAGGAGGAGGAGGAAGGTAAGAGGAGGAGAAGGAGGAGAGGGTTAATTAACCCATGTATTATCAGTGCCATCTTGCCATGAAAGAGAAATTCTTCACCTCTCATTTCCTGTCCTCATTGACAATTCTTCCAGGTAAGAACTTCTGCAATAGGGGGTTTCATCTGTCTGATATTTGGGAGTGAATAGCTTTTGGTATCACAATGCGCCTAACCTAAGTAGGGCTTTCTTCTTCAGGAAGGGTTTCTTTTCAATTTAAACACACGAACGCATTTTTTTTATTTCGTTTCTAAAAACCTGAAGGTCGATAAAAGACGGGTGGTAAAGTGATGGGGGTATAGAGAGCGTCATTCTTGCACAACTTTGTATTTGGGAAAACTGCTCAGCCAACAGCACTCCCAAGTTCCGCTGCAATGCATTTTATACGCATGAGACAATCTTTGCCCAATAGTCCAAGAACAAGATATTTCCTGGGGAAAATTTAATTTTAATTAACTGCTACTTAAGGGTAGAATTTTTGTTTATCCTGACGACGTTTGAAACATGCTGTCTGCTAGTTGAACAGTTTAGATGCACTAAATAATTTATAATTTTTACAAGTAATCCTGGTAAAATTTCTGTGATATAACACTTGGCACAATTGAATTATTTACAGTGTTTCAAAATCCAGCGATTTATAGGCACAAATTTAAGTTTCGTGATTCTTAAAATGTTTATCTACTGAGTTTTTGTTAATTTCTTTTACTAAATAAATTTGTCTTCTCTTCTATGCACTGAATCAGAATTTTCGCTTTTGCTTTTGTGTGAAACAAAATATCGGGCAAATGGTCGCCACGGCATAAGTGGCATTCCTCTGTCCGATGGTTGATATTTTCAATGACACTGAGACATAATTGAAGTTCAATGTCGTTAATGTTCCGATTTGTCTCATCCTTTAGCTGTTCAATTGTTCTTGGTTTATTGACGTAAACTTTTTCTTTTAAATATCTCCAAAGAAAGAAGTCCAACGGCGTCAAATTAATTGATCGTGACGGTCAATTAACATCGCCACGACGAGAGATAATACGTCCATTGAAATTCCCGCGCAAAAGAGCCATTGTATCGTTAGCTGTGTGGCACGTGGCACTATCCTGTTGGAACCATATATCGTGAAGGTTCATATCCTCAATTTCTGGTCACATGAACTCCGTTATCATCTCGCGATTGTGGGGCACGATGACGAGTCGAGGTTGACGGCTCTTCTGCCACACTATCGCGAACAGCAGCAATATTTTTCGCAGACCGAACTGGGCGAACATATGCAGCTGTTTTAAAATTTCCTACACACTTGATTTTCTGAAATTTGCGCACAATTCTTCCGATTGTGGACACATTTGATAGTATTTGCTAACCAAAGAAATCAAAAATAGTGCACGACATTCATTTTGATTTGAACGCTTCAACAATCTTAACGCGCTGCTCAATTGTGTAACTGTAACTTGTTGACTATAAATCTACCCCACAAAACCTACACATTTTAATTATGCATTTGAAGAAAGGAAAAATGGTATTTTATTTAAATGGAATCGAAATAAGTACAATCTTTAACGACTTTTGCCCCCAAGAAATCTAATATCTAATAAATCACTACTTGGGAATTCTGCTTAAAGAAATTTTCAATCTAGACTTTGATATCTAAACATATCAGTTTGATTTGAATTTCCCAAAAAGTTTTATGTTAATTTTTTATTCATGTTATTTATGTACTTTTGTTTACATTTATTAAAAGTTGTACAACACTTTAGAAGGGGACGTTCTAAAAGAATTGTCGCAAACTTCCCCAAGGGCATATTTTAAATAACAATATTAGGTGTTCAAAGACCCCCCTCAATGTTTTACGGCCTTATGCAAAAGCAACGTTTGTTAAAGTTAATGTAGTACGAAGGAGTATGACTTTTGTAAGGCATACTCCAGTCTTAATTTACAGTTTAGGGACAGTTTTGCTATCGACTTGAAATCAAATCGCTGGGAATAATAAAAAAATATTTATACCAACATATCCATTACATTTTCGTGTGAATTTATTTCACGCGACATACAGATCAGTGGCGTATAACTTTAACAAACATTTTTTGCATAAAGGCTTCAATCTTCAGATTAATTACACTGCTCAACAGCTAAATCCTCCTTTAAATAAAACTATGTGGACTATATGTTTTTTGATGTGCTCAACTCAAATACGTTTCCAGTTTTTCTCCATCACGTAGGGATTTTTTTGGATGGGCGTGGCAAAAATTTTCCTTAAATTAGTCACGTACGAAGACATATTTTATCCTAAAGGTATGTGTACACGCGATTGTCATTTACTACAATATTGACAGAAAAATTGTTACAAAATGTGAAAAAACCGTGTGAACACACAATTTTTGTGTGGCAACATCATCACAAAATGTATTGTCGGTGCATTGTATGCCAATAATATTGTCACAATTCTGACAATCGTGAGAACTCCCTTCTTTTCAATTGACACACAATTTACAGTCATTTGTTATTGTCGCATGTGCTTCATTTAGTGCACCGTACAATAACACAATTGGCAGATAAATATAATAATAATCTGACAACCGTGTGAACAGACAATTATTATTGGCAGAAAAATTTATTGTCGCTGAACTGTGTGCCAATGAAATTGTATGGTTTTCTTTTAATAGTGTGAACAGATAATTTTTCATTGTGAGTCCATTGTCACCATATTGACGTATACTACAATATTCTACAATCTGACAATCGTGTGAACATAGCTTCACTCAGAGAACGACTCAACCGATTTTCATAAACAAAAGACCAAAAGCTGCGTAACAAATTATATTTAATTTAATTCTTTCTAATTAATTTCTTTCTATATTTTATCGTTTTGGAATTATTCAAAAATTTAAGAGGAGAAAAATTTTTTTTCTTACAAAATTCGTTCGGAATTTTTCAAATTTATAGAGACCATCGTTGCTTTCAAATATACAAAGAGATACTGTGAAAATTTCAAGAAAATCGGTCCAGCCATTTAGTTGTCCTTAAGGCACAAACACACATACATACATGCAAACATGTAATTTTTATATATACATAAGAAGAAGATTGCGAGTGTGTGGGCCCCTTAATGCAGCTAATGGAAAATATGTGCATTCGTGCTATCGGATTTTCGTTAAAGTGCGTGTTCGTTATCCAGTACTGTTTGACAGTACTTTTATTTTTAATAATGAATTTATAAAACTTTATTGAAATGTTAAAATTCTTTTTTCTCTTCATTTTTTTTACTTTTTTTTTTTTACTTATTTTTACTTAATAAAAATTCGTCACGAGGTGAAATTTTATAATTTTAAAGAATAAAATTTTATGAAATTCCTTATTCCTTTTAAACATTGTTTTAGAGAATCTGTTTGTTTAAACAATCATATTTGCATTTTAAGTTTTTTTTTTTTTGTTATGTTAATATTGTGCAATAGCAACAGAAAAACATATTTAATTCGCAATTATGAGTAACTTAAGATTTTGCTCACACCACAATATGCAAATAGAATGCCATAAAAGTGTTGTTTCATTTTCATGAAAAACTTACGTGGGTGAGAAGATACCGAAGGCAGCACGTTGGAACCATGGAAAATTTCAGCAGTTCCAAAAGAACATTTTTTTTTTAATAACAACGTAATAATTTCGTGATTAATGTTCGTCTTTAAAATATTTTTATTTTGGATTCAATAAAATTTTCACGTATTTTTATTACGCTTTAATACCGCTGGTTTTGTTTTTGGTGTATTTTTTTCTTGTTTTTCTAAAAACAGGAGATAATAATAACTTCCCCAGGGATTTGAAGCTTGAACTAAGTAAAAGAAACACGCAAAAATTATCAAAAATCACACACTCTTATGAACTTTTGATGGAAAAAGTTTTTCTTCGAACAAGGAGGCCTAATTTCAATGTGTCCGCCTCTCATCAGTTTTACTTGTTGTGGAAGAAACATTTAACGTTACTTTCTTTTTGTCTATGAAGAAACGCTTCCTTTTGACCTGTTGATTTCTTAAATTATGAAAATTTAATAAAAGCATAGAGAAGTTACGTCATGGTATAATTAACATTTTTTTTTTTTAAATAATTGTGTAAAAAAATATTCTATGTGAAGCATCAGTTCCTATCATAAACTTATTTAAAAATTTATTTAATAATTAAAAAAAAATTTATTCTAAACTCGTAATACGTGGTTGTTTCATATCTGAAATATTAAATATAAAAAATTGTATTCAATAAACAAATCCTCTTTATGGTGTCTTATAATTACAAATTGAAAAATAAACATTTTAGGCCTTGAAAATCTCCTTTAAAAAATTTCTTTTCAAAAATACTAATATAATTAATTTGCCTTTAAAAGAATTTTTTCTTAACAGCTTTTACTGCAATTACCACCATAATGCAATGGAGCATATTCAACAGAATTTTTTAAGCTTCAGATTCCGCACAAATGAAAAAATAAACACAACACACTATATTAAATGGGGCTGTGGAAAAGATGCAAAATAGAAAGTAACTTCAATACCACGGTCTACACTGACGTATCAAGGTTGATCTGTGGATTTTCATCTGGCAACGTCTAGGGGGACGATGACGTACAGCAAACATATCGTATTTCACATGGCCCAAGTGTATTTCAAATTCACTCAGAAAATTATTGCAGTAACGGACTGTAGTTTATTCAAAAGTTTTCCGTTTAGTTATTTTTAAATGCATAAACATTTAAAATATTTAGGCCCAAAATCACAGTCATTAATTAATTATTAGTAAACTAAAACGATGAATATTGTTTAACTAATACTTCATATTCACAGTGTATTGTTTAACTCACATTCTCACTATAACCAAAGATTGGTAACTCTAACAACCTTTGATTTTTAATATTGGCAGCACTGTTATAGCATATGGTTTTTGTTTACATTTGTTGCATTATTTCTTAAAAATGGATAAAACAAGCACGCGCTCATCGAACTTTACTGCGCAAGATATTGAATTGCTGCTGATCATGGTTCGGGAAAACCAAAATATTATCGTAAATAAAAAAACTGATAGTATTATATATCTATATATTATATTATGATAGATGATATCAAAACAAAAATACTAATAATAATTTAATAATCAGCTGTTGTCTAACCATTGGTTAACCAATAACATTTGGCGGTTTAACTAATACTAAACAAAAAGTTTTGAATCAAATATTATTGGTTAAACTATTGCTATTAGCTAACCTGACTGTGAATTTGGGCATAATTTTATTTCTTATGTTGATGCTGATGTTCCTCTAAAAACCAAGTACATATTTATACCAATATTTGAGTGCTTTCAAAATTGTCCTTTGTTTATGTCACAAGTTTATGCCACCGTAAAGTAAATAAAAAAAATAGAAAAAATTGTTTAAGGACTTTAATCAGTAGATCAGTTGTTTTTATGCAACTTAAGGTTTGTTTTAGGTATGGCAAAACATTTTTTAATTCTCAAATAGTTTAGTGGAATTGTGCTATAAACGTATGAGAGTATTTCACTTTATATAGCCCAAACAACAAACATAAATTAATAATTGAAAAAAAATATATATTCTTACACTTCTATTTGAATTATTTATTCCACAGATGAACTATAAAAAAAACAAAGTAAAAATCAGTTGTTTTTATGCAACTTGTGGTTTACCGTAGTAAAAGGTAAAATATTTAGTAATTCTGAAATAGTTTAGGAGAATTTTTATAGAAACGTGTAAGTTGTTCTCGCTTTCGCTAGGCCTATAGTCCGAACAATAAAAAACCTCAATTAAAAATTTAAAAAAAAATATTCTTACACTTCTATTTGAATTATTTTCTTCCACACTTGTACTATTAAAAAAAAACCAAGTAAAATTTAAAGTTTTTACGGAATTTTGGGTTAATTATTTGTTGTTGTTTCTTTATTTGTCAGTTAAAATAAATAAAATAAAGGAAAAAATAATTATATGGCAACACTCTATAGTGAATATAGCTGTTGTTGTATTGCATTCATTTAAACTTAATTGCTTCTCACAACTACAGTTGGAGCTGAAAAAAGTCATCCTATGAAGGTATAGCAAAGTAAGAAAATGAGAAAACGGGTTGATTATGGAGTTCTTGTTGCAGATATGATATTGGTCAAACTTCACAATTATTTAAATGAAGGTTTAATATAGTCGGGTATGTTCTGTAAACCGAATCTGCAAAACTTTTTCGTTTTTAAAACGAATACACATACTTAGGTGTTGAGAAATCACTTGTTCTTAAATCGACTCGGTTTACAGAACAGAGGGGAATATCTCTAGTTGTTCTAAGAAAAATTTGGGTAAAGCTTACTTGCATTAGCAATAGAGAAATGCTCACAGGAACTAGTTAAACCCTCCTAAATTAATTTCTATGTATTTTCTTTTAATAAAAAAAATTTTTCTTAATGTAGTAAAATTCTCAAAAAAAAATTAAAGGAAAAGACATTTGTTGTTAACTTTTACCACTAAAAATTAAATTAACTATTCGTAAAATTTTAATAAGAAACAACTATACCGGTCTTGAAGTGAAGTGTTATTTATTTTAAATTGCAATATCAGTTAATTTTATGTACAGAATATTTCGAGTGCTGAAATACTGACCACAAAGGATGCGATTATGGGTCTGAGTGAGGGAAATGCGCGAGGCAAGATAGTCGTTTTTAAGCATTTGGGCTTAAGTATGCAATGTACTGATTCCGATATTTTTTTTAATGCTTCTAAACTTCTATAATTTTGTTTGCGACGGTTAGAATATAAAAGATAAATGGAATAGGCTAAGAAAGATGTGGGGCTGTTGCTGCGTTAAACGCTGAAAACCAAAAACAACTAAAAATCAAGCTGGTGGCGGTATTGACGGCCCCTGGGCGATTTGCAGATATGCGAGCTCCAAGTCTGAGTCGTTCCCATAAGTCGCACTTGTCTGCAACAGGAAAGAGAGAATGCAGTTTCTCAAATTCTGTGTGAATGCCCGGCTTTGCGCTCGGTACGACACTCATTTTTGGGCAGACACAAATGTACTGGATGACCTATCGGAGAGACATTCACTTATTTCATATGCGGAACACCAACAAAAACACAAATTTAAAAATTTTACTGATGCATGGAAATGTCTTTTTCTGTATATACTATATTCACTAAACTGTGAATAAAATCAAAAGTGTTGCACCAATTTCGATTCAATTTCTTTGGAATACATTTGTCTACAAGATGTTAAACCAAACTGGTGTTATTTCTTTTTGCATGTCTTATTGCTGGCTCTTTACTGCATTCAGTGTTGGATGTAGAACTTTTCATAGCTTATGACTCGGACAAGTGTTTGCAAACAGGCGCCCATATGAACTAACTAACCAACCAATCCTCGTTTCCTGGTTTTTCTCTGACATATTAATTAATACTGTAATTTTTCCTTTTGTTGAATATTTTGCTGTTGAAATTCATTATGAATATATTGCGGGAAATCAACTGTGGTGTTCTGCAGGATTAAGTTGACATTTTAAGTAAACTTGGTCGCCGTTTCCCAGAGTTGTGCTGAAAGTTTTTGTATAAAATATATGACAACGGTAGGGAAGGTGGTGCTGGGTATTTAATAAACAGAAACACAGAAACTGTGCTGGTGAAATGTTGTTTGTATGACGAAAAGAAAAATATAACTTTAACTTTGAAAGCACATATTTCCATTAGACTTACATCAACTACACCTGTTGTTGACATTGTCATCGATGAATAAACTACTAAAAAGGATTTTACGGCGAAACTAAAAATAAAAAAAAAACCTCATTGCGAAATCCTACAACCAAAATAAATTCCCTTGTAAATGAAGAATTCATCGATATTTTTTATGCAAAATTCAGTCAGCAAAACAAATGGCAGGCGACCATCCAATACATATGCATGACAAATATGGAAATATTGTTTGCATGTGTGCTCGAGTATAAACTTTTGCACTACAAACACACGAACTCAATAAAGCACCTGCCATTTAGTTTCGTATTAAATTATTGAAATCCTTTTTTCATACTTGCTTAGAGATTTCTATCTGGGATTATTTAATTATGAATATTTTAATCTGTAAAACTTATATTTTCATATTTATGCATGTGCATTTTAAGGCAAGAAGTGCCATATTATGAGTTATAAAACAATTACCTGTTGCTTTGAATTTTTTTTTTTTTTTTCTCAAATTGAAGCAAAATAAACTGCACACTCCCTGAAGTTTTCAACATAAATAGAAAACTGAAAACTGATACCATATCTATAGTTTGTATTAATTGCTTTTAAAATTTTATTGCACACATTTCTTCAGCTTCAGTATCTGGGCTGTTGTACACTGATGTGCATAAGTGGTTGAGATGAAGAGTGTTCCAATCTTAATATAAGTTCATTTAGATTAAAACAAATATTAGTCTCACTTCTATTTTTAATTGACTTTTATTAAATTTTTTTAATTATATTTCTTTTTTGAGCAATGGTATTATTTATGAAAAGTTTGTTGGTTTTTTTTCTTTGTTAATTATTTATTTTCAATAAATAAAGCATTAAGCGAAATTGCCAGTTTGAAGTATTTTGCTAGACACGAATTCGTCGCTTCTAAAATCATTGTGAAACTCAAAGGCTCAAATTCAACCGATCTAAGTTAAAACAATTTATTCTGAATCAAATTTTTCTACCACAAATCAATAGTCTAGCATTATAGAAAATTTAAAATGAAATAAATGTGTCTCCCTAATAAGCGGACACCTCTCATAACCATAAAATTCCTGCGACAGTAAGTGGTTGGTTATGAGAGGTTTCCCTGCATAGATTTATTCGAATATTCGGTTAATATTTAAATTAGCATACATTTATTCATATTATTATTGCTCATTTTTATGATAATATTATCATTTTTTTAATGTTTGCATTAATTGAAGTTCTTTGAATGTTTGGAAAATTTTTTCAATTTCACAAAAAAAATATTTAATTTTTTATTACAATGGTATTAGTAAAATTTAGCAACATTATTATTATATTTATTTCCTGAAAAAGCTACACAATGTTGCAGCGAAATATCGATATAAATTTGTATAAAAGTTAAAAAGTATAACAGAACTAAAACTTTAAATTTTTAAAATAAATATAATTGTAAGATATAAAAACGGTCAAATAATTTATATTATTTAAATTTAAAGATATATAATACTTACCAATATTTATTTAGTAAATGTGCCCTTCACGAATTAAGATTTTTTCGATCTTTGAAAACCGACTCGAATACGACACTCCGACATAACCTAAAAATATAAAAAATTTTATATCCAATTAAAAAATTTATTTATAATAATTTCTTTGCAAGTAATATTTTTTTTACTTTTATTTTTATTTTATATTAAATTGTAAATTAAAAATCTTTAAATTCGTTTGTGTACAGCAGTAACAAAATAAATTAATTCATTTATCGTAAACAAATTGTTCAATTCACAAGTTCACCATAATGTCGTATGCATTGTGTCATCGTTTTATTATGTAGTATTGCATTTTGTTGTAGTTAATTTTCATACAAAAGTGTATTCTGATTGTAACATTGAATTCTATTAAATATTAAATTATTTTTATATTAAATTATATAGATTATATAGAATTATATAGAATATTAAATTTTTTTTACTAATTTTGTGAAAAAAATCTTTCAAATGTGTGATACTTAATACCAGAAATAAAATATTGAATTTATTAAATCAAAATTACTTATCGTAACAAAACAACAAACACTAATTCATATCAACTTGAACTTTTCATACCTGAGGCCAATTACGACACTCGATTCGAATCCAAATTTCATACAAAATTTAAAAAAAAAATGTACTGAAATTTTGTTCGATATCGATTGCCGTAATTTGGACCCTGGTTGAATTTAATATAATAAAATTAAATTAATGTACAATTTTTTTTTTTTTTGTTAATTATATTTATTTTTGATGGTCTTTTTAATGAAAGGTTTTTTTCAATTATTTATTTTCAATATTTCGCTACCAAATAGGTAGGTAGCATCGTCAGGAAATAATAATTTGTATTAACAAAAATATTTTTTTTTTTTTTAATAAAAAAAAAAAGAAATAAAAATAAAATAAAATAGCCGAACTAAAAATATGTCTGTTAACAAGCAGATAAACACATATCGATTTTTTTTTAAACGACAAACAATACAATTTTTTTTTTTTTGTCGACCGTCGTCATCTGCGTCGAGTGGTCTCACCACTAAAAAATTCCCTCCTCCTCCTCTGGGTAGATTCCTTCCCGGGAACGCTTTCCGCATTACTTCGGGAAGGCCCAGAGCGACGTCCCAATCCGGACCGCCCTTACTCACCCACGTCTGGGTCCGCCAAGTTTGCAGCCGGCACCATGGCCCCGGCCTGTATCCCCTGGTCACTTTCAGGGGGGGACAAACAACACAATGGAGCATATAGAAATTTCATTCCACTAGTTTTTTTTTTTTTTTTTTTTGGTAATTTCTGGTCCGGAAATAATTAATTTTGTAAAAGAAATCTTTTAAATACAGGGTGTCTGGTGGGAAAGTTATATTTTTGAATACGATTATTTCAAAACCTAATAAACGGTGCGGAGGGAGGTTGGCGCCGTTGGTATTATTGAATGTGCGAATTTGTCAGTCACGATGTCGCAGTGAACATCGCGCGTTCGCTGTGGAGACATTTTTTAAGAATAATGATTCTTACGTAATTGCTCGTCGACAATTTTGTTCAAAGTTCGGTATTCGGCGAATAATTGATGGACCGAGTGTAAATTTAATTCGTTCGTGGGTGCAGAGATTTCGCGCAACTGCTCCGGTTATGAATGCCCCACGGCCCGGACCAGTCGATCCGAAAACATTAAACTGTTTGAAAGCAGTTTACGTGAAAATCCGCGACTTTCAATACGGAAAAGAGCAGCCTCACTGGGACTTCCAAAAGCGATTATTCATGAAATTTTAAAAAAGAATCTGAAGGATCTGGATGGCATACTCTTTAAAAAATAAAATCCGCATCTCCATTCTACCGTTCAATGCTCTTAACTTAAAATCTGCTACCAGACACCCTGTATATGAGAAAAATTCAGTCAGTGCATTCAATGTCAGTTCTCAAGCTACGTTATAGAAATTTTTGGACCACCAGTTTCGCTTATAAAATTTATGCTCGCCAGTGTACAATAAGTTTTACTGAAAAAAATTTTCAACAAAAATTTATTATACGAGTATTTTACCAAGAGCAGCAAAAATTATAAATAATGGAAAACTTCTTGATGAAATTTTTAAATAAGGTAAAATTTGTCTCAAAAATTTACAAAAACTATAGCAGTGAAATAAAGAATACGTAAGAATGCTTAAGAATCCATTATGAAAACTTATATCAAGAACTTTGCACAGTTTCAGTTTCGCAACACATTTTCCTGGTTTCACTCAGCAAAGCAACTAGAGATAATTTGAAAATATATATTTTGCCAAAAAGTAGAAAAAAAAACTTAACAGGTTGTTAACTTTCTATAGAAATTACCTCAGGCAAAACAAAAAAAAAAAGCGACAAGACAACTCCTGCCTCACAAAGAAAATTTAAACATGCACAATTTTTTTTGCTGCACTAGAGCTGACAAAAACATTTACGTTTTATATTTCGCCATAAAAAAAAAAACTTTGCAAAAATGCTCAAATATTTAAATTAATAAAAACAAAATGCAAAAACGTAGAGAATTTCTTTATTATTATTATTATTATCATGATTATTATACTTGCTAAACACTACAAACTGAATGAACTGCAATACGATTAAATAATGCTAAATTTTTTTTTATAAAGTAAGTGGTATATAAAGCTGTATATATACATACATACCATACACTAAAACATGAATAGAAACCGTATGTACTCGTATTATGAAAAAAAAAATAACAATCTTAGAATTTTCTTCCTTTTAACTTTAGCTGAGTTTGCGAAATGAATATTTTTTTTTTTTGTTTTTTTGTTTGCGAAAAGTAATTGTATCTCTATGGCAACTGCGACTATGAGAAAGAGGTTGCTGACACCATAATATTTGCTGCATACGTGTTTTTAAAGTTTTACAAGTTTCGTCCTTGTAAATCCTTGATACCTGCAGACATGAAAAACTATGAACACATAATATTCTTGGGCAACGTAGGTCAGGTTGCATCAGTGTTAGCAATACTTTGACTCGATCTTAGATATTGGCAGGTCATGATTGAGAGCGATTTATTGTAAGTGAATTAGACACTGTTAAGCGAAACTCTCTGTAATTAGTAAAATTTGGCAAGTTAAAAAGTAGTTTTCATTCAAGCTCATTAATTGAAATGAAAAGAAAGCACAAGAAAACCACTTAATCAATTATATCTTGTTTACTATAATTTAATTAATAAATTTTTCTTTCTATATATTCATATCACTGACACACGGTTTTTCTCGATAAAAAAAAACCATCAACAGCAGATTTTTAAAAAAAAAATTTTTTGGGGTTTATTAAATATTTAATATTAAAAAAAGAATATTCATAATGACCGCCATTTTCCCTGCAACACGACCGAAGTCTATTGCGGTACGCACGATATCCATGGGAAAATTGTCCACTGCGCGGATTAGTGCACGCTTAAGAAATTCCAAATTTTTGTGTTGAGTAGTGCAGACCATGCCTTCTAAAACGGACCACAATTTATAGTCTAATGGTTACAGATCTGGACTACCCGATGGCCAAAAAGTAAAGTTTTGGTTTTTGCCTTCTGGGCTGGGCCAGAGTCCTGTTAAAAGGTCCACGGCTTGTTTAATAGCTTCACAACCTTTTCCAAAATGTCAGATTGGTACACCTTTGCCGAAGTTTTAACACCTTTTTCGCCGAAATAAACCATGGTAAACCCATCATAGGCGATTACCCACCATACCATACAGAAGAAACTAATTCATTTGCTTGCAGAGATGATTGAGCATAGGCTATATCGCTTTGTTTATTGAACGACTCTTTCACAGTAAAAATTTTCTTATAAGTAAACTTAATTTTAATATGGCAGTTATTGGCGTACTGACGAATCAATGCTTTTTATTTTTGCTTGCGTTTCTGCTTTCGGAGAGGATTTCGATAATTTCGATTGTGTACAGCTTTGACGGTTCAGGTAGTTCGCACACAGCGCCGACGGCCAAATTTTGGACGGTCTGCTACTCTACCAGTATCAGCAAACAGTTTCACAGCACGATAAACAAAACTACGACTGACCACGAGCGACTGCTAAGTTCGATAAATGTCACCAGTTTTCATTCCATAATTTTTTACACCAATTACGACAGTATGGTTTTCAATATATCTCCATTCCATAATTATAAGTAGCGCACGCCAAAAACTTTTACACAAAACATGAAGTATAAATGTTAGTTGTCAAAAAACTGTAAACGTAAACAGAGTATGGTCAGTGGATTTCTTACAGTGTTGCAATTAGTACTGTGGCAGTAATTATAACACTACTAAGTACAATACAGAGTCTACAATTTTTTTAATTTGTCTTTTTATTTAATTTGTTTTAGGTTTTTGAGTGTTAAAAAGTTTTCTTAGATGTTTTCCCCTACATTGATTTCTTTGCTAAACACAGCCTAGCATGGGCTGTGTTCAGTAGTTTTTTTTTTCAGTGAATGTGATACGTGAAACTTTAAATTGTTTGAATTTTTAAAGGAACACAGCTTTGAGTCTTTGTTATTATAGTATGGGGATAATAATAGGCATTTATTGTATACATTTCCGCCATTCTGTCGGGTTAAATAGATGATATTAATGACTTTAAAACTAGATCCCTGTTGATAAAAAGATTGCCGATGACGTTTGTAGTGGCATAGAAAATATGTTCTCGTATACTCGTATACGTGTTCTACTCATACTGATGTTGGAGTTTAATTGTCTGTTCAGAGAAGACAAGTGAAAATACCCGTTCGACCATTTATATATAAACAACAATAAAAAAAAATCTAATTGTTTTTGTTTTCAACTGCTGTTGGAGATTAACTGCCTGTTCATAGAAGACAAATTCTCGTGCGACCATTTATATATAAACAACAATAAATAAAAATATTAAATTAATTTTGTTTTCAACATAAATGATTATTTTCATTTGACTTCTACGAAAAGGCAGTAAATGTTCTTTTTCCTTTATTCGAAAATCAAAAGTAATTTTCACATTATTGTGATAAATTAACTATGAACTTAAACACAATAAAATTTTTATTCATTCATTGCTAATAATTGTATTAGAAATAAATATCACTAATTTTCAAGAAATCTATTTTTATTAAAAATATTAATTTTGAACGAGAAAGTTACTTTGTGCTCTTTTGAAGACGAATCGTTTGTCTTCTTCTTGTTTTTAACAAACAAACCAAAGCAATGCGCCCTATAAATATAAACAAGTTTTGACAACGTTTCTGCGAAAAAAAAATTGCCTAGCGCTGGCCCTTGACTCCTATATTTTAATAAATTTCATTGAGTATTTATTTTCTTCGATAGGTAAAACACTTAACATCCACCCCTACGTGTAAGCACTATTAATTTTGTAATTTAATAACAAGTATACGTGCATGGTGACACCATTAAATTATCAACCGAAGCATACACCACCCGTAACATGCTCGTCTACACGCATTATAATGAGCACTCATACATTGATAGGCTATGCGTATGAGCAATTTTTATTTCTAGTACAGCGAATATATGTATGTTTTTATGTATGCAACTACGTACTAAAATGACATTAGAAAATTAGAAGAAAAATCTGTGTAAATGAAAAGCGATTTGAAAAATTTATGGACTCAATAAAAACGTGTTGAAATAGTTTATATTTTTCTTTTTTTTTTTTTGTAATAAAATCCTAAAAGAAATATTACAACAAATTGTGGTGTTATGTCAATTGCCATTAATTTTGGTTGTCAAAAAAAAGGGTCAAGTACCATAATTTTCTTTTTAGCCTGCTCTTTCGTGCTATTTTACTGAAGGCAGGCTGAAGTTCGCTTTTTCTGCTCTTAAAATTTCTGCGGCCATTAAATAAGACTGGCAATTACGCACAGGCAGTAGATTGTTTTAATTGCCTTATATCTCCTGTTTTGTGTGAGCAAATTTTAAAGAAATTTTTTTTAAACCATTTCAATATTTAAAAAATTTTGTTTTCTTATACAAATATTTGGGGAATTCCCACGGTCGTTGTATCATTTTAGCAATTGTATTAAATCTAACTGTGTCAACGTTTTGTTGGTTAAATTTCATTCAAAAACACTTCTGTATCGTAATTTTTTTCGAGAAATGGGTTTAGCTTGGTCAATGCCAATTATAGGGAAAAAGTATTTTGGGTGGCGATGTCGAAGTAGTCTGCACGTTGACTACATCACCAAAAAGTTCTGGGTTCGACCGCAGCTTCAGACTAATTCATAAAAACATTTCGCATTTTTTCTGATGCGCATTAGTAAGTCTTTGTTGTGTCGGTTGTTGTCGGAAGCTTTCAGTGACGAAGTCAAAGTCACTGGTCACTGAACAGTACCGGCTTCAGCGCAGGCACATCAGCACAACTTCCTTCGTCGATATTTTTTAGCACCGGCGAAGTAAAATAATAACTAAAAAAATGGCTACTAAAAGAAAGCTTCTCAGTTTAATACGCCTCCTTGGTACCACAGAGAGGCGCCACAACACTGCTATAAACGAAAAAGACGTACCATTTCTCTAGTTCCAGCAGAATGCATCGCACGTGTAGAAGTCATGCTCTCAGTGTTGGGCTAATATAAAAAAATAAAAATAAATAAAAATTACACAATAACACAAATATGTGGTATTTGCAAGGATTTCGTAATATTTATATTTTTAATATTTTCTTATTTCTTTCTCTCAGCAATCGCTTAAAAGAAATCTTCGTCGGAATTAAAGTAGAACGAAATGTATTATTAGGCGCATCTTTTCAAATTGCCAGACAGTATTGTTGCCTACGCTCTGTTCAAAATGTGAAAATCAATACTTAAACGTAATTCAATCAAAATGAAAAGAAAATATAATTTACTGTTGGATAATCAATTAACCAAAACCCCGCAAATGAAATTCAATATCTTTTGTTTTGTGGCATCAAAGTAAGACAAAGTAATTTAGTGCAATTGCAGCATAATCTATCCAGCTCATCGTTGTCCGTTATTATTTTGTTAAGAGTTTTTTTTATAAAAATTGTTAAAAAAAAAAACTGATTGTATTTATTATTCGTTGTGAAAACAGACGGACATGTTTCCTAAAACATTTGGTTAATTATAAGTCATTACACAATGTCCTCACTAATCTTGTTAACCACTAAGCCATTGTTGTGGTGTTATAATTTACACACCAACAAATCATAATGTACAGTATGTTTTATACAGTAAGTTAGACGAGGCAAATGATCCTACGCATTAACAGTTCATAAACTTTTACTGAACATTTCAGTTTCTACACAAAAACCAAATTCATTCGTGTCCAAAGCACAAGTGGGAAAATGGGATATCTCCAGACGTTATCAAATCATTGACTTACTAAACCCCCTAATCAGCCTAGAAGAATACTTTCCTTTTCTTTTTGTTGAGCTTTAAATTTGTAGTCATTGGCAGGAGTGAATATATTTTCAACAATTAACACATATTTTGACAAAAAAAAAACAAGTTGACTGAGTTAATATTGAAAAATTTTATTTTCATATGTATACAACGATTATTAACCCTTAAATGTATATGTGGGACAGGCCAGAAATATTTTTTCTTTTTATCTTGAACCAGCACTCAGGATATGACCCCTGTATACGCGATGCATTGTGCTGGAACTAGAGACCAAGGTAATGCTACACCTTTAGCTAGGTACCGCGGGGTCGCTAAAACACCCGTAGGTTTAGAAACAAGTTCCTAAACCCCCTTGCGGGAATTCAACTGTTGTATGTACAATGGTTTTTTGTGCATATCTGTTTCTTGGTTCTCTATGTTTGCTTTACAATCAATTAGCAATACTACTACTACAGTCAATATTCGCCCTTGCAAAATATGCAATACTGTACAGTTTTATTTTGGGTTGTATTTTATGGTACATTTTGTCAAAAACCATAATTGCATTTCAAAGTACTACTGTATTTTTTTTTTTTTTTTTTTTTTTATCTAGGACCAGCACTCAGGAGAAGACTCCTACACATGCGAAGCATTGTGCTGGGAACTATAGGAAAGGGATAGTAGAAGAAACGACAGGAGGTGAAGCTTAATTAATTATTTTGCAGCTCTGCTTTCGCACGTTCTTTTGTTTTTATACTCGTAGCAGTGCTGAAGCTTCGCTTTAGTAGCTATTTTTATTATTATTTTACTTCGCCGGTGCTACACAATACCGACGAAGGAGGGCGTTCTGATGTGCCTGTGGTTGCTATCAGCTGAAGGCGGTATTGTTCAGTGACCAGTGACTATGCCTTCGCCACTGAAACCTTCCGACAACAACTGACACACAAAAACACACTAATGCACATCAGAAAAATGCGAGATGTTTATTTTTATTTAAAAATTTTTTTTTTGTCTGAAACTGGGGTTGAACCAGTTGGTTGTGTAGTCAACGTGCAGACTACCATCCATCGTGCCATCGCCACCAAAGCGATTTCGTCCAAATCTAGAGAAAACGTACTAGTACTCAAAATCAACTATATTTCCACGAAATCTCGTAATTACTAGATTTTGCTCAAGTGTAAATGTAGTAAATAAATACAGAAATGTTCAAATAAACAGTTATATTTAGTTGGGAAAGGCAGAGATGTAATTAAATAAATTCCTTTAAATTCTAAATTAATATTAAATATTTCGAGAAATCGTTTAGTAACTAAAAGCATAAAATATTAATAAAGTAATAAAATACCGGACTGCTGCATTCGGGATTACACACATCGTTCACATCGTTGACATTGACGAATTTCGTTAAAAAGTTCGTTGTGTAAATTCGCAGGGTGGCGCACAATTATGACGAAAAAATTATAGCTGTCATAATCAGGGGGTGCTGATGGCGAGTAGTCAGCGTGTTGGCTCTGCAACCAGAAAGACCCAGGTTCGAATCCCAGCCGGGTCAAATCAGAAAAAAGTTTTTTCTGAGTTTTCTGTGCTACAGCACCCTCCTTCGTCGGTATTTGAGCAATAAAACGTCGGCGAAGTAAAATAATAAATAAAATGGCTCCATTAGCTTAAAAATAATGCGTGAAAAAACATCAGAGACGCCGCAACTTTGCTTTATAATTTACACGCAACTGCAGAGTTGTGCAAGAATTAAGCTCTATCTTCCTACCACTTTCACCACCTGTCTATTTCTTCCCTATCCTTCTCTCTAGTTCCAGTGCAATGCATTGCATATGTAGGGGATAGCCCCTGAGCACTGGTCCAAGATTAAAAAAAAAAAAAAAAGCAAAGTTGTTAGCTGTCTGTACCGTGTAAAAAAAATTCAATATTAACAAAAAAAAAATTAAAGAACTGTTTTATGGTAATTAATTGTGTATATTTAAATTAAATGATGTATGTTAAAAATTAAACAATTATTAAAATAAAGTTTAATTTTATTTACTAAAAACAAAAATGAAAAACGGTAACTCTGTACTAATTTGTTCGTCGGCGTATGAAATAGAAAAGAAATTTTCGGAGAGTTCGTCACGCAGGACGAATTTTTTTGCAACGGCGTTGTTGCGTTAACTTTCATATGCCCGAATGTGTTTGATTTCCGATGACGAAAGTGCGCAACGAAAAATTCGTCATTCGGCCCAATTGTGTTTCCAGCATACATGATAATAACTTAACGAAAACAACTAACCCTGAGTATTTGTGAATCATACTAGAAAAAAAGAATTAGCTGAGTTGAGTTGGGTTGTAATGCTGACAACTCAACTTAGCGCAACTTCATCTAGTATTGACGGCTTACGACTTGAGGCCAGTGATAACGTAACACAGCCATAACAGAAGCCATTGGGCAAGTTGTTTTGCACAGTTTCAGAAATATGTGACCAGTGTGCCAATTTGTTTAATTTCCCGCTTAATTTCTCAAATAATATTTTTTTTTATTTTCTTCTAATTTTTCTGTTTATTTGAATTGAATAAAAAAATGTTGAATGTTTGCCCCATGATTTCTGTTTAAGTACAAATTGCTTGAATTCATATTAATTATAAGAAATGCTTGGGATCACAAACATATTCAGCTACCTCCTTGCCACTTCTGTTGGGTGTCCACTTAAGGGTTAAATAAAAAAATTCGCGCTGTAATTGTTCATTACGCTACATTAAATGTGGCCTTGCTTCACTTCTGCCAAATGATTTTAATTGTGTTAAATTTGTATTGTGCTCAAGTCTGTTCATTTTTTTTCTTTTATTGTTTTCAAAGTTCTAACAAACTTAATTAGCATTCTAATCAACTTCTAATGAAGTTCTAATGAGGTTCCTATTGTTGTTCTAATTAATATTATCAAGAAAACAAAAATTGGGTTTATGTGGAAATATGTGTTTTAAAGTATACGACAAATATTTATTTAAGAAATGGCAATTTTCCGTTTTCGTATTGTGTTTTATTCGCAAACTTGAGCAAATAAATCATACAACACTTAGGGGCTTCTGTTTTCCCTCTTAGAATTTCACAACAATATTAGCAATAATCACAAGTCATAACCTGTATGTTCTAATGAGTTCAAGTATTTTTCATTATGATTATTATTTTTTATTTCCTTTTCGTAGGGGATAATGGTGATACGAGTTTTTGCTGTTCTTGCCCTAAAGCATTTTTTTATATTAGTTGTTGTTTATATTGTTGTTTTTTTATATATAGTATTTTCCCTATTCTTAAAGCAATATTTGATAAATGTTACACAAGGGAAATAATGAAAAACTAGCAGCTTTGAAAAAAACTTCTTCACTAAAGTTGTTTATATATTTATTGTTCTCCTCCTTTAGAGCCAAGAACATGAAAAAAGCTTCCTGAAGTTAAAGTATAACAAATGGAAAACAAGTTAATTTTACTCTTTGTATCCTACAAACATATTTATTGCCGCAGAATGTGGGGAGAAGTGAAAAATGTCTATTATGATGCATTTCTAAAACAAGGCGTATTTATGTGCTACAAATTTTAAGAGCAGCCTTAAGTAAATAATTTTGCCCCACTTAGTTTGCACGTGTCTACATTTGATATGGAATTTACGTACGTTAAATAAAGTACGGCAAGTGTTAGCAAAATAATCAAATAATTGTACAAATATTTATTTAGTTGTTTTATGGAGAACTAACTGAAGAGTCTTTTACTTTAAAATTTTAAGTTGCAAAAAGCAGTAAAGCGGGAATGCTATAGAAGGTGTGAGGTGACGCTTTGCATGAAAAATTATTAAGCAACAACAAAAATATTAACTGTATTTGCAGTTATCACCGATACACATGATTGTCAGATATTAGCATATTGTAAGATATGGCAATGTACTGACAATGAAAAATTGTCACCAAAAGGTAAATTGTCAGTTCAGACTATTGTAAAAAAAACCTGACAATTTTATTGTCACACAGTTGTGCGACAATAAATTTATCTGCCAACAAAAATTGTCAGTTCACACGGTTGTCAGATTATTGTTTGGCATGGGGGTGCGGGTGCGATTCCCGCTTAAACCCTGGGTGTTTTACAGACAAGCTTCAAAAAAGCTGCGTAGAGTTTGTATTGTCTTAAAAAAAAAAAAATAATAATAATCTGGCAATGTTGTTATTGTACGGTGCACTAAATTCAGCACATCTGGTAATAACAAATGACCGTGCAATATCTGTTAATATTACTTGTTAATGGAAATGGCGAACGTTCTCACGATCGTTAGATACCTGTACAATACACTGACAATGCTTTTTCTGACAATGTTGCCAGATAAAAGTTGTAAGTTCACACTGTTTTTAAATATTTTATGACAGTTTTTCTGACAATATTGTAATATCTGACAATCGTGTGTAGAAAGCTTTACCTACACATAGTTGAGGGGCAATACACATTTAAATTAAGCAAAGTTGAAATTTTTGGAGAAAATCTTAACCCTTATATGAATAGCAAGGTACCCTGTAGCATTTTAGCCGTAATTCTTTTTTAGAGAATTTGATGCTCCACATACTTGAAACTTCTAGAGAACTCCTAACTTGTAATATATTTTGAATAGGCATGACAGATGAAGTTACTTTTAACACGCTTCACAGTATGGCGAGGCAACTGGGTACCTTCATACAATTCATATGAAAAAAGGAACGTTACAAATATATTGTTAGTGCAATGTTACTCATAACAAAATAAACGAAAATCGATATGAAAATGTCAGACGGAAATATTTATTTGGTAAAAGAAAAGTAAACGAACAAAAACTCATTTTACTTCTGGAATAAAATGTCAAAAAAACACCTTCCAAAGAATGGCAATGTATCCGGGTAACTGTTTGGAAAAACTATTAAAAACCAAAATATCTGTAACAAGATGTTCGACTTTACTTCAAATGTACATGTATTGTAAATATAAGATTTATTTTGCATGATTTAATACTGACTTTTGGCCAGAAGATTTTGGTTTCCAACACTACGTCCGTTTAAGTACCCGGGTGCCTTGCCGTGCACTTAAAGGTGTTTGTTTTTGCCATTCACATCAGGATTAACAAAAAGATTAAAGTTATTTAATTAAATTTATAAACACAAAGGACAGAAAATAAATTTTTAATTATGTTTTGAATTGGTTGAAAAAAATACGATAATAAATTTTTATATTTTTCTTTTGTAAATTTGACCAAAATTAAAAAAAAATTACTTATTCTTTTTTATTAATTACAATTAATAACAATTATTTATTTATGTGTGTGGTGTGGTTAAACTAGCCTAGCCTAGTAAAAATAAACTACATTTTATTAAAATAATAATTAGACTTCACTCGTATCACAAAAATTGCAGGATCAAATAAAAGTTTTAATTGAAAAAATTTCTTGCTTTTTTTTTGTTATTTTACCATTTTATGTAATTTTGAGAAAACACTAAAGTCAATTAATATAAACGTGGATTCAATTAAATTATTAATTAAGAAAAATAATTCTTAATAAGCAAAGATTTAATTGGGAAAAATTTAACTATTATTTTATATGTGCACAGAAAAAAATAAAGGAAAAATTTAATTAAAAATTTTGTGATATCAATTAAAAAAATTAATTAGATTTTCGCGTGTAAAGAAATTAATTATGTCAATTAAATTAATTAATTTCCAATTAAATTCTCAATAATAATAATTAAAATTTTATATTAAATAATTTTAATTATATTACTAATTGACCTTTTTTATTATATTTTTTTAAATATATTTATTAAGCTTGAGCGTTTTTTTTTTATTTTGTTTTATTATTCGATAGTTCGTTAACAGCTTGTTAACATCATCAGGAATAATAGGAAATTATATTTATATGTATATATTTCAAAAAATATATTAAATAATCGTAATTAAAAATTTTAATGAAAACGTTGCAATATAAATCGAAAAATTAATCAGATTTTCAATAGTGCCAATTAATTGAATTAATTTGCAATGAAAATTTTAATTAAAAATTTTGTAATATCAATAAAAAAAAATTAATGAAATTCTCACTTATAAAGAAATTAATAGTATATATTTTTTTTAATTAAATTTTTAATAACAGTAATTAAAAGTTTAACTTTTAAAAAGTTGAATTTTTTTGTCTATTTATATAAATACTGTTGCATATATGAAATAAATTAATCAGATAAACATTTAAATAAAATAAGCCGCCATTTTGAGTATTTCAGGACAAAAAAAAATTATTGATTTATGTTAGTATTGAGCACAAAAATTAATGAAAACTTTAATTGAATTGATTAAACTTGTAATTGAAAAACTATATTATTGTAATTAAACATGTTAATTAGAAATAAAAAAGTAAAATATTTTTCTGTCTATATTACATTTTTTTCTGTATTCACTTTCATCGATATATTATCAGTCCTCCATTGCATCTGCACTTTACAAGTTGTCAAATTTCATAAACTTCTCTGTGCCATGTATTAGTATCAGTATCAATGTAATAATTTAATTCAAAATCATTCCTCTAACCAAACACGCATTCCTGCCAGCAATTGAAGGAGTCTTTTTCATGTCCTTATTGAATACTCGTGCGTATATTATTACATCCTCATACATACATACACAGCCATAAGTATATAAATAAAATATCGTTACAACGAAGGGTAAAGAGTTTAGCCTTTTAGTATTCAGTGGAAATATGTTCTTAATGTACACAAATCATCAAATCTTGTATTCTAAAATAATTTATTATTAATTTTTTTTTCTTATTGCAGCACATGTGTTTCTAAGCGTCTGTTCTTGTTATTATTTTCCTTTTATCTTGTTTTTTCTTAATTGTTATTAAATTTTTATCGCACATCTGTATGAAAATACTGTCAGCATTTGTTTTTGAGCAATAGAAATTTTTATTTCATCTTTTAAAGACCATAAAGCGAAATTGTTTCACTTAAATAAGAAATGGAAGCCATTATAAACTTGCAAGCTTTAGAAATTTTATAAACATATACTTTATATTTTATGTGACATTACAGCACAAAAGGTTTTTGTTTTAGAATAGAAATTAATAAAAAGTTCGACATTCTATCTAATAAATCATACATGTCTTTCAAAATTTAAGAAGTACATAAAAACCAAGTTGCTGGAATAAGCTTTCAAATCCTTTTTTTCCAACACTTCAATATATTCAACGACATCATTATATTAAATCCTTAAGAAAATACTATCAGCCAGCACACATTATCCGATGTCGTAGTTATTTGTTGCTTGAGGCATTAAAAATCTTATATCCCATTGGCACTGGAGCTGCAACAGTACGACACGAACCAATACAGCACTAAGGTTTGTATGTACTCGTATGTATGTATATAGATGCCACTTAATGGTAAAGAAAGTGTGAAGCACCAGCATTTTTTATGCCTTCCAAGTACACATATATATATTTTTGTTGAAATAAATTTGATTGTACAAGTCCTAAGTCTTAAACATAGTCGTTGATGTTTAGAATGCCACTCCTGGGATGTGATGACAAATTGCCTATCACAGCATCAGTATTATTTATTTGCCCTTGTTTTATGCTTGAATGCGTTCGTAGTGCACAGGTTATGCGATAGATTAGCCCGTTCAACGATTATTGCCTGAACGAGTAACGGCTCGTTAAAGTTTTTATTAATAATTTGCATTTAGAAATGAACTACCGTATTCATAAACATTTTTTAGATTTATGAAAGGTATAAGAATTTGATTTTATTATTAAACATTTTATAAATCAAAAAAACAAATTATGAATACAGCAGGAAATGTGTCAATTTGTGTCGAAAAGGAATTTCTGAGGCTGAAGCTTCTCTTCCAAGGGCGCAGCGAAGTTAGACGGGACAATTGCGTCGAATACAAAACGCTCGACAAGCCATTAAATTAATTGTATTTTCTTTTCAGACAAAAGTGCAATGCATTCTTTGCTGGATTTTGCCCTACTAATTTAAATTATTTACACTTTTTTATTCCGCTATAAAGGCTTCTTAAATCACTTTCAAAAAACACAATAAATTGAAAATGTTTCAAATAAAGAGAAAAGTGCATTGCACTTTTTGAGAGTGGTAATCACCATAAGAGAGAGATCACGTCACCCAAAGCCATGCGAAATCGACTTCCAACAGCAAAATGTGGAGTCAATTATCATTTGTCCAAAATGAAAGAATTGCAGATATGGGCAGCCACCACCAGCTGATTGTTTGTAAACAACTGTGTAATTAAATTAAGTCAACAGAGCAGCAGTGACAATAGAAGTTGGTTAGAGAAAAATTTTACAATTTTATGTGTTTTTTTAAATTAAAAATTTATTTATTTTTTTATTTTTTTTTTATAAAAATTTTTTTTTTTGTAAATTTTATTGAAAAAAAAATTTTTTTTTAATTTTTTTTTTAAATATGAGATCATTTTTTATTGCAAAAAAATGTTTATAGGCACAGACAAAAATAAAACTAAATGTGAATTCAAAATTTTAAAAAAAAAATTAGATTTTAATCTGTAAATAAATTAGTTTTGTCAATTAATGTTCAATTAAATATTTAATAATAATAATGAAAATTTGAATTAAAAATTTTGTAATATCAATTAAAAAATTAATCAGATTTTCACTTGTAAAGAAATAAATACAATTAATTTTCAATGATATTTTTAATATTAACAATTAAATATTTAATTAAAAAATTTATAACATCGATTAAAAATTATTCAGATTTTGACCTGTAAATTAATTAATTGTAGTAATTTAATTAATTTTCATTCAAATTTTTAATAACAACAATTAAAAATTTAATTACATATTTTGAAAATTTAAAAAAAAAGTGTTTAATAACAAAAAAAAAATATTTGAATTCAATTCGAATGCTTATTGGATATTAATTTCTATTTGTATAGAAAGATAAGCATTTTAATTAGAAAAAGCTGTTATTTTGTGTATTTCATAGCAAAATAGAAAAATGTTTATTTATTTAAGCATTGGCCTCAAAAAAATTTATTAATAATTTAATTGAAATGATTAAACTTTTAATTAAAAGCAAAATACTATTCTAATTAAAGGCGTTAATTAAAAATAAAAAACTTTTTCTGTGTAAGAATATATATAATTTTAATGGACTTTTAAATGTCGGAAACTTTCATGATTACAAATATGTTCTTTGATATGATGAAGCTGTTTGTTGGCTGAAATTTGGTTAACATTTTAATTGAAAGAACAATATTCTAATAATAACCTTTTTAATTGACCCTAATTTTAGATTTTTTCTGTTAACGGAATAGGGATGGTTTTCATTAGAGAAAAACTCTTTAATTGGTAAAAATTTCATACATTTTACTCTCCTCGTTAATTCGTATTTTTTTAGCTGTTCAAGCTCTAAGGAAACCTTTATAAATCGTACTTAATTTTTGAAAACCTCTTATAATGCGTAATAAAATCCAAAATAAAAAAAAATTAAAATACAAATGCAATATTTTTCGACAGCTATTTTAACAATAACCGGAATTCTTTATAAGTTTAAAAAAGAATATACTTTTAGCAATTGATAATGGAGAAAAGAAAATTGAAGTTGGCAAAAAATATGATATCGCATATGATATCGCTCCCTCTACGCTTTCATTAATTTTTGGAAAAACACAATTCATAGTGGGAACATGAGGTTGTAAAGTTCAATTTATTTTTCAATTTTAAATTTATCTTTATAAATATTTTATAATTAGCATATAAATTTATAATTTCGAGATTTTATCGATAGATAATGCGAATAATTTTGATAATAAAAAACTTTATAATAATTTGAAAATTATAGCATTATTGAAAAGAAAATAGGTAAAAGGTGAAAGGAGAGTTAAATTTAAATATAGTTAGAATTAAGCCAATTGTATGCATTCTCTTAACATTTGATAAGAAGAATTTTGAATAAATTCGTGGTATTTATGGTTAAGTTTTTTTTCTGAAGTCGATAATTAATTCTTATCCAGTTTCGTAGTGGAGAAGTAGTAATGTAAAACGACAAGAGGATGAATAACTAGAACTATAGTAGTATCTTATTTTATGGTTTATGCAGTGTTGACAGTCCAAACCCCTGTAAATGGTTTTTTTTTTTATTTTACCTCGCTTAATCGAAATAATTTTCTTTCGAAAACTCCTGTAATTCGTAAAAAATACCTGCTAGCTTCGATTACGAATTAACGGGATTCTACAGTATATTTATATGTTTTCTTTATTATAATAAAAAGTAATTGTTCAATTATGATAAATTAACTATGAACTTTCATAAAAAAGAATCTTTTCTTATATTTAATTTAAATTAAAAATTTTGTTTAATTATTTTTCTACAATAAATTACAAAATTTTCTTATTACAACCACGCTATTCTTCCATATTGCCGCAGAAAAAAAACCTGGATTAATTAATCGAATATTTAACCGATTAAACGAAAAACTCGCTGCAGTGGATACCCTATAGCTGTGTGCGGTAATTGAACAAAATATGGGCAGCATAATTCGTCTAGAATGTTCATGCCCAAATCGTCGAAAATAAAATAAAAGAAATTACTTATTCAACGAATAAATATCAGCTAAATACCGCACATAAATACTTAAAAAAATTGAATTACTTTCGAAAGCAAGGCGCTTTAAATGGCAAATGCTTCGAACACCACTTTTAATGCTTCAAATTGTTCAAATTGGGTTCATCGTTGAGCATTCATTCTGAATAACAATTTCCATTTTTCTAACAGTTTATTTTTTTTTTCATTTATTTTCGTATTCTTTAATTGCTTTTTATGTATTTGTGAGTGTTTTCTTGGCATGCAAATTAGAAATCTTATAAAAAGGATGAGTAGATTTTAAACCAATTTCAACTTAAATCTTTGAGAAGAACAATTTACAGTCTATGCTGTTGTTAACGATGCCATATTTCTATTTTGTTTATTTTTTGTCTTTTTTGTGTTTTACGTTACTTAGAATGTTGTGCCCTTACGGGTTGCTTATGCACATAAGCCGTTTATTTATATTCTTGTTCTTCAGTTATCCTTCAGCATGTAAATATTTTCACACATATACACACTTAAGCAATACGCAGGCAAAAGCACACATCTACAAGACGTGCTTACAATCTTCCACACATGAGTGGTTACGTCTAAGAAAATGTGTGGAAACTTCTATAGAATTTTGATTCTAAAATTCTTGTAGCAGTTTCATGTTGAAGAATTCATATTTTTTTGTAAAAGAATTTGTCATTTTTATACACATGTTAAATAATCAGCATTAAAAAAGCACAACAAACATTTTTCCCCTTCCCAGGATGGTGATAAAAGAAAAATAATATTCTCTCTTATTGCAATGAAGAATAATTGCAAATTTTAGTGCAGTAAAGAATCCTGAGGGGGAAGATGGATGTGATATATCTCAAATGCTAGAGACTGTTTTCAATTTTTCAATATTATATATCACCGTGGACGGTTACTTATGCAAAAGGGAAAAAATTTGTGTTGATATAAATCAAAATAATTATTGAATTGAAAAGTATTGAATAAATTTTAGAATGAGTCATCAGCCACTCCCATTTTACCATTAAATTGTTCTTACATACTTATAAAGCCGTGACTGAAGTTTCACGATACCTATACTAAAAGTATTTTTGGACGCCAATTCCATACAGCTCTGACCACTGTGCATCGGTGAATAACACCAAACATCAACAAAATTCAATTCGAAATGGCAAATTGTGTTGACAGCTCTATTTGCGTTATGGTAGTCTCCCTCTACACTTGCAATGTTTGTTGTAGACATTCTTGAGTTTGTTGGCGCGAGAGGTGAGAAGATTGGGGAGTGGTAAGCGGTTTCATGTGTTCTGCAATTCTCATTTGCTTTGCAATTCTCACGATTCAACTTAAAGTTTGATGTTGGTATGTTGGTATTGGTATTTTAGGTGAAGAAAGCCATAAGAAATATAAACATTGCAAAACTAGAGTTTCATAATGTGGTCACTAATGCAATTTCAAAGCAGAATTGTTCAAAATTGCAAGTCTGCACAAAACAAAATTCAAAATCTCACTGAATCAATCGCTACATATATGTTACCCAAATCCTACGCACTATATAAAATTATTTAGTATTAAGATGCTGTTTCACTTTTAATGGAACGATACGTCCACCGTCAGTGTTCATACATTTTTCAATTTATTTACGGAATTGTGATAAATATTTGATTTTCATTGGTCATCAAGTGGAAATAAAAAAGTGTGAGTGTTAAAGACATATTTTCTTTGTTGGATATATTGCAGCAAACAGTAAATAAATATAAATGAAAGGAAAACAAAATAAAATAATATAAAAAAGTGGAGCAAAAGGAAATTAAAGAGGCATTAAAATCTACGTTGGTGCAATAATTTCTTCATCTTCATTTGACCAAAGATTCACTTAATGCATTCATTCAACAAATATTTAATTCTGTTTTTATTAATATTCCTTGGCATTTGTGGTTTAAAACGGATATCCTTTGTCATGACCAGCATGATAGACCTTATTCTATTACTTCCAATATTTTTCAAAAACTTTAGGAATTACTTCACATAATGAAATGCAGCAGAAGTTCCGTTCTGTGAATGTGTCTTCACAACAGTTATCGCAATGGGACCATAATAAATTGAGCCTAAGTGGGCTGGAACCTTTCTTTACCTTCACATCCAGCAACCTGCCGATCTAATGGGGTTAATGCAGCGGCCTCTAACACTGCGTGCATTTTAATATATTGTGCACCCTATACCGTGTATTGACCGTCAGGTACTTTTATGAATTGGATCAGCTTTTTCACGGCAAGAGATAGTAGGCCCTCATTCATTAGTCCAAACATGTTCAAGAATCTTCTCCTTCTATTCGCTATTCCTCGACAGTTGGTGATAAGACGACTCCTTCTTCTCGCATATCATATCGGCACTTAAAATGCTAAAGGGCATATCATCACTTTTAAAAATGTTTTCAGGAGAGACAAAAATTTTTTTTTAACAAAAACGGATATAATTTTGAACCTCAAAATACGAAGTAATGATATGGAACTTGGGCTCCAGTACAGTTTGAGTTCCATTACTACAGGGTGAAAATAGTAGAATATTGAAGGGAAATTAATGTGAGCTAAATTTAAAAACATAGATTCCAAGTTTTTTTCATGGACCAGTAGTCATACATTGCACAGGAACTAGCAAGAGAGGCTTTGAGGAAGGGAGATATGGTAAGTAAAGTTTGTGCAAAACTTTCCAGCAACGCAGGCGACAGAGAAGAGTCCTGCGGGGAGTTTATTCCACATGCATACAAGTTCTGCTAAAAAAAAAAAAACAATATTCCTCTGGAATCGATCACAAATGGATGCGATGTCGGTAATGAATTTGCTGTTTTGCGAACGAGCTGCACGATGTCATAAGCTTAAGTGGAAACGCTCTTTCGAGAAAGAGGAAGAGAGACATATTTTCTCCTCTCCTAACTAAAGCGGAGGAAAAAAATGTCAAAGACTTAGTGAACAGTAAGCCTCGCTCAGAATTACATACAAACTGACGACTTCAAACCCAAAGACTGTTGCTCTAATCCACAACCCAAAACTTCCTCACCGACCATATAAAATAAGCCGTTCAATTGCGTCTGAAAAAGCATTTCAACATTTTATTTATTTGTTCATCATTTATCCTGCCGCATAAATAAATAGTTTGAGATCTTTAAACACAACTATTTGCACATTAACATTGTCATCGTTGTCTACGGCATTGCAATGGTCATAAAAACAATGAAAGAATTCATAACAGCCGTTTGAATGTGTGTATGTGCCTTATAAATTACTCTAGGTCTTTTGTTGCTGTACTTTATTTCTTTCTATTTTTCCTCACTCTCTCCCTCTCTCCCACTCTCTCGTATTTTAATTTTTTCCAATATTAATTCACACTACCACTCATACATAATACGCCCTTGTGAATTGCTTTAATGGAGGTGAAATCCCCTAAATGCTTTTATTAAAGCAATATTTTATTACTAAATGAATTTATAAAACACTTGAGCATTAGTCGAGTTGCATTTTAGTGGAACTAAAACATATTAACGATGTTAACTGTCACAGAAATAATATTATAAATATCTAGAGATGACTTTTGTATAAATTTATGATTTTTTTTTTGTCGACAATTACTCTATTTAATAGGGTGGCATTTATTTTGCGAAAAGATTTAAGGAAAATATAGTTCTGCTTTGAAGGATTAAGAAATAAATAGTTATATATAAAATGTAAAATAAAGTTCTTAGCGCAAAGGTCGTGGATGCAAATCTTGCTCGAGTTATCAAAAACTTTTATGCTGTGCATTGATGCCACCTTCAAAATATTAATTATGATCTGACGACTAAAAACACATAACTAATCGTAGTTTTCCTCAATTTTACAGTTGCTAAAGAACATACAGAAATTTTTATAAATATTAAGCGAAACAGCATATATTCCTTACACAAGTGTTCACGGCATATCCCCTAAGTCTGCATTGCATTGCTAGGGAACTAATTGGAAATACATCGTGTATACCAGAGACATATGATATGACATAGATAGGAAGCAAGAGAGCTCTACTTGTTGCACAACTATGCAGTTGTACAATTAGAAATATTTTTGGGCTGACGAAGTACTGCAACCACAATCTTCTACTTTTAGAATCAACGTGATAACTACTCAGCCGCTCAGTAGTGGTTTCATGTTCTTCTGTTAAGCACTTGCGTGCAATGCCTATTAAAGAAGCATTTTTGAAATTCATACTCACGACAAACACCAACTACATTCAAGTTTTTTTAACCACATTGGCAAAGATACTCTAAAATAAAAGAAAAATTTTAAAAATTTCATATTTTTTTTTTTCTAAAATTAACCCCCTTAATAAATGTTTACTTTATCTCCTCTTATTGATGCAATATCTTACACGTGTAACCCAATGCTTAAGATAAAAATAACGCTTTTTTTAGTTTAGAACTCACATATGAGTATAATTCGACGGGTGTTTGCAAAATAATACATATTTATCAAAGATTTTATTATGGCCACAAATTTTTTAGAGCCTTCCAATATTTACTGTAATTTGCATAAAAAAAATGTATTTGCTTCAATGCATAAATTTGTGTAATAAAGCTCTTGTAAATAAAAAATATTTTTATGAATACAACAGTCTTAGTCTATAAGCCAGTTGTTTTATAAAGAAAATAAAAGAATATGAAATTTAGTTTTGTGAATTTTAAAGCTTGATTGGTTGGTTGTTCCGTTTATGTGCTTTTATGATGCCACACGCTCGCCTGAGACCTAACTTATGAAAAGATATTTAAATTTTTAAAGCGTAGTTTTGTGTTTAACATAACAAACTCCTGAATGAAAATTTAAGTGAGCAATAAAAAATAATTCAAAGAAGTTAAAATTAAACAAATGAAATTCACTAAATGGCTGATGGTGAAACACAATTTGGTTTTACAGTTCAAATCAAACCTTAAAACATGGTTTTACCATACAAAAATTATTTTATAAAAATCATCTTAAAATCCTTTTCTGTATTGGTTTTAACTAGATTTTATAAAGTACAACCTTGTTTGGTCTACCCTAAACTAAGTGCTACCAAATTAAAAATAATGCAAACAACTGATAATGTTATATGGCGCTGTATGAAAACAACAAAAAAAAAATAATACTGCGAGAGAAATAATTAAAGAAAAAAAAACTGTTCTACAGAGTGGGAAATAAGTTTTATACAAAGAAGAAAAGAGTAAAACATAGCGGTTTTTAGTATTATTTTTGAATTAAATTCAAAATTAATTACAAAATCGTTGAAATTTTAACTCAGGAAAATACAATTAATGTTTACCTAGATTAGAAATAATACCAAAGTTTGTTTATAAACATACTATAATGGAGTTAAATTTTTGCATTTGTTATGTATAACACCGCCTTAGTGTTAAAATTTATTAAAACTAATCCGAAAATTTTTACTTTGTTTATTTCCAATGTTTCTTAACACAAGATTGTCGTAAAGCTAATTCGTCAATTCGCTTTGCTTGTCCAACGTCAAATTTTCTGTAAACATGTTTTGTTAAATATAACATAAACTAAAAATAACGTGTTAAATTAGTGTAATATAAGTTAAATTTAAATTGGTTATTGCAAAAAGTCATTCATTTTGCATTTTTATTATTATAATAATAAATTTTTATAATTATTAAATTATTCACAACCACTTTTCTTAACCGTTTCACAAATGTGAACAAACTTTGACGTTCGTAAAAATACATTACAAATTGTTGAAACGTTTTAACATAGAAAAGTATTTTCTCGAAACCATCTTAAAACATTTTTTGAATTGGTTTTAAATTGAATTAGTGAAATACAACCTTGATTTGCATATACTAAATGCAGTGCTACCAAATTCAAAAACGCAAAACAGCTGCCAATTTCAATGGCTCTGAAGGAAATTTCATTTATTTAGAATGGAAAATTTGGTTTTTGGCGCTTACGTCTGTTTGGCGATTATAGCTGAAGCCCTAAGTATGCCACTGATTAACACAGAATATTTATTGTGATTTCTTTAAAGTTGAATTCCATTCTGATTTCCTTTCTGGCAATATTTTAAAATATTTAAAAATACTGCAGCTCTAATTCCCCTTCCCGGTAATAACAATTGATAAAGACTTTCAACAAATTTTATTAAATACACACTTTTCAAGTTTATTTAGTTTATTTCACTAAAAAATATCGTTACTTTTGCTATTGTATAAAAAATATTTATTATAGAATTACATGAAAAATTTCGAAAATATTATTTTAAACAAAAAGAAAAAATATTTTATATTTCTAAAAATGCAAACAACCATTAAGATTAAATTTATTTAAGTCTGTAACTATACGTGCTGTTAATAAAATTTCGATTTCAGATTGAAGTATTTATTTTTACTTCAATTTATTTTGAATAGCCAAATATAAATAAAAATAGAAAAAAAAAAACACCGGAGATTATTTTAGGCTTCTGCAACCGACTAAACTTGGCAGTATCAGCTATGCCAATGATTGCTTCCAATAGAAAAAAAAACTTTTAAATTTAAGATTTGAAAACTTATTGTCAATTGATATTGACGATAGTAAAAAAATTATTTTTTTTTGGAAAGGAAAATTTCCCTTTCACTATAAATTATTTATAAAAAAAGGCAGACATACTTGAAAATAAAGTTAAAACATACATAAAACTATTTCTTTTTTTTCAAGTTGCGTTCATTGGGTATTGTACAAATTTGAATAACTGCTGGATTATAAACTCTGGACGGTTCTTATTGACTTCTTACTGGCCTTTTAATTTACATACAAAATGCTACAAGAATTAAGAAAAATGGATCTCCAAATACTCTACCATTTCTATTTACATATTTAACGTTATTTGTATATCTGCAACAATTTCATAGACTTCTTTTTTACGAAATAATTTACAACACATTCCACTATAAAGAAAAAAAACCTGATGTAATTGATTAGAAATAGACATGAAATAGAAATTTATGGCTTCATGAGTACCAAACGGAAAAAAGAAAACAAAGATTTATACAAAACGAGTTACAAACAAGATGAATTGCAGTTGACAGCCGTGTGAAAAAAATATATATAAATAAATGTACTGAAACATCATTGCTAGAAAATGGTAAAAGTATTTACAAATACATTTTGGGTCGTCATAAATTAAGATAGAGAAAAAAAATTTTTTTCTTTCCCTCAAATTATTTATTATATCTTCAATATGAAATGAAATAACAAAAGTTAAATCTGAAACTGGAAAACAAATATGAATAAAATTTTGTTTATATTTTCAGCTTTAAGAATTTCCATATTTTGTATGGTATTTTTAATATTTTTAATAATTACTTGGGCTATGCTATAAGTTATTTATTGAATTATTTTTATACAAAAATATGATATTTACGGGGGACACAAAAGCTCACAGCATTGAGTTAAAATAAAAAATACTGCATTAAGGAAAACAACAATGATAATTTAATGAGGACATTTCAATATGAAATGTCATAAGACACGCTGTGTTTTTTTCTTTCTTTTTGGTAAGAGGAGTAACACTCATGCAATTATGCTGCTCACTAACAGTGGCGATTTTTTATCCTGTATCAGCACTCAGGAGATGACACCTCCACACACAAGGTAGTGTGGACTGAAATTGCAGTTTATTTTCTTGATTTATAAAAGCTTTAAAAAACAATTTCCCTTACAAAATTCAATTATTATAAAGGGTCTCCGAAATTGAGGTACCATTGTAATTTTATTATTATTAATAATTATTAAATATTTTATTAGTAATTTTATTAAAAAATAAAAATTACAAAAAACATTTTACAAAATTTACTTAAACTTTCACCAATTTTAATCAGCTGCGTGCGTTACAGAAACCAAATTCGAAAGAAAATGAAATGCGTTTCTACGAGCTTAATTTACAAATTAATAAATGTATTTCCTTAAAAATATTATTTTTTTTTTATTCTTTTATTACAACTAAATTTTAAAAGGTTTCTGCTGGAATTATCGAAATACTTGCTCAGCAAAACTATAATGATTTTTTGTGAGCTTTCATTTTATGACATTAAGGTGGTATATTAAGGGAGTAGACACAGAGATCTGCTGTATAAGTACTAGAAGGGGATAGTAGAAGTCAATGGCCATTGATGCAAAATATTGGGCTTCTCGAGACAAAAACATTGATATATCATTCTTTAATATCCAACTACAAATCCCAAAGATATAAAGAAAAGTTTAAAAAGGCAACCCATACCTTGTTTAAAAAAAAAGTTTTTTTTTCTAAATTGCTGTCCAAAAATTCGTTTATTAAGGGGTGTACGGGAAATTTTTTTTTTTGCTCGTAAGGTGGTGCAGTCTTATGTACATATGTATTTTAAATTAAAAAGCAAATCTTATTGATGTTGTTATGTTGAATATTTATATTTGAGGTATGGTTTTCTTATTATTATTTCTTATTTTTCAATTTATTTTTTCTATTGTATTTTTTATATTTTATTGTTTATTTTCCATGTTTGGGATATAGTAATTTTCTTCCTATTATTTTAGTCTTTTTAAATCTGTATATATTTTATATTTTATATTTTATATTTTATTATTTATTGTATATTAACTGAATTTATTTTGGGAATATTTATTTATACATATGATTCTAATTGTGCTAATAAGGGAAAAAGCACAATTAGAATCATATGTATTATTATTTATTGTTTATTTTTTATTTTTAGGTTCCATATTTTATTTAACAATTACGTCCAACAGTGCTTGATTGCAAGCAAATAAAATTAAATATTACTGTGTGCTGCGTATGAGTAATATTTTATTTAATATTGTTGCATTGCATTCGTTATACGTAGCAAGTTTGTATACCCCGTAATACATGCTACGCTTTTTTACTCTATTTGGAAACAACTACAGATATTTTTGTTTTTACATTTAATTAGAGCTTCAAAAAAAATTATTTTTTCAGTTTTTTTATAATATTTATTTGAACTTACAGACCACCATTAATTAAAATTTTTTTAAATGTATCAACTTCAACAAGAATATAAATTGAATTGAAATTTTAATAATATTAAAAAAATATTCAATGCTTCATCATACCGCAAATTTGTGATAATTGTATTTTATTTAAATATAAAATATCAAAAAAGTTATATTTTAAGGTACCGGCTTTTAATAAAAACAAAAAAAAAGCCATATATCAGGGGGACAGTTTTTTGATCGAAGAGCTATTGCGCAAGTTTCCAAATCAACAAACAGTTTATTGAAGAAAAAATGAAAATTTTTACATCTGCAATTTACTTCTTTTTTTACTCATCAATTAATTATATAAATCACTTAATTTCTAAAATAAAAATAGCGTATTTAAAAGATTTTAAATTAATGCTGAAATTCAAACGGAATATTTCATTTTTAGCAATACCTTCACAAATTTTTGAATTCAGTATAAATTATTCAATATTTTGATTAAAACTAATAAATTTTCCTTGTTTAATGTACAGCGATTTACATTATTTTACAAGATTTTCTTTTGAAATAATACTGAAGAAATTTTTTTTCAAGTTTGTGAGTGGGATGGCCAAGCAGTAGCTACTTCTATTACTTTTCACTCCGTAGTTTAAGTGTAGATTAGGATGACATAAATATTTTGTCAATTTGCACAATTTTTTTAAACAATTTCCATTCTTATGACATTACAGACGAAATAAGCAATATAATTAGATGCTGATTGTGGGGCGATGGAATCATTCATATATAATTCTACGGAATGTACGCTTTAAAAAACTTTATAGTTCATGGTGAGCGGTATAGATTTTGCTTATTTTTTGAGGAGAAGTAACGCTGCTATAATGCAATGCGTTGAACAGTATCGAAACTGCTATAGAAGAATAGTTATGATGCTTAAACGTGTTGGAGGTCTGGCTACCATGGCATGGCTGGCATGGACAACGAAAAAAAGAAATTGTGCGCTCTTTCACAGCTATAACCTTTTTTCACTGCTGTATGCTAATATCTCAATAAATAATTTTTTTTTTTTTTTGGTGACAATAGAAAAATATCTTTCATTTCTTTTAACAATATTGTTGTATGACACTTCCGGCGAAAGTTTCATTCTCGTGCCGTAAAGCTGACAATTTAAAAATAATGCTAAAATCTCTATATAAAACCTTTTTAAATATGTCCTAATAATCGTATTAAATTTTAAATTAAATTAAAATTTATATAAAGGAAAACAATTGTGTTTTAAACTAAATAAAAATAATAAATAATTTTACAAAATAAGCAGACAATTTATTTCATAAATGCCAATCAATCTGGCTGCTGTAATATAAAATAAAAAGAAAACAAGTAAAATACCATGTTGCAGAAAATTTTTGGCAGCAAAATTTAACAAATATTTGAACGTTCAATAAAATTATGGACAAGGAAGTAAATTTTCGTTCATATAAACTTAAGCATTTATATTATAAAAATATAAATTTGTCCCATAGTATGCTAACAGGCTATTATATATGTATGTATATATATAATATTCATATACATATACATATATATTAAGCTGTAGATAAGCCTGCCCCTAAATAAATTCGTATGTCTTCTTAAATAATATTTTCCTTATTCACTCAAATCTTTGCATTTCAATTAAATAGTGATGTTAAATAATTTCATTTTGCATAAATTATTATTAAGTCTTAGACAACAATAACATATTTAATAGCTGAGAATATATTTCTTTTCGTCCAATTTAGATATGGAATCAAAAACAATTTGGATTTTTGCCATTGTTTGTTCAGCAATTCAGCACTTTATATCCTGTTCAACACCATGTGAGAATAATTAAATAATTAAATTTTGTGGTCAATTTAAGTAAAAATTTAAATTTGCTTGTAGTAAAACGACCCAGGGCTGGCGATCCTTTTGATACATTCCCGAAGAACTTTTGGCAAGAATTTTCATCACCGTTTACCGACACACCGGAGGATGAGGAATTGGAAATAACTGAAACTACCACTCATGAACCATTTCCTTTTTTTGCCGATGCATTTACTACAGTTAATGTGAGCACGCAGTTAGCAGCAAATGTCTATTTACATTGTCGTGTCAATGATTTGCAAGGAAAAACTGTAAGTCCGATTAAACGAAAAAAAAATTTTAATTTATAAATTTTTTTCAATCAAAGTCAAAGTAATATTGGCATAATAAAAACTTAAGCATAAGGATTGTACTATATAATAGCAACAAGAAAACGAACAGTTTTTATTGCGGTCCATAAGTGAAATGGATTAGCATTCCGCAGGATTTCCTTTTGAAAAAGTATTTATTTTCTTCAAAAGATATCGAATTAAAAAAAACGGTATAGGACAGTGTTTTTACACTTAAAGTTAAAGCTTGTTTTGAAAATTACAACTATAAACAGTTTAATTTTACATATAAGTTTACATAAATTTAATTTTAACATTCATTTTAAAGTTTGTGTATTAAATTTGTTGAAAAGAAAAGTTTTTTTCTCGTCGAAATAACTGAATTTGTGCCAGCACTTTTTTCTACTCTGTATAACATTTATTTCACACTCTGTAGAACAGTTTTCATTTTAATTATTTCTTACGCAGTATTATTTTTTTGTTGTTTTCGTTGAGCGCCATTTAACATTACCAGTTGTTTGCATTATTTTTAACTTGGTAGCACTGAGTTTAGTACAGACAAAACAAGGTTGTTCTTTACAAAAATCTTGGTAAAACCAATTCAAAAAAGTTTAAAAGCTGGTTTTGAACAAAATTATTTGATATCGTAAGCCCAGGTTTTAAATGTTGATAAGGTTAAACCCAGTTGTATATTAAAAATAGTTTAGAACTTCAAGTGTTCCATAGTGCTTTCACACCAAAAGTTATAACCTAGTTTTAACGTTAAAACTACAAACATTTGATTTTGCGTTGTCAATATAAGTTTAATTGAATCAAGTTTTAACGCTCAATTCGTTGAAACCTTTCTCATTATGATCTATCCAAAAATTTTATTTTCTTTTGCACTTTTTTATTGTTGTTGCTGTTGCGTCCATTGTTTTAAATTATTGTAGTGACTTTATTTACCAAATTTTTCTTTATTTTTTTTTTAATTTATTGAGCGCCATATAAATTGCCAACTGTTTTAAAATTTTCAACTTGGTAGCCCTGCCTTTAGTATATGAAAATCAAGGTTGTGTTTAACAAAATAAACTGAAAACTATAAGAAAATATTTTTTTATAGTAAAACCAGATTTTAATAGTTGGTAAAACCAACTTTTGCTTTCAAACGCGTCAGTGTTCAAACACTATCACTCTGCGATCGTAATCGCTCTTTAAGATAAACATTTCTTTAAATTATGAATACAATTTTTGTTTTCTTAATTCTTCTCATTGTATGTATAAAATCAGTCAATCGCACATTTCTAACTTAAATAATTGGACAAAATTGAAATTTAAACTAATCGCCAGCAATTCAATTTCTTCTCTTTTCTTCAATGCCATTCATCTTCACTTGTAGCAAACAATAATAAATCAATACCTCCTCGTATCGTAAAGAAGATAAAATAAAAAAAGGTGCAAATAAATGTGAGAAATATATGGTTTTGAGGAATGGTATTATTAGAATGAATTTTCTTTTGAATGATTGTATTATTGTACAATCTCAGGATGTGTGATATTTTTGCAATATTAAATTTGGCAAATGAAAGAAAAATCAACTTACATATCAACAATTCTATGAAATTTATATGATAAATGTTTTCCTTTTATTCGATAACACTAAAGGAAATTAATATGATTTTCCATTTGATATGGGTAGTAATAACAAAAATATAATAATAATAATCAATATAAACATAAAAAAAAACAGGTAAACGCAGTCAGGCATAAATTTAGTTTTTGTGTTGCTGGGGAGTTTTTTTCTTAGTAACACTACTTTTTCTTTCCTGCTGGTGAGTGCCACAGTGACCTTTCTTCTTAATTTAAATTTTTTGTTTTTCATCGTTACTGCTCTTGGGAGCATATGGCTTCCACATAGCAACTTTTATGCCTTGTTTTCGCTTTATTATTCTAATTGCTTATTTCAAGCTGAGTAGTTGCTTAGATTTTGTCTAGTGTAGATGGCATCTATCGTCGCACAGTGTGGTAAAAAGCCCTTTTTAGCGGATTAATTCACATCTCCACAACTGCAAGGCACACTAAATTTGATGTGTGTAACTCTTAAAACAAACAAACAAAAAAAAAACGAAATTTTGGAGGTATAGGAGAGGGAAGACCAGTTCATTCATGTGCTACTGATTTTTTTATGTCGATGGTAGAGGATTAGCAGAATATCGGACGGCTTCTTTTAAAATCAATTTCTGGAGAAGGTTGAGGAACTCGAAAACAGCCGGGCACAGTTACTCTTCGAATTTGGGACCGTTCAATTTAATGCTTGACGTTCTAATAACTGCATCACGCGATTCCTTTTGAGAGGACATGCCCTCTTTGTACGTACATATGTAGCTTCTGTTGCAGCTTCGGTGTGAGACCATGAGATATTCCACTGTAGTAACTTTAAAAGAATGTAATTCATATAGTCTTTCTATGCCCCAGAAAAGAAAATTTTTATTTCTAAACATAAACAGTTAAGTGGATATGGGGATGAACCCCTCTCATTATGGTTTTGCATACAAAATCAACTTTTTCTTCAAGTTTAAACGAATAGAAAGAAGTTTACTAAGTTGAATGGCCAGTAGGCTAAAATTCGTAGATTCATAGCAGTTTTGTCAATGTTTGCGGATACAAACGGACATGTTTGGCCCCAGCAGCGATTTTGTGTGTGGAATAAATAATGCAAAGCGACTGTTGCAACATCTGTAGTGGGATCAAGGGAAGTGATTAGACAAACATTTAAATATGACGCACATCAAACTATAAACTGCATGCTGCGTGCAAACAGCACCCAAAAATTTAACCAAATATGTAAACAGTTACATTAAATTTATATTCTTCAGCTGTATATTTATTTTTATAGCTTATTATCAAGTAATTAATTATTTGTCTACAGTACAGATATCAAAGCACAAAGATAATGGATGCCATTTGCAAAAATTAAAGCACATTCCCATTGTCACATTCATTTGCCATCATCTAGTTTTATTTGGTTTATTTGTATTTGTCGAAAATATTTATTTAAACGAAAAATTCCTCGCACAATGTCTACATTATGAGGACGAAATGAATATTTAGTATTATGCAAACGAAACAATTGTTTTGTTATATGAAAGGTATTATTACTTTGACATCGGATACATATTGATTGTCTTATACAGTGAAGCTGATAGAATAAATGTAATAACATATGACAAGATAATTTTAATATGTTAATATAATAAGCGTTTATAAATCTTGATCACATTTGTGCATAAAATTAACCTAAACATTCGGCAGACCATTAAGTTTAATGTGTAACGTCAAATCTTTACACATGTTTGCACAAATATATACTGGCAAATTAATTTCAAGGATGAATAATTTTAATTATAAGATATATATATATATATATATATATATATATATAGAGAAAGAGAGAGAGCGAGAGAGAAAGGAAGAGCGAAAAACAGAGAAATAATTGTAAATTAAAGAACAACAAAAGTTCAATTGTAAAATTTATTATTTAATGGGATCTTAAAATTAGATTTATAAAAATCAAATTTAAATAACTGTGTTTTCACACTGACATGTTTTTTTTTTTGTTTAAATTCATCTTTATTAATATCTTATGCTTAGCATATAAATTTATAATTTCGAGATTTTATCTATAGCTACTACAGCGAATAATTTGGATAATAAAAAACTTGATAATAATTTTAAAATTATAACATATTGATTTAATGACATACAACCTTGTTTTTCATGTACTAAAAGCAGTGCTACCAAGTTATAAAATTGAAAACAGCTGGCAATTTAAATGGCGCTCAATGAAATAAAAACAAAAATAAATGAAAATTTGGTAAATAAAGTCACTACAATAATTTAAAACAATGGACGCAGCAGCAGAAACAATAAAAAGTGTTAAAGAAAGAGAAGCTATTGTGAAGAGCAATATGAAAATGCTTTCATCGTATTGTGGAATGAAAAAATAACTACGCTACATCTACGCAACGTCATAACTATTGTTTGGTAGAAGAAAACCTCATAGAGAATGAAAATCTCTAATGAAAATGAAACGTCTTATTGGTACAGCATTTATAAGACACCTTTGTGTTATTCACGTAGTGATTTTAAAAACCGACTCCGACCGAAATGTCGTCTCCAACAACATTTTCGAAAAAAACATATGGAGCTCCGAGATGAAACAGCTTCTATTCTTAAAAGAATGAAAAAAAGCTCATAGCTTTGTTCTACCGTTTAGTATAGACGAGAACCCATATATTCAAAAAGCTCAATAAAGTTTGTGAACAGTAATGGAAACTTATCGTACAGATTTCTTAAAACATTTTGAAAAATCGACTCCGACCGAAATGTCGTCTCCAGCAATATTCTCGAAAAAACATATGAAGCTCCGAGATGAAAATGCTTCTCCTCATAAAAGATTGAAAACAGCTCAAAGTTTTGTTCTTTCTTTTTAGTATAGACGAAAACCCACAAATGCAAAAAGTATGTGGACAGTAATGGAAACTTCCCGTATACATTTCTGAAAACATATGAGGTTAAAAAGTTGATATTGAGAACTTTACAACTAGGTCTCTAGTGACACAAATAGTACTAATGATATCTGTAATGGCACAGAAAATATGTAGAAGGTGGAAACAAATGTAATCTCCTGATGTTCTTTTGCTGTAATTTTGTTATGAATAACTTTGGTTCTACTTGTATGGTCATCAGTTCTGGGGGCGGAGATTAATTGTATTTTTTCCTTTATTCTAATTAAAAAATAGTTTTCACATTATTGTGACAAATTAACTATGACTTTAGACACACCGAAATTTTCATTAATTTATTGCAATAATTGTAGTTAAAGTAAAAATACGTAATTCTAAACATGTTATATGTTCAAGAAATTTAAAAAGAAAAAAACCTTTGTATTTTTTTGCAAATGGTTACTCATTACTTTCCAAATAGTTTTGGTACAGGATGACAGTGCTATGAAATCTAAAGTGCTTATAGCACAATGCAAAAAACTTAGTTGGAGTTGTGCCCTTTTTGAAATTGCACATTAAATTCTTCCGACTCTTAGGAACATCGGACAAAAAATGTTTTTCAAGTTTGACATAAAAACAGCTAAAAAATATTGATTAATTGTTATTTAGGGAGCACTTCATAAAAATATTAATGGAAAGATTTATGATTTATGGACTTTTTAAAATGGTGGTTATGGAAGTTATGTCCATGGCAAAGAGCAAAATCGATGGTTAATCATTGAGTTGGTAAATCTCTTTTGAGACACTACCTGACTGCACTCATATTAACAGCGTTAAAAAAGTAACTTATCCAAACTTCACTACAGTGTTTTTTTTCTATCACATGCTGTTTTAAATTTATTATGTTGAGACATGCTTGGAATTGTTGATAGGTTTCAAGGCGTAAGATGGAAGATGGAAGCTTTGTAGTTATGCACAGGCACTTATACAAACACAGTGTTATCGCGATTATTCGTAATAGCAAATTTCCAACCGTTTTTTTAAGAATAACAGGCTCTATTGATTTAGTTACGTAGAGAATGAAAACAAAAAGGAAAGATAAACGCAACTTGGGTTGTTGCTAAAGGTGCCTTTACTTGGTAATATAAAGTATTAAGACTTTTTTAGAATTAACATATTATGAAATTCTCTTCTTGTTTAAGAAAACAGAACAAAAGTCAGTTGTAAGTAGTTTTCATGTTTACACGGATGATGTAACCCAGCGAAAAAAAATATGCAGAATAAATAATTAACGCATGGGTTGCATTGCAAAAAAACTGGTTGGACGACTCGAAAAATTTTAATATATTGTTTTTTAATCTATTATTTTAATCTATTTCCAATATAATCTCCTTTTAGATCAACCTATTTAGTCTAGCCTATTTACAATTTTTTTTAATCTTTCCAAATAATAGGTTTTCTGAAGGTCCTCAAAATAGACGTTTGTTTTAAGACTTCTTCATTCCACCCAAATCTCTTACCACCCAGCCATTTCTACAGGTTTGGAAAATAGTCGTAGAGGGCTAAATCTGGAGAAGATACCAGATGGGGCAGCAGTTCGAAGCCAAATCTATGAACTTTTGCCATACTGACAGTGCACTCATGAATTGTCTTGACGGAACACCAAATCGAATCAGTATAAAAGCTTTGAATAATATTGTCCGGCAATCGTCCTAATCTTCTCTAGGTAATTTATGTGAATCACATCAAAAAAGTGTGGCCATGACCCTGTTGGCTGACAGACCCACTTTGATCTACTTTGCCGGGTTTTTACGCAAAAAATAATGCGAAATGAAAAAAAAAAACACGAAATTCACTTTTTTCCATTTTTGTTAAAATTTACGAGGTTGTCTGCTTTTAATGGCTGTGAAATGCAAACACAAAATGACGCAGATTGCTCAAAATTTGACAGTAGTCTATTAATGGAAGGTGGCTGACAGCAGCAGTGTTTCATTTGAAGTTGTTGTCGCAAGGTTTCAGTGGTCACTGAACAATAACAACTTTAGCTGTATCCAATCCCCAGGCACATCAGAACGCCCTCCTTCGTCGGTATTGTGTAGCACCGGTGAAGTAAAATAATTACTAAATATGACTACTAAAACGAAGCTTCACAATTTAATACGTCTCCTTGACGTCAGAGACCCTACAACACTGGTATAAAAGAAAACAAATAACATGCAAAAACAGTATTCTAAGAATGGAAAGCTTCACCTCCTATCATTTCTCCTACTATCTCTTTCTACTAGTTCCAGCACAATGCTCCGCATGTATAGGGGTCATCTCCTGAGTGCTGGGCCAAGATAAAAAAAAAAAAAATTACAAACTTATTAAACAGCCCTCGTACCTACCGTATTATTTTTTTCTTTCTTTGTCATTATGGTTTATGAATAAGCGGTTGGCAACAGCTAATCTGATTTACAAGCCGTTAATAGAGATTTTCTACTGAAACATGTCAACTAACGAGGAATTCGACGCGGTAGGACTTGCCCTGCTACCTGAATAAAAGCGGAAAGTGTATTTTTATTTTTTCTCTCAATAAGCGCTCAATGAGAACTTTTGAGAGCAAAATTACGCTCTCCGCTTTTATTTAGGTAGCAGGGTTATAGGGATGCTACTGTACAACAAAACCACAATTTGATATTTCCACTTTTTATTTTTCTTTTATATTAAAATATATATATACATATATTTATGTATATAAAAAATTTAATACGTATTACCAAATAACGTTGTAAGAATCATTCATTTGGATGATTTTTACGATAGAAATATAATTTAAAAAAATATAAAAGTGGAAATCGTTAATATTTGTTGACATTTTATAATCATTAAGTTTAATTCATAATTACATGGGTATAAGAAAATCAACACCACTTGTTATTTCCTGCGGATATGCTCGATATCCTTTCAAAAGTTTTCGATAAGAATAAAAACAAAAAAGGCCGTAGTTTTAAGCCGGTATGAAAAGGGAATTATAAACGCTTTATGAGACAGATTTCCGTACAAAATTTAATTTCTAAACCTTGAGCAAATCTAAAATGTTTTTATTAACACAGCGGTATGATTATAATACAAATTAATTAACATTATAGCGAGGGCTGCGAGATGCTCAAACAAAAGCTTTGGAATTTCTTTTTTTTTTTTGTGAGAAAAACAACAGCGAAGACACAACAATTTCAATGTACAACTCGAATTTATGTCAAGCAATCATTACATTTTCCATTGCTGTAACAAGATGAGTGGTGGAACTCAGCCTGTTGCCGCCTTTCAGCACTTACAATTACGTCTGCTGGCACGTAATTTGATTGCCTGTCATCGCTGGTAAAAATATCTGTTGCCATGTACAGTGTATGCAGCGGAATTTCCACACAAGTGTTTTTTATTGATATAAATTTAATTTTTCCAGCCAACATTATCATTTAAAGTCTATTATGTGGCACATCTTGTTGCCTTTAATGGCTTCGCAAGGTTTCTTTTTGTTTTAAAAGAAAATAAAGACTAACCTCATGCTTCTTTGGTATATTAATTAATGGCTTTCATAAAAGCTTTCTTAATACAAAAATACTAAAAAAAAAAAAAAAAAAAAAAAGGAAAGGAAAGGAAAATTTTAACCCAAATCAGACGATGAACATAAAGTTTCCAAATGAATAGACAAGCATGTTGATTGCTTTCAAACACTTGCTGATAGACATTCGTTAAAGAAATATTCATATTTATATGGCTCAATTAGAAATTTTATGAAGAATATTTTTGGCAGACTCATTAGGCTATTTAGGGTTTCTTTTTGATTTTGGAAAAATATTTTTGGAAAATTTTTCAATGCTTCGAATGTGGAAGTAATTTTTTCAAGCTCTTTTCTTTTTATCTTGGAGCAGTGCTAACAGGAAATCCCCTACATATGCCATGCATTGCTGTGGATCTAGATAGAGAGAGGGATAGTGTAGAGAATAGACAGGTGGTGTAAGTGGTAGGACGATAAAGCTTAATTTTTTTTTTTTATCTAGGACCAGTACTCAGGAGATGACTCCTACACATGCGAAGCATTGCGCTGGGAACTATAGGAAAGGGATAGTATGAGAAACGACTAGGAGGTGAAGCTTAATTAATTATTTTGCAGCTCTGCTTCGCACGTTCTTTAGTTTTTTATACTCGTAGCAGTGCTGAAGAGTTTCGGTTTAGTAGTCATTTTTATTATTATTTTACTTCGCCGGTGCTACACAATACCACCGAAGGAGGGCGTTCTGATATGATTGTGGATTGCTATCAGCTGAAGCCGGTATTGTTCAATGGCTAGTGACTATGCCTTCGCCACTGATACCTTCCGACAACAACTGACACACAAAGACACACTAAAGCACATCAGAAAAATGCGAGATGTTTTTTTATTTTTATAATTTTTCAGTCTGAAACTGGGGTTGAACCCAGGTCTGTTATTTGGTTGTGTAGTCAACGTGCAGACTACCACCCATCGTGCCATCGCCACCTTCTTGGACAACTGTATACTTGCGAGCTAATTACACTGTACAACAAAATTAAACTTTTTTTTTTTAATTAAAAACGATGGCAGAACATTGATAGATTGATTCTAGTAGAGAGTTCTAAAAAAAAAGATATACATTTTGCGGCTTTTTAAAAGTTTACATCTGCGACTCATTTTACGGCCGTTTTAAAGTTGCATACTTCTGTGGTAAACCGGCATAGAAAATCGATTGATAATTACGTTTTTCGTATACAATATGTTCAGAAAATATATTCCGAATATTACAACAAACATTTTGTTAGTACATATTATTTTTCGAAAAAACTGGGACAAGTTAAAAAAATCTTCGAAAATCGTGCGAATTTCAAAAATTTCTCGATAGAAATACAACAGCAAGAAAAAAACATTTGTTGATAAAAATGTCATTAACATTGTTTTATACAGAGTGTGAAGTCAGTAAATGAACAAGAGCTCCTGTTTTTGTTCAACCGCAAGTTAACTTCTGGGCAGTGCTGGATTGCGGAAATAAATAAGGTATCAGTTTGTTTAAACAATCCGTAGAATTGTAGCAAAGAGAATGTTCCACAGTATGATATACTATTGGTATTTTCGCTGCTATCAGCTTTTCGATTCTTGTAAGTGTTGAGAAATCAGGATTCAAAAATCTATTTATTAAGCACACTTTTAAATCTTTTTGGTTTTTTATATGAGATTTAATATTTAAATGTTTTTTTTTTTGCCGCCATGTCCAATGCTAAAATTTCTATTACATACTGTGCATTCTGTCATAAACAAAGTGTTTTCTTTTTATAGCCATGAATACTCAACGGGGTTGATGTTATATTAAGTTCATCTTCTCCAATTTTCTTCACAATTTTTTTAGATTTTTTTTTTTTAAGTTCAGTTCTAAAACCTTCCATGAAAATAATTTTCGTTTATGCATGTAAATCTTACTATACGTAGAGCAAAACAACCAGTGTAACAAGTTAAAACAACCAGGTGTGAATTTAACAAAAATGATACTCTTTAAATCAACTGTTATAATGTATTCGTATTTAATTGAAAATCACTGCTACTAAATAAACACTCATATATAATAAAATCTAAAAAGCAGAGTTTTGAAATGTTTTGCGGTACGCATGATTTAAAAAAAAAAAGCGGGACAATCCTGCGATGGTCGAAGTAGTCTCCACGTTGACTATAAAACGAAAAACTTTTCCTGGGTTCAACCCCAGTTTCAGACTCACGAAAACATGTCGCATTTTTTCTGATGTGCATTTGTGTGTGACTTTGTGTCAGTTGTTGTCGCAAGGTTTTAGTGGCAAAGGCATAGTCACTGCTCACTGAACAGTTACGGCTTCAGCTGTATCCAATGCACAGGCACATCAGAACACACACTCTCCTTTGTTGGTATTGTGTAGCACCGGCGAAGTAAAATGATTGCCAAAAATGGCTACTAAAACAAAAGATTAAGCTTCAACATTTAATACCTCTCCTTGACATCAGACACGCTACAAACACTGCTATAAAAACAAATAATGTACAAAAATCAGTGAAGCTTTACCTCCTGTCATTTCTCCTACTCCCCCTTTCCTCTAGTTCCAGCACAATGCACAATGCACAATGCACATGCGTAGGGTTCATCTCTTGAGTGCTGGTCCAAGATAAAAAAAGCTGTACGACTGGCACCTTAACATTAACCCTCTACACTTCTTCTGACCTTTTTTTTTAAATGACAATGAAATTAGTTGAAATGTTCTACGAAAATGTCCGTCAGAAAATTTTACTATAAATCTCCGAACACACTTATGTACAGAATTAAATTTTAAGAGCAGAAGTAAAACAAAACAAAAACTTAAAGTGCGGTCTAGGGTTAATTTTAGTCTAATAGAGAAATGGCGATAAAATGATAAAATTTTGTTTGACTTGAACTGGCTGGGAATCGAACACGGCTCCTATTGGTTGAAGAGTCAACACGATAACTGCACAGCCGGCAGCACCCCCGAGACGTGTTATCTGTTGATTTTGCACACATTATACATTTTTGTTTCAACTGTTAAAAATATTATTTATTGTTTTGCTAAAAATTACAGATTGTTTCTGTTCTATTTCCAATATTAGGGTATCAGCCACATTTTTTTTTTTTTTTATTTTTTTTTTTTGCTTCACTGACTACTTGAAACGGTTTGAAGCTGTTTTTTTTTATATATATGTATATACAAAATAACTAAAAAATCACATCGTGCCAATGGCAAAAATTCACAAAAGTTTGCTGACTTCATGAAAATTATAATTCAAAATAAACATGTTGGTTGTTAAAATGTTATACACATTTTGAATACATCCAACTCAACAATAAATACAATCAGCATAATCAACTTTCATTTCACTATGCGAACAATAGAAGAATATTTCGATATTTGCTACACAATACAGGGGGGGGCTGGGGTGAGTTGTAAATTTAACATACATACACACAGTGGCGGACGAAACTAGACGGACATCAAGTGCTTACACTTTAACTACCGTATTGATAAAAATTTAATTATATTTAGAAATGGCTTACTATACAAATTTTCATATAAAATTCAATCAATATATCTTCTATAAATCCAAAACATGTTTATGAATACGGCAGTAAATTTTTAAATTAAAAAAAAGGAGTTATCCCTATGCAGAATGGATGATTGAAGCTGTTATCGGACCGATACTGTTTCACTTGAGCACTATATGGTGGCGGGTGCTAAATTCTGCGGACAATAAGTCTCGCTGCAAAAGATAATGCAGAGGATGGCGATCTGGATGACGGGTGCCTACGGTCTACCCTGACTAGGGCACTTTTTGCCATGTTGGACTGAATTTCCGTTGAGCTACAGGCCTGGAAGATGATGCTACGCACGAAGACACTATAACCTCGATGTCAGGAGATCTGAAATTTGCGAGGGTGCGAATGCAGAACCTCACCGTCTCGATACAATATATTTGGGGTTCATTCCAGACACATGACTTCGCCGTTCAACGAATTTTGCTCTGGATGCCGTGATAACGGGACATTGTCCTATTGGCAGTCTTGCCAGACGCATGAGTTTGCCATTCAACGACTTTTGCTCTGACTGCTGATCATGAGGATCATGAGGAGGAGGAGGTCGCTCATTTCCTCGGCGAATGTCTGGCACTCGGCTATCTGTACCTCCGCGTGCTGGGGCTACGTCTATTGAGGCTATTCGGCCTGTCGCATATGGTGCTCAGCGAGCTGAGCAAGGTTATTAGGAACAGCGGCTGGTTATCGCGTCAGTGCTATGTCAATTTTAAGCTACAAATTTTACGATTTCTCTTTAGTTTTGACACTATAGTCTTTTTTATAGATAATTTCCTTAAACTTTTAACGTTTCCAGACCTTCTTTTTTACAGATGAACTCTTCACTCTGAGAGAGAGTTTCTATTGAAATGTATGTATACTATTCTCCAAAATCTTAAAAAGCCGTAAAGGATTAGGATTATTGTTTCTATATATTCAAATAACTAAAAGTGTATTGACAATTTTGCCGAAAATTTCATTCGGTTATCTCTTTTCATTTGAAAAATATAAAAAATTTTAAATTGGAAGTACTTGCTGTGCGAATAGTATTGTGCGTTACTGTATGTATGTATGTAATAAGTACATACAAAGTAAGCAAATTTTTGGCTTATAAAGGCTGTCAATTGACGCAGTGTCAAGAATTGTCATCGTTCGATATTTATTTGATAAACATAAATGATGATTTGAATTGAGAATATTTACAAACAAATTCGAGAAGACGTTCTTTGTTGTCAGAATTCTGTGTATTATGCGTTATTTAATCGCTAATTCAATCGAAAAGTAATCTGCTACTTTTACCTGCTGTTGGTAAATTGAATTAGCAAATATTCAAGTTCATATACAGCCATGTCACAGAACACAATTGAGATCAAGTTTGATTTCAATTGCAAAAGTCGAGTCTTCAGACATCAAAAAATTAAAATTTTCTTCGTAACAAAACTTCAGATTTTCAAAGTAAAATTACTTTTTCAATGATTAACTCAAAAAAAAAAATAGTAATAAAACTAACAGCATGTTTTGACGATGTCTTTCAAACGCGTTTGTTTTATTCGTAAACGAAGCCCTAAAAGCTGTCGGAAGCAATACGCAATTTACATATATTAAGCAACAAATGCTTACAAAAATGCTGCCAAAATACACTAATGTCAGTGTATACACTGTTTATAGCTGAATAAATGCATCAAAAAATGCATACTTTTGCGTTTGTGTTTTGGATACTTCTCATTTCTCGCCTTATCGCGAACAAAAATCATGCATTATACAGGGTGGTTCAAACGGAGCGAAAGTGTTTGAATTCTTTATAACTCTTTTATTATAATTTATTTTTTTGCAGAATTTTGTAAAGAAGCCTTGGAGAATTTAAAATGGAACAGTGCACAATTGAACAATTTGCCAAAATCGTTGAACTTTATTTCAGAAGACGATCACGATTTTATTCAAAATTTAATTATGAGCGACGCATCCCATTTCCAATTGAATGGGTTCGTTCATAGGCAAAAAGGGCTACGAAAAATCGTTCAACAGTGAGAATTACACCCACTTAAGTGTACCGTTTGGTTCGGCGTTTCGTCGGAAATGATAATTGGCCCATATTTTTTTGAAAATCAACACGGTGTCGCCGTTTCCATCACTGGTTTAGATATCGGAGAATGTCCGAAAATTTTTTAATGCCAGCCGTGGAAAACCATTCGGAAGTATGGTTCCAACATACTGGAGCCACAGCGCACACTGCGAGGGACACAATGGGTCTTTGAACTCAAACGCCTTCGGTCATTTGGATTTGCAAGTGCTTCCATTTATTGTCTCCCTTACAAAAATGCTTGCAAGCACTTGCTGGGTACATACACTTTTCTTAAACTTTTTCAACGGAAACAAAACGAACCTAAATCAGCGCGTCGAACGTTGTCTATGTGTCAAAAATATTCTCCTCCAATTACAAAATGTACAAAAGAAAGCAAATTCATAACAGGTGAACTTACTAGCACAGCTGGCCGACAATTTATCAATGTTTGATGGCAAATTTTATGAATTATTTTGCCACCGTACAATGATTTTTAGTTGTTTAGTTGTAGTTTAGAATTCGCCTTCGTACGAACAAATCCCAAATAGCGCAACGTCAACGCTTTTGCAATAGAAATATCCGTTTTTGACAACGCTTTCGGCGGTAAAGTGATCTGCAAAAAAACTGACATTGTTGAAAAATAATGAAAATTTATTTGTTTTCAGGTCAATCTGGCAATTTATCTCAATTATCAAATTCTATTTATTGTGTTTCATTAAACATGAAAACATTTACATCACTGTTCATAGCAGAACGTTGTGACGCTGTAATTTAAACGTTGGAAAACAATAAGCTTGACGCGCTGCTTTAGATTTAACTGTTATGTATTTCCCAATTGAAGTACAGTGAACTCACGATAATATAAACTAATTAAAACTAAGCTTCTAAGTTCACTTTTGCTAGTTTGTTCATATTTGCAAATCTAATAAAAGTCTAATTTCCCTTTAGAAACGTTTCTCCCATAAAAGTAAAAAAACATAATAATGTTTGTTTATTGTTTATTTGATTGAAAAAAAAACTATTGATTTTTCAAAAAAAAAAAAATTAAATTCTTTCAAATTCAAATTCTTTTGCTGTTTCTTTTGCGTGAACGTTCAAAATTTTGATTGGTAACTAAATGCCATTTAAATAAAAAAATCCATAAAATCAGAATGCAATTTAACCACTATCCTCTATATGAAACCCTTTAAAAAATACAGACGTAAGGTGTTCATATTTTATAGCTTTTTCACAAGTTCATATTTCGGAGTAGTCAATGGAAAAGAAAAAAGTGTTCATATTTTGGACCGTTCATATTATCGCGAGTGCCCTGTATTTCCACATTATTTTTTTGGGCAAACCACTTATTTTTGTTGAACAAAAATTTATGAACAAACAAAACTTTAAGCGCTGGCAACGCAAACTACAAGCAAAATACAAACAAAAATGTTACAACAACGATTTATCGTCTCTGGGCGTCTACTGCAGTAACAATTCCTGCAATGTTTTCACATAAATTTATTTTTTTTTGGTTTGATTTAAACATTTTTTATTAACGCCTTTTCTCTTGTTTTGTTTTCGTTTTTCTTCGCCAACAGTGCTGCCAAATATGCCGATTTATCTGTTTTTTGCACAAATTTTTAAATCACGGCAGTTTTTTTAAATTTTATTCGAATAAAACAAAACAGCTTGAAATTACAAATTGATTGGCAAGCATTTACTATTTATTTGGATAATGATTCTCTAAAATATGTTGAAGCTTTAGCACCTGCTAATGTTTAGTTGCAATACACAGGCAATATAAAACGCACATCTCATTTGGTTTATTTTTTACCAATGTCGTGCATTTACACCATATCTTGGGTTCGAGCCCAGTTTCTGTTTCAGTCATAAAAACATTTCGCATTCTTTCTGATGTGTATTAGTGCATGGCTTTGTGTCTGTTGTTGTCGGAAGGTTTGAAGGAAGTGGCGAAGGCATAGTCACTGGTAGCTTAATAGTACCGGGTTCATTTGATTCCAATGCACAGGCACACCACAGCACCCTCCTTCGACGGTATTGTATAGCACCAGCAATGTAATATAATTACTAAAAATGGCTACAAAAACCAAGCTTCAAAAATTTAATCTTGCACTATCCCTTTCCTCTAGTTCCAGCACAATGCATCGCATGTGTTGCTCTCATTTCTGAGTGCTGGTCCAAGATAAAAAAAAGAGTAAAGCGCTCGCTGTGCTGTATATTAGCAAAGAACTGTAAATATATCAGAAAAAATTTTATTATGACTAGAGTAGGGTTTGAACCCATGATTTTCTGGCTGTTGTTTCTGTTAAATAATTTATTTTCCTTTTATTTTAACTATAAAATTTTTATTTTAACTTTAAAATTTTTATTTTATTACGATTTACTTATTGTAAAAGCATTATTAATTTTTGAACGTTTGAACTTTGGACTTTTCCTATCAATTTATCAAAGCCTTCTAGTAAAAAAAAAAATTCTACTTATTTTTAGCTCGTGAAATTTTATCAATCATACCTCAAACTGACTAGGGAATTTTTGAAGAAGTTGTGGGTCTGTGGAGGAGGAGAAGGAAAAGGTGTCCAGCTCTTGCTGAAGTTCTTCGCCTCACATTTCTTGTCATCCTTGAGTGAACTCTCCCGGCTGAGAATTTTCGCAAAAGCAACTAATGTGGTTTTTATGTGACGAATGTCTGATCGCCAGCTGTGAACGGTTTGTGGTAACACAATGGACCTAAGCTCTGGCCAAAGTAAATTTATCAACTAGTCGCAACAGAACAACAATACCAAAAACAATAGGCATTGTTGTTTGTGTAAAACTCACTGAGGATAACAATAATGTTTTTTTGCACTGCTCTCTCAAAATTAAACACACACAGGCTACAATAGCAAGAAGAACATTAATTTCATTTATGTATACCTTCAGTGCTTTTGCAATCTTCTAAAGATATGAGCAACATTACCATATATTTTTTAAGAAAAACTTTTTATTTAAAAAAAAAAACTTAATTTTTCAACAAAAAACTTTTTCCACAAAAGTGTTGAAATAAGAAAAAAAAAAAGCACAAAAATATTTATTTTGAATTCATTTTTATTCAAAATAAGATAAACAAAAAAAATCGAACAACAACAACGAACTTATTATTCCCACGATTTTGAGCAGGTCTCCATTTTTTTAGCTTTTGCTGGAGCTTCGGATGTGTTTGTACCATATTCTAAGCTATTTTCTCCACTTGCATTGCTGCTTAAAACTAATAACACCACAAACTAAAAATATTCCACTATCCTTGCCTCTTCTCTTTAAATATTTATATGTACTTGCTTATGTGAAATAGAAAACTGTTTAGAAAAAAAAAGAAGAACACATTTAATACTGAAAATTATAAAATCGTTTACATTACATGGCAACATCAAATAATATTTTTGCGATATATATGTAAATTAATAATTAATAAACAAAACTTGAAAATTTGAAAGAATTTCAAAAAAAAAACTTATTTTTGGAGCTAAAAACTTATAAACTTTTTGGCATTTCAAACACCTTGAAAAATGAGGGAAAACTTCAGAAATGGTAACGCTGGATATGAGTAAAAATGTTATTTGCTCGCTCTCTCAAAATAAACAAATAAGTAAAAATGGAGCGCATAAAATGCGAACAAATTTTGACATTTACGCTGTGCAAGAAATAAACGAGCAAACAAAGGCACTTGATAAATAATCTTTGGCTCTGGTGGTGCGTTCTCCTTCGCGGACAGTCTGCCACCAGACAGACCTGACCTAACCTCACATACCTCATACTGAGGTTTAAGTTACAACCACATACTTTTTTTTGCGTTTCAAAGTTGCACACAATTTCATTTATTGAAGCAGATTAAACCAAATAAAGTGACTTCGGAAATTGAATCAAGATATTAATTAAATGGCAAACACAAACATACCACAAATATCTAAGTAATTCTATTAGCTTGTAAATTAAATTACTCATGTCTTTTGAAATGAAGGCATGAGAATAAATTAGAAAAAAGAGTAAAACTTAATAAATACCTACAAACTATGTGCCATGATAATGCAAAGAATAGGCTTAAGCCCCCAACTGTTATTGCAACAGTTCCACCAACTTTTGTTTTGTATAAATCTTGGCACACTCTTCACATACATTATATTTAGCATTTTTAATAACATTTATAAATACGTGTATTAATTAACTTTGAGCAATTTAATTACATTAATTTATTATAATGAATGCACAACTGAATACAGAAGCAGTAGTGTACGGTTGATAAATTTAAATTAAAATAAAAAGTTTGATAACAAGTTGAACGTATTTTAATATTTCAAAAGTTGCACAGAAATAATGAAGACATTTTTTTAAGCTAAAAAAGAAAAAAACTAAATTTAAAGAAAAAAATTTCAAAAGCATTAAAACTTTGTTCATACTTCTCTTTTGATCTAAATTTTAATACCTGAAATGCTTTGTTGCCATTCAGCACAAAAAGCCAGACACTTTTCTCTTGTTTCTGTGTTAATAAGTACCGCCATAATTTTATGTGATTTTTTATCATTTTCACCTTCTTTATAGATGTTCAAGTTTTTTTTTTGTTTTGTTTTTTTTTTTGTAATGTCTTTTATGTTACACCTGCTATTATGCGAATCTCTGCAATGACTTGTGCTTGACGCACCTTGCCATTTTGTTTCCTTCATGATGTACTTGTTGTCTCCTGGTGTAGCGCCAAGTTCCCTTCGTTCGCCATTACATTTTATTAGGTCACTCTAAATGGGCATGTTTTTCTTTTAATATTTCTACTGTCTGTGTCTATAGTTTGAAAATATGGCCAACATTTTTCACTTCAGTTCTTTTTAAATTCCCTGCATGTGATGTACGAGTACATGCTGCATAATCGTACATTTTATTTCGTTTTTCTTTTAAAGATGTATTATTTTGCTAAGACTACTTGGAAATTCCATTGGTGTTCACTTGTCACTCCATTAATTTTTAAAAGACAATTTCCTTTAAATCACAATATTTAAAAAAAAGAACTTAATAAATTATTTAGTAGTTCCGGATCTTGTTTGCTTGTTGACAATAATGAACACATGCACGAACAGCCGGGGTACGATAAGGGAAGGATACCAGACAACACTCTAATTTTATCCTTAAGTTATTGTTATTTATTATTGTTATTTTTTTTTTAATAACATTGATTTATTATGTTATTTATCATTTTTTAAAGGTACCATGTAATACTGGTATGGTGTGGTTTAGGTTTCTTAGTTATCAGTATTATTTGGCGAACATGTCTCTTGTTTTCGACAATGTTCCTCCTGCTTAAATCACTTTTAGCCACTTTGATCTAAAATATTACAGTTCAGTGGTTTGAGATGGAAATAAAGCTTATTTTAATGCATTGCTGAAAATGTAGGCAAATTTCTGGCAATAAATTTTCTTTAAATTAAATTTACAACTTTACAACTACAAGCAATTCCATTCTCCCCCATCAATCTAATCTTCTCTATCTAAAGGATGTGCAAATTTGAGGAGGAATTGGCTTAAAGGCACACTTTTCTGATAAACTCAGTTTTATTGATACCAATGTATAGTAGAAATATGGAAATTAATAATAGAATGTGCTGCCGGAGGCAAATGTTCACCTCTAGCACGTCGGCAGACGTCCGCTCTTTTCACAAAATTTTGAACATTTCGCAACATAGTTTCGTTAATCTCGTCAATTCATCTTTCATTGCGTGAGGTGTTTGTGGTCTGTTCACGTAAATCCAGTCTTTCAAATAACCCCGGAGAAAATAATTTAGCGGCGTTAAATCACAAGAACGAGGGGAACAATTGACATCGCCAAAACAAGAAATTACGCGACCGGTAAATTTCTCATGCAATAACTGAATTGTTTACCCGGCTGTGTGGCTTGTGACGCCGTCTCGCTGAAACCAAAGGTCGCTGATGTCAACATTAGCCATTTGTGGCCACAAAAAATCGGTTATAATAGCTGACGTTTCCTTGCTCATTTTCGAAAAAAAAAAAAAAAAAAAATACGGCCCGATGATGCCGCCTGACCACAAACCGCACCATACGGTCACTTTCTTTGGATGTAATGGTTTTTCGAGGACTCTTTGTGAATTTTATTAGCCCCATATGTGACAATTTTGCTTGTTTACATAACCGCCTAATTGAAAATGGACCGCATCACTAAAGTTGATTGAGTTAAAAAATGCGTTGTTTTCGTTCAGTTTTTTAAACAGCCAATTCACAAACGTTCAACGCAAACAATGGTCGGGCGACTTTAATTCTTGAACGAGTTGAACTCTAAAAGCGTGAAGATGAAGATCCTTAATCAAAATGTTGTGCAAAGTGCTGGTGCTGGTCAATTTTTGCGAACGTCAACGAGTTGATGTTCCACGCTCATTCTCAACACTATGTTTGCATCACTACGGCCATTACGAGCTCGAATTTTACGAAGTGATATAGTAAAATTTTTACAATTAAAATTTTTTGGTCAAGAGTGTATCGTTCCATGGTTAAAATGTCCAACTTTTTACTAAATAAATGTCAAAGGATGGCAGTTCAATTTTTTTTTATTTTGGACCAGCAGTCAGGAGTTGACCCCTACCCATGCCGTGCATTGTGCTGTAACTGGACGAAAGGGATAGTAGGAGAAATAATAGAAGGTGAAGCTCCACTATCTTACAACACTGACTTCGCACGTTTTTAATTTTTATAGCTCTGTTGTGGCGTCTCTGATGTCAAGGAGACGTATTAAATTTTGAAGCTTCGCTTTAGTAGCCATTTTTATTAATTATTTTACTTCGCCGGTGCTACACAGTAGCTTCAGCTATACAGCATTATATACCACTTATATTCTTGTCGTATATCACCATTCAAATATGCCCGAGTGAAATCAAAACTGGAAGCGCGTATTTGCTCCTACGTCAAATTATTAAATGGTTTATTGCGTTTTTATTTTTCTAAACAATATTTTCTATAGATAGATGTACCATGTTCGTTTGTATTTATTAAATGTGCGTAAATGTTTGTGAAAAGCTCCAAAAAAAATTTGTTTCGTTTCATATAGCAAGCATATTGGCAAGTTGTAGCACATGTGTAGAGCATCAACTGGGTGGTACCTAGCAGCGTCAATGGCCCCAGTGATGCCAGAAGGAATAATCCATACTTGATGTTGATGGCATTGACATACATACTCGTACATACGACTATATACGGCACCTGGAATGTTGTAATAGCATCACACAAATAAAGGCAAACAACAAACATTAAAGCTTTCCATTTTACTCTGACATCTTTTAAAAACGACAATAGTAGTTTATAGCGCAGTATCATATCAGATACATCTAATAGTAGACATTTAAGCTTAAGCCTGGGGATATTTTGTATTGCTCATTGTCAATTTTGCGTAGCCTTGTGAGTGTCAAAATGTTTCACAAACCGATTTGGATTTACCACGACATGCCAAAGCATGTTAATTATTTATAAACGAAACGTAATTTTTCAAATACATTAGATTGGTCGTTAATTTAAAATTGTGAAATTCTAATTTATGTATGTACGTTCGTTCAAAGAAATTATTGAACTGTTGGTTTTCAAAAGCCAATAAAGGGAAAATTTAATAAAATCGAACACGATGACAATAAAGTTCAATTTCACGCCACAAAATTATTGGGAACAATAAAGAATTTTTTTCTTTTACTTGAAGGAGATCAATGAAAAACTTTACCTTGTTTATTCCCTAATAAAGTAAACAAACTATTAACGAAATATCGCAAATAATCTAGAACAATATATTTTTAAATGAATACCGACCCCGAGCTTTATAATTAAATAATAAGATAAATTATAAAAAAGGTCAAATAAATTGGAAGATGCAAACGAAAAACACTTGCTATTCATATTTAAAATTAAAACAGGGAACCTGTCATGCTAAGTCAAACACTTAGTCAACGTAGCTAAAGTCCAGCTATATAAATTATGAAACGAAAATGATTACAGGCTCTCTTCTGCAACAAATAGTTTTAGCTAAAATGTAATATCTTTTTTTCATCTGGGACCAGCACTCAGGAGATGACCCCTACACATGCAAAGCATTATGCTGCAACTATAGGAAAGGAATAGTTCGAGAAATGACAGCAGCTGAAGCTTAATGAATTACTTTACAGCTCTGCTTTTGCACGTTCTCTATTTATAGCAGTATTGAAGCTTCGGTTTAATAGCCATTTTTATATACAAGTACATTGTTGAGATATATTTAAAATATTTAGCTAATTTAGCTAATTGTAATTGTGCAACTTTACGTATTGTACAATAATATTGCCAATCTGTACGTCATATTCGAAGGTGGCGCAATTCCTTTTAATATGTTTTAGCAAAAATTGCAATTCTTTAGATTTCTATTGTACAACGAAAATAATTGTGAAATTTGTTAGCAACATTGAACAATATTATTTTTATGTTTACTTTAAATTATTCCAAATTTATATAGAAAATAATATCGCCGAAACTCCCGCGGTTTGGCTGTAGCTTATGTCTAGTTTTTATTTTAAATAAATTTCGTCATATAATATTTGTAAATATAGTACGACTTATTTGATTTGAGTAGATATCATGGGCTTCTTTGGAAAATTACCAAACCAGATTGTTGTTGTACTCGACAACACCTAGTCCAAGAATAGTATCACGCCCCCGGTATATCTACTTCTTATCTTTTTTTACACAGTGATATTTTCATTTCACTTATTCGAATAATTTTCTAATTACAGTGGAGTTCGGTTGGAACGATCAGCGCTTATAACGAATTTTCGCATACAAAAGTTTTATGTGTGTGAAGAGAAATTTAAATTTCAAACCCAAGACACAAACCATTTATTTTAGCGGAGCTCTTTTTCTACTTAACAGAGCACTGTTAAGCACTTAACAGCGGCACTACATTTGATGAAAGTGTGATAATAATTGTTTATTCTATAATTGTTTATTATATAATTAAATGTGGTGACATCCAGATGTATCCCACTACATGTGAATGGTACTTCAGAGACACCTCTAAGGAGCAGAGAAGGTCGTATTAACCAAATAATTTTGGGAGTTTAGAAAAATGAGCTTGAATAAAGTGATTTTTTGAACTGAATTTCTTCAGAAGATTAGTAGCCATTGTAGAAAAATGGACTATAAAGTTTTGCATTAATAATTCAAAAATAAAATAATACTCGTAGTATGGTTATAGCGCCGAACTCTGCTTATAGCGAATTTTCATTTATAACGAAATGTTTCTTAAGTCCCATGAACAAAAATGCCTGAAAATTTATACGGTTATAACGAAAAAAAAAATTGTAAATTTTATTTTGGAGTATTTTGAAACTTTAAATAATTTATCACAATTTTAAAAACAAATAACAAATTTAAACTCACAGTAACTAAAAATGTCAAACACAGAAAGAAATAAGGATATAAAAGAAATTCTCTAAATATAACTTGAAAGAAAAGAAACTTCAAAAAATAAGTGAAATATATGAAATTCAAAAGTCTACGCAGGCAACAATTTTAAAAGAACATCTTGACAAATATATGCTGAAGTCTATTAATAAAAAATTATTTACTCCGGTTATAACGAACAAAATTTCCCCATCCCGCCGTTCGAAATAACCAAACTCCACAGTGTTTAAAAATTTACGTACTTAGCAATATTCATTTATTAATTATTAAAAAAAATACTCAAAATTTATACTGAAAGAAACGGAGTAATTGATTATCGAGGTCTCACTGTATTATGTTCAAAGATTTTTCAAAATTATACCATCTTAATTTATGACATAATTTTTTCCTATTAACGAGATAAAATTAAGACATATCTAAAAAGTTTATGTGAATAAATAAAATAAAAAGGAAAAATTAAATGCCTACTGTGAATTTTGTTTACTGTGCTTAAGTTTGTTTTTGTAAATCTTTAAACAGCAGCCGCAAATTTATCATACGCTTTGCTATGGTTGTGGTATTTGTAACAGAAGTAGCCAAACTGCTGGTACAATCACGTACCGTAAATAGTAAATTAACAGCACTTTCTTATTATACAATACTATTTCATCCTGTGCTTAGTTTTGTTAAATTTATTCAATCGCTCGTTTGTTTGTTTGTTTGCTGCTCTATTTAATAATAATGTTCTCTTTTCTTTTTTCCTTTCAACGCAAAAAACACTATAACAACAATAACAACAAATTTAACACACAAATGCTACAACTACAATAAATGAAACAATAAAAGGTATCATGGATGCGACGAAAAGGCGACGAACTGGCACTTATTACATTCGGTCGTCATACATACAGCGGTGATTCCAGATACTCGTTAGAATTTGAAGAACCAAACGATTGGAAACTTTTAATCCAATACGCCAACGAACGTGACGAGGGTGCTTATGAGTGTCAAGTTTCATCACATCCGCCTTTAGTGCTGCTAGTTTACTTAACTGTAATTGGTAAGTTGTTTTCCGCTAGAAATACATACATGCGAGTACATACATACGTACCTTCTTCACATTGCACAGTCCCACATAAACATACATACAAATTTTCTTTCGTATTTTCTAAGGCTACAAATGTTCCCATAGCACATACATAAATACGTACCAATATCTACTGTACTGCGACCTTCTTAAAGTCTCTAAAATAACTACGCACGTGTGTATTAGTATTTGTTATTGTATACGAGTAGCACATTCTTAACGCATCGCACCTACTTTTCATTCCGTTCAAAATCGTCACATTCACATTGCCTGCAATTTATTTCAGCTTAAAGCTGAAATAAAAACAATACGACCAACGGTACGTGCACTGCAATAATGGACAAGCACAACTGAATTTACGAGAGCAAATCGAAAATTTATTTGTTTGAGCTGGCCACAAATTACGGCTTTCGATATTCAACAAAATTCCTATACATTTTAACAACATATCGATTGGAATCGAATGAAGTATTTTTTTTTTATTTTGAACCAGCACTCAGGAGATGACACCTGCACATGCGATGCCTTGTGCTGGAACTACGGGAAAGGGATAATAGGAGAAATGATAGGAGGTGAACTTCATTATCGTCTAACTCAGCTTTGGCACGTTATTTGTTTTTATAGCAGTGTTGTAGCGTCTCTGATGTCAAGGAGGCGTATTTAATTTTGAAGCTTGGTTTTGGTAGCCACACAATACCGATGAAGGAGGGCATTCTGATGAGCCTGTAGATTGGTTACAGCTGAAGCGGTTACTGTTTATTGAGCAGTGGCTATGCCTGCGCCACTGAAACCTTGCGACAACAACTGACAAAAAAAAACACAAATGCACATCAGAAAAAATGCGAGATGTTTTTATAAGTCTGAAACAGGGATTGAAACCAGGACATAACAGTGGAAATTCGAGTCATACGCTGCAACCCTTCATTTGAGCCAGGGATAATATTTACAAGCCGCCACTAATAAATGATATAAGAATAAAAAATTGTTTATAAATAGTATACATTTTTATATGTACCTTTATATTAAATTACAGTTTTATAAATAAGAAAGAAAAAATCGCAAAAAAGTCCAAAAAATTATTCAGCTAGTCAACAGCTGGCAACAGTTGTTTTCGATTATATTTGTTTCAACAATTGTATGTACCAAAAGAACAATTTTATAATTTTAATTAAAAATGGAATTATAACATGTAAGTTCTTATTTACTATATTAAAAAGTCGATTTATAGTTTCTTCACTTGTTTTCAGCATCCTATCGGATCGGAGAGACGAATTTCAATTAGAGAAAGATATTTTGCGCCAACAGGCTTGAAACAGAATTTAGATGCTTTATTTTTAATACTTTCTAGGCAGTCTTACACTTTTTAAGCATTCACCTTGAAAAACATTTTACTAGAATTTAAACGCTCACAGAAAAATAAGCCACATTTAAATTCAAATATTATATTGAAATTGAATATATTTTTTTTTATTCTTCTGCTGAGGATTCTTATTTAAGGTTCAGGTTAATCTTTTGTTTATGTTCCCTCAATTTTTCATAATAAATTTTTCACAACGTAAAATCGAACATAATTTTATTACTTTCTCTCCTCCAATGCGTTTTATATGTATGCTTATCCTCGTAACTTGTGAATTATGTTTCCATCATTTTCTGACATACTCGTATTATGGTTGAACAAATAACTGCTGCATAAATAGTGTATTTTGTGATCTGATACCAGCATGTAAAATTCATATACTTACGAATACAACAAGACTCTGTTGACGCTTCATACTGGTTAAACACTGTTTGAGTGATTGCCTGATAAAATACGTATATATGTATGTATGTGCATACATATGTATGTATGTATAAGAATAAGTGTTCCAGATGTTGACATGGTATTTAATCAAAAGAGGATTTCATGGCAAATATTCTTCAAGTACTTTTTACTGTGGTCCTCTGAATTATAATTACACTGATCATTGGCATATTATTTCAATTCAGTAAAATCATTATCTACGATTATATACTATTGTTTAAAAGGCATGTCAGACACATCAATATTTAGCTTCAACATTTGTCTTTGTGTGGTATTAAAAATCCCGACTCGAAAATCTCCCAGTACACAGCTTTGGAAGAATTTGGTAATGATTGTGGCAAACCCAATAGGTTTATCCTACTAGAGATCTGGTTGAGAATTTATTTCTATACCCCAACGAAAAATTTACTGCTCTATCATCGGTTTTTCCGAAGAGGGGCCCAATAAAGATATTCTTGGGATATTCTAACACAAACATAAAAAATTCAAAATTTAATAAATAATTTATTATTAATGAAAAAGAAATTTAATATGTACATTTTATCATAAATTCAGTTGTAAATATTTTTCGGTTTTTATAAATAAAACAAGATTTTTCAAAAAGATTTTTAATGTTTGGCCTTGTGAATGCTTGTAGGAATTTTAGAGCAAAAAACCAAAGACGACTACCTCATTGCTATCTTAAGGGATTAACCCGTTGGTCAATAACGTTGTCAATTCGCAGCTTACGTTTTACATTACATCCCATTTGAGGGACCCAAATGGGCAACCCAACCCAACCACTATTCAGATCCAAATGAAAATGTCTAGTCGGGATATTGAAGCCCCTGACAGACTACGTCAATATTTCTCATCAATATTAAACTCTTTATGTTACCGTCGCTAAAATATTTTTTTTGACTTATCGGCGGCAGAATGCATATGTTTATTTCTTTATTTATTATAAAATCACTGATAATAATTTTTTCTATTTTTGTCACTATATTGCTTGCTCTTCTTTCCGTCCCATAAAGCCGGCAATGAACAATATACTTCAATTAATTCGATTTTAAACATTTTTTCTTCCATTTTTAATGCGTCAAAAATACGACGTTCACTTAAAGGTGCCACAAAATGAAACGATTATTGAGAATAACAATGTCACAATGCTTCAATATTTTGATATTCTTCAATATTACACAGAACGTAAACAAAACACAAAAAAATAAAAATATTGAAACTAAATGTTGATGTGTCTGGCATGCCTTTGAAAGAGTAAGATTTTTGCCAATGATAGCAAAACAACCTTTATAGTACTCTGCGACAGCTCTCTAATATGATGGTATAAAGCTTTTAACAAGAAAATCCCATTTGACAACTCCATAATAACACACCTGCGAAGAATGACAGGAATCGGTTAGATGGAAGTAATAGAAATAGGCCATTAAAAACTTATGTAACGATTATGGCCATATAACAGCGGTAATAAATAAGTTCATCATTCTCCTACACATAAAAAATTACAAATCAGCTAATACATTTGAAGAAAAAAATACAGGCAAATCTCGGTATAACGAACAACATAATGTTAGGCCCGTTCGTAATACCAAAAAATTTGTTATACCGCAAAGTTTTTCTTAAATTTTATTTTTAATACAGTCAAAACGACAAAAACAAACTGAATAACCAGAACTATAGAGATACCTTTTTTTTATATTTGATGCCGTATCAGCAATTCAAACCGCTGTAAATCGCTTTTTTTTAATTTAACGTCATTTAATCGATATTCCTTTATTTCGAAACTGTTGTAATTCGTAAAAACAAATAACTGGTCTCTTCGGTTACGAATTAATGGGATTCTACTGTATATTATATAAATAATAATTTTAATTTTAAACATTTCTTGGTTCTTCGTAAAACTTAAAAAAAGTTTGTTTATGAAATATTTTTTCTTTATTTCAATATTTCGTTATCTTCCGGAAATTTTAATATTTAACAAGGTGGGCCAAAAGAAGTCATCTGATGTTGTTTGGCTCTCATTTTTTTCTAAATCAAAAACTTCTATTCTGTTTTTTGATTATGTTTATCTGAACCTTATGAATTTTATGGGTCAAGTTGAGAAGATGATATCGGCAAAATGGACGCCGTCACAATTGATTGGTATACGGGCTCGTTTTATAGCATTTTTCATCACTTCGGCGAGAACTTCGGGCGACAGATTCTCGCACTCGTGTCGAATGTTGCCCTTGAGGGCTTCCAGGGTCGGGGAAAGTCTGAAACGGTTAAATCGGGCGATCTTGCGGGTCAGTGTAAATCGCCAAAACGAGAGATGAGGCGACCCGGGAACGCCACCTTCAGAATGCCGTTGCTCCGTACTGTTGGAACCACATGTCCGCCAGTCCTAATTCGTTCAATTGCGGCAGGAAAAACTCAGTTAACATGGCGCTGTAGCGCGCACCGTCCACTGTTGTCGTTTGACCAGCGCCGTCCTCGAAAAAAAAATGGTCCGATGACTCCTCCAGCGTGAACAGCGCACCATGCAGTCACTTTGAGCGGGTGTAATGGCTCCTCGTGCATCAGTCGTGGATTTTCGGTGCCCCAGAAGCAATAGTTTTGCTTGTTCACGTACCCGCTGAGGTGGAAATGTGCCTCAACGCTCATTATGATTTTGGTCGAAAAATCGTTCACTTCGTCCTCGAGATTGAGGATGGCTTGGGCGTAGGTTACGCACTTCTTCACTTGTATTCTACATCTGTCTAGTTCACAAATGTCAAAACAGATTTTACATTGGCCGCCACTTACAAAAATAAGAGCATCTTCAAAAGGGTGATTTCTTTTGATCCACCTTGTATGTTCCATTTTAGGCAGGCATGTAATGGAAAACGTTTAGGACACAATAATAATATGAAAACGATAGAAGAAGTGATGAATGTATTTTCATCATCTTGCCTTATCGATTTCAAATGCCATTCAGTTTCAATTAAAAAGAAAATGGTTTTGCAAAGTGATGGAAAACGATAATATCAGTTTGAAATTGCTTTTCGTCAATTGTTTCTTCTTTTCAATTTTTCATATGAAAAGTACATACATAAGGAAATGTATTCTGTGAACGAAATGTGTTTTCAAAAGTTTGAATTTAAGGGAACGGCACATGAATTCATGTCAAGATTTTGTGCAAAATTATGCTGATGTGGCGGAAGGTGGTACAATGCTGTGAAATATGTGCATCAGTTCCGACAAATCTTTGAAAGTCACTATCTGCCATAAATCCAAACGCAGCTGCCGGTTGCAATGTCAACGGCTGATCGCGTCCATTATAAAGGCACCTTTATTTACCGGTTAATTAAATTGAATTAAATTTGAATAAATCTTTAAAAAAAATTAAAACTTCTAACATATTCACTTTAAAAATTATGAAAATTTTTATTTGCACATCTTCTGGCAGGTTCAAGGGATTTTCTAGGATTTTCTTTTTGAGGTTATTTTTCAAATAAGACTAATATCGCTACTACAAGGAATGACATTGAGTTTTTAAAACTTTTTTTTTTTAAACAATAAATTGTCTCTTTTTCCTTAAAAAAAAGTAATAACCCAGAGTCGGGGTTGTATGTCTTGAGAAAAATCATATGGAATAAAACAAAAAAATAAAAAGTGAAATCCTTCAAAATTTATGATCCTAAATCGTTTTTTTACCACATACCTGAGTGTTTAAGTTTTTAAACATTTCTTTTTTGTGTCTTCCAGATTTTGGTAATTCTAAATTTATTGAATTTTATAGAAGTCTTAAGTAAACGCGCCTAATGTAATACTGTCAAATGTAATTTGAAACTCGTTAATTTAAATCCCGCGATAATTTGAATTATTTTCCAGGACCCTTGAAAAACATGCAATAAACTGAAAAAAAAAATTGCAATTTGGTTCCCACGATAATTTGAAATTATTTGAATGTTATTTTGATCGCCGACGCGTTATAATTTGAATTTTTCAATACTACGCTCTATAATTTTAATTATTTTAATGTGCTGTGTTTTATGGAAAATATTAATTAAAAATAATAATTAATTAGAGGGTGGCGATGGCACGATGGATGGTAGTCTGCACGTTGACTACAAAATCAAAAACAGACCTGGGTTCAACTCCGGTTTCAGACTAATATTATAAAAAAAAAAATAAATATCTCGCATTTTTCTGATGTGCATTGGAGTGTCTTTGTGTGTCAGCAGTTGTCGGAAGGTTTCAGTGTCGAAGGCATAGTCACTGGTCACTGAACAATACGGGCTTCAGATGATAGCAATCTACAATCACATCAGAACGCCCTCTTTCGTCGGTATTGTGTAGCACCGGCGAAGTAAAATAATAATAAAAATGGCTTCAGCACTGCTACTGCTACGAGTAAAAACAACGAACGTGCGAAAGCAGAGCTGTAAAATAATTAATTAAGCTTCACCTCCTGTCGTTTCTTCTACAATCCTTTTCCTATAGTTACAGCACAATGCTTCGCATGTGTAGGATTCATCTCCTGAGTGCTGGACCCAGATAAAAAAAAAAAAATTTTTTTTTTTTATTTAATAAGGACTGCTCTATAAATAGAAATGACAACTTGCTCTGCGACGTTATATAATTTAAAGTTTGACTTTTCTATGCTCACAAAATTATTATAGTAACCGACTGTAGCAAGTATCCGTTCAGTGATTTTTAAATGAATAAATATTTAATATTTTAAGCAATCTTATTTTTAAATGATTCTGATATTCATTTAAAAAACCAAGTACACATTAATACAGATTTTCGGCTGTTATAAGTTTTTGCCACAGTAAAATAAATAAAATAAAAGAGAAAAGATTATTTATGGGTTTTAATCAGTAAATCAGCTGTTTTTATAATTCCCAATTAGTTTACGGAAATTGTTATATAAACGTATGATAATTTTAAGCTTTTTACGGGTTTAAGTCATTTAATATTTTACCATTGAAATTTAATTGCACGTTTCGTTAAGTTTAAATGAAAACTAAGTAGAGCGGTTTTTAAGTGCAGTTTCATTTATTTTAAATTGCAATTTCAGTTAATTTTATATACAGAATATTTTGAATGTACACTTCATAATTTTAACTCGTAATGTGAATGTGTTTGCTTTTTTTGAAACAACGAAAAAATTAAATCGTCTGCTTTAATATCGCAATGCTTTTACCGTGCGCTTTGCTTTCTCTTAAAATCTTATTAATTAGAAATCCCGATAATTTGCACTTTTTCTTTGGTTCTTTGGAGTTTTAAAATATCGACAGTGGACTTTACACAAACAAAATTTAGAAATTTGCCATGAGTCCGCTTACTTCTACCAGGATTTTTCGATTTTTCTATTAAAATTTAACATAAATACTTGAATACTATTTCTATATAGAATTGCTTAAAATAGTAGTGACATTTATATGCCGTATTCGTTAAAATATTTTTTAATTATAAAGGATTTGTTGAAGAAATTTGTATCCCTGATTCAATCCCAATGTAGTCAACTCTGTTTGTAATTCTATGTTTATCAAATGTCAAAAATTATTGCACTGAAATACATTTTATTAATCTAGAATTCATTAATGTGAAAACCGTTGTATGAACAAGTACTTTTCATCTATATACATATATATATATTTAAATTAATAAAACATTATATATATTAAATTAAACGGCAGGCTGTTTCACTTTAAAGATATTTATTTGAAACGTTCCTTATTCGTCACACAAAATAACTCAACAGGATTGATAGAATGAATTTTTTGTGGGAATTTGTTTTATAAATCTTTTATAAATCAACAAAAATTTTCTTAAATATGGACTTATAAATTTATTTCCTAAATTTTTTTTTGTTTTTTTTAATTGCAACGTCATCTTCTCGGCACTGAATTAACATATTTAAATTAAACTAAACTAATTGTAAAATGTGTCAAGCTTCTAAAGACAATATACTGCATGCTCTGCTTTACATCATTAATTATTCATTCATATTTAGATATCACATTTTGGCAATTTAAATTAAAATTACTAATATTTGCATTTAACCTTCATGAAAAGAGAAGAAAAAAAACAACTCTTTCTCCACAATTAGATATTCCTTTTATGGCAAAATTTTTATGAATGCAACATTCATCTTTTTATAACACGAAAATGGTGACATCGTTGTAAATCTAACAGGGATATGTCTATGACTTTGCAAAAGAAATTCATGTTGATTGTGTCTAATGCATGCGGGTAAATTTGTTCAGGCAATGTTATGGAAGCTTTATGTAGAGATAAATATAATGTTGAAAATATGAATAACTAATGTATTCATATACAATTTAAACCATAGAAAAACATGATATAAAAATAAAGAAAAAACACTTCATTGCATATTTCACACATACTGAGTTGTTATTATTATTTCATTTAAGCAGTTGCAGAAATTTCTGTACCATTGAAAACCATTTATTTAAAATTTTCCAGCAGAATACAAAAATTTTGATCTTCATATTATTCACTAACATAAACTGTAACGTATAGATAGTTAGGAGTGAAATTAAATGTTTATTTATTAAATGAAAAAAAAAAATTTGATTTCTAATTGCTAATCTTTCGCATCATGCTGAAGTATTCGAAGCTGAGAAAATTAGCAACACAATTTTAGAGTTTATGTCACACACATTATAAAATTCATGAGAATTATAAACTGAATTATTTACATTGCAATTTCATATACAGTCCAAGCTAAATTACGACGCAAAGCGCAAGGTATTTTAGTGCTTAGCTTTTACGCTGAAATGAGTAACCTAAATTAGAGCGTTAACGTTAAATCAGAAACAGTAGCGTTTACTCACTTTGATTAATAAAAAAAAACTCTAAATAGAAATTAAAAATAAAGATAAATTGTCATTACTTTTCAACAATTTTTTTTTGCAGCGAAATTCACTTCTTTATGCGCTTTCTAAATTGAATTTTCCAATAGCAAAGCGTTGACGGCCCGTTATTTCGGTTGGTTGCATACATTTTGTATGGGCATGAGAAATTTTGACGGCCAGATAACGCTCGAAAATCTCGAATCTGTCTAAAATCTCTGAATAATATCTATCTATAATATCTACCTTGTTATAGTTAATCTATATGAATGACACCGTGTGCATCCCAAAAAACTGTGGCCATGAACTTGTTGGCTGACAGACCCACCTTGGCCTTCTTTGTTGCACGTTCATCCGGTGAAACCACTGCATTTTGCATTGAAATTGATGGTGCAGAGTTCCCATAGTATTTACCAAGCCGTTCCTTGGTTTAAGTGATGGGTTTTTACGCAAAAAATAATTCCATTTTTGTTAAAATTTACGAGATTGTCGGCTTTTAATGGCTGTCAACCACAAACTAACTGACGCAACCAAGGTGGGGCTGTTAAAACAGCTGACAATTTTAATAGATGGTTGATGACGGCAGCGAGGGAAATTCAAAAAGTCACTGAGTTAGGCAACTGTTCTCGTAGCTTTTAAAATTATTAACAAAACTTGTATTTTTTTAACTGTCATTCTTGGGCAAATTATGGCGAATATAACTTTTCAAGTAATTCAAAGCATGAAATGTTATTTAAAAAAGATGTATATTCGGTAAGATTAATAATTTAATTTAGTTTTTTTAGCAAAAAAATAAAACAAAATTTTTGCATAATTTATAATTTATAATTTATAATTTATACTTGAAATCAATCAATACTTGAAATGAAAATAAAAAACAAAAGCAAAAATAGAGAACAATAATAAAAAGAATTTCAGTTGAAAATTTCATAAATTGTTCTAGACTGAAATGTAATTTCAAAATTTAGCCTTGGGACCACCTCAACAAACTGCGCCATATTTATTAAAAAAAAATCAAATCCAAATTTCATTATAAAAAATTTTGCTTGAGAAAAATAAATTTAAAAATTATTATTATTATTCAAGTCAGTATTTTTGATAAAATTTTTGCTTGCAATTTAAAGCAGCAGCATACAAGTTTAATAAAATAAAATAGAAAATTTTTCTTTCACAAACACACTCCACATTCCACTTCCATTTGGCATTTATCGCCTTCAGGCAACAAAATTATATAAACATGATTGTGTATACAACTATACAAGCATACGAGACATATCTATTGTATAGATACATATATACATATGTATATATATATGTATATACAACATACATTCAGTAAAAGTTAACGAGCAGAAATAGCAAATACAATAACAATAAATACATGCGAATACACTTACAAAACCCGTAGAAACACATTACACGAATAGTCCTGCAGTCAAACATTTATTTCAGTCATACAAAACGTTTATTACAAAAATGGAAAAAATCTTAGCACAGCCAGTTATATGTGCGTACATACATGCATACATATTTTATATTTATTAGAAGTGAGTGTGACTGCTTTAATTTTTCTCTACTAATAGAGAATGTGTCCCCAAGTGAAAATTTGAATTTTAAACTGCCGGGAATATACTTATAATAAATATAATCATACGACTGTTTATATTTAACATCTAACGCGTTTATGTCTTCTCATGTTGAAATCACAATTCTTTCAAATTCATCTTCGTATTGCATGTTAATTTAAACAAAAAAAAAAAGGAAAAAAAAACCTTGTGATTTGTGTGCGTGTGGGGGTAGCTGCAGCCCGGAATGTTTCACAAACCCCTGGTGAAAAGGAAAATAAAAACAAATATTTGAGCTACACTTATCTATACCGGATGAAATATACCCTTCAAGACTAGTAGTTTATGTAAAATCAGTTGCCATTTCTTTGGCGTTATTTCTTCTTCAATTTTATCGTAAGTGAAACAGGAATATCCTGCCAGCTTGTGGATAATAATTTCAAATGGAAAATAGTGACCTGTTTAGCAAAATGGTAACTTTATAAACTTTATTATTGTCTTGACTAAATATATATACATATGTACATATGTATATCGTCATATAAATTCATACTAGCGCTAAGTTACATTGAAGAAAGTTCTACAGTAGTGTGATGCAGTAAATTTTAACGACTCCTTATCTTTTAAAATTTGAAGTAGGTTTTCCTATGAACACAATTTGAATGAACGACGAATTTCGTCTAGCATAACGAATTCATCGCTAAAAGTTCGTTTCGTAAAGTCGCCATGTGGGGCACAATAACGACGATAAAACTACAGTTATCATAATCAGCAAAGTTTTTTGCTGTCTCTAAAAAAGTAAACATTAACAGAAAACAATTTTATGGTACATAATTGTGTATATTTAAGTTAACAAAAAACATCTCGCATTTTTCTGATGTGCATTAGTGTGTCTTTGTGTGTCAGTAGTTGTCGGAAGGTTTCAGTGGCGAAGGCATAGTCAATGGTCGCTGAACAATACGGGCTTCAGCTGATAGCAATCCACAATCACATCAGAACGCCCTCCTTCGTCGGTATTGTGCAGCACCGGCGAAGTAAAATAATAATAAAAAAAAAAATTGCTACTAAACCGAAGCATCAACACTGTTATAAACAAATCAAATCCAAAAACAGAGCTGTAAAAATAATGAATCAAGCTTCTCCTCCTCTCACATCTCTAACTATCCCTGTCCTATAGTCACAGCCCAATACATCGCTTGTGTCGGAGTCATCTCCTGAGTGCTGGTCCCAGATTAAAAAAAAAATGTTGTACATTCACAGAGATAATAGTACGTACACTCCCTAAAATTGGATTTTAAGAATAGCCCTGGATTTCTGATCGATATATTTAAAAAAAAAACAAGTAAATGCGTTCACTATGGATTTTCGTGACTTCTTAAGCACTTCTTTATCGGAATTTTGAACATTTTTGAACTCTTAGAAAACGCATTGAAGTCTGCGGTTTAATTTATATGAACACCTACGCAGTTGTAATTTAATGTTTTGTTATATATGAACACATGCTAAAACGAAACCAAATAATGGGTTCTAAGCACTTATGTAATACCGAGGTTTTTTTGAAATGTGAACACGTGCTGGCCAATAACACCCCTGTTCTAAAATGATGCGTTCTTTAGCTAACTTTGACCAGTTTATTTACAATAGAACCCATGCATGATTAACTATTTCTTTTGCATTCCTTTTTTTTGGTGGGGGTGTAAGGAAAGCTTTGGATAAATCTTGCAACAGACATCGCAGCAAGCAAAAATTTTCATTTCATTCATTTTAATCTCAGTACTTTAAATGGTTGCAAGTTTTTTATAGGAAATTAACTTTTTTTTATATTTTCGTTTTTGTGAGAAGTTTGTAAATTTAATACGTGTATGAAAATTATTTTGGTTTCATAAAAAAAAAAAAGGTAATTGGTTTGACCTTGCAGGCCACTACTGCAACTTGCCGCAAGTCAAAAAAAATTTCAGAAGTATATTTTCACTGTCTCACAGTGTTATTAATGAATTTTGGGAAACATTTCTTAAGGATGTGTTAAATTTAAGGTATTCACAATATGAAAACATTTCTAGAAATTATCCAATAAATTCAATAAATAAATAATAAATAAATTTTCTGGATTGCCAAAACGGCCTTTAAGTTTCTCTTTCTGGGGAATATTTTAAATTTTTTTATATCCAAAGCTAATTTGGAATAATGCGTTTTCCTTTTTTTTTTTTGATTTGACAGAATTTTAAAGTTTTCTGCGAACACTTTACTTAAAATATGGTCTTTTAATTAAGCATGGCTTTAATTATGTCACCTTATGTACCTCTAAATCTAAATCCAACTAAAGGGAAGGAAAAAATACAGCAAACCTTTGATAATTCATAGAATGCACACAAATTTTAAAAGCTGCAATTACATATTCAACTACACATAGGGAATGTAGGATGTATGATTCAAAAGGAATAAATGAAAATACGTACTATATATTTCACAAAAAAAAAAAAAAACAAAACAACACAAAACCCTCCACACAAACACATTCTTACTCAAACATATCAACGTCATGCTTCTACTGTAGCACGTAAATTTTTACGCCGTTAACAATTATTTGTCTTGATGTTCAAACGGTTGGTATGTGTTACTTTAAGCTCATTACAACTGCACATTTGCGTTACATTTAAGTGCACTCATTTACCCACCACGTTCGTACTAATATACATATGTCTTCTGTTTTGTGTTTGTTACTTGTATTTGCAGTTCCTCATGTGGAAATACTTGATGAACGTGGCTCAACTACACCAGAAAAGTATTATAAAGCTGGCAGTACCATTGAACTACAATGTGTCATATCGAAAATTCCTCAACCGACGTCATATATAACCTGGCGACACAATACACGGTTACTAAACTATGACACCAGCCGGGGTGGTATAAGGTAAGTACATAGATACAAACTCATATGCACTTTACTTGGTTTGCAATTACATAACATTATTAAATTAAATCTAATTTCAACGGAATATGGCTGATTGTAAGGAAGAACTTTCAAATATTGCCAAAGTTAGTTCGGAAAAAATGCACCAAAACAAATGGAAAAGTTACAGTTTCAAACTGAAAATGGTTGTATTGGTGAAAAATCATCGTGAACACATTTACACATGCATACAAATTGTAAAATGGGAAATTTTGTAAATAAATACGCACATATAGCTGAGTGACAGATTTTAATTTAGTAAAAAGGGTACCCAAAATAAATCCAAAAAATACGTCTCATATTTTTCGTGTATGTGTATGTAATATATACATAGATAGATTAGTGATGTTTTGCACACTAATTTTCAATATTCGCGAATCATACGAATATTCAATTTGAAATTCAGCGCCACTCGATATTTCAAATTTGATTGAAAACAAATAATGGCATAGCAATTACATTGCGATGGCTGAATTTAAGATTCTCAACTTCGCTGCTTAATACCACTGCTGAACAATTCACAGCTTGATAGGCAAAAATCTTATAGTTTTTTCACACCAAAAGTTAAAATCTGATTATAACGTTAAAAGCACAAACAGTCAGCTGTGTTCTCCATAAAAGTTTAATTTAATCAGATTTTAATGCACAGTTTCCGTAATAAAATTTCAATTATTTTGTCCTCCCACAACACAATGAAAGCATTTTCATTATGCTCTAACCAATTGCTTTTTTTGCTTTCGCACTTTTTTATTATTGTTGCTATTGCGTCCATTGTTTTAAATTATTGTAGTAACTTTATTTATCAAATTTTTCTTTATTTTTGTTCTATTTCATTGAGCGCCATTTAAATTGCCAGCTGTTTTCAATTTTTTAACTTGGTAGCTCTGCCTTTAGTACAAGATAATCAAGGTTGCATTTCATTAAAAATCAAATTAAAATCAATTCCAAAAAGGTTTTAACACGATTTGAAGAAAATATTTTTGTATGGTAAAACCAGGTTTTAAAATTTGGTTTTAACGTAAAACCAACTTTTGCTTTAAAACCAGTCAGTGTGAAAACACTGTTACTCGTCCTTTAAAAGGTAAAACAATCGCGGAATATTTAGCGGAAAAACAGGTGGCAAATATTGTCGACCCTCTGACATGGAGCAAAGTAAATAAGGAAATAAAAAAATACTAACTTCTTTTAGATATAACCAGGTAATACTGTATCTATGAAATAGCTCCCAGCGCTAAATAAATGACAAAATAAAATTTCTTCTTCAAAACTTCAGTACTTGATATGTTTATATAGAAATTAAAAAAAAAAAAAAATAAAGAATTATTCAATACACAAAACAATGAATGTAAAAATTAAATGCCAGTACAACATTATTTTCATTTATATTTGGGGCATTAAAATGGTAGTCATAAAGTCATATATATATTTTGAGATAATAAAACGTAAATAAATAACTGCTGTGATCAACCCACCATAATAATTTATAACCCTTAATAATAATAAAGCTATTTGAAAATGCAGTCAGCTGATAAGTAAAAACAAATTAAAAATATTTGATATTAAAATGCCAAAAACAAGTGCAAAACTTTTTTTTCACACTTTTTTTCATCTTTATGGTAATTTTATTATTAAGTTATTAAGCTCCTAGTTATTAGTCTTTTATAATTGTTTGTATTTATTTTCGATAATTCGGTAACACCATCATTGACGCATTATTTTTAAGCTAAGGGGAGACATTTTATATATTATTTTACTTTGCGGATGTTTTATTGTTCAAATAGGAAGGAGAGTGGTGTTGCACAGAAAACTAAGAAGAAAGTATGTTTTTAGTTGACCGGACTGGGAATCGAATCCTCGGCAAGGCCTTCTGGTAGCAGAGCCAACAAACTAACTACTTGCCATCAGCATTTGATTATATATGAAATAAAAAATTAGTTGCAACTGTACTGGAAAGTCTGTTTTCAATATAAAAAAAATATCAAATTGTGCACTAAAAATTATTAAAATAAATATAAACAAAAAGAGCTGTTGCCGCTGAGGTCAGCTGAATAATATTTTGCACGGCGCTTAGTGGACAAAAGTTCAATAGCCACCAGCCAGATAAGTAATACAAATAAAATATTTCCACTTTTATTCTTTTTTCTTTCTCACTTATCTTGAAGTAATGAAATTTACGGCCTGTTCATAGAAGCCGGCTGAAAATAGTCGTTCGGCTATTTATATAGAAAAGTTTTTTTATTGTTGTTTTTAATATGAAATACAATGCCGGAACGAGTATTTTCACTCGTCTTCTATGAACAGGCAGTTTAATGTAAAGATTTACGCATTTGAACAATTTTTAAACAATTTGTTATATTTTTTATCGTTTATGAGTAACAGCAGCTTATAAAGATTATCGCCGGCCCGACTAAAGAGTTTCAGCCGTTCATTTTTTATGACAAACCAATAAACATAGTTCAACAACAACAATTTTTTTAACTATTGCAAAATATTAAGACAGTACCTAATTTTACATCGCTTGAAGCCCCCAATTATTTTAAATACAATCAAAATAAATTACATCTATTAGTTAAATAATTAAAGAGCAGCTTCCGAGTAAACTTGAAATTTGCCACGTTTGATGCAAATCTTTCAAGTTTTATTCACAAATTCTACAAGTATATCCAAACCCACGTTGTGCATACAGTTTCAGGTTATACCCGCATGTGTTCTTTTAACTTAATACTCCACCTCCGGTATATTTAAATATGCGTTACACTACCAATGTTTTGATTAAATTCTTCACTTTTTTACTTTTACACACCCACACACAAATACCTCTAATTCAAACAAGCCGATAGTGTCACACACGCCCACGTTAAGTTTTAAATCCAGTTAAAAAGTTAAAAACTTTCTTAAGGATTTTCATTAAAAGTTTTAAAAAGTTTCTTTTTTTTAACTTTACACATGATACATGTCGTCCCAGTAGGAAAAACACAAACTAAAGTTGAATATATAAAAAAAGAGGGTATCATTTGCAGATACATGAGAACATATAAATAATTAAAAAGATTTCTCTTTTAAGTTTTTTTTTACTAAAGCAATCAGCAGCATATTGTTCAAATATTTTGTAAGGAAGTATACTGCGTTTAACTGAGTAGATATTAAGGAGCAAACTGAGATGCGAATATATTTTCATATAAAATTTCATCACAAGCTGCTCGTATTAATGTCGCATACATTGTGTAATCGTTGTATTAGAAAGTATGGTATTTTTGTTGTTGCTAATGTTCATAAAAAGGGAGGACTGAGATATTTGTACTGAGGACAGGTCTGGGTATATTGAATTGCCTTGATTTATTTTGCAAAGATTTTTCGAATATGTGATAGCTAATACTAGAAATTAAATTCTTCTTAATGATAAATATACATTAAATTCATTTCAGAGTTAAATTTGCAAACTATTTGAATCAAAACTATTTATGAGATGCTTAAAAACTAATTCGCATCAAATTGAAATTTCCATACCTGGTTTAATTTCATGGAATAAAATAAAATGAGTATCAATTTTTTTTTAAGAAGAAGATATGAATAAAAACAAAAATAGAAATACGATAAAGTAGTAACTTTTCAAACGATAAACCATGCGATTGAGCTTGTAAATTGAGCAATTTTTTATTAATTTATTTCAGTCTTCGTTGATGAGCGGATTTCTGTACTGTCTATCTTTACTTTTTGAAAGTTTATGTTTAGAATGAACTTAAAAAAATATGAACTTTTAGGAAATTGGCTTTTTTTATTACTTTTTGCTATATTTGTGCGGGTTTATAATACATACTATGCCAGATGTGTTTTTTTCGATAGATGGTACACAGTATTTGTTCTAAAAACTGCTTTTTTAATTTCAAGCATTCTCATCTAAAATTTAATTAATTAAAAATTAATGGCGTTCTCTATTTTCAACAAAAAATGCTTTGCATTTCTCGCCCAATATTGTCCAAGTCTTCTAAAAAATCTGCATTATATTGTACCGCTGTAAAGCAATAACTACAGCACTTTAAAACAGAAAAATAAAGTGCAAATGTATTTAATTAATAAAACGAAACGAAAACTGCAATGCATTTTTCGTGAATCCAAATACATTTAAGGGTTAGAATAAGGGAACAAAGCACAATGGTGTTGGAGAACACCAGGGAAGTAGTTGTAAAGCCATTAATATCTATTTAACACGTCACAGCTTAAGAAAATGCATACGAGAATAATCATTACTGTCCACTTATTATTAACAAAGGTTGCCAGCTTTGTTGTTTTTATATTTTTAGTGAAGGTCATAATTTTATATTTCCAAAGGTCAAAGCTTCTGTTTTCAGTACAGGTGAGAAGGAAATTAGTTTTTTACAACTTTTTAACTGTCTTTCTTTATTTAAAATTTTCTGGTTTATTAGCCCTCCATCGGATGGCAAAGACAAATCACTTGATAGTTATTTTCTACTTTCATTGAAAGGCTACTCTACCAGAACAGTCATATGACCGTCATTGCTGACCGAATTACCGGTCATTGCGTAGAACAAAGTTTCTATCATTTTCTTAAGGCCAATATGAGAAAAATTACCGAAACTTCTGTGTACATGTGATAGTCAACGTTGATGGAGATATCGGTCACTGCTGACCGCTCAGCGTAGATAGATATATCGGTCACTGCTGACCGGTCAGCGTTGACGTATATATCGGTCACTGTTGACGGATATCCCAATTTAATTGAAACACTATTTCAATTTTTATATTGATTTTATTTCAATATTCTAATATATATGTACATACATATGTATATAAAAAAGAAATGTAATATAATATAAAATAGAAATATCCATCAGAAGGTTGGAGTGGGCCATCATTTGTGAACTAAAACAGTCAAACTTACATTAGCCTCGATCATCTCCATGCTGGAAAGTTGCGCAGTCGATTTTTCGACGCGGATGGTGTCAATGAAATATGTTTAAAAATATGAATATAAATCATTAACGCAATATACTTATCTTTTAATTTCACTTAAAATATTCAATGTTTTCTAAATATAATTGGACACAATAATGCACGATACATAATTATTTCAAATATACAAATATTGAAATAAACTATTCAGCGATTCAAATGAAAAATAATTTTATCCTTATATATGTTCGGGCAAATAAAAAATTTCTGCAAATGTATTTGAAAAAAATGTGTGAGTGGATTAGTTTCGGTCATACATGTCTTGTAGGGTAACTAACATTTTTCGCCGCACACATGCGTTTTTGAATATTCAGAATATTTAAAATTAAATCGAACTACAGTTATTATTATAATTTCTTTGCTGACTTACTATCACAGATTGTAGAACGAGGAATTGTCTCATAAACGAATTGAACTTTTTTTATATGAGGCAGATAATTGTTCGTTTTTTTAACGTAATTCTTAAAATAACGTAAAGACATTCCAAAGAAATTTTAATAAAATCTTAGAGAACGATTAAGTTACAATCGATAAGTTAACGGGTGTAACTCAATAATAGAAAATTGTTAGTAAAATCGTCATTATTAGCATACAACAGTGAAAACCTAAAGGTATCCTTAAATTTTAGTAAAAACAAACTGTCAGCTTAAAAACAAATTTCATCTCCTTTTTCGCCATAATAAAATTTAAATCTTGTGTAAATTTTTCCCTTACCTTGAAATACAAACGAAATACCCTTTTTAACATTTATTTCTATTTAATGCGAAAATAATAAATCCTAAATGTTACAACTTTATAACTTTTATAAATGCTTCCTAATGGGTAAAAAATTTGGCGAAACAGAAATTATACCAGAAATTTAACTCCATAAATAAGTGGCTTATTGCATTAAATGTGTGCACATCGACATCTGAAATACCACAAGACTTAGTATGAGTGGGAATGTATGTGTATTTGAATGAAATATCTTTTTTTTAACCATACCCAGTTGGCCAAATCGTCATACAGCAATTAATGTACGGCATGTCGCCTGTTGATTATAAAAGGAAATAATTTTTGTTGTAAAGGGTGGTTAAATTTCAAGGGCCGATGTTGATTTTGAATAAAACACAAACTATTTAGGAAATTATTGTAATTTTATTTTATTATGATATATTGGTATTACTCAATTATGTATGGAACAAAATATCGGCCAAATGGGCGCCGCGACCACGGCGGCACACCTCCATCCGATGGTCCAAATTTTCGATGACCCTGAGGCATAATGCAGGTTCTATGCCGTTAATGTGCCGAATTATCTCATCCTTTAGCTCTTGAATTGTTGCTGGCTTATCGACGTACACCTTTTCTTTCAAATAACCCCAAAGAAAAAAGTCCAACGGTGTCAAATCACATGATCTTGGCGGCCAATTGACATCGCCATTACGTGAGATAACACGGCCATTGAATTTGTTGCGCAAAAGAGCCATTGTTTCGTTAGCTGTGTGGCAAGTGGCACCGTCCTGCTGAAACCACATATCGTCCACATCCATATCTTCCAATTCGGGCCATAAAAAGTTTGTTACCATCTCACGATAGCGAACACCATTCACAGTAACTGCCTGACCGGCCTCATTTTGGAAAAAATACGGCCCGATGATGCCGCCAGCCCATAAACCGCACCAAACAGTCACTCTTTGTGGGTGCATTGGTTTTTCGACAATCACTCTTGGATTCTCATTCGCCCAAATGCGGCAATTCTGTTTATTGACGAATCCACTGAGGTGAAAATGTGCCTCATCACTGAAGATGATTTTCTTCGAAAATTGATCATCCACTGTTGCCGTGGTCGCGGCGCCCATTTGGCCGATATTTTGTTCCATACATAATTGAGTAATACCAATATATCATAATAAAATAAAATTACAATAATTTCCTAAATAGTTTGTGTTTTATTCAAAATCAACATCGGCCCTTGAAATTTAACCACCCTTTATGAACGACAATGGACCATGTTTTGTGTTTAATAAAAACTATGTTGAGGACAATCTGAGCGACAATGTCCCAATAAATCTTTGTTGAGACCAATTTGTTATTGCGAAGAGATTAACGATAAGCTGAGCGATATTATTGGTGATCTGCTCTTATGTGACGTCGGCGCCATTTGTATTAAAATTTCGACAACGATTCGTATTGAGCTGTCCTTAAAATTTTGTCTAAAACTTATTAAGCCTCAGTTAGTAAAAACGTAACACATTCGCGGCCATCAGCTGGCAAAAGCTGTAACATAAGTAATGCTCGTTGCTGTTTACTAAAATTGTATCGTTGTAATTGTCACTTAGAAAATCTACAGCAAATAGATTTTCACGTTGCAAACGTCAACTTTTGGCATTACTTACATATAAAACAAAATCTTTTGAAAATATCCTGAATCGAATATCTTGGTCGAATTTCCATAGTCGAAGACGTTTATTCTTTTTGCAAGATTTGTGTACATTGTGCACAAATTAGTAAACATTGAATTGATTAAATTCATTTCGTTCACAATTCTAGCTTTCTATTTGAAGTTATAAAATTCTTGAAAATTGTCGAACAGATGACTGAATTGCTGGAAGTTTTACGTTAATAACCGACCCCCAAAGTTGAACGATACTGACGATAGGTTTTTACTAACTAGACCTTTACTGCTGTTTCGTACTCGTCGAATGTTTCTCAGAGAAGTTTTTATGGTGGATAGAATACAATTGGAACGTGGATATTTGTTGAAAATGCTCCGTTCAGACAACTCCATCAATATATATCAGAGGTAAAAGCGTAAAGTAAAAATTCTAAATACTTCGCCAATCTTCGTACCGTTAAGGCTTCTTGATTTTTAGGAGGCTGCGAGATCCCCTGAAGATACGAATCTACAATAAGCAAAACTAAAACATCAATACCAAATTTCGATGGCGATGGTCGAAGTAGTCTGCACGTTGACTACAAAACCAAAAATTTCCTGCGGTCAACCCCATAAGACTCATAAAAACATCTCGCATTTTTTCTGTTGTGCATTTGTGTGTCTTTGTGTCAGTTGTTGTCGCAAGCATTCAGTGGCGAAGGCATAGTCACTGGTTACTAAACAGGCACCTCAGAACGCCCTCCTTCATCGGTATTGTGTAGCACCAGCGAAGTAAAATAATCACTAAAAAAGGCTATTAAAAACGAAGCTTCAAAATGTAATATGTCTCCTTGACATTAAAGCGCTACAACACTGCTATAAAACAAAGAATGTACAAACGCAAAGTTGTAAGATAGTGAAGCTTCTTCGCATAACACTTCTCCTACTATCCCTTTCCTCTGCTGCCAACACAATGCACCGCATGTATAGGGGTCATCTCCTGAGGCCTGGCTCAAGATAAAAAAATAATAATAGTGTTATTAAAAGGCCGTAATGCTGAAAAGGCATCATGTTGTGATACATTAAATGAAAGCTCTAGGCAGCGAAAATAAGTAGTAATGTTTAATGTAATGTTTTATTAATTACACAATAGAGCTTTTTGGTCGCGATGCGACCCAATAATAATAATAATAATAATAATAGTAATGTTTTTATTACAAACCAGAATGATTTTTTAAATAAAGTTTAGTTAGCGCATGGCTAACAGCGGTCTCCTAAATATAGTAAGGGGTTGCAAAGACTCTGATAGTGACTCGTGCGGAACGCTGCTTCTGGATAAGTGTACAACTGCTTTCATGAATGTGGGACTTGAGGATTTTAATATTTTTTTTTTTGGCTTCCTATGATGTGCATACATATGTAGCTCACCTTTGAAATTACTGGAATGTAAGCAACGAAATCAAAATTATATGTGACAGCATCAAGACCTTCAACACACTCAGATTTTCATTCGTATGGACAGTAAAATCTAGGGTATTTTCTCTTTTATGTTGTCAAGTTTTATGAAGTTTTATATTTCGAAACATGCTCGCACTTATGCCATCCAAGATTTTGATTTAGTATAGTCATCTTTTGAAAAAATACTTATGCTTTGTGAAATATTGGTGAAATATTGTTACATACATACATACATACATACATACATATTTCAAAGAACATCGAGACACTTGCAAAAAAACTCCAAGATGAAATAATGAAATATTAATGGTTTTTTGTTAAGTTATTGCTTGTATTACTTTTAAACTTGCTGTTTTATCTTCCAAAATCCAATATTTATCCTTTTTACTTTTTTACCTGTATTAGTAAAGCACGTTCATGTTTGTACAGGGTGGGATAAAAGTCACGACTGCGTGTAAAAATTTAAAAAATTTTATGTTTATTACTTTTTTTTATTTTTTTTTTAGATTTTATTCATCGAACCGTGTTACACCACCATGCAAAATTTAACGACCGAGCAACGAACCAAAGTGGTAGAATTTTACTTTTCCAATGGGCATTCAATTTCACTGACGCAACGAGCATATCGAAATTATCGTGATGAAGCTCATTTTCATCTTAAGGGATATATAAATAAACAAAATATGCGCTTTTGGGGTAATGCAAACCCCAGGGTTGTTCACAAGCGCCAATTGCACTCGCTCAAGTGTACGGTATGGTGTGGAGTGACATCAGAAAGAGTTATAGGGCCCTACTTATTCGGGAATGAAATTGGTAATGATTAATAATTTTGTACGCCCTGTGGCAGCCAACAAGTGGAGCAACAGCACACACGACCCGTGCGACAATTAGTATTTTAAATAAAATTTTTGAAGATCGAATTATCTAAAGAAATTCAAAATTCAACTGGTCAGCACGTTCACCAGACTTAACTGCCCCTGATTATTTTCTATCAATTATCTAATTATTTATATCAAAGAACGAGTGTATGTTAACAAGCTCCAAACTATAGAGCAGCTACAGCACAACATTAAAGCTGAGATCAGGGCAATAGAACCTGAAACTTTGCGTTCAGTTATGCAAAACGCCTGTTCAAGAGCCCACGCTTCAGCACTGCTATAAATAAAGAACCTGCAAAAGCCGAGCTTTAAAATAATTAATTAAGTTTCAGCTCCTGTCGTTTCTCTAACTATCCCTTTTCTATAGTTCCAGCACAATACATCGCATGTGTAGGGGTCATCTCCTGAGTACTGGTCCCAGATAAAAATAAAAAATAAAAAAAAAAAAAATTGTGCATCGATGAAAATGGTAGTCATGCCTCTGATATTATTTTTCATAAATAAAATTTAGATTGTGCAAAGCTAATATTATATTTAAAAAATAAAAAAATAAAAATAATAATAATAATAAACAAAAAAAGTTATTAAATTTTTTGACTTTTGGCCCACCCGTTACATTTCGCCAAAAGAAGAAGGCAGAGTAAATTATTTCGAAATGATGTCATCCACTCAATTGTGACTATTTTTTTTTGTTGTTTTTATTTCAAATTTATTTCAAAATAATATGATGTTGTATGCTGTCACGCGTTTCAATTTCGCTTTAGGAACTAATGGAAAGTTTTTCGAAGAAAAATTATTAAGAAAATAATACGAAAAATATTTTGTAAATTCATTTCTCGATGTTTGCGCACAAGTTGCTAGAAAAGAGAATTCACAACTCAACAAGACAATATTGAAACGTTTCAAATTTGGAGCAGGATTTTAATATATTTTCCTCTTAAATAAAAAAATAAATAAAAGAAGCCTATCTGAAAACCTTACTTTTTATTTAATTAATAGATACATTAATAATTGTATACGCTCAAATGACATAATAAATAGCAGGGTGTTAAAGCAGGTTAAAAACTGCTTGATTTTGAAATTCTACAAAAAGTTTAATTTCCAATGTTCAAAATAAAATTAAAATGTTTGCTTCTTGTTTCCATAAACAATTAACAACAAGGTCCAGAATGTCACACGATATCGTTTAACCGCCTTCAAAAGCAAAACACATTTAAATTTTTTTTTTTTGTTTAAAATGTAATTTCTAATTTCCCTGCAAGAAATTACAATAGCGACTCTGTACTGATTTGCTACTGACTTTTAGTCATCAGTACTAGTACTGACTTGTTATACTCCAGGCAATGTAATGCCATTTGACATGTTCCTGTCTCCGACTGATGTTGGTCTTATGTAGTCAATAGGGTTGTAGATAGTTCTTGTAGGAAACTGAGAGCAACCGCATCTATTTTCACTACAACAAAATGAGACAATAAAAAATCGTTTTACAGCTGTAAAAAGAAAGATACGTTCTCCTCTCATCAAAGACCAAATAAAAAGTGTAGACGATTACTTGACAATATCAGAACTAATCGGCAAAATGTTGACTTGAAGTCTCTTGGTACTGGACTTCCTACAGGGATAATTCCAATGTGTTTTACTTGGAGGTTACAAATTCAATATTAATACACTCGTACTCTTAAAATGCAATTTTAAAATTTGATGAGAATATTTCTTTCAAATTCTCTGGGCAAGTTTTGTTTCAAATTATGCGTAAGAAAACAACTGATGTCAGTATTTTTTTTTTCTTGACGACGAAATTTTGAAAATAAAATTTGCTTTTAAATTCCTCAAAAATTTGCGTGTAGTTCACGTCACAGCTACCAATACAAATCAATTTTGACAAGCCATGTGTGTAAAAAATTTGGTAACAAAAATTGAACGTGTGACGTGTAGCGTTAGTAATAGTACAATCAGTAGTTCTAGTTTCAACTGTCAAACAAAATGCTTCAAATTAACGAAAAAGTTCAAGGAACAAAATTTCTTAAGGAAATGCAATTCTTACATATTTAGAAAGTAAATAAGTATGTATGTATATATATATCGAGCTTTTGGTGCAATACCGTAGTAACTCGAAATTTGAATTTTTTGTGCTGGGTATGCAGAAATGATTTTTGGGGAAATAGATATCTAAAGGAAAAAGATTATGGTTCTATCTCCAACTGTTCAGATTCTACAGCTACAAATGTCTTTATTGCCTCCAGCTATTTCCAACAATATTTATTTGCAATAATGATATATTTCCTTTATGACAAGAAATGTACAAACCGAAAACATTACAAAACATGCCTCTTTATTTAAAAACTTGTAAAAAAAAAAGTAACTTTATTAAACGAAAATACTATCAAAAAGATGGCTCAAAACTTTCTAATGCATTTTTCTCAGTTCACGATTTTTTGAATTCCTACGGTATTGCACCAAAGGCTCTATATATACATATATGGTACATATGTATAGAAATAATATATACATACTCACATATGTCTAATCGAAAACTTTGTATGTTCTTCATGTCTTTCAAACTGCCCGCATTTCGTGTAATTTTCTACTTGAAAAATTATCCGCATCAACTTATTCTGTGTTTCACATACGACAACGAAAAAAAATGATAAATTCCCCTAAACAGCAAATATTCAATCATATGAAAGCAAGTATTACATTTTGATTTAAAACTTCTAAAGATTTTAAATTATTTTCTTGTTTTATGTTATTGAAAGCATAAGTAAACCATGTGATATATTTTCTCCAATTTTACAAAATCCAATCAATTTCATACCAGAAATTTATAGCGAAAAAGAAATGGGTGTAAAAGAATCATAAACAATGTATATACATGTATGTTCACACACACTCACACACACACATACACACACACACACTCACTATTCCCTATACATATTTCAAAATAAAAGCAATGAGAAAAAAAATCGAAATTTATTTGACGTTTAAGTGTGAATTAATAATCATCAAACTTATCACCCATGCGACATGTTTTACACATTTCGTGTGCACACAAACACCGCAATTTTAGTCGTTCCAATAATATGATTTATAAGCTTTGACAAAAAACACAAGTTGAAAAACTTCACATACGAAAAGTATACTGGTACATAATCCTTTTGCTGCTACAATTTTCGCCAACGTTCTAATTGGATTTCATAGACACCTAACTAAATGTGGCGTTACATTTCCTGTCATTTAAGATATGTTAGGGAACCTATACTGCCAACTCATCAAAAATATCTAATAAAGTTTAGACAATTTAAATGTTAAAGTTTAATGCAGGTTTTGTAGATATAGTTATGCTTTTGAAAGGCTTCCGATTAACACTGCAGTTGATAAAGTTTGTCTTCCAAACTTTTCGCTGTTTTTATGAAAAGTCACTTAAATTGAAAGCTTTGACGCTGGCTACAAGCAATTGAAACATGAAACAATATAATTAAATGAATTTATATGTATATGATTCTTATTTTACAATTGGGCCTTTTACCGAAATAAAATATATGAAATGTAATACATGTCATTTTGATATTTTTATAAAGTATTTAAAAAGAGAAATAAACTCAATAAAATTGAGTATAGAGGAGGAAACAACTTCATATACAGAACTCGCAGAAACGTGAACTACCCAAAAATATGCATATTTTTTCTTACATTGACTACTCTAAAACGTGAACAAAGACTGAACGCTCGAAAACGTGAACTTTTAATCGAACGTTAAAATTCAATTTTGTAAGCTTATTTTAAAATTTTGGGATTCCCCACAGAAGAATTACGTAGTTCGTTTGTTGTAAACAACTTTTCTTGCATGCAGACAAGTAGCTTTCATATTAATGCGGCAGTTCTACTGGAAGCATCTCTCTGTGCTGACTATACATATCAGTAGGTATATAAATAATATAAACAAGTGATCTCTAAAAATATTTTCATTGAAAATATGTCTAATAAAAAACTAAAAGTGTTAAATCTTCAAAAAAGTCAGATATTTAAGAGCTTTTACGGAAACCTCAAAGAAAAGGCTGCATTACAAATGCTCAAGCAAAAACAAAGTCAAAAAGAGATCACCGACTTTTTTGTTTAGCGCGTCCAATGAATATCCATCCATTAAAATCATTTTTAATACTCGTATGTTAAATAAAACCTTTCAATGGAATAATTTTAACACGCCCTTTTGTTGCCTTAAAAAATTAGTTATTTGCCTTTGTACACTTTTTTAATTATTATTATTTCTTAGTTTTTGTTTCAGCATTTTGTGAAGAAGATTTGGGGTATTAATTATGAATCAGTACACGATCGAACACAGCACAGACTGCAGGTGCCTCAATGGCTTTGTTAAGCGACATATTCGGCGAATGCATTATTTCGTGCACAAGCGATTTTAATTGGCCTCCATGTTCACCCGATTTAACAGCTCCTGACAGTTTTCTTTGGGCATATTTGAAAGAAAGAGGGGTACGTTAACAAACCAAGAACCATACTCCAACTAAAAGAACAACATTCGAAATGAAATCATGGCCATTACACCCGAAATTTGGCGAAAAGTTATGGAAAATATGCTAAAAAGAGCACGTATGTGCGAAGCAGAAAATGGACGTCACTTACAGGATATCATTTGTCAAAGCTAATTGCAAAAAATTCCCCAATAATATACTGTATTTAAAAAAAGAAATTATAATAATCGCATAAATAAAAAAGTTATAAACCATTTAAACCATAAAGCTCATTCTGCGTCACCCTGTATCAAAGAATGTTTTTTTTGTTGTTACTCCTCTTCAATAAAAACTAATTAAACAAATTTATAATTATCGTAATTTAAATTCAGCTAACCTCTATTTTTTATGAATTCTTTTGAATTGCCAACTGGGTATACTTTTTATTACTTGTCGCAATTAGTCAAATTCGTATGCAGTGGTCAATGCGCTAGTTTCGCGCATTAAAATAATAACAACAAATACATAAATATAATGCACGTAACTGCTACTCGAGACATTCATTCTAAATCAATGTAGAAAAAATTAAGAACGTAGGACCAACACTTTATAGCTGTCAATATTAACCGCTTAATAAGACAATAATTGAAAAACTATGCATAACAAACGTAAAACTGAGTACCCAACAATGCTTAAAATATATTAAGAGTTGAAATAAATTTTTGTTATCATTAAGTACAGTCCATTTAAAACCTTTGAATAAATAAGTTCTCAACAATTTGTAAAGGAATAAGTATTTAACGATAAGTGATTTAAATTTACATAGAATTCAATTTTGGAATTTGGTAAGTCATCAAAGGGCAAGAAAAAGCTGTTGTCCGCAACAAATTCTATAACATAATTTAGAAATTAGTATCTTAGAAACTATTTTGCAAACCATAGTAGCAGTGTAGTATATTAAAATATGGCAGGAACTAACAAAAAGTAGAATCAAAATATATTTCATAGGTGAAAAATAACGTACAGGCTTATTTTAAATTAAATAAAAGATAAAAGAGACTAAAAAATTTTATAGAAAAAATGCAATCTAAAACGTGAACAACCTTGGTAAAAATTAGTTCACGTTTCTGCGAGGTCACTGTAGTACTATTTCGCTAATGCTTAGTTAGCTCATCAGTGAATTTTTCTAACTTCTGACTACAAACTTAAGATTCTTATGTTCAAAATTCAACTAACAAATAGTGAATTAAGTAGTTAAATAGTAGTTGACAATAAAATAAATGGCAAGAGTGTACTCAGTCGGCATTAACTACCGTTTTATTCACACGTCCCATTGAAGAACAAAAACATGCTACTAAAATGTTAACAAGACGTATAAGTAATAAGCAACCAGTATAAATAAAATTAAATGTTACTCATACGTTGTACAGTGTGATGCTAAAGAGACATTCTGTTTATTATTTTAATTTACCGGAATTAGGGAAATTAGGGTGGAACTTGGCAATGAGGGGGTATAGGGAATAGTGTTTGTGGATATTCGATTATAATCTTCGCACGACAAATATGACAGAAAAACCTCTGTTCGGCCAAAAAATGAGTTCACTCTTTAACGCGTAGTAGTGGAATTCGGTGTCAAAACGAGTACAATAAATAGCATATTGTGCGTTCTTTGCCCTCATATAAAAGAAAGAGAAAGTGCGTTGAACATTAGCATAAACAATAATGCGCAGCAGTAAAGTTTTTGATGAGTAGCAGATGGTTAGAACTCATGACCTTCAATTTCTAGACTCAACCCGCGAACTATGCTATGAAATATTTTTTATACAGTATGTAGATGAGAAGAAAAATATAATAATATAAATACAAGTATGTATGTATGTGTAAAAATTAAACACTTGAGTTCGGTATGTTTGTTTAAAAATTTTTGGTTTTGTGTTCGGACTTCAACGATTAATTCTCGATTGATTAATTGAATTTTGAACATAAGAATCGTAGGTTTGTAATCAGAAATTAGAAAAATCCACTGATGAGATAACTATATATGATTTGCTCTTCAATAATCAATTTTACTGAGTTTATTTATCAAAAAATACTTAAGGTATGTAATTAAACATTTCATATATTTTTTTCGAGAAAAGAAAACAATTTTGAAATAATAATCATATACATATGTATATATGAAGATGAGGATGGCGTTGGCTGAAATAATCTGCACGTTGACTACAAAACCAAAAACTTCGGGGGTTCGACTTCAGTTTTAGACAAAATTATAAAAAAAAAAATCTCGCATTTTTTCTGATGTGCATTTTGAGTTGGTTTGTGTCAGTTGTTGTCGGAACGTTTCATTGGCGAAGGCATAGTCACTGGTCACAGAACAGTAACGGCTTTAGCTGTATCCAATCCAAAGTACTTCAGAACGCTCCTGTTCGTCGGTATTGTGTAGCATCGGCGAAGTAAAATAATTACTAAAAATGGCTACTAAAACGAAGCTTCAAACAATTTAATATGTCTCCTTGACATCAGAAGCGCTGCAGGCGTAGGGGTCATCTCCTGAGTGTTGGTCAAAGATTTAAAAAAATATATTCCCAATGTAAATTAATTTAATATATTAATTGAATTTTTTTCTTCTTCAGTTGTTTTGTTCGTATGAATAGTAATCAGCTGTTTTCTTGACTGTAAATTAAAACACAAAATAGAAAAGATGTATTAGTGAAGAAGTGAAAAGAAGAGAAAAAGTTGCCATTTTTCATTTAGCACTTTGGGCTATTGTATATATTTTGTTTTTACGATTGGTACTGCTTTTCTCTGTTAGATTTCACCCAACAAATTTTAGGCGATTCTTCATTTTGTGCGTCTGGGTTGTGAGCGATTGAGACTCACACAAATTTAACATGAATAACCGCCCAAAAAAATTTTTGTGTGATTTAGCATTTCTTTAAAATTGGAAATTTGCTCATTATGAACAAAACCCCAAATATCTCCAATTATAAAATGACCCAAAGTCTGTTTTGGGCGATTGGAATTTGGGTGATTATTCGTATTATTATTATTCTTATTTAAAATATTAAAACATTACTTATGAAAACGAAAATAGATTAGAAAATCATATTTTTGCAGGGTTTCCTTAGTTTTTGAGTTTCTATAATTTATAATTTTCAATCGGTTTTTTTTAATTTTTCTGAAAAAAAATTTAAACTTTTTTAAAAATTTGGGCGATTAATCGTTCAGCCTTATTTCTAAAATTAAACTACTACTAATGAAAATGAAAATAGATTAAAAAATCATATTTGTGCAGGGCTTCCTGAATTGTTTGTTTCTATAAGTGGTTATTCTCAATCGGTTTTTTTTAATTTTTCAAAAAAATTTAAACTTTTTTAAAAATTTGGGCGATTAATCGTTCAGCCTTATTTCAAAAATTAAACTACTCCTTATGAAAATGAAAATAGATTAAAAAATCATATTTTCGTCCAAGGTTTCCTTAGTTTTTATGTTTGTATATATGTATATAAAAATTCTCAAACAGTTTATTAAAGTTTTTCTATAAATATTGTACTTTTTTTTAGAAATTTGGTTGGCACTAGAACCAACGAAAAACTGCAAGCAACAAGCATAAATTAATAATCTTAATTCATTTAGACAAGCGTAAAAAAAAATAAATACGAGCACTTATAATTACATAAAATTATAACTTTTGTTAAATAACATGCGATGCTATTGGAATAGCAAAAAAGTAGCAGTGTTATATATAGGAGTATTTATTTTGTATTTTATTTATTGCCCAGATAAATATGCATATACATACATATATAAATATTTATGTTATGCGTTCGTGTTAAGTTTCTAATCATTTTATAAAAACCAATAAATAATCTCGAATATTTTTATACCGAAAAACATTCCATTTATATTTTTAATATATTCCTTTTGTATTTTCCTTGTTATTGAGCATATTGTTTCTTTTGTTCATTTTCTTGTTAATAGTGTGAAAACCGATATGCTACCAGGACGTGCTTTTAGTCGTCTGTATATAGCCAATGCAAATCGTCATGATACTGGAAACTATTCATGTATACTTGGCAATGATATCACTGGAACTGTTATGGTACACGTTCTCAATGGTATGTATAAATAGATTTCAATACTCGTACGGAATGTGTGCGTCGTACACATTCACTAACAAAATCAAATATTTTCATATTCCCAACAATATACACACACTTTCTGATTTACACCCACAATAAAATATTTGAAACATCGAAATGTACAATATTTGTTTTAAAAGTTTTCTTTTCGGTTTTGTTGTTGTGTTATTTTCGCAAGTGTTTGTTGCAACCAAATATAATTTAATTCCAAATCGAACTAAAAATGAATTAATGTTTCGTTTGTGCAATATGCTTTTTGAATATTTTAAGCAAATCAAGTGCATGTTTCTATGCACGTAGCAAAGCAACGAAATTCTTGAAATTGTTATATTCCCACAATGCAAATATCTAAAATGTCTTTAATCTTTAAATCAATTTTTTAACACATACAGGGTGAGCCAAAAGTCATTATGGGGTGTTTAAAGATTTAATAACTTTTTCGTCTATATATAAATTTATTTAGTTTTCAGAAAAGCAGAGCTGCAAAAATAATTAATTAAACTTCACCTCCTGTCGTTTCTCCTACTATCCCTTTCCTATAGTTCCAGCACAATCCTTCGCATGTGTAGGAGTCATCTCCTGAGTGCTGGTCCCAGATAAAGCAAAAAAAAAATACAGCTGGAAAGTAAATATTATAACGATTCGCAACTGAACAAACAACCAGATTAAAAGCACTTTATTATTTAAATCAGCGATCAATTATTTTAACGCAAAGAGCATATCGCTGTCCATTGAACGTCAGATGTTCGCCTTTTAAAGCAATGATTCGTTGTTTAGTTGATCGTTAGCACCAACGTGACAGCGTAAGAGATTTACTTCAAACGGCTAGATCACGTTCAATTCGATCGGTATTGAACGTGTAGAGCAAAGTGTTAGCAAAAACACCAGAAACATCTAGCAGAAGGCAGTCTGTTCAGCTGTGAAAGGCTCGTACATCACTATGCCGCATTTTAAAAGAATATTTACTGTTATTCACATATAAAATGCAATTGGTGCAAAATGAAAACCCGAGACGAGACACAATGGCACGTTTAACCCTAATCAAGTCAGATAAACTTTGTAACGAATCCAACCAAAATGTGCTGCAGAGGCACATATAAACCCATTGCATATTATATTTGGGAATTTATATCTCTTATTTGCATTTTTTTTCTTTCAAAGCAGTACTTGTATTGTAGAATAAAGTCCGCATCCTCCGAAAATTTACTGTCGTAATCTTAATCTTGGTTTATAGATTCTTCAAAATCAATCTCTTCAATAATTGTCTCGATTTCTACATATAAATATATTTTAGACATTGTGGGAAAAAGTTTCGTCTTTACAACTTTCTCTTTGAAAATTAGCCAACAATTGTATAAACTGTGTAAGTTTACATTGAATAATAAAAATTGAATGGGAATTCCCCGTAATTTAATTTGTTGGTTCATAATGTTGTCGTATGTGCCTGATAGGCAGGTCAGTTGAGTGACATACAAGGTGGGCCAAAAGAAATCATCCGATGTTGTTGGGCTCTCATTTTTTTCTAAATGAAAAACTTCGATTCTGTTTTTTGATAATGTTTATCTGAACCTTTAGAATTTTATGGGTCAAGTCGAGATGATATCGGTCAAATGGGCGCCGTCACAATTGATTGCTATACGGGCTCGTTTTATGGCATTTTTCATCACTTCGGAGAGAACTTCGGGCGACAGATTCTCACACTCGTGTCGAATGTTGTCCTTGAGGTCTTCCAGGGTCTCGGGCTTGTTCACGTAAACACGGGACTTCAAAAAACCCAAAAAAAAAGTCTGGAACGGTTAAATCGGGCAATATTGCGGGCCAGTGCAAATCGCCAAATGATGAGATGAGGCGACCCGGGAACGCCGCCTTCAGAATATCTATTGTAGCTCGCGCAGTGTTTGCCGTTGCTCCGTCCTGTTGGAACCACATCTCCTCCAGTCCTAATTAATGAAAATTTTCTATCGTGTTCAAGTTCACAGTTAATTTATCACAATGTTGCGAAGAAATTACATTTTTTATTGGAATAAAGGAAAAAAAGAACAGTTAACCTCCAACACCAGTTGAGTATAATATGTCAACAAGGAACTAGTTGTAAAGTCATTAATACCATATATTTAACACGTCAGAGCTTAGGAAAAAAAATACGAGAATAATCGTTACTGTCCATATAAATTATTATTAAACAAAGGTTGTCAGCTTTGTTGTTTTTTATGTATTTTAGTAAAGGTCATACTTCATATATTCCCAAACGGCAAAGCCTCTGTTTGCAGTTAGTTTTAAACAACTTTTCAATTGCCTTTCCATGTGGGCAGCAAAATATACTGTTGTTGTTTTATTTTTCTATGTTATAAACGAAACATTTGAAAGTTTTCTCAAAGACCGTTAACAAATGAAACCACAACAACAAAACATACAATACCTTTTTATACTTTATTTTTCTTGCTGCATTTAATGTTTCAACACAAAAATACACAAAAATATCACATACATGCGTATGTACGTACGTACATATGTGTTTGTAATTTAAATATTTTCATGAGGCGTAAAATACCAAATATTTATGTCAATACTCTTACTAATATAAATCTTATGATAACCACAAATACTCGTGTATTTAACTTAATTAAAGATAATGAAATTACATTTGTATTTACAGGCGAAGAACCAGCTGCCATGCAGCATGCATCAGGTTCCTCGGTGAACCCAATACTCTCGGTTGTGTTTTTTCAATTGTTTGTTTTAGTTGTATGTCAACGATGACGGTACTAAATACTATTAATGAATGATAACCAATGTGTCTATTAGATAATTAATATTAATATTTTAGTAAATACCACAACATTCATATGCATATTCGAACATATTTAAATGCATACACTATGTTTAAAAACATGTGTGTAGTTGTGTGTGTGTGTGGAGTAGAAGTAAAATTAATTTAAGAACAAACAACGTACAACGAGCGAGTGAAAATGGTAGAGATTGTCAATATCTTATGCAATAGAAGTTCATGTAAAATTTAATATAGATTATGTTTGTATGTATGATATGATGTTCATAATTATTTATGTATTTTCTCAAGGAAACTACAGCAAATGCTACTTTCTACATGCATAACAACTTTAATAAGTTCTTGTAAAATTTCATAATTTCATAATTAGAATTCAATCCAAAGGAGACCAATTATATTTTACATTTTAGAAATTATAAAATGAAAGCCAACCAATGTTAAATAGAAATTTTTTTTGTGCGTATATAGTATATATATCTAACGCGTGTATATACAAGTCAACATATTTACAGACATATCACAACTAGTATGAAATTCCCTTACACATTTACAGGAAATGGCCGAATAAATAAATCATACCGCGCTTGATCATATTATGTGAAATACAGCGATAGCAAACTGAGGGGCTGATGGCGAGTAGGTAGCGTGTTGGCTCTGCAAGCTGAAAGACCCGCGCTCGATTCCCAGCCCGATCAAGTAAAAACAAAGTTTCTTCTGAGTTTTCTGTGCCACAAAAAAAACTATTCTGAGCACTGGAGGACTGCAATATTCGTGTTCAAAAGAAAATGTTGCCTCTAATTTCTTTAAAATATATATTTTTATATAAAATAAAAATACATGATGTGAGAAGAATCGGAGGTGTCTGACTATTTTTTAACTTTATAGCGCAGTTCTGTTGAGATTAATTCCAAAACATCAGCCCAAATATTTATAAAGTGTGTCTGGTAGCAGATTTATATTTTTTACTAGGGTGCCTCCGTAGTCTAGTGCATGAGCATTAGTCCTATCAATATGGAGATGCGGGTTCGATTCCCGCTTATACCCTGGGTGTTTCTACAGACAAGCTTAAGAGCTTCGTAGAGTTTGTATTGTCTTTAAAAAAAAAAAAAAAAAAAAAAAAAAAAAAACCTAATAATTGACACAAAGTTTTATTAAGCACATTGAACGATTGAATGGAAAATCGGCTTTTATTTTTTAAAGAGTATGTCATCCAGATCTTTCAGATCCTTTTTCATGAAAAAGCGCTCTTGGAGGTTCCAGTGAGGCTGCTCTTTTCCGAATGGAAAGATCGCGGAATTTCACGTAAACTTCTTTCAAACCAGTTGAATGTTTTCGAATCGACTGGGCCTTGGCCGAAACAGTTGCGCGGAATCTCTGCACCTACAAACTTAATTAAATTTACACTCGGTCCATCACTTATTCGCCGAATAACGAACTTAGAACAAAATTGTCGACGAGCAATAACACAAGAATCATTACTCTTAAAGAAAGTCTCCATAGCGAACGCGCGATGCTCACTCGACCACTGCGACATCGTGACTGATAAATCCGCAGAAACGATAATTCCAACGGCGCCACCCTCCCCCCGCACCGTTTATTAATTTTTGAAATAATCGTATTTAAAAATATTAATTTCCCACCAGACACCCTGTACTATAGTAACGGGTCTTCTAACAGGTACTTCCGAATTTTGACAGTGGATAACGGCCATCTCGTTGAAGCTACATCTGTCAAATTAGTTGTCATTTATTATATCTGGTATTCCAAATCACCATGGACGAATATAGCATTTTCAGCAACACGTGCAAATAATAAAGTTGTTTTATCAAAATCTCTTTTTCGTTCGTTTTGTTGGTCGAATTTGGGACGATACTAATTCACATAAAATCCAAGAACGTGGAATGCAGCCCAAAAAAGTCACTGTTTCGTGTGGATTTTGGGCTGGCGGCGTCATTGCTCCATATTTTTTTGACGTTCGCCAGACCATTTCGGTCCAAGGCAAGCGCTATAGGTCAGAGATTACCAACTTCTTTTGGCCTGAATTGAATGATCTGGATACCGAATGATGATGTGGTTTTAACAGGACGGCGTTACGTGTCACAAAGTTCATGCCACATTGATCTTCTGCACGAGCGATTTGATGGTCACCTCAGGTGGAGGTGATGCGAACTGGCCATCGGGATCGTACGATTTGACCCCGCTAGTTTTTTTCTTGTGGGGTTTCCCTAAGTCGCACACCAAAAACCACAGCGGTCCTAACCAACATAACGCTCGCCATTCAGCCTGACTTCTGCGTCAGAGTTATTTCAATTTCGGATGCTGTGGCGGGATTTTGAGTGATGTTATATTCTATATTCTAAAATGGCATCAAACGAATAAAACATTTCGATGATATGTCACACACACATTTTTTTTATTTAAATTTAAAGATAGGACACGCTTAATGAAATTTATAGGGAGATATCTGTGACTTGGAAATAAAAGGGTGTCTCATATGCTCTGTGAGTACCCACTCGGCTTTGCATATGAGGCGACCCAAATTTTTAAATATAACAAAACTTGGCCATTCCGTGCACTGCTTGCTGTAGGGGCTGTGGGGACGTTACGGAGAAGGAGACTATTGTGCACTATTTCTGTGAGTATTCGGGTCTGGCTAGGTCGAGGCTAAGATTCTTTAGGGCGCCTTTCTTTTAGAACTTGGGACTCAGTTGAATCTGACAGACTTATTGAAGTACGTGACAAGCACTAGGTGCATGGGACGTCCTCTGGTCTCTATGGGACTAAGGTAAGAAAACGGCAGCTATGGTGCGACTTAAGGCAACCCGTCTTGGTCGGCTGCCTGCCTTTTAACCTAACCTAACTTACATTAGAAGCAAGGGAATTTTGTGATTCTACTTGAGTACAAGCAGCCACGTAAACCATCCAACTAAAACTAAAAGGAAAAAATCGATGGCATTTTCTTGTCAAAAGAAAAGTTTAACATGTTTGCCCTTTTAAAGTAAATAATAACGAACAACTTCTTTGGAAATATTGATTAAAAGCAAAAAGGATAATGATAAAAATTTTCCATTTCATTTCATTCTCGTAAAGTTTTGCAATTTTGTACATGTACATAATTGTGCTTTTTTACAGTTACTGGCTGACATTTTCCTTTTTTTTTTTGTAATCAACTCCACCGTGTGTGCATTTGAACATGATTACAAGCGTTATTATAATTATGTTTGATAATGTTGTTGTATTTATTAATGATATTGTTGTTATTTTAATAAGTCCCTTCACGTACTAATTGTACAAAAAAAAAAATAATAATAAAAAAAAAATCACGTCGAAACAAACTCATGCATGCGAATGTAGTAGTTTATGATACCAAATGGTGCACAATAATTAATATAAGCATTGTTGCAGCCATACATACATATAAACCAATACCAACACCACATACCAACAATGCGATACATTCGTTGACATATGACACAACATGTATAAAATATTTATTTAATTTCGTTATATTTTGCATATAGTTTTGTTTTTAATTTTATATATTTATACCAGTTACTAGTTTTTGAAATGCAATCAAGCATTAAAAGTGTTCACATTTGTATGGAAGTTATTTATAACTACATACATATGTATGTATGTATATGTATGGTGGAGTATGTATGTGCATACGTATTGTTGAAATTGCAGAAAATGTGCAAAGCTTATAGAGGAAACGGAAATATATCTGGTATTTTAAGCAAATGCAAAAATTATATGCAAAAACTTATTTAATTTGAATAATATTTTCTAGTAAAGTATGTATGTATATGAAATTCTCTTTAAGCTCAACCGAAATAAATTGTGAAAAGTTTAAGAAACTAAATATTTTAACAACTGGCTTAGTAAAGCGTAATAACGATTTTAAAACCATTCTATTGTATTCCTATTGTTTTGCATTCGGGAAATAATTAAATGCTAAATAATTTATGTTCTCATTTCTTACACACATAAATATATATATATGTATGTATCTTCTTTAAAGGTTAAGGTTAAATAATTTTTAAAGCTTTTAATCTGAGTTCGTTTCAAAGGTACATTAACACCATTGCAAATGTGTTTTAGTCATGACTGAAATCTTGCATATTTTTTAAGAATTTTTTTTAGGAAATGGTTACAAGGAGACATTTGTTGACGTTTATATTGTTCAAATACCGATGTAAACATCAAGAAAACTTTTTAGATGACTAGCATAGCAGAAAAAAAACATGCAAAAGAAATAGTTAATGCATGGGTTCTAATGCAAATGAACTGGTTGAACTTAACTGCAGAACGCATGATTTTAACATAGGAGTGTCATTGACGAGCAAATGTTAATATTTAGCAAAACAGCTAGTCATTTAAATGAGTGCTTAGAACCAATGATTTAGGTACGTCTTAACATGGGTTAATGAGATCCCGAAACACATTAAGGGTCTCTTTCACCAAACATATTTAAACACAATTTAATTTAATTAATGATCTTTATTTAAAATATGTTTCAAAAAAATTTTACTTTCACCAATTGAAATAATGAAACACAAGAATGTATGGTAACGCTTTGATCGTTAATATGACAGCGGCAACTTAAAAGCTGTTTAAAGCTGTTGCAAAATCAATATATAAATTTAGAGTTCTAACTACTTAAACAGTATTTAAATATTCAATGAATATATCTAGATGAAAATGAAAAACGACTTTTAAATATGAATTAATATTTAACTAGAATTGGTGAAATAGGCTCTAAGGGTCCTTATGAAAACGCTTAAAAGCTTTTCAAACTGTGTATTTTTACACTCTCCCAATGAACTGTCAAAAATTGTATGGAAATTCATTTGCACAAAATTTTTAAAATTGCCCAACGATTTTGGTTCCTAAACTTGCGCTGTTCAATTGTGCATTTAGTGAAACAACATATCGTCACTTTTTTTTACATAAATTCTAGTGTTAATTTATCAAAAATAGCATTATCTGCAAATAATCTGAGTAATTGGGTCTTTTTGGCCTATCTTAAGGCATTTTTAAAGCTGTAACATAAGTAAAACTCGTTGCCGTTTACGAAAATCGTATCATTGAAATTGTCACTTAGAAAATCTACAGAAAATTGATTTTTACGTTGCAAACATCAACTTGGCATTACTTACATATAAAACAAAAGTTTTACGTTTTTAATAACCGAAACCTAAAGTTAAACGATACTGACAAGTCTAACGTTGGACGATACGTTTCTACTAACTAGATCTAAACCCTGCATTATCTTCAGCTGGTAAGTTTTAAAAGGCGCTTCATGATACAAGTCTCGGAAAATTGCGCAAATTTAATATATTTAATTCTGTTTTATCGGATATATTAACTTCACTTAATTTAAATACAAAAAAATAGCGCTGAGGGAGAAAAGTGTAAAAAAAGCATTGTATTGAAAAGTTGAAAAACTTTTACAATTTTCATCCGATTTGCAAAATTGAAAACCATGTTTGTTAAGAACTAAATTTTCTTTATACATTGATGTAAATTTGTATAAGTTTTCATATCATAAAAAGCAAGAAAAAGCTACTAAAATCAAAAATGTTAATAAATTTTGTTTTTTTTTGTTAGATAATCTTAACAGAAACAATATTTAAAACTAGTAAAAGTATCAAAAGCGTAATCAGTTTTCTTTCCAAACCAGTTAAAAAAATTTAAATCTGAGAAAAACTGGCTGAGTTACAGGTGGATAAGTTGACGATAAAAGGGTTTCGAAATATGACACTGAATGCATAATGTATGTATGTATCCAACAATTAATCACTAAGTGTGGTTTTTTGAGAAGAACTTCTGCATTTGTTAGCGTTTCTGAAATTTGTTGACAAAATGTATGTACAAAATATAATGTACTCAACAAGAAATATAGCCCACGTTGGGTCATTTCCAAGTTTATGTGACTGTAGCACCATGTTATTAAAAATTAATTCAATTAAGTCAACAACAACAAATGAATTGATACATTTAATTTCTTAGATTAGAAAATAATTTTTTAATTAAAATTTTGTTTTTTTTTTCTGCGAACGTAGTATGTAACGTATATTTAGTTGAGTATTATAGCTCTGACCTTTTTCTGTATGTCTTACTTTCTTTTATTTAATTATTTGTAAGTACTTCTGAACATTCTGTAGTGTAAGTGGGAATTAAATATCTTTCAATACCGTCTCATGTCTATGTAATGTCATGTCATGAGTAGTAGTATACTTCAAGAAGAGTACCTATTACATATTATAATTTTTATATATATGCATTTCATCATTAACATGTCTTGCAATGTTTGTTATATCATATAAGCTGTAGTTACGTTGTTTGGACTTGTAAAAAAAAACAAAAAAAAAAAAAAAAACATTTAAATTTAAATGTGACTACTAACCGAAAACTAAATGGAACAAATTTTTTTATTATACTCATGTGTACAAGAAGCAAAACAAACAAAAAAAATTATTAATATATAGTACTAAATTAAATAAATAAATAAAACCAATTTAAAATAATTATATACATAATTTTTATAGATTAAATTAAAAACAAATTATTAAACAAATAAGCACCTAAAAATAAAACCAAAAAACTATGTATTAACAAACAGAAGCATGTACGAAATGTTCATAGACCATGATGCCATTACAAAAAAAAGACCAATATAATTTAATATTTATTTTAATAAACAAATCTTAAAAGTGGTTATATTAATTTTTACGCATAATTTATTATAAATTATATTAAGATTTAAATAGAATTAGAATTTAATATTATAATTGTGTTTTTCCTTTTGCTGCGTTTACGAGGCCGGTTTTAAAAAAGTTACCCAGCAAAAAAGAAAATAGCCAAAGAAATAGTTAATGCATGTGTTCTATATTCAACTCAACTGGCATTAAAAATGAATTAAGATAAAGAAGTGCTTAACCAGTCGAAAAATACAAATTCATATTGAACGTTTGAATGTTGATTTGTGTGGGTACTTTATTTCTTAATAAACTTTTTAAAAACCTGCCCTCGTAAATAATTCTTTTTATGATTTGTAAAGTAAATAAAAACAATTTATCTATATATGCGTATGCCAGTATATGTTTCTGTTTGTTATTACTCAAACAACCGCTATTTATTAAGTGTAAATATGATTTATTTAAATAAATTATTGTCATAAGATACAACAAAAAAAAAACTAACATTAATATAGATTACAAATAATATTTATTATAACATTAAATATTTATCAAAAAAAGAAAAAAATACTAATCTAAATATTTGTATGATTATTATTACTATAATCTGCATTTAAAAGGAGAAAAATAAAATATATAATTTAATTTGAATTTTTTTTTTACAAAATGTTTGAGTGAGATAACAAAACAATACTTATAGAAACAAACACAAATATTACAAACAAATTATAAAAATAGTTTTTAAGCCCATTCATCTGAATAAATACGTACCAGAAGAACCATAAACTAAATATAACTAAACACATGAAAATTACGTACATACAATGCAGCCATAATATAAACTAAATAATTCATACATAGACAAAAACTTAAACTGATGCCAAAATGTCAAAAAAAAAAAAATTTAAATAAAAATACTAAAAATATTGAAAATGTGCATACGAACCAATAGTTTGTATGAATAAAATTTTATTACATATTCAAACAAAAAGTCCAATAAGAAGTCGTAAAAAAATTAATAAATATTGTGGCGAATAGAAAAATTTCTATAAAATATTTAACTTAAATCCTCTAATATTACCGCATTACGTAGTATATTCCTGTATATAAAAATAATTACATCTAATGTTTCCATTAGCACGGTAGGGCAAAATTCGGTTCGCTAAAGAGTTTTATTTTAACAGCCGTATTCATAAAAAATTTTTTTTATTTATAAAAGATTTATTACACCAATTTACATACAAAATTCCAACAATATACCCTTTATAAATCTTAAAATCTTTTATGAATACAGCAGTAAAAATTTAATACATAACTCGCGGAAAATGAAAGGTTCGAAATAAAATTTGTCGGGTTGAAATAATATAGTACATTATTTTGCCTGGAAAGATTTTTAAACTTCAAAAGCTTAAACTATTGGCGTTAACACCAAATCTTTACCTCTCTCAAATGGATATGCATAAGTTTTCAGTCACACGACTACAAATGCAGTTTGCTACCTACGTCGGCTAGAAGAGAGCTACAACTGATATTTGTTTGATGTGAAAATATGTACCTATTTCAGTTACATTAAATTACTTTACTTTTATACAAATAAAATTAATAACTCAAAATATTACAAATGCGAAAAATTTTATTCCTTTATAACTTCTTTTCTTAAAAATGAAATTAAATTAATTAGTAAAAACCAAATGTATAAAATAGTAATTACAAATTGGTGCGTACGACATTCCTGTCATTTCATAACTAGCATGTCCATATTTTGTGTTCTAATAAGAGGAAGTAGCAGAAAATGGTGGATAAGATAATATAAATGAAAGCTTTCCGCAAGATGCATTGTAAACGTTTGTATATTCAAGAGACATTGTTGAAAATATAAAAAACAGACTCTATGGAGTGTTAAATATTGAAAAACAATTAAATATGTTGAATTTTTTGACGTACCCACTACTTAATACTTTCCTATGACTAATTAAAGCTTGTATAAACTGTCGTTTACGATAAAAAAAAACTTTATTACTCATTGGTATATGGGCATTTCCACAGAAAGGTCTACCAGGATCGAAAATTAATATGTCAATAAACAAAAGATTCTTTTCTAACATTCTATAGGAAATGTTAAAATTTTAAGAAAAATATGTACTTTCAGTTTTGGTCTGGAAACTGAAAATTTATGTAAAATATGTAGAATATATCAAATATACGAATCGATTTTATAACATAATATTTATAATTCACTTCAAAAAGAAAAGACATGTTAAAATAAAAATGAGAAATATTTTTCTAAGAATGGAGAGGTCTCACTTTTAAAATCAACAATTTATTTATTACATACCAAAACCTAAAATTTATATGTAATAATATCTATAAATTAATAAGTATAAAAATTTTCACAGTTAATACAATTTAAACTTAAGAAAATGTTTATTACACACATTGTCCCGTTCTAAATGTCCCGTGCTAAATCATAGTAAAGGTTGTTTAAAAAAGAGAAACACAAATATTTGCATATGATAACCATCAGTGGAAAGCTATATTATTCTATTTTAATTTAAAAAAAATTTTTTCAAAAGTGGTGGTCTAATTCGCAAATTTCTTTAATTTTTCCAAATGCAATTGAAAGCGACTTCTAAATTTAGTCCCATTCGTGATACCATGTTTATTGGTTATACAACAGAAACAATAAATCGATAAAAGCTACATTTTGAGTAATTATAGTGTCATTAATGTCCTATAGAAAAACGTAGAAAAGAAAAAGAAAATTTAAGATTTCTTTATTTTACCTCACTTCAAAGGCAAGCAAGTGTCCCGTTCTAGATCGTGGAATTGTCTATATGTTTCCCAAGAGCGCACCAAAGGTGTTTTTTCAGACGGTGGTATATATTATATTCTCTTAACGATATCAACCTGGATTGTAGTGCATATTTAATTTTTATTGTTTAATAGAAGACAGATTTGGAGCGTTGGCGTTATTTCCTACGTGTCACATGAAGGATCATCTCAAGCATTGGTCTAAGTATATCAGTCACGATGCAAGTAAAAGTGAACCTCTATTTTTTAGTTCTTTATTTTTACAAAATTTTTCAATAGTCATTCGATGCGTCTTTTTATAACTAATATAATACTATTGTTGTCTCAATTACACCTAAAGCTCCATGCGGTGAACCCATTGTATTGCCAAATCTATCAAGTAATGAGACAATCTTTGAAATACCTCTATCCCTTAACGAATTATAGCGTTTTAATTTAAAGTAATTCAAAGTAAATAGTTACACTTCTTATACCTGTGAATCGGAATGAATCCGATTTCCGATCATCATTAAGTTATGTCGCAAAATTTTAATTCTTCAACGCATGCTACACGATCAATTTCAACTGCAATATTTGTCACATATACAAATATTGAAACTGAACATTGATCGTGTAGCATGCGCTTTAGTGTTGCCATTACGAACCATTTCTCAGATTGCGTTTTGTCACTACGAAATATTTGTCAGACTAAATATTGCCATGGCGAAACATTTATTAATCAGTAAAGTTCTAACAAAATAATTAATGAGATACAAAACAAGTATATAAATTCCTTCTTAATTCTGTATGGTGAAAATAAAAATATTTGCTGGAAAAATACTTCATGAAAAATAATTTTTTAAATCTAGTACGACTACGTCTATTACATGCGAGTGTTTCTCAACTTTTTTATTCAGCTCAATGTTAGAAAAGTGTTATAAAATCGAATCAGAATTGTATTTTCAAAATAAAAGTAAAATTATAAAATACTTAAAAATTAGATATGAGAATACATCATTTTCTGTAAAAAATTACATAAAACTGTGGGTTACTTTTTTCGCATTTTCGTACCATAAATTTTTTAGTCGTGGCAATGCAGCTTCTGTTAAGATACAAACAATTGCTCGTCTGGACGGTATGTATTGCAAATGCATATAAAAAGTTAATTTGAAAATTGAGCTGCTGATGCTGATTAAACAGCTTTAAAAAATTAAATTACGCCACTCGATATTAATCCAAGTTTATATGTACATAACAATTGAATATAAAGAAGTTCAGATATGCTTACCAAATGTAATTAGTAGACACTCAAAAAGAATTATGATCAATGTTAAATTTTGTTGTTGTTACTTACATTACCGCCATAGGAACATTTCTGCATTACTTATGGACATACATATATGTATTTTATATTTGAAACGGTCTAACGACACAATGCAATATACTTCGACCGGCGCGCACATTCGCACATTATGATATTGAACAACACGTAAGACGAATACATTTATTAATGTTCTGCTTTTCTGACAAATGATTTACATACACATACGTGCGTATGTACCTTAATTGCCTATATAGCTGGTGCACCATAGGCAATAACTACAACCGCCCGAACCCGCAACGGCACGAGGAGCACGAATTATATTTACGATCATACCACCGGCCGGCAAACTTAGATATTATCCAAACTTTTTTTAAATTTACCAATTTTTAAAGATTTTTTCACATTAATTGCTGTAAAAAGATGTGACCATGTTGGCACTTATCATAAAACGTAAAAACTTCCGCCCCAACGGATTTCAATATAGTACATATGAATATACATGAATGTAGTGGATATTTTTACACTATTTGAAATAATTCGTTTTAAATTGAACAACTTTTATTGAAATTAATTTTATTCCTTTTAAAAGTGGTGCTCCACTGGCACCATGCACTGATTTTGTACGACTGAGACACATTAAAATAACAACAACCGCCTGAACCGATTTGTGTCCACACGTATACACATACATATGTAAGAATATATAAGATGAGATTTAATTGTTAAAAATTTAATTTCTTTTTTAATTTATTTGGAGGCTTTATGCAAATTTCTTTAATTTTACGACATTTTTCAAGTTGAGTACTGCCACTACGAAATATTTCTCAGATTGAGTATTGCCAGTATTTATAAAGACAACGTCTAGTACTCCTACATGCGAGTGATGAAAAACTTTTTTATTCAACACAATGTTAGAAAAGTCAAAAATGTATCAACAGTAATGTAAAATTATAAAATAATTAAAAATTACTATTGAGAATAAATCATTTTCTCCAACAAATATATACATAATTACATAAAATTGTTGGTTACTTTTTTCGCATTTGGATACTCTATTTTAAATATTTGTTAGAACAATTTTTCAGTCCTGGCAATGCTTCTTGTGTTAAGCCACAAACAATTGCTGCTTTGGGCGGTATGTAATGCAAATGCATATATGCATAGTTTAATTGAAAATTGAGGTGCTGATGCTGATTAAGCAACTTTAAAGAATTAAATTACGCCACTCGATATTAATCGAATTTTATATGTACATAACAATTGTACATAAAGAAGTTCAGATATGGTTACCAAAAGTAATTAGTACTCTCAAAAGGCATGTTCTCAATATTAAATTTAGTTGTTGTTACTTACCTTACTGCCGCATGGCCATTTCTCGATTACTTATGTACATACATACAATATGTTTTTTATATTTGAAACGCTCTAAGGACAGAATGCAATACACTTTGACCGACGCGCACATTAGATATTGCACAACACGTAAGACGAATACATTTATTAATGTTCTGCTTTTCTGACAAATGATTTACATACACATACGTGCGTATGTACCTTAATTGCCTATATAGCTGGTGCACCATAGGCAATAACTACAACCGCCCGAACCCGCAACGGCACGAGGAGCACGAATTATATTTACGATCATACCACCGGCCGGCAAACTTAGATATTATATTTCCAAACTTTTTTTAAATTTACCAATTTTTAAAGATTTTTTCACATTAATTGCTGTAAAAAGATGTGACCATGTTGGCACTTATCATAAAACGTAAAAACTTCCGCCCCAATGGATTTCAATATAGTACATATGAATATACATGAATGTAGTGGATATTTTTACACTATTTGAAATAATTCGTTTTAAATTGAACAACTTTTATTGAAATTTATTTTATTCCTTTTAAAAGTGGTGCTCCACTGGCACCATGCACTGATTTTGTACGACTGAGACACATTAAAATAACAACAACCGCCTGAACCGATTTGTGTCCACACGTATACACATCCATATGTAAGAATATATAAGATGAGATTTAATTGTTAAAAATTTAATTTCTTTTTTAATTTATTTGGAGGCTTTATGAAAATTTCTTTAATTTTACGACATATGTCAGGTTGAGTACTGCCACTACGAAATATTTCTCAAATTGAGTATTGCCAGTATTCATAACGACAACGTCTAGTACTCCTACATGCGAGTGATGAAAAACTTTTTTTTCAACACAATGTTAGAAAAGTCATATAAAATTAAATCAGAAATGTATTTTCAAAAATTTACCGACAATAATGTAAAATTATAAAATAATTAACAATTACTATTCAGAATAAATCATTTTCTCTAACAAATATATACATAACTACATAAAATGTTGGTTACTTTTTTACATATTTGTAAGGAAAATTTTTTCAGTCCTGGCAATGCTTCTTGTGTTAACCAACAAGCAATTGCTGTTTTGGGCGGTATGTAATGCAAATGTATATATGTATAGAATTCAATTGAAAAATGAGCTACTGATGCTGATTAAACAACTTTAAAGAATTAAATTACGCCACTCCATATTAATCGAAGTTTCTATGTACAAAAAGAAGTTCAGATATGGTTACCAAAAGTAATTAGTACTCTCAAAAGGCATTGTTCTCAATATTAAATTTAGTTGTTGTTACTCACTTTACTGCCGCATGACCATTTCTGGATTACTTATGTACAATATGTTTTTTATATTTGAAGCCCTCTAACGACAGAATGCAATACACTTTGACCGACGCGCACATTATGATATTGTACAATACGTAAGACGAATACATTTATTAATTTTCTGCTAAATGATTTACATACACATATGCTTAATCTTCTATATATATAAAACAGGATGTGTGTATGTATATAACGTATGGACTCCAAAACGGATGGGTCTATTTTGATGAAACTTTCAGGAAAACTCAGAATATTCAGGCGGGTGACACTAAGAAGTCTGATTTTTGATTTTCGGTCTGCGGGCGGAGGGGTGTGTCAAAATCCAATTTTCATATTGCACAACCAATGACATACATATATTTATTTTTTTGCTTTTTTTATTTTAAATAAATAAATCGTGTGGTAATACAACACTAATGTTTGCTTAGGACCAGCAACGCGGACCGGATCAGCTAGTTGTATATATAGCTGGTGCACCATAGGCAATAACTGCAACCGCCCGCACACGAAAGGACACGAGAAGCAAGAATTATATTAGCGATCATACCACCGGCCGGCAAACTTAGATATTATATTTCCAAACTTTCTTCAAATTTACCAATTTTTAAAGCTTTTTTCACATTAATTGCTGTAAAAAGCTGCGACCATGTTGGCACTTATCATAAAACGTAAAAACTTCCGCCCCAACGGAATGTAATGAATATTTTTACACTATTTAAAATAACTCGTTTTAAATTTAACAACTTTTATTGAAATTTATTTTATTCCTTTCAAAAGTGGTGCTCCACTGTCACCATGCACTGACTTTGTACGACTGAGACACATTAAAATAACAATAACCGCCTGAACCGATTTGTGTCCACACGTATACACATCCATATGTAAGAATATATAAGATGAGATTTAATTGTTAAAAATTTAATTTCTTTTTTAATTTATTTGGAGGCTTTATGCAAATTTTTTTAATTTTACGACATTTGTCAGGTTGAGTACTGCCACTACGAAATATTTCTCAGATTGAGTATTGCCAGTATTCATAAAGACAACGTCTAGTACTCCTACATGCGAGTGATGAAAAACTTTTTTTTCATCACAATGTTAGAAAACTCATATAAAATCAAATCAGAAATGTATTTTCAAAAATTTACCTACAATAATGTAAAATTATAAAATAATTAACAATTGCTATTGAGAATAAATTTCTAACAAATATATACATAACTACATAAAATGTTTACATATTTCTAAAGAACATTTTTCAGTCCTGGCAGTGCTTCTTTTGTTAACCAACAAACAATTGCTGTTTGGGCGGAATGTAATGCAAATGTATATATGTATAGAATTCAATTGAAAAATGAGCTACTGATGCTGATTAAACAACTTTAAAGAATTAAATTACGCCAATCCATATTAATCGAAGTTTATATGTACATAAGAATTGTACATAAGGAAGTTCAGATATGGTTACCAAAAGTAATTAGTACTCTCAAAACGCATTATTCTCAATATTAAATTTAGTTGTTACTTACCTTACCGCCGCATGGCCATTTCTGGATTACATATGTATATGGATTTTATTGTTAAAACGCTCTAACGACAAAATGCAATTTATGTACTTCTACCGACGTGCACAGTCGCACATTCCGATTTCGAACAACACGTAAAACAAATCCATTTATTCATTTTCTGGTTTCTAACACATGACTTGCATACACATATATATATAGCTTTATTGCTTATTGCCGCCCGGCAAACTTAGATATAATATTTCTAAACTTTTTTAAGCAATTATCTTTAAATTTATCAATTTTGAAAGCATTGTTCACTTTCATTGCTTTAAAAAGAGGTGTTGGACCGACCTCATGCCAAGCACACTCTACAACACAACGACTTCCGCTCCAACGGATTACATATGTATATTGAATATTTTTACATTATTTGAAACCATTTGTTTAAGATTTAACAGCTTTTATTGCACTTTATTTTATTCCTTTCAAAATTGAGGCTCCACGTGACCTTGCACTGAGTTTGTAAGACTGAGAAACACATTAAAATAAAAACCGACCGAAACGATTTTCATACACATATGTGCACATACCAATGTATGCATATGCATAACATTGGATTTTATTGTTAAAAAGTTAAAAATATTACTTCTTTTTTAATTTATTTTAAGGCTGTATGCATTTTCTTTAATTTTACAACATTTCTCAGATTGAGTACTGCCGCTACGAAATGTTTCTTTTTTCTTTATGCTCAGATTGAGTATTGCCAATGCGAAAGTTTTATCAATTTTACTCGAAAAACTTTCAAACAAAACAATTAATTAGAAACAGTATAAATTTTAAAATAATTCATAATTGTGTATGTTGAAAGTAAAAATAAATTATATAAAGAGAATGAAGTTTTGGGGCAAGGAGTGAGCAGTTTATCTATTAAGTTTCTGGCAATTTTAGGAGGCTTGATGTCCGATGTTTATAACGACAACGTACACAATGGACGGTCTAGTACATGCGAGTGTTTAGAAATTTTTTTATTCAGACCTATAAAATCAAATAAAAAACTGTATGTCCAAAAATTAACTGATAAGCATGTAAAATTATAAAAGAATTAGAAATACTATTGAGAATAAATCATTTTATGTAAAAAATATATACATATATAATTCTGGAAAACTATATTCAAAATAAATTTGCAATATTAAGCATTTTTACTATTAAAGCAAATTCAAAAATATGTATATGTATAATAAATAAAAATAAAACAATTATATTTCGAAAACCAATTTAATAAAACTTTATTTTGTTAAGAGAATTTATACATAAATTATTTGTTAAAATAAGATAAAAGGATACACGAATATAATTGTTATTTAGTTAAACTAAATTGTTTTTTTTTACATATAACCCAAGTTTTGTAAATTCTTTTCTAATTTATACACAAAATCAAAAATATAATGACCCCTCCTCCAAGTTTTTGCCCTATTTCTTAAACTTCTTTTATTAAAAAATTTTGTGATAAAAAAGCTTTTTGTATTACAAAGAAAAAATAAAAATGCTCATATCATCGAATAAAAAAAATAACTATGAATAAATAAAGTGTCCAAGAATTAATTGAAAAATAGTATACAAAATTTTGTTTTATTTAAAAATTTGAAAGAACTATTAATTACATTTCTTTTATTTTCAACAATAAAAACTATATAAAATTTTCTTCATTAATAATGTGATTTCTTTAAATAGTTTTATTTATTTATCCATCAACACATTTTTGAGATGGTTGATGATATGAGGTATTCAAATTACTCATATCCTACGTCTTGGTCTGTGTACATTTCTGTAGGCACGGCTGCAGTTGTATTGTCAAATTCCATCATTTCAACATCACGACAAGTGGCCGCCAGTAATTCCCTACGTATTTCAGCTGTTATTTTGGGATGAGATTGTTTTCTAAATGTAATATAATTTTTCGATATCAACTTTTTTGCTATTGAAATTATTTTAAAATGTTTACTTCAACAAACCAATTAGAGCTTCCCGCTGTTCCGATGAAATATCATTTTTGTACCGCTGGACAAATGTTAACATGCTTTGATGCCATAAAACTGGCATTTCACGTTTGTCATTTTCAAATCTAAAAAATGGTTATCAAAAATGAAGAGTAAGATTTTATCTATAAAATAAAACTCTACTTTGCTAACCTTAAGAAGTGGAAAACAGCTGCATCAACGACACGGTATGGTAGAGCATAACGCTTATCTAGAAAATAACGGATGAATATCGAATTAGCTCCTGTGTAACCCATTTCGCAAATTTTCAACAGACAAGCCGAAGAGTGTAGTACCGGAATGGAATTGCGCGCAATTACACTGCCAAAAATAATAGCTTCACGCAATGTGCAATCACCTGCTTCCAGCAACGGTAATATAATACCCTTCATAAATGCAGCCGGTTTAAATAGGGTCCTTTTCAAAGCATTATATAAATGCATGTTCAATTTTTTGTATTCAGCTAAATCGTCGCGAATGCGGGGTAACAAGACAAGATTGTAAAATCGTTGAGCCATGCCTTGTGACAATACAGATGAAAATATTCTGCAAAGATATTTAACTGAAATTTAAAAAAATTTAATTCAATGTTATTAGAAATTATTCTGCACCTGGCTCCTTGAAACATAGCAGCGGCACTCCAATTATGTGGTTCTGTTATAAATAAGATTTGTTCCCAATTTCGTAGTTTAGGAATAATTTTAAAAGCCTTTGGAACTTTTCCACTTCGATACCGTTTCATGACATCACGTACACCTTCGTACATTTCCTTCACACGTGGATCCAGGTCTTCAATTTTTAAGGAACCTTCATCTGTGAGTTTGCTTTGTATATCAGCTTGTTTCTCTTGTATCTTATCCATAATTATTTGGGACAATTTAAGTGTTCGCTTGCCGCCTTCAGGATTTTGAAATCGTTCAAACGCTTTTGCGTCTTCTTCATCGATTTGCAAATCATCAATGAAATCATGTTCATTAACGTTAACATTTTCATCTGCTTCGTTAATGCTACCTACGGGAGATATAAACTCATCTAAAATTTGTTTCGCATAGCCAGCAATGGAATATACATACATAAAGCTATAAACAAGCATCTTCCAGAAAAGAAATTACTAACAAAAAATGTTGCCTTGCATTGTTCTACCTAAATTGGGTACGTACCTAAATTGAAATTTACATTTTTCTTTGGTGTTAAACTAGGAAAGTTATCATCATTCAGTTCCAATTGTTGTTGCTTGGCAGCATCTAGGATCTTTCTACTTGTTTTACTGTCCAAAACCTATAAAAATTAAATTGACACTGCTTACCACCACATTTTACTTTTGTTAAAAATATCCAATTCTTACAGACGATTCTTCAGCTCGTACACGTATTTTATTTCGGTTTTTTTGTTTGACCACTTTGCCATCAGTTAGTTGCTGTTCTAATGAAATTTTTTTGGACGGCATTATGTTGGATTTTTTAGGTTTACCCATTTTTAAAAATACAGTATGCCTTCAAAATTTCTAAAAATATTTTAATACCTCAAATTTAAGGTGATGCACGTGTTGTTGTTTTGATTTAAAAAGAGTGAAATTGATTTAGCGTTTTTTACTTAATTTAAACGATTTCTCTATTGTCTACACGTGATAAATGTCCCAGGTATAATTTAATATTTTTTTATTGTAAAGCTAGCAATCTATACTTTTGTTATAAACACATACTTTTTTATTAGTTTTCTATCAAAATATTATAAATACATTTGTCGTTTTAGACCTGGAAGTTATATACGGTTTTATAAGTCCCCGTCCATATTGTGAAACATTTGCTGCAAAACTTTTTTGAATTCTCTTTTGAAGCGTCTGCAGTGTCCATACATGAAACTTTTGCTTCATGTTTAGTATTTTTTATTCCTCCATTCTATCTTCTTTCTTCAATTTTTTTTGACATTTCTCAATACCGAATGTAAATATAAAAGAACTACCCTGTGATAGGTGTGAATATTTTTTTTTGGATACATATTTGAAGCACAAGGTATAATTTGAAGCAAAATGGACGCTAAGAAGAAAAATTATATCATAATTTTTATATAATTTTATATTTTTTTTTTTACATTTTTGATTATATTTCACAAAAAATTAACAATAAAACAGGGTAGCTATTATTATGATAGAAGTTAACAGTATACCAAACGAAAAGAAATAAAATGAAACGTCAAATACACCTCATCTCAAAAGATGCAAATAAGAAATTCAACAAAAGCTGCATGTACATGAAACAGTGTACATACTTCCACTCCTCTTCCCCTTCTCGACAACAAACTCAAAAGTTTTGCAGCAAATGTTTCACAATATGGACGGGGACTAAAGGACTTAAAATATAAATTTTTAATGCCCAAAACAGATATATACAACTCTGTGAAATGTAAGAACGCTTTACATTTACAATGTAGATTTCTGTAAATACGGCCTACCGCAATTATCACCTTTTTCTTTTTGATATCTCTCGAACTCCTTTTAGTTTTTGCGTTCTTATAAATCAGACGTACGAAATGAAGGTGTGTAAATTTTTATAGAAAATATGTATAAATTCCTCTATAATATTTAAAATACATGTGGGGAAACTTACTATGTACAATCATTTTTATTTTTTTTCAATAATTGTGCAAAGTTATGGTGTGATTGGCAAAATGAAACAGGATTATAATTTGTTGCTCTAACCTCTTCAAATTCATTGATCAGTGAAACATTAATGTTAATATCAATTTGTAATTGCAGCTCAATATATCTTACCCCGTTTCGGGATGTCAAAAATTGTTCGAAGTGGTCGACGAACATAAACTAAGGGTGTTCTATGAAAAAAGGATGGGGCAAGTCGTAGAAGCTGATGTTTTAGGTGACCAATGGAAAGGTTACATGCTTCGTATTGCTGGAGGAAACGATAAACAAGGTTTTCCTATGAAGCAAGGTGTATTGGCTCATGGTAAGTGTTTATCTTGAACTTTATTAGCAGTTGTTTTATTTACTATTTTAACAAATTGTTTCAAGGTCGTGTCCGTTTGTTGTTGAAGAAAGGACACTCCTGCTACCGTCCCCGTCGTACTGGTGAACGAAAAAGGAAATCAGTCCGTGGCTGCATTGTGGATGCCAATATGTCTGTTTTGGCATTAGTAGTTGTTAAGAAAGGCCAAGGTGAAATTGAGGGTCTTACCGATAAAAATGTTCCACGTCGGTTAGGTCCTAAGAGAGCCAGCAAGATCCGCAAGTTATTTAACTTGACAAAAGAAGAAGATGTTCGTCGTTTTGTTGTACGTCGCCCACTTCCCGCCAAAGACGGCAAAAAGGCCACAACTAAAGCCCCTAAAATACAACGGCTTATTACGCCTGTTGTGTTGCAACGCAAACGCAGACGTGTTGCTATTAAGAAGAAATGCAAAGTAGCATCCAAAGAAGCTGCTGCTGACTTTGCAAAATTATTGGCTCAACGTAAGAAGGAATACAAAGCCAAGCGCGTAGAGGCCAGGAGACGCCGCTCGGCTTCCATACGTGAATCTAAGAGCTCTATCTCTAGCGACAAAAAGTAAATAACATTTTTTAAACATATTATTTTAAAATAAAGAATCATTTTTAATAAAAAAAAAGTGTAGAACCGTCTTGCTGGCAAACATGGAAATGAAAATATAATAGTTTCATTTTAAATAAGGTGAAGAATTTTATGGTTTATAAAGTCGCATACTTTCTGCTGTTAGAATTACATATGAATGTAATTTATAACCAGTCTGAGATTTCTGGTCGTTAGACGCTACATAGAAGTATTTTTTTATTCTCGACTCTGTTAAAAATAGGAATTGGTTTTTATTTTACTAAAATTTTCATTAATATATGTACTGAAAATTAATTCGATAATACAAAGGCCAAGCATACAGTATATGTACATATAGTATACGGTAACTTGGAAGATTTTTAACGTTTTCTTAAACACAATTGAAGTCAAGAACTATCAATAAAATAAAACATTACAACCAATACAAGGCAGTAAAACTTCAGGAAGTGTGTATATATGGTAGATATAATTTTATTTTATCGATTATAGATAAATACATACTTAAAAATAATTTTTAAAACAACTGTTTTTACTCACATTGTTATGAAGATTTTCTAACGATTTCGTTTAATTTATTTAGTTCAAGTGATATTTTACATAGGACTTATATTTTCTGTGGAATTTATCAGTGCAGATGAAATATCTTCCTGTGTATTCACATGTTCAAAGTCGTCGCTTTCATCATTTTCGTTTTCAACTGGCAGACCAGCCGCTTTCAGTTGCTCTGCGTAACATCCAATTTTATTTTCTTGGTCAGTTAGCAATTCTAACAGATCTTCTTGATCTTTTTGTAGTTTTAAGCAATTTTCATTAGCTGTATTGGCCGATTCTAAAGTCTCATGTAAACGTTTACGTAAGGTTTCAAGTTCTTGATTTAAACGTAAATTTTCGGTATAATATAGATTTGTTTGAAACTGGGCAGCATTAAGAGCCTCTAAAGTGACTTGGTTTGGAGCGCATGAGAGGTTTCCGTGAGAATTGTTTTCATTGTTAGGTGTTGAGGAGTTTGTGGAAGAATCGTTACTTTTCAAAGCTGTCAACTGGGCTTTCAGCAACGTGTTTTGATCATTTAATTGTTGATTCTGATTTTTTACTTCAAACAGTTTCTGGTCTTGGTCAGAACTTTTACTTTCCATTTTTTTCACAGTTTCCTGAAGAGAAGTTATTTGTGTATCAAGCCCTCTTATTATGCCTTTGTATTGAGCGACCAATGCTGAAGCTTCGGAACTTAAAGTTAGTTCAGTAAGCTCTATGCCATTAACATCGAAACCAGTTACTAATTTGATAATCAATGCTTCAAGTCCTTTGAACAATTTACAATATTCAAAATCAAGGAGCAGTTCATTTGCCGATTTGGCTCTTATTTGTGTTTGCTTACATGCTCTACTGTAGGCTTCATGTCGAGATACCTCATTTAGTTTATTGCAAAAATTTTCCTGGCCAATCCTTTTAACAACTAATTGACATATTTCATCTCTTTTCTGACCAGATAGGCTATTGTCATTAAATTGTATGCAAAGACCCATTAGAAATGCGCACAATCCCTGTACCAGATATTCGTTTTCGTCGTGTTCATTGCCACTTATTTGTGCTGTTAAATAAGCCATAGTGCCCTGTGATTGTAGCAAAATTTTTACAGCATTTGGACAATGAGCTAGCCACATACTTAACAACATTAAAAGACCAACTTTACTTTGTAATTTGTAAGATTCTTGTTGTAAGAGATGAGTACACTGTTCGAGTAGAGTTATAGGATTATGGCCATCTGGTGTGGCTAGCATTACTCGTAAGAGTTCTTCTTTTTGAACAGAATTATCTACTAGTGTGTGCATCAAAGCTACTGATGAAAACCAATTGGCAAGAGAGTTTACAGAAAGTAAACCGGTACACAAAAGTTGACCTGTTGATAAGTTTGAAACATCTACAGCGGATGATGGCAATAGCGTCGAGACAATGGCTTCTTGACCTGTAGCATTACGATATAAATAACATTGGAATGAATAAAGTATGGAACAACGAAGGTGCAACATTTGTTTCTCATTAATCATGGACATCAATAACACGACAATGACTGGCTTTGGTGGAGTGCTAGGAGCCATCACCTTACTAAATAGTTCTTGATTATTAAGATCTCCTCTTACTACTTCACCAACAGCATTAATAGTTTCCGTTAAAATATCAGGTGGCACGCCACTGCTCATAAGAATCTCACATAGAGCTTCTAGAATCTTTGATTGCTTCATGGCTTTTTGGCATGATACCACCACTTGCTGCTGATTACTTGGTGTAACTAATGACCTCACTACTTGCAGCATACAATGTACATTAGCCATTTTTTGTGACGCCCAACCATGCTCACCTTCTATTTCCGTATTCGATAATTCAAACATTGGTCCTAGAAGTTGTATATATGAACCTTCTTTGAAAAACTGCTGGTTACTAGAATTATTCTTTAGTAAATTAAGTAACAATACCAGACAGTCTTCCACTACTATACCACCTTCAGCACATCCTTCATTTCGTATTATATCGAATATTTTATCGAAAGCATTTTCGAAAGCTACTATTTTTTGTATATTGGAATTTCCTTTAGTCAATTGAATGAGCAATAACAAGGCATCATTTCGTATTACTTCCCGTCTGTCCGACAATAAATCCATTAACTTTGAAACACCCATTGGGCTAACCAATATATGCTCCTGTAAGTCTCTCGTCTTATTTTGAATCAGAGTTGTTAAAAGTTGTATAGCAGCACGCCTAACACGAAATTCATATTCTTCTAAATACCCCATAACAACCGTTACGTGTTCTGTATTTTTTATAAACATTTCGGTAAACTGTTCACCGACATTAACGGAAACGGGTGGGTTGTCGGCTTCTTCACCAAATTCTTCTGTGGCTACAATATTGCATAGTGTATCCAAGGCATACGAAATAATTTCACAATCTTGAGAGTCATTTTGCAGCACTGATACTAATGCAGGCATTCCTTGTGCTCCTACCTCTACGCGGTATTTTCTTGAGAGAGCTTTAAGAGCGCGACATGCATCGCGTCTATCTTCTAATAATGTTGACGAAGCTGCTCTGTCTACAAGTTTTTCAACAGTTTCAGCAGGACTAGGTTGCTGTCCCGCTTCTGTCGCACCCAGCACTGTTTTAATGCCACTTTTTAAAAAATCCATAAAATTGTTATTAAATTTTCCTATTTCATCAATAGATTTGTCTCTAAGTTTAAACAAAATCAAAATACATATATGAAAAGTAATTGCCAACAGATTCGTTTTCCTTCTTTTTAATCTTTTCCATTATTTTGTACACGTCCATTGACATTTGAAGAACCAGGGCTGGTCAAACTAATCAATTGAAAATAGAAAATTCTTCTCAATTTTATTTCCTCTAACACTGCAGCCACACGTTCAACTTTTGCTTTCAAATGTTTTACACATAGTTTCTCAAAATTCAGGTATATTTAAAGCTGTAACGTAGGTTTCACGCAAATTTTTAGCAATTTAAAAGCAAATGTATTTATCAAGATGTCTTCGCTGTTCATAATAGGTACCAGCTGTTTTTTTGCTCGTAATTTGAAACTTTTGAGAATATTAAAATTTGAGAGGCAAAACTTGAAAGTGTAATCACCATGTTATCCAGCCTGCTTCGCTATTCATAAGAATAGGTAGCAGCTGTTTGTTTGCCCTTAATTTGTAACAAATCTTGCCCAACAAATTTTAAAAGTATGAGTGTATTAGTAAAAAAGTGGAAGAATTTCAAACGCAAAAATTTAACGTGTAACGACCATGTAATTTCCAATTGGAAATATTTAGAATGACCCTTGTAACAATTTTGTATCCGCCAAAATACTCATGATCACAGATAAATATAAAATTCAACGAAATTTATGTATATAAATTTATATTTTTAATATGTATTTATAATTCAGGTAAATGTTAAGTTTTATTTATTTATTTGGCAACGTTTTCTTTTTGTTATTTCATTTTGTTTTGTTCTTTCTTTTGTTGATAGAAAAAAATTTTTTTCATCTCAACGATTCGTGAAAGGAAAGGGAAAGTTTATTTTATATCGTAATACATTAAAAATCTTTAGATAATAAATCTGTTAACAATATGGATGAAAGGTTTGAGCAAACGAAAGAAATGATCAACCAGAATGCGAAACATAGTGCGCCGGATGAATTTACATTGAGAACGATAAGAAAATCTCCAACAGTGTCCTTGCTCAATTTGGATAATATTGAAACGACATCGGATGGAAATGAAATATTAAATTGGACCCGATTATCGCAATGGATACAATGCATGTGCATAGTTACGTTTGACTTAAATTTGGGTCAGGCACTGGAATTTGTGTATCCTTTAAATTGTATTCCTTCGGAACAAGAAATTACTAATATCTGCTATATGGCATTTCCTGATTCAAACTCGGGCTGTATGGGTGATACAAAATTTCACATGCGTTTGAGAATTTCGCCGGATACAAACAAAAATGGTAATTTCCATCAATTTCGGTGTTATAATAGCGACTGTCCGCCAGTACTGAAAGCAGATCAATCACACTATTGGGGTTTTGTTTATTTTCGACAAAAAAGGGATCCAAACTTACCTCGTGGCTATTTTCAAAAAAGTTTTATTATTGTTACCCGTCTTCCGTTCTTTAATCTTTATTATGATATGTTAAATATACTGGCCCAGAGGTATTTTCATGAAGGTGAGGAAGTTTTAAAACAAGCATGTCGACAAATCAACACGGAATGGCCTCAAGTACAAGTGGGGGTCACATGTAATTTACCTTTTTTTGAGCTATGTTATCAAATCTTAATACCAAGAGCTAGCAGCCGTAAAATATCTTCCCATTATGAAAATCCGGAAAGCGGCTGCACCGAAAAAGTGTTAATGTGCAAACCACGTGCAATTAAAATATTAGCATCTATAAACGAGATCGAGTTATTCCATAGTTTGAGTTTTGTAATTGAGCATGTGTACGCATTATGGGAATTAGTTCTGACTGCAGAACCCATTGTTGTAATTGGTACATCGCCGGCGGATTGTTCACATATGGTGCAAACTTTGGTAGCCCTTATTGCACCCTTAGAATATTGTGCCGAAGTCCGACCATATTTCACCATTCATGACAGCGAATTTAAAGAATTTACACGAGATTGCGGAAAAACACTTCCTCATTTAATACTGGGCGTAACAAATCCGTTTTTTATTAAACTTTTGAAAGATTGGCCGCATATGCTTCGCTTGATAGATACTCAGGTAATTATATGTATGTCATGAATGTGACTCCATAGCCTAGTTCATGACTATTAGTCTATAAATGTAAGGCTTCGATTTCGGCTTCGACCGTGGGTTTTTGTGCAGACAAAAGAAAAGTTTCGTGTTGACGATTTTAAATTAATGTTATTTGTTATATATTTATATCAAAATGATATAAATTTTCAAAAATAAATATTGCTGCACCATGGAACATTGTTTCTATAAGCGTTTGGAAACCGTTATTATTAACCATGCAAGTACCGATTTAAAACACAATATTGATGAATAGAATAAATGAATGACTAGCAATTTCGAATTTCATTTTATCCAATCTTGAACTTTCTCTTTATTTTGTTTAATTACAGGCCAATATTCAAAAACAACAAACAATGGCTTTAAAAAATGCAAGAAATATAAGTTCTGTAACTTCTCTACCGAACAGCGCAAAAGTAAACAGTTCTATCCAGTCCACTTCCTCGTCATCTTCGATCACAAACAGCAGTAGCAGCAGTGAAGGTACAACTCCAGGTTTATATTCCAAATATAAACCATTTTTAAAGAAAGACAAATCACTTATTAAGAAGGTTATGTTAGGTCTCAAAACTAAAAGACCAGAACAAGTACAAACTGCCCTTATAAGACGCCACCTTTTGGAATTAACACAAAGTTTTATGATACCACTGGAACGCTATATGGGCTCCTTGATGCCACTACAAAAAGATATTAGCCCATTTAAATCTGCACCAAATGCTAATGCTTTTAAACTAGATGATTTTCTTGGAACTCTTGAGCTTTCAGGACCACATTTAACATCACCTTTAAAAGGTGATTGGAAGGGTCTTTACCGTCGTTTTTACAATTCACCTAATTTTCGGGGTTGGTACGATTCCCGCCATAAGGAATTACAGCTTACATTGCAAGATTTACAGCTACAAGCTCTATCCGAAGCAAATTTAGAACAGTGGGCCCGCGATAAACAAGAAGTAGAAATAATTGATATGATATTAAAACTTAAACAGAAACTGAATCTCTATAATGATGCATTTCCCAATGAATCGATTGGGAATTGTGTAAATTGTAGTAATAGTACAGCAATAACTACCCGTGACCAAATACGTGCTCAAATTAATTGCATGAAAGAGCTGCTTCCGAACGATTTAAAAAACGTTGTTAATATATGATGTAAGCATAGATACGCGGCAGTTTAATAGTAAATGTAAACACTTTTTTTATTTATAGTCAAATTTTATTGTGTGAATGTATTGTGTATTTTGATATTCTTAAGCAATTTATATTAACAATAATAATTTATTGTATGTTCTAAGTCCTTTTAAAGTAGTTTTAAGTATGATTTAAACGTTTTCGTTTTTAGTTAAATCATTTACACTTTAGAAAAGTGTTGTCTGAAAATAAAATTAAATACAATCAATGTCTTTAACAACGCAAAAAATAGGCTTTTTATTATTGGGCACCAATAGTTTTGTAATTATGTGCTTAAAAAATATTAAAATTTGATTTATTATTATTCCGTTTTGTGTGTTCGACTATTTAATACTAATTTTATTTCGAACACTTCCACATCAGTAATATAAAGTATTGTCATATAAGTATATGTGTATGATTGGCTATTAAAAAAATTAGAGATTAAAACTAAAATATCAACATCACAACAGTCAAAAAAGAGACAATTTCCACTTAAAAGCAAGATATGACTTTACGCAAAAACGTGGGTTAGTTCGAGTTAAGTGAAATTATTAAATGTATAATAATGGCAAACAACATTCCTTAAATAGACACACATGTATGTATATTTATGTAATTCTCTTGGTTTCAATATGATGATAACATATCATTCATATATGTACATATGTATGTATATATTTCTGTAGCTAACAATTTAACTAACTCTTTTTTTTTTTTTTTTTTAATATGAACAACGATTTTATATTTATTTTTATATGTTATGGTACTACTTCAATATGTTTTTGATTTGAAAGTTTTACTCATTACTTAATATACATGTACATACATATATAAAATACTGAAGAAACAATTTTGACTTATTTGAACAGCCTAACAGATTTGAGCAGTATATATGTAAATTTTAGCTAAAAATCAATCCAAACATGGTAGTGATATTACAACTTCACCTGCTATGTTATTATCGTTATTATCGTTTGACACAATGATGCGTTGGGCGGCATCTAGTTTATTAGTTTTCGAAACTATTTCGTAGCAACTGCTATCTTGAGTAATTTCTGCTGTTTCAAAAGAATTTGGTGTTAGTATTTGTTCAGTTACCTCTAAACTTTCAATGCGTGTTGTTTCTAGGCGATAAAAGCCATTCTCATCAATCCGGTAGGTAAATCGTCGGTGACCGGAGGGAAGTTGAAAATCATGTTTCTTGATGAGATGTCCGGATAGAGTTTTACCATTTTTAAAGGCTTGTTCACAACAGTGACAAATGTATATGAAAGTAGTGTTTTTATGTATTTCCAGGTAGTGCTAAATGAACGAAAAAATTATATTTTCATAATAAATTAATTATGTATATAAAATATGCATAAGAAATAGTTAGTAAGTGTACGATGAGTAAAAAATAGCTTCAATATTAAAAAATATTAATTATAACATCATTTATTTACGCTTGTTGGGTATTGTAAAAAAAAATTGCGAATAACTTTTTTTTACTACTACAAAAAAAACTTGAAAATCACCAGAATGAAATTTCATTGTTTGGTTATTATTTAAAAAAAAATTTTTATGGTTTTTAACTATTAAAATATTTATGAGAACTTGATTCAAATTGTTCCTATAACTAAACAAATCTGTGATTTCTTAGTTTTCGTATCAAATACAAAAAGGGATACTTCTCAACTTAATACGGAACTAATATCATGTCTAGAAAATTGTAAATATATTTCATATTTGTTAGTGTTAACATGGGGAAGCTCTCTTAACCTTTCCTTAATACTGTGATATATTACTCTTTTGTTTTCTATTGCTGTATTACCTATTCATATTGTACATATGCAATATATTAATTAAGATTTAAATAAAATTAAGAAATATTAATAGTAACATGCGCTACAAAGGGACATCGCATTAATATACATAATAATAAGTAAATAACGAATAAGATTTAACCGCATTTAAAGAATTAATAAAAGTCTGGAAATTCTCAGGTAAACTAAGGTCGCACTTATGATTAGTTCATTGATTTAAAAAACGAAACTACATACATATATCATTGCATATTACGTCATATTATTTTGCTTGATTTTGATTTTTTTACCATAAGAGAAATAATTCAAATAAATTATCTAGTACAGAACTTACCCTTCGTAAGGCTTGAAATGTTTTAACCGCATAAGTACATCCCGGTTCCTCACAACGATGAACTTCCTGGCTATGTACCAACTGAACATGTTGATTAAGGTCGGATTCCCGAACACATCGGTAATTGCATTCCATACACTTAAATGGTTTATCTTTTAGATGTCGATAACGAACGTGCGTGGCTAAAGCACTAGCAGAAGAACAAGTCATATCACACATGCTGCATTTGAAGCAATTTACGTGCTTTATCATGTGTGACCGTAATAACTTTTCAGTAGCAAAGTATTTAAAACACTGAGCACATTGATATTTTTGTGCTGAAAATGAAAAATTTGTCAAGCAATAAATAAGGGAAAAAATCAATAAATTGTTTACTACTGACCAAGCAAAAAAAAAAGAGCAATACAAAAGCCCTAGATTGTTCTACTTACTATTATTATCTGGTTGACGTCTGAGATGATCAAATAGCGTAGTCTTTGTCCTAAATAATTCACCGCAATGAAAACAGGCCATTTGTTTTTTGTTCGAATGTGTGCGTATGTGTTCTATTAGGCGATATTTGTTATCCATTTGTTTTTTGCAAAAATTCCAATTACATTCTATTTTAGGTCGTTCGTCCTCTGGGGATTTTTGTATTTCATATTCAAAAGAAGCATGTTGCACGATATGATCTTGAAATTCAACAATTGACACAAAAGTTCGCTGACAGTCGGTCCATTCACAATTAAAGTTAGATATCAAATCAGGAATTTTGTCAAATTCTCTTGGTGGAGCATTACATCGTGGAATTTGTAGATTATTCTCCAGTTCGTGTTTGCCTAGTACCAAAAGACCATTGTAGTAACCATGGTAAAAGATATGTCGCTGTATTTGCGTTTTACATTCGGTGCTATATTGACAGGCACCCCACACACAATTAAATTTCCCGACGGAATCTTCTCTAAGGGATTCCAAATGCGTTTCGATATGGCCGTTTAATTCCCAATCATCATTGCATTGAACATCGCAACCAATCCAGCTACAAGGTATAGTTGGATGTTCAATTTTCCTTTTTTTATTAATGTTCATTTTTTTAGTTAAGTTTTCCTCAGCCTATTTTTCATTATTCAGTTGAAGTTCATTCTGACCACAGCTTTCGGAAATGATTGATTTACAAATGATTGCAAAAATAAAGTTTAGTTTTCTATCTACATCGCGCTCATTTTGTTTACAAAAATGTTCTACAGGGTTGCATATAAACATCTGGGGTCCTTAAGCGCAGCGTTGCCCTTAGCGTACCGAAATATTTGACAAATATTACGTTTTTACTTGCTTTTCCCAAAGTTCGTCATTCAAAGATAAAATATTATTAATAGACATTGGAACCTTATTAAAAATTATTTTTGTTACATGTATTTGTTTGTTATATGTGCTAATACCAAAATCATCCGTAGTATTTTAACCAGAATTCTTGAAAAAACTAAGAAATTCCATGTTTATAAAAGAACTTCCAATAAATGTTTATACGCATATTGACTATATTTCTATAACCACAAAATTAAATGTAAATAATCTGCACTCGCATTGAATAAATGAAAAAGTTAGTATCGGATAACGAGATAAATTTTTAGTTTCAGAGCGCAGATCATGTCCCCGATTTTGTTAAGCTGCTTTTTAGAGATATATAGACTGAGTTTTATGAAATTTACAACACGTTTTTAAATCTAACACAATCCATACTTGGGTCCTTCGTTTCGTTTCTCTAAATTCTCAATTGATTTGACCTCAAATATATAACTCTGTTTTTGAAGTTTTGTATATATCTTGTCAAACGGATATTAGATTGAAATGTTATTGTATTATTATTGATACATCAAACCTAATTTTTTTTGTAAAATCTTTTCGTCCATATGTATATGGCCTTATAAGGTCGATTAATAATCTAATAAATGCAACTAAAATTAAAAGTGGTTGAATAAGACGTGCTATTACTTACCAAAGAAAAAGAACATAAGCAAGGTGAATTATAAAAATTTGCCGTAATTCTAAGTATAAAAAAATCGCCTTTATCTAGAAGCTATTTTTAGTGTTTCATAATAAAACAAGCGCATAGCTTCTGACCGTAATTCACTTAATAATTAATTATGGAAAGAACCGAACTTCAGTTACGTTGCTAGCTGGCACCAGAAAGTTGTAGTTGCCGGAAAACCACTAAGCAACTGAAATTTCCATCTCAGATGGCCGTTGCCATCCATGATTAATGCCCAAACATTTTCGACTACGAACAATGACAAAACTGCAGTTCCCAGTTAAATACAGCAACGTGCACAACCCATACTGTTTTAATTCCGCTTCGAATTACAGAATAACGGTCCTAATTTTGTACGTGTCTGAAACAGTTTAAATCTGCATTCCTTAGATAACTAAGCATTACCTGTTCGGCTGTCTTTCTTATATTATAATGTATCTGCCACTTCATAATAACCTTTAGAAATACAAAATACTCTTGGATGTAAAACACAACTACATTTTTCAAAACACTAAACATTACACAGGAATAAGTTATTTAAAGAATTATTTTTTTTCGTTTTTATTATTCCAAGTTTATCTCTAAAATAAGCTCGAAACATGTTTACTTGGCATGGGTTTGAGCTTTTCTCATTTGAGTAAGAATGTTCGCCAATTCTTCACGCTTCCTCTTGGCACGGATATGTGTGCCCAAACGACGTTTCAAGAATTTCAAGGCGCGCTTATCTTTTGAAACCTTCAGCAATTCCATAGTTCTCTTTTCGTAAGGAGCATGGCCAACAACTTCACGCACCAAGTCACGCATAAACTTCGTGTGCCGAGTTTGGATCTGAAAAAAGCAAGTAAATAAATTTAAACATTTTTTACTTATAACTGATATATGAAGTTATCCTTAAAGCAATCATAGGATTCAGCGCCCATTTTTAACCATTTGCCCACAATATATTATTCCAAGCTTCTAAACCACAAAAGAATATTGAGTTCATTAGCCTTTATAAACAATACTTTTATGGTTGTCTGTGAATGGTTTATATACTCATCACTTTTTCCAACAATCATAAATACATATTTATAATGTATTTTCTATTCGTTACTTACATTCTTCAAGCGGGCACCACGTAGCCCTTTAACTTTCTTGTTGCCAGTGTATTTTACATTTCGCACTTTAGTGGTTTTATGTCCTTTGTTGAGACCAATACAGAGTTCGTAGCGCACTGCCATTCTGGCTGTAATTTTGAAAAGAATATACAATTATTAAATTCCTATAATACGATTGTATATATATAAATAACACTTCTTGTATATTTACTGAGTACTTATTTTTGCTTTAATCGTAGTGATGTCGAAAATAATCATCAAATTCTACAACTTTCATATTTGTTCACCTACCTTAGCAAATGTCAAAAGGCGGAAAGAGAAATTTTAGGCCATGTCGTTTCGTAGCCATCTTTTATGGACGTTTTTACACGTAATAAAAATAAAGCTGCCGGACGTAGTAGAATTTGAATAATAAACGTCAACAAATTAACCTGCATTTACATATGCAATTTAATAAATAGCATTTACACATGCCACTAATTGTTAAAATTAATTATAAACAATGTTACAGGCGTAATGATTTAAAGAACTATGCTTATTCGACATATTTAACATGTAGTGGCAGTAACATGTGTAAACGAAAAACAAAGTGGCTAGAGATTCGAGTATTTCGAATAGTTTTTCGATGATAATATGCATTTGCTACGGTAATGTGTAATGGCAGGGCTACTTGCAAGTACCGTATACGTATTATCATCGAAAAAGTGAAAATTAATTCGCATAAATAAATATCTGAAAAAGTATCATCAATATTATTTTTTTTAAAACATTAAATTAATCATTAATATTTTTCTTACACGGTTTTTCAAAATTCGCTTAAATTGACGGCAATTTAAAAGAATTTTTTTTCGAAAGTCATCGCCAGGAAAACTACAACAAAATTGTTCCTTAGGATATTAATCTGTTGTTTGAAACACACCTCAAAAGAAAATTTTAAAGCAAATTTGAATTGAAAATATGAATGATTAGTGGAACAGTGTGAGTGTACTAAATTTGAAAGGTATGGTGCAGAAAAATAAAAAAATTCCTTGTTTCGGTTGACATCTTGAATTTGTCGCTTAAGGCCGCTTTAAACGATAAGATTTGTCGTACGTAAAATGTGAGAAAAAATAAAATGAAATTCCATCCGTATTTCAAAAAAAGAGAGTAAAAATCGGATGGTTGTTTTCTGGCGTTTACCCATTGGTATGGATCGAATCAAGTAAGATAGGCTGTGTGCAAATGAAAAATGTATGTTTGTCAAGGTGTAGTCTTTTCCCGGCTGTAATCGGTATTTGTAACGATCAGTGAGTCTCTATTCTTCATCAATAATAATAATTTTATATTTTAAGGTAGCCCTGTGCACAACACAACACTGCATATTTGTGTGCCGGCCATATTGTTATTGTGTGTACTCAAACAGAAGACTACTATTCAATCCACGTGTTTAAAATCTCAAAGTTTTAAGGAAAAACGGTAGAAAAATAATAAAAAAAAAAATTAAATAACAACTATCAACAGTGAAACAGTAATAATCTTAAAAAACAAAGCAAATAAAGTTTTAAATTTCTCTTGATTTAATAAAAGGTAAGTCACGGCTACAAAAATCAAACGAGTGAAAACATAACCTAAACATTAATAGTTAAAATAATTCGTATATGTAGTTAACCGAATAAGAATTAGAAAAATAAAGTGAAAGGAAATTAAATAACCGAGATCAATGAAATTTGTTAATAATGAAATAATTTCAACAACTTATTCAGAACGTCTTAGCTATAGTATATATGCACTAGTTATTGATTTGGAACAGTGGTGGAGTTGAACGATATTTGTTTTTTCAAAGGGGAGGTAAGAGGTACTATATATTTCAAGCTCATACTATATTATTTTCAAAAGTGATTTGTATGTAGCATAATCAATAGTGCCAACACCTCGATTTTCGTATATTAAAAGAACAACAAAATTCTTTTTATAATTGGTTGTGCATACTTTAAAAATGGTTTCTCTAAATTACATCTCATAAGTCGTGCATTTTTTAAAAATGTTAAATAAGAGTTTGTTATTTTTTATCGGCTTTTTAATGTAACTATTTCGTATACAAATTTGAGTAGTACCCTGTGTAGATTATTATGTGGGGGATAAATCAGCTCAGATAAAACTTTATGTATTTTATACTACATAACTTTTCTAGACGTTAACTTATTGCGTTCATAATTATTTTGTATATCTTGCTTTTGACTATGTTTATGTTTATTGTAATCTTTGCTGTTGTTTTTTTACTGGTGTAGTAAATGGATGCGTATTTGAAAATTAGGAATATAACATTTGATCTTATGTTTTATTTATTTTATATTATTCCTTATTTTAAATTTTATATTATTACTTATTTTTTATTATTCCTTATTTTATATTTGTTGTTGGTTGTGCGATTAAATCTTAAAAGTAACCTTCAGAAGTGTTTCTCTTTTGTGGCATTGTTTTAACAAAGTCTTATAATAAGAGTAATAATTAAAGAGTTATGGTAAAATAAGTAAAATCCTATCGTGCTGTGTGTATCAGCTGACAAAAACTGTCGCTTATACATATGCTATGCATGTCAAAGTTTAATGTAAGTTTTGGCAACGTGTGTTACGTAAAAAAATTAGAAATTAGATTTTTACGATGGACATATGTCGCCTAATATAAAAACCCAAGTAATACAGTGTGATTTGCTAAGTTATAAGTAAAAATAGATTAAACAAAACATAAAAACAAAAAGTGGACAAAACACGAAGAACGCTAAAGATAAAGTTGTATCAAAAAGTTGTTCCGTTCTGCTAGTGTTTGTCGGTATGATTTACAAGTTTTGTCTTAGATTTAGTTTGTTTCTTAGTAACTATCACATGTAATTTTGACGGCCTGTATGCTGTCGCACATTAGCCTATTTAAAATTAAAATTTTTTAACTAATTGCAAGAACTGATTTATGTTTTTTGAAAATATCTCAAATTCTGCCGCTTGAAATTTTTTTTTGGTTTGTTCATTTCGTCGCGTATTTTAATTGCTGTATCGTTTCGGCTTATTAATATACAGGCCTGTTCTGCACACCACTTTTTGTCAAAGTGATTTGAAATCACGGAAATGGTGTTCTGCACACAAAAATTTTAATAATCTCGTGGTTTGAAATCGTCAGCTAAATAACTGACGATTTGAAATCACTTGCTTATTTTTTCTATGTATTTCGTTTAGAATTTAATATATTTTATATATTAACTGAATTTATTTTGGGAATATTCATTTATATATATGATTCTAATTGTGCTTTTTCCCTTATAAACTATATGTGAAATTTATTATTACATACTTTATGATATTCTCATACAGTATGAAAAATATCATAAAGCATTTTATTACAAAAGCAACTCAATAATTGAGGAGGAAAGCATATCCATATAGTACTATTTCGCTAACGCTTACTTAGCTCATCAGTGGATTTTCCTAATTTCTGAATACAAACCCAAGATCTATATGTTTAAAATTCAATTAATCAAACGAGAATTGTTTGAATATTAAACATACAAACCAAAAAATCTATAAACAAAAACATAACAATCCATGAGTTTACTTTTATAACATACACACATTTCTATTTTTAGTTTTTTATTCTCATCTTATTTTTATTATCATCATCATTATTTTATATATATATATATAATTTAATATATATATATATTAGGGTGAGGCGATTTAAAAATCTTAATGGGCGCTTCGCGTTTCTGATTCTTGGGATTGTACTAAGCAAAAAAGTCCACTAGACCATACGTCTATGGTGAAAAGCGAGCTGACGCATTTTGACTTGATCAGACTTTTGTCACATTCTTTTGGATATTTTGGCCTATAACAGCCAAACCATTGAGATTTTCGATCCAATACTAAGAAAAAAAATTGTAGCCAAGACAATAAGAAAAATGTTCTATTTCTCGTCGGCGTGGTTTAAAACGGTTCGTGATTTCAAATCACGTGATTTGCAGAACAGGCCTGATAGCCTTTTTCTGTCTGGAGCGGTTAAATCCGGTGAACGCCGAGGGCAATTAAAATCGCTTGTACGGGAAATAATTCGTTCACCAAAGATTTCGCGTAAAAGAGCCATTGTGTCTCTCGCAGTGTGAATTTTGTATGGAAGCATTTTATTGTATGCAAAATTCTCATAACTGTAGGTTAGGTTAGGTAAGCAGGCCGTCAAGTCACAAGGAAATCAGCTCATTTGGGTCCTCCCGGGTCCCATTATGGCGCCTGACCGGGATCAGTTCTCATCCAGCCTCACCGGTTCTAAACCAGCTCGAGTTCCGGATAAACGAGCTTATCCCCTCAAATAGCGCCCCGACATTTCCGCGAAGTCCCGCAGGACACATGAAGTGCTCAACCGTCTCCTCCACATCACGACAGCTCCCGCAGAAGTCGTTATACTGCTATCATGTAACATATCAAGTAATTAATCAAGGTGAACGCGTTCACTTTTTATTTGGTATATCTATGTATATATACATACGTATGTATGTAGCCCTTTCCTCTTCCTCACATTGTAGTGAAGCAGTTCTCTTATCTCACTATTCGCTGTAGGTAACAAGCAGCGTCGTCGATTTGCCTGTTTCTGGATTTTAGAAAACCATTTCAAATAATCATAACAAAAAAAGAGTTGTGTAGGTGTGAAATCAAAGCAAAAATTATGAAATAACTGAAGTTATATTTAACTTGATATACAATAACGAGTAGGAAGTGATGGAAGATGATGGAAAATCATATGATAACACGTTAATTAATTGCGAAATTGAGGTGATGTCTGAAGTAGTCTGCACGTTGACTACAAAACCAAAAATTTCCTGGGTTAATCTCCAGTTTCAGACTAATAAAAACATATCGCAATTTTTCTGTGGTGCTTTTGTATATCCTTCTGTCAGTTGTTGTCGGAAGATATCAGAGGCGAAGGCATGTATAGGGGTCATCCCCTGAGTGCCGGTCCAAAAAAAAATAGTCACTGGTTACTGGTTACTGAACAGTAACAGCCTCAGCTGTAACCAATCCACAGGCTCATCAGAACGTATCAGAAAGTAAAATTACTAAAAATGGCTACTAAAACAAGCTTCCAAATTAAATAAGTCTCCTTGACATCAGAGGCACTACAACACTGCTATAAAATAAAGAACGTGCAAAAGCAGAGTTGTAAGATAGTGAAGCTTCACCTCCTGTCATTTCTCCTACTATTCTTTTCCTCTAGTTCCAGCACAAGGCATCGCATGTGTAGGGATCATCTCCTGAGTGTTGGTCCAACATGAAAAAAAAATTCTCTTATCTATTCAAAATGTGCAATAGCATTTGGCTAAATATATGCATAAATCAAATTTTTGGTAAAGGTCAGAAATTGCATATCTTTCTACCTATAAAAAATAATAAATAGTTTTATCGCGCTTTCTTATTGATATATCTAATAAGTGGATTAAATACTAGTGATTTAACGCGAATAAAAAATGCATTGTATTTGGCACGATTTTCCGCCGACTCATTTGATTGATATTCACAGCAGTTCTCCCAAAAAAACTAAAATGTTGATTTCCATTTTTCTATCACTAGTAAGTCAAGTATATTAAGAATTTTAAAAATTTCAAATACCTTTATTTACTATCAATATTTTTTAGTCACACAAAGTGATTTTATAAAAGTCACTTACTTACATATATTGACGGATTCTTTATGTTCAACTGAACATTAATTTTTGCATAGAATTAGTTTCCTAATAATAAGAAAAGAGAATCAATTCAAAGAAATTGAAGAATAAAAACATATATTAGCATGCACAAAGAAATTACATATTTTCTCTAGTAAATATTTGTTTAACAAATTGCGCATAACATCGTCTTCTCCTTCAGTATGCCGACAACGATTACGAAAGAAAGAGTCGCGCCGTGTACTGAAAAAAGAATTTTAAATTTATACGATAATAAATTTACGAATTATAACATCGAGTTTTTAAAATTATACATAAAAATAAATTTATTGTTAATTATACAGATAACCAAAGAGAATAAAAAAATAATTATTAAAATATAGTTTAAAACAAAAGAATAAATTTAAAAATTATATACGAAAACTACTGTCCAACATTGTCACCTATTTTGTAACGATTTCATAATCGTTTTATTTAATTTTTTTTTTTTTTTTTTTTTCAAATAAATTTTTTTACATTCAACTACATATACATACATTCGTATATTTTATAACAAAAATTTATTTTTAACTTCAAAAAAATTTCCGCTATTGTGTGTGTTTTTATTTTCTCCTCAATAAAATAGAAAACAAATATTTGATTTAAAATAAAGTTTCCAATTGTAAGTGTTGCAATGTTTGCTCAAGTTTTATTTTATAAAGTTATTGTGTTCGACCGAAAACATATTTTTAACAAAATTCCTGAAACAAAAAATTAAATAACGATTATTTTCCCATTGACTAAGTTTTGTCGAAGCCGAATATGATTAATCGGTTGGTCACTAATGTTTTATAACAATTTTATTTAACAACAACAAGTGAATTGCATACCATTAAATGCGGTATAATTAATATCGAATTGTTATAATTTCTAGATTAATTTAAAAAATTTCAACATGAAAAATACACACAATTGTCTAATAAAAAATGAGTATAAAATGTGCATACATAATATGTGCTTACATACATATAAAAGAAAAACTTTAAAATTAAATAAAATACTATCTTCCTGTTTTTGTGTTAAATAAGGTCGTTTATTATCACCAGAAGGGCATTATTTTTTTTATAAATTTTGAGATTCCAACTAATAAATTGTCTCTTACAAATTCGTTCTTATATTCTTTCCACTAAGTTCCAATACTAAATATATAAATAAACAACATACCTAATATATGTTATTAAGTTTAGTTAATATGCAAAATTTTGGCTGTGTAATTATTAAATTCGAAGTAAAGTTGCTTCTTTTAGTATTTGATGGGTTTCTTTAACGTCTTTTTATTTATAAAAAAAATTAAATTTTAATACTTTTTTGGAACTCGTGCAATTTATTGCTTTTGCATGTTTTTTTTCATGTCGCAAATCAGCGTAGTTATGATGCTGTGCCATTTTATCGGTTTGCTTGTCGATGTGTTCCATTTTGGTCAGAAGGAAAATATTAATTATCACATCATAAAAGTATACATACAGTGGCTCACAGCTTATTTTATGCAGTGGACTTTTTTTTCTTTAAAGCTGTATAAAACTAACAAAAATTAAAAAAAGAATTTGGTATTATTTAAAACAGAAAACACTATTTTTTAATAAAGAAACATCATTTATTTCAAAAATCTATATTTAAATAACTTAAAACTAAGAAAACAAAAAATTCATCTTTTTATCCATCTCACAGCTTATTTTATGCAGGCACTAATTTTTTGTATAGTTCGAAATTACGACTGTTAATTATATAATTTAATATTTGGTATGATATCCTTTATTGTCTATGACAGATTTGAGACGATTTGGCATAGATGCGACCAGTTTTTGTGTAACACTAGGCGAAATATTCCGCCACTCAGTCTTCAGTGCGTTCTTTAAATCAGTTTTGTTAGAAATTTTATGTTTCCTTATGTTTGTTTCTAAAATCGACCATAAATTTTCTATTACATTAAGGTCTGGCGACTGTGCTGGTGGCGTCATCAAATGTGGACAGTTGTATATACACCAAGTTTGCACAATACCCGATTTGTGTTTCGGATCGTTATCTTGGTAAAATCGAAAATCTGATTTTATACCCAGTCTCTCCGCACTCTCCAACAAGTTATCCTTTAGGATCTGAAGATAACTAAATTTATTCATGGTTGTGTCAATAAATGTTAAATTTCCAGTACCAGCGGCCGACATACAGGCCCAAACCATAACGCTGCCGCCACCATGTTTCATTGTTGCCTTTAGGTTTTCTATTTTGAGCTCTGTATTTGGCTTCCGCCATACATATGACATACCATCTGAACCGAATATATTAAATTTCGATTCGTCGGCGAAAATAACCGAATTCCAAAACTCGGCAGCCCTCGAAACATATTCTTTAGCGAATTTGAGCCTGCATTGTTTGTTTTTGGGGTTGATGAAAGGTTTATTGCGTGCAACTCGGCTATAAAAATCATGTTGGCGCAAAACACCACAAACCGTTTCGACGCAACATTGTTTGTACAAGTCTGCTGCAACTTCAAAAGCCAGTTTTAGAGCTGAGAGCTTTGGGTTTGCCCTTATTTTTCTTAAAATATAGCACTCATCGTGTTCGTTGAAAATTTTGTTTGCCGCCGTTCTGCCTTTGTCATGAACACGATTTTCATGAATGAAGCGCTCAATGATTTTTTGAACCGTAGAAGCATTTATATTTACCATTTCTGCAATTTTTCGCTGCGAATGACCATTTTTGAAATGGTTTAAGACTAATTCACGTTGCTCTATTGTGGTATGGGGGCTCATTTAAATTTTTTCTTAACAGTCGCTTCACGTTGCAATATTCGACTAAGAATTCAAAGCCTAATATTGTCAGAAGTAAGGTAGAAAAAAAAATTAAAAAGAACAACAATGTATGGGGGTACCGTTACAGTAAGAAGTAACTGCATAAAATAAGCTGTGAGATGAAAAAACGATGAATTTTTTCTTTTCTCAGTTTTAAGTTATTTAAATATAGATTTTTGGATTAAATGATTTTTGTTTATTAAAAAATAGTGTTTTCTGTTTTAAATAATACCAAATCCTTTTTTAAATTTTTGTTAGTTTTATTTTTATACATCTTTAAAGAAAAAAATGTCCACTGCATAAAATAAGCTGTGAGCCACTGTATATTTATATACATATACATATGTATATTTCCGATCGTTTGAGCCGTATTGCTTCGCACAAACGTTGCATAACTTCCTTTTAATATTCCTTATTAACCGTACGACATGTTGGCAAGAACTCATGATGCACCAAGCCATTTTAATCGAAGAAAACAAAATTTACCTTTAATTTTGAACAAACCTCATACATACATAATTTGTATGCTGTAAAATATACTACAGGTTTTCACGATGGTGGTTGTACAAATTTGCATTTTGCAAATTTTGAAATTTTATTTTTTTAGTTTTTACATTTATTGAAGGTGTATTAAAGCTTTGATATCATCCACAAATTTTTTTCTGTTCTTTAAATTTTTATATAAAACTCATTCACAAAATCTTGTGGAAGATTATATATGCAACTGAAAGCAAAGAAGCCTAAACCGACCGGTTTTAATAATTGTTTATATGAAACTGCAGTTTTTAACTTTTCCGAAAGGCAATGTAAATTGCGTAAAAACAAGAAATGTGGTTTATATAAAGCAATGTTCTTAAAATTATAGCGATATTTTTGAAAATAAATTTGAAGAATTTGCTAATATTATTTATTAATTGCTAAGTATAGGCTTATAAAATTCTATGGCAAATAAACTACATCTGTTTAATGATACATTTAATGTGTTTTTATCCCTTTTATATTAAATATTAGCCAACATTACGCGAAAATGGTATTTGATCGTCCACTCTTATATATATCACTGCCTGGTGTAGCATTTATTCTTGGTGTATTTTGGTTTCGGCGTAGAAATAAAAATCAGTTTGATAGAGATATGAAAGGGTCATGTGATGGTTTGAAGGAACATCTTTCTACAAATAACAGACAAGAAATTAAAGACGAAAGTATGACAATAACTACAGCAAATGGTAATCTTAAAACAAATGGTACTGCAACTAAATCCATAAATATAAATGGTACGCTACCACATGAAGATAAAAAAGGTATTTTTGGAAAGTCGGCACCCATACAAATTGTACAAAATGGACGTGGAACCTCTCCGCTAAAACAATCTCAAAGTCAGCTGGACTCTGAAGTATTGAAATCAAAAATACAGGATGCTGAACACAAATTGTTGAGGTCTATTGATGAAGATTTAGAAAATCTGTCATCTCCCGATAATTTGCCAGATTCTTACAATGCTAATATGTCGTACTATTCGCGTACAGTTGATATTAAAAAAGAAAACCCGGTTGTTATTGTAGCTACAACAACTCCTAAAATATCTCCAGAAAATTCATTTTTGGAAAGTAAATATATAAAAGCATCAGAAAGCCCAGTAGACAAATCACCAGCAAAAACAACTGTTTCTGATATAATTAATAATAAGGAAATAGCTGAAAATGATACTGTTATTGATAAAGATATAGAAATAGTTAATGATACTATAACGGAGGACAGCAATGTTAATAAAAAACGCAATGAAGACACAGCTAGCCCATCGTTGAGCTTATGCAGTATACAATCGGGTGATTCTGGCAAGGGTTCAAGTTTACCACGCTCAGAGGCAGCACGTGCAAAAACAACATATGAGTTTTTCCTGCCTAACAGCTTGGTTGGTCACTTGTATGGTCGCAGGCGGTCATTTATTAATTTAATTAAAACAAAAACAAATGCTTCAGTAATTTTACGTGAACAATTATATACCGATAAATTACGTATATGTGCTATAGAAGGTACCGAAAATGATATAGAAGCTGCTATAGCTATGATACGCCAGCGTTTACCGATCAAGCGCTATCCAAATTTAACATTGCAAAGAATACATTATGCACTTCCACAATCCGTAGTTCCTTTATCAACAGAAAGTCTGCTTAGCCTTAAGGTAAGCGTTCAGTTTCTAATATTGATATTCATTACAATTTAATAATATTTGTTTCGTTCTTGTACAGCTAAATTTAATTGAAGGGATTAATAATGATGTAGTCGTTAGTGCTATTATTTCGGGTGGCCACTTCTTTGTACAGCAACCTTTACATCCGACCCATCCCTCTTTAGCAATATTACAAAAGTGTCTGTACGACTATTATAGCACAACAGAAGCACCTTTGCTGCCTGGCATTGAGCTAAACGCAGTATGCGTGATGCCTGTTAACGGAGTATGGTATCGTGTGGAAATTATTGATCAAGATGCAGAAGAGACAGATAGATGTTTAGTTAAATTTTTAGACTTTGGAGGTTATATGAATGTTAAGTTCAAAGAATTAAGACAAATACGTGCGGATTTCATGAACGTCCCTTTCCAAGCCACTGAATGCGTACTCTCAAATGTTGAGCCAATAGGTAAGTTGTTGTAAAATTTATTTTTGAAATCATTCGATTTACTTTACATATATACTTAACTATATACGAACAATTCGATTAACTCATACAAAGAAAAATTTCAGAAAGATTAAAGAATTGTTCTTTTTTCTGTTATCAAATCTAATTATTGAAAATGAAAAAATAAAGACAATATTGAGAATTCAAATTAAGAATTTATAACATTATATAATTACAAAGAGTTACGACGATATGCAAAAATGATAGTTAAAGTTAAATTGTACGATATAACCGGTTTTCCCATACAAATTCCTACTTCAAGCATACATTAACATTAACAATCGTTTTTGCATGTCAAATTCATCACTCATATGTACTTGAAATGCACAAACGTATTTTGTAACTTGTCTTCTCTTTTTTACAGATACTTGTTGGTCAGCAGACTCTGCTGATATTTTGTCACAATTAACCAAAGGCATTGTTTTACAAGCACAAGTAGCTGGATACAACTCTCAAAATATACCAGAAATCTATTTGTTTGCTACTTTGGGCCCTAATGTGAGTATTCTACTCTTTATTAAGAGTTGAAAAATGAAATACTGAAATGCAAAACTCGTACAAAATATAAGAATTCTTGTTCCAAAATGAGAATTAGAGTTTTGCATGATGATGTATTGATATAACTATCCAAAAACGGATAAATTGTGACAAATAACTTTTCTTATAAAGAGCCTTTGGGTTGGCTACGTTATTGTAACAAAACAAAAACTACAGCCGTTTCGTCCACTTAGTGCCAAATGATCTTTAACAAAATGCAAAATTGCCAACTTTTACCTTTGGAAAGGTTTAAGTGTTTTACGTTGTTTACGGACAAACTACGTTGTTTTCAAGATCTGACTGTGGTTAGATCGAAGACTGGTTGCTAGCTTGTTTGCTGGTAATGTATAATATAAAATTTAAAGCAATCTTTAGTATTTTCACAGCTTGGATCAAAAATATAATCATGGTCGTTGTATAATCTGTGTGTTGTCAGAGTCTGATTTTAAATCGATAAAAAATTAATTTTAGTGTCACAGAGAGAGATGTTATCGGTTTCATGTTCGAATCGGAATTTGGTGTCATATAATCTGTTTATCTAGCTGGTGGCAGAATTGCACATTTGTTTTAAACGGTTAAGTGTGCAATAGAGTGAAAATAATTGTAAATTTCATAAAATTTTCACACATAGGGAAAACATAGAAATCTGACACAATACGCACATTTTTTAAATTTATGGTGGGAAATGAGGCTACTGCAAGGCGTTCGACAAACTGCCAAATAAAGATGCAAACGGATAGAAAGAGGCCAAGTTTATATTTCTTAAATACAATTTGAAATCTTACGGTATAATTTTCACAGAAGAAGCAATGCAGGAACGGTATCCATACAAAAGTGGACAACATTATATAATTTAGTTTATAATAAAAATTTTTACGTGGCGTATAAACTGTACCTCAGTTTATGTTAAATATAAAGCTATATACATATACAAATGTATACTTAATGTACATATATTACATTTTAATATAAATTTAATAACGATACTTTTTTTATATCCATAACTTTTACTTGCAGAATGTAATATTTCTAAATAAAGAGCTTGCTGCTAGAAATCTAGCAAATTGGATAGATGTAATAGACTGATTATTCCCTATGGAAATTCAAATAGAAGAAAAAACACTGGCTGATAACAACAGTAAAACTTGTCATACCAGCAGTAATCATAAAACAATTAGTAAGCTTAACTAGATAACTTATTAAATTTATGTGACATATAAAACAATTTTATATATCCTACTAAAACTTTTTCCCTATTTTCCAACCTGCCTCACTCTATTTCCACTAACCGTCAATATAACAAACCAATAACATTTTAAAAATAGTTTTAATACTAAACCAAACAAACCAACATATAATACAATTCAACAATAATTTAAACAATGCACCTAAAATTTGGTAAAGCTATAACAAAGTACTAGAAACAAAAGAAAATACTTAAACTTCATGCAGTTGAAAGTTTATAGGCGAATGCTTTTTCGAACGTATAGTCTTATAAATATACAATGAATTAATAAATTTGGTTTCGAAAAGCAATACAGTTGTTTCTAAAAATGTGCTAAATATTACTCAGTCAGCTGCTTAAATAAATATAAAAAGAAAATTGTTTAAGAAATAAGCTTTTATGTAGGCATCTTTCTGTAAATAATTAATCTTAAGTCTAGGATATGAAAGAAAGAAATCACAAAACATTGAACAAAATCTAACAAATAATTAAACATAACAAAAATATATATCATTTAGTCAACATAAATTAACTTAATTCATAAATTATTCAAATACATAAATCCATTTTCTCCATCCCAATTTTTTTTTGTTCAATAATGTTTTATATGCTTTTTAATTTTAAGTGACAAAATAGAATAGTCATTATTTATATACGTTTTATTGTATTTTTTGTTCTATCATACATCGATGAACAATATTTACCACAATTATTATATGATTAGTTTTATTTGCGTATTTTAATTTTAACAACCACAAGTTTTTATTGTGGCATTTTTGAATTTTGTTAACTATTAAAAATAAAAAACCATTATTTATCAATTTACAGACACATATGTATACTGAAAAGAATATAAGAAAAAATGCATGTACATATATATACATATATCTCAAAACTATCTAACAAAAGCTTTCAGTATGACTACAAGATCTAAAGATAAGTAAACTATTATTTCACAAGCAAAAAAGGATAAAATGTACAACATAAAATCTTGTTTTAAATTCTTACCGGCGTATTCCTACAAATTTTTCGGATTTATAAAAGGATTAAAAATTTAATTTTGGGCTGGAAAGCAATTAATATACAAATTACACAAGTTAATTATATATGTACAGTAAAAGATCGATAATCCGGATTACTGAATAAAACGTTATTTTTGTGTTAAAAATACTTCTAAAACACATCCAATAATATGATATATTAGCGGAATTCGCCGTTCGGAGTAAAGACTTGTTAGATCTTGCAGCTGTAGTATAACAACAACAACATGTATTGATTTACTAAATCTACAAAATCTAAAAATGCTAGTATGCAAGTTATAAAAAAGTTTAGTTTGTAGAGAACTGCTAAAACTTTTTTCTAAGCTAAATCACACAATTCGTGAAGCATAAGAAAATGTCGACATGATTTTCTTCTGACCATTTTACTGATTTATGTAAATAAAAAACGTGGGATTGCGTAGAAAAATAATTTGATTTTGCTGCAAAAAAAAGAGAAAAACCATGTTTTTGGAGTAACAATTAATAGAAATTAACATTACACAATAGTTTGCATGCAATCCAAATTATAAAGTTATAAAGTGCAATCAATCCGGATTATAAAGTACGCAATGTAATGAAAAATGCTATCTGGATTACTGAATAATCTGGATTATCGAGTATTTACTGTACTACATAATCGTTGAAATGAACCGAACAAGATTTGAATATTTAATTTTTATTATTTGAATTAGAAATTGGGGAAATATAAGTGCTTAACAAAACTAATGTTCATTTTCGTTAAATAAAAAAATTAATTGTAATAAAAAATATGTAAAGAAACTAAATATGTAATAGAGTAGACTGTAAAACTGAAACAAGTTTGATTGCCTGGAATTAAAAAGTTTATATATTAAAAGCTTTATTAAAAAAAATACATAGTAGAATTGTATTTAAACTTAAAAATATGATACCAAAAATCAACATACTGAAAACATATTTTTAATGTTTATTGTATATATTATACTTTAATTTCTTTAAGGGGGTATTAATTAAAATATTTTTCGAATTACATATTTCAAAGAAGCAAATCAATATAATTTGTTATCACATCATGGTCTGATCATATTTTGAAATTTTTATACATATAAGATATATTTTTATAAAAACTTTATTTAAAAGAAAACAATTATGTGTTATGCATATTTACGTGGAAAGAGCGTCCTTTGCTCTTGTAGTAATAATGACGTGATTTGTAAATCTTTAAATTTGTTTCATCAGTTTGCACAGTTGATGAACGTGAGTGAGAACTTCACTGTTGTCAATACTATCATTACTTAGTACTACTTGCTCTCTTGCGTGCTTGTCATCAACTGGCACTTTTACTAGTACTAGGAATGTCTGTATTCAAGTTAGCTTCTGCATCCCACTCTTCATTATCAATAGATGGCCCTTCGAATGGCACACTTTTGGGACCTGTTGTAATTGCCACCCGTACTTTTACCGTCAATTGGTGGCCACATCGTGTATATCTAATGCTCTATATATTTAAATGCCCAGTAATGCTTTTCATTTTGAGTAAACTTTGACTCTTTCGTAAATCAATACCATCAAAAAAATTTAACCTAAATACTACTTATCATTCGGGATATTCATGTCACCTGTGGGTGTATATCGAGCATATATTCAGAAAGTGTTATTGAATACTTTCTTCATAGACGCATAGAAATTATCAATGAAGCAAGTTGTTTATTTTGTAAATTGCGTGTAGTTGCTATTGCTCTAGCACTACAATCACAGAGCGGAAGATACCAACCACCACTCTGAAAACTTTGTATTATTAGTACAATTACTCGGGCGACATCTGTTTTTGGTGGTTTATTTTGACCTTTTAAATCGAATGCTATCTTTACAACATCTTCTTTCGAAAATATAGTTCCAGCTACTGGAGTCATTATTGCGATGTTACGATCAATGGCTATAGTCAATGTTTACAGATTTCTACAGTTTCAGTAGCAAGTAGACTTGCCTGTTTTATACTGAGAATTATTGTGTTGCGAGAAACAGTAGGCCTTCAAAACAAAAAGTAACCTAAGTAATAAAAAATTAACGGCAATCCGTTTTGTCGAGTTATAGTGGGTCCTCTTAATTACTAATACTTAAATTTTATACAACTTTTTAATTTTTAAATGTGTAATTTTTATGTATTTCTTTTTTACGTTGTTTGGTTTAGATATCCTACTATATTTATATATTTTATATATATTTCGTTGATGCTAGTGTCAATTTATTGATCATTTATTAAACAATACGAACAATTTCATAATTATATTGCAAATTTGTGGCCCGATAATTTGTAAAAAGCAAATTCTATATATACATTGAAATTAAAAAAAAAACAGAAATCTGCAAAAAGTTTTCAAAAAATATAGTCATATTTGTAAGAAATGTGAAATTACATAACAAATTACTTTTTTGAAATTACAATGGTCTTTTTTTTAGAAAACAAGGCTTTGATTTTTTTTTTTAAACTTTAATCTTTTTTTTTTTTTTTTTTTTTTTTTTTTTTTTTTGGCGTGTGAGGTAGGGTTGAAAATGCCTTCGCACTTACAGAGACCGTCGTCTTCTGCGTCGAGTGGTGTTGCCACTAAAAAATTCCCTCCTCCTCCTCTGGGTAGATTCCTCCCCGGAACCGCTTTCCGCATTACTTCGGGAAGGCCCAGAGCCACGTCCCAATTAGGACCACTCTCAATCACCCACGTCTGGGTCCGCCAAGTTTGCAGCCGGCGCCATGGCCCCGGCCCGTATCGCCTGGTCCCTGTCAGAGGGGGCCCCGATATGCAGCAGCGCATCGAGGTCCCTCTTCTTCCTCCGCAGAACGTATCCCACGTACTGTGCCACAGCGTCCCAATTGTCTTCACAATCGAGCATCCTCCCTATCACGGTGGCAGGAGCGAACCCGCCAACCCGCTGCGCCATTGCAGCTCTCTCAGCATGCCACCTGGGGCAGTCGAAGAAAGTGTGTTCTGCATCATCATCCGTAATACTACAGTAAATGCAGTCGGGACCATCTGCCCTGCCCATCCGGTACAGGTACTTTCGAAAGTATCCGTGGCCCGAGAGGAATTGTGTCAGGAAGTAGTTAACTTCCCCAAATTTCCTCCGAATCCATACTTCCACGCAGGGAATGAGCCTTGCCGTCCACCTGCCGACCGTGTCCGCGGTCCACCTGTCCTGCCATCGCCGGACAGTTTGGGGTCTCAGACCAATAGCACCAACACCAGGGTCCTCCCCCCTCGAGTTCCAAGCCTCCCACCGCTCGCGCGCCAAGAGGTCTATGGGTATTTCCCCACATATCACCAGGACCGCAGCGCCCGAGACCGTGCGGTAAGCCGAAGCAACCCTAAGGGCCGCCGTCCGCTGTACCGCCTCGAGTACCCTGCGTTTGGTTCTCTCACCCAGTACATTTCCCCAAATCTCGCTCCCATGCAGCAAGATCGACTTCGTGACCGCCATAATCAGCCTCCTCTTGCTCTGTGTCGGACCTCCGACATTCGCCATGAGTCTGCTCAGCATGCCAGTCATCTTCGCCGCCTTAGTCGCCACATGCCGTATTTGGGCCCAGTAAGTCAGCCTACAGTCGAGTCTGACGCCCAAATACCTTATGGCACTCTGGGTAACCAGAGACACATCCCCTATCTGCATGCCGACATCGAGTGGTATGTGTGCCCGCGTCATCAACATCACCTCGGTCTTCTCCCCGGCCAGTTCCAAGCCGTGGTCCTCAAGCCACATCCGGGTCCTAATCATGACCCGGTTCAGCTTCCCCCTGGCGTCATCCATATCCCGCGCCAAGATCACCGCCGCTATATCATCCGCGTATCCCACGAGCTGAGCATCCTCGGGCATTTCCACCCCAAAGATCCCATCGTAGGTCAGATTCCATAGGTCCGGGCCCAGCACAGATCCCTGGGCCGCGCCGGACGTGATCGTCCTGCTCCTCCGCCCCGTCGGCGTATCGTACAACAGTACCCGATCGTCCAGATAACTACGGAGAATTCTATACAAGTATCCGGGAATACGAAACCTCCCCCGTAGCGCCTCTAGAACATCAGCCCATCGTAGGCTGTTGAAGGCATTCCGAACGTCGAGTGTTGCCAGGATAACTATGCGCTTCGGATAATAGCGCCTCTCGCTCTGAGCGCGCTCGAAGCACTCAACCACATCAGCAATCGCCCCGAGCGTTGACCTGGCAGGTCTGAAGCCATGCTGTCTATCCGACAGCCCCCCAGCCATCCTCACGGCCTCCGCCAGCCTTCTTTGCAGTAGCTTCTCCAGCAGCTTGCCGGCACCATCCAACATACAAAGTGGCCGATAAGCCGATGGCTGGGTCGGATCGCCCCTGCCCTTGCCAACAAGCACGAGCCGCTGTGTTTTCCAGCGTCTTGGGAAGACGCCCTGGACTAAACAAGCATCATATACCGGAAGCAATGCTTCCGGCCTGCTCTCAGCCAGGATCTTGAGCACCTCCGACGGTACCCCATCCGGGCCAGGGGCTTTCCCCGTCCTAAGAGCCCCGGCAGCGATCCTCAGTTCCTCCCCGGTAAAGGGCGGTGGAACCTCATCATCGTAGGGCCCACGTTCGCCAACCAGCGGAGGGTGTGTGGGGAACAGGCCCCCCACAATCGTTTCGATCCGCGCGCCGTCCAATTGCACCCCAGTGCGGCTCGCGCCCAATTTTCCCGCCACGATCCTATAGCCGAGTCCCCATGGATCACGGTTCAGGTCGCTCCGAAGTTCCTCCCATTTCGCCCTCTTGCTCGCCATAATCGCGCGACGCAACGCCCCGCGGGACCGCTTGTACTCTTGGGCCTCCAGTAGAGCCTCGCCGGCCCGCCTAGCCCTAGTATAGACCCTCCTATTGCGGAGGCAGTCACGCCTGAGTCCAGCAATCTCCGGGGTCCACCAGTACACAGGTCGCCTCCCCGCCCCTCGCGACGATCGGGGCATCGATGCGTCGCATCCACGGACAATGCGCCGCATCATAGCACCCGCCAGGGAGTCAGCGTCCCCCCCACCGTCCAAAACCGTAGTACCGTCGAAACCGGCCAAGAACGACCCGCGGTCTAACCTCGCGACGTTCCATCCACGCGCGCCTCTCCCACCGTGCGCCCGCGCGACGCCCGCCTCCAATACTACCCCAAATTCAATATACTGGTGATCACTCCCAGTATATTCCTCGAGTACCCTCCATCCTTCGATCATCCCAGAAAGATTCTCGGATACCAAAGTGATGTCAGGAGTGGTGAACTCGCACCCCGGCCGCCTGAAGGTAGTCGCACCGCCAGCGTTCATGACTACCAGGCCCAACCTGGCCGCCATATCCAGGACGCACCTCCCCCTCGTGCTCGTCACCGGATCACCCCACTCCACAGCCCTGGCATTGAAATCACCGGCCACCACAAAGGGTCCGGCCATACCAGCCAGAGCGTCCTCGATAGCGGCCATCTTCGCCCTAAATCGCGTCACGTTATCGCTAGGAGTGAGGTAACAGCTCACCAGCACAAAACCGCCGATCCGAGCCCACGCATAGCCGCACCCGATCCCGTACCGCGCAACCGCGAGTTCACCGCCGCCAGGTAGCCAGAGTGCCGCCGTACCTGTTTCGTCCCCGAGCCAGAACCCCCGGTGCATCGGACCGTATTGTTCGCTGATAACAACCACGTCCGCGCCCCTCTCGGCAACCATCTGCCATAGCAGAGCATCCGCCGTCCTGCTCCTGTGCATATTCGCTTGGAGCACCCTCATCTGCGGGATAGCGGGCAGCCCTTCGAGCCCGGCAGGTGATTAGTCCTACCGCGCCCCGCCCCCGAGCACAGAACGCACTTGGGGACCGCTGTACAGTCCCTCATCTTATGTCCTGCTCCTCCGCACCTTATGCACAGTTGCCTCCTGTCTGTCCCAGTACACCTTGCCTGGGTGTGTCCCGCTCCAAAGCATCGATAACACCTACCGACACTCTCGGACATCCGCATCGCAGCCCTGATCCAACCGACACGCACGTGGCCAATATCGATCAGTTTCGCGGCGCCCTCCACCGACAAAGTAACGTACGCCCGAACCTGTTCGCGCACGTCCGGTGCCGTCACCCTCACGCGTAGCTGCTCTTCGCGCCCGGCGAGCAGTCCACGGACCGCCATCTCTACCTCCTCCACGACCGTCAAGGAGTCAAGACCCCGCATCTCCACGGTCGCGCTCGGCCTTAATTCCGCGACCGACGCTGTCTCGCGGACAGCGTCCCTCAGACGCCGTACAAACTCCGGGTCAATCCTGTCGCCCCTCCCGAGTTCCAACAGGATGTCACCGGCCCCCGTCCTTCTGACGGACCGTACCCCCTTCTCGTCGCCCGTCACGCTGCCACGCAGATCCTTCAGCACACCCGCATAGGTGTGCCCCACCGCGGGCTTTATGAGCACCGCCTCAGGCTTCGCGCGCCTAGGTCGTAACCGACGGCCCGCGGGCGGTGCCCTCCCATCATCTACCGCCGGGGTCCCCAAACCCCGTCTCTTCCTCCTTCTCCCCGAGGTGACTGTCCTCCAATCGCCATCTCCGGTCGCAGGAGTTGCCCCGAGGGTCCCATCCGGCCCCTCCGCCCTGGCCCTCTTAGATCCGCCAGTGGCAGCCGGGCTGGCAGCCGCCCGCTTGGCAGGTGCAGCCCGTTTCGCAGGGGCAGGGGCAGCCGGACAGCCAGCAGCCCGCTCATCAGCGGCACCCGGGCCCCTAGCGGGGGCACTCGGGCCGTTAGCCCGTTTGACGGGGGCACTCGGGCCGTTAGCCCGTTTGACGGGGGCACTCGGGCCGTTAGCCCGTTTGACGGGGGCAACCGGGCCTCGAGCCCGTTTGGTGGGGTCAGTCGGGCCGTTAGCCCGTTGGGGGGGGACAGCCGAACCACCCACCGACCGTCCTGTGGGAGCCGCCGCAGCAGCAGTTGCAGGAGTCGCAGCCAGCCAGTGGGGACCCGGAAGCGGCCCGTTCCCCTCAGCTGCCCTCCATGCACGCCTACAATCGAGTGCGACATCCAGAAGCTCGGCCATTTTGGCCACGCCTCCCTTCACCTCATTACTTATGTTCTTCTGCCGAACACAAGCTTCCCGCATCCCGCTCAACACAACCCTGCATTGAGCGATCGCGGCCTCTTCCTTCGCCCTCATGTCGCGGATACGTCCCAGTCGCGGCGATTCCCCCGCCCGACCAGACACACCCGCACGCGGCGCGTCACCGCCCCCGACCCCGTTGGTCGTCGGGCAGACAGTATCGCCCAGAGATCCGGCTTCCACAGGCGAGGCAGAAGCCACCCCATCCGTGGTCACCACCGTGGGCGGGGAGCATCTCACAGGAGGCGACCTTAGCACCAGGCCGCTCCTCCTGAAGATCGCATCGCCCCCCCCACCCTCGGTGGTCCCGGAAACCATCCCGCGCCGGGAAGTGGAGGAGTCCTGGGCGCCCGCAGCAACGACGTCCGCAAAAGAGTTGGGTCGCCCAACTAGTGGCGTCCCAACCGAAACTGTTGGCCCCCTTTGAGGGTCGGCCCTTGGGGTGGACCCAATAAGCCCCCCTTGTGGGTCGAGCTTTTTCTCCTTGGAGTCCGCTACAGAGTCGGGTCGGCCCACTAGTGGCGTCCCAACCGAAGCTGTAGCTGTAGGCCCCCTTTGAGGGTTGGCCTTCGGAGTGGAGTCAATAAGCCCCCCTTGTGGGTCGAGCTTCTGATCTCCGTCCTTCTTCTTCCTATCATCGTTTTTTTTTGTTTCATTGAATTCCATATAATTCCCACGAGTGTGGGGGAAAGTACGTCGGCCGGGCCATAGCCCCCGATAACCCAGCAAGGCCAAAACATTATTCACCGAGGCGGCCAGGTATCGGTGAAGCTCCGTTTGCGACTAGACTATTTTCTGAAGGGGGCCTCTAGCCAAGCTGATCCCAGGCACGGGTCGCATCACACCATGATCCAGCCCCCAGATCGTTGCTTACTTTAGCCATGACCGAGTATTGGTCTCCAGAAAGGAAAAAACGCTTCCCACCACACATTGTAGGGTGAGCGAGGTTTCCTAGAAAGACCCAGACCCGAGCATGTTAACGGTGGCCGCCGCGTGGAGGCAGTAAGTCTTCTTGTGTGTTTCTCCATAAGGATCGTACTCTGACTTTACCCTATGGGCGCACACCTGACCACCTTTTTTTGATTTAAGCTAAGGCCAGAGCCATCTGGCCCAACATTAACCTCTCCAAATAACGACTTGTGCCGCCATCCTGCGTTGTTAATGTTGGAACAGATAGCCCCAGCCTTATTGTTTGTAATATGAGTATTTAAATTGCTGTTTAATGGTTTCTTCTCCTTCGAGCCCCCTCTGGTCCTATTTCTTTTCTCTTTCTTCACGGTTACTGAACCCTCTATCAGTTTTCCTGATTATCATCAGCTCCTCCAGCCACACCTTCAGCACTACCTGTGCTAATAGTTGGAGTCACCATCTGTTCAGTCACAACAGCTGCGCTGTTGCTACCACCCCCACCATAGATCGACATGGCATCAAAAGGCCCTACCACTTCTCCAACTATGTGAGACATCTCTGGGCCAATTATTCCGGCAATAGGTAATGTTCTTATATTGTTGCTACGCATAGCGAGCCAGATATTTTGTCTCCAACTCCTAGCTGGTACGACTGGTGCTAAAACACAATCCGCAAACCAATCGTATGTCCTAATGGAACCTGGATTAAACATTCTGATATCATTGTCCCAATCCCTGTCAATGAAGGTGTCTCCAGCTGATATCGCAGGCTGAGGTGCACCTGGGTCAAAACTTCGAGTCCACCTCTGCACTTGCACAGCTGGTCTTTGCGTCATCCTGAATTGTTGAGCAAGGTTATTAATAACCGTAGCCCCGTACGATATGAATTTCCAAGGTTGGGCAGTGCGACCTTCAGTAGATATCTTCTTATAATCTGCACAACCTTTCGATGCATACCAGCCTGCCTGACTCCCTGTGACAATGATGTCGTGGGTCAGATCCACACTAACGTTACCGCGAAATACGCAGTACAACTGGGGCCACGCTTTGAATGCCCATGCGGTGCTTAGAGGTGGTAAAAGATAAGGTATCCTAAAGCCCCATTCAGCTCCCCAATGCGTTCCTAAAGCTATGTTGCCTATATTGGTGAAGTTGCCACACCAACCATCTTGTACAAAAGAGTCGTGGTTGATGACTACGCTAGTTACGTGCATTAATTCAGCACACATGATTTTGTAAATCATAGCTACATTGGATTGGCTTGTAGCTTTAAATATCTGGTGCCCAAAGGCCGTTATTTGCCCAGGTCCTACTAAGGATGGATTTGCTGCCTTACACAGGAATTTCCCGTTGATATTCTGGGCGTGGAATGCCCAACTCATCCCCACCGACATGAGTGCACCTATGGTCACTCCGTATACCAATATCTCTCGCATCGTTTTAGATCTCAAGACAGTTACCTCATTTTCAGTGACTGCCAGCTGTGAAGTAGACCCCACGACTGAAAGCCACCTCCATAGAGGGTTAAAATCTGTTGGCCGCGGCCAGTGAAATGTTCTCAGTAGTTCTAGAGTGCAACAGTACACTCTAGCTGGTTCCTCATGTTCAGATAACTTAGTACAAAACAGAGGTAACACCTTAATGTACCCTTGAATTAAATCCCCTAGTTCACCACGAGATGCCGCCAACTGACTAATTGCTGACCTCATTTCATCAGCGGTGAATGCGACCAATGCCGCATTAGGGGCCGCACCCGCGTAATACACACTGATATCCACTGAAAACCAGTTTATTTTATTAAGGGTAGGATTGGTGCGGTCTGCTTGCTGAACTAATGCTGGGCCCCCTCTTGCTAAATGTTTAAAGCAGTTCACTATTGAAGCGGAGAAATCACGTGCTAGCAAAACAAAGCTACCACTAGCTATATCTTCCGCCAGGAGACTGGCAACGGCAACATCTCCCCAAGATCGTTCATGAAAAGTTGCCCCCATCGGGTTCCACTCGGGCACGTATGCTGCTGCCTCAGTGGGTAGTTGATCTATAGACGCTTGCAGCAATGCTAGGGCCCATCCCTTAGCGTACAGTGAAGTGTTATTATACCTCCTCTGAGATAAAGTTATGTAGCCAGAAACTGCCTGACCAACCTGGTGTGTCACACCTATGTTAGCCGCGAGAGCTCCGGCAATGTTTTTGGTATTGTAATTATAAGTATCAACCATGAAGCTAGCGATTAAAGCATCGTTAAGCCGCCCCACTTCCACACCGTATTGAGCCGACACATTAGCTTGTTCGACACTATTGGGGCAGAATATGTCAAATAAGCCTTCATACTCCGCATGGGCTTCATAGAATGGTGCGTCATTACCAGCTATATTTGCTTTTACACCTATGGACTCTCCATCTGCAGTGAACACCATGTGTTCCTCGGAATACCCGAACCTGGCATCAACCCAGCTCAGGATGTTTTGCGCTGAAGCTGTTTGGTTGAGGCTGGAGTTAAGTTCTAAAGTACCTTCCCCAGTAATAGAATGGTCTCCTATGTGCACATAGTGCTCACGTTGGGTTAGCTTAGAATGATACTTTTGTAACTTATTTCTATTCCCTGTTATATGTACTATAGGGCTTGTTCCCATATTTTGTTTAGGTACAGCCCCTTTATGTTTGTATGCTGGCAGCCCAACTAATTGGTCTGCCGAGGGGGCTGTGGGCTGCTGTTGTATTTTATGATCTCCCTTACTTCTGGTATTATAGGGTGTTATTTGCGGTTGTTTTGATATTACCCAAAGAGGGACCTGGATACTAACGTCTCTGGTCGGCGACATGGTGCGCTCACGCAACCTCCGTGTGCATGTTATGGTGTTCCACAAACCAGAGATGTGCCTACTGGTTGTCGAAAACCATCCATTCGATCTTACATCCATAGTGTCAAGGCAAACATGCACAAAATAGAGGTCGCCTTCCTGCATCTGCTTCCTAACCGCTGTTGGGCTAAGAAGGATCTCGCACTTCACCACATCGAATCTAGAAAATAACTGATAGCACGAGCACTGTTTTAAGGATATCTCTTTCGCCATGATATCCATACATAAGCCTCGCCTATGCCGCGCCCAACCCGGTATATCAAACCCAGCTTTCAAAAATTCTCTTCCTCTCACAGGACAATTCTCTGCATGTATTTCAGTTAATAAATCTTTCAAATCTTCTTTATTTATCGGTTCACAACCGGTCTTTATATTGTTTTCATCTTTTGAATCAACCTGTAATTTGCCACCTCCAATGCCAGGCTTAACATTGGCCTTAGCCTGTAACTTTCTTCCCCCCCTGCCAGGCGCAACAATCGGGCATTCTTGTAATGTTTCACCATCTGGGCCAAGTGTAACCACAGATCCTTCCTGTAGATTTCTTCCTCCTGCGCCAGGTGTAACGCTAGGACTTATTTGTTTTACAATGTTAGTTCTTAACATTCTTACTATACCACTGTTTATCTTAACTGTTAAATATTTATATTTTTATAAATAACATATAGTAATGGTAGGCTTAGTGTTAGTTTTTCATTATAATTTCTTATTGTAATGTGTGTGAATTTTCATTACAAATTTTAGCTAAAAAACATGACAATTAAAAATGTTTTGTGTTATTGTTATATAAGAAAATGTGAGTGTATGTTTTGAAGCTATAATAAATGTTTCCGTTTATTTTTGTAATTGAAGAAATTTTACAGAAATTCTTTTGAGAAAAGCTTTGGAATAAATGGAGTCATATATTAATTATTCTATAACGTATTCTGTGGCACAATATTTGTGATTCTTAAATATTTCTTATGCAGCTTAAGGAACTAACTAGTCTCTGTTTTTTAACTACTGTTAGTATGTATACTGTTAACTACAGACAGTATACTTCCTCCTGATATTTATATCTACCACCTAAGATCGCTCAAAAAGTTTTGCACTTAATTTGAAAAAATAAACAGCAACGCCTGAATGTGTATGAAAAACAAAAATAAATTTTATATTGGTAAGCAAAAATTATACGACAAAATACAATTGTGAGATGCTAATTTCATCGGCAGTAACGTGTTTCGTAACTGATTACAACTCTTATTTGTCTACCATTCATAATCAAGACATTGACGCCTTAACGTCAAACGATCGTAAGTGTCAAAGCACAAATTTTACAGGAGAACACTTCTTATTAGTTATCATGACTTACTATCCAATATATTATATATTTAAAGTTATCGCCAATTTTGACATTGTGTAAATTTTAAACTATAAACTAAACCATTAAATCTTTATTTTAAACATATTTTTTTAAATGTCACTTATGATCATTTAGCGCTAAGGGTTTAATATGCAGGCCTATTATGTCATTGGTGAAACTTATCCAAGCGCTTAAGAATTTTGGCACTGTTTTTATATGGGAAAAAAATTTTTCTGAAAATTATATTAGCAAGCAAATAAAAAAAAAATAAAACTGAATTTCTTGTTCTCATATAAATTTTTGCGTTACAAGGGTCCTGTTCGTAAATGCATCAATGTGGTGCATAATATGTGCATCACGTTCGTAAATGCAAACAGTGGCGACAATTATTGCGCAAATTATAAAAATAGATGATGCGTTGGATAATTAAATTATAATGTTTTTAGATGTTCAAATGGCAAAAAAAAACTTCTGGATATTTTTAAATAATATAAAAATGCTTTAACAATTTTGGAATATGTCTTATTTGACAATAAAAAATTTTCCAACAATGCAGTTGTTTTTTCATAAATGTTTTATATGTAAATTACACAATTTTACATCACTTGAGTTATCCTTCATATCACAAAATAAATTTATTATAAATTTTTCCCATTATTGAGGTTTTTCCGTTCGTAAATGAAATGCAAATAATCAAATGAAGCTATAATCGGAATCATGTGATGCAATTACGAACAGGCCCAAGTTATTGAAAATTATTCCGAGGAACTTTTGTTTTAGATCTTAATGGCACCGTGTCATATTAGAATAACAGACTATTGTATGTATCTTTCCCGGGAAAATTACTCAAAACAGCTTTACTATGTATAATCGGATGTCCCTAAAGATTAATTAAGAATAATTTTGTCTGGTAAAAAAAACCGTCTAAAATTTATTTTAAAATTATGTAAAATACACGACCATCTTTAACAAAATACACACATGATAAATTCTCTTTTTATATACAAATAATTGCAAATAAAAAAAATTGCATATATTTTTTGCTAAAATAAGCTTTATTTTAACGTCACATGAATAAAATACATATTTATGTATGTATATTAAATATAAAAAAACATACATACATTAAAACAACAACCCCCTATTTAAAGAAATAAATGGTAAAATAATTTAAAACAGGAATTTAATTTCAAAATATATTTTAATCAAATATATTATTTTATTATATTATAAAAAAGTGTAATTCTAAAACAAATTGGAAGTAAAATCTACAAGAGAAGCAATAGTTTAATATCTTCAGATGAGCAAAACAATAAACAAACAAATGAAAAATTAATAAAAAATCTAAATCTAAAATAAATATTAATCTAAATAGTGGAGAGATAGAGATATAAACTATATTATTAATGAAGAAAAGAAAACAAGGTGAACAATTAAATTTAATAAAAGAAAAACATTAAAGTTCGTTAAACATAATTCTTCATGTCGTTTAAATTTTTGCGGATTTAAAGAATGAGGCAGAACTTGATTATATTTTCAATTATAACTGCTATTTTTGCAAGACGACGGCCAATTGAAAATATCCAAATTTTTCCCGGCATGTTCGAAAAACAGTCGCTAATTATAAATTTGACAATAAAACGAATTTTAAAAAAATAGGTAAGAAATTCTGCTTGTATTTGTATTTATTAAAATTTAATTAATTATTATTTACTATATATGTATATCTTAGGGGTACCTCCGTAGCCTACTGCATGAGCATTAGGCTGATCAATCTAGAGGTGCGGGTTCAATTCGTTCTCATACGGGGAAGGTTCGCTACTTAACCTAACATATTTATTCATTTTTCTTAAATTCTTAATTAATTTCTTAATATTATACGAAATGACAAAAAATTTTCATTTCCCTTCAAAAATATTTTCTTTTTCTTTTAAAAAAATATTTTTGTTAATACAAATTATTATTTCCTGACGATGCCACCTATTTGGTAGCGAAATATTGAAAATAAATAATTGTTAAAAACTTTTCAGAAAAAAGACCATCGCTCAAAAATAAATAGAATTAAAAAATTTAATAAAAGTCAAAATAAAAATAGAAGTGAGACAAATATTATACGGAATATTATAAAAAAAATCATTTGAAAATAATATTTAAAGGGGTCTGTTTCATAACAAAATAATTATAATCTTGATTATGGAAGAAACGGGCGTTAATTTTGAATGAATTATCATAAAAAATAAGTGAATTTTCTGTATTAAAAAACTAATTTTTTTTGCGGTATGTATATTTTCTCTTCCACTGGCCTTCGTACAAACGTAACTTAAGCAAACAAAGTACACAGAAATGAAAATGCATACGCTACAAAAATTACGCGTGCAAATATGACGTAAAAGCATTAAATGAAATGCAACAAAATTAATTTCTCAAAAATGTGTAGTATGCGATGCGTATACGTTATTATTTTGCGATGTTTTAATTGCAATATAATACTTGTGTGTGTGATGCGTATGCGTAATAAGTTTATATCACTTATACGTGGTATTTTTCCACCAAAATTATCTGTATTGTTCAAACGCGCTATGTAACAACTTAAAAGATTGATTAATTTTTAGCCGATTTAAATATTGAGGGTGGCGATGGCTGACGTAGTCTGCACGTTGACTACAAAACCAAAACAGAATTGGTTTCAACCCCAGTTTCAGACTATAATTATATAAAAAAAAAACGTTCGCATTTTTCTAATGTGCATTAGTGTGTAATTTGTTGTCTGAAGGTTTCAGTGGCGAAGGCATAGTCACTGGTCATTGAATAATACCGCCTTCAGCTGATAGCAACCACAGGCACATCAGAACGCCCTCCTTCGTTGGTATTGTGTAGCACCGGCGAAGTAAAATATTTACTAAAAATGGCTACTAAACCGAAGCTACATCACTGCTATAAACAAAGAACGTGCAAAAGCAGAGCTGTAAAATAATTATTATAATTATTAAAATAATAATTATAATTAATTAAGCTTCACTCCTGTCGTTTCTCTAACTATCCGATTCCTATAGTTCCAGCACAATGCATCGCGTGTGAAGGGGTCATCTCCTTAGTGCTGGTCCCAGATAAAAAAAATAAATAGAGCACGAGCCTCTGAAGTATATATAATTATGGATTATTGTAACATCGGTCCAACAACAACCATGTAAGGGCATTTCACATATTCATATATTTTTGCGGGGAAAAAGCACAATTTTACAATTAAAATAACAAAAAAAAAGATTTTTTTTTAAATTTATTTTGTTTAATTATCTTGGAGAGAAACGAAAGAACACACTTACCGAGCAAATGTGATGGTCAGATATCACGTTAGGCCTTCTCTCTCTCTCTCTTTCCACTCGCCTGATGCGAATGGTTAGCACATGATGGTAACAGGCTAATCATTATTTCTCCTACCCACCTTAATACAATAAAATTAAGTAAATAATCGTAATTAACAAATTTTGTTGGTTTAATCTATCAGTTTAAAATAAAAGAAGAAGAAATACAATTTGTTTTAATGATAACCACTCAAAAACTATTGAATAACTTTTATACACGTTTTTAAAATAAGTATAACAAATACACATTTCCGAAATTATATCTAAATAATTTAAATATTCACGTAAATTAATTAATTTTAAAAAGATAATTTTATTGTGTGAACTAAAGCATTAATGAAGAACAACTCGCAGTTACAGTTGTAAAAATACATGATGCTGTTCAGAACTTGGTTACACAACACTGCCGAATTGCCAACGTACTTTTTCGTGCATGTGTTTTGAAAAATTCGATACTACGAAGCCAAAGTTAATGGCTAATTAACTCAAATATTAATTGATGGAGTAGTTACCAATCCTGATAAAAATTCCTTCGTTGCGAACGTTTACAGACATTTGTTTACATACTTTTATTTTAACATTGACAATGAATAGCGATTAACTCTTTGTTCTGTTCTGTCTTGTTGTGCTCTGTTCCGTTCTAATTGTTTGAGTACCTTTAGATGTTTCTTTTTTAGTACAAGTTTTATTTTCTTGTTCGTGTAATTGCTTTTTGTTTCAAACTGAGCTTATAATCGTACCGCAAAAACAAATTATATATTGTATATTAATAAAAGTATTTGTTTTTATATTTGTATTATTAAACGTTATTGTTAGTTTAATTATCGATGTTAAATTAAGACAAACAGTAGTACGGCTTGGACCTTTGTGCAATTCGCAACCATTTTCAGTTGGCAAAATAATAAATTAACTTTATACACGTCGTTACTTGATGTTTTTTAATTTCAAATTTAAATGCGTGTTTTCGTGATCAATTTTAAGTGTAGAAAACAATAATAAAATAATTATTACCTTTTTTTTTTTTTTTTTAATAATTTGCGAAGAATTTTGTTAAAAAGTTTATCAGATTATTAAATTATTTTTTTTCGTGTAAATTGAATAAAACTTAAACAATGTAATTGGAAAAAAAAACAAAGTTTAAATATTAAAATTTCTTTATCGCAGCCAAGCATTAAATTAATTTATTTGTAAAAATATATATATAAATTTGTACGATTTATAAATAAAAAAAATTCACACTACATATAATGGAGGTTAAAACGAACGAAGTAAATGGAAGAGTAACAACAACAGTTTCAATAGAAGTAATATTTTAAAATTAAATATATGTATTTCTTTATCATTATATATTTTTACAAAAATTTAGCACTGAAATGAAATTGTGTTTAAAAAAATATATTTTTTACCGACAACAAAAAAAAAATAGTAAAGCTACTCTATCTAGTGATTTTATTAGTGCGCCTATACAGTAAAACTCTGTTATAGTTAACTCAGGGCCTGTTCGAAAATATATCACTGCGCTGCATAATATGAATCTTTTGCACTGCCACGGCTGAATATGTTGCTGCTGCTTTTATTTGCGCATATGATTGTTTGCATAGAATAATTGACAAATTTATAATAAATTTTATTTGTGAATTAGAAGATAAAATAAATAATGTTCGATAACGTACTTTTCATATAAAAGCAAAAATGGAAAAAAATAAGAAATTAAAAACTTACTCTACCATTGCATCACACATTTTTATAATTTTATATTTCATTCGTGGCGAGGGCATAGTCACTGGTCACAGCTGATGCCAATCCATAGGTACTTCAGAACGCCTGCTTTGTCGATATTGCATAGCACTATCATCTCTCTCACTATCCCTTTTTTCTAGTTCCAGCACAATGCTTTGCATGTGTAGGGGTCCTCTCCTAGCTAAAAAATAAATAAAATATATTACGCATTTGCATTTTTGACCTTCTGACAACTGTGGCTATATGGATTTACGAACATGATGAGCATCAGATTCAGAGCAGTGATGTATGTACGAACAAGCCCTCGGCTATTTCTACCAGTTAAAGGTAGTGCGGATTTTTTTATTTATTTATTTACGATATTTTTAACATTGTAATTGATATGTAGAATGATAATTTTGTTTAGCTGGTCTACAGGAGAAATTTATCCTCTCTAGGAGGGCGAAATTAGCGTGTTCATTCTGCAACCAAAGGATTACCGCGAGACGAAAAATTTTTTTTATGTCTCCGCTAATAGCGCTCTTCGTTCGTAGTTGAGGAATGATACGTCAGAAAAGTAAAATAATAAATAAAATGGCTCCCCTTTAGCTTAAAAAAATAATAATGCTAAAATATAATATCAAAGATATTGCAACTCTGCTTTACAAATTCTCCAATGATGTAAAGTTGATGCACGGATTTACCTTCCTTTACAGCTGGAATGGTAGTTCTTAAGATACCAGTTCAACAACCACTTTTACATTTTTATGCTTCCTACTGTATACTTATTCGTACTACCTCGCATTCCCTTCTAACATTTGTTTTTAAAATCACTAATGACTGTCAGAAAAAAATAAAATTACTTTAACGGAACTTACAGGTTGAATGTCAGAAACTTATTTCAAGTACTAAATAGTAAATTAATTTATTGTCATATTTGTTATGAATACTCGTTCACGTATGTACGTCAGTAGCAAGAAGAACAGCTCAATAAATTGTCGGATTGAACCAATATTTGAGGAAATAAGTGTAAGCGCTATTGTTGGGAATAAGCTATTGGGTCTTTCGTGATATGGTATAAAAACTGAAAACAGAGATGAGGTAAACTTTTTCAATTTTCTTTAATAAAGCCCTTTGCAAATTTTTAATTTACATCACTCGCTCTTGGTCGAATATGAGCGAGAAAAAAAAATGCTGGTTGGTGTCTCAAGTTACTATAGTATCAAGTTCAAATTTTAAAATAAAAGAATTTAAAGTATACGTTAAAATAAAGACGTGTATGTGTATGTATGCATAATTATTTTTTTTTATATTTACATTAAACATTTTTTATTCTTATTGACTTTTAAATGAGCTCATGTGCTTTTAAATGTACTTTTTATTTATTTTTTTAATTTCACATTGCAAAGAAAGAAAAATATTTTCAAAGGAAAACAATAATACTGACGAGCTTGAACTAACTGTATTTCTTATATTGTATTTTTTAAAAGACAAGTAACACTTCAATTAAAATGCTTACAAGGAATGATGACATTATATGCCACCTTCGTCGAGAACGAATACAGGTGGTGAAGCGATAAGGCGAGGCTGATTTGCAACTATGGTGTTGCGCGTATTGTTAATTTGTAAAGCAGAGTTGCAGCATCTCTGACGCAGATGCATTAATTTTTAAGCTAATGAGGAAAGGCAAACACTTTTGATGAGTGGAGTACGCTTTGAACCCAGGACCTTCTGGCTGTAGAGTCAATGGAAAAACTACTTCTGCCAAAGGCTACAATGATGCAAAAGTTTTTTTGTGTTGCACCGTCACTAAGGGTATGACCTCTACGCATGCAATGCATTATGTTGGAACTAAGAAATGAGGTTTTGAGAAAGGGGATATATAGGGAGTAGTATTTATGTACATTTGATTTGAATCTTCCCACGTAAAAAGTGATAGGAAAGACCTCTGCAGGGAGTTTATTCCAAATACGTGATGTTCGGCCAAAACATAAGCTTTCTCTGCAATGACAAATTCGCTTCCAAATTGACCACAATGTTCCCAGATTTTCTTAGAGCACATCCCATTATAGTAACGATAAAACAACGAAACACACCCACATTGCTATGTTGTTGAAGAGAGTTAATAGAGTTGGCTACTCTATCCAATGCGGATGGTATGCGATATCTAACACCAGTTATAGAAACGGTGACACCGATTTCATTTTCAAAAAAATATGGACCAAATATCCTTTCCGACGAAACAACGCACAAAACGGTATACTTAAGTGGGTGTAATTCTCGCTGTTGAACTACTCTTGAATATTCCGTAACCAGTTTTGCCTATTAACGAATGCATTCAATGGGAAATGGGGTTCGTCGCTGATAATTAAATTATGAATAAAATAATGATTTTCTTATGAAAGTACAACGATTTTGCCACGTTGTCCAATTGTGTACTTTTCCATTTTAAATTCCCCAAGTCTTCTTTACAAAATACTGAAACCAAAAAAAAATTGTAATAATAAAGTTATAAGGAATTTAAACACCTTCGCTCCTTTTAGGCCAACCTGTAGTAAGATCATATGGAGTGAAGTATGTCTTACTTCGTCTTAAAAAGGCGAGGCAATTAACGCCTTCTTTACAGACTTGAAGCATGTGCTCAGTCAGATTGAATTTTCATGCCAAGAATATCAATAGCTTCTGATTTCTTAATATTTATACCATATTTCCCAATTTTATCAAAAACAAAGTAACATTTCTTAACCATTTCTTTAACGTCAATCGTATATGTATAACAATGTGAAAAAAGTCTTTTAAAAATTGCCGTAATGGAATGAAATGTGAAAAATAAGAAACACAATAACCTCATTCTTAATAAGCGATAAAAATATATTCTTATATTCTTAAAACGTTTCTCACTTTCACATCAATTCCATGATTATTTGGCACAAGTTGAGTAAAATTTTTAAATTCCGTTTAATAGTATTTTTATAGTTACATACTTGTAAATTACAAAGTTTGATGTACAACTACTTTCTGAATTTCTACAAATCAATGAATTATAAAACGTCATTATCGAAGCCAGTTTTAGTATTAACAATTTACAATACACACATTGAATTAGAGGAAATACACGAATTATGAATGATAGTCAACTCAATAATTAAATTGTAGTAAAAAAAACAAAACTTCTTTATTTATAAATAAATTAAAATTTGTTTTGCTGTTAGAAAACAAAAACTACATTTTTGTTTTGCCACGTGAAAAAGTTGTATGTAATTATAATTAAAATTATAAAATGTTGTAATTATAATACAATTGCATATCAATACTGATGCTAACCCACCATGACAGTTATGCTATTAGTTAGCTAATGTAAAACTACACACAGAGAAAAATTTTGCTGTAAAAACCATAAAAAATCATGTAAATTTTAGATTTTGCTTCATATATGCATCATGTTAAATCAACGTGGTTTTCTAATGACATACAATCAACAAGATTTCACCTTAAAATATTTTCAAGTCATGTTGATTTAATGGGCCTTATTATGAGTATCGTTGTCGTACTCGTATTTACGTAAAGCCACATTTTAGCAATTTGCTCACGACAACGAAACTCATAATAAGCCCTAATATATCAGCCTAGTCGATTTAACATTAAATTAAGTTTGAAACAGTTTGAATCATCCTGTTGCATCAAACTTGTGTAAAAATAAAACAAAATGATTTTCATAATGCATCAATACGATTTTATTGTTAGGTGAATTGCGATTATTTATTTATGTTTGTTGTATGAATGAGATAGTCTATACGTTCATTTCGTTGATTCAAATGTCAACTCAATGTTAATTTTACATTAGTCTATCTATATATGAAAATCGTGAATTATGCTGTATTGATTTAGTACATTGCAACATTGCTTTAACGTAATAAAACTTGAATTTTAATAAGAAATGGGATTTTATGTATTTAACATTCTGCACCATTATTGTTACTACGAAAAATATTGAATCAATTTGTTTTAAGGTACTTTTGAAATAAAATTTTTCCTTTCAAATCAAAGTTCAATTTAAATTAGGTCATTATTTTTGCCGAAATTTTACATGATTTTAATCAAGTCACGTTAATTTTATATTGGAATTTTCTTCTGTGTGTATTATAAGGGGTTTTCACGATGTGTAGTGCAAACGATGCAAATGTATGCAAAATGCTTCGTTTTTATCAACACAAGAACAAAATGTGTGTATTAGAAATTTGCTTAATTTTACTCCGTTAGCACTAAAAAAACCATGAGCAAAAATAGTTGTGCATATATGCTTAGTTGCATATAAATGTCAATAACAAATATTGACTGTCATATTTTTATTTTTAAAAAAGGAAAATTATTAGCCGACATCTATGTACATAAGTGAGCTCAATACATTTCGTTTCGATCCGTTCATGAAAAAACTATATTTTCGAAAATTGGAGTAAAATCAGTAACTTTCTGTAGCGGGAAGTTAAAAATACAGCAATAAATTCTGTTATCGCATTTGAATAATTAAGTACAAGTATTTAATTTCTAAAATATGTTTTTATCTAGTCAGAGAGCATAAAGTAAATTGCTTCGAACTTAAAACTTAAAAACCTCAGCGTTTTTTTATAGTTATTTATTAAAATTTTTAAATGAAAATATTTAAGTAGAAAAAAGGTTTAGAAAAATTAAATAGATTTAAATCGAATAATAAAATGTTTCTTGTATAAAAAAAAATTTTTTGAAGAAGCTGTTTAGTTTATTTTGTTTGTATATTTAGTAATTCTCAAAGATTTCTTGTTCTTGTAAAAACATGTGGAATTTTTTCAAGAATTTCGTTAAAGGTCAACTGACGATTTTGGTACATATAAACCAGCTAAACCATATAACAAACATAGATATATGAAATGAGTTAATTTCTGAGCTTAAGTAATTAAATGGCAGCACGATAGAATCTAAAAATGATTTTTTTGCACGCTATTCTAACATAATTTATCGTATTTGTTTTCCTTTTAGCATTTATCCTCACAAATTTCCCATACACAAGATGTGTTACAGAAACATACTGCATATTATGATTATACAAAATCTTGGACAATCCCATAATTAGAATCAAACTTAGGAGTGACACATTTTGCATTTTATCTGAATCCAAAAGGGATTATTTTCGAAGAAATAAATATTATTTAATGATATTCTCCCACATGTGTCATGAATGAATGATTGCTATTAATTTTTAGATATAAAATTGTCTTCTGGACTTTCCTAATGTTGTAAAACGTGTGTTTTAGTAATTAAAGGTTTTTTCTTATTATTTTCTGAAGTCAAATAAACTTGTTTCATGATACGTTTTGCTGTGATTTAATATTTTATTAAAAAATCCCAGTAACAGACATACGTACATAGTTAAACTGGAATAAATTAGAAATAAAATAATTTATAAAAAGAGTTACTCATAAATAAAATCAAATTGGAAAAGAGCAAGTTATAAAATAATAACATGAAAAAATATAACCGCTGTGAGCAACGTCTTCTAATTTAATGTGCTATTTCAAATTGATAATAAATAGACGATAAAAAAACAATTAAAAAATAACAAATTATTTTTCTTTTTAAAATGCCAAAAATAAGTAAAGAAACCGAAACAGTTTGTGCGAAAAGTATTTACATTTAATTTTTTTTGTTTTATCTTAGACCAGCATTCAGAGGATGATGACTTCACATGCGATGCATTGTGTTGGAACTAAGGAAAAGGAACCAGGATAGTGAGAGAAATGACAGGTGCTTTTTGCTTATAGCAGTGTTGTTGCGGTTCTGATGTCGAGGAGACGTATTAAAATTTTAAGCTTTGTTTTAGTAGCAATTTTTAGTAATCGTTTTACTTCGCTTTTGCTACACAATACCGTAGAAGGAGGGAGCTGTGATGTGCCTGTTGATTAGTATCAGCTTAAGCCGTTACATTTCTGTGACTAGTGACTATGCCTTCGACATGGTCTGAAACTGGGCTCCAACCAGGAGTTTTTTTTTAAATAATAAACACAACACAAAAAATCTAGGTTTTTTCTAATTTCTTTTTTGAAGCACAATAACAATTTTATTCAATATTGTAAATACATAATGTCACTATTGTCCGACAGACGGCACGAAAGAGCATCGCCCCAAGGTGCTAGCGCCTTTTTGGTGGTGTTCAAAACGCGATAAGTGAGCCAGTAGAATTCACAATTAAAAAAAAACCGCGCCGGCATGCTTGATTTCTAAATATACTTCTGTTTTGCTGAGAAATTAAGAATAAACCTTTGGCGAACCGAAAATAAAAGGAATCAACTTTCTCTGCAGAGACATGTTCTTTCGTTCGGATATTGTAAATAACTTTTAGATAGCATAGTTGTAATTTTTTTTCTTTACATGTCAATTTTTACTTTGTAGAGATACTCTGTTTCATAATTCTTTTATAATAATTAAAATCGTTTTCAGCTCTCTAATAATGTTGAGAAAAAAGTGGAAGATACAGCGACCAACGTGGATAGTGGAGGAGACGATGGCAATGAAAGACCTAATTGGGGTAATGGTCTAGAGTTTCTAATGTCCTGCATATCGATGTCTGTGGGGTTGGGGAACGTATGGAGATTTCCGTTTACAGCATATGAAAATGGAGGTGGAGCTTTTCTTATACCCTATTTAGTTGTATTATTTTTCATTGGTAAGATTTATACTTATATGTATATAGATAGAATTTATCCGAAGCAATCAATTGCGTATTTATTTTACACTCAGGCAAGCCTATGTATTATTTGGAAATGATATTGGGACAATTTTCAAGTAAGGGATCTGTCAAAATTTGGTCTATATGTCCATCATTTTTAGGTAAGTCAGTTATAATAATATTAATAAATGTAATATTGTGTTGGCATTGAGACTTATTTGTTGTGCGTTCTTTAATTCCAGGGGTTGGTTATGGTCAGGCATTTGGCACAATATGTATTATTACCTATTACTCGTCCCTTATTGCTTTAACACTTTATTATATGGTGGTCTCATGCCAAAAAGTATTACCGTGGACGTATTGTCGAGAAGAATGGGGAACAGATTGTTTAGACTCTTTGCCAAAGCCAGATGCAATGCAGCATCATAATTCGTCACATAAATTAATTAGCAGTTCAGAGTTGTATTTTACGTAAGTTTGAAGGGATCAATTATGAATTTGTTGTTTTATTAACATTTTTCTTTTGATATTTAGAGAAATTGTTGCCAAAGAAAAATTGCAAATATCAGATGGGTTAGGTATACCAGATTTATATTTAACATTGTGTTTGTTTGCGTCTTGGGTTGTCATATTTTTGGTTATACGTAAAGGTGTTAAAAGTTCCGGAAAAGCATCCTATTTTCTCGCTTTGTTTCCCTACTTAATTTTGATTGCTTTGTTAATACGCAGTGTAACGCTAGATGGAGCTGTTGATGGTATTATATTTTTTTTGAATCCACAGTGGAGCGAGCTACTTAATTTAAATGTAATATTTTTTAATACAAATTAATATTGGCGGAAATCACTCTGATGGTATATTTACAAGGATATGTGATATACGTATTCTATAAACTTATTCATACTAAATAATGGATTAAACTAGCATACGTATTCAGATAGTAAATGTGAAAGACCTACTTGTAAAGTTTTTACACACAGAGTGATTTCTAATATTGATTATTTACTAACAATTTTTCAAAAATCCTTAAAAATAACTATGGAATCACCTTGCACATAATGCAATTACTGAGGTGGCAGCATTAAAGCATTTACAGGCGTTCGTGTATTTGTGCTTTGCGACATGAAATGTCAGAAAAAATTTTCACACGCAATATTTCAGCACAAATTACGTAAATTATATTTCTTATCACTCTTTGTTAATAATAAAACCAGTTAAACATATGTGTTTGTATAGTATTTTGGCATTTTATGTCGCAAACTTAAGCAGAGAAAAAATTATCAGCTGACTTAGTGATGATACCTGGTTTAATTACATTATGACCTTGCATATTAATATTTCTTTAATGAAGAAAAAAAAATGTCAATTATTTTCCAATTTATATTTTCACTAGCGAAGAATTTCTAGTAAATGAACCAATTCTATATATCAAGGGAAATATAAATTTTACTCTTTTTTTTATTTTCAATAGGTTTGGAAAGAAGCCGTCGTGCAGTGTTTCTTTTCCCTAGCTGTGGGTGTTGGGCCCATCATTATGTTTTCCTCTTACAATCGTTTTGATCATACCATTTATAGGTGCGAAACATCAATTATTTAACAGAGGGAATAGAAAAAGTTTAACATTTATCTTTTTCATTACAGAGATGCAATGATTGTAACGAGTTTAGATACCGTTACCAGCATGTTAGCTGGCATTACCATATTCGGTATTCTGGGAAATTTGGCTCATAATCTTAATGTTACCAATATAAAAGAGGTAGTTAAAAGTGGCACTGCTTTGGCTTTTATTTCTTATCCCGATGCGATAGCAAAATTTCAAGGCATACCGCAATTATTTGCAGCTCTTTTCTTCTTTATGTTGTTTGTACTGGGTGTAGGCTCAATAGTTGCTCTGCAGAGTACAATTGTCACAGTTATCTGCGATCAATATAAATCATTAAAATATTGGTGGGTAGCCTTGGTAACGTCCATTTGTGGCTTTTTATTGGGAGTGGTTTATACGACACCGGTAAGTTAATAAATCAATAGATGCTTATAAAATCACATAGATACTCGTATAAAGGACTAACAATCATCAAATTTTTGGAGCAAAAAAAATTCCAACTTCGTTCATAACTAAAATTACATAACGCAAAATTACATTTTGAAATTTTTTATTCATGGAATACGTCTGGAAAAATTTACTAACGGTGAACAAGCCATAAATATAATTTTGTCATGTCATCAAACAACACATCTGCAGTAGTATTGTGAAGCACACGGTTGTGCAAACCTCGCACAAGGCGATTCAAATTTTAGTCAAAAAATTTTTGTCATGTACAGTAGTGTCATGTACAGTGCTCCCTAATCCCTTTCGTTGTCATTCGGTATTTGATGAGTGGCAAAATAAAAATATAAAGGTATGACCCATTCCTTCTCAACCTCCCTCTCATCAGCAGTATTTAGCTTAAAAACTAATGTGTCAACATATAACACCAGAGGATGGACCTCCTCCGCTTGAGCAACAAGGACGTGGTGAACCCACCAGCACCCAGTCCTATCCCAATCACCACTACTTCTCATCACCTTGTTCTTTCTCTACAGTTTATATCCCACTAATTCTCCCCACCAAAAAATCCTACCACTTCGCGCCAGTGCCTGTCTTGTTTTACATTTAGTCAGTTTTATCAATCCAAAACTTTAGTATAAGTTTTCTCTTTAAATTTTGATAAGATGAGCTGAAATAAATTCAGCTATATGAAAAGATCCCAGGAAATTTTTGAAAAATAATTTTCGCAGAAAAAACCTATATATAATTTTTGATGGTTATAGAACCTTGAAAATATCTGCAAATCACTTTTGAGAGGACACAAATGTGCAATATGTGCCATTCGCTAAATTACTTTATAGATATTTCATTATGTTTTATACACATATGTATATAATTAATTAATTAATTATTTATATACATATATACATATAGAGAACTTCCCATGGATATGAAAGTTTCATACATATATTTAATTTTATTCATTTTATTTTTGTACTTTTAATTTAATTTGTTATTTCATATTTAATTCTTTTATTTTATGTTACATACATATATTATTTTATATTCAGGGAGGTCAATGGATTTTAAATCTAGTCGATTTTTATGGGGGCACCTTTGTGATATTTGTTTTGGCGATTTTTGAAATCGTTGGCGTTATATGGATTTATGGTTAGTTTGAACATATTTTTTAAATTTTTATTGTATAAATTTTTGTTTTTCTGTTCATATTTGTGCTAAAGGCTTGCAAAATTTTTGTGATGATGTGGAATTTATGACCCACAGAAAAGTCTCAATGTATTGGCGAATCTGCTGGTCATTTTTATCTCCTATAATGATGTTGACTATATTTATATATTCCATAATTACGATAGAACCTTTAACGTATAAAGGCATTGTATATCCGGATTCAGCGAATGGTAAATATATGTATATAGAATTAAATTTTAAAACATTTTTAATATTGTGAAAATCAATTTCACCAAAAAAGTACCGTTAATTTCATTGTGTGCTTTTCAACAAAAAATATAATATTTTAAGGGTTATGAAAAAATTGAAAAGATAAATAATTGAAAAATAATTATGTATAATGAAAGTTAGTGAAAAAATTAATTCGTTGAAATTTTAATTAAATTTATTTGCTTAGTAAAATGAATGGAATGAAAATGTTTTTTAGAACTACACGTCATCATCTGACAATAGTCGATAGAAATCAAGCGTTTTAATCGTTAATAGTAATCGAGGTATAAATTAGGCAGTAATTGAACTGTCGGCCGATGAAAGGATTATTGATTGTTGATTGAACATGGTTTGAGATGATGGTTTATATAACATAATTAAAAAAAATTTCTACAACAAACAAATGAAACCACAAAAATAGTGAATAAAATCCTAATTTATGAATGGATTTTAATGAAAGATTGGATTTGTAAAAAAATGTATGATAACATAATTTAAAGGTTATTTTATTCTGGATCCTTGCGTGTTTTTCTTAGTTCTATCGAAGTGCTGGTTCTCGAGTTATTGCAAATTATTTTTCTATATCCAAAAAATTCAAAAATCCAAAAAAAAAAATAATTTATAGGCATTGAATCGGAGTACCATATGTATTCAAATAGACTATCAAAATTTAGTCCAATAAATTCTTGTTGACCAGTGTTATTAATTCTTACATTTAAACTTTCACTAATACAAATTTATTTTAATTTGATAAAAAATAAACTTTAGTAATGAAAATAATTTGCCTTTTACAGCTGCCGGTTGGATAATATTTGTCATAGGAGTTTTGCAATTCCCTTTGTGGGGTATTTGGTACATTAAAAGCCATTATAAAGAATCATTTATTAAAGTAAGTTGCATATGTATGTATTTTTTATAATTGTAACATGCGATGTCATTAAAATATTAATTTGCATTTAAAGTAAAAGATCTAAAATTAAGACAGAAATAACTTTCGCGCTAACTACAAGTATATATTTTATTGCTTTATTGCAATATGGTCATATTTCGAAAATCGAAATTTTGGAATTACTGAAGTTCTCTTCAGTGTGTCTCTATCTCTGTGGTCATCGCAGGATAACATTTTACAGTAATTCGAATTTATACCAATTAACATAACGTAGTGTGTTTTGGTATTTATATTGATTCAATTTAATTTTATATCAATTTAAATATTATATCAACTTATAACGTTCATCCATGTTTGTCATTATAGTCATTTAAAAATTCTCTGAGAGTTAACGAAAATTGGGGACCTTCAAATTCGGAAACCAGAGCTAAATGGTATGCATACAAAACAAGTCTGGCTGAAGAGCGTCAAAGACAAAATAGCAGCAATAAAGTAAATTTCTTTAAGCAAAAACTTTTTAACATCATTGGAAGGACGACATAAAGCTCTTAAAAACATTAATGGTATTTTCTTTTCTCAAAACAATGTAACAATTAATGCTTGGCGACAAGTGCATTTTAGGTTTGATTACCCATTCCAAATATGTGCTCGTATGTTATTGATTCTCTTTAAGTTGCGCAATTTTTTTTTATGAAAACGACAGTGATACGCATTTAAAATTTTTTTTTCGTAACTTTCGTAATTTTTCGTGTAATTTATAGTACATTAAGAAAAAAGCTCAGTATTTATGTGTATACATAACTATGTATATGTAAATACTACATTTATTAAGTATTATTTATTAGCTAATACTGATTTTAAGCTATTTTATACTTAAGATTTTAATTATGTATATTGAAGTTAATTTATTTTTTGAAGATATCGTACACGCCTTTGTAGTCATTTCCTCAACCGTAAATGTATTAATAATGTATTAGTGTTATATAACTAAAAAGAGTAAAAGAAATTCATATTTTTTTTGTTATTTTTTAATTATAATTTTGGAAGGACGGAAAGTGTTTTTATTATAATAGAGTTTTTACATTTAAATAAAAGTCGTGTTCATAAAAATTTTCTGAATCAATTGAAAAATTTTAACTAACGAAAAATAACAAGTTTTTTGAAACTGATATGAATTGAGCTAACATTTGGGAACAACACGAAATATTATTCTTTAGTTGACTCTAAAGAAGACATTCTAATATCACAAAGAGGGATATAACTGTATATTTTTGGCGAAAGAGTAGAGAAAATTACTTAATATTTTTACAGTAGCTAGATGTGAACACTGTATATGGTTTTCCTGCAAAAAGTGAAAATTGCACAATTTTGAGATGAACAAGTGTGATATTTTGTTTAAAATTTTACATACAAAATTTTCTTGAAATAAATTTCAAATAAATTTTGTTTTTTCATGAATGCAACCTTTAATATATATCTAATTAATCATATTAAGTTTCTCCTTATTTGCACAGATATTTCACTTAAACTAAAATAAGTTCTACATAATACATAAGTTTTACATTAATTTTGCATTACCATATTTAGACATTGTTTGTATCGAAAATTATATCGAGGCTAAAAAGCTGCGAATACTGCTAATACATATGTATGTAATGAAAGTAGTGATTAAAAACAAATATGTCACCAAGAATCGAAAATTCATTCAAATGTAAATTATGTGCATACATATGTATGTCTATCGATAACGATTTCAGTGTTTTTCAGATTTTTTTCTCATCGCTAGCACTGAATTCTTAAAGTTTATTGACAGCACAATTTGATTTCAATTAAAGAAAATTAATCACTGAGACTGACACTAAAAGACAATTAACGACCAAATCGAACAATTGTTGAATTAAACTTTTGCAAAAAAAGAGTGCAAATGAATGAAAACTAAACAGTATCGCGACAATCTAAATAGAACAAAGACATTTTAAGGAACCCAAAAGAGTAAAAGCAAAGACAATACATTTAAAACTACTCGTATAGTCTTTGGAAAAAGTATTTAGTTCCCTTTTTTTTATTATTAATATAACGATAATGTGTTTGTTTTCTTTTCTCTTGGCCTTTTTTATATAATAATAATTTTTTTAAATTCAACTGAGCAAAATTTAAATTTTTCTTTGCTTTACTCTCAGTCTTCAACTGTTAACCGTCGGAAGCAGAGCGCCAAAATCTTCGCTTGTCAGAAATTGCTTGCCTTTGCACATGCATTTGCACAGTGGTGCCGAAGTTGAAATTATAAATAAAATTCAAAAGTGTCACTAATCGAAATTGAAAGCGATTGTTGCGATTGAGATACATATATGTACATATAACGTCACTGCATATGCAACTGCATACATTCTCAATAAAATAGCCCTAAGTGAACGAAGAATTAATAAAATAAATAGAAAGCAAAAAATAGTGAATACTAACGATAGCAATAAAAAAATCACTAAAGCAAAATAAAAGCAAAACTTGATCGCGTGAAAGCATTTTAGCGTACTGTAAGGTTCTTCATTTGTACAATCAATATTGTTAATGTTGAAGGTGCAGATCGTGTACATAGTGGTGATGCTATTGCCGATGTTTCTTGTCTCATTGTTATTGTGATGCATATAATATACTAAGTATTGTGACGTGTATAAACTATAAATATTTTTGATTTAAAAATAAATACAATAAAATTGCTTATAAATAAATACCTCAGAGCAATGAATAACATTACAGAGGACAAAAAGTCTTCAGAAAATGCTGTCTCTGATGCTACCAACAGCAATGCAGAAATTTCAGTTAGCCAGGACAACCAACGCGAGAATTGGGGTAGCAGCTTAGAGTTCTTGATGTCTTGTATTTCGGTATCAGTTGGTTTGGGAAACATTTGGCGTTTCCCTTTTACCGCTTACGAAAATGGTGGAGGAGCTTTTTTAATACCGTACATTGTGGTGCTTTTTTTAATTGGTAATTTTTTTTTTTTTTTAATAAATATGATTTGCTCTCATTCTCCTTTCCCAGTCTTATTTTTTTATCTATCATTTGTTTAAATAACACAATTAAATAGTGCTTATTAGAACAACGTAAAAAAATATCTTATTTTTGTGGTTTTTATAAATATTTATATATGACTTTTTATTACAAGTTGTAAAATTTCACAGACCCATATCTTTAGCATGTTATAAAGCAGATAATTTAAAGTCGATATAAAAGTAGGGTGTGAGCAATTGAAATTCCTAGCAAATATTTTGGAAAACTCTCAGGAAAAAACCTGGGATTATCAATTTGCAAATTGTCGACATTGGGTAATGTAAATTTAAATTTTTTAATTGCGTAAAATAATGTATTGAAAAATATAAACCTCTGTTGTAATGTTCAGTAAAAATGCCTTAAGTCTTAAGGTTAGTATGTTATGCGAAAGAAGAAATTTTTGGTTCTGAAAGTACAGTTTTGTGGAAGGCGGAGATAGTATTACATGGGGATGCTGATGGCCGAAAGAACCGGGTTCAATTCCCGGTTCCGGTCAAGTAAAAAAATTTTTCTGATTTTCTCTGCATCAACATCCAACTTCGTCGTTATTTGAACAATAAAACGTCAGTGGAGTAAAATAATAAATAAAATGGCTCCCCTTAGCTTACATATAAAGTGTCAAAATTAACATCAGAAAACGCCGTAGCTTTGCTTTATAATTAACACACAATTGCAGAGTTGTGTAAGAATTAAGCCCTGTCTCCCTACCACTGTCTACTCTGTACACTATCCCGCTCTATGCATTGCATATTTAGGGGATATCCCCTGACCACTGGTCCAAGAAAAAAAATAGTTAGCGAATTGACTCTGCAATCGGAAGATCTTCGATTCGAGGCCCGGTCAAAAAAAAAAATTTAAAATTGTGTACGCGCTAACAGCACTCTCCTTCGTTGGTATTTAATAAATAATAAATAAATTAAATTACTCTCTTTCAGCCTAAAAATTAATGTGTCAAAATAGCACCGGAGACGCAGCAACTTTGCATTACAAATTCTTAAAAAATCACGCGACTGCAGAGTTATGCAAGAATTTCCATCACTTCATCACATGTCTCTGTTGTAAACTATCCCTTTCCAGATGCAAGCATTGCAAACATAGGGGACATGTTCTGAGCACTGGTCCAAAAGAAAATGTAGACGAATGTGTCGATTGAAAATAGAGCAGACAAGCATATATATTGCATAGATTGTTTGCTGACGCTATTTTACCTTAGAGTTAATATTTACTTTTCTGTATGTACGAATTAACTCAATGTACGTCAATAAACATACGGGCATGACAGGGAACGAGTCAGTTCCATCTGAAACTCGGTTATTAAATTATTTTTCGTAATTTCCGAATACGGAATTGCCATCCCTTATTATATTTATCAACCTTGAATTTAAGTTTAACAAAAAAAGTAATAATAATTCTAACCATTTTCTAATTTCGATATATTATCTTTTGTTGAACGAGACATTATTTTGTTTATTAATTTTTGATAGAATTGTTATAACAGTTGTTAAAAGTAAGTTCATTGTACTGTTATATTTCGTTTGGTTTCTATATTTATGAAATTAAATTAACAAATTTCACATAAAGAGAAACTTGTCATTTTTCGATAATCACTGAAAAGATTCTAAACTGCCATTGTATACTTCTTATTCCTATTTCAATACAATGACATAATTGTTTTTAATTTTTATTGTAAATATAAAAAGAAAACACTTTGTTGCCTCTACTTAAAATTTGTAAATCTTGAGTTGACTACCTTGAGAGGAACCACTGCGATATGTGTCGCAATACAATTGAAAATTTCTTCTAAAACTTTTAAAGAGGGTGGCGATGGCTGAAGTTGTCTGCACGTTGACTACTAAACCAAAAATTTCCAGGGTTCAGCTGTAACCAATCTACAGGCACACCAGAACGCCCTTTTTCGTCGGTATTGTGCAGCAGTAAAATAATTACTAAAAATGGCTACTAAAACGAAGCTTCAAAATTTAATACGTCCCCTTGACATCAGAGGCGCTACAACAATACTATAAAACAAAGTATGTGCAAAAGCAGAGTTGTACGATAGTAAAGCTTCAAAATCCTGTAATTTCTCCTACTGTCCTCTAGTTCCAGCACAATGCATCGCATGTGTAGGTGTCAACTCCTAAGTGCTTGTCCCAGATAACAAAAAAAAGTATATTATTGGGGAATTATTTTTGATTAGCTATGAAAAACGATATGCTGTAAGTGGTGGCCATGTTCTACTTCGCACATACGTGCTCTTCTTAACATGGTCAAGATTTCATTTCGAATGTTGGTTATTAGTTGGAAAAGTTTTCTTGGCTTATTCACTCTTTCTTTCAAATGCCCTCAAAAGAAAATTGTCAAAAGCTGTTAAGTCCAGTAAAGGTCTTCCAGCTTAAAGTTAAAATCTTTAAAAATATAGTAACGAAAATTTGTCAAATATTTCTAAAATCAAAAAGGTCTTAAAATTTCAAGAAACTTAGAAAAGTACCCAATTTCTGTCTATAATATTCTCTTATACATTATTTCTTTTCACTTTCCAGGTAAACCCATGTACTATTTAGAAGTTTTACTGGGTCAATTTACCAGCCAAAGCTCTATAAAAATTTGGTCCATATGTCCTTCTTTTATAGGTAAATTTGAAACATCTCCAGCTTATCTATAAACTTTACGCAATAATACATATGTATATTCATGTTATAGGTGTTGGTGTTGGTCAAGCTTACGCGGGTATTTGCGTTCTAACTTACTACTCTTCTCTTTTGGCACTGACGCTGTACTATTTTGTTTCATCATTTAACAGAATTTTACCCTGGTCTTATTGTCGTGAAGAATGGGGAACAAATTGTGTGGATTCAAATCCGAATGGAAATCCAAATATTAATTATGATAACATTAGCAACAATAATACAACAACTTCATTAAATTATAAGTTGCAAAGTAGTTCCGAACTATTCTTTTTGTAAGTACGAATGTTATTGTACAAACTTAACTTTTGGTCTAAGAGTTCGATAATTGAGAATGTAGAAAGTATTAAATTAAATTTTGTCATATTACGAGCCATGACGTTATTGAAATTTTACTTTTTTTTGATGGGAATTTTATTTAGGAAAGAGGTGATACGAGAGTATGATGACATTTCAGAAGGTATCGGAATGCCAAGTTGGGAACTTACGTTGGCATTATTTGTAGCTTGGCTAACAACGTTTTTGGTGATTGTACGCGGTGTTAAAACGGCTGGAAAGGCAGCGTACTTTTTAGCAATATTTCCATATGTTATACTTATTACACTGCTTATTAGAGCGGTGACACTAGAAGGTGCTATTGATGGGATAATTTTCTTTTTAAAACCAAACTGGAGTGAGCTATTAAATTTAAAAGTAAGTGATAATAATTTAAAATTTTTTTTATAAAAATGTATTTATTTTTACTACATCCCAGCAAAAAAAAGAATGCGTTCACTATGAATTGGTATTTTCATGACTTCTTAAGCACTTCTGTACCTGAATTCATTTTTAGCGACATCTTAAATGTTGCCAGGATTATTACTTTTGAACTCATGGAAAACTCATACAAGTCTGTCGATTAATTCATATGAACAACTACTGCGCAGTTGTAATTTAATTTGTGTACTTTGCGCTGTATTCATGAATGTAACCAAATCTTGGAACATTCCCGTTTAAACGACCAGCTAGTTTGTTAAATGCGAACACGTGCTCGCCAATGACACCCATATGTTAAAATCATGCGTTCTTCAGCTAAGTTGAACCAGGCCATGTGCAATAGAACCCATGAATTAATAATTTCTTTTGCACGTCTTCTTTTTTTTTGCTGTGATGGTTCTGGTGAAATGCTCAATCAGGCAGAGAGATACAAAAATGTATTTTCCTTAATTTTAACCCTGGTAAATTATTACATGTAATAATTACTAAGAAATAAGTTAACTCATAGAAACTTATAAATCACACTGAAAAAGATAGCAGAACAAAACAACAGCTGATACACCTTCAGCCGCAGCATATTTCGCGTTTTGTCACGTTCCATTAAATTAATTAAACACACATGCTTGAGTATCAAACCCAAAAAGCTTGTCTCAAATAGAACAAAAAATAAACAAATAAAAAAGCGAATGAATTGAGATTGCAGCCAGGGTTAAAATTAACATACATATGTAGGCTTTTCTGTACATTTTATTTCATTTATATATTATTTTACGTTCATAAGGTTTGGAAGGAAGCTGTTGTACAGTGTTTCTTTTCATTAGCTGTGGGTTTGGGACCAATTGTCATGTTTTCCTCCTACAATAAGTTTCATCACAACGCCAACAGGTAATTAAAGTTTTTCTTTTATACTGTAAAATTCATCGATTGTAACAGTCATTTATCATCAGAGACGCTATTATCGTAACTAGTCTGGATACAGTAACAAGTTTAATAGCCGGCATTACTATTTTTGGTATATTGGGCAATTTAGCTCACAATCTGAATGTCAAAAATATTGACGAAGTGGTACGCAGTGGTACCGGTCTAGCTTTTATCTCTTATCCAGATGCTATAGTGAAGTTTCAGGCCGTACCGCAGGTATTTCTTATTGTGTATTTGTGAGAATTTCTTTATTTTTAATAAGCTTTGCAGTTTTTTTCCGTTTTATTTTTCATTATGTTATTTGTGTTGGGCATTGGAACATTGGTGGCCCAGGCCAATACTTTAGTGGCTATATTATGTGATCATTACAAATGGATGACAGCGTCCATTGTCGCCTTGATAACAACAATTTGTGGTTTTCTTTGTGGCATCATATACGTTACACCGGTACTAATGTGTGTTAAATATTTATCCCATTTCATTTCCATTCACTCAACATTTGGTTTTCTATTATTATTATTTTATTATTTCAATATTTCTTTATCATTTGATTTTTTTTCTCTTCTGTTGATTGTACATATGTATCATTTTGATGGAAAGAAAAACAATAATTGATGTTCAATATTGTTTGATTAAAGCAATCAACAAAATTTTATGACAATTAATATTTTTCTGCTTCTTTGCAAATAACTCATATTATTCCAAATGTGGCGCATTATTGTTGCGACAGAAAAGTTTTCACAAATTGTTAAATATATTACAAACAAACAAAAAAAAATCATTTAATAATTTCAAGGCTGGACAGTGGATCTTAGGCTTAGTCGATTACTATGGTGCAACGTTTGTGATATTTGGTTTGGCCTTGTTTCAAATAATTGGCGTTTCCTGGGTCTATGGTAAGTTTCTAATTATCACATGCATACATACATCCATATATGAGCAAAATAATTTTCAAAATCGGCAACATTCGTGAGTTCCTTACTCATGCCTACAAGATTTGCTTGAGATTAAATTTCTGTTGTTGTTACCACTTTAAACTATAAACTTTAATGTCTCTCTAATGTGTCTCTGTACTGCCTTGGACAATCGCCGTCACCGCTTTGTGGGTGGGCGGTATTATTTTTAGCCTACGATGAACCTTGAAGATCTTCTCTTCTCTTTTAGAGGAAGGTGATGGCTCTTACATTGGGTTGGACGTGGGTACTGCTGACTTATGTCTTCCGTTTTCTTCATTTCTTTTGTCACTTTTCGTCTTTCTCACTCATATAATCGCTCTCTCTCTCGCTCCTATCTATAACCTCTCTATTCTATTTATCTCTAAAACGTAACACAAAAGAAACTTTGAGGACTCGAGTGGGCCGGACGATGTGATTTCTTTTAACGGCGACCTGGATAACCTAACCTAACCTCAAATTATACTTCAAATAATTATAAGAAATTAATACATACGAGTATTATAGTTAAATTTATTTATTGACGCAAAGTAGAAAAACTTTCAGGTTAAATCAGGAAATGGAGTTTACATGATTTTAGAGAATTACGGAATTTGATTTCTTCTACTTTTTTTATTATAATTTGATAGGAATTAATTATTTACTGTGTTAATTTTAGGTCTTAACATGTTCTGCGATGACGTTGAATTCATGACCAAACAACGAGTATCATTCTATTGGCGGATCTGTTGGGCACTAATTACACCGCTATTGTTATTGTTTATTTTTGTATATTCCTTAATAGAATTGAAAACATTGAAATACGCAGGCATGGACTATCCACAATCAGCCAACAGTACGTACATAATTTAAAACTTATTAACAATTATATGATTTTTGCTATTTATTTTACCGTTTTTACTTTTAATTTAAATTATAATATTTTTCAAGCTTATTTGTTCAATAATGTGTAGCTTCTTCAGAAAATTGATTCTTGTTTAAAATTATTGTTCACAATAATTATTATTATACACAAAGAAGTGGCGAAATATTGAATAAATAAAAATTAGAAGAACTTTACTGACCTTAAGTTGGAAAAATATTATAATTTAAATTAATGACAAAATTAATATTTATTATTCTTATTATTTAATATTATTTCATTGTTATTTAGTTGCTGGTTGGATTTTATTGGCCGTAGGCTTTATACAATTCCCCTTGTGGTTTATATGGAGTTTTACAAGTGTTACAAATGCTTCAATATGGGATGTAAGTCAAGTTTCATACTGTTGAAATAACTCTTTAAGAGCGAAACGTTTTTATTTTCAGTGTATTAAAAAAGCCTCCTCACCTACTGCCGAATGGGGGCCTAGTGATCCGATTATACGTAAGCAATGGTTAATTTACAAACATGAAAAACAAGAGCAGCGTAAGGTTCGACGTTCCGAGGCAAAATACTCACAATTTTCACAAAAACTTAGAAATGTTTTCTGTTGAATTTAAAGACAGTTTTGTGTCTAAGCATTTATTCTATGCCAAAAAGTTGTACTTAATAGTAATTATATCGCAAATATGTTGAAATTTATCAACTTTAATTATAGTATATTTATTTTGTGTTTGCTCGTGTTAGTGCCACTACTATTATTAAATAATGAAATTATGTTCCACTTGGGATACCTGACGGAAGATAGAAGAAGGTTCTAAACCATACCGAAGAGTTTATTCTTTTAATAACTCATACCTGATATATAAATTATATCTTTCTATACAACCTGCTGGAAAAGGCAGGTGCTTCGCCTTTTTGCAACAATTTCTACAGATAATCGTATTATAATGAGAATTTCAACAACCAACATGCATGCTTGCTAATACAAAATTTCACAAAAAAAAATATGGGAACCGGTTGTTCAGTTCTTGGGTACATCTGCAATGCATTTCACTGAAACTAGATAGAGAGGGATAGAGTAGAGAATATACAGGTGATGAAGGTGGTAGGAATATAGAGCTCTTCTTGCACAACTCTGCAGTTCCATGTTAATTATATAGCAAAGTTGCAAAGTTATTTTGACACATCATTTTAAGGTAAGGGAATCCATTTTTATTATTTATTTTATTATTATTTTACTTCGCCGACGTGGTAGCTCCAAGCTCGAGGTGCGGGCTCAATTCCCGCCTCGACCCTGGGTGTTTCTACAGACAAGCTATAAGAGCTTCGTAGAGTTTGTGTTGTGTAAAAAAATCAGAATACACAGTATGCACAGAAAAGAAATAAAAATAACGACGAAGGAGCACCCTCCTTCAGAAAAAACATTTTGACTTGACCACACCTGGCAGGCCATCGCTGAAAACTCATTCAAAGTAAATTTTCAGAATTTGACAAGGGTTTGAGTCCAGAAAAATTAATGCGTATTGATAATCGATTTGAGAGGAAATTATTTTTCGAAAATTTTCGACATCCATATCTTCGAACCAATTTACAGATTTTTGTCAAATTTGCTGCATCCGATACATTTCTTAAGTCTAGAAAAATCGATGATTATCTAAACTTAATTTGCCGAACACATTTGACGATATTTGAAAAAAAAAATGAATTTTTCGAAAAGTTTTGGTCGATATATCTCGAATGAATCATCCGATTTTAGTCAAATTGACAGAAATAGACCTTTCTTTCTCTTTATTTATGAAAATTTTCGAAATCTATCGCACCGAATCGGTTTATTATCTCACGACATAGAAGTGAGCTCAATATCTTTCGAGTGCGACACATTTCGTACCGATCGGTTTACGCGTTTTTAAGTTATGAGATGTTTACATACGTCCATACTGAATGACATCTTCGCGAAAATAGTCAGAATCGACACCCAAGACCTGAAAACGTTGAAATTTAATGCAAACTAGATTTTCAAAATTGGGGTAAAATCAGTAACTTCCTATAGCGGAAAGTTAAAAATAAAATAATAATACTGTTGCTTAATTCAATTGGACCAACAGTGCCCTTTGGAAAGTTGGAATTTTTTCTCGTAAAAGTTTGTTGCTTCAGTCTTTTGATTTTCATAACAAATATTAAATTAAAATTTTTCTTTTTTATTATTTGTAAACAAAAATACATTTTGAAAATATATTAAAAATGAATATATATTTATAAATATGGATCCCAGCCCGGGAATAACATAGCCAAATTTCGACTACTCATAGCTTCATTGATCAAACGTTCTACCTGCACAGAAATGCTTGATGTACCAAAAATACCCCTTTGTTTACCTTCCAGTTTGTTTTGTACGACCAACAAAGCACGCTGGGCGATATAATTTTTGCTTTCATCTGAAATAAATATAAATAATTGAATATTAATATTTAATTTAAATATCAAATATCTATTTGTTTTACTTAATTTGTTAACATTATCATTTTCATCGTCAACTTGCGGTATAACTTTCCAAATATACAAGGGATCATAGAGTAAAACTTCTAAAATGGTAGTTATAACATCCTGATGACGTCGCAGTATGGTCATTGTTGTTTCACACGATTTCTTAAATACACCATTAGCACCGCAAATACCCATGGGAGCAACAATCTCATTAGTTAAACGAAACGGTACAGTCTCTGGTGTAGGCATTATTTTACCCTGTTCAAAAGCAATGCCTTTGGGGGTTTGAAATTGTATAAAAAAATAGTTTCGTAGTAAATGCAAGTCAAATGATTGAAAATAGTAAGTAGTGCTTACCAAAATCTATGTGTATCACTTCAGCAGTTTTCTCATCAATTAGAATATTTTGTAAATGTCGATCACCTAGGCCCAATATATAGCCCACCATAGAGGTGGTGGCCACGCTTAGGTTTTAAAAGAGAAACAATTTTATATTGTATTTTATTAGGCAAGTTATGTTTATAATGGAATTCTCATGTGGATATATGCATTCGAACTTAATGTTAATGGATTTTAGTTACGATGAGCAATGTAAACTGTAAACTGATTTATAATCAAGGAAATAAAAAATAATATTTTTAATTTGGTGTTCTACAAAGTATTTGTAAAGTTCTATTAAAAAAAACAATTTTTAATATCAAATATTTCTTATATTAAATCAAGTGGTTCTTATCTTTGTTTTACAAATTAGGTCTGTCTGTACTTTTTACAAAACTACAGGTCATTAGCAATTAAAAAAAATGTATAAAAAAAATTTTAGAAAATTCTGATACATAAAATAGATGCCGCTATTAAAAGAAAAAAGTAAAAAGAATTGCAATTTTCCATAAATTTTTTAATTATAAACAATATGATTTCCTGAAGTAACGAAATATTGGAAAACTAAAATAAATATTGTTAATTTTTGTAAAAAACTCAAATATCTTGAAAAATTACATTTTGTTAAAAACAAAAATTTTAGAAAAATTCTGCATTTTGTTAAAAACCACAAATCTATTTGCATACGAAAATACATCGTTTATACATGTTTCTTTACTAGTATATAAAATAATTTGCTAAGAAAGTTCTAAATAATACTATAAAATTAAGCAAAAAATAAACTATTGTAAGACAATTAACCAAGGTCTAACAATGTGTTAAAATTTGAAATGAGAAGAATTTCCAAAAAATACATCGACTAAAATAACAATTATTCTGGAAGTATGTACGAGTACATAGAAAGCCAATATGTATTTATTTATATACAAATTTACAAATGATTGATGTATGCAATAATATGATAAAATGTGCGTTATATACTAGTAAACTTTTTCAATTACCTGTTTATATAAGCCAGCCGACGTTCAAACCATACACCAGGTCTGGTAAATTTCTCGAAGAAAAAGTAATGAAATACTGGTTTAATATTTTTACAAATATATTGATGTATTTGAAAACGCTTCTCAGCATCGGCTTTGAGATGTTGCTAAAAATAAAACAGAAATGTTTATAAATAAATCTGTAAAAATTTTGTGAAATGTAGAATCTGTGTATTAATATGCGTAGTACTGCGCCGATTTTGGAAAGATTTACATTACACCGAACATAAAAAAAAATACCCGTAGACACCTTAATATAACGTATTTTCGGACAGTAATTTAAAGAAAAATGTTTTTTTTTTTTGACGAAGAGGTCTTTTATTTTTCTTTATATCTTCGGCATTTGACTTTTAGTATCCCGTTCTACTATTTATCCATCAGATCTCTGTTCTACAACCCTAATGTACCCCCTAATGTCAGAAAATTAAAGCGCTCAAAAAAACAATAAAGTTTTGCTAAAGAAGTGGGTATGGTCTGCCATCTAACCTATCAATGGAAGAAAATATAGCCTTAAATAAATGTTTCAATCGTTATCATACGCAAAATTCTAATTTCTGCTTTTTAAATTGATTCGTTTTAAAGACATATACATATCAGCCAGCAAATGTTGGCACTCGCTGCCTTTTTGACCATTTCAACATTTCGTTAAAAGTTTATTAACATTGCAAGGATAAAAGCAATAGGAAATTCATATTTCTGTCTGACGATGTTAGCAAATTGTTAAGAGAATATTGAAAATAATAAAATTAATCATAATTTTAAAAGAAAACCCTGCTCGAGCTTAACAAACATAAAAAAATCAATTAAAATAGAATATTTTTGACTGAAATGTAAACTCACATGTGCCAATTGTCTGCATTTACTAACACTAAATTCAGTTGGTCGGTATTTTTTGCGAGCTCCAGTTAAATAATTACCAATTGGTACAGTATTCTGGCACCATTCTAAAATGCCACTTCTCGTTGATAGAGGCACGACTTTATATGTTCTTATCAAAAGTTTGCGTTCTACTGCAGCAGGTTCTTGTTTCAACAGATTATTAATCATACAGAAAACTTGTTGCATTACAGCGTCTTGACGTAAATCATCTTTACCCTTTAGCAATTGAGGTCTTGTTATGCCATCAGAACAAAGGCACAGTAATTTCTTGGGTGCATTTATGCCACCAACTAAGGATACTTGACTATTCCATTTTATAATGTCTGAAGTAAAGAAAACAAAATATTATTTGTAATATTAAATTCCTTTCTCAGCTTTACTTACTTGTAATGGAATACTTCAAATCAATTCGTACTGGCAAATCAATGGTGGGACAATGAATGGCATCCAAGTTTTTAAGCTTTTTTAATTTGTCGCTCAAGATGGTGGAAGTTGCTTTATTTTCTGCTGAGATTTCAGTATTAGCAAAATCAATCAGCTCTACAAAAATAGAACAAGAATCGTAGTTATTTTTTTTTACAAATATGAGCCTATAATAAATAATTTTACCTGGTATAATACTTTCCAATTGTTTTATAATATTTGTATTCGATTTATTTTTAGCTTTTGCTATAATATCCTGAGCAATTTTCGAACGATAATCTGTTTTATTTTCGGTTCCATCTATGTAACCATACACAATGGGATACAGTTGATAAAGCGTTTGGTGTGGATGCTCTTCTACACACCGTATAAAAATTTTCTTGAGTAGAGCGATAAATTCAGGATTTTTAGAATTTAAACGTGCAGTCATTTGATTCAAAGCACATATGAATTTGTAACTGGGTACCAAAGAAATATTTTCCTGTATCTTTGTGCGTAAAGTTTCATTTTGTTTATTTGAAAACCATAAACAAATTATGCGATATATAACTGGACTCGATATCGCTCCATCAAGGCAGATAAATTTAATATAATTCTCAACAGCCACACATAAATAAGAGGTTAGCTTCTCCTCTATTAACTGTATTTCCTGTTCATCGATATTCGAAAATCTTTTCATAAAATTGGCACTTATTTGCTTATCGCGATCACGTACTTGACGACTAACAGTGTTAGCAGTTTGTCGGTTTAGTTCCATAATTTGACGTTTCATATTAAAATCGTCCGACTGCATGTAGGTGTTTAACTAAATATCAGAAATGTATTAAGAGTAGTTATCAAAGCACTTTAATAAGGAGCATACAAGTAGAATTTACTACAACCGAATTTCTTCGATCCTCTACAAGTCAAAATATTGTAAAATTATTTCTGTTTTTTAGATTACGAAGTACACAAAAATTCTTAGGAAATATAAACAAAGTAAATTTTATGATTATATAATCTTGAAATACTTACCTGTGTGTATTCTCTATCGGCATATTTTGCAATTATTTCGTATGCACTCTTCTTGCTTTTCTCTTCAAACTTTGCGAAATCATTTAATTGAAAGCGGTTGGGAAATTTTTGCAATATGACTTCTTTTGTGCTGTCAAATTTCTTTAACGCTTCCAAAGAGCCTAAAAAATATTTATTCATAACAATATCAAATGTTTCCGTATTAGTTTCCATCAAATATTCGCCATTCATTTGCATGGCTGTAACACGTTGTATGCAAAATTGAAACTCTTTATTTTTAAAAATATGATGGAGATTTGATTTAATTATGTCAGGCTTATCGGACTTCATGCAAATATCCACGTCCTCCAATAAGGCACAGACCTAATAAAACGACAGAAATAAATATTGTCTTCGTTATACATATATTGCAATTGCAGATTTCTTTCTTCCATCTTCCATCTACAATCTATAAATGCATCTTAAGTTCAAGAATTAAAAAGAATACCTTTAATTGAACGTCGTCTAAGGGCATATTTTTCAATATGGCAATATAACGTTTAGCTAAATTCATTTCCCCAGCAGCTTTACAATCACGAACACATTTTAAAAGACACTTTCCAATGGGATTTTCCTGCAAGTAAAACTTATAATGATGTTTTAAATTTCGTATAAAATAATTGTTTGAATATAAGTCTAACAGGGTTACATGATGATAATTATAGAAAGGTGGGATAATCGAGGACACACTGTATATGGATTCAAACTTTCATAAAGCTTTAAATTTATTAAAATTTTGAAAATTATTTTGGAAAAATTTCAGATTTAAAAAAAAATTTTTAACAATCATAAAAAGTTAATCAACAGAACATTCACGAAACGTCAGGATAAAAATGAATAAAAATTGTATTTTATTAATATTCAAACGAAATTTGGCCAATAGCTTTTCAGAACTTTAGCTTTCGATTTAATCGGCTATTTTTAACATACATCTTTTTATCTTTTTATGTGCTATTTACTAATTAATTTTAATACTACATAAAAACACAAAATATTTACTATCTTTATATCGTACTAGATTAACCCGGTGCGCTTCGCTACCCCCAAATCTACTTATGTAGTTGTGCGCTTTTTAAGTCGTCCGCTATATTCTGTTTATAGTGATTGCATTTGATTAGGAGTTCCCGTGCATAAAAATCACTTTAATTTAATACCCATATCATTGGGTGTATAAAAAGTCATCCATAATGCGGCGCCATTTTGGGGCCCTTCCTATATTGTGTTTGGAGTTATTTCATATTTTGCGTTCCTGCTCAAAAATTCCTTTAATTTGATACCCTTTTTATGGGGTGTGTAAAATGCCGTCCTCTGCCATGTTTGGGGTGTGTCCCATGTTGTGTTTGTAGAGATTTCTTTATATTTTGTGTTTCTTTCTCAAAAACCTCATATGATACCCACATCATGACGGTAAAAATCGTACATACATACATACATAACTTACTAAAAAACCAAATTTATCCCTCATTCGTTCAAATTTAAAAAAAAATGCAAAATCCATTCGAAATTATTTTCAAGGAAGAAAATAATACAAAAAATAGTTTCTATTTAAGTGCAATAGTTTAGAAGATATGCGAAGTGCAAAAATGGTACCAAATTTTGTTTTTACCCCCGAAAAGTACATAATTCGAGAAAGTACCAAACACTCCTCTGCTTATTTTATAACAGCAGTCGTATGGTTTTGAAATTTTTGGTCTACCTATCGTAGTTTCCGAGATATAAAGATGCCGATTTTTTCCTTTTTTGCACTTTTCCTATTCGAATTCACAAAAATCACTTCTTAGTGGATCTATACATTACAAGAGGTACCCGCACACTAAATTTCAACACTCTAGATATAGCGATGATAGCTGGGCGATGATGAGTCAGTCAGTCAATGAGTAACCTTACTCTTTTATGTATATAAATTAATAAACATTAAAAAATATTGCACTAAATCAGAGAGAAGAAATTGTTAAAGATTTTTTATTTGACTTAACACTAGTTTTTTGTTCTTGGCTTTTATTTCTCCACAATTACCTTATAAAATTCGTTAACTTTTCGTTTCGCTCTTATGCCTGCTGTTTGAAACAAGGCTATTTGATGTGACAATATTAGTTCTTTACAACAAAAGTTTCCATATTGCAAATCATCCGATTCCAAATTCCATTTGTTCAATATACTATCAACGGCCACAGATTTTGAGAATTGTATCTGAAAATATTTGTAAGCCGGTCAAAATCGTATAGAAAATAACTAGCAATACTTACGGAGCAAAAATCTTCTGACTGTTGTAACAATTGAAGCCATGTCATATATTTATATACACTTTGCAAACACTCGACGCTGATTTCTTTTAAAATATTTAAAACACAATGCCTCGACTTTGTAATGGCTGCCAAAGAATTATTTTCCTCTTTATTAAAGAGACACTTAAGAGCATTGAAATGATGTTTTTCAAATTCATATTCCATATCGTTGAGGGTATTAACTTTAGAATGACCCTCAACTCTTGTGTCCCAACGACATAATCGCCAACATATTTCATAATCTACAGAAGATTTTTGGCAATTTTCATTAGCTAGATTAAACATTCCATTGCGTTTTAAGATCGAATTGCATAGAATATTTGCACTGTTGCTTGTCGAAATGTCATTAGATTCAATAAGAATATCAGACCAATTATTGGTGAGATTTAAATAGTCCATTCGAGAATTTAGCGGATTTATGAAACCTGAAATGGCATCATTACAACCAATTGAATCGTAAGCCTGAAATATATTAGAAGCGGCAATGGAGTAAATTCATTTTGGTTTACCAATTAAATCAATTTACCTTCCTAGCAACTGCCTGAAATTGAGGATTTGACATTATCTCCACTTCTGTTTTGCTATTTGGTGTTTGGTCTTGTTCTTGCTCATGTAATGCCCATAACTCTAAATATATAATTGATAAGAAATACGCTTGACAATAGTTACAAGCCAGTGCAACATTTAACAGCTTCAATGGTAAATTCCTAGCAATATAAATTTATATATGTATATAAATATTCTTTAGATTAATAATTTCAATATCAATACCAATTGTTAGTAACACGTATATATTCACACATATTTAACATCATACTAATAACACGCTTATCCTTGAAAATCCTTTTCATTTCCCCTACATTAGTTTGCTCTTGGTATTGTAAAAATTCATCAAAGAAATAGTCCAACATATTAACGATATGATTCATATGTGACCGTTCTGAAGAATGCAGCAATAACCGCAGAAATGGTATTAAGGAATGTTCAGCAAAATATGAATCTGTGGCAGATAGTTTTTGGAACTGTAACCAATTGCATTGTTGATACACTTTTGAAGCAAACTGACAAATCCAATTGTCATAATCATAAGATTCGGTTGACTTAAGAATGTCAAGCCATTGTAACTCCGGAATGCTATCATACTTGTCCAAATAGTTTTCATTTAAATTGGAACGAAATGCATCAAAGTAGTGAAAGTTTCCTAAATAAAATTGTAAACATTATAAATTAGCGCTATTTGTAGATCATATAGATTTTGCACATACAAATGTACATATCTGTTTATAAACCGATTAATGTTTTCGTTCAACTGATTTGAAAATATTCCTATTATTTATATTTATTTCATTTATATTAGGGGGCCGGAAGCACCGCGATCAAGAAGAGCTATTGTGCAAAGGCTTCTAAGGAATCCAACCACTATTTGGGGTCTGGTATTCCACAGAGTGTGTGTGGAGGCTGCACAATTCCACCCAGGTGGCTAAACCTCTGTGCCGAGTGCAGGAAAATGTGTCACTTTAACAAATTCGACAGAACTTGCTCTCGGAGATAGTTCTGATTCGCAGTTGTGCTGCTAGAGCATTGTCGCTCATAGTTTCCGACTACTGAGCAAGTTTCCTTCCTTCCTCAATCTCATGTCCCTTATCTAGGAAGTATTTTAGCCGCTTTCTAGCGGCTCTACTCAGTCGAACCTTCTCGCACTCAGTTTCTGAGCCAAGAATAGGAGAGGTGAGAAGTTGATCTTCCCCTTCTGCGTTGGCTTCATCGGGCTCTAGCTACACAGCAATCTTCAGTTCATCTGGTTCGCTTTCCAGCACATGTCGCCATCTGGTTAGCGACCTGGTTTTTTGTGTGTCACTGCTGTTTTTTTATTTGCTTTTACTTCGATTTATTCCATTTAGTATCTATATTAATATTTATATTTTACTCTACAATACTCTATTCACAATTCTCGGATCTTTGAGTTCAAATTAAAAATTTTATATTAATGAAATTTTTGTCGTGTTCAAGTTCAGCTACCACAATATTGTGAAGAAATTACATTTCCGATTAGAATAAGGGAAAAAAGAACAGTTAATCTCCAACACCAACTCAAATGAACTGTGAACTTGAAAACGACAAAAATTTCATAAATATGTAATAACTACAGTTCAATTAAAATTCTAAATATTAAAAATTTTATACATACTTTTTTTCAACTATTTTTTATTTCGACCGACTATTTTTAAGATTTCTTTCATTTTGTACGGTTAACAATCTTTTGAATTTATACAGTTTGAATTTCTTGTTCTTTTCTGAAACTTTCCATTTTAGAGGTTTTAACCCAATCGAGTCTTTTGTCGATTTTCATCATATTACTTTTTATGGCATTCGAAAAATATTGAGCTCATGTAGATGTTGTGATATATTGAACCTATTCGGTTCTAATAAGTCAAAATCTAAGCAGCCTTTAACCTCAAAACATCAATTGCTGCCTATTTGACTATAATCGGGTTATTCGTTCGAAAGATATACATACTTGACGAAAAATTGCGAAAAAAGCGTTATTTTTCTAATAACTCTAAAATTCTTCGTCAAATCGATTTTAGATATACAATGATTTTAATAGACTTAAAAAATGTGTCGAATGCCGCCAAAGCTTCTCGAGAGGTATCGATGTCGTAAATTTACCAAATAAAGTGTTTCGTTTTAATTATTCCGGAATTTCTTATCAAATAGTTTTTCGAGTCGTATTTGACTTAACCTCAGCGGGAAGTTTCAGCGATGACCGCCATTTAATCACTCTATTAAATAATTTGTGTTTTCATATTTCTGAATGATTTTAATAGACTTAAAAAATGTGTCGAATGCCGCCAAAGCTTCTCGAGAGGTATCGATGTGGTAAATTTACCAAATAAAGTGTTTCGTTTTAATTATTCCGGAATTTCTTATCAAATAGTTTTTCGATTCGTATTTGACTTAACCTCAGCGGGAAGTTTCAGCGATGACCGCCATTTAATCACTCTATTAAATAATTTGTGTTTTCATATTTTCTGAATTTTTTGTTACCTAATAAATCGCGTCCATGTTTTGAGTTGACTAAATATTGAGCGACATCAATGACATAAAAGTGAGTGGAACCTTTGAATGTGCTTAACAGTTTCTCCAATAACAAATACATGGATTTGTAAAAATGTTGGATTTGTGGTTTGTCTTCACTTTGCTAAATAAAAAAAAAATTAAATATACATACATACATATCGTCTCAAAAAATGCCACAAGCCCTATCTAACATTTAAAAAATTCATAATTTACTTATTATTTTTGGTCTGTTAAAACTCGCAAAATTTTTTATTTTTTTCCAAACATAAATTTCTTGGTCCTTTTTTACTTATATTGGAAAACTTTGTGGTAATTATCAATATATTTTTTATTTTAACAAGTTTTTTCGCTTCTCCTGTAAAATTTTTAAAATGTTAGAGATTCTTGTTTCTTGCACTTTCCATAACGATATGTACAATCAAAAAGAAAAATTCTAATTTAGTTCTATTTACCTCGTCGTTGCAAATTTCAGCTTCGAAATAGTATGATATTTGTTTCAAACACACAGGTCCTATAATGCCCAAGCATTTTAGAGCTTCTAAACTAATGTTCTCCATTTGAGTTTGCCTTACAATTGCCAATAAATGTCTAATTAAAAGGTAAAGTAAATCACTATCATCGGCTAATTTTCGTAAGTACTTTGATATCTGAAATTTCATTTATTATCCAACATATTATAATATTTGCACGTTTTATAATAAAATCTTACATGCTGTTGTATTGCTTTTAAACTGTCGACCGTATAATTATTATTTTCCAAAAATATATCAAAATATATTTGCCATTCATCAGAAGTTTCGCTTGTAGTTGGCATGGAGTCCAAAACGGCTAACACATTAACAAATTTCGCATCAATACAAAATTCATGTTTTAAATTTTCATTATAACGTATACAATGCTTAAAATTAATTATGAAGTTCTCACAAAATCCGATGATTTTCTCATGAATCTCTACGTTAGGGGTATTATTATATAATTGTAGCAAAGATTTGCATATAAAGTGCAAATGTTTTTCCATAAAATCTTCAATATCATTGAATTCTTTGATTTTATCCAAGAAATTACCAAGAGCTTTGAAAGCTAGTTTCTGCAGATCATCGAAACTAGACTCGATGCAATAAAGACAATAGTAGATGATATCTCGTATAAAATAGTTTGATAGATTTTGAGATATGGCAGCATGATGGAGAGTGTCTAGCACTATATCGGATAATGTGTAAAATTTGTAAAATTGTTTTAAGGCATCGATGGGAAATATACATTCGCTACAAGTTTTCTTTAAAGCTCCAAGCGTTTTAACCAACCGTAGGGGGTATTTCGTAATAAAATTCTTAAGCATGTCGGGTTTAGCTTCGTTGGTGCTGTTGTTCTTAAAAATATACATACATATATATTGTATTTAATTGGTATTGAAATAATTTTAATAGTGATGATTTTCTTGAATTCGCAAAAAATAGTAAATACTCACTATATACAAATTTAACACCGACCGCAAACATTTATAGTCAATATTATACCATTTCGTTGTTTGGAAAAATATTGGAAAGTCAGCCATAGCACGCGAATGTTTGTCATCTTTTAGAATATCAAAAATTGTATACATAATTTTCCATGAGTTCGTATCATTTTTAATTTTTGCTAAATCGAAACATAACATGTTTTTAGCATAATTTTTAAATTCAAAATTTGTGTTGGCAGGACACTGACTGCATAGGATAAATGCTCGCATGATAGGAATTGCAATCTAAAACGTCAATATTTAAATATTTAGTTCTTTATTATTATTTTTTTTAGAAAGATAATATTACTTTTAAGAGATTCTCTTGGTCACCATAGTCCTGAAGTTTCTCTAGATCTGCAGATTTCCCATACAACAGCAGACAAGAAATTACCGTTTCTAAATTGTCCATTAGGAAATCGTGTTTGCTTTTATAGCACAAATAAAATGGAAACCTAAAATTATTGAAAAATTGTTTTAAGTTCCTGCTATTGGAACCTATTGATTTTAGTCCAATTTTTCAAAATATATTTTCATCATATTGCGATGTTTTGAGATCCTGGGAGTCGATTCCAATGTGAGTATAGTTGTATGTACACTTACAACACTTACAATGGACATTTATGAACCCATTTAAAACAGAAATTTAGAAATAGAAAGGTTTCCGTCACTTTCCACTTGAAAATGATTTAAAAAGGGGAAAGGGAAATATTTCCACCAAATTAACAAAAAATTTATTTTCTTCGATGCCTAAAGAACTATTCGATGAAAAAGAAGGCCATACGATTCATTAACTAATTTCTAAATTACCCCCAAAGTTTTAACAATGTATCGTATGTAGGCTTTTGTTTTTATAAAATTTAATATTTTATTCTATCAATAATATTAAATCACGTGAATTTTTATTTTGTGTAGAGATCGTTGATCTTATGAAAAAAAAAGTTCAAAAACTTTTTTGTATTTCTCATAAAAAATAAAATTTATTGAAAAAATTAAATCGTAAGTACACTTTTGCAACTAACTGTATGTTTAACTTATATCTTATAACTTAAACAAAATGGAACAAAATTTGCCACATTCGAAAGATATTGAGCTCATGCAGATGCCGTGGGATAATACACCGATTTGGTAGATTCCGAAAACTTTAAAAAAATGTTCTTTAATAAATTTTCAAAATGAAAAGTTGATTGCTGCCAATTGTTTAATTTGTTGACGAAAAATGCGACAAAATCGTTTTTTTTCCTTAAGTGAAATTTATAGACTTATAAAAGGTTTTGGATGTGGAAATTTGCCCAGTAAAATGTTGGGAGATATATTGATGTCGAAAATGTGCGAAAAAAGGTGTTTGTTTTTAATTACTGTGCAATTTTTTGTTGATTTAGCAGTAATTTTCAGCGATCGCCTGTTTCCATACTTTTCTTTTTATTGTGAAACAAATTTGTCATGTGTAGTTTGACCAATTTCAATGTACATAGGTATAGAATAAAATATTAAAATTATTATTATACATTGACTAAATATATTTTTTAAAGCTAAGTATACCCAAACTATTGAAAACCCGATAATGTTATTATCAAGTTACATAAATTAAAAAAAAAAGAAAAGATATATACTTACTTCAAAATTGGATATGTTTTGGAAATCCAAGTATGTATGGCACTAGAAATGGAAGGTCGAATAACATCTGTTATTGTGGTGTTGTAAAATAAGGCAATGTCATGAAATTTGTTTAAATCAGCTAGAAATATGTAAACCCATGTTATATACGCAGTAATTTATTTGAATAATTCTAACTTACCTTCTGTTAATTTGTAAAAAGCACATACATGTGATAACTCTTGCAAAGCAATTTCTCTATGATAGCAACTAAAAACTAAAATCGCCACTAAAAGTTGAACATTTAGTGCAATACTATTTTGTAACTGATCCGAACCTTCTGCTTGTGAAATGGGGACCTGTAGGCTCTTCCATTCAATCGATTTATAAATATTTTCACAAAAATCATAATACATTTCTATATTACATTTGGTATTTTTAAACCAATTTATATCCATCAAAGCTGTTAAAGTAGCAATGGCTGCGTATTGTACTTCCAGTGACGTAAAAGGTAAAAATTTAACAACAGATAAGCATATATTACTAAAATTTTTTTGCATATAAATATCACGACAATCACGAGCAATATAACGAACACTATTTATGATTTTTGTAGTCAGTTGAACCGAATACGATTTGCGAAAGCATAGTTTGAACAAAGAAGATGTGGCCAGTAGCATGTCGTCTATGCACTCTTCAAATAGTTGTATATAAGCAAAAATAGCTGCAAGTGATTTTCAAAATAAATACACTTAATACCTAATATTTAATACTTCAGAAGCACTTAATACTCTTTACTTACCTGGCAATATTTCAACGATCTCATTCATTATTTTGAGATCTGTATAGTATAATTTAAAAATATTCTTCAATTTGCTAACAAACCAATTTGCAATTTCTTCGTAGTGAGATTTATGCAAGCAGAATATTTTAGTTAATTTCAATATAATCGTGGTATGCATTTTGGAATTGAAACTAAAAGTTGCAATACACTCGAAAGCTTCATTCCAATGAGATGTACTGGCACATAACGTCGCTAAAAGCTCTAGACATGTATCAGTTACCAAAGCCCAGTCATCAAATTCTGTTTTTAGGTTTTGTTTTTTAGCTGAAACAATTTTATAGCATTTTTCTTAATACTTTTTTTTAACCTTTTTTATTATTTTAACAATCTATTTTTTTAAGCTTTAAGGTTTTTTCTCTTTTTATTTATTCTCTCTTTTTATTTATTATTTTTATATTTATTTTCGATATTTCGTTAACCTTCGGTTAACATCTTCAGGAAGTTTTTTATTCTTTCATTCATTCATCTTCCTGAAGATGTTAACCGAAGGTTAACGAAATATCGAAAATAAATATAAAAATAATAAATAAAAAGAGAGAATAAATAAAAAGAGAAAAAACCTTAAAGCTTAAAAAAATAGATTGTTAAAATTTTATAGCATTGTAGATTATTTAAATAATAACTGCAGCAGAAAATCATTCAACAATTTTTTTGCAGTGTTAATTTGTTAACATTTTTGAAAAGAATTAGTAAATGAAATGAAATGAAAAAACTCTTTTTACCGCTCAGTTTTAGGGTAGCACCTAAAAATTGTATCATTTCTTCAATGGGTTGTTGCTCAAGATATTGCAAAAGCAACAGGTTGCTGGTGAAACAGCCAATAACATCATTTAATATATTTAAAATTTCACATAACGTAGAACGTTCCATAGAACTAGGCAAATTGTTTTTGAATTGTAGCTGGAAATAAGCGAACAAGATCCCATTTATCAGTTAAAATATTTTTTTTTTAATATTTACCTCTAAATGACTGAGAAAAAAACCAATGCGTTTAATTAAAGGACATTGCATAAACGAAGAACCATCGAATACTTCAAAACGTAACAAAGATTCCATAAGTAGAGAAATTTTTAAAAGCGATTGTAAATCTAATACGATGTCTTTAAAATTAGTGCCTTTGGAGGTATCAAAATTTAAACTTCGCATAAGTAGTTCGTAGTTAGCTTGAAATAAACAATTCCTTTGTACATTTATCTTATGTGAATTAAGATTTTGTTGTAGACATTTAACCTGCTTGGCATGTCTTTCAAGACATAGGAATTTTCGGTTATATTTAAATTGCAACAATTCCAGTGCTATATTTCCATCAATTAAGGAAGGGAATTGTTTATTCGTTTTTAATACTGTCGCATCCAGAAAATTAATAACAGCTATTGCACACGTTTCAGCTATTAATGATTGTCTAACCGGTTCGATATGTAACAAAATATTTTTGGCTTCATTTTTATCTCGTTCACTATATAGCCATAGAATTATTTGGCCAATGAGAGGAGAGGTCTTGTCTAAACCCATCTCGTCCGATTGTTCAAAAATGTATCGTATTGTCAAAACACATTCAGAACGCTTAAGCAGTGCATTTTTCATAAACGACTTCAACAAAGTTATACAATCTTCGGCAGTTAATTTAGAATGCATTAAAAGTTGCTGCAATAATAATTGTTTCTCTGCAATAACATCGTTACAAGAAAATGTGTCTGTAATTAATATTTTAACTATTTCACACCAATCGTCCTGGCAGTAGTTTATTGTTATTGATTTACAGGCAACAAAATGTTTTTCTTTATTTAAAAGTTCTGCCAAACATAAGCGAATGCTTTTAAGGTTTTTGTTATTTTTATAATTTTTTAAAATGTTGAGATTTAATGCGAGTAAAGGTTTATAGTTGATAATATTTATCACACTATTTATTTCCCTCAATAATTTCGAGAGAATCGAAAACCTAGAAAGTTAAAAAAAAATTAAAAGTAAGAAATAAAAAAAATTATATTTTCAATTACCAAATTTCGTTAAAATCTTCATTAGTTGGTTGTACCAAATTTAGTAATATTTCCAACTTATCATTCGATTTTAAAATTTTAGCTTTGGATTCAAGTGCGTGTTGTTCCATGCTGTTGCTTCTGCTGATATTATCAAAATGCCAATAAACCTACAGATAATGATTTATTCAATATTTTTTTTCCTTTAGTAAATTATAAAATTTGTATTTACCAAATACACTATTAAACCAGTCATTTCTATAAAAATCTTTAAATTTTTTTCGTTTTGCTGTATACGACTTTGTTGATAGTAACTTTTACTTCTTTCATTAATTTCCATTTCCACCATCGTTCTTAATTTCTTAAGTGTCTTTGGCCAAGTTTCACAGAACATGGTATTTATCGTATTAATATTACCTTGCTTTATGTATGGGTATAATGTTTGCAGCGATATTAAGGCTGATTGAAATAATATTTCCTTGACAAATTATAATAAAGTTAAGATGAAGATTAATCTTATAAAAATAAAACTTTCTCTATAGAAAATATATTACTCTCAAAAATTTTTATTCTGTACTCTAATGCAGAAATTAGTTTCTTATAATAATCAAATTTTTCTACCCATTATTATTTTGTAAATTATATTTCAATGAATTGTAGTTATTACCATCCGCAAATTTTAGTCCTTCTGATATGTCTTTTTTTCGGATGCAAATTATATGAACATTTAGATCTCTTAATAAACATACCTTTGTTTCAACTTTCATGTCAATTTGATAAAATCCAACAATAATGGGTAGTAATTCTTGAAGGCCATTAGAAACTATTGTGTGATAATCCACGGAATGCTAATACAATTATAAAAGATAATCAGTTACAAAGGTATCATTTGTTAAAATAAAATCTTGCAAACCTGTGAAACCATTAGATAATACAACTTAATAATATCTGCCTGTTGAGAATCCTTCATAGCCTTGTTAGCAAAACTTTTAACTTCCGGAAAATAGGCAATGACATCGGAACTCATTTGTACATATTCATAGGACAATTCAATGATTTTGTTGATTGATTTTAATGAAGCAAATAAAAATGTATTATTGTTGCCGGCATTAGTTTCGAACAGATATGACAATATAACTAAAATTAGTACATGTAGCTTCAAAAGTTAAGACTCAATTGTAAGTATATTAAATAATAACTTACTACTAAATTCATTTAATTTTAAATCACGAATGTAATGAGGAGCTTTTAATAGACCATCATTCAATAGTTTGAAAAATGTATCACTGAAATGCTCAATGGCCGCTCTACATTTAAATCCTTCTATAACTGCATTGAAGAACGTTGACTTGGAAAATAAGTATTCAGTAGCTGAAATTTTTAATTGTAATAAAAAAAGTAATTCTTCTGGTGGTGTGTTATTTACCTTCCAAATTGTAGTTTATCAACTTTTGCACAATTCCATTGTAAACGTAATTTTTATTACGCATTGCTTGGTGGTTTTTGGAATTTTTGGTTTCATCTAGCTTAATAGCGTGCTTTATGATGGCATCTATGGAACTGTTGAATATTGTGGTCCAAGACACTATAATTTCATTGCGCTTATCCAGTTGGGCAAACAATTCATTTTTCGACGAAGTGAGATGGTCATCTAACTGTTCTGCAGCTTTATTACGAGTAATAACTTTATCCGAACGCAATTCAGCACATAAATTATTGATTAAACTTAAAAAATTAGACATTTTACAGCAGAAATCACGAAAATAACATTAATTTTATGAAAACTTTTCCTTAAAAAAACAAAAATTAACCGGGAACAACAAAATCAAAATATATTGTTCATGACAGCGTAAAATCTGGTTGGCATCGCGAAATAATACAGCTGATGTGTATTAATACCAGACCGGTCTAAAGACATTGAACACAGAGATGTTATGGATATTTTATTATTTGTTTTGTTAGTGATTTTGCTAGTAAAATTATAAATAATATAATTTAATTTTATTTAATAATTTCTTGCTATACATGTCTACAAACAATCTGCACTGTGCATAATATGTTGAAAAAATATGTTGACGATTTTTATTCGCAAACTACTGCAAATAAATTTATACGCAAAAATATTCGATAAAGTTTGGCATCTCAGTAATCCTATAGCAGACATGTTCTTTTATTTATCTATATTCTTTAATAGATAATTTCATTCATCCGTTTACTACCGCAAATAATTGTTGAATATATAATTTTTTATTAATTGTTATTGTGATCCTCTAAATATCATATTGTAATGGTATTCTGTGATAATTATAACATTGCTATTGAATAAAAAATATTGGAAATCGTTATCAAAAGTAATTTTGTTGAAAATTTGTGAAATATGGTGAACAACCAGGAATCTGTAATGGCTGCTATAACATTTTTTGCGAAAGCCCATCCCGGTGAGGTTTGTGGAAGTAACGGTTTGCCTTTAACACCAAATTCGATAGCGATATTGGGCAGATCCCAGAAGCTAAAAGATTTTAAACATCAACATTTATGTCAATATTTAGATGTAGTGAGAGGAAAACATGGTAAGTTTACGCCTCTTAATATATTCCAACATAGGAAAAAGATAGTTGGTTCGAATATTACATATGTATATTATGGTCTCATGCAAAAAGAACTTTTAAAGTTAAATTATACATTGTTTTAAATCAAATGCTCGTACGCCACACAAAAACAATTTATCAACTACTCTTTCAGTTCATGAACTGTCTCCACACTATCCCCTTAAATTGTTGTCTGTACGCACGTTAGTTCGCTGAGTATTACTTCTCGTCAAAAATAAAAAAAAAGATTTTTTTGTGAAATTTCGTCAGAGACACTATCGCCCCAAAGTGCATACCCATACCAAAAAGGTGGAAGACGAAAAATCAAAATTAAAAAAGCACTGAAACATATCCCGACTGTTTGGCTGCATATTTTGAATATATTTGTACTATTGGATAGATTTTAAATTTGGCTGTACTATTTTGGGAACAAATCTAGTTTATGGAAGCCACTCCAAATTTAAAAACAATTATCTTAGGTGATAGAAAATTAAATTCAAAGAAAAAAAGTATAGTACAAAAATCTTCGGCATCGCATAGTTTGGGAGTTAGGGACCTACAAAGTCGTCGATATATTTTGCCATTTTTATTATAAGTCTTTGATTCATTGCAACAATATGGGTATGGCTGCCTTCCTAAACATCCGTATGCAATGTCAAAACAGTGTTTAAAAAAAGCAGTAATATTTTGCCATATTTTGTATAGAGTTAATAAATTTCTTTTTCTTAGTTTTACAAATTAAATGTAATGTTTCTTGACTGTTATTTGTTCCTTACAAAAAAAAATATTTTATTAAATAGTAAAAGGATTTTCTCCTCTATGGTATAACACACACCGGCTTCGCTAACTAAAGATTTTCTGCATAACCGGCCTTTGATGGCGCCTAAGAAAAATAAAATATTATTTATAGTGTGGAAAGCACAACGGTTGCAGATATAAATTGAATATTTAAATTTAGTAAGAGTGATGTAGTATCGCCAAAGGCTGACCAACTGTAGCTATCATTTTGAAAATAAATATATAGCCGTCCACAAGGCGTGGCCAATAAGGCTATGGCTCATATATTTACATATCCACATATACAATCAGAATAGATGAAAGTTACACAAAATTTGTTTTATGCTCAGGTAAAATTTTGTTTAGTTTTTGGTACCCTCTCTTTCTTTACATGCCTTTATTTACGCTTGCATTGATTTGTCTCTGCAGGTACCCGATCAGGTTTTGGAGTATAGGGATTACAATGACATTCGGTAGGATTTGGTTGGCGGTATTATATCCGATGTCGGTTGGGATTATATTTTTTGCACTAAAGACGTCGAGGCACAGGTGGATATATTTCATCAGCTATTGAATGGGTTATACTCGGCCTCCCCTATTAGGAGAATACGGAGGACTTCAAGTAAAGGTCTACTTCGTGTAAAGGAGGTTGTGGATGTGCGGTATATGAGGGACGTGGCTTTTCGGGCATATAAGGAAGAAGTTAATGAGGATAATTGTAGAGTTTATTATTTTCATAGGAATAGGGTAAAGAGCATGATAAGGAAGCTGAAGTCTAGATTCTGGGTGAATAGATTGAGAATTGCAGAGAATTATCAATGATCGGAGGAGGGATCGTTCTATACTTTTGAATTCCCTTGATCTGGAGGCGTTTAATGATGTATTTTATATCTTCACAATCTACTTTTGACAACTCAACTCCTGATTTTGATGATCAATCGAGGGCAGGATTGGATTTTACCGTTATTGATGGGAATGATCTTGTCCTTGCTTTAGGAAATTTGAGATCTAATGCTATGGGACCGGATAATATTCCACTGAGATTAATAAGGATTATGTATCCATATATTGGAGGATATTTATTACACATTTAATACGAAAATTACAACATCCAATTACCCTTCAATGTGGAAAACTGCTAGGATTGCTCCTATCCCGAAAAAAGCACTACTAGGTCTTTGGAAGACTATAGACCGGTTAGTATTTTATCTTGGCTGTCGAATTTATTTGAGAGAGGATGCTCACTAATAGCCATTTTGGATTTCGAGCAGGTGGCAGTACGACTTCCTCCTGCGTTTTTAAGAAATTCATCTAGAGAAATTCCAAATTTGAAATTTCAGTAAAAATGAATTTTTTTTATGAAAACACCAAACGTTAGAGATTTTGGCCATTGGATATCATAAAGGGCCACAACAGGCATAAATTCCATAAATTTCCATCCGCCCATCTTTCTGCGTTTTCCAGAAATTCATCTAGAGAAATTCCAAATTTGAAATTTCAGTAAAAAAAATTTTTTTTTATGAAAACACCTAATGTTAGAGGTTTTGGCCATTGGATATCATAAACGGCTACAACAGCCATAAATTCCAACAATTTCCATCCGCCCATCTTTCTGCGTTTTCCAGGAATACGTTGTGTCTACCAAAGAATTTGGCATTTATTGTTTGTAACAATAACAAAATTTCTTTACATATTGGGGATACAAGTTTATGTTTTTGTGAAGAGGATTGAATACCCTGCTTGCTCCTTTAATTTGTATCCATTTCGTCCAAAAATGTAAGCACGGTTCCATTTGAAATAGGCACATCTCGATTTTCATGTTTAACAGAGGCCTAATAACACGTTAACAAAGCTCTTTTAAAGTAGTTGGTTTGTGTTTGGGGTTTTAATTTCGAAATTCATCTTGACGCAGGTACTTTTCGATCCTATTAAATCGAGTAGTGTCAGGGAGTTAGGCAGGTATTTCAATTTTCACTGTTACCACAATGCGCTCCCTAATCATTATGATGTCAGGAATAACTCTGTTTCTCTTCTTGACTTCTCTATTTTAAGTAACAGTGCGGATGTTGTCTTCTCTGGTCAATTACAATGTCCTCACATATCTAGGCATGCTTTTATGTGTTTGAGTCTGAGTCTTCTCTCTCCTGAAATGCAAACGGTGGCCGTTTCCAGGGACTATAGTTTCATTGATATTGAGCTCCTCGAACGATTGCTTTCGCAAACTAATTTTAGCATTATGTATCATACTAATGATGTGAAGAGAAGAATAATGGTGGCCAAATCTCTGCTCCTCTCTCTTGTTAATTATGGCTTTAAAGTATATTCAGCTATTAACCATGCCGCCCTCAATGAAATTCAGAAGATAGTTAGTAATGTGTGATCCATTTCGAGGTTCCCTACTTTTTTAAAGAAAAAAACACAGAAAATTAAAATTTAATGGAGAATGTTTATTGTAATTTGAAAGAACATTCTTTGGCATTTATTTTTTGAAGATTATGTCTATCAAATGTTGGCCGTTGCTACGTCGTAGATGGTCCATCCGTTGAGTCCAATTTTCGATGACTCGTTCGAGCATTTCGACTGGTAACTGGGGAATGACACGCGTGATGTTTTCCTCCAAGGCCTGAATCGAAGCGGGTTTGTCCGCATAAACTTTAGACTTTACATATCCCCACAGGAAAAAGTCTAACGGTGTGATATCACACGATCTTGGTGGCCAATCGACCGGCCCAAAACGTGAAATTATGTGCTCGCCGAAATGTTCTCTCAATAAATCCACTGATTGATGCGATGTGTGGGAAGTGGCGCTGTCTTGCTGAAACCAAATGTCGCCGAGATCATGAGCTTCAATTTCAGGCATCAAATAGTCGGTTATCATGGCACGATAACGGTCGCCATTGACGGTTACGTTCGCACCGTCATCATTTTTAAAGAAATATGGACCGATGATTCCACCGGCCCACAAAACACACCAAACCGGTCGAACAATAATGAATGCTGGGTATCAAAATGGGTGATGGTGTTGCGAATAGTACGCTCAGTAGGCCGATTATCTTGACCATAAGTTCAGCGAAGTGCACGAAACACATTCCTCACAGAACGTGAATTTTCGTAATAAAGTTGATCGATTTGTAAACGTTGTTCAGGCGTAAGTCTTTCCATTATGAAATGTTAAACAATACTAAACAAAAATAACATGACAGCATGACACTACTCGCACGTGATCTGTCAAAAAAAAGCTATTGAAAAAAGTATCTATACTTGAATCACCCATTAGATTTGTTAGGTATGCTTTCGGGCTGCAAGTTCGGCTGCATATTTTTCCGCATGTGGATTTTTTTTTTGGTTTGTCGTTTAAGAAGCATGTGGAGCTTAGATTAACTGTACTTTGTTATAGGGTCATGCGTTCTATGCAACCTAGAGGTTTATTTAATAACTTTTTCTCGTTCTACGCAGAATCCATATTTGAAAAGTCTTTTGTTGTAAGGGTCGCTAGAATCTGGAATCCTTTCCCCAGCTATCTGTAAAAAGAGCTAAATCAATCTTCTGTGAATTTCTATCAATTCGTTAATGTATTGTTCGCTATCAGAGTCCGTCTTCATCGCATTACATTTACTTTTCTAATAATTCTTTTACTTATCGAATTATTTTTACTTTAAATTAATTTCTTTTAATTCCCACCTCACTATTTGAAGTTTATTTATTTATTTATATTCCTTATAATGGGCTGGGTTAAAATAAAGAAAATTATTATTTTTTTTTTAATACTTGTTTTTTAACCTTTTTTATTTTAACAAAAAAAAAAAAAGAAAAAATTTTATAAAGAATAATAAAAATTTCCTGAAGATGTTAAGCGATGGTTAACGAAATATCGAAGTATAACAAATAAACATAAATACGAACCTTTGAGCTTGAAATTTGATATATAGATTGTTGATAAAGAAAATTAAATAAAATATTTTTTTTATATTTTTATAAGTTCACGCTTTATTTGTATATACTTATTTATTACAACTATTATATCTGCTTAAGACAATTGTATCAATCATATATAATATCAATAATGAAATGAAAATTCAAAATGGAGTTTTTGATTGCTTATGATGCACATAATCGAAATACATTTGCACGTAACATTTTACGCTAGTTGAACGTTCTTATCAACAAAATTCCTAAAGGCCAAGTGTTTAATTATTTGTTTTGTTTCTTCTGTTAGATTTTTTTCAATTTGGTCGCCTTGAATAAATAAAAAGTAATAAGCAAATTATTGAATTAGTAAATTTTTAAATTAAAATATCGATTATAATATTTCATTTAATCGAGCTCTTACGGCCATATATGATTAATATGTATTATTAGAAAATAATGATTCATATAATTAATTAGTATAATAATTAATAATTTGTTATATTTTATTGTAACAACTACCAATATACATATATTATGATTATTTTTTTTTTACTTTGAAACCTTTTCAGAAAGAACTATTGTCGTCTCAGAATATAGGGGATGTACTTTGCAAAATAAAAATCTAACACCCCTTAACTTAGAATTTATACTTCGTATATTTTATCAGATATCATCTGCTTTAAGTGAATTAAATTCTCACAATATTGTAGCCCATAATTTGGAACCAAAAAACATACTCTTAGATCAATATAACAACATTAAACTTTTTAATTATGGTCTGTATTATATGACAAAAGGTGGAGAGTATGTTACATTCCCCATAGGTAACATAAAATATCTGCCTCCAGAACGTTTACTGGGAGCCAAAAATAACATTAAAAGCGATGTTTGGTCATTGGGTATTATCATCGCAGAGCTTTTACTACAAACGTCATTTTGGGCAAATTTGAAAATAACCGCTGTATCTCGCAAAATATTATGCTTTTGCAAGTCTAAAAATGTTTTAGAAAAAATTGCACGGGAGCATGATAAACTTGATATCTATCAGCAATTGGATGATGAAGTACGTCTGTTAGCTGAACAATGTTTAACTGTTGTGCCTGCGGAAAGGCCTTCGCCCGAGGAAGTTTTAAATAATGCAATATTTTCGAAAAATATCCACTTGTATCAGAGTACGGCCTTAGAAAGATCATCGATTCTTTTATTACGAATGCCTCTGGAACAAATATATCATTGGTGGCAGCTAGCTGGTGGAGATGTTCAGGTAGAACTGAAAAAAGAAGGGCTCATACGTAGTGAAGCTCCTATATTATCTATACCCGAAGTTGTTTGCATTAACAACGCCATTGTTTGCCCAAAACGTAATCAATCGTATTTAATGGATGATCGTGTGGTTATTTTAAAGTTACAGAACCTTATAGATCGTTTAAGAAAAATTCCTGCTACAGCATTTTATCCACTTATACATTCTCCAAAATTTCCATATAACTTCGCTTTAGGAATGGATCAGTTACCACTTGTTATACGAGAAAAAGATATCGAATATCAATTTTATAGAGTAAGACTGTTTTCACGTTTATTGAAGGTTTGTTTAACATATACATACATTCTCGTAATTTGTGTATGATTTTATTATTCTCTCTTCTTTAAGGGTTATCCATCTACATCAGAATTAATACGCAAGGAGGCCAGCATTGATATACCCCCTTTACTAAGAGGATCCATATGGGCATGTGTTTTGGAAGTTATACCAAATGGTAGTTACGAAAAAATTGACAAATTTACTCCTACAGCAACGGACCGACAGGTATTACACGGTGCGACAGTCCAAAAAACCTGGGACCGGATATTATTTTTCTTGTAGGTCTTGTCGAGTTAAAGAAGAATCCAATAGTGAAATATGCCGGACACCTATAAAATCCGGATTTACGGTTAAAAAACCGGTTTTTGTACCTTTGCGCACTTATAAGCCTGTAATTTTGTTGATAATAATCCGATTTTCAATTTCTTACTAGATTTGGAAAGAAGTAACTGAGATCTTTCGAAAGATATATAATTTATCTAAGAAAACTTAAGAAATTTGGGTGTTATTGTCGAGCAAACACAAATTTTGTAGATTTTTCAAAAATTTTTCAACTTTGGTGACGTTTTTATACATTATAATGTAATAAACTATAATACTATTTAATTTATTTAAAAAGTGCGTTTATTAACGATTGTCAATGAGTTTTTAAGTGCGTATGGTGAAATGGGCTGCAACATGTCCATAAAAATTCATTTTCTGCATTCGCATTTGGAGTTTTTCCCAAATAACCTGGGCCAGTTCAGTGATGAACAAGGCGAACATTTTCACCAGGAAATGGCAACTATTGAAAAACGCATTGAAGGAAAAAATATAATAAAAATGATTTCAGAATATTGCTGGTCACTTAAACGAGAAACTGATGATGCTGATTTAAAAATAAAACGGTCAAGCAAACACTTTTGAGTTAAATGACCAAAAATAAAATTTGTATAAAATGTATAAAAGTTTATTTTCATGAAAAGTTTAATAACTCAGTCAATTATTTATCTATTTTTAACCCCAAATATGCGTTGTAATCGTTAATAAACGCACTTTTTAAATAAATTAAATAGTATTATAGTTTATTACATTATAATGTATAAAAACGTCACCAAAGTTGAAAAATTATTGAAAAATCTACAAAATTTGTGTTTGCTCGACAATAACACCCAAATTTCTTAAGTTTTCTTAGATAAATTATATATCTTTCGAAAGATCTCAGTTACTTCTTTCCAAATCTAGTAAGAAATTGAAAATCGGATTATTATCAACAAAATTACAGGCTTATAAGTGCGCAAAGGTACAAAAACCGGTTTTTTAACCGTAAATCCGGATTTTGGAGGTGTCCGGCATATTTCACTACTGGATTCTTCTTTAACTCGACAAGACCTACAAGAAAAATAATATCCGGTCCCAGGTTTTTCTACTTCATTCAATTTTGTAACACTGTGTTATGCATCCTTTTTTACAAATGAGAAATTAACATAACATTGCAATTCAGATTGAAATCGATATACCACGTTGTCATCAATACGATGAATTGTTATCATCGCCCGAAGGTCATCTTAAACTAAAAAGACTGTTAAAAGCTTGGGTTACGGCTCATCCTCAATATGTCTACTGGCAAGGCTTGGATTCTTTAACAGCACCATTTCTGTACTTGAATTTCAATAATGAAGGGCTGGCATTTCATAGCCTTTATAAATTTATACCCAAATATTTGCAATGGTTTTTTCTAAAAGATAATTCGGCCATAATCAAAGAATATTTAAGTAAATTTTCGCAGTTGACTGCATTTCATGAACCTTTATTGGCGAAGCATTTAGCAAATATAAATTTTATACCAGAACTATTTGCAATACCGTGGTTTTTAACAATGTTTTCACGTAAGTCGTGAAGAAAAAATATGAAATGATACATAAAGTTATAACCTTTACAGATGTATTTCCTTTGCACAAGATATTACATTTATGGGATAAATTAATGCTGGGCGACAACTCGTATCCTCTGTTCATTGGTATTTCAATTTTGAGACAATTGAAATCAACATTACTTAGTTCTGGTTTTAATGAGTGTATTTTACTGTTTTCTGATTTGCCGGATATAGTGATGGAAAATTGTGTTGTCGAATCGCAAAAAATGTACGAGTCTACTCCTAAAAGTGTATCCCACCGATTTCATGTTTTACAAGACCACGAACCGGGACCATTTGTAAGTGTTTTATTTTTTATTGTGGAAATTATCATCATTATTGATTGTATTTTTCTTTCTGTTATTATTAAGGATATAACACCTGATGTAACTTTGGCTCATTTACAAAGAGAAATGTGTCCTCGAATTAGTGCTAACGACTTGACTGACCTACTGAAAAATCAATCCAACGGTCTAATGTGTTTGGATATACGCAGTACATCAGACTATAATCGTGTTCATTTACCGAATAGCATTAATATACCCTACAATAATTTACAATTGGAAGCAAGATCATTGGAGTCGTTGGGTGTGCCACAAATCGAAGAAAAATTACAAAACCGTATCATCATCTGTATAAGCAATATATATGAAAATGCCGATATGGTAAGTGTAAAGTACAATATTTTTTTTTTATATTCTTTCAACTGTCCCCTTCTCTTAGGTTTCAAAATTTTTGGTAGAGTGTGGCATACCACGCGTTTGTGTTCTACATCAAGGATTTAATATTTTACATTCAATAGAGCCCAATATTTTAGTATCTCATTAATTTCATTATTTAACTTGATAAAGTAAATTTAGTTTAAATTGATTAAGGATCTTGAAAAATCCTTTTCTAAGTTTTTTTTTTAATTGTTAAAACAAACTATTATGTATATCGTTTGTATAATGTAGAAAGTTTCTAACTCGAATTTTTTTTGAAAATTGCATTGCAATAAAACCAGTTTCAGTTGTGTTTTGTCCTTCTGTAAATTTACAAATTGTGTCAGTTAGGTCGTTTCAACATGGATGTATGTACATTGTACATATATAGTATATATATAGTCCATATATAGTGGTAAATTAAAATTCCATTTTCTTCAGACTAGTGTTTACTATGTATCTAAAAATGTTTCACAAAAAGAAATTACGATGAAGCGAAATATATCCCACGGACGACCGTAACTCCATGCTGAGTAAAAAGAATAAAATATAACTATAAAAAGTAGAATTGCATCGGCCGGGAATCGAACCCGGGTCGCCCGCGTGGCAGGCGAGCATTCTACCACTGAACCACCGATGCTTGTGATTTAAGCTTTACGATTAACTTTGTTGAGTGTTAGAAGTAGAAATTAACATTTATTGCGTAGTATCGTCCTCTTTTCTTACAACTTGATTTGTAAAAGCCAAGTTTAACATTAAAGTCATTTGCAAACTTCAATTTTAGCTAAAATTCAGCATGAGGTTTGAAAATGTAACAACTTTTTCGTTTATATATTTTTTTCTTTTTTTTTCCTCATATTATATAAGTAACACCTTTAGAATAAATAACAGACAAATTCAAAACTGAACAAAAAACAGAATAATAGAAATTTATTATTTAAATCAGAGATCAATTATTTTAACGCTAAGAGCATAGCACTTTATTGCTTTCTTTTCAAGTGCTGTAAAATTGGTTTACAGCGAAGCAATAAAGTGCAAATGTTTTAAATGAATTTATCAAAATCGGGCAAGAAATGCAGTGCACGTTTGGTTGAAAAAAAAAATTTAGTTAAGTTTAATCGTCGTCAATACTTCCTTCCGCAGAAAATAATATTATGTAGCAGGGTTGCCAGAGCTTGGCAAATTAAAAGGTAGCATATATGAATTTTCTTTATACAGTGAGACAAAATTTTATTAATTATATCAGTATATTTAAGAGCTAAATAAAAAAATTATAAAAGTGCAAAATAAGTATAAAAAAGTGCTAAAACTCTTATGACACTTCATTTATTTTACATTAATTAATATAAAATTGATAGAAAGAGACAGCAACAGACCGAAGGAAACATTACAAAATAAGATTTACATTTTTTTAAAAGTTGCCGCCTTATTTTCATTTAAAAAAAAAACGCAAAAGGAAAATATATGGTTAAAAACTAAGCTCAAAATCGCAGACATTGTGCATAAATCGCTAAACTGTCGACATATGAAAGATTTTAAGTTTGAAACGTCAATTTTAAGTTATAAGTTTTTACATTTTTTTGACAGTTAATCATTTTTTTTCGATAGCACTAGTGGACGATTTGACCTTTTTGCATTTATCTCAACATTTTTGTAGTCTTTTCACCTGATGAATTTTCGAATTACAATATAAAAATAATATATTTGCGCTCTTCTCCACAATTTGAACAATGAAAGAAAAATTAAGTGGCATAAGGACTTAATCTAAAAAAGTGCTAAATCGAGCACTGATAGTTCTAAACTGGCAACCCTGTATGTAGTAAGATTGAAAACTGTGTGAATGGTTGTATATATGTACATAAATTAGTGTTAATAGGAATGGTGTAGAGTTTAAAGTAATTCTTATCGATTAACTGGCAATGGTAACTGATTGTTTTTATCGGCATCGGTGGTTCAGTGGTAGAATGCTCGCCTGCCACGCGGGCGGCCCGGGTTCGATTCCCGGCCGATGCAACTTGCTTTTTTTTTTAGCTATAGCGGGCTAATATTAAAAAATGTATAGGAAGAAAAGAAACCAATCCAATGTTGATATTCTTCTATTCGTCGTAGTCTCTTATTTTCTTTTCTCCCCTTCATTTTCGTTCCGAAAAAATTTTGCGCAGATAATATATCTCTAATTATATTTGCATGGTGTATTTTGGCGCGTTTTTATGTTGAAATTGTTATTTTTCTTTTAATCCGATAATTCTTTATAATTCCATTAAAAACATGCTGTTAAATCCCAATAATTCCCCTTATTTGGGAGACGGCTCGTTATTTCTCATAATTTATCTAATATTATTGTCCAAATCTGTTAAATTCCACTGCTCAAAAGAATGATGAAGAAAAAAAAAACAAAAAACTAAAAAATAGCACAGCAAAAAATTGGCCCATGTTCCACGTCAGAAACTCTGCAATTTGGCCTTTTATTTTGACAAAAATTAAAATAAAACTATGTATTGCCCAATTCACGGTTCATAGTAAAACTCTTGTATATTTTGTAGATTTAGTATAATAAAATGCATTCACACATATTTATTAAAGCTACAAAGAGCTGAAAAAAGTTATAGCGAATTGGTTTATAATTGTAAATAAAAAAAAAATGCATCGGCCGGGAATCGAACCCGGGCCGCCCGCGTGGCAGGCGAGCATTCTACCACTGAACCACCGATGCTTATACACTTTTTGTGATAAAATTTCATTAAGTTTTTTATGTGCAAATAATTAAAAATATATAAAAGTTTCAAGTTTTAATTCTTACAAGTTGTGTATATATGGCATAATTAACGACATAGGACGTTGGTGGCGTTGGTGGTGTAATGGTCAGCATAGTTGCCTTCCAAGCAGTTGATCCGGGTTCGATTCCCGGCCAACGCACATTATTTTTGTTTATTTGATAAAATTTGTAATAGTAAACTGCTATGCAACCTTTTTTTTGTTAGATTGCTAAGTCGACTCGAATAATTACGAATTGATCATTCCTTTTACCTGAAAAGATTTTTAAAATAGAAAATAAATTTCCTCTCATTTGCACATTCGAATGTTTGCTTTATAAAAGGAACATGAACTATGAATTACAATTAGCAACAAAATTAAATCAAGCAATAAAAACTATTCGTTTTCCATTTTTTTTATTACAAGTCATATATCAATTCACTGCTCAATTTACTGTCCCCGAATGACAATCATTCCGAATAGCATGAATTGCTATTGTCAAGACAGCAATGCCTCAATCTACCTATAAAAAGTACAGAAGAATGTAAAAATTGACGTTCATCTCAAACTGCGCGAGAAATTGCGAGCAATCCGAAATAATCTGTATAATTCATATTCGCTGATATAAGAGGAGAGAGAGAATTAAGTTGTTTTTCAGCCTATGTGCTGTAACTACTCCTTGAAAGTTGGTATCCTTTGAAATATGTATTCTTCGTCCCTTTTGTCATTTTTGTGAAATCCATTATAGTTTCAATAAATAATCGTTTTCGACGCCGTAAGAAATGGTATTTTGGTCTGATTGTATCATCAATGATCAATGTTTGCTTTTCTTCATGCTAATGATGTCCATCCAGTCCGTAAATATACAAATTACATTTTTGAAATGTGAAAAGAAATAAGTAAGAAAGCATGTCGCCTAAACGAATAACAAATAAATTTACTCCCATTGTACAATTTCCGTATTCCAAAAAGTTTCTCGATAACTGTCAAACTCCTTTGTAAATTTTATGCGCTTTCTCAATTTTTATTCCTTATGACGGGTTTTTTCTAATTGTACGCCAATTCCGTTGGAAATGAAACTCAGTTTTTTTTTTTTATTTTTTACAAAGTGTGATAGTTTTATTATTTTTTTTAATATGTATGTACTTTTTAAACAAAATTAAAAATATTTTCATAACATTTATAATTGTTCGGGTTCTTTTTTTTCTATTAACATAATTAGAGGTAAAACAAAGATAAAACAGAAGAAATTGCATTTTTAAATAAGAATTAATTGTAAAACAATTTTAAAATTTAAGTGGGATTAAACAAGTATAATAAGTTCTATTTAAGAGGACAATTCATTAACAAGTAACTTATTTATTAATTGCCATAGTCAGAAATATTTTTTATTTACAAAAGGTTTAAGAATAAAATTTTGTAAGGAAATTATTATTTTTGTAAACAAAAATCATTCTTCATGAATACGGCATTAAATTATTAATATTGCATTTTTTTTTATAATTTATTATTACATACATATTCACAAGCTTACTTAAAGAGGCAAAATAATTTTACAAGGTGACAGTATCGCAACAATAACAATAAACACGATTTTTATATTTATGTACGTAAAACGGTGCAGAACTAATAAACGGTAATAATTATAAAAGCAAAGCAACTGGCAACAAGTATTAAAATTTTGGACTAGTTAAAAAATTTATTTTTACTCAAAAAGTGGCAGTATTCGAATGGCGATTAATTCTTTTAAATTTTATGTGTTAAAATGAGAGTTTTGAAAAAAACCAAAGTGTACTAAAATAAAGAAAAAGTTTATATGGGTAAAACAAAAAAAAAGTGATTCAAGTTATTCTCAAATCTTTTTCTGTTTGATTTGTTTTAAAAATTGTTTTGCTTTTTTTTATATTAACAAATTCTAATAATAATTTTTGTATTTTTACTTGTTTAAATAGTCAAAATTTAAAGAATCTGTTCTGCGATTAAATTAAAATTAACCGTTCAAGTCAAAACCTCGATTATTTAGTATTAAGCAGACAAATTGAATACGGAACTGTCAACGATGTAGGCTTACTTTTTGCCGCTATAGTGTTGCTCTCACGGTAATGTTACCTTGTAAAATAAATTTGCACTGTTTACTTTCATTCGAATATATTACTAATACATATATAATAATTAATATAATTGTAATGTAACAATTATTTTCATTAGTGTTTAAAATTTAAATATTTATTTAGCAAATTAAACTAAATAATTGCTAATTATTTACTTAATTAAAAAGTAATTTAATCTAAAAAGTTATTCATATAATATTGTGTTTGGCTGTACTCTTTTGGAAAGCCTAATAGATGGTTGGGCAAAGAATGTTGTAACTGTAGAGTATCGATGTCGATATATTTTCTTAATGTTGGATTCTGAAAATATTGTTAATTGGATGGTGAGGGTATGAAAAAGTCATTGCCACTGCCAGAGATACACAGATGCGTAGAAATCACCAAATAAAAATTATTGCAAGTTTTTTTTCATTAATGGGCGTTAAAAAATTTAGTTTTCGATCAATCAATATCTTTCGAATAGGTGCAAAATTAAGATTCTTCTTATATTTTTAGGTCATGAATGGTCGTTTGTTTTTTAATTTTGTTATTTTTGTATAAAAATGTTCATATATCGATACATTGTGTCGATACTATTTAAATGCAATATATCATAGCGATAGTTCCATATAATGATCTATTTTCTGAGTTCAACCACACTGCTTAGAAACTTCAGAGTTCTGAGGACCAATTTACATGGTGAATTTTTATTTTTGTAGTTTTTATATATTGCTTTGGAAATAACTTCTTACATTTATACCGTGAATTTATAATTCATGAATATTTTTATTTCAGTATTGAAATTTTTAACGTAACGCGATAGCTTATTATTTTTTATTTACTTAAATGTTCAAGTGAGTACAAAGAGAAATACGAAAAAAAACATGAAAAACAGAAATCATGAATTTTTTCTACCTCTCTTTTGTCTTGCCACAAAAAAATCATGAATTTTATTCATCGTCTAAATTGGGTGTAAAACTTTTCTGAAATTAGAATTTTTTCTTTCACAAAATTCTTGACATCATACATTATGTAACAGTTGCGTTCCGTTCGATTTTTTTCAATTAATTTTCTTTCTCTTTATATTTCTTGCTTTGTCGTGCAGAATAGAAATATTACAAAGTCAAATTTTCATGTTTTGTTAAGAAGTTTTTAATTATTTTGGCACAAGATGTTCATTATTATTTCTTCTAATGGGAAAGGATTTTATTTCAGTTTTTTTTTTTTTTTCAAAATGTAACATCAATAAGATCATACGTTTCAATAAGCACATTGTTGTATTTACAGTTGAATGATATTTTTAAATTGTTAATTATTTTGATAACTGAATACCTTTCTAAAAATTTTTTAAAACTATGTACATATGTACGAATTGCCCACTATTAATTCGCGCTGGAAATTGTTGCTAACGTAAGAAGAAAAAAATCATTTGACAGATTATAGTTTTGGGCTACATAGAACGAAATTTATAAAATAATTCAAGACTGGGCAGTACAATTCGTAAATTTCGTATAAACAAGTCTTGCCTTAAATTGCGCAACACTCTTTATGTTTCAGACAATATGTGTTTTTTTTTAACTTCTTTGAATTTAGATTTTGCAGAACATTTCGATCTGTAACTGGACGTTTTATACAAAAAACCAGTTAAAAACTTTTCAATAATTCGATACTTCTCTGTATGTATTTTTCCAAAGAAATTTAACTTATTAATTATTTATATAATAATATTACCATCGAATTAGTTGCATTTCAATGAAATCTACACATAAATTTTAATTTCTAAAATTTTATTGCATTTATGCATAGACCGATTATTTTTTTTGTACATTTTGTGTGCATATTAGCATACAATTATGTATTATGGAAAATTTTTCGAAAGAAACCAGTACTAACTACTACGTAAAAAAATTACTCTACGACAGAGATTAAGATTTTCATAAAACAAAAAGTCGATTAATAATTTAATTAACATTCGATTTTCTGTTTCTATTATAATTATAAACAAATAGAAAAAATAGATTCTATCATGGGTAACTGTAATGTGAAGACTATTTTTTTTAATTACATTCGAGGGTACACCCATTTCTCAAGGCATAGAAAATTTGCTTCTCGATTTGTAAACTGTATGGCCTCCATCCAATCTTTCAGATATTTCATATATGTAATTTCGTAATCTCTTGGTATTGTATATTTCTTGTCAATTAATTGAATAATTAATGTTACAATAATATTGGAAATTCCGAATTTTAAAGCTGTAAACACTCCTCACAGGTCAGCATTAATGTCCTCTTTTTTTATATTTTCTTTTAAAATGTATTTCTCTTATTTTTTAATATTAATATGGTATGTGTATATAATTTTAATGATTTTCTTTAAATATTTTTATGTATTTATATATTTGTATACATTTAATGTAAAATAATTTAATTAAGTGTCCTTATTTTATTTAATTTATTGTTTTATCTAAAATATATTTATGAAATTTTCTTTAATACACATACATACATACATACATATAAACATATGTATGTAGGATATCTGTACATACATGTATAAATATTATTTGTTCCATATTGGCGAGATTCCTTAAAATTACCTATTTATGTACATATACATATATTTATGTATGCGCATCCATAGATATGTATGTATATACATATATTTACATACATACATATATGCAGTAAGAATAAAATTAAATGTTTAAAAAGCGGCTATTTTCATGGACTCATATACATAGTCTTAATACGTTTATAATTATATATTCAGGTCATAAAATTTCAATATTCTTGTTATATGGTTTAGCTGGTTTATATGTACGAGTACATTTCATTTCGTGCTAGTACCAAAATCGTCAGTAGACCTTTTTTTTGAAGATTTATTCCAAATTAATGAAAGACGAGGTAGATTGATTTATGATGAAATAAACTAAGACGAAAGTAATATCGCCATCAAACTATTAGCAAACGTTTCTCGGATAAAACAATCGAGAACGACTATTGCTAGTGAAACGAAAAAGAACTCGTTGAGTTCACTCGTCGCTCAGATTGTGGCAGCAAATGCTTCGTTCTCAATTCGTTCGATTATATATTATATAATCTTAATCAATACCGCAAACGAACATTCTTGACAATATTCGATGAAAATAAAAATAACTTCTTCCTTGTTGATTTTTTTTTTTAATTTTCTGTTTAAAAAATATCCGGGACCTCATCAGGCGGGCATCCAAACCCAACTAACAGATTGACAGTCATAAAGAAATAAAAAAAAAATCTTAATATTTGTTCTTTGTGTACGATTTCCATTTTCAAAATTTTCGTCTGAGAAATCATCGCTAATAGTTCGTTTTTGCGAATGTTTGTATTTTTAAAATTTCCGATAATTTAGCGAATGTTTATTTCCGAGCAATCATCCATAATTGTTCGTGTTTGCGAATGTTCGTATTTTTAAAAATTTCCGACAATTTAGCGAATGTTTATTTGCGAGAAATCATCGCTAATAGTTAGTTTTTGCAAATATTCGTATTTTTTAAAATTTCGGACAATTAACGAATATTTTTATATTGCGAATTTTCCCAATATCAGGTCAAGCGGGTATTTACTATATATGTATATAAGTATGTATGTATGTATGTATGTATGCATGTATGAACACTTGTAATATTTGCAAGTACATATTTAAAATTACTTCTATTAATTTTGTTCCATTAAATTAATTATTTTGTGTGTTTCGCCTACATAAATACATGAATTCTACGAAAGTCATAACTAAATCTTTGAACCCACAGTCATTTCAATGATTTTTTTTTTTGTTAAAGTCATGCCACTGAATAGGGTCATTTTCATTTTCTTATTTTGCTGGGTATATTTACATTTGCATAATAACCCACACATAGATATGTGCGTGAAATATGCGCATACATATAATTACATACGTATCGGTATTTACATATTTATAAGTTGTGTCTATATTTCCATTTGAGTTCATTAATATGTTGTTAAATATCTTAAAAAGAAATAATTTGTTGAAAAATAAAACATAATACATTTTTCACTCAAGGACTAAAATGTTAGATTAGGATATATATTTTTAAAATTTTGCTTTCTCCATATACATATATAAATATACTCGTATATATATTTTTTTCTAAAATTGCCACTTCGGCTAATTAATAAAATAATTTAAGTTTAAGTTTAGTTTTGTTCGTTTCTTTATATTCTTGCTTGCGTTCATTATTGTGATGACTTAAACAACAATCAAGTTTTATATGTCGGTACTGTACTTTTAAGAAATCCAAATTGTTAACATCAATGGAAGAGTAAATAATTAAAACCGTTTCTTTCTGTTGTATAAAGTGTCCTTAGAACCACAATTTACATGCCTGATTCTGCGATACCTTCATCATCTAAAAGAATAATTTTATTTATGTTAATTATATAGTTTTACATAATTAAAATATGTTTTAGAAATGCTTTAGAAATGTAATAAAAAATTAGTATTAAAAAATAGTAAATATATTAAAAAAAAGAAAATTAAAGCCATTTCCAAACGCCTAAAACAGATTCAGCCAAAGATTTCATATAATCAATAATTTAAAAATTATAATTAAAAATTTTTTCTTTTTAAATCTTGATGTAATTGAATGCTACTCTGCTTAGATATAAAAAGATGAAAGTATAATTTTAATTTTAATAATCAATTATTGCTTTGCTATACAAAGCAAAGGTGTTTTCCATATTTATTTAAAGCTTTAATACAAATCTGTAGATTTTTGACAAAACATCAGAAGTGACATTTTAAAATTATTCAAGAGAACAAAGAAAAGTATTTAATTAGTCGTTTTTAAGTTCTTTTTGCCTAACCAAGCAAACATTTCTGTAATTTTATTTTCTACAAAAAACTCTATTAAAATCAAACTTACAAATTAAATCAACAACAAGATGGACTTGATTACTTTTTGTGTGATATCTCAAAAATGAAACTCATATCAAGACACTGATGGTTGTAAACAAAGCGTGTTGTGAAGTGTTCTATACGATTAAAATTCTAAGAAATTTTCTAACCTTGACTTATGATCTTTTGTCAAATATGTACAGAAATAAAAAGCTGTTTACTCGTTATTATTCCGAAATACGATATACGAGTATGTATATAAATTGATTTCCAACAAAAATAATATGTAATATTTAATACGATATTCGAAATTTAGAATATACCATGATAATAAACTTGTTATTGTTATTTAAAAGCGAAATTTTTTTTGCAATATCTGTTTTAGTTTTCTGCAAACAATAAATTAAAAACATAAAATTGAAAACTTTAGAAATATACTTTCTCTGACTTAAAAAAACATTAGGAAAAAAAATCTTTTCATAAAAAAAAAATTTTAACGTATATTATAAAAAATAAATCATAACTCATATTAAATTATATAAAATGTTTTACAAACCCATAAATGGATTGGCATAAATGATACCACCATTTTCACCACTACCATTAACTACACCATACGAACCACCACCATTAAAACGTTTCGATAATTTCTTATAATTTTCACCATCACCGACAATGGTGGCAATCTCATCATCATCATTGCGCGTATTACAACCGCTGCCAAGTAATTGCTCATAACAACTGACATCGGTACTAATAACATCCACATCGATGTCATCGTCATCTTTCTCCAAACTATTTCTGTTACTACCACCAAGAGAACTGTGCAGAGCGTGGGAATCCTCGTAACTGCCACCGCCGCTATCATCATTGGCATTATTTGATTTCGTTTCGATATGTGTACCGTATTCTTCATTGTAGAGAGCTTCTTGGGCTTCTTCGTCCACTTCCAACGAATGACGGCGGAAAACATCATCCTCCAGTTCATTATTATGACCACCAACTGATTCACAACCGCTACCCGAACCAGATATTGAACCATTTTGATGTTGATGATGATTGTGATATTGCTTTTGTTGCTGCAGCTGGCCATTTTGTGGTATAACCATTATGTCTTCTTCAGCGAAGCTCAAACGGGCATTGGCATGAATTTGCGTATTACTTCCAATACTGCCTCGACCATTACAACCGATAGTATTTTGGCTGCTAATGCCATTCGTGTTGGCACTGGAATTGCTGCTAACCATAATTATCTCATGGGTAAGACTATTTTTAATATCACAGGATGATGCACTAAATGTTATTAATTGTGATTTACGTTTTAGTTGTAAAGTATTATGGCCATTTGATGCGGCTGTTATACCAACATGATGCATCTGTTGCGAATTGGCGCTGTCATTACTTGTATTACAACCACTACTTTTGCCGACGCTAACCACATCGATAGAACCTTCCTTGCAGATCATCGAACTGGGCTTGTTATCAACCAAAACGATAACTACCGAATTGTTGCCATCGTTCTGATTAACCATATGTCATCTATCCATTGAATCGGTGTTGTAGACTTGTGCTACATTGCCAAATGAAGTCATTGAAGTGCTGTGCACAGCTGCCCCTCCAAAACCCGTCAATGGTTGCTGATCATCATGTATAATGGCTGCATTTTCGTTATCTATAGCCTCGGCATCTTCTGGGTGCAGTGTATCATGCATTTCATTGTTTCCTTCAATATTGGCTAAAAGTTCCCCATTTTCATCATATTGAAGTTGTTGGCCTAATTGTTAAGTTGTTAAGGGCGTAGAATATATACATTGTTTAAGTTAGAGTGCATATGATGATTTCGAATGTGTGAGTTTATATATATATATACAAGTATATATAGTATATATATATTTATATTTTTGAACGATGGAAGAAAAAGAAAAAAAATAGTTGTTTGTGTCTTGTTAGTTACAATTTCAAACCCAACACCAAAACATAATGCTTAAAAAGCAGCAGCTAAATATTAACGTATTTATAAAAAAAAAAAAATATGTAAAATAAATGTTTAAAACTTTGCTTTGAGTTTAAAATTTTATAAAATATAAAAAAACACACCTAGTGAAAATGCCAAACTGTTCCCCTTGTTTTAATATGTCTCTGCCTCAAATTTCCAAGAGAAACACAGATTTTTAAATTTATTAATTATTATTATTTATTAAATTTATTATATGTAATTATCAACGAGCCACACAAATGTAAAAAAACATGTCATATGAAACAGTTTCGTTCTTTTCTACTAATTAAAATTATTTAATTTTTAATAAAAATTCTTTATTTATAAATAAATTTTAGATTTTCTTCCTATTGCTTAGTAAACCGAGTCGATTTAATAAAAACTACCAATTTCTCAACCCCTTGTCGTTGACTGTATTTATTATTTAAATTTCAAATTTGTGACAATACATAGCCTTGATAAGTAACAGTAAGTTTAATGGGGTCGATGGATGAGATGTCAAGGTGGCAGGTCTCGTATAGTTTTGTTTGTCAGTGGTTCGAATCATGATTTGTGGATTTTCCAAGAGAAAATACGGAGAAATGTCTCTTTTTAATTATTTTTTAAATACATTTTAATATCCCTGCCATTTATAGTCCCATTTCAATGATATTTTACACAAATGTGTTCGTAGAACCATAAACGATAGCTAGTAAGTAATCACATAAACTTCGGGGAATGTCTCTTTTTAATTATTTTTTAAATACATTTTAATATCCCTGCCATTTATAGTCCCATTTCAATGATATTTTACACAAATGCTTCGTAGAACCATAAACGATAGCTAGTAATCACATAAACTTTATGGAATAACGAGACCTGAAGGAAAAATCGTTTCTTGGATATATCCCAGATATATATACACCGTATATCAGCCGATTTTAAATAGATATCATGGATATATAATGAAATGATTCATTTAGATCGGTGTAGGTACAAAATATAAAAGCCACTTTTTTCATCCTATTAAAATAAAATTCCCGTCTTTTTTTCTTAAAAACTACCCCCCTTTTTTCATCCCATTAAAATAAAATTCCCGTCTTTTTTTCTTAAAAACTACCCCTTTTTTCATCCCATTTTGAAAAAAAATTCCCGGTTTTCTTTTATAGCCGAAAAAAAATTTCCAAAAATATTTTTTTTTTATTCAAATTCATTATTTTATATTTATTTATTAAATTTATTAATAAAAGACCACTCAGAATTCGCTTTACCTTTAAATGAGCGATCATCGAAGGAACATTGAACCAAACCCCATCTAAAAGATGAAATTATATCGGCAATGCCCAAAACCTCACGCTGCAGATAAAGCGATATTCCTCCTCATCGCGGTTACAGTATTTTTCATTTTGCAATGAAAATAAATGAAGACTGACTACAGAAATGATCCTGTGAAGTATAGTCTTAACATTTTCTTGCTCAACCCAAACTATATCTGAATGAATTTTCAGTAACTAAATGAGAATTATTTTAAAATAACCAAAAGAAAAACATTTTTCTATAAAGCAAAAGCATTTATAGCAGTGTTGGCATACTCGTTACAATTGTACTTTTTTTGGTACTATTCAAAAACGAAAGAAAAGACAACGGTACACAAATTGCAAATTTTGTACAATAACAAGTCCATATACATAAGAGTACGTGTTTTTTTTCCTTCAATTCAGTCTTTCTTATTTGATACTAGATCGGAATTTGTTTCGAAAATAAAATTAAATAATGCTACCACAGCTCTCGAAAATTGTGAGAGGAATATTACAACTTCGACATTCATTTGCAAATGTGAAAATAATCTTTTCTTTCGAAAATATTATTACAACTATTAATCGAAACAAAGGACTTACAAAACTGCAATTGTTATTATATATGTAAATCTCAAATATATTATTGTCGAAATTGTAATTCCGATCTCGAAATCAAATTGAAAACCTGTACGTATCTTATTTATCTTAATAACCAGTTTATATACCAGACTGAATTATTTGTTGTAATGCTGTACTTGTTTTAGAATAAACACCACCTGATAAGTCATTCCAGCATAAATTTAATTTTCTTTTTTATTGTGTTTAAAAAAAAAAATTTAATAAAAATAATTTCAACTAAACAAATATCTTGAAATACAATTAAGATCGAAAAAGTACTATATTTGAAGGTTATCGGTACAACTTAAAAATTCTCAATGCCATCTCTGATTCATACAAATCCAACAAAAAAAAAAACAGCATTCAACCCAACAAACAAAATTAACTCAAATTGAAATTGTCGAAGGCTATGACAATTTCAAAAATACTTTTTTTTTTCAAATTCAGAATAGAATATGTAGATAATTTGAATGTGTATGGAGAATAAGTAAAGTCCATTTTACTACAGTAACAATTTATTACACTTAGCGACGCTGCTATTTAGTCGGAAATAAATATTTCATAATCTTATAAAACTAATTCTGGAATATTTAAAAAAAATTCTTTAAATTTAATGAAGAGGTATTTATGCTAATGAATTTGTTCTAAACTAAAGCGAATTGATATCTATTCTGAACCAATGATACTTTAGACGTTTAACATTTTGTTTGCTTGTTAATACCCACAATTAAAATACCAACAAAAATGAGAGATAATAATAATCAGTGTTTACCCCTAGACGCCAGCGGGCATTGTTTATGGCTTAGTTTCTCATATGTGTGAGCTGAAGTGAGAGAGAGCAATATAACAAGTGTTGCCAGTGAAGAATTTCGCACCACTGGCTTCCAAACTACGCATTTGAAGAAATATTAAAAAAAACTCCATCAGAGAATGGGCGGCATTGTTTTGCTAATTCTAACGCAATTAAATATGTGGATTTGGTTTTTTCTGCATTCTGCCCGGTTGAAGAACTATCAATAGTTGTCACGCTATTTTCTCCCTGATATTCAGCTGCCATATTTTCGTAAAAACGTTTTTTTAATGTCATGAGGATTTCATTTCTTTTATCACTTTTAACATCTTTTTCGTAGTCCTTATGAATACTTCTATAATGTCTCTCAATATTATATTTTTTCATGGTAACTACACGCCCACATATTAGACATTCTGATTTTCTAGAAATATATTCTGCAAAAAAATATTTTTTTCCCATTCAATATTAAACATTTTATATATTTATTAGGCAACACATTAAATAAAAAGTTAATTTCACTGTTTTTATTATTTGACAAGTTTTGTTTTATTCTTTAGCACTTCTATCTCGGCTATATTGACTAACAATTCAATCGATAATAATTAAGTTACAACTTCAATATTAATAAAAGGACAAAGTAATACAATAAATAACGTTAGCAATTTAATAAGAAGTTTTAAAAAGAGCTAGTGATGTACATATAGGGTTACGATTACAGTTTTGGTAATCGGCAACACTGAATATATCAACTTTATTTGTTTTATTCATTCACGCCGCTTTTTTCTTTAATTTTATAAAAAAAAGAGAGTAAGAAAATGCCCATGCATGTGTTTGGTAAACATTGATAATAATCCATATGCATACATAGCAAGGCGAATTCATAGCAGGTGAACTCACTAGCCCAGCTGGCCGAAAAAATATCACTGTTTAATGTCAAATTGTATGAATTATTTTGCCAGTAGACAATGATTGTTGTTGTAATACTGAGTTTACCTGCTCTCAATTCGCATTGATATACATATATAGATTGTATTTTATTGTTGTGTTTTAGGTATAAAAAATGTGTGGACGTATGGATGTATATTTGTACATTTGTTTGTAGTATTGATTTGAATAGCAAATTTGAAGTTATTTTATTCCGATGATAATACGGAAAAAAACACTCAAATGGCGTTAAGAGTGAAAATTATTTAAGCATTTCTTTGAAATCTTTCAATTTTATATATATGTACGAACAAAATGTTCTTCATGATTCAATTATTAGGCGGCCAGTGCGGCTCTACAACAATCCAACAATACCAAAAACAACATGTATTAGCAAGATCTATCAATATAATAATGCTATTAATGATTAGACCATGGGTAATAGCAAATTGCACACTTGTCAAAAACATTTGTGTACAAAATAAATAGAAATGTCGTTTGTAGAAAAATAAAAATAATGTGTAAAAAGAAAACTTAAATTTTATTATTTATATATTTTATATTCCCATATATGTATGTATTTTGTAAAATGAAGTTCAATTATATAGGAGGGGATTAATTCGGAAGGTTTGTATTGGAAATACTTTATATGAAACCAGTTTTCTATCAGCCATAGCCAAATCAATAGAATGGGAAATATGTAACAAAAAGGAAAGTAAACAATTTTTGACAAGTGCACAATTTCTCATGTTAAAAAACAATCCTACAAAAATCATTAAGAGAATCGCTCTGACCTGGTTCTTGGGTCATGAGTATATACATATTTGGACACGAAAAGAAAATTAATACACATTTTCGAAAAAAAATTTGTGAGAAAAATTATAAAAATATACTTAGTGCGAAAAATTTCAGTCTAAAAAAATTTTCAGTCATAAACACATCTCACATTTTTCCTGATGTGCATTAGTGTGTCTTTGTGGTTGGAAAGTTGCACAGTGGCGAAGGCATTTACCCAATTCACACACTGCGCTTTGTGGCAGCGACATGAGTTTATTGGTGAGAGGTGAAGAGAAGCTGGAGAGGTAAACAAAGAGTCATGAAACAAGATTTGAGGGGACAATTTTGACATTTCTCTTTTGTTTCTTTCTTTACCTCTCATTATTCTCATGTTATTCATAAACGGTCTTGCCGAGTTTGAATAATTAAAATTTTTAACTTTTTTTAGTATTTATTTTTCAGTTGAACATATAAAACTTTGAGTCGTGTTACCAGTTTGATTGATATTTTTACAAATTGCAAATAATATAGTAATCAAATATATAAATATATGGTAACACCGATTAAACGTCAAAAAGTCCCCTGATTGCTGCAGCAAAAAGCGCTAGATGTAAACTGATGAGAGGTTACGTAGGGACACCAAAAGAAAATACAAAAATTGTTGCAGGGACAAAGCGCAGTGTGTGAATTAGGTAATTGACACTGGTCACTCACTGAACAAAACCGGCTTCAGCTGATAGCACTCCACAGGCACGTAGAGCGCCCACCAACAAAGTAAAATAATTACTTTTATTTTTTTTTCAAGACAACACAAACTCTAGGAAGCTCTTAAAGCTTGTCTGTAGAAACACCCAGGGTCTAAGCGAGAATCGAACCCGTACCTCCATATTGATAAGACTAATGCTTATGCACTAGACTACGGAGGCACCCTATACCAAAAATGAGGGAAGCGAAGCGCACCGGGTTAATTTAGTAGAGTTATAAATAAGAACTCGTAAGAAAACCAGCTGCTGGGCAATTGAAACACTGCTTACATGCGGGTCGGACTTCAGGATTTTAATAAGGTTTTCCATATTTTTAGCGATTAGTGTTAGTGTTCCACGACGTCGCTTATCTTTGACATTAAAATTACTTACGTGATTAACTGTTGGACTTTGGACCTATTAGAAAAATACTTATCGCTTTTAATACAACTATGTGTATAAGTTTATAGAAATCTTGACATTTCCACTGGTGGTGTTATGGATTGATTGTTAATTAAGCAAGTTTTTTTTTTTTTTTTTTTTTTAATTTTACACATTTTGTATGTTTTGTTTTAATAGAAACCCAATAACCAATTTTAGCCAAAAAATTTAAATTAAAAACATAAGAAATTGATATACCTTCATATGCTTCATTATCATGTATTTCTCTGGGAGGACCAACAATGTTTTCTTTGCCCTCTAATACTGCCAAGAGGCATTGATGGATGCAAATATATTGTTGTTCTGTTTGAACCATCCAAACACGTTCTACAAAAGAAAACCAAAAAAAAAAAACATTTTACTTGGAAGAGAATAGTTAAACATGTTTTGATCATACCTTTTCTCATGGCATAAACAATACCGAATATATCCACAAAATCGGAGGTATTAATCTGTTGTAGTATACGATCTAATGTTATAAAAGTACCAGAACGACCAACACCAGCACTACAGTGCACTACAATGGGACGTTGTTCGGTGCCAATGCGATCGCGGAAAGCTCTTACAAAACGTACCAACGTTTGTGGAGGATTTGGTACACCAAAATCTGGCCAAGTGGTGAAATGGAAATGGCGCATAATTCTCTGTTCACTGCCCTAAAAAAGTGAAATAGAATTTTTAAAAAGCTTCGACTTTCTATTTTTGTCACTTACCCTGCACACCATAAACTCTGTCATAATCCAATCCGGATAGTGACTATCATTTAATATTTGAACTTTAATATCACCATAAAATACTGGTACAGTATCATTTGGCCAATATTGATCACATTTCTCACGACCCTTCTCAAAACATCTCGTCAGCATAACAATGGCTCTTGAATTACTCTCCCAACACATACGCCAAAAATCATCACGTGTAGAGTGTAAGGGTCCTTGGGTTACTATAAATTCCCTAGGACTATTATGGCCTGGTACATAATTGGCATTTATATAGTCCGATCCTTCATCATCATCTACTGGCTGTAGTTTAAAACGTGAATGATCGTATGGCAAAATATTAGTGAAACGATTTTTCGGCCGATTGCAAGGCAAATCGGCAAATGTACATGGTTGATCACGTCCCACATGTTTTAATTCATCAAATTCTTCGGAAAATCGAAAATCTGAATCCGCCGACATCATGCGATAATGTTCTGCAAAATTTTTAATTAAAATCGGACGATTCTGTTCGATTACACTGTCCGGCAGCGACATATTATCATTGGCCCGAGAATCTTTAGTAGCTTTTCGGCAATTATTTCGTCGTCTTTTATAGAAGACTAATGTCACCAGAAGTATAAGAATTATAGTCAAAGGTACCGTAACGGCCACTATCAGCGAAGTGTTGTCTTGATCTGTTTGAAAAAGTAAAATTAATGATTCACAAAATAATTTTACTAAATTATTTTTATTATAATAATTTTGTAGGGAATTCAACTTACCAGGCGAAGTGAGCAAATCTTTTATTTTTAAGCAAGACATAAAATAATAATGAAATACAGGAAATATTTGTATATTTAAAATAATTATTTTTCTAAATTTTAGAGTATTTTCTTGGAGTTTTCGATTACGGTCCTATGAATACTTTTATCAACATTCTAAATTAAGATTTATTTCATATTTTAAAGTGTAACGAAAATATTTCGTTAACTAGACACTACCAAATTGTCAATAGAATGTAGTACCTTCAATATTTTCATTTAGTTTCATTTATTAATTCTATTCAAAAAGACCTAGCCTAATAGGCCTTGATCGGTCCCACTATTCCACTCATGAATATTTTACACACGTATTATTTGAATTTATTACTAAAACTGAGCCAAGGGGCAAATTTATTTTCTACTTCCACTTCTAATAGAATCTAATGTTTTTTTTTTCGATCTATATATCGATGGTCACAAGTAGAAAGGCCCTAACCCGCATTTTTTTTTTTAAGAAATTGAGTTTTTCAGTGATTCCAATACATTTCACACAAATACACCTCGTCACCTCGTCTTTATTGCAATAGTCTCAAAAATAACAGTTTTACAAGCATTTACATTTTGATAATTCCATTGTAATAGTAACAGGTTTTATTATGATTTTACCTTCTCCACCAAAGTTACAATAATTTGAGTTAGGGCCTGTCTACTTGTGACTATCGATATGTATATATAAAAGATTAACGTTACCGACTGACTGGCCCATCATCGCCCAACCCAAACGGGTTGAAATCTGGTATGTAGACTCTTCCTTCGATGTTTAGATGTAATAAAAATTTTTTTTTTTGATATTCTAATGCTAAAGAGCAAAAAACTAGTAATATCGATAACTTCATATCTCGGAAACTAACACAGATTAAATAAAACTTAGAATGTAAATGCCATCACATTTGTCTAGGTTTGCTTTCACTGTGTATGGATTACTCCACGTCATTATCACCTTCCACCCTTATCCTACTCTACCCTAAAGCTGAATTCACCCAACAAAAATTTTGTTCCGAAACAATTTTTTTTATATGTAGTTTGACGTGTCTCTTTTGGGGAGAGAGAGAGAGAGAGAGAGAGAGAGAGAGAGAGAGAGAGAAAAAAGAGTTAACTCACTGCGGAACAATTTCAGCTTGAATTGGTTTAATTTTAATTTTTGTTTCGATACAATGAAACTGTGCTGTATAAATTTATATTTTTCAGTGCGCCGACTTGTATAAAATGTAATGGAATTTAATTTAGAATTAAATATTTAAATGTCAAAATCCGAAAAACACGAAGAATGCTATCAATAAAAACCGCTCTTAGGAGAATTATACTTTTAAAAGTATATGATTTGAAATCACATGATTTTCATAAATTTTAACAAAATAAAAATAATAATAATTAAATAAAAATATAAAAATTCTTGAATAAAATGAGAAAATTAAGAAATTCCATATATTTATACAAGAACTCCCAAAAAATCTTTGAGAATATTTAATATACAAACAAAATAAACTAAATAGTTTCTTTAGAAATTTTCTTTATAGAACAAACATTTCATTATTCGATTTAACTCTATGCATTCTTATAAACCTTCTTACAATTTAATAATTATCAAGAGAATACAAACATTTGGAATTGCTTAGCTTTTTTCAAGAATTTCGTTAAAGCCAAAGTATATTTATCAAGTAAAATCAACTCATCAGGTGACTTTTCTTGCTCGTTTATGTTTCACACGTCGTATATGTCAAAATTTGTTTACATTTATGTGCGCGAATCAGTGTTAACATTTCTCAAGTTTTTCCTTATTTTTCATGGTTTTTGAAATGCCAAAAAGTTTTTAGGTTTTTTACTTCAAAAATAAGTTTTTTTGAAATTCATTAAAATTTCCAAGTTTTATTTCTAAATTTTGAATATACGGATATATGGCGAAAATACTATTCGATGTTGCCGTGTAATGTAAAAGATTTTATAATTTTTCAGTATTAAATGTGTCTATTCCCCCTTTAACACAACTGTGCCTTATTAATAATATTGTAGTTTTTTATGCCTGTTTTTTTTCTAATAAGTTTTCTATTTAAAAAAACCATGAATAAATATTTAAAGAGTTTTTAGTTTGTGGTGTTAGTAGTTTTAAGCTGCGATGCAAGTGGAGGAAATAGCTTAGAATACGCTACAGACACATCGGAGGTTCCAAAAAAAGCTAAAGAAAGGGAATCTGCTTAAAATCGTGAGAAGAATAAGCTTATTGTTGTTGTTCAACTTTTTTTATTCATCTTATTTTGAATAAAAATGAATTCAAAATATATATTTTTGTGCTTTTTTCTTTATTTGGATACTTTTGTGAAAAAAATTTTATGTTGCAAAATTAAGTTTTTTTTTAATAAAATGTTTTTCTTAAAAAATATGTGGTAACGCTAGCGCCAATATCATTTTTACTCATTTGTTCAATTTGAGAAACCGCGCTATTAACAGTTTTACTCATTTTCTTATTTTGAGAGAGGGTTGCAAAAGCAATTAAGGCATACATAATGAAATTAATGTTTTTCTTGCTATTTGAGCCTGTGTGTGTTTTCTTTTGAGAGAGCAGTGAAAAAAGAAGTTTGACATCTTATATGAGGTTTGCACAGACAAAATGCTTGTTGTTTTGTTGTACCTATGCGGCAACTTGACTTGATAAATATACTTTGGTTAAAGGTCTACTGACGGTTTTGGTATTAAGACCAAATGATAAATAATCGTAATTAATAATTTTTCTAGTTTTTTTCGTAATTAATTTTAATTCACGTCGAATAAATGCAAAACATAATTATAAAAATATCAAATTTAAATCATATGGTATGGGGATGCCTAGTGCATGAACATTCGACTATCTGTTTGTAGGTTAAGCTTCCGATTCCCGCCTAAACAGTGGTTGTTTTTAAAAAAATAATATGTCCTGCATTTTTCAAAATTTTAATTGATTTTTACACGATTTTGCTCATTGTTGTGTTTTCAATTCGAACAAAAAAAACCACAATATCTGATATTGAATGATCACAGATGAATAATGCCTGACGTATACAAGAACTATTTTTTCTTTCAAATAAAAAAAAAAAAAGAATATCAAAATTTAATTTCATTTTCACTTACCAGTTTGTATTGGGAAACTGTAAGCCGTATCGGTAAATTTATCGGGAGCAGTAAAAGCACGAACTTTTACGCGATATGTAGTACCAGACTTCAGCGGGCCATTACAATAGCCGCTCTTGCGGTTATCACAATTCTCCGTACCGATAGTAAAATCTTCAACAGAACGATTTTCAAAGGGATAATATGGCTCAACGACTTGATATGGCAACCAAACGCTGTAAGACTGAACATCATGCCAACTAGGCATTTCCAAGCCAGAAGCATTTTTGGTATCATCTTCCGCCACAATAATGGTGTACATGCGCACCTAAAAAACGTATCAAATTGCAAATTAAATAAACTGCATAAAACTACTCGTATATTCGTTATAAACAGATTTTGGGGGTATTCACAGGGTAGTCATAAAGTGATAACACGAAGAAATATGAGTCATAATTTGAAGCACAACAGCAACTAATTAAAACTATTTCAAAATATTAACACATTAAGACAATATGACTTAATAACAGACATTGTGAATCCGCCAATAGTATAAAAGATACTCACCGGTCCATTTTGATCTGAGAAATAATTCTTTCTAAATCTAATTTGTATTGTAGAAGAACTGCGATATACCTCAGTGGGTACTACCTGAGTAGCTGGTCGTGGTGGCGCCAGTATGGGCATGGTTTGTTTATATTCTCTTTCCGGTCCGTAGCCAATTGATGTTTTAGCTTGTATTTTGAAGACATATGTTTCACCAGGTTTCAAATTTTTAATTGAACCCGTTGACTCTGACGAATCAAAGTCCAACGTTTTTCTTTCGGTTACATTATTGATATTCATATATGTTATAGAGAATTGCCTAATAATACCATTTGCCTCACTTTGCGGCAATAACCATTCAAACAGAACTTCACTAGGTTCCACATTAATTGGATGGAATTTTTCCACTTTTCCCGGTATGGCTTCATTTGTACTAAAACTAGCTGATAAAGGTGAACTGCTACGTAATACTGATGATTCTGTACCCGATCGCACCACCACTGTAAATGTATAATTACGATGCGGCTTAAGATCGGTGATAACGATTTCGTTTTTGGTCGTAATATTCTGTGCCAATATATTATCGGCTGTTAGATACTGCACATCGAAATCATTAAACTCTCCTTTTGGTATGTCCCATCTCAAAGAGATCTCAATATCTGTGATATTTGTCGCGTGCAATTGTGTGATGGGTTCGGGGAACAATCTGTCTTGGCGTTGTATGGGCAAACTGGAAACACCGCCACTTACTGTCCATACAGTAATATTGTACAGTCTACCGGGTACTAAACCGGTAAATGTGACCTTACGATCAGTATCATTGGCCAGTTTCTCTTTGTCTTTAATTTCTTGATCGCCTAATGAGAAACGATAGATATCGAATTTTGAAGATGATTGCGGTGTTGGTGTGTACGAAAGCGTTATAGTATCTCGCTCCTCTTCTTGTTTATCATTAACAACAACAACTTCTGATTGTATAAGGGGCATTGTGCGTGTGGAAAGATGTGTAGTACCGGAATAAATGCCATACGAAGTGGTTTGTATGTCAAATTTATATTGAACACCCGGTATTAGATCGCCAATAAGAACACGTACAGTGGAAATGTCATCGGCTGTACAGGTGAAAATGATCAAAAAAAGTAAACAAAAAACAACTGAATAAATGCTTAAGTATTTTTTTTTTCTAATCACTTACTCGATTTATTTTCAGAGACATTTTTGGTTTGAGTTTTTGATGGGTTGTCGGTGGGCCACCACTTCAGTATATATGATTCAACTCTTCCCTCTGGTTTTGGCCATTCCAAGGTTATATTACGTGAATCAACCAGCGGTATGATATTCGAGACGGGGTTAGGCGGAACAGTGGTATTGACTTCTTGCGGCGACGGACTCTCCACATTGAAACTAACACTATTAACTTGTATGGTATACTTTTCACCTTTTGTCATATCGGTTATTTCGGCTTCGGTTGTGCGTACACTGGGCAGTCGTACCCACTGTTGTTCAGAATCAGTGCGATAACGTATGATATATTCGGAGAAGTCGCTGTTTTCGGGTGGAGACCAGTGAGCCAACACAGAGTTACTGCGCACAGTTTCGATGGTTAAATTGCGAGGCGGATTGGGATCTGAAAATATTTTAAATGTGTTCGATTTAAAAATTAATTAAAGAATGTTTTTATAACAAAGATACTTACAAACAGCCTGGAAATATGCATGGGGTTCACTTCTTAAATTATGACTAACTGCAAACACTTTAACTTCATAGCCAGCTCCAGGATGTAGATTCTTAATAACCAAACGCGATTCTTTGGTAAATACGGTCCGCACTTCAGAGGTGCCGTTGCGTGAGTATAACACCTCGTATTGTTCTTGTTTTGAGTTCACATCACTCTTCCAACTGATGTTTAAACCCATTTTAATTGATTTCAAGTCTTCTATGATGGGTGATGAGGGTTTAGTCACCACGTAAATGGTAGTTTCATTAGAATCCATCTTCTTTGATAATGCTTGAACTGAAACCGAATAATTACGGCCCGGTAATAAAGATTCTAAACTAAATCTAGTTCGTTCGGTGGATAGGGTACTGGTATCACCATTAAATGTCTCCAATTCATGATAAACAATGCGATATTCGTCTTGAGTTGAAGCGGGATCAGGCTCCCAGGTTATGATCATGTTGTTGCTTTTGTCATCCGAAAAAGAGCGCAAATTTCTGACGGGTAAAGGGCGCAAAGTAACATCTCCCGTTGCCGGCCAAGAGGTTACTTTACCGGATACTGTCTTAACTATGACATTAAATGTTTTGCCCGGTTCTGGTATATCGCGGAAATCAAAATACGCTATAGGATCATCTGACCTGGTTACGGTAGGTTGTCGCCTTGAAGCTGCATACGACACCTGATATTTATCAAACTCCGAAACGCCTTTGGGGGCCTCCCACAATACCCGAAATGAATTCGATGTTATATAATCCTTATCAAATGTTACATTTAACGGTCGTAATGGCACTGTACGATACTGAGCGGTGGTGGGTAATGATATCTCATCTTCGGACATTGTTTGCACTGATATGTTATAGGCTCTACCGGGTACTAAACCCTTAAAGGCCGCCTGAGCAGGTCCTGGTGGCTCGCCCTCTTTTTCCACATACAAAACACTTTCCAAGGCATCTGGCGGTTCTATGGACACTTTATAATGCGTATAAATGCCAGCAGGATATGGTGGCTGCCAAAGGACGAGCAACGTGGTTTCATTACGAAACCAAACGATGAATTTACCCGGTGTATTGGGTTCTTTTGGGTGTCAAATGTTTCCAATACATGTATATATGTGACGATGATGGTGTTGATGTTGAAGTAAAAATGTTTGTTTGGCGTTGCATGGTGGTACATGGTATCAATAGCACAAATGATAGATGTGGCAACAAACAAAGAACGGGCAAACGAGCAAGATGAGTTTGTTGGTTTTATGCATTGCATGAAAGGAAAGCGTACACAAATAAGGAAAACGAAAAAACCGATAAAGTTGTGGTGAACATTTTTCAATGAATTAACATGGAAGTAAAAGAAGGGAAATAAAAAAAAACAAAATTTTTATATGAATTTCTGGCAATAATTCTATATATGATTATTAAATATACATATATGTATATACATAGTATATGTATGCAACATCCAAATGAACACACATATCGGAGTATGTATGTATGTATGTACAGTTGCAGGAAGAGATTATATTTCCTCTATTGCATTACAATTTATATGTACAACAAGCAAAGTTACGAGTATATTTTTTTTGCAATTGACCATGCCGACTTGTAAAACTTACATACAATGCTGGTAAAAATAATAGCACAGTTTCCATAATAAATATAAATAAGGCCATTTGTTTTCTACCAAAGCTTTTTATACATTTCAAAAGTACACATATCAATCAGACTGTACCTCAAATAAAATCCCCATTCACCCCTTAATATAACGTACATATTTATGGAAGTAATTAAAAAAAAAAGATTTCTTTTTTGCACGAATGATATATCAATGCTTTTGTCTCGAAAAGCTCAATATTCTCCATCAATGGTTATTGACTTCCAGTATTTCCCGAAGGCGATCCATAACTTCGTCTAAAAAACAAAAAAAAAAATTTTTTTTTTTCGAAATTACTGTCCAAAAATACGTTGTATTGGGGGGGGTGTACGGAGCACTTTTTTTTTCCTGTAAGGTGGTACGGTCTAATACACAATGTACATAAGTAGGCGCATATCAAAATTTTGCCTTAACTCTCAATCTTGTGCAAATGGTCTTGCATCGTTGCATTTGCAAAGATGTGCTGTGGATGTTTGCTCCTACATAAATTACATTAAAGATCATAGTTTTTATTTACTAACCCCATCATGCAAAAACGATTGTTAAAGCTAAAGCGTACATTAAAACCGGTTTTCACATACAAAATTCCTACTTTAAGCAGACATTAACTTAGACAATCGTTTTTGCTTAACGCGGTATACTTTTGCAACACTTATTTGCAATATACAATATTTCGCCTGTGTAGGGGTCACCTCCTAAGTGCTGGTCCAAGGTAAAAAAAAGGGACAGCACACAAATAAAAAAAGAAAAATTAAATAAAATAGGGAAAGTCAAAAAATTAACGTATAAAAAGAGAAACAATCAACAAAAAATTGACCACTGAGGATATAACGGAAATATTAAAGAAGCTCCAAGAAGCTCCGAAAATATATAAAAGTAAGAGAAAAATCATAAGAAGCTTCTTAGCAAAAGCCAATGTTTTCCACAAGTCCTGCAAATGCAACCGATAAAGTTGCTTACAATTGGTGGACAATTTTTACAATTGCTAAAAAATTGGCCATATCAAATGGCCAAGAATATGGCTTGGGCTGTTGCATTTATATCAGTCATGAGCTGCATTTTTTTTTTCATTAGCAAGACAAATGGAATTAAAAACCATTTGTAGGAAATTTAATACATTTTAAAATTTCCTTATATTGCAGATAACAATTTAAATGATTGCAAGCATGCACGACATATACATATATTAGTATTCTATTCATTACCCGACATAAATCAATTTTACTTTTAAAAAAATTCACAAAGTTTAAAAATAAGACGTATCGAATCTAAAAATTAAAGGACCATACAACGATGCAAATTTCTACGTACTGACGTATTTTCATTTATTGCAAATAAAACTAGAAGAAATAAATTATATTTATTTAAATTATAAACATGCTATATGGAAATAAATCTATATACATATATAAAACAGGATGTGTGTATGTATGTATAGTATGGACTCCAAAACGGCTGGGCCGATTTTGAAGAAATTTTGAGAGAATCTTCAGAATATTCAGGCGGGTGACACTGTGAAGTCTGATTTTTGATTTTCGGTCTGCGGGCGGAGGGGCGTGTCAAAATCCAATTTTCATATTGCACCACCAATATCATATAAATAGATATATTTAATTTTTTTGCTTTTTTTTATTTTAAATAATAAATAAATCGTGTGGTAATACAACACTAATGTTTGCTTAGGGCCAGCAACGCGGACCGGGTCAGCTAGTTATATATATTTCTTCGAAAAGTTTTTTTACATTTAAATATTATCGCAAGATTTGCTAAACAGTTTTAAAGTGAAGGGTACAATTAGGTTGGGTCAATTTGTTCGGCTGAGAAAAAAAGGGACAGGCGTATCGCAAAATCAAAATCTACACAAAATTCTAAGAAAATGATCAGAAGAAAGTATGGGTCTAAAATCTTAACCCAGCTGCCGCCAAGAGACATCAAAGTTAACGTCTGGGTAATTCCAAGCCAAATTAATCATGTATTTTCTAGTTTACCTCCGATGTCAATAAAATTTGGTATACATATACTTGTCATTCTGACTAAGAAAGCAAAAAATGGAATTTTTTAGCACGCTAGGTTTAGAGGAGCCGACAATACAGGGGCCACAATTTTCCCTACAATTACACTTCATTACACTTTTCAACTTCTAAAGTCAATATCTTCGGCTCTATTGCTGCTACAGAGGCCAATTTAGTTTTGTTTTAGAGCTCTTAATGTACGAGTACACTACTATTGGCAAAAAAAACTTTTTGGAATTACCCAAATTGAAATTTTGAAGTCGCTTGGCCGGAGCTAGGTTTTGATTTTAGACCCATACTTTCTTCTGGTAATTTTCTTAGAATTTTGAGCACATTTCGATTTTGCTATACGTCTGTTGACCAAAAAAATTTACCCACCCTAGTATGTAGATATACAGAAATGATGCCGAATTACTTAAGCATCGATAGTGCATTTGTGGGATGGCGAATTGTTCATTTTTAATTGTCATAACTGTGTATGTATTCGAAATACTACAGTTATTTTTATTTATAACCACTTTACATTGTAATAAATATCGATCGCGGGGTATTCTTTTCTGTAATATGATGATAATTTTAAATTAAAAAGAAATTCTATTCATCTTCGTAAAATATATAATGCACATTTTACTTATTGTAAATAAAACTGGAAGCAATAAATTATATTTATTTTTTCGAAAGTGTTTATAGAAATATTTTCTGAATATTAGAGAATCTATAACGTGAAGGACTTATTAAAGTAAGAATGTTTATTTACTTAAGCATTGGTAGTGCCGTAGGAAGAATGACTGCTTGTCACACGAGCAGTTAGGATTGCATACGCCAATGCGTTAGGATTTTTTGTTAAAATTGTGGAAAAATGTTCCGCCAACAATTCATTTTTAATTGTGATAGATATTTGAATTACTAAAATTATTTTTATTTAGTTATTTATTGCCGAATATTATTTTCTATCTGTTTACACTACAAAAAATACATGTGGATCGATACTCGAGGTATTACAAAGTATTTGTAATTACAAAAAAAAATTCAGTTTCTTTACGTATCATGATGAGGAATAGTTTTATAGGGTCTGAAGATATAATGTTAAATCACTGGTGCATCGGTGGTTCAGTAGTTGTGTTCTTGCCCATGATGCGGGCGACTTGGGTTCGTTACTCACTCGAGTGCTTTTTTTTTAAAGTTGGATAAAGTTAATTTTAATTGGGATATATATCCTAATATAACAATTAATTAATTTTATATTATTTTCTTTATTGCCAAATAAGTTTTTTATCTATTGTAATATTAAAACTATTATTTTTGTTTTATTATTGACAATTAACAAGAATGCGATTAAAATAAAACTTTAATATAATGAACATATTAGATTATAAAATAAATTCTATTGTTCGTTGTATAAATATGAAAGTATTTTCCTAGTTTGATTCCCAACTGATACAAGTTTTGTTATATATATTATATGTAAATATTTTTGTATTAGTATTTGAAAAATAGTATTTCCTAATAATCGAACAAAACTTCAAATAAATTAAATAAAAACAAGTAAGCAATAATTAATCTAAGAAGATGATAAGAGCAGAGTAAATTTGTAGTTAAAAAAACATTCAATGAAACATTTTAAGAAAAGTTTGTGATAATATCAGTTTACAAGTTATTTATATAATTATATATCCATATGCAAAAACGATTGTTAAAGTTAAAACAAAGTTTTTACTTAAAGCCAGGATTGCCAGTATTGGGAATTTGTCTACACAGTTGAAGGAAAAATTTTGTTTGGGGTTATTCAATAAATATTATGGGGATTGTTTGGCGATGAAATTGTTACGAATTATATTTATTATGGATAATTTTAGAAAATTATGTTTGATCAAAACTTGGTAAATTTGTTTTGAAGTTATTAGTTATTATTTCCGAACTACAAAATTTGCCACTATTCTCGATAATATAAAAACAATGGTATGAAAAATAGCTAAAGAACCACCACTGTTCGGTTTATTTAGCACAAATGTTTCCATTATGCTGCCGGAATATTTCATTGCAAAGAACTTTCTGAAACAATACTCAATATGCTTATTATCGTTAACTTGCCCCACCCACAATATTGCAATTCTTATCGTTTACTTGTGATCAGCGTTGCCACTAAATCTTTAAAGAAATTCGAGTTTTCTCTGAACGTTGAAAAAAATTCCGTATACAAAAATACCTACGCGTTTTTTGATAAAAAAAAATATATTTTATTTTTATTATATGTATGTACGTACATACATATATTAAATCTTTAATATGAAAAATAAGTAATAAAACAATTTTATAACTAATATAATTATTTTGAACTGAATTTTCTAAAATGACTATTAGTGCAATTAAATTTCTACATGCTTTTCTACTATTTTGTATAAATGATCTTATAATACAAATTGCACTGTGTACAAATTGTTGTGTGACTCAATTTCATTGGCTTTATGGTGCTAACATCTCTTATTATTGAAGAAATTTTCACTTGCACGGGGTAAAGCAAACAAAATACGAACATATGTAGTTAGTTTTGAATACAACTTTGAAATTATAGTTTCGCATTTTTATTGTTTTTTTTTTAAACAAAACTATTCCAAATCCATGTTTAAAAACATATTAAATTACTTGTAGAACAATTGTATTTTATTGTTCTCATGCATGAGTATGAAATTGAGACTTAAGTTAAATTGTTCAGTAAATCGTTCACATTTGTACCGTTAAATAAGATTTAATTTCATTACATTTTTCTTCAGGGAGTTTTTTAAAAGTCCTCGATAAAAATTTTTCCTTTTTTAGAAAAAAAATTCTTGCAATATATGTACATGTTACCGAATATAACAAATTGGTCCGATATTTCCAACGGTACTATTTTAGTATATGAAAAACCTACATGTATTGATTTTCTCCTACTTTTGGCAACACTGCTTGCGATCTCTATGTTCTCGTTGTTGTTCTTATTACTGTTGTTTCTGTTTTCTGCTTTGTACTCGATCAACAAAAACGGAACGGGTATTTGCGAACGATAAGAAATGCAATAGTGGGCCTGGCGCTTACTTTTGAAAAATTTTATACAAGTTTGAAATATTTTTTTTTTGAAATTTTTCATACAAAATTTTCATCAAATAAATTTTACTCTTTTATGAGTACAAGAATATTTTGTTAATTTTTAGCAGAAACGTCATTCTTGATATTTGACGATCTTTGGGGATATTTTCAAATTTGCTCGCGAATGTCGAGAAACTTTAAAAATCGTTTTTACATAGGCGGTTTTGCATAGTGTTTAGGCTAACGTGCTGACCTATTCATAGATAAATATTTAGTATATATGTACGTACATACAAAATATACATATATAATTTATAATTAAAAGCATAACTTAAAGTCCATTTTACCTCTTAGAATTTTTATATCCAGTAAATCTTTGTGTCTCGTTCTCCGTACTATAGTTTTAGGTTTGCGAAAAATTTAGTGGTTCAAAGTGTGAGTATTTTTAAGTAATAAAATTATTTTTGTTGTAATAATTAAATGTTAATAAGAAGTAATTAAAATATGTTTTTAGTAAATAAAATTTATATAAAAGCCAATTAAAAACCCCCATTAAAAAAAAAGAAAACTATAAAAAAACCAATAAACCAAAGAAGTTTAAGCATTTTTAACCAACAATAAGAATTTAAAAATTTAAACACATATTGCAGCAGTTAGAACAACATAAAAACAAAACAAAATATTTTAAATTATGAATAAAATTAGGAATAAAAATAAAGAAAATAAATCAATAAAAACATTTATGTGGCCTTTTTGTACCACTGTGCTGGTTTGACTTACTTGTTGTAAAATTTCGACTTGTATAGGCAACTGATTCTTTACCATCGTAAATGGTATATGCTTGCACCTGATATGTGGCACCGGGCGTTAACTCTTTAGCACTGACTTGGAATGTTGAGTCATTAATAGGGAATACTCTATTATAGGAGCTCGAAGCTTCAGATAAACCGAGAACTTTTATTTTAAATGCAGTATAATTGCCCTGAGTTGGCGGAGACCATTGGATTATAGCATTTTTACTGCTGCGCACCTGTACTGATAAATTTGAGGGAGGATCGGGAGCTGAAAGAAAAGATAAATAATTTCTGTGAATTAAATCAGAGATATACATATATTTTAACTCTTTTGCATGTTATATTCACAATAATACTGGTTTCATAGAGAAAAATTGTTGATTTAACTTTTTTTATATTTAGAAAAGTAATTTTATAAATTATGTAATTATTCTGTCAATTATTGAAAGTTAGTCAAAATTCATTATGAATAACGTTGAATAATTGAAAGAATAATTACATAATTGTATTGGAAGATTTAGTTTTTCATTCTACCTTTTAAATACAATCATTATCAAATAAGTGTTGACTAATTGTAAGAAAGGCTTAGAAAAATTAAATAGATTTAAAATCAAATAATAAAATGTTTGTTGTATAAGGAACATTTTTAAAGAAGCTGTTTTTTTTCTCCTACCGGCACTCAGGGGATGACACTTACACATGCGATGCATTGTGCTGGAACTAGGAAATTAGGTTATGGGAAGGATGATAGAGGGAGTAGTGTTTATTGACATTTGATTGAAATTTTCCCACGCTAAAGTGGTTTGTTTTGTTTGTATATTATATAATTCTCAAATATTTTTTGAGAGTTCTTGTATAAACATGTGAAATTTCTTAGCTTTTTTCAAAAATTTGGTTAAAGGTCCACTGAAGATTTTGATATTAGCACCAAATGAAATATAGACCAGCTAAACCATATAATCAACATAGATAAAAAAAAATCAGTTTTTTTTTTCAAGAAAAATATTCTTATTCACACTACTCCCTCTATCCTCCTTCCCATAACCTGATTTCCTAGTTCCAGCACAATGCATCGCATGTGTAGGGGTCATCCCCTGAGTGCTGGTCCAAGATAAAAAAAAAAAAAAAAAACGTACGGCCGAATGCGAACCTACTCTAGATTTCATTGCTTGAAAGTTATTTTTTTTTCGGAATACAGTTGTGTTCACTAGTGAAGCTGGGAGATAATTTTTTTCTACAGTCGTAAGGTTTGCAAATGGATAATAATTCCAGTATTCATATAAACCTAGGTACAGTGCGCTCAGCATAACGGCAACTAAATAAAACCGCAAGTGTTGACATTTGTCAGACGTTGACGTTTACGAATGTGCAAATTTATTATCAAAATATCAATGCTTTAGTTTAAAGCGTTTTTATTGTTCATAAATTCAAGCAACAAGCCAATCCAAAGAAAAATAAAAAAAAGTTTTCAACATAAATAGCAATAAAAATATTAACCATGAGACTAGACATATTTATACTTTTACACGGATTTTAAGAGAGATAACCTCCAAATTTGGAACTAATTGCTTAAATATATGTAATTCTGCTTAATTTACAGTTGACATTTTACAACCTAAAAAATGTCAACACAAATCAACAAAATTTTACGCGGCCGATCAGCCGGGTGTTTTAGAACGGGGCGGCTTCAAAAACTAAATCGGCTGAGCGGCTAACTAGTTGTGTAAACAAATGTGTAACAAATTCGAACAAAGCTGAAGAAAAAATTAATTTTTAATTCTTTTTAATTTTATTAACGTGAGCGTGAATAATATTAGTAATAAAATTTACGTGGTGTTTGAGTAGTTTTTTTGTAGTCGTGAGTTTGCGTGAAATTTTACTCACAATGCCATCTCTAGTACCGTTAGTTTATGAATCTTTGTTTGTCACTTACATATATAAATTTATGTAGTGTTGTTGTTTTCAAATAGTATGCAATATATTTCTTATATTTTTTTTGTTGCTTTATATCAACTAATTTCAGTGAACTTTTGACAAAACTACTTAAGTGAAATTTTAAAGTTTTGCAGTAGAGCGAAAAAAATTATTTTAAGTAGTTGCTTTTATTTAGTCTTTTTGAATGCTATTGTTTGCATTTAAAAAATTTATAAATTTAGCACGACTACGCTAAATTTTCTTGCTTCTTTTTTTTTTCTTTTCTACTAAAATCTCTGTTAAAATTATGTTTACAAATTAAATCAATAACAAGTTCAGATATGTATGTAAGTATGTATGTATGTATGTATGTTGGGTGGTATAACAAAAATTAAAATTCATAGAAAGGCACCGATGGTTGTAAACAAAGCATATTGTGAAGTTCCCTTTACGTTAAAATACTAAGAAATTTCCTTATTCGATTTATGATGAAAGTTCACATAGTACATACATAATTGCATTTTAAATTATAACGAGATGAATTGATACTTTGGATAGGTTTAAACAAAAGAAAAGAAAAGAAAAAATTTCTATTTTTCTTAAAATTATTTTAAAATTTGAGTATTTTTATTTGTATCTTGGAGCAGCACTCAGGAGATGATCTCTGCATATGCGGTGCTGGAACTAGAGGAAAGGACTAGTAGGAGAAATCTGGCGCAGCTTCACTATCTTACAACACAGAAGTGTTGTAGCGCCTCTGATGTCAAGGAGACATATTAAATTTTTTTAGCTTCGTTTTAGTACCCATTTTTAGTAATTATTTTACTTCGCCAGGGCTACACAACTCTTCCCTAATATACACGGTGGGCCAAAAGTAATCAAGCGGAGCATAAGTAATCACCCGACATCGGTCTTTTTGCTGTAATTTTATTTAATAAAAACCATGCATGTATGGTCATCAACTTAGGCGGCAGTCACTTAGCCCATATCACAAAATAAAATTACAGCAAAAAAAACATCGGGTGATTACTTTTGGCCCACCCTGTATAAGAAATCACTATGCCAAATAACAGCCATTTACATTTTATAGTTTTTGATTAATTAATGTTGTCCTGATAATTTTAAAAATCGAACATTGTGCGGCATCATGGGTCCGACAGATTTCCTGGCGATTTAACTTTTGTCATTGGCGGAATCTTGCTTCTGATATGGTACAAAGTCTCGAGACTATTTTCTCTGTTTTAATTTGAGAGCCGGGCTTTTTAAAATTTCATATTATATTATTCAATTGTCAAGGAAATGGGCGAACGTGTATTTATGACAAGACGAATCTAACTGTTTAAGGCTCAAATGAAAGTTGCAAATTTCTTAAGTTTAATTTTTAATATTTATGTAAATATTTTCAGCATTTGGAAAATTACGTAAAACTCAAGTTAATGCCCAGTTATTTTCTTATTTTTCTTTTCCTTTTAAGTTGCTAAAAATTCATTAAGCAACTAATCTCCATAAAAAAGGAAAGAGAAAAATCTTTTGAATGTTTGTTTTTATTATAAAAAAACCTGAAAGCAATTGCACGGCTTGGTAGTTACTGGTGTAAGTGTTTGTGTAATTTGATATTTCCTAATTCTATGAAAGAAAAATTACACAAATTTATTTGATAAATTGCCACTTTATGTTCGCAATTTTACATCATTTGCCTTGTGGTCGCTTATGACTGACTAGAGATTGCGATTCGTAAATTTAGAAATTTCTGGAATTTTTGGGATTTACAATTCCCTTAATGTGTGACTTTATTTCTTTTTAAAGATATGAAGTTCAACAGAAAATGTTAAATACATGAAACGTAATTGCTTTTCGATAAAATAAAATTTATAGCAACTAGAATATTTACTTAAAAAAATTTCCGACATTTTACTTGCATTTGGTTAACGAAAAAAGTAGTTAAAATTCCTGTTGGAATTAGTGTTTTTACACTGGCATTTCTTTACAGGATTTTAATTATATATATGTATGTATGTACATTAAGGTGACACTTAGCTACGTGGTGGTCCAACCAAAATGCACGATGTTAATTTTAATTAAATTTGTAAATTGTAAATAAAACAGTTTTCAGATAATTATTGTAAGTTTTGAATGCACCGACATCGTGTGACCTCGTGCGGCAGGCAGTAAGGGTCGCCCTAATATACATGTTTTTTTTTAATGGCGGTGTAAGACTTTGGAATCAATTAAGCCGATTAGTGCAATTTAAGAACATCCAAGCCTTATTGGCATTTTCGTTACTAACATTCCCCCATAAACAAGAGACGTACATAATTTTTTTTTTATTTCAATTAATTCCCCAAATGATAATTACATATCGATTGTACTTTCTCTTTAGGTTAAACAAAAAACAAACAAAAAAAAATAATAATTGAATTTCAAATAAAGAAATTTCATGACTGTGTTTTCGTGATGATGATGCGCACATTTAATAGCCTTGTGACGTAATGGTCATTTCCATACATATTTGTTTATTGTGCTCTTCAAATAAAACAAATTAATGATGTACATATTTATAATTTAAATGCTTTTTTGATTAAGGCTGTAAAATAAAATATGCCTATGATGACCTCACTCTGTGGTACAATGCTGCAAATTGTAATTCATTTGTGAATACAGTTGGTTTAAAATATGACGAACAATTTAAGAAAATACACAATTAACTATATCAATAAACGAATGAATGTAAAGAATTATAAATGTAACTTAAATGCAGTCTAAAGAAAAAATATGGGAATCGGTTAATTTTTCAGGGCTTCCCTGAAACTTCCTGTTAAGCTTGACCCAAATATTCACGCATCGACGCATGCCTGATCACGCTGCCTCTTCTGTAATTATGGGCGGTTTAAACATTGAGGCATCAAAAGCTTTTGGTGTTAGTGTGATGTTCGATGGACTGATCACATTTTTCCGGTTTCAAAGGAAGCACTCAAGTCCCGGTTTTTTAAGACGGTGGAAGACATACTTCACCCCATCTGATCTGGTTACTATTTATACCGCCTACATCCGACTGAAAAGGGCATACAACTTTCATGTATGGGTCGGTACTTCAAAGACTATTTTGAAATTACTCGACCGTGTACAGAAAAGGCCTAGGAAACTAATTAGAGACAGTAGGTTAGCCAACTCTATAGACTCTCTTGAGCATCGTCGCAACGTGGGGTGCGTTTTGTCATTATATCGTTACAATAATGGGATGTGTTCTAATGAAATCAGGGAACTTGTTCCCGAAATCCAGGCATTCGCGTGTACAACGCGTTCATCAGTAAGAACGCCTCCATTTGTGGTCGATTTGGCAGCGAATCCCACTATTCATTATAGAGAAAACACGTTTTTTGGCCGAAGAGGTCATCGTTCGTTCCGTTCGTAAACACATAGTGTTTGAAATATATCTTGACAGTTGAGTAAATAATTATTTCCAAGTTTATGTTACATGGAGACTCAGTTAATTTTTTTTATTATTTTCCCAATTGATGGTATTGCCAACTTTGTAAACTGACATATCACTTGATCATGTCCTTGTTTTTTTATTATAAAATTTACATACTTTTTATTTACAATTTTTTTTCATAAAAGTTTAAACTGGAAATGACAGGTACACACGAACACAATAAAAAACTACTTTTTAGAACAAAAAAGAAAAAAAAAAATAAATATAAAAAGCAGTAAAATGAAACCACTAACGTCCCACAATGTCAACTTTATGTTGTTGACAAGGAGAGCAAAATTGAGAATGAGATAAAATTAACAACATTTAAGTGTAAACGTCAATAATAAATTTATAAAATACAAAGTAATGCATGAATGGCTGCATTCATTATAACATGCGGTTTTAAGTTTATATACAAAAAAGAATCACTGGGAGAAAAAAAGTGGTAGTAGATACATAAATGTATGGACAAAATAATGAAATATACCATCCTAGAGTTGGTCGGATTTAGGTATATAAAGCAGAGCTTGATAATTTTCTCAAGCCCATTTCGTTAATCCGAAGTAAAATTTAAGATATCACTCAATTAAACTGTAAGGATATTGTAGTCCATCGGCGTAAATAAATAAAGAAATAAATTATAATAAATTTTTCAGGTTAACTAAGTCATTTTAGCGACTCCCCAGGTAGTCTAGTGAGTAGTGTGCTAGTTTACCAGTTGGGATTTCTAGTCGCGATTAATAGTAGAGGCTCTGGTCTGTATCACTACAACACGTGAAAGTTTTCTCACAACAGGTATCACAATGGAACCGTAATAAATTGGATCCAAGTGGGCTGGGAGGACCTTCCTTTACCTTTACATACAGCAATCTGCGGACCTAATCTAAGTTCTCTTAAAACCTATAGCGTTTTATTTTTATTTAATCAGAATCTCCAGTTGTGCAGAACTTCCCAAGTTCCGTTGGTGATAATCATTTTTAGATCACAACATACCTTCCCTATCAAATATATTAATAACTAAGGCCTGGGAGAATTAGAACTTGATATACTGAAGTGATAGGACGAAATGTGGGAAATAATGATAGCAGGCATAAGTCCATTTCTAGCACGCCAATAAATCCCTTCAGATTTTGGAAAAACGCTTCGCTTATCGTATTAAAGCACAGTAACCGTAGTGTATGATTTGTTCACGTAAGACCGTAGTATCAAGAGACTCCAATTCAGCAGCGTTAAATCACAAAAATGAGTGTAATTGATATTAATTTAGATTAAAAGGCAGTCTTCCAAGATGGGTCGATCAAAGTAGCACCGTAAGTGCTTTTTTGTACCTTAGCGCTGTGGAAACCAGAGAACGTCACAGCCGCCCGGTACCATTACCGTCCGGCAATTAGTCTGTCAGGACCAACTTATAAAATAGCCCCATAATTGTCCAGCAAAGGCGTCCCAAGGCTCTTACAGCGGCCACTGAACAAAATGCCCATTTTCTCAGCATGCGTACCGATGGCATAATGGCCGCTGCAAACAGCTGTAGGTCTACTAATGGACGATCGGAAATAGATCAGGTATTGACGAGTTCTACTTCCATCATACCACTCCACCTCTCTCGAGGCTTTCCTCTAAAAAACTCTACATGTCCCTTTGCGATAGTAAAAGGGGCGCCTTTATCGAAAAAAAAATAGCAGATGGCCAATCAGCCGAACTCAGTCCTGCCAGCTCATCAGCCATCTCATAAGCCCTGATGTTCCTATGGCTCGAACCCTTACAAGGGAAATAAGACAAACAACACGACAGTAGACGCCCGGCGATACCAACAGCCCTTCGCCGCCTTAAGGGCGCCATTTTCTCAGGGTTGACTACAAAACCAAAAATTTTCCTGAGTTCAACCCCAATGTCAGACTCATAAAAAAATCTCACATTTTTTCTGTTGTGCATTTGTGTGCCTTTGTGTCAGTTGTTGTCGGAAGATACCAGTGGCGAAGGCGTAGTCACTAGTCACTGAACAGTAATGGCTTCAGCTGTATCCAATCCACAGCCACATCAGAACACCCTCCTTCGTCGGTATTGTGTAGCACCGGCGAAAAAAAATAATTACTAAAAATTGCTACTAAAACGAAGCTTCAAAATTTAGTACGTCTCGTTAACATCAGAGGCACTACAACACTGCTATAAAACAAAGAACGTGCAAAAGCGGAGTTGTAAGATAGTGAAGCTTCACCTCCTATCATTTCTGCCTTTCTCTATTTCCAGCACAAGGCATCGCATGTGTAGGCGTCATCTCCTGAGTGCTCTTCCAAGATAAAAAAAAGTATCAGGCCAGCATGCCGTAATCGATATTACAAAATTGAGATATTACATCGCGGAAAAGTTTCTCTTCCATAAACTGAATTAATTGGACTGATATATTTAGCTTTACGCTGGTTTTGAAAAACCTGTACATGTGTTGGTTAAATTCTGGTGAAAGATGTGATTCGTCAAAGAAAGAAAAATTAAAATATTATTTCTAAATAAAGAATTTCAATGAAAAATTTTAAATATTTCTTTCAGTGTAAAAGTTATATTGTTATATATGCGTTTTTAAATGATAAAACTTAATGGTCAATACAACTTACCAGTTGTTATGGACACTGTCCACGTCAGCCAGTCGTGATGCGTGAAATTTGTATAATATAACCAAAAATTATATTTGGTACCGGGTAAAGCACGCGAAAATTGTATTTCATCGCCAATTTCATTTGAGGCAATGGTGGTATTTGGTTCTGGATAACCGTATGGCGGACTATAGTCTAGACGATAATAGGCATCGTCCATGCCTTGATTATTGGGTATGCTTATGGCTAAATCGGCACAATTAACATGCTGTAAATAAATAATAATAATAATAAAAGTTTTTATTTAGTTTTGTAGGAACATTTTCATTATATTTTTAAGTTGTTAATTTGAATTTTTCGACAAAAAATACTTCATGTCTCGTGACAAATTGTAATAATTACTTCAGTTGAAACTACAAAGCGGTATCATTTGCATAGAAAAGTTTAATTTGAAAAAACGAATACTTTAATTAAATATTAACTTGTATTGCTGTTTGTTTCTTTTTCAGGGTAATTGAAGTGCTTACTTCGCAAGTGATATACCTAAATACCTAGTGAAAGTATAGTCAGTTATGTAAATTATAAAACATTCAACAATAAAACATTTTATTAAAGAGTTAATTCAATTTAAAGTGTTATATATACATATGTTCATTGAAAACAGAAAAAAAAGTGGAATGTGCTCTAATGAAATTAGGGAAGTAGTTCACAAAAGCCGCTTCTTTACCTACAACCAATAATTTCATATTCAATTCCAGCACAAATGCGATCGAGTATGCAGTGAGTGCGTGTGGGAGCAGAGTTGCGAGTGCATATGCAGCACATGTTTTGGACTTGTGTGCGCCAATTCGTACCCTGGCTTAAAGAAAAAATAGGCATCGCGATAAATTTGTAACGAATTTTGTTTATTGGGTACCAAATTTGCCTTTGAAAGAATTTTATGCAGTGATTTGCTTAAAGGTGGTCATATCTTCTGTTTAAATTGTGTGCTTTTTTATATACTCGTACAGGGTGGCCCAAAAGAAGCGAAGGAGTTTAAATTTCTTATAACATTTTTATTATAATTTTTGTTTGTTTTCAGTATTTTGTAAAGAATACTTGGGTAATTTAAAATCGAACAGTACACAATTGAACAACGTGCCAAAATAGTTGAACTTTCAGAAGAAAATCATGATTTTATTTATAATTTCATTATGAGCGACGAAGGCCATTTCCAATTGAATGGGTTCGTTAATAGGCAAAAAAGGCTACGGAAAATCCAAGAGTAGTTTAACACGCGAGAATTACACCCACTTAACTGTTCCGTTTGGTGTGGTGTTTCATCGGAAAGGATAATTGGTTCATATTTTTTGGAAAATGAAGACGGATTCACCGTTTGCATCACTGGTGTTACATATCGGACAATGTTGGAAAATTTTTTAAGGCCAGCCGTGGAAAACCATCCTCAAGTATGGTTCCAACATAATGGAGCGTCAGCGCACACTGCGAGGGACACGATGGTTCTTTGAGCTTAAAAAGCTTCGGTCATTTTGGACCACCCTGTATATCCAAATCGAAATTACACTGGCTTTAAAATTTATTTAGTAGGTCAAGTCAACGAAGGTGGGTGAATGAGGGGAGTTGCCTTACGACCAACACCCAATGCCTCCACTATGATGAACGGAGAACTTGCGGGTCACTGGGGTTCAGAAAAGATCGGATTCGATTACTGGTGGTGGTGCTAAAGTTGTTCTTTAGGTTATACTCATACTTTGGCGATGGGTCTGAGTTGCAATCACTATTATTACACTGTAATGATCTGGAGAAGAAAGACTGTACTTCTGCGCCTTTACCAATGTTCTGCATTGTCTAATGCTCACAGAAGGTACTTCGTCACCTGTACCTTGGATGTGTTGGATGAATTGTTAGGACTGTAGTTGAACAGTTTGTTCAGATCTCCAAGGAAGCATAATCCTAGTCCGATCGTGATTGCTCTAGGCTGTTATAGGCAGACTGAATTGGCGGTGGGACCCACCTCTCCGTAGGAGCTTGCTTTAAAATTAAATTGCTGTAAAATTATTCACATACATATTTTTTAGAAAAGACATTTATCAGAAAAAGATATCTTGCGTAATTTTTACGTGAAATCAAATACAAAGTGGGCCATAAGTAATCACCCTGGGCATAAGTAATCACCCGATGTCTTTTTGCTGTAATTTTATGTAATAAAAACCTTTGTATCTACATGTATGGTCATCAACTCTGGCGGCGGTCACTTAGCCCATATCATAAGCAGTGCCAAAAGTTGTCTTAAAAAAAAAATTACAGCAAAAGAACATCGGCTGATTACTTATGCCCCGAGTGATTACTTTTGGCCTACCCTGTATATAATCGTAAATAAATAATTTTGTTACCTTAAAAAGTTATTGTAGAAAGTAAAAATTATAAAGCGGACGAAACTACATAATTTCTTTTCCGATTTATAATAAAAATTTTATTTCAACAGATCACGAATGAAAGCTACTGTATCTTTATGAAATAGTTTTCTGCAGTATATTTTCTACAACAAAATACTAAACATAATTATTGCATACTTTGAGGCAATCGAAAACATTAAACTCGGTAGCTATAAAACTGAGCTATGAAGTTATTTGAGCTGATGAGCAACATGGTTTTACATCATCATCTTAATTCTATTTTGTTTTAAAACTGAAAAAATTCAGCATTTCAGAAAATCTTGATGTATTTCAAAAACCGCGACAACAAACCTATTCAACAATTTTGCTGCTTTTCAAGATCCTTGAGAACATATTTCGGTGCTTATTATTCGTCAGGTATTGTGATCAGCACTAACATGAACGTGACTAAATATGAGAAAAAACAACTTTTCCATAAGCGCGATTACTCACATACATATTATATTTTCGTCTGTAAAAGCAAAACTCAAAAAATTGTTATAACGCCACACCAAGCCAAGTACAAAGAGAAAGCGGTCGATATCAGCAACCGGCAGTAGCAAAGAAAAGCAGCAACAAAGCCAATCTACATTTTGGCAAACAAAGGACTAAACCTTTTTATGGTATCGTCTGCCTGTATGTTTGACTGTGTTTTCGTGTGGTGGATGGTGTTAACATCATATACATAAGTGAAGTGTAAGTGAAATTTTCAAACGTACATAATGCGACGTATCTGTACCTCAGAGAAACAGCATCCGTTATGCACGTACATACATGTGTATGAGTGAATACACAAAAATTGTTTACATACTGAACAAAGAGCTCATGTGGTTTTTCCAACTGATGATGTTTGTTTCTTTTTTTTTTTTTTTTGGGCAGGGATTAAAAGTGGAATGAGTTCTATAAAATTTAAGGATTTAATTTCAATTTAATTTTATTTTAATATATTTTTAATTCTTACTGTAACACACGGCCAATTATTGCCTACTGTTAGGTGTTAACTTCTATAGGAAAGGGATAGTGATGCAGATGTGAAGTGGTGAAGGGATGGAGATAAGAGAAAAAGTTCATTATCTTTACAACTCTGCTTTTGCTCAGCGTCTCTGATGTCAAACAGACGAATTAAATTTAAGAGCTGTATTTACTGGCAATTTTTAATAATTATCATACTTGACAGAGGACGGCGGTACATAATACCGACGAAGGAGTGCGCTCTGATATTATTTCAGGATTAGTATCAGCTGACTACGCCTTCGCCACTGAAACCTTCCGACAGCAACTGACACCAAGGCACAATAGAAATATGCAAAATGTTTTTATGATTTATTCAGATACAGGGCTCGAACCCAGGACCTTTGGTTTATAATCAAGGTGCTAACTACCGTAGCCATCGCCACCCCCATAAGCAGCGCTTGGTATAATTTCAAATTTATTTGATCAATTGCAATGAATTGATTTAATTCATTTAACTCGGAAAAATGTTCCCATTTCAGCAAATGTCCGACAGTTTGAAAAACTTTTTCATTACATTTGAAAATAATCATGGCTTATCTTTTCAATACAGGGACCAATTTTACTTTAAACTGGCTAAAACCCGGCGTGCTTCGCTACATCTATTTAAATTGAAAAAAATTCAATATAAACCATATGTACATGAACTTATAATGATAATTTTTTTATTTTTCTAAAATAAATGTTGAACTCCTATGCTTATGATTTAAACCACGCCCACTTGTCTAATTGCGCTCCCCTGTTTTTTGGCTGATGATTTGTACTGAGCATTAAGTTACTCAGACCAAATACCGAAACTTTAACTTTAACCGTTCTCATGATATAATGAAATGGACATTTAGTTTGTATGGGAGGTACCACAGCCACTTGTTCAACCCCTCCCTGTTTTTGACCGATGATTTGACTGTTTATTTACATTCAAAACAAAAACAAAATTTTAACTATTGTTTTATTTTCAATGTAATTAAACGAACGAACGATATCGTGTGACATCAGGGGCCAGGCAGTTAGTCCACTTCCTTATCCAGGTTGATCTAGCAGAGATTAGCATCTCCTAATGGTGCCACCGAAACTGTACCTCCGCATACACAGATCGAATAATACATTTAATCACTTTGAAATCTTCTTATAGATCAGCGTCTGCTTGATGATAATATTTCATTCCGTATGTTAAATTCTGCTTATCTTCTACAATGGTAGCAAGGGGCATATATGTATTAAACTAACTTTAATTTTTTTTTTATTTTCCGGTTTATTTCAATGTGCTGCAGAGCACAGCATTTGCAACACACAATTCTCGTACGTTTTTATTTCCCTTTTGTACAATAAGTCGATAATCATCATTTCACTACCCATTCGTAAATAGTTCAGTTCACAATTTCAAAATGATGAATTATTCATTAAGCCATTAAGAACACCGACGCTTGTATTCAGAGTACTTCATGATTGTACGATTTTTCTGCAAAATTTCCCGTAAAAATGTTTTAATGAAATACGACAGCATGTTGAAGTATTAAGAAAGCAAATATTTATTTAAAATGTGAAATAAATTATACAAAAAAAAATATTGCTTGTTTATTGCCAGCAACATGAACGTGACTTTGGAATAGTGCAAACTATTAAAAAGATTGTGGGCATTAAATGAACTTCACTATAGAAATGTTTTTTTTTTCTTTTTTTTTGCAAATTTTAATAAACATAAAATTTGATATACTTCACGTACATAAAATTCAAAATATGTACAAATGTATTAACAAGATTTTTTCTTCTAAATTTATAAAATCAACATTATATTTTAGTATAAAATGATAAAAATATTTAGTTCCAAATAGTCGAAGTTTAAAAGGAAAAGCAAAAAAAAAAAAAACGATTGGGCAAATTGCCAAAAAAACAAGTCACTAAAATCTTTTCAAACAACTGTAGGAGGCCATGGTTTATTAACTTTTAACATGGTTGCCAGAATTGAAGATTTTATGCTTATTCTTGGCATCATGTTGGTAGACAAAAATTAAATATTAAAAAAAAGTTTAATGAAAATCCTCTACAAATTAATTTTATAAGAAATGGCACAAATTTTTATATATTTGTGTGTTAAATTAATAAAATACAAGAACTAAATACTGTTCAAAATCTTCTTAAGTCCATATTTGAACAATTTATGAGGTGATCAGTTGGGGGGGGGGGGGGGGTTACCAGACGAGCAATTTCTTTTGTCTCAATACAATATATTTATAGATGGCGGACAAAACATACAAAGAATTCTAATAACCTTCAAGAATTTAACTCTATTATTATTATTATTAAATTCAACTTTATTAGAAATAAAATTTTTTTAATTCAAATTTATTGAAAAAATTTTTTTTTGCGTAAAAAAATTATTTTACTTAAATTTGACAGCTTGTGTTAGAGATTATTTCTCAGCAATATCTTCTAGGAATTATTGCAGAATATATCTTCTAACACATATTTGTACAGTTCACACTTCAATATCTTGTATTGGCAATCAAACTTGACATTTGCACCGGCAATAACTACCAAATTTATTGTTTGTGTTCGCCGTTTATATACGAATATATATATGGAAAATATATCTATGCAAATCTGGTGTCTGTGAGGACCCTTCGGAAGGGGCACTTTCTGTGTGAATGCCTGGTCTAGCTAGGTCAAGGCTGACATTTCTTGGAGAGCTTGGTGCTGTGTTCCAAGTTGTGCAAAAAATATGTTGTAACAAAATTGATTACAAAAATTTCGAAAAACTTCCGAATCACACAAGAAATAAAAACTATAGAGTGATTTTTTTTTTAAGACAATACAAACTCTACGAAGCGTTTAAGCTTGTCTGTAGACACACCCAGGGTTTAAACGGGAATCGAACCCGCACCTCCATATTGACAAGAGGTTCAATAGAGCACGAACAACAACGTGATTGAAATAATTTTTTATTTTAATTTAAATTATAGAGAAAAAAGAATTTAAAAATGGAATTTTCAAAATTTAATTTAATGTAGAACAATTTCAAAAATTACGATCCCATGAAAAAGTAGACAAAAGATCTACGAAACGTCGGAAAAAACTGCAAATTAAATATTGTTTTATTTACATGAAGAAATTTCAGATGATTCCAAATTCAATTAGCAGAAAGGCAAAGCATCTAAGCAAGAAACGATGTTTATTGGTTACCCTGCTTGGCAACATTTTCATTTGCGTTTCTCCTGAAAACACACATTTTTCCGAATGATTTCCTCCATAAATTAATGCAGATATACTATAAGCTTTAGTGTTTGATGATGAAGCCACAAGATGAATGGACAAATGATGTGCAATGTTGTATACTTTTTTAGAATTTAAAAAAATGTGACTTCAACAGCATGGAAAAAAGACCACCCATTCTGCAACAATTGTTCACATGTAAGATTTTTCGAATTAATTACAAAGCGATGTATACGTAGATATACATACATATACATGCATACATATACAAGCATACATATACGAGGTTTGTTCAAAAGAAAAAGTTAATTTTGTTTTCTTCGATTACAAAGGCGTGGTTCTTCATGAGTTCTTGCCAACAGGTCGTACGGTTAATAAAGAACACTACAAGGAAGTTATGCAACGTTTGCCTGACGCAATACGGCTCAAACGATCGGAATTGTGGAAAAAAAATCATGGATTCTGCATCAGCTCACACATCAATGCTTGTTCGTGATTTTTTGGCCAAAAACAACACCCCAATCATGCCTCAACCAGCTTATTCACCAGATTTGGCTGCCTGCGACTTTTTCCTTTTCCCAAAACTAAAGAGACCAATGAAAGGAAAGCGTTTTGCCACAATTGATGAGATAAAGTCAAAATCGAAGAACGAGCTGATGGCCATAACGGAAAATGCATTTCAAAAGTGCTTCGAGTATTGGAAGAAGCGCTGGGATAAGTGCATTATATCTGAGGAGGATTACATTAAACGGGATGAATTTTTAAAAAAAGCCTTTTTGGCTTAAAATGTTTTTTTTTTAATCAAAAAATATATTTGACACCAAAATCATTTATTTTACGAACAGCTATAAATATTAAAACATAAAATTTTAACTCTTTCTAACAAAACTAATTTTCCCAACCTACATATACATAAGTACATACTTACGAGTACATACGTATGTAACGTACATACATAAATATTTATTTTATAAAATCTGTCTCTCTTTCTGTGTGCTTCACACCCTTCAGGGTTCAATAGTGTTGATAAATAACATCAAAACAATTACAAAACATTTAATTTATAATGCCTAGACAATGTCTGTTTAGTATTAGTTTCTTCCACTTCTACGCCCTTAAACTTTTATGGAAACAAAAAACAAATATAATCCGGCAATCGTAGGTACAGAATGAAATAAATCCTTTATATTGTATTCTTTTATGCAGGCACACCTGTGGACATACAGTTAAATCAGTAGTGCGTTTTCACTTTTTAAATAAAATATATTTATTTTTTGAAATATATTTATTAAGCTTGAGGCATTTTTTTATTTTATTTGGTTTTATTATTCGATGTTTCGTTAATTTTAAAATTTAAATTAATATTTCAAGCTTAATAAATATATTTCAAAAAATATAATAAAAAAGGTCAATTAATAATATAATTAAAATATATTTATATTCAATAAAATATATTTATAATATATATACATATACCCTCATATTCATAAAATTTAAAAAGAGTGTGAAATGTATTTTATTTCAAATTTTTCATAGAAAAACTTCTTAAAATAAATTTAAAAAAAAATAATTTTTTTTTTCTAAATACAAGCCATAGAATTTTCTGAAATTTTAAAAAGTATAATATAAATTAGGTGAAAAAATTAAGAAATTCGATTTACTTATTTTTTGCTTAAAAATTTTTGGTGGCGCAGAATGAGCTACATGGCTTAAATGGTTTATAACTGTTTTATTTATGGGATTATTATAAATTTTTTTTTTTTTAAATACAGTATATTATTGGAGAATTTTTTGCAATTAGCTTTGAAAAATGATATCCTGTAAGTGATGGCCATTTTCTGCTTCGCACATACTACGTGCTCATTTTTTAGCATAGCCGTAATAGTCCAAGTTGTGTCGAACGCCTCCTTGTTAATCTTAATGGACTATGCTGCACGCTCTCCCGTACACGTTCAATATTGTGACCAGTGTGCACGGTAGGTGTTCTTCCGATACCAGGAAGGGTTCTTGCAGACCCATGTTGACGAAAATTTCCAACCAAATGGTAAAATGACGACGTTATGCAACACAATGGACTGTTGGTTTGAGAAATAAAATGCAATTATTTTTGTACGTTGTTCGATCGTGTAATGATTCATAATTAATTCCCCAAGTCTTCATCACAAAATGCTGAAAAAAACCAAGAAAAAATAATAATTAAAAAAGTTATAAAGAATTCAAACCATATAGCGTCATTCTGCGCCACCCTGTATAGAAGACAGACATTGTTCAGCAGAACCACCCAGATCTCAGGCGGGAATCAAATCAGCAACCTCTGGATTGCTGATACTGGGCTACAGAGGTACCTTAAATTTAAATATATAGATACTCGTTGGTATGACTTTTGGCGAAATGTAGACGCTGCTATATATTTACAGCGCATTCCGTGCATTATTCGCGATCTAATATGAGTAGTTGTGAAAAACCCATCTTGAGTGTGGCTCAGCAAAAACTTTGCTGGCAAAGTAATGAGTTAAAATACTAATAATCGTATTATTAATTATTAAGGGTTTAAATTTCGAAATTTATCTTCACACCGGTATTATTAACTACTTCCACTTTGGCTTTTTAACTAATTACTTAAACACGGCGATGCCATTGGAGGCAAGTACCACTTACCACTTACGCTTACGAATAACAACTTCTAAATGCCGTTACAAATAAGTTAGTGCATTTTTTAAACCGCTAATTTTTATTTTCATAAATATATCAGAGTTTACACAATAATCAACATGTCCCGATATTTCAGGCTGATTTCGTTGCGGAAGTATCAGTATTAAAAGTATTTCTACATTTAGAAACAGTAGAGATTTTTTTTTGTACAATAATGAAAACTTCTGCATCAAGTAATAAACAAGTCACTACATAACTGCTTCTAAGTAATGCAGACGGTATGTAGTATATGTTTGAAAAGTATGCTGTTTGATAGCTGTAACACATTCGCTAGTTTTTGCTGGGGTCTTCTGCTTCATTTTAGTTTAATTTTCACTGCTAAAATTTTTGATAATTTTTAATTATAATTACTCTCAAAATTACATCTTGCAATGATTAACTTAATTGTATGTCTACGAGTGTATGTATATGTTCAAGTATTTCAATTCTCATTAGACAATTTTTCTATTAAGTACCTGTCATATCCATAGACAACTCGATTGCATATGACAAAGCGTATGAAGTCCTTTAGCAAATATTAGTATTTGTATATTTGCGTACTTTCGAAAGATGACAATATACATATTGTGTTCTACTCATACATATACTGGGCTCCAGGGCTGTATAAACGTTTAACAGACACAAAATAGTAAACTTTGAACTGCATTTGCCACTAGCAGTGTCCACATGGAATCAAATAATTTTCATATTTGAGCGAAAAAAACGAAGTAGCCCTACAGTAACGCCCATACTGAATCAAATTTAACAGAAGTCATTCGAGGTTTGAGCAACCTCGCAAATACACACCAATTGCAGTACCAAGGGGCTGTAGGCTCTAGATGATGCAAAAACTTTGTATTTACAACAGCGTTAAAATAAATGAACTAAAAAGATAAACGAAGAAAACAAGCGGATCTATGAATCAATTTCCTTCATGACACGACATGCAGATTAAAATTTGACATTGACTCACAATCCAAACCTGGGCCCAAATCGTCGTATTCGTGATCGAATGAATTTGATCGACATTTGACTTTTTGAGATCGTCATATTCGTTATCGAATAAGACATATCGATATTTCAGATCGTGGCATTAGATAACGAGTAGTCGAACGAGTACATTCTCTCAAAATGTCATTCGATAGACTAAAAGCTTTCGTAAACTAGTTTTTTGCTTGCTATTTAAGAAAGAAAACTTTTATTTCATTATTCAGTCATATTTTTCTATTAAACATGTTAGTACATTTTCATTAGGACAAATTAACCAAAATATATCATAATCAATCGAAAAGTCGATTTTCAATAGGAGGTACCACGCCTACTTGTCCAATCCCTCCCAGTTTTTACTGATGATTTGATTTAACTACAAAGTCATTTGGACCATATTCAGAAACTTTGACTCCAACCGTTCGCAAGATATACAAAAATAAATATTTTATAATAATTTTATGCCTGTAGCAACAACCGGTTGGAATTTTTGAATTTTATATAGCTTATAGTTCCTCCACATATCAGGGATACTGTTACAATTTCAAGAAACGCACATACATATATACAAACATGTTATTTTCATATATATAGATTGTTACCATATGTTTTAATTCTATGACAAAGCACAAAAATCGTTTAAATTTTAAAACAAATTTCGATTCGAATGCTATCGAATGCCTCGATCTGACTATTCGATACGTCACGAAATGTTATTCGATACGAAAGCTCATTCCATCACGAATACGGCGATTTGGCCCCTGTTCTGTAAATCGAGTCGATTTAAAAACGAGTGATTTCTCAATACCGAAGTATATGTATGTATGTGTGAAAACGAAAAATTGTTTGGGGATTCGGTTTACAGAACATACCCGATTGATTTGAAACGAACAAATTTCAAAATAAATCCTTAAAATAAATTGATTTATTTATTACTTTAATTTTTTATTATTTAAAACCTTGAAATAAAACCTTAAAATAAATTGATTTAAATTTTTCGTAGTAAAAACGTCAAATCCCGTTTTAAAATTTAAGTTTTATCACTTTAAATTAACGTTACAATCTACTAACTCAATACGGCAAAATTCAAGATTTTCGGACAAAGGTAGACTAATGTAAAATTAACATGAATCAGTCAAAAATTAACATCGAGCAATGTTAAATAAACAAATGACAAGTTGTAAATCAAACTTAAATCAGTTTTAAACCACTTTTTTCAGTTTGTGTACTGATTAATTTTAAAAGATTTCTTGGGAGTTTTTATATAAACATGTGAGATTTCTAAGCTTTTTCAAGAATTTGGCTGAATGTCTATACTGATGAGTTGACATTTGCATCAAAGAAATGTACATATATGTAGACTAGCTTAACCATACTACACGCATAAATAAATAATCCTAACTCATTCTGACTTGCGTTAAATTTAATATTAATATTAATTTGATATTGTCAGTATGTATCATGTTGTTTCAAATTTAATTTAATGTTAAATCATCTAAGCTGATATATTAAACCAACATGACTTAAATATATTTTAAAGTGGAATCTGGTTGTTTATAGGTTATACAAAACCATGCAAAATCGATAAAGGAATAATTTTTATTTATATGACTTTTGATTTTGGTTTTTACAATGAAATTTTTCCCGCATATTTTGGAGAATTCTCAATCAGAGTGAGAAAAGTGTTATGAAAACTGTATAAAAGTTTCCGATTGTACCAGGCCTTACATCTCTGCTATTTCTTGAAGTGACAAAATTGCGTGTGTATGTGTATTTGCATATGATTTGTAATTTTCTAGATGATTTTGTTTGCATGCAACTGTTCCTGTATGGTATGTATATTTTTGCTGAATGCCATTATTGCATACGAGTAACATTCATGCATTTATATCCATTCTTGTATCGTCATTACACATCCGGTATTATTTTCTTTGAGAGTAAGAAAGAATAGAAATTTTTCTTCCAGTGAGGCCGATATCAGGTGAAATTCGAATGGATTTGTTTGGTATTCATTTACTGTGTAATCGAGAGAGCAATCATGCGCAAGGCGTAATCTTTATTTCCATCGTTCTTGTTATGAATTCATATTATCGTCACCCAACCTGAATCCTATGAAACATTTGCACGAATATATTATCAAAACATTGTTTAGCGTTTTATCATAAACTTGTATAATTGTCAGCATTACATGATCTTATCTCTAAATTGTTGGTGTTATGTGAATATTATTATTATTCCTTCAACACATCATATGTTTGGCTGTGATAAGGATTTCTTACTTTTACTTAATTCGCCTTAAAATATGTTTAAATATGTTGTTTGTATGTGTGCAATATGGAAATAATTGCTTGCGGTTAAAAGTTATAAAACTTTAGTTTAATATGAAATATGCAAATTGTTTATAGGCACATTATAGTTTATAAATATCATTTAAAATTAGTTCAGGTTTAAAGCATATACACAGTCTGTGGTTTCGTTGATAGTTTAAACAATTTTGGCTAAATGAATTGTAATGGTTTTTTAAATGCCATGAGAGTAGGTAATATTAAAGCACTTTTATCCATGGTAAAGTTTACAATCTATATAAGTGAAGTGTTGTTATTTATAAAAGGTTTATTAGACAAATTTCCACACAAAATTCAATCAACATTCCTACTGCAAAATATTTAAAGGAAATAATAATTGTAAATTATCTTCCGCTTATAAAGCACATTCTATTGCCTAAATAAATACAATATAAAATATTAAACTATGCAATTTACTTTAAGAAAATAGTTGTAATAAAATCTAAAAAATAAGTGTAAGTTTAGTTTATAACAAGAAGACACATATTTTTTTTTATCTGGGACCAGCACTCAGGAGATGACTCCTACACATGCGAGGCATTGTGCTGGAACTATAGGAAAGGGATAGTAGGATAAACGACAGGAGGTGAAGCTTAATTAATTATTTTACAGTTCTGCTTTTGCACGTTTTTTGTTTATACTCGTAGCAGTGCTGAAGCTTCGGTTCAGTAGCCATTTTTATTATTATATTACTTCACCGGTGCAACACAATATCGACGAAGGAGGGCGTTCTGATGCGATTGTTGATTGCTATCAGCTACAGCCGGTATTGTTCAGTGACCAGTGACTATGCCTTCGCCACTGAAACCTTCCGACAACAACTGCCACACAAATACAAACACTAATGCACATCAGAAAAATGCGAGATGTTTATTTTTATTTTAAAATTTTAGTCTGAAACTGGGTTTGAACCCAGGTCTGTTTTTGGTTTAATAGTCAACGTGCAGACTACCATCCATCGTGCCATCGCCATCCTCTTATTTGAAGAAATTGTTTGCTTACCTCGTCTTATCACCTTGAGAGTCTCAAAATGGCGCAGAAAAAATATATTTTAACAATTAAGGAAAAAAATGGAAATTACATGTACTTGATTCCTTAAATACTTGAGATGAAGCATTAAGCAAAATTGCCGGTTTAAAGTATTTTACTAGAAACGAATTCGTCGCATTTAAAAACATTTTAAATCATTGTGAATCTCAAAGGCTCAAATTGAACCGATCTATGTTAAAGCAATTTATTACGAATAATTTTTTTCTACCACAAATCACTAGTCTAGCATTATAACACAAATATAAAATAATAAAATAAAAAATATTTAAAATAATAAATGTGTACCCCTTATAAGCAAACAACTCTCATAACCGGATAAAAATAATGCGACAGTGAGTGTCCGGTTATCAGAGGTTTCACTATTCAAGTTAATAATGTCGATTTGTACAACATACATATGTCATAACTATAACATACGGTTTGTGTCAATAATGGCAAATAAGGTATTTTAGAGGGTAAACATCTGTTATTCAGTGTTCGATAGGCGCCAAACTGTAAACACACATTTTTTCAATCACTATAATAATGTCGAATAATGTGCCTAAAAAATGTTTTGCGAGAAAGTCTGAAGAAAACGGCTACTGAAAGTTGTCGATTGTTGGTAGAAGCTTACGGTCAACATGCACCAACTCAAAGAATTTGTGAACGATGGTTTGTGCAACTCAAAAGTGGTCCATTTCGATACAGAAGCCAAGGAGAGCCCTGGTAAATCGAAAAAGTTTGAATATGAGGGATTGGAAGCATTACTCGGCAAGAAGAACTTCCTTTCTCATTGGGAGTCACACAACAAGCCATTTCGTTACGTTTTTAAAAGCATATTGATTCATTCAAAAGCAAGAAAATTGGTTCCCATATGAATTGAAGTCGAGAGACATTGAAAGGCGATTTTGCATGCCGGAAATGATGTTTGTACGCTGCAAAAATAAGTCTTTTTTGCATCGTATTGTTGCTGGTGATGAAAAATGGATACATTACGATAACCCAAAGCGCAAAAAGTCGTATGTAAAGCCCGGCCAACCAGCCAAATCAACGGCGAAGCGGAATATCCATGACACCAAGGTAATGCCCTGTATTTGGTGGGATCAGAAGGGTGTTTTGTATTATGAGCTGTAGAAATCGGGCCAGACGATCACAAGGGACCTGTACCGAAGACAATTGATTGGTTTGAAGAAAACAATCAACGAAAAACCAGCAGAATATTCGACCAGACACGAGGCCATAATCAAAAACTATTTGGAAAACAGTGGATGGAAAGTTTTTTTTGGCTCACCCGCCTTATAGTCCAGACCTCGTCGGACCTTCTGACTACCATTTCTTTCGATCGATGCAGAACGCCCTTACTGGAATACGTTTCACTTCACGGAACAGGGTATCTGATATTGGCTTGATTCATTCTTTACCTCAAACCTGGAGCAGTTCTTTTGACGCGGAATCCATATGCTACCAGAAACATGGGAAAAAGTAGTGTCTAACGATGGCCTATACTTTGAATAATGTATCAACTCATTTTGTTATTATAATAAATGCATTTATCAAGTAAAAAAATCGACATTATTAACTTGTTTATAATAAGACTTTTCGAGCTATTCGAGTATTTCGCTGAAACGTTTTAGTCGAGCCGGTGATTATATTTACAAGCCGTCGCTTCTTATAAATGATAGAAAAATAAAAATTAAATTTAAATTCATTCATTACTGAGCACTGGTCCAACATAAAAAAAAATTAAACGCTTCTTAATATAAAATCTCGATTATTTGAACTTTTTCCTTGGTCTTTTAAATTCCAAATTATGTAGAGTCAAAGAAAAATACTTATTTCAATAATCATTTAAATAACTAAATTTTTTTTGCTAGTTATTTGATTTTATTATACCACATCCTTAAATCAAGCTTCTAACGTTTCAAGATAAACGGCACACTCTCCTTTTCCAAATGAACAAACATGCATTTAAATAAGTTTGCTAAATATTTGTTATACATTTTGTTGGAACTTAACAACTTGGCAGACAAATTACCCATATTGTGTAAATTATAAGTCATAGCAAATTTATGAAAAGCACAACTCTGTTGTTATGAAATATTAAAACTTAGTTCAACATGAAACCAAAATTTGTCTGGGAGGAATCATGTAAAACTTGGGACAAAAATAAATTTAACAAAAATAATTTGTCAAATGTGCAAATAACGACGAAGATTTTTCAAAGCCACACCATGTACTGCTGCATGGTTTTATTTTTAGAATATCAATATTGTAATTTATGCATGACTGTAATAATGAAAGTGAGCAAAGTTGGGAAAAGTGCCTAAAATATATTAAAAATTTTTGGATTGATTAAATTTTCCACTACAATTGATATTTAAAAATTATTATTTCTGTAGCGGAGGTTTGAGTAACGAGAAAACAAAATATAAGCAAGTAGTTATAAAGGGTGAGCCAACCATAATTTATTTTTATTTATTTTTTATCTGGGACCAGCACTCAGGAGATGACTCCTACACATGCGAGGCATTGTGCTGGAACTATAAGAAAGGGATAGCATAGGGAAATGACAGGAGGTGAAGCTTAATTAATTATTTTACAGTTCTGCCTTTGTAAGTTTATAGCAGTGTTGAAGCTTCGGTTTAGTAGCCATTTTTATTATTATTTTAATTCGCCTGTGCTACACAATACCGACGAAGGAGAGCGTTCTGATGTGATTGTGGATTGCTATCAGCTGAAGCCGGTATTGCTCAGTGACCAGTGACTATGCCTTCGCCACTGAAACCTTCCGACAACAACTGACACACAAAGCCACACTAATGCACACCAGAAAAATGCACAATGTTCATTATGAATCACACCTTAACGTCAAGTTGTTTGCCCAAATTAATTTGTCATTTCTTTTTACGAAAATGGGCGTTCAAATCAAAATGCATTTCGTGCACTTCGTTATTTTTTTTGGTCACCTCAGTGGATTCGTTAACAAGCAGAATTGTCGCATTTGGGCAAATGAGAATTCACGAGTGATTGTTGAAAAGCCGATGCAACCACAAACAGTTACAGTTTGGTGCGGTTATGGGCTGGAGGTATCATCGGGCCATACTACTCGAAAATGAGGTCGGTCAAGCAGTTACCGTGAATGGTGTTCGCTATCGCGCGATGATAACAGACTTCTTGTGGCCCAAAATTGAGTTTATAAACCGAGACGATATGAGGTTTCAACAGGATGGTGGCACTTGCCACACAGCGAAACAACGACTCTTTTGCGCGAGAAATTCAACGTCGTGGCGATGTTAATTGACAGTCAAAGCAAACTGCATTTAGATTCCCAGATTTAATAGGCATATTATTGTAGAACAGTCCTTGTCGAAAAATGAAACCTTGACTAGTTTAAACTCTTACGAACGAACTTTATGACAAATAAATATTAAAAACAATCCTACAAATATGCAAAGAAATCAATTACATATTTAGCCAGCACGGAAGTAGGCTAAGCAATTTAATCTATAAATAGCATGCTGCATATAATAAGGAGTTGCCCCAAAAGTAAATGAAACAATTTTCAAAGGCATATTACGATTTTACAAAGTAATTTATAAAATTTTTCACAACTAGCTTAAGTGAACCGTAAAATAAAATAAATAATAATAAAAATATCAGAATAAAGTATTTTTAAGGTACTGTTGTTTACGTTCAATGTTCAAGTGAGTATTTTTCAAATATTTCCTCATTGAAAATTAATTTCATGCATGTGTTTTATTTTGCAAATAAATGCATTTCGTTATTTAACTTGGAAACTACAACTCTCAACCTCAAGTTGAATGACGTCCACTTGAACTATAAACCCTTTCTGTAATCATATGCAGTATATGTATTTATTATAGTGAGTATGGAACGTCTTTGTAGGCCTTAAGGTTAGAGCTGTAATTTTGTTTGCCTCGCCTTGTTTTTATTGCAAATAACAAAATTAAAAAGTCGACCTGTTGAATTGCTAAAGACAGCATATGAAAAATTTATAAAGAATTTCTTTTTCTTTTTATTTTGCTTGGCATAGCATTTCTTCTTTTGTGTTTGTTAAAGAAACTTTTTCACATTTTTCTTTTTATTTATTAATGCATAAATCTGCAATGACGTTGAACTTTCTCAACGTGATTTTCTTTTGTTTTATTTCTCTTTTTTTTTTTTTGTTTTTATTTAAAATCTTTTCTTTTTTATTGTGTTGTAACTGTGTCTGCTTGACAAACTGTCTGAAAGTCTAGCTGTCATCTCAATTCTTTTCTTATGTTTTAAGTATGAACCAGAGTGGTTGCTGAATGTGAGAAAAACAAGTATCTGAGAAGTATTAGAGGAAAATTTTCACACAGTTTCTTTTTCTATTTTTTCCACCCAGCGCTAAGCGAAGAATTATATAGTTTAACAATAACTGAGGGTTATTGTGGAAATGAAATAATACAAGATGTATTATTCAGTCACCGTAACAGTAGCTGCTGTAGAGGAAGAAGTAAGGCAATTAGAGAAATTCTTGACATATTAACAAAATACCTCAAGGTTTTTTTTGTTTTTTTTAAATTTGTTATCAAGAAATTTGATGCTATTCAGAATGCTGACATACTGTAAGGAATTAGATAATACTGGGCGTTGAATGGATTAGAAGAGAGAACCTAAATGCTGAGTAGGATTTAAAGCACAGGATGTGTGATCTTAACCCTGGCTCTTCTCAAAATAATTCATGAGGAAAAAAAACGAAGTAGTAGTAGGTCAGTATTGGGAAATTATCGCGTGCGTATGAGTGATAGAAATATGTAATACAGACAACGTTACCAGATATTTTTTAAGAAAAACTTTTATTTAAAAAAAAAATTAATTTTTCAACAAAAAACTTTTTTGTCCAAATAATGAAAAAAGCACAAAAATATATATTTTGAATTCATTTTGCTTCAAAATAAGATAAACAAAAAAGTTGAACAACAATAAAGATATTGGTGGCTGCAGCATTTTTTGTTTTTTATCTGGGACCAGCACTCAGGAGATGACCCCTACACATGCGATGCAATGTGCTGGAACTATAGAAAAGGGACAGTTTAGAGAAACGACAGGAGGTGAAGCTTAGTTAATTATTTTACAGCTCTGCTTTTGGACGTACTTTGTTTATAGCAGTGTTGAAGCTTCGGTTTAGTAGCCATTTTTATTATTATTTTAATTCGCCTGTGCTACACAATACCGACGAAGGAGAGCGTTCTGATGTGATTGTGTATTGCTATCAGCTGAAGCCCGTATTGCTCAGTGACCAGTGACTATGCCTTCGCCACTGAAACCTTCCGACAACAACTGATACACAAAGACACACTAATGCACATCAGAAAAATGCGAGATGTTTTTTATTTTTTATATTTTTTATAATTTTAGTCTGAAACTGGGGTTGAACTCAGGTCTGCTTTGGTTTTGTAGTCAACGTGCAGACTGCAGCAGTCATTAAAAGTTTTCCTTCAGTTTGGATCACAAAGCAACTAACTCCCTGGGAAGATACTATTTACCTAAAGGGCATTTAGCCAGAGCAAATGAATAGCAGTTTTTTCTTATTAGAAATTTTTTACTCGGTTTTCCCAAAAACTAAAAATTTCTATTGGTTTTGAAATCAATTAAAAGTATGATTTGTAATTGTTTGTAATACAGGGACGATGAATTGATATGCAGACATTACTTTAATATTGCATACTATTAGGCGCAAAATTCAAATGCACACTTTCCTTATATAAATAAATTGAAAGCAAGAAAATTAATTTTCAGTTTGTAATACTCACACTCACACACACACACACACACCCATACATACTTATGCACATATACATTTTCTTTGTTTATTTTCTACAATTTATTTTGCAAGTTATAGGTCAACAAATGAAACATGTAAAAGTAATTAAAATAATCAATTACAATTTAGGAAAAAAATCAGTATTTTTAAAATAAATATTTATGTCCTTAATTAATATGTATATTTATGTGGTAACAAAATAAATAAATAAGCATGGTTTTATTAATTCAATTAAATATTAGTTGTTGTTATTTATTATTATTTATTTAACAACAATAAATATGTGTATCTTCAACTAAATGAAAGTATATTGTAAATCACGAATATTGCAAAAAAAAACGTTGCAGTCAAAATATTATGAATTATAAAGTCATTCATCTCAACAATAATCGTTTATTATTTAATTTTGATAACAACATAATCGTGATTGAAACGTATAAATTGAATTGAAAAGGGAAATGCAACTGAAATATAATTCGTGGTGATTTACTGCCTGTTTATAGAAGCCGAGGTGAAAATAAGCGTTCGCCATTTATATTGAAAACACAAACAATTTGAGTTTTTTTTTATTGTTGTTTTCAATTTATTTCATTCGGCTTCTATGAACAGGCCGTTCTTCTTGCAATACATTTTCAAATAACGAAAGCAGATGGAGTTACAATTCAAAAAAAAAAAAAAATTAAAATATATTTATATTTTAACAATAGTGTAGGCATTTTAACTTATCTTTGTTTGGAAGTAAACAATTGTACTTAATTGTATTTTTAATGTAAATTATTATATTAATCTGATTTTGCACGAAACATTTATAAATTTACATGGTTATGTCATGTTAAACTTACATATGTAACAGCGTTTCTAGCCAACACTGTTTGTAAAGCTTACACAATATACTTTCATATGAGCTTTGCCTTTTTTTATTTGAAGTCAGCAATTAAGTCCATGATGAATTTGAGGGGTACACGAAACATAAATCACCATAAATTATTGCATACTTTGCAGCTGAATATGTATTCTTTAGAATTTTTTAGAAGCAATTTTAACGCGATTTTCTATCTACCTTAACAAAAGGTAGATGGGAGCAAACTATCCCTCTAGTGAGTGCAATGAAAATTATTTGCCAAGAATAGGAAAACAATATTACACACAGTGCAAAATTTCCATGGAATTCCATTTGTAATTACTATGAAAATTTTATATTCAAAATTAAGGATATGAAAATTATACATATCCTTGCGCCAATAAATACAAATTTAAAACACGGTCCTTAAACAATTTTTATCAGGGCTGTTCTGCAAACCACGTGATTTGAAATCACGAACCGTTTTGAAACCACGCCGACGATTTGAAGCTGTTCTGTAAATCACGCGATTTTTCATTTTTCGGCGTGGTTTTAATTTTTCGAAAACACGAGAAAACAGCTGATATTTTATATTTGCTTATATTTTTGCACTGTGAATTAAAATATTAGAGGAAATAAATAATATAAAAATGCCAGGAGCTACTTTATTATCAATAATTGCTTTAAGAAAGCATCATTTAAAAAAAGAGCGTGTTAAAAAACGACATTTGCGGGACAAACCATAAATATTTTATTAGCACAACATAATACCTACAAATGTATGTGTAATTGCGAAGTTGAGAGTGTTTTCATTAACGAAATTTACTTAAATTTTGCATTTACTTATTTATAAATTTGCACAAAAATAATTAATTATTGACCATTACTAGATTTTCTGTACAACAATATATAAAATTTGTCTTAAATAAAGAACATGATAGTAAAATATCTATATATTTACATGACTTATAAAGAATGTGTTACTTTGGCAACCTCAAAAACATGTTCGAAAAAATTAACCAGCTGACTGGTAAAAAAGTAAATGTATACTAAAGTAATGCTAAACAAAGCAAAACAATTATTATCAAAAAAAGCAGTGTTCTTACAAATTTGCTCATATTTAAGTTTTTATATGTAGCAAACCCAATTTTTTTAGAAAAATAAATAGAGAACAAATCACGTGAAATATATTATAGCATTTTTATAAAATTCTAAACGAAATACATAGAAAAAATAAGCAAGTGATTTCAAATCGTCAGTCATTTAGCTGACGATTTAAAAAAGTTTTACAAAATCTTTTATTCACTTTTAGAAGTGGGCGTAGTCCGATTAATCGGATTTAAAGTTATGATTTTTGGTGAGGTCTGTATGGTTGTGGAAGCAGCTGACGTTTAAGAAGGCAGCCTATTGCTAGGCTCGTCTAGACCAAGCTGAATAAAGGATAAGAGGACTAACTGCCTGGCCCATGATGTCACACGATATCGTTCGTTTGCTTAATTACATTGAAAATAAGACAATATTTAAAATTTTCTTTTTGTGTTGAATGGAAATAAACAGTCGAAGTAAGTGTGCTCTCTCCTTGAATCGCGTGGCCATCAAACGCTCTGTTGTCGCGTTTCTCACGTGCCATTTGCTCGTGGGAGAGCAAGCCGATACGCTCGGCATTCCCTGGTGGGATTTTTGCAGGAACTGTGCGTCTGTGAAGGAGGGCGAAACGGTTGCACACCTAATGTGCGAGTGCCCAGCTCTGGCATGAAATGACTGAGGTTCTTCGCTTCACATTTCCTGTCATCTTTGACTGAATTCTCCCGCGTGAGTATTTCTGCAATAGCGAGATTCCTTTTGGAATCGGTGTAGCTTCATGTGACGACTGTCCCTGCCTGTGAATAGCTTGTGGTACCACAATGGGCCTAACATTTAGCCTAAGTGATGCATTCTTTTTCGGGTAGGGTCCGCCAACTAACTTACGCAATAAAACGGGGAAATTAGTTATACACAATGCTCCTGGTATCAACCAATACGGTTGGTCTTACTGTAGTTTTATTTTTTAGCGAATTTAATGTTGGAAATCTAATTTTTCTCTATTTCTAAACACAGCAAATATTAATTGCCACTAATGCGCAATTGAAAATTAATTCTTCATGCAGTTTTTTTTTCTCAAAGTGCATCATTGCCGGGTGCAGTGGTTCTCTTACTGCAATCAATTCAAATATTAGTATCATCTAAAATAAAAAAACGTTTTTTTTTAACGGCATGGAATAAAATGCAATGGCAAGTTAAACAAAAATTAATAAAAAGCTAAAAAATACGTGAAAAAGAAAATCACGTAAAAACGTGATAATCATGGAAACACTTTGGTAAAAAAAAAACAAAAACGAAAAAAATAGACACAAATACGGACGTTCGTTCATGGCACATAATTATTTGTATTAAAAGTTTTTTACTTCCTTTTAATTTTTTTTTGCTTTATCTTTCAATTTCACTTAAACATCTCGATTTTTTTTAATACTTTTTTTGGTGGTTTGTTTGTTTTTTGTTTCTAAATATACGAGCGCAAGTGCACAAAGTGTTGTAATCTGTTAAATCGCGGTGTTTTAAAACGTTAAATTTAGTTAAATGCAATTAAATTTGTTTTAATTTTTGTTTGTGTTTTTTTTTGGTTTGGCTGTTTTATGTACATATTTTCATTAAAGGGTATCAACGTGTAATGAATAAGTGCATTAAATGCAAACGAATTGAAACTTGAAAATGCTTTTGGTGTACAGAAGACATTAATTAAATAATTCAGCAGGAAACGAAATGCATTGAAGACTTTTCTTAAGCTGTTTCAATTACAGAACGATTCGTTCATTTAAATTAATTATATGTATTAATAAATATTTGTATATTATCTTTTAAGCTTAAAGATTTATTTTTATTTTTTATTTTTCTCATGCGATATTTCGTCAACCATCGGTTAACATCTTGAGGAAATTATTATTATATTTTATAAAATTTTTTCTTTTTGAAATTAATAATATTAATATTAATTAATTATTATTATAATTTTTATTAATTTTATAAAATTTTTTCATTTTGAAATTAATAATATTAATATTATTTGATAATTTTTCTAGTTTTTTGACCTTTTTTTTTATATTAATAACACTAATTATTTTAAAAAGAAGCTACACAAAGGAGTAGCGAAATGTTGAAATAAATATATAAAAAGACCTTAGGCTTAAAATAATTAGTGTTATTAATATTAATATTAATTAATTAAAAATATTAATTTCAGAAAGAAAAAATTTTATGAAAAAAATAAAAATTTCCTGAAGATGTTAACCGATGGTTGATGAAATATCGCAAGAGAAAAATAAAAAGGAATCTTTAAGCATAAAGGATTATATAGAAATATTTATTAAAAAACTAAGGTTAAAAATTAAGGATTAAAAAATAATTATATTAATTTTTAACGAATTTGAGCTTCAAATCTTTGGCTTCTTTACAACAATTTTTTTGGACTAAAATATATATGTATGCTATATGGTTTGAATTCTTTATAACTTTTTTAATTATTATTTTTTCTTAGTTTTTTTTTCAGTATTTTGTGAAGAAGACTTGGGGAAATAATTATGAAACATTCGAAGTGAAATCATGGCCATTACACCCGAAATTTTGCGAAATGTTATGGAAAATATGCTAAAAAGAGCACGTATGTCCGAATCAGAATATGGACATCACTTACAGGATATCATTTTTCAAAGCTAATTGCAAAAAATTCCCCAATAATGTACTGTATTTAAAAACAAAAATTATAATAATCGCATAAATAACAAAGTTATAAACCACCCTGTTCGTGCAGAACAGGATTCTGTTGAATTGTGCAACTGAAATAAAAAAAACCCACAATTAAAGAGTTAAAATTTTTCATATCGCGTCAAGAAATATTATTTTTATTACAAGTTTCCTGATTTGAGGCAATGCTTTGACACTAGAAAATTCTCTGCTGAATACTATCAGAATTAATTTTTTTTCTTTAATTGTTCCCTTTAAAATTTTAATCAGTCAATGCTGGAAATTGCAATTTTTACACTCACAAAATTATTACAGTAACGTAACGCAAAAAACCAAAATTGAGCACCTTGAAATACAAGTGCTGCTTACTTTCTCAAACAAATTTTATTTCAATGATTTTTAACGCTTAAAACGCATAATATTTTAAAAGCAAAATATTTGCATCACTGGCCACAGGTGTAAAAAGTGAATGAAAATAAACTGAAAAGGAGTAAAAAGCCATTTTTTTTGTTAAATAAAGTGATAAATATGCATAAATATAAGTACGACTACTTATAACTTCAGGATTATTTGAAAAATCTTCCATTTTGTTTTTTCATAAATTTCTAACTAAAAACTTTTTTCGTTTTTGTGCAAATTTTCCGAATAATTTCTCACTTTCATAAGTAAATAAAACACAGCTGATAATATAATTCTAGTCCGAACATACCCAAAGAACAAGTTCGCACAACTCTGTACAGGAAGTGAACAATTTAACTCTCTTAGTTTCTGTCAAAATTGCACAAAAATTGTTATCTGGAGCGCTTTTGGATTAATTTTTACGAGTTCGGGCTGTTTTGTTATGCACCTGGAACAGACCTATTACTAGGGATTTGCAGTTGCTTTCAAAATTGTAATTTATTTATGTTATAAATTTTTGATACAGTAAAATAAAAAAAATAAAAAAATTTAATTGTTTAAATCAGTTAATCGGTTGTTTTTACGGAACTTGTGGTTTTGTTTTTGGTACGATAAAATATTTGGATATTCTCAAATAGTTTAGGGGAATTTTTAGATAAAGATGTGAGAGAATTTACTTTTTGTAAAAAATGTAAAGAATGCTAATGCTAATTGATAATAACAAAATATATATTCTTACACTTTTATTTGATTTATTTATGCTACGGTTGAATTATAAAAACATATTAAAAATCAGTTATTTTTACGGAAATTGCGGTTGAAACGAAGGAAAAATTCTTAATTTTTACTAAAGTTAAAATAAACAAACAAAAGGAAAAAACAATTCTTTTTACGGATTTAAGTCATTTAATTTCTTACCATTAAAAAATAAATGAACTTTCCGTTAAATTTAAATGAAAAATAATTATTCCAGTTTTTAAGTGAAGTTTCATTTATTTTAAATTGCAATTTCAGTTAATTTTGTATACAGAATATTTCGAGTGTATAAGTTTATTGTTAATTTTTTTCATAGCTGATTCGGGTGCTGATTCGCATTGAAATTTCAAACAAATTTTATTAAAACGTATAGGAGTTATAAGCTCGCTCGTGGGGGACGGTTTTATCCCACCCACAATATACAGATGTCCTGATACCAATACCTGGGATCAGCAGGCGACTAGGGCTTGGGTTTTTAGGAAAGACAGAAGGCAGGTGGAGGAGTTTACAGGTCTGCTCCATGTCGAGGCAGACTTAGTCGATCTATAACAAGCAGAGGACCGACAACCTTTTGAAGATGCCAAGGAATAATATTTCTAGTTTTGTGGCAGTCTGTACTGGCCACTTGTCTCCTTAGGATAGTTGGATGTACACTATGCAGAAGCTGTGGTGAGGACCATAGTGTGGAATCGGTTTTCCTTCTGTTGTGGGAGTGCGCGGCTCGGTGCAGGGGCACACGGAAGATGCTGTGAGCCTCGTTCTTTGCCGATCTTAGCGCTGTCAGAGATGGTGCGATTCCTGGATGTGGGCGGCTGGCTGTATATAAGTGAGTACTGAGTACTACAGTTCACATCACTTACTGCCTTTTGGGTTACGCGAGTTTTGTGACATAAAAACGGCACTTTGTGTGTGCTAATTGACGCCCTTCCTTGGCGGTCGGCCAATAAATGCGATCTCTAATCTTTATAATTATTAAAAAAAAGAACAATTGTTTTCATTATGTGGCCGGGTCGGAAATGTTGTATATTTTCGTAATTGCTTTCATGAGCGCTGAGTGCATTTTTAAATCTTTAAATTGCCTAATTCGTTTCCGTTGTTAATTCTAGGAAATTAACATTATTTTTGTTGTTTTCTTTTTTTTTTTTTAGCATTAGATTAAGATTTTGCTATTTCGTGATTGTTATTGTTGTAGGTGATTACAGGTTACAACAGGTAATTGTGAATTTCGTGGTTTCAGCATATTTTTGCTTCAATGCGTTTTTCATGGTTTTCGTTTTTTTCTTTTCTTCTTTTTTTTTTTTTTTTTGCTTAACACCTCTGCTGTAAGAGCTTTATAAAAGTTAAAGCTTAAAACTTAAGTGCTCTATATTATGCACATTTCATTTAATTTTAATTTTATTTCCATTTAATTCTCTTTATTGTGTTTTTTTCTGTGGTAGTTTTTTTCAACAACGAAAATATGTATAATTTGTGGTTTTGCTACATTCAACTTTAATTGTGTTAAATAATTTTCGTATAACGCAATTAAATAACGTAACATAAAATACGTAATATGATTTTGGTAGTTTATTGTTTTTCTTCTGAAAAAATTTTCTTTTTATTATTTTTCATACTGTAATTTAAATTTAAATGGAAAATGTTGGTTAAAAAAAAAAAAAAAAAAAAACTACAAGTCAACGGAGTGTAAAATTGCCTTTATTTTAATTGAAATTAAAATTGAAATTTTTAATAGAAAAGAAAACTACATTTTGATGATGTTGTTTGTTTGATTACGTGCTAATTTATTTAATAATGGGAAATATTAAATATTTTATTGCTTATTATTGCAAAAAGAAAATTAAAATTAAAAATGCACGAAACAAATAAAATTACAATGAAATTCAGTGCCCTGCCAAATGGCCCTTTTCTTATAATAGAAACACATTTTATAGTGTTGAGGGTGACAATGGCTGAAGCAGTCTGCACGTTGACTACAAAATCAAAAATGTTCTGGGTTCAACCTCAGTTTCAGACTCATCAAACATTTCGCATTTGTTCTGAAGTGCATTCAGCTGTATCCAAGCCATAGGCACATCAGAACGCATCTCTGTCACTACCTCTCTCCTCTATTTCCAGCACAATGCATTGCAAGTGTAGCGGTCCAAGATAAAAAAATGGGGTTTACCCAATTTCTCATTATAAAAATTAAGATTGTCTAAAATACAACGAGAATTCAGAGTTTAGCTTGAAAAAAAAAATAAGTTTAAAATTTTTCATCCCAACTTGGTTTTATTGTTAAAAATCGACTTTTCCGACAGTTTGAAATAGTTTAAAATTATTCACATAAACTGTATTTTTTTTGCTGTATATTTTATTGCACCAGATTTAAGGATAGTGGTAAGTGAGCAGTCCGCAGGCCTAAGGTCGGATGTTCAAAACATACTGGAGTCTCTGATGATATGCATCACAGCGTTCTGCTTTCCCGGTATTTGGGAAGCGAAAAATTTTTGTCGCGAATGGCCTGAAAGTAAGTAATGCATCAATTCACAAACCAGTGGAGCTTTAACTCCGCTTTACAAACAGTCCTACTCTAACACTTAATACCTTCGCTCCTTTATTCTTTGACCGCTACTCAAAGGTCGCGCCGTACATTATGCTGAAACCAGAAAATAATGTTTTGCGAGGGTATAGAAAGTAGCGTTTATTTATTCGTTTATTCGATTTGAATTTTCTCACTTGAAATGCAACAAGAAACACCTTCCTTATATATGCTATTCGATCAAATTTATACTGCGTAGGGGAATTCATTACCAAGTCGACTACAAATAGATACGTTCTTAATAAGTAACGAAAAAAAAAACAAACATTCACCCCACAATGCGACGATGCACAAGGAAGTCAATAGAGTTTGTTAAACTCCCATGGGAAGGTCCCAATGAGTTTCTTCAAGGTCGTATGTACACAGTCGACTGACTTCAAAATAGACAAAATAGCGCCGACCGATATCATACCTGGTCGGATATAAATAGTGCATAGATAAAGGATATCGGATGGAGTGAAGTATGTTACACACCGATGCATTTAAATTTCTCTTTTTTTAAACAAGGATAGGCAAAATACTGCCCATGGACGCTTTGTGATTCACTTATTTACACGTAGGTAAACACAGATATTGTAGAGAATGAAGCATGGCTTTGAGCATTCAAATCATTCAGAGAAACAGACTGCGTTAACGTTTGTTGATTAAAGTCAGTGTTGCCACAAATAAAATTTCTCCTCAACAAAAATTTTTGTTCTCTTAAATAAACAAACTACCAAGAAAATATGTTTAATGGGCAATATGAACTAAACTTATTTCCAGATAATAATTTGGCAAACTAAAATATTTGGTTTCTTAACACGCATGAAATATATAACATGAAAAGTCAAATGCATAACAATTCTTGTTTTGTGATATTGCCCATCAAAATCACAATGTTAAAGCAAAACTAATTGGCAGGTCCACCTTTACCCCTTGCTAGTGAAATAGGGTGTTCTCGAGATATATTTCTGCAGATATACATATAATGTAAGTAATAAGCAAACAATTACATTTGCAAATTATATTCAATACTTGTAACGATCTATGTATATTTGTGTGTCAACATTTTGTTCATTGAAGCAAAGAGTTTAATTCTTTTGACTGATAAACAATTTGAAAACTTGTCGCGCATAAAAAGTAGCCCATAAAAAATAAATATTGAAGATGCAAAGCATACCGAGACTGAATTTTAAACTTTTTTCTTAATCCATATCTAAAATAATTTGCTTTTTAAACTGGGTATATGAGGCAGAATTGTACTCTGGCAACACCGACTCTTTTTTTAGGCAGAGAATGTATGTAACACATGCAACTGAAAAACGTGAAAGTATAGGTTTCCCCATCTCTGATATACGCCCAAAATTATGCAAATATCTCAAACGCTTGCTGCATGCTGAGCTCCTTTCAAAACCAACAAAACTGTAGCGTATGATTATTATTAATTGAAAAATCAAAAGTAGTTCATACGTTCCCCCCTCCACAAAGCCGCTTCTAAATATGAACGGATGTAATTTTTCTCTTGTAATCTAAACCCATATCTTTTACTTTGCAGTAATTATCAGCATTACAGCTACTTTTTTTTTAATGAAGACTTAAATAACGAGCAGTAAATGCAACATTTACTGGCTTAACACATTTGTTAAATGTCTGTCTGTCTGTCTGTCTCATTACTATCTTTCTTTCCTCTTTTGTTTTTTCTTTTTTTTTTCAGTATCGTCTAATTTACTGTTGTTGCCCATTTTCAAACCATTAGTCATTTCTAGTTCTAAATTTATACTCTACTCCATTTACATATCGGAATTGTTGCACTACTCGTATATTCTTCATTTTATATTTGTTTTGTATTTCGAAACCATTTGTTATTTATTTCAAGGATTTTTTTTTTTTAATTTTACTGAAGTTAATTTATTTTCCAGTTGCTTTAACATCTAAGCCAGAGTAAGCTACAGCCAGCTGTTTAGTTTCATGTTTGTGCTGCTATTTACTTCACTGTCCATTCCTGCTTTTTCATTGCAGCATTTAATCCTCTTATTTAAGTCTCTTTTGAAAATTCTACAATTCTAGTGCTGTTGCAGTGGCCGTTTGATAGAGGTTGCGATGAGAATGTGTTGCCAAATTAAGCTTAAGCTTAGACCGAGTAATAAAAAAATGGATTCAAGTAGAATTAATTAAAACTTAAAATAACAAGAAAAACAGTAAATGGTAAATTGATAAACGTTTTCTTTTTTTATCGTATTACATTGCAGTATAATTAAATTTTAAATAGCAGTGGTCAAGACGAAGATTAAAAAACGGGAAAAAAATAAAATAGAATACAATAAAAAAGTAGATTAATAGAAAACATAATGAAACTTCAGTATAGCATTATTATAGGACAACATAGCATAGTAGCGGTTTTCACTCTTGATTGTACTTCCACAACGTGTTTTTTTTAGCTCCAAAGCGAGAGTGTCTATTTCATATAAATTGCAAGCAAATACATAGAAAACAAAGCTGCGACAACAGCCATTTATATACTTTTGATATAATTTGGTTTATTTTTGCATCAGTTTTTTTACAAAACATATTCTGCGAAGCTCTGAGCTTGTCTGCAGAAACACCCATGTTCTATGTGGGAATCTGACACAAAGATAAAGAGAATATAAACATTTCAATGAAAAAAAAAAACTATTAAGAAAATTGCGAAAAAATATTTATGACTCAAGGCTTTGGGTTTGTAGGCAGCAACACCACAATAATATTGATAAATAAAAAAAAATCTTCTAAAGCAACCATTTGAATAGAATAACAAATCAAATAAATAAAATACAGCAGAAATGAAAGGGAAATACCTTTATAGTGTGTACATAACGCCCTTCGGCAAATATATTTATTGCGTCAACATTCAAATACTAAATGGTACACCAAAGGGAAATCGTATAACATACATCAAAGGCATTTTGTTAAAACTTTTCCCTTGGACTTTGAAGAGAACGAAAGAAATATTTCAATCGAAGTTATTTCATGAAAATTACACTAGTATACAAGGAAAAGTATCCGAAAAAATTTCAAGTAATTTCTGCTTCTCTGCCCATGCAAAATACGAATTGCTAAGTAAAATTCATTTAGTCGTTTTAGTTTTCACGATACCTGATATACATACAGTCGAACTTCTCTATAACGTAGCAGTTGGGGACCGTCAAATTTCTACGTTATAGAGAAAATTCGTTATAGAGAAACTGCAGAAAATTTTGACTACATTTTTTTTCATGTAGAAAATATATTTATTAAGACAAAAAAAATTGTTTTTACATGAACACATTAATTTTTTTTTTGTTAATTAATACATACATATGTGACTAAATTGATGCAAAAAATCGATTGCTAAAAACTTTGCAATAGAGAGATTATTTAGTGTGAAAAATTCTATTTAGGTCTTAAAAAATTGTACGTTACAGAGAGAACTTCGCTATAGGTAAGTTCGTTATAGGGAGATCAAAATGTATGAAAATACTCACAAAAATGTTGTGTTCACGAAATTTATTTGTTATAGAGAAGATTTCGTTATAGAGAAGTTCGCTATAGAGAAGTTCGACTGTATTTCGAAATTAACGAAAGTATCCACATTTTACTTCATAGTGTTTATATTTACTTAGTAGAGTTGGTATCAAATATCCAAAATATTGCGTTTTAGTGCTATTTTCTCTAAAATTAAGCGATAAAAGTGTTAAAAGTAAAAAAAAGTAACATACTATTTTATATCAAAATGTCTCGAGAATGTGTTAATAATCCCGACAATTTTTGCTATGTTTGCGTTGAGGTGATATTTAGTAAACAAAGGTGTTGTATATCGCCTATAATAAAAAAAGCCCGTTAGTACTACTTTAACGAAAACCTCAAACACCTATGAGCACATCAGTATAAAACTTTCGACAAATGATCAAATGTACCGAGCTGACAGTGACAGCATTACTGTCTGGATAGTTAGTGAAACAAAGTTTTTGGTTTAAAAAAAAAAATAACCACATCCAGTTAGTGTTGTTTTATCTTCTGCTTCCGCTTCTTTTTAGCAGTAAAAAGTTCTATTTATACACACTTTATGATTTAAAAATAAATAAATAAATAAAATATAACTAAAATTGCAGATTGAAGTTGTATTAATAAAACGTCACATTTCCAAAGGTTTAAAAAATATTAAACTAATACTGATTTGCATTTAATGGGAGTTTCTTTTAAAAACTTAAATTCGAATGCACTAAAATTTACAAATTTTGTTTTACATTTAGAACATTTAGATTTTAATAGAACTGCAATTATTGCACATTAATGAAAATTTTTGTAGTATTTAAGATCACAGTTAATTTATCAAAACTATTGTGAAAAATTACTTTCGATTAGAAGATTTTTTTTAATATACAGGGTGTCTGCCAGCAAATTTATACGCTATATCAGTGCTGCCAATATTGAAAATTAAAAGAGGGTAAGGGTTACCATTCTTTGGTTATACTGAGAATGTTAGTTAAACAATACACTGTTAATATGAAGTACAGGGTGTCTGGTGGGAAATTTATATTTTTAAATACGATTATTTCAAAATGCAGTTTACGTGAAAATCCGAGACTTTCAATACGAAAAAGAGCAGCCTCACTGGCACTTTCAAATGCGATTATTCATGAAATTAAAAAAAAAAATTCTGAAGGATTTGAATGACATACTCTTAAAAAAATAAAATCCGCATTTCCATTCTATCGTTCAATGCTCTTAATAAAACTTTGCGTCAATTATTACGTTGTTTATTTAAGTTTGCAAATATAAATCTGCTACCAGACACCCTGTAGAATCAATTTTTATTATTTAATTCGTTAATTCGTTACCAAATTAAATCATATTTTTGCAATTTCACAAGTAATAATTTCGCATAGTTGAAATCAGATTACGGATTGGCACACTCATGTGCGGCACATTCACTTGTGACATGTATACAATTTGGGCACATGAACTGTACACCCACCATCATATCCGTACTCTGGTTGAAATGTACTTGCTTGGCGCAGGGTTTAAATAGTGCGCTGAAGAATTAGGATTTGATTATGGAATTGCTGCTTAACGACTAGGCCAACTTTAATAAAAATTACTAAATGCTCTTCCATGCCTTTCACTGAATCCATGAGTGCAATTGTAAAATAAATAGTCAAAGATTTGCTGGCGATACAAATTTTTCAACCATTTGTTCGGTTGAAGGAGTTGATTGTTGCTATTGTTCACTGCAGTACAGTAAAGATTATGTTAGAAATCCGTGTATAAAAAAAATTAAATGTCAGAATAATCTTAAAAAAAAACATACTCTCTCTCTATAAATAAAAGAGCATTTATTATTTATGGAAAAAATAAAATAAACTATTTGTGTTTTAGAAAAACTGCAACTGCTCAACAATCAAAAAGCAGTGCGATTCTTTCATATTTAAGCAACTGTTGCATTCATACAAGTAACATAAATTTTTGAAATGCACCCATTTACAGGATTTTTTTTGTTATAAATGCTCCTGCTTTATCGTACAGTTATTGTTTCAAAGAATTGTTTTCAAGAAAAATAATCGTTGTGTGAGACGAAGCAACTCAACAATAAAACACTTTTGACAACAATAAAGTCTCGAGTTCTACTAAACTAAATTGTTGTTAATAGTGTGTACGACATTTGCTATTTATGACTTTGTTTCTTCTAATATTCTCCAAAAATTGCTGTTGAAAGGAAAAGTAAGTGACAATCCTTTCTAATAGCAGAGTGGATATGCAGTTTTAGAATTGTTCACTTCTTTTTTAAACTCATTTAACACAAACTTGTGGATATATGTTGGTTGCATATGTATGTATATTTTCACCAACAATTCACTTAATTGTTGTTGTATATTAAAAATGAAAATAAATTCGTTAGCAAGATTATGCTACCACCCGACTAGAAATTTTCATGTGCACCTGAATGATACCAAATTGGGTTGATCAATTGGGTCCTCCAACTGCGATGTAACTGACGAAGCAATGCCGTTATAATTCCCAACCTGGTAATCTCTTTAAGATGTCAATTATTTAGTCGTTTTTGGCTGTAAAATCCCTACAAGCATGTACATGATGTAAATCATTTATGAAAATCGAAAAACATTTACATTTTTAATAAAATGTACATAATAAATTTCTGTTTCATTAATAATAAATTATTTATTAATGACCCTCCTATCATGATTCACAACTCAACTAAGTTGAGTTGTTAATGTTGCAACTCAACTCAACAAATTTTTTGTATTATGGTCCACAACCAATTTTAGTTGTCTTCGTTAAGATTTTATCATGCAAATCATAATACCAATAACAACTCAACGAAGACAACTGAAATTAGTTGTGTCATAATGCAAACAATTAGTTGAGTTATGAATCAAGAAGATAGCGGCATAAATTTGTAATTTTTTCTATTTGTGTTAGAGAATCTCAAGAATTTCTGTATTGGGCCACACTTGGGAAAAACTGATGATACAGCAGTAATATTTCGCAACCAGATTTCTAGTAGGATAAACCTACAGAGTGGCTGATGAATTTTGCTACATTAAGAAACTGGAACGACTTCTTTTGTAATGCATGGAATATTTTCAATCTCTTTTCATTTGAAAGCACATCGAATTAGTTTTAAAGACAATCGAATTTAAATGCCAGCCCTGCTCATGGATGCAGGTGCGGCATCTTGGCAAAAAATTGTTCATAACTGCTCGCAAAGTTAACGCTGGAACTGTAGCTATTGTCGCTCGAATTGATTGTCTTAGTTCCACCAAATTTATCTGTTGCGATTTCTACACTTCCTGTTTACAATAACCATACAAGAAAAAGTCCGGTGGAGTTAGGTCAGGCGATCTAGGGGCACAACGGAAGGTTGAGTTTCTTGAAATGAGCCTGTTAGTTAGTTGAACCAAAACTACAGACTCCAATGCGCGATAGCGGCAATCTTTTTCCAGTGTCCCACTTTTAATTTTCGTTAAATCTAAGGATCAATCTACGAAAACCAAAACAAAAAACCCCAGATTACTTAGATAGAAAAAAGTTACCAAGTTTTCTTTTGGTATCGGCTTTTACCAGCCACCCTATATTTGGTTTACCACAACCTATCCCAAATTCTTCCCAATATGTGTATTGGGAGAATTTCTATTCGGGCAGGTCTACTTGACAACGAACTCAAAACTAATAACGAGATTCTAACAATAAAATAAAAGTTGGGGAAACAAATTCCCTTTTTTTAAGAGTATATTTTTATTTAAGGCTTTAGAGAAGAGGCATGGCCCGTAGAAACCAGAGGACGTCACAGCCACCCTGTATCATTCGCTTAGCTCAATATGTCCGTCAGGTCCAACCGAGTGCATAGCCCCAAGTTCTCCAAGAAAAGCGCTCGAGCTAGCCAGACCGGAGCATTCACAGAAAAAATGCACAGCATTGTCCTTCCTCGAAACGACCCCACAGACCCTACACTGGGCATTGAATGCAGTGTTTTATCATCTGTTCAACATACGTGCCGATGTCCCAGTGGTCCGTGCAGGTAGTTTTAATTAATGGACAATCGGAAAAGCTTAGGAGTTGCCGAGTTCTACTCCCATCATACCGCGGTCACAGAGTTCTTTCTATGGCGCAGTTAGATTTAAAACACCGCTTCTCTCCCTGAAAAACTCCTCTATCTATCCCTTTGCAAGAGCAAAAAGGACTCCTATAGCTGCAAAAATAGCAGCAGATAGAGAACCAGGCAAACCCAGTGCCCCCAGATCATCAGCCATCTAATTACCCCTGAAGTTCCTATGGCCGGGAACCCACACAAGGGAAACAGTGCAATCCATGCAAAAATTATGCATTTAACACGAAGCTTCTCTGACGTCCTCCATTTCAAAATTGTTGTGTGTGCTCTGCTTGAAATACGTTTTATTTCCTCCACACGCAGAATAATGCTTCCTTGTTACAAGTTGACATAAAATATATTTACTTATTGAAGAAATGCGTTTATGTTTATTTTTTATTTATGCAAATTATCATAATAAATCTTGCCATATTTACAAAGAAATATTTCGTGCATATTTATTTTTGCAACTTCTGAAGCCGGAAATGTATATTTCTCAAAGAAAAGAATAACAGTTCTTTATAAAGCAGATCGAAGGAACAACCACACCACAAAGGGAAACATAAAACAAAAGCATTAAATACGAATATTTTACACTTAAATAAATACTGTCTATCTTTAACATGCAGTTGGAAAGATGGGGGGGTTAACACAAAAAATAATAGACCCTTGAAGGGCGGCCAGCAACAATTTTAAAATTGTGGCACCAACAGCCAGGAAAAGTACAAGTGAAAGTTGCAAGTTGCAGTATTTTATTATTTCTTCCTTAAATGAGCACAATAGGAACAAAGTATTGGATGGGAAATATTACAAACGCATTCGCTCGCTCACAGCCAGCTTTTAGTTGGTTCGTATTTGAAAACGTGAAACGCTGCTATTTACAGTAAAAACTTTCTATAAATAACAAACCAACAAAGAAACGCATTTATGAAAAATAACTTAAAATTCATTAAAAAAAAAAAGCACAAGAGCTCTTGTCACAGAAAAACCAAGAAGCCTCAGCAGCAGAAAACACTGCCGTGCTACGTAAATGTGCTAAAAACTTTAACTGTTGTTGATGCAACAGAAAACACTTTTCTATACGCGCACTCACGTGAAGTGAGCAAATGGTTTTTATTGCACCCCCAAATCTCCCCCCGCACCACATTCAAATTCATCGTACAGCAGGAAAACTTAGTTGGTTTTCGAAATAAAAAGAAAAAAGAAGCAACAAAAAGCGAGAAGCGAAAAACGGTAACAATAAAAACTGACCTAAATTGTTCAGTATTTTTTTTTTTTGCTTCACTTTTCTGCTTTTCCTTTTGCTAACTTGTCGGTTGTAGTTTCATTTTCATTTTCATTTCAGTGATAACAATGATAAACTGCATTCATGTTGAATTTTTCCTGTTTTTTACGCTTTTCTTCCGTTGCAAAATTCTTTATATCTGTATGTAAAGCCTGATTAGTTCTCACTGTGTACTTTTGCGCATTTTCATTACAAATTGAAATTGTTTTTTTTTTTTTTTTGGCGATTATCGGTAGACGGACGTTGTTGGAAATTTTTGGCCTGTCTGTTGCATGTGTAATGGCCAATATGTGGCAAAAACTTTGTCAGTTTCCTTCAAATATCATGCCTTTTCTCTTTTAGTTTTCAATGATTGACATGCTTGAGATGTTTTGAAGCACATGTAAGAGCACCATAAACTAATCGTTATTTGTCGTTCCGAATTCGTGTGCTGTTTTTACGATGTTTGTTTTACAATATTTGTACAATCAAAAGTGAGTTACCAATTAAGCACATATTAAGAACATACGAATTTTTTATGACAGGCTTATTTAAAGATCTAACTTGCTCTTAAGAGAACATTGACTAATAATAACTAATAAATTCACAACAGAAATAAAAATTCGTGCGTTTTAGTGTTAAGTGAGGGTGGCGATGGCTGAAGTAGTCTGCACGTTGACTACAAAACCAAAACAGACCTCAGTTCAACCCCAGTTTCAGACTAAAATTATATAAAAAAAAAACATTCGCATTTTTCTAATGTGCATTAGTGTGTCTTTGTGTGTCAGTTGTTGTCAGAAGGTTTCAGTGGCGAAGGCATAGTCACTGGTCACTGAACAATACTGGCTTCAGCTGATAGCAATCCACAATCGCATCAGAACGTCTTCTACTCAACTTTAGTTGGAGATTAATTATTAATTCCTTTATTCTAATTTAAAGCAATTTTCACATTTTTGTGATAAACAAACTATAAACTTAAACACAACTAAATATTTATTCGTTCATTTGCAATTTTATTTCATATGTTTTATTCTTCAAAATTGTCCTTATACACTAAATTTTCCTTTTATATAATAATCAGCGTTCAGAAAAGCTATAGCCTTTTCATTCAATCGACTGAAGCTGAGCTGCGTTTGCCAAAATTGAATAGTCACCACTCCGAAAATTATATGGCTGAAGCTGAGCTGCGGCTGTCGAAATTTGTTTAGTCGCAGTTACAGTCACTGCTATTTTCTTGAAAAGTTGCAGTGCCCCTTGGCACTCTTTTAGTGCCCATTTTTAGTAATTATTTGTTATTATTATTATTAATATTATTGGGCCGCGAAGCACTGCGATCAAGAAGATCTATTGTGCAAAGCTCCTCACGTTAGAGCCCCATCCACCTTTTCCAAGTTCCTAAGAATTTCATTTCTGCGGCTTTTCGTAAGCCTACAATATGGCTCTGGGAAAATTAGGGCCAATTTGCACCTCGTTTTACCAGATACAACAAATCAGACTTCAGCTGACAGCAATACGCAATCACATTCAAACGCCCTCTTTCGTCGGTATTGTGTAGCGCCGGCGAAGTAAAATAATAATAAAAGTGGTTACTAAACCGAAGCTTGTACACGGCTATAAGCAAAGAACGTGCAAAATCAGAGCTGTTAAAAGCTATTCAGCTTCACTTCCTGTCGTTTCTCTAACTATCCCTTTCCAATAGTTCCAGCATAATGCATCGCATGTGTAGGGCTCATCTCCTGACTGCTGGTCACAGATAAAAAATATTAATAAATATTCAGGGACCACGGAATTAGTCACCCGCATAAAAAGCCTTGCATTTGAACAAGAAAATTAGCTGGATGCAAGATTTTACAAAAGTGTGAAACTTAAAGAATTGAAAGAATAAAATAAAGAAAAATAGAATACTCCAACAATTTAAATAAAATGTTTAGACTTGGAACTATGATGTACTTGCAGTTTAGGTTGATCCGTAAGAGAACTCCAAAACTGGGCCACGGTATATTTGTATACTGTAACAAAACCCACTCACAGCAAAAATCAAGTGAATAAATTAAAGTGAGAAATGGAAAAATTCAGGTGGAAAAGAATCATTTATGATGGGGGGAATTTTTTCACGATTGCAAATTTATGGAAAGGCGAAATATTTAGAGTGAAAAACTATTCACTATAGGGGTGATAATTGTGTACTTAATTTATGATTTTATCTTGATTTATAAATTTTGTACTCTTTTGAGAAATTTCCAGGATTGGATCTCTCAATTAATTTCATTTTCGACATGTTTTAAGTACATTTGACTCGTACTACTATGAAGGAGGAAGAAAAAGCTCAAATGTAGTACGAGCTTTTTGTTTTTGTGTACCGCCTAAATGTGCTGTGATTGGCTGCTGCATTCAGCAAATCCTCGGGTTAATACCCAGTCGGATCAAAAATTATTCGTGTGGTTGCCAAAGTAGTGTTAAATTGATAAACACTGCGAAAGTCAACCCTGTAATGCAGCCTTCTTGAGCAAATTTTCTGATCTGCCGTCTACGATAAATTAGTTTAAATCTGTATATTTTAATATGTTTATCTTTTTCTTCTCCCTCATACTACGTTCATACGTTAGCAAAGCAAACTTTACAGTTACCAAGAAGTAGAACACGCCCAATTGTAGCCTCTATTTACCAACTTAAGTATGACTTTTACAATTACGGAATACAATGCACCTTTTCAGCTAAACCAACAACAAACTAAAAAAAAAACACACATTTTATACACAGAATAAATTAACTAAAACATTGACTCCTGCCACCACCACTAACCCCCACCACATTGACCAACGAAATTAGTTGTACCACAAACTTTGTTGTAAACTTTCTTACTGAAGTGCATATGAATGGGGAAGCCAAAGCAAACATTACGCTTCGAACCTACTTTTGTAATCTGTTTTTGTTTTTTGCGAATGTTTTTAGATCGCCATCCTATATTTATCAATTTACACCAACTATAAATGGAAATTGTTTGCCACACGCACCAAACAAATCCACAAACACAAGAAAAGTTTTATGCAACAAAAAGTATTGCATACTTAGCAGGTATTCAGAGTGGTTTTTTTTTCAATATCTTTTTTGTGGCAAATGGTTATTTTTTTTTTCGTTTCAATTCTTTTTCTTATATAAACAAACATTTCAAGTTTCTTTCATAGTTTGAAGGAAAGTTGACTTGTGCTCAATTTTGCCAACGTTTTAGATTTATTTTTTTTTCGCCCGATTTCCCTTTTTCGCCCTTTTTTTTCTCCTAAACAAGCAAAAACCAATTTAAAGTTGAATAGAGTGTATATAGAGAGAGAACCTAAAAAAATAAAATGTATCTAAATTGAAACTCTTTGAAAAGATATTTATGAATAGATTTGTGCAAAAAATAGGAAAACCGTTGGCAGCTATTTCAAACATGAGAGACGTAATAAAATATTGTTAGGCACTTGCATACACACACAAAACACACACATGCATCCAAATATCCTCACACTGCAGCATACAAACTACGAAACAAAAAACGGCTTAAAAATATAAATGAGAATTTAGAAAATAGTTGACATGCATTTTTTTTTATCACAAAGAACAGCTTAATTGAAAAAATATTATACACTTTGATGAAAGACAAAAGCAGCAAGAATAGTTTCAATTAATTGAATATTAAAAAATAGTTATAGAGCCACTATAAAGGCCATACACGAAAAGTAGTTTTTCAATTAACGAAAGGTTCATAAAAAATTGCCCACACACAGAACTTTTGATTGAAAAGATTAGAATTATTTAAATAGACTTACACTAGATGTATGCGGCAAGAACTAAAACAAATATATAAAAAGAAATTAAAACAACTGGGTGCTGTTGGCTGAGTAGTTAATTCTATTGAGTTTACTGCCAGAAGATCGAGGATGCAACTTCTCCTCCAGTCCACAAATTTTTCTGCGCCCTCCTTAATCGCTATTTGAGTAACGCTTCGCCGAAGTAAAATAACAATGCTCCTTTTCTAAGATGGCATGGCAACGCCTAAACAACGCTCAACAGCGGTGTTGTACAAGAATTAAGCACTGCTTCTCTAACTCTCTCTCTATATACTATCTCTTAAAAAAAACACGATGCCACCATTAGCCCTGTGTTTTATTAAAATAAGGGTCTGCAAGACCAAAATATATTTCAAAAACCTCACTCTTGGTTGCTTGGTTAATGTGGCTACTCACGTAAAGCCCTTATGACACTTCATTTCTTCTGCATTCTTCAAAATTAATCAGCTGCAAAGACTACAACCATGTCAAGATAAATTCCAAAACTTTAAATTATTCACTAGTGCTATCGATAAAAAGTGAGTAACTGTCAAAAAAATTTTAAAATTTTCAACTTAAAATTGACGTTTCGAATTTAAAATATTTTATATGTTGACAACTTAGCGATTTTGAGCTTAGTTTCGCACTCACTGAAAATAAGTAGGCAACACTTGGGGTAGCCACAGCTTACGAGCCATCAGATGATTTTCCGATTTTTAATTATTATTAATTTTTCCGAGCGCGTATTGTAGAAGCGTAACCACATATTCCCTGTGACCAAAAAAGTGCTCTCCACACTATATATCTTTTGCCTAGTGCAGGTAATTCCTCATTAGCTTATTCTTCATAAAGTTAAATGGCATTGCAACAGAAATCGCATCAGATACTTAAAAAAACAAAGTTCATGCACCAGCTAATTGTCGAAAAAATTGCTTTAGTGTTCATCTGACGACTAAAACCCGTTAGAATATCCATTGCAGTGGTTCACTAAATTCTGTCGAAGACGTACCGTCGAGCTGCCGAAAAAATTCCAGGTTTTCATTTTCCTCCCTCAGTATTATATCAGCTTCTCCTATGTCGAGTATTTTAGCCTAAAAGTGGTGCCTCCGCAGCCTAGTGCATCTGCTTTTTTTTATCATGGACCAGCACTCAGAAGATGATCCGTACATATGCGGTGCATTATGCTGGAACTTGAGGATATGGATAATACGAGAAATGATAATAATGATATTTAACAACACTGCTTTTTGTACGTGACCAGTGACTATGCCTTCACCACTGAAATCTGCCGACAACAACTGACACAAAGACACACAATCTTTTTTAATCTGAAGATGCGGGTTCGATTGCCCCCTAGACCCTGCGAGTTTATTGTGGTATCACAATGAGCCTAAGCTTTGCCCTAAGTGGTGTATACTTCTTCTGGGAGGGTCCGCCACTTATGCTAACTTAGATTAAAATACACTTCATTTCATAATTGCCTTAAAACGAAATTGATTCAATATTTTTTTTTAATAAAAATAACGTTGCACAATGTTAAATACCTAAAATCCCGTTTTATATTAAAATAAAACGTTTCTCACTTTAAAGCAACATTGCAACGTTATTAAATCAACAGAGAAAAATTCAAAATTTTCGTACAAAGATAGATTAATGTAAAATTAACATTGCATCAAGTAAAATGAACATTGATTTAAGTAAATAAACAAATAGCAAATTTGAAATCAAACTTAAATCAGGTGGAAACTACTTTAAAAAGTTTTTCCGGTCGTATACTGGGAATTCTCAATGACTTTTTGAGAAGTTTTATATAAACATGGGAGATTTCTTAGCTTTTTTAAAAGATTTCTGAATTTAAAATAAGTTACATTAAAACAACATTATAATCATAATCATGTAAGAAGAATAAAAATAACTAATATTATTCAAAATATAATTTGATTTATTGGATAAAATTGAATTCCTCGAAATTTTTTTAAATGATAAAAAGGTAAAATTATTAAAATTGTTTTAACACACTCATTATTTTAATTCCAAAAATTAATTTCATGTTGAATGAAAATTCGAATAATATTGGTTCAATATATATTTTACGTTACGTAAATTTGAAATGGCTTTGATTCAGCATGATTTATGATGGTAATTCGATATAAATTTCATTTTGATTCTACTATACTGACATATTAAATCAGCAGGAATTAAAATTAGTTCAACAGCAAAAAATTTTGTTTTCAGGTTTTTATTAAGTGTTGAACGAACTAACATGAAATAATATGAAAAACATAAAATCCACCTTGGTTTTTATGTTTTTAACTTGATTTTTTTCTGTGTGTGGGGAACTACATATCTTTAACTCGTAGCGGTCCAAAAAATTATCCAACTATATGTCAGTATTAGACGTATAATTCCTGTATATATAAACAAACATTTTACCATCATTTACCCAAGGTCGTTTTTAATAATAAAATATTTTTGTTTATAGAATTATTCTTTAAAAACTTTTTCTATATAAATTCAACAAAAGAAATCCCTGATTGTAGGGTGCTATTTTTTTCCAATATCTCCATAAATCTTTGATTTTTTTTCTCATATAGACCCAAATTCGTATTTTTATTTCAACTATAAAAAAACCAACTTACTTCTGTGCATTTTCTTTTGATTCTGCTTTCAACTTCCTGCAGGGACATCTCCAGACGGAAAATATGTTGTTAAAGGAAATTGTTGCAATACGAGTAGTAACGTTGAAACATTTGAACTCAAACCCAAAGATACAACTTCCTACACACACAAACACACACACAGCCGTAAAATACAATGTCATAAGTATGTACATAAACACATATGTAAAACAGTTATATATGTGTCTATTTCTTCTGTAATTCAGGACATTTATTTGTTTTTATAGCTGCGCTTCTTTTTGTTTCTTTGGGCCCCTCGCCGCTGTTGGATTTATTGTGTGTAACGTTAGTAAATTTTTAAAGAGGAGAAAATCCACAGCATTAAGAAAGACATTTTATGCTGTACTTGTACCACTATTCTATAAGCAAATGCTTTTGACATTGAGGGGGTGGGGATAAATATTCGGTACAAGTAGTCAGATTTCATATTTTATTCATAATATTTCCTTTCAATTCTTTTTTGCCATCGCTCTCAGAAATGTTAAACTGTATTTATGATCAAAATCAGTACTTGACTTACGGAGGATTGAATTCAACGTGAGTTTTTTTTTTTTATTATTTTTGCTTTATCTTGACTTTCAGCATCATGAGTTTAAGAACATGACATTTTTTTAATTTTTTTTAAATACTATTCACTTACGGTTTTGAAGAAAATAAATAAACCGTCACTTACCTGGAAAGAAAATAAAAAAGAAAGAAAAGAAAGCTCTTTTATTTAATGTATGTTAAATGAATAATACATGAGCTTAAACTAAGTATTAAGAATTATTTTTTAAACGTTTCAATATGTTATTTTTCCTTTAGCGATGTACGTACACACGCTTGTCAGATTTTACAATATTGTAGGATATGACAATATGCTGGCCATGCACTCACAATGAAAAATTATCAACTAGATGTAAATTGTTTGTTCGGACTATTGTAAGAAAACTGTACAATTTCATTGTCATGCAATAAATTTATCTGTCAACAAAAATTGTCTGTTCACACGGTTGTTAGATTATTGTATGGCAAGAGTTGCCAGATCTAATGTTTAAGATTGTACAGGATGTCTGGTAGCAGATATATATTTTTTCAAGCTTAAATAAAAAACGTAATAATTGACACAAAGTTTTTTTAAGTGCATTGAACGATAGAATGGAAATGCTGATTTTATTTTTTAAATAATATGTCATCCAGATCCTTCAGATCCTTTTCAAAAATTTCATGAATAATCGCTGTTGGAAGTCCCAGTGAGGCTGCTCTATTCCGTATTGAAAGTTGCGAATTTTCACGTAAACTGCTTTGAACCAGTTCAATATTTTTGGATCGACTGGGCCCTTGCAGTGGGGTATTCATAGCCGAAGCAGTTGCGCAGAATCTCTGCACCCACGAACGATTTAAATTTACACTCGGTCCGTCCATCACTTGTTCACCGAATACCGCACTTAGAACAAAATTGTTGACGAGCAATTACGTACGAATCATTACTCTTGAAAAATGTCTCCACAGCGAACGTGTGATGCTCACTCGACCACTGCGACATCGTGACTGACAAATCCGCACAATCAAAAATTCCACCGGCGCCACCCTCCCTCCGCACCGTTTATTACTTTTTCAAATAATCGTATTTAAAAATATAAATTTGCCACCAGACACCCTGTATTTAATCTCCGTATGGTCATTAACTTCGTTACTTAGATTCTTTGCCTTTTTGCTAATTGACCAGAAATTTTTCCATGTAAATAAATTAATTACGAATATCATTAGTTTTGTTAGCAAATAGTTATATTGCAATATAGAGTAAGAAAAAATAAATAAAAATCTGAATGTGTTTGCATAAAAATTCGTATTTTTGATATCAACAATGACTGCTACTTTTTTTTAACCCGTCTGTACGTACACACGAAAATGTTTTGCCTCCCAAACTTCATGGATAACTTCAACAGCCATAATATATTTAATATTAAAATTCTATTGAGTTTTTGAATGTATTGTTGCCACAATCCGAACACTAATTTCGTGTAGAACATTTCAAAATAATTTCTACAAAATTCTTTTTACCTGAGTTGAATGTTCCAAATGTGTAAACCACACATGACTTGAGAAGAAATGCACAAGTGAGTCATTATTAAATTAAATTCATAACAACAATTGTTGCTTTAATTAATATTCAAAAGATAAAGATTAGCATACATTTAAAAGACACGCCTTAAGAATAAAGTCACTGCTAAAAGCTAAAAGAGTTAATTAAATACCCGCGTAAGTCAACTTAACGTGAATAATAAATTGAGTTTGACTTCTAAAGAAAAATTACAGCTTTCAGTGCAATATAATTTAATTACAAAAAAAAAAAAAAAAAATACATTCCTTTTAGAGTTCTCTTCTACCAAACGATAAAAATTAGACTCCAGTCGTTGTTCCTCATTGCCACAGACAGACTTCATTTATAAGACATGATGATTTTTATATCGCTGTTAAACAGCTTAATGGCTTAAACCCAATTGATAATAAAAACGTTTAAAGCGTCAACGGCATTTATATAATTCGCTTGAATCACTCATTGCCTTAACAGTCTTCACGTATGTTGCAAAAATCATGTTCGCACATAAATAATCCCCAGATTGAATCTTTCAATCTTGCGTGCTGAATCCTTTAAAGCAAAATTAATTGCCAGAAATAAAGCGGGCCAACACAATACCGACAAGAACGAAAAAATAAATTCTCATCAATAAAAATATGAAAGAAATCTCTGAACAATAAAAACGAATATATAAATATGGAGGTAAAGGGTGTGACAAAATTTAAGCATAAATTTCATTAATGAAAAGGAATACATTTTTTGAAATATATTTATTAAGCTTGAGATCTTTTTTTTATTTTATTTGGTTTTATTATATTTTTATTTATATTTTTTTATTATATTTCAAAAAATATAATAAAAAAGGTCAATTAATAATATAATTGAAAAGGAATATAAATTAAATCAACAGCACTTACTGCCAGCATATATTTATATTTATGCATCATGGGGCAAACAACTGGCAATGAACTCAGCGAATTGTTTACTCGCGTCCAATACGTAGCAACGCAACGATGTTACGTTAAAGCTGTGTACACACGATAGTCAGATTTTTCAATATTGTGCGATATGGCAATATGAGTGGCAATGCACTCACAATGAAAATTTGTCACCTGATTGGAAATTATCAGGTCAGCATTAAAAAAAAAATTTCATTGTCACACAATTGTTCTACAATAAACAACAAAAATCGCCAGTTCACATGGTTATCAGATTATTGTATGGCAAAAGTTGCCAGATCCGATGTTTAACATTGCTTCTTAATATTTATGCGAAGCGTTGCCAACAGAAATATTTATCTAAAAACTGTGTTATTGTACGGTGCACTAAATTAAGCACATGTGACAATAACAAATGACCATACAATATCTGGCAATTACCTATTAATGGAAATGGTGGTTGTTCTTACGATTGTCAGAATTGTGGCAATATTATTGTGGTACAATGCACGGACAATGACAATGTTGCCACACAAATATTGGGAATTCACGCGGTTCTTGAACATTTTATTAAAATTGTTCCGTCCATATTGTAATATATAACAATCGTATGTACATAGCTTAACTGTGGGATACCCTGCAATACATCGACTACGGCTCAATTAAACCTTTGCAGGGCAGGAGATTTGGCATGACGGATGTCTGACACGCATGGAATTATGGAAAGATATCACGCAAGCAATACTTGACGTACATATGTGTTTACAAATTGATCGAAATCAATAGCTATAGATCGCTGAGACAGAGATTGTAGCGATCAGAGGGATATATCAGATGATCCATTTGTTGTTTTCAAAACAGGAAATCTGCGACGAAATTCGTAAACCGACTCAGGGCTTGTCACTTTGTATTCTGCGGTTTGTTACTTCACAAATGTCAAAACCAAATAGACATTTATCGCCATTTTCAATTGGGGGTTTCATTTTGCACCACTCTGTGTAAAGCCAACCATGAAGTGATTTCAATAATAAAAAGGCTTTTTTTCGCACTAAACACAAATTGCCAGCTGTCAAAGTGCAAACTTTGTGATGCATAACAACTCCGAATTTATGTTATAAATGCATAAATTTTGGTTCACCATTATTTGCTGTGACAGCAGCATCCAGAATATATGTACAAAGTATGTGTGTTTGCTATGATGTCAATGTAGTTTCAGTAGTTATTTGATGATTAAAAACCTTTTGTTTTGTGACTACTTTTGAATAATTTTTCATTTCTTTTTCTTCTTGTACATCTTCTTTACAACTTCGAGCCACAGATTTTGTTATTAAAAAAAATGAAAAAAAAACTGAGGTCCTTGCACTCACCCATACCATACCCATTACACATTACATATGGCCTGTTGCACATGTAGTTGTGAACTAGGGAAGTACGAAAATGTAAAACACAAAAACTATTTATTTATTCTTTTTTCATAGCGGAGCTTTTAGTTATAAAAGTTGTTGAATAAATGTGTGTGAAATAAAATAAAACGTGCATTTGTTGCACATTCTATAGCATAGTTTTGCCACTTGGCAAACTTGTACACAAAATTGCAAACAAATTTATATTGTTTTTATTTAGATGTGCATGCATGTGCATGGGCGCTTCTTTGCAGTACTAAAAAAACACAGTCTACAAAACAGGGCATACAAGCAGAATTTAATAGTTTGAAAAAAAAAAAAAAAACAGCGAGCAAGCACAAAATGCAATAAAAAGTTCTTTCATCCAATATATAAGACTAACGTGACATAATAATATTTTCAACCCAGCGAAAGGTGACCAAATTTTCGTTTTCGAAATGCATTGAATGTGACAAAGAGCCATACGTCCTGGTACTTTATATATTTATATATTTTTAATCTTGGACCACCCCTCAGGAGATGAATTCTACACATGCTGTGCATTGTGCTGGAACTAGAGGAAAATAATAAAGAGAGATGACAGGTGGTGAAGCTTCAGTATCATACAACTCAGCTTTTGAACGTTCTTTTTTGTTTATAGCAGTGCTGCAGCGCCTCTGATGTCAAGGAGATATATTCAAGCTTTGTTTGACGCAATATTTAGTAATTGTTTTACTTTGCTGGTGCTACACAGAACCGACGAAGGAGGGCGCTCTGATATACCTTTGGATTGTCATCAGCTGAAGCAGGTACTGTTCAGTGAGCAGTGACTATGCTTTCTGAATATGCCACTGAAATACTCCGCCAACAACTGACACAAAAACTCACTAATGCACATCAGAAAAAATGCGAGATGTTTTCATGACTTAGTCTGAAAAGTCCTGGGGTTCGAGACCCCAGCCATCCCTGAGTGTTGGTCCAAAAAAAAAAAAAATAAAAGTCTTAAGTTTTTGTTTTGGAATGTGCTTATTTGATTTATAAATGTTTTTTTCATTAATTAGACTCAATAAATTGGTGACATAGATCCGTATGGCTTTTATGGCATTGTCTATCACTGTTGCCAGCAGTTCCGGCGACAGGGTGCACGAGACTGACATAGACGTTGACATGACGCGTCCATTCAAGAAACTCTACAAAAAGAAATCTAGAACCGGTACATAGAGCAATATTGCCGACCACTGCCAATCACCAAAACGAGCGATCCGAAAATGCAACCTCAGAATTTTGGATGTGGGTTGTGCGGTATGCGGCGTTGCTCCAACTTCTAGGAATCACATGTTCTCCAGGCCCAATTCGTCTATTTGAGTTCTGCAGCGCTGGTCGCGTGCAGTAGTCGTTAAAAAAAGGCCCGATAATGTCTCAACCATACAGTAACTGTGAGCGGATATAATGCCACGTCGAGTGATATACTCAGATTTTCGGTGCACTGGAAGCGATAATTCTGCTTATTCACGTATTCACAGAGATGAAAATGGCTCTCGTTGCTTATGGTGAAAAAAATCTAAATATCTTATTGACGTATACTCGTATTTTATATCTGTTTACGTTGTTTTACAAATGTCAAAGCAGAACTGACATTTACCGCCATTTGCAAAAATTAAAGCATCCTCTCTTTGGGTGATGTCTTCTGCGCCACCTTGTAAGAGAGGAAAAAACTGTTGCTGTCGAAATGCTGCACAAAAATTTTTTTTATTTCTTCTTATTTAAAAAGCAATTTTTGCTTTTGTGTTCGCTGGGTTACTTTTGTCTTATTATCTCTTATTCTTAATCCAACATATTTTAAATTTATATGCCGGTCATGACTTTTACTGATTTAGATTTTTTTTCCTTCCTTTATTTTTTTGTTAAATAAAAAACTCCTACAACAGGATAAATAGCTCCAGCTTGAAAGGATATTTAATAACATTTTAAGCAGCATTAAATTAAATCTGTTGAATGTATTAAAGACGATATTCCCTTCGATACAAGTGGTATAAATTTACCAATGCGGTCACCATTTCCATTTATTTTTATTTCTGTAATTTTATATTTCTTTTTACTCGTAATGGAGACATTTTTGGCCAATTTTTTTTAAACCCTTTGTACAACAACAAATATATATCCTTTCAATAACCTCCAATACATTGATAGTTACCAAAACGGTAAAAAAATATGTCTGCTTTGACGGCAGATGTCTAACGAAGATACTGAAGTAACACAACTTTTATTTGAGTATTTAATAAAGGAATAGAAAAATTTGTCCAGAAAAAGAAGATGTCTGGCTGGATGTGGGTGCACAATAAACAATATGACGCAAATAAAATAACATATTTTTTCACTTGATTATCACTGATTCCATCTATAAGAATTCAAGAGTGGAATGGCAAGGCTAAAAACTGTATTCATCTAAGGATTCCAGCAACAGGTTATTACGCTTCTAATGGTCAATTTATGTAAAATATGACGAAGAAAGAGAAAACGAAGTGAAATATGTAAATCATTATGAGAGAATGGCGTACTTGACAGTTGTCGAGCTTGTTGTAGGTGCAGTTTTTTACAATCGTAATTTCTTTGACCAAATAATCAAGTAAAACTACATCTGAAATTTCGAGCCATTACCGCCAAAAAGATGCCAGCGCCCAAAACTGCGTTTTAGAGGGGAATGATCTTTATTTAAATATTTTTTTGTTTTTTGTTTTTTTTTTTTTTTTTTTTTTTATCTAGGACCAGCACTCAGGATTTGACTCCTACACATGCGAAGCATTGTGCTGTGAACTATAGGAAAGGGATAGTAGGAGAAACGACAGGAGGTGAAGCTTAGTTAATTATTTTTTTTTTGCAGCTGTGCTTTCGCACGTTCTTTAGTTTTTATACTCGTAGCAGTGCTGAAGCTTCGGTTTAGTAGCCATTTTTATTATTATTTTTACTTCGCCGGTGCTACACAAAGCTATCTTGGACCAGTTCTCATATGCATTGCAATGCATTGGAACTATGGAACTAGACACAGAGAGGTATAGTATAGAGAATAGACAAGATGGTAGGAAGATAGCGCTTAATTAATCTTGCACAACTCTGCAGTTGCTTGTTAATTATAAATCAAACTTGCAGCGTCTCTGTTGTTATTTTTGAAGCACTATTTTTAAGCTAAGGGGAGCCATTTTATTTATTATTGTACAAAGGAGGGTGTTGTAGCACAGACAACTCAGACAACCTTTTTCTGATTCGACCGAGCTGGAAATCAAACCTGGGTCCTTCTGGTTGCCAAGCCAACACTACTGACTACTCGTTATCAGAACATCTATGCATAAGTCTAAATTGCGTTCGCTGTAAAATCGTAACTTCATATTTAACAGCACTATTATTTTGTGATCTGAGGCGGCTGATCGATAACTATCAAGGTGCTTAATGCTTTTTGGAGCTTATGGTATGATTTGGTTTACATATTAATTACTCTTAAATGGGTTTAAGCGACGAAGGGGGAAGAATGAGGAGACTTGTGTAATGGCCCGGACCCTATGCCCCCACTATGTTGCGTCAGTAAGAAATGCATTCGATGACAGGCAGTGCTGCTCACAGATTACTGGCCTATAGAAACTATTGCAGGAGCAATAATGGTCTGCAAGAGGAAAATACTATATTTCACCTCCTTTGCCAGTGTCCTGCAATGTCTGATGCTCGCAGGAGATCTTCCGGTTGTATACCTTGGTGTGTTGGATAAACTGTCATGACTGATGTGTTCACATTGTGGTTGTTCATATTCATAAGGGATTCTAGTTTCTTTAATAAGGGAAAGGGTCTTATGAAATGATTATGGTCCGGTGCTGACTGCTCTAGGGGTATCATAAGCTGAAAGGATTGACGGAGACAAGTGGGCCAACTTTCTGGAGAGGGCTGCCCTTAAAACCTAACCTACTTTTACTGCTCCTTAGATCGTTCTTATGATCGTATTATGCAGTCCTCTTTCGGGGCCAAAAATTATCGAATATCTATTAGTGTCTCTTAAAAATGTATATAAACAAAGCACTTCTTCGTGGACATTTGGACAGCGCAAAACTCAGAGAATCAACATTTTTCAAAATGTCTAGTGTGGAAAATTGTGAAAAACTAACTTAAACTCGTTCTGCTAAAAATTCCGTTAAAGCAGAAATATAGAGGAGATCCCTCTATATAAATCCCATTTTAGTCTGGTCGCCCACGTTGGTTCCTTTCCAGAAATTTTATTCATTTCATTTTAAGAACAACAACAAAATTTTAGAATTCCTACCAGATCAATGTTAATACGTTAACAGAGCTCTGTTAAGTGAAGAGGTGTGTGTCTAGGTTAATATAATTTAAAATTTAACTTCTCACACATTATTTTTCACTCATTTATTGATTCATCTCTAACAGTAGATTATGGATAACCAAGTGATTTTTTATTTTCCAACTACATGGGTAAGTTAACAGATTCTTCTATTGCGTCTAAATGCCACCTTTTAAATGCTTCTAATTTTTTATACACAGAATGTTTTACCATGAATTTGAAAGAAATAAATTTCCTGCTTAAGGAATGCATTCTTTTAGCGACAGATTTTTATTTAAATTAATAAAAAAAAGTCATTACTATGGCACATAAAATATTATCAAATAAGAATTTCTCCAAAAAAAGTACAGGGTGACTGGTGAAACCCGCTACACAAGTAAGTAACATATTCCATTTTTTAAATATTTGAATTCTTTCTTTATGTTTAATAATAAACAATAATTGGAATGTTGAAAGCTGTATTTGGGTTGAGCATTGAGTAGCATTACGAGAGCAATGACTCCGCTGATCAATAGCAAATGATCTGTGGCATATTTCTTACTGAGGAGCTTTTCAATGGAAATCTATAAAATTTAAGAAGCATAAAATGAACGATTCGTTTTATAGTTCAATTCAACCGAACAATTTTCATTGACTTGCCGCAAATACGTGAATATTTCTCGTAACGTGAAGGCCATTCGTATCAAATTTCTCCTAAAATCAATTAATAGCATTCAATAAAATCAAACTGCCTTCCAAATGAGTTACATTTGTGTAAAGACAATTTCATAAATTACAAAAAAAAATTGTTTGAATTTATAGCTTTATGTAATAAAATCCATTAGTCACCCTGTACTAATAAATTCTAGTTAGACGTACCAAAAACAAACTGAAAACAAACAAAAATATTTCCTAATAAAGAAGGGAAACTTTCCATTTGATGATACTCTTAAGTGGCCATTGTTTTGTCGCATTTTTTGTTTCTCTCATTATGCTAATGCGAACAAGTTTTTACTTGTAGTAACTTGTTGTCAAGAGCTTGTGTCAAGTGGGAAAATACAAGTGGAGTTGAATTGTAAATAGACTTCATTAAGTAAAATCTTTTTTAATACCAAGGAGATGACAAAATGAAGAGAGTTATTTTTTTTATCCCGATAGAACTAACGAAAGAATTAACTATCCAAACAACAGTTATACATCGCTCATTTTTTGACATTTATAATCAGTATACTCTGGCAACTCATCGTGAATAGATAAACGCTTAAAGAACGCTACCAGATTTACCATATTTAATTTGATAACCAGTCATCAATTACCTAAAGTTATAGACGAGGATTTATCGCAAACTTTTAACCTAACCTATCGAAAAATCATGTTCTGTAATGAGGCTAATTTTTAGCTTAAACTGATCTTACACGAATGAGATGTGCGTATGATTTGTTCGTGCTCGATGCCTTGTTATTTGGTATTGATACTTTATCGGATTTTTTAATAAACAAATTATAAAATCAATCCACAACAGACCCTACATTCATTACATCCTAAAAAATTCACCATATGATTGCGGCTTACACACTGGTAGCATTATTCTTAAAAGAAATGAGGCAGGAGCTAGCAGTACGCTAAATTTAGATCGATACGGCAGCACGAGCAAAAGGTTTGTTGTTTGAAAATATGGATGACATTGATCCGGTAGAGATGTGGTTTCAACAGGTTGGCGCTACCGGGCAGTTGATTTTGAGAAATCGACCTGTCATTCGTGCAATTTGACACTTCCTGACTATTTGCTGCTGTGCCACGTAAAGTCGCAGATAAATCAGCAAACATTGACACCTTGGAGTCTAACATTCTTCATGCTATTCCTGACAAAATCCAGCAATGCTATAAAAAGTGACCCAAATTAAGATGTACACAATGGACTTACAACCCAAGTACAGCCGGGTTGGAAAAAAGAAATCCCGAAATTGCATTTAAATGTTGCTTGCATGCACTGATACTTCGAATAAAATTTTCTTTTTAATTCATAGTTTTTTATTTATTTCAAATTTAACAAAATTTTATTTCTCTCCAATATTTGGTTTTTACAAGGGAAAACCTTGTATTTAGAAAAATATTTTTATAAATATTTAAGCGCATGCTACACGATTAATGTTTAGCTTTAATATACGTATAAGTGTGACTGTTTTTTATAAAATAACGCACACAATGACAAATATTGAAGCTGAACATTGATCATGTAGCATGCGCTTTACACTTTAAATTAAATTGCGTTAAATTTTATACAAAAAATAATATAAGATCTCAATCTTATTTAAATAAACTTTGATTCAACAATCAACAAGATCGAAAAAATTTAAAAAATATATTTTATTTTTAATGAAAATTTAATTTCTTATAAAAAAAAAAAATAATAGCGGTTTAAAAAAACACCCTTTGCCAGATTTGCGTAACTTAATATTTGGACACGTTAAAACTATTTTAATGTTTTATTAAATTTAAGACAAAATTTTTCTTAAAGTCACCGTTGATTCTAGTGAGGAATTTCTAGAATAGCGATCACTGTGATAAGAAAAGATTATTGAATAGTAGCTGGTGTGTGAGCAGTAGAACTAAGTCTTAGAAATAGTGGAAAAGTTATATACAGTGGAGTTTATCTTCAAAGAAATCTCGCAAAAAAATTATTAATTTGCAAAGGTATTTTATTATACTATCAGTGTTGACAACTAGTATATTTAACATGAAAATCAAATTTTTCCTTAACATTATGAAGAGCATCTCACTTCCCTTAAAAATTTATTTCCTGCTTTAAGTTTGGTTTGCCTCGTTTAAAAAAAGTGATATAAACTTCTTAATTATATTTCTTTTTTGAGCGATGGTCTTTGTTATGAAATTTTTTTTTATTATTTATTTTCAATATTTCGCTACCAAATAAGTACTCGTAGCATCGTCAGGAAATAATAATTTGTATTAACAAAAATTTTTTTTTTTTTTAAACTTTAACTTTTCATAAAAAAGACCATCGCACAAAAAAAAAAGAAATATAATTAGGAAATTTAATAAAGGTCAAATAAAAATAGAAGTGGGACTCATTAAGTTGTAAAACTTTAGCAAAACATATATTAAATTAATTTATTTCATAAAATACATTTTTTAAACTTTCTACGTTGAATGCAAATTGAGAAAAATTGCATTTTAAATATTAATTAACTTTTGTTGCTCGGAAAAAAAAAACGAAACAAAATTCAAACTTTTCTACGCAAAAATTTAAAACAATTTTAGTTTTTCTTTTTCTTTATTTCTTTAACTATTCATATTTAAGTTATGCGAGCTTGAGAATACGTGCTAAATGAAAACTTTCTGATTATGCGTGTAAATATGTGTGCATGTATGTATGTATGTAAGAGAATTACATTGTCAGTGTATGTGGGTCAATATTAAAAAGAAGAACACCGGTATTTATATAAAGGACGTTATGGAGGTGACGATGGCTGAAGTAGGCAGCACGTTGACTACAACACCAACAAGTTCTGGGTTCAATCCCAGAGGGTTGAATATATCCCGCATTTGTCCTGATGTGCATTTATGTGTCGGTTGTTGTCGGAAGGTTTCAGTGGCGCAGGCATAGTCACTAATCACTGAACAGTATCGGTTATAGCTGATACCACAACACATGCAAAACAGAGCGCCCTCCTTCGTCGGTATTGTGTAGCACCGGCGAAGTAAAATAATAATAAAAATGGCTACTAAACCGAAGCTTCAGTACTGCTATAAACAAAGAACGTGCAAACACAATGCAGTAAAATAATGAATTAAGCTTCCCCTCCTGTCGTTTCGCTAACTATCCCTTTCATATAGTTCCAGCACAATGCATCGCATGTGTACGAGTCATCTCCTGAGTGCTGGTTCCAGTTAAAAAAAAAATTCAGCGCATACGTCATCAATCATTTCCTGAGTGCTGGTCCGAGATAAGAGATTTAAGCTTTTCTACTTAATATTAGTACGAGTCAAATGTACTTAAAACACGCCGAAAATCAGATTAATTGAGAGATCCAATCCTGGAAATCTCTAAAAAGAGTACAAAATCCTTAAATCAAGATAAAAATCATAAATTAAGTAAGAAATTATCACCCCTATCGTGAATAGTTTTTCACTCCAAATACTTCCCATTTCCATAAATTTGCTTGATAAATTTAATGCATCTCATTGACATCAGGTGCACTGCTATAAACAAAAACAGTGCAAAACCAGAGTTGTATGGCAGTGAAGCTTCACAACCTGTCATCTCTCGCACTATTCCTTTCGTCTAGTTGCAGCACAATGAATAGCATGTGTGCTGATCCAAGATAAAGAAAAAGTTGCTGTGACAATATAAACATCCATTAAGTGACCCTTCTAGAGCTCAACATCACTTGTTTACAAAAGCTGTGAGACATAAGCAGTTTCAAGCAACGATTCCAGAAACTTCCTTGAAACTACGACTTCTGTATTTCCTTAAATAATTGATTGTAAGATCATGCATCTTGCAAGTAATTTTAAGGAAAGTAAGGAAATATGACATAGTGATTACAGCTCTTGATGTAGTATTAACATTCCTTTGTAGCCTTTAACATTCCCAGCGATTCAGAGCCGCCGTGTGCTTACTCTTTGTTTCTGCAGATCCTTATGTAAATGCTGGTAGCACACAGCTTTCCTCAAATAAATTAATTTGTGTATGTTTCGTAGTTGTTTTTTATGAGTGCGCCATTTTTAATTTTATTGAAATTGGTCGATGTCATACGTGGTGATAATTTCACCGCAGAACTGAAAATCGAATAATTTAGTGTGTATCGGACAGAAAAATAAATAGAGAAATGCGGCCTTTTATTGTTTTGTTATTTCCGTATCGCAGTAGAGTAGTTTAGCATCGGTATTGAAAATATTCAAAGCTACATGCGTAGTAAGAAGGTATACAAACCATTGGCTAACACCACAATATTTTATAGTGCATCCCTTCGCCTCTTTCCGTTGGCTGAACACAAACATGCCCGCCTCTTTTTATTTTTTTGCATCCATCTCATTTGAGTGTGTTGAGCTGGTGCAACATTTTTTTTTTTTTTTTTTTTTGCAACACATTATAAATTACACAAAAAATGCGTTGACTTTATGTTATGAATTCACCCATTTACATGTATTTATGTGTGCAAGTAACTGACTGTGTTATGTTGCATGCCAGTTTATGTGTTGTTTGCTGTCTAGCGCTGTTTGTATTATTAAAGTAGTTGTAAGTCGCTGATGTTGCCGTTCCAGCTACTGATGGTGGTATACACTGACGCATAGTATTTGCTATTTATGTTTTGAATATGTAAATTAATCAACTGCTTCCACATAATTTGCAACAACAAAACGTATGAAGACAGTGCTTTTGCTCTTAGAGATGGGAGTTTAAAAGAAAGCAATCGTCAAATTAGGATAATATACGTATACCATATTGTAATAATATCATGGCCGTTGTGTTTTAAGGCCCTTGATTTAGGTTAGGGAGGCAGGTTAGCTGGAGGTAAAGGTAAAGATATGACCCAGCCAGTTGGGTCCAACTTATTATAGTCCCCTTGTGATACCTGTTGTGAAAACACTTTCACGTGTTGTAGTGACAGAGCTTCTGCTAGGAATCGAACGTAGAACCTCCTACTTATAAACTAGCGCACTACTCACTAGACTACCGTGGCTCTTGGGCCCCTGATTTAAACGGTATATTAAAAAATCTCTGCCTTCAATTTGGATATGTTTGAAAGCGTATCTGAAAAACATTAATTTTGTCGTGGAAACTGTGCCTTGAGTATTAAATCTGAAGTTAGCATTTCATCATGTAAAATGTATGCCACGGATTTTATTTCCCCGACCGCTTGTGAAGGAATACTGCCCTGGGGCCCTGTGTCTCAAAGTTACAAGTTACATGAAAAATATATTCACACAAAACATCAACGTTTGTAAAATGGTTTTTCACTTATAATTTTAGAAACCGTAATTTTGAAAAATTGGGGCCAGGGCCGAAGGTGCCTTCTTGTTACATTCTCGGCGAAGAGTGATCCCTACTGCAAAGTCTAGAAGACTAAAAACACTAGTTATAGTCCCCCTGTTCTGTAAACCGCGTCGATTTTAAAAACAAGTGATTTCTCAAAACCGAATAAATGCTAATTTGGTGCGCACGATTTCCAACATTTGAACGTGCTTTCGAATAAGATATTTTTTTTTGTTCTGATTCTTGATTTATTTATTTTACACAAATGCCACTTACATTTTTTAATTTTTGCTACTTATTTCAAATTAATTTAAAGTTGGGTAGCTTTGATTTTCGAAGTAAAGAACAATTTAAAATTTTTTGATATTGGAAAAATTAAACAAACATTTTTTAAACTATTTTCATAAATATTCAGATAACTTAATTAACAATAAATTAAAAATAAGCTACTGAAAATTTGTTCAATAGAATATTTATTCTTATTTAAAAGTGATTTTTTAATGATATATCTAATGAATTTAGTGAAAATGTGCTTTTATTTTTCAATCAACTTTATCTTTATCTTTTTAACAAGAACATGGGGAAATATTGAAGTGTTTTTTTGTATTAAAATCTATTACAGAGTGTATAATTTGACTTAATTTAATAAAAGACTTCAAGAAAAAATTGGTAATAGTTTTTTTCCCTTTCATCAGTTATTTATTAGGAAGATAGTACATTCGATTTAATTTCGACCGGACTTATCTATTCGATTTTACACCGAATAAAATTATGCGAATTCGGTTTACAGAACACTTAAGTATGTGTATTCGTTTTAAAAACGAAAAATTTTTGCCGATTCGGTTTACAGAACATACCCGATTAATTAAACACGTTTCTCACTATAATTTTTTGTATTAAAAGATGTTAAAAATTCAAGTATTACGTGCCAGTATGATAATCTGAATGCAATATGTTTTGAAAATGACAAATAATACGGCAATAGATTTGACATCCCATAAGACAGACTTCCTCGTTTTAAGGCATTTTTATTTTAAGGATTTTTAATTTCATCAGGGTTGGAAAATTACAAAAAGCAAATAAAGAAAATAGCAATATTACAAAAATATCATTTATTTCTGAACCGGATTTTTCTTTCGACTTACTACTTTTCATTTTAATTGAAGTGTGATAGTGTGAAAGCGAAATGTAAAATTACTTTACATTTTTTGACAGTCGCTCCAAATCTCATTAGATTTTTTCTCTCACAGTGAATGTCACCAGACTTGTATTAATCAATACTCAACCTGCGGGCCCCAAATTAATTACTGGGAAAATATGATTTTAAATGTTTCTCTTACTTCTCTTCGGGCAAGCTAAAAATACGCTATGTGTGTCTAAAAAGGCTTCTTTCCACTATTAAATTTTCTTTTCTGTTCTTCGTCACTGGAGTCAGAATCGGAAGGGAAAAACATTTTTATCTAAATTTTCTTTTATATTTTTCACAGCACTTTTTCTACCAAAAATAGGAAGTATATTCTGTAACTTGCAACATAATGCATGTAAAAAATAAAATAAATTAAAAAAAAAATTGAAAATTCTCCATTTTTTTTAAGGTAGAATTAGTTTGTACTTTTTGTTCTGTGATGAATCTGCTGTTCATGTTTTGTTAATGAGGAATGTGTGTTAGTCGTTAGTTCTTCTATTCTTTTATGTTCTGTTTCGGACTAACCTGTTAAAAACAAAATTTTGCTAAGTAATTGTAAGTGACACAAGAAACAGCTGACATTCGTTCAATAAAAATAGTAGCAAATATTGTGATTTTTGGTGAAGTAATTTGTTTTGCTGCAAAAAATAACAAAACATACTAAAAATAAGCAATGGATGATAAAAACTAATCACTTTAGTGGAAAGCCATGATATTTTGTACAATAAATTTAACAAAGATTATAGAATAATAAAACTTTTCGGTGGTACGCCGAAGATAGACAATCCTTGTTAATAGGCCCAGTATACCGTCTCCTCTTACGATTTACTTTTTTCGACTTATTTTTTTTATATAAATTGCACAAAATTAAAAAGTTGTATGTAAACATTGACATCGTCAGTGTCCGAATCCGAGCTGTAATTCATGTTGCAATTATATTATTTTCACAAATTTTCTGTTAAAATTAAGTTTTGTAAAAATTTTTCAAATCGCGCAATTTATCTCCTTTGCTATTGTTTACCAAAACCAGCTGACATATTAAAGCAGAACAAGTAACGATATTAACGTATCAAAAGAACATCACAGAACAGAACAACAGCAGAATGTAAAAAATATCGAGGCCTTTACTTTTCTTCTGCTTCACAGAATCATAACAATATAAAATAAACAACGTCGATGTCACCCTAATCCTGTTACAGAATAGCTTATTAAATAGTTTTGATGCTGTATTAAAGTGCTGTTGTGCAGAAACTGACGACGATATTGGCGACGACAAGTAGAATAAGGACGATTATTTACGTCACTAAAACCGCTTAAGCCAGTTTCTATAAAATGCTTAAGTGAAAACCGGCCTAATATATACCCCGTTATTTTTGCACAAATAATAAGATTAAAATAATATATTTCAGTGAAATATTTATTATCTCCAATTTTTATATTATATTTTAAGCTGAAAGGTTTTTTTTTATTTTTATTTATTGCACTTCGATATTTCGTGAACCATCGGTTAACATCTTTAGGAAATTTTTAATATTTTCTATAAAATTTGTTTTCTTCTTGCAATTATTAATTGAAAAAAAATAAAAAAAAAAATATTAATTTCAAAAAGAAAAGAAAAAAAAATTTTATAGAAAATAATAAAAATTTCGAAATATCGAAGTGAAACAAATAAAAATAAAAATAAAAACAAACCTTTGAGCTTAAAACATAATATATAAATTGTTATTAAAATAAAAAAGGTTAAAAATAAGTATTAAAAAATGTATTAACTCCTTTGAAAGTCTGCCACGTTGTCCTCTATTCAATTGGTTTAAGTCGAGAACGCTGTATAATGAAAGTGTTATGGAAAAAAATTAAAATTTATTAAGAATAAACTTTAGTTGGTTCATTATTATTATACTTTTTTTTTTTGTATTTGATGTGCCGGGTTTTATTATTAAATGAGTCTGTCAATAACAGCGTTATACTGGGTCAGTAGCAACGACCATTTGCTTCATTTAATTTTTTTTTTGCTGGTTTGTATTACACCAAATGTCCAAAGAGATGTGAAAATAATTAAGTGAAAGAAATGAGAAATAATAACGTATTTTTTCTATTTTCTAGAAGGAAGCAATATTATTAACAATTGCGTAAAACTTAAATGTATGTCAACTTTTGTGTGGCACTATCTTACAACACATATCGATTACGTTGATAAAGTCATTGCGTGCGTTCATGTTCTAGTTGTTAGATTTATATCAAATTAATTAATGCAGCTTCGGGCTAATAAACTATACAGCATGTTAATAAAGGCGTAATGACAATGATGCAAATTTATGTGGTACGTAAAAAGCCTCGAGGCGATTTTTTGCAAAATAAATTTTTAGGTTGAATTATTTTAACAAAAGAAGAAGTGGGGTAGAATATGGCAACATATTTGCTGTATGGCTGGCTGGCAGTATATAAAATTAAATATGTCATTTTCAATTTAGAAAACATTGCAGACCCACCCGTATGCCAACATGAGTAAATTGCCTTTTGTTTTCGATCACTTTTCAGAGAATGTCCCCTACGCATGCTTGCAAAACAGGAAAATAGGTTTTTGGCGAGAAGGATAGAAGTAGTGTTTGAAGGCATTCGTCTGGAGTTTTCCAATATCATCATGTACTCTTCTTCTGGGAGTTTATTCCACATACATAATGGTTTGTTTAAAAGAACGAATTTCTTTTCCAATTCATAGTGCGATGCGCTGAAAAATCCAACATAATTTGATGCGATCCCGAGACAATATTTTTTGTACATACAAACGAAGGCCATCAGTATTAAACTGCTTGGAGTTCTACTGGTAGCAGCTTATGAGGTTTGAGATGTGATCAGAGACTTACTGCCATTTCAAGTGGATGCCAGCGAGAGTTGCGTTCAAGCAACTGTATTTAAACAAAAACGATTCGTTTGTTATTCCCGCGAACAATGGTTCCTACCTAAAGCGCATGCTACACGATCAATGTTCAGCTCCAATATTTGTCATTGTGTGCGAAAAATAGGCACACATATACGCTCTGTGTAATATTAACGAATATTAAAATCGTGTTGATATACATCACAATATTGATGCAGTTTGACGTAGTGTGGCATCGTTATTGTCAATACTAATTTTATTTCTGCTCACCGTAGTTGTAACGCAATACAAATATTGTAAACATTTTTTGTAATCGAATTAATTGAAGTATATCGCTCATTAATGGCTTTTTGGGACGTGAAAATTAAAAAATATAGTGACAAACAGAAAATAAATATCATCAGTGTTTTTTTTTTATAAATAAAGAAATAAATAGATACGACGGTTCGTTCTTCTATATGTTTGCACTTGAAAAAATAAAAAAAAAAAAGAATATTGAAGAGAAATGTTAACGTAGTGTGTCAGAGACTTCCATATATATACTAACCCAAAGACATATATTGAAGCTGAATACTGATGCGTGTAGTATGCGCTTTACATTTTTGCGCCCCTTGAAGGAGCTTCGTGGTGGCTGTGATTTGGAGTCAAATTGCAGAAGCGGCATATACTTTTTTATCTTGGACTAACACTCCGCAGATGACCCTTACACATGCGATATATTGTGGTGGAAGTAGAGGAAAGGGATAGTTAGAGAGAGGTGGCAGGTGGTGAAGCCTCACTATCGAACAACTTTGCTTTTGGACGTTTTTTGATTACAGCAGTGTTGTAGCGCCTCTGATGTTAAGAAGGCGTATTAAATTTATAAGCTTTGTTTTAGTAGCCATTTTTAGTAATTATTTTACTTCGCTGGTGTTACACAATACCGACGAAAGAGGGCGCTCCGATGTGTCTGTGGATTGGTTACAGCTGCAGCAAAACAAAAACTCACTAATCCACATCAGAAAAAAAATGCGAAATGTTTTTAAGACTTAGTCTGAAACTGTGTTCGAATTTTATGAAAATGTATAGGAATTTAGTTCGCTATCAAATGCCGTAATTTGGGGCCTGGTTCCATGACCTATATATATCGGCAGAAGTTTAAGATACACTCAGCTCCTCACTAGTCTCGAATTGGTAGTCATGTGTATGCATGTGGGTCGGGAGGGGCAGCTACCCACGTTAATCTTAAACACATCTGTACGTTAAAATGATCGAGTTTCGAAAATTAATTCACTGATGTTGAAGTACATTCGACTGAAGTAACGATACACCAGCGAGACACACCCCACATTGAAAAGCTGGTCATTAAGAGGAATTTGTTTAATTCAAACATAACAAAAATGACACAACACATTGACATACAAAACCAATTAATAACAGAAAAATTTACATCAATTAATAGTAATTAAAATAAAGCAACGCTGTTCTCAGAGTTTGCAACCGGCAATCATCACAACTGCAGGGTTCTGCCACCTCCACAAACAACTTCGAAGAAAATCAATACATTTACCATAACGATACTGTAAAATAATTAAAGTCAACAATTTTTTTTTATGATTTGTGTGTACAGTTTTCCAGAACTTTGGAAAAGTTTCTTCATGATTTTTGATGAATTTCGTTGGAGCTCCAAAAGGTATTACAATACGTACAGCAGAATATTTAAATCAAATAAAAGAAGCTTTCAGCAAATAATCATGTTGCTGTAGAAATTCCGTTTATCTGCTCTATTCTTTCATGTTAAAGTTTTTCTCGGTCTAATTTCATTAATTTCTGTTTTAAAGATAAAAGAAAATTCCATTCGTAATTCCTTTAGTAATTTCGTTCTGCCACGTTTTTCCACCCTTAAAGTGGAGTACAACGATATTTATTCTTTGACATTGTTTTTGTAGTCTTTCATGTTTTACTTTCTATTTTCTATTTTCGTAATGTTGCTTGTTTGGAATTTATGTTTTTCTCTACACTTTCAAAAGGATACAAAAAGAGAAAAAAAAATCAAGCTGATTTTGTTTTCATATTTTTGTTTATTTTTTATTTATTGGAGATGTTAACAAGAATCACATTTAAAGATTTTCCTGTTGCTGTAAAATTGTTGTTAATTATCTGCGATAAATCATTAAATTGTTGAATAAAGAATGTTGTCAATGATGCTGTTTCTTTATTAACATTGACCAGGTATTATTTGGTTTCCTTATCAAAAGGCTTACGAAAAATTTCATTATTATTATTTTTTTCTGAACGGCGAATTTGAATTTAAATGGGGTAATTTTTGCAGCAATGTGGTGAGTCATTGCTGGTTTATTGGACCAATCCCAAGCGCTTAACTTGGACCTCAAAGTGCTGCTGTATAAGGTAAATTAAAAGCCCACATGGCTTTAATTAACAGGAAAGACCTCTGCGGTTAGTTTTTTTTTTTAAACAACACAAACTCTACGAAGCTCTTAAAGCTTGTCTGGAGAAACACCCACAGTCTAGGCGGGAATCAAACCCGCACCACCATATTGATAACACTGATGCTCATGCACTAGACTACGGAGGCACCAAACGTGCTATTCGCAACTGTGCTGAAGTAACGATAGAACAATGAAATGCACCACACGTTGCTTCGATGCTCAAGAGAGTTAATAGTTACACCTGTCCTGTACACCGTCGACTAACTTCAAAATAGTCTGTAAAGCACTGGCCCATTCATGAGAGTTGTATTTCTTTTTTTTTTTTTATCTGAGACCAGGACTCAGGAGGTGAGTTCTACACATGCGAAGCATTGTGCTGGAACTATAGGAAAGGGATAGTAGGAGAAACGACTGGAGGTCAAGCTTAATTAATTATTTTACAGCTCTGCTTTTGCACGTTCTTTGTTAATACTCGTAGCAGTGCTGAAGCTTCGGTTTTTAGTAGCCATTTTTATTATTATTTTACTACGCCGGTGCTACACAATACCGACGAAGGAGGGCGTTCTGATGTGACTATGCCTTCGCCACTGAAACCTTCCGACAACAACTGATACACAAATACACACTAATGCACATCAGAAAAATGCGAGGTGTTTCTTTTTTATTTCATAATTTTTAGTCTGAAACTGGGGTTGAACCCTGGTCTGTTTTTGGTTGTGTAGTCAACCTGCAGACTACCATCCATCGTGTCATTGCCACCCATTGCCATTGCGGTCGGATGTAGGCGCTACAAATAGTAAGGAGATCAGATGCGGTCAAGTATATCCTACACCGTCTTAAAAATCCGAGGCACTGGAATACTTCCTTTGAGACCTGAAAAATGTGCTCAGTCAAGACCTTCTGATTCCTCAATGTTTATACCGCCCATAATTACAAATGAAGAACCGTGATCGTGCATGCAGCATTGGTTCTTTCGGGCATTGAAATCGGCCCTATTGTTGTGACCCTATTCCGATATTCTCGTGAGGTCACCATTTTAGTGAACAGGTAAAGCAGCATACTCGGGCATGCGTCGATGTGTAAGCATTCAGATTTTGTGTTTTTTTTTTTGTAACCCTATTAAAATGAAGTCAAAAAAATATTTTTAAAATCACTGAGAAGACTAAACGATTGCTAAACTAATGATAACAAGCCATTGCTCACAAATAACATCGCCGTAAGGCATTCATCGGCAGTACTATTAATCCAGCCATCAATATTTTATTTCATTTTTTAGAATTCATTTATTGTTTCGTATGAATATTTTCCGTTTTTGCAATTTATTTCCGCTGGAATGGCTATTCGTTTTCTGGTTTTTTCCCCTTTTATTCCTCATTGTGCTGTGGGTGTTAAGTCATTTATTCAGTCAGTCAATACATTCAGTCGTGCATGATTAATTTAATTTATGTTCACTTTTCAATTTTGCATTTTTTTTTCTCAAATTCATTGATATCATAATGATGATGATGATGATATAATGCATGGAATGAACCTTTGTTGCCAATATAATATTGCTGTTGCTACGGCTCACTATGTTGGTAAATTTTACTGATGATGTCGATGGTGTGTGTCATTGCTGTTGACTTCTTAATACTCTTTTGGCTGTTTTGCCAGCATTTTGGAATTAATTTATTCACAAACTATTTTGTTATTAAACTGTTTTTTCACTGTGCACTCAAAATTCATATGCAAAGATTGAAATTTTAAATTTTTGCTCCGTTAAATTTGCAATTTAATTGAAATTTAATTAACTGGATGAAAATTTAATTTCCAGCAGCAATTTCTAAGCATATCAAAAATTTTATTTACATTTATATAATTACAACAATAATAGTACAAATATAAAGGGTGGTCCAACCAGAATGCATGATGTTAATTATGAGTCACATTTGAGTCCAAGATTTTGGGCCCAACTTAATTTGACATTTCTTTGTTGCAGTGTTTGACATATTAGACACAATTGAGCAGCGCGTTAAGATTGTTGAAGCCTTTTACGAAAATGAGCGTTCAAATTAAAATGCATTTTGGTCAGCATTCGTGCATCAGTAGATTCCTTAACAAGCAGAATTGCCCCATTTGGGCAAATGAGAATCCACTAGTGATTGTTGAAAAGCCGATGCATCCACTAGTGATTGTTGAAAAGCCGATGCATCCACAAAGAGTAACTATTTGGTACGGTTTATGAACTTGAGGCGTCATCGGGCCGTACTTTTTCGAAAATGGAGTCGGTTAGGCAGTTACCGTGAATGGTGTTCGCTTTCGCGAGAGGATAACAGAGTTCTTGTGACCAGAAATTGATGATGTGAACATGGACGATATGTGGGTCCAACAGGATGGTGCCACTTGCCACACAGCCAAGGAAACAATGATTCTTTTGCAGGAGAAATTCAATGGCCGTGTTATCTCAAGTCGTAGCGATGATTGGCCGTCACGATCATGTGATTTGGACTTTTTTCTTTGGGGATATTAAAAGAAAAAAAGTAGTACTTCAATAAGCCAAGAATAATTCAAGGGCTACAGGATGAAATCATTTTGTACATTGACGACATTGAACCGCAATTATGTCTCCGAGTCATTGAAAATATTTACCATGGGATAGAGGTAGGCCAACGAAGTCGTGACGAGCATTTGGCCCTTATTTTGTTTCACACACTATTGTCATAGATCCTTCTAACATAATAAAAAAAAAGGTTAAGATAATTCTCTGAAAACTTTCTGTTTTATTTACAATTAACTTTATGAATTTTGGTTGGACCACCCTTTAGTAAATAAAATTAAAAACATTATTTTATTAGCGACAATGCTAAAATATGCAAATGCACGGACAAGGTTTGACATATTTCTGGTTGGCATATCAGCAGTAGATGCTTTGGCAGTAGTTTTTAAATATCGCTCGAACATTTCGTAATATTTTCGGTCTTTCTAAAACCGCCACTAAGAATTTGGCAGATAAATTCGGGTCGTCTGGTTGAATGCATCACGAGAATCCATATCGAAAGTTGTTAACAACTAAATGTTGGCTTCCTTTACTACTATTACAGATATAGATATAGATATACGACTAGATGACATCTTGGACCAGCAATCAGGTAATGACCCCTACACATGCGATACATTATGCTGAAACTAGAGGAACGAGATAGTGAGAGAGATGACACGTGGTGACGCTGCACTATCTTTCAAATCTGCTTTTGTACGTTCTTTGTTTTATAGAAGTGTTGTAGCGCCTCTGATGTCAAGGAGACGTATTAAATTTTTTTTGAAGCTTCGTTTTCAGCAGCCATTTTTAATTAATTAATTATTTTACTTCACCGTTGCTACCCAATACCGACGAAGGAGAGCATTCTGATGTGCCTCTGAATTGTTTACAGCTGAAGCCGTTACTGTTCAGTGACGAGTGACTATGCCTTCGCCACTGAAACCTTGCGACAACAACTGACACAAAGACACACTAATGCACATCAGAAAAAATGCGAGATGTTTTCGTGATTTAGTCTGAAACTGGAGTTGAACCCAGGAAATTTTTGGTTTTGTAGTCAACGTGCAGACTACTTCAGCCAACGCCACACACAATTTTAATAGACGCACTAATGCCCAAATTCACAGTCATTAGTTAGCTAATAGGAATAGTTTAACCAATAATAATAGATTAACAGCTTTTTGTTTACTATTAGTAAAACCGCCAAATGCCATTGGTTAACAAATAGTTAGACAACAGCTGATTAGTAAATTATTATTACTACTTTTGTTTTGATATCATCTACCATAATATAATATATATGTATATATATATAATACTATCAGTTTTTTTTATTTTCGATAATATTTGGTTTTCCCGAACCAATTTCAGCAGCAATTCAATATCTTGCGCAGTAAAGTTCGATGAGCGCGTGCTTGTTTTATCCATTTTTAAGAAATAATACAACAAATGTAAACAAAAACGATATGCTAAAGCAGTGCTGTCAATATTGAAAATTAAAAGATTGTTAGGGTTACCATTCTTTGGTTATACTGAGAATGTTAGTTAAACAATACACTGTGAATATGAAGTATTAGTTAAACAATAGTTATCATTTTGGTTTACTAATAGTTAACTAATGACTGTGCATTTGCACCTAATTTAAATAAAAATAAAATTTTATCAATCTGTATCACTTTATAACGATTTCCTCATAATAAGTTCTGTAGGGTGTATCCATTGTATTTGCATTAAACATTTTTTTTTAACAGATTTTATCCTTTTATCGTATTTCCCGTTTTATACTTCTACAAGTACTTCCTTTAAATCTTCTCTCCCTATTTGTTACTCTAGTTTTAGGTCATTGTTCCCTATTAAAAAAATAAGTACGAAGAAATGCTTGTCAAGTACAGGCAACCATTATAATGAAATTAAAGCAAAATATTGCAGAGAGAAATAAAATACAATCGACTTTAAAAGGAATTGAGTAATTGTAATATTTTCTTTTAGCTCAACAAAAAGGCAAGGAAAAAAAAGAGAAGAATAAACAAAAAACAAAACAAGGAGTTATAAAATCGTTATAATTACAATCGGGAAAAAGGAGAAACGATTTAACAACCATATAATTGCACACCCGGTATTTAACAACAATATGGCACCTAAAGACAATAGACGGTGACAAGGTACAATAGAATTTATACTCGTATTGAATATAGAGAAAGAAAAAAATTAAAAGCTCTGGCGTCCTGGCTCCTATCTACGCCGCAATAAAAAAAGTATGACACGAAAGCCCAGCCAGTATAAAGAAAGGGTGTTGGGTTGGAATTAAAAAACAAATACCCACACTCCCACACACTGACATACAAGATACAATACAACAAAAGCCATAACATGAAAAACAAACTAACACAGTAACTTTTGATCTGTTTAATGGCCAGACAATGTAACACACAGAAACACCTTAGGGAGACAGATGGATGGATGGATGGATGGATGGTTGTTTACAATGGAATTGTTCCGATACCAGGAGTTACAAGGAGTTGAAGCAAAAGCGTTAGCCAACAAACTTGTTGATGTTGAAGGTGGCTGATTAAAAATAAGAGAATCGCAAATGCCTGGTTAAATTACCAGTCAGCCAGTGAGTGTCAGCCAGCCAGCCAGCCATTATCACTAATTGCAACTTAATAAATTTGTTTCTTTTTCTTGCTTGCCTTTGTTCGCCCCACCGACAGTTGAGAGTTGAGTAACAAACCAATATAAGCAGAGGAATTAAACTGTTAAAAAGTGCAACAACAACAATGACTACAACAACAAAAGTTATGTTAAACAGTTTAATGTTCAGTCATAAAACAAAACGGATGTAGTGTCAAAACAATATGGCGCGGGTGTTAATTTGTCGGTTTCTAGCTTGTCAGACTGTCTGTCTGTTAGTCCAGCAGTCACTGTCGTCCTTTAGTTAGTTTTGGTGCAAAAAGAAACAGCATTTGGGAAATGTTTGCACCCAGTCTGCAGCTCAAAATAAAATGAAAAGGAAATAAAATTTAAATAAAAAAACTTAGCCATCAACTTTTGTTATCCGCAAGAAAACGATGCATAAAATTTAGCTGAAAAAAATTACAGTTGAGATCTTAATACTAGAAACGCCGCCGCAGCATTTTTGTCTCGCGCATAAGTTTAAACGTCTCTAATTCTTTTATTTTTTTTTATTTACGTTCGTGAAACTTTTTGACATTTAATAATTTTATAATTTGAATGTTTTTAATTTTGTAATAATAATACTTAATGAAAAAAATGCCGCTGGGTCATATTTTTCCCGTCAATTATAATCAATAATTAATTACTAAAAAAAAACAATTAAATGTAGGTTTTTTTTTTTTTTTATCTGGGACCAGCACTCAGGAGAAGACTCCTACACATGCGAAGCATTGTGCTTGAACAATAGGAAAGGGATAGTAGTAAAAACGACAGGAGGTGAAGCTTAATTAATTATTTTTGCAGCTCTGCTTTTGCACGTTCTTTGTTTATACTCGTAGCATTGCTGAAGCTTCGGTTTAGTAGCCATTTTCATTATTATTTTACTTCGCCGGTGCTACACAATACCGACGAAGGAGGGCGTTCTGATGCGATTGTGGATTGCTATCAGCTGAAGCCGGTATTGTTCAGTGACCAGTGACTATGCCTTCGCCACTGAAACCTTCCGACAATCACTGACACACTAATGCACATCAGAAAAATGCGAGATGTTTATTTTTATTTTTTAAAATTTTAGTTTGAAACTGGGGTTGAACCCAGGTCTGTTTTTGGATTTGTAGTCAACGTGCAGACTACCATCCATCGTGCCATCGCCATACTCGAAGCAAAACAACACCTGTTCCTATTTCTAAATACGCATCCATATGGAAAAGAAAAACAGATATATTAAAAATTAATTTTTTGTTTTTCGTACATATTGTACAGGTTATCAACGACAGAGAAACGCTTTGGTTGACATTTATGCAAAATAAAACCAATTTTTGTTCCCAACAATAGGCACATTATTTAAATTATTAATAAATAAACGTGTTTGAAATGCCTTAGAATATAGTTTTAATCAGAAATTTATACTCTCTTCTAAAAAACGTGGTAATATTTACAAAGATACAGTTTTGTCACAGTGGCGGTAACTTTCAGCGTTTCTAGTGTTAAGGCACATCTCGTAAAGCCTCTAACTAAGAAAGATATTCCAGTAAGTGCAGAGATTCAAAAATTATTGAAGAATTTTTAATTAAAAAAAATTATTTTCAAAAATGAATGAATGAAAATTTGGCTGTGTATGTTCATAGTTAATTTATCACAATAATATGAAAAATTAATTTTCTTTTTAGAATAGAGGAAAAAGAGCAATTCATCTCCAACATCAGTTGAGTAGAACACGTATACACATATTTTCTATGCCACTAAACACGTCATCAGTAGGCTTTGTGTCAACAAGGGAGTCATTAATAGCATCTATTTAACCCAACAGAATTGAAGAAAATGTATACGAGAAATCGTTACTATTATCCACATCAACAAAGGCTGAAATGCTTCTTCCTTCTAATGGATTGTAGGTTATATATTTTCAAAAGCTCAAAACTCTAAGCTTCTACAACTTTTAACTGTCTTTCGTTATAGTATTTTCACACAAAAAGTTCAAACAGCTAATTTTGCATTGTCACATATAAGTTTAATTAAATCAGGTTTTAACGCACAATTTGTGTAATAAAATTTCATTTATTTGAAAGCATTTTCATTAGGCTCCACGTAATAGCTTCTTTTTCTTTTGCACTTTTTTATTGCTGTTGCTGCTGCGTCCATTGTTTTAAATTATTGTAGTGATTTTATTCACCAAATTTTTCTTTATTTTTCTTATAGTATCATAGAAGGCCATTTAAATTGCCGGCTGTTTTAAATTTTTTAACTTGGTAGCACTGCCTTTAGTACATTCAAATCACGGTTGTATTTCATTAAATCAACTTTAAACCAATTCAAAAAATGTTTTAAGTTGGTTTTAAGAAAATATTGCTATATGATGAAACCAGGGGCCAAATGCGGCATTCGATTCGAATCGAAATTTTAAACAATATTTTTTTTTAAAATGTATAGGAATTTCGTTCGATATCGAATGCCGTAATTTGGAACCAGGTTTTAATAATTCGTTTTAACGTAAAACCAACTTTGGCTTTAAAACCATTCCGTGTTAAAACAATAATATTAAAATTTTTCTTTTATTAGACATCCCTTGGATGGCACTGAAAAACGGTTTGATAGTTTTTTTCTCCTTCATTGAAAGGCAAACCTGTGTTTTGAATATTTATAGTTTTTAGTATTGAACTTGTATTATTCGGTACGTGAAATAAATTAGTTTGATGTCTCAAACTGGGTTTGTGTGAAGCAGATCAGATGTTAAGAGCGGCGGTAAGCATTCCGTAGGACGGTTTAACAAGACCTCGAAAAACTTTACGCATTTTGAAATAAAAATTTTTAATTTGCTTTTAAAACTTCATCTGAACAATTAAGAAAAAATAGTCCTGTTTGCATTTTAAAAATGTTTTATTTAGTCCTGCCTGTTAGTTTTGCCACAACTTTGTGGGGTAATAAAAAACAAAAATTACTTAAGCAACTACCGCGACAGCACGCTATCAATGAACATTCGGAGAACAGAACAAATGTTAAATATTTCATTTGCTTTATTGCAGCTTTCATTCCAGCATACAATGTTTCTAGTTTGTGGTATTTGCTCGAGTGTTGCAGAGCATTAGAATCCTGGATTTTCTTTGATTATGTTCTGGATATTTTATGGTGGTACTTGTGCTTTTTATTAATATTTTCCTTATTCCTAGCAAAATTATGCACTACAAAAACTTTTCTCGCATATTTTGTTCTTGTTTCTCAAAAAAAATGACATTTATATTCCAACTGGCATTTTTTTCGCTGGCTCTTTTCTTGGGCAGAAATTCTTGGCTCCGATAGACATTGGTATTGTTGTGATTGTTCTTTCTTTTCACTTGTTATTCGTCGTGATATTCCCTTTTCAAGTAGCAGGAATTGTTATTTAAATTCTGGCAAGAATTTCAAATGATATGGTTATCAAGTAATAAGAAATATGTATACTCGCATTATAGCTGTGCCTTAGCTTTTTATTATTATTTCATAATGTGGATTATAAGGAGACTTATTTCGTGGAAGCAAATTATGAGTTTGCCTTTTGTAGTCGTGCTTGAAGTGTGTATTATATTTTCAAAATCTTTGCTAACTATTTGTGACTTACATGAGTTTGAAAAAGGATCTAATGATTGGTGAACGGAAGTAAAACTTACCTGAAATGAAAAGAAAAAGAAATGGATTAAGAAAGAGAAATTAATTAGGATTATTTAACTATGTTTATTATATGGTTTAGCTGGTCTATATGGGCATTTCATTTTCTGTTAATAGCAAAATCCTCAGTAGGCCTTTAACCAAATTCTTTTATACTAGAACTGGCAAAAAATATTTGAGAATTACGAAATATACAAACAAAAGAAACCAAATAGCTTCGTTTAAAAATTTTCTTTACTTAATTTTTCTAAAAAAATTTTTCAGTTGCACGTGTAATAGCAGGGTAAGTCTAGTAAGTAGAGCAAAATATAGTCACCTGGCGTAGTGATGCCACCTGGTTTAATTACATCATGAGTCATATACGTTAGGGTAAGTCAATTTTTTCGGTTGAGAAAGAAAAAGTATTGGCTGCCGCCAAAAAAAACCTCAAAGTTCATATTTGGGTTCAAAGTTCAAGCCAAATCAATCATTAATTTTCTACTCAGCCTGCGATATCAATAAAATTTCGTTATTGTTTTGTTATTTTTTTTTTTACTTTAATTATTTTTAGTCTATGGATACGTGACCCTTACAGACCATAAAAACATTGGTGGTGCTGATTACGAGTAGTCAGCGTGTTGGCTCAGGTTCGATTCCCAGCCAAGTCAAATCAGAAAAAGTTTTTTCTGAGTTTTCTGTGCTACAGCACCCTCCTCCTTCACGGTATTTGAGCAATAAAACGTCGTCGAAGTAAAATAATAAATAAAATGGCTGCATTAGCTTAAAAAAAATAAGGCGTCAAAAAAACATCAGAGACGGCGCAACTTTGCTTTATAATTAACACGCCACTGCAGAGTTGTGCAAGAATTAAGCTCTATCTTCCTACCACTTTCACCACCTAAATTCCCTAAAATTCCCAAATTATTACACTTTTCAACTTCTAAATTCAATATCTTTGGTTCTATTGCAGCTACAGAGGCCAATTTATATTTGTTGTAAAGCTCTTAATGTACACTACGAGACTACTATTGGGAAAAAAAACTTTTTTTTTTAAATATTAGGCGGCCCTCATAATTTAAGGGTCGTGACAACGAGTGGGAAAAAAATTTACCCACCCTAATATACGAATACGTATATAAAATACGACGTGTATTTTGTTTGTGTAATAAAATCTCCGGCTGCATATAAAAAGAAGAAAAGGTGTGAAAAGAGAAAACAAAAGCATAACAAATGAAATTTACATCAATAAAACTATTAAATAAAAATAAAAAATAATAATTATGTAACAATATATTCATTTATTCAAGGCGAGTCAAAATTAATTACGATTCATTTATCTACTTATGTTTGTTATACGGTTTAGCTGGTCTATGAAATTATAATTTTAAAGACATACAAATGTTGAAATACTTTCTTCATTCAAAAATTTAAGTAACACTTTTCAGTTACAAAATCTGTAAAATTATTACAAAAGAAAAAACAAAATTGTGTACGAATACTGTAAACAGTGTGGAGGGAAATAATATTCAAACACATGTGGACCTGATTATGCTTGAATAACTATACATTTAAGGTAAAATATGTTGAATTAGCTGACCCTGGCTTTATTTATATACTTTAATTTAATTTAATTCAGTTAAAAATATAAAAACTTTTTTTCTATTAAAAACCATTTTGTATGTGAAATAAAATTTGCTTTTTTCACTTACTGCCGATATCCTCGATTTTCAATTTCCTTTATTCAGCATAAAATTGCTTTTTACGCCATATTTCATACCATAAATTCTAATTTTATTCACAATTAACTGGTAGCACCTAAAGGGTGGTTAAATTTCAAGGGCCGATGTTGATTTTGAATAAAACACAAACTATTTAGGAAATTATTGTAATTTTGTTTTATTATGATATATTGGTATTACTCAATTATGTATGGAACAAAATATCGGCCAAATGGGCGCCGCGACCACGGCAACAGTGGATGATCAATTTTCGAAGAAAATCATCTTCAGTGATGAGGCACATTTTCACCTCAGTGGATTCGTCAATAAACAGAATTGCCGCATTTGGGCGAATGAGAATCCAAGAGTGATTGTCGAAAAACCAATGCACCCACAAAGAGTGACTGTTTGGTGCGGTTTATGGGCTGGCGGCATCATCGGGCCGTATTTTTTCCAAAATGAGGCCGGTCAGGCAGTTACTGTGAATGGTGTTCGCTATCGTGAGATGATAACGAACTTTTTATGGCCCGAATTGGAAGATATGGATGTGGACGATATGTGGTTTCAGCAGGACGGTGCCACTTGCCACACAGCTAACGAAACAATGGCTCTTTTGCGCAACAAATTCAATGGCCGTGTTATCTCCCGTAATGGCGATGTCAATTGGCCGCCAAGATCATGTTTACATGTTTAGTTTACAAAAAAATGTTTATGGTTTTGTGGTGGTACATCTCGAGAACCAGAGGCAACCCAAAAAAAGTAATTTATAGACATTGAAGCGGAGTACTATATGTATTGAAATTTACTAATACTCAAGCCATTCTTGTTGACCTGTGTAACTAAACGATTTTTAGATGTCGTCTGTGCAGAAAAAAATAAGTCATTATTTAGGCAACATCTATAACGTTCTTGAATCCCTTACAAAACGCTTTTAGTGAACATTAATTTTTTGTGCATCGTACTTTACTCTTTGGAAAACAAAAAATATTGTTCAGGTGTATTTTTGGATGTAGATTGTTATATAAACTTAAAATATTACTTCCAACACATTTCTATCTCATACTAAAATCATATCTTGATGACAGATGTTTCTATGTTAACGTGAATGGAAACTTTTCGGAGATATATAGTATTAAAGCTGGTGTCCCTCAAGGTAGTGTATTAGGTCCTATTTATTATATTTTTATATTTATAAATAATGTCTTGGTAGCAACATACGCTGATGACACTGCAATTCTTGCAGCCAATACAAATCCGAATGCTGCTTCAATACTCCTTCAGGAAGAAATCAATGAAATTGGAAGTTGGTTAAATAAATGGAAAATTAAAGTAAACACAGAAAAATCTACACATGTTACCTTTACATTACGTCGCGGGAATTGTCCAAATGTTTCTCTTAATAACAGCCACATTCCACAACATGACTCGGTCAAATATTTAGGACTACACATTGATCGTAGACTTACATGGAAAAATCATATAAAAGCTAAAAGACAACATTTGAATTTAAAAACTAAACGCCTTTTTTGGTTACTGGGACAAACATCAAAACTTAGTCTTGAATGTAAAATAATGATATATAAAGCAATTTTAAAACCAGTTTGGACCTACTGTATACAACTCTGGGGCACAGCCAGTAACTCCAATATAGAAATATTACAAAGGTTTCAATCTAAAACATTGCGTTGTATCATTATGCTCCTTGGTTTATATCAAACAAAGCCATTCATGATGACTTATCAATTTTGACGGTCAAAGACGAAATTCAGAATTTTAGCAGAAATTACTTGCAGAGGTTAAGTAAACACAGCAACGTATTGGCCATTACTTTGCTAGATGATACCAATGAAGTTCGCAGACTGAAGAGAAATCACGTACTAGATTTGCCATTTTGGAAATGACTATATATGTATATGCATATATGTATGTATGTACATATATGTGTAGAAATTTGTATTCAGGCATATTCCACAAAAGTAGTGAAATGAAAGTAAAATACGTTTTGAAAAGTAAACTTTTCATTTTTGGTGTTCTGCAAAAGAAGTGGTTTGGTGTTACATTTTCTCATTTGAAATGAAGTTCGAAAACAGAAATAGTAACAGCTGATTTTAAAAATAAAATTTTACTTTATACATAATTAAATTATTGACTTTCATCTTCTTTTAAATTCTATAAAATGTAGGCTGCCTGTTTCTTCCATACCGGCACAAATACAGCTTGCTGCTACATTAAGATTTTTAGCAGAAGGCGGATTTCAACGAGGTGTTGGAAAAGACAGCGATGTGGCTTTAGCCCGAAGTACCACGTGCAAAATTTTAAATCGTGCTTATCATTTTAGAAAGGCACATTTGTGCTAGATGGATCACATTGATCATGAGCGACGATGAGCTTAATTTTTCCAAGCGTCATTTTATGCAAAAGTTTGGTATATATATAAAGAAATTAAATTCATGACAATGATTGGAATGAATTAATAACTGATTCCGTAGCCACTTCAATAAGAGATGATATCACCAACCGACTTTAGTTAATAAAATATACATCATTGTTTTTTTTATATGAATTTTATTATTTAATAAATATTAAAGTATGTTTTTTATAAAAAAAAATAAAAATTTAAACTAAAAATATAGCGAGATCAATGAAAATTCAGTGCTGATATTAAAAAAGGAACCGTCTCAAAAAAATATTTTTAAACCACTTCTTTTCAAATTCAAGTATATTTTATAAACATGGCAATTCACTACGAATTAATGTTCGAAAACAAAAAGTAAATGAAATGTCAAAAGTAGAATGCAGAATACTAAACATTCAAATTGAAGTGATTTCAAATTACTTTTACTTCAAAGTAATTTGCAGAACATACCCGATTGTCTAATTGTATATATGTAAATAAATAGTATATAGAATTTTTATTTTTTTTTTGTATCCTTTACTATATTTATGAATATATTGTTGTTCCTAAAGGAGTTCAGCAGTAATTGTTAATATTAGCGACTTCATAAAATTTACTTATTATCTGTAATTGATAGATTGTAAATAAAGTTCAAATAAAAAAAAAAGTACTTTACTTTTGGCATCAAAAAAACAGGCGGCAAATTACGGCATTCGATTCGAATCGAAATTATATTATTTACAAAATTCTTTTCAAATATATACGAATTTCATTCGCTATTCAATGCGGTAATTTGGGCCCACGATTTCGTAAAAGAGTGTATTTTTAATGGAATTTATTTTTTGCAAAACTAAATGAAAATATATATATATATCATTCATCTTTTTTTCTTAGGGATATGCATTGCTTCTCCTTTTTCATTTATTGAAAAAATAAAATATTCTCTAAACTTTTAATAAAATACAGCTTGTTCATAATTAATTTTACTTGAAATAAATTCTTCTCGTCTGGTTTAAAAACACTATCTCTTTAACGCAAAACCATTCGTTTCGAGAAACTTAAACGAAAGCGGAAAAAAAATAATGAACCGTACGTATCACGGAAATAAATCATTTTTATTGTCTTTTTTTTAATAGACATACGAATAAAGATTCCCACTACATAAACAGGAAATTGCAATTTTTCCAATAATTTTCGTATTCCCTCAAAGGCGTAGCTGGACGACGGCCCTTTGCCATCAAGAAAATATAACATACGGTACATTAAACATTTGCAAATTTAATTTTTAAAATGAAACCAAACCAGTGCAATTTTATTTATGGCTTGATAACGAAAGGCAAGTGAACTTTAGTTGCGTTGCGAAACGGTAAGCAAAAATTTGTTGAGAGAAGTACTAAAAGCAATTGAAATTTATAATTCTCAGTTGCTATCCATAGTACCATATTCGGCAAATTGCAACTTGACTGAGGTTATATTGCCTTCCTCAATAGGGCCCTTAAAGGGCAGTAGGAAGGATGTGATATATCAACATTTGAAAATTTTATATGTGACAGGGAAAGTTAAAAGAGATCTATGGATAGAAAAAATTTATTTTTACTTTTCAGGTGATTCTAACAGTAGACAACATGCTCTTTCTAATGCCATAAACCACAGCTTTCTAACTGCATTACTTTTGTCATAAATTAGCCTCAAAATACACTTTTGAAAAAAAATGTAAAAAAGAATCCGATGTGACAAAATTTTCTGAAATTGAAATAATAGTCGGCCATATTGGATCCGCCATTTTAAATTTTCAAAATCTAATACCAGATTCTCAAGCAGCCACCCCGAAAACACCCGGATAACGAAATTTAAGTCAAAAAAGCGGTGAGCCGCATCAACTTCAATCAACTTGTTAACTTCAAAGTCGTTTTTCTCTAAAACTTGTTTTTTGAGCATAGGTCTCTCTGAACTTTCCGTGTCACATGTATTGTTTTCAGTAGTCGCTACAATGTAGTCCTTAGTATTCCTATATTCCTCACACAACTGTCACCGGTGTCAATTTCATGATTAACATTAGTTTTCCAAATGACAGTTTGTAATTCGGCCTTTCGCCATCTTTTACTTTAGACGAAACTTGTTTGTGTTGATGTTCTTAAGCATGCGTGTGCATGCTTTTCATTAATATTTTTTTTGGTCATGCCTTGCACGCACCTACCCAAGTACAATAATATCTACGCCCATGTGACACACATTACAAACGAAAAAAAAAACATTTCAAAGAGCAAAGTACACTTTTCCTCACACGTTTATTTGTTTACACTCAAGCCTTTTCACATTTGCACCAGAGCACCAACGTCGAAAAAAATCTCAAGTATTTAAAAGATTTCATTTAGTAGTTGCAAATACGTACGTATTTGTTTGATGAAAATTCTTTTGGGGGACATAAAACGAATTGAAAGCAGACAGTTCTGCAGTTCAATTTTTTGGATTTCCAAATAAACCAGTTTTTCTTAAAAACTATTATTTAATTACTGTTGTTGTTATTTTTATTTCCTCTTTGCATTTCTTTGTTTAACATCTTAGAAATTTGCGGAAGAACTGATTTCTGGGTTTATTTTATGATTTATTAAGAATTTTTTGATTGGGCCTGAAATATAAAAACAACCATGTAGAGAAATATGCGAAATTGTTGAAATAGTTTTATTAAGAAAACTGTGGGGTACTGTGAGGGTTTATGTCACAGAAGATATGATCAATTGGGCCAGCAGCTTTTAGAGAATTAGGAACTCTGCCAATGCTGGAACCGAAGGCAATCTTAATCATTCCTCAGGAGAGCAGGTTTTATGACCTGGCAAGGGCTACAATAGATCTCTTTCTTCGCAGTATTTTAATTTCCCGTAGTTTCCAATTTCTTCATTCATTCAAGTAGAAACAGTGGGTTACAGATCAATAAAATTGAGTTAAAAAAGAATGGGGAATTTTTTAATTTATTTGGCATGAGCTGCGAAAACTTTAGACATGGCACGCGATACGGGGGCCCAATGCAGTTTAATTGAGAAAGTTTATTCTCAAGTTTGTGAACATTTTCTCGTTTCGTAAACTTCCAAAATTTGCATTTTTTTTTTAAATCAAGACTGCTAATTTCTGCGAAACTGTTATAAATTTTTGAAATATATTATATGCAGATGGTTATTTAGTTTGACTATTGGCGGTTTAATTCATAAAAAAATTATTTCATCTTTAAGCTGCTAAATATTCAATCAACGTAGAATAAAGAATGGTAATCATAAACCAATGTTAATATTTTCTAATTCTTTTGTGTTTCATGTTTTGATACTGGCCGAATTGGCACAATCTTTTTGAGAACTCATCAGATTGTGAAGAACAATTTTTAAAAAATTTTCGAAATCTATAGAATCACATCGGTTCATTAACTCACGACATCTAAGTGAGCTGAAATCTTTCGAATACGGGAAATTTGGTTAAATTTTTTTTTTGTTTTTATTTTGAATAATTTTTTATATATGATATATGATGTTTTCTTTTGAAGCAAAAGTGGCATGCGTTGTTTGCCCAATTTATTTTAAATATGTCATTTTATTGCTCCATTGGCTGCCTTCTAACCTAATTGCTCCGCTTTAAAGTCATGTTTCAGGACTTCAAAAAAGTTTAATAAATAATGTGGAAGGGGGTAATGCAATTTTCGACAATCGAAAAAATTATGATTCCTCAAAGGAAAGAAAAAATTTGAAATATGAAATTATAGTTGGCATAGCGTATGCACTTCTATATAATTAATCTACTGTGACATATTTAAGCAATGAAATATTTAATTAAATTATGTTACGCAGATTTCTTCCTATTCATCTATATATATAAAGCGGAATGTGTGTTTATATGTTTGTTTGTTTGTATCTTATAGGAGATCAGACCTCTGAACCGACCTTCCTGAAATTTTCACAACATTTAACTGGGACTCTTGAATGAATTATAGGCTACTTTTTTCACCATGCCCACTTTCTTAAACAGATTTTATATTATAAACGAGCATAACTTCGCCATATGTGGACCAATTTTCAAAATTATTTTTGCTTATGGAAAAGGTCTACTAAAATTATATTTTTTTTTTAATGTGGAGCGGGAGAGGTAAAATTTTCGCGCCACAAAAATTAATTATCAAATAACTTTGTCATTTGTAGACCAATTTTCAAAATTTCACTAAAATTGTTTTCTTGTTTTGAAAATTAGTAGGAGAAGGGGATGGTGCAAAGTGCCCGCCCCAAAAATTTATTATGAAATATTTTTGGCATTTGTGGACCAAATTTTCAAAAATCATTTTGCATATGAAAAAGGTTCACAAACATTTTTTATCAAAATTTTTTTTTTAGAGAGAGTAGTGGGGTTAAGTGCCCGCCTTTAAAAACTGATTATCAAATAATTCCATCGCTTGTGGACCAATTTTATATGGAAAAATTCCGCAAAATTTTTTTTTTAAATTGGTGGGAAAAGGTAAAGTGGCTCCCAGCCCACACGGCTAAAGCTAGAAGGTTGAAATTGTGTATGTAGACTCTTCTTCGGTGCAAATTCAGCAAAACTGCGTTTTGAAAAGGGTAACTTTTTTAATTTTGTGAAAAGGAAACTGTTGATATAGCAATAAAAATATCCAAATTTGGTGGAGATGGCTTAACGTAATAATATATACACAAAAGTGGAGATAAGTTGGTGTGGGGGGTAGCGAAGCGCACCGGGTTAATCTAGTACTTTATAAAAATGAGAAAAAGTTTATGTTCAAATTAGACGATAAGTCGCCGTGTTAAGAACGTACTGCAAAACAGCTGTATTAACTTTAAATAATCTGCGTATTTGTGAAATCATGTATCTTGACTCTTGAAGGAATTATGAATAAGATTTAGTTGTAGTTTAATTTTTTTAATGTGTTTTTTTTACCTAAAACTTGCTTTAAAAATTCCCATTAAAAGTGCACAAACTTGTGAGCTTTTAATTTCATACCACAATTTCATTTCCATTCTTAACTGAATAAAAGAGAACGAATGTGGGGAAAAATTGTAAAGAAATAATAAATAAATGTGATTTGATGTGATGATGTTTATGTTGTTCTCTAGCCGACCTTAAAGTACGGCTGTGATGTGTAGCACCCCACACCAGCACACAAAAACCGGTCACTCCATTTAATTTTCTTGAGTCGTTTTCTTATTATTTATTTTGATTTTTTTTTTGTTTGTCAAAATGTGAAATGAAATGATGGTGTCTTGATAAGATGGTTTTATTGCGGCGGCTTGGTATACGTTTGTGTTTCGTGCCCAAATCTACATGCGGATTAACAATGATTTTCATATTATTTTCATTAAAAAATAGGGGGAGATTCCCATCGTATATGTTATAGTGTAGAGAGAAAATATTTTCTTGTGTTTTTCTTTCTCCCCAGGGACGTTAAGGAAGATTTGTTCTGCATTGAGATTTCATTTATGGTTTAACTTTTTTGACGTAATGCAGACGTACATACGAGTATGAAAGCCAGCTGTTAACAACTTTTGAAAGTAAAATGTCAAATTTTAATATGTTCATTCGTAGTACAGAGAAGTTAGTGGAAGCTTTTAATAATGTTTCTCACACAAAAATTCGCTGTGATTTGGGACACTTGGGAAGTTTTCTTTCCGATGTGATTTGAATTATACAAGCATGTGAAACTTATTTCATTTCTTGCTGTCCCTAACTAAATAAATTTTCTTTTTAATATCTGTGTATTATTAATTGACATACAAACTTTCGGAGCATCGGAATTTTTTTTATTGACGACATGCACATTTTTTATTTTTATTTCGGAGCAAAGCTCAGGGTAAACTCCCTTAGTTGCAATGCATTGCAGTGGAACTGGATGGAGAGAGAGGGATAGTGTAGAGGGTAGACAGGTGGTAGGAAGGTAGAGTTTAATTATTGTACTAATCTGCAGTTTGCGGCGTCTTCGGATGTTAATTTTGACGCACTATTTTTAAGCTAAGGCTAAGCTATTTTATTTATTATTTTACTTCGCTGTAGCACAGAAAACTCAGAAAGAACTTGTTTTGACTTAACGCGGATGGGATTCGAACCCGTGTTCTTCAGGTTCCAGAGCCGATATGCTAACTACTCGCCATCAGTACTTGTTTAACAACTTTTATGAGGCCCATTAAAAGTGAAAAGTGACTGTTCAAAATAAATTTCCAGTTTGTGAATTATTTATTATTCAAAAGTATAGTCAGCGACTGTTAGTACGGGTTGCGTCGGCTACGCTGAATTAGTGACTTATTTTCCTACTTTTGAGGAAACTGTTTATACTATATTTACCTCTCCGTCAAGAGTAATTTGCTGGCTCTAAACATTTCTTAGACACTTGATATAATTTAGTATGAAATAATTCCATGAAATTTTTTTATATTCAGTCTTATTCCAGTTGTCTATGTCGACGTCGACACCAAAACTTAGCGTTTCTCAAAACGATATGCAATATCTTGCAGATACAAGCTTAAATGGCATTAATTGAAGAACTGTAGAATTTTTTAAATGCCAACTTAAATTTGGCGCAAAAGACGTAGCATTTCGATGTATGTAACAGGGGCTAAGATTTGGTGTCGCTGTCGACAATAATAAGGAATAAGGGTGATTGAAATTGTCGGCTATAGGAAAAATTTTATTTAAATATTTCTAGATTAGATCCGATTTTCACTAAGAAGCGACATTTATGCTCTTCAGGGTTTCAGATTAATATTCATTCAGAGAAAAAAAAAATCTCGAATTTTTCTGATGTGCATTAGTGTGTCTTTGTGAGTCAGCTATTGTCGGAAGGTTTCAGTGGCGAAGGCATAGTCACTGAACAATACCGGCTTCAGCTGATAGCAATCCACAATCGCATCAGAACGCCCTCCTTCGTCGGTATTGTGTAGCACTGGCGAAGTAAAATAAAAATAATAAAAAAAAAAATGGCTACTAAACCGAAGCTTCAGCACTGCTATAAACAAAGAACGTGAAAAAAGCAGAGCTGTAAAATAATTCAGCTTCGCCTCCTGTCATTTCTCTAACTATCGCTTTCTTATAGTTCCAGCACAATGCATCGCATGTGTAGGCGTCATCTCCTGAGTGCTGTTCACTAAAAAAAATTTTGTGACAATCTCTGAATGTGCGTCATACGAATAGAGTCGATCTTAGTGCTCGTTTTTCTTCATAAATCATTCTGCGATTGGAAGCGCTTTCTGGTCTATTTTAAAGTTACTGGATCTTGTCAATTAAACGGTCACAATGATTTAGCCAAGATTCCTTTGCTTAGTACGAAATATCTACTCAAATTCCTAATAAGTTTTTACAAGCGAAAGCATTGGAGGCCTGTGTTATTCGCTACATTTAGGAATTTAAATTTTTGGAAGTGATTTTAATTATTTGCTAAAGTTGTAAAAACTTCTTTCAGGAAGATTTTTTCATGTGTCAAACATTTTCTGAATTCTTTTACGAACTTGTGCTTCTCCTAATTTCTTCACATAAAATATCGCCACAATTTTATTAAAAATTTCTACAAAACTCATTTAATACTTCTTTCTTTTCAAGTTTATGTTTTTCTTGCCTCACAATCTTCTAAAGCACAACAACAGCGGCAAACTTTTTATGAAAAAGTTTTTCTTTATTAAACTATTCTTGCAACAATGTTGCAATATAATTGCATCACCAAGCAACTAACATTTTTAATTCTTGTTTTTTTCACTCGGCCGCTTTAGAAAACGAAAAAAAGAAAAAAAAAAAAGAAAACACTTCAGTTGTCTGCACCAGCAGCTGCATTATTATCATCATCCTCAGCCTCATCATCATTGCCAACATCATCTCTTTAACTAACACTTCTTATTAGTTTAGTCATGTAGCGTTATGATCATCATTGTTATTACGAATATTGCAGAAGATTGCTAAAGATTTTTTATGTTGTTACTCCAGCAGACACAACAGATACACACACTTTCATACTCGTTTTCAATCCCTTGTTCTTGGGTGTTAAGCAAAGCATAGAAAATGCTAAGTATTTCTTGTAATCGCAATAATTGTGAATGCAAGAGCATAATTGTGCAACGATTTTTAATTATAGCTTTATTAATATTTTTTACTACTTTTTTACATTTACAGTTTTCATTAGCGTCTCATAAAATTTTATTCCAGCGCTACTTTTAAGCAGCCATCTCCAACACTTTCACTTGGCTGCAGTGAAGGAATTATTTAACCCGCACGATTGCAGGATAAGGCAAAGTGTCGGTTTTATCTCTTGTTTCCTTCTTAATGTGCATAACAAAATTTTCTTCCTCTTTTGCTCATGATTATAGTAGGAGGCTAGTAATTATGAAATGTAGAAGGAAGGCGCTGAGAGTTCAATTAGATGTGCTATAACCGTAACCATATACAACAGCTGTTCGAAATAACCTTATGGGCAGCACTGTTTGCAATTAAACGTGACTGACAACACTGTTATAATCTCAACCATTTTCATAGATATCATTTGAATTTCGTCCAGACTAAGAAACTTTTGCTGCAGACACTTTCTTACATTCTCTTTTGGAAGTGCTTACGTGTCCATAGTATGTAACTTTTGCTTCGTTTTTGTATATTTCATGCATTACTTTTCTCTTTTTATTCATATTTTTTTTAATTTTTATATACGAGTATGGATATGAAACATTGTACCATTTCCCACTCTCGCCAAAAAAAAAAAAAAAAACACAAAAGTTTCGCAGGAAATGTTTCATAATCTGGACGGGGTCAAAACAGCTGACTCAGCTCCTTTTATTATTTTCTTAGCTTTGAATTAAATGAACAGCTGGTTATGGATATGGCACCACTAATCAAGGACAGAACATATTCCCTCTTCTTCTGTAAACCGAGTATATTTAGAAACGAGTGATTTCTCAATACCGAAGTATGTGTATGTACATATGTGTAAAAACGAAAAATTTCTGCGGATTCGGTTTACAGAACATACCCGATTATTATGCATATGGCAACTTTGTAAGTCACGTCTAATTGAATTTTAACTCTGCAGGCAACGACATCCCTCTTTAAATTTTGAGAAAAAATTTTTATAGTCGGCATTTAGCAAGCAGCAATACATTTTCCTTTTTGATATGACAAACAAATCCACGAAAAAAATTTTAATAAATAAATAAACAAACACCTACATTTCCAGTGCACACATTGCTATTTAAAAGTTTACAAAATTTATTTCCTGCACAAGGCAAAAACAAAAATAAACACAGACGAAACTCATGTTCATTATCTGAACGACAAAATCAGTTGCGTACTGGCTACAAGTGAATTTTCTTCATCATCGACACACAAGACAAGCATCTTTTTTACAGTCATTTTCCATCATTAACGTCATCAGTCATCTTATTTTTTTTTACCACAAAACGAAAAAAAATACACGAAAACATCATTTGAAACTGAAATTTTTATTTTCCAAATGCAAGCGGATATGCAACAGACGGACGTGTACTAAAACACAAAATGCATTTACACACTTGTGCGTTTGAATGAATTTCGCAAAAAACATAACGAAAAAAACTAAAGTGAAGGCGCTCAATTTAACGCACCCATGTATCAACTTTGCACAAAATGTCATATTGATTGCTTTTTTTTCTGTCATGCATTTTTGTTTTTGAAAAAAAAAGATTTAAATTTAAAAGCTTTTCGTTTACATCATCATGCCAAAGACAACAAATAGACAGATAGACAGACGGACATACACACAGACGGACAGACAGACAGGCGGACAGAGCAGCAAGCAAATGTTACAGTTTGTGTTTAAATTGCCAAGTACTAAAAATAACACCCAATAGAAATATGTAAACGACATGTTGCACTTTAAACGTGAATACCACCGCAGACATTTTATACGTTTTGTGGCACCACCCAACCACAGCAACCAACAACTTGATTGCTCTAATTTTGCTTTTAGTCTTCTTCAGACTATTAACTTAGAGAATGCAATTACATACTTCACAGTTTTTCTTCTAAATGTTATTGTTATAATATTAAAAAGTTTATTCAACGAATTCTACTGAATGAGTTCCGTGACTAAAAATTTTCCAATTAAGTTTACTGGACAGAAATCGGTTGTACAAAAGTAAAGCAAGAAATAAAAACCGAGAGTTTTAATTAGAAAGTTGTAGACTGACCATGCAAGCATAAGATAAGAGCTCTGGTTTAAAAATAAAAATCTTAAGTAACGCAAATATTTTCGAAGGCTTGAGAGTGCCAAGTAAGTACTTATCAAAACATTACAAACGAACTGAGTAAGTGAGACTGGTATCTGATGATATTTACATCATGTGGATCATATGAGGAACAGCATGAAGTTGCTGGATGACTGATGAAAAATAAAAGTGTTATGATTGTTCCCAAACAAGTACTCTATTGGAAAGAGCAAAGAAATAACGTTATAACTAATACAACACAAGTAGTTCAAAGCCTTTGAACAAGAAGTTTATCTTCACAGAAAAAAATAGTAGTAAAAATTGGTCCCCATTAAGTCTTCGCGCAGTAAAATATTTTTTCTTAATTAATAAATTAATTGAATACAGGTTTATTTTCATTGATTTTGTTGTTCTCTTAAAACAACGTAATCAAAAGACAGTCGACTCTCGATAATTTGAAACTCGTTCATTTTAATGTGGCGATAATTTGAATTGTTTTCTAGCTCCCTTTAAAAACATGCAATAAATTGGAAGAAATCCATGTAATTTGGTCACCTCGGTAATTTGAAATTATTTGAATGGCATCTTGATCGTCGATGCGCTTTATTTTGAATTTTCTTCGGGTCTACGGCCTATAATTTGAATTGTTTTAATGTGCTGTGTTTTATGGAAAACTAGATCACCGTCCCGGCTTCGCACGGAATCTGTTTACTAATGAGAAAAAAAATTATTTTTGCTGTTTTTAGCTGACCCGGCACACGTTGTTTTGCCATGTATATTATTTCTAGGAAACATTTTTTAGTTCAATAAAAATAACTATCCACTATAAGTGTGCGGGGATTTACTTATAATCGAAAGCCTTGTAGACAATGAAAGTATGCTTTATTTAGGTTAATAAATTAATCTTTATCAAAGTAACAAATATATCTTAAATTACAATTCTCGATAGCTATCTAAACATTAAAAATAATTATTAATATTTTTACTATCAACTGTATAGTGAGCAAGACAGGAGACCGGCTTCGTTCTCATCCCTTTAGGATCAGTTGCCTATTTGATACCCATATTGAAAATAAGCATTAAAAATAGGTTTTTGTAGTTTAAGGGTCCGTCGCCATATTAGATTTAGGTTGATGATAAACTTTTCAAAATCTCCTCATCATACCCTTTCATTTGATACCCATATTGCAAAAAAGGAAAAAAAATAGTTAAGAAAAAGTGGGAGTAAAGTGGGCGTGGTTAATTTTAGGGGGATGACAAATAGATGTTGTCCGATTCTCAGACCGACCCAATATGCACACAAAATTTCATGAGAATCGGTCAAGCCGTCTCGGAGGAGTTTAACTACAAACACCGCGACACCAGAATTTTATGTATTAGATATAAAAAAATGCCAAACACAAATAATTATTTTCATTTGTATAGTTTATACCAGATAAACTTAGTAGTACAACAACCACATAAATCATGCCTCTTCTTGTCAACAGTAATTCATACAATTTCGACATCCAACCTTGATAAATACTCTTATATGGCCTATAGAAGCAACTCCTGCAACGTGTTCCCATATCCGTAGATCATCTGTTTGGTATGTTTTAAAGAATATGTAACTGCTCCAAAAAAAACTTGAAATGTCAAACGTGCCATTTGTGAGTAGGTTTTGTTTTCAAGACAAGATGACAACATTATCTGCCATTCATATTAATTTGATCGTAGGCCGACATCGACAATAATCGCGGCGACGAGGCTGAATATGAATGATTCCCTAAATGGCGACCTCACGAGAATATCGAAATTAGGTCACAAGAACAGGGCCGATTTCAATGCCCAAAATCCCCAATGCTGCATGCACGATCACGATCCTTCAACTGTAATTATGCGAGATATATACATTCAGGATACAGAAGGTCTTGACCGAGCACATTTTTCAGGTTTCTAAAGAAGCCTTCAAGTGTCTTGGTTTTTTTTTTAAATGGAGCAAGACATACTTCACCCCATATCATCGCCTTACCATTTATATCGCTTACATCCGACCGAAAATTGAATACAACTCTCATGTATGTGCCGGTGCTTTAAAGACTATTATTATTTTTTTATCTTGGATAAGCACTCAGGAGATGAACCCTACACACATGCGATGCATTGTGCTGGAACTTTAGGAAAGGGATAGTAGGAGAAATGATAGGAGGTGAAGCTTCACTATCTTACACCACTGCTTTTTGCACGTTATTTGTTTTTACAGCAGTGTTGTAACGTCTCTGATGTCAAGGAGACGTATTAAATTTTAAAGCTTTGTTTTTGGTAGCCATTTTTATTAATATTTTTACTTCGGCGGTGCTACACAATACCAACAAAGGAGGGCGTTCTGTAGTGCCTGTGGATTGGATACAGCTGAAGCTGTTACTCTTCAGTGACCAGTGACTGTGCCTTCGCCACTGAAACCTTCCGACAACACTTGACACAAAGACACAGAAATGCACATCACAAAAAATGCGAGATGTTTTCAAGAGTCTGAAACTGGGGTTGAACCCAGGAAAATTTTTCGTTTTGTAGTCAACGTGCAGACTACTTCGACCATCGCGATACTCATTCGAGTATGTACAGGAAAGAAACTTATTGGACACAATAGGGTAGCCAACTCTATTGACTCTCTTCAGCATCGTCGCAACATGGGGTGCGTCTCGTTGTTCTATCGTTACTATAATGGGATGTGTTCTAATGAAATTAGGGAACTTGTTGCCGAAACCCAGTCATTCGCGCGCACAAAGCGATCATCATTAAGGACGCATTCATTTGTGGTCGATTTGGCAGCGTCTCGCAGGACGCATTACAGAAAAAATTCGTTTTTTGGCCGAACAGCACGTATGTGGAATGACTACTCGCAGAAGTCTTTGTCACATTTGATTCATATTGAATGCCAATAAACACTACTGCTTCTTATATTCCTGTCAAAACCTTATTTCGTAGTTCCAGTACAATGCACCGCATGTGTAGGAGTCATCCCCTGACTACCGGTCCACAAAAAAAGCCAGTAGTAATGTTAATAAGTAGTGTTCCAATCTAAAAATGTTTAAATTTCCTTAAATGCTTCTAACGTTTGTCAGTTTTCATTTTCTAAATTCTTTCGAGATGGAAACTTTTCATATTAATTATTTAAAACAAAATCTTTTTGTTTTCAAATTCATCTTCACTTCCAACAATTCACCAATTCAAGAGGCCATTCCTTTTTTGTTCGTTAAATGTCATGAATTTCTTTTTATAAATCACAGCCGCTCCTTTCCGCTCTTACGACAATAAATAAAAAATGCTGGCAAAGTTTTTGACACATGTCTGGTAAATGGAGGGGCAAAATAAACAATTAACGAAAACAACAGCAACAAATAATAAACAATTTTGACATGAAAATAAAGCTCTAACTCTGGCCAACAAAACCGCACACATGCTCACACACACACACACAATGCGATGACAGTTTATTGTTAAAAAAAACCCTGAAGGTAAATTTATTTAAAATACAATGCAACCTTGCCACTTGACATCCTTTAAATTGCTGAAAACAGTAGAGTCATACGAAAGTGCAGTCGATAGCAGAAGATATGGTTGCGAATACAAAATACCACCATCCACCACCATGCGTTAACAATAAATATTAATTACAACGATACGAAAATAGCATACACACACAAACACATACATACGAGTATATACAGTTCTCCCTCTGCAATCAGACAAGAGGAAGCAGAATAGACGGAGAAGTTAAGGAATGAGAGTTATGTTACCTACAATGCTTTAAAGTGCATCAAAATTAAATAAATTTTCAAGGTTTCAAGTCAGACAGTTATCCATCTCAAAGCAGCGATGAAAATTAAAAATGCCAATAGTCCTGTGAATACGCTATTCGAGTGCTAGAATTCATGTTAAAAGCCAAAACGAAAAAAAGTAAAATAAAAAACACCCTTCGCATGTCAACACACAGACGGAATCAAGTTAATTTGATATGGCTGACTACGCTGCCGAATGGACAGCCACAAATATTTAAATGACTACATGACTGTGAAAGTAAATGTGTTAAAAAAGCTGATGGCCATTTGTTGAGAGTCGCAACGAGACGAATTGGAAATACGATTACAGTATTAATTTGCATATTGCAAACAATATTCCCAATGTTTTCTTTTTTGTTTATTCAAGGGTTCATTACAAGACTATTTTTTTACAGAGTCCACACACATACACACACCTTCTGCCACTTGATATTCATTTTTGTTTTATCATTTCTACCATGTGCTGTTACACTGTAGTGGTGAGGAAAACATTTGACTGATTTTGACTATCGATTAAAAGCACTTGACATTTCAACACCTTTCTATTTGTTTAATTGGCGTTTTGGCGAAGAAGATTTTCTTTTTTTTTGTAATCGAAGTACTCGTACTGACGCTTGACACTTGAATTAACACTTTTACGGGTGAAAATTAATATGAAATGTGTAAATATTTAAACGAGATAATTAAATAAATAAATAAATATGTATGGAAATTAATAGGAATTGCATAACAAAAAATTCCAAATTAGAAAGTTATTTTGCGTATGATTGTTGGCGTCGTTGGGAAAGTGTGCATTACAGCACCAAACCGATATAGAGACAACTCCATATAATTTAAAACTCAAGGAAGCACAATTAATGATGAGGAGTTCAAATTGACAATAGTTAAAATTATGAAGATGTAATTAAGAAATTGAATAGCATCCAAAAATATGCATATTTACATCTCGCATTTTTCTGTTGGGCATTAGTGTGTCTTTGGGTGTGTCAGTTGTTGTCGGAAGGTTTCAGTGGCGTAGGAATAGTCACTGGTCACTGAGTAATACCGGCTTCAGCTGATAGCAATCCACAATCGTATCAGAACGCCCTCCTTCGTCGGTATTGTGTAGCACCGGCGAAGTAAAATAATAATAAAAATGGCTACTAAACCGAAGCTTCAGCACTGCTATAAACAATGAACGTGCAAAAGCAGAGCTGTAAAGTAATAATAATAATAATAATAATAATTAAGCTTCACCTCCTGTCGTTTCTCTAACTATCCCTTTCCTTTACTCACGGCGGCATAGTGAAGAATACGATACACTGAATGTGCCCTAGAACGTCTTTACTTATGTATATTACTTGTTTCACTATCTACTAAGCCCAGCTGAGAGCTACTGAGCGCGTGCACACGTTGCAGCTAGTAAAACATTCTGTAAATATACGGAGTAGCTGCTTGCTATTGCGCACAGTCGGCGGTTTGAATACGATAATCTTAAATGGAATGAGAATGATGACAGCGGGATCTACACAAATTCTGACTGCCTTTGATTCTGAAAGCGACAAAGTGGATAATTAGCGCTGCTAAATAACCCGTAGACACTTTCCTGGTTTATAACTTTTTTATTTATGCGATTATTAAAATTTTTGTTTTTTAAATGCAGTATATTATTGGGGAATTCTTTGCGATTAGCTTTGAAAAATGATATCCCGTAAGTGATGTCTATTTTCAGCTTCGCACATACGTGCTCTTTTTAGCATATTTTCCATAACTTTTCGCAAAATTTCGGGTCTAATGACCATGATTTCATTTCGAATGTTTCATAATTAAGTCCCCAAGCCTTCTTCAGCAAATTCTTAAAAAAAAACAAAAAAAAAAAATAATAATAAAAAAAGTTATAAAGAATTCAAACCATATAGCTCATTCTGCGCCATCCTGTATATTTATGAAAATTTCCAAGAGTATACTGGTCATTAACCTCAAAAAAATTAAGCGCAGTATAAGATTTCGTTTCGCAGTTAACTCTGTCGTAAATTCTATTGGTCTTAAAAAATTGGCTTTATATTGATGAGAAATAACAAGATAAAGTGATAATATATGTAGTTGCACTATCTGATTCTAGGTAAATTTATTATTTTTTAATTAATAATTAATTTCTTTAATGATAGAAAAAGACAGCAAAGCCGGAAAGAAACAAATACAATATAATATTTATATTTTTTAAGTGTTGTCTCCAATGCAAAATTCATACCAGCTGGCTGCATTAGCTAAAGTTCTCAACAGCTGATTTCTATGCAGATGTCAAAGTTGTGTTGTGTTGTGTCACAATGTGAATTTTGAAGCTATTTTGCATGAATTTTTTACACAAGATAAAGGTAGATATGAAGAATTATAATGCATTATTAACTAAAAAAGTGTACTTTTTGGATTATGACGTTATTGAAGTAAATGAGTGATATGTATGTATGTACTATTTTCCGGTCTTAAAAATAACAACTTTTTCAAAGAAATGGCTCGGCGGAGTAGCTCAAATGAAGACTTTATCTTCTCAACAAAAAGCATATTTTGTGGCTCTTGCAGACTCAAAGCGGTACCTTATTTCCGATTGGATTAGTGAAGTTAAAAAAAAAATTTTTCAAATAAATTGTGTCTACCCAAAGCTATAAATCTATAAAATATTGCGTCAAAATGCAAGTACTAATTTTACCTTGTTTTGAATTGAAGAACATAAAATTATTATTTCTGGTTTTTCTTCTTACCTGAAAATAAAAAAATAAAAAATCAATATTAAACAATCTGTTTTACAATAATATTGTTTCTATATTTAAGTATTAAATTTCATGATCTAATGTAATTGGAAATTAAAAAAAATTAAATGAAACCATATGTTTATTATTTTTTTTTTAACGTAAAAAAGAAAAAAATATTAAACCTCCTGCAAAATAACAATTGTTTTTTTGTACAATATTCATTCTATAAACTAAATTACAAAAAAATTTACATACATATCGCCAGCTAAAATGCAAACTGGTATATCATCACTCTTAAAAATTTTACAGCAGACAGAAAAAACTTAATATGTAAAATGAAAACTGTTGTGGTTACAAATATGATTCTTTCGCAATATCGTCCAAATAAAATGATGAGTTTATTTACAATGTTAAAAATTTTGTATCAAAAAGAGTAAGCTGGTAACATTTTTCCACTGTTTCATTATTTCTCAACAGCAAGAAATATATTGATTTTGAAGCTTAGTAAAAACGTCCTTTTGATTTTCTTCAATAAAGTTGTTCTTATTATAACAATTGATTGATATTAGCTTTTAAGCAAAAACAAACCTTTAAGTTTTTAATTTTTTATTTTTCTATTTCGATATTTTAGCAAAATTTTATTATTAATTTCAAAAAGAGAAAATTTTATAAAAAATATCTTATTATTATTATTAATGTTCTTGTTAAAAGTAGAACGCTAAATATTTGTGAAGACGTGTGCCTTGATGTGCTGTACCAATATCCATTAAAAACTCAATTTTGGTAGTTACTCTCTTTTGCATTTCAGGTGACGATATATATTTTTGAATAATATGGCAGTAAATAATTCGACTTCTATTCGACTCGTCATATATTACATTCTCAGTTGCCATTATTAAAAAATTTATTGAAAACAGCATGTTGTTCCGTTCTGCTAGTGTTTGTCAGTGTGACTTACAATTTTAGTCTTTGATTTACTTCGTTTCTTAACAATTATCACATGCATGTTTCCGATCATTAGCCCATTTCAAATAATTACATACATATATAAAAAAATTGTTTAATTGTTTCTTCTTTCAGTTGTCTTAAATTTGAAATAGCGCAATAAATTGTGAGCTATTGCTCAGGGCAGTTATATTGTTTATATTATTATTATTTTAAAACATAAGACTCTTTGTAAACACCGCAAATATGATACATACATACTATATTGTAATACAAATGTATTTATAAAAGTATACAAATTTAAATCCTACTTATTCTTAGGACGCAAAAATATGTAAACCATCAAAAAAAAAAACAAAATAAAAATATTCAGCTAAAAAAACATGCAAAGGCTGTTTATAACTACCGAACGTTTAAATTAATTAGAGAAAACAACAACCCCTTGGCACGTGACTATAAAAACATTTTAAAGTAAAAAGCAAAACATATTTCTATATCAAATCAAATATTTTTAAATTTCAAGATAAATATTTGCAATAAACGTTACTTCCTTTAAGGCACAACAAAAATGTTCTACAATAAAAGCAAATGAAATGAAATAAATATACCTGTTGGCTAAAACCGTTCTTGCATTTTAATATACTCATACGAGTTAAAAAAAATACCGAAAAAGAAATCCCACCCTTAAATTGTTTGATTATTTTTTTTATGCTCGAGTAATCATTATTAGCGCTAGCCGAAATCCGTCAGTTCTCATAGCCAAAATAAGAAAAGTTATTAGTCAGTCAGTCAGTCCCATTTGATAATTCAAAGATATCGACGAAGGAACTTCCACGTACAGTGTTTTTGTATTTCTTGCTTTCAGTGTTAATTCGTCAGCAGATAAAAAATGTACTGCTTTCTAAGTGTTTCCATACGGAACACGATTATTACGCATGAAGACGGCCTGTTGGTTTCTAAGTGAAACAGTTCGAGCTCCTAAAGAAAGGTTTTTTGTTATTTTATTGCATTTAATTTTTGGTGTAAATGGGAATTTTATTTAAATTTAACAAAACAATTATATTGGCAACAAATTATCGACATTCACAATATTTCCAATATCCTGATGAATTTTACTGGTACCACAAAAATCACGTGTTCAAAAGATGACGTGTGGTTTATGGAAGCTCCTCAGGGACCACAAATGCGGAAATAAAGAGGTGAGTTTTACACTTTTTTTTTATGACAATCGGTTGAATGGTAGCATTGAAATACAGTTAATTATAAAGATACACTGTCAGTGGGACAAGTGATAGACAAGCATGTTCAATAATAATAATAATCATAAAAATAATAATACAATAATATTCCCCGCATGAAACGATAGGCTCAGAGAAAATTTGGGGAAGTTAATTACTTCCTTACAAAATTCTTCTCGGGCCAGAAATACTTCCAAAAGTACCTGTACCGCATGGCCAAGTTGGATGATCCCGGTTGCATTTACTTTCTTCAACTGCATGAGATGCCACGCTGAAAGCAATGCATTGCCGCGGGTTGTTGGCGAATTCACTATTGCCAACGTAATTGAGAGGATGCTCGAGTCTGAAGACAATTGCAACGCTGTGAAACATTTTACGTATAAAGAAGAGGAATATCGTTGCGTCGCTGCAGGTCCCGATTGGAACGTCGCTCAGGGGATGCCCAAGTAATGCTGAAAACAGTCCCGGGAAAGAATCTACCCAGAGGAGTAGGAGGAGGAGGAGGGACTGTTTTGGTGGTAACACCACTCAACACAGCTGACGATAGTCACTGTAAGTGCGAAGGCATTTTATGGCTCGATTATGGATTGCAACCGAACTGCTGTTCAGTTGCCAGTTGCTAAAAATCACAATGCAGGAAATGCCGATCGACCCTATATTCTCTCTAGTGGCCTCAATTCCAGTAGATTTTAGTGCGCTTTCGGCAACCACTAATTTGTGATTGCCGCCTGACAACTCAAGTGAAGGTAGGTTGCAATCCATAACCGACCCATTAAACTTCAACCTCATACGCAACAGAAAAATAATAATAACAATACGAATAATTAAACAAATATGTGATCGACTTGAGAGTGCAAACTTAATTAAAATCGACTTGAGAGTGCAAACTTAATGAAAATTTTTATAATCGGTACACGACTATATTAGTGAATATTCACAAAAACTTTAAGATTAAGCTGATCTTATATCTGTACCTGACACATATCGTAACACCCACAGAAAAAATTGCTTTGAAGTGCTCCATATTTTGTTGAGACATCGCTAAAATATATAAAATAAAATAACACCCCTGGTATGGTATAGTTAACATTTTAAAATCGGTTCAAAAACACGAAAATATCGGTAAACATATAAGCAATAATATATTAATGTTGTCCATACTGAATGGCTCCACAATTGACGAAAATTTGTGGACACGACAAACTTATAACTTTCTTTTTTTCTGAAGTTGTTTAAAAACCTATTCAAACCACTGTACGCTGCTGTCAATAAAAAAATAATCACTAGAGGCACCACTCAGTTTTGTAAGAACAGCCAGGGGTTTAAGCATTTCATAATTCTAATTCATTCTCTGCGTCAGAGGATGGATGTTCTTCAAATGTATTCAGTTTTTCAATTTGTCTTTTTTGTTTGTTAATTTTTTGTCGGTCCAGTCGTGAGGCATATTTTATTAAAATAAATGTCAATGTTGTTATTATTGTAATTTTGTTGTTGTTTTTTGGTGTCATTGTACGGCCTACACCCCTATTTTGATCCACTTTTTACATGCATTTTTATTATTTTATTGTTGTAAATATCAGTATATAATCTGTAACTGCAGTAGTTCAGGGGTAAAGCGTGGTGGCAAAGTTTTTTAGTTCTTTTTATAGGTTTTCTGCACACAGGAAAAAAATTTTTGAACTTCTTAACAATTTCTGTAAGAAAATAATGCGGTTAAGATGAGCCGATCGACGCCGAAAGGGCAAACAACTCGATAAAATTTTCGCATATTTATTCGTCTATTGCTGATTAACTCCCTGTGCAGAGAAGCCGAATGAAAATAATCGTTCGGCATTTATATTGAAAACAACAATAAAAAAACTCAAATTGTTTTTGTTTTCAATATAAATGGCGAACGATTATTTTCACCTCGGCTTCTATGAACAGACATTAAATTACCACAGTTGGTAGTGGATTATAAGATATCGATTATCGATAGAGAATGGAAGTACCACGTCACAGACTCGCTTTTATTATTGAAACAAAGCATAAATAATAAAATTAAATATGTACAATATTATTATGCAAAACTTTTACGAAAACATTACTCAAATAATGGTAAATGGTAAAAATGTTCAAATAAGTCTTCGAAATTAAAAACACATTTTCGATTCCTTATAATTTTTATAAAGTACCAGCTTCAAATTGATAACTGCGTTTCGAATTAATAACCAAGTCATCTACAGCTATAAAATCTAAAGATTTTAGTGGTCTTTTTTTTTTTTTTTTTTTTTTTTTTTGTCTTGGACCGGCACTCAGGGGATGACCCCTACACATGCGATGCATTGTGCTGGAACTAGGAAATTAGGTTATGGGAAGGAGGATAGAGGGAGTAGTGTTTATTGACATTTGATTTAAATCTTCTAATGCTAAAAGTGACAGGAAACACCTCTGCGGGTAGTCTATTCCACATACGTGCCGTTCGGCCAAAAAACGAATTTTCCCTGTAATGCGTAGTGCGAGTCGCCCCCAAATCGACCACAAATGGATGCGCTCTTAATGATGATCGCGTCGTGCGCGCGAATAACCGGGTTTCGGGAACAAGTTCCCTGATTTCATTAGAACACATCCCATTATAGTAACGATAGAACAACGAAACGCACCCCACGTTGCGACGATGCTCAAGAGAGTCAATAGAGTTGGCTACCCTACTGTCTCCTATGAGTTTCTTCGCCCTTTCTTGTACACGGTCGAGTAACTTCAAAATAGTCTTTGGAGCACCGGCCCATACATGAGAGTTGTATTCCATTTTCGGTCGGATGTAGGCGGCATAAATAGTGAGGAGATCAGATGGGGTGAAGTATGTCTTACACCGCCTTAAAAAGCCTAGGCACTTGAATGCTTCCTTTGAGACCTGAAAAATGTGCTCAGTCCATCGGACATCACACTGAATTTTCATGCCAAGAACATCAAGAGCTTCTGATTCCTCAATGTTTATGCCACCCATTTTTACAGATGAGGCAGCGTGATCGTGCATACGGCGGTGTGTTAGCATGCAGCATTGGGTCTTTTGGGAATTGAAATCGACCCTGTTCGCGTGACCCCATTCCAATATTCTCGTGAGATCACCTGTTAGCGAATCATTCATATTCTGCCGCGTCGCCGCGATCGTAGTTGATGTCGGCCTACGATCGAATGAATATGAATGGCAGATGCTGCTGTCATCTGCGAAAGAGTGGATAGGGTTTGAAGTATGACATAGGAGGTCATTAAGAAAAATAAGAAATAGGGTAGGAGAAAGAATGGAGCCTTGGGGTACCCCTGAATTGATTTTGAACTCGTTTGATGAGATCCCGTCTATAACAACTCTTATAGCGCGATCCCTGAGAAAGCTCGATATAAATCGAGAGAAGATATCACCGACACCAAAAGCAATAAGTTTGGACAAGAGTGCTCCATGCCACACTCTGTCGAATGCTTTTGAAATATCTAGAGCCACTACCTTACTTTCGCCAAAATGGTGGATGGATCGACACCATTTTTCCGACAGGAAGGCTAATAAATCACCCGTGGAACGTCCTCCACGGAAGCCATATTGTTGGTCGCTGAGTAAGCTATTGGACTCCAGATATTTCATAAGATGGAAATTTAGCATACTCTCCATTACTTTAGAAATGGTAGAGCATATTGCGATTGGGCGATAATTTTCAGGGTTGCTTGCCTCTCCCTTCTTGGGGATCGGCGTAACATTTGCAACTTTCCAGCACGACGGAAATTCACCTGCATGATAGAGGGTGCTGAAAAGGATTGCCAGAGGACGCGATAACGTCGAAGAGCACTGCTTCAAGACCAGTGCCGGAATTCCATCCGGGCCAGGAGACTTATTTATGTTGAGGTCTGATAAAACCCTTTTAACTGCACGAGCCCGAAAGTATATCTTTGGCATAGTTACGGATACACGCTCGGATGCGGGCAGTGGTTGATTGCTTTCCGGCAGGTGAGAATTACCTGCAAACATTTCAGCTAGGAGGTTAGCTTTATCAACCGGGTCTGTGAATATTTGATCAGCCTTTAAAAGAGACGGGATAGAAGAACTAGCATTTCCCTTAATTCTTTTAACGAATGACCAGAAGCTTTTACTTCCCCGTGGGGCAGTAAGAACTTTAGCGCGAAGACTCTGCTCGTACAAAGCTTTTGCACGTCTTAGCACTTTGGCACACGAAGTTCTCGCCCTTTTGCGCATCATATCAGTATCTGCGTTTTTATCATTCCGCCAGACACTAAATGCTTCCTCTCTGGATCTGACTGCAAGTCTGCACGTCTGATTAAACCAAGACTTTGGTCTAGGCCTAATCGAAATTTGCTTTGATGGTATGAACGTTTTCATACCAAGCATTATTATATTTTGAACCATTTTAGCCATGGCATTGACATCATTGTCGAGGAAGCAGAGCCTCCAATTGAAATGCCGAAAGAAATCGTTGAGCTCAGCCCAACGTGCCTTTTCGTAAATATATTTCAAACGTTTCATAGCTGGCGGTGAAACGCCTCGAAGTTCCGCAAACGAAAAGGAGGCAGAAATGGTGCAATGATCCGAATTACCGAGAGGTGCGCTAATATTCATTTCATACTTTTCAGGGTGTGAAGTGAGAAAAAGGTCGAGGGTGTTGTGTTGGTGCCCGTCAACACATGAAATATGTGTTGGTTCATTCACTAATTGCGCAAGGTGATTGTGCGCTGCGAATAGCTCAGCATATTGGCCTTCTGGAGTTGTATTGCTCGAATGGCGGAGCCACGATAAATTATGGACATTGAAATCACCAGCAATAACGATTTCACTGTTCGGGTAATTTTCGAGGATCCCCGATATATTGTCGGAAAGGGCATCGAAGTTCAGTATAGTCTTCTCCCTTTCCGTGTGTGGGCTTCTGTAAAGAAACCCGAAATGCAGAAGATGTGCCCTGATTTTGAATTTAACCCAAAGACAGCTAAATTCGGGATCATGCGTGTCTAAAGATTGCTGGCACTGGTACATAACTTCATTGCGTATATAAATTGCAAGGCCCCTGTGAAGATAGAAAAGAGATAGGAGGCGATACCCAGGTATGTGAAAATCCTGTGGGTCAGCATCCTCAGACACCTGGGTTTCACTTAAGGCGAAAACATCCGGCCGATGGAGACAAACGTGAACATAGACAGAGAAGAAATTTGCCCTTAGACCACGTATGTTGCAGAAGTCAATTCTAAATCGGCCTGTCATGATTAACGCGAGAAAACCTAAATGAAATGTCTATCTTTTGTATTTTTAGTTAGTCTTTGTATGGGGAAACCACGTCCATTTCTATTTCAAATATTGACCGAGTAAAGCGTTCATTCGTATTCGATACATCTTGCAAACACACCATCAGTAAATTATTCAGATCATTTTAGAGTATTAAAAAACAAATAGTTTGAATGGGAGCTGCCACGCCCATTTAAAGTATTTAATTACCACATAGCGCATTGTTTCGCAAAATTAGTTCACAATTTTAAGATTTCAAACAAACATCAAACATACTTATCTTTCTATTTTTGAAAAATAACGACTTTATTAAAGCTAATAACAACAAATGATTGTTGTTCATTCAAAAATGTGCCAAAAATGATAAAAAAAAGAAAAATTTAGGTGTGCAATACTTTTCCAAAATTCTTATTATTCTTATTTTTTGTGTAGAAAAATAAACTCATAATTTTATTTGGATAATATTGCGAAAAAATCATAGTTGTAACCACAACACTTTTCATAATGCCGACTCGCCTCAAGAATGTCATAAGACGCTGAGGCAAAACAATAGTAAATGAATACTTGTTAATGAAATATTAAAAAACAAAAAAAAATTTATTAGTTTTTTGTCTCTCCTGTAAAATTTTTAAGTGATGACAGGCCTTTTTGCATTTTAGCTGACGATATATATATATATATACAATTGAATACTGCTTTCATTCGAATTAATCTATTAAAAAATGCAATGAAAAAACCTTTATACAAAGAATATTCATGCTGATGTAAAATAATATTGAGAGAGATATTTTCTGTCAGTGTACCTTTTTTTTTAATAGTAGTTTTTTGCGTTTGGCTTATGAATCAGATGAATCGAACAATCGTTTTGTGCGTTTTGTTTGTATAGTGAATAGTCTGTAATGAAGTTCTTAAATGTGAACTGGTAGGTTTTCAGTTAAATACTTCAACAAAAGTTCTTAATTCACAATTTGACTTAGACAAATACTTTTTGATGAAGATGAGGGAGGGGGGTGGATTTTTGCGTTCTTATCCAAATGTAGTTAGTAATTATTATTGAACACCAACTGCTAAAAAAAAAACGAAGGGTGCGAGTTTGTATGGTAATGCCTGCAAAAAAAAAAATGTCGAGAGTTATAATTGTTTGGAAGGTTGGTTGATTTAGTTTGGTCCACCCACTTAGTGATGGAAATGCAGAAAATGGAAGACGGTATGAAAGCAAAAGAAAAAAAATTTGTTTCATCTGCCTGCAATAATTAAAAGCACAAACTCTGCATGTTAGTCAGATATAGCACATACATACATACATTGGTCTCACAAACTTTAGAGACACCTCAGCAATATAAACTTTGATTTATGGTACGTTTAGACTTGACACAATTTAATTTTAAAAAGAATGATCGACGTCAATGTAGCACACTTAATCACTTTCATTTAAAAGTAATTTATTTAAAAAGAATTTTTATTAGAAATTCGATTATATTTACCAACTATCAGATACACTTGTTATTATCTTTCGTTTCTTTTATTTTTCAATTTCATGACGTTTATTGTGATATCATGGTATAGGATTTCTCTTCTCACTGAACATACCTCAGCAGAGTTGCATCGGGAATTTGTTTAAATTTATGGTGAAATTAGATGGTACTAACTACATAATTGATTTCTAGTATGATAATTTGAGTTAAATTTCCATTGTTCCTTTGTAGGGCATAAATTTTACGGGATACGCCGTCTTGTTCGCGAGTGTGTTAATATCATATGAGGGTGATCTTTTCTTTTCAGCTTAAACTGGTGGTTTTGGCTACCCCCAACCATATCTACGTACCCAATCTCGCCCACGTTTTGACAGATATTGCGTATTGATAATCAAGCCATCAATACCCAATTTTTTAAATATATTTCTTGGACCAGTGCTCAGGAGGTGCCCCGTACGTATGGTATACATGCACCGAAACTAATTGGAAAGGGATAGAGTGACAGAGGTCTTAATGCTAGCACAACTCTTGTTGCAGAGTCAACACCCTAACTACACAGCCAACATCAGCTTTCGATACGGTTGTCATTCTCTAGATATACAAATATTTATATTGTATTTGTACGGCGTTACCATACCCACTTGAAATATTGAACGATTAATGCTGGGAACCCAATTGGGACGAACGAGGAATTTTTCGTTGCGAACTTTTGTCATCAGAAATCGAACAAATTCGTGCATAGTCCGAGTTTAAACAGGTGAACATTTGGAAGAAAAACATTGGAAATTCGCTTTTGTTTTCTCTTTCGCATTCACACAGACGAAAATGTTGGCTGCGACATTCCATTATTATTGTTAATAATGTTTCATTGTTATTACTATTTTTGTAAGCAATGAAAATATGAACAAAGCGTGCGAGTACCGAACGATGCTCTCTTCCACATTCGTAATATGCTACCAAACTAAATGTTTCCCTCCAAATGTTCGCTCGCCTAAACTTAGCCATATGAAAATTAACACAATACTGTCATCGGACGAAATTCGTTGTGCGTGACGTACTCTGCTATACGCCGACGGACGACGCACTAATTAGTACAGATTTGCCGTTTTTCATTTTAGTTTTCAAAGATTTTAGTAAATAAAGATATATTTATTTGAATAATTATTTAATTTTTAACATGCATACATCATTTAAGTTAAATATAGTCAAATTATTTATCATAAAATTGCTGTTTAATATTGTCAAGGAATTTTTTTTATACGGAAACACGGACAGCACACACGTTTGCTGATTATGACAGCCGTAATTTTTTTGTCGTAACTGTTAGCCCCACTGTGTTTTAGGCAACGTTATACTAAACGAAATTCGTTCCCAGCATAAAGCGTTAATCGCGTCCTCGCTACATAATGTAACACTTTAACTATTCAACTTTAGTCTCCGACTGTATGCACAATTTTTTAATAAAACATAATAATTGAGCAATAATATCGCCAATATTTATAAACTAAATAATTATTTAGAAACGAGTAGAAATATTGTAATAATTAAAATGGCGGAATTAGCCATAACTATGCGCTGTTTGACTGTTATTTCTAAAAATATTTGGTGTTTTTCAATTTGAATATCTAGCGTCTCATTTAAATTTGTCTAAATAAGGATGTCTACTATGTTTCCGTTCTTCCTCACTTCTCATTCTTAATTTCTATTTTCCATAAAATATAATTTTTTCACGACAAGTTTGTGTACATTCAGCATTTTTTTTCCACGTCTGCACATGACTGCCATTAGTATTATTTTTGTGTATTCATGTCATCAGCATCATTACATCCAAGTTTTGGATTCTTTTTCGCTGTTTTTCCCTTTTTGGCTGATATTAAATATGCAATTCAACACAACACTTCCTAGTGACCAGTCAAACAACGGAAAAACAATGCCCAAAAAAAGTAAAACGGAGACAATGTTTGTTGTCTGTTCACTTCTTTCACTGGCTCGTACATTAATAATATTCCAGACCAGACCATGTCTGTTGCTGCCAACAGTAAAATGAAGAAAAAAAAAATGAAAAACCTGCAACAAAATTCAGCCACAAAGTCTGTGTGGCAAGTTTAAGGACATTCTACTCTAAAAACTAAAAACTGACAATAAACAACAAAAATAGTTTCAAACAAAAATGAAAAAAATACAAGAAACACACAGAAGGAGTGAGTTAATGCCAACACTATCCGGCAATGTACATTTGCTAGACATACAGTATGTGAATAAAAAGTTTGCAGTACAAAAGCAAAATTCAAACTGCAATATTGTTGTGTGTTTACAGACTCACAGTGGGACAATGGTGTTCAAGATTAACGTCTGCACCTGCCCATAGGGTCATGACTCTTGTCACATCAGAATGTTTTTACGTCAAGACCCATTTAACAGTAATACATTTGGTTCGAAACACATTCCGGTGACTACTGTCTAATGGCAAAAGCACCTAGTAGAGTAAAAGTCATATCATTAATATGTGTGTTACGACTCACACATATTTCCGATTAGACCAAAAACTCCACTCCCTGCGTAACTTTAGGTATCAACCACAGCCACTACGAGTCCTTACCCAATACCAGCACACACTATCCAACTTTCAGGGTAGACACGAAGTACTCGCAAGGAATACATCAGTCTTTAAACCCGTACTTATGTACCTGTACATTGTACCTGTACTTGTTGGGAGTGTGGGGTCAAGCTGGTCCCGTAGTGCTAGATTCGAATCAAACTGGTATTAACCAGTCCTTCATCAATCTCTAGTGAGATTTCGAAGAGTCACCTCTTCTGTCATTTTCGAACCTCAGGGAGGAACAAGGTAATGCTGCACCTTAAGCTGGGTACCGCGGGGTCGCTCAGACACCCGTAGGTTCCAAAATTCAAGATTCCCGAACCCCACTGCGGGAACTCACAGTGGGACAATGGCATTTTACAGAAGTAAAGATGTGTCCATGTTTTATATCGGTACCTGCCCAAAGGGCCTAACCCGACGGTCTTCTGCACAGCGGGTGAAGATAATGCGCTCACTAATGCCCCCATTTGAACACACATATACGTGAGCATCAATTCGAGACCATGTAATTGAACATGGGGAGGCCATGCTTGGTGAGAAGCAGAGCCTGTCTAAAACTCCTTCCGGTCTATGGGTCACAGCACCCGGTTGTGAATGCTACTCCACACCGAGCAAATTGTGCTCTCTCGTGATTTGGGTTTCAACCACAGCTGCCACGTTGCTACCACAAGGGGACCTCACCAATTGTCAGGCAGGAAACATTGTTCCTCGGGCTTCTGATTTAACAAACAACAAATCCAGCCGCAAGCAAAAGTCTATTCAATCAACCAAATTGCAACAATAAATTCTTACAATGCAATTGATTAAACAAAATTTCACACAGCACCAGATAAATTGCACGTAAATCTCCGGTCAGACTTTGTAGCCTAAGCTACTAACAGGTGAACCCCAAACAGTTCAGGACTGGTGTCACAGAGGTACAAACTGCAATTTGTTTTTAAATACTTCTGTATATATTAAGCGGTACAATGAGATTAAACTTTTCCGATCTTTGACATTTTTGAGCGCTACACCGAAATTTCAAAATGAGTTTTTTCGCATTTTTTTTTTATTAGTTTTATATGAATAAATATGGGAGCACACAGACCTGAGTGTTTCACTCATAAATTATAACTGAAACTGCTATCAGCTGCCTTGTCGTAGCTAAAGATTTACGACTATTAAAATTAAATTCTACTTGAAATAGCAATTTTGCATGGGAAAGCAAGTTTTAACGTACAATTTAACTTTAAAGCGGCCTAGACATGATCAAGCAGCTTGGCCTCAAGTTCGCCTACGTGTGATAGAAATGAAAATTTTTTTTATTTTTCATCCAGGATATATAAAAATGTTCATTAATAAACCACGATGCTAGACAAATATTTTGATCGTGTATAGGCTCTTTAACAATAGTTCTGATATATCACTAAAAATGCTTAAAAAATGTTCGTATAAATATGCCGGTATTCGAAATCAGTATTCTGCAAGTGTGATCGTCATGCTTAATTTTTCTCCTGCATTGATGAAAAATATATGTACATTGCAGAATACAGTAAATAAAATTATAGATTTTTAGCGATGGAGATTTAGCTTTAGCGAGTTTCCGAATAATGTGGCTGGCCATCTCCTTATTCAAATAAAAAATCTACATTAAACTCGATGCATTTAGAACGTAAAATTTTAAAACCATATTTTTTCATTTTATTATTATATTGTTCTTTGGCTATGCGCATACTTCATTGACGAACTGTACTTAAAGCTTTTCAGTTGTCGCCATTTAATGAAAAATTTAAAGTGCTGAAATTTTACAACGCAATTGCATTTAACAAAACAAGCTTAAATGATAAATATTCTAAAGGTACAGACTGAAGAATGTGTTGGCTATTTAGCCGGTACGCGTAATACAGTACAAGGTTATTGAAAAAACGAGAAAAAGCTCGTGATTATACTAGTCAATATGTTGGATACACCAGATACTCTACGTTAGTAGTGGCTGCTGTAATTTCAATGGGAAATGAAAGTATAAAGTCCGTATGGATCAGACAGCCTAAAGGACGTTTCACACTATAATAATATTCTTTGTATTAAGACATGTCAAAAATTCAAGAATTACGTGCAAGTGTGATAGTGTGATAGATAGATCTGTTCCAGGTGCATAACAAAACAGTCCGGACTATGGAGAGTAAAATGAAAATTATTCTCTGAATTTTACAAAGTTGTCCAAAATTGCTGGAACGCAAAAAACTACAATTGAACATCTCGAAATACTAATTCTGCTTACTTTCTCAAATAAATTTTATTTTAGTGATTTTTTTTTATCTTGGACAAGCACTCAGGAGATGACCCCTACACATGCGATGCATTGTGCTGGAACTATAGGAAAGGGATAGTAGGAGAAATGATGGGAGGTGCAGCTTCACTATCTTACAAAACTGCTTTTTGCATGTTTTTTGGTTTTACAGCAGTGTTGTAGCGTCTCGCCGGTGCTACACAACTATCGACACTTAAAACGCAAAATATTTTAAAAGCAAAAGATTTCCATCATTGGCACCCGCTGTAAAAAGCGAATGAAAATAAAGTGAAAAAAATAAAAGCCTTTTTTTATTCAAGAAAGTGATAGATATGTACAAATATATGTACTTACAACGTCAAGTTTATTTTAAAAATGTTCCTTTTTGCGTTTTAATCAATTTTAATTAAAAACTTTCTTCCTTTATTAGAATTTTTTTTTTTAATTTTTAAATGTAAACAAAAAACAGCTGATAATATAACTCTAGTCCGAACTTACCCAAAGAAAAAGTTCGTGGAACTTTGTGCAGGAAAAGAAAAATTTTACTCTCTCATTTTGTGTCAAAATTGCACAAAAATTCTTATCTGGACTGCTTTTCGACTAATTTGTGCGAGTTCGGATTGTTTTGTTATGCACCTGGAAGGATCCTGATGAAAATGATATTCCATTGATTTCCTCGTTTTTAGAAATTTTTATAAACGTTAACATTTTACATTTTATCAGGGTTGTAATATTACAAAAGCATATAAAGAAAATAACAATAAAAAAAATTGTGTATTTCTTAATCGTTTTTTCTTTTTTTTTGTAATTATAAAGGGTGGTTAAATTTCAAGGGCCGATGTTGATTTTGAATAAAACACAAACTATTTAGGAAATTATTGTAATTTTATTTTATTATGATATATTGGTATTACTCAATTATGTATGGAACAAAATATCGGCCAAATGGGCGCCGCGACCACGGCGGCACACCTCCATCCGATGGTCCAAATTTTCGATGACCCTGAGGCATAATGGAGGTTCTATGCCGTTAATGTGCCGAATTATCTCATCCTTTAGTCTTGAATTGTTGCTGGCTTATCGACGTACACCTTTTCTTTCAAATAATCCCAAAGAAAAAAGTCCAACGGTGTCAAATCACATGATCTTGGCGGCCAATTGACATCGCCATTACGTGAGATAACACGGCCATTGAATTTGTTGCGCAAAAGAGCCATTGTTTCGTTAGCTGTGTGGCAAGTGGCACCGTCCTGCTGAAACCACATATCGTCCACATCCATATCTTCCAATTCGGGCCATAAAAAGTTCGTTATCATCTCACGATAGCGAACACCATTCACAGTAACTGCCTGACCGGCCTCATTTTGGAAAAAATACGGCCCGATGATGCCGCCAGCCCATAAACCGCACCAAACAGTCACTCTTTGTGGGTGCATTGGTTTTTCGACAATCACTCAAAAATTGATCATCCACTGTTGCCGTGGTCGCGGCGCCCATTTGGCCGATATTTTGTTCCATACATAATTGAGTAATACCAATATATCATAATAAAATAAAATTACAATAATTTCCTAAATAGTTTGTGTTTTATTCAAAATCAACATCGGCCCTTGAAATTTAACCACCCTTTACTTCCCATTTTATTTGAAGTGTGATAGTGTGAAAGCGAAATATAATTTTAGTTTAGACTTTTTTGACAGTCGCACCAAATCTCATTAGATTTCTTTCTCACAAAGTCTTTAGCTCTCATTGGACAACTTATTTTTTACATCTTACTTTGCAAATTTTCAACCGCAAAATATGTGCACGAAGTCTGGCTTTTACAGAAGCAAAGTCAGAAGACAAAATTTCAATTAGAGCGGGTTCTGTTTTCATCTGACATACCAAATGACATCAGCCTGATAATGCTATTGCGTTAGTTTTTGAACCCATTTCACAAATAAGCTTTTAATAAAAGCCAAATTTAATAAAATTGCTGTTGTAAACGAACAATAACTATATCGAACGAAACATGTACGTTTGCAAGCAAATATTATAGATCTTCTGTAAAATAGCAATTTGACAGACATGCTTAATTACATATGAGTCACAAAGTTGACAAGTCTAATGGAGGCTTTATGAAAGGGTTAGGCTTGCATTATAGTCTGAAACGGGAGTGCTAGAGATGTAACATAGAAAAATTATGTCCATTATTATTATTTTTTTAGATTTTATTCATCGAACACCATATTTTTAGACGCAGGCGTGACTTTTGGCCCCCCCTGTACATATTTACGTATGGCTCCAAAAACAAGTATTTCAAATCTGAAATTCAGTATTTTTTTTTATATATTCTTAAAATTTCCTCGATCTTTTCTCTTGTTCAATTATAGTTTTTTTAAATGAGCCTGAGATTTTATATTATTTTGTGTTTTAAATTTAATAATTAATAAAATATTTTATAAAATACTTTCCTTAAAAAACTTTAACATTGTGAAAACGAAATATTGGAAAAAAATTCAATTTTATTAAATTTAACACCCAAAATAATATAAAATAAATCTCAAGCTCATTTAAATAAACTATAATTCAATTTGTTTTTTATTTTAATAAAATAATGTTGCTGATTACTTGTCTGTGTTTTCATTTTATGCCATCAAGGTCACTTTACGTAGTTCATATTTAAATATTTTAATTTACTGGTTACTGGTTACCGGTTATTTTGTTATGTACTTCATTTCATTTCATTTCATTTAATTTTCTTTTTTACAATAAACATTTGTGGAGTTCATGTGGAATTTTATTGTTGTTGTTTTTCTTATTTTGTTAAACAAATAACCAGACAAGACGACACTTTTTCAATTTCCGGTTGAATGATTTAAAGAGAAATAAAATTAAACAAACTTGGCCGTTTTTTTTTATGTGAACCGCATCATTTATTGCGAGATAAAACAAACAATAAAATAGACTGAAATTTTGATAGAAAATATAAACAGAAATGAAAAAATATTAATTGTTAAATTATTTAAATGTAGCCAGGCTATATTATTCATATGAAGCAAATAAAATTGTTTTATCTCAGTATGTCCGCAACTTATATAACACAAGGCTTGAAAGTGTCCACAAAATGGTGAAGGCGAATTGATGCACGTGATTTATAAACGTAAACGTAATGTGTTGGAGCTTGCAGAGCACTGCTTTTTTCCGGAACTGCAGAAAACCATTTAAAAGGCCACGAATTATTTTCAATAAGGGCTATCGGCTCGTAGCAATATAATTCATTATACACAATACTTGAAAATTCAAACCAAAACAGTTTGCTCAAGTACTATAACAAAAAAAAAAACGAAACAAAAACAAAACATTTGCGCAAGTGCGAACTTTACTAAAAACATAAAAACAACAAAGCTGGTAATCTTTGTTAATAGTATGTAGACAGTAACAATTATTCTCGTATGCATTTTCCTAAGCTCTGACGGGTTAAATAGATGATATTAATGACTTTACAATAACTTCCCAGTTGACACAAAGAGTACTGAAGAAGTGTGTATTGGCATAGAAAATACGTATATACGTCTTCTACTCAACTGGTGTTTGAGATTAATTGTTCTTTTTTTTCCTTATTCTAATCAAAAATGTAATTTCTTCACAATATTGTGATAAATTAACTGTGACCTTGAACACGACAGAAAATTTTCATTAATTTGTAATAATTGTAGTTCTATTAAATTCTAAATATTCTGAATATTTGCGCACAGTTAATAATGAAAACATAACCAAAAAATGCAGAGGACAATTGTAAGTTATAGATGGTAAATTTAGACCTTCATTCTGACAAATTTAGGGGTCATCTCCTTAGTGCTGGTCCAAAATAAAAAAATATTATTTCTCGTTTTCTATTAAAAAAAAATAATAAATATACATATAAAACGAAGAACGCTGGAGATGAAGGGGTGCAGGAGCATTCGAAAACAGCATCTTGTTCCGTTCTGCTAGTTTTGGAAGTATGATTTCCAATTTTGTCTTTTCTTTAGTTTGTTTCTAAACAATTATTACATGTAATTTCTTCCTCCTCCTCCCTTTCCTCAGGATCATCACAGCTTTTACACTAAGCAATGAAACTCAGAGCCATTTTTTTTTTTTTTTTTTTTTTTGGCGTGTAAGGTTGAAAATGCCTTCGCACTTACAGAGACCGTTGTCTTCTGCGTCGAGTGGTGTTGCCACTAAAAAATTCCCTCCTCCTCCTCTGGGTAGATTCCTCCCCGAGACCGCTTTCCGCATTACTTCGGGAAGGCCCAGAGCCACGTCCCAATCAGCGCAGCAGCGCATCGAGGTCTCTCTTCTTCCTCCGCAGAACGTATCCCACGTACTGTGCCACAGCGTCCCAATTGTCCTCACAATCGAAACTCAGAGCCATTCTCCAGGCTTGATTACCTATTGACTAGTGCCCCGTTAGCACCACCAATAGTAATTGCATCCGATCCTTAACGAACCTGGTAAGGTATATTATATACAATATATTTGACTGCAGAAACTCATGTGTATTCGGCAGTACGTTCATACGCGCAATTAATTATAGTTAGTAATAGCAAAAATAACAAAGAAGAGAAACAATTAATATAGTTTTGTAATACAATCTAGTTTGTCAATCATTATATATCTCAAAGTTTTTTTTTGTTCATTTGCTATTCACAACAATTTTCAAAAGAGAGATTTTATGGTCCGTAAAACAAACTTGAAAAAAAAACTCTAAAAAGAAAGCACCCTCTCTGAAGCTGAATTTAACGAGAAAAAAATCATGGCCATCATTAATTTTCTTTTGCACCATTTCCTTTTTATAAGGATTGAACCTCCTCTTATTCAAGCAACCCCTGTGTACGTTTGATGATAAAAATAAATAAAAAGAAGGTAAGTTTTCTCTTGAACTAAAATAAAATTTTCTTTTTTCTTTATTGATATTTGCAATAAAATAAAATGTATGTTTTATCTTTAGAACACATAAAATGCAGCAAAAAAAAAGCGGTGGTTGTTCAAGTCCCCCTTTTTAACAATAAAATTGGAAAAATATATTTCGAGGAACGTAAAGTCTTAAACATGTCTAAAAGTCTCCAATAAAAATAAGATTTACAAACCATGTTGCTGATGATAACTAAGATGATGTCCTGCAGGGTAAGCAATTATTTTAAAAATTAAATACAAATATATCTTTTTCTTTGTTTATTAAAGATGTAGAGAAGTTGAAATATATTTTAAGGGTAGAAATTAACGCAGTTTGGGAAATATGAAGTGGGACGCATATGTCTGCTATCCGTTTATTTGCACAAATACTCACTCGTCCATATATTGTTAATATTTGACGGGTGTAGTTGGTTGCAAGAGGAGGGCGGGGCGGGGGGATTGATAATCTTTATTTGTGTATTGTGTATGTGGTTGTCACTTAAAGCATGTTGGTTTGTCTTTCAATGTCACTGTTAAGTGTCAAGTGTAACGACAGTAACTTGGAATGTTTCATTTCTGTTCATTTATTTAACAAGATTTATCAACAAAATATTTGAAGAAGGTGGAAAATAATTCATGTTTATTTAGCAACACGATTATTTAACAAAAGGTTTGAATTTTGTTTGTTTGTTTTATTTTTTTTTTTTTTTTTAAGAAAAATATCTTGAATGAAAATTGAAAAAGAGTTACATGTTTTTCAAATTTAAATTTTTTAAAACAAATTGTATTACGAATTTGTTATCGACAATAAATAACTACCCAGAAATAAGAAATAAATTAATTTTTAAAATAAAATATTTAAAATTAAATGCCTAAAATATGATTCGGTTGGCTCGAATTATATGATTATTGTCATCCATTCACGCATCAGCGTGATAAAAAAAAAATTATTTCAAAGTGAGCATGCACGATTAGAATTCTATGAACAGCCACCCTGCTTTCTACTGCAAAAAACAAAATTAATTATTTCCTGAGCTGAACACCTTTTTCGTTGTAAAATAAAAAAAAGAAAATTTTGTTCTTAGAACACGAGTGAAAATAATCGTTCGAACATTTATATTGAAAATAAAAACAATTTAATTCTTTTTAAAACAAATGTCCGAACGAGTGTTTTCACTCGTCTTGTATAAACAGGCAGTAAAAGAGATACGACTAAACAGTGCAATGAATATCAGCACTATAACATACATTTCCTAAAACAATCCTCTCAATGCAATTTGTTGTTTCGTTCGTTTCATTAATTGCCATTCGTTGAAATGGGAAGAAAAACACCAGAACAACAATCGACATAAATACAGATATTGTTTCTTTTTTTTATTTATTTGCTTTATTGCAGTACACATTTCTAAATGCATCCCTTGAGAATAATTTTTAATATGATCGTAAATCTCTAGGCCAATGTATCACATATCAATAGCAGACAACAAAATTTCATAAGCAGTATATGAGGTACAATGCACGCATGTAAATATATATGTACATAAGTAAGTAAGTATGTAAATGAAAATATAAATTCACAGTTAAGTATGGAACTGCTATTGACAATTTATTGGCAGATGTGTAAAGGATTAAACCCACAGAGACCCCAGCAGACTAACGACTACAATCTGTCAAATTTAAACTACACATTCTCGTATGAAAATTTATATTTTGACTACTAAACAGCTACATAACTACAAGACCACCGTTGTAGCTATTGCCAAATTAGGCTAATTTCGATTTTGATAAACAGGAGCATAAACTTTTTACGAAAAATTAAAAAAATATATATAATAATGATAAAAAATTGAGACTCTGGCTGTTGGCTGAAGAAATCAGTAATATCATGCAAGAAGTCAAACTACGGAGCTCACCACGATGCATTCTTATCAATACACAGAAAAAATCATGGCTTTTTTCATTAATTAAGAACCTTCAATAATTTTTTTATAATTTTTATCAATAATATTTTTAATTGATACAATTAAACTTTTAATCACTTAATAAACATCAATAACATAAAACTGTTTTTTTTGAAAACTGCTCTCTGAGAGTTAGAAAGAGAATCGATTTTAATTCGATCAATTAAAAAAACAATTAATTAGAACTCAGTAGTTAATAAATATATTTAAAAAAATAATTAAAAAAAAATACAATAACAACTTCTTAAATTTTTATTTGTTGCTATTAATATTTAATCAAAGATTATTTCAAAATTATTGCTTGTTTTTCATTAATTAAGACATTTCAATATTTTTTATTTCAATTAAATTTTTTAATTGTTACAATTAAATTTTTAATCACTTAAGAAACATCAATAACATAAAACTGTTTTTTTTTTTGAAAACTGCTCTCTGAGAGCTAGAAAGAGAATCGATTTTAATTCGCCCAATTAAAAAATTAATTAATAAAAAATACAATAACAACCTCTTAAATTTTTGATTAAATAAAATTAATTAAAAATTTAATTAATTAATATTTAATCAAATATTATTTTAAGTAATTGAAGTATAAAAATTTCATTGATATTACTAATTTGTTTACTGGATAAATTTTAAACAATTTTTTAACTGATATCACGAATTTTAATTTTTAATCAATTTAATTAAGAAATTAATTTCAAAAAATACAATAACAACCTATTAAATTTTTAATTGTTGCTATTAATATTTAATCAAATATTATTTCGATTAATTAAAGTATAAAAATTTAATTGATATTACTAATTTGTTTACTGGTAAAATTTTAAACAATATTTTAATTGTTATTACGAATTTTTTAATTGAAATTAATTTTAATTTCATTTATTTCAATTAATTTTTTCTATATGATTTTAATTTTACAATTGTGCTTTTTCCCGAAAAAATATGTGAAATGTTTTATTACAAACTTTATGATATTCTCATAAAGTATTTTTTATAAAAGCAAACTCAATAACTGAGGAGGACAGCATATCCATACATATATTACTATTTCGCTAATACTTACTTAGCTCATCAGTGGATTTTTCCTAATTTTTTTAAATTTTTTTATGTGTATTGTAAACATTTTTGAATGATGATGATGAACCGCGTAGTAGTTACTGAGTATTTTAAAACACATAAAACGCTGTAAGTCGTCAACGGCTACAGCCATTTCACTATTGGATAGATTTGGTGGTTGGCTATACTAGTTGGACAACGTGTGAACACCTGGGTGCCATTGGGACAATAATTTTATTTATTAATTGTTGAGACAGAACCGTTGCGTATATAAACTGTATTTGTAATTCAGTAAGAGTGAAAGTAGTACGGCCAAAAGCTGAGCATTTTGTGCCCGATTTGCAGATCTAACCAAATAACTATCAGCTGTGGCTGTGCTCTTTAAATAAATAGGTAATCGGCTACAGAGTGGCGCATGCATTTCAATACACTATTTCAAATAGAGTAAAAAAATTCTTTTTTTTTTGGTAAGGCAGGCACTGTGCAGAACTTAGAAATTTAATTTTATATTTTCTGCAACCTCAGCCTCCTGCTTTGCCACAATTAAAATCTTCAAACGATGATTTTTAATTTCTTTCTTTTGTAAAGTTCACTGCTCGAATAATTCAATTTCTGCACATCTTTATTAAAAAGCACACACAAACACACCAAAATAGAAAACGTCATATCCAAAATAATAAAGGCAAGACTGACTAACAAAAGAATAAGTAATTAAAAATGTTTCTAATAAACTAACGCTAAGAGCTTCTGAAATCCAGAATCCTTTTACTGTCGTCAACATGACACAACGAAAAGTAGAAGCAAGTTTTTTTTTTTATAACAACAAAAAGAAAATAATCCTTAAAAAAAAATCAGAAAACAAAAAGTTATAAATTTTCCAAATATTGCTGAAATTGTATTGTAGTTTCTCAATTTCTCATATAATTTTGGCATGTTCTGACGATTGCAAGTACGTGTATGAACATTTGTTATACACTTGGATGCATTTATGTGTATTTACACTGGTTAGCAATAGTAAGTACACTGTCAATACAGTTTCCTTAATCTAGAATACTTTTGAAACATATAACACTGCTATAGTCTACTGCATCTAAAATTTATTTGCTTAAGTCTTATTAAAAAATAAAAATAAAGAAATTTAATAGAGCATTTTATTTCTTTGTTCTAGTTTTAGACTGCTTTTAGATTAATCAGTTTTTCTTGTCGCAAAATTTTCAGTTGTTGCGGAAGTGTTTAGACACAGAAAGTGTGCTGCGGCAATTTTGAAAAAAATTTAATGGAGACAACCACAAACTCAAAGAAAGAGAATGCAGCAACTTTGCGGTACAGGCAAGTATGTACCCCTCTTCTTTTTGCTTTCTCCGCTCTCAAACTCACAATTGATGCAATTTATTATTACCTGTTGTGTCAGAAAGTCATACTCCACGTTTGGGCGTCACATTGTTATGGGCGCCATAATGTTGTGACGTTAAAAACTCAGGCCCCACGTTGCCCTCCCCCATCCTCTTTCTTTATTTTTTTTGTGTCGGTTTTTGCTTTTGCTTGTGTGTTACATGAATAATAAAGAAAAATGTCAAAGCGCACGCAGAAAACTCTGTCGGTGTTACAAAAACAACAAGATAATTTTAGATGATGTAAATAGGAATTTTAAGTTAAGAAAATTAATTTGTCAGTTGCATTTTTATTTTATTGTTTTTTGTTTGCTATTAAAATTACACGTATTTTACGCTAAGTAAATGAATTTGCTATTTTATTTTATGTATTTATTATGTATTTTATTTTTGACAATAGTTTTTTATGTTTTTTTATCTTTTTAGTAAATAAATTGAAAAACCCCGTTAATTCGTATTTATTTTATTTTAACCACGTTAAATCGAAACCCCGCTAAATCGAAAACCTCTATAATTCGTAAGAAATTCACCTTTTCGTTTGAACAAACGTCGTACACATAGGATTTGTTAAAGTGATGTTATAAATAATTATGACATTTTAAGCTCTATTAGAAAATGTAGAGAGATAGAATAGAGAAATAGACATTTTAACTCACTACTTTTTTTGGCCCCAATAAATGCATTGTGAATATGTATTAAGATGTCGAATGAAGTTAAGTAAATTAATTTTACCAAGAATCATGTCAAAAATATAAAAAAATAAAACTTCATCCGAAGACACTAACTGGGTGAGCACACTTTTGTTTGCCAGCGTACACGTGCTGTGTTTAAAGTATAAAAACTCATTTTAGTTGCTACTATGGCTGGCTGCCTGCTTTTTAGTTTATTTTAATCCAGAGAGAGAAACACGGAAAAACTATTAAAAGTTTGTTCTTTAAATATTTTTTCTATACGAATAAAATGAAAATGAGATGTTGTTGTTATTGCTGTGGCGGCAAATGCAACTGTTATACAATACACTCCTGTTCTATTGAATATATGCAAGGGATGTAAGTTTTATTTTAATTAAAATTTTTAATTTATAAAAAGAGTATTATTATTATTTTATTATTTTATGAGAATTTCTTTGATAAACGAGTGATCGTCTGTTGTCCATTGTAGATTGTGCCATTGGTCTTACACAACATATTTAAATATTAGATTTTCAATTTAATAAAGAAAATTTTATGTTCTAAATAAATTGTACATATATCATAACTTGAATTTTTTTTTTCTCGAATTTCGGGAAAACGTGCCCTGGGGCCAAATTACGGCATTCGAATCGAAATTTCAAACAAAATTTTATTAAAATTTAAGGGAATTTCATTCGATATCGAATGCCGTAATTTGGCCCCTGGTTTCGGTAGAGCACTTTCTATTTAGGTAGATGTATCATCTCTATGTTATCGTATGGTGAGAGCAAAGGCATCACGTTGGAGAACACCGAAGGGAAGCCATTAGATGAGCATTATCGCATAGCAGTGACGTTCCTAAATTTATAATCCATTGTGCTAGTTCAGCATAATATCCACTTACAAGTGTTCTTCTAAATAAATGTTTTTTTTTTCTGCAACAGTACTCAGGGGATGTCCGCTACATATGTAGTGCGTGGAACTATCGAAAAGGAGTAGTGTAGAGAAGATGCAGGTGGTGGATTGATAGACGGATAGATATCTGATTTCTCCAGTGACGCGTTTTGGAGAGCATTTGTAAAGCAGCCTGCAGTAGCTGTGTCTTTAATGTTGACAAGCCTTTTTATTTATTTTTTTTTCTTCACCGACATTTTAATTCTCAAATACCGATGAAGGAAGGCACAGACATAAGATTTGTATTTTTTTTCAAGACAAGAGAAGGTCTACGAAGCTGTTAAGCTTGTCTGTAGAAACACCCATGGTCTAAGCGGGAATCGATAAGACTACGGAGTAGGCTTGCCAGATCCCAAAAGCCTAAAAACTGGAAAACGTAAAATTTTCGCCTGGATTTTAGTAAAAAAAACTGGACCATTTTTAAAATGCACTTATTTATTCCAAAAAGTGAAATTTTATTTTTTATTATACTTTATAAATTGTCAGTTACGTACAGAAAATGGTACTATTTGGATTTAGGAAAATGTATAATCTAAACATTTACAAAAATATAGTTGTAATTTCATTGTGCTTAGAATGCAATTTTTCTATACAGAATATTAATTTCATTATAAAAGAATTTAAAATATGAAAAAACTGGACTGGACATAAAAAACTGGAAAATCGAGACGAATCCAGGCCATCTCGCAAGCCTACTACGGAGGCATCCTTCATTTTCGGTAGGATATATTAATAGTTATATTTAATATTTGTGTACCACCCGCAATCGCAGAGTCAGCATATTCCGTGAAAAAACACCTTGCTCCTCTATTCACATGAACGGAAGTGTATAAGAAGAACAATAGACGACATGACAAATGTAACAACAAGAGCAGCGCCTACAAAATTGCATACAAATGTATGTTTATACATACGAATATATATATATATATATATTTGTACATAAATATGTTTGTATAGACGTGTATTTTTATTTCAATATGTTCAAAAATTGTTGCTGTAGTTTGTTTGCTTTACAACTACAAGATGAACAAAAAGTGACATTAAAAACTAACTGATGCATATAAGTAATAATGAATGAATGAATAACAGACTGACTGACTGACTGACTGGCTGCCTTCCTCGCTCTAGCAAAAGTACTAAAATACTCGTAATACACGTAACACTAGTTTATCAGCAGTCAACAATAATACTTAAAGTTTAACAACACTATAGCGCCGAGAGTTTGTGATCAAGAGACCAAATAGGAAATTAAGAAAGTGCAGGTAATATATCGGCAACATTGCAGAAGGCCCAATATGGTGATCACCAAAGTTAAGTAGTTAAGCAGGAAAATACTTTGCAGGGTATTTTATAATTGCAAATATAATAAATTTTCTCAATAACTTCCATATGAAATACAGATGCAGGGCTACTAAATCAATTATTATTACTTAAACCAGGACGGTCAGACGCTTGATGAGCATCAGCAGTCACAGCTTCCAGGGCTCAGGGCTTTGAATTGTTTTTTTTTATCTTTGACCATCACTCAGGAGATGACCCCAACATATGAGATGCATTGTGACTACGTCTTCGCCAGAGAAGCCTTCTGACAATAACTGACACAAAGACACACAAATGCACATCAAAAAAAAATGCGAGATGCTTTTATGATTTAGTCTGAAACTGGGGAACCCAAAATCCGATAATTCCACGAAGGTGCCAACTTAGTATATGCTCAAAACCTAAGTCTCGTTCTGTGCGCATCTTGGCGGCATTGAGGATATGATTCCCACCATGCTGGTGCGGTTCTTGTATGCGGCCGGTTGGTTGTGAATGCAGAGTACAGTCCGCATCAGTTACATCCTTTATCTTGGGTTATGCCAGTTTTTGTGGTATGAAAACGGCACTGAACTAACCTACCAATCAACAACGATCGCGTACATCCACAAGCTAAAAAACTGCAACTTGTATGAGAACGTGCAGGTCTTGATGTTACGACCACCGCATAAAAATTTCCTACATGTATTTGAAATATTTTTCCATTATTAGAAACAAAAATATAAACACTGTAAAAGAAGACATTAAATGGCTACATTGAAATGTTATTTGTCACTAAAATTAAACATAAAAACATCTGGCAGATAAATGTCAAAAAAAATATTCACAAACAAGTTGAAAAGAAAATCTTTTTCTAAAATGTAATTTTCATTAACAAAAATTAAATGGGGAACTAGTTAATTTCTTTCTTCTCGTATGTAAATTATTAGAGATTAAATGCCGAAATCCTTGCTGCTAATTTGTCAATTTCCTTTTGAATAAAAAACACAACATTTCAATTAATTTCCGACCACATTTTTGGCCACAAATTCTTGGGGTTTCTATTTAACTTTTTTTTTTAGTCCAGTTGTTTTGAATACAACTTTGGACTCATTATATAGTGGCGCTGTTATAATGAACCAAACAACCCCCTTTTAAGTCAAATGAATTTAATTTTCAGTAAAAAAAAAAATTAATGTTTTTCATTGTCACATTGCAGCATCAGTAGTCTGCAGTAGTGGATTGATTGGTGGTGTCACCATCAATGCTGAGCATTACAAACGTTAGCACATGGTTAAACCCCTTTCACATGGTTCTTTTTTTTACGTAGTTGCTTCATTAGATCTTTAATCAATTCAACCTCCTATGGCTAAATATGTATAATTAGATTTGTCGATTTTTGTGCTGTGGTCTTGTAATTTTCATACAGAAAACATTTGGGCAACAAGTATTTTTGTTTAGGCAAATTAACATCAAACTTATCGCATTAGAATTAATTTCAATTGCAATAGTTTTTTTTTTTTTGTCATTAATTAATGATGTACAATGTATGTGTGTAATAAATGACTACCACTCGGAATTGGAATGGCTTAAAATGTGCGCCTAATGCAGCATACAGCATACAGTTCACAATGCCTGCCCTTGTCATCCAATCTCAATAGCATCAAACTGCAAATATGAATCAGAGGTGTTAAAAAGGGAAACTAAAAATCTAAACAGGGCAAAGTTTTTGCTTTAAGAAAACCACATGTAAGAAATGTTAGTGAAAGTGCTCTTTTGAACACGAACCACAAATAGTGAAACAAGATGAACAACAATTCCATTGGAATTTACGAGGTTAATTACACTCTCCTTTTAGCACCCTATCATTCACAAACTACTACCAATTAAACAAAAAAAGTTGTGGGAAAACGCAACAGGACCTTCTAAAGAAAAAAAAATAAAATAAAAACTAACAATGTGTGTGGAAAACGTGGAAATACGAAAACAACACGTTCGTTCGTGTCTACAAGAAGATTGAAGATTGTTTCAAAATGTTCCCAACAACACATTGTGTAATCTTGAAGATATCAAATAAATTATTAAGCAGCAGTCCCAGAAAGGTGGTGATTTTCCCTGCGCTGGCTTCAGCATGATTTTGAAATATGGGAAACACATGCAACACCTTTTCTCTAAATGATTTATTTTTTTTCTTTTCAATTTTCCACTTGCAGAGTGGCAAGAAAAAAAATGTAAAATGAAAAATCTACACGTGACGACACAAATGCTGCACTCACTGACTGGCTGGCCTTGGTGGCTGCCGTTTAGTGTCAAGCACCACTAAAGTGATGTAAAAATAAAATTTTAAAGGAAAGGAATACACGAATAACAAAATTTTCTCTGAATTTATTATTTGAGCATTCAGCGCACAGTGATGAGGCATTTTAATCAATTTGAAGTTTTCATATTTTTAACTTTTTTCTTTGTTGCTCTTAATCACGCTTAAATGCGAATCAATTTCGTTATGGCTTGTCATTTGCTGCACAATAAATTTTTAAATTTATTTCAAAAATATGCATATTTATTACAGAAAGCCGTGTAATTGTTCTATTTAAGGGTAATTAAGCTAACAATATTAGAAAGATACACGTGTAATTGGAGAAGCCTTGTGCTACAGGGAAGGGCAGATATGATAAGAAATGTCTTCACTCCTTTAAGAGACTCAATTAGTCGTTGACTACATTACAGACTTAAACTGCTGTTGTTGCTACAGCGGACTGAGAGAACAGAAACCCCAGCAGAAAAATATTCAACCGAATTGAATAATTCGCCTAACGGGGCATAATATTTGTATAGTGGTTTCGATAGAAAAGTGGATGGTGTTACTGACATTAAAAATGACACCATCTATTAAGGCTGTGCTGCAAATCACTTTTTGTGAAAGTGATTTGAAATCACAACAAAGCTGTTCTGCACACAAAAGGACGCTTGTTTACGTAATTTAAATTTTTTTAATTTTTTGAGTTATGACAACATTGCAATAAAGGAGCGATATGTCTACATAAGCAACGAATATATAACGCCCTTCTTTTTCTCAAGTGACATCAACCAAAATTTATTTTCAAAAGCAATGACAATAACCCAAAATAAATTTCAAAATGACAATCATTAAATAAAATGCTATAATAACTTTTGCATATGAAAAATTAGATCGGTACGTGAATGCAAATTGCAGGGGTAATCGTGCACTTCAGTTGGGCAATTTTCTTAGCAGAGCATTTTTTTTTTTTTGGGAACAATAACTAAGCCCACTGTTCTTAAATAAAATATTACAAGCGGATGGTCGAAAGCCAAATGTGATATCGGCATTAAATTAAATTTACTTCTTTTCATAAGGTGTATGTAGGAGTGCTGATTGCAAATATGTCAGCATCATATCATAAAAACAGGGGTTGTGACAAAAAAAAATTCCCAGTAATAATTTTTTTGCTTTTAGTTTCATTACTCTATTAAATCAAATAAAAAAAATAAATAATAATAAAAGGTCACATCCTTAACTAACTACCACCACTGTGAATTGTTAACGTTGCCATTGCCGATTATATATAGACACTACATACAGTACTGTATACAACATAAGCAACAAAAATTTTTTTTTTCAGAAACGAAAAATGTGAATTGATTGCTTAAAATTCAACCAACTCAATGAAATAGTTGAGAAAATATGAATATAGGGGATTGAATAATTAGCTAATTGTAAATTAGTGTTAAGAAGCCCGCGTTCGACTAGACTAGAGACTACACGTAACACTTTTTTTGCAATATCTTAATAATCTAAAATTTTACATGCACATTTCATACAACCTCCGCCTATGATACTATTTTAAGATAATTCTTAATGCCGCCTCCATTTGTTTTCATAACTTTGCACACGTTTCGCCATAAGAAAAAAGCCATATTTAAAAACCTGGAATATTTACTCTGAGTTTCAGACATATATTGAGAGTATTTCACCGTTACCCTTTATAATTTCAGTTAAGTTTTTTTAAACAACACTCATTCTGTGAGCTTTTAGATTGTCTGCAGAAACATAAGGCGTCTAGCGGTAATCGAACCCGCAACCTCCAGATTGATAGGTTAATGCTCATGCAGCAGAGTACGGAGGCACTCAACGTTCTAATTACTATAAAGATGGTCTTTCATTAAGAGCTTCCTATCTTTAAATATAAATAAGAGAAAGCGTGTGTGATATATCATCGAAATTTTTCAATCGTTTGAAAGATCAATTGCTGCCATTATGTGTGGAATATAACATCGTTCAAATGTCCGTCACGGGTTCTCTGGGTGGAGCGCATCCGTCCTGCGAATTAAAAAAACCCCACAAGAAAAAATTTACCGGTGTTAAAGCGCATGATTTCGGTAGCCAGTTTATATCGGCTCCACATGAGATGACAATGCTCTCAAATCGCTCATACAAGTGCATTTCGTTGTTCTATCGCTACTAAAATGGGATCTGTTTTGATGAAGTCAGGGAACTTGTTTCCGAAACCGGTTCATTCCTGCGCACAACATGTTCATCATTAGGAGCGCATCCATTTGTGGCTGATATGACAGCGAATCGAACTACGCATTACAGAGAGAACCCATTTTTCGGCCGAGCATCGCGTATATGGAACAAACTCCCTGCAGAGGTCTTTCCCGTCACTTTTGACCTTGAGAAATTCAAATTAAATGTCGATAAACACTACTCCCTCTATCCGCCTTCCCTGAACCTAATTTCCTAGTTCCAGCACAATGCATCGAATGTGTAGGGGTCATCCCCTGAGTGCCATTAATTGAAATCACCTGTCGTTGGTGTCCCGATCATACAATTTAGTTCAAAGATAGATAGGTAATCATCGAGCAATATCGCTCGGCGTTGACAGTGATGCCCTGTCATTTTCAAAGAAATACGGACCAATAACGCCGCCAGCCAAAAGTGCTCACCAAGCACTGACGTTTTTTGATTCATTCAACGCTCTTAGGTGGCATTTGGATTGGTATCGTCCAAAATTTGACAACTTTGGTTGTTCACGTACCCATTCATCCATTTATCCAGAAATGGACATCATCGCTGAAAATTAGGGTCAATTGCCAAATGCTCTAATTTTATTATTTGCACATGTTGTTGAATACTATAGTCATCCTTGGTGACTTTGAAAAACAAACTGAATAAATGCCAACTAATTTGACCAAAATAGCCGTTATCTACTGCCAAATTTCGAAAGTCCCTGTTGGAAGACCCGTTGCTAAAGAAGTTTATTATTTCACTTTTAAAGTTGTGAATTAACAAAAATATTAGGAAAGATTATGATTAATTTCCAAATAATTTAAAAGTGCTTCTGTTCTTTGCAGTACTGTAAGTTTCATACACATGAACATTTCAGCGTTATTAATTTTCAAATTCGTAAAGTAAATAATTATAAGCCGCTAAAGTTGGACGAGTAAAAATAATCATGTTAATTCTTTACTCAAATATTTTAATCCGTACGAGCACATCTCAAATAATGTTGCTTATATTCTGCTCTATGCTGTACTACATATATAAATTTGTTTCCCAATCCATTTCAAATGATTTTTTTTTTTTGATGTTTTGTCGAGTGTGAAATGTGTGCGAAATTGCTTGTATTGCAATTGGGAAAAAAGTTTGAGGGCGAATTTTACCACATACGAAATTATTGAAGGTAGAAAGAAATATAAATAGGGGTTTTTTGATGTCACGAAATATTTTCGTTGAATGCCTGAGAAAATATGAGATCATGGGGGCGATTCATAGATATATAATCTTTAGAAATAATACACATTATATCACACAAATTGACTAAATAATATGCTTGAAGATTTATTACTTTTCGAATGCATGAACTTGATGTATTCACTTTAATTAAGTTTGTTCACTAAATTGTTGCAAAATTCCGAATAAACATTTAACTATTGGGTAACGAAATATTGAATGAGTGGAAACATAACTATATTACAAGAACCTTTAATGTAACTAGTCATCCACTTCTTTACCTTTAGTCAAAATTAATTACAATTATTTACTTTTTTTCTTCTTCAAGAATTTGGTTAAAGACCTACTGAAGATTTTGCTATTAGCACGAAATGAAATGTGCATATAGACTAGATAAACCATATAATAAAAGATTAAGAGAAAGGTAAAAAACCCTTTAAGTTTTTTAAAAAATCTAGAAATATTTGCCATAAAATAAAGGTTAAAATATAAGGATAAAAGAAACTCGGGTATGTTCTGTAAACCGAATCCGCACATACTTAGGTATTGAGAAATCACTAATTTTTAAATCGACTCGGTTTACAGAACAGGGGCGAATAATGTTATGGATCTTAAACAGTGTAAAATATTCACATATGGATCCTTTAGAAGCTATGAATATGTCATTCTCTAGACAGAAAAAAAGTACCTAATAAATACCTAATAAAATAGAACAAAATTAAAAAATTTTGTTCAAGCATAAATTCTTTTTATTTTTATAACGAATAACATTTTGAATAACTCAAGAAGGAAACGTACGAGTTTTTATTAAATACTAGCTAAAACCCGGCGTGCTTCGCTACAACTATTTACATTAATAAATGTTTAATATAAAGTATATGTAACACTTTATGTATTATATTTTAAGCTTAAAGGTTTGGTTTTATTTTTCTTTGTTTTACCTCGATATTTCGTTAACCATCAGGAAATTTTCATTATTTTTTATAAAATGTTTTTCTTTTTGTAATTAATATAAAAATTTTTGTACAATATATATATATAAATTGTTATTAAAATAAATAAGGTTAAAAAATAAGTATTAATAAAGCATATGTTCATGAACTTATTGAAAAACTATTTTTTTTTTCTCTGAAAGAAATGTTGAACTTTTATGATTATGACGTAAATCACGCCCAACTGCTCCCACTTTTTGACTGATGATTTGTACTGACCATTAAGTTACTCAGACCAAATATAGAAAAATTAACTTAATCAATATCAGTTTGTATGGGAGATACCACGCCCACTTTTCGAATCACTGCAAATTTCTGACTGAAATTTTTTTTGAAATACAAAGTCATTTCTACTAAATTTAGAAGATTTTGCTTTAACAGTTTTCTAGATATAATGAAATCAATATTTAGTTTATATGGGAGTTGCTGCACAAATACACAGACAAACATATCGTAAAATCGGTTCAGCCGTTTCTTCATGAGGCGGAAAAACACATACATACATACATACATACAATTCATTTTTATATATAAGATTCTTTTTGGTTTTGTCATATGCTAGTATAAAATTACAAGCAAGCTAATATAATCAAGAAGATATCATTATGAAGAAAATTAAGATGATGATTTACACATGATCATATGGGAACCTAATGAAATCAATAAGAAATGCCTTTTTTATACAATTCAGAAGAAAATCTAATAGAATCAAAAAGTCTTTCTCTTTGGATTATTTTTTTGGTGCCAAAAATAACGGAAATTGAGTACAAAAATTGTGAATTACAAGTTATCTTCTTAATTTTAATAAATTACAAGGAATATCTTCGGAAAAATCGTTGCTTCTTTTGCTGGACTACTTCAGCCATCGTCCATCTCTAATTTTTGGTTACAAATATTCGAAAACGGCAACGCTATTGACAGCTGTTTAATAAGAAGAAACACTGGAGAAAATAAATAATCTTACGGATAAAAAAGCAACAAATTTCAGAGAAAATAAACTAAACTAAAATTAAAAACAAAAAATTCTAATACGCAGGCATGTTCTGACAATCGCATTATTTTCAAATCGCATGTGAGTTGCAAATTGCCAAACTTGATTTTACATGTTCTGAAACTCACGCGTTTTGCTTGTAATTTGTAATTTGATGCTTTTAGTAATATAAAAGTCTGCAGTTTTCAAAATTCCAATAATTTTATATGACATTATTGGAAAAGTAACTGGTTACTTCCTTTAAATTATCCACAGCGGTGTCAACATGCGAAAATCTTTCAGATCAGCAATAGAAACACAAAATTAACAAAAGAAAACAAAACAACATTTTATAACTTAAATATTTTTAATAAATATTATTACGAAACCATTAATACTTAATACTGTGTAAGATAAAAAGAAAACATTATTAAATTAATTTATTTTATTTTTTTATTTTATATTATTTTATTGGTTCTTTAAAGTTTGGTTTGAAATAAATATCCGAGTTCACTTCAGTATACCCTTGCGATTTGAACTCGCCAAGATTCTTGCGACTGCGTTTTACAGAACACCTCTCTTGCGAGTTCAAGTCACAATCGCAACTATTATGCGATATGCGAATGTCAGAAAATACCCGATAAATTTTTCGAAGAACCGGAAATTTTCGAAAGTGCTTAAAAAATCTATAAATTTTAAATAAAACTTCAGAGCCGAGAAGAAAATTATTTGATTTTTGATTTGGAAAAAAAATCGTGATGTTGTTTATTTCTTTAAATATTTACCCAGTCTCAGCATACACTTAGCCAACAAATTATAGCATTTTTTATATTGTAATTTTTTCTTCACACAAGTAATTTTGTTGTAAACATTCAATGAGTTTTAAACAGCATTTTAATTGAAATTTATTAACTCAATTTATTTACATAGCTTTTTTTTTATTTACACATTGTTGTTCCTGTTGCTGTTATAAGATATTTCTTTCGGTTTTTAATGTTGGTGTTAAAGTAGATTTAAATTTTGTATCTTGCAATTATTTAAATTTTTTTAATATATATTTTTTTTTTCAATTTTAAATATACTGCACTCGAGTTTGGTTGCTTCTGAGAGCATTTTAATGTCGATGTTTTGATTACAGGATATTAACCCTTGACTTTTTATTGTTGCAGCCGTACATAGAAGTTTATAATTCAAGTTCATTCGTCTTTCTCCCATGATGTGGTTCCCTCAAACCTAAAAACACAGAAACCCCATCGTATATTTCTACTCAAAAGAACATGAAGAAACATACAGAATAAAATATATTTTTTTTTTCATTCTTTTAATTTTGTGTCGACTGGTAGTGTCGTTGTTTTATTACATACATATCTAGTTCTTGTACAAACTCATGGTGTTTGTATAAACTGAACAGGCATTGCAGTTTTTAATATTTAGACAGAGGGTGAAAAGAATGTTGTATCAAATCGAGCCCTCAGCGTCAAAACACAAATTTCACAGGAGACTATTTTTTTTCTTATTATTAAACATTACTCACGTTGTAATCGAATACCTTATATTTATATATAAATTTGTTAAAAATGTTGACATTTTGTAAATTTGAAACTGCGGCTCGGATTATAAAATTTAAATTTTAATCATGATTTTTTTTTACTAAATGTCGCTTACAATCATTTGGCGCTAAGAGGTCGAAATGTTTTTTGCAATTTTATAACTTTATAACCTTACAGATTTATAAATTTATACTGCCGTATTCATAAAAAATTTTTTTTTGTTTATAAAAGATATAATAGACAAATTTCCATAAAAAATTCAATCAAACTTTCATAAATCCAAAAAAATTTTTATGTATACGGCAGATAATTTAAAAAATGTATAAATTCATTATATAATAATTTTATAACACAGTCTAAACACGGTATAACAAGCATGCACTTTAACGAAAATATATGTATTACGAATGGTGACCTTATTTTACCCTCTGTTTAACGGATGGTCCAGGAAAAAGCAAAGCCAAATACAGTTAAATCTTCGAAATGACTAGAAATCGTGATATCTGATGGCAGCCATAACAATATGTCTGACTTTAGAGGAGGAAACATTTGGAAGGAAAGCATTGGGTAGGGAAACATTTAGTTTGGTAGCAGATTACGGGTGGGGAAGAGAGCATAATTTTTGTGTTCGGTACTCGCCGATATGCTTTGTTCTTTGCTTACAAAAACAACAATAACAGTGGAACTATATTAGCAATAATAATGGAATGTCGCGGGCAACATTTTCGTCTGTGGTAAAGCGAATGAAGCAACAGAAGATAGTTCCAGATATTTTTCTTCCAAATGTGTTCCTGTATAAACTCGGATCAACAAGTCAGCAAAATAAAGAAATGCAAAAGAAATAGTTAATGCATGAGTTCTATTCCAAATATTTAAAAAGCTTAGCTGAATAACTTAAGATTTTAACATAGGGGTGTCTTTGGCGAGCACGTGTTCGCATTTAACAAACCAGCTCGTCACTGAAACGAGTACTTAGAACCCATGAATGTTCCACGATTTGCTTACGTTTTAAAATGTGTTCACATTGTTGCACAAAACAGCTCGTCATCAATACAGCGCCAAATACAAAAATTAAGTTACAACTGCGCAGTTGTTTATATGAATTAATCGACAGACTTGAATGCGTTTTTGATGAGTTCAAAAATGATAATCTTGTTGACATTTAAGATGGCATTAAAAATAAATTCAGATAAAGCAGTCCTTAAGAGGTCATGATAATACCAATTCGTAGTGAATGCATTCACTTTTTGTTTGCTGTGAATATTAATTTCATATTATGAAATAAACATTAAAAAGGTATTTCCATTTTTCTATCTAATTTTTTTGGCTCTTGTATCCAGTTTTCACACAAAGCGTGAGTTTTTTCGGAAAATGACTACCGCGTTGTAAAAGGGTTCTCTGTATTCAGGTGAAAGATAGACGTAAACTGTTAAACGTAATGCTGATTGACTCTAGTTTTCATCTAAAACTAATTTATTCGCTATAAAGAATTTTTCAGTTTAATGAAAGCATCTGCTATTAATTATATCATTCGTTATACTGAGCTTCGACTCTACTTATAAGCCTGGCCTGCAATGTTGATAGCATTTTTTCTTTCGTACAAATTCATTTTTAAAATATTGCTTTTGCTTAAAATGTAGTTGAATGAATGAAAAAAATTCTTTCCATATCGTGGATCTGGCAGTATACTTTTATAATATTATAACTGTATAACTTTATAAACTTTATAACTTTATAATTTTATAACTTTAAAATTTTGTAAGTTTATAACTGTATAACTTTATAAGTCTACAATTTTAATTTAAAATTTCGTTATTGTTTTAAACATCTGTTGCACTATTTGAGTATTTTATTATGCTTACAAAGTTTAATATATCTTTATATCTATTTACAGAATTTTCTCTTATTTTTTTTTGTTTTTTGATAATTGTTTTGTTTATCTTTCAGTAGACACAGAACAAGTTTTTCCATGGTGTATTTTAAGTATAGATATGTATTGAATTTTAAATGCTACAATTGTTGCATCTTAAATATTATAAAGTGCATTTGTTTATACAGTTTAAAGACAACAAGCAACATCAGCATTATTTCCATCTAATACGATTTTAATGAGATTGGGAATATCAAGTGCTCATTTCCTTATTGAGTGCGAATGAGTTTTGAATTCATAATACGAATACTCGTATATAAGTATATGTTTTATAGTTTGGCGCAAAGAAGTTTAATTGTTTTCAGTAGACACATATAAATCGTAAAAATTTTCGATTTAAATTGTTTTCAAGTACAGCGGGAGTTTTTTAAATGTGTTTAAGTAATTGAAATAAATTTATTTCAATTTTGAACAGGGAAATTTAAAGCTTTTGTATAAATTACAGCTGGTAAGTTAAATACAGTGCAACTTGGATATCACGACTTTCGATATAACGATATAATAAAAAACTCTATATAATGAATTTTTCGCCGAGTCCCCTGAAATAAGCTCTTTAGTACAAACTTATAACGACCCCTCTATATGGCAAAGTATTTATTCAAAAGCGTCTATATACAACGAAGTCTAAATCTGTTTGAAAGTGCATATATAAATCATCTTCTATATAGCGAAATATGCATTCAATAGCCTCCAAAACACAAAATTAACTGCCATTCGAAACAAGTGAAAATAACGTATTAATTTTCCTAAAATCAAATAACAGAAAAAAATAAAACAAGTGTTTTTTATTTACCTCCTGTATATTGAATTTTCAAAAAAAAATTTTAGTTATAAGGAATTGGTACGTATATCTTTAAAATTATATATTGTATATTTTATTTTATATTTTATATATTCTTTGATATTTTAAGTATAACCAATCAATAACTATAAGTTTTTCGATCCCCTACAGATTCGTTGTATCGAAGTTTCACTGTATTTTGCTAACAGGCTCCTTTCTAATTGATTATTTGACTGAGTGATGAATTTTTTTATTTTTTTCAAATATAATTCTAGAATGCATATAAACTTTAAAAATAATTTGTTTTAATATTTTACAATAGTTGAAAAAAATTTTAATTGTACTTCAAGTAAAAAAAAGTCATAAAATTTATTATTTTTTTTTATTTTATTTTTTATTTTTTTTTATATGTTTATTTTTTGTCATAAATTAACACTAGAAATCTGAGTTTAACGGCTGACTCTTTAATCGAATCGGCGATAAATGATGTAAAAATAAAAAATTGTTGACACTTTTATATCTTTAAATAAAATATTTTTATAACTGAAAAATTAATGAAAAAAAAAAAAATTATGTCATCTAAAAATATACAAAAATGAAATCTTTATTGTGTAATTAATCTGGCTGGCAGTCACTGAACGTGTTTCCAGTAGCCGCCGTAAAAAAACTTCATATGCAGTTCATATCAGCGGCCACAGCCGTTTTTATCTATAGTTATTTAAAAAATATGGCAGTCAAAAAAATAATATTATAATTTTAATTGAAAATGGTGAAAAAGATTTTCAGGTAAATTATTATTTACTATATTAACAAGTCGAAATGTTTTAGTTTTTTCACTTCGTTTCAGCATTATGATATTAAATATTTATAAATGCTTTTTTTTCCCCCAGATTTCTTTTACAGTTTTCAAGTTTGCGTTTGTTGGGGATCGTGGAAAGAAGGAAGAAGTAGGGTACAGCATTGCTTGTACCCAGTGATGTTAACCGTACGGTAATTACCGTATTGTACAGTAATTCAAACCTCCGAACGGTAGGCAAGTAATTTCTATATTTCTACAGTAATTAAAACAAAATGTTTTTCGTAATGTGTCTACATATAATCTACATATTTCTCATGAAAACAAATTATAAACGTATAAGCAAAAGTACAAGTATAACGTCAATTGTAACTAAATTACATATGTTTCTGCTATAAATGCTTCAATAGCACTTTTTAGCTAAGCTTTAAATATAAAAAAAAAAAACGAAAAAAAAAATTTTGTTAATACAAAGTATTATTTCCTGACCCAAATAGGTCAGGTAGCGAAATATTGAAAATAAATAATTTAAAAAAACTTTTTATTCCATCGCTCAAATAGAAATATAATTAAAAAATTTTAAATTTTAAAAAATTTTGAAGTTTTAATAATCTAAGTTTTAAACCTATTGTAATATTCTTTTCACCAGACGAGGGCTTTTATTATTACAAAATTCTGAAATAAATAAATACTATTATAAATAATAATATTATGGCTGTTAATATTTCTATTTTGAATTTTCATTGAGAAGAACTTTTTCTGTATTGTGAATTTTAAAAAAATATTTTTTCTTTATAAACAAAAACCAATTTTCCTGAAGAAACTACACAAAGGAGTAGCGAAATATCGAATAAAAATAAATATTACATATATAAACGAAGACCTATAGCTTAAATAATTAGTGTAATTAATATTATTATTACATTGATTTTACTGAATGTAAAAATTCTAAATACTTTATATTACTACAGTAAAATCGCTATAATTTGCAACCCGTTAATTCGAAAAACGGTAGAAAAACTAATTAATTGTAAAAATTGCATACATTTTGGTCCCCTCGTTAATTCGTATTTTTTTTCCAGTTCAAAGTCTGATGAAATCATTATAAATCGTACTTAATTGTTCAGAACCTCTTATAATTCGTAAGAAAATCCAAATCTAATGTTAAAAAAAAATTATAAAATTACAAAAGCATGTATTTTCAACAGTTTTTTTTTAGCAATAGCCCGAATTTTTTGTGTTTCTTTAGATTAGTTTATTTGCAGTTTTACTGAAGAGTATGACGTAGAAATGCTAAGAAAAACAACAGTTTTAACAATTGATAATTCAGAAAGAAATCGTAGCTGCTAAAAAATTTGGTATTGCTCCTCCAACGCCTTCATCGATTTTAGAAAAACCAATATTTTTAGTGATAACTTCTTTAGATAGTAAAGTTAAAAGACAAAAAGAAGCTGAATAACTAGAACTATAGAAGGGTCTTATTTTATGGTTTGCGCAGCGTCAACAGTCCAAACCCCTGTAAATCGTTTTTTTTTTTTGTATTTTAACTCCGCTTAATCGAAATCCCTTTATTTCGAAAACTCCTCTAATTCGTAAAAAATAGCTGGTTCCTTCAATTACGCATTAATGGGATTTTACTATATTACTATGTACTTGTTTCTTAGCGCTTTCGTTATTTTTTTTTTTTTTTTATCTGGGATCAGCACTCAGGGGTGCTCCACAATACCGACGAAGGAGGGCGTTCCGATGATATTGTGGATTGCTATCAACTGAAGCCAGTATTGTTCAGTCACCAGTGACTACGCCTTTGCCACGGAAACCTTCCGACAACAACTGACACACAAAGACAAACTAATGCACATCAGAAAAATGTGAGATGTTTTTTAATCTGAAACTGGGGTTGAACACAGGTCTTTTGGTTTAATAGTCAACATGCAGAGTACTTCAGCCATCGCTTCCCTTTTTAAATGACTATATTGAATTAAAAATATAAATCTGTTTTTATATGGAAATATTATTTTATTTTTGTGGACGACTTGAGTACGGTAACTTTTTTTAGGGCTTTACGGAAATCAAAATAAAAAAGTTAACATCACTGCTTGTACCGAAAATGTACTTCAGATCTCTTTTGCTATTTCATTCTCATTGGTCCCTCTAGTGCACGAGCATTAGTATTATAAATCAAGTGCGGGTTCGATACCCGCCTAGACCTTGGGTGTTTCTCCAAGCTGTAAGAGCTTCGTAGAGTTTGTGTTGTTAAAAAAAAAAAAAAAATTCGTTGAGCTGTTGTTGGCTCCCTGTAATTTTTTTGACAATTGCCGGAGCAGACTAAACACTCTGGCAGTTTTAAAAGAGAATTAAAGGAACTTGTTTCATGTAAAATTGCTCTATCTTAAAGCAGTCTTATCAGCTGACTGAATTTGCAATGATCTAGATAAATTCTTCTGCACAGCATTCTATTTTTTCGTGTTATTATTTTAAAAAACATATGACTTTATGAATACCCTTTGAATTCTTAAATTATTTTGTACCTGATGTTCAGTTTTTTATTACAGCGGAGTTACATATGGAGTGCTTACCTGCAAATAAAAGAAAAAATTATAAATTAAAGTTGTATGTATTTTCCATAAGTATTTACACTTAAACTAAATATTAGAGAAGCAGAAGTATATCTTTTCGAATCAAAATTTTTTCGAAACCGCAAACGTTTACTGGAGTAGTCCTGATAATGTAGAATATTTAAAAAAAAAAATCCATTGTTAGTTACTCTGCTCGATACGGATTTAGCAATTGGCAATAGTTTTGGTTTTGTTTGCTCTTTGTACTTATTTACTAATTTCCTAATTGCCAATCGTTTCTATTTATTGAATTTAAATTCATTTCGCACACTATTCTCAATGGCCTGCGAAAAGCTAAAGAAAACGGAAGTATGAATAGTTAAAAAAAAAAATTAATTGGTAAGCCAATAGCAATTCTAATAAAAAAAATTAATTAGTTAACTCCTTAAGTCGTATAGAGCAAAGAACAATTTCAAACACAAACAATTATATGGAATGTTAAAAAACGCTTTAACTAAATAAATATGCGCAACGTGATTGCAAAAAGTATTAAAACATTTTTATAGCTTTTGATTTTATTGCGCAAAATTTGTGTAGTTTTTTCCGCAGTCTTGGTAGATTTTTAAATACCCTAAACGAGAATTATGTTCAAGTAATACTGCATGTGAAGGAACTATCACAGCAGTTTGTTGACAATTAGCGAAGCTAGGTTTTTTCTCTTTTGACGGCAGTCGCAAACCAAATAATCGGTAAATGTAGTGCTTGTACAGGTGAAATGAGAAAATTTTTTTTTGTCGTATACACTTTAGTCGTATTATTCTGTATTTAAAAATTGATATTTTTTAATACGGATATTTTTTATTTTTTTGTCAAAAAAAGAAAATTTTTGAAAGGAAGAAAAAAAAGGAGATTATTGAAGGCGAAACACGTATTAGAATTGTGAGAAAAATTTAAATAGTGAAGAATTTTAAAAGTATTGAACAGAGTCTGCTGAGTATTGTGATGTTGGTTGATTTTATCTAATTTCTATTTATGGAATTGAGATCTTTCAAATTTATATGGACGGATAAAATTTTTTTTTATGCTGTATTTGGTTTTGGTCAAAGTTCGGGCATCTGTGTCTAATTGTTCCTGAGGATTAAATATATGAGTGGCGATACATTGTCAACTGTAATTATTAAGAAGTTGAACCAGAGCTGGTGATATAAGTCTTGTATGAAGGCTTACAGGACATCAGTAACCCGCGAGTGCTCCGTTCATCATAGTCGAGTCATACGAACCTATCCGTAACCTGTGTGAAGATAAATTTCGAAATTTAAACCCAAGACACCAACTCAATGCCTCGACAGAAGTCTGTTAAACAACAAAAATTAATATGTATCTATTTCAATATTTTTGAACCAAATAGACACAAATTAAAGGAATAAGCATTTCATCCAAACCTCTCCACAAAAATATAAACCTGTATCTCCAATATCTAAAAAAAAATCTTATTATTTTATATTTATTATTATATACATATTATTTAGAAATAAAACATCCCAATTTCTTTAAAAGGTCCATCGTATTCCAGGAAAACGGAATAAGATGGGGGCATGGAAAATGATGGCATTTCTGACTGTTGTGGCCCTTTATGATGTGCCATCTTTATAGTTTAGCAGATATTCAGAATGTTTTGAGAAAAAAAAAAAATTCGTTTTGCTAGAAAATTAAAAAAAAAATTAGACACATTTCATTAAAATCCCTTCATAAATTCTGTCTTTATTCACAATTAACTGGTAGTAGCTATTTTATAGAAAAATTATGTGCTTTAATTTTTTTGTTGTAGGAATTTTTTTTTAATTAACTAATCTAACATATCTGATTTTGTTGAAAATATATATTACACTTGCAATAAAAAAGGGTGTTTGCAAATAGAACGTCAGGACTAGTACTGGGCACCCACAAGGTTTGCAAAACTTTTGTTGAAACACTTCGACTCTGCTGTCAAGGACGACGTAAAAATATTTCATTCTCTATGATATGGAGAGAGCAAAGAAACCACCTGGATGACTATTATTATCCGCTAAATCAGTGTTTACTTAATTGTTGCACAATTCTTTCGAGGAAATGTTAGATCGGAACAAGATTTCACAATCATGGAGGAAAGATATCAGGCCGATGGTATCGCCATATGATGGCAGACTACTGCTGGAACTTACAAAGAGATTGTCCTGAGAAAACATGCAGTAGAAAATACCGCGTAAAACGATTTACTTATCAACAGAAAGAAAATTTATTAAAACTCAACTACTTCTGTTTTGTGTTAAGCAATTTAAAATAACAAAAAAAAATTATACCAAAAAAAGGTTATTTTATTCTCGATCTTTAAAATCTTTTTAGGATCTCCAGAAAGAAAACTTAAAATCTCCAACTTTTTTAAAATTACCTAAAATTTATATTTAACATAAATCTATTAATAAAAAGTTTTTGTTTCCAACAATTAATAATTCTTAATACTTTTTTTAACCTTTTTTATTATTTGAACAATCTATTTTTTTTTTAAGCTTTAAGGTTTTTTCTCTTTATATTTATTATTTCTATATATATTCAATATTATTAATAATATTATTATTAATAGAAATAATAAATATAAAGAGAAAAAACCTTAAAGGTTAAAAAAAATAGATTGTTCAAACAATTAATAATATTTTTTCAATAAGTTTTCGATGCGGTTATTGCAAAAATTCCGTTTTCGCGACGGATTTGGTTTTTAATTAGTTGCGAAAACAGACCATGCACTGTATAGCAATTGACAGCTGTCAAATCGGTTGCCAAAGAAAGCAGTATTACCAACGCTAAAATGTCAGCGTCTAAACAATAACGCATTCACATTCGCCTGCAGAGAATCCCGAACGTGAATGTATTTTTGTTAATGAACTTACTTTTCTTTTCTCCACGTTAATTTAATATAATAACACTTGTTGATAACGTATATACAAACATATGTATTTACATATGTACTTAATTCTTTCTTTACTTGCAGTTCATATCGTGTCAATGCTTCACCCAATGTAGGGCATTTACAATTCTTGTCGATTCTTTTTCAAGACTCTTTTACTTGCAGTTATTTAACACCAACATGCAAAGTGTTACCTGCATATTGAACAAAAAAAAAAACTCACACAGTTAAACAAGTGGAAAAGTAAAGTCAAATAAAATACATATAAAGTATAAATATAAGTAAAGTCAAATAAAATACATATAACAGCACAATAGGAGGAATATTCGACATACAGTAATGTGCAGAACAATAGCAACAAAAATTTTCAAGTACAATTTACTTCTTTAAAGCTAAGCACAACATAAAGTATTTTCCACTTTATTGAAGTAATTAATTTTGTAGTAAAAATTTAAATATAAAAAATTGACATACGTGATATTGATGAATATCCTTTATAATTATTTAAAACAGATATTCTTTTTTATAAAAATGTTTAATTTTTATTACAAATGAACTATGTGTTTGACAATGTTGTATATGTGATATAGAAAAAATTAAAAATGTACTGTATGAAAATTAAAACAATTTTCATAGCCTATTAGAAAATATAAATGTTATATATTGAAAGTATTATATATAACAAGGATATTTCCAATAGATATACTAGATATCTGCCCCAAAAAGTTACTGCTCCATCATCAGTTTCTCCCAAGTGGCGCCCAATAAAGAAATTCTTGGGATATTTTAACACAAACAGAAAAAATTGCAAATTAAATGAATAATTTATTACTTCTGAAAAAATAATTTATTATTAACTGAATTTATTTTGGGAAAATTATGCTTTTTCCCGAAAAAAAATATATGAAAAGTATTATTACATACTTTATGATATTCTCATAAAAAAATATTTTTATAAAAAAAATACTTTTTGAGAATATCTTTAAGTATGTAATAATATATTTCACATATTTTTTCGAGAAAAAGCACAATTTTAAAATTAGAATCATTAAAAAGTTTATTATTTTCATTTTATTATAAATTCAAAAATAAAAAAAGATTTTTCAAAAATGATTTTTAATTGTTGGATTTATACAGGTTGTCTGGTAGCAGTTTTATATTTTCAAACTTAAATAAAAAACGCAATAATTGACACAAAGTTTTATTAAGAGCATTGAACGATAGAATGGAAATGCGGATTTAATTTTTTAAAGCGTATGTCATCCAGATTCTTAAGATTCTTTTTTAAAAATTCATGAATAATCGCTCTTGGAAGTCCCAGCGAGGCTGCTCTTTTCCGTATTGAAAGTCGCGGATTTTCAGGTAAACTGCTTTCAACCAGTTCAATGTTTTCGGGAGTCCTTGACGATCGACTGGGTCCTGGCCGTGGGGCATTCATAGCCGAAGCAGTTGCGCGGAATGTCTGCACCGACGAACAAATTAAATATACTCGGTCCATCACTTATTCGCCGAATACCGATCTTTAAACAATATTGTCGACGAGCAATTACGTAAGAATCATTACTCTTAAAAAATGTCTCCACAGCGAACGCGCGATGCTCACTCGACCACTGCAACATGGTGACTGACAAATCCGCACAATCGATAATTCCAACGGCGCTACCATCCCTCAGCACCGTTTATTACTTTTTGAAATAATCGCATTTAAAAATATAAATTTGCCACCAAACAGCCTGTATTTCATTCAAAGACAATCTTTATCAAAATTGCAACTTAAAAAAGGCCGAACATAGAATTCGTTCTTGTACATGTTTTATACATACTTTTACAATTACAATTACAATTAAAATAAATTATAAATATAAATAAAATAAAACAAATATATTAAGTCTCACTTCTATTTTTATTTTGACCTTTATTAAAATTTTTTAATTATATTTATTTTTGAGCGATGGTCTTTTTTATGAAAAGTTTTTAACAATTATTTATTTTTCAATATTTCGCTACCAAATAGGTAGCATCGTCAGGAAATAATAATTTGTATTAACAAAAACATTTTTTTAAATATTTTTTTTCTTAAAAGAAAATATTTTTGAAATTTTTTTTTTTTAATATTTTTTTTCTTAAAAGAAAATATTTTTGAAAGGAAATGAAAATTTTTTTGTCCTGAAACAAATATAAATGAATAAATAAAATAATATAATAAAATAAAATTTTAGATATAAATATTTAATGTAAGAAAATTGTTTAACTTCCTTTTTTTCACTTTATCTACAATCAAAATAAATAGGCAAATAGAAAAACTAAAACTCAAGAATGTGTTTTAATAAAAGGTGTTAAAGAGCTTATGGGAGTACAATAAAAAAATATTTAATGATTTTTCTCAATGTCACTTTTTATTAATTCATCATTCAAACTCTAATAAAACATGTCGTTTAATCAATAAAAGTTTTGTTTGATTTCCACACAACTTTTAATTAAAGAAAAGTTTACAAAACAAAAAAAATCATTATTGGAAATAAAATTTAAATCAACAATTTTTTTCTTTAGTTTAAAATTTTTCTTTATTGAATTAAAATGGAAATATTTTCAATAAACGACCCTACAATTTTGTTTATCAAATATACAAAAATCGTCATCACAGGAAATTTTTTATTGAATCAATGATTTTCGTATTTAAATCTGTGCTGCCCTGCCCACCATTCGCTCTCTAAAGTACAACCAAGACTTTGCAAATTAAACTTTTCCCGTGTAACAGATGTCTAACCAAAATAATAACAAATCAAAATTATTATTTTTATTGTTTTCTGTAGCCCCAATTGTAACGAAGACTGTAAAAATTTCCAAATTATAAGCCATTTTAGCCATAAAAACGTATGTATGTCTTTCATTTTATATTTCGTTATTTACAATACATACAGAAAAGCAATCTAAAAATTAAATAAAATTAATAAATAATTTAACGTATTACCAGCTTGGCTTTGATTTATAATTGCATTGGATTAAGATTTCGTTTAAGTCTACGCTTATTTTAATTATAATTTATAGACTAAAAAAATGACTTATAGAGCATTTAAAAAAATATAAATAAAACACACAGCAAATAGATGATTGTAAAGACTAATATTTTTGCAAAAAAAAAAAACTATAATAATAATTGATTATGCTGTTGAGTTCAATAAATAAGCTCGATTACCTTGCCATTTGTAAATGTATTATAATTCAGAGAAGTTTTAATAATAAAAAAACAGGTTAGAAAACTGGAAATAACACATCACTCAGGACGTCTTATGGGCCCTTATTATAATACGTCAAATAACAAGTTCCTAAATTTTTTTTAAATTAGGAACACTCACACGTCATATGTAAATCATAGAGCTCAATGCGATGTTTAGTTTGCAATTAACAGTCGTACCCAAACAATGGCAAAATTTAAAATTAACTGCCTCCTGATGACAAAAGTAAGATTCAAATAAAGCAACTGTTACCCACACTCTGCTACTTAGAAAGCAACCTAACTGTTAATATTTTGATAAAAGTCTATTTAATAAAATTGGATTCTTATTAGAAATAAAATAGAATTTTGTTACATTTTTAGTATTCGAAAAGAAACTACATCGCCAGTTTTAATTAGTTAACGTTATCGCAAGTGCACTGTAATTTGGTTAATTTGTTATTGTTTATTTTTGAAAACAGCTGATTGTGTGTTTAATTGCCCAAACTAGCCCAAAGAAAAAGTATGTGCTGCAATGTTGCCACTTTATGTTTAATTTCTACTTGAAAAAGCAGCGCATGTGTAATTAATTGCATGTGTAATCTGTGTGTAATTTTACTTTGAGTTATATTTTGTTTATTAATACCATTATAAAAAATACTTCTGACAGAACGTAGCGGCCTATTACATGCCTGCAAGAATTGTGATTTTTCCGTAATTAAAACACGGCTTTTAAACCTTCACATATAATTAATAAATGCTTTTCGATGGTAAAAAGTGTGAATATGTTAGAAAAAAAACCTGACATTTTTGCAAATTTTTTGATATTGCTCGCTTTTTTTATTTCCCCTTGCGTTTTACATTCATCTTTTGCAGCCCTGAGTAAAAATTTTAAATCACAAGTTTAAATTTCTTAAAATCACAGAGGGTTAATATCAAAGTATATAAGAAAGACTTTTTTGTAATATTAATTGACAAGGCTGACCGCACGTAAAAAGTAATTACAATGACGAGATAACTTTTCGTCACCCTAGATCGGCTTTACGTCTGATGTATATTTTATGTTTAATAGTTATTTATGTTTAAATATATAACAAAAGAACTTCATGTGTAATTTTTCTTTAAATGTGCAAATTAAACACAGTCATGTGTAATTTCTGAATTCTGCAGTGGCAACACTGATGTGCTGTTTCGTGCAAGAAGAACAAGAATATTATTCGCTCAAAACGTCTCTAATTTCCCCAATTTTCGAGTACGGTAATGCTTTTTTTTATCTGGGACCAGCACTCAGGAGATGACTCCTACACATGCGAAGCATTGTGCTGGAACTATAGGAAAGGGATAGTAGGAGAAACGACAGGAGGTGAAGCTTAATTAATTATTTTTGCAGCTCTGATTTCGCACGTTCTTTGTTTATACTAGTAGTAGTGCTGAAGCCTCGGTTTAGTAGTCATTTGTATTATTATTTTTCTTCGCCGGTGCTACACAATTCCGACGAAGGAGGGCGTTCTGATGTGATTGTGGATTGCTATCAGCTGAAGCCGATATTGTTCAGTGCCCAGTGACTATGCCTTAGCCACTGAAACCTTCCGACAACAACTGACACACAAAGACACACTAATGCACATCAGAAAAACTCGAGATGTTTATTTTTATTTTAGTCTGAAACTGGTGTCGAACCCAGGTCTGTTTTTGGTTTTGTAGTCAACGTGCAGACTATCATCCATCGTGCCATCGCCATCTGGTAAGATTCTGATCGCCCGAGTTGCCAATTTAGAGTTAAGAAACATACCTATTATATACTTATATTTGTAAATGAGTGGAGTGCCATGTGATATTTTTGATTTAGAGTTGATTTAGAGTTATATTTTCAAGTGACAAGCATCTGACATCAGTTGTTTTAAGGACAACAATAGAACAAGTTGTGTCAAATGTAAGAAACATAAAAACATGTGAACAAAAAAACAATAAAATCCTACGTAAAAAGCAGATTTGGACGTATAAATAAAATGGCGTATTTGGAGACAACTTACATTATTCCACTTGACAAATACATAAATATTATGTGAACATACCATGTAGGAAGCCTGAGACTAAGTGTCTGCAAGTATCACTTTTATCGACTGGTTTGGTGACTACTTGATGACATTGTTAACCAATGGTCTACATTTTCTATTTTGCATTTGATGGGTAGAGACGTTATTGACAGCTGAAAACTATTTTTTCATTGTCTCATTTTGTGGTGTTGGAAATAGATCCGGTTGCAGGCAAAACAAAATTTTTCTTAAACAATATAATTACCCTGCGTCAAGTATTACTAGTATGGAAACCTAGTAAAATGCTTTATAGGTGTTCTTAAAAGTTACAGGAATATACTAATGAGTCTCAGTTTTGCATATAGTCCCACAGAACTACCTACTACTACTATTGACTAAATAGAACCCACGCCAGTAATATATTTTAAATAACATGCACATGTTAAATATCATTAGTAAATTACATTGTCTGGCGTTAAATCAGTCACTAGTACTGGCGACTATGTCAATAGCATTACAGTTTTACTAATGCCATTTCCTGTAGCGTAGCAGGATCTACACTCTTTAAATTAAAATTGTATTGCCGACAATGATATACTAAATCGATTCTTCTCCACTCTCTGAACGAAAGATATTTGTAAAAACACAGCGCTACTAAGATAGAAGTCAGCTGACCGAAATATTTTCCCACACATGAATTAATAAACAACATCAGTTATATTTTTAATTTTGTCAATTTCTATTAAGTAGATCAACAGTTTCAGCGCTTGTATCACTTTGATTAAAAACAAAGAAAAAAAAAATTTGTGTTTTTTTTTTTTTTAATTTCTACGAGCCAAATAAAACACAATTAACAATTGGAGAAAGTGTGTTATAAAAGTTTCCAAGAAACAAAGAGAAAAGTTTGTTTAAAAAATGCACAAATTGGTGTTAATTTTCGTTGTTTAAAACCAATTAATTTCATTAAGACAATAATGGGTACCCCTTAATGGTTTCTTTAATTTTTCCGAATGAATTTTAATGGGAAAACACAACGCAATAATTCAGTTTTAGTAAAAAAAACAAAAAAAAAAAAATAGTCGTTACACACACAATCGTAGGCTCATTTAAGTTTTAATGGTCTTTTATTTATTTAAATAAAACTCATAGCAATACATTCACATCGTGACATTAACACCCGCACAGAAGTTCACGCGAAACTATGAATTGTATTTACAATGAGAATTAAAAAAAAGCTGCCGCCAAAGGAACCAAAAAAAAAAATATATTTTGACGGACATGGGGCATTTAATACCATGAAGAATAAAAAAAAAGATGAGAATTTTTTTTAATAGGGTTTTCATATAATGATGACATAACACAAAGTTTCAGTTGTGCAATATTTCTGAATATATGGCATGTATTTTATAATTTCAAAATAAATTATTGACATGTCTGTACTTTATCAACTCTGTAATTCAAAAGGACAGTTTTATGGAAGACGAGTCTAAAGTTTCCAATTTACATTGAAATAGAATAATATTTTTCAGTCAAGATACATTTTTTTTCACACAAGGTAAAAGCGAATTGTTAACTGTAAAATAGCGTTAATTTGCGTTATATCGTTGTATGAGTAAATGATCCATATTTCCATAGAAATGATAAAAATGTGAAACGCTTAGTTAGTTAGTTTTTTGGGAACAAATAAATTTTACGACCCCCTCTCGGATCCAAAAAAAAGAGTATGCCACTCACATAGAAAATTAAAAAATAAGAAGAAAAAAATTAAATAAAAAGGTGTAAGGTGAGTGGAAAGCTTTAGTTTCCGAGTTATGGGCTTCCGAAGTTCCATTATAAATTTGTGAATAAAGGGTGTTTGTAATAAATTCTATTTGTTAAAAAATGTTGCATATAATGTATGAAATAAAACAATACGATATGCATTTAAGTATTTTATAGCAAAAAAAAACAATTATTTATTTCTTTAATTATAGAATACAAAAGCTAATTAAAGACTTAATTGTATTGATTAAAATTTTAATGGACGAAAGAATTAAAAGTTTTAATTGAAAATAAAAAAGAAAATTTTTTTTGTGCAACGAAAAATTTTAGTTACAAGAAATACGGTTTTGTCTATTTTTTTTTTTAAGTTCAGTATCAATATAAAATTAAAAATTCGATATTCAAGTAGGATACCGCAAAAAAACAATTCTTTAGGAAAAAGTGTTTGTAACATATAAACGAAGCAATCGTTGTTATCAAAAAAAAAAACCCCCGTGGAAAAATAATTTTCGTCCCACTGTTTACAAACATAATACCTTTAAGATAAACAAATGTAATTTTTTCTTATTTATTTAATATTTTCTACGAACTCAAAAGCAGTTGAAGAAGTAAATAAAAAATCCACAAAAAAAAGAAATACAAGTGGTTGTGCATTATAAATGTTTTTTTTTTTACTTTTTTTTCGAGGAAATAGTTAGAGAATATTATTATTTTATTTATTTATTTTTACTAGTGAAAAACGTGACTGAATGTAAGATAATTTTTTTATTTTTATATAGTTAATCGTGTTGTGGGTTTCCTAAAAATGTGACTTTTTTGGTAAAACAATACCGACGATTTAGTTTTTTGTCTGCCGACCGCAAATGATTAAAATCACTTCATATGAAGATTACAGAGAATTATTAAGATATTTGGGGAATTTTGTGTAAAACTATAGTATTTCAGAATTAATGTTTCCTTTTTCCATAAGTCTTTAGGAAATGAGAATAGATTCTAATTTCTAATAAAATTTAATTAAATACAAGACGCCTTCATTAAAATTGAACTAAAAATATGATTTTTATTGATATACATACACACATACATATGTATGTATATAAAAATGATGCAGAGATGGGGAAGAGATGGAAAAGTGGGGAATAGCGTCTCAATGTTTACCAAAAGCATGTATGAGTGAACAAGATTTTTAATCCGGTTAATAGAGTGTCCGGTTATGAGAATAGATATTGTATTGAAAAACTGATGAAAATTTCGGATCTACAAAAGTTTTCCGGCTATAGGAGAGGTTTCACTGTATTTATAACGAGATATGAAAACATATGCATTACAAAAATATATGGAATTTTGTGCAAATGTCTTAATAAGAAAAATGATTATGATTCGCAAATACTCGTACTATTGCAAAAAGCTAAAGGTCGTGGCACATAGAATCCGTCATACTTTGCCTTTTTCAACTGACAATTAAGTTGAAATACATTTTTTCTTATGAACGTTGTCACATTCAGTACGTTCCCGTCAAAGCAAAGTACGTAAGTTGGCCAACTTTTAACGTACGTTGAGTACTTTGACAGCTAGAACAGCGTTGCCGTTGTAGGTTATTTTCAACTAAAATTGCTTGATTTTTTTTAAGGTGAAGGAGATGTGACTATTTTTTGCATTTTGTTTACTTTTTCTAACCTATATGTAAATTTTACTTGTTAAGTTTTAAAATCCGGTTTTATATTGCGAAACGTTGTTAACACCCTTTTGTTTTATTCAAAATCGTTTCTGTTGTAACAAAAATTAAAGAACACAGTATTTAAATTCAAAATAGTTAGGAAATTATTTTCACGGGTTTGTTTGTCTTAAATTGAAATGGTCTATGTTCATAGTGTTTTTATATAATTTTTTTTTTGTAAATTTGTGACTAGTATAAAAGAAATTGAAGACTTTTTATTTTTTTTTATTTAGAAATGCTATCAGTATTACAATTTAAAAACTTCAATAGTTATATATATTAACAGCTTTTGAGATAATTACTAAAAAGTATTGCAACAAATAAATAAAACTTATTTTAATACAATATATACAGTATATAGATATTTAAAATGTACAAGGAAAATGATAGGAATGTAAGGAATGTTAAGAAACTTGTTTGAATTACTGCTTCATTCAACTTCACTACGAAGTTTGAAGAAGCTATTAATATCACAAATCTCTTATTAAATCAAAATTTGAGAATCTGTAGCGATTTCTAAATCTTTGTGTAATATTACAAATTAGTGACGTAAACAATGGTTGTTTGGATTTTCTATATAGTCTGTTGGTTGAATATCGTCTAGGTAAATTATATATAATTTTTAGGTGTTTATTTTGTACCACCTGAAGTTTTTTGTAGCACATCTTTTTTTTTTTTATCTGGGACCAGCACTCAGGAGATGACTCCTACACATGCAAAGCATTGTGCTGGAACTCTTTTAGACCAAACTTGACAACTATAAGTCATAATTGGTTGTATGCACATTCTGTAGAGTGAGATCTTATTTTTATAATTTAATTTTGAATGTCGGTTCAGTAAAGGAAATAAAGCCCTGCCGCAGCGTAAGGCTTTGTCGCATATATGAAGAATTAAGAATTAAAAAGTTAGCTTTTTATCCAGTAAAACTGCGAGGTCTCAGCAATGGGAATTTCTGCTTCATTAACAGCCAAGGGGACAGTTGTTATTCGCTTGGGTGATTTGTTAAAAGGGAATATTATAGCCTGAGTCTTTCCTTCATTTATTTATATTTTCCACTTGGAAAAGAATTTTTGTGCATGTAGTAAACCTTTTTTCGTACTTTTAACTACTGCATTTGAAATTTTTCCTGTTGTTATTATGGCGGTGTCATCTGCATATAACGCTGTCGAGTGGTCTCGTAGTACTTTAAAATCTGACATATACAATGAGTATAATGTTGGCGATAATACCGATCCTTGAGGTACCCCGGCAGTAATATTTCGTTCGGACGAATATTCATTGTCAACGTTCACCACAAATGTTGCCTCAGATAGAAAACTCTGTATAATTTTTTGCATGTAAATTGGAATACCAACCTTATGAAGTTTATAATTATAAGCCCGTTGTGCCAAACTGAGTCAAAAGCCTTTTCTATATCTAGGAAGACTATTCCCGTGCTTCGAAGTAGATTTTTATTTCTTAAGACAAAATTGACTATTCTCTCCACTTGATATTTTGCAGAATGTTAAATTGAAGACTTATTTTTATAAAAACATATTCTGGTATTTTTTTATTTATTTTTTAACTTTTGAAACTGGTAACGCTGGCTATGAGTTGATATCCGTCAACAGAGAACTCATTGTGCCAATCTCATCCGTCGGTACGTTAATGTCATTTAAAAATATCAAAGTATCATGGATGACGGATTCTATGTGGCCCGGCCTTAAGAGAGCCTGCACGTGTAAACTCTCCGTGATGTTTAGGAAAGAGAAGAAAAAAGCTATTTCCCGTAGCAAAAATTTCTAGGTCTTCATAAACCGAATGTATATGTTAGAGAGTTTAAAAATAATAAGGCTCTTGCTTTCACAACAATAAATAGTCGCTTACAAATTATTCTCTTTGCATTTACTAATAGAAATTATATCAAACGAGTTTATTTTTATTAATAAAATTGTGCGGCGATAAAAGTGTATAATGCAGACGAATTTGTTGTACAGCCGTCGGTCTCTGCTTTAGTTTTTCTTGAGTTTCTCCACTGCTCATGTTTCAACACTTTGTTGTACTGATTGATTGTCTCGTGTATATCAAGATTTAATGTTTTACAGATTATAAATGTAACCGCTCAAGGGGCTTTTTAAATTTAATTGTAATTGAATTTTTTTCCTCAAAATATCAATACGATTGCACGTGAATGAATTAACGTTAAGCAATAAATTATTGTACGGCAATTAAATAAATGAATTATATTCAGTAAATATTATTTAATTTACAATGAGCTGATAGACTTCAAATAAAATAGCAATGCATATTTAGCCACTATGTGTAATGCAATGCAATGGAGAATATTGTTATGCCTTAGCAGCAATTTAATGGTAAAAATGTTAGGCATAACAAACTTTTGGCCGTCTATAAATGAGCCTCTGACCATGTTACGTCCGCTTTTAACATCTGCATTTGAGTTTCTTGTTTTAATAATATTTTCCACTGTTAAAAATTCGATCAAAAAGTAGTAAGTAAAACAAAAAGTATAATAAAGGGTGGGCAAATTTGAGGTTAGGAAGTAAATGGGCTTAAAAACGCACGGACTTGATATTCCAGACTCACTCTCAACACTATGCTGTATACCGGCTACGTTTGCATCACTACAACCACTACGAGCGTATGGTTTTGGTCTATTGTCAGCATCAGTACCGTAAGCCTCGAATTTAGCGATTAAATTACGCACAGCGGTCCCAGAAGGAGCCTGATTACGAGGAAAAGCTGCTCCAATTTTACGGAGTAATACAGTAAAATTTTCTACATTTTGATAGTAAATTTTCACAATAAAAACTCTTTGTTCAAGAGTGTGGCGTTCCATGGCTAAAATTTCCCAACTTTTTACTAAATAAATGTCAAAGGATGACAGCTCAATTCTTAAGATTTAATCATTTGACAGCCAATTTACATCCTAACCTCAAATTTGGCCAGCCTGTATAGGTACATATGTATAGTTTTTTTTATTCATAAAAAAATTTATTAGAAAAATTTACATACCGAATTCAATCAATATACCTTCCATAAATCGAAAAGAATTTTAAGAATACCGCATATATAATATAAAAGTTTTATAAAAATGGAAGCGAAAGAGCTGCTTCCACACTTTTAGCAAACGTTTAGCAGCTATTTAACCATAATTGCATAAGTTTTTTTTTGGCATGAAATATTTGTCAAGTTTGTGGCCTTTCCTCATTATGAATAATGAGCTGTAAATCTTTATAATGACGTTCTCTCTAATGAAAAAATTATAGACAGTTTAAAATTTCTTAGAGTTTTTTCTGTTGCAAAAACCTGCATAACTTAAATTTTTTGAAAACTTAAAAAAAAAAAACAAATAATAAAACTCTTCAAGGTTATTTATGAATCACTGCCAGTTAAACGAATGTAAAAATAAAATAAAAATTCAACGAAACAAAAGATTTCCTAAAAATGTTATATCAATTATTTAAAACCATTAAAACAATTATTGTTATTATTTTCAACTATTGTTAAGTGAAGGTTTGAATGTGGAAAATGCAAAGGAATAAAATAATAATACCAACTAAAGTGCATTTAATATTAATTTTTAATAATAAAAAAAAAAATAAAAAATAAAATAAACCTACCGATGACAATGAGAAAACCATCGCCAGCGGCAGCACACATTCGTTCGCAAATGCGTGAATAAATTCATTGTGCTTTTTAATTAAATGCTGTTGTTTGCTGTTGCGTTTTTTGCTATTGTTGTAAACTGTTGTATTATTACAACATTAGCAATTTTTTTTTTGCTTTTAATTTCTAGTTTTTTTTTTTAATAATAATAATAATATTAACCTATTTATGTATCTTTCTCCAAACAATGAAAAAATGAGTATGAAATTTTATTTCAACACATAACTACAGTAAACCCTTGATTAACGTAACAATTGATTCCAGAAAATTAGAAATAATTGTGGTATATTCTGAAGAATATTCGTGGTATTCTGAAATGACCGTAAAGGTACATATGACCAAATTAGACAGCATTGAAACTGAATCCCAAGTTAGTATATTCAGAAAAATCCCGAAATTGGCAAAATACCATTAAGGTTTTTTGATGTGATGTGAATCAAGTCTGTTCAATTTCCTAAACTTTCAAAATTTTTAGAAAATAATTATTTTTTATGCGTTCAGAGTTGCTTTTGCGAAACATGTTTAATTTTATTATACAAACAAAAACATATAAATTAAATGCTTTTACTTTGGGAATATCTTTATATATATATATATATATGTATATGATTCTAATTTCCAAATTGCTCTGCTTCCCGAAAAAAATATATGAAATGAAATGAAATGAAAAAGAAGCTTTTGGGTTAAGCATCATGATAATGCTTTCATCGAGTTGTGCGAGGAGAAAATAAATTGGAATTTTATTACACAAACTGTGCGTTAAAACCTGATTTAATTAAACTTATATTACGAGTACGTTTATAGGCACGCTTTATTTGCAAATAAGATCGTAAAATATTGCCGTATATTTTCTTTAAGCGACTTCTTAACTCGCGAAATTTATTCACAATTAATTAAACTATTTACAAATAAAATGCAAAATATTGCCAATTGTTTCAAAGATTTTTGCATTTGCACATGTTCTTCATAATAGTGCTACCAAATAACCATCAGGTAGCACAGAAAAGTAGATTAAATTTCATTTATAATCAGCCATATAAACGATAAGTTGCAAACTTGCAATATATTTTTATTTGCAATTAATTCGTACGTAAACGTAGTATTATAGGGAGAAGGCAAAATCAGCTGTTTGATTTTTAATTTTGGTGTGAAAGCACACATTACATACCTTCTGTTAATCTCATAAAGTATTTTTTTAATTATAATTGAAAAGGAAAATAGTACAATTTTGCTAATGCTTAGTTAGCTCATCAGTACATTTTTCCTAATTTCTAACTACAAATTCAAGATTATTATTTTATTTAAATTCGTTTAATATAAAAAAAAAATTATTAACGCGAAATTTAAATTAGAGAAAAAGCTAGAAAAAGCTAAATGCATTGAAAAAAAGCTAAAAAAAAGCCAAAAACTAAGCATTAAAAAATAAAGCCCCGGTAGTCTAGTAAATAGTGTGCTAGTATATCAGTTGGGGGTTCTAGGATCGATTTCTGGCAGAGATTCTCGTCTGTATCACTACAATACGTGAAAGTTTTTTTCACAACAGGTATCACAATGGGACCATAATAAATTGGACCCAAGTGGGCTGGAACCTTTCTTTACCTCCAGCAACCTGCCGACTTAACCTAAACATAAATTTAGCTCAAAAGAAGCTAATATGGCCACACTGGTTACTTATATAAAAAAAACACGACGTTCAAGTGCACGATCTCGCTGTGAGATACTTGAACCAAATTCTACCCTTTTACCCTAAGCTGTCTCTCTACCACTCTATCGTCATGTATGCGTGTATTTGCAGTCATTTCAAATCACAGCACGTCCTTTATTACGGCCATTATGACCAACTTATTGTGACTAAAAAACAAACAAAAAAAAAAACCATAATGAGTTGGTACAGAATTTTTCAAATATTTTCACATCCCATAAGACTATCAAATTTTTTCCAAACATACAAATGCAATAAATGCAAGTTCATGTTTAGTTTTAATTTTATTTTCACATTTCTTTCCTTCATTTTACATTTTTATATAAATTTCTTTTGCTTGTAAACTGCATTATTTCTTTATTATTTTTCCATTTTTCTTTAGTTATTTTGCGCATATTACGTGTTTACATTTTAATGAAGAAGAAGAAGAAGAAGACACAGAAGTCATCATTTAGATTTAATCTCGCGAAAAACATGGCAATAAAATAAGCGCTAAAATAAAGAAAAAAAATTGTAATGTTTAAGACGAGTTCTCAAACATACGAATTTTTTGTTGATGCAACAATTAAGAGCAGAACATTCAAGGAGTGAATTCATTTCAAAATTGGAAATGTTGAGTTGACATTCTTGAATTCGCCGTATTTATGACGTCTGCCGAATTAACAGAATTAATACAAAATTATGGACATAGAAATTTCTGCCGAATTAACAGAATTAACACAAAATTATGGGCATAAAAATTTTCTGCATTTAAAAAATTAAATTTTTCCTAAAACCAAATTTTAATGTATATTCATGACGTTCAGAAATATGTACTCGTACTTACTCATGTCGAATAAAAATTTTGGCTAGAATGCAGTTTAGGGAAGCGTCTTCAAAACGAAAAGAGTATATGTGATAGAAAATTGGAAAATAAGAAAATAGTATCTATTAATCCATATAAAAAAAAATTTAAAATTAAAGAATTAAGAATATCTATTTTTAAATATATTACATTTTACTATGGTTATAATAACTCTTTTCCAATAATAATAATATAAAAAAAAATAATTTTAAATGAAAAAAAAAAAAAAAATACGCGGCAATTCATATTTTCCGACTTATGGGCCTTTGATGTTCCGGAACAAGTTTGTCACTAAAGGGTAAGGGTGCTCAATGTGCATACCATTTCGATAATGTTGACAAGAAATCTACTAAAATTTATAAGATATCATAAGCTTAAGCGCGGTCTAAGGCCAGCTACATAGAAAAACCTTTAGGAGGGAGTAACGTTTCGGGAAATGCTATGGTGGAGAAAATCTTTAAGCACGACCAAAGACCGGTCATGCAGAATATCTTTAGTAGGCAGCACCGTTTCGGGAAATATCAAGGCGGCGTATGCAGAAAATCTTGAAATTATTTTTTTTTTTTCTTGGACCAGCAATCAGGAGATGACCGCTACACATGCGATGCATTTTGCTATAACTCTAGGAAAGGGATAGTAGGAGAGAAATGATAGGAGGTGAAGCTTCACTATCTAACAACACTGCTTTTTGCACGTTATTTTCTTTTTATAGCAGTGTTGTAACGTCTCTGATCTCAAGCAGACGTTTTTAGTAGCCATGTTTAGTAATTATTTTACTACGCCGGTGCTACACAATACCGTCGAAGGAGGGTGTTCTGATGTGCCTATGGAGTGAATACAGCTGAAGCCGTCACTGTTCAGTGACCAGTGACTATGCCTTCGCCACTGAAACCTTCCGACAACAACTGACACAAAGACACATAAATGCACATTAGGAAAAATGCGAGATGTTTTTATGAAGTTAGTCTGAAACTGGAGTTGAACCCAGGAAAATTTTTCGTTCTGTAGTCAACGTGCAGACTACATCGATCATCGCCACCTACATTCTTTTAGACAATTCGAAGGCCCATAACTCGCGAAATATGGGTTGCAGGTAATTTTTTCAATTAATACTTTTTCTTATTCTTCGATTTTATATCATTTACCTAAATTTCTTTTAAAGATGCTTCACAGTTGCCTAGGAACACTCCAGAGGCCCATAACTCGGAAAATATGGGTAGCCTGCTACTTATAATTTAATTTTTTCCCTACTTTTGTGTTTCTTTTTGAGCTGCTTAACTGAAGCACCCTAAAGAATGTTTAGAAATCGTGCAAATTGTATACTTTTTTGGAAATTGGTTCTATTTTTTATGCATATGCGGTAAAAAACTTTGTCGCCCAATATTATTCATTAAACATATTAAGTGAATTAAGTCAAAAGTGCACTTATACAAAAGGAGGTTAAGTGAAACTACTGCACTCAAAATATATGGGGCTGTTATTTGCCCATCGTTAGATCTCTCAAAAATTTTTGTCTATTTCCAGATTTCATTTAGTTACAAATAAACAATTATTAAATTTATCTAGCTGGTTTAGCTGGTCTATATGCAGCATTTCATTTCGTGCTAATATCAAAATCTTCTGTAGACCTTTAACCAAATTCTTGAAAAAAGCTAAGAAATTTCATATGTTTATACAAGAACTCCCAAAAAATATTTGAGAATTACTTAATAAACAAACGAAACGAACCAAATAGCTTCATTCGTAATGAATTTTGACTAACGTTGAATAATTGAAAGAATAATTACAAAATTATTATTAAATATTTCCTTTAAGCTTTTCTAATTATTTTAATTCGATAATTATATGCATAATAATATCAGAAATAATTATACATGTTATGAGATACTTGCCCATTGGTCGCCGACTGTTAGTTATTGACTCCGCTTTATACTCCCATAAATAAAGAAGATATAAAACATAATATAAAACATAATTATAAAACAGAAAATGTAAAATATGGATATTAAACGGTTAACAAAGTATGGGGAACCGCGAATGAAAATGGAATATCTGTGTGTAAATATATTTCTACAATTGTTGCAAACTGCCCAAGTAAGACCTTCACAATTGATAGCAAAAATTGCACTTGCACAATTTTGCAAACTTAAATGCTCAAGATTGTGAATTGCGCCTATGATTTTCATTGTGGTTTATTTACACCAGTGTAGCAAATGCATATATATTTATTTTCTTAGTGTATTAGTGTAGTAAATATTTACTACACAATTCTGCCAGACCGTTTGCACAAGATTGTGGCAAATATCTCAATTTCGTATTTGCCTTTGAAATCTAATTGCCTACGCTTTCTCATAATAATAATTTGCAATATTTTATTTTGTTTACTCTGAATACAATTTCTGTTGTCATTCACTTTTTATAATTTCAAGTAAATTGTTTGCCAGCTTTTCAATTGCTAATAAAAAAAGGAAAAACATTACAAATAGCAACAGAACTTGTGAGCATTCACATGTAAATGAAAATTTATAAATCAAACAGCAAAATAAAAAAAAAACAAATTATCTTCGTCATCAGCAGTTCTTGCATTTATAGTGCAAACAATAACAACGACAATAGCGAAATCATCAATAATAACAAAGAGATTGAGATATTTGTTCCTTTGACAGTCGTCAGCATTATCATTAGCAATATCAACAAAAGTAACAACAAACAAACAATTTTCATTTAGATTTGTTAGAGAAAATAATTTGCATTTATTGCAGCTAAAACGAATGTTGCGCTACATAAAATTCTCGTGAAAAAATTGCAACAATTTGTTTAGCCAGCAATAAAATTCCAGGAACAATGAATAGTGATAGAGCGTTAAGGTATGTACACACGATTGTTATGTAGTACAATAATGACAGAAATACTGTAATAATATGCTAAAATTTAATTCAAAATTGTGAACTCACAATTTTTCTGAGGCAACATTGTTACAAAATGTATTGTCCGTGCATTATATGACAATAATATTGTCACAATTCTGACAATCGTGAGAACACTCTTCATTTCCGTTGACATGTAATTGCCACACATTTTAGAATCATTTATTATTGCCACATGTGCTTAATTTAATACGCCGTACGATAACACCATTGACAGATAATTAGTTGCTGTTGGCAATGCTGCCCATAAATATTTAGATACATCTGCATCATACATCGGATCTGGCAACTTTTGTCATACAATAATCTGACAACACAATTTTTATTGAAAGATAAATTTATTGTGTGACAAGGAAATTTTACAGGTTCCCCACAATAGTCTAAACTGACAAAATACACTTTGGTGACCATTTTTTCATTGTGAGTACATTGAACTATCCTACAATATTGTAAAATCTGACAATCTTGTGTAAATTTTTTTTATTATATTTTTAAACAACACAAACTCTACGAAGCTTTTGTAGCTTGTCTGTAGAAACACCCAGGGTCTAGGCGGGAATCGAACCCGCACCTCCATATTGATAAGACTAATGCCCATGCACGAGACTACGAAGGCAGCCGTATGCTGAACTGAAAATATAATAAAAATCATTAAAAGTCGAATTTATTCGTTTGGTATTTTTGTCAACAACGCCTCAAATAAATAGTCAACTCTCACGGCTACAGGGTATTCAAAATTCCCTACACACCTGTCTAAAGAATTACTAATATATTTCTCAATTATACAATAATACATACTTCACGATTTTCTCCATTCAATTAAGTTGTTAAAATTTCATTATTTCCATTAGCTAATTGATTAGAAATAGTTGACATTTGAAAATCAAGAGAAAATCTTAAGTTTTTTTTTTTTTTTTTTTTTTAATTTGCATTTATAATTTTACGTAGTTGAATGGACTTTGGTTGGCAGAAATTGTGTTTAAATTATAAATTATAGAAAACTTTCTCCATTAATAAACTGGTAGTAAATAATAACTGTAGTAACTGATAGGAATCCTATTGAGTATAGTAAAGATAGTGCAGATATGTAATTATTTTATATAAGAATTCGCAGAACAAAAGCTAAAAATTTTTAGCTGAACAGTCAGAGGCGATTATAGAGAATAACAGACAAAAAATAGTACATACACGCATAATGGATTTTTCTGCTCTTTAAACCGTGTTCAGGAGTTATTCCCTACATATGGGCATTTCCATAGTTACGTTTTTCACAGTCATACTTTTCAATTAGATGAAACAAGAGTAAAGAGGAACTTTATTAACAACAAAAAACAACAAAGCTGGCAACCTTTGTTAACAGTATGTGGACAGTAACAGCCATACCTAAACAAGCGCGGAAGGCGTTTTCTATCGGTCAAAAATTCTCATGACCATACAATTTGTATGTAGCATACCGAAATACCGCGGCGGCAACGCAACGGCAACATTTTCCAATTGGAAAATCCGATTTTGGTAGTGCGTTTAATAGTGAAGTAGATTGCAAATAAAGAAGCTGAAAGAAATAAACATAAAAAAATATTTGTTATTAGAAAATGGAGGTAAGTAAATCCTTTAAATCGTCCATATAACTCATTGTTTAAACTTTTTTTTATAAAATGTTTATTAAAAAATCGCAAACACCAATAAACTTTATTGTTAAAATAATCATTTTGATAACCCTGTTTTTATCGTTTTGACATAGCGTTGCCGCTTTTATTTGGGTATTGCATTTAAGCGTAAAAGCTAAGCGGAAAAAAATGTTCCGTTTTCCGCGTTTGTTTAGGTATGGCTGTAACATTTATTCTCGTATGCATTTTCCTAAGATCTGTCGGGTTAAATAGATGATATTAATGACTTTACAACGACCTCTCCGTTGACACAAAGAGTACTGATGACGTGTGTAGTGGCATAGAAAATATATTACGTATACGTGTTCTACTCAACTGGTGTTGGAGCTTAATTGTTGTTTTTCCCTTATTCTAATCAAAAGTAATTTTCGACAATAAATGTGATAAATTAACTGTGAACTTCAAGTACTTCAAGTGTACAACTTGTTATATGAGTCTAAGTGCTGTGGTTTCAATTCGCATCAAACACTCTCCAAACAATTCATCTTTACTATATAAGTTACATAACAATTTGTTATTATTATATTCACAAAAGTTAATAAATTAATTTTCTATTACATCATATACTTAGAGATAAATCAACAAAATGCCGCTTAAAAATATATTTAAACCGGCAGTGGTGATCTTTGTTGAAGTTTAAATTTCTTCTCCCTTTCTTTTATTTATTTATAGTTTTGGTTTTTTTTTTTTATTTTTGTTTATAAATATAATTGAATAATTACAACATTGCGCGCGCGATGAGCACAAATTTTTACTAGTGATTATTTTTGCTTATATTGTGCTAAGAATGTCTGTTCTTTATGTTAAGCCGTAGAAAATATTTATCTTATATAAAGGGTGTCCTAACAAGAACGCAAGATTTAAATTTTAAATGCAGCAATTGAATTGTTTCTCTGGCTGTATGACATGTGGCGCCGTCTTGTTGAAACCACATGCCCTCCACATTCATTTCTTCAATTCTAGGCACGAAAAAACTGGTTATCATTTCACGATACGGAACACCATTGACTGTTTGCGCTTGACCTGCCTCATTTGCATAAAAAAAAGGTCAAATGATTCCTCCAGCCCAAAATCCACACCACATTGCATTTGCATTTCGTGAATCACTCGAGGATTTTCCTCACCCCAAATGCGACAATTCTGCCTATTGACGAAGCCATCAAGATGGAATGGGGCCGCGTCACTGAAGATGATTTTATAGGCAAAATCAGCATTTTCATGTTGTCTCTCCAATACCCAATTAACGAACTCCCTTCGCTCCATTTTTACTAACCTCGTACCTTCTACTAGCAAACAATTCACAATTGTTCACATGTCAAACAATGACACTTCGAATGGCGCCAAATTTAAATCTTGCGTTCTTGTTGGGACACTCTTTATAAAAATATAAAAAATATATAAAAATGAATGTATGTTTGTCTGTTTGTTTGTACCTTATATAAGCGCAAACCGCTGGACCGATCTTCCTGAAATTTTCACACCATATAATTGGGACTCTTGAATGAATTATAGGCAAACTTTTTTTTTCTTAATCACGCCCACCTTTACTCTTACTTTTTTAATTATGCTACTCCTCCCACATGGTTTTTAACAGATTTTATAAAATAAACGAGCTTAACTTCGCCATTTATAGACCAATCGCGATGAAATTTGGTGCACTTAGTCTATGCAACTCCGGGAAGGTTATAGGATATTACTTTTTTTAAAACTAGAACCAGGAGGGCGATAGGGGCGAAATTTCTGACCCTCCGAAACGTTCAAACCGAATTTAAAGAAATTTATTTATGTCGAATGTGGATAGATTTGCGTCTAGAAATTCACATATGTATGTACTGGGACCAGGAGAAAAATTTCGGCCTCTCTAAAACTACACAGCCGATTTTCATGAACTTTAAAACCTAGATGTGTTTGAGTTTTAAAGATACATTGACAATTATGCAACTGCGGGAAGGTTATAGACTATTACTTGCTTTAAAACTAGGACCACGAGGAAAAGTAGGGACAATTTGCCCGCCAACGAGACCATCTAACCAATTTTAAAGAAATTTAAATGTATTTATGTTTTTGCTTCTAGAAGGAGGAGGCGACGTAGGGGTAAGATATGCCTTTCCGAAACTGTATAACCGATGGAGATAATAACGGGAGCGAAACCGCGAGTAAAAGCTAGTTTATTTTATAAAGCTTTATTAGCAGGCACTTTAAAATCTCCTAAATTGAAAAAAAAATCATTTTTTTGCATGCTCCATAACCTCAATTTGTAACTTTTTTTTTTTTTTATTATTGTCTGTCAAGAGAGCAAGAAAGTTTTTTTTTCATACGTCATAAAATAAAATACTTAAAGCAATCAATAAATAAGCTGCTGTTCTGAATTTTAATAGAAGTAAATATGTCTACAGGTATACTTAAGCGTAGCAGGGCGGGACTTTAACCCGCTAAACAAGCTCTATACACTGACACATACAACTCTGTGCAACCGGCATAAATCACTTGATCACTTGGTGGCAGAGGTACCCAATGCGACACAATTCGCAATGTGCAAATCTATACACAGGTGATATCACATTCAAATAAAAATAAATACAAATGAAAAAAATAAAATAAGTACAGAATCACAGTAGTGAGTGGTCAGTTATTTCGCGCGAACATTATTTTGTTTGATTCGTGTTAGTGTTAAAAAGGCGGCAAATTATTGCATTCAAATTGAATCGAAACTTCTCACGAAATTCTTTGATGACTATTTTTGAAATTTTTATTTAAATTGAAACATTTGTTATACCGAGCAAATTAGTTTTAGTTAAAAATTTGAGTGACTGCTATAAAGAAAAAACGTTTAAAACGTTTGATGCTTCTGCTTCTATGTATATATCGCAATAATTCACTAAAAGACATACGTAAATCTATCACTACACCAAGGTATTTTAAACACGCCTTGGATTCCATGTAGTATGTGCCAACCCTTAATGTTGTAATTGTTTCCCCTGGCTAATCTAGGGCAACAATATAATATGGACTTTATTTAGTCATTATGAATGTAAGAAAAAATGGCGATATAGTCCAACATAAAAAGGAAATGTTATAAGTACTGCAAACTCTGCTAAACGTATGTTCACCACTGTTAATTTTGCTTTTATTGTGTATGGCATGCATGCTTAATACGGATAAAACGTATTTGTTACAGCTTATTTCTGATTTCTCTGAATGGAACAGAAAATGAATTTTTTTTTTTTTTTTGCTATAAAAATACCGCCAACAAAACGAAAACAAATTATTAATTAAAAAAAAAAAAAAAAAAATCTTCAGGTTGAAATTGTATTTTTGCGTATTTCACTTTATACTTTTCTTGTTAATAAAAATATTTATTATTTATTCTCTTTTGTTTGTTGTTTATGTTTGTGGGCTTTCTTCATTTCAAAAGTTTATATGAAAAAACTGTTTTAAAAAATTTCTTAAAAGCTTGTAGACGAAATTTATTGGTGCGGAATAAAAGACGTGGGTTTTCCTATTTCCATTGAGGCTTTTGAAATATTTGTGAGTATTAAAAAATATAAAAAAAAGAAACAAACAATTTCACTGGTTTTAAATTACAAATAAAAGCAAAGATAAATAAAAAGCAAAAGATAAATAAATCAGTAAAAGTAAATTCGAAAATTAGGAAATAAAAAGTGAAAAGGGTTATTAGAAATATTTATTATGTATGTGCATGCATAATCATGTATTAGAGTTAAATTGAAAAAAGAGAAGAATAAATTTGATGATATTTGACGCAACGCAAACTTTGTGAATAGAATATTTTCAAGGAGTTGTGTCTTCTTTCTGACTAAAATAGTAACTCCGAGGCAATTAATGTGCCTCCGGAAAATGGTGACATTGTGTGTTATTTTGCTTTTGGAAGGAAGACAGGCGGTTAGTGATATAGTAGGCACTATATGCAGAATTGTCTGCGATTAAAAGGTCAGCAAACTTATTGGAATTCCATCGAATATCGGGTAGAGATATTCGCTTGTTAACCGACAGAATGGCTGCCATAAGGTCTCTCGCGACTGCTTTGCATGTGCCAACTGTCAACTGATGCGACACTCAGATATTACCGTGGGATGGGTGTAAGGATATGGGACGGATAATGGCAACATAATAACAGTCGTTCTGGCAGAGAGAGGAGCGATGCTTTAGCGGACAAAAATCGATAAAATCTCCGTGGAATACCGTTCTTGCCATACTGGAGGCAGGGGATAGCAGGCGAGATGAGCACACTTTTTCCATGGCATTCATATAAGTACCACGTGAAGGCTCCTGGGATGTTCGCAGACACATAACAACGATGTGGTGGCGAAAGATAGTCTTGTTTGAACCCAAGCCGAGAGGATAGGTCTGCCTTATAACAACTTCTGTTCTACTTGTCAGGATAAGGGGAGGAGAAAGAGAATCTGGCACATCTCATGTGTCTCTGTCCTGCACGGTTAAACGCTGTTTCAGTAGTCTATCAGAACTATCTGCGGTAGAGTATAGAAACTTTCTCTCCTTTATTATAGGAAGCGGATAGTTAAAACATTTATGTAGGGCTTGAGGACTGCTGTCTTATGTCTTCTGTTTTCTTCGTTTATCAATCGTCACATTTCTCTTTCTCATATCTGCTCTCTCTCTCTCTCTCTTGCTAATATCTCTACACCTCTTTTCTTTCAATCTCTCAAAAGTAACACAAACGGAAATTTGAGGAACGAAGTGTTCCGGACACTGAATCACGGTGCCCTGACTATCCTGACAGCTAATGTGAAATCGATGTGAAGCAATGTTGAAATGATAAGAGGTTTTCCTACAACATATGAAGAAGTAAAACTATCCAGCAAAAAATTATCGACATTTAGAAGCACTAACAGCTGTCGGAAGCCATAAAGCCTGACTTTCAGAACCTCAATTGCTGTGCATTTGAGCAAAGTTTCGTGTTTAACAATGCCGCAGTACAAAAAATTTACTATGCATACATTTTCTATAACGTTGATCGCCCCGACATTTTATTCCTGAAAAAGCAAACGCTATCTTATTTATTTTAATTATGGAGCATATATAAAGGGTGGTCCAACCATAATGCAGGATGTGAATTATGAGTCACACCATATTTTCGTGCACTTCGTAATTTTTAATGGTCAGCATAATCGACCAAATGTGTCCACAATCGGGAGAATTGTGCACATATTTCAGAAAACTGGGTCTGTAGAATATGTGAAAACACCTGTGCATTTTCGCCCAGTTCGTTCTGCGGAAAAATGTTGCTGTTGTACGCGATAGTGTAGTAGAATAGCCGTCAACCTCAACGCGACGTCGTGCCCAGCAATTGCACATCTCACGAACATCAGTGATGCCAGAAATTGAATATATGGAGCTGGACGATATATGGTTCCAATAGGATGGTGCCACCTGCTGCTGAGCCTGCGAAACATTGGCTGTTTTGCCCCTTATAATAAGGAAATGAATATTGTTGTAAAAAAAAACATATTTTGCAAGTGGTTCGTTTTGCATGTAATTCTTATTTGGTACCAAATCAGCAGTGAAATCAGCTGTGCAAATCGATGCAGAAAACAATAAAAACTTGCGACAAACGTTGCGATATTCATTTAAGAAGAAGTATGATGATTGTTAGAACAATAATTTTGTGTGTAATATACCAAGCATTTCTAATTAGTTGTCAGCTACTGCATATTGCCAATCAGAAAGTACTGAAAAAAGTGCAATAGTATTGCATTTCACAGCTCTGTTTTGTTAGCAAAACTCATTGGTAAAAGAAACAAAAAATTAATCTCTCTTTCAATTAACAACAAATAAAAAAATAAACAGTAAAACTGCTTAATAAAAATAAAAGTACAACAACAGTATCACAATAACTCACCTGTATAGATGAAATAGTTAAAATTAATCCAATGAGTAAATTTCGTTGCCTTCGTAATTGAGATGATAATGACGATGACGATATTCTTTGTTGTTTCTGGTTGTTCAAATTATTTTGTATCCGCTCTGAGTTTGTGTAAGAGGTGGTTAAAGAGGGTGAAGAATTTTTGTTACCGTTGTTGTTGTTGTTGTTGTTGTCATTATAGATATTCATTTTGTTGTTATTGGTTTTAGAGCTGGTATGGTTGATGCTGGTAGATTTTATGTTGGTGCTCTTAAACAAACAATTTGAATGAAAAATCTTCAAATATTTGTTTATTAACATTTTTTTTAATGCGTAAATAACACTAATATTTCCCAAATATTTTTTATTATTTAAGAACACATACTCGATAATTTTATTAAAAGTTTATTTTTGGATTTGTTTATTTTTTTGTTTTATTTTATTTTTTATAAAAACTTTAGCAAGGGAAAGTGAAGTAAAGCGAAAAAAAGCTGGAGCGTTTTTTTGCGGTATAGAAAGAGATTTCTTTTCTTGTTAAGTTTTTAATAAATTGGTCATGATTGCAAAGTTTTCTTTTTCGCTTGATGGCATTATTTATTTAAAATGATTTATGATATGTTGACATTAAAAAAATAGCGTTTTTAATTCTGCGAAATAAACAAAATTACAATTTAATTTTCAATAAATTTTAACAAATGATAATTTTTGAAATACTAAATTTTGTTTCAAGCTTAGCTTTATGGAGAATAATACATATACAAATAAGTATTTATGTTGTTGTTGTTGTCAGCAAAGCGAAAAAACTTGTTTTATTATGGCTAAAAAAAAAGCTAAACTTAAAGCTCTCTGCCTCTCCGGCTTATATACATATGTATACCAGAGTTGCCAACAAAAAAAGGAATAAGAGATAATTTTGCAGAGGTTGAAATATGTACGTACATATGTATGTGGGTGCAAAAAAATTGGTTCCGTTAAAGACTCGTAAAGGAATTATGTGACTAATTTCAATAATTTTAAAAGTGCTTAACAATGTTTCTAATTCAGCTGATACAGGTATGTGCTGGATATTGATTTTGCTAACTAAAACTAATGTGCTCTCGATATTCGTTTTGTCTACATTCTAAAATTAGTTTTTGGAATTATTTACTGCATGATTCAAAAGTTTCTTGGTTGAGACCTTTTCTACCATTTGAAAAGTTAGCATCTTTTCTACATATCGTTTGATATGCATCTCATACTTGTAACTATTATTTATTCCAATATCGTTTCTATTCGTCTGCATAACGATTCGAAGTAAGGCACTGGCAATTTAAAGTAGAAGCCGGCTTCATCAGCGTAAGTTGCAATGTATATTTACAATACGTAAATTTCTTAAAGGTATAAGAAAACTTCTGCCCAAGCCTAATGTTCCTAATCACTTGACAGCTGAGTTTGATGATGACCAACAGTTGCCAATATCTTGCAACAATTTTATTTGGTATGCAAGCGGTTGCGTTCCATTGGAGGAGTAAGTCGTTTTTGAGCAACTAAATAATGTTGTTACAGTAACAAAAAATTTACATGCAAGCGCAATAACGACACTTGGTTTTTGGCACGAGTCACTCAGCGGTATTCCTAAACGCCGTTCATAAGCAATTCAGAGTTGCCCCTCAGAATTGTTTTGTTTTGAATACACAGTTTTTAAATAATACTTTTGCAACCCAGCGTTTAATAATAGGGACCTCACAAGAATTTCGGAATGGGGTCACGCGAACAGTGCCAGTATCAATACCAAAAGACCCAATGCGCCATATTTAGCCATCAACGCAAGCCCGATCACGCTGCCTTTTTTCCAATTATGGGTGTCGTAAATATTGAGGAATCTATCAGAAGCTCTCGATGTTCTTGGTATGAAAATTCAGTGTACTATTCAATGGACTGAATACATTTTTCAGGTCTCAAAAAAAACATTCAAGTGCCTTGTCTTTTTAAGATGGTGTAAGACATACTTCAACCCACCTGATCTCCGTATTATTTATACCGCTTACATCCAACGGAAAACGGAATACAACTCTAATGTATGGGCCGTTGCTTCAAAGACTATTTGGAAGTTACGCGACCGTGTACAGGAGAGGGCAAAAAAAATATTGAAGATGGTCTCTAGCATCGTCGCAAATTGACCTGCTTTTCGTTGTTCTGTTGTTACTATAATGGGATGTGTTCTAATGGAATCAGTGAACTTATTCCCGAAAACCGATCATTCAGACGCATAACGCATTCCGCATTAAAAGCAAATCCATTTGTTGTCGACTTAGCGTTACGTATTACAGAGAAAATTCGCATTTTGGCCGAACAGCAAGTTTGTGGAATGGATTACGCGTATAAGTCTTTCCTGTCACTTTTAACGTGGGAAGATTACAATGGATTGGCCAAACATAATACAGCTTCTACCACGTGTCCCAAAACATTATTTCCCACTTCCAGCACAATGCATTGCATGTGTAAGGGTGATCCTCTGACTGCCGGTCCAAAACAAATAATCAGGAAAAGTATGCAAAACAATTTTTTCTAAAAAGTTTCACGCAATAAGATTATAATAATTTACCTACCATTAAAAAGAACATATGCCACAAAATTCTTATTTCGTTTTAAATGTTTCGAATACATTTACTTTACTACTTTACAACCAAATCAAAACTGAAAACAATTCGCCAAACTACAGTAAGGCATTACCCGTGTAGGTATGAAGTAAGCACTTGTTCTATTAAAAAGGCAGTATTTTTAATATTTAGTGCTCGGTCTGTCTTCTCCTAGGTGTATATAAGAATAATCTTCTCAAGACTACATTTCTCTGCAACAATAAAGATAGGAGACTTTCGGATCTGCAATTTAATTTAGTAAATTTAGCATTTCACAGCTGGAAAAAACTAAGTTTTGAGGTATAATACGCTGGTCATGTTTTTTTTCTTTTTTATCTGGGACCAGCACTCAGGAGATGCCTCCTGCTACACAATACCGACTAAGGAGGGCGTTCTGGTGCGATTGTGGATTGCTACCAGCTGAAGCCGGTATTGTTCACCGATTTAATTAATACCATCGACGAACTTAAATTGTAGTCAATGAATTCGGTTATAAATATGTCTATAAATGCTACGGAATGCTGATAGTGCATTCTTTAGGGTACGTCAGCAGTTTGCTGGATGTAGAGATAGAGAAAGGTGCCGGCCCACTTGCAACCAAAATTTTTTAAAGACCCACTGTGTTAGCTGTTGTAAAAAAACCGTTCACGTGTGTAGTGATACAGGCCAAAATCTCTGCTAGAAATAGAACCCCCAAACTGAAAAACTAGCGCATTGCTCCCTAGACTATTGGGGCACCTTAATGATTTGGAGAATATTTTTGCCTCAATTTTTTCTTGGTCAATCATATTTGATATATGTATATATAAATAATTTAATGTGACATTCCTTACATTTAAAATTGGTAGTGTGGCAACCTTTATTTCAATCCACTCTCTTTGTTGTTGTTTGGCAAAGGGGAACAGATATGTATTTAAAAAAAATCTCAAAGATCACAAAAACAATTTGTAATAGTACAAAATATACAGAAATTACCAACATTATTAAAAAAGAATTTAAAAATTTTAAAACAAAATCAAACAAACACAAATCATGTGTAGAAAATATGTGGCTGCAATTAAATCGTTTTAAAGGGTTTTTGTTGCTGTTGGCAATAACACCGCCAGAGAGCGATTTATAAAGCATAATTAAATTAAAGAAAAAATAAAATAAAAATCAAAATAAAACTGGTTGTTGCTGCCGATTTTTTCCAAGTTAAAAAAGCCAAGTACTAAGAAATAAAATACACCATAATAAAACAAGTTTGGTGGTTAAGGTACATATGTTTATGTATGTGTATGTATAATACATATGCCTGTATGTATGTATATCCATACATACAATATATTTTTGAATCTATGTGTAGTAATTTTTTAATTTGATTTTTTTTTTATTTTTGATTTTTTCGAATTTAGGACAAACTACGTATTTTCGATGCCATTCAATTCTATTTAATTTTGTTTTCTACTTTAGATGTGCCTTAAAATTCAGTTTTTAATAAAATTTACTATTATTTTGACTCTGTTATTAGTTATTGAACGCGCTTTTACACTTAAATATATGTAATTTGTTTATTATTTTTTAACTAAACGTGCTTAAAATATCGTATTAACAGGCATTTATGACTTTGTGGAGAAATTTTTATTACATGGATTTTTTTTGGGTATTTTTCTCGATTCTTTAAACTAGAGTTTAAATTTCAAAAATTCTTGTTTTGAAAACAAAAATTTATTTATTTCAATTTAACTGGCAAACAACACATGCTCCCACAGGCACTTCTCCAAGAAAACAGTAAACAATACAACAACAAAACGTCGTTATTAACAGCAACAGCGAAGTTGCTGCTAAAATCTCAAAATACAGCAGGCGAAAGATGGAAGGGCGACAGAAATGCAAAGGTATGCGACGCGTCAACAAGAGAAAAACGGAAAGAAGAAAAACAACTGCACAAAGGCAAACGCCAACGTTTTCCATCAGACGCACGCATGTTTGTTCGGGAGTATTTGTTGTTGGTATATGTTGACTACAAACACAATACACATACATAATTAAAAAACAAAAAACAACACATCAAATTCACAATAGATTTTCATTAACACCGGGAAACAGCAATAACAAAAAAAATAAAATTGCTCCCTTAATTTATAAAATATATGTATGTAAAGAAATTTATTTATTTAAAAAAAAAATTATTAAAAAAAAGTATTGATTCATTTTGAGGAATTCCTTTTGTTTTCTATACTGTTGATTTTACCAGACGCTTTTTTATTCATTTCATTTCCCACGAACGAAACACACCTTCTTTACACACACACATACTAAACAAAAACAGTAAACTATGTTTTTTCAATTGTATAAAAATTCGTTGCCTTTTTGTTTTTCTATACAGGCAAACATACATACATATTCTTTTATAATGAATTTTTCTTTTGCACTTGTTTGAAAAAAAAAGCAACACACATGCACACGCACGCACGAACTTTCTTTTATTTTGTTAAATTTTTTGGGGAAATTAAGAAAAACGCCAAATTTCTCATTTCCACACAACAAATACACGGCTTTTAAACGAACGCGTAAACTGATGCACGCAGCAGACAAAGCTACAACAAGAACAACACATTTGGTTTCTTATTTTTTTTTGTGTACACTCAGCAACAATAACAACACACAGCCACACACACCATTAAACGCGTAAAAACTAAAACGAATTCTCCGTACACGTTCTTATCCCGTTCACAGTTTCAACTCGAATGAATGCAAATGTCTCATTCATTAGAAAAAATCCACTCGGAGAGAGCAAATAAATGCATATGGGAAATGGGTGATAAAAAGTACCAAAAAAACTACAATAAATGATTTTTAACAACAAGTCGTACAGCACATTAATTTACAAAAGAAATTAAAATACACAATTTCAAATAAACAAAAGTTAAAATTTAAATTTGAAATTCGTTTTTTATTTAAAAAAAAAAACACGAGCCTAAATTATTGTTTGTTAAAGATTTTCTAAATTAATACGGTCGGCCATTTGCGGGTTCTTGCATAAACTAGAAAACAACAACAATTTCCCCATGTTGAATTTTGTTCATCACTGGCTTGTTTATGTTCGACATGTTTTGTTTTGCTTCTTGATTCCTTTTATTTATAGCCATTGTGCTGTTACCAGATTATTTTATTTTTGTGAAACTATATCTGATTAATTCAAATTTAGAATAAATTTTCATCAAACTATTCTTTCATTTCTTTAACGTTAATTGTAAAAAGGTTTACAAAAATTAAATAGATTTCAATCGAATAATGAAATTTTCAAGGAAATTTTTAATTTTGTTTGTATATAGGGAATTCTCAAATATTTGTTAAGAGTGTTAGTATAAATATGTGAAATTTCTTAGGTTTTTTCAATAATTTTGGTGAAGGCCTAATGAATATTTTGGTATTAGCAGCAAATGAAATGCCTATATAGACCAGCTAAACCATATAAAAAACATACAGATAAACAAACTCCCGATAATATGAACTAATTAAAACCAAGTCAGTTGAAATTTTCGAATGGTGTCTAGTTTCCCTTTAAAGACGTTTTTCCCATAAAAGTTTCTTATGTTTTTCTTTGGTTATTGGGTTTAAAAAAAGAACAATTATTTTTTTTAAAAAGAACAAAAAATTTCAGCGATTTGCTTTTACTAATTCTTTTGAGTGCTTATAAGAAATTTTTATTGACAGCACAAGGCAATTAAAAAAAAAAGAAAATCCCCAAATAATTATACAGTTTAATCACAACTTAACCATTAGTTAGATTTCAGAAATTTCTAGATGAAACCCTTCAAGAAATACAAAAATATGATGTCATTTCTTTCGAGCTTTTACACGAGTTCATATTTTAGAGTAGTCAATGAAAGAAACAAAATGTTCCTATTTTGGGGTGTTCATGTTACTGCGAGTGCACTTGTATCTAGATAAATAATCGTAATTTTTATGCAATTAATTTAGGCTGTAATTTTACTTTGCTTCTCTATGAATTTCGCGTTTTAATATATCACATATTACAACACGTTATGTTTCTGAATAAAAGTTAAATACCTAACCGTAGGTGAAATACATACATATCTGCAGGTGCGCGATAAACTATACGTAGTAAAATTTTGTTAAAAATACATTTTTTATGCTGTTGTAATCAGAATTTTTCCTCTATCGTAGGTAAATTCAAATATTTCCTACTTTAATTTTTTTGTATCTTGGAGTAGTACTCCAGTGATGACCGTAGGGGTCAAGCTATGAATTATTCTGGAACTAGAGGAAAATCATATTGGAGAGATGACAGGTGGTGAAGAGATAGACAGAGGAAAGATTCACTCTCTTACAACTGTGCTTTTAAATGTTTTTTTCTTTATAGCAGTGGCTTTAATTTTTGACTAAAACTAATCTGTTCGGTACAACGAATGTTCCATTAGAATGAAAGTGTTAACATTATAGTGAACTCGCGAAAATATGAACTAATTAAAACCAAGCCAGTTCACTTTTGCGAGGTTGTTCATATTTGTGAGTGGCATCTAATTTATGTTTAAAAACGTTTTGACCATAAAATAAAAGTTCCCTATGTTAATTTTTTTTATTTCTTGTTTCTTGAAGTTAAAAAAAAATAATAATTTATGCTTGGAAAAATTTTAAAATTATTATGCGACTAATTCTGTGATTTCCCTTCGCTGTTTTTTTGTGTGTACGTAAGAAATTGTGTTCGGCAGCAAAATATAATTTAAAAGCTAGGGAAATCCCGAAATTAATACGCTGTTGAATAAGAAATTATGCCCTATACTGTCGGTTCAGATTTCAACACTGTCCCGTTAAAAAAATACAAAAAAAAGCTGTTCATATTTTAGAGTAATCCGACCTTTGATTGTATTAGTACTTGAATATGTTCATACAGACAGGTGTTCGATATTTTCCAATTTTTAATGTTTTTTTTTAATAATATATATTTAAGTAAATATATTTATGAGTAGCTGTAACAGTTAATACCTGTATAACAAATTATTGCAATTTTACTAATTTACATTAATCATTACTATGAGCTCGATTTAATAAATTAATAAATAAAATAATTTGAGAACATTATTTATTAATTCAAAATTACTTTGCTGCATTTAAATTTAAAAAAAACAATAAATTACAATTTAACTTTTTCTTTCCGGTCTTTTATAGTCTTTTAGTGACTGCAACTTTATAGTCACTGCGGCAACAAACTAGCCCACTGTGGGAGGTTAAACAGAGCTGCAGGTGTGTGACTTGTATTATAATATTTTATCATTCCCAATATTAATTTTAGCAAAACAAAATAAATTAAAGATTTATGCCTCTACTAAACTAGAGGAAGATGTGTCTGTGCTAAGCGGTAAAACAGTGTCATATAGAATTTTCTATTATTCACAATTTTAAAACTAAATAATTTTAAAATATATAAAGATTTTTGTCTCTACTAAACTGGAGCCAGTATGCATTATTTTCAGAAGTGTCTGTGCTACAAGGGACTTTAATTTCTGTATAGCAAAGACGAAAACCAACACATTCGAAATTGTATTGTCTGATAACGTATTTTTTTTAAACCATAAAATGTTATTTTTATTTTTTTTTACAGGAAACAAAAAATAAATTGTAAAATTTTTTGGAAAAATTTAAATTTTATTAAAAAAAGAAACAAAAAAATATCACGGTATTTAATTTTTGTCTTAAATTAAAATTCGTCAAATTTTCCGAGCTTCAAACAGTATTATAAATGCTTGTCGTATCAAACTTTACAATTAAATTTACATTTACAATTTCCTCAACTGTGAATTAATTTTTGTCTCTTGACTTTAATAATTATTAATATTAATTAACAAAATTGGCAAGACAATATATGAATTTAGTTTAAAATTATGCATTTTTCAGACACGCAACAAGAAATTAAGTGGAACTATAAAATAAATAAAAATAATACTGAAAAAAAGGAATTATATAAAATCAAATATTTTTAAGATATTAATTTATTGTTTTTTAATTATCAATTTTTTGAAAATCATTCCATAAATATTTTTAAGCTGCTTCCAAAAATAGTACGCACCCATTAAAGGTCTTCATTTAAACAACACAAATACGATCTATTCCGCCAGCCCGTTTTTGCAACAACTCCTGACAGCTGGCAATAAAACACTCACCATGACATGACCACAGACGAATATAAAGCGGCTAATGGAAAAACAGTTTAATTAGAGTGTATATTTTTGGTGTTTAACCAAATAAAGTCACATCGCAGCCAACGTTAAGTGAGAAGTTTCATTTGCTTTCTTTGAATTTCTTTATATTTTGTTGCAATGCAGAGTATACACTGAATGGCCAAGTAATAGAAAAATAAAAATATCATCAAAAGCCAACTACTCGGCAGAATTGTTGTTGTTCTCTAAATACTTAATAAGCAGAAAATGGGGAAAAAAAATTTCATGTCAAATACACATGGCGAAATTATTGGGTAGAGCGATTTAGAAACAGCATACAACATCGACACCTGTGCGCGAAATTATCGTATGTTACAAAAAATCTCAATTTTACAGTAGAGCGTTTTTATTTATTGCTTTTTTATTTGCCTGACTGTCGTATTAGCTGCAGTGTTACCATATTTTTTTTTTAAGAAAAACTTTTTATTTAAAAAAAAAACTTTTTCTCATAAAAGTGTCCAAAAACGGAAAAAAGCACAAAAAATATATTTTGAATTAATTTTTATTAAAAATAACATAAACAAAACAAAAACAAAACTTAAACAACAACAACAAACCAATTCATACTGCCTGGCTGACGATGTCACTCAAATTCGTTTGTTTGCATAACAACATTCAAAACAAAAATAACATTTAAAATTTTTTTTTTGTTTTAAATGTTGTTATGCGCGACGAACGGATTCGAGTGACATCGTGATCCGGGCAGTTATTCTTCCCACATTTTGAATAGTTCACCAATTGTTTTTTTAGATTCTTTTTGGCATATTCTACGCTATTTTCCCCACATGCATTGCTCTTTAAAACTAATAACACCAAGAGAATTATTTAAAACAAAAAAATATTCCTTTATCGTTACCGTTTCTCTTTAAATATTTATCTATGCTTTTTTGAAATAGAAAATTTTTATAAATATTATTATATTAAATATTATTAATACGGAACAGTTGCTTTAAGGAGGAAATATAATCATTTAACACTGTTGGGATCATCTCCTCAGTGCTGGTCCCAGACAAAAAAAAAAACAAAATTAATGAACAAAATTTAAAAAATTTTTAATTAACTTTGTATTGCTGAATCTGTTGATTTATTAATGTTAATATTGTATTGCCTCCATAAGATTCATTGAAATAAAATACTTTATTTTACGTTGATCTATATATTTCGAAACATAAGGTTCATCTTCAGGATCTATAAATTAATTTTTATTTAATAATAATTATAACAAAATTTATGTTACCAAAATTGACTGAATTATTTGAAAAATATATATATTTGATTAACAAAAAATAACATATAAATCAAATTTAATATTAGTTTGTTTTAAAAGTAGAAATCAAATAACAATATGTATTTGTATAATCTTTTTTATCAATTCTATAATTGCAAGCAAATTGTTCATGTTGTTCAAATATTTGATTGACTTCATGTATTTGTAACTTCAATTTGTTTTGCTCAGTTCTCAAGATTTTTGCATTTTCAAAATAAAAATTCATGTTTATTAGATCTTGCATGTTTGGCCAATGCTGTTATATTAACATTTGTATTTACTTTTAATGAATTGTTACAATCATATTCATGTTGCTTTAGTCGTTTCTTTAATTTTTGTTTTGTTTCTCCAATATAAAGTGCCTCACAAGTTTTACATTGTATTTTGTATACAACATTAGATTTTTGTACTTTTTCAAGGGGATTTTTTTAGATTTTTAAAAAATTATTCATTGCAAGTTGAATATTTGGTGTAAAATATCGATATGATTTAGATAATTTATCAGTTAAATTAGGAACAGGAAGTGATTGAAGCATAATTAACAGTTGATAAAGATGTTTCATTAATATTAGATGCAGTTGTTTCTTTATTTGAAAGCTAAGCATAACTTTGCTTTTAAATTACTCATAGTTTGTTTTTTGTTTTTAACAGAATTAATAAATCTATTAATAATTTTCATTGGAAAATTATTTTTACTTAGAATCTTCTTAATTCTTTCTAGATTTTCAAACTAAAAAAAAAACTTTATGTGACTAACTAAATGCCTTTCTTGTGAAATTTTTAGCTGTGTTAAATTTCATGTGAGATGGCTGTCCTGAATAATATGTATTTAAAAATTTGCATGAACTTCAAAAAAATTATTTTTTAATCTGAACAGTTAAAAACTTTTTGCCATTTCAAAAAACTTGAAAAAAAGGGAAAACATGACAAATGGTAACGCTGATTAGCTGTCACATATGATAAAATTTCACATAGTTGTTTCTCCATAACTATAACAATTACCGCTAGTAATACTTTACCAGCAGATGAATTAATGGATTTATAACAAATTTGCATAAAAAAGTCAATTTCGAAAAAAGTGTAACATACGATGATTTTGCACACAGTCGTCGATATGGCCAGCGAGAATTACATAAATATCAAACATTAATTTTTAATTATATTATTAATTGACCTTTTTTATTATATTTTTTGATATATATTTATTAAGCCTGAGGTCTTTTTTTATTTTATTTTGTTTTTTATTATTCGATATTTCGTTAACAGCTTGTTAACATCATCATTATTATCTTATATATATATATTATAGGAATTATAATTTCCTATTATTCCTGATGATGAAATATCGAATAATAAAAAACAAAATAAAATAAAAAAAAGACCTCAGGCTTAATAAATATATATCAAAAAATATCAAACATTTTTAAATTGTTCGGGATTAAGATTAAATCGGAATAAAACTTGGGATTTATGAAATTGCTCATGTATGAATCGCGAAAAAGTTAACACGCTTAAAAGTTAATTGCCAAATTTCAGCGGCCACTCGCCGTTCTAAAAAGTTAACTTTCCTGTTAACTTTTCTCACCTGTAATTATTAAAGCTGGGGAAAAATAGTGACACCAATACCGTTTTTCGTCGTCAAACTGATGAACTACTTTGCTACTCTGACCTGACAATTCTGTGATCACTCTTCTGTTTATTTTACTGATGATAAATTCGCTTTTGGTAAATCTCTTTTATTTAGCCTACAATTTACGAAATATTACTACCCAGCAGTCCGGTTACTCATTACAAACTGTAAGCATCCGATTGTATAATATTATGCCAATAGGGAAAATAAAACGAAAATAGTTAAGCCCTTACAACTCGCATCTGATTCGGATTTGTCTTTTTCCCATCGAATTGTAAAGTTAAATGTTTATTAGAAATGAAGATCAAAACAAACACAAATAAAAATTTTGCATCGCATTACCATCTGCTTTGTAATGTATCATATTGTACAAAATGACGTCATTTCGTTTTAATTATAAATTTTGTTCTTTTTTCTGAATTAATTTTTCCGTTATTCTTTCTATTTCATTTTTATTATTATTCCAAAGTAAAATTTGTATCAAGTTCATAGTAAGTGTTTTTAAAAGTGAAGTGTTAGCGGCATTTTTTGTGGTAATATTGTTATAAATTATTAAATAAAAATAATTAAAAAAGGTAAGTGACTGTTTTATTATTATTTATGTGTTAATTTATATACATACATACATATGTATGTATGTTTTGTATTTTTATTTGTTGTAAAGAATAAAATGATTGGATTTAGTAACAGAAATTTAAGAAGACTAAAGAAAATAGAAAGTGAACGTTTGAAACAAAATTCCGAAATTACAAAATATTGAAAAAAATTAAGTTCCTAATTTAATTATGCAATAGTTAAAATTCATTCCAAGATCAATGGCATTCAGATACATCTTATTGCACTCCGGATTCACCATAATAGTTGGACCCATCCAACATTCGATTACAATGTATATTGCGTTGGATAAATCTTACAGCCTAGGCCATAGCTATGTAAATGTAAATAGAAATTGTATACAGACATTGGATGGGTCTTGCTTACATTGTCATTGGTCTCAAATCGAAGATGTATGTAGTAAAAATTTCACTGGGTATGTTGGATTGTGCGTGTTTGTTGTCATCTCTTCTTATTCGGTTTACGTACATCTGTTGTTGTTTTTTTTTTGTGGCTGGGGAGCCTAATTACGTATTTGTTGATGGATAATATAGCTGAACAATCTATTTTTTTAAGCTTTAAGGTTTTTTCTCTTTATATTTATTATTTCTATATATATTCGCGATATTTCGTTAACCTTCGTTAACCGATCTTCAGGAAATTTTTATTTTTAAAAATTTTTTCCCTTTTTGAAGTTTATATAAAAATTTTTCTAACATAACATAAAAAATAGATTGTTCAAATAATAAAAAAGGTTTAAAAAAAGTATTAAGAAAGATAATATAGCTGGTTTATAGTTTTTTTTTACATCTATAAATATTGATGTTTAGTTAGTTTCTTTTTTATATCTATTATATTATATTATATATATTGTATATATACATATATAATTATACATAGTATATATACTGTAGTATACATATTTTCTATTTTTTTGTATATATATTATTAATAGGAATTATATATGTATGCTTATGTTTATTTATGTATACCCATGTATGTATATATACATGTATATAAGTATATATTTAAAGGGTGGTTAAATTTCAAGGGCCGATGTTGATTTTGAATAAAACACAAACTATTTAGGAAATTATTGTAATTTTATTTTATTATGATATATTGGTATTACTCAATTATGTATGGAACAAAATATCGGCCAAATGGGCGCCGCGACCACGGCGGCACACCTCCATCCGATGGTCCAAATTTTCGATGACCCTGAGGCATAATGGAGGTTCTATGCCGTTAATGTGCCGAATTATCTCATCCCTTAGCTCTTGAATTGTTGCTGGCTTATCGACGTACACCTTTTCTTTCAAATAACCCCAAAGAAAAAAGTCCAACGGTGTCAAATCACATGATCTTGGCGGCCAATTGACATCGCCATTACGTGAGATAACACGGCCATTGAATTTGTTGCGCAAAAGAGCCATTGTTTCGTTAGCTGTGTGGCAAGTGGCACCGTCCTGCTGAAACCACATATCCATATCTTCCAATTCGGGCCATAAAAAGTTCGTTATCATCTCACGATAGCGAACACCATTCACAGTAACTGCCTGACCGGCCTCATTTTGGAAAAAATACGGCCCGATGATGCCGCCAGCCCATAAACCGCACCAAACAGTCACTCTTTGTGGGTGCATTGGTTTTTCGACAATCACTCTTGGATTCTCATTCGCCCAAATGCGGCAATTCTGTTTATTGACGAATCCACTGAGGTGAAAATGTGCCTCATCACTGAAGATGATTTTCTTCGAAAATTGATCATCCACTGTTGCCGTGGTCGCGGCGCCCATTTGGCCGATATTTTGTTCCATACATAATTGAGTAATACCAATATATCATAATAAAATAAAATTACAATAATTTCCTAAATAGTTTGTGTTTTATTCAAAATCAACATCGGCCCTTGAAATTTAACCACCCTTTATATGTATGTAATTGAATCTCTACTTTTAAATTTGAATAGTTAACTGAACTGTACAACTACATACTTATATATTTTAGTATCTTAGGCATTATATTAACTGAATGTGATACGGTATTTTGGCCTCTAAGGCTTGTATTGCATATATATTTTTTTGAATAAATAAATAAATAAATAATGATAAACTCGATAATAAAGGCAACATTTACTCGTACATTGACTAAAGTTATTAAATCAAATGTGCGACAAACTTCTAGAATTTCAATTGCTGATGTCCAAGATGGGGGGGGGGCATAATATTGACATCAGCATTGATGAAATTGATAATTGCAACAATGATGAAATTTCAGACGATAACGATGATTTCGAAGTTAGTAAAAATGAAAACGACACATCAATTATTGAGGAAGATGTTCAACAATTTTAACTGAGCTTTTCGAAAGCAGCTTTAAAGATGCAAATCAGTTGGCAGACCTTCTCAATATGTGCACGAAAATTATCAAGACAAAGGAAAAAAAAAACAAACAAGCCTTGAGTGCTTCTTTAAACCCCTCTGTCCAGATAAATTTTTTTTTAAAAGTGACTAAAGTTTTAAACAGCCAGAACAAATAAAATCTAAGTTTCTTTTTTGTAGCGATGAAAAAGTCAACTAATAAAAATTTAACAATAATATATCCAATAAAAAAGATATTTATTTTATTTATTTTTTTCAATTAAAAAAACGCTTCGAAATGTTAAAAGTTCTTTTCGAACATTTCGTTTTTTCTTTTTTGAGATTCTACTGTATAAATTTATTGTTCCATTGTATATGGCAGCCTCAGAACTACAGCATTCCATATCGGTTACAATTGTAAGAGATATGAGACTTGAAATGATTTGATTTCTGCTAGGCTTTTCTTTGCACTTTTGCCTTTGCACAACACAGTGATTATTTACATAATTTCTTGCAGTGTAAAAAAAAAACTTACCATAAATGCATATGAAAAGAAGGCAAGGTTAAGAATAATTGCGAAAAAAAAACTCCTTTTTATGTTTGTTTGCTTTTTTTATGCAGCAATTAATAACAAAATGTTTCAAATAAAGCAAAACTAATTGCATTTTATCACTCTTGCTGGCAGTGCTGAGCATGCATGAACATGCACAGAATGGATATTTATAAAAAGCTAAAATTTACAAATATCCACATATACATACATACCTTATTAATTATATTGTAGCTCTTATTTTTCTTTTTTTTTTTTGTTCAAATAAAATACAATTTGAAAATCATTTAGTCTTGTTTCATCGCCACTAAGATCATCATCGTGCTGATCAACATCATGCTGCGCTGCTGAGCGATGGTGATGTGATGCCATTCATGCCAATGACGTTGATACCGATGCTGGCGATGATCTAGGAAGATGTCATGCCTTAAATGGCTCGCCATGATTGATGACCATAATGATGTTTATCTAATGTATGTGATCAAATAGATCTCCTTTTTTTCGAACTAAATGCAGGTCTCCAGACCAAGTTGAAATAGTAAGAGGATTGAATATGAATGCGCAAAGCGAATAAACCCTGAAAAAGAAACATTTTGTGTTGTGCGAAGAAATCAATGGGACAAAATGCTCAAATAAAAAAAAAAACAAACTCTCTCAAACAATTTCAAGACAATTGGAATTTTATTACCAATTTAAGTTTGGCACAACAATAAAACCCAACCGTACATTCTCCATCACAATCAAGTGTTATAAAACATGAGTCCAATGACAAGGTGACATTTGCAACGGGCAAAACAAACAGTCAACAGCATCAACAGCACTGACGGCAATTGAAAAGTTATAAATTTTGAGGTTATAGAAATTTTCTAGTCTCCAACCCTTTCAATTGGCTGCAGAGATAAATTAAAAGCATTTTTTTTCTACAGAAATCTCTCTTCACTCTGCTTCTCTCTCGCTCTCCCTCTCTAACAGTGCGGTTTCATTTTGCTTTTTCTATGTTTTGTTTCAAAAAAAAAATACTTTTCACGACCAATTTGACAGACACTTATCAAAATTCCTTTTAACAAAATGTCAAAAGTAATTCATTTTTTTTAATTTTTTTTTGAGCAAATTGTAAAATCATAACAACAACCAGCCACCGTCAGACAAAGTAACCGTTTAAGGAATGTTGGTCAATTGTATCATACCTTTTCCGTTTTAATTACTTTCCTAAGAGAAAAGCACAAATCTCCAGCACAAAACAGAAGCGCAGACAAGAAAAAAAAAAACCGAAGCTGCCAGCTCAACTTTAACTGCAGTTAATGTTCGCGATTAATGTGGCGTGTTTGTTGCACTCACTCGTATGTGTAGCATGTTAAAACACGATTTGAACATGAGTTTGTTTTGTTTGCAATTCAACGTATTAAAAAAAAAAAAAAAAAAAAAAAAAAAAAAAAAACGCTTCCAAATTGAAGTGTTGTGCTCTGAAGATTTCCAAGCATGAAATATGTTTGCAATGTTTTACTGGATGTAATAATCTGTCCATATTAAAAATACATTTCTTTATCTGTAAATTTAGAGACATGTTATTATTGTTATTATTGTTGCAGTTGTTTCGCTTTGTTACGATTGTTGCAATTTATTTTTTGTTCTGCTTTGCTTTCCAGTGATGACAAAGATGTAGAACAAAACAAAAAGTTTAATGACTCTTATTTTATTTACTCGTAATAAATGTTTCATGTGTTGGCCTACTCGCATCCTTTGTTCGTTCGAGTTGTGTCTGCTGCGGTCCATAGGTTGGGTTAGAGGGCAGTCGACCAAGATGAATCGACTCAAGTAGTACCGTAGGAGCCGTTTTTTTGACTGTGGCCCATACAAACCAGAGGACGTCACAGACACTCTACACAGGACATTGAACGGAGTGCCCATCCCCTCAGCATGTGTGCCAATGGACCAGCCGCCCCTGCCGACAGCCTATATATAATCGGCAAAAACTCAGGAGTTGCCGAGCTGTACGTTAATCATACCGCGGCTACAGAAGTCTTGCTATACCGCAGCTGTGCTTTTTTATCTTGAGCCAGCACTCAGGAGATGACCCCTACACATGCCATGCATTGTGCTGCAACTAGAGGAAAGTGCTAGAAGATCCCAATATTGTGATCTGAACTTAGTGCAAATGAAGACTTTTTATAGTCTTGTCCTTGCGAGATGTTCTCTTCATTGAATCGCAAGCAGTGTTCAATACAAGCAAATGAAAATCGTAATCACTACAGTCCTTACTACTGTATTGCACCTACAGCTGGCGTGCAGAAAATTATTCGAAAGGATTAATTCTTACACAACTTTCCTCTTACGCTAATCTTATGTTCTATTGGTTTCACAACACTACATATTTCTTTTTTTTTTGTACTTGTATGATTTAAAATATTTGCTAATATTTAGAATATTTTTTATTTTATTTTTTCTATCTTGGACCAGAACTCATGGGATGACCCGTACACATGCGATGCATTGTGCTGGAACTTAGAAGTTAGGTTATGGGAAGGAGGGTAGAGGGAGTAGTGTTTATGGACATTTGATTTGAATTTTCCAACGTCATAAGTGACAGGAAAGACCTCGGCAGGGTCTGTATGCCTGTAATGCGCAGTGCGGTTCGCTGCCAAGTTGACCACAAATGGAGGCGCTCTTAATGATGAACGCGTCGTGCGTTCAATTAATTGTTTTTTACATGATTAAGATAATTAAGAAAGTATTTCTAAACCAGCAGTAACAAATCCAACACATTATTGTCCATTTGAGTGATTTAAAAATATTACAAAAAATCCAATTCTTATTAACAAATTCTCAATAAGTTTGCTGAGCTATAAAAATGCTTTTTTTTTTTTTTTTTTTTGTATCCAGTTTTAAAATATCCAGACACGAAAACTGCATAATAAATAATTATTTTAAATAAATCTCGAACCATAATTTTAACTAAATTATATGCATATTGCCACCGAAAACTCAACAAAACAAAGTGAAAAAAAAAACCAATGAATCTGCAACAAGGAAAAAAAGTTTCGACACACCCATCTGTAGAAGAATAACAGGAGAAGACAAAAAAAAAAAATGAAACTTCTATGCGCAATTCAATTTGTTTAACAAAAGTTTAAACGAACTGAGTGTAGGACAAAACAGCAAATTTTTCTTAACGATAGACTTGCGATCCATGGCTTAAGCTGAAGATGATGGCGTAAAAATCATGGATGAAATCCTCAAGCGGGCTTAATCTTTCTTATTAGAAAAGAACAAAAAAAAAAAAAATACTACAAAGTGAAGACAGAAACGAATAAAATACGAAAACTACATTTTAAACACATGCCAGTTGGTGTGCAGGGCCTGTGCTGAACAAGTCTAGACAGTGGGACAACTAAGAAATGAAACATTTTAATTTTTCTACCACTACGATTTGTAAGAAAAGTTTGTTAAACTTAAGTTTAAATGGGTTTAAAATTAAAAAGTATTATTTTTTTTTTAATTCAAGGTCATTAATGACAAATTTTATGTATGCAAAATTTTGCGCAAAGTGCCTCTGGACGTCGACGAGTTGATGTTTCAGGGTTTTTCTCAACACTTTGCTGTACAACGGCTATGTTTGCTTTACTACGGCCACTACGAGCGTATGGTTTTGATCTATTGTCAGCAACAGTACCGTGAGCCTTGTATTTAGCTATTAAATAACGCACAGTGGTCTCAGAAGGAGCCTGATTACGAGAAAAAGTTGCTCAAATTTTACGAAGTGATACATGAAAATTTTTACCTTTTTGATAGTAAAGTTTCACAATTAAAATTTATTGTTTATTGTTGTTATTGTAGCGTTACATGTTTAAAATTGCCCAACTATTTACTAAATACATGTTAAAGGATGACAGCTCTATGCATGACATTTCATCATTTAACAGACAATTTACTTCCTAACCTCAAATTTGCCCACCGAACAACAGATGATGCAGCATTTCCAGCCATGAGTTTGTACGTCAGAACACAGCATTGGGTCGGACAAGCATTAAAATCGTCCCGATTTCTATGACCGCACTGTTAGATCGTTAATGTATCCCGATTCAAAGTATTATTCCTCCACTTCTCATCTCTATCACTAAGCGTATCTTTACTGGTTTCTGTTAATTGCAAACGATTAGCAGTGGTAGAGCAAAATTTCTGAAATCCATGTTGAAGGGACGATATTAAATTCGATACTTTATAAGATAAATTATCTGGACATACCAGTGAGAGTCGACTCTTCAAAAGTAATGCAACATCCTCCATGGACTTTAAACTACGATATACTCGATATATCTATGACATCATTAACCAGATCAATCACCAGTCCTTTTCAATTCAAATCTCTTTTTAGTGAGATAAAGCATAAATTATGTACGCATAAATTTATTTATACGGATGGCTCTAAGACAAGCAATTCAGTATCCTTTAGTATTACTACGGAGAGTGAAATTATACGGAAATATCTGTTACCCTCATACAGTTCGGTATACACCGCGGAGCTGATAGCTATATACGAGGCAACACTGCACGCTAAGTCTAAAACTGGAAAATTTGTTATTTGCACAGACTCCCTTATCTTCAATAAAGGCTATTTCCAACGTCTCCAATAATAACATTTATGCGGGAAAAATTAGGGAAGTTTTAATTGAGAAATATCCGGATATCCTATTTCTTTGGGTACCCGGACACAGGAGCATTGTGGGCAATGAGTTTGCTGACGAATCAGCTAAGTCTGCCATTATATCACCACTCACACACAGCTATGTGAACGTTAATCGCGACGACATTGATGGATTCATTCGCTCGCATTATTCTCTACCTGACAGGACACAGGCTTTTAGTACGACATCTTCATGGTATAGATCAATCAATAGTGGTTGGACTACTATAGACGACCTAACGCATAATAATAACACATAATAATAGATTAGACTTGGTGAAGTTTACTCGCCTTAGACTCGGCCATACCAGAATTTCCCACGGACACTTGATTAATATTGACACACCATCTTACTGTGACTGTAATATACCCCAGGGTAACCCACTTCACTTCCTTGTGGAGTGTCCGAAATGCAATAGAATACGCAATCAAGTTTTCCACAATTCCTGCCCAAAATCCTACCTGTCGAATCCATCTCCAAATAATATATCGCTAATCTCACAATATCTCAGGAAAAAAGGCGCTATATGGAAAAATTTGATGGTATCTTTATGTATTTTATTTAAGTAAATCTATATCAATATATACCCAAATGAATGTACTATCCGATTTCAATATTTTACCCTAGTCATTATTATCTTCATACACTATTATCGAGCTGTAGGCCTACGATGTCATTGCTCGTTAAATATTAACATATAATTTGTAATTATTTTGTTAATAATAATAATAATAATACAGTACGAGCTCGGTATGCGCAACCGAAAGGAAATCGGGGTTGTTGCTTTTACCGAAAAGTTGCAATAACCGACCACTAAAAATTTAATATAAAAACACACCATTATTTAACTTAAATTCATTCATTTTTATTACTTTAACATAAATTAAGCATAAAATTAATGTTTTATACATAAGTACATACTTAAATAAAAAGCAAAACAAAAAATAAAAATGAACTTCATATTTTATACGTTTATATATGAATGTATGTGAGTTCTATTATAAATAGAACTTAGTTTGAGGAAAAGAATGTTGAAATTTTGGTTTGAGTTTTAGACTTTTTAACCTTTTGGGAAACCGCAGCTTCCTTAATTTCTTGAAGAGCAATTAATTTTTCATAAGGAATATCATTTTCTGTTGCCCACTTCATACAAATGTCAAGGGCTTTAATGGCATCATCTAATTTAACTTTTTGTGTTTTTTCAATTTGTACATTCTCTGCAATTTCTTCGTCTGAAAGATCTATAGCTTCGGGCTCATCTGTATAGTCTTCTCTGATCCATTCACCGATTTCACCATCTGTCAAGTTCATATCCGGTAAAATATCCTGTAACAAATTCGAAATATGGTGTAATTGAAGTCAGTTCGTATCACAAGCTCATTTTTTTTGATTCTGCTGACTGTGGACTTGTTAACTTTGTAATCAAGACAAATCTTTTTAACAGATTCACCATTTTGCAATTTGCTCAAAACTTCTAATTTTTGTTTAATTGTTAGCTTAATCACTTTTTTTTACTACTCCCATATTTTTTAAATGATGTGTACTTAACAATGATCTTCACTTAACTCATGTAAAACTTTAAACGTGCAACGCATTGCAAAGATTGAGATTATGAAAACTGTTTAAGCGCCGCTCCTGCGTGAGCACAAAAAAGTAAAGAGCATAAAATAAATAAAAAAAAAGTACCACCACTGACATGTGGAAAACATTTTTAAGAAGGGTTCTTTGCTGATGTCTTAAGTACTTGTTAAAACTACGTTTCTGAAGAAATAAATTCAGAGAGAAAAACGCTTAAAATTTAATAAAACAGAAAAAGTTGCACTTATCGAGACTGTTTTTTGAAAAAAGTTGCACTTATAAAGACTGTAATGTAAAAAAAATGCCTGTTGCGCTAATCGGGGTGTTGCGATAATCGGTGGTTGCGCAAATCGAGCTCGCACTGTAATAATAATAATAATAATAATAATAATAATAATAATAATAATAATAATAATAATAATAATATCTGGTAATCAATTTTTTAAAACGTGTTGCTACTCTATTTAGTTTTGCAATGTCACGATAATTAAATGCCAGGTAAAAATTTTGGGCTTTCGCGTAGCATTATTATTTTACAAAATTTCAGCATTTATTCGTATATTTTCCCGTTTCCCGTCGTTTTCACAAGAACCCGCACACTATTTCCTGAAGTCTGTTTCTTCTATTCACTTGTGCACTGTAAAATTTCATTTTTATGTTTAAGTGTAGACTTGATCTTCAATTGAGTAAAGATGCCACTTAAGTTAAACATGCAACCAAAAACAAAAACAAAAACAAAAAGTAATAAAATCCAAAACAATGTGGGTGCAAAATTATGTTGCCGCAATGAAAAGCAGACATTAATTTTCTATTAGTTGCCAGAAACAACAAAATTTTAATACAAAAAAGAAAAAAACAACAACCAGCAGAAGTAGTTGTTATAAACAAACGAGTGATTTAAAAGAAAAAGAAAAAAAAAATAGGTAAAAGACTAAAAGAAAACCAGGTAGAATTCGCATTTACAAGTTAAAAATGTTAAAAAAGAGTTTAACCAGCACTTGAACCACAATTTGATTGTGTTTCATTCAGAAACCTTCAGGTCTTTCAGCATTAGGCAACCAAATAAATGCAAGATAAAACTAGTTCACGAAAAAAAAGAAAAGAAAAGAAATAAATAAATGAAAACAAAATTGTTCATGCTCCAAATAGTATGGCGATTCTGGGTTACCATGACTTTTTCAATTTCAAGGATATCAACGATTTATTATAAAATAAAGACTCAGCTACTAGCCGATTACTGATATAAATTAAGCCTTTTCCGAGAAAAGAACAGTTTGAAGAAAAGAGGCAACTGCACCGGTTTCTTCAGCTATAAGAGCAACGGAAACCTGTGCAATTTTACGAAAATATCTAGAAGACACTTACGTTAGCCGGCAATTTCGCTACCCGCCGAGGTCTTTCCTGTCACTTTTGACGTGGGAAAATTTAAATCAAATGTCAATAAACACTACTCCCACTATCCTCCTTCCCATAACCTAATTTTCTAGTTTCAGCACAATGCGTCGCATGTGTAGGGGTCATACCATGAGCGCCGGTCCAAGAAAAAAAAAAATGCACTAGTAGTCTAAAAAGAGCTACTGCAGCTGACAAGGGAACGAGAGCTGTAAACCATTAGAAAATGTTTTCACACCGAATGTGTGCAACGTTGTATCCGATTTGTGCTCTAGGGGCCGGTTTTTAGGGAATTAAAAAAAAATTTAACATTGACAAATTTTTTGTTTTTCTTGGACCAGCACTCAGGGGATGACCCCTACATATGCGTTGCATTGTGCTGGAACTATAGGAAAGGGACAGTTAGAGAAACGACAGGAGGTGAAGCTTAATTAATTATTTTACAGCTCTGCTTTTGAAGCTTCGGTGTAGTAGCCTTTTATTATTATTGTTTTACTTCGCTGGTGCTACACAATACCGACGAAGGAGGGCGCTCTGATGTGCCTGTGGATTGGATACAGCTGAAGCTGGTATTGTTCAGTGACCAGTGACTATGCCTTCGCCACTGAAACCTTCCGACAACAACAGACACACAAATGCACATCAGAAAAAATGCTGGGGTTGAACTCAGGAAAATTTTTCGTTTTGTAGTCAACGTGCAGAATGCTTCGACCATCGCCATGGAAAATAACAATACAGGGTGGCCCAAAATTACCGAAAAGGTTTGAGTTCAAAGAGTAATTGTTTTTGCGGACGGTTTTCCACGGCTGGCCTTAAAACATATTCCAATATTGTCCGATATCTAAGACCAGTGATGGAAACGGCTACATCCTATTCATTTTCAAAAAAAATATGGGCCAATTATGCTTTTCGAAAAAACACCGCACCAAACGGTACACTTAAGTGTACCGGGGCTACCCATACTTGGGAACAATTCTTCAAATAACTGAAAATCGAATTGATATTTAGCGCCATTTGCAAAAGTTATAACGTTGTCCAATAGGGTCATTACTTTTGCTCTACCTTGTATATCGTCACACGAAATGTCAGAAGCTCTCTGTAACATTTTACAAATATCTTATTAGTTCTGATCTGTTAAGTTCAAATAAGTCACCTCGCAAAGTTAAAAGTTTTTAAATAATAAAAAAAAATAATCATCCTTTTTCACTTATATTACAATTTGTTGTGGTAGTTCTCAATATATTTTTTCTACCAAGTTTTTTTTAGCTTCTCTTGTAAAATTTTTCAAATACAGGGTGTCTGGTGGCAAATTTATATTTTCAAATGCGATTATTTCTAAAAGTAATAAACGCTGCAGAGGGAAGGAGGCACCGTTGTAATTATCGATTGTGCGGATTTATCAGTCACGATTTCGCAGTAGTCGAGTGAGCATCGCGCGTTCGCTGTGGGGACATTTTTTAACATTAATGATTCTTACGAAATTGCTCGTCGACAATTTTGTTCAAAGTTCGGTATTCGGCGAATAAGTGACGAACCGAGTCTAAATTTAATTCGTTCGTAGGTGCAGAGATTCCGCGCAACTGCTTCGGCTATAAATGCCCCACGGCCACGGCCCAGTCAATCTTCAAGGACTCCCGAAAACATTGAACTGGTTGAAAGCAGTTTACGTGAAAATCCGTGACTTTCAATACGGAAAAGAGCAGCCTCACTGGGACTTCCAAGGGCGATTATTCATGAAATTTTAAAAGAGAATATGAAGGATCTGGATGACATACTCTTTTTCCATTCTATCGTTCAATGCTCTTAATAAAACTTTGTGTCAATTATTACATTTTTTATTTAAGTTTGAAAATATAAATCTGCTACCAGACACCCTGTATTAGATAAGGCTACTTGCAGTTTCTATGACGATATGTATATACCTCCTCTGCCCCTTTAAACCTAAGTTTTAAAGCTCAAAAAAACCAACTCCAACACACGTTCCCTAACAGAGCCTTTCAGCTAAATTTAAAATTAAATTAAATATGACGACTTCCTGCCCTGCAAGTTGTGCTAATTAAATAAAACTTGTTAAACGAATTTATTTCCTGTTCTTAATAGACTCGTAAACTTCTTCTCTTAACCAAGATCCGGCCTTAGATGCTTGGGAACTGAATAGAAATCACTGCCCAGTAGTGAGTGCTTTTAGGAAAGAAATAATTCATTTAAACGTTTGACTTGAATTCACACCATCAGCTTGCCATCAGCTTGCCATCAGCACATTTGATGCATTAGAAGTCGAGTAGCCATGAGTATGAATATACATAAGTATGTTACATGCTCCATACCCTTAGGTACTCGTCCACGATAGCAACAGCATTATGTTGTTGTTATGTTATCGTTATGGTAAACTAATGCTGCATGCCTGGTTGACTGCCTTTTTGCGTGCATACCACACACACCAACCATCATTATCAACTTTAAAAAAGTCATGATCGTCGTCGTCGTCGTCGTCATCATCCTCAACAACAGCAACTTTATTATTGTTGGATTTTGTTGCATGTAGTATGTAAAATATACAATTACTTGTACAAGTACAAGATGTAGTTGCATGCATGCATCATCCATCGTACTTAATCCAATGTTAAATGTTGCTTTTGTTGTCTTTCGCCTGCGTTTTTTCCTCTTTACTTTGTATGTTCCTTATTTCCACATCGTTTAATGCCTACGCACACCATTTTATATTGCAATTGCTGCATAAATCAGTTAAGTATCAGCCAACCAGTCACCCGGTCACTCATCCAATCACTAAACTAACTGGCTGACTAACTGAGTCGAAAATCTGGGCTGCTTGGCAAACAAAATTTTCCAATGAAACGAAAAAAGTGACTTGATGCCTCGCTGCCCCAGTGCTCCACAGACGAAGAAATAGAGAAAACAAAATTAAAAAAAAATAGACTAACAAACAAATAGCAATTTAAACAATTTATGTAAAGCCCATAAACAAAGACTTTGTATACCAGTCTTTCCTTCCGCCCGTCCAACTCGCTTCTTGATGTTTTCTTTTTTTTTCTTGTTGCATTTTACTCTTCCATAACAGCTACTCCATTTTTGTTCCAATTTCATACTTGTGTTCTCGCCCTATTAAAGCGTTAATTGTGGTGCTCAAGCAAAATCCATCGTTTATTTATTTCAGTTTTTCACATTATTGAACTAGGAAATTGCAAAAATCCGCCAACGAAATTAGATTCTATTAAAAGTCAGTACATGACTACATTTCCACGGCTGATGTTGAAGCAACATGTTGCGGAAATTTGTTTAGCGCAAAAATGAAGCTAAAGGCCGGTGCACATAGAATTCGTCATACTTTGCCTTTTTCAACTGACAACCAGGCAACGGATTGGCACAGCCATGTGCAGAGCATATGATGTAAATTCATTTGCAAATACGTACTCCTAAGGTACGGATTAGTACACTCATGTGCGGCACATGTGCTGCACGCTCACTCACAAATCTGTACCCTGCTGATAACTAATGGTGTTTTCTTTTCTGACAAAAATGTTACATATATGCTACATTTCGTTACTATTTCTGTTCCATTCTAAAAAAATATGTATCATTAAAAAAAGCTATTTCGTTCCTTTCTAAATATGTTGCACAAATAACTGGCAAAATATGCAACATATTTGACCCTCTACTCTCAAGTCGGGGTGATATACTAAGCTTTTTTACATCTTTGTTAAGTACTTTTTTATACAAATAAGAATTATGAAAATCGATATACTCTTTACTTTGAGTAGAGTCCATCAGACTTTTGTTAGAGGAAGACTCTGTTTAATTTATTATTTATTTTAATGTAAACTTTTTTGAAAAATTTTTGGTTTAAAGTTTTTGCAGTTTGTTCTAGATAATAGCAGGTGATTAGAAAACAATGTTGCTGACGATTTTTATTGATAAAATGGTGCTAAAAACCGTAGAAACAGTGAAACGCTAAGTATACATTAATGTTAAATCTCAAATATTTTGTAACATTGTGGCAGTAAAAATGTATAATTTTTTAAAGGTATGGGCAAACTGTAGAAAATGTTATCCATCGAAAGGACAACATTTTTGCTCAGAAAGGAAATCACCATAAGTTGAAATAAGTGTTTTCTTATGTACGTCTCCGTCAAAGCAAAGTACGTAACTGAGCAGCGTTACTGCTTTCGGATATTTTCAACCAAAATTGTTTTAGAGGGTGACGATGACTGAAGTAGTCTGCACATTGACTACAAACCCAAAAAGTCCTGTGTTCGAGCACAGTTTCAGACAAAATCTTAAAAACATATCGCATTTTTTTTGATGTGCTGTGTCTGTGTGTCAGTTGTCGTCGGAATGTTACATTGGCGAAGTCATACCCACTGGTTACTGTAGATTATCGGCTTTAACTGATACCAATCCACAGGCAGATCAAAGCACCCTTATTCTTTAGTATTGCATAGCACCGGAAAAGTGAAATAATTACTAGATATGGCTATTAAAAACAAAGCTTCATAATTGAATACGTCTCCGTGACATGAGAGACACTGCAAAAGCAGAGTGGTAAGATAGAGTAGTTTCAACACGTGTCATCTCTCTCACTATCCCTTTCCTCCAGAGCAATATATCGCATGTGTAGGGGTCATCCCGTGAATGCTAGTCGAAAATAAAAAAAACATATTCTGAAAGTTTTTTTTTTATTTTTTAACTTTTTAAACAAATTTCCTTGTAGAAATTTTTTGGTCGTGGCAACGCTGGATATGAGTTAATTCCATCAACAAAGCACTCACTGTGTCAACCTCTTCCCTCGGTACGTTAATATCAGTGGAAAAGAGCAATAGATGACGTATGACGGATTCTATGTGCGCCGGCCTTAATAGTGCTTTAACGTGTTGAACTGATGACATCCGACAATATATGATGATGGCAACATTGTTTGTGAACACACTTTCGGAAAGTGATATTGGAGAGAAGAGACGGCTGATGAACTGATGGAGTACATCTAAATTTTTTAAACGATATTTCTCATTGCTCAAATGGATTAGCAGAGGCTGTAATGCAGCTTAGAAAAATTGCTCATGAGTGGAGTAGGGATTGAACCCACGACTTTCGGGCTGTAAAGTCAATGAGTTAAATACCAGTACAAACAAAACTTTTAAATCAAGGATTATTATTGATGTTATTGTCATTTTTCGTTGTATGCCCAACGGCATACAGCTCGATCTAAAAGATCATATGTGGCCCACCATAACCGTGAAAGATGAACCAAATGACCATCTCCACATTATCATCAGTGCGATCCCAACTGTAGATGATGTGTAGTTAAAACCACGAAATAAATGAATAAAAAAGAAAATTTCCACACAGAATTCCAATTCATAATTTTAAAAACACCTGCATTCTGATCTTAAAAGAAGCTAAAAATCTTGTTTGTTTAAATACATTCTGATCTCTTTTATAGCTCAAGCAACATTTTTAAATGTAATGTATGCATAAATAAATTAAGTTTATTACTAAAATTTAAAAAATTAAATATAATAACGCAGTCCCTGAGGAGCACAAATGTACGATAGGCAGAGGAGGGAAGGCGCACTACTTACTACTAATGTCTTGAATAGATTCCTTTTCGCCTTTGAGTTTTCTTATATGCAAAATAGTTTATGTGAAGATGTTTAATAAATGGCTGCAAAGTCAATCAACTGACTATTTCATTAAAAATTAAGATTTATTTTAGTAATTTTATAGCATGTTCTCAAGCCATTTACGTTCAATTCAAGTGCACATCAAATTAACAAACAACAACTTTAAGTTGTATTAAATGCATTGCCTTAGAATATACATACATACACACATACATACATACATACATACATACATACATACATATGAATGCATATGCATATGTATATAATTGCATCTTGTGCAACATTTGTATGTGTTGCAGAGAAGTTGTTTTATCAGTTTATTCGTTTAACTCACAGCCCAAAACCCAAGTTTAAGTCCAATGCAGCAATAAAGTGCAATGACTTTACAAACAAACATACAAACGTAGTTACTTTGCCGTCTTTAGGCAAGTATCTATGCATGTGTATAATTTATTGCTTAAAATTGTTGGTTAGTAGTAGCAAATACTTAAGATTTTATTTTCTTTTAAAACTTTTACACTGTTTCCCTTCTAAAAAAAATATATACTACATGTACTATATTATTTATTTATTATTATTATTAGTTTATTTCCTGTACATCAAAATTCTGTCTTATATTTATAGTACAGAAACGGAATATGTTAAACGGAAAAATGGCATTTACAATTAAATAATAACTTTAAGATTTCTCTAATACTCGATTGCAGTTGAATTGTGAATTCCTAATTAAAGCGTTTGTTTTTGTTGATGAAACTGTCACTCTGTTCATTATGATCAACATCATCAAGGTGCACTCGTATGCAGCGTTACCATTTCTCAAGTTTTCTCCTATTTTTAAAGGCTTTTGAAATGCCAAAAAGTTTTGAACTTTTTAGCTTCAAAAACAAGATTTTTTGAAATTCTTTAAAATTTTCAAGTTTTGTTTATTAATTTTTAATTTACAGATATATGGCGAAAATATTATTTGATGTTGCCATGTAATGTAAACGATTTTACAATTTTTCAGCATTAAATGTGTCTATTCCCTCTTTAATACAACTGTGCTTTATTAATTATAATATAGTTTTTTACGTCAGTTTTTTTTTCTAAAAAGTTTTCTATTTGAAAAAAGCATGGATAAATATTTAAAGAGAATTGCTAAGGATAATGGAATATTTTTAGTTTTTGGTGTTGTTAGTTTTCAGCAGCAAGACAAGTGGAGCAAATAGCTTAGAATACGCTACAGACACAGCGCAGGGTCCAAATCGTGGGAGGAATAAGTTTGTTGTTGTTATTCAATTTTTTGTGTTTATCTTGTTCTGAATAAAAATGAATTTAAAATATATATTTTTGTGCTTTTTTTTCATTATTTGGACACTTTTGTGGAAAAAAGTTTTTTGTTGAAAATTTAAGTTTTTTAATTTCTCTTTTTATTCGACCTTCTATTTTTATAAAATTTCAATTTATTTATTAATAAGTTTTTTCGATATTTCGCTAACCCTTGGTTAGGATCATCAGGGAAAATAAATTTTTTGAAATATCGCAAAACATATTAATAAATAAATTAAAAATTTTATAAAAATAAGACCTGCAGTGCTAAATAATTTATTGCATACAATTAAGTTTTTTTTTTTTGAAACAAAAAGTTTTTCTTAAAAAATATATGGTAACGCTGGTCGTATGTGAGAAAAATTTTAATGAAATGTTTATGAAACAATGTTGCAGGAGTAGGATTATATATTTCTTAAGCATAGTACTCTGTACGAATATGTGAAAGTTGTTGAGCAACATTATTTGTTCCGTAAGAATGCTACAGTCATATTCATAAAAAAATTCTTATTCCAGTGAAAAATATTAGAAGTCTTTACTTAAGAACTACTTTTGATCTACTTGCGAAATGTCAATAACTGATATACAGTAGTTTCCGCTTAAATGCTCCCCGCTAAACGATTTCCTCTCAAATATATGCTGGCAAGAAATATTTTTAGTTAATTGCATGTAAAAAATCCAGCTTAAATGACCTCGCTTAAATGTATTACTCGTTTATATGATAAATATTTTTTTTCCTTAAATTTCTTTAATATGAACCAAAAAAATCGCTTAAATGCGTCATCAAATCTTTGAATTTTTTTCCATTTCTTCCATTTTATGGTCGAGTCGGCCTCTGTTATCCCACTATAGAAGAGCTCGACTTGGCTGACATGTGGTTTCAGCAAGACCGTGCCATATGCCACACAGCACGCGAAACAATGGCACAATTAAGAGACGAGTTCGGTGAACAGTTTATTTTACGTTTGCGGCCGGTCAATTGGCCGACAAGATCGTGCAATTTAACGCCTATAGACTTTTTTCTGGGGCTATCCTCATATCTATAGGGATAAACCCGCAACGGTTGACACACTGGAAGCCTATATTAAATAATTTATTCGTGAGATACCGGCCCATAGTTGGAGAGAAAATTTGGCAAAATTGTACCCAGCGTATGAACCATTTGAGCCGTAGCCGCGGTTAACATTTACATAAAATTATCTTTAAACATTGAATTATGTAGAACGTTCTATCGATTCAAATAAAGCTCTTAAAAAATCACCTTTTATAAAAACTCCCAAAAAATGTTTGAGAATTCGAAAATACAAACACAAAAAACCAAGAAGCTTTCGAAAAATTTATTTTATATAAAAAGCTTTTTTTTATTAGTTTTAAATCTACTAATTTTTCTAAACGATTTTAAATATTTGTGAATAAATCTTTCATCCATATCCCCATTCTCTTCGTAGTTTTTTTTTTAAATTTTAAAAGAAATATACGAATTTTTTTTTATTCCATAAACAGTGTAGACTTTAAAACTTTTCCATTCCTTATCTTCGCGATTCTCACTTGACAAAGTTTTTCATTTAAAGGGTGCCCCAAGGTTTTCATTTTATGCGCACATTATGTTCTTTCTTCAGCTAAGCTAAATGCTCTTTAGCTTTTCTCCATCATCATGTACATACATGATGTACATATTTCGTTTTTAGAGATGTTACTCGTATTCACTACCAGCCTAAAAATAAAACTTGGTTGCAGCCAACACACAGTGTTCACGATCATGATCATGATGTATGAAACAAGATTGTTGTATGGTTGGGCATGTGCAAATGCTTACATAATGTAACGTAACTTAACGCTGTATGGTTACGATGATAATAATAACAACAACAGCAGCAACTGTATTGCTGTGCCAAGGTTCCATCAAGAGAAAAATATACAAAGAAAATCTATCAAAAAGAAATAAAATAAATAAATACGATTTTCTTACACGGCTAAGGAATCATGATGATGATGATGATGATGATGATGATGATGAGAGTGCAGATACAATAATTAACCATGTGATAATGATGTAGAGATGTTGAACAACATGAACGTAGTGGGAACTTGGGTAGTAAAATTTTATGACAAATTAGAACATGAAAAATAAATACGATGATGAGTTGAAAAAGCATTGCAAAGATTTTGCCGTTGCCTCGGTGAGGTTTTATTACTCAAATAACGACGAAGCCGAACGCTGTTCAGTCCTGCGCACAACACGTTCATAATTAAGGGCGCCTCCGGATGACGTTGGTGGTGCTGACGGGCCACTGTAACATTGGTTTGCATGCCAGGACACTTGGTCTGCCGTACAACGCCTTCTGCAGAAGCTGTCGTGATGAGGTGGAGGAGGAGGAGGAAACGGTTCAGTATTTTCTGTGTCACTGTCCCGCTCACTTACTGCCGCCGTTGGATGCGCGTCTGCGATGGGGTCTCCATTCCCGCGGGACCTTGCGGAGGTGTCGGGACGCGATGTGAGGGGGATGAGCTCGTTTATCCGGAACTCGAGGTTGTTTGAAACAGATGAGGCAGGATGATGACTCATCATTGAAGTCGGTAAAAAATAGTCGTCCGCCATATTGTGTTTGCAGAGATTTCATTATATTTTATGCTCCCTTCAAAAATCCCTTTAATTTTATACCCATATCATGACGGTGTTTAAAGATAGTAAAAAATGTGCATCATAAGCACTATTTAAATGGGATAAAAGCACAAACGTACGATTTTACTACATATATTTTTGAATTTCGAAAAAGTAAGATTGCACTCTCGAAATTCTTTCTTGAAGAAAAGATTACTGAAAAAAGCTTTGTTCTATGTCCAATACTTTGGGAGATATACGGTTGCAAAGAGAAATACCACATACATGTTTATGGAAAGAGTCCGAAACACGTTCACGCTTATTTTTTAGCTTTTAAAGGGTGGTTAAATTTCAAGGGCCGAAGTTGATTTTGAATAAAACACAAACTATTTAGGAAATTATTGTAATTTTATTTTATTATGATATATTGGTATTACTCAATTATGTATGGAACAAAATATCGGCCAAATGGGCGCCGCGACCACGGCAACAGTGGATGATCAATTTTCGAAGAAAATCATCTTCAGTGATGAGGCACATTTTCACCTCAGTGGATTCGTCAATAAACAGAATTGCCGCATTTGGGCGAATGAGAATCCAAGAGTGATTGTCGAAAAAGCAATGCACCCACAAAGAGTGACTGTTTGGTGCGGTTTATGGGCTGGCGGCATCATCGGGCCGTATTTTTTCCAAAATGAGGCCGGTCAGGCAGTTACTGTGAATGGTGTTCGCTATCGTGAGATGATAACGAACTTTTTATGGCCCGAATTGGAAGATATGGATGTGGACGATATGTGGTTTCAGCAGGACGGTGCCACTTGCCACACAGCTAACGAAACAATGGCTCTTTTGCGCAACAAATTCAATGGCCGTGTTATCTCACGTAATGGCGATGTCAATTGGCCGCCAAGATCATGTGATTTGACACCGTTGGACTTTTTTCTTTGGGGTTATTTGAAAGAAAAGGTGTACGTCGATAAGCCAGCAACAATTCAAGAGCTAAAAGATGAGATAATTCGGCACATTAACGGCATAGAACCTCCATTATGCCTCAGGGTCATCGAAAATTTGGACCATCGGATGGAGGTGTGCCGCCGTGGTCGCGGCGCCCATTTGGCCGGTATTTTGTTCCATACATAATTGAGTAATACCAATATATCATAATAAAATAAAATTACAATAATTTCCTAAATAGTTTGTGTTTTATTCAAAATCAACATCGGCCCTTGAAATTTAACCACCCTTTATAATTTTCATTCTATTTGTCTTAGTTTCTGAGATATTATATTATCGATTTTACCCTTTTTTACCCCCTTAACATTAGAATAACCAAAAATCTCTTCTTAGTTGATCTAAACAAGAAAAAAGGAGTCCACATACCAAATTTCAGCCGATGATGATAAGTTGGCGGGCACTTTGTATTTCTCCCCAAATTAAAAAAACAAAAAATTTGCGGAAATTTTCCATTTAAAAAAATAATTTTGGAAATTGGTTTACAAAAGAAAAAGTTATTGCTCAAATTTCAACAATAATTGAACTTTTCCATATGCAAAAATAACTTTGAGAATTGGTCCACAAATGGCGAAAGTATTTGATAATACATTTTTCGGAAGAGCCTTTTGCCCCCTCCCCGCATTTTCCAAAAAATTAAAATATTTGTGGACCTTTTCCATACGCAAAAATAATTTTGGAATTATGCTAATTCGTCCACAAAAGCGAAGATATTTGATAATTCATAAAATCTGTTAAAAACCATGTGGTAGGAGTAGCATAATTTTAATAAATTGGCGTAAAAGTGGTCGTGGTTAAAAAAGTAGCCTATAATTCTTTCAAGGGTCCCATTTAAATGGTGTGAAAAGTTCAGGAAGATCGGTCCAGCGGTTTGCTTTCTTATAAGTTACAAACATTTGTGTGTCTTTGTGTCAGTTGTTGTCGGAAGGTTTCAGTGGCGAAGGCATAGTCACTGGTCACTGAACAGTAACGGCTTCAGCTGTATCCAATCCACAGGCACATCAGAACGCCCTCCTTCGTCGGTATTGTGTAGCGCCGGCGAAGTAAAATAATTACTATAAAAACATATGACGTGCAGAAAGAGGAGTAATTTATCCTATAATTCCTTTGCTTTAGTTCCAGCACAATGCATCGCATGTGTAGGGATCATCTCCTGAGTGCTGGTCCAAGATATTAAAAAAAACATATTCAGCTTTATATATGTATATATAGATATATAAGCGCGCTAATCTGTTAAATCGGAAATTAGTTAGCGAATAATAATGCAACTTTGATTTGATCCCCATGTTGGGGTGCAGATCTCAAGCCCCGAAAGGAGATCTGGCAGAGATGAATGCTGAAAATCATAACAAAAATGACTAGTGAATTGCCGCTGTTCAATAAAAAAATTATCACATGTTCTCCTTCTACGCCCCTGACTTATCTTCTGGAACCTGTTCATATCCCTCCTTAACACACGCACACACACATCTATTGAGTGTTAGAATTCATGTTTGGCGCATTCTTGAATGTTCGCTAGTTTTTTTTAATGTTTTTTTTTTGTTAATGACTTTCAAAATTTGTAATTCATTGTTTTTCAAGTGTGTTTCTAATGTTTTTCATTCCTTTTGATATTTTCCTGCAATCTTGTTTCTATCGTTTTGCAAGTTTTAATGATTTTTTATTTATTTTTTTTTCTTGTTATCAGGCATTTCATTTTCGTAAGTTGAAAATAACAAGTGTTTTTACGTTTTGCTGTGCTGTGCTGTGCTGTGTACTGCATGGATACACATGTTGCATTATGGATTTGTTTCCTCTTCTTGAAGATGGTTTGCCAATCACACATACACATTAAGAGTCAGCTTTTTCCATAAGCGCTTATCGCATTCGCTGAAAGGTGATGATAAATTTACACATAATATGAACATTATTACTTACGATGGATTTCTATGGCAGCTTTTTACACTTTTTTTTGTTTTTTTGTTAATTTTAATTTATTTCTATTGTTTCCTTTTAATAATTTATAAATTGAATTATGGTGCAGGCATTTATGCTTAACGATGGTTAAAATGGATGGATGATGAACATTTCCAAGTGTTCCTTATGAGCTTTTCCTTTCGCAAGTATTGCACTCGTACTTCTTTTGCAATATGGTATCATCTCAGTTGCGATTAAAAGAGTGTGTGCTGCTTGCATGAGCAGTTTTGGGTCACAGCACAAAAATAATTTAATGTCCCGGCATCAGCAATGTGTTTGCGTTTTTGTGATCTACAGATGCCTTAGCAATACTCTATCGCTCTACCATTAATTGCTATTAACTGTAATTGAAATGGTCTTTGTTTTAATAATTTAAAACAGTTTATAACTCTGTTAAATCAAAAGATGATTATTAATTCCAATTACAATTAATTTTACTCAAGTGGCCGGTCAGTAAGCAGGTGTATTAGTGCCAGGGAAACCGCAGTTGGTCTGATTTAATTTTTCACATCTTTTTTTGTTTTTTTTTATTTTTTTTTTGTTAAAATTATCACTAATTGCAATTGTTATCTGTATTTGGCTCTATCAAATCACAGTTTTGTGTATAGCAATTATTTTAATTTGGTTATGTGCACGGACGAGCATAAATATTGCATCTGATCTTAAAACTGAAGAAGATTTTTACTTCAGCTGGGTATCGTTGGCTTGAGTATTAAAAAAAAATAATGAAGTGATCTCTAAATTAGAAAGCAGAGCAATTTTTTTTTAAATTTTTAATAGTAGCAAAACACCGTAGATTTCGCAGCACTAAAAGCTGCAGGCAGTGTGCTTCTAGCCAGCCCCAAAGTATGCGGCCTTATGTTTGATAAAGTAACCAATTATGTATATAATTGCTACTGCAATTACAAGAAGTGGAATAAACGCTTTTTGCAAGGTAATCTCAGTAGCGCATATGTTCAATGTTTCCATTACAGATAAGTGTCAAAGTTTGTTTACACTTTGCTTGATGTGCTGATGTGTTTTATATATCTAAGAAAATACATATCGCTCTTTTATTTATCGCTTTTTATTTATTTTACATAAGCAACAACTGCATTTCATAATTCGCTCTCATTGCTGGTGTTTTTACATACGCATTCAACTAAATTTCAAAATGCACTCTCATCGCTGTGCTATTTTCACAGCAAAAGGATTTGACATAGTTCTAAATGTTCATATCACTAATATGCGTCTATTTTTTGGTGTTGTTATTTTCATGTAGAACTGAGATTACCTTCCCTGCCTCATTGCTCCTAGCGGGCTAATTTCAAACGAAAAATGTGCCCTAGTCAGTCGTAACCGTTTTCCTTTCATAAAAATTGTAAAAAAACGGTAATATTATTTCAGTTTTTGCCTTTTTTAAGAACTGTTGCAAAGACTTACTATCATTTGATTAGGAATCAGTCGCCAAATATTTTTCAATCCTGTCCAAAGTTTACTTGGTCAATGGAGGTGAGAAGGCGAGGAGATTTGTCTTACTGACAGAACCCTGGGACACCTCTAAGATGAACGGCGGTCTCGCGGGTTACTGGGGTTCAGCAAAGATTGATTGTGGGAGGGGGTGGCGGACCCAGGGGTGCAAATGAGGCACTGGCCTATAAGGACTCACGTTTTGGGGATGAGCCTGCAACGGCTATAGTATATAGAGGAGAAGAAGGAGACCGAGGTGGAGGAGAGGAAGAGGAAACGGAGGAGGAGAGCAGGAGGAAATGTAGGAGAAGGAGAAGAGGTGACAAGGAGGAGGAAACGGTGAAAGAGGAGGAAACGGAGGAGAAGAGAGAGAAAACGGAGGAGAAGAGAGAGCATACGGGGGAGTAGGAGGAAATGGAGGAGAAGGGGGAGGAGAAGGAGGAGGAAACGGAGGAGAAGAGAGAGCAAACGGAGGAGTAGGAGGAGGAGAAGATGCGAGGAGGAGGGGAAGGAGGAGGAGGAAACGGAGGAGAAGAGAGAGCAAACGGAGGAGTAGAAGGAAATAGAGGACAAGGAGGAGGAAATGTAGGAGAAGGAGGAGGAAGAGGACACTGAACTTCACCTCCTTTGTCATTGTTATAAAAATTTCATCTAACACACTACTAAGGAACTACTAAGTTGACTACAGGTATTTATTTGTCTGAGCAGGTTCGAATGATGAATTGAGAGAGTTAAGCTAAATTATCTCAAGTATTTTAAACAACCTGTTGACAACAAGTCTCTTGATTATTGGGTACCTTGGAAAAGGTGCGTACAGCTTTGCGTTAAATTCTATTAAAATTTAATGTGAAAATTTTTTCTACATTTTTTAATTAACAACCGAAATTCTTCATTTACAAAATTCTCAACTTTAACCTTCCATATCAAAGAGACATATTATGGCATATACTTTCCCAGACTATTAATAAAATAAACGAGTATAAGAAAAAAAAGAAGAACTTAATTAAAAATTATTTGCATAACATTCTAGCCAAACTGCTGGAAGCCGCTGAAGAAGCAACAACATTATTAGATAATATGTACCTGAATAACATTACAAAAAAAAAAAAAGAAACCACAAATACAGAGTTTCAGGCAGAAAGTAATCAGAGAAGTAGAAATGCCATACGTGGGATACGCATTGAAATTGCACGGTGTTTAATCTGAAGATATTTTAAAAATTTTTCATGCCAAACAAACATTAGGCTTGGTAACACCCTCAATCCAAACATCAGTCCACACACACACACTAACTAACACATAAACATTTAGGCATGCAAATGTGAATGTACGGCTACTTGAAAACAGAGCTGTAAAATAACTAAAACCTCAAATATTGCAGGTAATGAATTTGTGATTGATTTTGTATACTCGTACATTCATTTTGTTGAAAGTATGAAATGGCTTGACTGAAAATTTTATTTAATGGAATAATTAATTTTAACTTCTTAATTTTGTTATTTATTTTTTATTATTTTAAAAGTGTTTTTTTTTTCAAAAAATATTTACAATATTACATTAAATAAAAGAGGTAAGAGAAATTGGGCAACTTTTTGTATACGTTTCATTAAGAAGCAGAAGAATTATTTATTTAAATTCCTTTTTAATCGTCCACGAATTTATTGAAATATTAATTAAATTCACTTATTGCACCAAATAAAAGTGTTCAGGAAATTTTTACTCATAATGAGTTGCTCAAATGTTTAATTTAATTCACATCTGTGTAGGGATATCAATTGCAAATGACTTATGAATCCTTCGTTTACAGTTCTGCTTTAAAGCTAATTAGGGAAAAAGGACATCCCAGCAAACATGCGTAGGAATTTTCCTCATATTATATCATCAATACTTTCAAGAATTAAATTTTTTAAATCTTGAATCAATTCTGAACCATTGACGTATTATCTTATCTTTCACGTAGCCGCAAAGAAAAAAGTCGAATAAGAAGATCTCGTTGGCCAATTATGATCGCCACTTCGAGAAATCAGGAAGCAGAATCCAATCAGCAAAGACATAACGTTATTGACGGTCGGTAGGGGTGAGTTCTTGTGTTAAGATCGAGAAGAAATGTGCAAAGCTGGATTTGCCTCACTAATATGGTATACAACAGTTCGATTCTTTGCCAATATAATTATAGAGCAAACAATTCATGTTGGAGATTACAATGGTTTATGCTGTGACCAGACATGATCGACGGTTGCATCAATTTCATTTAACGGAGGAAAAAACGTATCTACGCGGATTTAATTCACGGCTCAAAGTATTTAATTGGTTAGTTAATGCTAAATTGCCAAGGGAATAATTCGTTAAAAATATATCCTCAGGTTTAAGAAAAATTTTCTTAATTCATTTAATATGAACACTTACACGAGTCTGAGGCCCATGTCATCCGTTGATACTAAAACTTAAGCAATTAGTTTTCAAGAGTTTGCCAAACGACAATAAAACTAAAAAGATTGCTTTTAGCATATGAGACAATACTGAAATTGTTGTCATTTCACTTATTCATAAGAAAAGTGTAACTGGAGTTCACACTGCTAAAGCTAACCAGTTCCAAAAATGCCAATGCAGATCGAAACTGACTCCAGTTGCCAAAATTCCAGTGCTTTCAGTGTTTTTTTGGTAAACACAAATTTACAAGTCAAAATTATTGGGGAGGTTTACCAAACTTGTGCAAATAAATTTTCATACAATTTTTTGACAGTTTATTTGCGAAGGTGTAAAAATTCATAGTTTGCGAGACTTTACGCATTTTTATGAGGACCCTTATTATTTTTTCATTTACAAAAACAAACGAATTAAATGAAATTTATGACGTGTCGCCATTAATAGCTACGTTCAGTGAAAGAACCAAATAAAAAAATACATGAACACAGCCTTTGCAGCACAATCAACACTTCGTTGTATTTGTTTTCGAATGTGTTTTAAATTCACTGTTTAGAAAACAACTGAATGTATGGGAAAATTAACCATGTTTAGTGCCTAAACACCTAAAACTTTTTTAACTCTTATGTGAGTGGCAAAACAAAAAACCTTTAAGTGCATGGGAAGCTACCTTTTTACCTACCTGAAATTGTATTGGAAAACAAATTTTTTTTTGAAGTAAAATTTGAATGTATTGTTACCGATATTTTGATTTTTAATAGTTTTTCCTTATAGGGTACCTTGCCATGCTCTGGTAGGCGTTTTATTACCATTCACATAGAAGTAAAAAAAACTTTTGTTATTTTATTTTTCTTTCATCAAATAAATATTTCAGTCTGACATTGTCATAGGGTGGCGATGGCACGATGGATGGTTGTCTGCACGTTGACTACAAATCCAAAAACAGACTGGGTTCAATCCCAGTTTCAGACTAAAATTTTAAAATAAAAATAAACATCTCGCATTTTTCTGATGTGTGTCAGTTGTTGTCGGCAGGTTTCAGTGGCGAAGGCATAGTCACTGGTCACTGAACAATACCAGTTTCAGCTGATAGCAATCCACAATCACATTAGAACGCCCTCCTTCGTCGGTATTGTGTAGCACTGGCGAAGTAAAATAATCATTAAAATGGCTACTAAACCGAAGCTTCTGCACTGCTACGAGTATAAACAAAGAACGTGCGAAAGAAGAGCTGCAAAAATAATTAATTTAAAATATTTGCTTACCTCAAATACGGTATTTATTGAAAATTTATTAAACGATTTAATGAATATTGAGGACTCATGTAATGAAATGCGTGATTGGATAAAAATTATAGAAAATAGAGTTGAACTGCGGAACGAATGCTTGCCACGTGCGGTTTTGGGAATAAGGATGAAAACAGAACAACGTTTCACTTTATGTGCGTTGGGTTACAAGTATGATCAGACCAAGCCTGTCTCTCTCTCTCTCTCTTTTCTCGTTCTCTACTGCTATGAGCAAAAACAATTTACTGACTACCACATGTGGTGTTTGCTTATTTAGGCAAAAGGAAAGAAAGTCTGCCAGTTTTCCTGCCGCAGGGTGTGCCACACATTGATGAAGCAACAAATTAAGAAGAAAAAAAACAAACCAAAAACCATTGTAAATTCCACTCACAAATTTTCGCTTTAGGTTTTTGGTTTCTTTTTATTTGTTTGAAACGATGTAAAAGAAGCATCATAAAATATAAATAAATAAGCAAATATTGGAAACCAGTGTCAGACATTGGGTCATAATATATTCAGTCATTTAAAATCTATTAATGGAAGTTGATTAGCACAACAACAACAACAACGCGTAGTGAGCGAAGTGCTATGAAAATCTAATATTTCCGTTCAAGAGAGATTTATTTCTACGTCATACATATGTATGCACATCTCCTTATATATATATATATATATATATATATGTACATATTATATAATAGTTTTAAAATTACCATTTAAGGAGAAAGAAGGGAAGGGCTGCTTGACTTGGAAAATTTTAATGACTTCTCTTGCGACAAACCAAACACCATAAGACGCCACTCTGGTGCAGTTAGTTGGGCTCAACAGCAGTAGTTTATCAGTGTGTGTGCGTGTGTGTGTGTGTGTGTGCAACAGCTTGTTAGTTTGACATAAAATATGACATTTATTTTTGCATAACAGCAGGTTGCTAGTTATATCCTAGAAGATCTCTCCAGATAAAATGCAATTACACGAAAGCCAACATGGTAGCCAGTCTTTTTGGTTTTCCTTTTCTTCTTTTTTTTTTTTGGAAATTTATTATAATGAATTTAACATGTAAAACATAATTTTTGAATAGATTTATGTGTGCTGCTAAGGTTGTGTAAATTCTCATGTTTTAATAGAAAATATTTGATTCTTAATAAATTACATGTTCATATGTTTGTGTGTATTTGTTAATGGTATCCTGTTAGAGAACTAAAAAATTCTCTACGTTTTCAAGAAATATTTCTTACATTCATGGGTAGGAATTTAGCACATGTGGTATTTGTTAGTTGAAGAAATTTATTTTTCACTCAGACAATTAAGATGGCTGCCTACAATGCTGTGACAATATATAGAGAAGAAAGAGCTCTGCTCTCAGCTCTGCTGTAGTGCATATCGTACATATTGTCTCGAAACCCACCCGGGTGGGATATTGCACATATTTTATACAAAAATTTTTCATTTACAACAACATTTCATCTTTTTTACATTTAAATGTTTTAACATTTTGCATTAAAACTAAGAGAATTAGTCACTGAGTCGAAATCTTTTTCAGTTTAAATTATAATTCCAAAAGTTCTCACTGATTGAAAATCGAAAATGCCACTCTGCCACACTTGGTAGTGCGAAGGTTAACTTGATGCATTAATTTCTAAGCTAAAGTGGAGTTATTATGTTTTACGGCGCCCATGTGCTATTGCTCACATACCGACAAAGGAATGTGTCCCGAAGAATATTAAATATTAAGAATATTAAATGTAATGTAGATTAGAATTTTTGTTTTCACTTACTGCAATATTATATGAACCCAGAAATTTTTGGCTTTAGAGTCAACAGGCTAACTAGTTCATCCAACATACTCGTACTTTGGAAGGAACTAATCTAAAACTTGCAAGCCTATTAGTTTGATACACTTTCTTCCTGTAGCTCGTTTCTGTATTTCTCGTATCGTAAAATTCCCCGCATAGAACGAGGGATGTGTAACAAAAAGAGCGTAGATTGAAACAGAAGCTGGTTTTTCTCACACAAGTGTTTCTGTATCTTTACATTGCGAGAATTAACTGTCATTTAAATAATTTTCCAACAATTATTGCAAGGATGTGAGAAAAAGTGTTTCTGTACCAAAGTTTTGCCAAAAGTTGCTCATGAGAACTGTTAAAACAAGTCACATTTGAAATTGTTGCGAGAACAGTAAAGTTTAGAAATTTCTAGAAATATTTCGTGCGGATTTTTTTTTAAATAATTAAATAAATAAAATAATATGGAGTCCAAATCAGCTGAAAAGGTGAGTAATAAATTGTTTGAATTAAATTTATTATGTATGTATATAATAATGTGTTTGTAAATTATTTCTTTAATTTATAAAATTGAAAGAATATCAAAAGAACAAAAACAAAAGCTAGTGGACTGCATGTCTTCGAATTTAGAATTTGCTAGAGGTTAATTTGATAAATTAAACGCAAATTGTAATTCCAAGGAGCAATGGGAGGCACTAAAAGTGTATTTAAACTCTTTGGGTGGGAGTGTAGAGTGTAGAACAGTGGAAAAAGGTAAGATTTTTCGGTATGCTTATAATAGTAACTAGATTTACCTTGGTTTTTTCACACCCTCCGACATCTAGGGACTTATCTCGTTCAATAATGCAAGAGCTGAGTCTCTGCTCAAACGATATAGATCCCTGAATCGTTGTTCCAGAATGCTGAATGGGTCAGTTGCATCCTTTAGTTGCTGGCGATAAAGCCGCAGCATATTTCGCCGATCAAGCTGTTCAGCTGTTATTATTGCTGGACTATACATTTTATTCGGATTTTTACTATATTTTTTTTTTATATTAATTCCAATTTTTTTTAACTTTTCACTGTTTACTGGTTTTTCTTTTATTTATTTCTTTTGTTGACGTTTAACTTGAATTTGACACTTAGTTACTGGAAATATTCCAGTAACAACAGAATCAGTATTGTCTGTTTTCGCATTCAAATGCAGAAACACTTTTTTCTCAAAAATAGAGAAACGATGAAATTTTTTGTTTCACACTTCATGTGAGTAATTTTACGATGCGAGAAATACAGAAACGAGCTACTGTTTGGCTGCTATATCATTTTATTCGTGTGGGAATTATGCTAGAATTAGAAGAGGCTAAGCAATCTAGAGATTTATTTTGGTGTGCAGTTAACATCTGGGCTAACAACGGATATGCAATTCTCGTATTCTATTATTAGGAAATAATAAATATATAAAGCTAATAATTTACATCTACTGATAACCACATACAAAGTGGACAAAAAATGAAAAACACTGAAGATGAACGTGTAGCAGCCTTCGAAAACAGCATGTTGTCCCGTTCTGCTACAGTTTGCCAGAGTGACTTAAAATTTTTGTCTTTGACTTAGTTTTCTTTCTTAGTAACTATCACATGGTAATATGGACTGCCCTATGTTTTCTATCATTAGCCCATTTTAATTAATTACATAAAAAAAAATTATTTTAATTGTTTAAATAAATTCCAAAGTGCCTCGTTACACATATAATTATTATGGAAGACAAATTTTAGTTTTAGTTTGACAATAATTTTTATCTTATTATTATTTATTTATCTTGGAAAAACTAAAATTATTTACTGTTGTTGGGCCGAAGGAACGGTTACATTTATTTCTAAAAAAATAATAATTTTCAATTTCAAGTTACAGTATTTCTTGACTTCTAATTGAACAGAAACAAAAGGTGTAAAAAATTAAAATCAATTTCATTTTAATCTTCCGTATTAATGAAGAAGTTGGAAGTGAAAAAATATTGATCAACTAAACACACATATTGAATTTAATCTTCCCCATGTCAAGTTGTACAAGAAAAAACAAAGAGCACGATCGAAGTAGGAAAGAAAAAAATGTTGTTAATTAATTTCAACAAAAAGAAGGGAAAACTGGACAACAACACTGTACATGAATTACGTTACTATTATTATTAGTTATGAAAAAAATTAAAAATACAGAAGGAATATAAAATTACTGCTTCTTTCAAAATCATGCTGTAATAGAAACATTTTTATATTTGAACTTAAATTTTTTTTGTTATTTATTGAAAAATTGCATAAGTGCGTTAGTCGTTGGTGAACACAGCGAATATTATGTTGCTTTTTTTGTAAACTTTTTTCAATGTAACTTAAAGATTTCAAGAATTCATACGACGATATGCGAAATATATTCACTTAAAACGAAAAATTTATTGTATGAAAATAAGGTGATCGAAATACACTAAAACTGTAACGAAGAAGATGTGATTTCCAAATCAATTCATAGTTGGAAGAGCTTCATTCTATTGAAGTTCACTATAGAGAAGTTCGACTGTAATATATTTTTTGTCAACATTTTTACATATATATATGGAAAAACTACCCTTCATGTTACTTCACAGCTGTCAAAATATGTTGCTAGAAACATTTCATAAGTTTAATAAAGCAGTAACAGAGTATTACTCACGCAACATGATTACACAAACATTTCCTACCAATTTTTATCACATTTCACAGGGAATATTGAACGAAATACCAGGCTTTAATAGCATTTTTTTTTCTAATTTTGATTCTTTTAAACACAAAATGTGTTGTTCTTTTAAGTATTAATTTCTCTTCAAATAAGTGCCATTCTAATTGCATATGCAGAAATGTTGCTTCAATGTTGACAGAAACATTTTGTGTATTTATATACGGGTATGTTCTGTAAACCGAATCCGCAAAAATTTTTCGTTTTTAAAATGAATTACACATACTTATGTGTTCTGTAAACCGAATTCGTATATATTTAATCGGTTTAAAATCGAGTTGATAAGTCCGGTCGAAATAAAATCGAATGTACTATCTTCATGATGAAACATAAAAAAACAATTACCAATTTGTACTTGAAGTCTTTCTTTTATTAAATTACGTCTAATTATATACTCTGTAATAGATTTTAATCGCAAATAAATCAATTTAAAAAACACTCCAATATTTCTCCATGTTCTTGTTAAAAAGACAAAGATAAAGTAGAATGATGAAGATATATCATTAAAAATCACTTTTGAATAAGAATAAACATTATTTTTAACAAATTTTTAGTAGCTTTATTGACGTTTTGACGTATTGAGGTTTACAAAATCTTATTCGAAAGCTATTTCGAGTGTTGGAAATCGTGTGATTTTTAGAACACCAAATTAGCCTTTATTCGGTTTTTAAATCGACTTACAGAACAGGAAGGATAGTTTTTTCTTTGATTGCTTTTAGACACAAAATGCTCGATATGCAGGCTACAGACCATGCAACAAGTTTATGCAACATTTTTATCATTAATGTTGCATAGTTTTACACAAACACTGCAACGTTGTTGGTTGGTAAACCATAAAAGCAACATCAATTTCGAATTGGATATCGCTGGATAAACACGATGAAATGTATCAGTTAAAAAACACTAAACAACGATTCACACTAATTTCAAAATATTTTGATGATTTTGAAACCTCGAATGCAACACCAATTGAAAACATAAGCAAGACTGCAGACAATGCCTGGTTGCATAAACATGTTGTCTCGGCTGTAGCCACCAATACTTTTAAAATGTTTTTGGAAAATTAACAGAATATGACTTTAGCAACATTTTTGAATGAACATTTCATATGAATTTATGTTGTATACAGTGTTGCCAGATGTGAAGATTTATCTTATTTTCGTTATTTTTGGAAATGCCAAAAAGATTAAGTTTTTTTTTTAGCTTAAAAAAAGACTTGTAAAAATATTTAGTACTTTTAGACTATGTATTAATTAAAACTCCCATTCATTACACCTGCTGATGAAAGTATTTCTTCGAAATGTCATTGATCGGAATAATATTGAAAAAAATGTTGACGAATGGCGAGCAATGCGTCACTTCAAGTTCTATTCTTTGGGTGAGAAAAATATTGAAATGTTTTAGGAGATCATTTTGAATGCATATCGTTTCGATTGCTTCTGAAGCTTTTCGTTGTTTAAAAAATAGTTTATGCAATATGCCAATAAATGCCACAAATTTTTAACAATAAAAAGAATTTAATCTAAGGTTAAATAAACAAATGTGTGATATTACACCGAGTATAAAAAATGTGCAAATCTATATAAATAAATATTTTAATTGAATTCGATTTCAAAAAAACAATTATTTTAATAAAAAAAAAATGTTAATAGGAAAATAAGATTGTTTGGTCGATATGAAAATTTTTGAAAAAAAAAGTAAAATTGGCAACACTGGTTGTATAGTACATTTCGGCATTTTTCGTGCAGCTTTGAACAGGGTACCAGACATCAACCTACAATATTATGTATTTATTTAACATTTTAAAATTCTTCTTTTGCACGCTGAAAATTATTGCATCACTATTGAAGCATTTTAACTTATTGCGGCAAAGACTAAAAAAAATTAAATTTTATTAGAATGAAATAACTTGCAAGAAAAAAGAAGAAGAAAAAAAGAACTTACAGCGAAAGGCAAGAGATGCCAACAATAAGAAGTAAAAGGAAAAAATTTTCAATTATTTAAAAGTCATTAAAACACGCACTTTTACCCCCCAATCTGATTGAAATACCGCAGATTTTATGGTGTTTGCAAAGCAACAGAAAATAAATTGTATGTAAAATCATATGCTACTCGCACTTTTTGTTTTTTTATATGCCCATTCTTATTTGCGGCTTGATTATGTTCTATTTGTAAATACTAACTATCGAATTTAACTATGGATTTCACGGTAGATATGCATGTTACAACTGATTGACCGTTATTAAATGAGGATTGCCTGTATTAGCAGAGGCGTAGTAATCCGAAAGACGATTTTGTTTGTAAAAGAAATTCACAATTTCATTGAACGGAAATATGCGAAGCGATATTAAAAGCTTGGGATTGAGTTCTAAGAGTGTCCAGTCTAACCCCTATTGACGGCCTTAAATTGCTTCAAAATTTGTCCCTCTATATACAAAATGTGTGCCAGTGCCAGATTTGTGTTTTCTGTTCTGCGTTCTGCGAGTTCACTGTATTTAAAAGATAAAATGAAAAATTAAATCTTCCAATACAATTATGTAGTTATTCTTTCATTTATTCAACGTTAGTCAAAATTAATTACGATTATTTATCTATGTTTGTTATATGGTTTAGCTGGTCTATATGCAACAATCCATTTGGTGCTAATATCAAAATCTTCAGTAGACCTTTAACCAAAGTCTTGAAAAAAACCTAAGAAATTTCACATGTTTGTACAAGAACTCCCAAAAAATATTTGAGAATTATGGAATATACAAACAAAACAAACCAAATAGCTTCTTTAAAAATTATCTTTGAGGGTGGCGATGGCACGATGGATGGTAGTCTGCACGTTGACTACGAATCCAAAAACAGACCTGGGTTCAACCCAGTTTCAGACTAAAAATTTAAAATAAAAATAAACTTCTCGCATTTTTCTGATGTGCATTAGTGTGTCAGTTGTTGTCGGAAGGTTTCAGTGGCGAAGGCATAGTCACTGGTCACTGAACAAACCGGCTTCAGCTGATAGCAATCCACAATCGCATCAGATCGCCCTCTTTCGTCGGTATTGTGTAGCACCGGCGAAGTAAAACAATAATAAAAATGGCTACTGAACCGAAGCATCAGCACTGCTACAAGTATAAACAAAGAACGTGCGAAAGCAGAGCTGCAAAAATAATTAATTAAGCTTCAGCTCCTGTCGTTTCTCCTACTATCTCTTTCCTATAGTTCCAGCACAATGCTTCGCATGTGTAGGAGTTATCTCCTGAGTGCTGCTCCCAGATAAAAAAAAAACAAATATTTTATTATTTAATTTTAAATCTATTTCATTTTTCTACAAGGTGATTACCCAATCCCCCTCTCATTTCCAATCACTGCCGATATCTACGAACCATTACAATTTCATTCTCATGCTGTTGTAAATGTATTTTTTTTCCAAGACTTTTTATTACTTTTTGACGTTGTTGTTTAATGTGATTGTTGTTGTTGTTATTATTGTTGTCTATTTTGTTTGATATTGATTCTCGTATTTATGAAATCGATTTGTGTTACAAAGTACATGTTCGCTCAACAATATTCTGTTGCAGAATATTGTACTTCAGTCAGGTGTTTTGTTGCCGTCGTCGTTGTAGTTACTGTAGTTGTTAGTGTTGCTGCTGTTGTTTTTAAGTGCATTAGGTTGTTTGTTGTGTTGCTTTGCTTTGCAAGAAATAGCAATGCGTATTTGTTTTTTTTTTTAACTAAAAACTGACGTCAAAAGGCGCCTAAATGCTGCAGTTGGTGAAAAATAAATCTTAAAGTGAAACGTGCATTGAATACTGTGTTTTAATTTTAAAACTGATGAATTTTTGGTTTTGTCACTATGGCAGTCTTCTCAAATTTAATTTTATAAAATAAATAAGCTGTACAATTATCAAATGTCAAGAAATGACATTTATTTAGAATCAACTAAGAAATGTTAATAAAGAAATTAGTCACTTTGTAATATAGATAATGGGTATACAATTTTGTGAAAAGAAGCGGTTTCGTTAATTTTCTAATACTTTATAAGGGGTGATTTATTAGCAACTTTCTTTTTGGCAACACTGTTTTTGGCGACTCAGCTGTTTTCGTGCAACATGTTACTGGTAACCATTTTATGTTTGGTGTATAATTTAACCATGATCGACTGACCAACGAACAACGCTTGCAGATTATAGAATTTTATTATCAAAATGCATGCTCGGTTAAGTAAGTGCATCGTGCACTTTTTCCATTTTATGATCAGTTTGGGCGACCTTCTGAAGCGACTATTCGGCATATTGTGACCAAATTTTGTATCAAATTTACATGATTGGACACTATCCACCACCACGCATATATAGAGTGCGGACAGAACAAAATATCGCAGCTGCAACCGCCAGTGTTGTTGATGACCGTGAATTATCGATTCGGCAGGGGACGCAGGGCTACCGTGAGATGATTACAATTTTTTGTTTGCCCAAAATAGTAGAGCTGGACTTGCCTGACATGTGGTTTCAGCAAGACGGTGTCACATGTCACACAGCACGTGAAACAATGGCCCAATTGAGAGGCGCGTTCAGTGAACAGTTTATTTCACGTCAATTGGCCCCCAAGCTAGAGCGATTTAACGACTTTACACTATTTTTTGTGCGCCTATGTTAAAACTTATGACTATAGGGACAAGCCCGCACTGAAAGCTAATATTGAAGAATTTATTCGTGAGATACCGCCCGATTTAATGGAGGAATTATGTCAAAGTTGAACCGACCGTAAGAACAATTTGGTTCATAACCGCGGTTAAGATTTACATAAAATCATCATTCTATCAACTCTAATAAAGATTTCATACATTTATCTAAATTGTATGTGTTTTTTTAATCAAATCCTAAAGCTCTTAAAAAATCACCCTTTATTACAGTCGTGTTAACATCAAAAAATGTGAATTTAGCTTCGAATTTTCTTTATATTGCCAAATTTCCTACTATTAAAATTTACGATTTTTATAGAAACACACAGCCTTTCTATATAGGGTGGGCCAAATTCACGCCTGCGTGTTAAAATTTTAATAACTTTTTAGTTTATTATTATTTTTTTCAGATTTTATTCATCGAACATCATATTTTTACACGCAGGAGTGATTTTTGGCCCTTCCTGTATAAGAACTTGTTATTGGAAAGTAACCCTCAGCCACTTCAGATATCTAGCAATAATGTCAGTGCATGGTGTAGGGAAAAGTCGTTAACGGAGTAATTAGAAAAATAATTATATACATATATATTATATATTGATAAACATTAGTCATATCACATTTTCCTTTTTTGTTTTGTAATTTAGCAGTGTTCTAGTTAGAAACAGTTTTAAGGAATGATTAATTAATTATTTAAATGAATAATTCATAATAACTTACAAAAGTAGTGCATATGGTGTGAATATGTCAATAAATGGTGGGAATATGTGAATGTATTTACCTGTAAATAAAGAAAATACATAATTTTATTATTTATTCCTTAACAATTCTTATTGCAATTAAATAAAAAATACAATCCTAAATTAAAAATAAACTTTTTGTAATTATGCAAACCGAATGTTGTGAAAAAAAATAATAAAACAATTCTTTTTCAATCATTTGTGGTCCACAGTTGTGCATATTGAACGGTATTCATGAATTTCTATTGCTCTATGTCATGTTTGCTGCAATTCTAAATTTTCTAAATTTTGTAACTTTATCATTTAAAGTATTTAAGAAGCAAACAATCTAGTACACCTAATTCCTGCCTGCTAGTCCAGAGAATGTAATAGAAAAAACAAATTATTTTATATTCCTTTCAAACGTCTTCTAAATACAAATTGTGTTTTTAAGCAAACTTGAATTGCGTACATAATCGCAACAACAACACCAGCGGAGTTTCAAATTTTAGAGTCAGAGACCATCTTATGCCAATCTTCATAATGTCATGCTGATTTTCCTAAAGACATGGAAGAAAGATGTGCGTTTACTAGAAATTTTAAAATGAAAAAAAAAGCAAACAGAAAGGCAAAATCACGAATTTAAATAACTGACTGTCTGCATGTCTATTTATCTGTTTCCCTAACCTCTTTCTATCCCTCTCTCTCTCTCTCTCGCTGTTTCTAACTTTTAAGGTTGCTTGCCAAAGACAACCATTAATATCAGAGATGATTACGAATGTATTATAGTGCCAACTTGTGTAAAACCCGAAAAAAAGTAAGGAAACACAGAGCAGTGATTGTTAAGTAAACATTAAATCAAGTGTTGCTACATGATCATGATCACAAAATATGCCTCCGATGGTCATTTGTCTTCTCAGCTTCTTTTCCTTTTCTGGTATTGTTATCGTCAACGTCTGCATTTTTATATTTTTTTGGTTGCTGGTAAAAGTTGCTCAACAACAATTTAGGAAATTTTATTTAATTTCGTAAATTTTACATTAAAAATTTTATTTTAATCGTGCTGCGGCAGCAAAACAATTTAATTGCCCATAAAAAAGTTGCATTCTAAAACATTTAACATAAATTTTGGAAATAGATAAATAAGCGATATAGAAAGTAGTAAAATTATTTTATAATTTAAAACACAAACTAGTTAATTTCAGAATTATTTGGAAACTTTTTAACTGACAAATATTCTTCTGCCTTTGTAGGTTTTTGAAGGCAATAAATCATTCTCTAGACTAGAGGACTGGCGCTCTGTTCAATAATACAAACAATACAGGGCAACGACGCGGTTTTTTTTTTTTTTTTTTTTTTTTTAAGAAAAATGGGCAAATTTCGACATCCAATTGGATTCGAAATTTCAAATAAAATGCTATTGAAATTTCGTACGAATCGAATGCCGTAATTTGGTCCCAGTCATAGTCCAATCAAATCCCTCACAGCTACAAAATATATGCTTAACCCTTTTCGACCGAAGTAAAAACTACAGCGATAAAATTCACAATTTTTTTAACTTCTGATTAAATCCTATGCAAATAAACAAAACTACTGTATAAGGCCAAAATGCACAGTCATTAGTTAGCACAATGGTCAGTCATGTGTAAAATTTTACAAAACCGGGTTTTTCAATAAAAGGAGTTTTTTCTTTGCATTTTTTGCAATTGCAGCAACTTTTCTTGTGGCAAAAAAGCATCTCACACGATTTAGCAGCTTCTAAGATAAAGCCTAGCTATAGTTCGGCAAAATATCAGTTGATCCATTGCATTTTCATTACAAATTACATGCGGTCGCCACGCCACGTTTGATGTCGCCATATACATAAATCATATAAGTGAATAAAACCCACTGCTATTTTTTTTCCCTGTATGGCGATTCTATAAAGAGAAATCGACTTGTCCATCACGGCGACTCCGCCCATGGCTTTATTGCAATTCAAGGAACAAGAATTGAATTCCGTTTTTCGTTTTTTTTTTTCAGAGTTTATCTTTTTAAAATTCCTACAGGGTCATAGAAAACGTAATTTGTAGCCATTGTAATATTGATATTGTCCTTCCAGCGAACCATCAATATCTCACAATTTTTGTCAAATCTATACCCAAACTCGGCGCTCTTTCTATTCATCATATGTTTTCCAGTACGCAGTGGGCATTTTTTTATACGATTGTCACGAATAGTTCCCGTTGCACGAAAGCCCATGTCACTTAAGTCTCAAAGAAGGTCTTAACTAGTGAAAAAGTTGTTGAAAAATAATAATCAAGAAATCATACCCACTTACTTAACAGATTTATTGGTTTTTTTTAATGGTCCTCATAGTCAAGTGTTTGCAAATTGGTACAGCGAGCGCAAAAGGGTTAATTCATATTCTAAGTACTTATCTAAAACTGTTTGTTGCATTGATTTTTTGGCTTATTCGATTTACATAAAATTTTATGGTAAGTGTTTTTTACACCCAATTGAACTTGAAATTGTAAAATTTAACAACAACAAAAAATTTTAATCGGAAAAATATTTTTTATTCCAAAAACATTTGACATGACCATACGCATTCTGGTTGTCAAATTTTGCGACACTTTTTCTAGCATTGCTGTCCTCGCTGATTAATGAGCATAAAATAGTGCCTTCACGAGGTCACTCCGGAAATAATCGGAGATATGACAACGCACGCACTTAGGGCTTATTTCTGATTTAAGAAAGAACGCTTTCATTCGCATTCTATGAGAAAGAACATTGATTTCGATTTCTCTACACACTTTCTATGCGAACAGTGACTCGATCTAGAACTCGAATGAAAACGTAAGTGTTTTCATATAAAATCCGATTTCCCTGTTAAGAACGTGTGAGAATGAAATGTCAAAATCACTCACATTTGGTTTTGCTTTCGTATTGAGAATTTACATATGAGTATACATACTTGTAAATAAAAAAAGAAGAATAAAAAATCTAAGTACAATAAAAAAGTATTTACAAATGGATAACAAGTGGTAAGTATAAACTATTCATATGATATACATATGAATATATGTATTTAACAATTGTTTTTTCAGTTTAAAGAAGTCAACAATGCAGCAACTGAAACACTTTTATAAAATTAAAACAAAAAACACAAAATTTACAAATATTTTTTTAAATTTTCTCACCCTTTTATTTATTGATACTTTCCACCAGCTGATCACACTTACACGCAGTTGTATTAGCTTTAGAATAACTTCGTAGTATTTTTTAATACTTTTAACACAAATATAATAATTTATGATCTGGCATTGCTTCTACTTATTAAAACGTAAGATACCAAAATTGACATACGTAACTTACTGCGAAAGAAAGTGAGTGCCAATGAGAAATCCAAATTGATTCGAATTCGAGCGAGTGCTTTTCGTTCGCTTAAGTTATCTTTCTTAGCTCAGAAATAGGCTGTTAGAGGGCAATTGATATTTCCATTTCTCAAGAAAACTTTACAAACCATAAAATAAAATATCTAAAATAATTTCGAAATATGTATTCGTGAATCAAAAACCACTAAATAGTTTGTACGTAAACTTGTGTTGCCTACTGTCTGTGTGTGTATTTCTATTGAAATTTTCGTCAACGGTAAGAGAACAATCCAATGAAATTAACAAAAATATAACAAATTAAATGGAAGGTGTTGGGATGGCTACAGATACGATTTTATAACTGAGTGACAGCCTCATGATTTGTGACAAGCATGTGTCTAATAAATCACTCGACTACTAAAATATAACTGCTATTAATCAATTAAATTATATATTTTTATTAATGTGAAATTGAAATGATTTCTAACGGTTTATAAAATTAACGAAAATTTTAATTTTATTGCATTTCTGTTTTCTTTTTCTTAAAAAAAAAAAACAAATAAATAAAATAAAAAAGACGAAGTTGAAATTAATTGTTGAAAATTTTTATTTTATTCGCAGAGGCCGGTTTCAAAAGTGAACAAAATTTTTAATTTTATTGAATTTGTTTTTTCTTAAAGAAAAAAAAAAAATAAAAAAAAGACGATATTAAAATTAATTGCGTAAAATTTTTATTTTATTTGCAGATTTTTATAGCAATTTTTATAAGAAATTTGTTTCAGTATGTAAGTTTAATAAGAAAGTTGTCTAGAAAACGTAGTTTTTTTTTAATAATATAGTGCATAAATTAATTTTAGAGCAGCCAATTAAATACATTTTATGATTATTATGCATGAAAGTCGCTGCAATAAAAGTCATTAGCGAATTTTCATTTAAAATAACACAACCTTTATTACAAGAGAAGAAATCATAGTGGAGACAATAAAATCGTTTTTATAGAAAATATAATACCTCAACGACCTCCCCTATTAATATTCAATGGAATGAAAACTATTAATTGGCCCCACAATAATTTTAATTACTTTTTCCAAATACACTTCAAACAACTACAAAATAATAATTTTTTTTTCCAAAAATTAAATTTTTTTTTGAAAGTTATGAAAAGAAAATTAAGAAAACTAGAAAGCTTTAGAGCCATTTAGGCCCGATGTAGCCCCCCAAAACCAAGTCCTTTTATTTTTGTCAAGTTTATGATTCACGAATTCATAGACGACCATGCGAAAACAAAGTCTTCGCCGCTGCCAAGTCGACAGTTAAAAAAAGAAGCTAAATTTTAAACATGAAAGCAATAGAAATGGCGAAAATTTTTAATATAGACCACTTAAAGCACACAGCAAATAAAGATAATCGATCGTAATTAGTTTTGAATAAAAGTTACATAATTTTAATTATATTATTAATTGACCTTTTTTATTATATTTTTTGCAATATATTTATTAAGCTTGAGGTCTTTTTCTTTTATTTTATTTGGTTTTATTATTCGATATTTCGTTAACAGCTTGTTAACATCATCAGGAATAATAGGAAATATTGATCCTATTATTCCTGATGATGTTAACAAGCTGTTAACGAAATATCGAATAATAAAACCAAATAAAATAAAAGAAAAAGACCTCAAGCTTAATAAATATATTGCAAAAAAAAAAAAAAAAAAAAAAAAAAAAAAAAAAAAGTTACATAATTTTTAAATTATTATAAAGCTGCATTAGTTACCCCAGGAATAAAGTGTTTTTATTATTTTAATGTAATATAGACTTGAAATTAGTTTTTACAGTCTTCACTTTAAGTAGAAAGGGCATATACATACAGCTGTCAAAATTTCTCATGCCCATACAAAATGTATGAATCCAACCAAAATAACGCGGCCTCATCCCTTTGTAATTTTTTTTTGTTTTTTTTTTTATAAAGTTTAGTTTTATTTCACATCATCATTTTTACATCACAAATTCAGGTACCTCAGCGTCCTTTGGACATTATTGAGGTGAGTTGACAAAAATATTCGTTTCTATAGTATTCTAATTAAATAAAATATATTTTAACTGAATTTATTTGGGAATATCTCTTTATATATGATTATAATTGTGTTTTTCCCTTAAAAAATACATGTGAAATTTATTATTACATACTTTATGATATTCTCATAAAGTATTTTTTTACAAAAGCAAACTCAATAACTGAGGAGGAAAGCATATCCATATAGTACTATTTCACTAATGCTTACTTAGCTCATCAGTGGATTTTTCTTAATTTTTGAATACAAACTCAAGATCTATATGTTTAAAATTCAACTAATCAATCGAGAATTGAATTTAAAGTATGTAATAATAAATTTCACATATATTTTTTTACGGGAAAAAAGCACATATATAATCATATATAAAATATATTATATAATTTTTAATTTAATAAAACTTCTATGTTACTGTACAACAATTCTTTCAGAGAGAACTTGACAGTAGAAATTGTATTTATATCCAATATATTAAATTTTTTGTTTCGTAGTTTCAAGACGACATGTTGATGCACTTAAATTTGAGCAGTTTCTTGTGCTGAAGATGGATTGATTCCTGTGAAATCTTATCGTGTTATGGCCATAATTTTTTCAAGATTTAAATACAAATATGAAGTAATTGCATTTTGTATAGGCCCCTTATGGGCAGTATTTTATCAACAACATCTTTGTATAACGATAAAGTTGAGTATCTTAGAGGTATGTTAAAAACGGTTTTGATTGGAAAATCCAATTTTGACAGCGCGTAAAGAAGTGAAGTTGGCTGCAAAAACAATAAAATTGTTGAAAAGTAATAACATTAATAAAGTTGTTTTCAGCTCAATTTAGTAATTTAACTCTATTTCTTATTTCTATTTAGAGTTTTTTTTTATTAATCATTTGGAGTAAATAAGACTGTTTCTGGCGCAAGGTTAACGCTTTCATTTATGTTACTCATATCAGCGTAAAAGCTAAGCGCTAAATTACGTTACGCTTTACGTCACAATTTATGTTCGACTGTGAATTTATCATTCCGAGAGTAATTTATTTAATATTCATATTTGGAAACAAAAAAGTATATATTATCAGAAATGTGATGAATAGAGAAGTATATTGAACCATGTCCGTCTGTCCGCTGAAATCAACTTTCTGGCCAAACTGAATTCGTTTTGGTGTAAATCGGTCAGTAGTGTAGCCCTGCATCAGTTCAACAATATCCGAACTACAGCCGGAGAAACACGACTACCTAGTTTTTTTTTACTTAAAATTTTAGTATTTTTAAATAACCCCTAAGGAAACAGTTTGGACCGGTTAAATCCGGGCGGAGGCCAATTAAAATCGTTTACCAAAGATGTCGCGTAAAAGAGCCATTGTAAATTTTGTATGGAAACATTTTTATTGTATGCCAAATTCTCTGCAGCGATCCTCGTGAGAGGTCAAGTTGTGTCAAACCTCTCTTGGTTGATGTTTCACCATCTTTCCGAATACGTGGTGCACACGTGTGCACCGTTCATCATCTGCCGACACTATTCCGGTTCTTTACTGCCGTTTATTGTCGAAAAATTGCAACCAGACGGTTTATTGTTGACTCTGAAGGTCCTACCCGCACATTGAAATAACAACGATATGTACTCTGAGTCAAAACAAAGGATCGTTGATTTGAGAAATAAAATTCAACGATTTTGGCACGTTATTCAATTGTTTACTGTTCCATTTTAAATTCCCCAAGTTTTCTTTACAAAATATTGAAAGCAAAAAAAAAATAAAATTATAATAAAAAAGTTATACAGAATTTAAACACCTTCGCTCATTTTGGGCCATCCTGTACTCCAGATCTTGGACCAGCATTTAGGGTATGACCCCTACACATGCGATGCATTGTGCTGGAACTACGAAATTAGGTTATGGGAAGGAGGATAGAGGGAGTAGTGTTTATGGACATTTGATTTGAATTTTTTCAAAAATCATCTTAATGAGTATTCTACAAGAATTAATGGTGATCCTAAACTGATTAATCATTTAAAGAACTTGACCATGACTCGCGCTTATGATTTAAAGTTGTTTGGCTTTAAATACACAACCAAATTGTATAGCAAAGACAATACATAAACTTGGTAAAGTTTTCAAAATGACTCTAAACTGACAAAAAAAAATTAATCATAAATAACTCTTCAAGAAGAGTCGCTCTTCGATAAGGTACCATATTCTCCCGACAAAAGTATTTTTTCTGATCAGAAAATTAGGGCATATTCCGTTTTTATAAACGCGTAGAAAAATCAATAAAACTCGAATTTTATTAATAAATTTGCAATAAACAGATGTTCCTCGTTTCCATAATTTTTTATCGCCAAATGCTGTTGAATATTACAAATTTTGTGTTAATTTTGAAGACATTCTAAGAACAGCGAATTTATAATTAATAACTCGGAAATGGAAACGGAAATGAGCAAGTGTGCATGTGTGTGTGTATGTGTATGTTTATTGAAAACTAAGTTCTTGATGAAAAATTCCTAAATATGCCACAATTTTTTAAGGCAATTAATACTGGGTGCTCTAAACAAAAATGTTTCCGTTTAAAACCTATTAAAATAGCTCCTTCTAATTAAGGGAATAAATAAAATATAAAAAATATCAAATTTCAAGCCAACCCAATCAGCATCACCTGCAATAAAAAATAAATATTTTTCCATTTCCCATGAACAAAAAGGAAATATTAATTTGAAAAAAAAAAAAAAAATCAAATAAATAAAATAGAAGCAGATATTGCACTGGCATTGAAATTTAAGAAGGAAAAAAATTGCATGTGTTTGATGTGATTTATAATAAAAATGCACTGCGCAGATGGATCAAATAAAAAATTTAAATTCGAAACACCTTTTAAACATTTTTTATTTCTTTTATTTTATAGTTTTTTGTATATTTTATTTGTTGGTGGTTACAATGTTTACCTGTTCCATCAATTTAATTTAAAATTTAACATAAATTGTTGGCACCCTTATCAACGTTTTATATTCTGATATTCTGTCATATTTTTGATAGACATGTGAATGCCACCGCACTACTCTAAGTGATTATTACAGCTGATCGATCTGCTTTAAATGCTTGAGAACACTTTGAAAAGCAGAGTTTAGTTTTGTATGAAGCAAATAAATTTCCAAATATATTTTCTTAATGAACTGCAAAAATCCGCACCTCTTTCTTACTTCCGCGTTGTGCTGCCACTGCCCTTTAAAGAAAACTCACAGGAAGTGATAATTTTTATTTATTTTTTCTTTTGTTATAAAAAAAAGGGTTCATCACTCACTTGTTAGATGGAGTGTAATTAGTTTTAATACTTTGAAAAGTCTGATGCATTATTTTCTATCAGTTATTGGGGGAAAAATTCATATGGAATGAAAATAATTCAGCAAAGAATTTATTGTGGATGTGTCAATATTTATTTTAAGGTTAATAGATCCTTGTGTAGTTACTTCAGCTGTGGTGACAGTTCAAAAACTTGTTTAATCCTTAAGTGATTCAAACACCTTTAATACTTTACACTGCTTATTGCGGATTTTTCTCGAGTTCTATTTAACACAGTCCAAGGGAATTATTGTTTTCTGCTGTAGAGTTAAGCAATTAAAACTTATTAGTCGATTCAAAAATTTGACATGTGATTAATGAAATTCGGGTTGCGAATCGAAGAAAAAAATTTTTTTTAACATTTTTATGTCTTGTGAGAAACGTGATTTTCTTCTTTACACGAAAAAAAAACTAAACAAAAATGCCAAGTGGTGGTGCTGCTGGCCGAGTAGTTAGCAGGTTGACTCTGCAATCAGAAGGGCCCACGTTCGATTCCCGGCTATGTCAAGCAATTTTTCTATGCTACAGCGCTGTCCTTCGTCAGCAAAAAAAAAAATGTGTCAACAATTCTTATACCAATACAATTTTAATGAAGAGAAGAAAAATAACGCGGCAGAGACGCTGCGCAGTTGGAAAATGTAATTCTGACAGCGCGTTAACAAGTGAAGTTGGTTGTAGAAAGATTGTCGTGACTGACATGACCATGTATTTAAGACATTTTTAACGACTGGTATAGGACAATAGAAAATTGTTTAAGACACTTTGAGGACAGCCCAAGAAAATCGTTGACGAAATTTTCGAAATTCTTAGAAGGTCTCAAAAGCGACGATTTCCTGCAGTTTATCGGGGACGGTTATGCAAACGACAAATACCGCTTCTGTAACATATAACTGAGCGACTAATTTGAAGACATTGTCCCCCATCTTGTGGCGAACAGGGTTCGGCTGATGGCAGTCCCATCACCAATGTACAGGGTGGCTGATGAAAGCCGATACCAAAAGAAAACTTTATAACTTCTTTTCTATCTAACTAATCTGGAATTTTTTTTGGTTCAACTAACTAACAGGCTCATTTCAAGAAATTCAACCTCCCGTTGTCCACCCAGATCGCCTGTCCTATCTCCACCGGACTTTTTCTTGTTTGGTATTTGTAAACAGGAAGTGTACAAAGCGCAACAGATAAATGTGGAAGAACTAAAATAATCAACTCGATTGAGAAAAGCTGCAGTTCCAGCGATAACTTTGCGGGCAGTAAAGAACAATTTTTTGCTAAGATGCCGCACCTGATCCGATAACCAGGGCGGGCTAATTCAATGCGCTTTCAAATGAAAAGAGATTGAAAATATTCCATGCGTTACAAAAGAAGTTATTATAGTTTCTTAATGTAGCAAAATTCATCAGCCATCCTGTACTTGGTTAAATGTAGAGACGTACTGCCATATTCATTAAAAATTTATTTCATTTATAAAAGTTTTAATAGACAAATTTCCATAAAAAATACAACCAACATACATTCTATCAATCCAAAAAAATTTTATGAATACGGCATTTTCGTTAATAGGACAACATATAAAATATTGTCTTTCACCAAGTCGTCAAGAGCTTTTGCTCGAAGACAATATTTAATAGAATGTTTTTATGATTGATGATGCGTAAACGACGTTTTCCCTTACAATGTCTTTAGAAGATCATAACAAAAGAGCACAATTCGTTCATATATCGTTGACGTTACTGTATTATGTGTGTGCATGCATATGCATGTTGATACCAGAACATGTTCGTTCATGCTCGTTTTGTACTTGAAAAATACGGACGGTAAAAAGTGTACCAACATTTTACTTAGTCATAGCAAGCACGTGTTTTAAAACGGGGAAATTAAATAAATTTTGCATGGCGAGTATAATTTTCTGCCCTGTTTTTCTGGGTCAAAATAATTCACAGAAACAAAAAGGTTAATTGTGTTCTCTTTTCAAGCAAAAGTTGCATTTCTTGTCCTATTTATTTAGAATATGTGCACTTTATAGTTCCCCTAAGAAAGCCTCTTTTCCAGCATTTTTAAAGAGAATAATAAAGTGCAAACATTTTTCCTAAATAAAGTGTAAAGTGCTACGCATTTTTCAACAATCGAACTCACTCACAAGTGAAGTAATAAATTTGTTGTTTTCTTTTATAAGGAATTTACATAACTTGTTTATCAAAATGAATCTGTTGCGTATTTTTTTTATTAAATTTAATTTTTTTCTTAAACTTTATTTTTATTTGCAACACCAAAAAGAAAAGCTGGTTGCATATCTTCTTGTGTTACTTCTGATGCGCACGTTCTTATAAAATTGCAGTTTTCAAATTTTAGAATTTATTACAGTAATACAATAATAATAATGCAGTAGTTTGTTTGTTATTGCAACTTGTAATTTTAGTTGACTCACAAATAAAAAAACTTCTTTTACTTTGGCTTAATTCCAGGTTGCTACGCAGACACGTTCTTATTTGTTTAATTGAATCTTAGAACTTTTAAATCGAATGTCATTCACTCTCAGGCTGTCATTAGACGTTTCATATCAATGATTTAATAACATACAACCAGAGTAAGTTTAAAAACGATATCCAGCAAATGCAACTATTTAAAGAGGTGAAGCGTTCGTTCAGTCGATGATTGAGGGTTGGAGACAGCGAAAATCAAATAAAAGTTGTGAATGAAGGAATATCAGTTTTGAAATTTGAAAATACTTGTGGTACATTTTAATGTGTATAAAATGTAAAGAAAACAAGAAATACTTTTAAATACCGTAAGAATTTATTTGTTAATTTATTTTTGCAAACAAAAAAAAAACGAATATGATTTGTCTTACAAACGCAGAACTAACCCTGTTGGAAAATTGTATATGGGCAATTCCACGATCTAGAACGGAACACTCGCCGTTTGCCTTTGAGGTCAGGTAAAATAACGAAATCCTAAATTTTCTTTTTCTTTTCTACGTTTTTTTTATAACACATTAATGGCACTATTAATAGTGCAAAATGTAACTTTTATCGATGTTTTGTTTCTGTTGTATAACCAATAAATATGGTATCACGAACGGAACAAAATTTAGAAGTCGCTTTCAACTGCATTTAGAAAAATTAAAAAAATTTGCGAATTAGAACAAATTTTTTGAAAAGAATTTTTTTTTAAATTAAAAGGGTGGCGATGGCACGATGGATGGTAGTCTGCACGTTGACTACGAATCCAAAAACAGACCTGGGTTCAACCACAGTTTCAGACTAAAAATTTTAAAATAAAAATAAACATCTCGCATTTTTCTGATGTGCATTAGTGTGTCTTTCTGTGTCAGTTGTTGTCGGAAGGTTTCAGTGGCGAAGGCATAGTCACTGGTCACTGAACAATACCGGCTTCAGCTGATAGCAATCCACAATCGCATCAGAACGCCCTCCTTCGTCGGTATTGTGTAGCACCGGCGAAGTAAAATAATAATAAAATACGGCTACTGAACCGAAGCTTCAGCACTGCTACGAGTATAAAAAAAAAAAAAAACCAAAGAACGTGCGAAAGCAGTGCTGTAAAAATAATTAATTAAGCTTCACCACCTGTCGTTTATCCTACTATCCCTTTCCTATAGTTCCAGCACAATGCTTCGCATGTGTAGGAGTCTTCTCCTGAGTGCTGGTCCCAGATAAAAAAAAAAAAAAAAAAAAAAATAGAATAATATGGTTGTCAAAATTAAATATTTGTGTTAATCATTTTTGAACAACCTTTACTATGATTTAGCACAGGACATATTTTCTTACAATGTTTGTAATAAAAAGTTTCTTAAGTTTAAATTGTATTAACTGTGAAAATTTTTAAACTTATTATTTATATATTTTTTTAAATATCAATTTTAGGTTTTGGTATGTAATAAATAAACCGTTGATTGTAAAAGTGAGACATCTCCATTTTTAGAAAAATATTTCTCAATCTTTTAAATTCCTTGAATATTTAACATGTCTTTTCTTTTTGAAGTAAATTAAAAATATTAAGTTATAAAATCGAATGTTAGAAAAAAATCATTTGCTTATGGACATATTTTATTTTTGGATCCTGGTAGACCTTTCTGTGGAAATGCCCAAAATTAAAACTCAAATTCAAGATACATCGGATACAGAAAAGGGAAAACTGAACTATTGGGAGTAGCTGGTGGTTGTAGCGTTGCTCTTCTTGGACTCTTTCCAGTCTGTGGCATCATCGTCCAGTGATGCATCTCTTCCTTACCTATTCTAATCTATTCTATTATATTCCATACTATTCTATTCTATTCTATTCTATTCTATTACCTTCTTTCATGTGAAGTGTAAATAATTTTTTTTACTCTCTTATTTCTGAGATTAAAACTAAACTAAACTTCTTAAAAGACTTAAATTTGATTGATATCGATCGAATTTAATCATTTGGCACAACTATCTAACGGTTTCACACTTCAAGTGTAAACCCTTCTATGCCAAGAGTTCAAATTAAAGAAGCAAATCAAAGATTTTGCAATTACAATTTCCGCATTTGTGTACGTATACAAGAAAAAAATAAAGTTAGCAATATGATGAAATGGCCAGCAAGCCAAACGGCCACACACGTGATCGATTTTCTAATCAATAACAAACGGCAGAAGTTTTAGTATCGTAAAACGCGCGCTCATCATACAACTTCGTGAACTTGTAGTCAGTTTTGCTGGAAATACACCAGTATGCAAGACAAAAAGGCTCGAAAAGACAAAAAACCAGAATATAAAGATAACTAAAGTACACGTATCGTTGTTAAAGCTAAGAATTAATAGAAAGGCTTGAAATAAAAATACTATTCAAAATTTCAATAGTCAAATAGCCAGACAACTTGTACGTATCAGTCACAATTGTTAGAAAAATATAAAAGTAAATAAACTTGTATTTGGGAAATATAATTGCGAGTGCACTTGCTTGTTTGTCATATCAGCTCAGGCAACCGCCAAAAATTAACAATTTCAATAATAACAATCATGCTGCCACATGAGAGAACATGTTCATACTTAGTAAACATGGCGGTAGGCTTCTGCAAACCACCAAACAAAAGTGGGAGTTACTTTTCTATTGTCATTACAGCAAGTTGTGTGTAGAAGAATGAAAACCATGAGTAAGATTATTATTAGGGAGCTACTGAATTGTGTATAAAAACATTAAGCTTAAAGTTTTGAAATTATTACAAAAATAAATCAAGCTATAGAAGATCTTTAAATATAGAAAACTTTATAAATGGCTGTGGATTTATGTATGTTACGTATCTCTGTTTTCCCTGCAGAAAAAGTGACTAGTCCATACATGCAGGGTTCTCATACTCCTATATCTGTCGTTGTGTATCTTTGTAGCTGTGATTTTTTATTTCGATCAATTGTGATCGTGTGTGTGCCTGTTTAAGCTGAATATTTGTATATCTGAAGTACGAAGGCTTAAAAATACGCTTGGCTGGATTAACAACGCTTATTTGTGGTTTTTTTTACCACAGAAAAATAGCTAGAGTTACATTAAGTTCCCAATTCCGCAATAGTCAGCTGGTAACGTGACGTTACAATTGCTCTGCACCAATATTGACATGCGATTATTATATGCTTGAACATGCATGAACATGCATATGGAAACTGCTAATACCCGCACCTAATATGCACCAAACAATAAATAGAAGAAAACCGAAAACAACAATACACTGCATCAGAAATATCTAGACACTTGTGTTTGGTTTGGTTGATTGATTAATGATTCAAAATGTTGGCAGTGCGTGATACTTCTCATTTGGTTGATGTGTTTTTTTTTTATCATAAATGTTTTCCTCTCAGCATTCCCCAATAGATTAGCACTAACCAGCCTCAGTTCCTTATATATAAATTTATTTTCCTCAAGTTTTGATGTATTGACGTTTAAAAAATCTTATTCGAAAGCAAGTTCGAATGTCCGAAATAGTGTGATTTTTAGAAAATTTATTAGAAATAAATAGCCCTCTAATGGCCATGCGCCATTTACACTATTAAGCAACATTATATTCTGCACTGGCTACAAATCACGTCTTCTTCAACAGCAGCACCATAATTATCCAAATACTTAAATAATATTTATTTATGAAGTGTGCACTGAAGTTTAACATTCTAACTTCATGTATTAATTAAGTATTTCAACATGTCAGCATTGCATGCATTGCCCGTGTGTTTATTCTTCTTCTGAAATTAACTTCAATATGAAATTCAATAATAATTCTGGCATCAGCTTATGGCTGGTGTTGTTTAAACTTATTTCTAAGTTTTTTTTTTTTCTCTTTATGTTTTTTTGGAATTAAATTATATTATATTTAGTTAATTTGTATGTAATCATAAGCTCTTTCAGTATTTTCTCATTTTAAGTTTTCTTTCTTGTTAACCGATATAAGTTATTAGGGCACTTGGTTGCTGCAAATCAAGCAGCCATTACTCGTACATATTTATTTTTATTAAAATTGTACAATTTTTTTTTTTGGAAATAAATAAAATGTTGGCATTCAGGTGGTCATCATTACGCACTAATAACCGTTAGGCGCATGGCCAGCACAAGTCATTAAGATCGAGTTTGAAGGGTGTAATTTCCTACAAACCAAATAGATTTCTGGTTAGTTGAATAAGGAAATCGAACGCCCATTCACTATTACGTAGTCTTAGACAGAAAGTAGTTCAGTGTTTTTTTTTTCCCCAACAAATTGTATTTGATATTTTGTTAGAAAGAACAACATGATCTGATTAAAATAATAAAAATATTGACTGATGCACATATTAAAAGTTAAAAAAGAGAAAGTGGTATTACAAAAAAATAATATAAAATAAAGAAGTTCAGTAGCGTACGCTTTAAAGGAGAGGATGCAGGGTGTTTAAAAACCACAATCTCGGAACTGTTCCTATATGGTATAAACTGGCTGCTAAAGATTTTCTTGTTAATGGCGATGTTGCAAAGTTCAAGTCGACAGACCACAAACACTAATCCCTACCCTGCCCAAGATCTATTTTTCTAGCCCCTGAGCAATATATATGTATATATGGGAGTATATAGGAGAAATCGCCTGGTGGCTCCCGCCATGAATTTTTGGATTTTTTTTAGGTTCAGAAAGAAATTCATCCTCTTCCTGAGAAGTTTTCCTTCGCCTAACATGATCTTTTGAATCTATTCAAAGTAAGAACATTGATGTTTTTATCCGTTAACCTGGCTACAGTGAGAGAGGTCATTGTTCAGACCCGTACAGATCGTAATCTCACTAAATTGCTTTAAAGCTCTGTGTGGCGCTCTTAAGGAAATCAGTAAAAAAGGAAAACATTTACAGAGAAAGATAGAGAGAGAGAGAGAGAGAGAGAGAGGAAAGAGAAAGAACGTGGCACTGTTTTATCGTTCTTTAATCACAGGTAATACAAAAGTTCTGATAAGCCCAAGGTCCTGGGTTCGAGTTCAGTTTCCGACAAAGTCAGAAAAATCACAAACACTTTTTGCTGATGGGCATTAGTGTGCTTTGTGTCAGTTGTTGTCGAAAGGTTCTAGTGGCGGAGGTATTGTGGCTAGACAGTGAAAACATTAATCAAACATTATGCATTGCGCATGTCCGTAATAAAAAGAGAGCAGAAAGGAGTAGTTACAAAATGGTCCCATGTAATGCAGGCATGGAACATGTTATTTTCAAGCAGGAGCTTATTGCTGACCAACGAGTGTTCGTATTTTAACGACTGCAAACATTGCTCTTTAACTTTTGACAACACTGGCCAAAAACTGTACGCTTTAAGGCAAAAAATTACCACAATGGTAACATTGGTTTCATTCGTGTTTAATTTTTTTTAACATTAGTGTGTAAATATAAAGACGCAAAATTGAAATTTCAAGAAAAAAGGTTTTTATTGTGTAAAAATTAATCAAATTTTATTAAAATATGAAGTTCAGTTCGCGTCACAAAAGACGACTTGTCAAAGTGGAAAGGGAAAATTAGTTAAAGAGATTGGACAGCGCAACTGCGCTGATTGAGTCCGCAAGTGGCGAACAAAATTTTGCTTTGCATTGAACCTACAGATGCAGAAGCTTCTCCACCTGTAGAGTTTGATCAGGCAAGCAACAAGCAAAATGAATTAATTACTGATTTAGGGCAATAGCAGATAAATAGCAGAAAATCCCGAAAAACATGCGAGATCTGTTGTGTATTTTAAAAAAGGAGTAGTTTCCAAACTAGTCTCCTGTAGTATTCCATAGAATATTGACATTAGAGTATTTTCAAAACTAACCCCATATTGATATTCCATGGAGTACTATCATAAAGCAGTTTCCAAACTAGTGTGCTGTGGTATTCCAAAGATTAGTTTTGAAACTAACCGTGTGCTGATAATGCGCGGAGTAGTGACATAGAGTAGTTTTGGAATTACTCTGATGTAATGCATGGCTGGACATCGCAATGTTAAAGGGAACACGATTATTTCATACATTTGGGTTACTTTTGGACTAGTCGTAGTCCCTTATGGAGTATACTTTACAGGCGTGTGTGGAGTAGCCGCGATTTCTGCAGGGTATTTATGTGCACATTAAGGCGAAAACACTTTCCTCCAGATCGAGAATCCTTTTTTTAAATGGTAAACTCAACCAATTCATATTGGATGAAATATAAAAAAACGCAAAAGTAAAAAACTAATATATAATATATAATAGCTAATGTGTATTTAAATTAATTTTTTTTATTCTTTAAAATATGTTTGAATAAATACTGAAATATTTCATTTTAAAGCAACCAAAAAAAAATTTACAAAAAACTAATTTTTATTAAAATTTTTTAACAAAAATTCGCTTTTACAAGTGTTTTTCAAAGGAAAAATAACTAATGACGTCATGCGCAGAGGAAGAAAATTTTCATTTCATTTCATTTATTAATTCTTTTCAAAAAGACCTATGTAGCCTAATAGGCCATAATCGGTGGCACTATTCTACTCATGATTTTCGTTACTGATGTTGCATAATCTAGTTTATTTGATTCATGCACTGAACAGTATCGGCTATCAGCTGATGCATTGAAATATCAGAGCGCCCTCCTTTGTGGGTATTGTGTAGCTGAAACATTGGATAAATAAAAAAAATAATTAATAAAATTAATAAAATATGTGTCCTTGACTTGATGTCATGCAAAAATAGAGCTGTGAGACAGTGAAGTTTCCTATGTCTATACCTTCTCTATAACTATTCCCATCCTATAGACAGTAACAGCTAGTAGAGGCCAATTACAGTCTGATTGTTACTTCTCTTTTTGAAAAAAAAAACAAAGAAATCTGTCTTATGTGCCGTGTTTAAATAAGTTTTAGCAGTTTTAAAGCTGAACAAGTTTATTTTTAAATGCTTTCCTTAGTCGCAAAACTCGTAACATTGACATCTTTAAAAATAAAACTCTTTCGATAACAAGTAAAAGTCAGTGCTCTTCTAGTGTAATGGGGTGTGTTCAGTTTTTTTTTTTATTTTGGCATTTCACTGAACGCGATTTTTAATTTGATTTGATAACAAAAATTATGCCTTCATCGATTAAAGAAAAGAAAAAAACTTCAAGGACGGGGCAAGACGGAGAAAATGAGTGCAATCGTACGTATGCTCTACCAGTAACATAAAAAGTTGCAATTGTTCCTTTCTCCATTGCAAGAGTACTTATTTCTTATTGTAGCAGAGCGCTACACATCGTAGTGAAAGACTGAAGTTCTGCCTCAAATACGTAATAGCATTGGCCACACAGACCTATTACAAAACCACAAAAATAACAATGATTTTTTTTTTACAAAACAAACAATCAACGATTTAGTAATGGATGCTCAGATTTGTTTCGTAATGCCAGGTAGCCTTATTGGCGATAGTGAGAGTATGAATTGTATTGAAAGGAAATTTTTTTTCATTTCATGCAATTTTCCCGCAAAATCCGGTTAATCTCTTTAAAATTGTTATTTATATTTTTCTTTTATACAAACTGCTTCAAAATTCAACAAGATTAAAGAAAATAATTATGGGGGAATAAACAGCAAAATATTCTATTTAAAACGGAATAGAAAGACTTCCTCAGATTCGCAAATTATCCATTGTTTTTTGTTCGTTAATAGTATTTGCGAATTGTCCTTTTTGTATTTGAAGATCTTTTTTAATATTCTGAGCAATTTGATATGCATCTCTAGTAGGCATTTAGATTTTTTTTTTCTTCTTTCAATGTTTGTTTTCTTTGTCATAGAATTCTTCTCCATCACATATGCGAACAGTATTTTGTGGTGGATTTTGGAAAAAAAAAACATGATTTTGACAAGGGCGTCAAGCTGTACTCACTCTGCTGTTGTTGATGAGGGCGATGCATTTTTAGTCGTTCACACAGGATGCTGACAAGCGTGGGAAATAATAAAGGTGTTGGATTTTATATTTATTCGATTTTTTCTATCACACAAAACAGCAGTGCAAAAATTGAAAACAGGAAAGAAAGCAAGGTGCGTTTCTTAATAGATTTTTTTTTTGCAGATCTTATCAAGTTGATAAGAATAGATTATTTTTTTTATGGCAGACATTTTGAAACAAAAATAATTAACAAAATTCGCGGTCTGACTATTTTGAATAAAATATTTTTATAGTAGGCGTAGTCATACAAAAACATTCTGTTAGAACTATGAACATGAAGGGAATTATGTTTGCTTTATTGAGCCATAAAGTGAATTGGAATCTGGAAAAGTGCATTACACTTGTCACCTTATTCATTACAAATGCCTGGCCTTGCAAAAGGGTGGCGATCGCTGAAGTAGTCTGCACGTTCACTATAAAACCAAAACAGGACTGGGTTCAACCCCAGTTTCAGGCTAAAAATATAAAAAAAAAAAAACATCTGGACTTTTCTGATGTGCATGAGTGTGGCTTTGTGTGTCAATTGTTGTCGGAAAGTTTCAGTGGCGAAGGCATAGTTACTGGTCACTGAACAATACCGGCTTCAGCTGATAGCAACCCACAATCACATCAGAACGCCCGCCTTCGTAGCACCGGCAAAGTAAAATAATAATAAAAATTACTACTAAACCGAAGCTCCAGCACTGCTATAAACAAAGAACGTGCAAAAGCAGATCTAGCTGTAAAATAATTAATTAAGCTTCACCTCCTGTCGTTTCTCTAACTATCCCTTTTCTATAGTTCCATATGCAGGGGCCATGTCCTGTGAGCTGGTCCAAGATAAAAAGAAAAAAAAGCCGTATCTTTAGGAAATGTGAAAACACCTGTTCATGCTCGCCCTGTTCATTCTGCGGAAAACTTTGCTGTTGTTTGCGTTACTGTGGCATGAGGTCAGCCAATCTGTTACCGCGCATGGTGTTCGCTATCGCAAGATGATAACGGACTTCTTGTGGGCAGAAATAGGGGACAAGAACCTGGACGATATGCGGTTCCAACAGGATGGTGGCAACGACACAATGACTCCCTTGCGCGAGAAATTCAATGGCCGTGTTATTTCACGTCGAGGCGATGTTAATTGCCCGTTACAATCATGTGAGTTAACAACGTAGGACTTTTTGCCTTGGGGATATTTAAAAGAACCAGTGGACGTCAATAAGCCAATAACAATTTAAAGAATAAAATACTTCGGCAAATTAACGACATTGAACCTCAATTATGTCTCAGAGTCGTTGGATATATCGCTCATCGGAATGCCACCGAAGCCGTGGCGAGCATTAGGCCGATATTTTGTTTCACACACAAATTGTCATAGATTCTTCTAGTTTTTTGAGCTCTTTTTATATTAATAACACTAATTATTTAAGCTGTAGGTCTTTTTAATATATGTAATATTTATTTTTATTCGATATTAAAAAAAAAAAACCAATTTTCCTGAAGAAGCTTCACAAAGGAGTAGCGAAATATCGAATAAAAATAAATATTACATATATTACAAAGACCCTCAGCTTAAATAATTAGTGTTATTAATTCTTCTCTAATAATAAAAAATATTAAGTTAATTCTGTTAGAACTTTTTTTTTTATATTTATTTGCAATTAACATGGAGCGTCATACATACATTCGCCGATTTTACCAGCAGAATAAATTTTAATAACGTTAGTAGAAATAATTCAGTGCGCGTAGGTTTAAAATGTGGCCTTACGTATGTACGTATTCATTTCGTTTATCTTTATTATTTTTATATTTTACTTAAAAAAATCCTGTAAGATCGAAACGTATAAAACGAGGGATAGGTGTATGTGTGTTTCTCTTTTAATCTACAAACGTTTAGGCCAATTAATTATTAATGCAGAATTAAAAAGCGATTATCAGTTTAAATATTAAACAAAAGATTATTCTGATTTTTACGATGTTACATTTTGCTTTAACCATAAAAATATTATGACTCTTTTATATTTAATTTAATCAAGTCTTTATTGTTGTTTAGTGTTGTTGCTGTTTTTAAATAATAAAATAGAGAATATTATGCTTGGCGATTTGCAAATTATTTAGCAGCTTTTGTCCGAAGCAATTTCGAAGAGCTTAACTCAGGCAATTTAAAATTTCTTTTCGTTTTTTCTATTGTTTTGGGAATAAGAAAATTATTTATTTTCAAAAACAAAATTAGGAAATTCAGCAAGTCTATTGTTAAGAAGAAATCTACAATGACAATTAATAAACTTTTTCGCAAGCAAATTTTAACTATTAACAAAGAAATTAATAATGGAATGGTTTTCTTTTTGTGTTTGTCCTTTGGTAACCGATTTGACATGACACAAAATATGGCAAAAAATTCTTGCTACAGATACGTACCAAAAAAAGTCACTACTTTGTTATCTGATTTTATTTTCAAATCAAAACATTTCTCGAAACCTTTTTTAGACGAAAATACAAATTCCCTGGACACATTCCCATTTAACAGGTCACATAAGAAGTTGCAAGTTGCAAGAGTAGGTTAAGTCTCTAACATGTCAACATGCTGTCTGCTGTTTTCTAATCCACTTCTAAGAGAAATTTCCTTTTTCAAATCTACGCGAAATAAAAAAGAAAAAAAAAACACTGAAGACCATGACAAAAATTTGCCTCAAAGCATTCAAAAAATTTATGACCGCACAATTGTCATGAAATATTAATCCAACTGCATATCTTCACTTGCACACACAATTCAGGGTATTCACAAGGTAGTCTTAAAGTTCTATGTTTTAAAATTTCAACACGAGAAAATCTGAATTCTCTGAACAGTCCGTCAGAAATTAGTGTGCTTTTTTAAGAAATTCTTTCAGTTGTTAAGAAAAAATCTTTCATAAATTTATGATATCGAAAAACTGAAGGCAAGTGGTAAGACTAAAATAATGCGATCTTTTAATATATGGGTATGTTCTGTAAACCGAATCCGCAAAAATTTTTCGTTTTTAAAACGAATGCACAAACTTAAGTGTTCTGTAAACTGAATTCGCATAATTCGGTAGAAATTAAATCGAATGTACTATCTTCCTAATAATTAATTGATGAAACATAAAAAAAAACAATTACCAATTTTAACTTGAACTCTTTCTCTTATTAAATTAAGTCAAATTATATACTCTGTGTAATAGATTTTAATAAAAAATAATCAATTTAAAAGCACTCCAATATTTCTCCATGGTCTTGTTAAAATATGCAGATAAAGTAGATGGATGAATAAAAGCACATTTTCACTAAATTCATTGGATATATCATTAAAAAATCACTTTTAAATAAAAATAAACATTATTTTGAACAAATTGTCAGTAGCTTTTTTGACGTTTTGACGTTTAAAAAATCTCATTCGAAAGCAAGTTTGAATGTTGGAAATCGTGTGATTTTTGAGAACACCAAATTAACATTTATTCGGTTTTGAGAAATCACTCGTTTCTAAATCGACTCGGTTTAGAGAACAGGGCGGATAGTAAATAAGAAAAAAAAACTGTAAATATTGTTAGAAGTCCATTTACAATTAAAATTATAAAATTTTTATTTTAGCACACAAAACTGTTGGAATAAATATCAACGAAAATAGCTGTTGCCAGTGCTATGAGCTGAATAAGTTTTTTGCACGGCGTATAGTGAATAAAAGCATACACAAATAAAATTGGCTCACTTGTATATTTTTAGATGTCGTAATATTTTCTTTCTTAAGGCCAGGGCACATAAAGTGTTAACAGTGTTTCGCAATCAATGCGGTATAAAACCTGATTTTAAAACTTTACATGTGAAATATGAAAAAACTTACACATTTAATATAACTAACGGTCATTTTCACAATGTCTAATTATTTTACTTTTAACAGAAAATTAATTAACTGGCGGTTTGCTTAACAGGCACTATTTAATCGACGGTTAATGATTTCAGTTTCACCATCCTTCAGTTACTTAACAAAAGAATTCGCTAAAAAGTATGGCAATATTGCTTGTGTTTGTTTACGAAATATACTTTAATGACAGAAAATAGAAAAAAATCTTAATGTTTGTGAAAAAAAACATTGAAGTATACTGAAAGGAAATGGCGGAGTTTTCATAAGCAACAAATTGTTCCAGTTTGGAACTTAAAAAAAAAACAAGTGAGATAGGTAAAATATTGGTGCATAAAAATATTAAGATATACACATGTTAAAAAGTTTTTTGTAGAGCCTCTGATATCACAGCAAGATTTCTTTTTTTTGTTTCAAAGTTTTAAAATTATAAACATTGAAAAAATACAAGTGTTGCTTTCGCATTTTTTACGTGTGTACATTTTTTTTATTTATAAATTAAAATTAGCTTTGTCGATTTTTTTGTTAACGGCCACATTTTGTTTGGTTAAATTTAACAGACACTTTTTCGTTAAATGGTGTCAGTTAAAAGTTAATCATACATTGTGAAGTATATTTTTAGTTAACCGACTGTTAAAGTTCCAATTAAGTTTTAATCAGACATTGTGAAAATGGCCGTAAGGCTGGTAAAAGTAACTAAAATGCAAAAACAATATTCACTTCTCCACACTAAAGTTTAACCAATTTTGGTCGAAAATAACCTACAACGGCAACGCTGTCAAAGTACTCAATCTACGTTAAAAGTTGGCCAACTATAGTACTTTGCTTTGACGGAGCCGTACTGAATGTGATAAGGCTCATAAGAAAACGTGTATTTCAACTTAGTTGTCAGTTGAAAAAGTCAAAGTATGACGGATTCTATGTGGCCCGCACTTTAGGCTGAGTTTAGACGAGGAAACATTTTGAAGGGAAACATTTAGTTTGGTAGCGTATTACGTTTTTGTATTCGATACTTGGCGATACGCTTTGTTCTCATTGTCTTTGCTTACAAAAATAACAAAAACAATGGAACAATATTCACAATAATAATAGAATTTCGTCGGCAGCATTTTCGTTTGTGTGACCGCGAACTGAAGAGAATTCCAGATGTTCTTCTTATACATGTTTCCCGGCCTTTTACACTTTTACCTTATAAAAATGTAATTTAATGTAAGTGCATTAAAATGTGAAGAATTTTTAAAAAATGTTTTTATTCTTTTATCATTTATAAGTAGCGACGGCTTGAAAATATTAACGCCGGTTATACTGGGGAGTTGCAGCGTACGACTCAGATTTCTACTGTTATTTTATGACAAACCTTAAACATAGCTAGAGAAGTTTTATTGTTTATTTGTTTTGACTCCTTCGTTTGTAGCACAACAATAATTTCTCTACGGTTTAGTCGGCAGGTTGTTGGATGTAAAGTTAAAGAAATGTCCCAGCCGACTTGCGTCCAATTTATTATGGTCCCATTTTAATACCTGTTATGAAAGAAACTTTCACGTGTTTTAGTGATACAGACCAGAGTCTCTGTGGGTAATCGAACTCCCAATTGATAAACTAGACTAGACAACCGGGGCACCTTAATAATAATAAGAAATAATTTCTCTAAACTATTTTAAAATATTAAGACAATATGACAGTACGAGTGTGACTTAATAGCAGACATTGTGAATTGCCCAAAGATTTCCTTATTGCTCGCTATTGTGCTGGCGAACTATTTTTGCGAAACCAGCTTCCTGTGTTGGTTGAGAGCTTTTGCTAACAACACACTTCCTACAAACTGTGTATGTAGTTCATCATTTAGTCATCTAGATTAGCAGTCAGGCAGGCAGGCAGTCAGAAGCGCAGCAACAGCAGTCAGCCTTGTAGGCTGTTTGATAAACAGCCAAAATAGCCATTCATATATTCTATATGTTTATCTAAATGTCCGTCTGTCTGTCTATCTTCCAGTGAGTTGAAGATGCATGGTTGGCTTTGTTGTCCATGTAGACGATACCTCACTAGCTGTCATTTACTGGAATTTCTTTCATAAATATATTCATTTTAAACTAGAATTTTTGTGTGATTGTGAGCAGTTTCTCTCTCTCAAAAAAAAAAAAGATGGAAAACAAACAAACTTCTTTAAAGTAGATGAACGTATGTATGTTAAACTGCAGCTGCATGCAATTCATACCAGAAATTGCAATCGTCGTCATCATCATCATCATCCAGTGTTGATTATCCAATCCTTGGTAATTTTTATTCTTGAATATTGCATCACATACAAACAACCACAAACGTAGCAAATATCCAATAGACAAAGATGTCAATAGGAAATTGCTTCGTTGGAGAAATTTTAGCTAAAAAATGATTACAGAGATGGACCAAAGTTGATCAGAATATATACATGGGTAAATTATAGTATCTGGTGGGATGACAAAAACACAGACAGCAAATTATTGCGTAATAGGGCGAGATCTTCGGGTGCTATAGTGCTAAGACGTGAAAAAGCTCTGTACGAGCAGCATTTTCGCGCTAAATTTCTTACTCCCCAACGGGGCAATAAAAGCTTTTGGTCCTTCGTAAAAAGAGTAAAGGAAAATGCTAGTTCTTCTATTCCGGCTCTTTTGAAGGATAATCAATTATTCACTGACGGATAGCAATCAACCGCTGCCCGCTCCCGAGAGTGTTTCCGTAACTATACCAAAGATATACTTTCGAGCTCTTGCAGTTAAAGGGATTTTAGCGAACCTCAACATAAACAAGTCTCCTGGGCCGGATGGTATTCCTGCACTGGAAAATTCAAATCAACTGTCCATAAACACTACTTCCTCTATCCTCCTTCGCATATGTAGGGGTCATCCCCTGAGTGCTCGTCAAAGTTAAAGAAAATTTTGTAATTTTTGGTATCTACAAAAACAAAATAACCAGCAAACTTGTTCATGAGGGAACTCTCCCCACTACAATATGCAGATGTCCAACTGACAAGCTAGGCAGACGAAGAGTTAGGCTGAAGATTTGAGAAAGACTGAATGTAGATGATCCATTTTAAGGCTGACTTAGAGCAAAAACTACAGAAGACTATTAAATGAATACCATCTTCCACATTGTGGCAGTTTGTACTGAATACTGGCAAGGACAAAATCGAACCCAATTAAAGCCAACATGAACGTCGCATTTTTTTTTATAGAATAAATAGCAATACCGATTTGCAGAAAAGATAAAAAAAAACAGAGTTGTCTTGTATTCATGACGCCAAGTAGAATAGGGGTGATTATGTTTTGATTTTTTTTAGTGTTTAACAGTACTTAAAATCAGAGCTGTTAAATTTCGATTACGATTAGTTATCTATTAGATTACATTTTGAAAAGAATTGAACTGATTATGAGAATTACTCTTTTAAAGAATTTCTGATTACTCATTGATCGAATTGACATAGTAATCGAAAAGGAATCTGGATTACTGGAAATTACGGTAAAATAATCAAAAATGAATCAGAAGTAATCCACAAATAATTCGATTACTTTTAAAGATTAACTTTGATTGTTTTGAATCATTTTCAAAAAATTGTGAATTTGAAAATTGAATTCATTTCGAGGAAGTTTTTTAAATTAAGTTATAACATTTTGCAAATAAAAATTACCAAAACATTACTGCTCTTAAGCTTGGAAAATATTATAACGTATACATATATATATATAAAGTAAGTGTGTTGGAGGGGGAAGTACCTGCACCAACAATTGATAATCAAATTGATTATTATTTGTGGACGAATTTTCAGATATTCTTTTTTTTAGTATTTCGCAACGTGAGTTTTCGTTATTAACTTTTCTTTTCACTTCAAGCCAAAAAAGGCCTGGCACGAGTACCAGTAACATTTTTTTTTTATCGTATGCAATAAATTATTTACATGTTTTTATGTTTGTTAAATAATTTTATTAAAAAAAAAAAAAAAATTTAATTTTCCTGATGATGCTAACCAAGGGTTAGCTGCGAAATATCGAAAAAACTTATTAATAAATAAATTAAAAAAATTTTATAAAAATAAGACCTGTAGTGCTAAATAATTCATTGCATACAATAAAAATAGAAGGTCGAATAAAAAGAAGAATTAATTTTTTTATCGTGTTTGTCAACACAATATTCAATGGTGGAATGCCATTCAATAAGTGTGAAGTACACATTTAATGCAATAAACTTCATAAATAATCAAAAATAATTAAAAGTAATCTTTGAAAGTAATCGAATTACACTTTTATTGCTGTTGCTTCTTTTTGATTATTTTGTTGTAATTTCAAGTAATTCAGATTACTTTTCATAATCAATTAGTAATCGTGCAAAACTGAGTATATTCGTAATTTAATCATTACTTCACGTTTCAAAAAAACGTAATCAAATTAGTAATCATTACGATTACTAATCATTACGATTACTAATCATTACTTCACAGCTATGCTTAAAATTTTCCTAAACTTTCCATTTTCCCACAAATTCAATACCTCAATCACTTCAATATTTTTCGTTTTCTATAAAAAATCTAATAAATAATACTTGTATAATTTTTGTTTTTTTTTTAACATTAAGCTTCTAGAATTTTCGAGCATTAACCTGATTATAAATTAATTAAAGATAATAATAAAATATAATTTTATTATTTTGAAATTTAAGACCACCATGAAAGGAAAAGTGTAACAGTTATTTAACTGTGCAAGATACATTCTGTGCTTGTGGATGTGTATGTTAACTGATTTTAATCTCTTCTAACAAGTGCGGAATAAACAGTTTAAGCCAATGAATTCCATCCTTTTATTGCCGTTTTAAAATACTAAAAAAAGTTTTATTGGAAATTGTGGTAAAAGATCTCAAACAAATGCACACAAACACACACAAACACATGTATATCAGTAACAAATAGGTAACTAATTGGTAGAACAACTTGAATAAATTCATTCATGATGGAATGCATTTATATGCACATGTTTATATTGTTAGAAAAACCAATTAATATTTTAATTGGTATTAAAAAATCAAATATAAAAAAAATTCTTAAAGATATTGAACATGTATGTCTTCATCAAACATCAACATTCAAATTAATAACAAAACGGTACACGGCAGTCATAACTCAACGTCTTGCCGTTCAGGTTGATCGACAACTTATATGCAGGTGTATACAAATGAAATTCAGATATACTGCGAGCAAATATTGTCTTCTCGGTGGTAATTGGGGTGTGGACCAGCGTTACCATTTCTCTAGTTTTGCCTTATTTTTCAAGGTTTTTGAAATGCCAAAAAGTTTTTAAGTTTTTAGTTCCAAAAATAAGTTTTTTTTTGAATTTTTTATTTTTTTTATCTGGGACCAGCACTCAGGAAATGACTCCTACAAATGCAAAGCATTGCGCTGGAACTATTGGAAAGGGACAGTAGGAGAAACGACAGGAGGTGAAGCTTAATTCGAGAAAATTTCGAGTGTAATGGCCATGATTTCATTTCTAATGTTGGTTTTTAGTTGGAGTATGGTTCTTGGTTTGTTAACGTACGCTCTTTCTTTCAAATATCCTTAAAGAAAACTATCAGGAGCTGTTAAATCTGGTGTGGGTGCAATACGCACATTCAAATGACGACGACGTCTTATGCTTGCAAAAGTTTTATAAAAATGGAAATTTTTGGCAACAGTGTGGCACTTTGAACATTCTAAAATTTGTAACTTGTGCCAAACATTTTCATCTTCTGAAAATGAACCAATAAGTTTGAAGACACTAGAAAACCCAAAAATTAGACTACCAAGGACCTGATTAAGGCATTCGGATCGATTCGAAATGGCAAACAAATGCCGTAATTTGGGTCAAGATCTTCGATAAGAGCAGAATATGGGGAAATATCTCCAACAGCAGTTCTACAATCAACTGCAATTGTTACAAGAATTAAAGGCAAGAATTAAGGCCAATCATAAATTGGAGAATTCACCTCTTGATGTCGGTGATATTGCTGTTTTCCAGTGGTGTTATATCAAACATAAATTTTATTGCACTGCTGTTAGCTGTAGTTAGCGGTTTGATTTTTACAAGAAGTAAAATGGTGGCTTCAATCCCTCACGTAAAGTAAAGTGATAATTAAATGGATGTCCTTTAGTGTTTCGTTGTTCTATCGCTAAAGTAATGGGAAGTGGTCTAATGAAATCAGGGAACTTGTTCCCGAAGCCCATTCATTTTTGCATCCATTTGCGTCGATTTGGCAGCGAATCGCACTACGCATTACAGAGAGAACTCATTTTTCAGGCGAACAGCGCGTCAGTGGAACAAACTCCCTGCAGAGGTCTTTCCTGTCATTTTTTACTTAGGAAGATTCAAATCATATGTTCATAAACTCTACTCCCTCAGCAAGCATATTTCTATAAGAAGTAAGAACACGGTGGCTCGGATTCTAGAACAATATAAAACAACGCCAAATAAGGGAAACTGCCATGGAAGAAATAGAGTATCTGGTGATTTCGATTATTGGTGAAGCTGAAGAAAACAGCTTCTAACGAGTTTTCGTGGAGGACCAAATTTCCCATTGGGTCTGTTTGCCGCAAAAAGTTGGTTGATTGTGCATGATGAAAATCTTTATGATGGTTATAAAATGTTGTTTGTTGTGTTGCTGATGATGTAGTTTGCTGTTGTTGTGGGTTTTTATGCAAGCTGTTGTTGTTTCTGTAATCATATGTGTTTTAATAGAGTGTTTGGCACGCGATTTAAAATTTTACTTAGATTGCAGTTGTTATTGTATTTGTTTTTGTTTTTTTATTTTTTAATTTTTTTTCTGTAGTTTTTCATTTTAACGAAGAAAATGCCGCCTAATAATTTTATTCTGCCAGATGATTTGCTGTGTGTTTTGCTGTGTGTTTTGCTGTGTGCTGATGTGCACTTGTTGGAAACTTCTATTTGATTTTTTGCTCACTTGTAGTATTTTTTATGGCTGCCGTTTGCTTGACTAACCGTCTGTTGCACATCTTTTATTACGGTTAATATAATTTTTTTTTTTTTATTATTATACTTTCTTGGCTAAAATTTATTGTCGATTTATTTATTCATTTTTTGTTTTTGTTTTGTTACGTTTGCCTTCATTTATGCTTTATGCTATACAATTTATATTTCAGTTTTACAATCAGCACTTAAGCTGGGCTGTATACCTAAAAGTATTATATTCATATATATCTGGCCAGCACCAGAATCCAAACTAAACACGGCTTGATGTATTCATACTGGTGGTTGTTTTTCAATTAAGCAGAATAACAACAATAAAAAAATGATAAGTAAATTCCATATAATTTATAAAGGCATGCCTTTGAATTAACCAACTGAGATTGATTTCAATAGGGAATTGCAATTCAAGCGATTACATGCAATTATTTGTGGTAATTAAAGGAAGTTGTTGCCACATTCGGACTGTGTAGAGTGTTTGTAGTGTTGTTCGTTGTAATTACATATATATATATCATTTAATTGAATTTCCATTACAATTATCATTGTTTGGACCAATTAAAATGTTGTTTTGTGTTGGTTCGTCGTCTGTCTCTGACTGTCTGTTGACCAGTCTGTCTGTCTCTCTTTCTATGCATTCATCAAGTTTATTGTTGAGTTTTGTGTATTTTTTTTTTTATAAGAAATAGAAAAGAAAAATCGTTTACTAGTGGAAAACATCAACATTTAATAGTTCACCTACAGTCAAATAAGCAGTTTCATTTTTAACATTGACTATGGCCAATAAATTTCCAAGATCAACACCCTACTTTTGATGATGGTGGAACTTTGATAAACTTTCCTCTGAATGCTCAGCAGTGGGACCTACTTGCTTTAAACTTGAGCCGGGCTAAAACTATTGGTCATGTATTCGTTAAAGTAGCGATAAGAATGGCAAGTCTCCAAAACCTGCATAGCTTTAAGTAGAAAACACAACTAATAGTGGCAGCACTTGGGGAGAACTTAAACATAATTGCAAGCCGATAAACTATCTTTTAGTGTCAGAATCACATCAACTTTTTGAAGCCTTAAGTAAGAATTCGTACTTGGTGTTTTCACACTTACTGATTTTAAAGCAAAAGTTGGTTATACGTTATAAACAACTATTAAAACCTGGTTTTACAATATAAAAATATTTTCTTAAAACCAACTTAAAATATTTTTTGAATTGGTTTTAAGTTCATTTAATGAAATACAACCATGATTTGAAGGTACTAAAGCCAGTGCTACCAAGTTAAAAAATTTAAAACAGCTGGCACTTTAAATGGTGCTCAATGAAATAAAATTAAAAAATAATAAATACCAAAAATGTGCTAAATAAAATCCCTACATTAATTTTTAAACAACGGACTCAACAGCAACAAAAATAAAAAAGTGCAAAAGAAAGAGCTATTGGGTAGAACATCATGAAAAAGCTTTCATCGAGTTATGGGAGGGAAAAATAAATCAAATTTTATTACACAAATTGTGAATTCAGCAGTTTTAACGATAAATCAGGTTTTAACTTTTGGTGTCATAACACTATATGTCACCCGAGTGATATATAACAAGTGGTCCGGATATTTGTAATAAATACAGGGTGTCTGGTAGCAGATTTATATTTCCAAACTTAAATAAAAAAAGTTATAATTGACACACAGTTTTATTAAGAGCATTGAACGATAGAATGGAAATGCAGATTTTATTTTCTAAAGAGTATGTCACCAAGATCCTTTAGATCCTTTTTTAAAAATTCATGAATAATAGCTCTTGGAAGTCCCAGCGAGGCTGCTCTATTCCGTATTGAAAGTCGCGGATTTTCAGGTAAACTGCTTTCAATCAGTTCAATGTTTTCGAGAGTCCTTCAAGATCGACTGGGTCCTGGCCGTGGGGCATTCATAGCCGATGCAGTTGCGCGGAATCTCTGCACCCACGAACGAATTAAATTTTCACTCGGTCCATCATACTCTTGGCTCCACAGCGAACGCGCGATGCTCACTCGACCACTACGACATCGTGACTGACAAATCCGCACAATCGATAATTCCATCGGCGCCATCTTCCCTCCGTACTGTTTATTACTTTTTGAAATAATCGCATTTAAAAATATAAATTTGCCACCAGACACCCTGTATTTACACATTGTCATGCTTGACTGTCTTCGAGAACGCATCTATTTGTGCTCGATTTAACAGCGAATGGCACTACGCATTACATAGAAAAGTAGTTTCTAAAGACAATGCTTGCAAAAGTCTCCCTACAATGCATTGCTAACTCCGATGCAATTTATTGCATACGTAGGGGACATCCCTAAGAAGTGGACCAAGAAAAAAATGCCTGCAAATACATATTAACTGTGATGCTACATGTTTTTGCAAAGAAAAAATACTCGCATACCATGCTAAGGCACAACGTGTATAACGTGTTTTTTTTCAGTAAAATTTACGGAAAATTTGTGACCGTTGATTTCTAATGCTGGCCATCGTGGGAGCAAAGTGCAAGACGGGTGTTGCTGAATGACAGAGGCTGCAAAAATACAACATGGCGCAAAATTTGTCACCCGATATTCTTTAACTACAAAATGTAATTGTATGGCACACGATCTCACACGATATCAATCGATCGCTTAATTATATTCATTTATTTCATTTCAGTTATTAATTCTTTTCAAAAAGACCTAGTCTAATAGGCCATAATCGGTCCCAATATTCTACTCATTCAAAAAAAAAAATTTAAGATGTTTGTTGGTTTATAACAACCACACTTCAGTTTTCTACCCGATCTCTATTTCTCTCTATTACCGTAAGCCCTCCATTTATATTTCTGTTTCTCCACTGACTATGGTGTGCAGTCGACCACGATAATCTCGAGATATATATGTGAGTGCCTGGACCTTTTTTTTTTTTTTTTATCTGGGACCAGCACTCAGGAGATAACTCCTACACATGCGAAACATTGTGCTGGAACTTTTAGGAAAGGGATAGTAGGAGAAACGACAGGAGATGAAGCTTACTTATTTTTGCAGCTCTGGTTTCGCACGTTCTTTGTTTATACTTTTAGCAGTGCTGAAGCTCCGGTTCAGTAGCCATTTTTATTATTGTTTTACTTCGCCGGTGCTACACAATACCGACGAAGGAGTGCCTGGACCTTGTCAAGGAGTTGGGAAACTTTAACGAACGCCATCACATTGGGCTGAGGTCCTTGACATGAGAGCCCGGGAACTGGCAAGAGGTGAAATTTTTACTCCTAATTGGCCCCGAGCCCTGCTGTGGACTTACGAAAAGCCACAGGAATGAAATTCTTAGAAACTGGGAGGAAAGGGAATTTGCTGCTTACGGGCATGTTTGCGCCGGCCGCCGTCAGGCTAAACACTTCCTGATCCCGAATAAATCAATCTCAAATAGACTGCTATCGCGGAATAGAACGGAATTAAGTCTTTTAACGGGATACTGCACTGACGAACGAGCACAACAAGATTGATCTCTCCGAGCATAAGGTCCGTCTACTTTGTGAAAGTGACACTGAAAGTTGTAACCACGTTCTTAGTGATTGTCCTCAAGTCGGCAGACATAGGTTTCTCCATCTGGATGGCATTGTTGGGCCCACACAGAAGTTCTGGAACAGCAGAACCGAAATAGTGGGTGGATGCCTTAGGAGTCTGAGGATGGGGGGTCTAATGTGATGGGCTTTGCACAATAGATTTTTTTGGTCGCGGTGCTTCCTGACCCCAATTACAATAATAAAGGTGTGCACTAGAATCGCATCAGACACCCCGTACTATTCCAGTACATAATGTGTATTCGGTCACTATGTACACCCCCGCTGTACAAAGAGAACCATATATTATAACGACCGAGGCCACTGCATACTTGTGATTATTTCTGAACATGCAAAGTTTTCTTAATAATTTTTCTTTTTGACTTTAATGTAGGATATATTTGGACCAATGCATTTCCCTTTTCATCATATATGTTTAATGCTGCATCTGTTTTTGTTGTTGTTATTTTTTTGTTTTCCAACTGCTACCAAGATTGTGGCCAATTATTGTCATTATGAAATTGTTTTTAGCCATTTTATTTGTACTCGTACTTGTACTTGAAGTTGTTTGTTGGTTTGTTTTTGTTTGTTACGTGTTTTTTTTTCATTACTGTTGCTTGGCATTGTTGTTGTGCTTAACATTAAATTGGTTGTTGTTGTTGGTGTTTTGTTTTTGCTGTTCGTATTGTTCACTGTCAATTGTTATATTTTTTAATAACTTTATCTTGCAACTTGTTAGTTCATCCACTTGTTGTTGTTGTTTTTGCTGTAATCGCTTATTGATTGAATGACATACAACATTTTTCTATGTTTTAATATGGTTTGCATGAATCCAGTTGTTGCAGTTGTAATACTGTTGTTATTGTTCGTATTGTTATTGTTGCACATTTGCCAATGATTAGCCACAGCCAACATTGTGGTATTTTAATCATTGTCTTAATGATTTCTGATGTATTTTTTTGTTTTTTTTTGCTTTTTCTTTTATTGCTGTGACCGTTTACAATCGTCGACATGTTTCCAAACCAGAATGCAAGTATTTTCATTTTGGAAATCCATAACTATTGGCTACTTTGGATTTGGGTTTTGCAATTTTCAGTTCAGTTCACTTCAATGCAATTCAATTCGGTTCAGTTCAGTTCATTACATTTTTCTAGTTTTCATCCTCAATATTTGAAAATATATTAATGAAAAATATTTATGAAAAACGATAAGACGTTAGAAAAATTCTTTTTTTTTTTTTAATTTTCCGCTATTGTATGACTATTTCGTTTAGTTAAGTGCCTGAGTGGTATGTACACGCTATGATTTATAAAGTAGTTAATAATTTTGAAAAGTAGATGAAGAAAAAAAAATTAATAAAGTCATTAATAACACCAGTTGTTAATAATTTCAACAACATTGTTAAAATAAATACTTTAATAAGAGACTGCTTAAAGTAGTTAAGAGACTATTTAAAGAAGTTTCATGATTGGCTACTGGGTGGTCATTAAATAACATCAGTTTTTCTATGTAATCCAAATCAGAAATGAGATCAATAACCTCCAATAATATATTAATTCTAATCGGGCAGGTTAAAATCGTTTGCTAATGCTTGCATGAGTTAATTTCTTTGCAGTTACTGAAATCTGGATAATTTAATTTTTCTAAACTAGTCATTCTCTAAAGTATAAATTCAGAATATCAATTTACTGCTGTTGCCTAAATAGTTAACGTGTTGCATCTACAGCCGGAAACTTCGTGGGTTTAAGATCAGGCCAGCGCCCTCTGTCGGCGGTATGTCAGCAAAGTAAAATTTATATAGATGTGAAAGGTTTTCGAACAGATACAGTCTGTTTAGGACGGATAAGCATTCAACAACACGTGCAAATAATGATATAGTGGTGTTCTGTTCGTTCCACGTACCGCACGAAAAATCATCTTCAGTGTTGAGGTCCTTTTCTGAATGAATGGGTACGTAAACAAATAAAATTGATGAATTTGGGACGATACAAATCCACATGAGAGCATTGCGAAAAAATCACTGTTTGTTGTGAATTTTGAGCTGGAGGTTTCATTGTTGGCGAGGCCTGGCCTTCACTGTTAACGGCGAGCCCTATAGGAAAAATGCGATTTGGTCGGAAACTGTGCTCGAACCTAGAAACTTTTTGGTTTTGTAGTCAACGTGCAGACTACTGCAGCCATTGCCAGCCTCAACCTGATTTCCTACTAGAGCACAATTCATCGCATATGTAGGGGTCATTCCCTGAGTGCCAGTCGAAGAAAGAAAAAGTACAAGATAATTTGTTGTTAAAAGGAAATTTTTTTTTCAATACTGATTGGTATATATTCCCAAGAGTGGCATGACCACCGCTATGTGTATGACAGGACAGTCTGACTGATACCTCTGCCTTTATAGGCCCTTATACATATACTATACCCTTATAGAGGCCTTAGAAATAGGAATGGCATGTGCTTTCAATTTAAAAATATCAATGTTTCTTAATGCTTTAATGATTCAAGTTCACCTTCGTACAAACCTGAAAGCCAAAACAAAACATAACAAAAATATTGAAACGATTGTTAACAAATCTAACAGCATTTTAAGAGTAAAATTTAACTCTCACTTGAAATAAAACTGAACTGTAAAATTTGTTTTTCAAATAGAAACCTCACAAATGAGAGTATTAATTTTGTCACAAGCAAACAAAAAATTATGAATAACAAAAAAAAAAAACACACATCTCACCACACCATGGGCAAATAAACCATGGTTTTTATGTTTCGTTTTTGTTTTTTTTTTTCTATAGTGACAAACTATAAATTTGTTATTAATCAAAAAAGCAAATAAAATCTAAAATAAATAAATTTATATTTAATAGAATCTCTAATGGAGGCATATTAATATGAAAAGTTTATTACAAATTAAAACAAACGATACCGAAAATTGTAAAGCACACCATTGTTGTTCATTTGAACAAAAAAAAAGAAAGAAAAAGAAAAAAAAATACCCCATTTAACACAAAAAAGGTGAATAACCAGCATGAACAAAGAGGGACCGAGAAAACAACAAGTATTGGATAACAATAACGAAAAATCCACAAATAAAAATATAAAAATTTGGTCACTAAGTTAGCCAGCCTGAATTCCAATAGAAAAGCAAAATGGTAATAAAAATCAAATAAACACCATGGGATTACACATCTTTACCCGCGGCTATTTGCGTATTGCTTCACAGCAGTTTAAGTCTATAGAAACTGAAATAACAATAAAAATATTATTTAAAAAAAGAACACAAATAAAATGTTGTATAATTAAGTTGAAAGTCATTAGCAAAAAAACACACACACACACACACACACATACATGTACATCATATCATAAAAAAAGAATAAATTTAGCGTGGCGATGGCTGAGGTATGATGGTGCCTGCAAAAGCATATGTCCTGCATTCGAGACAGTCATAAAATAAAAACAATTTGCATTAGTGTGCCTCTGTGTCAGTTGTAGGAGGAACGTTTCAGTAGCGAAGCTATACTGGTCACTGAAAAACATCTCGGCTACAGCAGTGGCGAATCCATAAGTCCCCGTCCATACTGTTGAGTTTTTGCTGCAAAAGTTTCTTGAATTCTCTTTTGAAACTGCAGCCGTGTCCATACATGAATCTTTTGCTTCATGTTTAGTATTTTTTATTCCTCCCTTCTATCTTCTTTTTTTAATTTTTTTTGACATTTCTCAATACCGAATGTAAATATAAAATAACTACCCTGTGATAGAAGGTGTGAATATTTTTTTTGGATAGACATTTGAAGCACAAGGTATAATATGAAGCAAAATGGACGCTAAGAAGAAAAATTTTATAATTAATAATTTTTTTTTTGTTTAAAAGACAGTTTTATTTTTTTAAAATTTTTGATTATATTTCACAAAAAAATTAGCATACGTAACACGTGTAAACTAAAACAGGGTAGCTATTATTATGATAGATGTTAACAGTATACCAAACGAAAAGAAATAAAATGAAACGTCAAATACACCTCATGTCAAAAGATGCAAATAAGAAATTCAACAAAAACTGCATGTACATGAAACAGAGTACCTACTTCCACTCCTCTTCCCCTTCTCATCAACAAACTCAAAAATTTTGCAGCAAATGTTTCACAGTATGGACGGGGACTAAGTAACTTTAGAGCTGTCTCCTTCGTCGGTATTATGAGGCAGAATCATAGCCGAAATAAAATAATTCATAGTTACTGGTTACTTAACGCAACTTTAATATGTCTACCTGACATCAGAGTCGTTGTAACAATGCAATGGACAAAAAGCTTGCTCCAGTAGAGCAGAGCTCTAGCATCCCTTCACCGCCTGTCAGTTCAATCACTATACTTTTCTGAATGCATTTTATGGGTGTGAAGATAAATTTTAAAATTTCTAACCGTAAACTCAAACCAGCGAGTTTAACAGAGCTCTGGTAATGCGTTAACATGGCAATGTTAAACAATTAAAAACGATTTTTACTTTAAAATTTAAAAATAAACATAGTAAAAAGCAAAAATATAATAAAAAAAAATATCAGGAGGACTTTTAGAAGTCTCTAAATGAATGGTCAATCGTTGGAAATGTTAACAGCTTGGTTTTTTTCTTTTAAGAAAATATAAGAATATTTTCAAAAAACCTATTTTTAATTTTCCTGAAGAAGCTACACAAAGGAGTAGCGAAATATCGAATCAGAATAAATATTAAATATATTAAAAAGACCTACAACTTGAATAATTAGTGTTATTAATATTTTTAATTCTGTTAAAAGAGTTTTTTTTTTTTTAACTTGGAGCAGGACTCAGGAGATAACCCCTGAAAACGCGGTGTATTGTGCTGAAACTAGAGAAAAGGGATTGCAGTGTTGTAACGCCTCTGATGATATTCAGTTTTGAAGGGAATATGCATTCGCCACTGAAACCTTCCCACAACAACTGACACAAAGTCACACAAATGCATACCAAAAAAAAAATGCGAGATGTTTTTATGAGTCTGAAACTGGGGTTGAACCCAGGAAAGTTTTTCGTTTTGTAGTCAACGTGCAGACTATTTCGTTCTGTTAAAGATTTCGTTAATGCAGAAAAATAGAGGAGATCCCTCTACATAAATCCCATTTTAGTCTGGTCGCCCTCGTTGGTTCTTTGCCTAAAAATTCTCATTTTAGGAACCCCAACACAATTTTAGAATTCCTAACAGATCAATGTTAATACGTTAACAGAGCTGTGTTCAGTGCTACATAAATCCCATTTTAGTCTGGTCGCCCTCGTTGGTTCTTTGCCTAAAAATTCTCATTTTAGGAACCCCAACACAATTTTAGAATTCCTAACAGATCAATGTTAATACGTTAACAGAGCTGTGTTAAGTGCTGTAGTGTTTATCTAGTGTAATATATTTTAAAATTTATCTTCACAGCCATATGCATTTTTTGTTAAAAAAAATTTCTTCGGATTCAAAATAAATTCATAAGGCATGTCGGTCCGTCTGGGTCATTGAACTGCATCGTTTCTAATCTTTAAAACAATGGCAAAGATTTACTTTTTTTTTTTTTTGCTCAACCTTAAGAAAATTAAATTTTTTAGAAGCCATAAATAAAATTTCTATTCATTCAGAAAAATATAATAATAAAAAACTTTTTCACATAAAAATATATTCTAATATTATGGATTGCCTGAGTTTGCGAAAAAAAATTAAAAAGTGATACATAAAAGTTGCACAAAAAAAAAGAAGTTTTAAAGACTTGTGCGCATAATTTTTGCAACTATTAACATAATAATGAGCCACAGAATAGCAATAATAATAATAATAACTATAATTAAAATGGAAATTGTTTAGAATTAAAAAATTAGCACTAATTTTGAATTTAATTTGCAGCGACAAGGCGATGCTTTGCATAATAAAACAAATCAAAAAAAAAAAAAAACAAACATCAATACGACTAAATTTTAAACTATATTGAAAACTGTGAAAACACTAACAAAATATTATAATATTTTTAACTAGAGTTTTTTTTGCCAATACAAAATTAACTTAATATTCAGAATAAATTTATGCGTTTGAGTAGCCCATATCTTGGCGGCCAACAAAATTTTTTTTTTTTGAAATGGCAATAACTGTTATTTCATAAATATTTTTTTAATAAATATTTTTTAATTATATGACACCTGTTTGGCTGTTGAAATTACTTTTTTGCGCTCTTCTGCTTTCAATAATTCAACACATAATTTTTGTAATTTTTGGACAAACAGCAACAGCGGACAACTGAAGTATCAATCTCCAGCTAAAATATACTCATATCATCTCATCACTTTGGCCGACTACACATTGTTTGCCGAATTTACATAATTTTTGCATACATTATACGATTTGATTGTGCGTTCCGTCCGCACTCTTAATTAAAATGAAAATGTTTAGCTCCACTAACTAAGTCCATTAATATTTTTAATAGCCTGCGGTTTTGGATTTCAGAATATGTATTTTCCAAATAGATTTATACCCGTTAAATTATTTACGCTTAATAAAAACCACTAGTTTATGGCCCAGTAGTTTAACTGACATTATTTTGACAATATTTTACATGTAAATTTACAACTATAAAAATCTTAATTTTTGTTTTTTTGTTTTTTATTGCTGCCGAAAGAATTTCATTTATTATTATTCCAGCCTTAAAACGGTAGTTACTTTGTCTTATCGCTGTTCTAAATGAAATATTTACATAAACATGCAAATATGGAGCAAAAAAATATTAAACTAAAGGGTGTCTCAGTAAGCATGCACTTAATTTAAAAAATAAAAAACACTTATGTTTTGAGATAGTTGTGCTTTTTTTTATAGGATTGTAAAGAAGACATGTTACAATTAAGTATGGCATAAAATATCTGTCAAATGGCCTCTCGGCACTGACTACTTTTTCACACAGTTGTGGCTGTAACTCACCGATGACGCGTTGGATCTCGGATTTGAGCTCAGGAATTGTTTCTGGTTTATTCGCATACCCCCGCGATTTGACAAATCTGCACAGCAAAAAAATAGCACGATGTTAAATCACTTGACATCAGAATTTCCTGAGATAATTTGTTCTGGAAATGGTTGCTGCAATAAATCGATTGTTTCATGTGCGGTTTGGCAGGTGGCACAGTCTTTCTGAAACCACATCTCGACCAGATGCATGCCCTTCAGTTGAGGCCATAAGAACTCTGTTATCATGTTATTTATTTTTTTTTTATCTGGGACCAACACTCAGGAGATGACCCCTACACATGCGATGCATTGTGTTGCAACTATAGGAAAGGGTTAGTTAGAGAAACGATAGGAGGTGAAGCTTAATTATTTGACAGTTCTGCTTTTGCACGTTCTTTGTTTATAGCAGTGCTGAAGCTTCGGTTTAGTAGTAATTTTTATTATTATTTTACTTCGCCGGTGCTACGAAGTTGGGCGCTCTAATGTGATTGTGGATTGCTATCAGCTGAAGCCGGTATTGTTCAGTGACTATGCCTTCGCCACTGAAACCTTCTGACAACGACTGACATACACAGACATACCAATGCACAGCAGAAAAAGCGAGGTTTTTTTTTTTTTTTTTTATATATAATTTTAGGTTGAACCCAGGTCTGTTTAGTAGTCAACGTGCAGACTACTTCAGCCATCGCCACCCTGACGTAACTAATGACGGTCACCTTCATTGGGCACTCTCGTTCAAAGAACAAAAGTTTTCTAGAGGCCGACTTTTGCGTTGACATTCAGGAGTCTTACTACCCACAACCGACACAGTTTCTTAAAATTTTTTCATCACTCTTCATATAGTTGACACTGACTGAATATTATTCGAAGTTTGCGAGCGGTCTCAGCATAACTTTCCGAATTTTTCTAATGATTTTTTATAAATCGTTTTTCTTTCGATAAACAGTTAATTTTTAATAATCGGAATAAATCGAAATATGAGACAGCTGCCAAATTTAAGAGTTACTATTTGCACAAAAAAACGATACTAAAATTAATAAAAAGTGTATTCTTACTGAGACACCCTTTACAAACAAACTGACCGCTACTTTGTTAAACAGATGGATGGATGTATAGCCGCCCATAAGCCTTAGATAGACTTGAATTTATAAATATTTGAATTATTAATGAGATGATGCCTAATCGTATTGAAATTATGCCGCTACCTATTTTGATGTGAATTTCTAAAACGATTTCGATATCATTTAACAATTTAAAAAACAATTTGTCACCTGCTAAGAGAAATTCACAACTGATCAGATTTTGTGAAACTTTAGGAATGTATTACATTTCGGGCATATAAAAAATGCAGATGTATTTTTATAAGCTAAATTAACCCGGTACGCTTCGCTACCACACAACAACTTCTCTAATCTCATTGAGCTGTTTCATTATTATTTTTTTTTAACAACACAAACTCTACAAAGCTTTATAGCTTGTCTGTAGAAACAGTCAGGATCTAGGCGGGAATTGAACCCGCACCTCCATATTCGTGCACTAGACTATGGAGGCACAAAGCAATTTGTTAGCGAAACGATAACAATAATCACCATATTCAAGTTGGACGAATACAATATTGAGCGATACACATACACAGTAGTTGAAAAATGATATGATAAATGAGTCAAGTGGCACAATTCATACAAAGTATGAATGCATAACTTTATTGATTTTGAGCGTTCTTGCAGCTCTCTGTTTTCAATGCATTTTTAGGCAGCAACCAGCGCACCAATTCTGCTCTGCTTAAATGGTACGAATAAACTCCACTTAATCCTATTACATTTCAATTTATTTGCTAAGTGAATTAGTCTCAGTAAGTGTCGGGCAGGACCATTGTTTTGCATAAATTTTGTAAACAAGATTGAGCATGCTTCAAATGGAATAGAAAACCTAATTAAAATTCATCCAGGTGTTTGCATCATTTTATATATAACCAGAATTGTTGGAATAAAAACACCAACCTATTGCTATAAATTAATTACAATTGAAAATGGTTTAATAAAAATATTAAAGTAAAACGAAAGACTTAAGCAACGAACATGAAAAATAAATCAAATTGACACATTGAACATCTGCAACCGACGAGTCTGAGTCTGCATTAAAATTCATAATATTCAATAATTATTTATTTGTTTTTTTTTTTTTTTGCATTACCAACATTATATCTGCCACGAAAAGGTGTGAAATTTATGGGACAATAGCCTTTAAATACATACTCGTATATTAAACGAACAAAAAAAAAAGCAAAACAAATTTATAATGACGGCGACATGAATGTTTTTGAATTTTGATGCATTAAACTTGTAAAATAATTAAACTTATTGCCATTTTATGGCACAGGGGTAAAGCTTGAATTTCAATCTCTTATTACCGCGGCTACTGACTGCACCAGTTATTCGAGCTGAGCTGAGCTAAAGAAGCAAATTATTGCATTTTAAGTGGTTGCAAAAAAAAAAGGAAAATTAAAAAAAAAAACAAAAAAAAAATATTTGAAATGTTGGCTTTATTTTTCTGTCATTTAACACGAAGAAGACACTTAAGTATGACAACGTTCAATGCTGTTGCACTAGACGAGAGCAAAAGGACATTAATCTAAATTGTTGAAATGCATGTGACGCAGTCCAGCCGTTTGGTTGGCCACTGGCTGCATGTTTATCTGTATAAATAACAACGCTAAATACTGGCAAAGCAGGTTGTAGAGATGGCCAACATTCGATCTTTCAAAATCAAACAGATATATGTTTCTTTTTCTTTTTCCATTTCTATTTATATTTCTCTTTCGAATCGCTGGCTTTGAAAATCTAATTTTATTTAACAGTTCGAGACGGTCATTTCTTATTTTTCGCTTGGTTACATGTTCGTTTTGGTTTTTTGTCAAATATTTTTAATTAAGCGTTAATTTGTAGCAACTTCAGGCGGCATTTATCTGTGTTTTATTTTATTTAATCTTGTTTATTTTTGCATTAAATGCATTAAAAAGAGATGTAAAGGAATTCAGTTCTTTGTTAAAGAAACAACCAGACTAATGGAAAATTATTTATCTAGAGCAGTACATATGTAATGGCAGCATTAGCAAAGCAAATAATGGACAATGATACGAGTAAATTGTTGAATTGAATCTTTAACACTTTGTTTGTCTTCCCTAATTGTTTGCAGTGAACGTTATTCTTTCTTAGTTGGCTGCATTATTTAATAGAATTAATGAAAAATAAAGTTTTTTTTTTTTAAAACAACACAAACTCTACGAAGCTCTTATAGCTTGTCTGTAGAAACACCCAAGGTCTAGGCGGGAATCAAACCCACACCTCCATACTGATAAGACTAATTCTCATGCTGTAACCAATCAGAGTACCCTGAGTACAGAGCACCCTACTTCGCCGGTATTGTATAGCACCAGCGAAGTAAAATAATTACCAAATAAATAAATAATAATTAAATAAAATTTTTTTTTATGAATACGGCCCCAACAAGAAATGGATGACCGAAACAACAAGTGAGACAGGTAAAATATTGGTCTATAGAAATATTAAAATATAGACATGTTAAAAAGTTTTTATTGTAGAGCCTTTAATTTTTCGGTGTCCAAGTTTTAAAATTATAAACATTGAAAAAATATAAGGGTGGTTTTTCCTTTTTTTTAAATCGTGTTTTACATGTGTACAGGGTCTCTATTTATCAATTAAAATTATATATGCATAGGTGTCGATTATATTGCTAATCGCCACATTTTGTTCGTTTAAATTTAATAGACATTTTTTCGTTAAATGTTAAAAGTTATTTATACATTGTGAAATAGATTTTTACATAACCGACTGTTAAAGTTCAAATTAAGACATTGTGAAAATGGAAGTAAATGTATATAATTTCAATATTCAAGCCAAATATGTTGAAACGTTGCTTTATCGAAAATCCTCGAAGATCAGAAAAAAGTTTTTTCTGAGTTTTCTGTGCTACAGCACTTTCCTTCGTTGGTATTTGAGCAATAAAACGTCGGCGAAGTAAAATAATAAATAAAACGGGTCAATTAGCTTAAAAAATAATGCGTCAAAAAAAAAAACATCAGAGACGCCGCAACTTTGCTTTATAATTTACACGCAACTGCAAAGTTGCGCAAGAATTAAGCTCTATCTTTTTACCACTTTCACCACCTGTCTGTTTCTTCCCTATCCTTCTCTCTAGTTCCAGTGCAATGCATTGCATATGTAGGGGATAGCCCCTGAGCACTGGTCCAAGATAAAAAAAAAAAAAAAAAAAAAAAATCCTCGAAGATGATTTGAATCTAAATTCTGGGATAATTAAACAAGAATTTTAATTTTAAAAGTAAAATTTATTTATAAGATTGTGCGGTAATTGGGCAACGTTCAATATACAAAATTTGCTTAAGCTCTGACTGCCTAATTCATTTTTATAACCAAAGAACTGAAATTAAAATTTCGCTTAAATAACAATTCTTTTCAAATTCTGCTAGTCAAATGCCATGTCGTATTGATATTTGTGGCGTGTTGTTTTAAAACACACTGTCGCAGTTACGTATTTAACTCGACAAACTCCAATTGATACGATTTATTGCTTTAAGTATGGGCGTCCCAGTTTCATCTTTTCAATCTATAATATTAGCGTTTTGGTTTTAAATTTATTTTGTATTTAAAATTCTGTTTTATTTTTTTTTGTTGAGCTAAGCGCTCCTGCTGTTTTAACAAACTGCAGCCAAATATCACTAACATTAAATTGGTTTTAGATAAATAAATAAATAATAAATAAATAAAATAAAATACACACAAGCGTACTAACACAACAAGTATAGTAAGTGGAGCTGTAGTACTTGCAGAAAACAGTTTGCAGTGTGCATGCATATGCATTTGCATTGGTTTGTGGAAATTAAAATATTTCTTTTCTTGACTACCCACTGACTCGTATTCACTGAGTCATTAAATAAAATTTCTAACACTGCAACTACTTGTCTTGTTTACTTATTCATTTGGTCGGCAGTGCCATTTTAGTGGTATAGCCTGGTGTGTTGATGTACATATTTTGGTATTGACTGTCTGTCTTCATTATTCCAGTTTGGTAGCCGGCCTTCAAGTTGTACTTATTGGTCAGGAGTGTTGTAAGTTGTGGTGCAGTAATATTGTGTGTTAGTAGTGTTTGTTGTCCCCGGCTTGATTACCTGTTGTTTTTAATTTTTCTTTAATTTGAGTGATAATTTTTCTTTTAAGAAAAACAAAAATAAATAATAAAAAGATAAGGAAAATGAACCTTCATATTTGGTAAGATTGACCAACTGGCTTTAGTAAACGGTATTTTTGATTGTACCAGTTTTTCCAGATGTACGCTATAATTGCTAGACTGGCTATAGATCCTGTGTAATGGACTGCAAGTGACTGTTGAATTATAAATTTTTGCTTGGATTCACTACCTTATAATTTACAAAACGTTTATAAATGCCGTGTGGGTGACTTAAATAATATTTTATTACAAATCGTTTACAAAATGTCTATAAAACCAATTTCGGTGACTCGAATTTTAAATTTTCTATTGTATTCCATACTTTATAATTTACAAAACGTTTATAACAGGTTTATAAAGTCAATGCATGTGACTGTTGAATTATAACTTTTTACAAAAACGTTTATAAAAGTTTCATGAAACTCATTTGAGTGACTTAAATAATACTTTATCACAAACATTTTATAAAACGTCTATGAAACCAATACAAGTGACTTCTGCTTTATAAATTTTCTATTGTAATCCCAACGTTATAATTTAATAAACGTTTATAGAAGGTTTATAAAATTAATATATGTAAGTGACTGTTGAATTATAATAGTTTACAAAACATTTATAAAAGGTTTATAAAACCCATGTTAGTGACTGAATAATATTTTATTACAAATGGTTTCTAAAAAGTCTATAAAACCAATGTTAGTGATTTTTTATTATAAATTTTCGATTGTATTCCATACTTTATAATTTACAAAACGTTTATAACAGGTTTATAAAATCGTTGAATTGTAACTTTTTACAGAACGTTTATAATACCAATATAAGTTATTTTTGTAATGCAGTTTAACGAAGTATGAAGCAGCCTGTCCAGGATCTTACCAAAGATCTGGTTTCTTTGTCAAAAATAACACGAAGATGTTAGTGTTTTAATATTAAGTAAACACAGTATTCTTTATTTAGGAAACAACACTTAACTTATGTTAGCTTAGACTAAATAACTCTCCCAAACTCGCGCTATGTATTACTTCGGCGTGTAGAGTTGTTACTCGGGTAAGCTACCTTCATGCCTATCGTGAATACCCCTCTACGAACAATCTAACCTCTAACATTAAAATTGATTAGCCTATCAACTGTGAATTCACGAACCGTTCAGTAGTTCGTGCAATCGGCGAAATACGAAATGACTATATTAATATACGAAAGAATGCGGACGTTCGTATATTCCAACACTAAAAAATAAAGAATTTAGGAGTTCGATCACTCGTCTAAATACGTATTTACTTCCTCAATGTACATATATGTCATCTAGTGTACCAAGTATGATAAAATTTGTAATGCAACGTAACATTTTTTCATTATAAATTTTCTGTTAGATTTAGAAAACGTTTATAAGAAGTTTATAAAACCAAAATTAGTGACTTTTTAATTATAAATTTTTATAATATGTTTACAAAAGGTTTTGAAATAAATAAATTTTCGATTAGATCCAATACTTGATTATTTACAAAACACTTACAAAAGGTTTATGAAACTATTTTAATTTAAAGATGACAAATTTAAATTCAAGTTTTATTTTTAATGCCACTGCTGTGTAAATTAACACTGTGCAGCCTATTGAAGTCGGTGTGTCTTTACCAAACTTGACACAATGGACATCTTTATTTAAATTTTGCTCATGCAATAAATCTCATTTATACAAATATTGCTTTTCTTTTGCTTTGAAAAATTCTCAAACATAAATTCTAAATTGACAAAAGCGTACAGAAATGCAATAGATTAATTAGATTTTGTACAGGTAATGCTTTACAATGTGAAGGCAATTTATTGGATGATTTAAAATGGAAACCATAGCGGTATTGGTTGGAAAAATTTATTCAATTCAAAGTTTCAGACAAAAAAAAAAAATATAAAAGAATGAGAGCAGCGCAAAAAGTCATAATTAAAAACAATTTATAAGGTTTGAAAATTTTCACTGAAAAATAGTCATAATTGGAAAGAGGACTCATATAGCAGGCTGTACAGCTTCAGTACATAGTAATAGTGGATTATTTATAGAATAATATATTGGAAAATTGGCTTCATAGTTATAACGACAGTCTTATGTCGGCAGTTTCCACAAAAGTTGCTGAATTTCACTGATGCAATGGTTTTCTTCGGACAATATCAGTCGTGATGATCGCGCAGTTTCCCACATAATGCTATCAGAAATTTGCAGACATTAATTATTTCATACTGATGCGTGTAAAACTCATAAAAACCAATTTCTGGAAACAGAGCAATGGGAATGGTTATTGAAGATATCGGCATATAGGTTTCGAAAAAGCCGGAAGCTTCCTCGGTTTAAAGATGAGAGACCACGTACTACACAGAAAAAATTTTACTTTTTTATTTTCAATTAACACATTTAATTATTAAATTAAAAATTAACGTATTTTTTTTTAAATTTAAAGTTTAATCAATTCAGTTAAATGTTTAATTAATTTTTCTACTTAGTACTTGAATAAATAAATAATTTAATTTTTTTTGCTATAAAATACACAAAATAGTGCTTATCTGATTGTTTTATTTTATATATATATTTCATATATAGTCTTTACACAAAATAGAATTTAATACCCAATAAGCATTCGAATTGAATTCAAATAATTTTTTTTTTATTAAAAATTTGTTTGGATTTTGCAAACGAATTAATTAATTTTTTAATTACGAAACTACAAAAATCATCATTATTTAAAATTCTATGGTAAGGTTTTTTTAAAAAAAAAATTTTTCTCAAATTGATTAAAAAGGACAATGTAATCTTACCACTACTACATATAAAGCTGGGATCAGTTTTTTTTTATTTATTTATTTTTTTTTTTAAAGCACTAGACAAAGAGAGTAGAGTCGTTGCTTTTTTATAAAACAATATTTACAAATCTTTAATTAGCAAAAATTTGCGAAGGCATTTTCGACGGTCCACAATTTCGAAAACTTCTTCTAAACCCTACCTTTGAAGAGTTATTATCACCAGATGAGAAAGCTGCCTGGAATTCATTTCGACAAATTCTTTCTAACTTTTTAAGAAACATCAGAAGTCGAAATTACACAGAAATCGTACGTGATTTGATTGAAAACTATATTCAAATATTGGAAAATATTAATTAAGTGTTTGGCTTATTTTTCGAAATTTCTAATTTTATGTGTAAAAATGTCACTAGAAATACATTTCTTGCCTTCGCATTTGAACTTTTTTCCGGAAAATCTGGGTGCCGTAAGCGACGAATACAAGTGAACTATTTCAGCAACAACTTTAGACCATGGAACAACGTTATCAGAGACTGTGGAATAAACATATAATCGGAGATTTTATTTGGTGCCTTATTAGAGAACAAAATTATCAAAATCACAAGAGATTTTAACAAAAGTCGAAATTATTTTTAAATTATGCTTTGTCCATATTTTTGATTAAACTAACTTAATTGATTAACTAAAGGATGTCTGGTGGCAAATTTATATATTTTTAAATGCGATTATTTCAAAAAGCCATAAACGGTGCGGAGGGAGGGTGTCGCCGTTGGAATTATCGATTGTGCATTAAGAGCTTTTCTTAATAAAACTTTTTGTCAATTATTACGTTTTTTAATTAAGTTTGAAAATATAAATCTGCTACCAGACACCCTATAGTTGTTAAAATTGTTTGTTAAAAAATGTCTATTAAATGCTAAAAAAACAAACAAACTGTTCTTTAACCCCGTATGGTTACTCTTCATTTTAGTACATTAAAGTTGCTCTTCGTCAAAATGGCGAAATATTAAAAAAACTGTTTTAAAAAACGATTTTTAAGGTAAAAAATTAACAAAAAAAATTTTTTTAAGCATTTTTTTTAAAACTTAAAGAAAAAAATTACATAACAAAAATAAAATTTTTTTCGATACGAATTTAAACTTTTTTTGTTTTTTTTTTTGTAAATTTTAAAAACAACAGAAACTTATAGATTTCGGTATCATATAACGTTGTTGATAAAAAGAGCATCGTAACATGATCACACATAAAATAGTTATATGATAAAGAGTAAATGATGTTGATGATGATGAAGAGTATCCATCCAGCGTTAAATTTATGATAGTTCTAGTAAAAAATCGCTATTCTAGCAAAAGTAGGTACTTTCATTTAATCGGCAATAAAACAGGCATTTATCCATGGATTTTCATAAAATAAAGTTTATTTTATTTCTATTACATTCGTCTTCATGATTAATTAGTAAAACTGGTAACTATTTTGTGCTTTCTATTTTTTATGATTTTTTTGAATTCAAAAATTTGGTAATTTTTAAAAAAATAAAAAATTTTCTTTTTAAAATTTTCATCAATAACTCCAAAACTAATGGCTAAATATAAAAATGATTATAATAAAACTTAAAGCTGGCGTAATTTTAAATTTTTTGACGTATTGTGTAACAAGATTGAATAAGTTTTTCCAAAGTTACGAGCAGATGTAGAGAGCGGCATCTTCAAACAACCCCTAATTGTAGAAAAAAAAAATTTTTTACGAAAACTTTAACATAGATTTTAAAATAATGATTTGTTTTGGAGTTAGGAGACCACAAGCGGATTAAAAAAAAATAGTGGTTATCAAAGAAAACAATTTTTTTTTTAATTTGTTGAAAATAACACTTTTTATATTAATTAATTAAAAAATCGACACTGTTCTCGTGACCCCATTCCGCTATTCTCGTGAGGTCACTAATCAATGAATTACTCTTATTCTGCCTCAGCGGCGCGATTGGAGTCGATGTTGGCCTAGGAGCAAGTGAGAATGAGTGACAAATGCCGCTGTTCACACGTTGACTATGAGACAAAATGCCACTGGGTTTAAGCCCAGTGTTGGACAAAGTCTTCAAAAACAATAAAAAGATACCCGGTTTCTTCTGATGAGCATTAGTCTAACCTTTTGTCACTTGTTAGCGAAATATTTCAATGGCGAAGACTTCGTGACTGGTCACTAAGCAGTATCGGCTTCAGCTGATACTAAACGGCGACAATTGTTTATCAGAATTAGTGATGATGAAAAAGAATTAATATAACAGCTACCAAAGACAATTTCAAAAATTTAATATTTCTCTTTGACATCAGAGGCGCTGCAATATTGCAATAAAAACAAAAAAATTTGCAAAAGCAAAGTTTTAAAAATAATGAAGCTTTTCCCTGTCTCTATCCCTTCTCCATCTGTCATCTCTATTACTATGGCCTTCCTGTGAAAGGTAACCCATCGTAGTAGGCAATCACAGCCTGAGTGTTATTTCTCTTAAAATAAAAATCAAGTAAAATTTAAAAAAAAACAAATTGAGTCTTAATAGCCGACATTTCACTTTGAATTATGTTCCTCAATAGCAAAATAGAACAGATGTCATTACCACAATAAGACTGATTAATTCAACTAACACAACAAGAAGACAACATGCTCCAAGTCAATTAAGAATTTAATGATTTGATTATGCAATTGTCATTCTTAGAGCATTAATTTTCAACGATGGAATGGATAAATCTTCTACCACGCCATCTTAATAGCTGGCCTTGTGCTGCCACAGCAAAAAATGCCAGTTAATAGATCCATTTCAAATACAGACAGCCATAAATATGAAATGATTTGAACCATTATACGAGTATAATTGAAATGGCTCTTTTTTTAAATAAATACTTTAAATAGTTTTGCTGCATTTAAATCATTATTTAAATGTGACATATAATAAAAGTTGTCCACAGATTATGCGGAATTGCGAAATAATGCCCGCAATTATTATATAATTTTTCTCAATTCTTATTTAGTAAACAAATTTTCTCTAAATGACAAATTATAAATGGCTTTTATTTTATTTTATTAGAAACAATTATTCCATTTGTTCAATCATTTAGCTGCCGCTGTAAATTTAACATCCTCCTTTCCATTATCATCAAGTTGTGACATGTCCCATTACAATTGCAATGACATTATAAACGGAAAACGGAAGTAAATCCAGCAAAATGGATATCAGAGAAATGTGTGGCCATAAGAAAGGAAAAACATACTTTGTAAATATTGCAAATCTATTCGTATTGTTACGAGTCTGATGTGATAAAAGTTCTTGGGAATTTTCTTTCATTGAAGCGAATTAAGTGGGAAAAAAAGAAACGTCAGAAGTTTTTATTCGTTTTTTTTTTGCTCTTTTCTTTTATATAAAAGTTTGTAATTTTTAATTAAAATTTTTTTTTCTGATGGGAACTTAAACAGTTCAAATCTTGCTTGATTAACTTTGAAAACTGATTTCTCATTTTGATGGAAATAATCATGGCCTTGGAAACAATCAATGCTACCAAACGTCATGGAAATAATAATTTCAATTTATTCTCATACTGCTGCTATGGAGTCAGATCACTTGTGTGAACTAAAATATAGTTTGGCGTAGAAGCAAAAAAAAAAGGGAAATCTTAAATGAAGTAATTCAAATTAAGGCAAAAGTTATTAAGAAAAAATCAGCAATTGATGTGAAAATCTTAATGGATTCATTCAAGAGTTTGCTTTATCAAATAAATTAATTAAATTAATTAATTAAAAGAATTATTTAATTTTATAAAAGCCTATGACATTTTTTATAAGAAATTAATTTAAAGCGGTGCTCTTCGTTACACCCCATCCACCCTCGTAAGCAAAACAGTTCACTATTTTACAGAAATTGAGTAAATATTGATAACCCCAGCCATTTGTTTTAATTTTCGATAACTCTACTATTATAATTCTTCGGGTAATCCTAATTTAATATTGTCTTCATATGGGCGTACCACGCCCACTTGAAATATTGACAGCATAAAGTGTCCATTACACCTTCCTTACATATTGTAAAACATGCTGTAAATATCAGGAAGATCGGTCAACTGCTTCCATTATTTTAGTTAAACGAATACTACTTCATATGGGGTGGTGCCACGCCCATTTAAAATATGTAATGTGAAAATTTTCAAAAGAAAAAAATTACCAACAAAAATTTTTGATTTCTACTTCCATCTGAAAACTTTCCAGGATCATGGCTTTTCAGCTGTGAGTCATGCAAAATGCTCGACATTTGGAATTATAAAAAATATGTAATTAACACAAATAAACATGCATGGTTTTGCTTAATTATGAACCCGAAGCGTCAACACTACGTACAAAGATTGTTGGTTGAAACTCTACTCCAGTCATCAATATTTTTTTGTAAAAAAAAAATATTAAAATTAATTGCAATTAAAAAATTTGTGATATCAATTAAAAAATCATTTGAAATTGTTCACCAGTAAACAAATTAGTAATATCAATTAAATTTTTATACTTAAATTAATTGAAATAATATTTGATTAAATATTAATTGCTACAATGAAAAATTTAATAGATTGTTATTGTAGTTTTTTAAATAATTTTTTGAATTATATTTCTTAACTACTGAACTAAAAAAAAAAACAAAAACTTTAAATTAATTTTTTAATTGAATGAATTAAAACGATTCTCTTTCTAGCTCTCAGGGAGCTGTTTTCAAAAAATTCGGTTATATATTATTGATGTTTTTTAACTGCTCAAAAAGTTAATTCTATCAATTGAACTATTTAATTGAAATAAAATTAAAAATGAATTGCAGGTTTTACTTAATAAAAAAAACAAGCAATAGTTTTTTCTGTGTGCAGTTTCAACGATATTTGAGTAATGGAAAGGCCTCCCGTACAGCTTAAAAATTAATTCGCTTACTTAACCCCCGAGATGCTGTAACTCTGCTTCACAAAGGAATAAAAACAATGTCTTATAATTAAGCCAGTGCTACTCTAACACTTCAACACCTGTCTCCTCTCCACACCATACCTTTGAAAAACGAAGGTAACACACATTGTCTTCATTGTCGGTAGGCATCTTAATTGCCTCAGTGTTACTGTTCATCAAAAAAAAAAGAAAAGAAAATAAAACAAAAGATTCGAATTGTAAGTCCTATTTCTATTCCTATTCATCTTGTCTACCATTTTCACCCCTGCATTTAAAATTGCACAGCAAAATAGAAACTAAAAAAGAACAGCACAACCAACTACCAGTGATTTATGAAAAAGATGATCATCTTCCTGCACAGATAACAATCAATTGCTGTCATCCTCATGTGAAAATTTTCCTCAGAAATCAACAGCCAGAATTTTAACAAACTACAAATTTAAAACGGTTGATGTCTTTTCACTTTTGAAAATAAATAGAAAGAATGTTTTGTTTAATTGCTGGTAGATTTTTACAAAATATTATTTACACCGCAAAAAAAAAGTTCGGGTTCAAATATCGTTTCATTTCATAAACTTCAGTTTCATAAAAAAATTTTTTCTATACTTTAAATTAATTAATTAATTAATTTATTTATTTATTAGTAAGAAAGTGAGCTGCTAATTTTGCGTATCTGTGCGTATACACTGTGGAAAAATTTGTATCAGTTGTTCCCACACTTCCTCTATTTGAATTAATAACTGTTTCCCATAAATTTAATTGGAAACTGTGTTTCTTACACCATAGAAGAACTTGTTACAAACCTAATTTTACTGTAAATGAACACTTGCATGCCTTAAGAAAGTATTTCGGTTGAGGAGAGTACAAAGTCTCGGTTTAATCAGGCTTGCAAGAATGGAGTCAAAGCCAGAAAGGAATCATTCAGTATATGACGTATTAATGAAAACACAAATACCGATTAGCTGCTCTAATAAGGGATATATTCTTGTTCGAGAGTTCTAAAGCTGGAAAAGGCACTATAGGAGCTAAACTTCTTACACCTCCTCGTAGGTTAGGTCGGCAGGTTGGCGTCTGTGAAGGTAAAGAAAGTTCCCAGCTCTCTTAGATCTAATTTATTATGATGGTCCCATTGTGATACATGTTCTGAAAAAACTTCCACGCATTGTAGTGTTTCTGTTAAGAAGCGAACTTAGAACACCCAAATGATAAACTAGAATACTGGTCACTAGACTACCGGGGCACCCTCACAGCTCCACTTAAGTAAGGAATAGTTCTACCATTTACCAAGTTCGCCAGCTATCTGGTTTAGTCTTCTAAATGTACTATTTTCAATCAATTATCACTTTCCGGAGAGCAATTAACAACTCGAACTCTATGCTCGAATTTGGAGTTCCGCCAGAATCGATTCCTTCCGTCATCGTTAGTTACTTCCTTTATAAACATAATTCCGCTGCGTTCATAAATTTCCAGAGATTGGCTCAAAATTTAAGAGTATCAGTATAAGGTGACATTTCTTATAAACTAAGCTGGGGCCTTCAGCAGCACTGTGGCCTCGATATGCTCAGAAGATGACCTCCGTGTAGGTGTCGTAATAATGACAAAAAAGGCAGTGAGTTATGTAAGACAATTTATCACCGAGGACTGAATATTTTCAATGTCTAATACGACGAATTATTATAAGATTCATCACCAGGGTATTGTTTCACTAGTCCTGAAAGGATTAAATCAAGTGTGAACCAATAGAACCGATGGCTGAAGTAGTCTGTACGTTGAATACAAAACCAAAAAGTCATCGGTTCGAGTCCAGTTTCAGACTAAGTCATAAAAAATTTCCCATTTTTTCTGATGTGTATGTGATGATTGTTATCGGAAGGTTTCAGTGGCGAGGGCTACATTTGATCACTGAATAGTACCGACTTCAGCTAATACCTGAGTGTTGGCCCAAGATAAAAAAGAAAGTGTAGTATTAATTTGTAAAAACTATTTTCCAAATTTCCTGTTACTTGATTGCATTAATGAATTCGAGAAAAAATAATTAAACAATTAAATAAATGCTTTCAATTAAAAATCACACTTGAAACGTAATAAAAAAAAGCAAAAACATCAAAGTTTTGAATAAAAATCGTAGTTAAAAAAAAAGCAGAAGAGTAGAAAAATTAAGATTTTTCTCGGTGTATTTCTTTTTTTTTTTTTAATTTATTTAACACTAAGAAAAATGTTCTTTTGCCTGCTCATTAATGATTTTAAACAAAATATTTGCAGGCTTTAAATTGTCTTTACTCAAATATGCACACATCTATATGTAATATAAGTATATATAGGGTCATCCATTTCATGGTTATAAAACCGTCAGCAAGGCTGTCAGGTGTTACTTGTCTGCCATTTGAAGTGTCTTTTATTTAGTGAAGGTTTGCCATTTACGAATCTGGTTCGTTTAACAACCTAAGAACGCGTTAAAAATTGCAGTAGAAATGTGGCCACTTTTCAAAAACAATTAGCCCCAAATTCACAGACATTAGTTAGCTAATAGCAATAGAGTTTAACCAATAATATTTGATTCACAGCTTTTTGTTTACTATTAGTTAAACCGCCAAATGTCATTATTGGCTAACAAATATTTAGACAACAGCTGATTACAAAATTATTATTAGTATTTTTCTTAATACTTTTTTTAACCTTTTTTATAATTTGAACAACCAATTTTTTTAAGCTTTAAGGTTTTTTTTTCCTTTATATTTATTATTTTTATATATATTCTCGATATTTCGTTAACCTTCGGTTAACAAAAAATTAAAAATTCCTGAAGATGTTAACCGAAGGTTAACGAAATATCGAGAATATACTATATAAAAATAATAAATATTAAGAAAAAAAAACCTTAAAGGTTAAAAAAATTTATTGTTCATATTATTAGTATTTTTGCTTTGATATTATCTATCATAATATAATATATATACGAGCATATATTACTATCAGTTTTTGTATTTTGGTTTTGTCGTACCCGTTTCAACAGCAATTCAATATCTTGCTGAATTTTTAATCCATTTTTAAGAAATAATACAACAAATGTAAACAAAAACCATATGCTATAGCAGTGCTGCCAATATTGAAAATTAAGACAATGTTAGAGTTACCATTCTTTGGTTATACTGAGAATGTTAGTTAAAAAATACACTGTGAATATGAAGTATTAGTTAAAAAATCATTTTATCATTTTAGTTTACTAATAATTAACTAATGACTGTGAATTTGGGCCTTAGTAACATAAAATGAAATTAAATTTTCCAGACAATACAAAAAAAAAAAATAAATGAAATACATTGTTGAAAAAAAATGATTTGGATTTTCTTTTTTTGGCACAATTAGTGTGCCACCCTGTATGTGTAAACCATTTGCCAGTTGTTATTTTTAATGTTTTGGCTGATGAACATGTCAATGCTCTGTAGCGGTACAATTGTCGATTAAAAAGAAGTTGCAAACGTTTTGCTTGGTTGTCATTAACTCCGAAACGAACTGAACTAAACAAATTAACACGACAACAACATTTTAACAAAGGCAGCAGCAGCAGCAGCAGCAGTTTAATAACTTTGTATAATAATTATTGCAGTATCATGACTAATGAATGTTCTTTTGTATAAAATTGTACAAAGTCTTGCAAAAATTCAAAATGTTGTTCGAAATGTTAAAATGTTTTTATTTGCCATGCTGTTTTGCACAAGAACATGAAAGCCAGAGAAAAAAAAATACAAAATTTTTTTTCCTCCCATTCTAACGTATGAAATAATTCAGCAGCGTGTAATTAAAAAAGAAATATTAAATGTATGAAAGAAGTGGCTTGAACAATTTTCTTACAAATTTTTGTCTGTGGTATTACAGTTTGGCATTGATATCGGAATAGTTAGTAGCTATTTTGTAACTAAATACATAAATATTCCAAATGTCAATTGTCTGTTTAAATAATATAAAAATTCAAATAATTAACTGATTGTTTTAATAATCATTCCATTAAGCGTAAATTTTTCTTGGCAAAATTCGTATATATTTTTTTCTTTCTCTTGAATAAAACTTGTTTTATGAACATGTTGTTGCGCATTTTCATTTGGTATCTGCTGTAGCAGATTTTCATTATGTGCTTTATCGCTTCGCTTTGATCTTATTCAAATGCTGCATTTTCAGTTACTTTCACAATAAGCGGGTTGCTTTACGAAAACCCCACAATTTTTCTGTATTTTTCTTATTTTTGTTTTTTTTGTATTTTGTTTCTTTATAAAGAAGTTTTAAAAACCGATTGGCAACGGTTATTATGACATGCGTATGCATATGCATTTGCGAACTAAGCCCTGGGCCATTTATTGGTTCCTGTTAATAAAGTTTAAAGAATTCGCTGTTCAATTTGCACATGAATGCAACTAAACTCACAGAAAACCAGGAAAGAAAAACTACAATCAAGTAAAAGACCAAGAAAGGCCATTACATTGTTGCGCCAACAACACGGTAATTTCTATATACATATGTATATCATATCTTCTCATATATAAAACTTACATGTTTGCATGTACGATATGTATGTGTGTTTGTGCTTTATGGCCAGCTAAACGGCTTAACCGATATTCTTGAAGTTTTCACAGTATATCTGGAAATTTTCTAAAAAATTCTAACTGGGCGTTACCACGCCCATACAAAGTAAATTTTTATTTTTGTATATCTTGAAAACGGCTGGAGTGAAAGTTTCCCAATATGGTCCAAATTACTTTGTAGTTAAAAAAAAATGGGAAGGATTGGAAAAGTGGGTGTGGCACCTCATATACAAACTAAATATTGATTTCATTATATCTTGAGAACGCTTAAAGTTAATGTTTGTGTATGTGGTCTAAGTAACTTAATGGTCCGTACAACTCATCAGTCATAAAATGGGTGACGTTTACGTCATAATCACAGAAGTTCAAAATTTATTTCAGAAGAAAAAAAAAATAAAAAAATTTTCAATTTAAGTTCTCGAATGAATATTATTTCTATAGAATTTTTTTTTAATTTAAATAGGTGTAGCGAAGCACGCCGGTTTTTAGCTAGTATATATATGTAAAAAAATAAATTGTGTTTTGTTCGGATGCTGAAATGTTTCAAACGACTGGTGGAAATTGCGGGTTTAGGAAAAAGTAAAACGGGCAGCTCCATATTTCTAAAGGACACTTCGGCTATAGCAAGAGACTTTAAATTTGGTATACCGGTATATGTTCAGGAAAAAATAATAATAAAACGGGCATTTTATTTGCGGCGTAAAGTAATCCCTTTATATCGGGTAGGCCAAAAGTCACGGTTGCGCGTAAAAATTGAATAACTCTTTTGTTTATCATTATTTTTTATTGTTTTTTTTACATTTTATTCATCGAACAGATTTTAAAATTTTTAATTACACTGTTGCTTATATTCTGCCCAATGCTGTAAAAATATACAAATATATAATTTTTGTTACAAGCTGAAACCTTGTTTGTAATTTAAGCAAAAAAAAAGCTCCTTGAGAAAAACGGCTACAAATCTACAAAAATAAAATAAAGCACGAAATTGCCCTACAAAAATTATGATTTAGAAAGAAAAAAAAATCAAGAAGAATACCATTTCAGGCAGTGCATAAATCTAAATTTCATTAACTGACTTTATAAAATGAATTTTTCAGGGCACTTCATTGATGCGCATTGAAGCTGATTTAAGGATCAGACATATTAAAGCAAAAACTCAAATTAATAAACAGACAACAATGTGCACACAAAAAAAAAAAAAAATTGCAACATTTTTAATAAAAACTTAAGAACAATAAAGCAATAAATCACTCAATTTATTGTTTTTGTTAAATATTTCACAAAATCCCAAAACATTGACAACTTGTTTTCCAGTAACAGGAAAAAAAGAAAACATTTTTTTTTCGTTTTTTTGTCATGTCAACAAACTATTGTCTCTTTTGCTTCGAAGGAAATTCAATTTCTTAAACACATTTTAATTTGTCATCTCCAGGAGTCTTAAAGGTACAACAAAAATTGCTAAACGGATGATCACTTGAAAATTTGTAAAAAAAAAAAAAGTTTTTTTTTTTAAAACAACAAATATGACTTGTAAAAAGGAAAAAAAAACTGACAATAAAACAAAAGCCTAACAACGACAACAATAACAACAACAATAAAATCAAGCAGTAGCCCAACACATTTGATTATTTTTTATTTGCACGTTTTAAGTAGGTCACTCAATACTCGCTGCGGTTGAAACCAAAAATTTTGCCGTCAGTGACTGCAACTACAAAATACTCGTAAGAATTAAAACAAAACAACAACCACAACAACATAATGCCCACCAACTTTTAAACCCATAGTCAACATTCCTGGGGATTGTAAGGCACGCAAAACAGCAACCTAAAACCAGCATTTTTATGTGCAGAAGGCAAAACTAACCAGAGAATCTCACACGATCAGCCATTCGGCCCTCAACTGTTGAATACTAATTAGCGACAAGCTTTTGTTTTTATTTTTATTTTTATTGTAATTTAAATTTTTTTTTTGTGATTCTTCTAAGAGTTTTTCTTGAGTTTTGTGTTAAAAAGTCCAAAAAGTACAACAACAACATAAAACAATTTGCTTAAAAAAAAACATTGGAACATTGAAAAGTTCGAACAGTAACGAACACAGAAAATCCTTTATAGTCGTTGCTCAAAGTTACAGTTTAAACAGGCAGCACTAAAAGTTGAAATAATAGGCCTGTGTTGTTGCCTTTAAGGTATGTTTTCCTGCAGCAGGATGGAGGGGATGGATCCTACGGCTTAAATCTTGCACAATAATGCAGTGGCGGATTTTTTTTTACATTTCTGCAACAGTGTTGCTGCCTCTCTGTTGCTATGTCGACGTGAAGGGAGGGCTATTTTGTTTATAAATTTACCTTTCCGAAGTATTATTGCTCAAATAGGGACAATTACTATTGTGTAATAAATAAATCAGAGAAATTGTTTACCTGACGGTGAGGATTGAACCCACGATCTTTCTGTTTGTGCACTCAATGCGCTAAGTACTCAGCCTATACCAGCCATATTATGATGTCTGCGTTAATGTACACATTTTCTAATTAAAACTTTTAATAAGCAACTATTAAAATTTCTGCGAAGAATTATTGTGTTTTATGGCTCGATTATGCATGGCAACCGAACTGCTGTTCAGTTGCCAATTGCTAAAAATGGTAATGCAAGTAATGCATTTCGTAACTGCATTAACTGCACTTTCCAAATTCCAGTCCTTTTTAGTGTTTTTTTGCAGCCACAAATTTGGCTGGCAACTCAACTGAAGTTCGATTGTAATCCTTAATCGATCCATTAACTTGACAGATCCCACAAATCGATAGATGCTTAAACAGGCGATGTAAAATTAAATTAATAAAAGTGTGTAAATTAATGGCGCGATTATGTAGGGCAACCGAATTTCAGTAGTGTTACCAGCTGGTAACCAGAAATATTTTAGTTGCCACCAAAACACTAAAATATATTGGAATTTCAGAAACTGGAGATAATGCAGGATTGATCTGCATTACCATTTTCAGCAACTGGCAACGAAAACAGTTCCATGCATAAATGAGCCATAAAAAATGGGGAAAAAATCAAACAAAAAGTTATCGGGTTATTATTTGAAATATATATATCCAAAAAACTTTTTTTATATAAAGAAAACTAACAATCGGGCAATGATTGTCTATTACTATACTACTAGGTGTTACCTTCTATAGGAAAGTGATGAAAGGTGGTGAAGGAATAGACAGATTCAAACTCCATTATCTTTGCAACTTTTGCTTTTGCAGGCTTTTTTTTTTAGCAGTATTGCAGCGCTTTTGGTGTCATGGAAACGTATTAAATTTGTTAAGTTTTGTTTAGTAACCATTTTTAATAATTATTTTACTTTGCCAACGATTCCGCTACACAATACCAACCAAGGAGGGCGTTCTGATGTGGATGTGCATTGGTGAGCAGTGAATAAGCCTGCGCCACTGAAACCTTCCGCCAACAACTCACACCAAGGAACAACGAAGCACATTGGAAAAAATGCCAAATACTTTTATGACTTAGTCGGAAAATCGGCTAGAACTCAGAACCTTTGGTTTTTTAGTCTAAGCGCAGCTAACGCCGCCCTCAAAAGATGCCATAAAAAATATTGATGGTTTCTTAAAGCAAAAAAAAATATATTCATTTAAAGACGTTCTGCTGCAGAAATGAACAACTGAAAATTTTATTGTCACTGATAGAGAGCAATCCTACGATATAAACAACTTTCTTAAACGTAATTTCTCCTCCTGCACGGTCCATATATATTTTCTTCTTCTTTTCTGCAATCGAAGAATAAATTTTTCTGTTGTTGACTTTAACTGAAATTAAAAACCTCGTTCAGTCAAATACCAAAATAACAAAAACCACTGAACACACCCCATGACACTAGAACTACACTGATTTTTACTTGTTATCGAAAGAGTTTTATTTTTAAACACGTAAATTTAACATGTTTTGCCACCAACTGAATGTGTGTGAAAACATCTAAATATAAACCTGCTTAAGACTGCTGTGTAAGCTTGTTTAAACTTGTCTAAACACGGCAGTTGGAACAGCTATAATATCTTCTCTGGAGCGAAGCAGCCACACTAACACCGCCATAGCCTAATTTAATGTCAATTAAAACACTTTGCACACCTTTTTATATATTACCAAACTAATTGAATTTGTATTGTTCGGTATTAGAGATTATCTTAGACCCTATAAAATACCCGAAAATCGTCAAACTCGCAAAACTGATGAAAACGTATTCTTCATAAAAGCGTCGACAAAAAAAAAAACTCGCAGTTGTTTGTTTTGAGAATATTAATATTGCAATATTAAATTAATTAAACTGCAGTCCTGTTAACTTATTGAATAATTTTTCCCAAGTAGGGTGTTTATTATATCGCTGTAAACAATATTTCTTACCACTTACAGTCTAAACTTACCATTTTAAAGAAACGATGACAACGTCTGCAAAGCTGGGCTGGAAAAATGTCGTCCGTATGTTAAAGTTTTGTGAAATTGACATGTGGGTATGTTGCGGTGACATGTCGTTGTCGTCGTCGTCGTCTCCGTCGTAGCTTAACTTATTCGTTGATTTGTTGGGTATGGAATGATGGTTGGTTGGTATGTTCATTGAGCAATTCCTAAGAAAATTCTGAATTTTTTTTTATTTTTCTTTTAAAATTTTTTTTTTGCTCGCTGCGTTTTTGACCTGAAACGACATATAAACAAAACAAATGGAATCATTAAAATGAAATGCTTTAATGCTTTAACAATAAATTAAATAATATGCCAAAGGAGAATTAATGATTGCATTACAAGTGCACAGTGAAACCAGTGAATTTTATATGAACAAAAAGAAACTGGAAGCTGAAATGTGATGCCGAAGACAGTAGTGAAGCGAAGTTGCAATTTTAGGATGCAACGAAATGTAAGTCAAGACAGAAAAAAAGTTGTCTTTTAATTTTATTTGTTTTTCAAAATATTCTGCATGAATTATCTGTAGTTCAAATGGACTTCATCATAGAATTTGAGAAAAATTTCATAGTAAAGGTATAGTTAGTAGAAACGTATCGTCTAACGTTAGACTTGTCAGTATCGTTCATCTCTAGGTGTCGGTTATTAAAAACGCAAAACTTCAAGCAATTCAGTCGGCTGTAAGTAATGCCAAGTTGACGTTTGCAATGTAAAAATCTATTTTCTGTAGATTTTCTAAGTGACAATTTATTTTCTCTTCCCACAACTCGATTAAAGCATTTTAATTATGCTGTACCCAATAGCTTCTCTTTCTTTTGCACTTTTTTAATGTTGTTGCTGCTGAGTCCATTGCTTTAAATTATTGTAATGACTTTAACTACCAAATTTTTCTTTTCTTTGTTTTTATTTCATTGAGTGTCCAAGGTTATATCAAGGTTGTATTTCATTAAATTAAATCAATTAGAAGCATACGGTTTTAGTAAACAGCAACGAGCATTAATTATGTTACAGTTTTTGCCACCAGGCCAGTAATGTAAATGTTACCATAATTTGTAGCCAGATTAATTGCTCGAGGACATATGAACATAAGTGAACATCAGCGTTGCCAATGTGAACATTTATTGCATTTGTTAAATTGTTTGAGTTCAAAAATTAACAAAATGAATATTTACTGCCTGTTCATAGAAGCCAAATGAAAATAATCGTTCGGCATTTACATTGAAAACAACAATAAAAAAAATTCACCTCCTATATTTTCTCCTAATAGTCCCTTCCTCTAGTTTCAGCACAATGCATCGCATGTGTGTAGGAGTCCTGAGAGCTGGTCCAAGATAAAAAAATAATTTCTTTTTCAAACCTAAAGAAAGCTCTTCTCTCACAAAAAACCACGATGTAATTGAAAATTTATCAACACAACCAACATACGAGTACAAGCATTATTTAATTATTTTAATTAATTTACACGTACCAAAACACCAGCAAGGCCAGAACAAATTCACAAACAGCTTCACAGTCTCCTTTGAAAGCAAAAAATAAATGAAACAAAAAAAAAAATTGCTAGAAAATAAAAAAAAATTGTTTACGAAGATCAAAACTAACGGATGAAAGAAGTTAAAAATCATTTCAACTTCACGCCTGCTGTCATATAATTCTGTGTGAAATATCTCGTTAAAGATGCGCACCATCAGCCAGACGAGTATCTTCATGTTAGAAATGAAATTGTGTTGGCATGAGGTGAAATAGAATCGAAATGTCGTTGTTGTTGTTGTTGTGGCCCGTTGCTATTTTTAAGCCAGCGACTGGCCATGTAAATTATGCTCGTGCTAGGCGCGTGTGTGTGTTCTTAAATTTTATGCATCTCTTAACAACAACTTTTGCAACAAAATTTATGCATGTTGCAACAACAAGTTTATCTAGATTAGCTATCAGAACAAACACATAAAAATAAACACCAAAACACTAGATGTTCTTTGTATAAATAGATGATATTTTTTTTAAAAATGATCACTAACAAAAAAAATATATACGTATATATGTATATATATATATATCATATTTTATTTATGCTCAATAAATAATTTTAAAGTTTTTTTTTTCATTTTATTTCTACTCGTTCATAAATATTTCATATTTGCCATGCAGATTAACATTTTCGCATTTTGTTGTTTAATATTGCAGGATATTGTGATTGGCTTTGCAACATTGTAATTTTCGCATGCAATATTTCACACAATATGTCTGTATAAAATTCTTGCCTTGACACATATGCATTCCAAGTCTGAAGAATTTTTATAGGAAGTCGGTAATTTCTTGCCTGTCAAAATTGGCAGTTGATTTTTATTGTAATTATTATTACCCAGCACCGCTCGAGTATGTGTGGTGAAAAAAAAATTAAATCGCAAAGAAAATAGGAATACAGTCGAACTTCCATAACTCGAATCACCATTATCCCAAAAAAAAAAAACTCGAGTTCGAGTTACAGAATTTTTGTCAAAATTGATTGAATATGTTTTAATATTTGTGTTTTTATTTAAAATAGTCTCTAATGTACTTGCCACTCGATTAGAAATATTATCTATCGGATGTCTACAAGACAACCAGACTTATCAATGAGGGTGCACCATACGGTTTGCCCATCAGAGTGGGTCGGACACTGGATGTCTGACTGTCCGTGATATCTAACCTAACGGAACCTAAGCAACAACAAATTTCCAGGAGCTATAATCACTGCACAGTTGACGTACACAAGCAATGGTTTCCAACTTTTATTAAAATATTACTATTCGACTTACAAATTATTGAATGCAAAGCTGTCCCCCCTGAGCATTATAAAAATGCAATTGCAAGTGATTCCATTATTTATTTATTTATTTTTTTTTTAATAATTTTTATTTAAATAAACAAATTAAAGCAACAAGTATTAAACATCAAGTATTTGTATTTTAATAATTTTTAATAATTTTATGTTTGCGGGCCAACATTTGTTATCTTAAACATGTTAACAAAACTTTACAATTAAGGTATGCGGAACCTTACAAAACTATTTCTTGAGAAGCACTAAGTTTTGCTGGGATGAGATTTTATACTCCACATACTCTCTCAATGATGCAATACAACCTGCACTATGAAGGAATGTGCGCACTGAAGAGAATGTAACTAATTTTAAGCAAATAAAATTATGCACTGGACTTGCAGCTCCCCAGAGGAAAATATTTAGCGTTTCACTTCCACATAGAATACTGGTTACAAAGGTAAAGAGAAAAACAGTGAACCAACTGATATAAAATAATAGACAAGCGCGGGAAGACCATAATTGTAAAAGACATTTCAGCTGACTTAATTACTGCTTTAGCGATTTATAACTTTGAAAGCAAAGAAAAGTTAGTCAAATTATAGTTGCCGAAATAATTTAAAGAATTTAAGCGCTCTTTTCTTGTGGCAAATTTTCGTTTAAATACTTGAAATACGTGATGTTTTTATATTAAAGTTTCCTTTACGCTTGCGCTTATATAATTTTTATTGTTAATTAACAAGAAAGTAACAAAATTTATTATAAAATACTCTTGTTAATTTAATTAAAAACTATAACGGTGTTTTGAGAGCCACGTTCGGAAAGATTTTGCAAATTGCAACGTTCTGCTGTTTTTTTATTCGTTGTGATTTTATTTACAAACTACTGGGACTTTAAGTGTTTTCTAGTTCATGAAGTAGTGATTGTTGCCCTACACTAGCAATGAAGTAATAATGAGTTATTAGATGTTTATATGTCTTAATTTCTTGAAAGTTAACCAAAAGTCTATTGAACTACTGGAAAAAGATGATATGAATTAAAATAATAATCCTTAAATTTTTCTCAATTAAGTCTTTGCTTAGTAACATTGTTTTCTTTTTAATTAACATTTTAATTGAATACACGTTTAATTTAATTGATTTTGGGCAATCAAAAAATACCAAAATACAAAATACAAAATCAGTAACTTTCTTTTTTTTATTAATATTTTAATTGATTGATTCGTAAAATTTTTTTCAATTAAAACTATTAACTGATGCCACAATTTTCGTAATGGGTTGAAATCTAATTATTATTTTAATTAAATCTTCGATTTTTTAAATGAATTTTGATTTTACTTTTATTTTGTGTGGTTCTAAAAAATTGCTAAATCACAAAATTTAAGTACAATGCAGTGAAAGTTGCACTAATTGCATCAGCAGCCTGTATACAATACGCCCTTGTCTTCCAGAAGGGTGTAGGGGTCACCTCACCTAGTAGGAATGATTGGTAAACGGGAAGAGTCCTTACGGCTGGCGTTAGGACATTTCTCACCAATAGTTCTAAGACGAAATCCGGGGTGAGGGCGGGTGTATTTTCTCTAATAATCTAGGGGTTTCTATTACCTACAGGCAGCCGGATACCTCTAGTGCAGGGATCCGCAAAACAGCGCACATGTGCGAATGCTCTCACACTATTAAAGAAAGCGTGAGACGGTCATTTTAAGTTTTGTTGAATAAAAACTTTAGTTTTGTGTGATTATTCAAGCAAGTAAGTTGTGTATTCGCATGTTACTTGAAAACCAAGGCTGTTACTTCATTGTTAATTATTGATATGAGCAGATTGTGAAGTAGACTCTGCAATGTTAAATGAATACGAGAATGATTTTTTATTTGCCGAAAATTACTTCGGTAAAGCTGAGTACTTAGTATGCCAACTCACAGCCATGTTTAATTATAAATATTTCATAGGCCGACACTATCATTTACGTCATATATAAAATAAATATAAACGACGTTAATCAAAAATGTGATTTTGAGCTTAGTTTTTGACCATATATTTTTCTTTTGTGTTTTTTTTTTAATGAAAATAAGGAGGCAACACTTAAAAAATGTAAAAGTTATATTGTATTTATTTCTTGCCGGCTTTGCTATCAATTTTATATTAATTAATGAAAAATAAATGTAGTGTCAAACGGGCTTTAATAACAATTCTAATTTATATATATCAAAAGTGGGAATTTTTTGGGTATTTTTTTTACACATGTTTCAGGGCACCAGTAAATATTTTACATACTGGCAGCATTACAGAAATGAACGAGAAATAATTACGCTCAAAACACACACAACAAAAACAAGCATAAAATGTGAATGTATGTGTCTGGGGACCGCTGCTCTAGTGTCGGAGGTGTTCACTATCTGGGAGGGTTGCCTGATACTGAGAAGACGGCATGTGGACGATAATACTGAGATTCTTTCAGATAGTCAGACGGCCTCATCCGTTGTTCGTACTACGAGTACCTCCTCTCGTCTTGTTAGTCAGTGTGGGTAGAAGCGGGCTATTGTCCGAAATTTTTGTGCTGTTCCACTTGTCTGGGTTCCGGAGCATATAAATATCAGGGGTAAAGAGATGACTGATGGGCTGTCGCAACTTGGTTTTGGATGGTTGTCCATCTGCTATTGTTTTTTGTTGATATAAGAGTCCCTTTTGCTGTTGCAAAGCGAGAGAGAAAAGGGGTTTTCAAGAGGAAGGTTCAGGATAGGTGGGGTTCTATTCGTAACTCTACTGTATTCGCTCTGTGGGAGCGCGTTATAATGTGTATAGAAATCGGCTACTTCTGAGCTTTTCCATATCGTCCACTAGTAGACTGAGAGCCATTTTCACAGGTCATAGAGCCTTCGGCACTATTGCTGAGATGATGGGCCTTCCGTTCCATGCCCGCTGTAGGAGCTGTTGGAACGTTTCGAAAAAGGTAAATATTGTACACTTTCTCTGTGAATGCCCGGGTCTAGGTCTAGGTTGATGCTGAGATTCTTTGCGATGTCCTCTGGTTTCTGTAGAACTGTGATAAAACGGCACTATTTGGGTCAACCCCTCTTGCCCTTTTGACTTAGACCTAACCAAAGTTTAGTTGTGCGTTGTAATTATGTTCTTAAAGGGCCATTCAGACTATTATACTTTGTATTAATACTTGTCAAAAATTCAAATAATACGTGCAAGTGGGATAGTGTGAACGCAAAATGTTATGAAAACCACAAGTATTACGATAAAAAATTGACATCCCATAATACATTCTCATTTTTTGAAAATTTTCTAAACGATAATACTTTTCATTTGATTAAAATTCACAAGCCAACTGTTCCGCCGCCGGTGGCGTGCCGTCCATTTTTTGTTATTTTTTTCTTCATATAAAGGCCCAACATTTCTAAAGTTTTAATCGCATAGAAATATATTTCGTCTTAAAAGCTTTTTTAATATTATTCATTTGATTTATTTCCTTTATCTAAATCGAATATTTTAACTGCTGCATACTTCAACAGCCGGCACGTTTGCAATCTACGTAAAAAAACCTGCCGCCGTTAGCCAATAATAACAATTCAATATGCGCATGCTGCTTGTGTTCCTTTATTATAGCTAAAGCCATCAAAACTCCCAAATATTTACATTTATTTCTTTTTTGAAATAACATGACTTTTCCTTTTTTTAATTTTAAAACACTTTTGTTTATTAAAAATTCTTTTCTCCACATGTATTTTCTCTCTATTTCAAGTGTGATGGTGTGAATACAAAATGTCAGTTTACGTTAGATTTTTTGACAGTCGCAATAAATGTATTTAAATTTCTGTATCGTAAAATGTGATGAAAGTCTTAATACTTGTATAATAGTCTGAATGGCCCTTTAATAGCAGGAGAACATATGTAGGCCTACGAGATGTACCGGAGAGTAGAGATTTACGCAAGTAGTTGCGAAGGTACTTAGTATAATACAGTAAAAGCTCCACTAAGTGGATAAGCAGACTGCATAAAATTTTTATCGAATAAGTGAAGATGTGTGTTGATATAATTTTCTTAACCAGCAGCAGAAAATTTCTTTGTCTAAGCCAGGCCACCGTGAACAGATATTCCACTGTATATGTGTGTATGTTTTTCTTTGTATAGCAGAAGTTTTAGCTGTGTTTGTCTGTTTAACAGCCTCATTGTAGCGTATTGAAAAGGTCGTTAAATAACAGATATTAAATTATTAGCACAACGTCACACATACAATTTTACAAAAGCAAATAAAATAAATATCTTGTTAAAATACTTGGATACCATTCATAGATCGCAAAACTATGAAACTAATTAGTTAAGTATTTTCTTTGTATGAGTGTGTGAGTTTTTGTCTTGTATTTATTTTACTTGATTCAATGGTTGACATAATGCCAGCGTTAAGGCGTTACAACTTGAAAAATTATATTCATTGTAAATAAAAGCAAAAATATATTTTAGTTTAGTTTAGTTTCTAGTCTATGAACTAATTTCTTACCGGCTTATACATACATTAAATTCAAAAATAATGATAATAAAGCATTAATAACACTAATTATTCAAGCTTAAGGTCCTTCCAATATATTTAATATTTATTCTGATTCGATATTTCGCTACTCCTTTGTGTAGCTTCTTCAGGAAAATTGGTTTTTGTTTATAATGGAAAAATATTTTTTTAAAATTCACAATATAGGAAAAGTTTGTGTCAATGAAAATTCAAAATAAAAACATTAACAGCCATATTCATAAAAATATATTCTGGATTTGAAATAGGTATAAATATTCGATTTTGTATTGAAATTTGTTTTTGAACCAAATCCAAAATACATTTTTATGAATATGTTACAACATAATAAAATATTTAAAAACAATAATTAGAATAATAATAATGATAATAATAATAATAATAAAAATATTTTTTCTATATCTTTTTAATAATTAACTATATGTTTATAGTTCTAACAATTTTTGTTCTGTCTCTAAATGTACTTCTATGTATAAAAATAAAAACTGCAAATACAATTATAATATATTTAATCTCTTATTAACTAAATGTCTATAATTTTGAGCAACATTTGCTGTATCTGCCTTAAAATTAATTCTGTTGGTAATTGGTGTATTAATTATATGTAACATTTCTATTTCTATTTATTTCACAATTTTGTAATAATAAAAGCCCTCATCTGGCCAAAAGAATATTACAATAGATTTAAAACATAGATTCTTAAAACATTAAAAGTAACCCTAAATTTATAACTAGATAACAATCGTTTTAATATCAGCATAGAATTTAAAAGGTAAAGATCATAATACGGCATCAATTTGTTAAAAGTATAATAATTTATCAAAAAAAAAAAAAAAGGTAAGCGAAAAATTGTAAGCCCGATGGCTGCGATATCACACCAACTTCCTGAGAGTCGCATATAAACAAACTATGTCATATTGCCAACAAAATTAAAATGAGCAATGAGCAATCTTCGGTAGGTCTTGGGGGGGAACTGAAAAGATCTTAAAACAGCTGGCAAGCGATTCCATACACGAGCTGTACTTACGAGGAAATACTTATCCAGGAGGGAAGTGTGTATTCTGGGAATGAAAATTTGTGTATTTCTAGATGAATGACAAAATCGAACGCATTGAACTAAAAACGCGGGTGTAGAATTTCTAACAATTTTATAAAGGCTCATAAGCAGCTTAATTGTTAAGAAATTAGAGAAACTACACTTCAACATTTGTGCAACATACTCCGAAACATGATCCCTGTATGTTAGTCGAAATACGAATCGCGTTATCTTATTGACCAATAGCTTAACTGTATTAATGTTTCCATTCGTTGTGCATAAATACACCTCCATACAATAAGATATCTGAGAAAATAGCAAGGCATGAGCTAACTTAAACCTTACTCGAAAGGGTAAATAATTTCTAACATATATCTACGTTTATAATTATTTTCAGTGTCCAATATTGATACATTCTCAAAGTTAGGATAGTGATTCAATCTAGAACAGTGCGAAGATAATGCTGTTTTTTGAGAATTTATATCCCTATATTTTTGATCAGACCTGTGTCCTGCAATCCTAGTCTTTAATTTATTTTTAGTTGTACCTATATATATCTTATTACAATCATCATTGTCATTCCCACCACAAGGTATCTTATAAATTAAATTAGACATATCCAATTTCTGTATCTTATCTTTAGTCTTACTAAACAATTTGTTTAAAGTGTTATATGTCCTATAAGCAATTATATATTTCCCTGAATCATATATCCCCGACTTTCTCAAACGTTCAGCTATTCCAGGTACATAAGTAAGTAATTTGTATTTTCTAGTATTATATGTATTGTTAATATTTTCTATACTCCTAAATCTGTGTTGATTAATTAATCTATAAATTAGCCAAACTGGAAAATCATTGTCTACTCATAAAAATATATTCTGGATTTGAAATAGGTATAAATATTCGATTTTGTATTGAAATATATAAAAATAGGCTGTTAATATTTTTATTTTGAATTTTCATTGACACAAACTTTTCCTATATTGTGAATTTTAAAGAAATATTTTTTCATTATAAACAAAACCCAATTTTCCTGAAGAAGCTACACAAAGGAGTAGCGAAATATTGAAATAAATATTAAATATATTGGAAGGACCTTAAACTTGAATAATTAGTGTTATTAATATAAAAGAAAGGTCAAAAAATTAGAAAAATAATGATAATAAAGCATAATAATAAGTATTAAACTATAAATATAACATTAAAATAAAGGATACGTATACAATCATTAAAGAAAATGCATTTAAGTGCTTTCAATTATTGCGTTTTAAGGTAATAGTATCAATCGAAAAATCAATGGATTAAATTGAGCACACATTCTACGGAATTGATCAAAATTGGCCTCGTTGGAGCGGAAATATTGAAGTTTTACGGGAACGTAATATCCTGTTTGACGATTTGGAACTGTGAATTCAATGTGACGCAGTAAGAACGCCGAGTCAATAACGCCATTTATTAGATACATTCCAAATGATATATTCATTTACGTTCTCCTACTTTTCCAAGTAGGAAGCTTAATAAGTGCAAGGCAACTTTCATATGAAGGGGGATTAAGATTTCGATTCACGCGGACAAAATAAAAGAAATTGTTTTTGAACAGATTCAATTTTTTTTAATGTGGATATCATATTGCGGATCCCAAATACTACAGGCGTATTCCAGAATGGGTCTCACCAGTGACGTAAATAAATGCTTTAAAACGTAGGAAACATTAAGTTCCTTTCCCCAACGTTTTATGAATCCCAAACATGCAAATAATTACATTGGCAAGACTGAGTTTAGACGAGGAAACATTTGTATTCGGTACTCGGCGACATGCTTTGTTTTCATTTCCGTAGCTTACAAAAATAACAATAAGAATAGAATATAATTAACAATATTGATTGAATTTTGTGGGCAAAATTTTCATCTGTATGACCGCGAATGAAAAAATAAAATTGAATTCCAGATGTTTTTCTTCCAATAAATTTCTCGTCTAAACTCAGTCCAGTAATAAGAAAAATCAAGAAAAATAATAATTTTTTCAAAGGAAACTACCCCACATACTCTCTAAATGATGCAATATCACCGACACATCGAAGGAGTATGCGTCCTGACGAGAATGGCTAATTTTAAACAAATGGAAATATGAAATATGACACATTCGAAGTGTCATTGTTTGACATGTGAACAATTGTTATTGTTTGGTAGTAGAAGGTACGAGGTTAGTAAAAATGGAGCGCTATACGAATGAACAACGCATTCTCATTGTGAAATTGTTTTACCAAAATGGTGAAAGTTTTGCGGCTACAGATCGCAAATTGCGATCAATTTGGGGTCACACTGTAAAGAGATTAATGGATAAATTTGCCGAAAGCAAATGGATAGCGAAGGCAGTTTGTTAATTGGGTGTCGGAGAGTCAACATGAAAATGTTGATTTTGCCGATAAAATCTTCTTCAGTGACGAGGGCCATTTGCATCTTGATGGCTTCGTCAATAGGCAGAATTGTCGCATTTGGGGTGAGGAAAATCCTCGAGTGATTCACGAGAAGCAAATGCAATGTGGTGTGGATTTTGGGCTGGAGGAATCATTATACCCTTTTTTATGAAAATGAGGCAGGTCAAGCGCAAACAGTCAATGGTGTTCTGTATCGTGAAATGATAACCAGTTTTTTTGTGCCTAGAATTGAAGAAATAATTGTGGAGGGCATGTGGTTTCAACAAGACGGCGCCACATGTCATACAGCCAGAGAAACAATTCAATTGCTGCATCAGTCATTTAAATCTTGCGTTCTTGTTTGGACACCCGTTAGTATACTGGTTACTGGGTGGCGATGGCTGAAGTAGTCTGCACGTTGACTACAAAACAAATCTGGGTTCAACCCCAGTTTCAAATTAAAATCATAAAAAAAAAAACCTGGCATTTTTCTGATGTGCATTAGTGTGTGTGTCAGTTGGTGTCGGAAGGTTTCAGTGGCGAAGGCGTAGTCACTGGTCACTGAACAATACCGGATTCAACTGTTAGCAAGCCACAATCACATCAGAACGAACGAACAATGAACGAATTGATATTCATTTAAATTAAGTAAACAAGCGCGGGAAGGCTATAATTATAAAAGCCATTCCAGCTGAGTTAATTTCTTTTTAGCGATTTATAGCTTTAAAAGCTGAAAAGAAATTCAAATTCTTGCTGCTGAAACAAATGAAATAATTTATAAAAAACAATTGCAAAAGTTACTGACTGCTAGAAGTAGGAATTTTGTATGGGAAAACCGGTTTTAACGTACACTTTGCCTTTAAAATTATAACAATGTATAACGCAGTAAATAATATTTATCGTCCGTCGCTTTGATTGCGTGTGCGGTCTAGAAATGTGACAAGCGTTTTGCACTTGCAACAAAATACGCATAACTTGTTTTAAACGAGCGACATTGTTGCACAGTAAAATTTAACACATAAATATTTTATTCTCTGTTTGTATCATCATCATATGCTATTCCTCTTGCAAATGGCATCTATTAAAGTGTATTTATGTTCTCGTGTTGCCACTAAAATCTGACTCCTAGAGCGAGTGCTGCAAACATGCAGCCATCCATCTATGCATCAATAAAAATGGATGCATTTTTCAGCATTTGTTAAACATTTATAAATGATCACCACAAATGGTTTATCATTAAATGATCTTTGATGTTTCAATGTCGTCGCTGGTATTCTGGCCATAATTGAAGCAGACATGGAGAGTATTTAAGGAAAAAAGTCTCTAAAGATTTGGCTAAAAATCTCATTAAAATTTCTTTGCAACTCCAGCTGCAGCAAAAGTAAAAGAAGAAGAAGACGAAGCTTTGTTATTGTTTCCATACAATTATATACAATATTATTGTCATCATTATTGCTGGGACTTCATTAAAATGATGAACCAACAAACAGACCAAGTAAATTATGGCATTACAGATTTTAGAAAATTAGTTACGTGCTTTGAGTTCGCTCTAATTGTGTGGAATGTTCTATAAAAGTAACGCTGTGCGATGGTTAGTTAAACATATATTTATTTAGTTTCGATAATTGTGTTACCCAGACTCACATAAAGATTAATATGAGATTAGGAAGCTGCATTATTTGTGTATCGGTAGGAAAATATTCCCACAAAGCAAGTGATCATTTCTCAAATGAACACAAGACAAATTTGGTTAATCAGACAAATAATGCTGGCGTTGAATTCACTTTAGAAATCCCGAGCGATTTAAAAGGCTACTCAATGAAGTCAGGTTTTAATTTTTTTTTTTTTTTTTTCATAAGTGACTCACAGGTTCTGTGAGAAAGAAGCCAGCAGGAATTAAAAATTAAAAAATTAAGCAAATTGATATCATTTTGATATTTGAATGAGCAAAAGGTTCACTTAAACTAACGAATTTTACTTTTTACTGGGAAAATATACAGGTTTTTCGTATCGAAAGTTTAATTCTTTCAGATTATTTATTTCCCATTGACTAAATTAGAAATGTAACAAATACTAATTGATTGTTTATTCAAAATCAAATTTTCAGCCTGGGAAAACTCAGCAGCTACCGGCTACAAAATATATGCAATGAAAGACTTTCCCACTTAGCATTCGTCGTCTGTGTGAGTTTAGAATGAGAATATATAATTTAGCAGTATGTGTCTCACTATCGTCCTACACTTATTGTAAAACCCTACATAACCAAGTACTTCTTAGTAACAGTCATGTTGAGGGAGCTGTGTATGTTTATGGGAAGAACTATTCGTATTAGAAACCATAAATGTGCATGAGATGAGAAGTGCTGCTTTAAGCTACTCGTGTTGTTATTTTAAATCAGAATATCATGAGATTGTAGAATTCTTGGCAAAATTCTAGTCAAAAAACAAACACAATGAAAAAGTCTCAATACACAAAATTGTGTTTATTTATTCCTAAAATAAATTATGAACGCGGTACTGTGTTGGCTGGATCAAAACCCGGTCAGACTAAAATTTTTGAAATTATTTCCGTTTTAATAGTGTCTTTCTTCGTCAGTGTGTTGGTAATAAAATGTTGCGGAATGAAAATAATAAATGAACTCTGGCTTACACATTCTAAAAAAACGTGGAACTGCAGAATTATTTAAGAATTAAGTTCCCTATACCTCACCACCTGTCTCTTCATTACACTATCCCTTACCAACTCCATTGCATATTTAGAGGTCATTCCTCGGCCTTTGGTCCCGGAAAATTAATTATATTTTTATGTATTTTTCTATATGGTCAAATTTTAACTCGACTAGTTTGGGTCCTCCCTCTATCAGCCACTTCTTGGTCTTCCTGTCAGTTTCAGCTTTTTATGATACCCTGGAAGCAGTCAAGACCTGATCTGGATCATTCTATAGGTACCCCCGTCTCACTACACCATTTAGAGTCTCTTGAGGCTATGAACAGCCTGTTCACTTGCACCCCTGACACTTCATACAGTATATCCAAGATATTGAAGCTGAAGTTTATCCTGCGATTTTCAGGCGGTGCACGAAATTTAAAAAACAAAGCGAAGAGCATTTTCCTCCTCCTCCTCTTCCTCACTTTCATTAAAACTCCTGCAATAGTCATTGAAACTCCAATCCATCCTCAAAGCAAGAGTCGCTATTAGTAGTGTCAGTAGTAATCGAATCAGATCCTTAATGAACCCCAGTAATCCCCGAGTGCCAATGACTGGGTAATGAGAAATACCACTCGACTGCCAGCAATTTAATAGACTGTAGAGCAAAGGTTGGGATTGAATCGAACCTCAATGGTTAATGGGTTTGCAACTTCTTAGTTGAATGGGCAATCATTGGAACATAAGGGGCTCGAAAAAGGATTCGTTTTGGTGGTGGCCTGTTTCGATGTCCCACCACACTTTTATAAAAAAAAAAATAAAACACCTGAGTTCCGTTCCTCATATAAGAGCCAAGGGGTACTGACCGAAAGACAAGTCCCTTAATTCTCCTATCTTCGTTTTTTTTTTAAGCAATAGAAACTCTACGAAGCTCTTGTAGCTTATCTGTAGAAACACCCAGGCTCTAGGCGGGAATCGAACCCGTACTTACATATTGCTAATACTAATGCTAAGGCACTAGACTACGGAGGCACCCGCTACTCAAAGGCTTACCTGCACAATGCCACCGTATCGCTGCCAATAACATCCGCAAGACAGTTGTCGCATGCAGTTTGTTTGTTGTCAGTGTCACTCTAGAATGTCTTGTCATCTTATAAAGAGGCAGCCGTCATTTATTTATGATGTTGAGTATAGCGATGCCCGCCTTGCTCTCGGCAAAAATATACAGATATCATCTGATACGCCATGATTTCTCATCCATTTTGCCCACCCCTAGTAATAGCAGAGAATTCAGATTGCAGGAAATTACAACCATTCGCGAAAGTAAATGCAATCCTCAGTCAGTCAGCGCAAGCTCTCTATTAGGAACAAATGAGAAGAATTGTCCAGCAAATATGGTTTCGATGCACAAGGGTCAATATTGCCCTGTATCTTATCCTACATATAATACCCCAAGATCTGCCGTGCCCGTAGTAACTTCTCCGCATTAAAAAAAAATATTGCTATTATTATCAATTAAATTCTCCAGCAAAAATAATTATAAAAAATAAATCACCATGACCACTGCCAAACAATTCATTCAAGTTTATTGCAACTCCGCGTCTAATCTTATCATTAAAAATGTTCCGTAAAAGAAAAACAAAAGAATATTGAAAAACAAAAGCGAACATTAAATCAAGAGTTTTTTTCTTATTTGCTGGCAATGATAATCAAGAAACGTTAAGATCAAACGTGAGATTACAGCTGAACAATAATCGAAGTGCAATGGGTGTGAATTGAAGGTTTAACAGTACGAAAACAAAAATATAATTCAAACAAAATAATACCGTATTTATTTGTGTAAGTATATGCTAAAGCGTAGATCAAGACAGATTTAACAGTATTTAAAGCAAAAACACTATTCTTATAAATAAATAAATTATCTCAAAAGTATAGATCTTTGCTTTAAGTTAAGAGAAGAAAAAAAATAATAATAATATTGCTTTGTGTACAGGTATATACAGTAGCGAAAGCAAGAACTTTATAATCTTAATTATTTTCAATTATTTCATTTAAAATTTAATAGTTTTTGTTCTTTTTTTTTGTGTAGGAAAATTTTATACTGCATGAATTGGCTGCCGTCTCATGAACTTTTCAAATTGGTTTGGCTTCATTGGCGGCCATTGAACTTGAAACGTTCTGGTACTGTCAAGACGGTAGCAAGCAAGAACTTGCGAGGTTTTCTTTTCATCATTCTAATTTAGCGGAGAAATAAATTTATCCTCCACATGTTGTTTTTTATTATTTCACCAACGTCTTGCAAAAATAAGAAGATCATGACAATGGCAGGACAGGACATGACAGTGACGGAGCAAATCGTAAACTTTTTACTCCTCATTCTCTTATTCCTGCTCTTTTTGATCTTCCTCCTCCTATACTTCCTCTTCCTCCTCCTCCTCCTCCTCTTATTCCTCCAACTATTCCTCCAACTCTTCCTCCTCCTCTTCAACCACCTTCTACTCCTAGTTCTCTCCTTCTACTGTTCCTCCTTCTCCTCTTCCGAAAAACTCTTTCAAACTGATGTAATACTGAACCACTAATAGTGCCACTGGCACTATTAGCATATTTCTCGTTATCCCGCAGGATAGCGAACCATCTGGGATCTTACCGAAGCCAACATAACTTGGAGGTCATGCAAGTGACCACGTACTACCATATGCTGGATGTCATTCTGAAGAGCTCTTGCTCTATTTATGGTTGCCAAGCACTTGCTCGGTATGCCAGTTTGGCAGACGAGCATCTTATTTCGACAGCTCGCCCGCTTTACCTTTCCAGAGTACATGCCCATGGCCCTATATCTACCTCACCTCCTCGTTTAGAGCCACCCGGTATTCATGAAGCTAAACCGATGTCGTAAATACGCACGATAAGGATCTGATTGCAGCACTACTGCCAATAGAAGTCCGAATCTAACTTTAAACTAAACCTCCGCTCAAAATTCTTCGCCTGATTCCGATCTGTCGTGAAACACATCCCATACGCCTGGACGATGTCTACATATTGATCAATCTTAGATTCCAGTAAAAAATATTATATAAAAATTCCGTTTGTTGGAAATATAAAAAAATCTCAATAAAAGTGAGTTTTAAATTAAAAATTCAAATTTATGAAAAAAACGACTTTTTACCGATTTCACCAATTTTTTTTCGCCATGGATATTCTTGACAATCACTAAATAATATTTTGGTATTTTGAAAAATGTTTAAGGATTTTCGTGCCGTATTAAGATTAATATTATTTATTCTCATTTTAAGATAAAAAGATCGTGAACAAACCAATTGTAGTAGGAGTTATTTTGATCTGTTTGTCCCAAAGAAAAGATCCATATTTTCTTATAGTTGTACTTGTGATAGGGGCAACATTACACATGATATTTACCTTGAACAGCACTTTAAAGAACCTACATATCGTCATACGAAATGAAGAAAAGTTAAAAGAAAATTCAAAAATTCACTTTTTGATTGATCGTCAAAAAAATATGTGACTGCAAAATTTTATACACTGGTAACTGAGAAAAAATATCTTATCGACAAATTTTTAAAAACAAAAGCAGTTTTTAATATTTAGCTCGATTATGGAAGGCAACCGAATTTCAGGAGCGTTGCCAGACGGCAATCATAAATTTGTGGTGGCCACTAGTGCACTAAAAAGCAACTGGAGTAATGCAGGTGAACATAACTTTGAATACAATCCTCAGTCGAGCCATAATAAGAACGTTTTTTTGTTCTCTTGCTAAGTTTTTTTAATGCAATATAGGGCCTTTTGCATTTCATGTGACCATAAGCCCTTTTATTGCTATACCATTCCCATCAAATTAATAACCCAATGAAAGCACATTCCCATACATATACATACATATCCAAAAATATATTTACATAAGCTAATCGTTACCGTAACATAAAAAATTTCCAACTCATATTTTTTTTTAATTCGATTGTTGTTTCCGTATTTTGATAAATATTCATGTAAATCAAAATTGATGAAACAAAAATTTGGGAGCATTTAAAAATAAGCACGACTACAAAACTAATATTTATATCAACATTTTTTTTATAAATTAAATTGTTCGTTAGGGCCTTTCCATATTGAGGTAACGATATTTAGATATATTTTCACTTCAATCAAATATTTTATATTAAACTTAGATTTATATTTATTTGTAATATTAAATTCTTGCACTATTTTTCCCAACAATTAAGTTTGTTTGTCATGAAGTGTATTATTTGTATCGCTGCTGTCTGTCATGACAACAGAAATTGTTAAAAAAAAAAAGAGAAAAAAACTTGTGAAATTACAAAATAAAAATACATAAACGACAAAAATGTGATTTGTAATACTGACATACAATTGGCAAGAATTTATGTTTGTGATCGAATGCAAATTATGCCATGACATTGATTGATAATTTTAAATAATGACTTAAGAAAATAACAACGAATTTTAAATAATCAAGAAAACAACTGCAATTGTTAAATAAACACGATAAAAAAAAATTATTTTTAATGCAATAATTAACTTTTAGCCATGACAAATTCGAATTCATTTCGAATAATTGACAAGTTCACTTTTAGTCAGCAGCCAGGCATATGAATAAGTCGGTATGAGTGGATATCGAGTAATTATTGAAAAAAAAAATAATTAAGTAAATATGTGTAATAAAATTAATCGTATAACGACGAATGGGGTTAAATAAGACATATGAAGAAAATTTTCCAAAAGACTTCGGGTGCTTTTTAAACTGCACAATAAAAATTAAAATTTAAATAGAATAGAGATTTTTGTTTATTTATTAAAAACCTTGAGGTGGTCTGGGTACCGGTGCACGACAGTGTGCTTGGGAATGAGGTAGTGGACTAGCTGGACAGGGAGGCGGTTCGTCTGCCAGACGGGCAAATCGATGGATATGACGGTATTCCTCTGCTATACTGTAAGATGCGGGGGCGGGAGCGGGAGCTCTACGGGACTACGCAGACTGGGTGGTGGAAAGAGGCTACCTCCTCGATTTCCGGGATGACTTGGCTTCGGTATGGCTTCGGAAGCACCGCCATACTAGGAGCCGACTCCGAATGATGGTGGCGGTGCCGACGGGTCATTGTCACATTGGTCTGCACGCCATGAAAATTGGGTCTACCATACAATGATTTCTGCAAGAATCGTCGTAATGAGGAGGAGGAAGAGGAGGAGGAATAGTATGAGGAGGAAGAGGAGGAGGAGGAAGAAGAGGAGGAGACGGTTGAGCACTTGCTGTGTAAGTGGCCAGCTCTCGCCATTTTGCAGTGGTCCAGCGGAACCTCGCTGAGGTATCGGGACGCGACGTGAAGGGAATAAGTTTGTTTATCCGGGAATCGGATTGGTTTGAGACCGATCGGGAATGAGACGAGGACTGATCACGCTGAGATATTACAAAGGGACGGTGGAGAACCAAAGTAAGCCGATTCTTTTTGAACTTGGCGGCATGCGAACCTAACCTAACCTAAAAAAACCTCCCTCAAGATTCCCCAAATAATATTTTAATATCCAAGAAATGTATTTCTTTTTAATACTTTCATCTGGCTACAGTAGTTCAATGTGAAATTTTCGTGCACGCAGCACTCAGCGGAGAAAGAGGTCCAACTGATGATTGATTTCGGTATTCCTCAATAACATCTTCAAATACATATAAAGCGCTAGCTATTCGACCATTCGAAAAAAAGTTTCCCAGTGTGACTATTTAAAGGGTTAAATATCTGTGATTAACAACAATACAGTCAGCAACATTTAAATTTGTATGAAATTAAAAACTGAAATTAAATGATTTCTATCAAACTTAATTAATTAAAGTCACCATAATGTATTTAATATATTAAAGTTTAATAAACAATGGTTTATAAAAAAAAGAGACCTGTGGGTAAGAAATTGTACAGAATCAAAATCACAAAATTAAAATACGACATTCAAACAAGCACAACAAAATTAAAACAATTTTAATATTGAAACGGTAGGAGTTGGGTGTTAACAAAACAATGCCCACAAATAAACGCCCTCCTTCTTTATTTAGCAACATTTTAAGATGATTGCCGGCCGCTTGACTTGTTTGAAATTGCAGCAACGATCATATAACATATTCCATCAACATTAGCCGCAGATATACAAGCGAAAAGAGAAAAAAGAAAAACCTACACAATTTATTTAATGAGAATTTTCCTTGAAGCCAAAATAATCATGATTAGAATTTAATAGGCCAATGTTGAACGGCATATGGTGTATAGTTTTCTTCTTCTTTTGCTGAAATTGTTATGACTAAATAGTTAGTACATGTGAAAAAAAATTTCAAGTCAATTCAAGGCTTAAGTCACACTTGAGGCTTGACGGACTGATACAAAGGAAATATCAAGTGTAGTACAAAGTAGCTTGGGTACAAAGTTGCGGAAACATATTTCAGCTTGTAAACAGAAATGCTTTAAAAATAAATTGTATGTTAAATTATGGCTGTGAAGATAAATTTAAAAAAAAACTACCTTCAACTCGCTCTGTTAAAGATTCTGTTAATGCAGAAATATAGTGGACATCCCTCTACATAAATCCCATTTTAGTCTGGTCGCTCAGGTTGCATTTTTCCAGAAAAAAAAATTGGTCTTCCCTCATAGAATCAACATTTTTCAAAATTTCTAGTGCGAAAAATTGTCAAAAACTACCTTATATTCGCTCTGTTAAAGATTCCGTTAAGGCAAGACTATAGAGGAGATCCGCTTACACAAATCCTATTTTAGTCTGGACGCCCACGTTGGTTCCTTTCTTAAAAATTCTACTTTTAAGAACCCCAAACAAATATAAGAATTCCTAACAGATCTATGTTAAAGCGTTAACAGAGCTCTGTTAAGTGGTAAGGTTTGTGTCTAGGGTTATATAATTTTAAAATTTATTTCACAGCCATTTTTAATTGGCACTGCTCAGGAGATGTTTCCTGTATAGCAAAATAATTTAAAATTTTTTTCGTCGACAAACTATACTAGTAAAAAACGATATTATTAAAAAAAAATAATTCTTCTAGTTTTTTGACCTCTTTTTATATTAATATTCAAATTTAAAATTCTGAATTTTCATTGACAAGAACTTTTTCTGTATTTTGAATTTTAAAAAAAACATTTATTTTTTCATTATAAACAAAAACCAATTTTCCTGAAGAAGCTACACAAAGGAGTAGCGAAATATCGAAGAAAATAAATATTACATACATATATTAAAAAGACCTACAGCTTAAATAATTATTGTGTTATTAAAAACAAAAAAAAATTAAAAATAATTTCCTATTATTCCTGATGATGTTAACAAGCTGTTAACGAAATATCGAATAATAAAAAAACAAAATAATATAAAAAAAAGACCTCAGGCTTAATAAATATACTATATCAAAAAAAAAAAAAAAAAAAAAAAAAAATTAAAAAAAAAATAAAAAAATAAATAAAAATTTCCTGAAGATGTTAACCCATGATTGATGAAATATCAGAATATAAAAATAAAAACAAACCTTTAAGCTTAAACGATAATATATAAATTGTTATTGAAAGAAACAAGGTTAAAGAATAAGGATTAAAAAATTATATAATAATTAATGGGTTAAGTAATAACTTCAAAGTCATATTACGACTAAATAAAATTTAGATTGCGCACATCTGTACCGAAAATCTTTACGTATATCTTTTCAAAATTAGCACCGTAGTACGATTGTAAGAGGGATTACAAAAAATAAATAATAGGTGAACAACTGCGTAGTTGTAATTCTTATTTAAATACATTTTTAAATGTGTAAGAGGAACTTGTTAGAGGAGCCCAAGCTAAACACAACATAATCATGGAACATTGATTGCTTCTCGGCACTCATTTAAATGGCGATCAATGACACCCCGTGTTAAAATCATGCGCTCTTCAGCTAAGTTAAACCAGTTCATTTGCAATGAATCCATGCATTAACTAATTCATGCCTTTTTTCTTCGGAACTCACTAGGTGTATGAATGATTAAGTCAAATTAATGTCACTTCATATATAAATGCCTCAAATAAAAAATTTCTTTAGCTGGGTAAAAATTAGAGAAAGTAAAAATTTCCTGGTTATAACTGCCGGAGCAAAGACAATACCACAAGAGGAAAGATTTTTACCAAACAACATTTGGCTATGCAAAGGCAATCATGAAATAACAAGATGGATAACATGTTCAACAATCCAAAATTATAAAGGGCTAAATTGCAAGTACAGCCCATATTGTTTTCACAGTGTGGCAAAACCTCTTTAGGAATTTCAAATATGGTCAATTTCCCCCAAGGAACACTACTCCTGAGTCTTTTACTTAATTTCCTTTTTATTTTTTCAAGCAGAATATTTTTGTATTGCCTTTAAAAAAAAACTTTTGTTACCCATTTTTAAGATAGAGAAATTATGAGTATATCGATGTTTTACTCCGGTAAATTTCTAGTCATATTAAATATTAAAATATTTTTCTTTTTGTGTACAAATCTTAAATGGCGATGTTAGTCTTATGGATACACACGTACATACTCGTATAAATGCAGTTTATCTTTAACAATTCACGTCATATTCGGTATTTTATTGATGCAGCAGAAAACCAAAAACGAATTATTAAAATTGTATTTTATTTGACATCTCAGGTGGCAGTTAAACTGTTTTGCAGTGGCTAGTGTTGGTAATCAGCAACTATTAGCCCGAGGACTATAATTTTTAACTCCTACATTCTGCTATTTGCCAGCAAGTATATGTGAGGGGATAAATATACAGGGTGTCTGGTGGGAAATTTATATTTTTCAATGCGATAATTTCAAAAAGTAATAAACAGTGCGGAGGGAGAGTGGCGCCGTTGGAATTAATGATTGTGCGGATTTGCCACTCACGATTTTGCAGTGGTCGAGTGAGCATCGAGTATTAGCTGTGGAAACATTTTTTAACAGTAATGATTCTTACGTAATTGCTCGTCGACAATTTTGTTTAAAGTTCGGTATTCGGCAAATAAGTAATGGACCGAGTGTAAATTTAATTTGTTCGTGGGTGCCGAGATTCCGCACAACTGCTTCGGCTATAAATGCCCCACGGGCAGACCCCATTCGACCCGAAAATATTGAACTGGTTGAAAGCAGTTTGCGTGAAAATCCGCGACTTTCAATACGGAAAACAGCAGCCTCACTGGGACTTCCAAGAGCGATTATTCATGAAATTTAAAAAAGTTTCTGGATGACATACTCTTTAAAAAATAAAATCCGCATTTCCATTATATCGTTTAATGCTCTTAATAAAACTTTGTGTCTATTATTACGTATTTTATCTAAGTTTGAAAATGTAAATCTCCTACCAGACATGTTTTATTTATAACATATATCGTTGCTCAAAACGCAAAATGCTATGGATAACAAAATAAACCAATATCGATTTTTTTTAACAATTGGATCATGTTTCATAAGGAAAACACGAAATTATTAAAATTTGTTATGGCTTTTTACTTTGTAAGTGACGATATATATTTTTTTTAACTTTTTCTTTCTTAATTTTTATTACTCTGTTGTTTTACTATATAAATAAAGCTAAGTTTGTGATGAAGTCACTACATTTCTAGAAAAAATGTATTTCTTTCCTCACCTCCATACAAAAAAGTCCCCACTGTGCGCAGCTGTGTTTGTCCAGTTAGTGCCAGACGGCCAGGAAACCTGCAACCAAATTCATACTGGGCCAACATTACCTACAAATTGTTGGAAACAATTATTTCTCTTTGTTGCGTAGTAAACCGATTCAAGGCTTGTCAATTTGCCATTCTGCGTTTGTTTACTTCACAAATGTCATCACCGAATTGGCGACATTTGGCACCATTTGTTTTTTTTAACATTACAAACTCTACGCAGCTCTCACAGCTTATCTGTAGAAACACGCAGGATCTAGGCGGGAATCCAACCCGCACCCCAATATTGATAAAACTAATGCTCATGCTCTAGACTACGGTTATAGTTATAGCGTTTTTCTATGGGGTGATGACTTTTGCCCCACCATGTACATACAAAAACAAAATTTTAGATGCCAACATAAAAGCAACATGTTCCTTTCTTAAATTTTTTGTGTTACACACACACACACACACACACACACACAAAATATGGTCACTTTTATGGCTCGAAATTATTTTCACCCCGAAATGTGTGCTGTTGTTGTTGTTGTCGTTGAAGTTTTCGCTTGTTTCGCAGTGTGTGAGGCATATGATTGGAGAACATTGTTGCATTAAAACAACATTTCAGAAAAAAAAAAAAAAAACACATGGTTGACGTTGATTTTATGTTGCTCGCATGTACGTCTAAGCAGTCGCATAATAAAAATGTTGTTTGCTCGGTGTTCTCTGACAACATTTTATTATCATTTGAACAACTTTAAATCACCTTGATTGCAATATGAGCAGTGCCGGCTGTTTACATATCGATTCGAACATGCGATAATTTGCTACATTTAGCCGTCAGCGATATTCAATTTTTTAAGAAAAAATTTTTTTTTTTTTAATTCTCAGTGAAAAAAATATTTTCTAAATTGACCCTTATGACAAATTAACATAAAACAAAACTTAGTGCTTTAATATTACAGCGGCTTTAATGAGAGGGTAGTTATGGTGTGTTTAATTTATTTTAAAAAAAATCGGTGAAGAAAATTACAAATTTCGAAGAATGTCAATAAATCGTAGCCTGTTTTGCTTGACGACAAACGTCATTTTAATATAAAAAAAAATCGAGACACTTATGTGTGACAAAAATATATTATGTATGTGCTCATTCCACATTACAGTTATACTGGTAGCATCAAAATTCGCCCTGGATGTGGGCATCCTAAAATGATTTGAAAGCTGGAGGTAAAATATTCAACTGACGACAAAACTCGATGTGATGCATTGTAGAAGGGGCACTACCATAAAAAATAAAAAAGTAGAACATTTTTAGGATTAGTGATTTTTATTTGAACTACAGACAAGGCACCACTTAACGTTTAGCTAGTGGCCGCCGTCACTCATATCACTGGCAACAGCTGTTCTCGAATAAAATCGAAGAAAATCATGATTTTATTCAGAATTTAATTATGAGCGACGAAGCGCATTTCCTATGGAAAATTCAAGAGTGCTGGTTCAAGATTACAAAAAGAGTAGTTGAGCAGCGAGAATTACACCCCCCCCCCCCTAAATGTACCGTTTGGTGTGGTGTTTCGTCGGAAAGTATAATTGGCCAATTTTTTTTGTTGAAAATGAACAAGGTGGCTTTAGATATCGGACAGCCGTGGAAAACCATCTGCAAGTATGGTTCCAACAGGATGGAGCCACACCGCACACTGCGGGGTACACAATGATGCTCTACTCAACTGGTATCGGGGTTAATTATCCTATTTTTCTTTATTCTAATCAAAAGTAATTGTAACATTATTGCGATCAATTAACTATGCACATAAACACAACTAGATATTCATTCAAAAGGGAAAATTTTAATTATCGGTTCTAAAAGCAGTTCAGCTAAACCAAGCACATGTGCTGGTGGTTAAAACGTTAAAAGCATAAACCAATTTCCGGCATTCCATATAAATCGAAATGTTTTATAAAATTCTATTGAAGTTCCGATCCCGTGCCTCCGTAGCCTAGTGCATGAGCATTTTTGTCGCGATATGTCAAAAACAACTGATGCAAATATTACAAAGCAAATGTGTTTTACTAATGAACATAAAGTGTGTTTAAGAATTCTTAAATTTTTTAAATCAATTGATTTTAAATACACAGTTTTTTGTCACCAAAAACAGAATTTTTAATTTAATCGCACTTGTAAGTAAATAAATAAATATGTGTGCAAGGCGAATTCATACCAGGTGAACTCTTGCCTACAACAACAGAATTTTTTGTTTAGAAATACAATAATTTTATTCAAGTTATCAAAACAGTTTACGTATTAACATGCTTTGACTTGAACACAACTTTTGACAACTGCACAGAAATCAGCTGATGAGAATTTTAGCTAATGCAGCCGCCTGGTATGAATTCGCCTTTTGTATATGGGTTTTCTCTTGACGGAAAAAACAAAATTTTTGTTTTTTTTTTGCTTTTGTAGTCATCTGTTATTGACATGCTCAATGAGTGGCCACTGAACAGTACCGGCGAATTAAAATAATTATTAAAAATGGCTACTAAAACGAAGCTTAAAAAAAATTTAATACGTCTCCTTTACATCAGAAGCTGTTCAAGACTGCTATAAAAACATAGAACGTGCAAAAGCAGACCTGTAAGACAGTGAAGCTTCACCTCCTGTCATTTCTCTAACCCTCCCTTTCTTCTAGTTCCAGCACAAAGCATCGCAAGCGTAGGATTTATCTCCTGAGTGCTGGTCCAAGAGAAAAAAAATGCCAGTTGTTTTTGGTATTGTTATTTTTTTGCGACTACTCGATAAATATGCTTTGCTTTTTAGTTCCCTTTTTCTTCCCAAAATTTTTATTTAAATTAATGTCTTGAATAAATTAAACAATATAATAAAAATATAATAAATAAACAGAAAAATAGTATAACATCCCAGCTATAAAATGAATTTTTTTTGTCACACACTGTAATATACTAATATGCAGCTTTAAGTATCAGCTAAAAAAAATCAACGAAAATGTAGGCCACATTCGTGCAGCCCCAAAAACTTTATGTAATTTTCACTCTTTATTGGATTTTAACTTTCTGATGCCTTTGTTCTGTTCTCTGTTTCTAATGTTTTTTTTTTTTATACATATTTTTATAAATTAAATATTTTCACTATATGGAGTTAAAGAAGAAAAACGGTAAATTCTTGTTCTTGTTTTTATTGTTTAATTAAAATTTTTGTGTTTCTCGATTTGGAAAATAAAAGTCGATGTTGCTTTTAAATTTCTATTTTACATTTCATCTCAATTATTATTAAATATGAAATGAAATAATAGCAATAATTTCATAATTTTTAAAGTTTTAAAGTTGAAAACTTTACCAAGAAATGTAAAATGAGAAAAGCTATTGTTAACAAAGAAATTGATTTATTTAATGGACAGTTGATTTTCTTTATGTAATTTTCGGCGTAGAGTTCTTTGCGCAGCTCCAGCATTTCTTATTTATTTATATGCAGTCGTTTTGTTATCATAAATGTGGCTCCATTATAGAAACTCGTTTCATTTTATAACTATTTCAGGTGTAAGAATGTCGTAAAGACCGGGTTACATGTGAGAAAATTCAAACAATTAATCCATACTCATAAATAACCTCACATCTGTTGAAACTCGCATTAATTAGAATCAGAATGATAATAATGATATTATGCTTGAAACTTTTAAGTTTGATAAGCTTTCAACAAGCAGACATTGGCGTAGAGAGGCGGCTGGAGGCGTTAAAACTTGTCACCTGTTGGTAGCTTGTAGAAAAAAAGAGAAAATTTTCTCATTTCATTTTTGTGCGCCGAAGATACTGTGATAATTATATTTTGTGACAGTTGTGAAAATCGTTAATATTTTAAAAATTCAATCAAGAAATAATTATTATTTAACAGTGTCTTTGAATACTTTTATTACTTTAATTCATTACTTTCGTATATGATTATGAATGCCCTTGTAAAATTAACGAACAATCAGCTGGTATATGCATGCAGCGTCATGCATTAAAAAAATCTATTAAAAAAGACCAAAGTTTTCCAATTCTCTCAATTGACTGCCTAGGAAAACCAATAATTGTTTTGACTGTTCACAAGTACATAAAGACATAGCGACGATAAACCATACGACAGAGCTTGTGAATTGAGCAACTGATATTCGCTTTCCCTTTTGGCTAGTTAGTTAGTCTAGCTACCACCATGTTTAAATTTCGAGTGCATAAGACACTGTCATAGGCGGGAGCATAATCATTATTTTATATTAAATATTCAACACACCTTTTTTATTACCATTGAACAATAGAAAAAATTTTTCTATTTGATTAGTTCCACCAAAGTTTTGAATAGTTTCATTGAATGCAAGAATTGATGGGCAAAAAAAAACAAAATAAATAATAATGAGAAGTATTTCAACAAGAGTATAAATAGCAGCTTATCAGGCAATTAGTTGACATTTAATTGATCATCTCAAAAGTTTCATTTTCTGATTTGTATAGTTTATAAATTTTCATTAAGTTTAAGTCTTTAAGTTAATTGCTGAGCTTTTAGAGAAAAAGTGAACATAAACAAAATACCACGGCGATAAAAATGCTAATAAAATTGAGACAAATTGGGCGATTCGTCATTGTTCTTTCGAAAATTTCATTTTGTCTCTCCAATTAATTTTCTTAGAAACAAAACGCACTGACGGCTTCAAACGGGGTCGAGTCAAAATTTTAATATTTTCAGTGAAGGTAAAAAAACTTGATTTATAAAACTCACTTAAAACAGAAAGGGCTACTGCAACTGAATTTTTTTTACCAAATAATAGCGAAAGCATACAGAAAATAATCCAGTTTAATTTCAATTAAAAAATTCGTGATAGCAATTAAAAAATTATTTAAGATTCCAGCGGTAACCAAATTAATAGTAACAATTACGTTTTAATACTTAAGTTAATTAAAATAATATATGATTAAATGTTAATAGCAACAATTACGAATTTAGTGGGTGGTTATTGAGCTTTTTTAAATTACTTTTACTTAAATTAATTAAAATAATATGTATTTGATTAAATGTTAATAGACAACAATTAAAAATTTAGTGGGTGGTTATTCAGCTTTTTTTTTATTAATTTTTTAATTATTTTCATTAACTGCCTAACTAAAAAATTTGCAAATAGAAATAAATTTTTTAATAGCGCGAAATAAAAAAATATATTAGATTGTGAATAGAATTTAATTAAATCTTTTAATCAAACCATTAAAATTTTTAATTCCAAATTCTGAGTAATTTTTATACAAAATTCTTTTAGACAAATACTATTTGTATTATATTTAGAAACTACAGCTAATTAATAATAAATTTATTAGTTGAACGATTGATTTTCCAATTATATAAAGAGTATCTTTTTGCAGGCCATAGAGCTACATGAAAGCTGGGCATAATAATACATTGCGACAACATCATTGAACAGTTTGTAGTTGAACTAAAATTGATATGGCACTTACAAAGCATAAAATTAAACTGTTTCCTGTTAGTAAATCGCTTATGATTGCACTGCTTTGAGAGAACATTAAAATCATTTAAAATGAACTGGATTGCAATTAAAATATTAATTAAGAGAAAAACGTTTAATGAACAAAAACTTAGTTAGGAAAAATATAACTATTATTTTTTTCTGAGTAATGTAAGATTTTTGCTGCAGCTTGATATCAGAGATCAGCAAATTCGTACTAATTAGTCAACACGTTGGTTGACAATGATGGCATTTTATATATTTTTGTTACACAATCATAATCAAACCACGTGTCGACTAATTGTAAAAAGGTTTAGAAATGTTATTACATACATGTAAATCGAACAAAAAATTACTTGTTCTGGTTCTATAATTTTGGCACAGGCTACTTATTTTATTTTGTTGGTATTTTCATAATTCCAAAAAAAACATTTTTTGAGAGTTTTTATATAAACAAATTTTTAAAAGAAATTATTTGATTTTTACAAAACTTGGATGAGTTGGTATAAGCACCAAAGAAATATATATGTCGTCACCTAAAATACAAAAGGCCCTATAAAGTAATTAGTTTATTTTTCTAAACAAAAAATAAGAGATATATTTTAGAAAAATATTACATACCTAACATTTTTTTTTTTTATCAATTTTAGCACATTTCTGTCGTGTGGCAAACAAACATTTATTGTTACGACCTTTTGAATTTCTTTAATGAAATCGTTATTTTAAAAAATAGAAAGCTAAAAATTTGCGAAGACGTGTATCTTGAGGCGCTGTATCCATTGCAAACTTTGAGTTTTTTGATTGTTACGCTGTTTTGCATTTCAGTTGGCGATTTAGACTAGCTTAACCATATACAAGCCGTATATACACGCTGGGCCCAAAGTAATCACCCGGGGCATAATTAATCACCCGATGTTCTTTTGCTGTCATTCTTTTTTTTAAGACAAAGTTTGGCACTGCTTATGATATGGGCTAAGTGACTGCAGCCAGAGTTGATGACCATACTTGCAGATCCACTGGTTTTTATTAAATAAAATTACAGCAAAAGGCCATCGGGTGATTACTTATGGTCCGGGTGATTATTTTTGGCGCACCGTAATCGTAACTCATTCTGCATCGCTTTGAATAAATATAAAACAGAATAATTTTAATTTGTATTGAAGTTTATTTTTTTATTGCCTTTTATGAAACAACAGATCCGACTTCAAATTGTGTGTGTGTGTGTGTGTGTGTGCATTAGAGCTGCAACAACACTGTTTAATAAATAAAACCCCAACGTTAACTTTGTGTGACCCTTAATAAACCGAACTTTCTACTTCTACTGATGATTAAAAAAAAAACCATTATCATTTTTGCGGTAAAAATGTAAATATTTTGCATAACATCAACAAACGACAGGCGAAGCGAGAGTTGTAAGTTTTAAAGAATATAAAATTTAAATAAATAATTTTAATCTCGAAACAAAAAACATCTAATTAAACAATAAGATTTATTTGAATTTTATGTTATAGACTTTTAGAATAAAATAATTTTTTTTCTGTAAATTTTTTAAATTAAGAAATTACGTACGTTTGCAAATGTATGAAAAGAAGTGAGTCTTTGTGTAAATTATTTAAAGAATTTTTAAAAAAAATGTTTTTCTGTTCTTTGAACAATAGAGGTCATTGGTCGCATAGTGTAGGGTTTCGCATTCGCTCGGTTTTATATTGATGTATATATAAGCCAAGAAGACAACGGTGGTGTGTTAACTATTTTAACCGATAGTTTATTATTAGGTGATTATGTCAAAAATCATAAATGTCAATTTGTTTTTAACGAGAAGAAATCGCTTTTTATAAGCGAGACTTAACTGAATAAAATAAAATTTTCTCAAGTTTTATAACACCCGAACATATTTTTGTACATTTCGTTATGGGGCTTATAATGACGTAACCATAGAAATTCGACAATCATTTCGATGGTTACGTCATTATAAAAACAAACACCGATTAATTTATTAATTAATATTAATTATAAATTAATCGATTAATTCAAAACCTAAACTAATTAATAGTATAACGGACTACCATTTAAAATAAAAACTGTTCTTCTTAAGAATATATAAAAATTATTAATGAAATTAAAAAAAAATCGGAAAATCCAATTTATTCGATTAAATCAAAACTTCAATTAATTAAACGAATAATCGATTGCACTATAAACTACATATTTTATTCTTAAGAATAACAAATCGCTCATTTACTCAAACAACTCGAAAAAACTAGTTTTGTAAAAAACGTACTTAATACACAGTAATGGGGAAATGAAAAAAAGCGGCTGCTGTCACGAGGTGATTTGAAACTCTATTTGTAAGAATTTCTTGCACTAGATAAAAGCCCCTATGAAAAATGGTTCTACATTATTAACTCACAAATTGTATTTTGGAGTTCTGACATGGTTTGAGAAAATTAGCGAAATGAATTGTATACATTTATCTAAGAAACTTTAAAAATCGTTTACACGATTAATTAACAATTAAGCGATTAAATCAACACTGATCAAGCTGATAATCAAACCATCGAATAACTTTTAAAACAAATAATTTTTTTTTAAGAATGATGAATGATTTTTTAAATTTAAAAAATTGCTTACATGATGTAATGAAATCGATTAAATCAAAACTTCCACCAATAAATCCAACAACGATTACACTACAAACTAAATGCTTTCTTCTTAAGAATATTTAAAAATAATGAAGGATTTATATACCATTGAAAACAAAATTAAAAAAAATCGGTTAACCGATTAATTATCGCAATTTTAAGTTATTAAGCGAACAATCGAATACCTTGTAAGAAATAATTTTTTTTAAACATAAAAAATTTTGAAACACATAAAGGGTGGGGTTCCATTCCGGATCCAAAAAAATATGCCACTCTATAGAAAATTAAAAAATAAGAAGAAAAAATAAAATAAAAAAGTGAGCGGAAACCTTTAGTTTCCGAGTTATGGGCGTCCGAAGTTCCATTATAAATATGTGAATAATACACCCTGTATTTTCCATCGAATATGGCAATATGGGTATCATGTTAAAGATATTTCAGAATTTAATAAAATTGCTGATCAATTATTTATAAAAGTAAATTTCCTTTGTGCATACTAATCCTCTGTATGTATGTGTGTGCACATATTAAAAGATAATTGTGCAAGGATTTTCTGCTCCATGGGACAACAAACACCGGCTTCTCTAACAAAAGCTAAATATTAAAAAAAAAAAAAAAACTTAATTCACAAATTTATCGCAGGCCCTTAATTGGTTAAGAATTTTTAAATAATATACATATACATAGCGAGATATCTATGATATCAATATTAGCGATTTGCGTTCCAAAATGTAGTTAACATTGGCATTTCTATATGAAAACTTTGTAGGTCCATAACTCGAGAACTAGGCATTGCCGGGAACTTTTTCCTTATATATTTTCTTCTTATTTTTCATTTTTGTATTGGTGAAGCGTCCGTAAAATAGATTTAAGCCAAGATTTTCCGCGTAGCTGACCTTTTTGCAGACCTTCAGGTTTTAATTCACTATTATATCTAAGAAATTTTACTAAAGTTATAAAAATATTCTGAACAGTTTTAAAATGATACCCTTATTGCTCATATACGATGGAAAACACACCCTTTATTCACAAATTTATAATGGAACTTCGGAGGCCCATAACTGGGAAATTAAAGGCTTCCGCTCACTTTTTAATTTAATTTTTTCTTCTTATTTTTTAATTTTCTATAGAGTGGAATGCAATTTTTTTGGATTCGGCCGGGGGCCTAAACTTTATTTAATCCAAAACTTTTAAAAATATTGCATGACTTTTAGTAATAAAATTTGAAAAGTAAAAACAGTTATCTGATTAATTTTAAATTAATTTAAATTAAATTAATCGAATAAAACGAAATTCCTATAACAGGAAAAATATTCTTAAGAATAATGTATGCTTTATATACTTTTGTTAATAAATTTTCAAAAATCGGTTACCCGATTAATAGTCGTAATTTCAAGTTATCAATCGAACAATCGAATATCTTAGGAAAAATTAAAAAAAATATGGAATGATCTATATACTTTTAAAAATATATTTATTAAAAATATTTACTCGATTAATTTAAAATTAATCGATTTCTTCGAAATGCCAGGAATAATCGACTAGACTATAAAATAAATTATTTTGTAAGAAATAATTTTTTTTTTAAATAAAAATATTTTTATAAATATTGAATGACTTTTAGTAATAAAATTTTAAAGAAAAAATCAGTTACCCGATTAATTTTAAATTATTGGATTAAAAAGAAATTCCTGAAACACTCGATTAGACTATAAAATAGATATTTTTTTTCTTAAGAATAATGAATGATTTATATAATTTTTTTAATAAAATTTAAGAAAAAATTCGGTTACGCGATGAACTTAAAATCAAACGCTGAATCATCAAAAAATTATAGTTATTAAACGAACAAACGAATCGAATACCCTATCAAATAAATACTTGATTATATAATTACTGTTCATTAATTTAAATAATTTGTTATGAATGATTGTTGGTTAATGAGACGTAAATTAAACCGATAGTTTAATCCTTCTTTATGTTGCGCATTCTCGGACTCTTTAATTGTATTGGCCGTAATTTGCCAATAAATATTTCCTGTTTGTTTTTTGCTGCAAAAATATTTCCCCAGTAATTTTATGGCAAATCAATGACAACAAATTAGTCAAGACTTTTATTGATTATTTACTTTTTCGTTTTTGCTGCAACTCTCATTTATTTGTGTTAGTTTGCATACATGCATGTGTGTGTATGTATTGATATTTAATAGCCAACGTATGGCATATATAGTTTGTAATTTATATAAACATTAATTCGTTCATTGTAGTGGTTTGGCCGTTATTGTGTCGTGTGCCTTTTTCAACACCAGTTATATAATTTTACTGCCTGCCAGTTGACAACTGTCATTGCCCGGGGGTCATAAAATCATAAGGTTTATCTTGAGTTGCATGCAATATTCTTCAAATACAAAAATAGTATTTCTTCGACTTTACGTTACGTTTGTTACGAATTTTTTTTACTTTTTCAATTTCAATTGTTGTAGTTGTTGTTGCTGCTGTTGTTGCATACACACACCATCAACCTGTTGCTGTTGTTGCAGTTACTCTCTGTTAGTTGATGTGCTGCCACGATTGTAAACCTTTCGATTGACAAATTGTTGACCATTGAAATTATTTGTTTCTTTGTTGGGGATTTTAAAAAGTCATTGAAATTTGTTTTTCTAAAGCTTATTTCGCGTGCTTGTTTAATGGTCGAGATAATTTGTTAGAATTTAAAGAATTTATGAATTACACTTGCATAATGCCATGTCATGAATAAAACAAATGGATATTGTTTTTTTTTTTGTTCTTTTGCTTTTTGCACAGAAGGTTATAATTTTAATGCAAGCGTTGAAGGAAAAGTTACAAGGATTGAGTGATATTCGTATACATAAAGCTACGGCTGGGTTAAAATATAAAAACAAGTTGTTTAAAATTTTTTCAAAATACATATTTCCATTCTTCGACAGCAGTAGAAAAGTTTTGTTGAAATATTTTAGAAATTTATGGGATTCTTATTTAAAAATTTTGTATTTTGCGCCGAAAAAATATATATATATGAAATTGTGTTCTTAAATAACTTCTCATAATTTATTTTTTTTTCTAAATACACTCAATAAAAGGTCTGTTCCAGGTGCTTAGCAAAACAGTTCAGCTTATAAAGAGTAAAAAGAAAATTACTCTCTGAATATGACAAAGTTGTCCAAAATTGCTGCAACGCAAAAAAACCACAATAGAACAATTAGTATTTCAAATTATGCTTCCTTTATCAAATGAATTTTATTTTAGACGCTTAAAATGCCTAATATTTTGAAAGCAAGGCATTTGCATCATTGGCAACAGCTGTAAAAAGCCTATGAAAATAAACTGAAAAAAAGTAAAAGCCATTTTTTATTAAATAAAGTGATAAATATGCACAAATACTTGTGCAAGGTGGCACAATATGAATTATCCAATTTTGTTTTTGAATAAATTTTTTATTAAAAAAAAATTATTTCGAGTACTGGAAATCTCAACTTTTGGATCTGTAAAGTTTTTTCTGTTAATTGGAAAATAAGATATCAGCCAAGTGGTTGCCATCAGTGTTGAGATACACATTTGTGCTTGTTTTATCACATTTTCCATAACTTTCTGCAATATTTCTGTTGTTCGCATTCCCGTCGAATATTCTGCTTAAGGGCTGCGTTTGTCTGAGGTTTGTTGGCATAAACCCTCGACTTCAAATGGCTTCAAAGAAAGAAGTCTGGGATGGTTAAATCGGGCTATGTTGCTGGCCTTACCAAGTCGTCCTCTTCGTTATTGATATTCAGGATGACTGTACAATAATTGCCACGCGACTGACAGTCAGCAGGCATTAACTGATGCACTGTTTGCACTTTGTATGGGAACATATGTAAGTCTTTCACACAAATTCGCTGTAGAGTCCGCTTGGTTGAAGTTCTTTTGTTCTCAGTAACATCAGCAGCCACAGCCGCGATATTGTCGACAGAACGACCAGTCTGTCGGCGGCCACGCTTTGAAAGAAATGTTCTGATTAAATCTCTGTTCGAGTCGAGCAGCTGAGAGGCGCGACACGATTAGGATATATACGACGAAATTCACGCTGAGCTAACACCACCGACCGATTGTTGGTTAAAAAAATCGACGCAATTATTCTCCGCTCTTGCGGAGTATGGCGCTCCATTGTTTGCATGTTTGGATTCTGCAGCTGTCTAGTTCACAAATGTCAAATCTGTTTGCAAATTCTATTACATCTTTCGATAAGATGATTAATTTTGCGCCACCCAGTATATGTACCTAAAACTTCAAGTTTATTTGAAAAATTTTCCATAGTCTAGTGCATGAGAATTAGTCTTATCACTATGGAGGTGCGGATTCGATGCCCGCCTAGACTCTGGGTGTTTTTACAGACAAGCTGCAAGAGCTTCGTAGAGTTTGTGTGGTTAAAAAAAAAAAAAAAAAAAAAAAAAAAAAAACTTTGGTCGTTTTTTTGCAAATTTTTTTAAGTAAATAAAAAAACACCCGAAGAAAAAGTTCACACAACTTTGTACAGGAAATGAAAAATTTTACTCTCTCATTTTCTGTCAAAATTGCACAAAAATTCTTATCTGGAACGCTTTTGGACTAATTTGTTCGAGTTCGGACTGTTTTGTTATGCAGCTGGAGCAATCAGCTGTTTGTGGTTTTAACTTTTGGTGTGAAAACACCAACGTTTCGAGATGTTAAAATATTATGGGTATCTTGCTTTAGTCAAGGAAAAAATCAGATGTCAATATCAATTGTATAAATTCCATTCGAGAATTATATTGCAAAAAAAAATCTGTAAACTGTTAAAATGTGTCTTTACGTGTCATAAGCTCTCGAATATTTATTACTTTAAGGGAAAGTTCAAGAATTTACTTTTTTTTTAATTAATAAAACGTCGCAGAGCTCCACTCTCTATTTTTAAAATATTTCCCATTGAAACCATTATTCATTGTTCCCTCAATGACATTTTTATTTAGAAAGGTTCCAACTCATGTCAGCAATTCAATACAGTTGCATCATTTAAATATTAAAGAATTAGAAATTCTCAACAGATTCTTGATTAATTTTTTAATTTTTTTTTTTTTGAAGCCAACCTTAAGAGTGTCTAAGAATTCCGATGCCTATGGGAATAATTTTATTATTAATAAACACGAAAAGTGTTTTAAACACTCGCACTACTGAAATGAATTTTTATCAGCATTTCGGCAACACCAAATTATCGTAAGTTAAACAGCAAAGAAAGCATCTCTTACGATTTGCATAAACGAAAATCAATCAATATTGATAGCATCATCAATATAAATGCGAGTTGTCAAAATTCGTATGCTTTAGTTTTATACGATTTTAAATTGCTGCCCTTTATAAAACTAATTAACAAATTAAAAACAAGAAAAGAAAACGAAATAATAAAATAAAACAATTCTAAAATTTCAACATCTACTGCGATGTTGTAATTAATTGCACGTGTCAGAGGCCGCTGTGTGACTTTTCAGCGTTTAATTAACAATAATCAATTCCTAATCTCTGTTAAGACTTTAACACAATAGAATTTGATAAATTGATACATGAAAATATGGAAAAACTGAATCTTCATGTGAACCGAAGTAAGACATTTAATGCCGTGCAATTAATATCGTAACGTATTAATGGACCGTGATTAATTTGATATTTTAATACTTTTTTAAGTTTGTTTGGATATCAATTTTCATTTAAAACCATGTTGACTATTTATTTTTCTTTTCTTCTCTTCATTTTGAAGGCGATATTGGGAAAGAAATCTAAATTTATTATAAATTTCGTGTAGAGTAGAAAATTACGGCGACAATTAATAAAACAAAAAAAGCTACTGAGCGAGATTGATATGGGAAATGTAGCTGCAAAACTATGAGGCCAATTTTTATTTATTTATTTTTTTTTGTCTTGGACCAGAACTCAGGAGATTACCCTTACATATGTGATGCATTGTGCTGGAGCTAGAGGAAAGGGATATTAGAAGAAATGACAGGAGGCGAAGCTTCACTGTCCTACAACTCTGCATTTGCTTGCACATTCTTTGTTTTTATAGCAGTGTTGAAGCGCCTCTCTGATGTCAAGGAGACGTGAAGCTTCGATTGGGAAGCCATTTTTTTACTAGTTATTTTACTACGCCGGTGCTATACAGTACCGGCGAAGGAGTGCCTTCTGATGTACCTGTGGATTGGTTACAGCTGAAGCTGGTACTGTTCAGTGGCCAGTGAATATGTCTTCTTCATTGAAACCTTCCCACAACAACTGACACAAAGACACACTAAAGCACATTAGCAAAAATGCGAAATGATTTTATGATTTAGTCCGAAACTGTGCTCGAAATTATTGATTTTTATAGGCCACGTGCAGACTACTTCAGCCTTCGCCATCTTTTTTATTATTACTTATATAGTTGGAATTAATCTTCTTTAAAAAAATATAAATAAATTAATTCTTATAAAAGTAAAATATAATAACATTAATAATATAATAATATTTACTAAAAATAATTTTAAATAATTCATATTTTTATAAATAAATTCACTGGCTAATAATATTAAAGAAATTTTACTTTTTTTTAGAAAAAAAAAAATTTTTTTTTAATTAAAGTATGAAAACTATCATAAACTAGCGGACCCGGCGAACTTTGCCTCGCCCCCTTTTAAGCCTTCAGACAAACTTTAGAGTAATAATACAACACAAATATTTAAATTTTCAATGTGATTTATTTGAATGGAATCAGTAGAGAGCGATTTGATGAACAATGTTTTCATACAAAAAATCAATTTTCGATTTTTCCAATTTTCCAACTTTTGCGGAGAGATTTTCCAATTTTCCGCATTTTCCATGATTTACACTAACAACTTTCTATTTTTTGTTTTGGATAGCCATTAAGGAATAATTTCACACAAAATTTCATATAAAAACTCGATTTTCGATTTTTCCAATTTTTAGACTTTTCCGGAGGGATTTTCCAAAATTTTCTTCTCGAAAAAACGAACAACTGACAAAAAATTTTACAGAAATCGGCCCAGCCGTTCTCATTTTATGAATTCCTATACATTTTTTACACCATTTTTATATATAGTATATAGATTGATGAAATTAGTAGTAGCCCCATGACATGTGTAGTGGCATAGAAAATACGTATTATACTCAACTAGTGTTGGAGATTAACTGTTCTTTTTCCCTTATTCAAATCAGGTATGTAATTTCTTCACAATATTGTGATAAATTAACTGTGAACTTGAATACGACAAAAATTTTCTTTAATATGTAATAACTACAGTTCGATTAAAAATTCTAAAATAAAATTTATTTAATTAATATTAATTCTTCTTTTTATTTGACCTTCTATTTTTATTGTATGTAATAATATTACTTAGCAATGTAGGTCTTTTTTATAAAAAAAAGTTTTTTTAATTTATTAATGTTTTTGATATTTCGCTAACCCTTGGTTAACATCTTCAGAAAAATTCAAATTCAAATTCTGAAGATGCTAACCAAGGGTTAGCGAAATATCGAAAAAATAAATAAATTAAAAAACTTTTTTATAAAAAAAAAAGACCTACATTATTGCTAAGTAATTTATTTAATTATTTATTTTATAATTTTTTTTCTAGTTTTTTGACCTTTTTTTTTATATTAATAACACTAATTATTTTAAGCCTAAGGTCTTTTTATATATTTTATATTTATTTCAATATTTCGCTACTCCTTTGTGTAGCTTTTCTTAATTTTTTATTTTTAATTAATTTTTTTAATTTTCCTGAAGAAGCTACACAAAGGAGTAGCGAAATATTGAAATAAATATAAAATATATAAAAAGACCTTAGGCTTAAAATAATTAGTGTTATTAATTATTTATTTTTTTAAAAAAATATTTTTTCATTATAAACAAAAACCAATTTTCCTGAAGAAGCTACACAAAGGAGTAGCGAAATACCGAATCAGAATAAATATTAAATATATTAAAAAGAAATACAGCTTAAATAATTAGTGTTATTATTATTTATTATTATTATTATTTTAATATTTAAGCTCGTAAGCTGCCAAAAAAAAATATTTCGAATTTATTAAATCTCAATTAAAAAAATTTTTCGTACGAAATTCATTTTAAAAAACTCTCAAAAATCCAAAACATTTTTGATGACTGACTTCTAACTAAAAGTTAGTCGAAATAAATTATATGCCGTATACCACGTTTTATCTCAACTGGAGACCTAAAAAAAAATCAAACAATCATTGCAAACGTTTAAAAATGCCCAAAAATTGCACTGGAATTTTTTTTTATTAGAACTTCCACACAGACACACACACACACTATAATGAAATAACTTTCGGCCCACTTTGCTAAAGGCCACATAAAGTTCTTAAAACGTTATTGATAAGATTTCGTTTTCGTTTTCTCTTTCCCAAACAGCACCTGAATTAAAAAGGAATTCTAATTAATATTTATAATTTATAAGGATGACTAACCAAATCACTGTGATTAGCTATGCAGGGTGCACACGGTGATTTTGTCAACAAAAGGCCAACTATTAACTGCTAATGAACACAACTTATTGTTGTTAACGGCACTTAATTTATTTCCAATCATTCGTCTCTTAACTGCACAGATAAATTATTAGAAGCCCTTTCTTTCACATTAGAATGAGAAGAGTGCACGAGTGAAAACAATTTTGGGTCTGTCTTCATTAATAGAGCTTTCATAAATTTTAAATTTGTATTTTTATTTTAAATTTCTGTATTTTTTTCTTTTCTTTTTGTGTGTGTTTTTTTATATATTAATATTGTGTGGTATTATTTTTTTTTATGTGTCACTTGATTGGATTTTATAACAAGATGCATTTACCAAACCAAATACATACCATTTTATTTAAACTCAGTATGTCAAATATTTCTCACGGTGTGTATCTAATATAAGTATATATGTACATATATAGTATATATAAATAAAATGGAATGTGTCTTTGTTTGTTTGTTTGAACTACTAGACCTCTGGACCGGTCTTTCTGAAATGTTTGACAACATTTAAGTGGGACTCTTGAATCAATTATAGGCTACTTTGTTTAACTACGCCCAGTTTTACGCCCACTTTTTTAATTATGTCACTCCTTCCACATATTTTTTTAACAGATTTTATAATATAAACGAGCATGACTTCGCCATTTGTGAAACAATTTTCAAGATTAATCTTGCATAAGAAAAGGGTCAACAAAATTTTTTCTTCGAAATTTAAGGGAACAGGCGGGACTAAGTGGCCCACATTTAAAAACTGAATATCAAATAACTTTGTCATGTTTGAACCAATTTTCAAAATGCGTTTAGCATATAAAAGAGGTCCACCAAGTAATGTTTTTTTTAAATGGGGGAAGGGTAGGAGCTGAAATCTGCCCACCAAAAAAATGGATTATCAAATTATTTTATCGTTTGTAGACCAATTTGCAGAATTCAATTTGCATATGGAAAAGGTTTACTAATATTAGCTTTGGAAATTGTAGGGGGAGACAGAGTGCCCACACCAAAAATTTATTATCAAATATTTTTGCCTTTTGTAGAACAATTTTCAAATTTCATTTTGAATATGAAAAACGTCAACTAAAATTGTTTTTCGAAATTTGCCGGAAAGGGCAATTTAGCCCCTAGCTAATTGCCCGGCTTTTTAAAAGTGAATATCAAATAATTTCGTAATTTGTGGATCAATTTTCCAAACTATGTTTGCATATGGACATTTCCAGGATATAGAACTAGACAATCGCTCACCTTTGAAGTGGGTTAAAATAAAATAGAAATCTTAAATTTTTAAATTTCTATTGTATGCAATAAATTATTTAGCAATGCAGGTCTTTTTTTTCGATATTTTGCTAACCAATATCATCAGGAAAAATGATTTTTTTCGAATAAAATTATTTAACAAACATAAAATCAAAATATTTTATATTATTTAAAAAAAAATTGTAAAAAATTAAAAGTTTTATAAAAATAATACCTGCATTGCTAAATAATAAGGTCGAATAGAAAGTAGAATTTTTTAAATTTCTTTACAGCACATTAAGGGGACTATGTATAGTGAAGAAGGTAGCATTTTGGCTTCTGATTTATAAGCGATAAACATGATATTAAGAAAGTGACAAAATTTAGAATTCGCTTTCGACAGCATTTGGAAATATTTTAAAATCTGTGATTTAGTACCTTCTTTTTAATAAAGAAAATTTTAAATAAAAACTAATATGTAAGTGAGGGAGAATAAAATATAATAATAACTCTGCAAACACAATATGGCGGACGACTATTTCTACTCTTCAAAACTGCGTACATTTTTTTATTTTTTATAAAATATACCTGCTGATATAACAATAAAAGTTTCAAAATTTGCTGCAGATGGTTTAGTTGCAGTAACAGTATCCATACTAAAGTAGGCCATATTAGAAAAGTTGGTGTGGGGCAGCGAAGCCCAACGGGTTTATCTAGTTTGTCAGATGCACGAGTATATTGTGTCGCCTTTGTGATCAAACATACGATAATTTTACGTAAAGGCGGTGGAGACTTTTTAATTAGTACGAGAAATGCAAATATGCTACTGTATGTTGTTTACTGGCCAACTTATTAATAAAAACTAATTTTTTTTTTTATTGAGAATTTAAAATATTTTATCTGGAAATCGCGAGAGTAACAAAGTTGGGTTAGAAGCAGTGTTGCCACATGTGAAGATTTATGTTATTTTCGATTTTCAAGATTTTTTAAAAAATGGTTTTTAGTACTTTTAGGGCCATTATTACAACTAAGCAATAAAGTTACTGATAGCTAAAATTAACTTTAGGTAAAATGAATAATAACGTGACCTTTAACTTGTTTTCATTATTACAACTGTTCGATAAAATAAAATTAATATTTTTAAAAATATGGCAGTACCAGAGTGAATACCGACTACTTTTGACAAACAAAAAAAGTTACTGGTAACGACAAGGTTTTATTTAATTCTTTATTTAAAAATTAATTTGTATACATTTATACTTTCCATGTTGCCATATTTAAAGTGCTTAAAATATGGCAGCTTCAAATGCTTTAGTCGACTTTAAAAGTTACAGGTAGGATGAACTTTCCGTTATCTTATCGGTCACATTAGGTTAAACTCAAATTGTAATAACGAAAAACTAATTATTTGTCCGCTAGCATTCCAACTTTAGCTATCGGCAAGTTATAATAATGGGCCTTAGACTATTAATTGAAGTTCCTGTGTATTAAACCTGCTGAACAAATTAAACTTACTAAAATTCCTCCAATTATTCTAATTCTAGAAATTTTAAAAAATTAAATTCAATTTAAAACCTAAAAAAAAATTCGTATTAAGCCATGTCGTCCAAGTTTTAATGTAATACCTGTGGAAATTATTGGTGCAGAAATAGGAGCTTTAGGTGACCACTATTTTTTTTGTCTGACTGTGTATTGAACCGAGGATGTTCTGTCAATGCGCAAATTACTCATTAATAACACGCTTGTTTTATTCACCGTAACATTTCTATCAGTTTAAAAAAAATACTAAACTGTAATGGTAATGAACACCGTAAACAAATCCTTATGCTTAATTATTGGACACTTACGAGGTGTATTATTTATATTTTTCGGAATTAGCAAATTATAGTAAAACTATTATAAAAATATTTAACTTGATAATTAATATGCTTTGCATTCGTTCAAACCATTTGTCATCGTAGTTTTTCCATTGCTCTTGACACACGACCAAAACATGGTTTTTGAACGCTTCAACTGCTTCTTCTGTTCTCATAATAGTTTATCTTTGATATTCGGGAACAAGAAGACGTCATCAGGGCCAAATCAGAATTGTAACGAGGATGAATCATCAATTCCATGCTTTGACCGCTCAAAAATTCAACTGTCTGATGAGATGTTGTGATGGAGCGTTTTTTTTTAGCGTTTAATAAATTATGGAGTATGCAACGATACCCCATGTATTCATGTAAAATCGAATGCATTGAAGTGTATCTAATGGATCTAATCATAATATGTCACATGACGATATTGCATTATCAGTTCACGCAGTGCAGCGATGTTCTGTGGCACAACAACCGATTTTGGACTATGGATATCTTCGGCGAAAGAACTACGATTGAATTCACTATACCAGCGATATACTCTGGCTTTTTATGCTGGTCTATCGCCACATTCTAGTTGAGATAATCCACGTTGAAAGTTGTGAAAAATAATCCAATGATAACCTTCTCTAGAAATTTCTTTTTTTTTTATCAAATTACTTTTTTGAAATCCCTGTAAACAAAACAAATAGCATTTGCACACCGAAACGTTGTGAGTACGTTTACGCTAAAAAATGTCAAAGTTTATTATGTTGTTGCCAGATTTTCGGTATTGATATTAGTGTTGCCAGAAATATAAATAGCAGCCCACGTATTGATTGCACTGTTGGAGGGTGATTAATATTCGTGTTGGCGGAAAGTAAAATGTATCTATTGCACTCGTAGTTTATTTCATTACTTTTATTGCTTTCTTTGTCATTATTTTTATTAATTTTTACATGTTCTTCAGGAACTTCCGCTTATAATCATCATTGTCATCAGGTTTTATATAAACTTCCCTTGCGGTGTCCACTTTTGAAAATGCATCTGAGCCAGTGTGTACGTTAGTAGTATGTATACTTGTGCAATGTGTTTGTATGCCTCTTCGTTTAATATATTTTTACTAAATACCTGTGTCAACGACTCTATTCAATGTGCTCAATAAAGACTCTTATGAATGTTTATGAATTAATAAAAATTGTGTCAGTCCAAAATAGCTAAAGCAAGTGCAAGTTGAGTGTATCTATGTACATACATATATGTATATAACATAAGTAAAAGCCAATTAGTCAGCTGGGCTAACAGATGAGAGGCAGGCAGGCAGGCGGTAATAGTGGCCAATATTTTTATGCTGGTACTTATTTTACGTACTGACAGACGGACGGACATTTCAAGAAATAAAAAAAATCATTACTTTGATTATTTTAATCGATTATTATTAATTTTATTGTAGTTGTTGATTTTTTTCTTAATATTCTAAAATGTTTTTTGCTATTTTATATGCATGAATTGTTACATGTTTATGGGTGTGTGTGTGTGTGTGTCTGAGGGCATGTGTGTGGCTTTTTTTTTTTTTTTTTTTTTTTTTTTTGGCGTGTGAGGTAGGGTTGAAAATGCCTTCGCACTTACAGAGACCGTCGTCTTCTGCGTCGAGTGGCGTTGCCACTAAAAAATTCCCTCCTCCTCCTCTGGGTAGATTTATTATTAAATTTATTTATTTGATGTCTTTCATTTCTTTTCTTTTTACTTTGAGTTTGTATCGCGTTTTAAGGTCTGCAATGAGTTTGTTTCTTTAAAGAATTCATAATCACAACCACATGCCATCAGACATTAACCTTTAAGCGCAAAATAGTGGCCAATGCCAAGTTTACAAGTCATCACCGAACAATCATGTTGAAGTCCAAGCACAGCATACAAAATTTTTTTACAAGAATTCTCAAGTTCATATGCAAAAATTTGGAGAACATGTTTCAGAACTATCGAAACATGTTCACTGTCTATCGTGGTAGTATAAATAATACAGATTCGTGTGTTTTTATTATTAAAGAGAATTAACAATTAAGAAATTCTTTGGAAATTTATGGTGTAAAGAAGAGACCTGGGGGTTACTCTCTATTGCGATGCGAAAGAAAAATGGTATGAAATCGAACGATTGGTACTCTCTAATCCTTTTGCGCATTTGCCTTACGCATCTACTATTGTCCCTTTCGTAAGTCTGGTATCACCGCACTCTGTAATGCGAAAGCGTTTGTCAAAATCGTTCGATAAGCGCAAATATCTTGCGTTAGGTAAATATCAAACGCAAATGGAGAAAAACATATAAGCATTCTGAAAATACATTTATACTTGATATTTATATTGTTACTTTTAGGGAAGAAGCAACATTATTACAAACAAAACAACGGCAGTTTGAAATTTTAGTGGATTTCATAATGCAACATCGTCACTTGTCCAAGGGACAGTTGCAGTCAGCAAATACTGAACAAGCCGCAAATAATTTGTGGACAAAATGCCTGTTTCATGGTATCAAAATAATTCTTTTTCGTGTATTTACAGTTCAAACAAAATTTTACAAAGTTTTAAATCGAATTGTATGAAAGAAAGAATTCTTTCGACATTATAGAAAATGCAATAAGTTTTATTCAGGCATGTGATGATAAACGACTGAGACACAAAACCGATTTGAAAACGATAAAAGTTGCAATGTGTTTAGTAGTTTTTTTCTTCAATAATTTTTGAGGTATTTTTTGTCAATACTTTACTACTTTTACTGTTTATATTTTATCTTCTAGCATGCTGCTAAAAGTTAATAGTTTGAGATTGGCTTAAAAATGATTTTCCAATTCGATCGGAATTCATCACACCTTTTCCAAAAATAATTATAATTGCTGTGGATCTCCTTGAAACTTTTTGCTCGTGTTGAATAGTGTTTAGAACATACAGAAACGGCTCCTTATACTAACCGAAGTTTTGTACAGAGCTAAAATAATGCAATATGTATTTGAAAACATTCCGCTACCGATTTTGTTCTTACATGCGGTCATTTAAAGAGAGTATATCGGTCCTATCTCTTAAGACTAGTCTTACAACTCGTTCTACGCGGTTGTTTTCCTCATGAAACCATAACGGACAGAATCCATCATTTCATTTCATAATTAATTAAAAAATGTTACACTTCGCTTTTGCTTAACTTTTAAACGTCGTATTGTAAATATTTCGACATTTTATTATTATCAATCTATGCCATATTTTCTTTTGCAATGTCAAAGTTGCCACTTTCTCAAAAAGATTTGCGAAAGGTTTTTGCGAAAGTAGTAGAGAGTACCAAATTGGCATCTCAACGCATTTGGTTTCGCATCGGAAACGCTTTCGCATCGCAATAGAGAGTAACCCCCCAGCACTCAGGAGAAGGCCCTTAAACATGCGATGCCTTGCTCTAGAACTAGAGGAAAGGGATAGTGAGAGAGATGATAACTGGTGAAGATTCACTATCTTACAACTCTGTTTTTGCGCGTTATTTATTTTTATAGCAGTGTTGTAGCGCCTCTGATGTAAAAGAGACCTATTAAATTTTGAAGCTTCGTTTTAGTAGCAATTTTTAGTAATTATTTTACTTTCCCGATGCTACACAATACCGACAAAGTTGTAATGTGCCTGTGGATTGGTTCCGGCTGAAGTCGGTACTGTTCAGTGACCAGTGAATTGTGACCCAAATAATTGTGGAAGTTGATAAAAATGATCGTGAACAAAGTCTTTGTTTTTTTTCTTGAGAAATTTCTTCAGAGAATTAGTGGCATTATGGCTATTGAACATTTCTCATTTGAATAGCCTTGAACATTTCTCATTTCATTTCAGTAAATTTTGGATTTAGTTATGGAATACTCAGGAATCAAATAAATCCAAAGTAATCTGTCTGCTCAGGCCCAATTCATCGTGTCTATTTTTAGCAAATCTTTTATATCTTCCTCTTCTTGACATAAGTATTATTGAAAATTGTTTCTTCGACTATAAAATCCAAATCAATTAGATATTTGTTTGCTGTACATATGTACATCGTACGTATATGTCTTTCCAACATTTTTACACATTGCTAACAATATTTTAAGCATTTTAATCCAAGACATATTTTCGATAGATTTGAATTGCATTCACTGCTTAGCCGATATTAAAGTATTAATGTTTGTTTTAATAACTTATTAGCGCCGGTTTAACGCTTTACACATTTGACGTTTGATTTTCATCACTGAAGCAGTTGTATTAAATTGAAAATTTGTTTTAAACTGACAGATATAAACCACTATGTACACAAATCCATACAAACATATATCCATGCATCCGTACATAGATACATACGTAAGTAACCAACAAACATACATCAATACATCCATACATACGTGCATTGTTGACATAATGGAATAAAATATTTTTTCCCCCACGAACAACGACTGATATTAGTGTTTAAGTCAGTCTTAAATACCCAGTAGCACATACGAGTACAATGATTATAACAAGTGTGTGTAATAGATGGCACATGTTATAAAAATAATTACACTGTTTCCATTTGATAGTGATTTCGTCTCTTTAAAAGTGCATTGCACTTTTCTCTTTATTTACTAAAAATATTTGCACTTTATTTTCGTGTTTTAAAGTCATTTCTAAATGTAAAGAACATCATAAATGGTTTTTTTATTATTCCTGGAGCATGTTCATGCATGCACCGGTACAAGTGGGAATGGGTTAGTGTAAAGAAGAGACAGCTGGTAAAGAGATAGAAAGATGGGAGTATCTAATGTTAGCGCAACTCTGTACTTGCGTGATTTTGAGAATTTCAGAGGTGCTGCATCTCAATTGTTATGTGGCCGCATTAATTTTTAAGCCGCAGGCGCAATTTAATGTAAATTTTTATTCCTCTGATCGAGGATTGGAACCGCCACTCTTCGAGTTCAAAAGTCAACACTCTAACTGAGTCGCCAACAACACCCCCAATACTATTACAATGGAAAATGGCTTTGTTAACGAGCACAATAACCTTCACTATTGCAGTTATACTGATCAGAATTTATGGGGCGAATCTAACATAGAAACACTACTCACTAACTTCGAGCCCTTTCTGTGCATTTTTTTTTCATAAAAGCGTATAAAATAACGATATAACAAGAGCCAACAAAATAAACTTCAAGTTGGTCGGAAGCTATTCGAAAAATGTTATTGAAAAGAACTGTTTATCAGGCTTGATTTGAATATCAAGTGCTTTCAAATCACACGTATGATTTTTATATTTTATGTCAGTTATTAAAAATATACCTGATGTGCATTAGGCGACATCAGAGCACCCTGTGTCGGTGGTATTTGAGCATTATTTTGGAATCACTTACATGATACGCGCTCTTTGCAAGAATTGATAAAGTTTAACCCCTTCAATTAGGCCCTTACTCACCCACATCTGGGCCCGACAAGCCTGTAGCCAGCACTACGGTACCGGACGGTCCTCTCAGCTACCCGTTAAAAGGGGCCGCGCTATGTAGCAATGCATCGAGATGCCCCTTGTTCCTCCGTAGAATGTACCCTACGTATTGCACCACAGTATTCCAATTGTCCTCGCAATAGAGCATCGTCTCTATCAAGCTGGCAAGAGTGAACCCGCCGCCTCATTATATTCCTCTCAGTACGACATCTCAACTGCAGCAGATGGCCGCTCTGGGTCTTCGGGGAGTAATGCGGAATACGCTCTCAGAAAGACATTTACCCAGAAAAGGAGATGGGAATATTTTAGTGGTAACACCACTCGACGCAAATGGCGACAGGCTCTGTAAGTGCAAAGGCATTTTTAACCCTACCTCACACGCAAAAAAAACAAGTTTTTATTGGCTGAGTATTTTTTTTTCTCCCCTGAGTGCCGGTCCAAGCACATGGACATTGTGCTGAAGCTGGGAAAAATAAGGTTTTTCATAGGATGGCTAGAGGTAGTAGTGTTTCTGGACATTCGCTTTGATTTTTTTACCTCAAAAGTGACAAGAAAGAACTGCGAGTTGTCTATTCCACAAACGCGCTGTTCAACCAAAAAAAAAAACAAATTTTTTTTTTAAGAAGCTCTTATAGCTTGTCTGTAGAAACACCTAGGGTCGAAGCGGGAATCGAACCCGCAGCTCCATATTGATAAGACTAATGCTCATGCGCTAGATTACAGAAGATCGTGGGTTCAAGCCGCCTTCACCCAAACATTCTCCTGATTATACATTAGTGTCTATGGTAATGTATATCATGTACGACTTAATGCCTACTCTGTCATTTCACCACACGTCTCTTCTCTGCATTATGCCTATCCCTAAGGAAGGTAAGACACAATGTCACCATTTTAATGGATTTTTCTTGATTGCATAACACAATAAAATAATTTCTGCTAACTTTCTCATCTCAACTCGTTAATGTTCTTTTGTCAGCAACACCCAAAATTCCAAGTTTTAAGCTTGTCTGTTGATACTCCCAGGGTCTATGCGGTTATCGAACCCCTTACCTACAGATGGATAGACTAATGTTAATGCAATAGGCTACGGAGGCATGCAATTCCACTCAAAAACGGTGTAAAACGTCCATCCAAAGAAGTAATTCATTATTTTTTATTGGTATTAACAATTGAGATACATCCTTATGTTGCCAGCAACATTGTTGCGAATATTGCCAACAGCAGCTATAAATAAAAACAACTGCACCATTTATTGGCGGCAACTGGTTTTTTTTTCTTGTTTTTCATTATTACTATCGCTATTGCAAATACTTTTTATTTATAATTATGGTGTCAATAAAGTGAATCATTGCAATCAAACCATTCGAAGGAAATTAAATTCATTTTTGTTTTATAATCAGGAAAATCGTGACCCATTAAGTAAATGTATCTCGAATGAAACATATGTTTTCCATTGAACGAACGAACATTTTTCTAAAATATTTCATCACACGTACAAAACTAGTTTGTCATCTTTAGGTGACCTAATCTCGATTTAGTAATGCAGATTTAAAATGGAAATGAGCTTTTGTAATGTTTTAAAATTAAAAAATTTTTAAAACAATTTTGTAAATCCTTTGAATTATTTATGCACCTGGACGTATGTATATGTGTATCTCTCGGGCGTTATTTCATTATTTGAAATTATTTTAATTCCATGAGTAAGTTTTCTCTTAAGAATAAATTATTATGGTCGATATTGTAAATTTATTTCTTTATCATGTGCTGCAGTTTCAATATAAAACAATGATGATTTAACATGCACATGCTTTTTATACGAGTATATGGATTTGGTTTAATTTAGCTTTTAGTACTTTGTTGTAAATATTAAATTTTCTGATCGTGCTGCTTATGGCAAGCGGTAATTGTATCATTATGTAAAGCTTTTAATTCATTATTTGTTTGTTCCTGTAAAGCAGAACCAAGTTCTTTAATTTATTAAATGTCACAAATGCAATTGAAACTATACAGTCATTTTGTTTAACGTTTTAAAGAGCTTCACTCGAGTGTTGTGGAGTAGAGCACCCATATCATGGCGGTGTTTAAAAATAGTAAAAAAAAGTTGCACCAGAAACACTATTTAAATGGGTACAATTTTACTCTATATATTTTCGAATTTCCAAAGAGTAAGATCGCACAATGAAAATTTTTTCTAGAAGACAAGATTGCGGAAAAAAGTTTTGCGGAGTTAATTATAGAAGAATGGGATTCAACGGAAAATAAATGAATAAAAATTAAAAAAAAAAATTGCCCACCAAAATCATGCGACTCAACGCCGTGAAACATTTTTCAAAGACGGCTCTTCTAATGTTGCAGCATTTGAAAGCAACATTCTTTAAGTTATCGCCGACATACCGCCCGAAATGTGGAAAAAAGTGGTCGAAAACCACTGGTCGACTGTTGCAACTAAACTAGAGGGGTCATTTACGCCCACGGCATATACATATCGTCAGCTAAACTGCAAAAGAGCTAATCATCACTTTTAAAATACTGCATAAAATGAAAAGTGTTGTTACAAATATGATTTTTTCTCAATATCATCCAAATAAAATGATGCGTTTATTTTTCTACACACAAAATTAGGGAAATATTTTAGAAAAGCTAACAACATAACCTTAAAATTTTTTTTTTCTCATTTTTGGCACATTTTTCAATTGCGAAAAACAATCATTTGTAGTTACGACATTTAGAATTTTTTATCTGGGACCAGCACTCAGGAGATGAACTCAACACATGCGATGCATTGTGCTGGAACTATAGGAAAGGGACAGTTTAGGGAAACGACAGGAGGTGAAACTTAATTAATTATTTTACGGTTCTGCTTTTGCACGTTCTTTGATTATACGCGTAGCAGTGCTGAAGCTTCGGTTTAGTACCCATTTTTATTCTTATTTTACTTCGCCGATACTACACAATACCGACGAAGGAAGGCGTTCTGATGTGATTGTGGATTGCTATCAGCTGAAGCCGGTATTGTTGAGTGACCAGTGACTATGCCTTCGCCACTGAAACCTTCCGACAACAACTGACACACAAAGACATACCAATGCACAGCAGAAAAAATGCGAAATATTTTTTTTTTAATTTTATAATTTTAGTCTGAAACTGGGGTTGAACCCAGGTCTGTTTTGGTTTTGTAGTCAACGTGCAGACTACTTCAGTCATCGACACCCTCATTTAACATTTAACCGTAAAACGCACAAATTTTTATTTCTGTTGTGAATTTATTAGTTATTATTAGGCAATGACTAAATATTCTCTTAAAAGCAAGTTAGATCTTCAAATTAGCCTGTCATAAAAAATTCGTATGTTCTTAATATGTGCTTGATTGGAAACTCAGAAAAGAGTTTTTTTTAACTTAACCAGGCTGGCAATCGAAGCGGCTCCATCTGGTTGCTGAGCAGCCATCAGCACCGCCAAAGAAAAACTATTTACCACTGCTTTTCACACTAGACAATGGAAATATTAAAAAAAAAAATGCTACTGCTAAAAAAATTTAAAATAAATAAATAATAATCATAATAAAAATATAAAATAAATCGGTTGAAAAGCTACAGAGTTTTTGACAAGCTCAGTTTTACTTACATCAATTCATAGCGGCTGAAAATCACACCCGATATTTAGAAAATGCAATTCCTTTACACTTCTGTATAAAAACTTATTGTGAAAACGTGTTAAATTCATTCATTCATATTTATTCAGTCAATTTATTACTGTTACAGTTGTACTACTGCATTGAATGTTTCGTGTTTATCATGTGTCAGTTGTGACAGGCCAATGATGCATTCTAAGTTTTTGTTTTGTGGTGTTGTGTTGTTTTTTTTAGATCATGATCAATGTTATTATACAATAAAAAAATAGCAAAGACTTCAACGATATAATAAATAAATAAATTTAATTATTGTAATAATACAATGTTTTCTTTTTTCTATTATTATTATTATTATTATTATTTACAACTGAATGTGTTTTCTTGAATCTTAAGATTTGCACTGACTACGACACATTGAAGAATAGAAAAAAATTGTACATTTTCCGTAAAGTGTTAAAAACGTAATACATCGAGCCATACTAAGTCAATGGTGTGAAAATGAACACGTGTTTTAAAGACTGCTTTTGGTTAAAACTGTTCTTTAATACCACGTTTGGATGAACAATTATATTGATTTGAAAGTGAGTAAAATATGTCAAGAAAAAAGAAATAACGACAAAATTCTGCAAAATGCCAGCAAAAACTTCGTAAAGTATAGGAAGATTGGGCGTTGAGTGAATGCCGCAACACTGAAGTGGTTTGCACGATTACGTTCCGGATTTTTTTTTCTTTTCTTGGACCACTACTCAGAATAAGCTGTACGTATGCTTTGCATTGCACTAGAGCTTGTGGGAAAAATATGGTGTAGATATGAGACAGTTAGTGTAGTGATAAGAAGGATAGTGATTAATTCTTTGAACAACTCTGCACTTGTATATGTTTTATTTCAGAATTTGTATAGCAGAGTTGCTGCATCTCAGCTGTTATGGTGACTCATTAATTTTTTATGCTGTTAAGCAATTTTAGTTCGGCATTTTGTTTGTGCAAAACTCATTGGGGATGTCAATAACAGCTGACTACAATAGCTAATTTTGTTTACGTATGGATCAATTGGTGTTTGCACTACTCTCTCAAAAGTAAACACACACAGGCTACAATAGCAAGAAAAACATTAATTGAAATACTTTTGCAATCATCTCTCAAAATTAAGAAATGAGTAAAAATGATATTGACGCACATAAAATGTAAACAAATTTTGACATTTACGTTGTGTGAAACATAGACGAGTAAAAAAAGTCATCTTATAAGTTGTTTACGGCTGCCCTGGTAGTCTAGTGAGTAGTGTGCTATTTTATCAGTGGTGGGTTCTAGGTTTGATTCCTAGCATAGACTCTGGTCTGTATCACTTTACCACGTGAAAGTTTTTTCACAACAGGTATCACAATGGGACCATAATAAATTGAACCCAAGTGGACTGGGAACTTTCTTTAGCTTTATATCCAGCAACCTGCAGACCTAACCTAACCTAGTTGTTTCTACTTGAAAAATACACCTTGCTAACTACTCAGCCAACAGCAAGAGTTGTTTTACATTGGGCAATTTCTCTTGAAGCAAATTTCTTCAATTCTCTTTTAAAACTGCCGAAGTGTTTGTACACTAGCAGTCTGCTCCGGCAATTAAAAAAAAACATAAAGACATCAAGAATTAAAAGAATGAGAATGAAATAACAAAAGAGAATTGAACTAACTTCTCGGTACAAGCAATTCTGTACCGCTCTTCTTTCTTTTTTTCCGCGCTCTCCAACAGACCCACTTACTTGAAGAAATGCCAAATGTAAAAGTAGTCCAACCACTGTAGTAATTTCAATCAATGACCTTCCGGTTGTAAAGCCAATGCTCTCTTAGCGAACAGAGGCCTTAATAAAAAAGTTGCCTGAGAGATGGACCAGCATAAGGCCAATAATAAACAAAATTTCAATTAAACGCTTTCATTTTATTTTTTTTTATCTTGGAGCAGCACTCAGGCGATGACTCCTACACATGCGATGAAAGGATAGTGAAAGAGATGATAAGTGGTGAAACCTCACTTTCTTACAACTCTGGGTTTGCACGTTTTTTGTTTACGTATAGCAGTGTTGCAGCGCCTCTGATATCTAGGAGACGTAATATTGAAGCTTTGTTTTTAGTAGCTATTTTTTAGTAATTATTATACTTCGCTGGTGTTAACCAAAGCCGACGAAGGAGGGCGCTCTTTTGTGCCTGTGCATTGGTTGCAGATGAAGCCGTTACTGTAATGCACATCAGAAAAAATGCGAGATGTTTTTTTTAGAATTTCGTCTTAAACTGGGGTCGAACCCGGGATTTTTTTTTTGGTTTTGTAGTCAACGTGCCGACTACTTCCGCCATTGCCACAACCTCATGTGGCCTTTGCCAATAATAGACAAAACTTTTATCAAAATCTCTTTGATTTTATGATTCTCGAAGAAACATATTTTTAAACAGAAATTAGTTGAAATTTTAATTGTAGCATTTCAATTGCATTTCAAAATAAAAGCAGAGGTATGGCCTCTGCCAAGTGTATTTTACATAACTACTTCAGTTTTCTAGCGTGTGAGCACTAACCTGAACTTCATGATAAGCAAATAACAGATTAAAAAATATATACATACAACAATATAACACACATAGCATGTACGAGTATATACATTAATGATTTCATATATTTAATTTAGCAGCAACAGAAAAGAACACAAGACCTCACCGATGATCGAAGAAATACTTTTTTTAACAATGTTTATGTATTTTTTTCTTAGTTGTTAACATATTGTTGGCTGCAGTTGATTAAGTAATTGATATGTTGTTTCGTTTCGTGTACATGCACATGCATGCAGGTACAAACAAACATTTAGACAATCATTTAGACAATATCGCAAGTTGTGTAGGAATAATTATTTTCTTTTTCGTTTTTTTTTTTCTTTTCAATTTGAATAGTCTATTGTGTTTGTCGGGTTATACTAAATTGCAATAATAAATCATAAGTTTTAACTATGGCACTCAGTAAGCGAGTACTAGAACGAGTACTAATGTTGGTGATTTTAATTCAGTTTTAAATGTCATGACGTTCTTATAAACAATTTATTGCCATAATGTTGTTGCTAGAGTTACAGCGTTAGCTGCAATACTTCTACCGACCACAATAGAAAATTGTTTTATTTTTTTGTTTTTAATATAATTTTTTGCTCAGACAATGGTTTAAGTTTTATATGTATATGAAATTATGATTGATTGACTTTTCCGTTTTGTGATAAAAGACCACATTAATCGGAACAAATATAAAAAAGAAAAAAAATACAAAAGCTGCGTTATACTTTTTTCTTTTCTTTTAAAAGTGTTACAAGTTCACTAAATTAGTTGGGCAAGAAGTTTTTCATAAGATTTCATATCATAGCAATAAAAACAATCTAAAACATAGACACAATTTTACTTTTTTATTTTCAATTAAGAGCTTTAATTAGAAGAGAATATTTATTCAAATTAAAAGTTTAATCAATTCAATTAAATTATCAATTAATTTTTGGGCTCAATACTTAAAGCAATAAATAATTTAATTGTTAAAGACATACAAAGTAGAAAAAAACACAACATGTGTGCCCAGTTAATAAATAATGAAAACAAAATCAGGAAGTGCCAAGGACCATTGTAAGTTATAGAGGGTAAGTTTAGAGCTTCATTAGGAGACAAAAATAACGAGGAATAATTTCTCGTATTCTATTAATAAAAAATAGTACAGACAAAGTGCGCTAATTCAAAAACCTCAACAATTCGAAATTAACGATTGGTTTATTCTAAATTCACACAACATTTTAATTGGGAGAATTAAAACGTTAACAGAACGCCCTCCTTCGTCGGTATTGTGTAGCACCGGCGAAGTAAAATAATAATAAAAATGGCTACTGAACCGAAGCTTCAGCACTGCTACGAGTATAAAAACAAAAGAACGTGCGAAAGCAGAGCTGCAAAATAATTAATTAAGCTTCACCTCCTGTCGTTTCTGCTACTATTCCTTTCCTATAGTTCCCAGCACAATACTTCGCATGTGTAGGAGTCATCTCCTGAGTGCTGGTCCTAGATAAAAAAAATATAAAAAAAAATGTAAACATTTTGAGTAATACAATTAAAAATTAATTATATTAAAATGAAAAAATTCAATTAAGTTGTTAATTAAAACAATTAATTTGTTAGTTAAAATTCATTAAAATATCTAATTAACAATTTAATCGTACAATTAAACATTTAATTAGAAGTTTTGTGCAAACTTTAATTAAACTTTTTAATTAATTTTTAAGTGGGGAAAAACTTGAACTTTACAATTCTGTTAATTGATAAGATAAATTTGTTTGCTGGCCCAAAATTAGCAAACACTTTAATTGACACAACAAATCTCTAATAATATTTTTAATTGAAGTCGGTTTGAAATTTTTTCTGTGTGGTTTTTTGAGCTTTTAATTTTTGGGAAAAAAAAAGATGAAAATACTATTATTGCCTGCAAACTTAAAAATGCGAAATGATAAAGATAAAAGGAGATTCGATTTGAAATCAGCGACTTCACAGTAGTCAAATTGCAATAAAATTTGGTCAACGCAAAAAAAAGTTCAATTTTGTTCCATTGTGTAATAATTTAATTGATACTATTAATATCTTTTTTTGATTATTAATTATTATTAGTTTTTTTATTATATTATTTTTTATTGTATTAATTTTTTTATTGCTTTTACCAAATATTTAATTAAATTTTGTTGTCTGTTTAGATTTAATGCTGATGGATGTGCTGGGAAAAATATTTAACTTAAAATCTTGTGGAGTAAGATAATTTTTGCAATTGCAAATTTTGCAAAAAAAAAAAATACCTGTAGCCGCAGTAAATCTTCTGCGGATTTATCAATATATATCTCCACAAAGACTAAACACTCTATAATTTTTTATTATTTATTTCCAGTAATACAAATATTTATATTTATCTACTAATAAAGCCATTTATATACGATACGATACGTATATACGATACATTATTTATTTCTTTATACAACTTGTGCTAAATCTCGTTAAATTTGTCTTAATTTCATTGTTTAAGAAAACAATTACTCATAAAACTTTATGAAAAGAATATCCTCTATATACATCATATAAAAAAATTAATCTTAAATGTTTATGACACATAAATGGAAATTATCTTGCAGGTCGTAGCCATAACATATTGTTGATGGTTAATCGAGCATTAACCATGATTAAAATCAAACATTAACCAGTTAAGCAGTTAAAAAATAAAATGTGCCACAAAAGTTAATGAAAAAATGTAATGAAAAAATAAAAATACTAATTAAATTTCCAAGTTCAAGTAAATACTCGTAAGCAAGCAATTGTTGGAGAATTATAAATAAAAAATAAAATAAAAATATTTTAAAGAAAAATCAAAAAACCAAACCAAATCGATACGTTCACGTTGCACAATGGACTGAAGAATTGAATTTCTAACTATCGGCTTTTATAAAATTTAAAAAAAAAACCCTTGACAATTTATGTCGAAAAAAAGCATATTAAAAAAATATTTATGCGTTTTATAAAAACGGACATTCAATGTCCAGTTTTTGCTTTGTTTTCTTCGAACAGGCAATAACTTTTTTTTATAATACAGCAAAGTGCAATACAAATAATTTATTTTGTAACTATAAAGGCATTGTAAGAATTCTTTCACTTCGACGACGATTCGTTATTATGCAGAAGCATTCTGTGATCTGCATACATTGTACACAAATGTATATCGGAAAATATTTTAAATTGCCAGCGTAGAATTCGAACCCGGTCATCTTAAAACTGCCATTGTACATGAGCCATGTACTGCAGGCAGTACGAAATTAGTTATTTATTTCTTCACTGTCAAATACAGCAAAAAAATATACTTTCTAAAGCTACGATCGCCCTATCGTCGCAAAGTTCCAATATTCACATTTTTATCGAACGCTTATGTGGCAATTTCCATTTCAAAATTTTACCATTTTTAAATCTTAATCGCTTAAGAAAATATTTCATAATGATAGTTTGATCGTATTAAGTCGTTTATCATCACAGTTTTATTCTGGATGATACGAGCCGAAAAATATTGTTCCAATATGCGGCGAAAGTGGGAATTCTTAAAAATAAATAAATTATAAATTGAAGGTGGTGATGGCTGAAGTACTGCACGTTGACTACAAATCCAAAGGTCCTGGGTACGAGCCCAGTTTCGGACTAAGTTATTTTATATCACATTTTTTCTGATTTGCATTAGTGTATCATTGATTCAGTTGTAGGTGGAAGGTTTCAGTGAAGAAGGCATAGTCACTGGTCACTGAACAGTAACGGCTTCAGCTGATGTACATCACAGAGCCATACTCCGTCGGTATTGAATAGCATCGGCGCAGTACTTCAGGACTATCTTTTTTTTATCTGGGAACAGCACTCAGGAGATGACCCCTACACATGCAATGCATTGTGCTGGAACTATAGGAAAGGGACAGTTTAGGGAAATGACAGGAGGTGAAGCTTAATTAATTATTTTACGGCTCTCCTTTTGTACGTTCTTTGTTCGTGCTCTAACGTGAGGAGCTTTGCACAATAGATCTTCTTGGTCGCGGTGCTTCGCGGCCTAATAATATTAATAATAATAATAACAAATAATTAATAAAAATGGGCACTAAAAGAGTGCCAAGGGGCACTGCAACTTTTCAAGAAAATAGCAGTGACTGTAACTGCGACTAACAAATTTCGACAGCCGCAGCTCAGCTTCAGCCGAATAATTTTCCTAGTGGTGACTATTCAATTTTGGCAAACGCAGCTCAGCTTCAGCCGATTGAATAAAAAGGCTATAGCTTTTCTGAACGCTGATTATTATATAAAAGGTAAATTTAATGTATAAAGACAATTTTGAAGAAGAAAACATATGAAATAGAATTGCAAATGAACGAATAAATATTTAGCTGTATTTAAGTTCATAGTTTATTTATCACAATAATGTGAAAATTACTTTAAATTAGAATAAAGGAAAAATTAATAATTAATCTCCAACAACAGTTGAGTAGAACACGTATATAAATATTTTCTATATTTTCATGTGTTGTGGACATGTTATTAGTACAGGGAGGTTGTTGTAAATTCATTAATATCAATTATTTAACCCGACACAGATTAAGAAATCAATACGTGCTATGTTTATTATTATTGACAAAGACTCAAAGCTTTTTATTCTTTCTGTTTCAGTATAGGCCAGAAATCCACACATTCCCAAAAGCTCAAAGCTCTGTTTTTACTACAGCTCACAGCAATTTTTAGTGTCTTTTCTTGTTTAAATTCTTGGTTTATTAGTCCTGCACCGGATAGTTTTGGGAAACAACTTGATTGCATTATTTGATAATTTTATCCCATTGTGCAGGGTATAGCAATTGTAAAAAAAAAACTTAAAAGTCTACAAGTAAAAATAAAATCAGATGAACCGGACTAATAAAATACCCTGTAAAATTGACTTAATAGTAATAAATATGGTATGATGTTTGATCTGTTTGTGATTTAATATTAAGAAAAAAATTCTGAAATCTTAGAGCAGATTCGCACAATATGCCGTAACGCTGGCCAACCGCATTATAAAAGTGTTTTCAATTTTTTTTAAATGCTTCCCTGCAACTAACGTACCAATGAAGTGCAACTGCTCACAAAATAATGAGCAAAAATGTCAATATTACACATTCTAAAAAGCCATACGCCCACGGCATATACATATCGTCAGCTAAAATGCAAAAGAGCGAATCATCACTTTTAAACTACTGACAAAATACTGAATAAAATCAAAAGTGTTGTTACAAATATGATTTTTTCTCAATATCATCCAAATAAAATGAGTTTATTTTTCTACACACGAAATTAGGGAAATATTTTAGAAAAGCTAACAACATAACCTTAAAATTTTTTTTTCTCATTTTTGGCACATTTTTCAATTGTGAAAAACAATCATTTGTAGTTACGATATTTAGAATTTTTATTTATCTGGGACCAGCACTCAGGAGATGACCCCTTCACATGCGATGCATTGTGCTGGAACTATAAGAAACGACAGGAGGTGAAGCTGAATTAATTATTTTACAGCTCTGCTTTCGCACGTTCTTTGTTTATAGTAGTGCTGAAGCTTCGGTTTAGTAGCTATTTTTATTATTATCTGACTTCGCCGGTGCTACACAATACCGACGAAGGAGGGCGTTGTGATGTGATTGTGGATTGCTAACAGCTGAAGCCGGTATTGTTCAGTGACCAGTGACTATGCCTTCGCCACTGAAACCTTCCGACACCAACGGCACATCAGAAAAATGCGAGATTTTTTTTTTTTATAATTTTAGTCAGATACTGGGGTTGAACCCAGTAGTCAACTTGCAGCCTACTTCAGCCATCGCTACCCTCTTTAATAAAGGCGTTATTTTTAAAATTAGAATACTAAAAATTTGTGACGAAGTGTGCCTCGATGCGATATGCCAATATCCATTAAAAACTCAATTTGGAGTTCTTTTGGTTGTTGCGCCCTTTTGCATTTCAGGTGACGATATATTTTATGTAAAACCTCCGGAAAAACTTCGCCAGTCATCTTACTGATAAGATATTTTTTGAGAAAAATTTATTAACTGTTATCAAGACTTGTTCAATCTTCTGACTGCAAGTCTTTTTGTTACCTTCTTTATGCTCGTTATCGATCAGATATGAATTTTCCAATACGCTGGTACAGGAATTCACGTTAAAACCTCAAACTCAAACAAGGCAACAAGTGCAACTGAAAAAATATTTGTGGCCAAGGAATAACACAACAACAGCAATAACAACAGCAATGCCTACACGGTCTCAAGCAACAGCCCAATAACTTGCATTTTTTCGTTGCAGTCTGTTGAAAAATAAAATGCAAAAAAAAAAAAAAGACTGCCTCATAAAATGAATTATTATTAGCCATAACGATTAGTATCTGTAGAGATACTTTAACATGCCATTGTTTTGGGATAATTTTTGACATGATTTCCTTTATTTGTGTTCTCGGTTTCAATTAGTGTTCGATATTAAAGCGCATTATAGATGTCGTTGATTTGTTGGACTTAATGCTTGCATTGTCTTCTTGCTTCGTATATTTATTATTATTATTATTATTTCTTTTCTTTAGTAGCTGTATATAAGGTGCAAAATGCAATTTGTTGTTTTAAGGAAAGAACATTTACAGTACTGTGCCGAACAGAAGCAACAAAGTCATGCCAATTACGTGTTGTAGTATTTTTATTGATTTTTTTTCTATTATTTTACTGGGATCTAATTCACATTGATAGAGGCTATATAGAGGATATAGCGATGCATTCAGAAACAGACGTAACACAAGAAATGTTTTGAAAGTTGACGAGCATAATTCAACGTAATTCACAACAAATTACACTTCAATTCATGAAACATGTCTCTATTCTATTCTATGGCCGAAGTGGGCTACACGTTGACTACAAAACGAAAAGTTTCCTGGATTCAAGCCCATTTTCAGACTCATAAAAAAAAATCTCGCTTTTTTTTGGTGTGCATTTGTGTGCCTTTGTATCAGTTGTTGTCGAAAGGTTTTAGTGGCGAAGGCATAGTCACTGGTCATTGAACAGTAACGGCTTCAGCGGTAACCAATCTACAGGCATATCACAGCGTCCTCCTTCATCGGCATTGTGTAGCACCGACCAAGGAAAATATTTACTAAAAATGGCTACTAAAAACGAAGCTTCAAAATTCAATATATCTTCTTGACATCAAAGGGGCTACAATACTGCTATAAAAACCACAAAAGCGTGCAAAAAGCTGAGTTGCAGGATAGTGAGGCTTCACCTGCTGTCATGTCTCTCACTATCCCTTTGCTCTAATTCCAGCACAATGCATCGCATGTGTAGTGGTCATCCCGTGAGTGCTGATCCGAAATAAAAGTAAAAAAAAATGTCGAATAAATATACTGAAGCAGGTTTCAACTGCGTGCGATTAGCTGCCGATTACTTTTCTAGTCTCTGTAGTATGTCGCCTGCTGCTATCTATGTGTTTAATAACTGACACAAAAATACTTTAGTTGTTTTCTCACAAATTTTAAAATATTAAACATGTCATAATATTTCGCTTTCATTTATATTAAAAAAAACATAAAAATAAATCGAAGACAATGTATCAACTTTACACAATTTGCTTAATTTTTTCCTTAAATTTCAAAAACATACAAAGCCATCACAATGAAAAATGTAAATTTTTAGAGGACAACAAATTTGAAGAATATTGTCGTGGCATTTATCCACAAGAAATTGCAATAAAATATCACGATGGCTGGATAAGGATTGGAGAAGCTTTTGCCATTTACCAATCGATAAAAGTGCCAACAGAATATGTGATCTCATTTAAATACTCTCCGTTGCACGGCTGCCAAATAATAGAAGTGTTTGATACTGATCATTTGTCTTGTGTTTCTAAAGCGCAACAGGATCCGCAGACTAAAAATATCGTTTTAAGTTTAGCACTGGACGCTTGTTTTCCAATGAATCTCTACGTCACCGATGATTTGATACGTGTTTGTTTACATCAAAATAAACGAAGTGACAAGTTTCAGAAATCAACTAAAACATTGTGGCACTACACGCTCGATGAGCTGTTATACAATCGGGCAGCCGATATTACGGGCAATATTAATTGGAACTTGTCAATATATCAAATATGCTTTACATATTTATTTATATTTCTTTTCTAGAACAAGGATTATATGTATGTATGTGTGTACGTATGAATGTAGTGTAAAGATTTGAACAAGAATGCAAAACAAAATAAACAGATTGTTCTAATTTCTTTCGTAAAAATTAGAAGATGACTAAAGAAAAAAAGAAAGAAAATATTTTTGTGCATTTGAAATTTTGTTCAACGAAAAGAAGAAATTTCTTTCGTGCAATAAATTCTTGTTAATTGAAATTATTACATTCGCTATAAATTTCATGGATTTTGTTTTAAGGTGAAGTTGAAGTGAACAAGTCTTTCGTTCAGTCAGTCACTCCTTGTACAGCGATGGAGAAATGCATGAAGGCAGAATTGATAATAATCGAATTAAATTTTTCAATATTCTAATCGTAGAATTCTTAAACGGCTGCTAGAAACCAGAACGAGTTTAAATAAAAATGATATGGATATCAAAAAAGAATGAATGAAAGAATGTGACAAATACATTGATGTCATTTAAATGGCGAAAAAATTACAGCTGTCATGATCTTATATTTCAATCTTTCTTTTAATATTTTTCTAATCTTTTGATGCCAGATTGTATACGCTTTCATATTTATTAATTCACTTTTTTATTTTGTTACTAAAATTTAGTTCTCATTTCACAGCTCATAGAGTTACCGGATAAAAAAATATAACTTGATAAAATTGAACATTAACAAAAAACGATTAAAAGACATATTTCTGGCAAATAATAGTGATATTTAACTTAAATGATGGTGTGTTTTAAAAATTAAGCAATTATTAAAATAAACATAAAATTTATTTACTAATGTGTATATTTAAAAACTAAATTTAATAACGGTAACTCTGCACCAATCTGTTCATCGTTCGTCGGCGTATGAAATAGAAATAAATTTATTGCAGATTTATTCACGGCCGACGAATATCGTTCGACGGCGGTGTTCTGTTAATTTTCATATACACGACTGTGTTGTATTTCCGAAGACGTAAGTTCACCACGAATAGCACTATACACACCGCGCGATTTTTAGAGTTAAAGCTCATTTAGACAAGCGTAACGTTAATGTACTTGGCATCAAACCATGATGTTAAATGTATGAAATGTCACGTAATGTCGTAATAAAATTCTATTTTCTATAGATTGAAGACGTTAAAGTTACGTGACATTTCGCTTAGACAAGCATAGCCATGAGTTTTTATATATCAAACATCACGGCTTGATGTAACTACATCAACGTTACGCTTGACTAAATGAGCCCTAAAGCTGACATTCCGCAAATAATTTTGTTTAAGAAACCAGTTTAATTAAACGCCATTTCCAAACCTGTTTTGGAAATTTATGGGTGGCGATGGCACGATGGATGGTAGTCTGCACGTTGACTACTAAACCAAAAACAGACCTGTGTTCAACCCCAGTTTCAGACTAAAATTTTCAAATAAAAATAAACATCTCGCATTTTTCTGACTTGCATTAGTGTGTCTTTATGTGTTGTCTGTTGTCGGAAAGTTTCAGTGGCGAAGGCATAGTCACTGTTCACTGAACAATACCGGCTTCAGCTGATAGTAATCCACAATCTCATCAGAACGCCCTCCTTCGTCGGTATTGTGTAGCACCGGCGAAGTAAAATAATAATAAAAATGGCTACTAAACCGAAGCTACGAAGCTATACTGCTACGAGTATAAAAACAAAAGAACGTGCGAAAGCAAAGCTGTAAAATAATTAATTAAGCTTCACCTCCTGTCGTTTCTCTTACTATACCATCCCTATCACATGCCTCGCATGTGTACGAGTCATCTCTTGAGTGCTGGTCCAAGATAAAAAAAAAATTAAAAAAAAATCAGCATTTCCAAATCTGTTTTGGAAGTTTATGGCCCAGCAAATTGCCGCCTGCATACACGTTCCTTATTTTACCATATTGCAGCTAAGCAAATGTCCTCTACTATATAAAGATACAATTTAATACTTTATAGAGCATCTTGCTGTTTATTCTCTCCAGTTGTTTTTGCCTTTTTTTTTTATTTTCATCGAAACTCATTCATTCACTGTTAACCCGTCGAATGCATTTATTTTCAATGTGTGATCATAAATTGTATTCAGTTTGTATTTACTTCTTTCGTTTCGTGTTTTTGTTTAGTGGATTGCGCAAATTTATTTTATTTCGGTTTCTTTTTTTTTCAATTTATGGCTACTCATCTTAATGTCTAAATGTGTGCTTAAATATTTTTAATTTTATTTATTTTTTTTTTAAACAAAAAAAAAAGCCTGAAAAATTTGGAGCTGTTTATCTTTGCCGCACCCTAATCAGTGAATTATAGTAATTCCATTAAATACGAAACATATGAGCAACGAGTTTCAATGCATTAAAATATTTTTGACAAAACCAAAATTTATTAGATAGAAAGATGAGGAATTTAATTGGAATTGAGGCTGAAATCACTGCATGAGTATATGCATACACACACATACGTATAAATGCATGATACATAACGCATCGTACAATCCGTCGCGGACATAATTGCTAAAACAGCAATGGTGGGAAACAATTCGCCTTTATCCGTCTACATAGTTCATGTCAAGGAGGACAAGAGCGTTCAGCCTTGTGTTTAACGCTGTCTAGAGTTAACGCTTAAGTGGCATAGCTACACACAAAAGGGGCAGCGCTACCCATTAAAAGAAAAGTGAATGCCTTCACTATGAATTGATATTTTTATGACTTCTGAAGCACTTCTTTATCTGAATGCAATTTCGTACTCATGAACACCGTATGCAACTCTGCCGTTTAATACTCGGATCATAATTGGGACGAACGATGAATTTAGAGCATATTAAAATTAACACCTACCGCCGTTGGACGAAATTCATCGTGTGTGACAAACTCTGCGATAGATTTATTTCTATTTCATACACCGGCGAACGACGAACAAACATAGTTTAAATTTTTAATTTTAGTTTTAAAATATTTTAGTAATTAAAGTTAATTTTAATATTAACAAATGTTAAATTTTTCAAATAAATCAACCATAAAATTAACTTTTAATTGTTTTTTGTTAATTTTTAATTTTTTTATTAACTGAATTTATTTTGGGAATATCTCTTTATATATGATTTTAATTGTGCTTTTTTCTCTTAAAAAAAATATATGTGAAATTTATTATTACATACTTTATGATATTCTCATAAAGTATATATATATAAATTTCACATATATATTTTTTTTTTTTTTAAGGGAAAAAAGCACAATTTTAATTTTTTTAATTCATTTATTTTACGGCAACACTGACAGCAAACAACTTTGCTAATTATAACAGTTGTACATTTTTCTTCGTAATTGTGCGCCTCCATGCGAATTTACGCAACGAACGTTTACCGACGAATTCGTTGTGGTACAAGAAATTCGTCGTTCTTCCTAATTGTCTTCCCAGCATAATTCATATGAGCAGTAGTAATTAAAATTCAATAAATATTTAAATATGTTACAGGAAGTCATTAAAACATGCTCTGCCTTAAAGAAATCATGAAACATTCATTTAAATGCCGAGTTGTTTTATTAATTGGGAACACGTGCTCGCTAATAACACCCCTGTATTAAAATCAGGAGAACGCCTACAGCTACATTGAACCAGTCCATTTGCCACAGAAACTTTTTGATGGGTAAGTAAACAATTTTCTTTTTTTTTGTCTGCTCACTTTCTGCAACCAACTTCACTTAAAACGCCCAATGTTGCCACCTCGTTATTTCGATTTATATCATATAAATGTAATCGATATGAGAATTTTTAACTAACAAACAATGCTTGCTGCTTTAATCTCAATCAATAATTTCATTCCTGTATCATTTCCTAAATCTCTAAGGTGCAAATTTTTTTGGTAAATCACTTGCAAAGTATAAATTTTTTCATACACAAGTGGTTCAGACAGAATTACAACCAAAACAAATTTTTACCAAAGTATCGATAGATCTAAAAATTTTACTCCCGTGTTTTGATTTTTTGAAATTCGTGAAAATAACTGCGAGAAGATGATTTGCAAAGAGCCAGTAGTCTTTAAAGTTCACATCTGGAAGATACAGTGGAGTGAGGTTAGGAGATGTTTATGACGCCCCGGAGGGTTGTCTTGACCAACTATCACAATTTTGTTATCCATGTTGGCGGTTTTATTAATATATTTAACGCTTTTGCAGTTTCACACAACTTCAATTTACGAAAACGATTTTGTGAAAGTTTTAGTTGTTTTCTGGAACAGTTTGTATATGTGCATTTCTGATTTCGCTTTCCACTAGCAGGCTGATTTTCGTTCCTCTGTGGGAATAATTTCTTTTCAGAATTAAGTTTTTTCTCTGCGTAGTGCGATTCTCTGCTAAATGAATCACAAATGTATGTGTCCTTAATGATAAACACGTTGTGCGCAGGAATGAGCGGGTTTCGGTAACAAGGTGGTGAGGGTGGTGATGGCTAAAGTAGACTGGACTTTCACTACAAAATAAATAAAAAGTCCTGTGTTCGACCCCAGTTTCAGATTCAAATATAAAAGCATTTTTTTAAATGTGCATAAGTGTGTATTCGTGTCAGTTGTTGTCGGAAGGTTTCAGTGTCGAAGGCATAGTCACTGTTCACTGAACAGTACCAGCTGATACACACGCACTTCAGAGCGCCCTTTTTCGTCGGCATTGTGTAGCACAAGCGAAATAAAATAATTACTAAAAAAACGGCTAAAATTTCTTGACCACAAAAAGTGGAATCGGTGGAAAGTAAACTGAGAATACATATGAGCATTCTTTGGAAGAATTTCACAAAACTTTTATCATCAAACAATTAAATTACTAAATAAATATGTTAATTTGTTAAATATAAAAGGAGTAATATAATAAAATGTTGAAGGGTTAACAGGCACAGCATGTTGTAGCTTTTTTTTGTGTTTTCAAATAAAAAGAACCATAATAAATTGTTAAGAACAATTACTGGCAAATAATTAAGTGACTAGAAAAATAAATTAAATTCTAGTAAAATATAATTTCAAAGCATTTTGAGGGCGATATGGTAGCACAGCGGGCTGCAGCTTATTTAAATTCCAAAAGAATAAAAATTTAAGTCTAAATGGTTATGTGGGCCGAAAAGACGGAGCAAACAAATTAAGTTATGGCGAAAAGAAAAACTGGAATCATATATCGAGACGATTTCAAGCCATTGATTAGTTAATTGATGTTGATGTTGTTGTTGTTGTTGTTGTCGCCACACTAACTAACGACTTTTTTATATCTTAGTTAATACTATAATTTTGATTGAATAATAAAGCGGAAAAACTAAAAGCACAAACAACGGTGCTTTCGAGATGTTTCGAAAAATACATAATATTTACGATTTGAAAATAAATTAAAAAATATGTGACATTTTCAATAAAAGTTCATCAGTAAGCGACTTGATACTGGAGATGAAGATACCATCTGGAAAAAGTTTCCAGTTGGGGTTTAGTGGTGGAACAAGTGTGCCATAAAAATGTGTGTCAACGTTTGTTAAGAGTAGAATAGAAGCCAACTGCTAATCATAAATATTTAAATGTAAGTTATGTAAATTAAGAACATGTTTTCCTTGTGAATGCGTATGCGTGTATATTTTTTATGATTTTTACCAAATTTACTTAAGTATGTCTTAAGTTGCCTCTAATTAAGAAAAAGTAAAAAAAAAAATCAAATTTACTATCCGTGTACAAAATATGCCATCTCTAAGTTGACTTTTGTTAGGAATGTTGCTCGAAATATAATTGCAGAAAATAGTCTGCATATAAATGATTAAAGCAATAACATCACAGTGCTATCGATTCTCAAAAAGTATATTACACTTTTCACTTTATTTATTTATAGAGCCTTTGCACTTTATTGTTCTCTTGTAAAGTGCTATAATTGGGCTATAAAGCGAAGCAATAAAGTGCAAATCTTTTCAATAAGAAAATTAGTGAAAAAGTAAAATTTTTCACGTATATGGTTCGAGTATATTCTTTCATTCTAAAGATATGTACACACTATTGTCAGATATTACAATATTGCTAAATATGGAAATGTTATGACAATGAAAAATTGTCACCAAAAGGTAAATTGTCAGTTCAGACAATAGCAAGAAAATCTGAAAATTTTATTGCCACATGTCACACAGTTATCGGACAATATTTTTCTCTGCCAATAAAAATTGTCAGTTCACACGATTGTCAGGTTATAGTATGACAAAAGTTGCCAGATTCGATGTTAAACATTGCCTCTTCATATTTATGGGGACGTTGCCAATAGAAATATTTCTCTGAAAATGGTGTTATTGTACGGTACATTAACACAAACAAAACAAACCAAACCCTTTATTATTCTTAATTTTGAAACAGGTTTAAAGTTATTAAATAGATTTAAACTGAATAATAAAATGTTTGTTGCATAACGAAAATTTTTAAACAAGTTATTTGGTTTATTCTCAAAAAGTTTTTGGGAGTTCCTGTGTAAACATGTGAAATATCTAAACCATATAACAAACATAGATAAAAAAGGGCAATATAGATTAGAAAGTACCACAGGGCCATTAAATGTTTCAAACTGTCACAAACAGCGTTACCATTTCTAAAGCTTTTCCATATTTTTCAAGGTTTTAAAAAGGCCAAAAAGTTTAAAAGTTTTTAGTTTCAACAGTAAGTTTTTTAGAAATTCATTCAAATTTTCAAGGTGTGCTTATTAATTTTTAATTTACAGATATGTGACGAAAATATTATTTGAAGTTAAATATTAAATGTGTATATTTCCTCTTTAATATAACTTTTCTGAATTAATAATATAATGTCTGTTTTTTTAATAATAAGTTTGCTATTTCTAAAAAGCATGGATAAATAATTATAGAGAAACGGTAAGGATAATGGAATATTTTTAGTTTTTGGTGTTATTAATTTTAAGCAGCAATAAAAGTGGAGAAAATAGCATAGAATACGCTACAGACACGTCGGAGGGTCCAACAAAAGCTAGAAAAAAATGGGGATCTGCCCCAAATAGTGGGAAGACTAAGTTTGTTGTTGTTGTTCAACTTTTTTTGTTTACTTTATTTTGAATAAAAATGAATTTAGAATATATATTTTTGTACTTTTTTTTATAATTTGGAAACTTTAGTGGAAAAAAGTTTTTTGTTGAAAAATAAAGATTTTTTTAAATAAAAAGTTTTTCTTAAAAAATATATGGTAACGCTGGTCACAATTGAGACAATTGTTCCACATTTCACATCACTGATATACATACATATGAATTAACATATGTACGTACATATGAACCCTAGACAGATTTAATTTTTCTTCTCAAAATAGTTTAATAAACTTAAATTGTATTTGTAATATTCTACCGGCGAATATCTTTAATGCTTTATTATTAACCCAGATTTTTTTAATTTTAATTTAATTTTCATTTAATTTGTTCAATAGGATAGAATTAATTAATTTAATTATATTAATAAATCTTTAGTACATTTTCATAGCAACAAATGCGAAAGTATTTATGAAAGAAAGTAAAAGTTACCAAATCTTATATTACACAATCCGCATTACTTCACTTTCTCAGAAATATTTTTTCTTTATTATAATAATACCTATTATGCATAAGAATTTGTTTCATTTCCTTTTTTTTATTTCCGCCATTTTATTTTTAGTCGAAAAATAATTCATGCGTGTGTGCAACACTCTTCACAAATGCTTTATTTAGCTACACATTTTCTTTCACACAATAATTATTTCCTCCACTAACTCTTTTAATTTAACTCTTGAAATTTCAAACTCTTAATTTTATTCATATTTAATTTTTTTACTCACAAAAAATAACTGTTCTCTTAAAATCACGTAAAAACAAAAGCGGCTGCTGCGGCAGCGCAGCCAACAATGATTTTTTAGTTTTGCCATTGGCTGATACATATATATATATATATATATATATATGGATGAACAAAGAATTTTCTTCACACACTTTAATTAACAATTGCGGCTTTATTTTACGATTTTCATTAAAAATGATACTTTAATATTATTAATTTCACTTTTCTTTACACTTTTATTATATTTTTATAATTTAGATTATTTTTCAATTTTTCTAAGGAGCCCATACTAAATGCGCGTGCACTCTTTAAACACCGGCGAATAAACTAACTGTTCTTGTTCATAACAATGCAAATACAGACAGCGGGGTTGCTATTCTTAAGCAAAACAATGATTTACTGGGGACAAGTGAAATATGCAAGTAATATTTTGAGAGTTCTGTTAAATATATAATTAATATAAATTATTTATACAATTGTAAGTAGTATGTAATATTTATTAATATGATAGAATTTACAAAAAGCCGTAAAGATATAAAATCCGCAATATAATTAAAAAAATTTTATTCTGCGAATGCAAAATTCACACAAGTGATGGAAAATGAGTTCTTTCATTTCGGTATGAATAGAAAAATATTTAGGGTACTTTTTTGTCCAGAAGAGAAACGATTGTACTTATTTTGAACAACATTTTAGTTCAAAATTATTTATAATATAGTTCGTTCAGAAGAAGAAAAAAATTAACATGTATTATATATGTACATATACAAGTAATTAATTATCTTTTTTCCAAAATTTATAAAAGCATTGAAGAATCGATACCATATCTGTCGGCAACTTAAATTTCCTTCCTCATTATCAATTGCTAAATGTATGTTCTGTTTTACTAATGATTAATGTATGATTAATTATAAAAACACAATTACAGTAGAATACTGTTAATTGTAAACGAAAGGACTAGTTGGTTTCTACGAATTACAGGATGTTTGGAAATAAAGGGATTTCGATATAGCGAGGTTAAAATAGAAACACAAACCATTTAAAAGTATTTGAACTGTCAACACTATGTAAACCATAAAATAAGGTAGTTCTAAAGTTCTAGTTATTCAGCTTTTTTTTGTCGTTTCACTTTACTACCTAAAGATGTTCCCACTATGAATTCTCTTTTTGCCAAAGTTGTAGGCAACTTGAATTTTCTTTTCATCATTATCAAATGCTAAATGTATGTTCTGTTTTACTAATCTAAACAAACACAAAAAATTCCGCTTATTGTTAAAATAGCAAATTTCAAATAAAATTGCTTAAAAGGAAATTTTTTGTTAAATAATTTATTACAATTCGTCACTGGAATTATAATTTAAATTATTCCTCACAGCTGAATTTTTTTTTTAATAAGATACGTTATCCCGTACTAAATATTAATAAATTAATAAACAATTAAATTGCCCGAATACCTATAAAGCACACAAAAACCTTGGATAGCAACCCTTTTAACATCTCAACAAAAATTTTATATATGTGTGTACATGGAAAAAATTGTGCCAATTGTCATCGTTGCAATATTATTTCTATTTAAAACAGTGCTTCTGCAACTGTAAACAACTACGAAAAGCAATCTAATTTGTTGTTATTTTAAGATTTGCTTAACTAGTGTTGTTGTTTACTTGCGTGTTTGTTTGGTTGTGGGTTGTTTTGGGTTCTGTGCTTTTTGGCGATGTTAAATAAGGAGGTATAATCAGCGTTACCAGAATGTAGATTTCATGATATTATTGATGATTTTTTTTTAGCAAAATATGATTTTTTTATTTCTTTTCTTAAAATTTTGTTTTTAATTCTTGCTAAATATGATTTTTAATTTAAAGTAAGTACAAGTTTTATAATTGCTATGCAAGTTTCATAAATAATTATATTTAGAAAAAACATTTTGCATCAGTTCGTTTATTGCTTTTTTTTACTTAAATGTGTAACCTGTCTGTAACACAAAAATGTATCATTTGAATAACTGTTTTTTTTTGTTTTGGAGAAGGAGATTAAAAAACTGCATTGTGAAAAAATCTAAATTCAAATTAGCAGACAAAGATATTTATATTTTTTTTAAAAATAAATATCCTTTTTGTTCTTTTAATATTTTTTATTTTATTTATTATTTTGAACTTATTCCTTTTTTTTCTTCTTTTTAAACACAGCTAAACAAATGCGATATAGATTTTTTGAGTTTTTGTTTGTATTTAAGTTTTATTTAAATTTAAAGCTTTTAAAAAATTGTTTTGTTAAAAAAGACAGGTCGGTTGAATGATATTAACAATTTAACGAATGGAACTGGCTCTATATCATTCGTGAAACTGAGAAACAACTGTAATTATTTAAGCTTTACGGTTTCTTTTATATATATATATATATTCAATAAATTAATCAGAAAAATTTTTCCTGTCCTTGCTACACATTTTAGTAGCGAAATATTGAAAATATATAAGTATGTATAAGAGATTTTAAATTTTAACTGCCGTATTGATAAAAAATAATTGGTTTAAAAAACGTTTAATAGAGAAATTTACGCAGAAAATTAAATTATTATACCTTTTATAAATCCAACTACGACTGTAAAAAACTAATTAATTACATAAATAATATTATAATAAATAATAATTATAATAAATATGATATATAATATCATATAATGATCAAATACGTATTTATAAACAGATAAAGTTTTAAGAAATTATTTTAATGTTGTTGTTTACTAAGTTTAGAGTGATTATGTTAATAAATTTGATGAATTGATAGGAAAGTATGTATTTAATAATATATTGTCCATTTATAAAATGAAGTAAAACTTACCCAAAATCATAATTTGGGAATTATAATAGTCCAATTTTCTCATTTTCCGTTTTGAGGACGTGACGAAGGCGAATTGATACCAAGTATCAGTAGTACAACAACAACCATAAATCATTGTGTACTGTCAACAAATAACGAACAAATTAGTACAGAGTTACTGTTTTAAATTTTAATTTTTAATTATATTAGTAAATAAAGTTAATTTTTATTTTAATAATTGTTTAATTTTTAATATAAATCATGTAATTAAATATACACAATTATTTACCATACGTATGTATGGATGTAAGAAGTAAATATTTTATCCTATTTAGTTTTATTTTAAACAAACGTTTTATTGTTAAGCTTTAAAGAAAATAAATTTTACTGAATTTATTACGTACATATCATTAAAGTCAGACAAAAATGGCAACACAGTCAACAGGCAAAAAACATAGAACATAAATCTCTCAACCACATGCCCAACACTAAAACTGCAAGGCGCGAAAAAAACAACTGTCTGCTGCGAAAGCGCAGTCACCAATAATTTCTCTGTACTTTGCCCTTAACCTACATTTGAATATATATATGTATGTACATATAGAATATATGCACACAGTTTTATTAACAATTGCGGCTTTATTTCACGATTTTCATTAAAAATAATAGTTGAATATTATTAATTTCACTTTTCTTTACACTTTTATTATATTTTTATAAATTTTACACCACAATTTAGATTATTTTTCAATTTTTCTAAGGAGACCGTACTAAATGTGCGTGCACTCTTTAAACACCGGCGAATAAACTAACTGTTCTTGCGCATAACAATGCAAATACAGACAGCAGGGTTGCTATTCTTAAGCAAAACAATGATTTACTGGGGACAAGTGAAATATGCAAGTAATATTTTGAGAGTTCTGTTAAATATATAATTAATATAAATTATTTATACAATTGTAAGTAGTATGTAAATTTATTAATATGGTAGAATTTATAAAAAGCCGTAAAGGTATAAAATCCGCAATATAATTAAAAAAATGTTATTCTGCGAATGCAAAATTCACACAAGTGATGGAAAATGAGTTCTTTCATTTCGGTATGAATAGAAAAATATTTAGGGTACTTTTTTGTCCAGAAGAGAAACGATTGTATTTATTTTGAACAACATTTTAGTTCAAAATTATTTATAATATAGTTCGTTCAGAAGAAGAAAAAAATTAACATGTATTATATATGTACATATACAAGTAATTAATTATCTTTTTTCCAAAATTTATAAAAGCATTGAAGAATCGATACCATATCTGTCGGCAACTTAAATTTCCTTCCTCATTATCAATTGCTAAATGTATGTTCTGTTTTACTAATGATTAATGTATGATTAATTATAAAAAACACAATTACAGTAGAATACCGTTAATTCGTAATCGAAAGGACCAGTTAGTTTCTACGAATTACAGGATGTTTCGAAATAAAGGGATTTCGATGAAGCGAGCTTAAAATAGAAAACCAACCATTTAAAGGTATTTGAACTGCCAACACTATGTAAACCATAAAATAAGGTACTTCTAAAGTTATAGTTATTCAGCTTTTTTTGTCGTTTCACTTTACTACCTAAATATGTTCCCACTACGAATTCTCTTTTTTCCAAAGTTGTAGGCAACATAAATTTTCTTTTCCTCATTATCAATTGTTAAATGTATGTTCTGTTTTACTACAAAAAAAAAAATTCCACTTATTGTTAAAATATATAATTTCAATTAAAATTGCTTAAAAGGAAATTTTTTTTTTTAATTTATTAATATTCGTCACTGGAATTATAATTTAAATTCTTCCTCACGGCTGTATTAATTTTTTTTTAATAAGATATGTTATCCCGTACTAAATAATAATAAATTAATAAACAATTAAATTGCCCGAACACCTATAAAACACACAAAAACCTTGCAGTAGCAACCCTTTCAATATTTCAACCAAAATTTTTATGTATGTGTGTATATGGAAAAAACAGTACTTGACAACTGTAAACAACTGCGAAAAGCATTCTAATTTGTTGTTATTTTAAGATTTGCTTAACTAGTGTTGTTGTTTACTTGCATGTTTGTTTGGTTGTGGGTTGTTTTGGGTTCTGTGCTTTTTGGCGATGTTAAATAAGGAGGTATAATCAGCGTTACCAGAATGTAGATTTCATGATATTATTGATGATTTTTTTTTAGCAAAATATGATTTTTTTATTATTTCTTTTCTTAAAATTTTGTTTTTAATTCTTGCTAAATATGATTTTTAATTCAAAGTAAGTACAAGTTTTATAATTGCTATGCAAGTTTCATAAATAATTATATTTATAAAAAACATTTTGCATCAGTTTGTTTATTGCTTTTTTTTATTTAAATGTGTACCCTGTCTGTAACACAAAAATGTATCATTTGAATAACTGTTTTTTTTTGTTTTGGAGAAGGAGGTTAAAAAACTGTATTGTGAAAAAAATTTAAATTCAAATTAGCAGCCAAAGATATTTATATTTTTTTTTTAAATTAATATCCTTTTTATTCTTTTAATATTTTATTTATTATTTTGAACTTATTCCTTTTTTTTTCTTCTTAAACACAGCTAAACAAATGCGCTATAGGTTTCTTGAGTTTTTGTTTGTATAAGTAGATCTTAAATTCAAAGCTTTTAATAAATTGTTTTGTAAAAAAACAGGTCGGTTGAATGATATTATCAATTTAACGAATAGGACAGGCACTATATCATTCGTGAAACTGAGAAACCACTGTAATTATTTAAGCTTTACGGTTTCTTTTATATATATATATTCAATATATTAATCAGAAAAATTTTTCCTGTCCTTGCTATACATTTTAGTAGCGAAATATTGAAAATATATATGTATAAGAGATTTTAAAATTTAACTGCCGTATTGATAAAAAAATAATTGGATTAAAAAATGTTTAAGGGAAATTTACGTAGAAAATTAAATTATTATACCTTTTATAAATCCAACTACGACTGTAAAAAACTAATTAATTACATAAATAATATTCTATTAAAATATGTATTAACATCTATATAAAACGTATGATATATAATATCATATAATGATCAAGTAGGTATTTTTAAACAGTTTTAAGATATTATTTTAATCTTGTTGTTACTCTATTCTTTTTGTTTACTAAGTTTAGAGTGATTATATTAATAAATTTTAGGTAAGTATATGTAAGTAATATATTATTAATAATATATTATTATAAATATATATTATTACTATATAAAATGAAGTAAAACTTACCCAAAATCCTAATTTGGCAGTTGTAATAGTCCAATTTTCTCATTTTCTTTATTGAGGACGTGACGAAGGCGAATTGATACCAAGTAAACTCAGTAGTACCTCAACAACCATAAATCAGTGTCTGTCAGTACTGTCAACAAATGACGAACAAATTAGTACAGAGTTACTGTTTTTCATTTTAATTTTTAAATATATTAGTAAATAAAGTTAATTTTTATTTTAATAATTATTTAATTTTTTATATAAATCATATATTTAAATATACACAATTATTCACCATACATATGTTTGGATGTAAGAAGTAAATATTTTATTCTATTTAGTTGTTTTATTGTTAAACTTTAAATAAAATAAATTTTACTGAATTTTTTACGTACATATCATTAAAATCAGACAAAAATGGCAACACAGTCAACAGGCAAAAAACATAGAACATAAAATCTCTCAACCACATGCCCAACACTGAAACTTCAAGGCGCAAAAAAAACAACTGTCTGCTGCGAAAGCGCAGTCACCAATAATTTCTCAGTACTTTGCCCTTAACCTACATTTGGATATATACATATATGTATGTACATATAGAATATATGCACACAGTTTTATTAACAATTGCGGCTTTATTTCACGATTTTCATTAAAAATAATAGTTGAATATTATTTATTTCACTTTTCTTTACACTTTTATTATATTTTTATAAATTTTACACCACAATTTAGATTATTTTTCAATTTTTCTAAGGAGACCGTACTAAATGTGCGTGCACTCTTTAAACACCGGCGAATAAACTAACTGTTCTTGCTCATAACAATGCGAATACAGACAGCGGGGATGCCATTGTTATGCAAAACTTTTGTAGTACTGGGGAAAAGTGAATAATCAAAATAATATTTTGAGTGTTGCTTCTAATACAAAAAAAATGATTTATACATATTTTGCATAGTAGAAATTTATTAATATGGAAAACTTTATGAAAACCCCTAAAGGTATAAAATCCGCAAACAATTTTTGCGAATACAAAATTACCATCAGTATTGGATAATGTGGTTGTCGTTTCGGTATAAAAAAATTTTTTTAAAATAGCAACAATTGTATATATTTAATAATAGTTAGAAATAAGAAGAACACGTATCAAATATACGTAAGTATATTCAAAAAGTATTCAAAAATAAAGAACAAATGCAGGTATAGGAGAATATTATATTTAATTTTGTGATTTGTAGGAGGTGTACTGCTTGTGAACATCTTCTCATCTTCGCAATAAACGGATGTTTCTGAGGAAATATGTGTTGAAAATCATTGCTGCTATTGATTATTTCATGCGCGGTATGGCAGGTCCCGCCCTTGGCTGTCGGCCAGATTCGTGCCGTCTATTTGGGGATACAAGAACTACGCTATCACTGTCACTGAAAATTCTTCGAAGTTTGCCAACGAGTCAGCATAACATTCCAAATTTATGTCAAAACTTTTTATAAAGCGGTGTTTATTGGTAAAGCGCTCCTAAAAGCTGCCTAATTTCAATGTTGCTACTTGCACAAAAAAAAATACACTAAATTTAAAAAGTACATTATTACTGAAGCAACCTATATATGACTACCATTGTCATTTATCCAAGTTAAGTGGAATAAGCCGGAAAAGAGTAAAGAATTCAATAATATTTTAAAAAGAAGCAATACAAATTTAAAACAATTTTGCTAGCCCGGATAGCAATTAGTTGGTTCCTTGGGGGTACCAGTACGATATTAATTTTTATATTTCTTATTGCCATGTAAATGAACAGAATACCATGAATTTATGACTTTTATCTGTACTAAATTTCGTAAAAGCTCATTCAGTTCATAATTCCAAAATGTAATTTCTTATTAGCTACCGCAGTTAGCGAAGACATAGTCCTGTCCACTGAATAGTACCATTTTCAGAGTGTCGGTGTTTTGTAGCATCATCGGCGAAGGAAAATAACTAATAAAAATGGCTCCGAAACATAGCTTTAAAAATAAATACGCCTCATAGACATCAGATGCGCTGCAACATTGCTTTAATCAAAAAACGTGTAAAAACAGATTTGTATAATTAATGAAGTTTTCCCCAGTCTAATCCTTTTACCATCTCTGTCACTTACCGTTTTCTAACAACCGTTTGTAACATCTAATTGTAAGCAATCTTACTGAGTGTTACTTATCTATTAAAAAAGAATTTGACTTGTGTCCTTAAAAGAACGGAATAACGGAAGTTAACACCTTGGCTTTTAGAAAACTTTAATATTCTCAACGTTAATACTCTACAGGAAGTCTACGTGATTATCATATTCTCCAAATGATAAATTTTTAAACTTATTTTGTGGATTTAATTTTTACTCCTTGCTAATACTTACTCTTATGTAAATCATTGTGTTATATTTATTAAAAATAACACTTAAAACATTATTTTTATATTTCAACTCTCCCCAGTATTGAATTGTTTTACTGAGGCATGACAACCCCGCTGTCTGTATTGGCACTCTTGTTCAGCGTTACCATTGACACCATAAACGGTCAATTTTATCCCTTCCTTACGGCCTTCAACTTTTTTGGCCATTTTTTCATTTACCATTTAGTATAATTTTTAAATCGGTTGTGCTACTTTTAAACCCTTTTTGACATTAGTACATATCGTTTTATTTTAACAGTAATGATAACTAATACAAAAGATCGGGGCACATTATAGAAACAAAAATAGAAGATATTGATTTTGAAAGCACTTTACATGTTAAGGATAAATTTAACATATATATTGGCCATAAAGGAGAGCTAGAAATTTATTTTATTTATTAAGTTTATTTGTAATACAAATAGCCTATTGGCTAATTAACTTAGTATTACCTGAAATATACTTCCTCAGATGTGAGTAAAGATAACACACTCAAACATCACAACAAATGCCAAACAATCAGTATACTTATATTAAATGGTACAAAGAGGAAATGAAAGATAACGAAGCCATGCCATTAGCGATTAGAGACGGTTGTCGAGAAATTCAATCAGTTTCCGTTTAAATGTTATTGGTGACATAGAGAAAGAGCACAAGTTTTTAGGCAAAAAATTACATATTCTAACAGCTTGTACAAGAAAAGAATTCTCATAAGTAGCATTATTAATTCTTGAAATTATAATTTGTGGATTTCAAAAGGTTCATGCCATGCGTACAATACACACTGGTTTTTGAAATTTAATAATTCTGAAAAGGTAGATTAAGAGACGAAATTGCTGAGAAAATTTTTGGCGTGCGAAGAACCATGTGCAAACAAATCTGATGATTTTGTGCACAATGTATTTGATTTTGTTTTTATTAGCAATTTTACAAACAGAGTAAACTTATAAAAGATAATTTAACCGAGACAGAAGAAGTTAGTGAGCAATAGAGCTCTTAACATATAAAGGGTAATGACACATTTAAGTGGTATAATCTTCGCAGCATCATGCAAACTTTAGAGTACATGTGATCAATGTGCGATCGAAATGACAATTTATCATGAATTATAACCTCACTGCAATTCCTCTGATTAACAATTCCAATAACAGAATTAGAAATTCTCAAATCGTGGTCAACATAAGATATGCCGTGCCTTAATTGATCCTACTTGGGTTGACCTGAAGACATTTGGTCTGAAAAAATATCACAAATAGTATTATAGAAACTAAAACCCATATTTTACATTTTTTCCGAAATTGTGTTATGAATTTGTACCAAGTTTCGCTATTACAGATAAGAGATACAATTTTCCAAGATTCTTTGATTCAAAGGAAAATATTATTTCTTTCGAAATAGTTTGTGAACTTAATGATATAATTAGTGAACCATAGGCTTTCATAAATTAATTTTTGTTATTAGAAAATAAGGTAAATGACAAAACTTATGAGGCAATAATTACAGTATTTACTTCAGATTTGTTTTGGTTTGAAATCGATAATATGTAAAATAGATTTAAGTAAAATTTATACTCAAATTTATATAACTTTTTTGTATAAATATGTCACTACTCAAAAGTAAACTTTCTAATGGACTTGCGACTTCATGCAGAGTTGGGAGACTGAAGTCCAAGAGAGGGCTTCTTTTAAAAATATATATGAATCATTTCTATGAAATGTAGCTATATACATATACTATATGTAGTATTTTAAATTTAAACAAATTTGGTTTTTGAAATAAAATGTAAAGTACAAATATTTCATTTACATGCCTTTGTTAATGTTTTGCTTTCTTTTATACTAAATATGAAATAAAGCTTTAATTTGTTGTTTTAATAAACGTTACCCTATTTTCTTTCAAATACTCTTTTGAAAGATCCTTTTTTCGCAAATGACTCTTTTTGGGTCCCTTTTTAAAATTTGTCAACGGTAACGCTGGTCATGTCTCAAGAGCACGAACAATTAGTATAGTCGGCGGTGTTTAAAGAGTGCTCGCGTATTTAGTACGGTCTCCTTAAAAGAATTAAAGAACAATGTAAATTGTGGTGCAATATTCATAAAAATAAAATGAAAGTGTAAAGAAAAGTGAAATGATTAATATTTAAGTGTTATCTTCAATGAAAATCATCAAATAATGCTGCAATTGTTAATAAAACTGTGTGCATATATTCTATATGTACATACATATATATATCCAAATGTAGGTTAAGGGCAAAGTACTGAGAAATTATTGTTGACTGCGCTTTCGCAGCAGACAGTTGTTTTTTTTGCGCCTTGCAGTTTCAGTGTTGGGCATGTGGTTGAGAGATTTTATGTTCTATGTTTTTTGCCTGTTGACTGTGTTGCCATTTTTGTCTGATTTTAATGATATGTACGTAAAAAATTCAGTAAAATTTATTTTATTTAAAGTTTAACAATAAAACAACTGAATAGAATAAAATATTTACTTCTTACAACCATACATATGTATGGTGAATAATTGTGTATATTTAAATATATGATTTATATAAAAAATTAAATAATTATTAAAATAAAAATTAAGTTTATTTACTAATATAATTAAAAATTCAAATGAAAAACAGTAACTATGTACTAATTTGTTCGTCATTTGTTGACAGTACTGACAGACACTGATTTATGGTTGTTGAGGTACTACTGAGTTTACTTGGTATCAATTCGCCTTCGTCACGTCCTCAAAAAAGAAAATGAGAAAATTGGACTATTACAACTGCCAAATTAGGATTTTGGGTAAGTTTTACTTCATTTTATATAGTAATAATATATATTTATAATAATATATTATTAATAATATATTACTTACATATACTTACCTAAAATTTATTAATATAATCACTCTAAACTTAGTAAACAAAAAGAATAGAGTAACAACAAGATTAAAATAATTTCTTAAAACTGTTTAAAAATACCTACTTGATCATTATATGATATTATATATCACACATTTTATATAGATGGTAATACATATTTTAATAGATTATTATTTATATAATTAATTAGACTCTTACAGTCGTAGTTGGATTTATAAAAGGTATAATAATTTAATTTTCTACGTAAATTTCCCTTAAACATTTTTTAATCCAATTATTTTTTATCAATACGGCAGTTAAAATTTAAGATCCCTTATACATATATATTTTCAATATTTCGCTACTAAAATGTGTAGCATGGACACGAAAAATTTTTCTGATTAATTTATTGAATATATATATATAAAAGAAACCGTAAAGCTTAAATAATTACAGTGGTTTCTCAGTTTCACGAATGATATAGAGCCTGTCCCATTCGTTAAATTGATAATATCATTCAACCGACCTGTTTTTTTTACAAAACAATTTATTAAAAGCTTTAAATTTAAGATCTACTTATACAAACAAAAACTCAAGAAACCTATAGCGCATTTGTTTAGCTGTGTTTAAAAAGAAGAAAAAAAGGAATAAGTTCAAAATAATAAATAAAATATTAAAAGAATAAAAAGGATATTTATTTAAAAAAAAAAATATAAATATCTTTGTCTGCTAATTTGAATTTAGATTTTTTTCACAATGCAGTTTTTTAATCTCCTTCTCCAAAACAATAAATAACAGTTATTCAAATGATACATTTTTGTGTTACAGACAGGTTACACATTTAAATAAAAAAAGCGATAAACAAACTGATGAAAAATGTTTTTTCTAAATATAATTATTGATGAAACTTGCATAGCAATTATAAAACTTGTACTTACTTTAAATTAAAAATCATATTTAGCAAGAATTAAAAACAAAATTTTCAGAAAGAAATAATAAAATCATATTTTGTTAAAAAAAAAAATCATCAAAAATATCATGAAATCTACATTCTGGTAACGTTGATTATACCTTCTTATTTAACATCGCCAAAAAGCACAGAACCCAAAACAACCCACAACCAAACAAACACGCTAGTAAACAACAACACTAGTGTAGCAAATCTTAAAATAACAACAAATTAGATTGCTTTTCGCAGTTGTTTACAGTTGCGAAGCACATTTTTTTCCATATACACACATACATAAAAATTTTGGTTGAAATATTGAAAGGGTTGCTACTGCAAGGTTTTTGTGTGTTTTATAGGTGTTCGGGCAATTTAATTGTTATTAAAAAAAATTAATACAGCCGTGAGGAAGAATTTAAATTATAATTCCAGTGACGAATATTAATAAATTAAAAAAAAAATTTCCTTTTAAGCAATTTTAATTGAAATTATATATTTTAACAATAAGTGGAATTTTTTGTGTTTGTTTAGATTAGTAAAACAGAACATACATTTAACAATTGATAATGAGGAAAAGAAAATTTATGTTGCCTACAACTTTGGAAAAAAGAGAATTCGTAGTGGGAACATATTTAGGTAGTAAAGTGAAACGACAAAAAAAGCTGAATAACTATAACTTTAGAAGTACCTTATTTTATGGTTTACATAGTGTTGGCAGTTCAAATACCTTTAAATGGTTTGTTTTTCCATTTTAAGCTCGCTTCATCGAAATCCCTTTATTTCGAAACATCCTGTAATTCGTAGAAACTAACTGGTCCTATCGATTACGAATTAACGGTATTCTACTGTAATTGTGTTTTTTATAATTAATCACTTGTATATGTACATATATAATACATGTTAATTTTTTTCTTCTTCTGAACGAACTATATTATAAATAATTTTAAACTAAAATGTTGTTCAAAATATGTTCACTCGTGTCTCTTCTGTAAAAAAAATGTACCCAAAAAATTTTCTATTCATACCGCAATGAAGGCACCCATTTTCCATCAATTGTGTGAATTTTGCATTCGCAGAATAACATTTTTTTAATTATATTGCGCATTTTATACCTTTACGGCTTTTTATAAATTCTACCATATTAATAAATTTACATACTACTTACAATTGTATAAATAATTTATATTAATTATATATTTAACAGAACTCTCAAAATATTACTTGCATATTTCACTTGTCCCCAGTAAATCATTGTTTTGCTTAAGAATAGCAACCCCGCTGTCTGTATTTGCATTGTTATGCGCAAGAACAGTTAGTTTATTCGCCGGTGTTTAAAGAGTGCACGCACATTTAGTACGGTCTCCTTAGAAAAATTGAAAAATAATCTAAATTGTGGTGTAAAATTTATAAAAATATAATAAAAGTGTAAAGAAAAGTGAAATTAATAATATTCAACTATTATTTTTAACGAAAATCGTGAAATAAAGCCGCAATTGTTAATAAAACTGTGTGCATATATTCTATATGTACTTACATATATATATTCAAATGTAGGATAAGGGCAAAGTACTGAGAAATTATTGGTGACTGCGCTTTCGCAGCAGACAGTTGTTTTTTTCACGCCTTGCAGTTTCAGTGTTGGGCATGTGGTTGAGAGATTTATGTTCTATGTTTTTTGCCTGTTGACTGTGTTGCCATTTTTGTCTGACTTTAATGATATGTACGTAATAAATTTAGTAAAATTTATTTTCTTTAAAGCTTAACAATAAAACGTTTGTTTAAAATAAAACTAAATAGGATAAAATATTTACTTCTTACATCCATACATACGTATGGTAAATAATTGTGTATATTTAATTACATGATTTATATTAAAAATTAAACAATTATTAAAATAAAAACTAACTTTATTTACTAATATAATTAAAAATTAAAATTTAAAACAGTAACTCTGCACTAATTTGTTCGTTATTTGTTGACAGTACACAATGATTTATGGTTGTTGTTGTACTACTGATACTTGGTATCAATTCGCCTTCGTCACGTCCTCAAAACGGAAAATGAGAAAATTGGACTATTATAATTCCCAAATTATGATTTTGGGTAAGTTTTACTTCATTTTATAAATGGACAATATATTATTAAATACATACTTACCTATCAATTCATCAAATTTATTAACATAATCACTCTAAACTTAGTAAACAACAACATTAAAATAATTTCTTAAAACTTTATCTGTTTATAAATACCTATTTGATCATTATATGATATTTTATATCATACATTTTATATAGATGTTAATACATATTTTAATAGAATATTATTTATGTAACTAATTAGTTTTTTACAGTCGTAGTTGGATTTATAAAAGGTATATTAATTTAATTTTCTGCGTAAATTTCTCTATTAAATATTTTTTAATCCAATTATTTTTTATCAATACGGCAGTTAAAATTTAAAATCTCTTATACATACTTATATATTTTCAATATTTCGCTACTAAAATGTGTAGCATGGACAGGAAAAATTTTTCTGATTAATTTATATATATATAAAAGAAACCGTAAAGCTTAAATAATTACAGTTGTTTCTCAGTTTCACAAATGATATAGACCAAGTTCCATTCGTTAAATTGATAATATCATTCAACCGACCTGTTTTTTTTAACAAAACAATTTTTTAAAAGCTTTAAATTTAAATAAAACTTAAATACAAACAAAAACTCAAAAAATCTATATCGCATTTGTTTAGCTGTGTTTAAAAAGAAGAAAAAAAAGGAATAAGTTCAAAATAATAAATAAAATAAAAAATATTAAAAGAACAAAAAGGATATTTATTTTTAAAAAAAATATAAATATCTTTGTCTGCTAATTTGAATTTAGATTTTTTTCACAATGCAGTTTTTTAATCTCCTTCTCCAAAACAAAAAATAACAGGTATTCAAATGATACATTTTTGTGTTACAGACAGGTTACACATTTAAATAAAAAAAAAGCAATAAACAAACTGATGCAAAATGTTTTTTCTAAATATAATTATTTATGAAACTTGCATAGCAATTATAAAACTTGTACTTACTTTAAATTAAAAATCATATTTAGCAAGAATTAAAAACAAAATTTTAAGAAAAGAAATAATAAAATCATATTTTGCTAAAAAAAAATCATCAATAATATCATGAAATCTACATTCTGGTAACGCTGATTATACCTCCTTATTTAACATCGCCAAAAAGCACAGAACCCAAAACAACCCACAACCAAACAAACACGCAAGTAAACAACAACACTAGTGTAGCAAATCTTAAAATAACAACAAATTAGATTGCTTTTCCTAGTTGTTTACAGTTGCAGAAGCACTGTTTTAAATAGAAATAATATTGCAACGATGACAAATGACACAATTTTTTCCATTACCACACATATATAAAATTTTTGTTGAGATGTTAAAAGGGTTGCTACTGCAAGGTTTTTGTGTGTTTTATAGGTGTTCGGGCAATTTAATTGTTTATTAATTTATTATTATTTAGTACGGGATAACGTATCTTATTAAAAAAAAATACAGCCGTGAGGAATAATTTTAATTATAATTCCAGTGACGAATTGTAATAAATTATTTAACAAAAAATTTCTTTTTAAGCAATTTTATTTGAAATTAGCAATTTTAACAATAAGCGGAATTTTTCGAGTTTGTTTAGATTAGTTGCCTACAACTTTGGCAAAAAGAGTATTCATAGTGGGAACATCTTTAGGTAGTAAAGTGAAACGACAAAAAAAAGCTGAATAACTAGAACTTTGGAAGTACTTTATTTTATGGTTTACATAGTGTTGACAGTTCAAATACCTTTAAATGGTTTGTGTTTCTATTTTAACCTCGCTATATCGAAATCCCTTTATTTCGAAACATCCTGTAATTCGTAGAAACTAACTAGTCCTTTCGTTTACAATTAACGGTATTCTACTGTAATTGTGTTTTTATAATTAATCATACATTAATCATTAGTAAAACAGAACATACATTTAGCAATTGATAATGAGGAAGGAAATTTAAGTTGCCGACAGATATGGTATCGATTCTTCAATGCTTTCATAAATTTTGGAAAAAAGATAATTAATTACTTGTATATGTACATATATAATACATGTTAATTTTTTTCTTCTTCTGAACGAACTATATTATAAATAATTATAAACTGAAATGTTGTTTAAAATATGTTGAATCGTTTCTCTTCTGTAAAAAAAAGTAACCAAAATATTTTACTATTCATACCGAAATGAAGGCACATATTTTCCATCACTTATTATTAAAGTATTATTTTTAATGAAAATCGTGAAATAAAGCCGCTATTGTTAATTAAAGTGTGTGAAGAAAAGTATTTTTCATACATATACATATATATATATATATGTATCAGCCAAGGGCAAAAGTAAAACATCATTGTTGGCTGCGCTGCCGCAGCAGCCACTTTTTTCCCGTGTTGTGTGTTTTTATTTAAGAGCAATTGTTTGTTTGTTGAAATTAAGTCAAGAAAATAAAAAAAATATGAGGAGTTTAAAGTTTCGCAGAGTCAAAATAAAAAGAGTTAGTGGCAATTATTATTGGGTTAATAGAAATAGTGCATATGAGAAAATTAATACATAATTCATTCAAACAAAAAGTAATCTGTATGGAGTAGGAAAAAGGGAAGTAAAATGAAATTATTTTGAGAAAGTAGTAAAAGTCCCTTAAATATAAAATGAGGCAATGTGACTATTGTAATTGCAAAATTTGGTTTTTGGGCAAGTTTTATATTATTTTATAAATTTTTTCTTATACATACATATCTGTACAATACTTATGCAGCAGTTATTTTTGTTTATATATGTACATATGTAAAAGTTTAAACAAATTAACTAAAATAATCAATATAAAATTAAAAAATGACTGTAAATTAATTTCCAACGATTCCATATTTGCTCATTATGTGACAAACAGACCATAAAATTCTGTTGAATTTCAATACTTTTTTATTTAATTTTTTTAAGATTATTTTTCTAATATTATCCAATACAATGTTAATTATTTTAAATCTTTCGAGTTTTTTTTTTACCTTTTTATAATAAATATAATGTGTAATTACAATTTTTATATCGACAAAATTTTAAATTCTGGTTTTGTTTTGAATGTAATTAAGGGACAACTCGATATCATGTGACAGAAGCAGTAATAATGAAGGAAAAACTATTAACGGCCCTTTTCACTAAGTACGATTAAAACTTAACGTGAGCTTTAACAGCAAGTTTTGTATGCCAAAGATGCAATTAAAGTCCACGTTAACTTTTAAGCGGACTTTGTGAAAAAAAGCCGAAATTTGGCACCTTTTTATTAACATCCCTTAAAGCAGATTTACTTACCATGGTTAAATAAAATTCCTTAAAGCTGTATACTACATAAACGGTTGTTAGCTTAACACGCCTTTAATAAAGAATTATTAACTGGATAAAGGTTAAAATTTGTTTAACCCTACTTTAGAGTTATGTTAACGTGAAAAGTTTTCTTAACATGTATATGTTTATTTTTGAAATAATTAACTGTAATAAGAGGAATTAGTAAGGCAGTTGTACATAAACAAGCAAATATAGCAATAATTTATTTCTGATCTTGCCAAAATAGGCCTCTTTTTCAATTATTCCTTGACAAATCTTTTTCTTCATAATTTTTGTTTTCTTTAACTTCTTCTTCTTTATTAAAACAAAATATCAAATAATATAAATATGACAAAAGTGTAGAGATGTACCCACAATGAAAACAATGTAAGAAAGCTCGTTATTCGAGTACCTAAAACTAGAGCGTATTACAGTGAAACCTCTTTTAAGGGACAACCGCCATAACCGTACACCCCGCCCTTAATCGGACAAACTTTGTAGAACTGAGATTTTCATCAGTTTTTCAGTACAAAATGTATTCCCATAACCGGACGCGGACAATAAATTTTAGAAAATTGTGCTCAAAAGTTGTCTCATAAGCGGACAGAAGCTTTAATTTTAAAAATTAATTCGTTTTTGCATTTCGTACAAGCCATTTGACAAACACCCAAACGGCGGAATAGAACATATATTTCTATATACTAACACAGACTCATGTGACAGATATCATAGTGTGAGGATATCATTAGATTTGCTGTTTATTTAAAGAAATTTTTTGCTTAGCTCGTGTTGTCAGCTTTAGAGCCACAAAATGCTACACAAAAATATGTTGTCAATTGAAGAGAAAATTTAAATTTATTTCACAAATATGCATTAAAACAAATTGTCCGTTTGAAGCATCTTGCTAGAGACGACTTTGTCGCATTCCACCACATCAAAAATCTCTAAAGTTATTTTGAAACTCATCGGCTCAAATCGAACCGATATATGTTAAAGCAGTCGAATCTGAATAAATTTTGTTAACCAAAAATCACTAGTCTAGCATAGCGGACAAAAATACCGCGAAGGTGAGTGTCCGCTTATGAGAGGTTTCATTTAATTTTTGTTGATTTCTTCAAAATGTGTTTAAATAACTTTATTTTGAATATTAACTAAATACGTATTTAATTAAGTACCAGGCCAAAAATTGGGCATAAGAAGCACATTATATTATCTTAAAATAATATAAAAACATTTTTATAGATTTGACTACCCGCTTTTAATAATATTAATTTCCTTGTATCGCTAACTATAAAATGAAGACGGCATTGCCAGAGCGAAAATACAAAATTCATTTGGTAGCATCCTCATTACGTATACGTTTTTTTTAACAACGGCTACTAAAACCTTTGTTAACTAACATGTACTTCAATGCTGAAATTACATTTAAAGAAATTTTTTTTTTTATGAGCATTGGTGTTCATGATTAACTATGCCTTATACAAATTTCGGACATAACTTTTAGAACAAACCTTGGTACTTTTCCATCCAATTCGGTGGTTTTATTAAACTTTACATTTCCAAGAACCGTTCACATTTCAATTTGTGAACATTTTACGAGCGATTAATTAGCAAATATTTGCTAATTCTAACATACTGATAAACTAGTATCAGTATGTTACCATATTTTCTATTGTAGTGTTAAATTACTATTTATGTTAGAAGACTTTATTTCTTGCAATTTTTTAAATTAAATAATATTTGTACAATTGGTTAAAACTATTTAACGATAATACCATTCATTCATTATGATCTTTTTATAAAATAGATCACCATTTAATATCAAGCAAATATAAATATGAACTATTAATTTTTGTAAGTACTTGCGAGATCCCTACCAGCATACATAATTACGATTCCTCTAGTGTCGAAACACTGCAGTGAAAATGAAATATGAAACTCCTCATGTGTTGGTGGCAGCAAATTTATCGATTTCAAATGTTCATTTATGACGTCTTTGGTGAGTTTTTAAAGGTACATATCGAAAGCAAAAGCTGCTTCATTATAAATATTTCTCTTGTAGTGGAAATGTTTTCAATCTTTCATTTGGCGAAGACATTATTTTCTTCCCACTGTCACGTCATGTTTCGTACAGGTGAAACTTCTTTATTAATGTTTTATTTTTATTTAAATTATCGCCAATTTTCTTTATTTACAAAAATGTTGCTTTCAGAGTACCCAGGTCAATATTGAATTTTTTTAACCGCATGACCAAAGTTTCACTAAAAGTTGAAGAACTTAGGAAAGTAACGCCAACTGCTTTGACTGAGATTCAATATTGCTATCAAAAGTTTACTTTCCTGTCATTTGGTTTTTCTATTCTCAAATATTTTGTTCGAAGGCAACTTTATGTCATGAGAAGCTGGATGTTTAATTGCAATATTCACCGACTCACGTTATACTAAACTACATTTTAGTAGATTTTCTAGATCTCTCTTACTGTTTACTATACTTTCAGCTTCTTTACAATATTAAACGGAAAATATACTTTTTATTTCACCATTTTATTGCCGAGAACATAACACATTTACTGCAACTAAAGGGTGGTCCAACTGAAACGCACGATGTTTATTGTAAATAAAACAAAAAGTTTTCACAGAATTATCTTATTTTGTTTCTTATTATGCCAGAAGGATCTATGATAAGTGTGGGTGAAACAAAATATCGGCCAAATGCTCGCCACTCTGAGCCATAATTGAGATTCAATGTGCCGAATTATCTCGTCCTTACCTCTTGAATTGTTCTTAGCTTATTGAGGTACACTTTCTCTTTTAAATATCCTCAAAGAAAGAATTCCGACGGTGTCAAATCACATGATCGTGACGGCCAATTAACATTGCCTTGACGGCCATTGTATTTCTCCCGCAAACGAGACATTGTTTCGGTGGCTGCGTAGCAAGTGGCATCATGCTATTGGAACCGCATATTGTCCGGGTCCATATCCTCAATTTCTGCCATCAGTAATGTTCGTGAGATGTTCAATTTTTGGGCACGACGACGAGTCGATGTTGACGGATCTTTTGCACAATGTCGCGAACAACAGCAATGTTTTCCGCAGAACGAATTGGGCGAGGTGTTTTCACATTTCCTACAGCGCCGATTTGTTGAAATTTGCAAACAATTCTCCCGCTTGCGGACACATTTGGTCGATTTTGCTGGCCAAAAAAATCACGAAATGCAAACGCCCATTTTCATAAAAACTTTCAACAATCTTAACGCGCTGCTCAACTGTGTACCTCCACACGGTTGAATTTGCCATACACTGAACCTCAAGAAATGTCAAATTAAGTTGGACAAAAAACTTGACGTTAAGGTGTGATTCACAATTAACATCAGACATTATGGTTGGACCAAGCTTTATATTACCGTCAATTTTTCTTCTCTCGGTGTATTTGAAATTAAATGATGTTGTCCATAATAAAATGGTACAAATCTATAACAGCAACTGGAATTTAAAATTTCTACCGAAAATACATAATCGCCGACCTTTGTACGCATCAATTTATTTGATCTAATTTTTAAACTCGAATCGAGTCACATTGTTTCATTAAAAGTTTTTTATTCAAAAACCCCCAACTATTAAGAATTCTTGCTCATTAAAAAATATTCGTAATTTATTTAGACAAAACTTGTTTTTTGTAAATTCTATCGAAAGAAAAGAAAATATGAAGTTATTTTTCCCAATAACAAAATAAAGCAACTAAATAAAAATCGAGATGCTTCTATTCGTATTCGTGTAGGATAAACTTGGGGCAACGATATTATTCTGTTATTGTTTCAACAGCCGACACTTTTCCCAAAATGAAAATGTAACAGCTTCCAAATTAAATAAACAAGATAAATAAATTTAAAATAATAGAAAATTTCACAGGCCATCAGAGGTGCTCTGCTTTTTTTTTTTACGGAATTCCCAACACAAACGTGATACACATGTTGAAAATTGTTATCTGCAGTTGAAAGTTGGCTATGCTGCTTATCGCCAGCCATATAAAATACGATTAGTTTTGTCAATTAAATGGCAGCATAAATTGAAAATTAGTTCTCAGAGTGGGCCGTTATCTTATTTGTTTGACTGAGAAAACTACCGAAAAGCACAAAAGAATTTCGTTTTTCTTTTTTGTTTTTTGTTTTTTGTTTTTTTTTTGTTATACGGCAGTGCTACTTAAATACCTGCTGATGCTTTGTATGATTGTGCATATGTGCATAAATAATAAGCGATCTAATTATAAAAGCATTTAAAGCATATTTTCAATTAATAAAAGTAGACCACCCAGAATGCGTTGATGTTTTTTTTTTTTTTATAATATTTAGATTAATTTGTAACCGTTAGTCCTTAAATGCACGCTGTACATTAATTTATATTTGATAGTGATTAAAAATTAATTTCAACGTTGACATAATGAGTCAAAACATAATTAGAGGCGTTAATAAAAGCTAACGGATGCGATAGAAAAGAAACGAGCTGAGATGTCAACATTATTACTTTCTCGTAGAAATTAAAACCCAATAAACTTTAAATGATTTTTAAATATGCAACCATAAATAAAAAATTAGAAAACTTTAAAATCGCAAACGGTACTGCGTTATACTTATCATTAAAAATAATCATTCCAAACAATACAAGAATTTTCAACAAGAAACCGAAATATTTTTAATTGATGCAACATATAAAAAAGGGGGTTTACAAATCAGATCCATGAAAATTGTGGAGTATAAAAGGACACTAAAAAAATATTAAAGAACCGAAAATCTTCAAAATTAAATAAGTGATTTGAATGAAGGCAGCAAGATCGCGTAGAAATGGAGTGTGCTTTACGGACGGCCTGTTAACGGCGGCAGCAGGATATTGCCAGAACAAATTTTTTTTTTGTAGTTTCGATTATTTACTTTTCAACTGAAACTGTAATAAACAATAGTATAGATATTTTCATATTTACATTAATACAGGGTGGGCCAAAAGTCACGCCAGCGTCTAAAAATTTAATAACTTTATTGTTTATTATTATTTTTTATTTTTTTAAATATAATATTAGTTTGGTACGATCTAAATTTTAATTATGAAAAATAATATCAGAGAGATGACCAACATTTCCATCGATGCACAATTGGGCTCTTAAACAGGCGTTTTGCATAACTGCACTCAAATTTGCTGGCTCTATTGCCCTGATCTTAGCTTCAATGTTGTGCTTTAGCTGCTCTATAGTTTGGGGCTTGTTAAAATATACTCGTAGTTTGAGATAACCCTATAGAAAATAATCAGGGGCAGTTAAGTCTGGTGAACGTGCTGTCCAACGAACAACTCCAAGAAGCGTGTTGCTCAAATTCGTCTTTGATGGTGTCAACTGGTAAAAGTTGTTGGTCCAATTGGAACTTGTATGGATGCATGCGTAAATGACATGATAAAAGGCATCGAAGTGATGTTCTGGAGATGCCCAGTTGTCCAGAACGTCCTCGCGTTGAAGTTTCAGGATACTCTTCTGTCTCTCACTGTCCCTTACACGATCAATGTTCACTTGGTTCCTTTACTATTCTCGGTCTTCCTGATGCAGGTTCAAGGTATTCAAGTTTAAGGTTGATAATGTCAAGTTTAGTCTTCCGCAAAGGGGAGATTTATTTCAATTAAATTAGAAATATTGAGTGGCGCTAAATTTCAGATTGAATATTCGTGTTTAGCGGCGATATTCGTATTCGTATTCGCGAATATTAAAATTTACTATTCTGAAATCTCACTACACCGATAGTCAAGCTTGAAATTGCCCCAACCATAGCGAATCCTCACTGATTTGCCATCTGTAAACACGTCAAGCACGCCTGAGCGGTTTTCATATCATCACTTCATGAGTGTCCGACGTAGTCATGTCAAATCTGCTATCAGACAAAGCTTTTTTGTTGTTGAAATGTACAGTAACGAGTTCAAGGCGCTTGTTCTTTCGAGAACATATTCAAATGTCGTAGATTTGCTGTGATTCGCATTATGGAGAAAACGCTTTCTTTGAACAAACACTTCGTATATGAAAAAAAAACTCCCTGCTCCAGACTCTGTTATGAAGATCAGTTCTTCTACTTATCCGTTTATTCATTCAATCAGTCAGCCACTTAATGTTTTTATTTTAAATTTTTTTATTCAAATTTGCATGGAGGTTTTTTTCCGACAATTTATATGTACAACCTGACCGACCATATAACTTCCATACCGCATATTTACTGAAACTCATACATTGAAATATTTCACTAAAAATTTCATTAAAAAAACATTGAGATGTTGGATCACCTGCGCCGGGGGTCACATTGCCAGGGACCTTCACTTACTTTCATTATTTGCATAAAAACCTTTTTAGAATTTTTCGAATTTAAATTTTCCTCATAAACGGAATTTAAATGTAGAACAAATCGAAGTATTTTTTGTTGTTGTTTTTGTTTATGAATAACTTTGATTTAAAATGAATGTTAAATTCATGTAACATCCGTTCTGGAAATTTAAAAAGTTTTCTAAGGTTTTCTAAGGCAGGAAGCGTTTAAAGAATTAAGTACATATGTATGCGTGCCGCAATTATAAATTCAATGCGACTTTACAACAATAAAAAAGCAAAGCATTAATATTTTGTCGAAAAGTACCTTGGCAAAAGAAAGAACTTCCAAAGAAGTGAAGAAGATCTTAATATTGTGATCCACAAGTAGTGCAAATTTGGATATTTTCGTTTTAATTTTATACAGGCTTGTCCTTTAAGATGTTCTTTTTATATCATTCGCCCAAATGCGGCAATTCTGCTCATTGACGAATACACTGAGGTGAAAATGTGCCTCATCACTGAAGATGATTTTCTTCGAAAATAGATCATCGACTGTTGTACGAGCTTTACAAGCATGCACTGGTGTTTTCACATCTCCTACAGACCGGTTTGCTCAAATTTTTGCACGATTTTTCCGATTGTACGCACATTTGGACGATTAAATTGACCGAAAAAATCACGATATGCACGATATGCATTTTGATTTGAACGCCCATTTTCATAATAAACCTGAATAACTTTAACGCGTTGCTCGATTGTGTAAATTTCCATGGTTCAAAATAAATTAGTCTGAAATTGAGAAATGTCAAATGAAATGCAGAAAAAAACTTGACGTTTATGAGTGGTTCACAATCAACATCGGCCCTTAAAATTTAACCAACCTTTCTATAATACATATAAATTTATTTGGTTGTTTATTTTGGTTGTTTTAAACGGATATCGCCATTTAGCGCTAAAAAAAAAATTTGTCAATCCAATCGCCCTCATCCATATCGAGGACTTGCTGATAGAACGTCACAAGGGAAAATTAAAATTTCTTAATTGAACTTAAAAATGTCTTTCGGTGGCAGTCGTCAACGGTCATGTAAACAAGCAAAGAATTTTTCTTTATTTTCTCATAGTAAATTTCGTTTGTATAAATAAACAATAAACGAGCTAATCTTAGAGGCATTTAAAGCATAATTTCAATTAATTAAAGCAGACCACCCAGCATGCGATGCTCTTTTTCTTATAATATTTGGATTAATTTGTAACCGTTAGTCCTTAAACGTTATTTTATACATAAGAATGTCTTAAAATAAATTTCAACGTTGACATAGCGAGTCAAAACATAATTAGAGGCGTTAATTAAAGCTAACGGCTGCGATAGAAAATAAACGAGCTGAGATGTAAATATTAGTTTCTCACAGAAATTAAAACAAAAAAAAAAACGAAATAACTTGAAAGCAATTTTAAATATGCATTTAAATTAATATTGAAAGGAACAATAAATAAAACATTAATCGCAAACGGTACAGCGTTATAATTATCATAAAAAGTAATCATTAGAAACACCATAAGAATTTCAAATATTTAGGCGATGAGAGTTTTCAAAGAAGAGGCCGAACAAATATTTTCAATTGGTACGTTCATATCTACGACAGAAATACATGGCTGGTATTTGGAAATAACATGCCTGCAAATTACGAGACACCAAAAATTAAAAAAAAAACTTTTCTAATGCAGCAGGAAGTTTCGAAAGTCTTCCACTTGAAATTGTTTTTTACTAAAATTTTTATTTTGCTCTTCTTTTTTTTATTTAAAATTATTTTTTTATACTCGAAAATATTATTTACAGACTACCAATCGTTTGCAACATAGTTTTTACGCTTAAAACGGGCTTTGTTAGAGCTAACTTTGAGTAGCGCTGATCCTTATCTAATTTTCTTGTTAACCATCGAATAATATTTCCAAAGATTTATTTAATAACCATTCCAAAAACTAATTTACGTTCGTAACACTCTATTAACTATGGCCTAATTGCGTTTGGCTGCAAATCTCAGAACATTCATCGTTTTCGCAAAAATGTAATTTCAATAAAAATAAGTTGGATTTTAACAGAATATTGCACAAATGTCTGTCTGTGTTTAAAAATTATGCAGAAAAAATAAACTTCATTAATTTATAACAGATTTTTTTTCTTCTAATCGCCCAATGCAAAGCTCATACACGCACACACTCGTACATCGTTTCTCTGCCGATAAAAACAAAGAATAATAAATTTGATTATTTTATCGATTCTAAAAGATTTTGTCTCATTGCCGATAATTTACATTTGAAAGCGGCTAATAACCTACTGAAGGTTTCTTCTTTGTCATCTCTAAAAACAGCAACAAAGTTCTTATTTGGATTCATTCAACCAACAGGCAGTCTGTCCGTCAGTCTGTCGGCCAGGCAATGCGAAATGAGGAAAAACTAAAGAATTTCAGTCACATTTGAATAATTTATATGTTAAGGTACCTGCAATGGCAGACACTTGTAACTTTAATAACGCCGCTTAAGCCTTAACTAAGAGCAGTAGTCGACTATCAATCCACAAAAAGCTAAAAAAAATCTCACATGTTTATATAAAAACTCCCAACAAATCTTTGAAAATTCCATTATCACTCAACATCCTGATTGTAAAAAAATAGATTATTAAATAGATTTTTTCTTATATATTGTTCACTATCTATTCATTTAACGATAGTAAGTGAATTTGATATCTTCTTCTTATATATAAAAATGACATGTTTGTTTGTATGTACGAGGTCTGTTCAAAATAAAATGGGAATTTTGAAATTTTTTGAAAAGTATTTATTTATTCATCAATACCCATTCTGTTCCCTTCAAAGTAATCCCCCTCAGATATAATGCAATTATGCCAGCGCTTCTTCCAATCCTCGAAGCACTTCTGAAAAGCGTTTTTCGCTATGGACATCAGCTCGTTCATCGATTTTGACTTTATCTCATCAATTGTGGTAAAACGCTTTCCTTTCATTCGTCAGTTCAGTTCAGTTCAGTTTTGGGAATAGGAAAAAGTCGCAGGGAGCAGGATTTTTGGCAAAAAAATCACGAACAAGCATTGATGTGTGAGCTGGTTTATTAGCGTGATGCAGAATCGATGATTTTTGTTTCCACAATTCCGATCGTTTGAGCCGTATTGCTTCACGCAAACGTTGCATAACTTTCTTGTAGTATTCCTTATTAACCGTATGACCTGTTAGCAAGAACTCATGATACACAATCGAAGAAAACAAAATTCACTTTTGCTTTTGAACAAACCTCGTATGTATGTATGGATGTGTGTTTGTGCCCTATGAACCGCTAATTGGCTAAACTGATTTTCTTGAAATTTTCACAGTATCTCTCTGTTTATTTGGAAAGTACTATAGGCTATATAAATTTCAAAAATTCCTAGTGGGTGCTGCCACGCCTATACAAAGTAAATATTTATTTTTGTATAGCTTGGGAACTGTTAAAGCAAAATCTTCTGAATTTGGTAGAAATAACTTTGTAATTAAAACAAATCATCAGGCAAAAATTGGAAGGTATTAGACAAGTGGGCGTGGTACCTCCCATAAAAAATAAATATTGATTTCTGTATATCTGGGGAACTGTTAAAGCAAAATCTTCTAAATTTCGTAGAAATGATTTTGTAATTAAAAAAGTGAAAAAGCCGGTAAAATTGGACAAGTAGGCGTGGTACCTCCCATACAAACTAAATACTGTTTTCTGTATATCTGGGGAACTGTTAAAACAAAATCTTCTAAATTTCGTAGAAATGATTTTGTAATTAAAAAATTGGGCGAAATTGGATAAATGGGCGTGGTACCTCCCGTACAAACTAAATATTGATTTCATTATATCTTCAGAACCCTTTAAGTTAAAGTTTCTGTATTTGTTCTGAATGTATTGAAACTTAATGGTCAGTACAAATCATCAGTAAAAAGTGGGCGGAATTGTAAAAGTGAGCGTGGTCCTCCCCATACAAAGTCAATAATGATTTTTAAATCTAAAGTTTTTGTCATTTTGGTCTGAATGATTTGATAGTAAATTTATTTTTGCTTCGGGTACTTTCATACTCAGTACAGAGCTGAAATTCGATATAAGGAAGAGTAGATAATGGGAAAAATATGAACACAGGCAATTTTTATTAAGGGGAGTGGCCTGATCTTTTTGTGCATATTGCATTCCCATTTGACATACGGATGCGCAATCCTGATAGAGCCAGGTAGATGAAATTGCGTATACGGGTAGGCACGCGGAAGGTAGGAAGGGGAGGTAGGTCGCTTGAGCTTTTTTTTAAGGTTATGGCTTGATATATTAATTTTTGTAAGGGCCACTTACATAGTTTCTCAGTATGTATTTTGTCTAGAGATATTATTGAATAAATTCTTTTGCATTTAGTTAATAATTTAATCGTTTTTAATGTCATTGGTGTACTGCATTTTATTATCTACACAAAAACACACACGCACCACTCGAAGATCAATTGCAATCATGTTTTGTCTATTTTGTTTTTGTTGTTGTTGTTGTTGTTGTTGTTGTTGTTGTAGCTCTTTATTGAGTGCATCGTAGAAATGTTTTAATGAAATTTTATCTATTGAATTTCAAATGTTGTCACCGGTACTGACTTTTTGTCTCTGCCATAAGTTTATAGAAATATTTAATGCGTATTTGGGCAACGTGATTACGGATTTCTCTGCTTTTTTGTTATTTTTTGAAAATAATTTGCATTCTTGTACCATTTGTATTGTGATCTATTGTATGCATAATTTTCTATTTTCTATTTTCCATTTTTTTTTCTATAGAAGCTTTACACAACTGATAGATTTGTTTCAAAGTAAATTATGCCTAAACAAGCCACTGAAGTAGACTCATTTGAAATTATTTAGCCTGAGGCGTTATATGTACATAGATGTTTTAAATACAGGTCGAAATTCAATGAATTTGAAAGACAACTTGATGTTTCGTTTCTTTTTTTTTTCTTTTCGTCACATGGACTTTGATAGTCCACACCAGTAGCGATTGTTAAAGATAAATTAACAATGCTGTTTATGATTTCCATTGAACATGTTTCAGGTGGCATTATTATACATAATTGTTACATAATATACATACATTTATCTGGGATGGATTTACCTTAGGGTATCATTTTCAGCCATATTAGCAACAGAATACATAACGTTGTGCTAATAGATTGCTGACTACATTCCACAGAGGGTGTTGCAATAAGAGCTGACATTTTCAATATTTTTTAACAGCTGTTATTCAATACTACATGTAACTACTTCGCGGGTGTTAAGTAAAAACCACACCCTCAACAATGCTTTGAAAAATAAAATGTTGAAAATTTAGCAATCACAGTGTTTGCGAATCAACTGAATTTTTGGGCAGTCGTGAAGTACCTGGCCGAAGAAGAAGCTGGTGGGAAAGACCAACAATTGTGAGACTGGTGCTGAAAAATTTTATTTTTTGGGACAAGTAGTGAAGAATGTAAGAACAACTGAAAACATAGTGCTGAAGAAAACCCAGTTTTGTCAATTTCTCGTCGATCTTTTTGCATTCTACAAGCGACTTTGATCCGTATTTGCCATAAAAATTTACATCTTAAGGATTTTAAAGCTCAGTTAACACACGAACGCATGTCTACTGACCTGATTTCACGAAAAACCATTTACAATTTTCCAACGGGAACTGGTATTTAAAACATCTTGAGATTTTTTTTAATTGGAGCGATGTGAACGGTAAGCCAAAAAAAAAATTAATAAATAAAAACTGGCGATTTAATACCTTGAATATGGAATTCGTGAAGTTATTGAGGCCATACAGCAGGCAAATGTGGGAATTCGTGAAAAAAAATTTCATGAAAAATTTGGTCTTACAAACGTAGCCATGGCTGCCATTTGACTGATTTGATATTTACATTATTACCTTCTCAATAAAAATCGGGTGATGATCATCTATTGGAGGACCCTTTAGTTGAGGTCTTAACCAATTCGAATAATTCTATCATTGAAAATAAGTGAATTAAGTACATAGTTTGGATATATGTACATACTTTGAATACTAGAGACACACAACCGTGGTCTCTAACGTTCTTTTTTTTGGGAATGTTGGATCAATTAGGTACCTAGAGGCCAAACACCCCAACACACCAGCTAAAACAAAATTCAGAGCTAATTTTCAAAAAAAAAAAAATTACAAAAAGTAAAAATTTTTTTATAGAAACTGTAGAACGCGCCCGCTTACCCAGTACATCCCCGCAACGGGGTTTGGGAACTTGTTTCTAAACCTACGGGTGTTTCGCAAGCCCGCTGTGCCTAGCTAAAGGTCCAGCATCACCTTAAACTTCCTTGGAGTTTGAACATGACAGAAGAGTCGACTCTTCGAAATCTTACTAGAGATTGAGTAGGTTATGCTTGCATATTCCGTGTGACTGTAGAAATACAGTTCAATTCTAATCTAGGGCTACGGGGCCACCGAAGACCCACTGCTCTAACGCTCAGTAAGGGTTCAATGACTGATGTACTCTTTAGTGAGTACTTCGTTTCCATCCCGAAAAGTTGAAGTTAGTGTGCTGGTTGGGGAAAGGATTCGTAGTGGCTGTGGTTGCCACTAAAATTTATGCAGGCAGATAAGTTTTTGGTCTATTCTGGATATATGTGAGTTTGACACATATCGAGCCTTTGGTACAATACCGTAGTAATTCAAAAAATCGTGAACTGAGAAAAATGCATTTGAAGTTTTGAGACATCTTTTTTTGATAGTATTTTCGTTTACTAAAGTTATTTTTTACAAGTTTTCTAATGTTTTTTGTTTGTAAATTTCTTGTCATAAAGGAAATATTTCATTATTGCAAATAAATATTGTTGAAAATAGCTGGAGGCAATAAAGACATTTGTAGCTGTAGAATCTGAACAGTTAGAGATAGAACCATAATCTTTTTTCCTTTAAATATATATTTCGCCAAAGTTTATTTCTGCATACCCAGCTCAAAAAATTTAAAATTGAGTTACTACGGTATTGCACCAAAGACTCGATATGTTCTGATACGATTTTTACTTAACTCGGTGCTGTTGCCCTTCAACAGTAGTCACCGGAATGTGTCTTGAACAAACAGTATTACTGGCTTAAGCGTTCTTGACTAACATACAGTCTGATGTGACACAGAGTTTAGACCGCTCGAAATACCTCAGCAAGGTGTAATTTATAGAACAGCGATAACTATGAATTAGGATTGCAACCTGTGTGTACCTCTATTAGTCCACCAGATTGTATTTCCAAGTGCCCATGGGGGCGGTAGTGATCGTCTTAATTTCACTCGGTGTTGAGGGCACCGTTGAATGGTACGCTTGAACACATCAGTTCCTGTACATCGCGGTTAAAATTGTTCAGATCAATGCTTTTTTTTTATCAAAATAAAATAATTAAAAAATAACAATTTCTATATTTTCTTTTAAGTTTAAAGATTTGTTTTTATTTATTATATTTCTATTTCAATATTTCATCAACCATCGGTTAACATCTTCAGGAAATTGTTATTAAAAGAAATAAGGTTAAAAAATAAGGATTTTAAAAAAATAATTAAAAAAAAAATACAAAAATTCAGTTTGTAAAGAATGTAACAAAAATCACAATAACGGGTGTTTTCTTTAGCTACATGAGAACTTAAAACAATAATACATGACAGAAATATCGTTGGAAAGAAATTCTTTTTATTATAATCTGGCAGAAAATTTTATTTAAAGCTGGTGGTATTTATTTGGTTTTTGATAACTTTGTCGTAAATCAACTTGAGTCTGTTCTTCAGTTCTAATAGATATAAATGAGTTTCATTACGTTTCCAAGACTGATATACAAGACTAAAAAAAAAACAATATATTTGATTTGCTTTTTCTACACGTTAAGGGCCGCAGAGCAAAATGAGAACATACAAGGTCAAAAGGTTTCGAAGATCTGCAGAAAATATTTATGTTGAACATTAAAAAGGAATTTTATTTTATATTTATTTATTATTTTGTTTTGTATTTCGAGGGCTTTACAAAAGCAACGATAGAAGACATAACTTTCGGTTATTTTAAATACTTCAACAAGTTCAAAACTCGTTTCTCCTAAGGACAGAAAACTAACAGTGTTAAAAAAGGTTTGTTTAGTTGTTGGTTGTGCAGGGAAGGGCAATATTAAAGTCATCTTAAAAGTACGTTTATTGGCAAAAAATTTGGAATTTGGAAAATTTTCGTACAAAAAATAATTTTGAAATCAAAACAAAAATTTATATAAATACATCGTTAAAATATTTGAATTAATAGAGGAAGTAGAGAAACTTTCGCTTTGAATCTTCCCGCGACAAAAGTGACAGGAAGACCTCTAGGGGTTGCTTATTCCTCATACGTGCTGTTCGAGCACAAACAAGTTTTCTCGGTAATTCGTTTCCACGTCTATCTACCACAAATAAGATGCGCTCGTTATAATGAACGTTATGTGTATGAATGAAAGGATTTCGGAAACAAGTTCCCTCATTTCCTTAAAACACATTCCATTATAGAGACAACAACGAAACACTCTTTGCGATATTTCTGCGCAACATCTCTGCGCTATATTCAGTGGGCGATCCTGACCTTTTCATAGGTTGAGACTCAGGGCAATCATTGAAATGGAATCTAGCGATTCTTCTTGAGCGATTTGGTAACTAAAGTGAGCAACAATACCAAAAGAAAAAAATTATGATTTTAAAAATCGGTTAATAAACTAATTACACTGCTCAACAAAAATTACGAAATTAAAGCGCCCGACTATTTTTCTTTCCAATAACTGAATTATAGTGTTTTCACACTGACTGGTTTTGAAGCCAAAGATGGTTTTGCGTTAAAACCAAATATTAAAACGTGGTTTTAGACTTTATGAAAACATTTTCTTAAAACCATCTTAAAATCCTTTTTGCATTTGTTTTCAGTTCATTTTATGAAATACATGGCTGTACTAAACGCAGTGCTACCAAGTTAAAAAATTGAAAACAGCTGGCAATTGAAATGGCGTTCAATGGAATAAAAAATAAAGGAAAATTTGATAAAGAAAGTCACTGCAATAATTTAAAATTTAAAAATGGATGTAGATGCAACAATAATAAAAACGTGCCAAAGATAAAGAAGCTATTGGGTAACACATAATGAAAATGCTTTCTTCGAGTTGTGGGCGAAGAAAATGAATTAAATTTTATTACACAAGCTGTGCGTTAAAATCTGATTTAATTAAACTTATAGTGAGAAGGCAAAATCAGCTGTTTGTGGTTTTAACATTAAAAGCAGGTTTTAACTTTTGGTGTCAAAATACTATTAAACAGGTCAAATGACCTGAGTTCGAGCCCAGTAGCCGACAACACTTCGATTTTTCTTCTGAGCCAGATGCTGTCGCAAAGTTTTAATACCGAACCCATAATCCCTGGTCACGGCTTCAGCTGATACTAGTCAAAGCGCTCTCCCTCGTCGTTTAAGTTCATCATTATTGGCAAAGTAAAATAATTAATAAAAAAGGGTATTGAACACAAGCTATATACACACGATTGTCAGATATTACAATATTGTCAGAAAAATTCTCGTAAAATGTTTAACAACCGCGTGAACTTACAATTTTTATCTCGCAACTTTGTTACAAAAAAAGCATTGTCAACATATTGTACAACAATAATATTGCCAGACATTTAGCAATCGTAAGAATACCCGCCATTTCCATTAACAACTAAATGTGCCAGATATTGTACGGTGATTTGCTATTGTTAGATATGCTTCATTTAGTGCACCGTATAATAACACAATTGTCAGATAAATATTTCTATTGATAGTGCCGCCCAAAAATATTAAGAGAAAATGGTAAACATCGAATTTGGCAACTTTTGGCGTACAATAATGCGACAACCGTGTGAAATGACAATTTTTCGTGGCAGATAAATTTGTTGTCGGCCAACTGTATAACAATGAAATTGTTAGATTTTCATACAATAATCTGTGCTGACAATTTATCTTTTGGTGACAATTTTCCATGGTCGGTACATTGCCATATCTTACAATATTGCAATATCTGACAATCGTGTTAACACAAGTAGAGCTTCAAAAGAAATTCAATGCGTTTCCTTAACATCAGAGGCACTGCAACATTCTTATGAAAACAAAATCGATATTCAGGAGATGATCCCTACGCATGAGATGCATTGTGCTGGAACTAGTTTCTTTCTTCTTTATGCCTGCAGTGCATGTTGTAAGCCACTCCTGCTTGGCTTGTATTCCCTTCTAACTTGGTTGGTTTTTTTTTTGTTGTCTAAAATTAAATCTCAGTCTTGCAAGAAACATGTTACTCTGTTCTTATGTGTTCATTTTATACTTTTCAAATAAAGATTCTCCCCTTGGGCTTAATGCTGAATGTATAATGAAGCTGGTCTCAACTTTATTTGAATTGAGTCTCCTTCCAAACAATTCCTGGAAGTCAACTGTATTTGAAAAGGGAAAACCGGTCCACTTGATAATAAAAAACGAAAAAAAACCGAAAAAAAAAACCCAATCACTATTGCTGGCATCTTTCGATGTTGGCCTCTGTCTGCAACTGCTGACTTAATGACTTTGGAATATTGTTATTATGACTTTTTTTCCTTTCTTCATATTCTGCTTTAGTATTTTACTTGGTTTTATTGTTTGAAATTCCTATAGAATGAGAAATGTGTGCAACATCAAACGTAAACTGGCAAACACACACTCGTACACGCAAACGTACAGCAATATTTGTTTTGTATGTTGCAAACACTTGTGCCGTGATTTGCTTTTGAATCTTTTATTGTCACTGGAAGTCATTCATCTAATTGAATGAATTGCATCATTGATTTTTAGTAGATTCTTGCTGTTGTTGTTGTTGTTAGTCTTGCTGTTCGCTATAAAAGCTGTTGATTGCAAATTTTTTTTCTTCTTAATTTTAGAAAAATTGCATCTGCTTTCAAAAAAAAAATAGAATTTAATAAGAACTTTATAGTTTGCTTCAAGTTCTAAGAAAACGTCATTTCCTTTTCTTTCTTTCTTTCTTTCTTTCATTAAATGAAACTGCAATTGCTCCAACCAGCTGTTTCAAATAAAAGTAAATTTGTATTTTCCGGCCAATTGCACACGTGAGTGTATTTTGCCGTTTAATGTGTTTGAAATTTCTACATTTTGGTAAAAAATAATTAAATCCCTGAGAAGAAGAGGCAAAGAGCAGTAAGACAAAAAATTACAACATCATCAGCAGCAGCATCCTGTTAAGTGCTGCAACAAATCGTAATTTGTCAATATTGCGGCAAGTGAATGTATTAGCCAAACGAGTGCGAAAGAATAAGTAGTGGTTGGGAAGTCCATTAAATTCATTTAGTTTATTGGTTTTGAGTATAAACTCAATTAAGATAATTGTTTCATTTGAGTGAAGTAAAAGTTTGTCAGCATTAGAGGGTCATTAGGTTGGGTTACATTTTGTTATCTGCCTGATTATTGTCTCTGTCTCAACAAACAGCGACCACATTTCGATATCTTTTATAAAATTCATTATGATATATAATTCTGGGGCGGTTGTTACTTTTTTTTAACTTGAACCGGCACTCAGGGGATGACACGTAAACATGCGATGCATTGTGCTGGAACTAGGAAATTAGGTCATGGAAGGGGCAGTAGGGTTTATGGACATTCGATTAGAATTTTCGTCATGCCAAAAGTGGCAGGTGCCACAATGTCACACTAATGCTCAACGGAAAGATTCAGTTGTTTTTATTTTATGATGCTGGGTTCGAGCCCAGGACCTTTGTTTTTCATAATTAAAGTGCTAACTACTTCAGCCATCGTCAGCCACAATTTTTTATTTTTTTTTTATTTTTAATATTTCATTAACTAGTATTCATTTACTATTGTTTTGCCTCAGCGTTTTATGACATTCTTGAGGCGAAATTTGTCTAGAAATTTGTGTAGTTTTATACTACTTTTGTCCCACCCTTTACAACTTCTAATAAACAAAAAGTTAACTTTTATTTACAACGTGGCTTGCATTCAGAGTTAAGAATTATACCCATTGAATTATACACAAAACAAAGTTGTACTTTTTTATTTTTAATTAAAACTCTACATTAGAATAATATTTTTATCAATTAAAAGTTTAATAAAATAAATGAAATTTTTAATTAATTTTTTGGCTTAATACTTAGACACATAAATAACTTATATTTGTGCTATAAAATGCACAATATCACAGATTATTGTGTTTAAAATGCTTGTCGTATTGGTTTATTTCATATATGCAACACTCTTCATATAAATAGACATTTATTTTTTTGCTCTTAAAAGATAAGATAAGGAAGGGTGCTACGCCGTGCCCTCGAGAAAAGAAAAAAAATTAGAGAGAAGAAAAGATAAATATAAGAATAGAAAAGAGATAACGATGACGAATATAGATCCCGCCCACAGTTATTTCATAGCCAGCCTATCCCTACAATGAAACTTCTGATATCACCGATATCCCGCCTGCTATATCCACCAGGCTCATTAAGAATCTGCTGTCCAGCTGCGTTGCAAACCGGGGCAGTGACAGAAGACGTGTTCCATAGTCTCGTCCTTTTCCTCGTACAGCCTGAAAATATCGGAGGCCTTCCTTTGAAATCTGCTGCTCATCACCCCGTTCGAGCAGTGCCAAGTTAAAGCTTCTATCAGAACCCTTAAGTCCCTCCTGTTCATTCCTAGTAGCCGTTTGGACTTTGCAATATTCAATTCAGACCACACAACCCTTGAAATCCTGCAATTGTTCACATTCTTCTGGATCCATATGAATGATTCCATAATAGTACCCCATCGGTGGCCGCATTGACAAGTTCCACTCCTCCTCACCAAGCGACGAGCCGCTTCTCGCCAACTCGTCCTCCGTCGCTTTACCCTCCACTCCAGAAAGACCCGGTACCCAGTAGATCCTGACTCTACGACACCGACCCATTAAAGCGCATTATGTGCTATAAAAATATTGATTTTTAATTTTTATAATTACTGATATTTATTTGAACTGCAATTACTACAAATAAATGAATAAAAATTTAGTTATGTTTAAGTTCATCGTTCATCACAATAATGTGAAAATTACTGGAATAAGAAAAGACAGTTAAAAGTTGTAAAATGCTAATTTCCTTCTCACCTGTATTAACAACAGAGCTGTCAGCTCTTAGGAATATATGACCAATACTGAAACACAAAGAACAAAGCTTTGAGCTTTTCTTAATTTCATAATTATAATAAAAAATTCTCGTATACATTTTCTTCAACTTAATTGTGCTTTCTTCTTTATTCTGAAATCAAAAGTAACTTTTACATTATTGTGATAAATTAACGATGAACTTAAAGAATAAAACATTCATTCATTGTTGCAAATTGCAAAATATTTAATGAAATTTCTGTTTATTATTATTAAATATTTAATTGATACTATTAATTTCGTTGCAGGTGAAAATCTAATTAAGTTTTTAATTGATATTACAAAATTTTTAAATAAAATTTAGTAGTATTTTTTTTCGTGTACCATGTACGCAAACTAAATTTATAGCTGCCACTAGTTGGGCCTAAATTAAAATTTTGTTGGTTAACACATCGAATGAAATTCCTATACATTTTAATAAAAATTATTTATCTATGTATATTTATTATATAGCTGGTCTATATGCTCCTTTCATTTGTTGCTAATACCAAAATCTTCAGTAGGGTTTTAACCAAATTTTTGAAAACAGCTAAGAAATTTCACATGTTTATACAAGAATTTTCAATAATTCTTTGAGAATTGCAAAACAATTACAAACAAATGATACCAAACAGCTTCTTTAAAAATTTTAACAAACATTTTGTTATTCGATTTAAATCCATTTAATTTTTCTAAACCTTTAATTTTGACTAACTTTGAATACTCGTAGTTACATTTTAATAAAATTTTGTTTGAAATTTCAATTCCAATAGAATGCCGTAATTTTGCACCTGATCATTTATTATTCCTGTTGAATCTAATTTAAATGTGTTAAAAATGTATTTCATGAATTTAATTAAGGCATCATAATTTATTTAATATTTACGGTCACTTAATTTTTTTTTTAGAAAATTTAATTTTTAGAAAAAGAAAAAATACAACATAAATATTCCTATTGCAGATAGTTAGATAAGTATAAAACACATTTAAAGATGTCTCTGCTATTATGCTTTCTTGTTCATTGCTGTTGTTTTAGCAATTAAAGATGCTAAATGTTGGCTGAAAATCCTGTTTGCTATTCTTGTCATTTTCCATAAGCCAGATGTTGTTACTAATAAAAAAAAATGTACATAGTCAATGCATATAAAATAAATAAATTAAAAATATGTGTGCATTCAAATGAGCAAAAATAAATAGCAAAATCTGACATGAATTAAAAACTGCAATGAATGAAAATTTTAAAAATGATTTCAGAAATGAGCCAAGCAGTTGAATAATCAAGTCCTATTAATGAACTATTTTTTTGTGTACTCGTCTGCCACAACACAGTGGGATGGATGATTAAGTAGTGCATTTAGATATATATATATATATGTGCCTTTATAAATGTAAAAATTAAAAAAAAAAAATGATAATAGATGCCTTACAGGCAATGAAAATTACATGCGATAGTTACATACTAAGAAACATACTAAATCAACCAATAAACCAAATTGTAAATCACATTGACAAACACTAGCATAATAGAACACCATGCTGTTTTCGAAGGCTGCTACAGCTTCATCTTCAGCGTTCTTCCTGTTTTGTCCGGTGTGTGTGGTTATCAGTAGATGGAAATTATTAGCTTAATATATTAATTTTTTTTCTATAAATAGAATAACGAGAGAATTATTCTCCGTTATGTTTCCCCTTCTAAATGCAGCTCTAAATTTACTATCTCTAAGTTACAATGGTCCTTCCCATTACTTAATATTTTGTTTCCATTATTAACTGTGCACATATGTGTTGTTTTTTGTTATACTATTTATAACATGTAATTTTAATTGCCCGTAAGGCATCAATTCACAGAAGAAACTAAAAAATAGTTTTTAATTAAAAAAATAAAAAAAATAAAATTAAAAAATAAAAAGATTCAATTAAAATAATAATTAGATTTCAAAAGATTTCAAAAATTTTAAAATTTTACTTTGATTGCACTTTCTTAAAAGAACACGAAAATCAATTAAAATAAACGTGGATTCAATTAAATTATGAATTGAGAAAAAAATTTTTTCTTAATTAGGAAAAATTTAATTATTACTTTTCCTGTGATTAGAACTGTTTTTAAAAATTGAAAAATTTTAACTTTAATTACATTAACTGAGGTTTCGCTTAGATATATATGTAGACATTTTAACAATTAAAAATGAAAAAAAATTTGTAAAAACTAGGAAAGTATATTTTTGCAAAAAAAAGAAACGCAGAGAAAAATTAAATTTAATTTCAATTGAAAAATTCATGATATCAAATAAAAATTTTTTGAAATTCACCAGTAAACAAATTAGTAATATCAATTAAATTTTTATACTTCAATTAATTGAAATAATTAATAATTATAATGAGGGTGGCGATGGCACGATGGATGGTAGTCTGCACGTTGACTACTAAACCAAAAACAGACTTGGGTTTAACCCCAGTTTCGGACTAATATTTTGAATTAAAAATAAACATCTCGCATTTTTCTGATGTGCATTAGTGTGTCTTTGTGTCTCTGTTCTTGTCGGAAGGTTTCAGTGGCGAAGGAATAGTCACTGGCCACTGTCTACAATCCACAATCACATCAGAACGCTCTCCTTCGTCGGTATTGTGTTGCACCGGCGAAGTAAAATAATAATAAAAAATGGCTACTAAACCGAAGCTTCACCACTGCTACGAGTATAAACAAAGAACGTGCAAAATAATTAATTAAGCTTCACCTCCTGTCGTTTCTCCTACAATCCCTTTCCTATAGTTCCAGCACAATGCCTCGCATGTGTAGGAGTCATCTCCTGAGTGCTGGTCCCAGATAAAAAAAAAAAATTTACAATTACAAATTTTATAGGTTGTTACTGTATTTTTTAAAATTAATTTTTTAATTACATTTATTAACTACTGAACTAAAAAAATTAAAAACTTTTAATTAATTTTTTAGTCGTTTTTCTTTTTAGTTCTCAGGGAGCTGTTCTCAAAAAATCGGTTTTATTTTCTTGATGTTTTTTCAAGTGATTAAAAAATTATATATGAATTAAACTATTTTATTGCAATGAATATAAAAATTAATTGTGTGTCTTAATTAATAAAAAAAAAACGATAATTTTTTCTGTGAACCAAGTCACACCAAAAGAGAAATAATATTAATTAAGATTATTCAAGAACACCAAACATACGAACTTAAAAGATTTAAATATTTATTATTAATAAAAATTTCCTGAAGATGTTAACCGAAGGAGAACGAAATATCGAGATTATATAAAAATAATAAATAAAAAAAACCTTAAAGCTTAATAAAATAGATTGTTCAAATATTTATTATTAAATCCGTTTAAAGTTTAAGATTTAATAAATTGTTACATATAAGTGAAAACAAGTGGCAAATATTTAATAAAATGACGTCATATAGTACTTTTTAAAATGGCCTTCTTTACCTCCCATGATGGTAGAGATACTGCTTAATCCCCTGTTCAAAACCTCGAAAACTAGATGAGGTAATAGAGAGTACAAGTAGAGTACAAGTAAAATAATTACTAAAAATAGCTGCTAAAACAAAACGTCATAATTAAATACATCTCCTTGATATCGGAAAGAAAAGAAAATAAAGAAAAACCCAAAAAAAGTGCAAAACCAGAGTTGTGAAATAGTGAAGCTTTCCTATGTCTATCGCTATTATTTTTTAAGAGTATTTCGGCGGTGGATATACCTAATCAGTTAACCATACACTCCGAAAATCGTGGGATCAAATCCTATTCTTGTTATAAAAAAAAATTTAAAAACTGTCGCCATGTAGATTAAGAAAGAAAATGCGTAGTATGCGTGTTAAGTACACCAGAGATGCTGCAAACAAGCTTTACAAATTAACAGAGAGAGAGAGAGAGAGAGAGAGCAATAGCAGGGTTGTATAAGAATTAATTGCTCAGCATCTTCAGCATTGCTTCTCTACCAAAAGTAGAATTTTGCACAATAAATTTTGCTTATATCTCGCTTAGCCGCTTAATAGAGCAAGAAGTGAATTAAAAAATTACAAAAAATATTTCGTTTGCTAATTATTTTGCGTTCGACCCCACTGTGCATATGCATGATATTAATGGCAATTAAAAAAAAATCACACACACACACAAAGAAAGAAGAAATGTAATGCTTTACATTATCTACGTATATAAAGTATTTAATTGAATAAATATTGTAATTTCATACTTTAAAAAGTTATTAAACACAAAAAAACGAGTACAAACGCGAAATTTTCTTATCTCTTGGCTGTTTTAATTGACTTGTGTGGTTAAGTGCTTGATGCCAGATATTTAAATACAAAATACATATGTTTGTTTGCATGAATAACAAGCTTAAATTTACTGCTTTGGCTTTAGCCAAATGCACTTAGTACGCAGACCGGCTTTGAATGCGAATTCATTGAAGAGCATTTAATTTTAGGTGACGCGAAATATATCAACAAAAAAAAATTAGTACAACGTCCGATTTATAGAAAATATTATAAGATTTTTGACTAATGCATTTGGGGACACCTTTTTGTAGCTCAAATATACAGCGATATTAACAAATTCGTTTGTACACAGAAAAAAATTGTACTTTTTTAAAAATAAAGGAGGAAGAATATGTGAGGTTCCTTATCGTCATGCGAATCGATCTCTGCTAAAGCAAATCAGTGAGTCCCATAGAAATAAAATTATTTCCTCCTAACGCATTTCAACATTCCAGCAGATAGATGCTCTTTTAACGGCTAGAGAGGCAGAGTCATAAAACTAAAGCTGTAGTGTTACTTCCTCTTCCTCATCCCGACTACTGCTAAAAATTCAATCTTCTTGCATGCAAACATATAAATATGCCAATATGTGAAGAGCAGTACTACCGTTATACGAACTTTATTTCTCGATATTCATTCCGGTATGGTGCACCATCTGGGATCTAAAGTGGGCCACATCTACATCGAGCAGCCTACCTCGTTTGAAGGCTTTGGTGAAATTTGCGCACAATTCTCCCGATTGTGAGCACATTTGATCGATGTAGCTGACCAAAAAAAAATCACGAAATGCAGTTTGATTTGACCGCCCATTTTCGTGAAACAATCTAAATGCGCTGCTCAATTGTGTACCTCACCATGGTTGAATTTTTCAAATACTGAAACAAAGAAATGTTTAGTTGGGAAAAAAACTTGACGTTGAGGTGTGACTCACAATTAACATCGTGCATTATGGTTGGGCCATCCTTTATTTTAATTTTTTGTGATCCCGACCTCTGGATAGATCCGGCTGGCGAACCGTATCTTTGAGTAGCCCATTGGCTTTATTCTTTCCGAGCACATCCCCGTGTCCCAGTACCCAGATTATCTGCGACTTTGAATATCTCATCATCCGGCGTTCATGAATCAGAAGAGATTTCGTAAATAGATACGATAGAGATTTTATCGGGGCCCTACTGTCGGCACATATATGAATATGTTCTCGGAATATTCAGCGATACATCAGCTAGTTAAACTGCCCTTTTAATTGCTAAAATCTCAGCCTGTATTACGCTACACCGGCAGCCTAGTTTGAAACTGTGCCTCCTTCCATAATATTCAGCTTTCTATTGAACTTCTCACTGCAAGACTTTATTTTTAATGATTCATTTATTTCCAGCAGGAGTTTTTTTTTGGTGTGTGTAAAATTTGGGATTGCTGCTGCTTAAAATCTTCCTTAAAGTGCAGTCTGCGAGTCTACCTCTATCGCCTCGTATAATTATTTTCCATGTACATGGATGCTATTTATTAACAATCCCTCTCCCAAAAAACAGTTTAAATTTATTCGAAAATGTGTTTATCGATGTCAGGCAGCTGGTAAATCAAGTTCTTGCTAAAAAGAAAATTTTCCATTTTATTTTGATGGATAAATGTCAAAAGACATTAATTCATAGAAAGTGCTGGGGCCATTTTTAATTTCTCAATTTTTTTATTTTTATTACAATTTGATGCATCAGTCATATTTAAATTGAAAACTGTATATGTAAAATTGTATACTCGTATTCAGTCAAGAAAAAAATTCTTTTACTTTTTGTAATCCATTTGCAATTCGTAGTCCAATTGCAACTTTATGGTGGAATTGGGGCTCATATTTCGCAATTAAATGAAAACTTGCGTGTTAGTGATTTTTTTTTTTAGTTACGCCGCTCTTCTATTTAAAATGCATAAATGGTACATTAATTTCATGGCACTCAATTATTTTATAAAAAAAAAAAAGCACTTGTCGTCCTGGACAGTAAAATAAAACAAACAAAGAAAGAAAAAATAGATCGTTAAATGTACCAGTTTTTGGCATTCATGTCTACCGAAAAAAAAGATTTATAATTGGAGGCCAAGTAGTTTTAAAATTTGTCAGCAATTTAACAAATGTCAGGCCGTACTTGCTATACAAATGAAAATTTTTAGTTTTCAATTTGATTGCGCATTTACTGGTGTGGCAAATGAAAAGTATTAGAAATTAATGTTAATATTGTATTGCCTCTATACGATTCATTGAAATAAAATAATTCATTTTGCGTTGATCTATATATTTCGAAACATAAGGTTCATCTTCAGCATCTATAAAATAATTTTTATTTAATAATAATTATAATAAAATTTTTAACAATTTATGTTATCAAAATTGACTGAATTATTTGAAAAATATATATATTTGATTAACAAAAAATAACATATAAATCAAATTTAATATTAGTATTTATATATATATAGTATTTATATAATCTTTTTTATCACTTTTATAATTGTAAGCAAATTGTTCATATTTAACTATTTGATTGACTTCATGTATTTGTAACTTCAATTTGTTTTTCTCAGTTCTTAAGATTTTTGCATTTTCAAAATCAAATTCATGTTTATTAGATCTTGCATGTTTGGCCAATGCTGTTATATTAACATTTGTATTTACTTTTAATGAATTGTTACAATCATATTCATGTTGCTTTAGTCGTTTCTTTAATATTTGTTTTGTTTCTCCAATATAAAGTGCCTCACAAGTTTTACATTGTATTTTGTATACAACATTAGATTTTTGTCCTTTTTCAAGGGGATTTTTTTTAGGTTTTTAAAAAATTTTCCATTAAGTTTTAATGTTGGTTTCATTGCAAGTTTAATATTTGGTGTAAAATATCGACATGATTTAGATAATCTTTCAGTTTAATGAGGATTATAAGTGCTTGAAGCATAATTAACAGTTGATAAAGACGTTTCATTAATATTAGATGCAGTTGTTTCTTTATTTGGGAGATAATCATAATATAATTAAGTTGCTTTTAAATTACTCATGGTTTGTTTTTTGTTTTTAACGGAATTTTAATTAATCTATTAATAATTTTCATTGGAAAATTATTTTTACTTAAAATCTTCTCAATTCTTTCTAGATTTTCAAACCAAAAAAATTTATGTGACAAACTAAATACTAAAGTGTGGCACAAACACAACAAAAATGTCTTACAAGCATTTCATGAAATTGCAATTAGTGTGTATGTCTTACTTGCTCATTGCAAAACACATACTTCCGAAAATATTTCTTTTGTTCCACGATCAAAACATTGAAGAAGAGAACACAAGTACAACAAAAGAATGTTAAAATAGAACAAGGCTGAAGTAGATCAGAAATGAAGTAGAACATCAAAACTATTTTGGAACATTCAAAACATGTTTGAATAACTCGTAGACAAACTTGCAAAGAAACTTTTGCATTTTTTATGAACATAAAAAATCGAATGTATACAAATAAAATAAAAATATCACAATTCATATTAGGTTTGAGGTTCTTTAAAGAAAAATATTTAAAATTTCGCAAAAAATTTTAAAAATTTATAATTTCACCTACATTTAATGCATCGATTTCAATATACTTACATATATTTAAGGTTACCAAAATTTAGAAAAATCACGAAAATCAGAAAGTTGAAATTATGAAAAAAAATTATATACGAGCAAGGTGTTTTTCCTCCTAAGTGATATTATTTAATAACACTCATGTTTACATTTTTACGTTTTTTTTGTGTTTGTTCTTGTGTACTCGATGCTTTTCGTGTAATTTACCGTTTTTTTTTATTTCATTGTCTGTTTTTGTTTTGATGTTCTGCTTCATTTGAACACACAAGCACAAACAAAACTATAGAGAGAAAATTTTCGAATGGTGATTGTTTTGTTTCAGTGAGAGTCATTTTTTGTTATGCTTGTTTTGTTGATAATGTTTACACTGGAATACACGGCTTGGAAGTAGTGTGCTTTAGAATACAGAACTTTCAATACATATTGTACAGCTCTTTACTAAATACATTTCTTATGAAATTTTTAGCTGTGTTAAATTTCATGTGAGATCGATGTCCTGAATAATAATTGTGTATTCGATTTGATGCCATCGATTTATGGTACCAATTTGTTATAATTTTTCCATTAGGTTTATGATAAATTGTTGTATCTAAGTAATTCAATTGGTTATTTTCCTCAGTTTCCATTGTGAATTGAATTTTTTCATCATATTCATTAAGTTTTTTTTAAAACTTGTTGTATCTTATCTGTAGGAATTGTTTCTTCAAATTGTGAATTTCATTATTGAATCATTTTGCAAACATGTTTACATTTGTCTTCCTCATAATTTTTCAACGTAAATTTATAATTTTCAGATAATTTCATGTTGTTCTTTTTGCATATTTTTCGTAAGAAAAACAAAAATCAAACGCCGTTTTATACGTTTGCTCAGGCCATAAAATGCCTTTAATGTGAAGGTATTAATCTCAATATGGCAAATGATAAAAAGCTTATGATAAAAAAAAACATGTACCCTCGTTTGTACACATGTAATCTAAGGAAAAAAGTAAATAAAAATGCACATTAAAAATAATGACGCAAACAGTCAAAGATTATTTCACATTTTTAATATGATTTCCGAAAGAAAGTATTGAAACAGCTTTTGTCATATCATGCTTTTGTTTTAAGCACATTTCAAACCTTTAGCCTTTTGATGAATTTAAATTTAAGTGCTGTTTTTGTTTTGACAAGAAGGCAGGAAGTTTTCTGGTACACATTCAATATGTTGAAAGGTTTTTGAACTCTTTGTTTTTTTTAACTGCTAAAACGTAATTATTATTGTTTTATCACAGCTTTAGTAGTGATGTTGTCGACTTTATTCGAAGAGCAGTCCAATTTAGCTAAAGCAGGCCCGCCTTTGGCAAACACTGTTGTTTGGTCGCGGTTACGATCCAAGCGATTTTAATTTCTCTTTCGTGAATTTATTATGTCAGCAAACGTGAGTGCTCCAACATAGTTTTACTTAACTTTACTGCAGTTACAGGCAACATTTTCTGTACAATAAAAATTCTTTAATCAATTGACTTAGTTTTATAACCATCCTCGTATATTTAATTGTAGAAAGACTTTAATTAGTTATTGGTATTAACACTATACGAAAGTCATCTATAGTTCTGACGTTTTGTCTGTATGTCTGTCTGTCTGTTCGTCTGCTTCTTAAATTCATTTCTTTCTTAATGGCTGCTAATTTATCTCGTTTTCATGTGTCCACAGAAAATGATAAATTATGTGCTAAATACTAATTCATCATTAAAGAAACAATTTGTTCATGTATTTTCCGCGTTCTTCAGTGTCTTGAATTTTTTTTTTTTTTTTTTTTTTTTTTTTTTTTTTTTGTAGAAAAAATTTTAAAATAAATAATATCTGTCGGTATGTGAAAATTAAGTAATAATAATAGTCTATTTTTAAAATACAATTAAAAAAACTATAAATGACAGAGTCGAATTTTATACATACTACGATACCCTCAAATAAAAAAAAACTTCATCTGCATTAAAGTTGCTATTTGTTATTACGCAATTTCATGGGGCTCTATCAATGAAATTTCTTATGGAACGCTCATGGTTTGGTGTCGTTAGTGTGATATGTTGTGTATTAGAGAGCTGCTTGAATGGTAAACATCAGTGAAATTGTATGAACTGTATGTAACTATTGACTCAATAGCATTTCTTAACAAATGTGTGCGTATGAGTGTTTTTCTCTCAATATAAAACTCATTGCATTCGTTTATTAATTGCTCTGCGCATGCATTTTATTGTTGTTTGTTAAATGTAGAGTAACAACAATGAATCCGAATATCAGTGAATACTACACAGCACACAGTGAATAATGCTGCCTTTTGATAGTCTTTTTCTACCAGCTGATACTGATCAGTTTTACCGTTTCGCTAAAACTTTGATAATGAAATACCTAAATTTTTTAAGTAAATTTAATTTTCACAAATATAAGCAATAAATTTAAAATTTGGAGGTTTTATTTGTAGTATTCGGGCATTTGTTCTGTACTGTGTTATATATTTTTTTATAAATTTTCCTTTTAGTTTCATACAATTATTTAGTGATTTATTTAAGTTTTACTAATTCTTCTAGTTTTTTTGACCTCTTTTTATATTAATAACACTATTTATTTAAGCTGTAGGTCTTCTTAATTTATGTAATATTTATTTTTCTTCGATATTTCGCTACTCTTTTGTGTAGCTTCTTCAGGAAGAAAAATAAATATTACATATATTAAAAAGACCTACAGCTTAAATACTTAGTGTTATTAATTTAAGTTTTACTAATATTATAAATATAACTTAGAATTAAAATTTCTTATGAATTACATTATCCACAAATATTTATTTAGTATTTGTGTTTTATGGTTTAGGTAGTCGATATGAGCATTTAATTGCTGCTAAAAATTACCAAATTTTTGAAAAAGCTAAATAATTCCAAATATAGATAAAATCAATAAATAATCGTAATGCATTTTGACTACTGTTAAATAAATAAAAATAATTAAAAAAATGTGTTCCATATTAAATTAAAAAAAAAATAATTGGCATCAGATCTCCAATTTAAAAAAATTATCTGTGCTTTATTGCAAACAAAATATTTTGGAAATATATTAACCATCGAGTTAAATTTATATGTATATCAAACTGGCCGTAAAATGTGGTCACACTGCTCACAACAGTGCGCATGCGGTCGTCATTAGGATTGTGATATTATTTTAGTTTAATTTTTGTTGCATGGTGTGTTATAAATAAAGCATCTTCATACACTCAATGAAGCTATCACGACCATGATGCTGACTTTGTTTCATGATTAAATGTGAACAAGAACCTTCATGCATGACGAAGTCCAGAAGAAGAAAAACCGACTTTGGTCATTCCATAGTAGTAATACACTGCGTATACGCTCTATACAATTATTCACAATTATGCATAACGTATACGTAGTACAGTATAAAGGTGTTCCCACCCACGCTGGAAAAATTTTTCACGGGAATTGTAACCAGTCTTGTGTTTCAAACACTCTTTTAATTGTGCCCACTAAATTCTTTAATTGAAAAAATTCTAAATTTCTATAGGCATGCACACATCATGCTTTTATATATTTGTAGACAAATATAATGATATATGATAATTCTTCTAGCTTCTTCTTTTTTTATCTTGGACCAGCACTCAAGACATGACCCCTACACATGCGATGCATTTTGCTGAACGAGAGGAAAGTTATCGTAGGAGAAATGACAGGAGATGAAGCTTCATTATCTTACAACACTGCTTTTTACATATTATTTGTTTTATAGCAGTATTGTAGCATCTCTGATGTCAAGGACACGTATTAAATTTTGAAGCTTCGTTTTTAGTAGCCAATTTTATTAATTAGTTTACTTCACCGGTGCTACACAATACCGACGAAGGAGGGCGTTCTGATGTGCCTATAGATTGGTTACAGCTACAGCCGTTACTGTTCAGTGACCAGTGACTATGCCTTCGTCACTGAAACCTTGCGACAACAACTGACACAAAGTCACACACAAATGCACAACAGAAAAATGCGAGATGTTTTTATGAGTCTGAAACTGGGGTTGAACCCAGGAAAAATTTTTCGTTTTGTAGTCAACGTGCAGATTACTTCGACCATCGCCATCTGCAGGTCCTTTTTATATACATACATATATAATATTTATTACATGTTAATGAAATTTTTGTAGTATTCAAGTTCACAGTTCATCGCAATATTGTGAAGAAATTACTTTTCTGATTAGAATAAGAGCTAAAAGAACAATTAATCTCCCATACCAGTTGAGTAGAATACGTATTTTTTAAGACAATACATATGCCATCAGTACTTTTAGTATCAACAGGGAGGTAGTAGCCCATGTCAAACAAAGTTATATGAAAGAACTGTTCAATGAGTCATTACCGGTAAATTTTAACTAAAGCCCTTCAAAATAACTACTTACTACCACTTACTTGTGTGTAATGGCTTTTAGAAGTTGTTATTCGTAAGTGAGAGTGGTTTGTACTTGCCTCCAATGATATCGCCTTGTTAAAGTAATTAATTAAAAACCCAAAGTGGAAGTAGTGAGGAGTATGATTAGTAGTATTTTAACTGATTACTTTGCCAGCAACATTTTTTCTCCGTAGCATAACTACAAAAATGTGTATGTGTTATAGTTAGATTTTTCATGTTTAACAGTGTTTTATTATTATGAGAACACAATGCTGTAAAGGCAAATTAATTGCCTTGTGTCTAGGGCTATAAATTAACCTTCACACACACGCACGCATAAGTTTTGCTTTCAAAATCAAAGAATATCGGTTGGAAACAAGTCTTGCCTTGATTTTGGGTTACCCTGCACGATTTTGCGAAATTGCTAAAATAATCAATAAGTATAATAAGGGCAGGCTCATTAGCAATAATTGCTGGTTTATTGTATGCTGAAACTTATTTAGTGTTTTTTTTTTTAAAGCGAATATTCGTAATTGTAACCTGTATAAATTACAAGGGGGTCCATTGCTTCCAAATATAATTTTCTTCGGTTTTTTTTTAATGCCTTTAATTTGAACATTTAATGAAATCAATATCAAGCGATTTAATGGCAACCCATCAAACAGTTGTCCGTTTGCATATAATTAACCTGTGGCTTATTAAAGAAAAAAAAATAACAACAAAGGCTTCTAGCCATTTAAAACGAACAGAAATTATAAATATTCAAGGGATTAAAAGTTTTAAATAAAATTGAAAAATTAAAAGCAGGTGTTGCCCTGAATTTTGTTCCCAAAAACAAAAGACTTAAGACGCAAACGCGATTATGTGCTTAAAACCACCCAAATCTTTCAACGATTTATTTTTTCATGCTTTCTTTTCCGACATTATGGACCACAAGAATCATTAAGCAACATCAAAAGAATCACATAGTAACTATCTATTATAAAGTTAATTCACATTCATTTATTTATTTATTTATTTTTTTTTAATACGAAATTATGAGATTAAAATTAATTGTCTACTGTGGTAGAGATTTTCTTATCTTCTTGACTGCCAACATTTATTGCGAAAGCTTAATTCGTAGGGATTATTGTTGATCTATTAAGTATTTTGTATATTTCGGCATGTGTGTCATCATCTTTCATTCTACAGCTGGTTTGTTCACCTGAAACTTTGTTTGGCCACCTGAACGCCAGATTCATGTGCAGCGCAAACATGTATGTGTGTGTGTCGTTGGGTACGATACTGCTGCCATGCCCAACCACTTAAAAATAATTTGGGGGCGGCTTATGAAAATGCTAATGCATTTTACAATCGGCATAAAATATCATGAATTTATATGAGAACGAAAACTTAAGTGAGCAATAAAATTTTTATGGCAACAATGATTCAGTAGATTTGTATTTTAACATTTTTCTTCGCATTCATTTCGTTTTTATTACTAATTTAAATAATTTTAATAATTTGTTAACACATTAATTTACATATAAAAATTATGGCTTCAACATACAAACGAATAAACGTTTAGTGCAGTGAAAAAATTTCAGTTTTGATTGAAGAAAATACGTTAATGGATGGGTTCTTATAAAATTAATTTCATAAAAATGTCTCATAGCAACTACACATTTTTCTACAAAAATAAGGTAACTTTTCGAATTTAAAAATTGTACACATGTCCCGAACATATCGACAACTGAGCGCGAAATTATCGTATATTACAAAAATTAAATTTTACAGCAGAGCAGCGTTATTTATTGGTTTTTATTTGCCTCTCAGCATTAACTGTTACATACGATAAAATGTACATAATGTTATCTCTATAACTTGAACACTATGGCTATAATACTTTATCAGCAGATGAATTAATGGATTTAGAACCAATTTGCACCAAAAATTCGATTACGAAAAATGGGTAACATATGATAATTTCGCGCAAAAGGGACGATGTGTTCACAGTTTCAAGCACATAGCAGACTTACGTTTGTTTTTGACAGATAAAAAGGTTAGACGTGTTTTGTTGTTCTTGCCGATTTTCTATTACTATAAGAACTGCAGTAAATAATTTGCATAAAACTTTGTGTGAAAAATACAATCAAGTGTTCTAAAATATTTGAAATGGTGACAGAGGAGATGAATGGAGAAGATGCCGATGACGAACTTCTCTCTGGACGCCACAGCACATCAACAAAAGGAGATAAAATCGAAACTGTGTAGAAAATTATATTTAAAAATCGTCTAATTACCATACGTTTTTTAGGATATTAGCATTAAGTTGTCCCGTGTGATGCAATATTTTCGGATGTTTTGAGGCAAGAGACATGTGTCAGAGAAGTTTGTTCCGAAACTTCTGAATTTTGATCAAATTGTCAGAGATTTTTTAGCCAAAAGCAACAGGACAATAGTCCCGCCACCATATTCACAACATTTGGCACCCTGTGACTTTTTCCTGCTCCCAAAACTTAAAACCGTATAAACGAAAGCAACTTTCCTGAAAAACCTACAGAAAGGAGTAGTGAAATATTGAAATAAAAATAGAAATAAATATTATTTATAAAAGAAATATAACTTAAATAATTAGTTAGATTAATATTAAAAAGAGGTCAAAACAGTAGAAGAATTAATTTTATTTTACTAGTCAAGGTAGTCAATTTGATTGCTATATTTCCAACAACTTGACTAAAAACAAAAAATATTTTCTCCACATCTGGCAACACTGAAGTCCACTTAAAAATATTTTATTTTATTATACGCAGTCAGGGGAGTAAATGTGAGTGGAATATTTTTTTAATATTTGGCAACACTGCTGTCCACATTTCAAACAAAATTTCTCCAAGATGCACTCAAGAGTTTTAATGTGTGTGAGAAACTTCAACTGAATTGACTAAAAATTACTGAAAACAAAAATATTTTCTCCACATCTGGCAACACTGTGCAGTCCCTGTGAGTACATTATTTCCAAAAAATGGGCTAAAAACGAAAGGTGCACTTTTCTTTATATCTGGCAGCACGGCTGTCCACTTTTCAAACAAAATTTTTGCAGGATGTACTCAAGAGCTTCAATGTGTGAGAAATTTCAATAGAATTGGCTAAAAATGAGTAAAAACAAAAAACATTTTTTTCTATTCTGGCAACACTCATGTTTACTTTGAAAATTTTTATTTTGCTATACGCAGTCCAGGGAATGAATGTGAGTGCAATCAACATCTCCAAAAAATAGGCTTAACACGAAAAATTATTTTTCTTCATATTTGGTAACACTGCTGTCCCCTTTAAAACATTTTTTTTTCCGCTGAAGGGCAGTCAAGGGGAACCATTGTATTTGCAAATGTAAAAAAAATAAAAATTAAAAGAATCTGGTGTACAACAAATAATTGATTTTAGGAGCGTGGGATTGCCCATTTTCTAAAGTTTAAATGGAACCCAAGCTAAGCGACAACCTAGTCGAAGGAAAAAAAATTTGAATTCGGTGAATAAATGTCCATGTTATGAGTTCATAAACTCACAGAAATGTACAACAAAGTACCAAAAGTATCAATTTCAGATTAATTTTACCCCTGGATGTCAATCCAGTTGTCTACATACCAAATTTCACTGAAATCTATCAAATCGTTTGTAAGTTATCGTGTAATAAAGAGACAAACATACAAACTTTCATATTCATAATACCAGCTCAATAGAAAAAAAATGCAACCAAAATTTTACACAAACGCAAAATAACGTTCTCTCCATCGAATGCGCTGCGTAATAGAAAATCAAAAACCATTCGATAAACGCATTTGACGACAGTCGAATATGTAATATGTACATGAGTGCTATTATGTGCAGCACATTTCAAGAGCGGCACGCAAAATGAACAGGGGTAATTGACGTATTCACATGTGCATGCGCCGCACAGAACCCTGCATTTCACACTTTCGAAATCCAAGTCAGTTTGAAATTTCTAACCATCATCAATCACATTTTCTTTAAAAGTTTAATCAAATTAATTGAAACACTTTGCATCATCTTCATTCATTCGCTGGCTGTTATTTTAATATTTCAAGCAATTACTGACAGTTTAAATTACGCAAAGATATTTGCAATTATTTGAAGCCATTTAAACGAAGTTAAAAGTCAAGTTAAAACTTTTGAAATTATTCCGGACGAGTTTTATAAGTTTGAGCAAAGCCAACGAATCAAATAAAACGATCAAAAGCTAAAGAAATGTATCGCTTTAATTTCTAATTGCTCTTAAATGTTGAATGGAATAGATTTAGATTTGAGTTTTTTTATGGTTCACAATACGTGCTAGATAATTTTTAAACGTTTACTGCTGCCGGCTTTACTTGTGTAATCTGTAAAATACAAATAAAAATAAGTAAATAAAAAAAGTATTGTATTGCTCAAAAAATATAAAAAAAAAATATTTGTATAAAACAAACAAATGCTCTTGGTAGTGAACTACTCGTATATGGAGAAAGAAAATGTATATAATTTTCTATAATTATTTCAACCACAAGTGAGTTTTCTGGCTCAAAGTCATTTGAGATTTTCCTTGGAAAATTTTTGATTTTATGGCCAAGTGGCACAAAAATTAAGCCATTGGAAGCAGCGTGTAATATGAGCATTTGTGGTCTGCATGAAAAAGTGTTTTGTTTTTCTTTGTATTTCTTTAATATTTGTTTTAATCATTTTTCTAGTTGTAATGCATTAAAGTTAAATTGTTTTGTAAGTGATCATGTTGTGTAGAAAATTATTTATTTCGGAATTAAGAAATTCATCGAATGTTTGTTCAAATTTTAACAAAAGATTTTCAAAACGTAAAGGAGTACCGGAGCAACATATTAACTGGGGTCTCAGAGATGAGGTGGGGGTCAAGAAATACCACTCGATTGCCGGAAGTCAATATAGTTTAGAGCAAACACTTGGCTTGGCGTGCATGGTAATGGCTGATGGATTCGCCACTTGTTGCTTGAACCGGCAATAAATGGTATACAGGGTGTGGAAAAAGATCTCAATTTGGTGGAGCTCTGATTCGATGTCCCCTACATTTGAATAATAAAATGAAAATGTGCGTGCGATTTATTTGCAAATACGAACGTAAAATATTGTCGTATGTTTTTTATTATCGTGAATATTGCCACTATTGGCAAAGAAATTGTGAAACGTTGTCACTTCTTTGAAATCGTTCAGTTTTCTTTACCATCCGGTGGTAGTCTGTTTGTAAAAACATATGAAAAGTTCTTTGATGTTTCCATACAATACTTTTTATTTGTCATCTGAATACAAATTTGTTACTGTATTGCAGTCATACTCAAACTATTTTCCAGGGGCCACAAAGACGTTATAATTATGGTGATATGGGCCGCATGGATTCTTGGTATGCTTACAAAGAATGTAACAAATTTCATAAGATGCTTTAGTTATAGCTGAGTCTGGTGAAAGTGGTACGAACATAACAATTTGTTGTTGTAGCAATGATGTTTTTAAGGAAGTCAATTTCTCACTTCTTAGTGGTGATTGAGGAGGAAGAGTTTCGTCGAAGAATTTTTGTTTTATAATAAAATGGCGAGAAATATTATATTTCTTTAATATAATAACACAGCATAATTTATACCATTGTCAAATTTACTATTAATAACGAAATGGCCACAAAGAGTCAACGCTGAATAAATAACCCAAACAGTTTTTTTTATTGTTTGTGGTGATTATATCCTTAAACAGTATCGCCAACCTATCACAGCTGGAATCTTTGTCTCGATTCGAAGTAAGCTCTTTATGTAAGATAGTATTTTGTATGTATTCACATTGAATCTGTAAAATAAATTTTGTGAAAATATTTAAATTTTTTGGGAAGAAAAATATTTTTGGTATTATTTAAAACATCTGATAACCATTTAAATACAAATAAGCGGTCATTTTGTGCATTGCAAAAAAATTCATTATTTATTTATTTAAGAATTGAGCCCAAATATTAATTAAAAATTAACTAAATGGATTAAACTTTTAATCGAAGATTATATTGTTCTAATTACAGGTGTTCTTTAAAAATAAAAAGTAAAATTTTTTTATGTGAATGAATACCCAATAAGCATTTGAAATGAATCCGAATAAATTTTTTGCTTTTAAAATCTTATTTAAAATTTTCAAAATATTTAATTAAATTTTTAATTATTATTATTAAAAATTTAATTCAACATATATAAAATTTGTGAACAATAATAATTTAATTGATACAATTATTTATATTGTATAATTAATTTTTTAATTGATAAAACGAAATTTTTAATTAAAATTTTGTTTTGTTTTTTTTTCTGTATGGATGTCATATTGCTTAGGTCTGTCAAGTCACGCAAACGAAAACTTAACAAATTTTATAAATTCTAACATTCCTTTGGCTTTATGCACTGTTTGCGAAATATGTAAATTAAAAGTTCATTTTCTGTAGACTAATGCAACAAAATCAATAAATGTTTCAACTTTCTTCCAAGTTGAGTGTGGCGATGGTCGAAGTAGTCTGCACGTTGACTGCAAAACGAAAAATTTTCCTGGGTTCAAGTCCAGTTTTAGACTCATAAAAACATCTCGCATTTTTTCTGAAGTGCATTTGTGTGTCTTTGTGTCAGTTGTTATGGCAAAGTTTCAGTGGCGAAGACATAGTCACTGGTCACTGAACACTAACGGCGTTAACTGTATCCAATCCACAGGCACATCAGAACTGCCTCCTTCGTTGGCAATGTGTAGCACCGGCGAAGTGAAATAATTACTAAAAAAAATGACTACTAAAAACGAAGCTTCAAAATTTAATACGTCTCCTTGACATCAGAGACGCTACAACACTGCTATAGAAACAATGAAAAAAAGTGGGAACAATAATTGCACAAAAAAAAATGCCTGCTTGTTTTTTATTAATTAAAACTCACTTAATTTCAATTAAATAGTTTAATTGATATAATTAACATTTTATTAGCATAAAAAAAACATCAATAATATAAAACCGATTTTTTGAAAACAGCTCGCTGAGAGCTTGAGAGAGAATCGTTTGTAATTCACTCAATTGAAAAAATTAATTTAAATAAATTTTTAACTTCTGTAGTTAATAAATATAATTAACTGTTATTATATTTCTTTAATTATATTTCTTTCTTGAGCGATTATTTATTTTATAATTAAAAAACTTTTTATAAAAAAGAAATATAATTAAAAAAAATAATTTAATAAAACCCAATAACTCACTTCTATTTTTATTTGACCTTTATTTTTATTATTATTATTATTTATTTTTTTATTTTGACCTTTTTATAAAAAGTTTTTTAATTATAAAATAAATAATCGCTCAAGAAAGAAATATAATTAAAAAACTACAATAACAATCTATTAAATTTTTTATTGTTGCAATTAACAGTTAATCAAATATTATTTCAATTAATTTAAGTATAAATATTTAATTCATATTAATAATTTGTTTACTGGTGAACAATTTTAAACAATTTTTTAATTGATATCAGAAATTTTTTAATTGAAATTAATTGAAATTTTTTTCTATGTGTAAAATATGCTACTCTATTAGTGGAATTTTCTTAAATTAAACTTCACTGAATCTATATCGTACCCTTGGTAGGAAACTATTCAGGTCCGATTGTAGTAATAAATAAATCTAAGTATTATTTACACTACATCGTCGGCGAACATTAACCTTTTTCGAATATTTATTTTCATTAATGAATAGTTGTATCGAGTTATTCTTATGAACAATGTCCCAAAATCATTAAATATTCCGAGTTTAGCATGTGCCAATTACTTTTCTTTGTAACTTCCATATATCTGGTATTTTTTTTAGCTGCATGAAATCTTAAAATAATTAAACGGATTGATTAAATGAATGAAATTAAAGTGAAATCTATAACTGTTTGAGAGAAACTAACTTTTGGTATCGACATCGACTTTTATAGTTGGAATAAGGTCGATTATTTTGCTATAAGGGGAATGATATCTCAGCGGGAAGGCCCAATATACAAGAATTCGTTTCGGCCCGTACAGCAGTGTTGCCAATTTTGTGAAATTTTTCTTCGAAATTACGACAAACATGCTCCCTGTAATAACCCCCAATTTCAATAAACAGGATTACAAATTATTTAACCAATTACGTTTGTTTTTATTTAAACCTTGTCTATTATTTGAATATACAAATCAAATGCACGTCTGTTCAGCTCTTCTACCGTTCACTAATAAAACTCATTCAATCAACTGCGTTGCCAGATCTCCACACACCCAATCATTAACTTGATATCAGATGACCACAAAAAAAAACTTCGAGATTTTGGGCAAGTTGTTAAAAGCTCTTCTGCCATTTTTATTTGCCAAACATTCGTTAAAGCGTAATAAAACTGTAACCTTAAATCTCATTGAAATTTCCATGACTTGCAACATCTTTGACTATCCTAAACTGCCTGTTACTGCTGTATACGAATAATTTTGCACTTTTATTGTTACTCTAACGACACAATAAATAGAAAAACTTTGTGTAATATATTTAAAATAATAAAACACTTGTTTCTAATTGACACTTTAATATCTAATTGGTCACACTTTATTTAATAAAAAAATTCAATTGTTCAAAGAATTTCATAGAAAACATACTCCAGCTTATGGCGTTTTGCATTTTCCAATAATTTTCCAACATTGAGTGTCAATTATTGGCAATTGCTTGTGAATAAAGCAAATTTGAACATGTGTTAACAGCTCTAGTGCCAGGCTGCCTTCGTTTTTTTAATTTTATTTGTGAACAAAAAAAAAAATAAAAGAACAACCAAAGTCAGTTGTCACATAATTACTTCCTGCTGGGCATCTCAGCACATGCTTCTTTGTCCATATAAACTTCGAAAAAAGAAAAATGCAACACTCAACAAATTGAACAAGTGCAGCAGCAACATCCATTGCACACTGCCAGTCTTGGTTTTTTTATTTCGTTTTTTATTTATTTTTCTTTTTGGTCGAAATTAATAACGAACATAATTCTTATTCAGTTCTATGATTTCGTTACACGAGTCTTTCTAATCATCAGCATAATCATCCAATATCCTCTTATGCAACTGAAGGCGCAGCAAAAAAATTTCCTGTCGCACTGGAGTTTGTTTACAGCGCAAGGTATTGTGGCAATTGGCAATTGTTTAACTCCCTGCCAAATATTTTTAAAACTACTGCAGCTACCGCAACCTGATATGCATTTTGTTATATGCAATTTTAAATTCTTATTTCTATTCTTTTTTATTAATTCATTTCGCTGCTTTTTTTTTTTTTGTTTGTTTTGTTTCTAGCAAATTTTTATCTCGACGACATGAAGATGTTGGCCGTAAACGACATATAGCCCCAGTGAACTAACTGGGCTCGTACAGCAAATTTCTATTGTAGTCGTTTTCAACAATGCCACAGAAAAGAAAAATTAAAAATGAAAAATTTTCATGTTCGCAATCAGATGATCATGTTGCGGTCGGTTGTTGTTGCAGCCAAGCTGTTGATGGCAACGACAACGATGTTTTTGTTTGATAATGTGACCCAAACAAATCGTACGATTATTGTTCGTTGGTATGCGTAAAAAATTGTTACTCCTTTTACCATCGCATTTTTTAGTTGCTTTCTTTTGTTAAAATTTGTTGAATTGTTGTGGTTTTTGTTTGTTTTTTTTTTAACAGCAGCAGGGTCGTGTTTACAAATATTCCAATTGGTTCCGCTCAGTTTATCTCTCTCTCTCTGTATTTCTTGTTCGATGGTAATTGTAATCTTAAAAAGAAAAACATCTCGCATTTTTCTGATGTGCATTAGTGTGTCTTTGTGTGTCAGTTGTTGTCGGAAGGTTTCAGTGGCGAAGGCATAGTCACTGGTCACTGAACAATACCGGCTTCAGCTGATAGCAATCCACAATCGCATCAGAACAACCACCTTCGACGGTATTGTGTAGCGCTGGCAAAGTAAAATAATAACAAAAATGGCTAATAAACCGGAGCTTCAAACACTGCTACGATTATAAACAAAGAACGTGCAAAAAGCAGAACTTTCAAATAATTAATTAAGCTTCACCTCCTGTCATTTCTCGAACTATCCCTTTCCTATAGTTCCACTACAATGCATCGCATGTGTAGGGATCATTTCCTGGTCCCGGATAAAAAAAAGGCAGTTTAACTTTTTCCCACTTTTATCGTGCTCTGCCCGAAATTTAAAGTAGTTCATAGTGTGATCACTATGTCAGGCGGGTCACTAACAAACAATTTGAGGGCAGCAGGTTGAGTATAACTGCTATATAATGTCTGTGTATAAAGAGTGAATTCAGTATTTACAATTATTGTTTTTATTTGGTCCAACAACTCGTACGTCTAAAGGTGGCAATAGAAGCAATCGAGTGGAATGCCTTCCATAAAACCACGTACATGTGGGTTACACTTCGTTGTATTTAACCACTGCTGTGTCTAATCTTCAGTGTCATTTGTTTCGTGTCACTGTTCTTGTTCTTACATGTACAACAATTTCTTCCTGTCTTATCAGTTTTTTTTTTTTTTTTTTGTTATTTTATTTTAAAATTTGCATTAAATCCATTGATGCTGATATTCGCTCTAATGCGAGTAGTTTTCGCAATAAACCGACATTTGCAGCAACTTGTTCAACTAGTTGAACGTATTTACGAAAGCTGAAATATAAAATGCATCATAAGCTTTGTAACATCTCAATAGAAATTACGTTATGAAATTATATATTTTATAGGTTGAACAGAATTCGTAGCCGCCTAGCTGTTTGTTCCATTGATTGGCTTTATTATTGTGTTGATGGTATTTTCAGCACGTGTTAATTTTTTTTAAATCTTGCATTTTGCTGGTTTTTTTTTTTTCTAAAAATCTTGTTAGCTGATTGCTACAGAACAAAAGCTGACTGCAGATATGAAAAAAAAGCGTTAATAGGTTGTGAAATTATTGTCTTTAATAGATGTTTAAAAAGTTGTTTGGAAATGTGCATGTTTGTATGTCCATGTCTTATTCGCCTAAGAGAAACTTTCATAGTTTAAGCCTTAAATGTGGCTTTTAAATTGAAAAAAAAAAAAATTAAACAATAAAATAATAGCAAGATTAGTGAGCCTTCCTAATCCTAAATCCATACAAGAGGGCCTATTGTAAACTTTGTAATTTGTTTTATTTTCTTTTAAATTTATAATTTAAAAATTATTTTCAGTCAAAGACTATTGTTTAAATACGACTCACAGATTTTCACTTTGGAAAAAAAGTAAATATTTCGTAAAATGGTATTCGCAGCATATTATTCTTCATTTCATATAAAAGGAAAATGATTTTTTTCATGTTGTATGACTAAAATCCACTTTTATATAAATACTTTTTACAAGATACATACGTTTTCCCGAAATGCTAATTTTAAAATTGTATTTAAACTTTAGTCTCTGTGTTTAAGGTATTATCCACAGTGTGATAATATTTGAATTATAAAATTTAATGAAATTTATATTTGGATTTGAATTATGAAATGTAATACAGCGAAACCTCTCTCAACGGACACCTCCCATAACCGGACAAACTTTGTAGAACCGAGATTTTCATCAGTTTTTCAGTACAAAATGTTATCTCATAATCGGACACTCTATTAACTGGACGCGGACACTAAATTCTAAAAAAAATTGTGCGCAAAAAAAGCCTCTCATAAGCGGACAGACATGCATTAGACATGCAGACAGTTGGGAGTTCGATTCCTAGCAGAGACTCTGGTCTGTATCACTAAAACACGTGAAAGTTTCTTTCACAACAGGTATCACAATGGGACCAAAATAAATTGGAGCCAAGTGGGCTGGGAAGACCTTTCTTTACCATTACATCCAGCAACCTGCCGACCTAACCTAACCTAACCTAACCTATGCGGCGATTACCTCCGCATGCTTCTGTATCTATTATTTTTACATAGGAGGCACTACGATACTTCTAGCCCTTTGGCCCTTCGGCGATACGCTTTGTGCACATTTTTTTTTTTTGGCTACAAAAAAAAAGCAAATAAATAATAATAACAATAATAATAGAATGTCGCTGGCAACATTTTCGTCGGTGTGAACCCGAATCAAAAAACAAAAGAGAACTCCACATGTGTTTCTTTCTAATGTTGGCCAGTCTGAACGCAAACTATTCAATACTTTCTTATTTCTGCGCATTTATTTTTAGCCTTAAAAAACAAAACATATTTGATTTCAAAACATACAACGCTCTTTATACATATTTTTTTTTTGGGACGTCAATAAAGCAATGGTGTCCGTCCAAAAGCAAGAAATATTAACTGCAATTTTAACGCTACAGATCCTGATTTAAAGCGCTCAAATTCGAAATGAAATTTTATATAGCAAAGAGTGCACTGCATTTTAATATTAAAAATAAAAATTAATTTAGAGTTTCAAAAGAGTCACATACAAATTGCACGAAAAAAAAAAAACTAGAAAACCAACAACAAACAAACATACCAGACTAAAGAAATAAATATATTTACAGTAGCCGTGACAATCTAAAGTATTAAAAGATTTATTTTAATCTGGATTTCGCTGACATTTGTATAACAAGTAGTAGCCGCTCGCTGCTTTACACTCAGATCTTCCCTGCGAGTTCATAGATTTGTTGTTGTTGTTGTTGTTGTTGTTGTTGTTGCTACTGCATGTACGAACGTGTATGTGGCTGTTAACGCCTCTAGTGTCAACTAAGCTGATTTAAAGTATCGAAAGCACTAAATCAAAGCCAAACTAACGACACGGCTGAAAGAAGATATTTAAATTCAGTTGAAAGCAAATAAATTGTTAAACATTTTTTATGTCTGATGGTGTGCGTATGTTGAAGTTTTTGTTGTGTTTTTTTTTTTTTTTTATTATGGCCATTAAACTAAACCAAAATAAATTTATTTATTAGCTGTAAAAATTAATTTGGGTTAAATATTAAAATATCTCGAAGAGTTTCATTAATGTAATTAGTTTTTCAAACTAGAAATTAAAATAAATTTATTATGCTATTTTATTGAAAAACCGTTAAAATTGTAGCAAAAGGAAAACATTTATTTTTTTTTTTTTTTTAATTTTAATAGTGCTCGTTATTAATTGGGTTGTTAGGGGAAAAGAAATGTAGATTCTAATAATAGTAATTAAATAAGTCTCTAATGACACAAAGTGTTGTGATCTCTGGTATGCCGCCCTCGGAGATGCGTTTTGTCTTGTTGGAAATACAGAAACAAAATTCCCAACTACAAATGCCGCTGCTGGCAGCAATTGTTGCCATGTAGTCAGCTATTTGATTATTTTTAATTTGCTGTAGTATTTATGTATTTCCATATCAAAAATATTCAACATTTCCAAAAGTAAAACTGACTTATTAAAAATTTATTTACATCAAATCGATTTAATTTTTTAACTCTCTCACTCGCTCGCTCCTTTCCCTACTTCACACTATAATATTTTGTACTACCCATGTCAAAAATTCAAGTATTACGTGCAAGTATGAACGCAATGTGTTATGAAAATAACAAATAATATGGTAATGGATTTGACGCCCCATAACAATTTCTCATTTTTAAAAATTTTTCAAAACGACAAGATTTTTCATTTTATGAGGCTCGTAGTTTTTTTTTTGTAAAGACAATATAAACCCAGGGTCTAAGCGGGAATTAAACCCGCACCTCCATATTGATAAGACAACTGCTTATGCACTAGACTACGGAGGCACCCCTGCAAAAGCAAAAGAAGAAAATAACAAAACAACAAAAAAGTCATTTACTTGTAAAGCGGTTTTGTTCTTACTACTTATACTTTTCATTTCATTTGAAGTGTGATAGTGTGAAAGCAACATGTAATATTACTTTAGATTTTTTGGCAGTCCCACCAAAACTCATTAGATTTCTCTCTCACAAATTATTATAAAAGTTGTACGACTTGTATTATAGTGTGAAAGGGTCCTTCCTTCATATTGCCTATTTTATTGGCAACACAGGATGTACTCATTGCCGCTTAAGAGGGTTTCACACTATAATACTTTGTACTAAGACATCCAAAAGTTCATAGTTACTCTTTTTTTTACAAAAAATTTCTGTTCGTGGCAACGCTGGCAGTTAGTGTAATTTGGCGACAGCTATAACCGTAGTTCTGTGGTTACGTCCTTGTGTAGACGTGTTGTTTTGAAAATAATAATTTTCATATATCTAGACACATGTGTTCTACGAGTATTTTTGATAGGTTGTAGTCCGTAGCCTGCTGTCGTGAATGTGTTTAATGCATAACATTATAGTGTGGGAACTAATAATTATTTTAATATGAAATTCTTGCATATCAGAAAAGAAGTTTTATGTGTGAAAAAGAACAATTTTACTGTAAAACTGAGGTCCAGTTCTTTTAGCTGGCTGTTGAACTACATCTTGATTATTCGAATGTGATTCACCACTATTTCCCACTATTTAAACCTTCGTTATTAACATTTTCTGCTTCTTCTCCTTCTTTGGTTGTCGTTTTGAATTTGTTTATTTTAATTGATCACCAGCAAACTATTAATACTATATTTTGGTGAGACTCACAGGGCAATGATGGGGTGACATTTTCCTGCACTCGATATCGAACATATCGCACTTGATCAACAAGACGGTATTAACTAGAAATTTTCATATTTTCAGCAGAGGCCAAAAACTATTTGTCGTTACATTTCAAGTGAATTTGAAAATCCAATTAAATCATGGGTTTTTGAGATGAAAGAGTAATTTAAAGAATGTAAAATTTGTACAGTTCTATTTTAATAGAATTCTATTATAAAGTTCGAAGCGCTTTATTCGAGTGCTTTAATTTACCGCCTTCCTTTTGAAAAATAGTTGCCATTGCACATTCATTGTAAATAGTTAAACTTAAATTACGACGCAAAGTGCAAAGTATTTTAGCGCTTAGCTTCTACACTGAAATGAGTAACCTAAATTAGAGCGGTAACGTTGGAATAGAAACAGTATTGTTTACTCTAAATAGAAATAAGAAATAGGGATAAATCACCTGAAAACAACTAAATTGTTATTACTTTTCAGCAATTTAATTTTTTTTTGCAGCGCTGTCAAAGTTGGCTTTTACAATTGCAAAGCGTTGACGTCTCGTTATTTCGGCTGGTATCATACATTTTGTTTGTGCATGAGAAATTTTTGACAGCCAGGCAACGTTTTGCGTCGTAAAGCAAAAATGCAAAATCTGTGAACAGCAAATAATTTGGCTGCAGACGATGCAACATGTTTATGCCACCAGGGAAATTTAGTTGTGGGTTGCATAACCTGTAGTCATGTTTATAGTTTCAATTCGTGTTGCATTCGAGGTTTAAAAAACGCAAAATATTTTGAAATTATCATCTGCTTGCATTTATGTTGGTTGCATAGTGTGTATCGTTGTTTAGTATTTTAACTGATTCATTTCAGTGGAAGTAAAAAAATGCTGTGAAGATGGATTTTTTTTAACCGTGTTTCTCCAGCGACATTCAAGTCAGTATAGATGTTGCCCATATAGTTTGCTTGTTGGTTGTAGTGTTTGTATAAAAATATTCAACATGAATTATAAACGTGTTGCAGAAACATGTTGCATTGTCTGTAGCCTGCACAAGCTGTGCAAGACATTATGGCAGCACCAGCTTCCATAGTAAATAAATAAATAAGTATTAGAAATAATTAATTTTATATTAATTCATAGCAGTATCTCAGGTGGCCATATAAGAAAGACAACAAAAATATGCGAATAGCAGAATATAAATAAAAGCAAATTTATTTTCATAATAAAAATCCAAATGCCATTTAAGAATTCAGTGGAATTTGTTATTTTTGTTTCTTATGTCACTCATATAACAAGTATTTTTTTTCTCTATGAATAATTATTAATTATTTTTTATACATGCATTAAATGTAATTAATAAATCTGTTAAATATTTACCTTTGCCTTTACCTCGTTATTCATAAATTAAATGCATTTGATTTAAATATCAATTTTAAGATTAGTTTATTGCGAAGTGCATATTCAGTCACATGTTGCGAAAGCGTTCCGATACACAAAAGACTGAAGGCACAAACATGCTAATGTCTTTCAGTAGGTGGACATTTAGTTATAGTACTTACATACACTAGATTAACCCGTTGCGCTTCGCTATCCCACACCAAATTATCACCAATTTGCACGGCCTCCCAATTTTCCAAAAAAAAAATTTTAGTGAACCTTTTCCATATGTAAAAAAGAATTGTAAAACTAGGAACACGAACGACAAAGTTATTTGTCCCCCACCCCCCCCCCCCCTTTTAAAAAAAAAAAAAATTTTAGTGGAGCCGTTTCATATGCAGAAAGCATTTTGAAAATTGATTTACAATTGACGAAGTTATTTGACAACCAATAAGTTGAAGGGGGGAGCAATTTGCGCCAACCGCACCTCCCGCCCAAATTCGCCGAAAAAAATTAGTGGACCTTTTCCATATTCAAAAATAATTTTGAAAAGTGGCAAAGTTATGCTCGTTTATATTATAAAATTGGTTAAAAACTATGTGGAAGAAGTAACATAATTTAAAAAAGTAGGCGTGGTTAGAAAAAGTAGTCTATAATTAATTCAAGAGTCCCAGTTAAATGTTGTGAAAATTTCAGGAAGAGCGCTCCAGAGGTGCGGTCTGATATAAAATACAAGCAAAAAAACAAACACACATTGAGTTATATATACATATATAGACTAGCTCAAACCCGGTGTGCTTCGATACACCCATTTAAAAGCTGTCTATAAAGTACAAATAAACAAACAGTTGTGGAATTCCGCCCACTTTTTGTTTGTTGATTTCCACTGACCATTAAGTTCCCGCAGGGGAGTTCTGGAGACTTGTGAATCTTGTTTTCGGAACTTACGGGTGTATAAGCGACCCCGCGGTGCCTAGCTCAAGGTGCAGCATTACCTTGTTCCTCTCTGGGGTTCGAAAATGATAGAGGAGGTGACTTTTCGAAATCTCACTAGAGATTGATGAAGGACTACTTAACACCAGTTAGATTCTAATCTAGTACTACGGGACCAGCTTGGCCCCACACCGTCTTCGCTAGTACGGGTTTAAGGACTGATGTCTTCCGGGGGTACTATAGGTACTCGGGTTGAGGACTTCGTGTCTACCCCGAAAGGTCGGTGGTGTGCGCTGGTACGAGCCTCGCACCGTCTTCGCTAGTACGGGTTTAAGGACTGATGTCTTCCGGGGGTACTATAGGTACTCGGGTTGAGGACATCGTGTCTACCCCGAAAGGTCGGTGGTGTGCTGGCTTGGGTTTGGATTCGTAGTGGCTGTGGTTGCTACCTAAAGTTACGCAGGGAGTGGAGTTTTTGGTCTAATCGTAAATATGTGAAAGTCGTAACACGCATATTAATGATATGACTTTTACTCTACTAGGTGCTGTTGCCATTCGACAGTAGTCACCGGAATGTGTTTCGAACCAACAGTATTACTGTTAAATGGGTCTTGACATAAAAACATTCTGATGTGACAAGAGTTTAGACCGCTCGAACACCTCAACAAGGTGCATTATAGAAACCAGAGAATACTATACATGATTTGCTACCCAACTCTGGAAGTAGGTGGCCTACGGGCTCATTTGCTTATCAGTGCTCTGGGGGCGCTAGTGAATCGTTTCGGAAATTTACTCGGTGTTAAGACCACCGTCAGATAAGGCCCTATGGGCAGGTGCTGACGTAAATCTAGAACACCAATTGACCATTAAGTTGCTCAGACCAAATACAGAAAATTTAATTGTACCCGTTATCAAAATATAATGAGACCAATATTTAGTTTGTATGGTGGGTACCACGCCCACTTCTCCAATCCCTGCCAGTTTTTGACTGATGATTTTTTTCTAACTATAAAGTCATTTGGACCATATTCAGAAACTTTCACTTCAACCAGTCTCAAAATATGCAAAAATAAATATTTACCTTTTATGGGCATGGCAACGCCCAGTTGGAATGTTTGAAATTTATTTAGTCTATAGTTCCTTCCAGATACACAGAGATATACTGTGAAAATTTTCAGATAAACCATTCAGCCGTTTAGCTGGCCATAAGGCACAAACACCCATACATACAAACATACAAACATGTAATTTTTTATATATACAGACATACATTATAAACATACATTTGAAATTCTTGTTATTCTCATTCAGTTGTTTTCATTTTCTTATCACTTGACCCGTGCTGTTCAAAGAAACAATATTCTATTTTTCACATGCGTTTGTTTGGCTCTTTTGATTTGAATACAATTTTTTTTTCTGTCATATGAAACTTGAGGCGTCAAGTATCTGTCGTCTAAAAGTGTATGCAAAAATGTGAAAAACTTAACAATTTTTTTTTTCTGGGCAGTGTTTGCTTTCGTTTCATTGCGTTTTACTGGATTTTTGCAAGAAATAATAAATTTCATTGAATATTGAATATCGATTTTGTTTTTGCTAAAGGAGAACACGTATTTTTTTTTAATATTATTTTATAGTTTGTTTATTTTTACCCCTAAACGTGTTTGGATTCTTAATTCAAATAAATAATTTGTTAGGCAGCAGCATTTAGAAGTCTTAGTATTATTCCATTTGATGAATGAATTTATTAATAGTTTTTTTTCCTCAATCTTGTATAAGCACTTGCTGGCATTTGAATTATTTATTTCTTATCTAGTAGATGCGATCTATTTATAATTGATATGTGAATTGATGAAGTTTATCTAACAGGATTTTTTAAGAAAAAAAAATTTCTTTATGATTTTTTGCTGAAATATAACAGAACTCGAAAAGAAATTGAATTATTTTTTTTTTAATTTCAAATGCAAAGATGTTGAGTCGAATATTTTGAGTGCGCTGAACAACTTTTGCGTGAAATGGCGTTGACAGAAAATGTTTTTGGGCTCGTTTAATAGCACAGGTGGGGTTTGTCCTTTTAATTGTTTGTTATTCTGAGAACAAATAATTTTATTAAATTTACATAAAACCTGGTTGGTGTTAACGAACAATAAGTAAATACTCCTTGTAAATAAAACAGTAAAAGCTCTACTTTAGTTTGAAAATACGATACATTTTTTAAGGCCTTAAAAATCAATGAATATATAAACCCGATTTGGCGAAATTGTTCATCAACGACATCGAAGCCTCTTTCTGAGGTTAAGGTTAGGTTAGAGGGCACTCAAACAATATCACCATAGGTGCCGTTTTGTTACCCTAGCCCCGTAAAATCCAGAGGACGTCAGATGAAGACTTGATTAGATTTGCAACTTGATCGGGCCAGTGGTTGAAAATTTATTTAAAAAAACAAATTTAATTTTTCGAAATCTATCGCACCAAATCGGTTCAGTATCTCACGACATCGAAGTGAACTCAAAATCTTTCGAATGCGAAACAATTGATTTTGATCCGTTACTGCTTTCTTAAGTTGTAAAATGTTTACATATATACGAGGTCTGTTGAAAAGAAAAGGTGAATTTAAAATTTTTTTTTTCATAATTATTTATTTATTCATCAATAACCATTTTGTCCTCTTCACAGTAATCCCCCTCAGATATAATGCACTTATGCCAGCGATTCTTCCAATCCTCGAAGCACCTCTGAAATGTCCTTTTCGGTATGGCCATCAGCTCATTCTTCGATTCTGACTTTATCTCATCAACTGTGGCAAAACGTTTTCCGTTCTCTTCAGTCTCTTCAGCTTTGGGAGTAGGAAAAAGTCGCAGGGAGCCAAATCTGGTGAATTAGGTGGTTGAGGCATGATTAGGGTGTTGTTATGTGTGATCGTGCTGCAGTATCCATGATTTTTCTTTCCACAATTCCAATCGTTTGAGCCGTATTGCTTCATGCAAACGTTGCATAACTTCCTTGTAGTATTCCTTATTAACCGTACGACCTGTTGGCATGAACTCATGATGCAGCACGCCATTGTAATCGAAGAAAACAAAATTAACCATTTCTTTTGAACAAACCTCGTATACATACACACACATAATCCCATTCCTACTGACATCATCGCGAAAACATTCAGAATCGACTACCATAACCTCAAATCGTTGAAATATAGTGACAACACGATTTTCGAAAATCGGGGTAACATCATGACGGAAAGTTAAAAAAGTGTTCGTTCTTTTCAGATTTAAGAAACTTAATTGTTTGAGATCTTTCTACATTCTGTTAGAGTTTCAAAAATCTGGGCCAGAAAAGGGCCTGTGGGAATGCTTACGGCCACTAAATCACGTTTTCGGCTTCAACAAGAATGTTACGAAGCAAATAACAGGAAGCCCAACAGGCATCCACATATGAAAATAATGGAGCGATATCGGTGGTTTACTTTGCAAGAAGGAATCGGTGAATAATCTCTGGCGCACTAACACGACATTTCTCTTACAACATGATAGTTATATTTAAGGCAAGCACTTGCAAATTTTGCCACGAAAATGAGCAGTCACTAGGACAATTGATTGTGGTTTATCCAACACAGGTACGTTCCGACTACTGTGAACATACACACTTAAGATGAGAATCTATCTACAGCCAGTCCCACTGAAGGATGTTATCCCATTTCTAATGGTAATGTACACATAGCCAAAGAGCAGATATATTTGGTCGCAGTGCAGAAGGCCATTAGGAACGGTTTAAGTTATAGAAGATTTTCCAGTCGATGTAGATGCACTTTCTTCTTCTGTAGTATTCGTAAACGAATCTTCGAAGACTAAAAGTTTCACTCATTAATTCAATAAGTGACTTGATATAAAGTTACTTCGTTGTTTTATTAGGTTAGATTACGTTAGAAGGCTGGTCGACCGTAGTAGCACCGTAGTAGCACCGTAGGTGCCATTGTGTTATATTCGCCCCGTAGAAACCGGAGGACGTCACAGCCATCAAGTGCCATTCACGTACCTCAACAAGTCCGTCAGCTCCAACCGAGAGCACAGCAACAAGTTGTCCAAGAAAGGCGCCCTAGGAATCTCAGCTTCAGCCAAATGCATCGCATGCGTAGGGCTTATCTCCTGAGTGCTGATCCCAGATAAAAAAAAAAAAAAAAAAAAAATGTCAAAGTCATCTGCTTCTCCTTAATGAAGCAGAGTAGATGTGTAAGGTCCTAAAAGAATAATATCCCGTAATCACCATCACAATACTCTTTATCTATATGTCCTGGAAGAGCTCAGTGTTCTCTCTATATCAAATTAAGGCCAGGAAGTCCCCACCAAGTAAATACAAAGTATAACTTAAAAATAAAATTTTGAATTGTTTTATAGTTGTTAAGTAATTCCTACTTTTCTTTCTATAACTTATTGTTGACAATATTATTTAATGAACTATACATTTCAATTAATTCCTCGATTAAAGAAAAAAAACATTACATCTTTGTAACAGCAATAAATTATTTTCTATAAATTTATTGCTTGCCCAGGGATGCTAAGAACATAAATTAAAAAAAAGAAAACAACCAATTATTTCCTGGCCACCAGCATGTTCACTATCAGTTTGTTGCTGGGTGCCTGAATTGGGCAAAAGACAAACAAAAAATTTATTGACAAACTTGGTACTCTAATGGCGAGAAGCAATTCACACTTGACTGGAAAAATCTGCACTCGGTCCTTGATACCAGTTATTTTTATTTTTTTTTGCCTAGACTTTTGATTTTTAATCAAAGAATATAAGAAAACGTTAAAAAGAACTTGTAATAATTTTTAAATAAATAAACAAAATTTACACCATCAATCAGGCAGACCAAAAGTGACTACGATGATCATGATGATGCTGATGATAAAGCACTTGTAGTGATAATGATCACAAATAAATAAATAAATAGAAAATAATTCAAATAGAGAATTAAGTTTTTTTTGCTATTCTGTTGCACATACATATTTTCTTTCCGTTTTTATTAGAAAATTATTAAATAATGGAATATGTACAAAAATAAAATGTTCAACGAGATGCTCAAATGCAGCTGCCATTCAAAATTAAAAGAATCATTATTAAACAAAAACACACGAATGCACACAAATACAAATCCCCCACATTCACCTTTTCATCGTTAAGCAAAAAGCTAAACTAAGCATAACTTGCATATTTTTATGTGAAAAAATTTATAGCGCTGCTGACGAAGTAGATACAAAAAAAATACACAGAAACTTCCCGGCCTATTAGATGCTTCGAAGATTTTGCGACACTTGCGTGAAAATAAGCTAAGATAGTTTTAAGTCTCTATACTATAGACCAAAATCTATTTCTTAGGTCTATGCATTTCTACAACACCAAAAACAACAGGCATTTTGTTTGTGTAAATTAACTTTGGGATGTCATAAAAAGCGACTACTACTCTCGCAGAAGTGAACACATACAGGCTACAATAGCAAGAAAAACATTAATTTTATTTATGTATGCCTTATTTGTTTTTATAACCCTCTCTCCAAATAAAAAAACGAGTACAATTGTTAATTGCGCGTTCTCTCATATTAAACAAATGAGTAAAAGAGTATACAAATTTTGACAGTCGAGTATAAAATACTTGTAAAACACATGGCGAGTTGCGCAGACCTAAATGTATAAATAGAACAGGGGCTGACGTTTGTTTTCCATACAGTTTGACATAAAATTTTGCCAAAGAAAGCGGCTGTGAAATAGAATTCACATATTTTCTTTACAGTCATACCTAAACAAGAGCGGAAAGCGTTGTTTTGCTGTCAAAAATTCTCATGCCCTTACAATTTGTATGTAGCATACGGAACTAAATCCGATATTGACAGTGCGTTTAATAGTGAAGTAAGTTGCAAATAAAGAAGGTGAAAGAAATAAACATAAAAAAAATATTTGTTATTAGAAAATGGAGGTACGTAAATCTTGAAAATCATATACAGTATATAAATTTTTGTTTTATATTTCTTTTTTAATTTAGAATTTTAACGAACAAATTATATTTAGAGCTGCTTCATCTGAATCGTTGCCTGTACGACAAAAGAGATGACAAGTATAAAGAAGTTAAATACAAAGAAAATATTTGGGAGAATATTGTAAAGCAGACAAATTTGTCAGGTAATAAAAGTCAACATTTGGTATCTTGAAAATAATGTATATGGTCTATTCTAAACTTATTTAGTTAAAGAATGCAAAGGAAAAGCTTAGGCAATAGATACAGAAAGCAAAAAATGGCCGAAGATCTTCCGTCTGGTTCTTCACAAAAACTTGGCGCTCCATGGAAGCACATGCAGTCTCTCATTGTTTCAACATTTTTTTATAAAATGCTTAATTAAAAATCGCAAACACCAATAAACTTTATTGTTAAAATAATCAGGGTTGTTATATTTATTTTTTTGATAACCCTGCTTTCATCGTTTTGACACAGCGTTGCCGCTTTTATTTAGGTATGGCATTTCAGCGTAAAAGCCAAGCGGAAATAACGTTCCGCTTTCCGGTCTTGTTTAGGTATGGCTGTTAGACAGCGCTTTTTCTTATGCTCTCAACAATGTTACCATACTTTTAATAAATTTTATATGTTTTTGAAGCTTTGGGACAAAGAAAAATAAGAACATAAGAAAATCAAAAGAAACATTTAAAAGTGCAATTGTAATAATTTTGTTAATTAAAAAAAAAAATTACTGATATTGTGGAAAAGTTAATTGCACAAGTCAAATACACGTCAATTAATTTTATGCTTGAATCCCGCAAATGGCTGGATATAAAACAGAGACTAAAACTGAACACAATGAAATGCATTCACAAAATTAAAATTGGAAAGGCTCGATCGCATATAGTTGAGGGAATAATATACACTAGAAAAGCGCAACCTTACTACCTGAGGAATAATGAAGACTTTACAATTCAACGGACAATGACAACCGCAATGCAATGCTCGCTGTTTTACAAGGGACTATAGCTATATAATTGATTGCCAAATAACGTTAAGAATGAAAGTAACATAAATGTATTTAGAATAAATGCTGTGAATTTTGTTAAAAATAATTTAATTTATAACTAAAGTAGTATTACTGTTAAGAAAATATATTTTTATATATCAATTGAAAGTATATACTTTATTGTAATAAATAATGAAAGAACGAATGAATAAATTAATGTTCTATTGGATTCTCAGCTGCATGACTTAAGCACTGAAAAAAAAACTCGACATTCATACATTGAATTTTTCCATTAATACAATGAAGCTTGTCATTAAAAAGTCACCCAAAAAAATCAGACAGGACAGATTAGACTTTTTAAAAATTTCAAAAAAGACATGTTTTTAGTTGAACAGGCGAATAATATTTTGCCAAATTATTTCTAAAAACTTTTTATTTCAATTTATTAATTTTAAAAAATATAGTAATTTTATCATTATTATTTTATTTATAAAATTTAAGTAAATATTTTAATAAAAATTTAAAACAAAATAATTAATATAAATTATTAATAATAAATTATAACATAATTAATAATAATAACTAATTTAAAGTCTATATTTAATAACTTGTTTTATTAGTTTTTAATAATTTTTTTTTATAATATATATCATAAAATATTTAAATTTAATAATTATTTAAGAAGCCCTACATTGGATCAATGAAAAATCTTTCATTATATTTATGAATATAATTTAATTGCTTGTTCCATTAATGTAATAAAACTATTTCTTTAGTTTAACGAAAAATTTTCGTATATGAAATTTAAATGTTTCATTGATATATCGTAATGATGTTATTGCATAACATAAACGAAATTAATTCATAAATTATTAAATGAAATGTAATGAAATGATATTATTAATACTACTGTTAATAGAAAAAACTTTATAAATAAATGTAACATTGCTTGAATTTCTATTTTTAATAAAAAACTTATTAAAACCGCTTTTCTTTGCACAATGTATAGCAGTTGACCATTTCGTAATAAAAGTTGAATGCAACAAGTGCCTGAGTTTAAATAAACAGTTACATGCAGCAACTTTGCGTTCAAACAAATTGACTACTGGCTACTTGTTTGATTATTTTTGTCAATAAATTGAAAACCATGTTAATATGCCCACACTCATACACATACACATACACGCACTCGCCATGTGCACACTTGCATACACTTGTTTAACAAATGACAATTGTCATTGTTGTTGCTTCTTTTAATGGCAATTTTTGTTTTTTTTTTTTTTTTTAATTTCTATTTTGAACATTTCCTTGTGAATGCGAATTTATTAGCAAAATATTCAGCGCTACAAGTTTTTATTAAAATTTTTGTCCATACGATATGAATGTTTCTCTTAATTAGCCTAAAGCTTTGGTTAGACATTTGCTGAAGTTGCAATATTTTCTGCCATTTCTTTACTGACTTCGGTCATCATGTTAAGTACTCGTATATGTCTGTATGTATATGTGTGAGAATCGCAAATGACAAGCGGCTATTTAGAGTTTTTCATTCATGCTCCCTCTCTTTATGGTTCAGGTGAAATGCTTTGTGGCATTTAGAAAATTCTATACGTCTGGGAAAAAATTTAAATTTTTTTTGCAGTTTTTATTTTACGTTTTAGCCTAGTGACTAGTGATTGGAGTGCTCAATGGGAAAAGAAGGAGAAAAAGAACCCCGGAGCGTTAAGTGTTGCAATACAATCTAAACTGAAAGCACGTTACATTTTAACAAACAAAAAAAAAATAACTCGCTTAATAAAGAAAATGGTGACACTGTCAGTGTATGTAAGTACAGTACTATCCCGATAATCCAGATATCATAAAGCCTGAACATGTCCCTATTACTGGGGGTGTCCGAATTACAGATGTTAATATTTCCTTTGTTTTTTTTTTTATTCCAATTTTTTTTTTTTTATTTTTGATTAGCTTGTGAAATTTTTCTGCACAGCCGTACTTTCTTTGCGCGCTTGTAAGCAGTAATTTAACACAGAGTTTAAATATGTATGTTTTTTTTCTTTACGACATTCAACTGTGGCAAGTTTCAAGAAATTGCGTGTAGACTCGTATTTATGGCAGCCAAATAAATCAAAATGTTATTTAAAACATTTGTTACAGTTCGAATAGATTATCAGTAGATGTTACATGGAGTTATTTAATTTCTGGAATTTGTAATTTTTCATTTGAAATTGAGTTTGGAAATAGTCTATTTTGTAGGTCTCATTTCGTTATACCAGTCGCATATTTAAATTCTTTTTCTTTTTAATCCTTATTTTTTTTAACCTTATTGCTTTTAATAAATATTTATATATTATTTATATTATTAATTGACCTTTTTTTATTATATTTTTAGAAATATATTTATTAAGCTTGAGGTCTTTTTTTTTTATTTTATTTTATTTTATTTTATTATTCGATATTACGTTAACATCATCAGGAATAATAGGAAATTATTTTTTATAAATAAAAATAAAAAATAAAAATATAACAGAGATGGTACATTTAATTAAAACTTTTAATTTATGAACAACTGCTCACCACAGAAATGTGTATTTCGTATATTTCAGTGGGGCCACTTTAAAGCATTTCAGTTTCATAAAAAAACACTTCTTCCAAATATCCTCATTCCACTTAAATATTTAAGAACAGGCCAACTTATCTATGCAAAACTTCTTTGTTGTTAATATATGTATAAGTTAATAAGTTTAATATATTAATTTTTTCTGTTCTTTTCTTTTCAAATAAAAGTAAGTATTTTTAAGCTCTTACATATTAATTATTTCTCAATACATTGGCAGCACTATAATTGCATATTGTCGTTTGTCAAAATAGAAATTATCCTAAGTTGGCGACAGCTACAAAAGTGGTCGTGTAGCCGCGTAGCCGTAGCCGTCAAAATAATCGCTTCCAAATAAACGTGTGTATTTTAATTTTGACAGATTGCAGCTGGTAGCCTGCTGTGGCGAATGTGTTTCATGCTTAAAAGTGATATCAAAAGCAAATCATAACGGTAACTTTTCTATACTTTTTACAAAACGCACAGTCGTTTTGCTTGTACTTATATTTTATAAATGATTTTCTCACTTCTGTTTTAGCAGTTGATAACTTTACAGTGTTACAAGGAGTAGACAAAATTTTAGAAACAGTTTCTAAATCTGATCATAACTATTTTGAAAGGTTGGCAGAGGCAATTGGCAATGATATAGAACTAGAAATTCAGAATGAGGTTGATGGAAATGAAGATGATATCACAGAGAAGAAGAAGCTTCTGCTATTGAGGGAGAATTAGAAATTGATAATGAGATTGGAAATTCTTCAGAAAGTGAAGAAGAAAGTGAGGATCAGATGGAACAAAGTGAAACAAAGATTTATTTCTCATAATGTATTGAAATGTACTGCAGGGATATTTTGGAGGTAGAGATATTCAAAAGAATTTTTTCAAATAAGAAAAGAAATTATATTGTGTGAAACAAATAAACATGCTAAAAAAGTTCATGATCAAACAAAAATAATACGTTTGTTTCATACATACATAGAGATCCTTCTCTAATAATAAAAAAAATATTTAAATAAATTTCTGAACACTTACGTTGGACGCAATTTAAAAATTTGGTTATTTTTTTCTCATTTGATAACTTTTTTTTTAGAAATATTAGAAAAATTTTTTTTTTATTTGTAGCAGCACTGCATAGAACTGTATTTTTTTTAGCGAGAGAATAAAAAAAATGATGTCAGATTTTTACAGTAGTTATGTATATCTACTAGATGACCACTGTATATGGGATTCTTGCAAATTGAAAAATTTTGAGTTGCCTCGTTTTAGAGGAACCAGTGCGATATATTTTGCAAAAATTTGCAACGTTTCGGAAACAACCACACACATACATTACACGCAATACTTAAGGCTTGTCGTACTAAATGCAAATGACAATTTCTTTCGAAAACACTTAAATCTATTAATGTTGTTGTTGTCCATATAAATACACGAAAGAAATTTACGCTCGTTAAAATCCTTTCTAATAAACAGTTCATTTAATATAAAAAGATTATCAGCATGATCTTCGTTTCTGCGAAAACATTTAGAAGTTTTGAAATGTCTAACATAAAATGAGACATGCTTTCTGCGTCTGAAATATGCGCCACACATGTTAAGATGCCACCAAATTTCGCTGTAAATTTAATGCAAATGCCTGTTAACTGCTGAAGTCTTTTGTTTTTACGACCAAAACATTTAAATCATATCAAATATGAGGAACATAATGTACGTACGTACTAGAGGGCTGCACAAGCACAATAAAAATGTCTTACAAGACATCGTAATGTTTTCAAGCACTATACCTCCTTTCTTTTTTTTCACATTTTAGAACAAACACTTCAATGAGGAAATGTTTTATATAAACAAATAATGTATTATAATATTACAGAGTAACAGAACGAAATAAAAGTAGAACCAACTGAAATAGAATGAAATTGAAGTAAAATTATCAAGTGTTCGCGTACATTCCCAATTTCTAGTGATTTGTGCGCGCATAGCCCCTTTAACATGTAAAAAGACGTTGATCAGGCACAAATCAGCATTATATGGATATATTTAATGAACACAAAATTATCATAGTCAGTGTGTACATATTTTTTTATCAAGCAAGCAGTGTCCGTGCGTACGGAGTTACAATAAGCGAAGTGCAAAAAATATAGCAATAATTATAAATTTATTCTTATTATTTCATTATGTGTATATATGTACGTATCTCCGGAATAAACGCTAGTTTATCATTTCAATATGTTGCATGTGAGTAAGTGTAAAAACGCCACAAACGGCGTATTTAGAAGGCATAAAAAATACTGATATAAACACTACGTTAACAACACTGTTTTTGAATGCTCATCTTCTTTTTCAATGTTCTACTGCAATAGCTATAGTTAGTATGGTTAACGGTTTATTTGCTTCATTCTGATGTTTTGTTTGGATTTTTACTATAAAATCGAACTTAAATACTATCAAGCACTTATGCAGTGTTTATTTTGTTTGGAAATGATCAATGAAGTACGTGATTTTTTCTAACGACTGAAGTAAAGCACAGTGCTTGGAAGTACTGCACAGTAGTGATCAGTGTATTTTAGAATATCTCGTGCACACCTTTAGTACGTACATACTTATGGACAAGAATATTGTTATTTAATTTTTAAGACCACAATTTTTTTTGCAAATACTAGTGTTACACAAATTGCACTAATGCTGCCCCCCAGCATCCGCTTGTTTAGCCAAAATAATTAATGCTATCACTCTTTTAATTTCTATTTTGTTTTCTCTCTCCCCATATTTTGCATATGATTATGCAAAAATATACTCAGTAGAGAACAAAACAAAACAACTTCTTAGAATTTGAACACAAATTAAACAAAATCGACACAGATTGTTTAACTGTTATTAAAACATTATTTAGCCTGCTTATAAACAAGAGCGAACAAACCAACGCATGCTCATACATGCATGCACACACATAAACAAGATAACCATTTCACACACACTTTAAGATTAGTATAACTCAAGTACGACTTCCCTGTTGACCCTCACCTAAATAATAGTGGTAATATGTAGAAATCGTCAACTGTAATGCCGACAAGAGTAGAGGCTTAACAGTTCGGTAGCAAAAAAAAAATAAATAAAATAAATATAAAATCTGAATGGCGAAACTGCTCTACGAATTAAAACTACAAGAGACAACAACAAAAACAGTAACAATATACAGTAAACAGTGATGCCATTTTATAAATGAAGAAAAGCGTCAAGTGTAAAGTAAAACCGGTTAAAAAGTGTGAAAAAATTAAACGAAAAATACAAATACTATCAAACCGCGATGATTCGCTCCCCGTTAATTCGTAAACCTCAACAATTGGAAATAAACGCCTGGTTCATTGAGAAAAACTCTTTTAATTCGTAAAAGTTCCATATTTTTTGGCGCCCTCGCTAATTCGGCTTCGCTGGCATACCTCTAACCCATGGTCGATATTTTCTTGGACTCTGAGACACACTTGAGGTGCAATTTCGTTAATGTGCCGAATTATTTCATCTTTTAGGTCTTGGCGAACACTTTTTCTTTTAAATATCCCCAAAGAAAGAAGTCCAAAGGTGTCAAATCACATGAGAGTGACGGCCAATTAATATCGATACGACGTGAGACAACACGGCCATTGAATTTTTCGCGCAAACGAGCCATTGTTTCGTTAGCTGTGTGACAAGTGGCACCATTCTCTTGGCATCACATGTCGTCCGCGTCCATATCCTCAATTCTGGCCACATGAAGTTTGTTATCGTCTCGCGACAGCGAACGCCATTCACGGTAACTGCTTGGCCGACCTCATTTTTCAAGAAGTACGGCCCGATGACGCCGCCAGCCCAAAAGCAAACCAAACAGTCACTCTTTGTGGATGCATCGGCTTTCAATAATCACTCGTGGATTCTCATTTGATCAAATGCGGCAATTCTGTTTGTTAACGAATACACTGAGGTGAAAGTGTGCCTCGTCGCTGCAGATGCTTTTCTTTGCAAAGTCACCATTCACTTCTGTCTGTTTAACCCACCATGCGGCGTATTGACGGTGCTTGAAGTTATCAGGAGGCTTCAGCTCTTGATGCAATTGAATTTTGGAAGCGTATAGATTCAAATCTTTATTCAAAATTCGCACCAGTGATGTTCTTGAGATGTTAAATTTTTGGGCACAATTCTTCCGCTTATGAATACATTTGGCCGACTATTCTAAGCAACAAAAAAAACCACGAAGTGAACGAAATGCATTTTGATTTGAACGCCCATTTTCGTAAAAGGCTTCAACAATCTTAATGCGCTGCTCAATTGTGTACCTCTCCATAGTTAAAATTGTAAAACACAGAAACAAAGAATATAAAAGTAAGTTGGCCCAAAACTTGACGTTAAGTTGTGACTCACAATTAACGGTGAAAAAGCTGATGGGGAGCTGACGCCAGACTTCACCAGGCGTATCAGGTATGAACGTAAATAATGTTGAACACTTGCCCCAAAAGCTGTGCAGCCAACTACGATGCAGTTTATGCCACAGTAAAGCCCTGTGGCAATGTAAGAAATTCACAGAAACCCCCTGTATCGAAAAAGGATGTTTTGAAAAATTTCACATATGAACAACCCATTGGCACCATTTGAGGGCAGCCACTTTTTTTAACAGATTGAATTTTTTTTTTAATTTTGTTTCTAATTGTTTTCTAATAGTTCCTGAAAAAAATTATTTTAAAAATTGCTTCTAGTTTATATTTCGCTTCAAATGACTTAATAAAGTGTAAAAGAAAACGTAAAATACATTCAGAATCACCACATCGAGGCACAAAATGGTGGATCGGATATTTTTCATCAGATCAGTTTGATTGGAATTATTTTTTTTAGCTAAACTCGAAGGCAATTTAGCCCGTATTTAATACGCAATTAATGAATTAGTGGACTTAAAAGGAAGTCCATATCTAATCTTTGGTTTAAAAAAGTTCATTGAGGTCAGTGTTCTTTCGACTTGCGCAAACAATAAAGTTTTCCTTAAAAAAATGTTTTCTTTCAAATAATTTTTAAAATTGTAGACTTCTCTTCAAAATTCATCAACACTTTCTTATTTTTTTTCCATTTTTACAATGTTATATTTCTTCTGGAAATTTCTATTGTATTTATTAGAGCCGAATGAATCATCGAAGAGATTTTGTGTGAATTCAAAAATATTCGCAACAAAAAGCTGAAAAGCGCCACAAAAAAAATTAAAAAACCATAGATAAAAATACTCTTTTATGAAAAAGGGTACTCCGATAAAATAAAAGGCTAACGAGACCCTAAAAATCGTCAAGTGACAAAATGGCAACACTGATTATAAACATTTAAACACGCACTTGTATGTATGTATGTATGTATGCGGCAGGCACTTAAGGAAACTTGTTAGTATTTTTATAGTAAATTAAATCAGCTAAATGTAATTCAGAAGAAAAATTACTTAAGGCACAACTCAATCACAAACATTCATAAAGGGTCTTTCATTAAGCGCCTCGTATCTTTAAATTTAAATAAAACAAACTGGGTCGAAATATTTTAGTCATTTAAAAGACCTATTGATGCCATTAGGAGTGAAATATAACATCGTTCAAATGTCCGCCACCGAAAATGTCAAAATTAGGAGGTATTTTACGGATGGAATGCGTTATTTAGTCTTTAAAGACCATTGTGGTTTGTCGCTTATTCGCATACTGCAAAGACCACAAGAAAAAGTGTAACGGGCTTAAATCGCAAGATCTCGATGGCCAGTTTAAATCACCTCCACGTGACATGACCATACCCGTAAATCACTCGTGCAGAATGAGGCATGATCTGTGTGACACGTAGCGCCGTCCTGTTGGAACCACATATCCTTGGTATCCAGATAATACAATTCAGGCCAAAAAAAAGTTGGTAATCATCGGACTATAGTGCTCCCGTTGACTGTGCTGGCCTGGCCAACATTGTTCTCGAAGAAATATGGATCGATAAAGCCAGCAGCCCAAAATCCACTCCAAGCAGTGAATTCGTCTGCATACATTGTATGCTCTTGAATCTCATGTGGATTGGTATCGTCCCAAATTCGATAATCTTTTTTGTGTTTCCGTACCCATTCATCCAGAAATGGGCCTCATCGTTGAAGATGATTTTTTCGAGCGGTACGTTAAACAAACAGTCACACATTTTGATAAAACAAATTCCATATTTGCACGTGTTACTGAAATCTGTATCCGTCCTTGGTAAGTGACAACTAATTGGACAGATGTAGCTTCAACAAGAAGGCCGTTATCAACTGCCGAATTTCGAAAGTACCTGCTGAGAGACCCTTTACATATTCATATGTACGTATTCACAGAATTGTACAAAATTGACAGGGTGTACAAGAAATGAAATATACAAAAATTCATTATATAAAAAAGTTTGATCCATTTAAAGTTTTATTTTTTTTTTGTGTAAACGCAATTGGATAATGGAATAAATTTAATAATAATAGATTTAATGTATGTATAAGCCTGTAAGAGATTAGTTCATAGCTTGAAAGTAAATAAAGCAATAAATTTTAACAATTAAAATAATTAGAATTTTTTTTCCTCTGTACGTAATGTTTGAATGAAAATTTTGTTTTCTGTGTAATCTGCTGCTAAATCGACCACAAATAGTTGCGCCCTTAACGATGAATGCAGTGTGCCTGCGTTGACTGCGCTGCATCAGCATTTTCTTCTTATACTCCCGAGTATAGGAAATTGAGAAATGGACAACTGTGCTTTAAATCATCAATATCGTTAGTTTAAGGCACAATAAAAAAATTTCGTTTTTAAAACTGTAATAAATTAAGAATAATAAATGATAAATTTCAAATTTCAAATTTGTAACATGATGGAAAACAAAAGAGTCTTCGTGCGCAGCCTAAAAGCATTTTGTCGCCATTTAGTATATGACGATAATTTTTTATATGAAAAATGTTTATGTTTCCTTTTTGTGTTGCCCATCATTATCTAATGTCAAGTACATTTGAAATAATTGTCACAAAAACAGGCGTCATACAGCGATAAGTTACTCGAGGGCACTTAACCTTAAACATCAGAATACAAAAGGCAGTAATTTTTTAAAATTTCCCTCGTTTAAGAACAATTAAATAAATCACTTGTGGAAACATTCATACAAAGAAAATTGTATTTATGAAGTTGATACAATTTTCACACACACTCACAGCCATACATACATACATACATATGTTTACTTCTTTATCACAACTGCTAGCGGCTGTTCGTTTAGCTCAAAAACCACAAAAAACTAGTTAAACAAAGACGTCAATAAATTAAACATTTTCTTCTAAATAATTTACTGCTTAATTTGTCAAATTGTATGTGTGTGTGTCTGTGTGTCTGTGTGTCTGTTTAGTTTTTAATTTAATTTTTTCAGAAGTTCTTTTTGGTTTTTATACCGTTATTTTGTCATGTTTTTTTTGTTTTTGTTCTCTTTGCATACGATGTGTGAATTGCGTATCAGGCCGCGTATTTTTTTTTTTTGGTTCTTTTTGTCTCAGAAGCAAAATTTAACATTAAGCGGAACTGGTAAATAAGTATATATTTTTGCTTTAATATCTACATACAAGTTTTATAATTTAGTGTCAGTATTAAGTCATAAAGTGCTAAGGCTATTTATCATTACAGCAATGAAATGACATTGGCAGTGAGAATATTAATTTAATGGCTTTTTTAACTTATAAGAGCTTAAATTTAATTGTTTTTTTTTTTAATTCAAATCCAAAATTATTTCAGTGGACTAACGTAAGTGGCATTTTGGAATTCAGTAGCTGTAGAAAACATTCAACAGAACAAAGCAAAATTTAGCGTTGTTATTTTCGGAGCCGAAGGCATAGTCACTGGTCACTGGTCACTGAAAAGCCCGGCTTCAGCTGATACTAATCCACAAGTAACGTAAGAGCACCTTCTTTCCTCGGTATTCGGTGGCATCATTCGCGAAGTAAAATAATTAATAAAATGTCTATCAAATACAGCTTCAAAAATTGAATGTGTTCCTATAAAAAGCAAAAGCATTATAAAAATAATGAAATTTTCTTCTATCTATACCTTCATCACCTGTAATCTCTATCACTATTCCTTTCCTAGAATTAACTAATTGAAGTAGGCAATCATTGCCCCGCCGTTACTTCTCTTAAAAAAAAAAAACAGGAAAAAATAACTCGTCTGGACGTTAACGGTTCGTCGAATCGAAGAACATCATTTATTTTTTGTCATATATAGTAGGCCTGTTCTGCAAACCACGTGATTTGAAATCACGAACCGTTTTCAAACCACGCCGACGATTTGAAGCTATTCTGTAAATCACGCGATTTTACGTTTTTCGGCGTGGTTTTAATTTTTCGAAAACACGAGAAAACAGCTGATGTTTTATATTGTGTTTATATTTTTGCATTGTGAATTAAAATATTAGATGAAATAAAGAATATAAAAATGCCAGGAGCTACTTTATTATCAATAATTGCTTTAAGAAAGCATCATTTAAAAAAAGAGCGTGAAGCTTTACAAATCATAAATTTTTTATTAGCACAACAAAATACCTGCATATGTATGTATGTATAATTGCGAAGTTGCCAGTGTTTTCATTAAAGAAATTTACTTAAATTTTGCATTTACTTATTCAAAAATTTGCACATAAATGATTCAATTGCTGACCATTACTAGATTTTTTGTACAACAATATATAAAGTTTGTCTTAAATAAAGAACATGATAGTAAAATATCTATATATTTACATGACTTCTAAAGACTGTGTTACTTTGGCAACCTCAAAAACATGTTCGAAAATCACTTTGACAAAATGTGGTTTGCAGAACAGGCGTGATAACTTTTTTATGTCGGTTCTCCCCAGCCAGCGAAATACTGTGACGTTCGTCTGGCAGTATTCTGAGATCGATTTCGTGTGGATATGTCGGAGGAATTTTATTTCCCAAAACAAGGCTACTATTTGCATATACAGGCTAGCCCAAAATGGCCGAAGTGGTTTTAGTTCGAAGAGCTATTGTGTCCCTCGCAGTGTGCGCTGTGGCTATTATTATGTTGGAACCATAATTGCGAATGGTTTTCCACGGCTGACCTTAAGAAATTGTCCGATATCTAAAACTAGGGATGGAAACGGTGAAACCGTGTTAATTTTCCAAAAAATATGGGCCAATAATTCTTTCCAACGAAACACCCTCAGCAAATGGTACACTTAAGTGGGTGTAATTCTCGCTGTTGAACTACTCTTCGATTTTCCGCAGCCCTTTTTTGCCTATTCCCAGTGGCGAATGTCATGCTGATTCATTGTGAAAAATGCTGAGAATGTTAAATCATCAATGACAGATTCTGAACTTTTTTTGGCGTCATATACATTCATGAATTTTTTAAGCAATTGTCCAAAACATCATAGATGACCCGAATTGATTTTGTTCGCTAAGCGTCTGAGTATTAGCGAGTCCTAACAAATTTATTCATTCCTGAGTCCACCCAATATCATCGACATTCATATATGACATTTTATGTAATTCGTGGCCATCAGAAAGATTCGTAACAGCCAGACTCAGCTTCACATCCACTCATAACAGACAATGTAGCTAAGTTTTAATATTCTGCAATGCGGTGACAAACTAGAAACAAACAAATATTTAATAATCCGTTACTTTTTTTTACTTTCAACCATAGACAAATAGTTATAGCAGTCAAGTTCCGGCAGAGTTCATCTTTGTATCGAACAATAACAGACAATGTCGATTACTTTCAACTTCCTTTTATACGGTGAATCTATAGTGAATATGTCATAGAAACTACGCCTTGAGATCTAGTTAGTAAAAAGGAATTATAAATGGAAATCTCAATATGATAAAGTCGCTCAAGAAACATTACCTGGTTAACAAACCCATTCAATTGGAAATGGGCTTCGTCGTTCATAATTAAATTATTATAAATAAAATCATGATATTTTTCTGAAACAAAGATTTTGATACGTTGTTCAATTATGTACTGTTCCACTTTAAATTCCCCAAGTCGTCTTTACAAAATACTGAAAAAAAAAAAATTCTAATAAAATATTTAAAAGAAATTCAAACACCTTCGCTTCTTTTGGTCCACCCTATGTTTAATTTGTAGTTCCTTTTTTTTAAGTTGTTTAATTTGTTTTTTTTGCAAACATTTTTATTTAATATCTTTAAGAGCCATTTGTGTTTTCTCTTCTTTTATGTGCATTAATTTACCAGCTAAAGGATTAAGAGGAGGAAGATTTGATTTAAAAATTATTATTATTGGACACGGAAATCCTTTTAGTGCAAATATGTATAGCCAGCGGTTTTATTTAGCAAGAAATCGTGCAGCTGAATAATTGCATGATGGCTTTCAAAATTGCATCCTTCTGCTTAAAACAATAAATCCTGTACAAAAATTTAAAGTCTAAAAAAAAAGAATTTATTTTTTTTTGTTTTGGTAAATTTTTTACACGTATTAATTTGCATTGAAATCAAAAATATGTTCTTACTACTGCGCTAATTGCACTCTTGTACTCGTTTGTTTGCCATCAATTACAACTCCTTTTGTATTGTTCTTAATGGAGCCGTGTTTGGAGTTTGAAACTCAAAATACCTTCAATTTGGGAACAAAAAAAAATTGTTAACTACAGCTGCTAACGTATGAAAAGTTTTGTAATACGGCTTGCCGATCAAAGCACTTGTAATGAATGGTTCGCAAGCATAAAAGAAAACAAAAAATTTCAAAACTAAATTTTTACACGAAAAGTAAGAAAATGCACAATTTTGCACATCTTTAAAAATAAGCACCTTGCTAATACGCCTCAGTTAATGATCGTGCATCATCAGCACCACCACCACCACCACTAACCAGAGCCTTCATGAACAGGACAACAATATGCATTACTGGTTGAATAAGAGATAATAATAAAACAACTCCTTAAATGCCCCATAATAACCACACGATGCACATGATACAATACCAACAAAAGATTCTCCGGCACTCCTTTTATAATTTTTCTTTCTCCTTTTTTTTGGCCGGCGAATTAAATTCGGCATTTAACCCAGTACAGCTTAAAGACGATCAGGCGCAAAAATTAATTGAGATTATTGCAAGTGCTTGTAATGATTTTTGGGTATCAATTTAAGATGGAGTTGAATTCAGCAAATGACTTAAAAGAAATTTATGCTCTTGCGATAGGAAAGCTTAGTTATGCACATAAATATTTACAGTCGCGATTAAAAGTTTTCGTTCAAAAATGGTGCGATATGTGGCGGAGGCTACAGGAAAGACCTGTAATGGAAAAATCAGTGAACTCATTCACATTGTGAAAAAAATGGGATTTATTAAAGTTGAATGCCAAAACATCGGATGAAAAAAAAACAAAGTTTACACTGTGCCCCCATAGAAGTATAAAAACATGGGCCAAAAGAAGTCATTCAATGTTGTTTGGCTCTCATTTTTATGTAAATAAATGTGAGAAAGCCAGGGAGGGAAAACTGCTTTCATAAATTTATACCAATTATAAAATCAAAATGTACATTTTAGACCACGAGCGCAATATTTTTCAATATTATTAAAAAAAAAATTCAATTGGACAAGTACTCCATCCCTGGGGAAAACAAACAAACAAACAGCTGTAGTTAAATTAAATGAAAATGTTTTTATCTTACTTGATTTTATCCATAGCAATGGTGTAAACGCCAGAAAACAACCGTCCGATTTTTACTCTCCTTTTTTTGACATACGGATGGAATTTTATTTTATTTTCTCTCACATTTTACGTACGACAAATCTTATCGTTTAAAGCACCCTTTAGTGAGATATGAAACTCCTCCGCCATTTTGGTATGCAATTTATACATGAAACAAATTTGCGACAACAGCTACAGCTACAAGCTACAGAGACGACAAATGTAGTTGGCTGTATTCGTTGCATGTTAGATGGCTAAGTACGATGTGCCTCCGCAGTCTGGTGCTTGGGCATTAGTCTTATCAATATGGAGGTGTGGAGGGATCTTTTCCCGCCTAGACCCTGGATGTTTCTACAGACAAGCTATAAGAGCTTCGTGTTGTTAAAAAAAAAAAGAATATAGGTAGATCTGGGTCCAGAAGAACCTAATTATAATTATATTATTAATTCACCTTTTTTATTATATTTTTTTTATATTTATTAATAAATATATTTCAAAAAAAAAAAAACATAATTATTTTGAAAACGCCAACTGTACCATAACTACTGATTCAAAATCTGGTACTCTGGGTGTCTCAGATCATAAAAAATTTAGTTGCTGCGCACTTCTTCAATTAGAACTTCATCCATTTTACCTGAAATAGTATATATATTTAAAAGCAAAAATAATAATAAAGTACTTTCCAATTACAATAAACCAAACAAAAAAAAAAACCAAATTGAAAATATGAACAGCTGTTCGTTGTTCAAAAATTGGTCCCACTTTGAACTATACTGCTATACCGAAAAGTTACTTCAATTCACTTGCGTCATTTCATTCTCATTTCTTTAGACTGTCTGTATCTAAACACTTCGGCAGTTTTAAAAGCGAATAGAAAGAAACTGGCTTCAAGAAAAATTAAATGTAAAATTCTTCTAAGTGTTAAAAATGTAAATAATTTAGTTATAGAACAGATTCCTCTAATTATTTTAAATGAAAGTCATTTGTTGAAATACTTTGTAATAAAATCTCAATATTATCTGTATAAAAATAGTTTATTATATTTTAAAATGCTGGGATGATAGATAAAAAAATAAAAAAAAAATAAAAAATCTCAGTTAAACGAAAACTTTTGCTATTCACTGTATGTGTGTGTGTGTAATCCAATGACATGTGCGTGTTAGTTTTGGATACATGCTGTGACTTTGTATTGTACACACCTCATGCTGTTCAAACAATAACAGCCAGCAGAGGACAAAATAATCGTTGTTAGTGCACTTGGTATTTTTATTTTTTTTTGTTTGTTATCAAATCTTGTTGCGTTTCTTCACGTTTGTTTTTCTCTTAACTACCAACAAGTGCAGCTGTCAAATATTTAAGTTAAACTTGAAAATGCTTGATATTTTTTTTTCGTGAAGCAATCGCTACAATTGTGGTGGCGATCATCATCATCATGACAAAAAAAAAAGTTAATTTCATATTCTTAAGAATTCTTTAAGAAATTTCTATCAACAAAATATCAAATTTTTAATAAAAAATACAACAGTTATTTTCCCATGCAATAATTTTACTTGTGTAGTGTATTTCTTAAGCCTGCTAAGCGGTATAAAATTTCCTTACAATTTGCAATTTTCTTGTTGCAACATTTGCACCATTTTTACGCTCATTTTTCTTTGCAAAAAAAAAAATATTTAAAGATTTCTGTTAACAGGCTGCTCGTTTGCTTTGGTTATTTCGAACAAGCAAAAAATAAGACTCAGAGATAAGAAATCAACAGGCACGCTTTCCAAATAAATAAAGATATTTTTATTCTTTGGCCTTTATAAAAACGTAACAACATTTATTTCAGTTAAATAAATAAACAAATATTATTAATGAAAAAAAAAACAAAACAAAAATTTTGGAGATAAGAAAAGCAGGAGTTGTTTTCCTTTCCTGACTGCAACAGAGAAAAACAAACGAAATCTTTTATTTTTCTTTTAATCTCGCGAAAAGCAAAAATCTACAGGTGCATTTTTGTTTTCATTATTTAAACCAGCAATTAAATGCTCTCTGAATCTTGATAAGACTCCTGTTAATGTCATATTTCACTAACTTTATTAGATTATTAAATTTAAATTCTGCCTGCATTTATTAAATTATTTGTGCGTGAAATTCAGTTGATAAAAATTAGATTAACACACTGTTGGTGATCTGCTCTGATCTTTTTTAAAGCCTCCAGGCTTAATATTTAATATCGGTTAGGAACCATGGGCCGCCAGACATTCTGTGTCCGACCCAATTAGGTAGCATTGTTTTTTTTTTATACGCAAACCGTAGCGTATCATTGCGGGATAAAGCAATATATCCCCCTGACGGCGCAATTCAAGACCTCCGCGAAACCGTGGTTTCGAATCTTCAGAGAAGCCGAGGGTAGGATAATGGCAGAGGAGGTTTTCTATTGTCTCCCTCTCTTCCTCCTCCTCTTCTACCTCCTCTTCTTCTACCTCCTCCTCCTCTTCCTCCTTCTCTTCTTCTACATCCTCTTCTTCTACCTCCTCCTCCTCTTCCTCCTCCTCTTCCTCCTCCTCTTCCACCTCTTCTTCCTCCTTCTTTTCCTCCACCTCCTCCTCTTCTTCCTTCTCATTCTTATTTTTATCTGGGGAATGCCTACAGAAGTCAATGAAAGTCAAATTAAATATCCCAGCATGTACACACCCATGCAGCGGTGCGCCATCAGCACCGCCACCACGGTGCGCAGCCGTCCGCAAAGCTCTATCAAAGAATTAAGCTCTATCTTCCTACCACTTTCACCACCTGTCTATATCTTCCCTATCCTTCTCTCTAGTTCCAGTGCAATGCATTGCATATGTAGGGAATAGCCCTTGAGCACTGGTCCAAGATAAAAAAAAAAAAAAATCATCAGCAAAGAAGCAGTCCAGTCATAGCCAGACCATTTGCGACGGGTGCTAAATTTATTTATTGGATGTGTGGCTTTTGGGTTATACGCCACTCCCTTCAAATCTGTGTGAGTCAAAGTATCAAATTATGAAAAGTTTTTTTTCTTTCACCAGTATTCAGGTGATGTACGCTACGTATATAGAACTAGTTCTAGTAGTTCGAAATGTATCGCGCAGAGAAGATGGTGAAGTGATAATTCTTTTACAAATCTGCAGATACTCGTTTTATGATTTTGTAAGCAGGGTTGCTACGTTTTTTTTTGTTAAAGCTGGCATGGCATTTTACGCATTATTTTAAGACTTTCGAAGCTTCTACGCTTTTCGGGGTTTCAAGTTAAAAGCGACGCTTTCTATACTAATTTTCCTTCTTTTTATTTTTGTTTTTGTTTTCTTCTTGCTTTTTAATCTTTTCAAAATATTTTTAATTACAAAAACTACAGGAAAATTATGAACAATACGAGCATATTCATCGGTAACATTGAAAATAAATTTACATTTTCATCTTTGGCTGCTACCACCAGCTGAGCAGTTTCTACACTGCTTGTGACGCTTAGATGAGATGAAACTAGACAATAATTCACGATCTCTCCCCGTCAAGGCATTCTACGCTATATGTCCTGAAACTTGCACCATGCAAATATACTTACTATATTCAACCCACAAGTCCATACACTATTCACTCAAACAACAGCAATAGGTATTTCGCTTTATCTGCCGATATTTGAAAACTTTAAAATTTGTGTGTTTGTTTTGTTTTTTCAAATGCAAATGCAAAACTTTATGTTCGTTTTATTAATTTTTGCCATTCAATAACACTCAGCACTTGTTCATCTTGATTTGAAAAAAAAAAAAAAAATACGTATCATTGTCTAGAAATATTTGACAAACTTTTTAACAACTTGTTTTTTTTCTATTTATTGTTATTCAAGTTATTCAAACAACTCTTATCTCGACATCTACAACATCATTGTCGATTTTCTTTAATTAGAAAATTTGAGCATCTACAAACGTATCATAAATCAAAGAAACGTTTCTTACAACAGCAATTAATGGGCGATTTGAACAAGCGATAAATAAGTTGGACAAATATTTTAAATTTATGTATTTTCAAAAGAAATCCAAACAGTACAGTGGTGCTTGTGCAGTATTAAGGCATGCGTGCATTGTACATTTTCCCAATTTAAGTGGATTAGCAATTCTTTATTATTGAATTTATTATTAATTTATATATATTGACGTACATCTTTCTACGTAAAAATATTTAGCGATTTGCAATCGTCGAGGTGAAATACTTTAGAAAACCCTGATAGTCTTGGTAGCCCAAGTGGCTAAAGGTAGGGTGTTGAAGTTCGGTATATAGACTCATCTATTTTTGGATATTCTAATGTTATGAGGGTAAAAAAGTGTAGAAACGGGTGAATTCGATAACGCAATATCTCAGAAACTAAGCCAACTACAATGAAAATTAAGTGGACATGTGTTTGCTACTTTTATAGCTGTGAAGGAAAAGTATTAAATATATAACCCTAGACACAAACCTCAGCACTTAACAGAGCTCTGTTAACGTATTGACATAGATCTGTTAGGATTTCTTAAATTTGTTTGATGTTCTTAAAAGGAGAATTTTTAGGAAAGGAACCACCATGAGTGACCAGACTAAAATAGGGATTTGACTCGTCTGCATTAGTCCGAAAAGAATGGTGTAACGATTTGTACTCTGTATTTCTGCATGAACTTGAAATTGTGAAAAATCGTTGATTCTCTGAGGATGACCAAATTTTTTTTTGGAAAAAGGCAACGTGGGCGACCAAACTAAATTGGAATTTATGTAGAGGGATCTCCTCTATATTTCTGCATTAGCAGAATCTTTAACAGATCGAGTTCAAGTTAGTTTTTCATAATTTTCCACACTTGAAATTGTGAAAAAGCGTTGATTCTCTGAGGAATGACCAACTTTTTTTTTTTTGAGAAAGTAAACGTGGATGACAAGACTAAAATATTAAAGATTCCGTTTATGCAGAAATATAGAGTACAAGGTATAGCACCATACTTTTCCGACCTTCGCTGACCAGTCACCATCATGACACAGTTTTTGTCCGTAGTACTGAAGATCGTGCAAGATCGTTCTACAGGGAGGCACAAAAGGAGCTATGTGGTTTAAATGGTTTATAACTTTTATATTTATGCGATTATTATAATTTTTTTTATACTGTATATTATTGGGCAATTTTTTTCAATTTGCTTTGAAAAATGATATCCTGTAAGTGATATCCATTTGCTGCTTCGCACAAACGTGCTCTTTTTAGTATATTTTCCATAACTTTTCGCAAAATTTCGGGTGTAATGCCCATGATTTCATTTCGAATGCTTCATAATTAATTCCCCAAATCTTCTTCACAAAATGCTAAAAAAAAAACAAACAAAAAATAATAATTAAAAAAGTTAAAAAGAATTCAAACCATATAGTTCCTTTTGTGCCACCCTGTACGACATCGCCAACGATTAATTTAATCACCTGCTCCGATCACCGTAGAGTCTCCTACGATTAAGAATGTTAACTGGTAATTGCACTACTGCTACAAGTACGTTCTTAATGCGTGAAGACATCTGTTGCTAAGTGATGTCAAGTTTCCTTGGTTCCGCATAAAAGTACGTTTTTTGTGTTTTATAAATCAAAAAATCAGCTAAATTGACACTGTTGTCGATGATTTTGTTTTCATTATATTCGCCTACAGTTTGCACAAAAAAAACATTCACACTTTTTAGCTAAAAAAAAACGAGTGAAAATAGTCTTTTGAAAACAAAAGACTTAAGCAAAAACTTGCTGAAACATAAAACCCCGAGTGCTTTGCAAAAATCGTAGACGCACTCAACAACACAGAGAAACAATTAATAAGGAAATTGACTGCCACACTTAAAAGCCGCCGGGAGCATTATTAAAATTTCAATTCCATTAGTGAAAAAAAAAATACGAGAATTATGTGGAAAAAATATAAAACACTTTACCGTGGAAAATATTGAAAAAATTTTAAAAGAAAACCTAAATGGTCTCGAAATATCATAAGATCTTGAACAAAATAGAATAGTTTTTTATTCGAAAAAAATGGATGGTTGGCTTTTAAAAAAATTAATGCCAGTGAGCGGCTCTGGCATGATGCGAATAACAACACTTCCGTTTGTAAAAGAACATAAAAATTAAAATTTCTAAATGTTGCAACTTACTCAATAGACTTGATAAACAATTTCTTTGCTTTTTTTCTTTATTTCATTTTGATTTCATTTTATATTCTGCAAAATTTCTCAAGCATAATGCATTTTGATATGTTGCATGAATGAAATACCTCTGGAGTTGTCTGATGTGCCAAGCAAGGCAGGCGCAAAGAAAAGAAAAACTCTCTTCATTAGCATTTTCATGTTTGGCTACTTGACATTTGGCGCTTCATCTTGGCACTTTAACCAGCCACAAAAGCTGGTGTTGTAGTTAAAGGTTTATTTATGCAATCGTTGGGTTGGTTAGAATAAAGCAAAATAAAAAATAAAAAATAAAAAAAACCAGCATTACAATTCAGAGTGATGCGCATATGAAATAAGGCAAACAGCTTGTTTTCGTAGCGCATAAATCATAAAGGAATGGCAAAAGGGCTGGCTGACTTTCAGCAATATTCATTCATTCACATGCTTGAACTTTAATAAAAGAATGCCTGCTTAGAAATTAAAATCATATACATATTTTTTCGTAGTCTTAAACTCACATGCTGATGGAACGAACGTATACGAGTACAATTATTTTTGTTTGTCTCATATTTTGAGGCATGAAGGATGTTTCTTGCATGTGGCAAATAAGTTTCGCAAAACGAACAATATTGCCGGTAACGAGATTAAATTTAAATAAAACGCAGAGTACGAGCAACTTTCTGTTAAAACGTTCGATTTGCAATCGAGTACATAATTTTTCATAAATCGAATTTAACGAAAATAAAATAAAATAAAATACAGCTGTCACGCCTGACTGCTTGAGTATGAAAAAATAAAATTATTTTAATATTTCCATTTCAATTAAAATATGTATTTGCACAATGCTTACATAGCTCCAGCAGATAAGATCTGTATGGTGTGTGTAAATATTTGTCTCGGGAAGGATGACATTTTTGTAATGGCAAACGAAGCTAAATTCAACAAACTTGACTTGTTAGGCGACTTAAGAAGTAGACTGTCAATTCGAGCGTCTATTTTGTGTATGAACATTCTACTTTTAATTGAAAAACCCTACGAAAAACGAATTTTTGAAGATCATTTGCTGCTAAGTTAGGTTAGGTTAGGTAAGGTGGCGGACCTTCCCCCAAGGAAAACGCCCCACTTCGGTCAGAGATTAGGCCCATTGTGATACTAAAATCGCTATGCCACAGATTGCAAAAATTAAATTTTAAATCATTTTTTAGATGAAATGGAAACAACAACTACAACAACAACGGACGTATAATTTTCATTCTTTATGAAACAACACAGCAACAATAACAAAAATTAATTGTTACGCCTACGCAGACGAGCTTCATTCAAGCTTTATTTATGTATGTACATGTGTATGTATGTATTAGACAGGGTATTGCTGTATTAAAGCCATATTAGAATTTGCTACAGCTGTAACACTAGGAAACTAACTAGAAACGTGAAAGAAATGCTATGAAGTTCACGGATGAAACGACAGGATGGAATGCGACCGGAATTAGAAATTAGAATTTCTAGTGTTAATTTTGGTTTACCCTTTCTATTCCTACCCTGCAGGGAATTACAATAGTAAAACTAACGATTCGACAAATGTCGACATTGCTTGTTTGAGGTTGCTTGCTCTAACGATTGTGGGATGCTGTAACTTGATGCTTACGATTTTACATAGACATTGCAATCAAGTGGCATCTCTGCGAAAGTATACGAACGAACAACACAAAGCCGAACATGCCAAAAAAACAAACAAATGCTTCGTATTTAAAACGATAACAGAAAAAATTATATTCTTATATTTTGTATATGATTATAATTGTGCTTTTTCCCTTAAAAAAATATATGTGAAACTTATTATTACATACTTTATGATATTCTCATAAAGTATTTTTTCTTTTTATTTTTTTTTTTTACAAAAGCAAACTCAATAATTGAGGAGGAAAGCATATCCATATAGTACTATTTCGCTAATGCTTACTTAGATCATCAGTGGATTTTTTCTACTTTTTGAATACAAACCCAAGATCTATATGTTTAAAATTCAACTAATCAATGGAGAATTGAGGTTGAATATCAAACACAAAAACCGAAAAATCTAAAAACAAAAACATAACAATCCATGAGTTTACTTTTATAATAAACACACATTTCTATTTTTAGATTTTTCTTCTCATCTACACTAGGCTTGCCATCGGCCAGCATAACTAATATTTTTTGAATCAAAAGAAAAATTAAAAAATTAAACAAAAGAATATTAAAATCTTACACCGTGCACATGTAGAATTGTATATTAACTGAATTTATGTAATAATAAATTTCACATATATTTTTTAAGGAAAAAGCACAATTATAATCATATATAAAAAGATATTCCCAAAATAAATTCAGTTAATATTCTTTTATTTTATTTATTATTTTATTTGTTCGTCGTGTTTGATAAATTTAATTTAAGTTATTTTTTTAATTATATTTATTTTTTGAGCGATGGTCTTTTTTCCATGAAAAGTTTTTTTAATTATTTATTTTCAATATTTCGCTACCAAATAAGTAGCAGCGTCAGGAAATAATAATTTGTATTAATTAAAATTAAAAAAAAAAAAAAATTCAAGTTATTTATATGTATGTATGATTTATTGGCATGTACTATGTACTATGTTCAGACACAAATAAATTATTGTCTCAAAGGTAACGATAACAGCTGACTTGAAGCGATAGCGAAAATCGTTAAAAATGTTACGGTATTGTAAATTCGATAAAATCTCGTAATATCTGCTTTAACGATACTATTAACTTAATAAAATTTTTTAAATCGCACTACAGCAATAATGATTTGTTATACCACAGGCAATGTAAATTTACTATAGACTATAGAGTGAGTGACGTTGATCTTATGTAGTTAATAGATCAGTAGCTATTTCTTGTGGCAAACTGAGAGCAACCGCAACAATTTTTTTAACCACAGCAAAACGAGTAAATAAAAATTCGTTTTGTAAAAAATTTTTTTTTGTCTTCACAGACAGAAATAAAAAGTGTAGACGATTGCTTGACAATGCCATCAAAAACTCACCAAAAACGAATCGACAAAAGTGTTGACTAGTAAACACTTGGTCCCAGGTTTCCTACAGGGTACATGTTTACATACACACATACAAAATCAAATGTATTTAAAAAATTTATTTATTTAAAAAAATTGTTATTCACCAGAGAATGAAATTCGATTTGAGATTATTTCAGTATTGTGCTGCGTAAGCCTGAGTTTAGACGACAAAACATTTGGAAGAATTTTCTGTAATTTTTTCATTCGCCTTCACACGTATGAGAATGTTGTCGACGACATTCCATTGTTATTGTTATGAGAACAAAGCGTGTCGCCGAGTAACGAAAATAAAAACAATCTGCTAACAAACTAAATGCTTCCCTTCTAAATGTTTCCTCATCTAAACTCAGTCTAACTAACAGTATGATTCACTTGACCAAAAATTACCAAAATGTGTGGTTGCTGGTTAAAAATCACAACAATAAAAAAACAGCCATTCATTGTTTCCATAAATCAAAAAAACAACAAAAAAAACAGAAATCCCCAAAAAAATCATTTTTCGCTAAAAACGGTAAAAAAGTAAATTTTATTTGTATTTATTTAACAAGAAACTCACATACCACACCATCGATTGATGATCGGTTGTTTTCTTTTCGTTTTTATTTCTGATTGAAGCCATTCATTTTCAACTGCAAATTTGTTTATTTTATTTATTAACAAAGTCTAGAGGAATTGGGAGAGTGTTTTGTAGAACTGATTGTAGTTTTAGTGATTCTGATGAAATTCCAATTTAATTCTTTCATTCCCTTTTCTTTTCTACACGTTTCACTCTCGTTTGGGCAAAAAAAAAAAAAATACAACGACAATATTTTCGTCTTAATTAATGTACCGTAGGAGGGATGATGTGTTGATCTCTGCCATTCCACACATTTGTTTATTTGGCCTAATTGCAAAATGTTATTGAATTTACATTTTTATAAGTATGTTGTTTTTTTAATTTCTACATTGGAAAAATATTACGTTATAAAATTACAAGTTAAATCGTGCCTGAATGTTCATGACACGTTTACCAGTTATAAATTAGATTTTTTTTTTTATTTTGGACCAGCACTCAGGGCATGACCCATGCGATGCATTGTGCTGGAATTGTGACTCATTAGTAGCATCATGGATATATTGGGTGATTGGTAGGTACTGTGCTGCCTAATTCGCTTTTCTAACCGATATGGCGTTATGGAATTCATTAACTTTGTGCTGCTACAGATTATCGGCTAATTTTCACATAATTTTTGGCATTGAAATTTTTTTTAAAGAATTTAGTATTTCCAATAGGTAACTTTAATCATTCAGAGAATAGATATTAAATTATCGTCGATACACACATCGATACCTTAATATTGAACAGAATTATGACAAATTTTTCAACAATCTCTCCCAGTACGAAATTCTAATATTTCTTTTAAAATTTTTATTCAGTTTATTTTTAAAAATTATAAAATTAAAAAGATTAATTTACAGGTATTAATAAATATTTAATAATTTTAAATTAATAATAACTACCTGACTGTTATAATATTTTTATTTAAAAAAAAATTTATACGCCTCATGTGTCCTTTATTAAAATCGGTTAGTTAGTTTCGTCGTAGTCTTATCTTAAAAAAAAATATATAGTCTACGAGGTTCGTTCAAAAGAAAATGTGAATTTTGTTTTCTTCGATTACAATGGCGTAGTGCATCGTGAGCTCTCGAGCCAACAGGTCGTACCAGTAATAAGGAATAGTAAAAGAAAGTATTGCAACATTTGCGTGAAGCAATACCGCTCAAACGATCGGAGTTGTGGAAAAAAAATGATGGATTCTGCATCATGATAATGCACCAGCTCTCACATGAATGCCTGTTCGTAATTTTTTGGCCAAAAACACCACCCTAATCATGCCTCAACCAACTTATTCACCAGATTTGGCTACCTGCGACTTTTTCCTACTCCCAAAACTTAAGAGACTAAAGAGAAAGGAAAGCGTTTTGCCACAATTGTTGCCATAAAGTCAAAATGGAAGAACCAGCTGATGGCCATACCGAAAAGCGGATTTCACAAGTGCTTCGAGGATTGGAAGAAGCGCTGGCATAAGTGCATTATATCTGAGGGGCATTACTTTGAAGGGGACAAAATGGACATTGAATGAAAATTAAATTGTCATCTTTTAAAGAACAACGTAAGTGTCCATCTAGATGCAGAGTAATCTATGTTTAAGCTCCCCTGCCTGAGTGCCTATCCGTATAAGCAATTTCAGCTCTCTGGCTCTATGAAGAGTGCGCACCCCTATAACCAATGGGAGTTTCACATGCAAAAAAAGAATCAGTCCCCCTGATAAAAATTGCCAGTTTTCATATTTTTACCCATTATTTACTCCCCATAGGAACTGTATTCAGAAACTTTTACTTCAACCGTTCTCAATATATACCAAAATAGATATTTAGTTTGTATGGGCGTGGTAACGCCCAGTTGGAATTTTTGAAATTTGTATAGCTTATAGTTGCTTCCAGATATACTGTGAAAATTTCAAGAATATCGGTTTAGCTGTCCATACGGCATAAACATGCATACATACAATAGGACGGGGCACATAGAATCCGTCATACTTTGACTTTTTCAAATGACATTAACGTACCGACGGATGAGATTGGCACAATCAGTACTTGTTGACGGATATGACAGCCAGCATTGCCACAAATTTCTGCAAACAAAATTAGTTTAAAAAATAAAAAATACCAGAATATGTTTTATTTTATAAAAATAAGTCTTCAATTTCTTTTCCAAAGCCACAATTTTTATAAAAAAAAAAAAATTAAATAAAAACCTTATGTACCGACACCATTTCAAAAATCAAACCAGCAAACCTGGGCAAATAATTTTCTATCTATTTTGGATTTAAAGACTATGGCCCCTATTATTATCAGCTGCATTCCATGTTCGACCTTCGCTGGGTATCGAAGAACGATTTCATTCTAATTTCTAAATGATAATCTCGTAAAGTATTTTTGTCAAAAATAAACTCAATAAAATTGGTTATAGAGGAGGAAAGCATATCCACATTCTTGGAAAGAATACAAAGGCGCCATAAGAAATAAATTACTCATGATTACAGCCGCTCCTGGATACGTAAAAAAAAGCACAAACATCTAAATGAAACAGCGTTAAGCAGTGTATTCGACAATCTGTAGCACTACGCATTTATTAAATACAATTCTGTTTGGCTTGCGGTCACATACGCCATGTGATGAAATTTTATTAAATAATTTTTTTTTTTTTTCTATTTATGGATTAGAACTCTATCACTTGGCTGTGCACGAAACAACGAACGCTGTGAAACGTTGTAAACAACGCAGTATTTGTGTTTTTAATTTTAATTTATTTAAATATTGTACTCGTACATACCGACCACCAAAATTCTAAAAGCTTTCACTCACACAATATTTGTATATTAGAAAGGAATTTGTTTTTTGTTTGTTTACGAATTTATTTACAAATCAGTTTGTGTTTTCGTTTAATAAATACTTTTGATTGTTAATAACGGTTGAAGTTAATGAACGTATTAGTCATATGGTGGTGGGGCGGGGGCTACTCGGTTACAAGATTGGCAATACGCAATACTTTGAACTGAAAGATTTACATACATATATTTTTGAATTTAGAAAAACGGTGTGTCATCAATTTGTTGCAATCTTGCTTTAAATAAAAAACGTAACGTGCTACTAGTTCTAATAAATTCGACTGATAACAAACCTTTTGTGAAGCGCCAGGAATTTAAATCGATATCAAAATGATCTTGGTTGGGTCGACAGCCACATTATTATTATTGTTATTATTATTATTATTATTGGGGCTAGGAAGTACCGCGACCAAAGAGATCTATTGTGCAAAGCCCTTTACATTAGACCGCCATCCTATGGCTCTCATGGGAATCTCAGCACTAAATGTGGTCTCCACAACTTGTATGGAGGCACAACAATGCCATGCAGATGCAGAAGAGTGCACAACAACAGCCCCTGAACTATAAACCAAGTCGATTTAAAAACGACTGATTTCTCAAAACAGAATAAAAGCTAATTTGGTGTTCTAAAAATCACACAATTTCCAACATTCGAACTTGCTTTCGAATAAGATCTTTTAAACGTCAATACGTCAAAACGTCAATAAAGCGACTGAAATTTTGTTTATTCTTATTTAAAAGTACTTTTTTAATGATATATCGAATGAATTTAATGAAAATGTCTTTTTATTCATCATAATACTTTAACAAAAACATGCAGAAATATTGCAGTGCTTTTTAAATTGATTATTTTTTATTAAAATCGATTACAGAGTATATAATTTGACTTAATTTAATTAAAGGAAAAAAACACTTCAAGTAAAAATTGGTAATTGGTTTTTTATGTTTCATCAGTTATTTAATAAGAAGATAGTACATTCGATTTAATTTCGACCGGACTTATCTACTCGATTTCAAACCGATTAAAATTATGCGAATTCGAATGCAAATGGAAAAACGGGAACAGCGGAGTTGTGTAAGACAGTAAGCCCTATTCCATACCTTCGCCACCTACTTATTGCTGTCATATCAGCTAATTGAATCTACAGCCAGAAGGAGGTGGGTTCAAACCCTACTCTAATCATTCATTCAATTTTTTCCCTGTTATGAATTATTGTGATTTCATTTCTTTGACAAAAATGACACCATGCTAAAAATTTAATATATAATCACAGCAAAAACTACTGCAGCTCAATAGAAGGAAATACTGAGGTGGCATTCGCTTAGAAAACTGCTCGATATTTGTTGCAAATGTCCCATTTTGGAACACATCTTTTTAAATGCTTTTTTTTAGCGCCCTGATTATGTCATGGAATCTAAAAGCAGTTGTCCGAATACGTTCGGTCGTTTTATTCTGTTCGTTGCACTTCGTCAAAGCGATCATTGTATCATTGCCTTACGAGAGTGGTTTTTAGTATGCACTAAAGTAAGGGAATGTAGTGAATACTAAAAGATTTGATTTTTTTTTTGTTGTTGTTAAAGAATCCAAAAACAGATACTCGTACATATCTGCTGACTGTAAATTGTTTTCAGAAGGGGAAAAAGTAAATACAGCTTCCAAAATTTGAATTATTTTTTTCCGCGATATGTCTTGTCAGCCCTGTAATAATGCTATTTCTCATTGCATGAGAATGAAACACAATTTCTGAAAAGGTGAGACTTTCTGTGCAATAATAAATCCAATAATTTTTCTTCACCAATTCTTAACTTTGTAAACAGTGGGATAGCTTTTCGTTCACCAAGTGTTAAATATCTTGTTAATAAAAGCAAATTAAATAAAAAAAAATAAAACTTGATATTTTAATAAATAAAATAAAATTTTCCGTATATTCTTTTACGTTCCTTTCTTTAGACTCTGCTGGTCACATCAAGTGGTAATGAAAACTGTAGTGCTGCCATAAAATGCAATTAGGTTATTTACTGTCTTGCTGCGTTCTTATCAGCAAAATAATCGTATATTATCTTATCAGTAAAGCCATCAATCGATGGTAATAGTTTCATTAACAATCGGGTAATTCCTTTTATGCACGAGGTTTGCATAGGCTTTTGGCCGACAATACCAACGAAAGAATTCACAAACAAATAAAAAAGTAAATAAAATACAAATTTAATTCAATTACATTTTTTGCAGAAGTAACACTTGCACCAACTGAATTAAAAAAAAAACAAAAACTCACTTTGTGCCTAAAAGAAAATTGAAAATAAAAGGTTCTTCATGGTTATAAATAAATGTGAAAAGAAAACAGAATTTTAATGGATTTTAAAAATAAAAAAATATATGTATGTTTGAATGTACATATATGTGCCATTAAAAAGAATAGATGAAAAAATAACTTTGTATGAGTTTTTTTTTTTCAAAAGTTTTTCCTTTAAAATATTCTGGTATAGAAAAGTATAAACTAAAATGAGAGGTTTCGTTTATTATCGCAATGCAGTGAGCTTGTGCATATTAAAATAAAATTTTTGTAAATAAATGACAGTACAGTTGATAAATTTATTAATTAATTAATCCCTGTTGGAATTTTGAGACATAAAAAAAAGTACGGCGAGGCCTCGTAATTCAGAGATAATTCAGCCGGAGAGGGCTACACATACCTTACGGGGTTTTCAGGGCTCTTGGCTGATGCGACTAGATCGTCAAGTCGAAGTTCGGGATAAAACATACTTCGTGCCCACTCGGAAACATCATAATAAATAACATCAGGGACGCTGCAACTTTGCTTTATAATTAACATGCAACTGCAGAGATGTGCAAGAATTAAGATGCATCTTCCTACCACTTTCACCACTTATCCTTTCAATACAGTATCTCTCTATCTTGTTCTATATGCATTGGTCCGTTATAAAAAATTAATAAAAAAGTATGGAAACATCAGAAAAAAATTTTATTTATTATTTTTAATTAACAGCTTTATACTTTTTCAATTAAAAATGTAATCAACTCAATTAACTTTTTAATTAACTCAATTAAACTGCAGCATCAGAAGAAAATTTTCAATTTTTATTTTTAAGTAACGCCTTCATATTTTTTCAATTAAATTTTTAATCAACTCAAGTGAATTTTAATCAACTCAAGTGAATTTAAATTAATTCAATTAAGTTGCAGCATCAGAAAATAAATTTTACTTTTTATTTTTAAAGGTATTTTATACTTTTTCAATTAAAAATTCAATCAACTCAATTAAATTTTTAATCAACTCAATTGAATTTTTTATTAATATTGGAGCACAATACACAAATAAATAAATAATTTATTTTTTAATTATATTTATTTTTGAGCGATGATCTTTTTTATGAAGTTTTTTTTTTTTTTTTCATAAAAAAAGACCATCGCTCAAAAATAAATATAATTAAAAAATATTTAATAAAGGTCAAAATCGAAATAGAAGTGAGACTAATAAATAATTTATTTTTTACTAGGGAATGCACAAAATGACAAATAGAAATTAAAAAGGATTCGCATTCAATTCAGATATTTTTTCCTATTAATAATTTGCTTGAAATTTTCGACCTTAATCAAATTTTCAATTATAATTATTGAAAATTAATTCAGTAGTTATAACAATGGCACTGTTATCTCCTAAAAAATAATAAGCAACTCCTTCTACATAAAATTTTCCAAATGGTTTCTCAATATGTTTTGTTAAAGTGAATTTTCTGTTTTTCCATACACGGATCAAGCGAAAAACGAAAAGTGGAAAAAAAATTATTTAGAACTCTTAATTGTTAAGTAAAATTTTTCTTCTAAAATTCACACTCGTAAAAATAAGTATGAGTGTCTAGTGTTGATTAAAAAAAAAAAAAGAAAAATAAAACGCAGAAATCATAAAGAATATTGAGGACAAATACCCCACCATAAATGGTTGAGTGACCATATTCCATATACTTGGCTTCGCAACAGACAATACACATGACAAATCGTAAATGACAACAACAGCAGTGGCCGCAATTTAAAAAAAATATGTATATTTTTTTTTTGTAAAACAAATCATTTTTTTATGGCTCAACTTCCTTTCATTAAAATAAAAATTATTTTATTTTTTTTATTTTCATTTGGTGGATTAGAATTTGAGCGCAAAAGTGAAACAACTGAAATGGGTGACAGTACGAGAAACAATAAAATATTTTTTGGGGGCAAATGTGTGTGCATGTGTTCTAAGTCTTTTGTTTTTGTTTTTGTTTTGCTGCAGACCACTGGCAAAGTGGCACATTTTGTTAGAAGTTCATTTATTGAACAAGAGATTTTTATGACATAATGGACTAATAGAAAAAATAAATAATTACAAAAAATATGAAATTATTTATACAAGGCAATTGTGCAAAATAAGGAAAGTAAAGCTTAAGAAAAGCATAAAGTTTATGAAGTTTTATAAATGAATACGGTTAATACTTTTCTAATTTATAGAAAATGATTAAAATCAATTTTTTTTTCGAAGAAATAGAAAATTAATTAATTTTAAACAATAAAGTTGGCTATTAGATAGAATACTGAAATGTTTTGTAGTGCTCGAGAAAGAATACAGTAGCTGGCTTTTTATAAAAGAAAACTGCAGCTGCCTTTTATGATTTGCCTAAATTGGCTATCATGAGTTAGAAAGTAACTATTTTTACCATTATTCAACGTTACTCAAAAATTTATTATGGTTATTTGTCTATGTTTGCTAAATGTTTTAGCTGGTCTATATACACATTTCATTTGGTGTTACTACGAAAATCTTCAGTAGACCTTTAGCCAAATTCTTGAAAAAATCTAAGAAATTTCACATTTTTATATTAGAACTCGCCAAAAATATTTGAGAATTACATAATATATAAACAAAACAAACCAAATTGCTTCTTTAAAAACATTTTCTTTATACAACAAACATATTATTATTTGATTTAAATCTTTTTAATTTTTCTAAACCTTTCGTACAATTAGTGGACCTTTGGTTTGATAATGCTTGTATTTTAAAGGCAAAATGAAATACCCAACGTTGTTAATTCCTGACTTTCTTTCGTATTTCTAAGTATTTGTTACGTAGTGACAAAAGTCTCTTGATAGAAAAAAAGTTGGCCATGAAAATCAATTTTTAAAATTTTTCGCCGATATAGCAAAGAATTTGTACAGCGATGCCGTAATAAAAGTGCGAAAAATGTCGCCGGGTCGTAATTAAGAATGCCCAATGTGTAGTAGATTAAAGTTAATTTTCCATAAAGAAACTTTTATTTGTAAAAAAAAAATTTTCGAAAAATCCGCCATACTTTTTGCATGACTAATGGGTCGATTTTATATTGCAACCGAAGTTCAGTAGCCAGATTGCCAGGCCGCAGAAATATATTTGTGGTTGCCAAAAAAACAATAAAAAAGCACTCGAATTTTGGCAAGTGGACTTAAAGCAGTTTCGATCTGCATTACCTCCAAAACCATTTTTAGCAACTATCAACTGAAAAACAGTTCGGTTGCAATCCGTAGTCCAGCAAGAAATAGAACTAAATGAAGCATGTATGCACTGTGTACAGTGGACCAATTCGCGGGAAGGCTGTCAAAATCCATAATTTTGCTACGCGTTTTTTTTTTTTTTTGTTTTATAGGTGGGATTTTTGCCTTTAATTTTTGTTTGCAAATCGACTATTAAGAAAAAAAAGTTATAGAGCGTTTAAAATTCCTTTTTTGTTTTTAGCTGAATCTAAAAAAACCGAATGTGTGTTTTTTGTATTTTATAGGACACCGGACCTCTGGGGCGATCTTCCTGAAATTTTCACAACATTTAAATCGCACTTAAGATTAAATTATGGGCTACACTTTTTTTAAATACGCCCAATTTTACGACCACTTTTTAAATTATATTACTCCTTTCACATAGTTTTTCACAGATTGAATAATACAAACGAACATATGTTTTTTCATAAGGAAAAGGACCACAAATTTTTTTTGAATTGTTTGGTTATGGAAAGGCCCGCACCAAAAATTGATTATCAAATAGCTTTTTCACTTGTGGACCAATTTTAAAATTTTTTTTACATATAGCCTTGTAGCAATATACAAAATCCTTAAAGTTTCAAGCCATAACAGTTTGTTCATGTAAAACAAAAAAAACAAAACGTATGTACAGTTAATAATGGAAACAAAAAAATCAAGTAATACCAAGCACTATTGTTAGAGATGGCAAATTTAGAACTGCATTAAAAAATAGGAAAAATTAACGTAGTCTAATTTCTCGTATTCTATTTATAGAAAATAATAAAATTATAAAGCTAATAATTTACATCTACTGATAACCACACACGGTAGACTAAAAAACATGAAGAACGCTGATGGTGAATGTGTAGCAACCTTCGAAAACAGCATGTTGTTCCGTTCTGCTAGTGTTTGTCATTGTAATTTACAAATTGTCTTTGATTTATTTTGTTTCATAGTAACTATCACATTTAATTTTGACTGCCTGTATGTTATCGATCACCCGTCTATTTAAAATTGAAATATTTTAACTAATTGCATAAACAGGGTTTCGAAATAAGGCGCTGCATACTGTATGTATCTATGTATTTTACAATTAGAGTGAAATGATTTATTTTAAAAATTAACGATTATTAGAATATGAAATACCTTTTTCTAGTCAAAAAATTTTAAACTAAAATAAAATAGAAATAAATCCATTGCAGAGTCAGTTCCGTTCGACAAATTTCGTTCGACGACCGCAGTCGTTGTGTTAATTTTCATATGCACAAATGTGTTTAAGTTCTAAGGACGAAAATTCGCAACGAAAAAATCATCGTTCGTTCCAATTGTGTTCCTAGCATATGTTTAACATTTGACTGAAGTATCAAATAGATTATTATTCATAGGAATACAAATTTTAAACTTCATATTTAGTTAAATTAATAAAGACGTTATGGATATTATGGGGCCAGAATTGAGCAACTATTGAGCAATGACACGATTACAAACAGCTCCATAATTTTTGCATTCATTTTTTTCCTGTTCTTTGTTGAGCGTTTTTTTTTTCTACTTTTAATTTAATTAAATTAAAAATAAAGTAATTGTAACTCAGTCTACATCATTTATTATTAATTTCTGTTTACTTTGTAAATTATTTCCATGAGGAAGTAATTAAACTTTATTTATTTAAGACTGGCGGTAGTTTTTGTGTTGTTGTTGTTGTTAAATATTTACAACATTTTCTAGTATTTATGATTTAATTTTTGCGTTTGGTAGGGAAAAAAACCACTATGAACAAAAACAACAAAAACCAACAAACCACAAAGTTTTTATAACCACAAAAAAAAGTTTTTGTTCTGTGGTGATTTAGACGGACGTTTTTTCTTTTGAAAAAAAAAAACACACACACACACACAATTTAATTTGAAGTTGCGTGTTAAATACAAAGAGAATCCAAAAACAAATATAACCTGAGAAGTACACAAGTTGAACATTAATCAACTGTTGTTGTAGGTGACATTGAAATTTATTGTTCATTTTCAATTAGTTATGTTCGTGTGTGCTTAATATACTACTCGTATAATAATTTCATATCATTTCAGTTGTTCAACTGTTATTTACTTTACAAAATATTGTAATGCTGTGCTAGAACTTTGTTTCAACTTATAAATGAAATTTTAAATAGATTTGCTTGGCTGCCTGAGAATTAAGCACTTCGTTTCGTTTAAGTTTATTTTTTTTTTTTCGAAGGGTTAAACCGAACTGCAGTTAAATAAAAATAGAAATGTTACATTTTTCATAATACATACTTGATTTGAAAAGTGAATTTACTTTTGCTTTTTCTAGAGAAATCATTTTTGCCTAGGATTGTTTCGTTTAGCAATTGCATGGCTATTCATTTGATATTCAGCCACAGGCTGCTACGCGAAGAGTGCAGGGGATGAATAAATGAAATTTGAATTTAATATTTCAAACTTCATTTCAAATATTTTATTTTTCTATAAAATGAAATGTATAAATATGCTTTTTTTGGGGTTCTGCTTGGGACACAATTGGGACTAACGATAAATTATTATTATTGCGAACTTTCGTCATCGGAAATAAAATACATTTGTGCATATGAAATTGAACACAATATCGTCGTCGGACGAAATTCGTTGTGCGTGACGTACCCTGCGATAGTTTTATTTCTATTTCATACTGCGACAAACGACGAACAAATTACTACAGAGTTACCGTTTTTCAAATACTTTAGTAAATGAAGTTAATTTTTATTTTAAAATAATAATTAAAATTTATAACTGAATTTTAAAATAAATAATTTAATAATTTTTCTAGTTTTTCTTAACTATTTTTATATTAATTAAATTAATTATTTAAATTTATTAAAAATTAATATTATTTTGGGTCCACCAAAAGCCACGTCAGCGTGTAAAAATTGAATAACATTTTCTGGTCCAAGATGTCGCAAGATATCGATTGGTCGTTTAATTACAAAGCAACAATTAAAATGTTGTTCTTATTTTGAATTTAATTAAGAAACATCGTGAGCCAGAAAATCAATCTGTACACGATCACAAGATTCTATTAAATTATTGCTCATCAGTTCAAACAAAAGTAAAAAAGGACAAATTGTGCACCACATGAGAAGAAGAGACGTTTGAACTTCAACGACTGTGGCTTATACAGGGTGACCCAAAATTACGAATAGGTTTGAGTTCAAATATTCATTGTGTCCCTCGCATTTTGCGCTGTGGCCTCATCCGGTTGGATGGTTTTCCACAGCTGGCCTTAACAATTTTTCCAACATTCTCCGATATCTAACACCAGTGATGGAAACGTCGACACCGTGTTAATTTTAAAAAAATATATGGGATAATTATCCCTTCCGACGAAACACCGCACCAAATGGTACACTTAAATGGGTGTAATTCTTGCTGTTGAACTACTCTTGGATTTTATGCAGACCATTTTGTCCTTTAACAAACCCTTTCAATTGGAAATGGGGTTTCGTCGCTCATAATTAAATTCTCTGAATCGTCTGATTGAATCAGGTGGTTTAGTCTGACCTTTTTCTTTTATCAATTGTATGCATTGCTTTGCACAGTCTCATTACGCTGACAACATACTTCTGTTTGCAAGCAATTTTATTATAATTATTTTCACCACGCTGAACCAATCCAATTTTGTAGGCCTACGAATATAATGACGAAGTGTGTGGCGGCGTGGTTCAAAAAGAACCAAAATTGCCGCAGACAGGAATTAACGACTGTTGTGTGAAAATGTTTATTGTCACTCATCTATAAAACAATTTTAGAACTTTATTTATGCACAAGAAAAAATCAATATCAACGTGCGGCAGAGTTGGTAAAAAAAAATTTCGGTTTTTTTTCAATCCACTTCCACCCTGCGAAACAGACACCAACAACAACTTACGAGTCCATTGATGGTTCATCATTGTTGTTTTAACAACAAACAACGGATATTCATACGTGATGTTGTTTATTAATTAATTTATATTAAAAACCAAATGTACACACACACACACACATACACACACACACAGTCACTCTGAGACCTACAAATTAAGTAGATAAATATTTTAAAAATAACGGATATGAGAACTTTTAAAAATAATATAAATTCTGAATAACTATTACAATAAATTTTAAATGTTAAAATTGAATTTAATCTGTGACAAATTGAAGAAAAAAATAAATAAATAAATATAAAATACGAAGAAATACCGCAATAAAATTAACATGCGAGTGAATGTGTGTGTGTAGTAACAAAAAGTTTAAAACAAAAATTTCATTTCCAAAAAAATATTCTCATTAACAATTTTGTGTATGGACGAATTACACAAGAAGAGGAAGTAGGAAGACACCTGACGGACCGATGAAAACACCACGAGCACAGAAAATGCTAGAATTGCTTGTCAATTTCTTAATTTGCTTATTAATTTATAACCACTGCAGACTTTGGTGACGTTGTTTTTTGTAAAATCATTGTGAAATAAAAACAAATAAAAAATTTAACAAAGACTTTCGAAAATTTTTAATATGATTTTTTTTCTGTGTATTGTAATGCAGTAGATTTTTTTGTGTTTTGGTTTTAGTTCATTTTATATTTTTAAAATTAATTTGTAATGGTTTTTTTTTCAGGGAAAACACCATAAGTCGCATTAGATTTGGAGCAGATTTTTTCAAATTCTACGGACAAAATAAATACGATTAGTTGTTGTTTTCTAAACGAATTCTAGTAAAATCAACTAGAAATTGTGTACGTTTAATGGAAATGCCATATAAGTTAAATTCCAAATTCACCTCAAATAAACTTGTTTTTCAGTTTAGTTTAGTTTAGATGTGTGTGTGTGTAATATATCCATATAAACATGAATTGTTACTAAAAACTGAAATTGCAAAGGATGCTGCACTTATTTTTAAATATGCGAGATGAAATCGATTACTGATGAATCCTGGTAAAAACAATCTTATTCGATTTAGACCACATTCTCTGATCCTCAATGAGGTATTTAGGATCTATTCTTCAAAACAACCTCTCATGGGATCTGCAAATCAGTGATGTGAAAAGAAAAATAGCTCCAGCAATTGGAATTTAATATAAATTGAAGAACAAATTGGAAAAGAGATCAAAACTGATGATATATCATTCCTTAGTTTAATCTCATTTGAATTACTTGGCTATTATATATGCTTACAAGAAAAACAATAATTTACTTCAATATTTCCAATGTATGCAAAACAAAGCTTTAAAAATTGTATACAATTTACCTTTGTTGCATCCAACTATTTCATTATATAAAGAAATATGCAAAACAATATTATCAAATTATGGCCTGCATGAAGAAATTTTATAATTCCTAGATGCAGGTTAGAAACAACCAAACAGCGAATTTTATTATATTGGTGGAATTAAATTTAATAATTTGTCTATAGCTTTAAAATTAATCGATCGAATTTTCATTTTTAAATATTCTTGCAAAAAACACTTATATAATAATTAAAATAGAAATAAAAAAAATATTTTTTTTTCTAGTTTTTGACCACTTTGTATATTAATAACACTAATTATTTAAGCTGTAGGTCTTTTTAATATATTTAATATTTATTCTGATTCCATACTTCGCTACTTTTTTTCTTCAGGAAAAGTGGTTTTTGTTTATAAAGAAAAAATATTTTTTTTTTTTTTTTTTTTAAATTCACAATATAGGAAAAGTTCTTGTCATTATTTTCCTATATTGTGAATTTTAAAAAAATATTTTTTCATTATAAACAAAAACCACTTTTTCTGAAGAAGCTACACAAAGGAGTAGCGAAATATCGAATCAGAATAAATATTAAATATATTAAAAAGACCTACAGCTTAAATAATTAGTGTTATTAATAAAAAAAATATTCTATAAGTAACATATATTTTATTTGTACATATAATTTGAACTATCTTGCCAACTTGCCTCTATAATGCCTTCTTGGCGCTGAAGCCAAATAGAAATTTGTAAAATTTATTATGTCCAAATAATATAACCAACTACATTTATTTGTAGTTGTTAAAATGAAAAAAAAAAAAATTAATTAAAATTTATTTGTATTTGGTTTATTGCAGGGGAAGTCGCTATTTCAATGAATATTTTCCTCTTAAATTTTTGCGAATGCGGAACACGATGGCGTTTGTGTGAGTTTGGTAAGTGATTCCAATCAAATATACATTTTTATACATCTATTGCATTTAAATTTTTTTATGAATTCATAATTGATTATTAAATGTTCGATTTCGTAAATTAACTCGTTAAGTATCTGTGAAAAAAAAGAAAGAAAACACTTTGTGAAAGTAAAGCATTTACAATAGAGCAGCTTATTCAGCTACCGCCAGTACTATTTTACACATAAGGCGAAAATAAAGCTGCGAAAGGATAGATAGAGTATGCCATTCCAGCAAAAAATCTATAAGATTCTGGCAGCACTACCCCTTTTTAAGTCTAAATTGAGAAAATACAAATTGATATTGAGAAATCCAAATTCATATTGGGAAAATACAAATTGATATTAAGAAAAAAAAAATAATTCATATTAAGAAAACACAAATTAATAATGATTTAAGGGTGGGCAAATTTGAGGTTAGGAAGTAAATTGACTGTCAAATGATGAAATGTCATGAATAGAGCTGTCATCCTTTAACATTTATTTATTTAGTAAAAAGTTGGGAAATTTAAACCATGGAAAGCTGCACTCTTGAACAGAGAATTTTAATTGTGAAAATTTACTATCAAAATGTTGAACATTTTACTGTATCACTTCGTAAAATTCAAGCAGCGTTTCCTCGTAATACTTCTGCGTAATTTAATCGCTAATATTACTGCTCATATTACGCTCAAATTACTGCTGCTGACAATATACCAAAACAATATGCTCGTAGTAGCCGTAGTGATGACAACATAGCCGCTGTACTGCAAAGTGTTGAGAATAAACCTGGAGCATCAATTCGTCGACGTTCACTGGAGGCACTTCGCGCAACATTTTACAAAAAACATCTACATCTTCACGCTTATAAAGTTCAACTCGTTCAGGAATTAAAGCTGTCCGCCAATTGTTTGCATCGAACGTTTGTGAATTGAAACTGAACGAAAACAAGGCCCTTTTCAACAAAACTATTTTTAGTGATGAGGTTCATTTTCAATTAGCCGGTTGTGTAAACAAACCAAATTTGTCGCATATGTGGCTCACAAAATCCACAAAAAGTCCCCGAAAAGCCATATTAGATACAGGGTGGCTGATGAATATTGCTACATCAAGAAACGCAATTAAGTTTTTTTTCAGTGTATGGAATTAATTTTTCTTTTAGTCATGTCAAAGCTCATTCAATTTTATTAAATATGCTTAATTAGTTTTAAATATAATGGAATTTAAATGCCATTTTTCTTTTTTCAGTGTCCCAGTTATCCATTTTTGTTAAATCTAAAAATCAATCTGCAAAATAAAAAGAAAATTAACCAGATTCATTAAATAGAATAAAAGTTATTAAATTTCTTTTTGGTAGCGGCTTTCATCAGCCAGCCTGTATGATATATATTGTTTTATAATTAAAATATTACATTTAAAAAATGTTTAAAATACATAATTTAATACACAAATATTTAATATTTGTTTAATTTGAAGATTTGAGTAAAATTTCTTGGAAAATATTTAAATAAATGATTTACAAAATCTAAATTTTTTAGGTCAAAAGAAAATGTTTTTTAAATCCCTTAAGCGTTTCTTGCAGCAAATAACTGGCAGAGCAATGAAATTACGAGAACGTAATAAAAATTACGAAAGAAGGGAGAAGGTTACCTCGGTTAACCAAGTGAATGCGATAGAATTTTCTTATTTAAATAAAAATAACGAAAACTCGCAACTTTCAAGTGGATTTGAAAAGCCATATACATCACGGTTTTAAGAGACGTAAGAGTGGGCTGAAAAAGGTGCAATTTTTTAAGTGGATAGATATTAATATTGTTAGTTGATTTCCTGCAGAAGGTGGTAAATTTTAAATTTCGATTTAATATCCATTTGGTCATAGTGTGTTCATGTAATGGCTGTATATACGGAGGCAATTGGGTCTAAAGACACACCATTGTGGTTATTTGCCACTACTGCACGAGGTGCCCCTGCTTTCACCAGAAAATGACGGATTTAGCGAGCAAAACTCGATAAAACCCGTTAATCCCAAGTGTTATTCGTACTATTCGTCTATGGGATAAATGACACTACGTTAGGGTGTCTTCTAACGGTAACCTCCTTATACTGAGCTCCCTCTGATTGTAATCAGGGTCTCCGTGACTCTGTGACACTATTGCGTCTCTTAACTTCCCTTATGGAAAGGACAACGAAGTAAAAAAAAATATAAGAGGCAGCAGTCCCTCACAAAAAACAACATCCTCGCAAGTGGCTTGCGAACTAGCGAAAATGAAGATTGCTGTGGACCTAGGGCGCGATGAAACCTCGAACATCACTGCAAAAATTCTCACACCTCCTAGCCGTGGCTCAGGAACTGAGGATGATGGTCGACTCAGTAGGGCGGCTAAAACAGCGGCTAAAATACTTCCTGGCTAAGTGCCATGATATTGAGGAAGCAAGGAAGCTGTCTCAATATTTAGCTGATATGAAGCAACAATGCTCTAGCAGCACAACTACGAATCATACGGAACCAAGTTCGATTCGATTTTGTGAAAGTGGCACATTGTCCTTCACTCGGAACATCGCATCTTAAATATTGCTTGGATTCCTTAGAAGCCTTAGAAAGAAGGGCATTGTACAATAGATCTTTTTGGTTGCAGTGCTTCGGATCCAATAATAATAATAATAATAATGCCCACTTGTTTATCGAGTGCGAACTGTTCATCTGACAGCAAAATTATAAAAAGAAATTATTTAATGAAACTGTGCATGACTGAAATCTCTTGCAGCTGCTTTAATATCGGCAATAGTTGCCCAACCTTCCCCATCACCATGCAAACGTCACAATCAAATGAATATGTTACGAGATCATTATAGTCATCAATAAACATATTGTGCAATATTTTTTTTTGCATATTTTCTTAAATCGTATGAATTTTTCCCATGAATGGTCAATGACAAGTACAGCTACTTGTGTACCAGTGGCAAGAATACGACTAAGAAGGCCAAAAAAAAAAACACAGCGTTCTTTTTTATTGACAGATTTAATGCATTTTTTTATGTTTAATTTTTTTTTTTTTGCTCAATAAAAGAACAAACAAACAAACGAAATAGCCAACAAACTCTGCAGGTTAATATTAACATTAAAATGTATGTATGGATGGTTCAAGATGAATTTTACTGACATACAACAAAAACAAAAACAAAATGGAAAGAAAATCACCCAACAACAATAATAAAACATTTAAGTCATGCCAACGATTTTCTTAACAATGTTTATGGGAATTTTTAAATCCACATAATACAGACGTACAAACAAACAAACAAACAAAAAAAAAAAAAAAAGAAAAGAAATTACGCCACTTTATTTCTCTTCTTCTTAAGATGATTTAGCTGGGAAAGTTGATTTTGCGTAATACAAGTTATCACATACAGGTATTTGCTTCTTTTTTTTTTATTTTTTTTTTTTAGAAAATCCACAAAACTGTGGTGGCATTCGTGTGTAGTTTTTGGTTAAGACCAAGCCACCTACCTGGAGGTTAATGATTTCTGATGACTTGGAAAGAAAATTATTACAAATATTTCACATCATGCTGAGAGGGGAGACAATTCCATATTATCAGTTATAAAATTCCTTTTAATTTTTTTTTTTATTTTATGACACACTTATTAGAAGGCTGCACAAGCACAATAAAAATGTAAATGTCTCACAAAACATCGTAATGTTTTCAAACACTATTCCTCTGCTTCTTACACATTTCAAAACAAACACTTCAATGGCGAAATATTTTATGCATATAAACAAATACTGCGTTATAATAGGTCGGTTTGTTTTCTCAACATAAATTGGGCACCAGCGGGATCCAAATCTTACCAGGAAACGCTGCCAAACACAAAAAGTGTGTAAATGAGAGATATTTTGAGAGATGCTCTTGTTCTTCTTGCACGAAACATACCGTTCTTTTGCTTCGGGCTAGTTTGGGCAAGAAGAACAAGCAATCAGCTGTTTCATAAATAAACAATAATGAAGTAAAAGAACAAGCAATCAGCTGTTTCATAAATAAACAATAATGAAGTAAAAATTAATGTTTCCCAACAGTGAAGAATGTTGGAAATTTATACAGAATATAAAAACTTGGAATGAACAAACAATGTTTTTTTTTTCTAATCTGGGGACCAGCACTCAGAATATGACCACACTTATTGAATGGAATTTGACCATTGACAGTTGTGTTGACAAACACGATAAAAAAAATATTACTGGTACTCGGGCCTTTTTTTGGCTTGAAGTGGAAAGAAAAGTTAATAACGAAAACTCACGGTGACGAAATACTAAAAAAAAGAATATTTGAAAATTCGTCCACAAAAGACGAAGTTATTTGATAATAAATTTTTGGTGCGGATACTCCCCCCATCCCCTTTAATTAAAAAAAAATTTTTGTGGTCCTTTCCATGTCCAAAAAAAACTGAGGACTTTATTACATCATAAAGTATGTAATAATAAATTTCACATATATTTTTTTTTAAGGGAAAAAAAGCACAATTAGAATCATATATATTTATTATTTTATTTCGTTTTAAAGTTATTTAAATAACAAATTTGGAATTATTGTGTTTTGGTCCGAAGCAGGGCTGGAATTTCTGCTTTTTGCTTTGAATAGATTTGTATTATATCATTTTGATTTAAATTGCCAACACACTTTTTTATGTTAAACACGTTTATTAAATTAAATTTATTTAATTCAAATTCATACAATTCATTAAGAAAATTATTATTATTTTAACCTTTCATTTCAACGTCATCCTCCAAACAGTCACTTAAAGTTGAATCGACTTTATCATTACCGCTATTTTCTTCTTAAGTTTCCTTATAGGTTAAAGGTCAAAGCCAACGGATCCATTTCAGCATACCTAGGAAAAACGTTTGTTTTAAATAAAAAAAAAAAATTACTTTTCATGGCGGTTTTCTTGTCTTTTATTCGTTCTCTGTACAGGGCCACGCTTTCTTTTCCCGACGATTATACATCCTACTGTTGCTTCTGCCATAAATATGTTCAACTATTTTTTTTAATTATTTATAAATATTTAAATTTATAAATTACTTTTTTCCCAATTAACTTAACAAAAGCAAAAGGTATTAACTAAACAAAAATTCCTTAAGTTTAACAGTTATCTAAGAGTTGCCACCATTTTGCTCTGAACCATTATATTTGATATTGAATTGCAGTGTAGTTATTGAGTTTTGGAATGCTTTATAATAAAGGTAATATAGATTTTCAATGTATAGAATGCGGTTCAATCAAAAAATAAAAAAAATTGAAAAATGTAATTATTGCGTTTTGTTATAGACCTGCTCAACTTAAAAAAAAATTTTTTTTTTCTTGGACCGGCACTCTGGGCATGACCCCTATACATGCGCAGCATTGTACCGGAACTAGGAAATAAAGATTTTGGGAGAAATGATAGAGGGAGTAGTGTTTATTGATATTTGATTTAAACTTTGCCACGTCAAAAGTGACAGCCATTTGGTCCACAAATGGCGAAGTTAAGCTGGTTTAAAATTTATTACGATATATATGGAAGGAGTAACATAATTTTAGAAACAAACATATATATAGGTTATAATATTTTCCAATCTTAATATCAGTAATGTTTTTGTAATTTTTATTTGAATTAATTAATTAATTAATTTAAAAAACATATAAGTTTATAAATTTCTTTAGAACATTTTCAAAATAAATTCAATTTTTAAATTCAAAAATTTTGAAAATAAGCAAATAGAATCGAAAGTAATTTTTAAAAGTTATCGAATTTGATGACTTCTGAAACTTTTTGATTATTTTATAGTAATTTCGAGTAATCCAGATTACTTTTCGATTAGTAGTAATCGTAATTAATTAGTAATCAGAAATTCTTTAAAAGAGTAATTCTCATAATCAGTACAATTTTTTTCAAAATCTAGTCTAATTAATCACTAATCGTAAACGAAATTTAACAGCTCTGACTAGAAGTCCTGCAGTTAATTGTTCTCAGGAAATAATTTATTTATTATATTTAAGCGCAAAAAAAAATTGCAGCATAAATATATTTGGAATGTTTTTGATGAAACCTTAAACTAATCCTTAAATGGCTATTAGCCGGTCACATATTCCTGTAATAGCGTGAATGTCACTTTGCTATGTTGAAAATCATCTAATTTTGATATTCTACTCTGCCTCTCTCTCTTTCATCATGACCGTCTAATAACCGCTTTACTTTCATCTTAAATCTCAAATTACAAAAACTGTTAAATAATTAATCAGACAAAATTCAATATGCCATGTTTGTAGTGTCAAAAATTTTTGGTATTGTTTTTGTTACGATTTTGAGTGAAGCATTGATTTGAGTTTGGGTTTGGCAGCTCGTCTCTTTCACATCTAACAAACGTTTTTTTTGTTTGTTTTTGTTTTTGTATACATTTATATTTGTTGCTGTAGTGGCGTGCATTTGTTGATGTTTTGTTGTAGTGTTCGGTTTAGAGTATTTTTATGGTGGTTTTATGGCCTTGGCCTTGACAGCGGTTGTTGGCCATAATAAACGTGGCGTACACCGAAAAACACACATACAAAACTGACATTAAAACTATGGAGTTTAGTTTTTGGCTTAAACACGCACAAATTATTTTATTGCTGTTATTTTTACCGTCAACGCTGAGTTGAGTTTGCGGAGCAGCAAAGCACAGCATAGCAAAGCAATCAAACGAACAAACAAATGAGCAACTGGCAAATGGCAACAAAAAGCACAAATTCATGTTTTTAAATTTAAACAAAATTTAATTGCAAATAATGCGATGAATGGCATGTGAATAAAAAATATTGGTAATAAGTTAATAATAATTGAAATGAATATGGTACCATTATTATTTTGGAAGGGAAAATAAAAATTAAATTGCCAAGTGTAATTCATAAATCCAGTACAGTGCACTGTAGCGAATGTGTTGTTACGTTAAGGAAAACAAAAGATTTCAGACACACACTTGGTAACTTGGAATTAAATGCTTTTTAATGTGCTTATGCAATCTGGGGCATCGGGAAAAAGTATTTTCAAGTGTATTTTAAAAGTGTATTTCCACCAACATGGGTGGTCATGAGAAAAATTTTCTGTTTCCACAGGCCTCACAATGGGAAATCAAATTATGACAGGAATTTATTTAATAAATCGAAGCAAATCTTTTAGAAAAATAATTATTTAGAAAAAAAATAAATTAAAATTAATTAATAAATCGTAATAGTTTTTTGAAGAAAATTATTCAAGCTTTAATTGCTGCAGTCATGTAATAATTTATTTAAGCGCCTGCTTTCAAATCATTCTTTCAAATGAAATGCGTGTCAAAAATTAATGTGTGAATTCCACAATCCCAACAGTTGCTGCTTCCAACTACAAATTATTAATTTCCAATTAAAAACCATTTTAAAAATCAACAATTTTCACACATTACAGCTTTTCTCAATAGTTTTATTTTACTTATAAATTTTATAACAGTCTCCTGTTCTTGGATTTCGTATGGAAAAAATTATTGCCATTCTGTGAAAAGTGTTTAAGTTTTCATGTTTTTTGTAAGTTCATTTTAGTTTTTATATTATCGGTAAACAACTTTGGCAACTGCTTGTTTATGACTGAATAAAACAAGTAAAATTGATATATGCAGTGTTGCCGATTACTAAAACTGTAATCGTAACCCTATATGGACATCACTAGCTCTTTTTAAAACTTCTTATTAAATTGCTAACGGTATTTATTGTATTACTTTTTGTGTATTACTTTGTCCTTTTATTAATATTGAAGTTGTAACTTAATTATTATCGATTGTATTGTTAGTCAATATAGCCGAGATAGAAGTGCTAAAGAATAAAACAAAACTTGTCAAATAATAAAAACAGTGAAATTAACTTTTTATTTAATGTGTTGCCTAATAATATTGAATGGGAAAAAAAATATTTTTTTGCAGAATATATTTCTAGAAAATCGGAATGTCTAATATGTGGGCGTGTAGTTACCATGATAAAATATAATATTGAGAGACATTATAGAAGTATCCATAAGGACTACGAAAAAGGTGTTAAAAGTGATAAAAGGAATGAAATCCTCATGACATTAAAAAAACCTTTTTACGAAAATATTCTGACCAAACACAGAAACAGACTTTCCGATAGTCATTTGGAAGATCTCATTCGAATAAAATGTTATCCTTATGATATTGATATAGATGAAGTCATAAAATATTGGAACAATTAATTCGCATATTTCAGAAAAAGTTCGAGTGAAAAATTTTTATTTATTTTTTATTTCGATTTGATTTTTTTCTTATTATTATCATTTTCTTGTAGTTAACTTTATGTTGTTGTTTTATTTTTTTAATTAAAGTTCAAACAATATTATTAGTAAAATTACTGTGGTTTGTTCTTTACGAAAAAAAATGTCGCGTCCGCATTTGTACTTTACCCATTTAAAAAAAACTTAAAAGAAGTCACGTGTAATATTTCTACAAATGCGGAGTTTGGAAGCCTGTGGTGCGAAATTCTTCACTGGCAACACTTGTAATATTGCTCTTTCTCACTTCAGCTCACACGTATGAGACACAAACACATAAACAATGCTCGCGGTCGTTCTAGTGATAAACACTGATTATAAATATTTAATTTTAGTTTTCCAAATAATACTGATGATAAACAAAATAATTGTTAAAATGAAATACAAAAGGAATCAGTAATTCTAAATGAAAATAATGAAAATGAAGTGGTAATTAACAATGAAAAGAAAAAGAAGTTGTTAAATATAATTTACGACAGAGAAAAGATAAAAAGAAATGAATTGTAGAATAGAGTATAAGTAAATATTGTTATTTTTATGTATTTATATAATAAATATTTTCTCTTCACACATATAAAACAAAAAAAAAAGAAAACTTTATACATATGTCGAGGAAATAATTATGAAAGGGGTATTGTAGTATTAAAGTTCAGGCAGTAATTAGTGATTGCAGTTTTTGGTAAATACTGACCTATTGGAATGTATATATACATATATCGCTATAGTACTTGCAAAATTTAACTTAGATCATTTTAATTTAAGTTATACACGTCACTCATCAAATGAATTCAGAGAAGACGAATCACATAAAATAAGACAAATAATAATAAAATAAATATTAACAAAATATAAACGGTATTTTATTATGCAGTTTATTACAGTGGGGGATGAGGATGGGAAACAGAGCAAAATCGCTATAATTATTTTATTTTCTTCAAAGCGAAAACTTGTCACAAGTTACAGAAATGAGCCTCCGTTTTAAAAAACTTTGTATAGAAATTTATCAAGCAAATTTTGTGCTCGATGTTAGTCTAGTTTATTATATAATAAAGTGCTAAAAAAAGCCCTCACTACAGCTCGACGGCACATATCGTCACCTAAAATGCAAAAGGCCCTAAAAGCACTTTTAAAAATTTTACAGGAGCGACAAAAAACTTAATAAAATGAAATGTGTTGTGGTTACAAATATGATCTTTGCGCAATATTAGACTCCTCCGTAGTCTATTACATGAGCATTAGTCTTATCAATATGGAGGTGCGGGTTCCATTCCCGCCTAGACACATCCGGCTCAGCGAAAGATTCCTACCAATAACTCAGCTGAATGAATGATAACTTTCTTTCATTTTAAATCTCGCTGCTGTCGTTCAGCCTTTAGCTTCCTTCATCAAGCAATAACAAATATTTTTCTTAAAATTGTCAATATTTTATTTTTTTAACCTGCTTTTAACCTGCTACCAGTAGTAAACACGGAAGTTCTTATAGTTCTATTATTTTTTTTTTAATTTTTTTTTCATTTATATCGAAGTATTAATTTTTATTATTATTTTTATGGGAAGGCTTAAAGCCACAAAAAAAAAAAAAAAAAACAGAGAAATAAATACTGAACATTTGAGAAAGATTACAATTCATACAAAATATGTAAGTCGAGTAAGCCGAACTGAGAATGGAATAAAAAAAGAATTGCTACCACTAATAATAATAATAATAATAATAACCGATTTATAACCATTTAGTGCAGTAAGCCTTTTCAGTTATTCATCACATTTGCTTTTTATAGGATTTTGAAATCTATTTGTCGTTCGTCTTAACAATATTGACGTGGTGTATTTGACATGTAAATAAATGGCCTTAATTTTATGGCACATTGTATATTCAGTATTTATTTCATTCATATCAAAGCCTGTTGCTTTTACTATCATTGCTGCAGCGTATTTTTCTTTTTCAAATATTTAAAGTCTTGTTAAAACTGCATTGGAGTTTCCTTTGTTGTAAGTGCTTTGAAAAGAAAATCAAATCTTAAATCTATGTTATCAAAATCTTTTTTTTTTGTCTATTAATTGTTAAACAGCAGGCAATGAACGCTCCTATCATAGATGCATACGCAGGTATGTGCATGCATACGCAGGTATGTGCATCCATACATATACACACATACATAAAACAATGCTTTTGCATATTTAAAAAAATTAAAATAGTAAAATTTTATTGGTTTTTATTTAAAAGTAGATTTTATTACACAAACATAATCAGATCGTAAACAGCATAAACTTTGTATCAAAGATTTTATTAATGGATGTGTGTTTTGTGTGTGTGTGTGTGTATTTGCTTGTATGTTTGTATAACCCACGCGATCTACTATTTGAAACATTTTCGTTTAATGGGGAGGAAGTTGTAAAAATCGGCTGCTTCCCGTACCCCTTCCCAAAAGACAAAATTTTAATCGGGTGTCATAGAGTTTTGACTTTTTTATACTTTGCTAACAGTGTAAATATAAATAGAAAACTGACAAAGTGTTTGTGTTTATTGACTTTCATCAAGTTTACATATATATTTATATGTACAATATAATTAATGCTACTTTTACTAAACGTTTATAAACGCTTCTTTAAATTTGTTTTATAACAAAGTAATGAAATTAATAGGAAAATCAACATAATTATCGTTTACAAACATGTTCTGTCATGTCGTATATCCCTAAGGAATCATGTTGGCGAAAGACGCAAAGAAAATTTTAGGTTGAAAAAATATATCCAGGCGAATTGAAACCAGGTAAACTCAGTAGTACAACAATAACCAAAAATCATTGTGTACTGACAAAATAATTCATACAATTTGACATTAAACAGTGGTAACTAGTCGGACAGCTGTGCTATTGAGTTCACCTGTTATGAATTCGCCTTGAAAAATATGAAGCAGCGGTTAAAATTGATGGATAGATCAGAGATGGAAAAATCAGCACTATTGTACCTCCACGTCATATTTTTGTTTTGTTTTTGTTCCCTGTTTGGAAATTTAGCGTTACTATTTTTATAATCATTGACAACAGCAGCTACAAAACAAGGAAATAAGGAATACACAAAATTCGTTATTCATGTTGTTGTTTGTGTGTGTTTGTTGCAAAAGTTGTTAATGTTATTCAAGCAACCAATTCATACAACCATGTACGAGTGTATATATGCAAGTACAATGCAAGTACTTTTATTTGCGCAATGCGCAAAAGGAGCCACATGAGCGAGCAAAACCGAACTCTAATAAAACGTACCAAAATGTTGAAAAAAGTACTGTTTTTGTTGACGGTCAGTACCATTTCAATTTTTCTTTTTTCCTTCTCTTTCTTTTTTTCTCTCTCTCTCTCTCTCTATCTTTCTTCCTCCACTTTTTCTCTCCCTTTATGTTTCTCTCCCTATCTTTCTCTTCGATTTTTACCGAAGACCCGAGTACTCCGCCAGACTACACAAAATGTGGACCTTGCAAATTTCACCCATAAGTACTTAATGAGGATCAGGGGTTTTCATACCGAAATAATATAGTAATAAAGTCAATATAAAGAATTGAAATAAATAGTGTTTCGCTTCAATTGGGATATCCGTCAGCCGCCATCGCTAACCAGTCAGCAATGACCGATATATCCATCAGCGCTGACTATCACATGTACACAGAAGTTTCGTTAATTTTTCTCATATTGCCCTTAAGAAAATGATAAAAACAGCAAGGACGGTCATATGGCCGGTCAAATGACCGTCACTGTTATTGTAGGATTGTTGTGAATTGGTTTTGTTTGCATTGAAACTTTTCATATTGAAATGTGGTTATTATTTCTTCTGTGTGCAAATGTCTGATTTTCAAACTTCAATTTTATTTTAAAAATTAAATGGATTTTAAAAATAAAATCACAAAAGTATGAAGGAAAAGTATTAATAAATAGAATAGTTATTTCTTTAAGAAATTCCCAACAAACACAAAAAAAAATATATCTGATATTATTTCTCTTTTCCTTTTCTTAAAAAGCTTACAAACTCATTTGTGAAATAAAATACATCGAAAGGCATAATTTATTTTAGTGAATGAGAGAGTTGTTGTTGGGTTAAACGATTTTGAATGAGTATTACACACTTTTAATACGTAAAGGCATTTATGTTGCAGCGAATTCATATTACACGTGTTGTTACAGCGTCACAGAAACAACGGAAATTTTAATCTCCATGTAAATATGTGCAAATTCTAGCATAATCTGCTCTAATTAGCAGAAAAAAAGTAGCCCAACTGTGGCTTCCGCAGGGCCTATAAAGTGAATTCGCCTGACAACTGCCCTGCAGGAAACTTGACGTGAAGTATCTCCTAGTCACCACTTTTGTCGCATAAATTGTTGACATTGTTGACAAACCGTCTACATTTTTTACTTTGCCGTTTGTGAGTACAGAATATTTTGACAGCTGAAAAACTATGCTTCTTAGTTTTTTTTTTTTTTTAATGTCTATAGCACAGTTTATAGTTCGTCAGTAGTACTGGTGACAATGTCAGTAATAAATCAGTAGTAACAATTTATATATTATATTTCAAGCTCAAAGGTTTGTTTTTATTTTTATTTTTATTTGTTCCACTTCGATATTTCGTTAACCATCGGTTAGCATCTTCAGCAAATTTTTTTTTTATAAATTAAAATAAAAAGAAGCCTTTGAGCTTAAAATATAACATATAAATTGTTATTAAAATAATTTTAAAAAATAAGTATTAAAAAATAAATCAGTAGTGTTTTACCATTGACATTACCTACTGCAGACGTACACACACACACACAAGCAAACGCTTGCAAATAAGTATAGAAAAAATTATTCTTGAATCCTCGGTAGTGGTTTTCATTAAATTGCGTGCGTGTGCCTGTGTACAGACTTCTTTGCTTAACATTCGTACCCAAAGAATGCACCGGCCAGATGTTTTAATATAAAATATGTATATTGTTTATTATTACGAGTATTTCTCTTTTCTTTTTTTTTATTGCAAAATCAACATGAAAAAAAAAGTTCAAATTTAAAAACCAAAATATTTCAAATTTCCACATGTCTTTGATTTTCTACACTTTATTGCACTTGCCAGAGTAGAAAAGCGTGAAAAAGTCTAATTGATCGGCACATCGATGAGATCAAACATTTCGTGCGGCAGCGTTCAAGCATAAAAAAGATTTACGATTTAAAAGTCTCTAAGAAAAAAAAAAGTAACTGGCTTTAAAACAGCAAAACTCACGGTTGGAGAAGAAGTCGGTAAAATTTCTCTCATCTTGAGATTTCTAATAAGTTACAGTGGATCCTTTTAAAATAAAAAAAAAAATTATGTATATTTTGTGTAGAGCAGTTGATGTTGTTTGTCTTAAAAATTGTTTTTATAATTAAATTTCATTTCATATGTTTTTAGAAGTTTTTAAAACCACGTTTGACGACAACTACCTGTTTGTTGATGTGCGGAATAATTGCACTAATGGCCACAGCAAATGCACACAACAATTAGCCAATTGTTAGAAATGATTCAAAGTCGTGATCACAGTGTTAGTGTGCTTCAAAAAAGGCTTCCAAGTCTCTGTTCAATAATTAATATTTGTCATATCGCCGCCGTAATTGCCACGTAATTGTGTTTCTAAACATATTTCCAACAAAAGTTTGCAACTTTGTTATGTGTTACTTGTTGTTGTAGTATTGTATTGTGGGAAGTTAAATAATTGGCTTGTTTACAAACACACTCTTTTAAACGATTGAAATTTTTCTTTATTTAAAACCAGATCATGCTGCCTGATAAACAGTGCAATAAACGTATATGGCAATATCGGATAATTTTGTAAAGAATAAATCTAATTTATTGTTACAAGCCATAAATTTACAACAACAAATACTTAAAAAATTATTTATCAAATTAATTGTAAAGTGGCATGAGTGACTGCTTGCTTAAGTGCAAACAACGAAAGACGTGAATTGTAACAATAAGCAAATGAAACTTGAAATGATTTGTTCTCATACAAAAAAAAAAATAATAAGAAATTATTTATATTTGAGCTTTTTCACATTTAAATTTTAATTTTTGTAAGCAGTTTATTTATTTTCTTTATATTTCGCTAACCTCTGGTTTAGCATCATCAGGTAAAAATTTATAAATTATTAAAAAAAAAACCAAAAATTTTCAAGCGGTAAAAAAGAAGGAAAAAAGTCCATCTACAAGCGTTATTTAGTGCACACAAACGCAAACGCGTTTATTTTTTAATGGCTTAAATTCAAAGCAAAATGTAGCAGGCCATTTTTATTGGCTATTGAAGCAGTTTCAAATAGAAGCTCTATTATTTAAATGGTTATTTTAAGTTTTTATTATGTAGCAAACAGAGCGGTTTAATTTCGATTACGATTAGAATATATTTTCAAAAGAATTGCACTGATTATGAGAATTTCTCTTTTAAAGAATTGCTGATAACTAATTGATTACGATTACTAGTAATCGAAAAGTAATCTGGATTACTGGAAATTACGTTAAAATAATCAAAAAGAATCAGAACTAATAAAAAAAAAATTCGATTACTTTTAAAGATTACTTTTGATTCTTTTTGATTATTTTAAAACATTTTGAATTTGAAAATTGAATTTATTTCGAAAAAGTTCTAAAGAAATTTATAAACTTATATGTTTTTTTAAATTAAGTTATAATATTTTACAAATAAAAATTACAAAAAGATTACTGAAATTAGGCGTGGAAAATATTATAACCTATATACAGGGTGTCTGGTAGCAGATTTATATTTTCAAACTTAAATAAAAAACGTAATAATTGACACAAAGTTTTATTAAGAACGATATAATGGAAATAGAAAGAGTATATCATCCAGATCCTTCAGATGCTTTTTAAAATTTCATGAATAATCGCTCTTGGAAGTCCCAGTGAGGCTCTTCTTTTCCTTATTGAAAGTCGCGGATTTTAACGAAAACTAGTTCAATGTTTTCGGGAGTCCTTGAAGATCGATTGGGCCTTGGCACGTGGGGCGTTCATAGCCGAAGCAGTTTCGCGGAATCTCTGCACCGACGAACGCATTAAATTTGCACTCGGTCCGTCCATCACTTATTCGCCGAATACCGAACTTTGAACAAAATTGTCGACGAGAAATTACTTAAGAATCATTACTCTTAAAAAATGTCTGCACAGCGGGCACGCGATGCTCACTCGACCACTGCGACATCGTGACTGACAAATCCGCACAATCTATAATTCCAACGGCGCCATCCTCCCTCCGCACCGTTTATTACTGTTTGAAATAATCGTATTTAAAAATATAAATTTTCATCTATTTAACCCGTCACAACTTAGGAAAATGCATACGAGAATTATCGTTACTTTCTTTATACTACTAACTAAGGTTGCCAACTTTTGTATGTTTTTTTTATGTTTTTAGTAATACTTAATATATTCCCATAGGACAAAGCTTCTGTTTTCAGTACAGGTGAGAATGAAATTAGTTTTTATACAACTTATTTTTGACTGTCTTTCCTTATTCAATTTTTCTTGGTTTATTAGCCCTCCATCGGATGGCAATGAAAATTCACTTGATATTTATTTTGTTCTTTCATTGAAAGTCTAACTAACATTTTTCGCCGCACACTTGCGTTCAGAATATTTAGAATTTTCATCGAACTGTAGTTATTACATATTAATGAAATTTTTGTCGTGTTCAAGTTCACAATTAATTTATCACACGCTTCAGACATTCTAATTTCACAGTTTAATTTTTTTACAAGATATTAAGATTGATATTTAAACAATAATTGTCAAATAATTGGTGATGGCAGTTTTGTCACTTTGACAGCCAAATAATAATGTAGTGCTTGTCTCTAGCATCTCCATATGTTTCGTGTTATCGAAATATACGTTGAGTAACTTTGAAGAAGAAAAACGAAAAAAAATCATTTGAAAAACGTTGTACTCGTAGCTTGGTCTTAACACCTTTTTAAAGTAACTATAAGAGTTTCACACGCTTTTAGTGAAAACTGAGCTGTTGAGAGGAATTCCGACACAGTGGGGAATTTTATATAAGACAGACGTGCAACAAAAGACTTCTAAGCCCAAGTAATGACTCATCTTAATGTGAAACATAAACAAAGTATGCATGTGCGTAAAGCTGTTTGCATTTGGAATTTATACAGGGAAAAAATTAGATAAAATCTGATACTCCATCATGATCATCACAGCTGAAGAACAAATTTGTTTCGTAAGGCAACTAATTAGTTTTCAATATATTGTATAAAATCCAACACGAAGTAAATAAACTCCCTTTCGAGAGCAATAGAAAAGTAAAATTTTTTCCAAAAGCCAAGAAGTTAGTAAAGCTCAAAGTATATTTATCAAGTTGTAGAATCAGATGACTTTTATTGCTCGTTTATGTTTTACACAGTTTGTTCCTTTCACAATTTTGTTCACTCTCATTGCAGGCATTCTCGAGTTGCTGTTACAACAGATTGGGCGTTTGTATTGAACGTTACTTCACAAAATCGTTTTTCTCTTGAAAATATTTGCCATGCAAATTTATTTAATTTTACTACAAGAATTTTGAAGACATTGTTTGTGAAATTTACTTAAAATTTTGTCGTTTCAAGATTTTCCCAAATTTTTTTATAAAGCCCTTATGACACTAGATTTTTGCTGCATTGTTTAAGTTTTGGAGAAGAGCGCACCAATATATTGTAATGGGAAAACTAAACAGGTTGTCAAAGAGTACAACCATATTAAATTAAATGCATGAACGTCAAGTCATCCACTAGTGTTATCAATAAAAACTGAGTAAATGTCTAATAAAATTTCAAAAGTTTCAACTTAACATTGACGTTTCGAGCTTGAAATCTTTTGTATGTTGACATTTTAGCGATTTAAGCACAATCAGGTCTGTTCTGCAAACCACATGATTTGAAATCACGAACCGTTTTGAAACCACGCCGACGATTTGAAGCTGTTCTATAAATCACGCGATTTTACATTTTTCGACGTGGTTTTAATTTTTCGTAAACACGAGAAAACAGCTGATGTTTTATATTGTGTTTATATTTTTGCATTGTGAATTAAAATATTAGATGAAATAAAGAATATAAAAATGCCAGGAGCTAGTTTATTGCCAATAATTGCTTTAAGCAAGCATCATTTAAAAAAAGAGCCTGAAGCTTTACAAACCATAAATTTTTTATTAGTACAACAAAATACCTACATATGTATGTATGTGTAATTGCGAAGTTGCCAGTGTTTTCATTAACGAAATTTACTTAAATTTTGCATTTACTTATTTATAAATTTGCACAAAAATGATTTAATTATTGAGCATATTGATTATTTATACAACAATATATAAAGTTTGTCTTAAATAAAGAACATGATGGTAAAATATCTATATATTTACATGACTTCTAAAGACTGTGTTACTTTGGCAACCTCAAAAAATGGTCGAAAAAATTAACCAGCTGACTGCTAAAAAGTGAATGTAATTATTTACAAAACAAGCAGTATTCTTACAAATTTGCTCATATTTAAGTTTTTATATGTAGCAAACCCAATTTTATAACAAAAATAAATAGAAAACAAATCACATGAAATATATTATAGCATTTTTATTAAATTCTAAAGGAAATACATAAACAAGTGATTTCAAATCGTCAGTCATTTAGCTAACGATTTCAAACCACGATATTTTTAAAATTTTTGTGTGCAGAACACCATTTCCGTGATTTCAAATCACTTTGACAAAAAGTGGTTTGCAGAACAGGGCTGAATGTCTGCGATTTTGAGGTTTCTTTAGCTTTTTTTTGTGATACCATGTTTATTGGTTATACAACAGCAAAAACAAATCGATAAAAGCTATATTTTGCACTACTTATAGTGCCATTAATGTGCTATAAAAAAACGTAGAAAAGAAATAGACAATTTAAGATTTCTTTATTTTACTACACATCAAAGGCAAGCGAGTGTCTCGTTCTAGAACGTGGAATTGCCCATATGCCAAGTATCAAGGAAATCTTGAAAACAGCTGATCGCAATTGCACATACGAAATATGTATGGATGGAAGAAGTAAATATTTAATGCTATTTCGTTTTATATTCAAAACAGCATTTTTTTGTTCAACTTTAAACAAAATAAATTTTCACCGAATTTATGACGCATCAATAAAATCACTGAAAAGAAAAAATGTTTTTTTTTTATGTTTTGAAGATTTTTGCACAAAAAAATGGCAACACTATTTATGGCTATGGCAGCACTAATTAATAAGATAAGAAAAAAATCTACTCGTATTATGGTTATGGCAAAAGACTATGGCAAAAGTACAAGTCATGCCCAATTTAACCTTTAACTGGCATAAACAACAACGTAAAAACCCTTGAAAGAAAATGAAAATCTACCTCCGAAAATAAAAGTGAGAATTGTTTCATTTTGTTTTTGTTTTATAAAACTGGGGTAACGAACAATACAAAAATTTTCATTTCTATTTTCTGGGCCATCATTTATGATCATAAATTTATGGACTAAAAAAAAAAAAGAAAACAAAAACTGATATGAGGAGTTCTTTACTTTCAGCTAAGAACAGAACAAACCTTTAGTAATTAAAGGTTTATTTAAAAACCCGTCAATAAATTATATTTTTATAAGAAATTGTTTGTATTCCAGTTTAAGGCTTGTCGCGAGTAGCGCCGAAAGTCGACTAACAGCCAAATATATATTGAAGGTTTTAAAACAAGGAACAAATATTTAATGAGCATTAGAAAATGAAAAGAAATTTTCATTTTGAAATTAACATATGAAAAGCTGTCAGAGATCCAATATGTTTACAACATGCACAGCCATGCATTTATTTTGTAATTTTAATCCATTGAGTAATATTTTTTTTTTATTTTCGTTGGCTTGTTTTATTTGTGTTTTAATTTTTTCTTGTATAATGAAAGAAAAACGTTTTTTTTTCTATTTATGGCCATCACCTGCTGTTCGTTCTACAACGTCCATCCCAAAACGGGCAAAACAAAAACGAAAAAATTACCTTCAGAGTACCGTTTTTTTTTTATCTCAATCTTTTTTTTTCTGTTTGTCTATTTGTCTCTTTGAAGCTGACAAATATGTTAATTTTTATGTTTTTTGTGTGTGTATATGTACGAGGGCTGTTTGAGAACTCAATGGCATTTGGAATTTCCTTCGGAGTTACTTTAAATGCAACACTGATGCTGTCAAGCAGCATATGTTAATAGACTACTGTCAAATTTTGAGTAACCTCTGTCATTTGGTGTTTGACAGCCATTAAAAGCAGACAACCTTGTGATTTTAACAAAAATGGAAGAAAGTGAATCTCGTGTGTTGATTAAGCATTATTTTTTTGTGTAAAATAATCATCAGTGAAACCAAGGAAAGACTTGCCAAATACTATTTATTTATATATATTTTTTTCGATCTTTGACCAGCACTGAGGGGATGACCCCTACACATGCGATGCATTGTGCCAGAACTAGGAAATGAGGTTATGGGAAAGAGGGTTGAGGAATTAGTGTTTATGGACAATTAATTTCACTCTTCCCTCGTCAAAAGTGACAGGAAAGACCTCTGCTGGGAGTTTGTTCTGAAAAAAAAGTTCGCTCTGTAATGCGTAGTGCGATTCGCTGCCAAATCGACCACAAGTGGATGTGCCCTTAATGATGAACGTGTTGTACGCAGGAATGAACGGGTTTCGGCAACAAGTTCACTGATTTCATTAGAGCACATCCCATTAAAGTAGCGATGGAATAATGAAACACACTTCATACTGCCACAATGCTCAAGAGAGTCACTAGAGTTGGCTACCCGTACCGTTCCCATTAAGTTACTTCGCCCTCTCCTGCACACAATCGAGTAACTTCAAAATAGTCTTTGAAGCATCGGCCCATACATGAGTGTTGTATTACATCTTCAATTTTTGTGGTGAAGAAATGGTTTACTGAGTTCCTTTGTGGTCGTACCAGCAAGAGGGACGCCATACTTTCAGGTCGACCAATATCTAGAATATCTAGAGAAGTTTAGAACGATCAACGACCAATATTATTCAGAGCTTATAGACAGATGCGATATTGAGTTAAAGTAAAAACGACCACATTTGGCGAAAAAAGAGTGCTGTTCCATCAACATAATGCACGATGTGATTGGCAATGCAAAAGTCCATAAATTCGACTACGAACTGCTGCACGATGGGCTGCATATTCTACAGATTTAGGCTCCTGTGACTATTTTTTTTCCAAACCCGCAGCAAGGGCTGGATGGTAAGAGATTTGGGTCAAATGAAGAGGTCATAACCGTAGGTTAAGGTCGAAGGCAGCCGACCGACACCGGTCGACCAAAGTAGCACCGTAGGTGTCGTTTTGTTAGATTAGCCCCGCAGAAACCAGTGGACATCACAGCCACCCTGTGCCGTTCACGGTGCTCACTAAGTCCGTCACATCCAACCAGACCCTATTTGTCAAAGAAAGCCGCCCCAAAGAATCTCAGCCTCGACCTAACTAGACCGGAGTCACTCACAGAGAAAGTGCACAACAGTCTTCTTCTCCGAATGTTCCCCACAGCCCCTACACCGGCCATTGAACGGTATGGCTATTCTCTCAGCATGCCTACCGATGTCCCAGTGGCCCCTGCAGATGGCCTTTAGTCTACTAACTGACAATCGGGAAAAGCTCTGGAGGAACAAAGCGGCCACAAAGCTCGTACTATGGCGCAGCTAGAACCCCTATGTCAGAAACAATAGTAGCAGACGACGAACCGGCCGAACCCAGTTCCGCCAGCTCATCAGCCATCTCATTACACCTGATATTCCTATGAAACGACACAAAAATGCCGGAGGTCATACAGCTCCCCAGCAAACTCACTCATAACCGAAACACATGATTATTGAGAGGGCCTTGAGAGAACCTATTATTTGCAAGAAATAAAAAAGTTTGGAAAAACGCTGGACTAAATGAACTGATTTAAAAGAAGATTCTGTTGGAAAATAAAACGCTTATTTGTCTAAAAAAAAAAAAAAATAGTCACGCAGTTATCAAACAGCCCTCGTATGTCTATGCCATTCAATGGACAATATATATTTTCATCAATGAACTAGAAAAGAAGGAAAAACAAGCTTAATTGACTTTCCCAGCTATGAGTTGATCAAAACAATGCCCGATTTAAACAAACAATTGATTTGCTTTGTATTTGTTTGGTTTTTATTGAAATGTTTAATACTCTGCTGTTTATTGGCCCCCATAATTTAAATTTAAACAAAAAAGGTGAAAAAGAAATTCTGTTTTTTTTTTTGGGGGGAATTTAAAATATTGAAAACAAAACTTTTTTTGAGACTAATCAACAGGTGAGTGATGTTGTGCTTTTGTTATTTAATACCATATTTTATAGATTTCATTGTGTAAATGTAAACATACGATTATATAATTTTGATTGATCATATAACAATTGATTTGTTGAAGGTTTTATGTGGCCCTAAATATTGCCCATTGATGCTGTGCATTATATTTCTGAGCCTAAGAAGCTTTTAAGTAAAAATTGTGTTTTTGTAATTATGAAAATTAATTATAATTAATTATTTCAATTAAATATTGGATTAGAAATATTCCCAACATTAGGGAATATGTTCATGGGATGATAAAATATGACAATAATCTCCTGACAATTTATTTACAATATTTTCAATTTCAGCTTAAAATTAAATCTGAATTCTATAATGCTTCATTATTGGGACAGGTGGTGGAGAATAAAATTATCAGGTCTGTTGCTCTCAGAGTGTGACGATCGCTGAAGTAGTTAACACGTTGACTACAAAACCTAAAAGTCCTGGTTTCGAACCCAGTTTCAGACTGATTTTGTCAGATTTTACAAAATTGTAGGATATAACAATATGCCACCATACACACACAATGAAAAATTAACTGTTCAGAAGATTGTAAGAAAATTGTAAAATTTTATTGTCACACAATAAATTTATGTGTCAACAGAAATTGTCTGTTCACACGGTTGTACTAGTGTATTATATGACAAAAGTTGCCAGATCCGATGTATGATGCAGATGTATCTGAATATTTATGGGCAGCATTGCCAACAGAAATATTTATCTGCCAATGGTGTTATTGGACGGTGCACTAAATTAAGCACATGTCATAAATAACAAATGACTGTAAAATATGTGGCAATTACGTGTCAATGGAAATGAAGAGTGTTCTCCTACGATTGTCAGAAGTGTGACAAAATTATTGTCGTACAACGCACGGACAATACATTTTGTAAAAATGTTGCCACACAAAAATTGTGAGTTCACACGGTTGTTGAACATTTTATTACAATTTTTCAGTCAATATTGAACTATAAGACAATCATGTATACATACCTTGAGTCATAAAAACATCTTGCATTTTTTCTGATGTGCATTAGAGTGTCAATTGTTTTCGGAAAGTTGTAGTGGCAAAAGCATAGACACTGGTCACTGAATAAGAACGCCCTACTTGGTCGGTATTGTGGAGCACCGGCGAAGTAAAATAATTACTAAAAATTGCTACTAAAAAAATAAAGCTTCAAAATTTAATACGTCTCCTCTCGCATCAACACAAAAAATAAAAAAAAATAGAGAAGATTGTTTCAAGATCAATGCAGGAATATGAAAAGACATTGGCAAAAGAGCGCAAGATTTTGTAGCGTTTGTAAAATGCCAAGAAGCTTTGAAAATATTTTTGTCGTTTGACTAACATTTGCAGGACTCGGCAAACTACAATGGATAAATATTTCTTGAAATAATTCATAAAACAATTTAAACCTTTATTTTTTTTTTTTTATCTTGGACCAGTGCTCAGGGGCTATCCCCTACATATGCAATGCATTGCACTGGAACTAGAGAGAAGGATAGGGAAGAAACATACAGGTGGTGAAAGTGGTAGTAAGATAGAGCTTAATTCTTGCGCAACTTTTCCGTTGCGTGTAAATTATAAAGCAAAGTTGCGGCGTCTCTGATGTTTTTTTTTTTTTTTTTTTTTGACGCATTATTTTTAAGCTAATTGAACCATTTTATTTATTATTTTACTTCGCCGACGTTTTATTGCTCAAATACCGACGAAGGAGAGTGCTGTAGCACAGAAAACTCAGAAAAAACTTTTTTCTGATGTGACCCGGCTGTGATTCGAACCTGGGTATTTCTGGTTGCAGAGCCAACACGCTGACTACTCGCCATCAGCACCAACATATATATGCAATGCATATTAATGATTATTTCTTATTAAATCAAATTGAATCGTTTATATATTTATTTATTCAATAAAAATACAGTGCAAATTCGATAATCCGGACGCCACTAATCTGGAATATTCGGTAATCCGGACAGAACTTCTATAATCCGGATTGATTGCAACTCTATAGTCCGGATTGAATAACACCCGTTTTTATTTATTTTTTTATTCAAATCTGTTAGAATAGTGTGATATGAGTATGATAAATGGGACTCTGAAGATGATTTGCCTTTGTCCGTTTTGCAGGAAAGGCTAGATGACGATGAAAATAATATTACATTTTTATCAGACATGCTTCAAATGCTTCTTTTCAAATAAATTTCAATACCGAAGAAGTAGAAGAATGGATTAACGGTATCAGATATTCAGATATCCTCATATCATGAAGAGGATGAAAATTTTCCCCTTTTACAAGCCGTAAAAGCAAAGGATGCTGTGCAAAGTTTGGATGTCTCAATAAAGTGGGCCGAAGTAAATGATGTAGGAGTAGAAAAACTCTTTAATTTTTCATGAATTACGTGATCAAGCCTTAGAAAGAAGTTTAACAAGTTCGGTTAGATTACTTTGTCAAACGAAATTAATATTATTTTGATATATATTTATTAAGCCTGAGGTCTTTTTTTTTATCTTATTTTGTTTTTTTTTTATTTTTTTTTTTATTACTTATTTATTATTATTATTTATTAATATTATTTATTGTTAAGTATGTGTGCATGTAAATGAGTACAATTTAATATTTATGTTTTTATGTTTAATTTTGCTATGAATTCTTATAATTTTTAATAAATACATACATGCGTAATAATACGGATAATTCGCTAGTCCGGATTGGGGTCCGCAATCAATTATCCGGATTATCGAATTTTTACTGTATTTAAAAAAAAGTACCGATTATAGACAAATTTTACTGATTTTAACCCAGATATGCCGACGGGCATACTAGTGCAACAATCTTCGTAGTTTTCCAAAATTGCGTTATATTACAAAACTGAAGAAAGAATAAAAAAAAAAATATTTTTTAACTTGGATTTTGAGTCCGTACTACATGTAGTACGCTCAGCACATATGGAAGCAAAAGACAGTATTTTCTTGTGATCTAATTCCAGTGGTTCATTATTCAGCAGCTTTTGTGTACATAAGTAATAAAAAAACAAATTAATAAAAAAAAATATGATTTGGTGGTGTGGTACTCCACATTACACTTTACATGGAGAGGCATCACATCACATTTAATGCAACGTGTAGTGGTCTTATTGTGGCAATAATTACAACATAGCTGTTTACATTTTCCATCGGCTTGACGTGTGTTCTCAGTAAGTAAATGATCTTTTCGATCAACTCTGATGTCGCATTTAATAATAGGGGTGGTAAGTTTTCAAAATTCACTTCATCTTCTTCTCCACAATCTTCAGCTGTGACGTAATTGTTCGTACCTTGAGTGGGCACAATTGAAATGTCATAAGAATTTTGAAAAAACTCTTCATCACTTTCCTCTAAGGCATTTTTTATCTCATTTAATGTTAAACACATGGAAAAAAAATAAGTTTTTGTTTTCCCATTTTTGCTCACTAATGCCGAACGTACTACATGTAGTACGCCAGCAAATACATCTACTAAAATCACATATAATATGTTTTTTCACATATAATTTTGCTACGTATTCGCTTTTACAACTTTTATAATTAAAAAAACATAGAAACGCAACAACAATACAATATGCATATAAAACTTTTTCTCACCGATTACGGGCCATCTTCACACTTTTACGCAAATTTCACAAAACTGATATCTCTGATCCAAAAAAATACACATTAGCAATTACCCTAGACAAAACTTTCCAAGGCATGATTACTTGACCGTTATATTATGTTGCACAACAACAACAAGATTAGAAAATTTAAAGCACAGTAAACGCAGAAGCCTGAACATAACACGTGTACTACATGTAGTACGGTCGGCATATCTGGGTTAAACTGTAGTTTCCTCTTGACCGGACAAAACCCCTGGTACGGGCATATTTCAATGGCCGCTTCGGTATCCGTTCAAGAGAGATTCGCCTGTATATTGTATATATATATTTCGCTTGACAAAAATGCAATCTTCTACTTTCAAATTATTTCTAAGTTTTTGATAACATGCGCGCTCACTGAAATGCTACGCTACAGGGGTATTTTATTCAGACGCATCGCACTTGTTTAAAGGGGTCATTAACCCCGCTTTTGAAAATGGTTTTTTTTTTGCAAAACTTCCGCTGTTTGTTCAATAGAAAATTCAAATGTATTCAGAAATTTATCAAAAAAAAAAAAACAACAAAAAAAAAAACATTCATGGTTCGGATATTTGCACACAAAAGACTTAAGCAACGAACACTTAACCCTTTTTTCTTCTGTTTTCCACCAGTCATTTTGTTATTGAAAAGGATTTTTAGAAATGTTATTATCAACCCTGAGAAAAAAAATAACATCCTTTCTTAACAACAACAACAACAACACAACGCAAATAACAACAGCAATTCCCCCTGGCAAATAACCGACTCGTATTTATTTGAAACTCCATCCGATTTATTATTTCTTTTCAACGTATATTTTCTGTAAGATTACACTTCAACGGATTGTCTTTATTTCATTGTTCGCCTTATTTGAAATAGGCGTGTAGCACAGTAATACTTTTGCAATAAATGTGTGCTGTTTCCATTTACCATAGGCAAGTATTCGCAGCAAATCAACGGAGGCAACCTGTTGTTAGTTTGTTAACATAAAAATCAGTAGAACTGCAGCTGAGCCGAAAGAATTTTTCCAAACTATTGATAGGAAGTAGTAACACCTTTTTCTTTTCTAATATTTATGCAAATGCTGACATTGAATAGCACATAAGTATGTTGAAAATTTTGAATGTTCTTTTTGTGATCAATCAATAGTTTTCCTTAAATTCGCTGTTACGTCTTTTGTTTGCTTTTGCTTTACATTTTTGTTTTTTTTTTTTTTTGTTCAAACAAGCAACACTCCGGCAATTAAGACGCCTATAAGAATAATGGTGACATTGTGTGTCACCTTTAATTTTGGATAAGAATAACGTAGAGGGAGACAACTGGCGAATTTCTGAGTAGACCTGCAGTTTTACACAACTCTGCTGTAGCGCAGTTTGATAATGTGTAAAGAAGGGTTTCTGCAGCTCTGCTATAGAGTAGAGGCATTAAGTTGTCAGTCATAAGAGGAAAAACATAAGAATAATTTTCGATGACTGTGAATTTTAAGTGTCTAGCTTTTGTTGCCATCAAAGTATATTTATCAAGTAAAATCACTTTTTTTGCTCGTTGATGTTTTACACGCCGTATATGTCAAAATTTAGTTATATTTATGCGCGCCCAAGGTGAATTCTTACCAGGTGGCTGCTATAAATTTTTATTTATTTATTTTTTATTTTGTTGTTTTTATAAAATTGCGAAAGATTTTATTTATTGATCACATAATATTAATGTTCTTTACTTTATTTGAAATTGTCTAACTAAGTGATCAGGCGCCGGATTACTGTTGACTGTTGTAGAATTTTTAGTTCTATGATTTTTTTATGTGCATCATATAAATTAAACAAGATCTTCGCTATATATAAGTATTATTTTTTTTTATATAATTGTTTGCGTAGTGTGTCTATGTATGTGTATTTATGTGTGTATATATGTATTTACATTTTCTTTTAGTGTGTGTAGTTGACATTAGTTTGCGTAATTTACGGTAATTTAATATTAGATAGGAGCGTTGAATTGATTATTCTTCAAAATTTAGTTGGACTATACAGGAATGGAACTTAGATGACCAAAAGTTCTGCCAGGGTACGTTTTCTTGTACAATATTATTTAAAATTAGCTTCCAAGGCAGCCCAATGACAAAAATGTCCAATTATTCAATTATTATAAACTTCAAAGGAATCGTGCTGCACTATTGTTAACAAATTTATTGTCCTGTTTGATCAATCCTCTTCAATACTGCCACCAGGTTCAATATATGTATATGAATATTAAAAATGTTAATTTATTTTTTTGATATATATTTATTAAGCCTGAGGTCTTTTTTTTATCTTATTTTGTTTATTATTATTCGATATTTCGTTAACAGCTTGTTAACATCATCAGGAATAATAGGAAATTATCAATAAATATATCAAAAAAATATAATAAAAAAGGTCAATTAATAATATAATTAAAAATGTTAATTTTTCCTCCCACACAAATCTTTGCAAATAGTAAAACTCTTCCTCAATGTTTATTTGCGTTTATATCCTCTTAGTAAAAATATTCAGCCAGGATTAATAAAAATTCTATTCTTAAAATTTCGTCTTAAACTCACACTAAGAAAATTGAATTTTACAATCAAAAAAAAAATTTAAAAAAAAAAAAAACAAATAAAAATTTCTAAAGCAAAATTCAAAGGTAACTAAAAAAATTTAACGTAAGTATATTTTTGATCAAGTATTATTTTAATTTTCCCCAAATTTATACATACTAGGTAGGTGTTATAATTTCAAACTAAAATTTGTCACACTGCATCAGCTAAAATCCACTTCAGCTTATTTCTGTTCAGTTCAGTCAAAGCATGTTAATACGTAAACTGTCTTGACAACTTCAATAAAATTGCTTGATATTGTAAACAAAAAATGCTGTTGTTGTAGGGACAAGATCACCTGGTATGAATTAGCGCCTTGTGCGTGCCAATATATCATTTTTACTCATTGGTATTATATTCAACAAGGTTGAATCTACGATCTGAATTAAAAAAAAAATCGCATGGGAAATATTTGGAAAAAAAAAAAACTTTAGAAGTCCACGAAGAATATGAAGAACCAGCTGATATAGACCCGAAAACATGTCAACAATATACAGTTTTTTTTTTTTTTTTTTTTTTTTTTAATCCAAATTTTACTTTTATTATTATTACTTTTGACAGTGGTTTGTGCCTCAGCGTCCATGGGACATTATTGAGACGAGTTGGCAATAAACAGAAAAAAAATATATAAATTAGATTTTGCTCACAATCATATACATACTTAAATAATAAAATAAGAGTTATTACAACAAAAGAAAAACCCACTATAAATTTACCTCGACGAATTGCTTCCGACCATTTAGGTAGAGTTTTTTTTATTAAAATAACTGTCCGTAAGCTCAAACCATAATAATTTAGTTTTTCTATAAGAATTTCATGATCCACAAGATCGAATGCCTTTGAAAAATCGTAAAATACCCCAGCGACACCTCTAAAGCCTTAATCCAATCCTTGACAAATATTATTAACAACGTTAACTACCGCTTCTTCCGTACCACAAGCTTTTTTTAAGCCATACTGGCATCTGTATAACAAATTGTTTTGATCTAAATCAGTTTTCACAGGCCGCTGTTGTATTACGAAAAATTTAGAGCGTTTTTCAAGTACGCATTTGGTGAGGTGTCAGTAGATTTCACTGCAGAAAGTTTACTAGAAAATCTCCTAAGACTACAGAAAACTGACATGGACTTCGGCTCCTCTTGGCTTCAGTAAAAGACCTGGTCCAAGCTACAGTACCGAAAAATTCACGCAACAAATAAACAATCATCAGTGGTGTTCAAAAAGAAAACTAATTTGATTTTTATAGTTCCGTATGCCGTCTCAAAAATCTTAGAATACGACAATTAATAAAAATTAAAAAAGAAATATTCGTTAACATTAATGGTTGGTTGCTTTTGTATTATTTCACTGTCTAGTTCTTGGAATTGAGCAACACATTTGTATTACACAATCAAATGAAGTCAACAATCATTCCAAAATGACTAAAGGAAATAGTTAAAAAATGAAGAATATCATCGCAAAGAAATCTTAAAGTAAATCTTGATTATCAACAAGTTAAAACGAACTTGAAGTAGCCTACGAATATAAAAATTTACTGTACGATTACATTGGGCTAAACAATCCGGAGTTTTGAAGTTCTTCTATTGCCCTGCTGTGTACTTTCAAACTGGCAATATTTAAAAAAAAAATAATATGTTCTTCTTCCATGTTTTACTTTTATAAAAATAAAAGTGTTGAGTGGTCCAAAGTGCCGCCATTAACTGACTATGCCGACACAGTGTCCATAAGTCACACATCTCGATGTGAAAGTAAAACAAGAAGCGAACAAACGACCTAAGTTAACAAGAATGCTAATTGTAATTGCAACCACCAGAACGAGAAAAACAAAAATGTTAAAATACCAAAAAGAAAAATGAGAAACAATTTCTTAAAGCTTTTTAAACATGAGTAATAAAATCCAGCCAAAAAAGAAAAGGAAACTCATTTACAACGCCCAAAAAAAAAAAACACAACAGACAACAAAGTGGTAAAAAAAAAACTTCAATTCAAACAAATCAAAGCACAGTGGTTGAAATGGACTTTTCTTTCACTGACCAGCTGACACTGACATTTGCGATGTTCTTCATATGACCTCGGCAAAGAAACTAGTAAAAATATCTATTACGATTTGTAAGTTTCCGCCTACAGAACAATACAGCAGACCTGGGGGCTTACTCTCGATTATTTTCGCAAAATTTTTTTTTAAAGTGGCAACACTGACATTGCAAAAGAAAATATAGCAATGGTTAATAGTAATGAAATGTCAAAATATTTAAAAACCTTCGTTTAAAAAAAAGCAGTTTTTTTTTTTGGACCAGCACTCAGGAGATGACCCCTACACATGCGGTACATTGTGCTGGAACTAGAGGAAAGGGATAGGAGGTGAAGCTTCACTCTAACAACACTGCTTTTTTTAACTTTATTTGTTTTTACAGCAGTGTTGTAGCGGCTCTGATGTCAAGGAGACGTTAAGAAAACAGAAAGTTTTTAATTGAAAACAAAATAAAGTGATGTATGCTGAGCGCTACGACCGTGTAGGCCGCATTGCAAGACAAGTCTTAAAAGCCTCATTAGCCGAACATTGCTGTACGGTAATGTGTCAGCTGTTCGTTTATCGCTTCTGCAAAACAATGTAAATGCTTACCGAAATAAAACGTTCCATTGCTGTATGCCTGTATACCTGTTGTGGAAAAACTTTCGCGATAAACTAGCTCACTACTCGCTAGACATGTGTAATTTTTGTTTAAATATGTAATCTGAACACAGTCAAATGCAATTTCCGAATTCTGCTGTGGCAACACTGATCGCAATAGACAGTAACCCACCCCCTGAAGTTTTAAATGGAAATCTGCTGGTAATCGAACATGAAATCCTACATAAAAACATTAAATAAATTCTAAATTGATGTGTGCTAGCAAAACCACTGTACATTATTATATAAAGCCTTAAAAAACCCCATCAAAATAAAAAAAAAACAGCTATTTTTACCATCAGCGAGCATCATCATCATCATCATCATTATCGGCATTATCAACATCACTTTTATTTAAAACGTGAAGAAATGAAAAAAAAACCAGATACGAATACAAAAACAAACTGTGGAAATGTTTTTGTTTTTGTTTTTGTTTTTGTTTTTTAAGTTTCCAAAAAAAGCATGATTTTTTTTTTCAAACATGCCTGATAAAGTACCTTTATGCTCGTACACCGGCATAATGTGTAGGAAATATTTTTGGTAAGACTTTATTTCACCAGCACAACGTTACTACTGCCACCTCTTGTTGCAAACAAAAAAATATAAACCAACAAAAAATGAACAGCAGTCGCCAATGAACAGTATTTTTAGACTTATCTTTCTTAAACATTATTTGTACAATACGTGGTTCGTTGGTATTTCTTGCAGTTTGGTGTTCGATCAACGATGACGACAATGACGTTTCAGCCAACTTATATTTTTTTGGTTTTTGTTTTTTTTTCTTCTTGTAATTGGTTTTATATTTTTATTTCTTTTTTTTTTTTGTTTTTTTGAGTTTTGCTATTGTTTTTTCTTTGTTATTATTTTTTTAATGTCTGCACTGCAGCACGTGAAACATTTATCATGAACTTGAATTCAAAGTTTTGCTTCTTGTTTCAATTTTTTTTTTTTTTTTTTGTTTGTGAGTTTTTATTTCAATTTTGGCCGTGGGTTGGTTTGCGATTTTTACCTCTAATAATTTCATTTATACAAAAAAAAAAAAAATAACAAATATTTTATATAACAAAAACTATTAAATAATCTTAATAGTTTTATTTAATATAATTCTGTTCGCTAAGAAAGTGTAACTTTCTTGCATTTAATTTAAGAAAAGGGTCGAGTAAATGTTTTATTTTATTTAGTTGCTTAAAAGTTATTATTACTTTTTTATGATAATTTATGTACATACGTATTTTATATGGTTTAGCTGATCTATAAGCACATTTAATTTGGTGCTAATATTGAAATCTTCAGTAGACCTTTAACCAAATTCTTGAAAAAAGCTAAGAAATTTCACATGTTATACAATGACTTCAAAAAAGTCTTTGAGAATTGCAAATATACAAAGAAAACAAACCTAATAGCTTCTTTAAAAATTTTGTTTATGCATTATCATTATTTAAATTTAAATTTATTAAATTTTTCTTTAATTTTTTAATTTCAGAAAAATTGTTTTTCATTTTAAGTTTCTGTATGTTTGTTGTATGTAGCCTATATGTACATTTTGTTGTTGCTATTTAAAATTTTCCGTAGACTTTGAATCAAATTCCTGAAAAAGCCAATAGATCACACTTTTTTATATAAAAACTCTCAAAAAATCTTTGAGAATTATCGAGTTTTTTAACCCTAACCACTATTAATTTGTACACCATCCATATTTATTGATTACGCCTCAAAAGTTAAATTTCTCAGAAATGTTGTTTTATTATCTTGAAATTAATGAAAAGTTGTTTGTATATGTCAGAATAAATGTTTTGAAAATACAAATTCAAACTAAAGTTTATTATTTATATATGAAATTAATTCTCCACTATTAATTCGTACACTGGTTGTTTTGTTAGAAACAGAAAAGGCTACCTACCCCTTGCAAAAATTATTTTATGAAACAAATATTTTTTATTCTTGAAATCTATTTAATTTTTCTAATCCATTGTAAGCAACATAACATAAATAAAACAAATATAAATAATTAATTGTAATTAAGGCTTAAATTTAGTTTACCAACGACTCACCAAATGAAAAAAAAAATTCTAAAATTATAGGGTTGAAAAATAGGATGAATAAAAAAGTAAATATGAAGTGAAAAAATTGGGGGCAACGCTACGTTTTCGAGTCATAGACCTTAAAACTTTCCATAAGAAAGTCTGATTCTCCATTACATTTACCGACCAAGTTCGTCGTTCGTCCCAATTTTGTTCCTAGTATTAGTATTATCAACATGGAGGTTGCGGCTTCAAAGCTTCTCTGAGTGTTTCTACAGACACGCTTTAATTAAGAGCTTAGTAGACTTAGTGTTGTTTAATACATACAATAAATATTTAAAATTTTTTTTTTAAAATGCTCAATATTTCGAATGCTATTACAGTTTTTACGTAATTTTACATCGACATTTAAAATTTTTTTTACTCCAATTAAAGGCCGTTATGACAAGATTTTCATAAATTTATGTGCGGTCTAAAATATCAGTTATTTCTGTAGTGTTGTAATTGTTGTAGTATTTACACCACCTCGAAGGTGAATTCGTCTTCACAGAATATTTGAGAACAAAACACGTGTTGAAATCAAAAGACTTAAGCCACAAACGTTATGTTGTGTATTTGTTAGTTTTTATCTTAAAAAAATTAAAGTCAATTATTACAAATTTAACACTTTATTGTTAAATTTCTTAACACACATTTCAAATATTGCTTCACTTTTTTGCGCCTCATAGTTATTAATTTGTTGTAAAGCATGTAAACATAATTTAGGTTAAATTAGGGTGGTTCAAAAATAATTTATTTCCACTGGTTTGACTAGAAGACACTTTAATATAATAAAATGCGAAATTTGTGAAAAAATATTGAATGAAATATTCACGTTTAACTTCCCCGCTATAGGAAATTACTCTTTTTAAAAGAATTTTCGAAAATCGAATTTTCATCATATTTCGAAGTCAATTTTATTTCGACTAATTTTTTTTATAGCTATACTACCTACTGGCAGAAGAATTTTTGAAAAAAAAATGGTAGCCCGGGCAAGTCAATTTGCACGATTCGCTGTTGCAATTCGACAGTAGTCACCGGAGGATGTTGTGAACTGTATAGGTTGAAGGTGCCTTGGGGACTCTATCTTCAGATTGGGTTACTTTATAGTTAATGAAAGCCTGCATGTTAAAAACCGCGGCTTTAAACTGTCTGCTGTGATACCGGGCTTAGACTGAATAAACACTTTAACAAGCTGTATAACATAGTCGGGGATCGTTATGATAAGGATTGCAACCTTTATGTACTTTGCAAGACACTAGTTCCCCTCGTTGTGCCTATAGGGCCGATGGTGAACGTCACAAATTTAGCCAGTGTTAAGAACACTGTCGAATTAAGCTCCACTAGCAGGCACTGACATAAACTTGAACACAATTAGTAAGGCTTGCCAGCCGCATACCTCGTACGTCACCCAGCCAAGTATTACTTCTGCGGAGTGGTGATTCAGCACATCTTGCTCTCTCCGTTCTGCACATCTTACTCTCTCCGTTATTCTGTGTGAAAGCACACACAGAGTTCCAATTTGCAATTGAAGTTAGCATAAGGTCAACAAACAATGTTGTCGGGCGTGATCTGAGATCGGCTTGCACTCTGCATGGCGCTGCCGATTTACATATCACGGGGAATAAAAGAAAACATGCAGTGTGGCAATCAGGGCACACATCATCATCGTCCTGACCATACTTTAAATGGTATGCTCTGTGTGTCAGCGTAACAACTGGGTTTGGCAGAAGTTTACCTGCCCCTGTTTCCTATCTGCCCAGTCCGATATTCTTTGTGTGAGCCTGGGGCTCCGTCTCCCCTTTAAGTGGAAGTGATCCAGTCAGGCTGCCATCTTTCCATTGTGTTAACATTCAATTGACTGGAGTGCGCTAGTCCCGTTCCCTGGCAACATGTTTCTCCTTTTCGGTATCTGCGCTGCCAGTCCCAGTGGCAGCATTCCCGCGTATGCGTATGTGCATGTGTGTGATGCACACTGTATGTGTGTCCTCACGGTGTATTTACCGATTTGCCCACTAAAATAAACTAACTTAGCAATATCAAATTTAGTTTTTTAAGATACATTCTCCTGCCAAGCAACAATAATTTCAGTGTGTGTTGCGATTGCTGGAGAGAAGTGCTTAATTCTTTCCAATTATTTATTAAATATTTTATTAATTTCTAAAGCCAAATAGATGCTTGAATATTAATAAGCTTTTGTTTACCCATTAAACGCACTCAAATAGCGATGAATATCAAAAAGAAATTTTCATGTGTGGCATTGGCGTTGAGACAACGAATTAGAGCTGTAGCGCCAACGCGTTCATTAACTTCAGCCAATAGCACTCTATTTCTGTTCCTATTTCTATAGCTATTAAACTGTAATTTTAATTAACTGCGCAACGCTTTCAACAAAATATTTCTGTTATTTTAATTATTACTAGGCTCGATGATCTTTATGCGCTCGAAAGTTACTTTTAAGGAAAGAAATATGAATTTTTTTCTCTTATTATGCGCATTCTACTTGTCACAATTCAATGCACAACACTTATAAAATGCAATGATCATTGAGACCATAAATATTGAGATAGCTTACTTTATAACAGTATTAACATAATCTTTCATTATGAACGCTGCTATTTGTGGGGTCAAATTGACAAGAATATTAGCATTTCTACTTTCATCGTAACCGTAAGATTTTCTTTTATTGTAGGATTAATTAAAATATGCTCGTAGTTGGTTGCTGCATGCCGCTCCGCTTAGTTACGACAACTAAAATGTTTAGTTATGTTGAAGTGTTAATTATTAGTTCTTCGATTTAAGATTCATATCTTTCACTAATTATAGAAATTAGAATGCGAGTAAATAAATTTCAGTAGAAGAAAAAAGAAGTTGAATATTTTTCTTTAAAAAAACAATTGGGATATTCATAGGGAAGTCGTAAAGTCATAAGTTTTAAAATAATAAAACGAAAAAATATGCATGGCCCGACTGACCCACGGTGTCTACTAATTACCTTCAAAACCAAAACAAAAATAAACTTTGAAATTTAAAATGTTGTGAATTTTATGAAGAAATTTTACTTACTGAATTATGAAAACGCTTCTAGTTGTAGGAAAAATTAGGTTGAAAAATTTTTCAAAATAATTTATAAAATAATAATTTGAGTTTGTTTTCATACCCTCGACTTTAAGGGTAACGGGTATATAGGGTGGCCCAAAAGGAGCGAAGTTGTTTGGCAGATATTTTTTTTTGTAAAATGAACACGGTGTCGCCGTTTCCATCACTTCAACACCGTGTTCACTTTCAAAAAAATATAGGCCAGTTATCCTTTCCGACGAAAGACCGCACCAAACGGTGGGTGTAATTCCACTGTTGAACTACTCATGGATTTTCTCTAGCACTTTCGCCATATTTTTTAAGCCATTCACTTGGGAATGCGCTTCGGTGCTCATAATTAATTTATGAATAAAATCGTGATTTTCTTCTAATATGAAGTTAAACAATTTTATCACGTTGTTCAATTATATACTCTTCCATTTTAAATTCCCCAAGTCTACTTTACAAAATACTGAAAACAAAAGAAAAATTAGAATAAAAAAGTTCTAAGGAATTGAAACATCGGCGCTCCTTTTAGGGCCACCCTGTAAATTGTTAGATGCCGTAATTTTTTTCTCTGACTTTTATTTTATAAAAATTTATTTTAAAGAAGAAGTATAAAAATGTGAATGATTTTTTCAATAAAAATTAATTTAATTTTTTATTTTTATTTTTTTAGAAGTAGCGGCGGCTTGTATATAAATAAACGCCGGCTCGACTAAAGTTTCAGCGAATGTTGCAGATTTCTTCTGTTATTTTAAGACAAATTAATTTTTAAGCCTTTTTTTCTTCGAAGCACACCAGCAATTTGTTTAAACTATTATAAAATATTACGACATTATGACAATATGAGTTAATAGCATACCTTGTGAATACAACAAATAGATATTTAAATAATCGAATAAGCAAATTAGAAACTATAAGCATATGTGAAATTGAAATTATTCCAATAGTTGTTTTCTTATTTATTTAGACTTTGTGTGGCATTTATCAGGCCAATACGCTCAATTAAGCTCAAGCTGATGTTTTAAATAATTTACAGTTTATCGTTTTTGTGTGGCTGTAATATATAATAAAAAAAAAACGATTGAAATAGTTGCTGACACCTCTCTAATGATCTTTCAACAATGTCAGTCAGTAATTAAAAGGCGCAATGAAAAATACGCTTAAGAAATTCTTAGAAACCCCTGAGCAATATATTAAAGCCCTATTCTACACTCGCCATAAGAATTCTCACTTCACTCAGTTAGCCAAGTACAATATTGTTTTTTTTTTTTAATTTACTTTCAAATCACGTTCTTCTTCTTAAAAGTACAAAAAAGTCAAGAAAACCGAAAATAAAAAATTAAATGAAAAACACTAAAGCTCTATTATTTTTAGTTTTTTTAACCTGTCAGGTTTCCAATTGTTAAAATAATGTTACTGTTGCTTGTGATTGTGCCCCACTGGTAAGCCGCCCTGTTAATTCATTTTGCGCAATGGAGGTTACGCGAGCGAACTCTTACTGTTGGAAATGTAGGAAAAAATGTTTTTCTCAGTTTTTTTAGACCACGTTCCTCTCTATTTACGTTAGCTTTTGCTTATTTATTTATTTATTTCAGCAAAACTAAATTTCTTTGCTTCCTTTTTTTTAGACGATTTTGTTGTAGTAAACTTAATTTAGTGATTGCATTTGTAACATCAGAAAATAAAATTCGTTTTAAATAATTAATTGTGTTTATCATTTTAATTTTTTGTTCTTGAAGCACCGGGCCATACATGGTAGTTGTATTCCATCTTCGTTAGGATATAAATATTAAGATCAGATGGTGTGAAGTTTCTCTTACACCATCATAAGAAACCAAAGCACTTGAATGCTTCTTTTGAGACCTGAAAAATATGCTCAGTTCATCGAATCATGAATTCATGAAATTTCATACCAAGAATATCAAGAACTTCTGATTCCTCAATATTTATGCCACCCAAATCCTCTCTCCTTTCTCCCAAAACCATTATTTTACCATAATTATAGGGATCATCCCCTGAGTGCCGGTCCAAAAAAAAAATTATATATGAGGCAGCGTGATCGGGCATGCAGCATTCTATCGTTTGAGCATTGAAATCGACTCTGCTGGCCTAATCTACTTCCGAAATTTTTGTGAGGTCACTATTCAATATTTACCTTTTTTAGCTTGGACTAGTGCTAAGGGAAAATTCCCTACATATGCAGTGCATTACACTCGAACTAGATACAGACAGGAACAGTGTACAAGTGGTGAAAGTGGTAGGAAGATAGACCTTAATTCTTGCACATCTCCAGTAAAGTTGCGGCTGTCATTTCTTTTTACCAGCGACCTTAATTACCAGACCTATGGAAAAATGCATACATAATATTATAATATTATAATTTTTAATTATATTATTAATTGACCTTTTTTATTATATTTTTTGATATATATTTATTAAGCCTGAGGTCTTTTTTTTTTTTTTTTTTTTTTTTTTCCTATTATTCCTGATGATGTTAACAAGCTGTTAACGAAATATCGAATAATAAAAAACAAAATAAAATAAAAAAAGACCTCAGGCTTAATAAATATATATCAAAAAATATAAAATTATAATATAATAAAATATTTTCTTTTTCTTCTTCTTTTAAAAAAATATTTTTGTTACCACAAATTATTTTTTCCTGACGATGCTACCTATTTGGTAGCGAAATATTGAAAATAAATAATTCTTAAAAACTTTTCATAAAAAAATAAATATAATTAAAAAATTTAATAAAGGTCAAAATAAAAATAGAAGTGAGACTAATTCATACATTATTTTATTTTCTACTCTGGCATGATTCCAACTAAAGTTGTTCCTTTGGATCAAGTTTCGCTGTAATTCAGCTTTAAAAAAAATGTATCCTTCACTAAGATTGCAAGAAAAGATTAAATCGAATACCTGTAATTAAAATGTATTTAATTCATTAAACAAATAGAAATCATTATACTACTGTAGGGTATTTAATAAATTCAATTAACTATCCTTAATTGGAAACAATTGCTTATTTTCAAAAAAAAAACTCACACTACTGCGGGAAATAATCTTTGTCCAGTTTTAGATACAAAAAAAAAGAAAACGAAAACTAAAATTTAATTCAAAGTACATTGTAGAAAAACACATGAACAGAAATAAAAACTTACTTGAACTCACCACATGAAGAAACTTTTTGCACTCGCACACAACTACTCTACATGTTGAATAAAAAGATGACTGCTCAAATAGTTGTACTTGTAAAGAATAACAATTAAGGGCAAAAGAATAGTGTTGAATAAATATAATTATACCTTAAGGTGGAAAGAAGAAAGATTTTTTTTCTAAAAACATTTCAATAAAATCACTTTTAGCTTTATTTGTTTTTATAAATATATTTTTTAAAATGGAGAGGGTAGTTTTTTCTTCAAAAGAAATTCTTTATATTTGTTAATACGAAAATTAATTTTTCAAAATGCCTTTTTTATTTAAAAAATTCTTTCAAAAAAACACTTGTGTATAAATGTATTTGTCTCAAAATGGTACTTGTTTCAATCCATTTTTTTTTTTGAGAATTTTATTGGCTAGTCCACCATGCCACACAATATCGTTCGGTTGCTTGATAGCACTCAAAACAAGAACAACATTTGAAATTTTCTTTTATAAATATTGAGAAAAATTATTTTTTAAAAAGGTAACTTACTTTGCAATTAGTTAAAAGTTTTCAATTTTAAATAGGCTGATAATCGATACAATTCATTCATAACAAACTAAATCAAAGACAAAATCGCACAGACAAACACTAGCAGAATGGAACAACATGCTGTTTTCGAAAGCTGCTACAGCTTAATATTCAGCGTTCTACGTCTTGTGTCCACTGTGTGTGGTTATCATTATTTTTTATTAATGATTAACTTTATATATTTATGATTATTTATCAATATTTGTTGTATGGTTTAGCTAGCCTATATGCACATTTCATTTGGTGTTAATACCAAAATCTTCAGTAGTCCTTTAACCAAATTGTTGAAAAAAGCTATAAAATTTCATATGTTTATACCGAAACTCGCAAAAAAATCTTTGAGAATTGCGAAATATACAAACAAAATATACTAAATCTTCTTCAAAGAAAAGTTTTTTATACAGAAAACATTTTATTATTCGATTTAAATCTATTTTAAAAGGTTTACTCGTATGATAATTAAATATATTTAAACCAAATAATGAAATGTTTTTTGCAAAAAAAAAATTTTTTTTTTACAGAAACTGTTTAGTTTATTTTCTTTGTATTTTCCAAATTTTCTAAAATTTTTTATATATAAATAATTATTGATTTCAGTCAAAAAAAAAAAATTATATTAAACGCTAATAAAAAAGCCTATAGTAAAATATAGACTGATGTTAACTGGTCATATTGTGCTAATTGAATACCCATATCTGCATGTATGTATGTATGTATATAAAATATAATACATACTGTATTTTCATACACGTAGTCCAACTACGTTACTTGTTTAAATTCTAATTTAATTAGCTTGATGTGAAAAATTACCTTCAGACATTTTAGTGCCAACAATGTATCACTCCATAGAGAAAATTGCAACAGGGGAGAAGATTCACATTCAGTAAAGTTAATACGACTATTAATAAACAGCATAATTTTTGCTTCTTTTAAATAAAAATATTCATAAAAATTTATAATCCACACACACGCACACACACGTTTTGCAATGGCATTTAAGTCTAGTTTTATTGAAAAGTTTTTATTTTGGTGGTCGTAAAGTTTTTTTTTTTTTTGCTCTTTTTAGCTAAAACTCTAATAAAATATATTGCTTGCAATTGAGTACTATTTTAAAATTGTTTTAATTCCATTTCAGCTAACAACAATTGTACCAAAAAATTATACACAAAAAATAAAATTTTAATATGGGTTTTATGCGATCGTAATTGAACTTGACTAGCAATGAACTTCAATTTAAATTGCAAGCAAAAAAAATTATAATAATAATAAAAATTAAAAATTAAAAATAGAATACCAAATTAAGTTTTAAACTTTATTTTTGGGTAATGAAAATTATAGAACTGTTGCCGTTTCCGGAATTAATTTTATTAAATAAAGACTTCACAAGTTTATTAAATTAAAAGTAATTTTAATAAAGCTTTTAATTCACTTCCCTCTAGTGAGTTTAAGGCTTCCATGTAAATTGTACTACCACTATCTAATGTAATGTACAATAGATGCAAAATTCCTAGTGTTTAGCAATTTCTCATGGCTCAAAGTTCAATTAGAGGTGACTTACAATATTGGCATACCCATAACTATAACCATAGACTACAACGAGACACGTCAAAAGTGACATTTCAAAAATCCAAAAATCAGATGTTTCATTTTAATTCACCGTGATTTTTTTTTTTTTTTTACCTGGGACCAATACTCAGGAGATGCCTCCTACACATGCGAAGCATTGTGCTGGAACTATAGGAAAGGGATAGTAGGAGAAACGACAGAAGGTGAAGCTTAATTAATTATTTTACAGCTCTGCTTTTGCACGTTCTTTGTTTTTATAATCGTAGCAGTGCTGAAGCTTCGGTTTAGTAGCCATTTTTATTATTATTTTACATCGTCGGTGCTACACAATACCGACGAAGGAGGGCGTTCTGATGCGATTGTGGATTGCTATCAGCTGAAGCCGGTATTGTTCAGTGATCAGTGACTAGGCCTTCGACACTGAAACCTTCCGACAACAACTGACACACAAAGGCACTAATGCACATCAACAAAATGCGAGATGTTTTTTTTTTTTTTTTATAATTTTAGTTTGAAACTGGGGTTGAACCCAGGTCTGTTTTTGGTTTTGTAGTCAACGTGCAGACTACCATCCATCGTGCCATCGCCACCCACATATTGCATAGTACGTTCTAGTCTATGGCCATAACTAATGCCGTATGCATAATAATATTTTCTGTTATTGTTTAGTGCTGCCAAAGCCATAAACGGAAACATAAACATATAATATGAGCAGCTGAATCAGCTGAATAAATGACAACTAGGTTGACAGCTGTATTGGAATTGATATATATATGTATATAGATATACTTTGTGTGTCTGCTAATCTCTGCGAAACTTTACGCATAGTTTTCTGCCAAGATATTCTCACACTGTGAAAAGGAAAAGTAACGTTCAATACCATTTCATAGTAACTTAATATTTTTCCAAAAATATACAAGCAACTGTTCAAGTCACAAAATTCGAGTTGTGCGACCTCTAAACCTTTCCGAAAAATCTGAAAAAAATCTCCAAAATACTTGACCATATGAGTTTTAAAATTATGCTGAAAATAAAAAAAACAAAAAATTTTTTTTTTGGGACACACTGCTGCACAAACTCTCCAGTTTGATTTAGTAAATTCTAATCCGTTTCTACATATTCAAATATTTGTCTATCAGATATTAGATATTTTGCGACGCAAAATAAAAATTATCTTCTTTAATACTCGTATGTAATATATTCCCAGCTATTCTATTGTCAGAAATTTTCTATATACCGACTAAATTTATAACCGGCAAAGGGCTTTCAACTGGCAATAAAATTTTGTTTTCTTTTTTTTTTTTCTTAAGTTAAAAGTATTTTGCAATAGCAAAAGATCACTTCGACTTGCAAACAGCAAGCACAAGCAACATAACTTGTTTACTAACAACTTCCAACAAATTCCAATCGTTTGTTGCCCACAGTCAGTCACTAAAACAAAAATGGGGATAAAAGAACACAGCAGTAAATTCAAAGCAAAAATCAAAACAATCATGAAAATGAAAGCAAAAAAGTCCCTTTCTTGCAAACGTTCAATTAGGACGATAAAAATGAGAGGTACAAGCGACAACAACAACAACAGCCATAGCCATAGAATCTAAACACACAAACAGAAAAAAAAGGCAGACAAGGCAAAGAAGAAATACCAGCCACCAGCATCAATTGATGTGAAACAAAGGCGCACACTTACTCGGGAGTTAAATAAAGAGGAGCCACAAAAGAACGATTCTTAACAAATGCAAAAACAACAAGAAATCACGATTAAAATGATGATGATGACGATGATGATGGCGATGGCGATGGTGCTGCTGATGGTGAAGACGCGACCAACGTTATAACCAAATGGATCCGCTATAACAGTGTTAGTACGTTAGTAGGTATGGAAACAGGTAAAACAGGTCTGTTACTTGTTGTCATTTTTTTCTTCTTCTTCTGTTGTTGTTATACTGGCAAAAAATCACAACACCAACAACAACAATAACAACTACAAACCGTACTCTCCCAGTCCCTGTGTTAACTACGTACACAAGTAATAAGAACAATAGCAACAAGCCCAACTAAGCAAACATATAAACACACGATCATACACACGCAAGTAGCGATGACAAAGAAGACGCTGGATTCACTAGTAGCAAAAATACTTCACCCAGGCCAAATTATCGTCTGAAAAGTAAATTAATTTAGAAATAGTCAAATGATTATTACGAAATTTTAAAAGACAGGAATACAGCAGCACTAGGAGAACTCGCCAACTCCAGAGTACCAAAAGCGAAACGCACCTGCAGTATCGAACTCAAATGTGTTTAAAATAACTTACGTAGCCTCAAATTATTACTCGATCCGATCCTTAGAGAAGTCCTCGAGTCCTCCGTTCTGCCACCTTAATGCAGTTCAGTAAGTTCTTATACATAAAAAGGCCTGATGTTGTTCCTTGAGCCACTGCTCACCAGTTATCCCCTACGTATGTATGACTGGAACTAGATAGCGGTATGGCATAACTCTGCAGTTGCTTGTTAATTATGAAGCAAAGTTGCGGCGTCTCAGCTGTTATTTTTCACTTTTTATTTTTTTCGAACAATCTATTTACATAATTAAGCTTTAAGGGTTTTTATTTCTTATTTTTATATAATCTCGATATTTCGTTAATCTTCGGTTAACATCTTCGGTAAATTTTTATTTTTAAAATTTTTTCTTTTTGAAAAGAAAAAAACAAAGAAAAAATTTTAAAAATAAAAATTTCCTGAAGATGTTTTTTTTTTATCTAGGACCAGCACTCAGAAGATGACCCCTACACATGCGAAGCATTGTGCTGGGAACTATAGGAAAGGGATAGTAGGGGAAACGACAGGAGGTTAAGCTTCACTATCTTTTAAACACGGCTTTTTCATGTTCTTTGTTTTTATAGCAGTGTTGTAGTGCGTCTGATGTCAAGGAGAAGTATTAAATTTTTGAAGCTTCGTTTTAGTAGCAATTTTTAGTAATTATTTTACTTCGCCGGTGCTACACAATGGTGACGAAGGAGGGCGTTCTGATGTGGTTGTGGATTGGATACAGCTGAAGCTGTTACTGTTCAGTGACCAGTGACTATGCCTTCGCCACTGAAACCCTGCGACAACAACTGATACACAAAGGCACACAAATGCACATCAGAAAAAATACGAGATGTTTTTATGAGCCTGCAACTGGGGTTGAACCCATGAAAATTTTTCGTTTTGTAGTCAACGTGCAGACTACTTCGACCATCACCGACCATGCACCCTCGCACTTTTTAAAAGTTGAATAGTAGCATAAACAGTGCAATTGTACCAACTTTATCATCCCTGAGTGTTAAAGACCATCCTGAGAATTGCCAAATTTCAATTGCTTTTTCGTACTTTTCTAACATCGAATACGCAATTCGCTTTCCATCCACATCGAGCCCTTAAATTCACTACGATTCGTTGCCAATTCTTAGCCAAAATATTCTAATCGTCAAAAAAAAATTCTTCTTTTGTTCTTGGCATCTTCCCCAGTATTCTAATCATATTTTAGATTTTTCATATTTCACATTTTATTTGCCCACATCCAATAACATAAAAAAAAACTTACAATGTATAAGTTTTTTTTTTTTTTGTTATTTATTTCAGTTGTTCCTAAATCTAAATTATTTTTTATATTCATTTCCTTTAAAACTCTGTCAGTAAAAGTACACCTTAAGTGCATTAGTATGGGGTTGTTTAGAGCCGAGTGTGTGTGTGAATGTGTGTGCAAAGTCTACTCAGTTGTAGTCTTTATCCGATAACGATTACATTTTCTAGTGGTTTGTGTGCTGTGTGCACAAGTCTTCTTTAAAAAAAAATTAAAAAAAAAAACAAAATATTAGTTTTATATCTTAAAGGTTTAGCAATGACGTGGTTGTACATTTTTCTCCATACACGTATTATTTTTCTACCTCTACCGTTGTTGTTGTTGTTTTTCTTTTTACTTTATTTTCATTTCAACAGTATTTGATTATTATTTTTAGATGTTCTTTGTGTTGTACGCTTTATTTTGTTTTCTTCGCTGACATTCTTTCAAGCGTTCACTGTAGTTGCGGTTGTTGTGCTGTCTATCATTCATTATTTGTTCAATTATTCTTACACTTCTCACACACACACACACACTCATGTACTCATTCAGTAATCGACAGTGACAATGATCAGCGAATAGCGAAACACTTGAAAACACGTTCACTTATCAAATCGAATTCAATTCACAAAATCGATGCAAAATATATAGAAGGTTTAGTTAATACGGGCGGCATGAACTTGAAGTATTTTAATAACTTAACTCGAAGGAATGATGCTCCTTGATAAAGTGAGGAATATGATCTCGTTGGAACTTCCCAGATTACAAATATCTTTTATAATGGTCTTCTTTCCCGGCAAATAATATTGGATGTGTGCTCTAGTCGCTGTATTTGCATTATTTACAACCCTGCTTTTTGCGCATTTTTTGTTGTATTGCAGTGTTGCATCGCCTCTGATATAAAGGAGACGTAGTCAATTTTGAAGCTTAGTTTTTATTAGCAATTTTTAGTAATTATTTTACTACGCCGGTACTACACAATACCGACGAAGGAGGGCGTTCTGATGTGATTGCGGATTGCTATCAACTGCAGCCGTTACTGTTCAGTGACCATTGACTATGCCTTCGCCACTGAAACCTTCCGACAACAACTGACACAGAAAGCCACACTAATGCACATCAGATCAGAAATGTTTTTGAATGAAAAATGTTTTTTTTTTATAATTTTAGTCTGAAACTGGGGCTGAACCCAGGTCTGTTTTTGTTTCATAGCCAACGGGCAGACTACTTTAGCCATCACCACCCTCAAAACTTGAAACCGGTGCCAAACCCACAACTGTTTGGTTTTATAGTCAACGTGTAGACTACTTCTGTCATCGCCACCCATGGCATATTTAGCAAACTCTGTGACCATTCTTCATAAAGTCGAAAGTTTAAAGTCAGTCAGTCAATTATTAACTTTATTTTTGTACTTAGATAACTTTTAAAAAGCTTTTACTAAATTCTGCTGAAGAAATGCTGGATCCGTAACGAAAAAAAAACGCCTTCAATTTAACAAGATTTTCATGTCCCATCTATAAAAAAAAATTTTCATTTAAAACGCAAATAAATGTATGCAGTAATACTTTTAGAATCACTTCCTTTAGAATTCTGTCTAAATATTTTTATTATTATTTAATTTTCATACACACATGATATTTGTACAAATTTTCTTCACTACCACTGCAAGCAAGAATTGAATAGTGAAGACGATGATGATGATGGTGAAGATGATCATAATGATGTTGTATGTTGAAGATCATGATCGTTTACATAAGTGTTGGTGCTTATGTTAGGTAAGGCAAGGCGATTATCATTATTATACAATTGCAAAACAATAAACAACAAGTAATTGAATTGAGAGAAACAACAACAACAACAGCCAACAACTAAAAACAAAAACCCGAGAAATAACAAAAATAAAAGCAGTAAAAGCGAGAAGCGTTTAAAGAAGAACTTTAGTTAGAGCAAACAAATACACATTTATTTCTCTTCTAAACTTATTGCGGCATAAAAAGGTACATGCATACATACATATGTACATCCATACACATCAGTCTATGTATGTATGTATGTACGTGCATATGTACTTCTAAAGTAAATGCATGCGATGGGATGGGATGGCTGTTAAAAGCCACTTAAACAATGGCCAAAAAGACCAATGTGTACTTGCACATTGAGCGCACCAAATAACACTCCTCTTACGGCGCTGTGTTTAGAAGAATTATTATAGAAAAAACAAAGAAGCAAAAAAAAAACACTTGCAACATTTTTGCATTTTAGTTCTTGTTTATCCAGTCGACACATACACACAGTATGTGCTCGTATATAAGTATGTGCATGCAAAAATAAAACCCAACGTAAAAGTATTAAAAATTAAAAAAAAAAAAAATACTCCAGTACATAAAAGACGATGGTGATGAGGATGGCTGCAACATGTACTGGTACATGGCTGGCTATTTTAACTACGTTTTCAACAATTTAATAGTTATTTTTAGACAACAGACAATAAAAGCAACAGTTTACGAACGAAAAGAAAAACATTCTTACGAAAACACAACTTTGTGTAAATTAATAGTCTTTATTTTTTTTTCTTTTTTTTTTCTTTAATCGATTAATGAATGAGGCCTGCATGTTGTAAATTGTAGCAGAAAATGTAGTTCATTGCTTGATATTTAACAACAATTTGATGGTTTCGATGAATAACAGTATGACATATTCTAAAAGAGTGAACTTTCTGACATACAGAAAAGGAATTTTTATCGAAAAAAGAATTCGAGTATTAAATTGACAAAAGTGCAAGCATTCAAGCAACCCATACTTACTTTAAGGACCTCTTAGAATAAAAATTATATTATTTCAATTCTAAAATTACAGTTTGAATTTTCGAATTTTCGAATTTTTTTTTTTTTTTGAAAACAAAAGATTTAGGAGACGAACTTTTTTTACGTTTTTTTAAAATTTAAAATTTGCCACATCTGGCAATTATTATAAAATAAGGATGGTTCTACCACAACGCACGATGTTAATTTTAAATAAAACAAACCAGTTTTCAGAGAATATTATTATTATAAAAGAATATAGGATGATTATGTGTGAAACAATACATCGGCCAAATGCTCGCCACGGCTTCGGCAACAAATTTGGTCGTTATTTTCAATGACTCTAAGACATAATTGAGGTTCAATGTCGTTAATGTGCCGAATTATCTCATCCTTTAGCTCTTGAACTGTTCTTGGCTTATTGACGTGCACTTTTTCTCTTTAATATCCCCAAAGAAAGAAGTCAAATAACATGATCGTGAAGGCGAATTAACATCGCCACGACGTGAAATAACACGTTCATTGAATTTCTCGCGCAAAAGAGCCATTGTATCGTTGGCTGTGTGGCAAGTGTCATAGTTCACTGCTCTCGATAGCGAATACCATTCAAGATAACTGCTTGGCCGACCGAAGAAGTACGGCCCGACGACGCCGCCAGCCCACAAGCCACACCAAACGTTCACTCTTTGTGGATGGATCGGTCTCTCCGACACCATGGTCTGTCGATTTTCTGAAAGTTAAACTGAAAGTTGTGAACACGTTCTCTTTGCGATTGTTCTGCACTCGGCAGACCGAGGTTTCTCCATCTGGATAGCTTCCTTAGAGGGGCTTCTGATCTCTACAACCTATTGCACGATTTTATTTTGAAATAAGTTACACAAAAAAATCTTTTTTTTTATTTTTCAGTAACAAATTGCATTCCGATGTCGCACAAAATTAAAATCTTATTCTATAAACTTTGATTCCAAAACAATATACCAAATACACATACATAAATAGTTCGAAATACAATACAGCACATGGCAAATGACATCACTTATTTATTAACTTCCAATTATAAAGTCATTGAACAAACAAAGGCCTACTTAGTAGAACTTAGGAAACGCTCGTTTTTGGAGGTTATTTTAAAAATTTTAAAAAAATTTATAGAGTGCAATAGTGCTACAAGAATATTAATTACATTTTAGTGAAACAGTCACCCACTTATTGATTCACCTCTGCATGTGTTGATTAAAAAGTCACACAGTAGAGGCAAAATTATTTTATTTTATAAATTTCCGTAAATATTTGTATTGTCAATGGACATTTGCTGTCTTTAAAAAACATTTAACAATTAATGAAAGTAAAATGTTTGAAAAATATCGCAATTAGAGCAAATTGATTTATTGATTTATAGAACCTTAAAGGGGAGAAACATAAACATAATTGTGGTATCTTAGCTTAGCAGTTAGTTTTTCACCGCTTTTTTACAGAGGGAACATATTGGGACCATTTAAATACCCTGTACATCACATTGTAATTAAACCAGATGGTATCACCATGCCAGGCGATTATTTTTTTCTTTGCATAAATTTGTGTTATAAAATGTCAAAATTCTATACAAATACATTTGGTTAACAGTTTTTATTATTAACAAAAGTGATACACAACTTAAGTTGCGTAATTTTAAAGCAATTGGTATTTTGTAAAAAAAAAAAACATATATTATTTGTACTGAAATATTGCGAGTGAAAATATTTGTCTGACATTTTATGTCACAAAGCACAAACACACGAACGCCTGTTAAAGCTTTAGTGCTGCCACCTTAGTATTTCCATCATGCTGTAGCTAACACAGTACAAAAATAAGAGAAAATTAAATACGTCGTACAAAAATTTGTGACACTTGTCAAATGTAGTTACAGTAAAATTCTTTTTATTGATAATAAAAACAAAAATACTTTTCGTTTCTCTGTAATCTTGAGAATTAGATAAAAATAAACTATTTTTTATTTATTTTTATTTATTTATTTGTGGTATATGTATTTATTTTTACAAAATAAAAACTGTTACGAAACATATCGTTGGCTTAGTCGGCAAATATGCTAAGTCCGTTTTTTTTTTAAATTTTTCAAGAGGTACAAAATACTGTCTTGATTTTTTTTTTGTTTTGTGAAGTGTTTTTAAAACTTTTTCTTTTTTATTTCATCCTGTTTGAATACAAACACTGGCAGAATTCCAAAAATCACTTTTACAGACTTATAAACTATTTTTGGAGTTAGTATATTTGCTCTGTATGATTTTAAATGTGGATTTTTTTTTTTTTTTATCTTGGACCAGTGCTCAGCGGCTATCCCCTACATATACAATGCATTGCACTGGAACTAGAGGGAGGGATAGTGTAGAGAATAGACAGGCGGTGAAAGTGGTAGGAAGATAGAGCTTAATTCTTGCACAACTCTGCAGTTGCGTGTTAATTATAAAGCAAAGTTGCGGCGTCTCTGATGTTTTTTTTTTGACGCATTATTTTTAAGCTAATGGAGCAATTTTATTTATTATTTTACTTCGCCGACGTTTTATTGCTCAAATACCGACGAAGGAGGGTGCTGTAGCACAGAAAACTCAGAAAAAACTTTTTTCTGATTTGACCTGGATGGGAACCGAACCTGGGTATTTCTGGTTGCAGAGCCAAAACGCTGACTACTTACCACCAGCATTTACATTACATTTTATAGATTTTTTTATTATATTTTTTTTTTTTAATAAAAAATAAATCAGACTTGCTGTTGACAAAAATAACTTAATACAGTCTTCTTTCACTGCTTTTTTTTTCAAAAATAACTTGATCTAAATATGTTTGCACTTTTAAATTAAAAGAATTACTTTTTGATCTCCACTTTGCCAGTAAATATTTTTTTTTTTGTATCAGCACGACAATAATGAGACTCCATTTATGGCAGAGAATTAAAAAAAGAATTAAGGCATCGTCTTTCACCGGTTGAGGTTTATTTAGTTTTAACAATTTTCGTTGGACTTGTTGAAACTGAAGGCTTTTGCCGAGTTTGTCCCTCAAAGTGTTCAGGAAAAATGTTCTGCACACTAGAATTTTAGCATCTGCTACACGACATCTTTCAGCTTCCGCGACCACTATTATATTTCGATGTCTTAACGTTGGAGCAATTTGAATAAAAGTATTCACATAAACCATTTTCTCAATTTCTATTTCAATTTCCAAAATTCTGGAAATATTATAGTTCTGTCATTATCTGTAATCTGTGTGCACTTCAGGGCAAGATTTTTTTCTACATCTACAGCTTTCTTTCATTCTACGTGGTTCTTTTCTTTTTTCATAAGTCCAACTGTTACCTGCTTTTTGTTTTCCCAATTAACTCTTACGCTTTTCTTTGAGATATTTCTTGCTGGGCCCAAGCTAAGCAGTATTTTCCACACGAGCTCTCTGCTGGCGTTGTTTTAATGGCCATGACAACTCGTAAGAATCGTTGGAATCTCCATTAAATACATTTTCGCTGGACTTAACAGATGTTTTTCACAGTTTTTTTTTTTTTTTTTGCTTAGCATTTTTGCTTTCCACTGCAGAACAGCAAGAAAAACTACATAACGACATTTAAATTTATGGAAATTATGTGTTTTGAGTTACACTAGTATTCTACATTAAAAACTCAATTTGCATAACAAGTGGACTTGGCACATTTTGCCGACTAAGCCAACGATATGTACGAGTATATATAAAATTCTTTTTACACATGGATTAAGAAAAATAATTATCGAGTTAAAATGGTTTATATTCTCAAAAAGTGGCAGATCTTTCAGTGCTAAAGGATATTTATTTGGGATTAGAGACGATACTTTTTTCAACACACACATCTACGAACGTCTTCGTTTGTCTGCAGAAATACTCAAGGTATAGGCGTGAAGTCGCACCCGCAACCTTAACTTGCACTAGGCAAGTCCTGTACTGTGATTCAGAGACTTCTAACGTAGATAAGCATTGAAATTAAGTGGCATATCCGTAATAAATTAGTAACAATTTTCGCACATTGGTTTTAAAGAACATTTAAAACTAACAACGTGTTTCGGAGAAAAGGATTAATTTTTTACAGTTTTTGAACAGATAAAAATACAAATATTTCGCTGAATGCAATTTTCCCAATCGAATGAAATTCTTTGTGCATAAAAGAGGAATATACTTCTCCAGAAAATGCATGCCTCCATAATAACTAACAGCCAGGTCACTTTGAAAAATAGTAGATTGTGTTTAAATAATTAGCCAAATGCAATTCCTTTTTAATATTTTAAAAACCACAACAAAGCACAGCTTATATAATGCATTGGTTTATAAAAAAAAAAAGCAGAGAAAAGAACTAATACTAGCACATCATATATTTTTTTGTGAACGGCCTAGAATTTTTAATTAAAAACCATTTCATAAAAGATAATAAATAATTATACTTGGAATGAAATTCTCTCAGGCACATAGAATTAATGGTTCGTGCAGAAATTGTATAAACAAAAACCGAAAGAAATATAATTCAAGAATTATATTTAGCAAAAAGTATGAGCATTATTTTTAGTTAATGTAATGCATACAAAAATGCATATAGACTCTTCAAGACTTCAAGAATACAACACGAAGGTAATTGAATTTATAATAAATGATCACAAAAAGATTTTTAAAATTTAATTAATGGGTTCAAAGGAACTTCTTTTTTTTATTATTATAAACACAAGCACAATGGTTGTAAAAGTATTTGATACTTAAATAAATCAATAGAAATGGCTGCAATATTTTTTTTTTTTTTAATACGGGAATTTTTTCAAATTATTGAAATTCTAAATACTGGGTAACCTCGGTTAACGCAACCCTCGATAAGCGCAACACCCAAATTCTTAACACTGGCGACTCTGTTAACGCAAGTTTAAAAAAAAAAAAAAAAAAAAAACACTTTGCAAACACAGTTAAGTTTTATTTTTAAATTTAGTTTTTTATAAATAAAACATATGTCATCTAAAAACACTCAGTCGAAAAAAAAAATTTTCAGTATGTCCGCTTTTTTGCCCTCCAATACGACCGATGTATGAGCGGTCTATCGTCTGTTGCAGTACGACGACTTCCATGGGGAAATTGTCCACTGCGCGGATAAGTGCATGCTTAAGAGATTCCAAATTTGTGTAGTGATTAGTGCAAACCGGACCACAATTTATAGTCTAAAGGATTCGGATCTGGACTACTGCCCACGGATGCCAATCATTCGTAGAAATAAAGTTTGGTAAATTGTTTTTTAACCAGTGTTGAGTGGTTTTTGTCTAATGTGCTGGGGCAGAGTACTGTTGAAAGGTCCATGCCTCGTTTTATAATAATGGCTTTATAAACTTTTCCACAAAGGAGATTGATACACCTATGCCAAAGTTTTAACACCTTTTCAGAGCGACTACCCCACACAAGCAGGATGGTGAACTCTCTACACTCTGGGCAGCAATTCATTTACTTGCAGAGATGACTGAGCATAGACTCTATCGTTTTTGTTTATTGAACGACTCCTACACAGTAAACATTTTCTCATCAATAAACATAATTTTTTTTGTGGCCGTTATTGGCGTACATACGAAACAATGCGTTTGGTTTTTTGCTTACGTTTCTGTTTTAAGGCCACCGTAAGTAGAAGCACTGTGTGTCCCAAGTCATGCGAGAGAGAGAGAGAGAGAGATATCTTCGATATATTCCTTTCCGGCGACAATATTTACTGCTTTCGGAGTAGATTTCGATAAATTCGATCTGTACAGCTTTGACGGCTCTGGGAGTTCGCGTACAGCGCGGACGGTCTGCTAGTCCATCAGTAACACCAAACAGTTTCACAGCACAATAAACAAAACTACGACTTACACCGAGCGGCTGCAACGTTCGATACATGTCTTCAGTTTTCATACCACATTTTTTTAGGCAATTACGACAATATGGTTTCCAATATGTCGCCATTACATGATTGTAAGTAACTCGCACCAAAAACTTTTTACACAAAAAAGAGTTATAAATGTTAGTTGTCAAAAAACTGTCAACGTAAAGGGAGCATGATTCCTACAAATAATCTGACTAATCTACACATGCATGTATATTCCACAGAGGAATAGGACTAGTCCAAGACTAACGCAAATGTATGGAGAAAACATGGTTTATTTAACATTACGATATCCTAGGAATAGACCATATAACCCTTTCGGACTAACCCAAAAACTAATCCATGTAACCACTCCATGGATCGCACTAGAGTGTCATTTTAATGCGACAGAGTAATCGTAAATACGAAGAAAAGCACGAACACTTGCCGTTATTTTCAATGACACGGTCCACGGTCTACTTCAGCTAAAATGGACCATCTAGTCCAATAATATTTGCAGGGGTAAGTGGATTTCTTACAGTGAGGACGATTAGCATTGTGTTAGTAATTATGAACTACTAGGTAGAATGTGTATTTTTAATTTATTCTAAATATGTACATATATTTTTATTTTTCAGTTTTTATTCTTTATTTTAATTATATTTGTTTTAAAAGTTAACGTTTGTTTTTTTAAATACACCTCTTATTTTTATTAAGATAACATTTTATATTTTTATTTTTATTTTTATATTTTATTTTATTAAATTAACATTTTTAATCGAAAAAAAGGCATAGAAATTTTTGACTCAGTTTTCGCAACAATTCAAAAATTACTATTGGTTGCATTCAACAGGGTTACACTGTATATACGGTAAATTTTAACGACAATCAAATTTGTATTCTCAATTAAAAAAAATCACTATAAACTTCAGAGAAAATTTAAAAAAAAAAACAATTTACGAACAAAAAATACGTTGAATACAAAAACTCTGAAATTGTTTATAATGAAAAAAATAAAACGTAATAATGAATTCTTAACGTTTTTAATTTTACGTTTGCGTAATACGGTTCGTGCTTATTTGTTATTTCTTCAATTACTTTCCATAGATCTTACTTACACTCTTTTGCTGTAACTGAATTGTTTAAGCCAAAGACAACAGAACGGCAATATACAAATTTACACAAAAAGAAAACACAGAATAAATTACGTAAAAAAAAACAATTAATGTGTGCAGAAAACTAATACAAAATACATTGTAGGCTTCTCTCTATTCTCTCTCGCATCGTAGTCAGGGAAAACACCCAACCAACATTAAAGAAAACCAAAAAATTATTTAAGTACACGTATCTCCAGAGCTAAAAGAATTGGGAAAAAGAAAAAGAACTTTGTGTGTATGCATATGGATATGAAAAATTCAATAAAACATTGAAAACTACAAACGAAATTTTTCTTGATATACATACATACGTACGTACATAAATGCATACATATATACATATATGTATACATTTCAACTACTTGTTAGCATAGGTTGGTTTCATATTTTTACTATTTACTTCGTGTAGAATAAAAACTATAAAATCTGTTAACCAAGTACCACAAAAACAAAACAAAACTACACCAACGAAGAGCACTTTAAACAAGCGCACACACTTACTTGCCAATCATCATACAGGTGAGTGAGAGTGAATGAAGTTCAATTTCATTTCAACTGATTACCTCAACACACACACACACACACACCAATCCTCTCTCACATGCTCTGCTCTTTACTTTTCTTTACTTGCACCTAAATTTCACAACCAAACACACACACACACACACACAGACACAACAGGCAAACCGTATTAGCCTCTCTTCGTTTAAATGTGCTCACTTTTATTCTAAACAAAAACAACAACAGTACAAATTCAATCTCAGCTTACTCATACTCATACATAAATAGCTGTAAATTTATTACGCCAGAAATGTTCAAGCTCATGCCAGCGAACACACACACACACACAGTAACACTAATTCACTCATTTAAACATACATACACTTACGTACGTATGGATATGTACATTAATTTGTGTACATGTAAACTCATACACTAATACTTCTAAACACAGGTGTTCTTTTCATTTCAAATCACGTACGTAATTAAAGTATTTTTATTTATTTATTTCATATGAATGTGTTTGTTCTAACATGAGCGCAAGTATGAATTCGCCGTTGCTTCATTAAAATTGTGTACAAAGTTAAATAACAGTTCTTGTTGGTGTGTACGAGTCTGTGCGATTAGAGCAGACCACGTTATGAACGTACGTGCATCTATGAATAACGTTAGTTGTAAAACGAAGCTAAAAGTGTTAATGATATTTTTAGAAAAAGTAATTAGAGAACGATGGAAAGAGAGAGAGAGAGAGAAACAGATAGAGAGGGATATATAGAGAACTAGGGAGAAAGAAAGGGAATATGGACAATAGTTATAGAAAATTTGCAGATGCTGTTGCATATGTAGTTTAAATTAAAGTATGAATTCTGCAAAAAAAAAATTAAAAAAGGATAAGGCAATTTTTAAAAATTATTTCGCCTAATATTTTGATATACAGTCACCAAGGGGTTTAACAATTTTATAACTTTTTCGTTTATATATATTTTGAATTTTTTTTCTAATGGAGATTTCTTTTCTTTCACAAAAATGTCACTTTGTTAAAATTTACTTAAAGGATGGTCCATCCAAAAGGCACAATGTTCATTGTAAATGAAACTAAAAGTTTTCAGAGATGTATCTTAATATTTTTTATTGTGATAGAAAGATCTATGACAATTATGTCTGAAACAAAATATTTGGCAAAGTGTTCGAGCTTCGGTGGCATACCTCTATCCGATGGTCGATATTTTCAATAACTCTGAAACACAATGGAGGTTCAATGTCGTTAATATGACGAATTATCTCATCCTTGAATTGTTCTTGGCGAACACTTTTTCTTTGAAATCTCCCTAAAAGAAAAATGTCCAATGGTGTCAAATAACATGATCGTGACGGCAAATTAACATCGCCACGACATGAGATAACACGGCCATTGAATTTCTCGCGCAAAATAGCCATTGTTTCGTTGGCTGTGTGTAGCAAGGGGCACCATCCTATTGGAACCACGTATCGTCCAGATCCATATCCTCAATTTCTGGCCACAAGAAGTCCGTTATCACCTCGCGATAGTGAAAATCATTCACGGTAGGGTCGGTCAGACCTCATTTTCGAAGAAGTACATGCCCCATGACACCGCCAGCCCACAAACCGCAACAAACAATCACTCTTTGTGGATTCATCGGCTTTCCAACAATCACTCGTGTATTCTTATTTGCCCAAATGCGACAATTATTTTTGTAAACGAATTCACTGAAGGGAAAGTATGCCTCGTCGCTGTACAAGATTTTCTTTGTAAAGTTACCATTCACCGATGTCTATTTAACCAATCATTCGGCGTATCGACGGTGCTTGAAGTGATCAGGAGGCTTCAGCTCTTGAGGCAATTGAACTTTGTAAGCGTATAAATTGAAATCTTTATCTAAAATTCGTATAAATGATATTAGTGAGATGTTTCATTGTTGCGCACGACGATGAGTCCAGGTTGAAGGATCTTCGGTCACACCATCGCGAACAACAGCAATGTTTTCCGCAGAACGAATTGGTCTAGTATGCACATGTGTTTTCACATTTCTCACAAACCCGGTTTGCTGAAATTTGCGCACAATTCTCCCGATTGTAGCCACATTTGGTCGATTGTGCTGACCCAAAAAAATAATCAATTAAGATGGCAGATAAAATAGTTTTTCAGAAGTCCTGAACATACCACTTTATAGTGACCGCTTTCACTTTTTTGCTGTGTGATATTCAAATTGTTTTTTTTTATCTTAGACCAGCACTCAGGACATGACGCCTACACATGCGGTGCATTGTACTGGAACTAGAGGAAAGAAATAGTAAGAGAAACGATAGGAAGTGAAGCTTCATTATTTTACAACTCTGCTTTTGCATGTTCTTTGTTTTTTTTTTGTAGAAGTGTTGTAGCGTCTCTGATGTCAAGGAGACGTATTAAATTATGAAGCTTCGGTTTTAGTAGCCATTTTTTTAATGAATACAGTAATCGAAAGCATATATATCGCTATCTATAGCCTTATTAAGGCCACTTTTAAGAGTTTATATCTCTGAATTTAAAGTACTGAATCGCAACCGATTTGCAACGTCCATTATTATTGAAATTTCTTATCGAAATAATTGTTCACCGTCATTAAAATCGTTTATTGGAACAGCTGATATGATTACAGCCTAACAGTTTGTTTTCCATTTAATAATAATTTATTAATTAATTTATAGTCTTCAACCCAATTTATTAGCCTCTACTGAGGCTAGTTTCGCATGTCAATGCCGTAGTCTTCCATTCATACACATATCATGTTCCGCAGAGAAAAAGAGAATAAAAAATATCCGAAAGTTTTCGATTTTTTGTTTTTTTTTCTTTTGACTAAAAATTACTAATTATTTGCAGAAAGAATAAAGTTCAAAATTAATTGATTGTAAAATATTCACATAAATCTATATAAATCATTGCACGCTTTTGTAATAATAACTTAATTTTCTTCAAAGTTTCATAAATAATTTCTTTGATATTTAAATATCAGCAGAATAGCAATTTATCGCAAACATACATATGCTCGTATATGTATATTTAATAAAAATAAATCTAAATTGTTTAATCTTGTATACCCCATTAAAGGCTTTTGTTTGAAAATTATAAAATTTGTATAATTTTAAGAATTTGCTAAATTAAAATATTAATTTGAATAAATACATTTTACCAAAAGACAAATCATTATTGTATTAAAGTTTTGGTTTTTGTTTGTCTTTTCAAAAAAAAATGCTGAGTTATAAATTTTTAAAATTTGCATCAATTCATTTTTAATAAAATAAAACATTTTTTCTTTTTAAAATTTAAGACAAATTTCTCCATCAATGATTTCATATGGAATTTGTGTCATAATATTTCTTTAAAAATTTTATTGTAATTTTAATAAAGCTATGAAGAACAATAATGTGTTTGGAGAACAATAAATCATTAATGGGACAAGGTGCTGACTAAAATATTTTCATAGACTTTTTAATTCAAAGATTTTAATTTTTCTTTATATTTTATTGAATTTAATTATAATTGAATATAAAAATACATACTCCTTTTTAATAACATAGTAGAAAGAGACCGTGGCATGTATGTGGTGGGAGGTACCACTCCCACTTATCCAATTCGGTACCACCTTTTGACTTATGATGTGTTTTAACTTCAAGTCATATGGACCATATTCAGTAAACTTCACTGCAACCGTTGTCAAGATATGGAAAAATAAATATTTACTTTCCATGGCTGTGACAGCGCCCAGTTAGAGGTTTTGAAATTTATATAGCCTTTCCATATCTACAGAGAGATACTGTGGAAATTTCAAGAAAATCGGTTTGGACATGCATAAGGCGCACACAAAAACACAGCTACATACATACATACAGGGTGGCCGAAAATGACCGAAGGGGTTTGCATTCAAAGAGCATTGTGTCCCTCGCAGTGTGCACTGCGGCTCCATTTTGTTGGATCCATACTAGGTTTTCCCCGGCTGGTCTTAAAAAATTTTCCAACATTATCCGATATCAGTGATAAAAACGGCGACACCGTGTTCATTTTCAAAAAAACATGGGCCAATTGTACTTTCCGACGTCCCGGCGGGGGGTTCTGGAATCTTGAATTTCGGAACCTACGGGTGTCTGAGCGACCCCGCGGTACCCAGCTTAAGGTGCAGCATTACCTTGTTCCTCCCTGAGGTTCGAAAATGACAGAAGAGGTGACTCTTCGAAATCTGACTAGCGATTGATGAAGGACTGGTTAATACCAGTTTGATTCGAATCTAGCACTACGGGACCAGCTTGGCCCCACACTCCCAACAAGTACAAGTACAAGTACTAGTACATAAGTACGGGTTTAAAGACTGATGTATTCCTTGGAGTACTTCGTGTCTACCCCGAAAGTTGGATAGTGTGTGCTGGTATGGGTAAGGACTCGTAGCGGCTGTGGTTTAACACCTAAAAATCGCAGGGAGTGGAGTTTTTGGTCTAATCGTAAATATGTGTAAGTCGTAACATTAGTCACCGGAATGTGTTTCGAACCAACAGTATTACTGTTAAATGGGTCTTGACATAAAAACATTCTGATGTGACAAGAGTTTAGGCAGCTCGCACACCTCAACAAGGTGCATTATAGAATTCAGGGATAACTATACATGATTTGCTACCCAACTCTGGAAATAGGTGGCCTACGGGCTCATTTGCTTATCAGTGCTCTGGGGGCGCTAGTGAATCGTTTCAAAAATTTACTCGGTGTTAAGACCACCGTCAGATAAGGCCCCATGAGCAGGTGCTGACGTAAATCTTGAACACCATTGTACTTTCCGACGAAACACCGCACCAAACGGTGCACTTAAATGGGTGTAATTCTCGCTGTTGAACTACTCTTTAATTTTCCGCAGCCCTTTGTGCCCATTAACGAACCCATTCAATAGGAAATGGGCTTCGTCGTTCATAATTAAATTATGAATAAAATTATGATTTTCTTCCGCAATAAAGTTTAAAGATATTGGCACGTTGTTCAATTGTGTACTGTTCCATTTTAAATTTCCCAAATCTTTTTTACAAAATACGGAAAACAAAAAGAATTTTATAACAAAAAAGTTATAGGGATCTCAAACACCTTCGCTTTTTTTTGGGCCACCCTATACAAACATGTTGTTTTTTTATATAAGAATAACGTAATAATTCCATTTTCAATTAAAACTATAAAATTGTTATTTCGGCACACAAAATTGTTGAAATAAATGTCTTCGAAAAAAGCCAGTAATAGGAGCTGTATTTCTTTTTTTTTGACGCCGGCCACTAGCTAAACCTTAAATGGTGGCTTGTCTGATAAGTTACACAAACAAAATTTGGTCATTTGTATATCATTAGATATTGTGATTTTTTCTTTCTCTTCTTCATATAGAAATGTAATTTAATGTCAAGGTATACAAATGTGAACAACTTTTAAACAAATATTAACTTGTATAACATTTAAAGGTAACGGCGGCTTGTAAATATTATCGCCGGCTCACATGGACAGTTTCAGCAGCGTACGAATCAGATTTCGACTGTTATTTTATAACAGTTTTATAACAGCTCAAACGTTTTATTTTTTATAACTTTTTTGTTGTTTGCAGTACAACAACTATTTATTTAAACTATTTTAAAATATTAAGACATTATGACAAAATGACTTAATAGCACACCTTGTGAATACCCCATTTGATGCATAACAGCAAGATAGTACAACCGAAACTAAATAGTTGTTGCTGATAATACAAAAATAACAAAAATTTCGCTAAGAATATTATGTGAATCCCCCAACAACACACATCATTTCAAATTGCTGGTGAATAATGAAATCGAGAAATTGTTGTTATTGGTGTTAAAATTTAACAGTGAAAATAACACATACTACTGACAAGTTTAAAAGGCACAATTTAGTGTTACAATACTGCTATCTAGCCAAGCATTAAAATAGAGGCTTCCAGTTAACAAAAAAAAAAAATAATTCAAATACTTTAACAGATGTCCACAAAAAAAAAAAAGAAAAATAAAAGTTTTTAATGGTAAAGAGTAGTGGATGTTATCAGAAATCTCTCATAAATCAATTTATAGAAATTTAAGTTTCAATTCCAAAGATTAATATTAACTATTCATCTTATAATCTTCACTAAATAATTTAAAATCCTGCTGTTTGAAATAACTTTAGAATTTATTTATGAGCTTGCCTAGATTTTTCTTTCACTTTGTTATTATTTCTATATTGTATTAAAGAAATAGAAGATTTAAACTTGATTTATGAAATTCCTCCCAATAAAACAATGTATTGTTCTCGCTTTTTTTTTATTAGATACCAGTCATCATAAATCTCTTAATTGTTTTTGAAACTACAAATACAATGTACAATTTATAAAAATTCTGAATTCGAAAAAATCATAAACATAAACAAATGTTTTTAATACGCTTGTATATTTAAAACAAATTGTTACATTTTCAAACAATTACAAAAAACAAAAAACAAAAAACAAAAACTTATAAAACAATAATACAAATTTTACTACAAAATTCAGAGTCAAGAGCAATAATACTTAAAAAAAAAAAAAAAAAATTAATGGCAAAAATTGCATCAATTACATACACATGGGCTGTTAACAAAAGTGCATATATTAAGCCAAGCTCTTGCAGAGCCAAGAAAACCAAACTAAACAACAAGTACTGGCTGCAACATGTTTGAAAGTACACAAACAAAACAGAAAACCGGCAAAAATACATACATTTATTAAACAAGGCGATCAAAATATTAGTTGGAATATTGTTGTTGTTGTTGTTGTTGTTGGTGTTTTTGTTGTTGCTGCCATTGCAGTTTTTATTTTCAGTTACCTCTACCTTGACTCTGAAAGTCTTCTGTTTGTTTTATTATTTGTTTTTTGTCTTCGTCTTTTGCTGTTGGTACTCTAAGTAAGGCTCAGTACTGGTGGCTGAGCAATAGCAGCAAGAACTAACATGTACATACAAAATAATGACAAAGCAGCAACAACAACAAAAACACTTTGTTTTAAACGAAGTGCAATTAAAATAAGAAGCGGTATACGAAGCCGACCGAAGTGGAAATGAAAACAAACAGATGGAAAAGGCACAGCATGAGCGTGCTGGTATTGTTGCCAATTTGGAGTTTTTCTCACCAAATCTAATTTCTTATTTATATTTATGTCAAACTCACATATTATTCTCTCATACTACGATAAAATAAATAGACCGGCATGATTAAAAATAATAGACTATTTTGTCCGTCCATTCCATTCCATTCGTCTGTAACATTGAGTAATATCTGCTAGTTACGTCATTGTTGGAGTGTGGTGGGTCGTATACCTGTCTATTTTTGATGGAAGTAAATGCATAAATCAATATTCAAACAAGGTAAACGAATAAATAATTATTAATCGTGAATGCGTTACAAATAAAAGTCACCGTTTATCAGTCAAAATGTTCAATGCTGGACATTTTCATTTGCAAAGAAATATAAGACAGGCAGTTTAAATATAAGCCGTTGACAGGCGATAGCTGAAGTAGTCTATACGTTGACTACAAAACCAAAAACAGACCTGGGTTCAACCCCGGTTTCAGACTAAAATCATAAAAAAAACATCTGGCAATTTTCTGATGTGCATTTGTGTGTCTTTGTGTGTCAGTTGTTATCGGAAGGTTTCAGTGGCAAATGCATAGTCACTGATCACTGAACAATACCGGCTTCAGCTGACAGCAATCCACGATCACATCAGAACGCCCTTCTGCGTCGGCATTGTATAGTACCGGCGAAGTAAAATAATAATAAGAATGGCTACTAAATGGTAGCTTCAACACTGTTATAAACAAAGAACGTGCAAAAAGCAGAGGTGGAAAATAATTAATTAAGCTTCACCTCCTGTCGTTTCTATATCTATTCTTTCCTTTAGTTCCAGCATAATGCATCGCATGTGTAGGGGTCATCTCTTGAGTGCTAGTCCCAGATAAAAAAAAATATATCATATACGTCTACATAATCAAATAGTTAATGAATATTTATTGAACAAAATAATTGATCACAAATATTTTTTTGATTCGAAAATTTCTCAAATGTGTCACTGAAACGAGTCATTCGTTCTTTTAAAGGCAAACATTTTATTTAGAGCTGATTCACACTTATCAAGTTTACCGTGATCAGTTTTTGTTAAATTTTCTTTTGAAGCTGCATTTGCGTTCGTACGCGGAAACATTTTTGTGTCAAGTTTCGCTTGTTTTACAATACTACGGTTAAGAAAAGAAGAGAGGAAGAAACATAAAAGTAAAGAGAAAGAAACAAACTTGTACCCCTTTCCATTCCCTCGTTTCCTCGCTTTTCCAAATACTCAAGACTTGACGAGTCAAACTTGATGTGTGTAAATCGTGTGTTATTGTATTCTTTTTTTATGAAACGTCTTTTTGGGACCGTTAAAAAATTTCATAAAATTGGCAACAGTGATGAAAAACGTTATAAATAAATATTTGAAGAGTATAAGAAATTATAATGCTCCTAAGAAAGAGAGCGACTGAGTGATCTTACTCGTACCTCTGTTGTTTTTACACAAATACCTGTTATTTTATACTCGTATACTCTTTGAAAGAATATCATGTGTAAAAATAAAACAAACAAATCAATGACATTAGACAACTATACGAAAAATAGGACAGCAATTTGAAAAGTTTCTTTAAAAATGTGTACTCCAATAAATATGCAATACATTTTATTGTCTATCTTGGGAGTGATCCCTACCACAAACTCTATAAAATCCTGCGCTTCAGCCAAAGCCTTTTTATATATTAATATGTTGTTTCTTGATCCTTGAAGATATAAAGGTTCAATTTAATGTGTTTAATCATCAGATATTTCATTTAACTATGTTATGTGATGTAGTAAATATAACAAACTGAGTCTTGTTTTCAAGACGAGCAAATTAAAAGAGTCCTGCCAAGCTTATTTGTAAATTATGAAATTTTTTTTTTAATCTTTGACCACCACTCAGGGATGACCCCAACACATGTGCTGAAACTGGGTGCCTCCGTAGTCTACTTCATGAACGTTAGTCTTATCAATATGGAGGTGCGGGTTCGATTCCTGCTTAGACCCTGGGTGTTTCTACAGACAAGCTGTAAGAGCTTCGTAAAGTTTGTATTGTCTTAAAAAAAAAAGAAAAAATGGTGAAGCTTTACTAACTGACAACTCTGCTTTTGCACGTTCTTTGTCTTTCTTGCAGTGTTGTAGCCCCTCTGATGGGAGGGAGACGTATTAAATTTTAGAAGCTTCCTTTTCGTATCCATTTTTAGTAATTATTTTTACTTCGCCGGTGCTACACAATACCGACGAAGGAGGGCGTTCTGATGTGCCTGCCTGTGGATTGGATATAGCTGAAGCCGTTACTATTCTATGACCAGTGACTATGCCTTCGCCACTGAAACTTTCCGACAACAACTGACATAAAAACATAGAAATGCACATCAGAAAAAATGCGAAATTTTTTTTTATGAAGGTGAAACTGGGGTTGCTTTCCCTGAATAGGGAGGAATTAAACCTTTCAATGGGATACTTTACAGCAGGCCATTGTGGGTTGAGGTATAACCGTAACAAATTGGTCTCTCCGTTAAGGGAGATTCGACTGTGTTTGTAATTTCAATTGAATTTTTGTACAACTCGAACATGAATCGGCTTTTAATAAATATTAAATATTAAAATAGTGGTACCAATGACTATTGCGGAGAAAGCTGTAAAGTGAAAGCATTTGTAATAAATAAAAATAATAGTGTTCAATAAGCTTAAGAGTAAAAAGATTTCATAGGTTGTCAAATACTGCAGCTACTAAGATTTAATTATAGAATTATTTTTTTTCCAATTCATTATATAAGTACACAAACCTGTGGCCATATGCCCTCGTATCGCAGCAATAAACAGCAGGTAAACCGTTGCTTGGCAGAAAAAAGAAATTTAAAGGAAAAAAGAACCCCACTGAACAAAATGTAAGTTAGTAAGTAAGCAAACGAACGAGCTGAAAGCGAATTGAAATTTAACTGATACTCACACAGCACAAAACAGCTAGATGAGCAAATACACTTACACATGCATACATAAATACGTAATTTAAACACACACACACACAGATTCGCTCATCAAAAAATCTACTCATCGTTGTGAACGATCAACACAAGACTGTGCATTAAGGGGGCTAACTCCCAACTAAAACTTGTACGACAATAAACACCTGCAAATGTATGCGTATGGAAAAAAGTATCTGTGTATTTTATACTTCGCGTAAATGTAGTTTGTTGCTAACGTTTTTGATTGAGCGGCTCTTTAGTCATTCGCTGTTAAACGTTACTGTGAAAAACAACGGTTTACGGTTGTTTTTTAAAATTCATACTAAAAAAGCTATTCCTACCGATGTTTTGGTAGTCGTTTGAGAAGACAATTTTTTTTTTTTCATTATTGTCGTTGTTTTTCTAAGATCGGCTTCTTAGCTTTAGCACACAACACACACAAGTTAATAAAAAAAAAGAAAATTACAAGCAAAAAAAGGTAACAAATGACTAAAACGAAGCAACGGCACTCTATAACCGCTTCGATATGACTAGACTATAGACCGTTTCAGTTAGTAAGACATGAGCCATCGTAGAGGATACATGCGTTTTTGTTTTACAAACACTTAAAGAATTTCCCAAGAAAAAACAAAAAAATCAAAATTCTAATGAAACGAAAATTAAGAAAGAAAATTTTTTTTTCATTCAGAAAAATTCTAAATAATTAGGAATTGTTTTGTCAGTGAAATGTAAAACATAGAAGATTTTTAACAAAAGAAATTATTAAAGTGAAAATGTAAATAAATGGGAAAAAAGAAATTAAACTAAAATAAAAACTAAATTTTAATGGTTAACAAAAAACAAATTTAAAAAAAAATTAAACCTCTGAATCCAGTTGTATTAACAACAATATTCAAAAACAGTCATTTAGCATTTTAACACGCCAAGGATTAGTGTTCTGTGCTAAAACTGTTTTAAATTCGTTACTAAAGAAAATTTAAGTAAAAGAAAAAGTGTTCAAAGAGAATAAAAAGGAGCACAAGTTCGCTTAACAAATTAAATTAATTAAATGTTGACATACATAAAAAACAGACCCACCAAATTCGAATTAGTTTTAGAAAAATAAGTTAAAAATGCCGAAAATATTTTTAATTAAAAATCGCCTGCATCAGCAGCAACAACGTTTATTGGAATCGCAAAATCTTTTACAACATAAAAACGACGACGATCGTTTAGTACCACCGCTTAGTCCCACGCCAACAAATCGGCAACAGCAACAAAAGAACTCTTCGCCTTCGTCCACACCCACACCCTCACCATCACCGCCTTATCGACCACCAAGTTCACCACAACCTCAGGATTTAAATTGTGAAAAACCCTCTGCGTCTTCCTCCACCAATTTATCATACACCTCAGATTCCTTAAAGGCTTTACACATACACCGTTCGCGTTCTCAATCGCCGCAACACAAAGCTCTAAATTTACGCAAAAATAGCAAGGAAAACAAAAGCAATCAGCCTGAAGATAACAAAGAAAATGGCCTTACCAAGAAAGACAAGGCTGAACACGAAAACGATGAGAATGAGAAGGAGGAGCAAGCGCAGGCGCAGCATATTGAGGATCAAGAACAAATATCTTTAAATTTAGCCTCAAGTCTAACATACCTGGGACGCAAACGGTTCCATCAATATCATCAATTAATGCTGAATCGAAATGTGAAAAAATTGCAAAGTCAGCATGAAGAGCATGCAAATTTTAATAAAGCAAAGGAAGAGCCAGAAGAAGGTGAGTTCAAATAATTGCAAAGAAAAAGAACAGAATAATTTGAATATGGCACGAACTAAATTCCTCAAGGGAAACGCAAAAATTGTGCACCAACAATTTAAGAACATTTTTTTTTCTACATTCTTGTACTACATGGGCCGCACTGTGTAAACAATTCTTTCTTTCGTTTAGTGTTGTACAAGTGTTAAACACGAGTACAGCAGTTATATTGAAAACAGAGACAAATTTCGACTAGAACAGTTACATTGAAAACAAAAACAATATTTAGAGAAAAATAGTTATATTTACAACAAAAACAACATGTTAGAATTTGTTTTTATTTTAATTCTAGTTGAGGGGGAAAAAATAGTTCTTCCGACTTCGTGGGCCACTGACCAGTGATGTTAACTTTTTTTATATCGCTTTCCGTACAGCCGTAAAATTATTACCGTTCTTTTTAGATAATATTACTGCACACAAAGTCTTCTACAAAAATAATAAATTCGTTAAAATTGCCAAATTCGTAATTGTGCATATTTGCGAGACTTGTATCATGCCAGAAAAGAACTAAAATGCCTAAATGAGGCATGGAGGGTCGATATACATTATTATTTCTACCAAACGTCAATATAAAATGAAATTAAATAAAATACTATAAATTAAATATTTGTGTATAAAAATTGTAATTTAGTTTTTGGAAAAGCCTTAAGATAGGCGAAAGATTCAATTGCTTAAGATTATATGTAGAAGTTGCTATTTCTGATAAATTAACACTAGAATTTTTTTTTTTTTGGGAAAAAGGTGACGAAGTGTTATTTTACTAAATTTACACTTGAACAGCGCAAGCTTACAAGTCAAAATTGTTGGGCAACTTTACAAAGTTTGTCGAAATGAATTTTTAATATAATTTTTGACACTTCAATTGCGAAAGTGTAAGAATGCATAGTTTGCGAGGCTTGTAAGCATTTTTTTTTTTTTACTTTTTATGACGGCTCTTAATATTTTTCTATTAAACCAGAGCCTAAACCTAAATTAAGGCATAAAATTCCTATTTATTTTTTTGTTTTAAATTTATTTATTTATTATGTTTATTTTGTGTTTTAAATTTAAAATTAAATTTTTTCCAATATTTCGTTCTCACAATGTTTCATCAGGGAAAATAATTTTTTTTAATAATTGACTAATTTAATTTTATAACAAGGCGGTAAATCAAAAATTAAAAAACTCAAATAGAATTAACAGATACATTAAATATTATTACAATGTTATAGCCATTTAGTTAATGGATAATAAAAGTTAAAATAATTTTATATTGCAAACGTTTTTTAAAATAATTGCTATTTGAGTTATAACATTTTTAGTATTTTACAGAAATCAAATATATTAATATTTGAGTTTTTTTAATTTTTGATTTACCGCCTTGTTATAAAATTAAATTAAATTTGTCAATTATTATGAAATATTTTCCTTGAAGAAGTATTACATTGTGAAAGCGAAATATTGGAAGAAATTAAATTTTATTGAATTTAAAACACAAAATAAGATCTCAGGCTTATTGAAGTAAAATATAATTTCTTGATTTGTTTTTATGAGAAATATGTATATCATGTGTAGACAACTTTTGCGATCCAACATTTAAAAATTAAAACTTTTTAAAATTAACGTACAATTTTAAAAATTACCTGCCTACCGTTCTAGGGTCGAAAATTACAATACCGAAATTAACGTATGGTTAACATCCCTGGGCGCTGCAGTAAATTCCTTATTAACAAATTCAATTACCTTCATTTTATATAACTATTTTGTTAAATTGCTAAAACATTTTTGTGAACTATTAAAAAAAAAGAATATTCTAGTCGAAAACCCAAAAATGCAAATTTTTGTGTACGAGACTGTTTTAAAAATTTCATTCCAATATAAAACAGAAGAATGAATCATGCAGCAGCGACTTAAAATTCCAGCTAATTTGTATTTGTATTCTGTCTAAGCGACTTCCAATACATTATGTAATGTGAAGCTTATACAACATTGTGTCGTCGTCTGGATTTTGTGTGTGTTTTTTTTTTTCTGAAACTAAAATATTTATTCATTCTATCGCAGAGGATATTTGTTATAATTTTATGGCCTTTAAAAGACTCTATAACTGAGGGTGTTTCTTAGATAACAATTTCCTTTAACCAGCAACATGATTAATCAGGCATATTTTTTTGTTAGTTTCTTCAATAAATTAAAAATTGAAAAACACAGTAAAAAATTTTTATTCGCTTCTTAAAATGTCTATCTATTCTAATGCATTGTTTAGTAGCTACATAATTGAAATGCTTACATTTTTTTTATAATTTAATAATATTCGAACTTAGTCAATTATATTGAAAAAAAATCTTTTATGGCCAGAGTAACACTAAATTATAATGAAAATTTCATACGGGAATTATACTGAAAATAAAAAAGAAAATTTTTTATTTTCAGGTCTTTGGTTTAACATAAAAATGTTATAGTGGTTTTTGTTTGGACATTACATCCGACTTATATGAAGCCATCCCAGTTTTAAAGTTTATTTTGGTAGTACCTACATATCGCCACAGGAAATGCCAGAAGCCCTAATTAACATTTTAAAAATTCAAAATTGACTTGCTAGTTCAGGCCTGTTAAGTCCAAATTAGTCACCTAGCAAAATTTAAATTTCTTTCAGAAATAAATTTCTTGATTCTTTATTACTTATATTGCAAAATTCTGTGGTAATTGTGTCAATATACATAGTATTTGTTTAAACAAGTTTTTTTTCTTCTCCTGTAAAATTTTTGAATTGTTAGATATCCCGTATCCCAATACATGAGCATTAGTCTTATTGATCTGGAGATGGGATTGGATGACCGCCTAGACCATGGCTGTCTCTACAGACAAGCTACAAGAGCTTCCTATGTTTATTTTTTTTTTTTTATCTGGGACCAGCACTCAGGAGTTGACTATTACACATGCAAAGCATTGTGCTGGAACTATAGGAAAGGGATAGTAGGAGAAACGACAGGAGGTGAAGCTTAATTAATTATTTTACAGCTCTGCTTTCGTGCGTTCTTTGTTTATACTCGTAGCAGTGCTGAAGCTTCGGTTTAGTAGCCATTTTTATTATTATTTTAACGCGCGGTGCTACACAATACAGACGATGTGTTGTTTGAAAAAAAAAAACTAAAGGTTTGTCTGTTTCAAGAAGATTTTGTCATAAGGGAGCTTCTGGAAATAAATAAAAATTTCGTCTAAACCTTTTGGCAATCAGTACTTCAATTGTTTAATTAATAACTTTTCCAATAAAGTGAACATTTTAGTACATTTCCACGGTTAATTGCTAAAACTGTAACAAAACAAAAGACTTAGGAAATGAACTTCAACTTAAGTTAGGTTAGGTTGTTCATTTTTAAAATTCTTTCTTTATGATACTCATAAAGTCATACATATGTTTTGAAATAATAATACCCTGTGAACACCACGTCATTATTTACTGTGCTATTACAAATAAAATTCATTCAACAAAAACATATTTATTTATTAACATGTGCTATTGATCTGTGCTGGAACTATAGGAAAGGGGTAGTTACAGGATTTACAGGATTTTGAAGCACATAAAAGCAACTTTTGCTACAAAACAAGTCAGTGTAAAAACACTATAACCTTTTTTTGTCTACATTTAGCCATTATTGGTGAGGGAATTTTTTTTTTTTTTTTTATCTGGTTCCAGCACTCAGGAGATGACTCCTACACATGCGAAGCATTGTGCTGGAACTATAGGAAAGGGATAGTAGGAGAAATGACAGGAGGTGAAGCTTAATTATTTATTTTTGCAGCTCTGCTTTCGCACGTTCTTTGTTTATACTCGTAGCAGTGCTGAAGCTTCGGCGTAGTAGACATTTTTATTATTGTTTTACTTCGCCGGTGCTACACAATACCGACGAAGGAGGGCGTTCTGATGCGATTGTGGATTGCTATCAGGTGAAGCCGGTATTGTTCAGTGACCAGTGACTATGCCTTCGCCACTGAAACCTTCCGACAACAACTGACACACAAAGACACACTAATGCACATCAGAAAAATGCAAGATGTTTATTTTTATTTTAAAATTTTAGTCTGAAACTGGGCTTGAACCCAGGTCTGTTTTTGGATTTGTAGTCAACGTATACTGATCAAAAATTACATTTGATTTTATGAAAAAAAAATTTAAAAATTACCTCATCCTGAAAATTTTTAATAAATTTGTTTATATGAATGTACAATGGCTTCGCTGGTTGTCAGAAAGCAATTAGTTACGCTTAAAGTAATTACATTTGTATATTTAAAGATATGTGTTTATAGGATTACCTGTCATAATGAAGAAAAAAAAAATATTTTTAAAAAGTTCCTAAAATTTTATAAAGATACACAAATTTTTAAAATTTGAATTTTTTGTTTTTGGTTTTTTGCTTTCAATTTCTCTGTCTATATATTTTTTTGCTGCCAATGAAAGTGATTGATGCTGTTTGTTTAAATTGTTAGAACTTTGTGATTCACAAGTTTATTTCAATATAATAATTTTGCTGTCCAATTATGTAAATGGCTTGGTTACGACGTAATTTATTTTCAACTTCCCACATACATTTTTATTTTTTTTTTCTTTTGAACAGAACAAAAGTAATATGTCACCATAATAATTTTTGCTACTTAAAGTTACAGTGGCAGCACTGATAAATACTGGCAATAAAATTAAAAAGTTAAAATGGTGGGGGAGAAAGAAATTCTGTTCACCCACGGTAAATTTCTGTTAATGAAACGAGTGTGTGAACAGTTTCTTTTTATTTTATTTTTGTTTTTTCCCCATAAATAATTTTGTTTAAATATGTTTATTGCTTATCTGGGGTTATTTAGTGTTAAGTCATGTTTAATTAATTTAATAAACACATAAACATTTTTTTACTTATATTTTCAATAACACTCCCCTTTAATAATGAACAACGTAGAAAAATACAATCTAGTGAAATACCCAAGAAATTAATTTGAAAACACAAAGGTTTCTTTAAGTTCAATTTCGTTTTAAATACATGGTAGTGGCTGCAAAAACTTGTCAAGTTTAACTGGGGTATCTGTCATATAGTGAAGCACATCCACTCATATTTTAGACCAGTTGAACATGCTATCAAAATCTTTCAATATTTCTTAAACTGCGGACTAGATTGGGTGAGGATACACAGAAAAAAGCAAAAATCAAGTTCCAATTAAAATAGTAATTAGATTTCAATCTATCACAAAAATTACAGCATCAATTAACAGTTTTAATTTGATCAACAAATCACGATCTTTTTCCCTTCGATCATTTTATATTATTTTTATTGCACTATTCTGAGAGGACAACAAAATCAATTAAAAGAAACGTTAATTCAATTAAATTATTATATTAAATTATAGAAGCAAACATTTTCTGAGCAAAGACCAGGCTGGCCCACGATGTCACACGATATCGTTCGACTATTTATTCATTCAATATTCAAAACAAAATCAAAATTTAAAATGTTGCGTTTGTTTTCAAAGCAATTAAGCGCGCGAACGATATATGTATATAAGTTTAATTAAATCAGGTTTAAACGCACAGTTTGTGTAATAAAATTTCATTTACTCGTATTTTCTCCTCCCACAATAGGATTAAAGCAATTTCATTATACTCTAACCAAGAGCTTCTTTTTCTTTAGCACTTTTTTGTTGTTGTTGCTGCTCGGTCTATTGCTTCAATTTATTGCAGTTACTTTATTTGCCAAATTTTCCTTAATTTATATTATTTCATTGAGCGTCATTTCAATTGCCAGCTATTTTGAATTTTTTTAACTTGGTAGCACTGCTTTTAGTACATGAAAATCAAGGTTGTATTTCATTAAATCAACTTAGAAACAATTCAAAAAATGTTTTAAGATGGTTTTAAGAAAATAATTTTATTTATGGTAAAAGCAAGTTTTAATAGTTGGTTTTAACGTACCAAACCAACTTGTGCTATAAAGCTACTCAGTGTGAAATGAAAACACTCTTAAATTTTTGTATTTTGAAACAGTACTGGTTTTATTTTTTTTTTCTCTCTCTTCTAATTGTTTTTAAATACTTAATTGAATTTATTGATATTTCAAGCACTATTTAGTGAAATTTATTCATTACAGTTTATTTAATTAGAACGACTTAATTTACCCAGTATAACCAACCGGTTTTATTTTAATACTCAAATCATGGGAATTTAAATATAGTGGAAATAATAACAATAATAATATTAATAATTCCATAAAAAAATTCTTTAATCAATATCGAGTTGATTTCGTTGATTAATTAATAATTATTTTATATAAATAATTTCAAGTCAATAAAAAAATTTTAGAAAAAATTAAATAATTCACAATACTACCGTAATATTCTGAAATTCTGTTCAAGATAAATGTTAAGACATTAAAAGTTATCAGCATGCTCTGTGGTTGATGCTGAGCTTGTGCTCTAGGAAAATTAACATATTGTTTCGCTTCTATCAGTGTTCATTAGAAAAATGTCTTAATAGTGCGTTAAAAATGTTCTTAAACTCATAAATGTTTTCATTTTCATAACTTGAAATGCACGGTCTGTCCCAAATCTATTCGAAAATTTCTATTGAAAGCAAAGACAAATTTTCATTTCTTTATTTTTCATGTTCTAAATATTTTAATCGATAGAAATTCTGGTTCGCATTTAATGGGCACACGGCGTCAATTTCTATAATAAGATTATTATCGAGCGGCTGAATTAAAAATTCTTTTGATTAAAGAACATATTGTTTTTATCTTCAGTTTTAGTTTCGGTTTTAGTTTTATTTTCAGTTTTAGTTTCGAAAGCACTCGAAACTAAATCTCTTAATTTATGAAATTTAAATTAATCGTCAGCTGCAACGAAATGCAGCATTTGAACCAGTTTAATGAAATGAAAATTTCAGTTTAATAAAAAAAATAATAGGAATTCATTTTGAGTCGCTTTATTTAAATTAACAAATTGAAATATTCTAAATCTCTAAAAGGTGAAGTTTTTAAAAATTAATTTTGAAAGCTGTTCTTCTTCCCCGAACTAAGTGTTCTTTTTTTTTTGAAACAAAAAAATTAGTTACTTACGAATTTTTGACCAAAAACAATATATGCTGCTTTCGCGGACTTTTTTTTATTTATTATTATTGTTTAATTTAATTTATTTGAAAAAAAAAAAAAACAAATAACAATTCACTAGATATGTTAAAGAGTCGATTAAGCATTGCAACCGAATTTCTGTGGCGTTGCCAGGCGACAAAAAGAAATTTGTGGTTGTCAAAAAAAAACACTGGAATTTAGGCAACTGATGCATTTTCGATCTATATTACCTGCAGTATTTTTAGCAACTGGCAAATGAACAACAGTTCGGTTTCAATCCATAATCGTTTACATAAATAAGTTTACAAATATATCAAACGTTAAAAAACATATATATATTATAATTTTTTTGTAGAAAAATGAGGCCTGTCATAGATTCCATTCGGGGGTATAATTCGCTGGTCACCTCTTTTTCATTTTTGTTTTGAAATTTACTATTTTGACATTTGGCTTGCCTTTGTACAGAATTTTATCTTTTCACTGAACAGACTTCCCAGTAAATATACTTGTGAGAAGGGGGGCTTTTAAAGTTTTACTCTATTTTCAGTTTTGTACTATGGAATTCTCAAACATTTTTTGAGAATTTTTATATAAACATGGGTTTTATATACATATATACATATAAACGTTAAAAAAATTATTGTTTAATATCAATCTTCTAATAAATATTTTTTATTTGAAATTTTTTTTGCCCACGAAAAGCATAGAAATTATAAACAGATTTTAAGGGAATTGTTTTTCGTTTCCTGAGCATATCCAAGAAAGGCCAAAAGCAATCAAGCAAGTATTGCGCAATAATCACAAATCCAATACAAAGCCAAGAAAAACTGAAAATCTGTTAAATGTAAATAGAACCGCTGCTGGTATTAAGACAGCACACACTCAACCGGTAATTGGGAATGAAGTAAACTATTCATTACACAATAAAATTTATTTATTTCAGACATCAGTGTAAAGAAAATTTCGCTTTAAAAATAAAAGATATATTTACAAAGAGACACTATGGGTGTTGCATGATGTTGATTTGTGCAAAAAAAAGAAACAGCGTAGAATAAGCAGAATTTTATTTCATTTTTTTTTTATTCTCTCTACTTGAGCTTGCCTTCTTTTGTTTCGTGGTAAAGGTTTGGCTTGAAAGAAACCAACCAAGCCAAACAAACAAACGTGGTTTTGTTAATAATTTCCTTGACTTTGGTATGGCTTTGAAAAATGCATTGCGGCTGGCTGGGTGACTGGCTGGTGAGCTTGAAAATCAACTAATGCTGTTATTACATGCATGTTTGCAAAGCTAATAATGATGTTCTTTAGCAAGAACATCATAATGATTTCAGCGATTATACCGATTATAATTATAATATGCTGCTTTGATTTTCTTCAGTTTTTTGTTGTTAAGTAATGCAGAGAAAAAAGCTTACGAGTATAATATGTTGTTGTTCTCTATTTATAAAGTTTTCATTTGCTGTTTTTTTTTTGTTTAAGAATCATCTTCACTAGACCATAGAGCATAAGAAAATTGTATAACTTGTTTTGCTATTTCTTACATTATCTCATACAGTTTACACTTTTAAAGCTTGCAAATATCCATTAAATTTATTTAGTTTTACAAAGAATTGTTGCAAAACTTAAGCAACTTCGTCTATATTCAAACCAGGTTTTGCTGTTTTATTTCTTTTAATTCACTGAATTAGCCAACCAACCATGTGTATAGACCGAATGTAAAAACTAAGATTTTTTTCTTCTAGAATATTCTTTATATTTATTGTTGTTGTTGTTGTTGTTGTTGTTGTTGTTGTGTGAGCAATAAGAAGAAGAAATTCTCAAGCTTAAATTTGTTTCTATTTTTGTTGAGCAGCAAGCAATTTGAAATGCTCTCAAGATCCCTTTGTACTGCACGATAACAGCAATAAAATAGAAATTGCTTATTTTTTACGGATTTACGATTTTTATCAATACGTTTTATCAACATATCGAACCCTGTGCGCGAAATTATCGTATGTTACAAAAACTAAATTTCACAGGGGAGCGTTTTTATTCGTTTTTTTTTATTTGCCTGACAGCAGTAACTGTTACATACGATAAAATGTACATAGTGTTATCTCCATAACTATAACAATTATCGCTATAATACTTTATCTGCAGATGAATTAATGGATTTAGAACCATTTTGCATAAAAAAGTCGATTTCGAAAAAAGTGTAACATACGATAATTTCGCGCACAGGGGTCCATATGGGAAGGATAATTACAGCTACCAAGAACAACGCATTTCTCTCTCTCTCTCTCGAATTTTTCGTAAGAAAAGACACTGCACAACAGCATTTCTGATGATTGGGCGAATTTACATGATACCAGCCTCATTTTCAATAACGATTGCAAATCTGCGATAAATATTTTGCGATCAGCTCTAGTTTGGCATGCATGGCACATGGGACCTTTTACAGTAAAACACAATGGCCCTTAGCGATAGTCAATAATAAAGTATACTTTAAGGATTCTAAACTAAACTTTTTTGTTGAAATGCCACTTTTGGTCAACTGTAGACGCGTGAAGCTGCATCTGTTTTTTCGGTGAAAACTAATTTTAAATTTAAAACTAGCTCAAGTAGTTTTTAATTAACTTAACAGCTGTCGCAAAGTCGGTGCTAACCCCCTTATGCAAAAACGATTGTTAAACATAATAAACTTATAGTAGGGATTTTGTATGGGACAACTGATTTTAACGGGTACTTTAGCAATCGTTTTTGCCTACGGGACTAAATATTTGATTCAAATTATTTGGCTTAAAAATTAATTACGGCAAAAAAGCGTTAAATATTAAAAAGTGATCTCACCTGCTCACTTGAAATTGTCTGTTATTAAAACGTATTTTTTTTTATTAATTCTTCTGTCTGATTTGGAGAATAAAATTTTTTTTTATTTTTTCTTATTTTTTTTTTCTTTGTTAAAACAAAATATAAAAGTAACAAAAATCAAATAACCTATTAAATATAAAGTAAATAAACACGGATTTAATTAAATAAATGATTAACTGGTAAAGGGTCAGTTTTAGGGTGACAGGAAAACTTAGGTTAGGTTAGGTTAGGTTGAAAAGACGGGGTAAATACGTCATCCCAATTCTACAGGGAATTACATCTATACCCAAAGCAGACATGTTGTGCTCTCTACAGCACATTCGGGTTACCTCAACCTCACTACAAAAAGTCAGTCCGCTCACCCTTAGTTTTGTTTTTTTTTTTGGGCCGGCACTCAGTGGGTGACCCCTATACATGCAGTGCATTGTACCGGAACTAGAAAATAAGGTTTTAAGAGAAAGAATAAAGGGAGTAGTGTTTATTGATATTCGATTTGAATCGTGCCACGTCATAAAGGGACAGGAAAGTCTACTGTGGACAGTCTATTCCACATACGTGCAGTTCGGCCAAAAAACCAAGTTTTCTCCACTCCGAGTCCCTCAAACATTCGTAATCCGGTATGTGGGTCTTTCGCAAAATCCCGACAGCTCGACAGTGAAACAGGTAGTGTTTCTTCCTGTCATGCCCTGCATGTAGTGTTTACAGTCAGTAGCATGCGCCTCAGATGTGATCATAGCTCCGACTGACCGGTTATTATACAGAGCAGTCTCCTGAGTGTTAGGCTCTTCAGGATTAGTATCTTTCTTGACTTCTCGTTATTGGGTCGGCGCAAAGTATTCGGGGGTCACCCTGCCCACGTTAGTATTCTGCCAAACCCTCTCCCCTTCCACCATTCTCCCATTATTTGAGCCACTGCAGTATGATTGTATGCAAAGTTTATCCCATCGCATGTACGTTTAAACTATATATAAAAATAGTTGAACTACATCTCAAAAGCTGGTTCTAAATAAAGACCCTAAATATTAAGACTTAAGCAACAAACTTTAAAATGCTGGCCTTCCTCTATGGAAACAAACGGGTTCTTGTCTTAAGTCTTTTGTTTTTCTATGAGAAAAGCATTAATTGCACTTTTTAGAATTTATTTCTATTTTATTTTTTTTTATTATTTATTTTTTTATTTATTTATTTTAAACAATTAAGAGGACAGAAAATATTTTCTCCTTCAAAGATTTGTCCAAATTATTGCAAAACGTTATTTTTGTTTTTTTCAAGTGCATTTATTTCATGTTTTTTAAAAAATGATTAATTGCTTAAAACCCTTTAAAATTATACATACATATATATATATGAATATTGTTTTGTTGCTATTCATTAAATACAAACCATGAAAAATTTCATGATTTCAAATATTCTTTGTTTATGAAACTCATTACTTCGTTGCAGGGTGTAACAAATTTTGATTTATAATCAGCAGAATTTTTTGTTTTTGAAATTTTTTTTAGATGTTGTTTTTCAATTTCCATTGTATGTGTGTATGTACATACATGGATATTATGTGGGGGTTACAGGTACATTTAAACACACATACACGCGCATACATACCTGAACGCATGTACATACATGTGCATACAGTCGTAAACAATGAACACTTTCTTTGACAAAAGGCAAAAAACGAATATATATGTATATATTTTAAACTGGTTTTTTTTTAAAGAATCTCGGCAAGATGATTCAGTTCGAAAATATATATTTACGCATATATGTGTGTATGTATGTATATCTGTATTTCATGCATTATCCATCCAGTTAAACAACCAGCTCAAAATCGGCATATTTGGTTTTGGATTGTGTTTTTTTTTTTTTATTTTTCACCGAAGAATATCCATTTAAAATATTGTTAAAAAAAAAAATTTATGAGTTTGAGGGTGTGCTTGATGAACGAGCACATACATACATATCGTCACCTGAAATGCACAACGGCCTGCCATCACTTTTTACAGGAGAGGAGGGAAAAACTTAACAAAATGAAAAAAAGTATTGTGGTTACAAAAAAGATTTTTGCGCAATAACATGCAAATAAAATGATGAGTTTATTTACAAGATTATGTATCGGACCCTCACCGAAGAAGAACGTCCCACTTAGGCCAGAGCATAGGCCCATTGTGATACCACAATAAATAGCCAGGATCTAGACGGGAATCGAACACGCACCACCAAAACTGATAAGACTACTTTCTCATGCACTAGGCTGTAGGAGGAACACATTTTTCCATTATTTCACTATTTCTCAACAGCAAGAAATGCATCATTGATTTTGAAAGCTTAGTAAAAACTGCCTTTTGAAATTCCTTAATAAAGTCGTTATATTTAGAAATAGAAAGCTAAAAATTTGTGAACACGTCTGCCTAGAGGCGCTGTACCAATATCCATAAAAAAAACGCAATTATGAGTTTTTTTTTATTATTAAGGCCTTTTGCATTTCATTTGACGATATGTGTGTGTATATATATATGAAATACAACATCCAAAATATCTTTATATAATATAAATTCTTCATTCCTTGTATGAAAAGGAAGAACATCAGAACATATTTGATTGTCAATTTTGCTTTTGTCCCATTTCAAATGAGAAGATCTCTCACTGTGTAACATACACAGCTTTTGTAAATGAGAAGAAATTGTAGATTTTTGTGAAGGTTGCTTGAAAATAAATATTTTTACCTGCTATTTATAAGCCAGGTAGCCAAACTTTAGAAAACAACATGAACAAATTTTAATAAGTACAAAAAAAAAATCAAAAATAACTTGTTTGTAAAATTGTTGCAAAACTGTTGAGAAGAATTTAATTGTTATAATTATTTTAGCTTTCAGCTTAGAAGGTTTTAATTCAAGTAAATGAACTTTTAATTATTTTGATCTCTAGTTTCTTTTCTCCTTAATGGGTAAGATTTCTTAAGAAGTTTGTTTTTTTTTTTTTTGTTGCAAAGAAACTCAAAGTTAATTGAACTTTGCAGCAGTTAACAGCTTTAGTAACCCTTGAGTTGTTATTTTTTTTTTTTTTTTTTTTTTTTTTGTTAAGAAAAACAAACACTAACATCTGTTTTTGTTTTATAGATGAAAAATACAGCACTTGCAGATAGAGCCAGCCATTTATTGGCCATTAACTTTTCGGCAAGCAGAATGCTTTTCTTGGCAGTAATTTTAAGCCCAGCTAACTGTAATATCAACTTCAATGGTGTCTCCTTTCTTTTTATAAATAATAAATATAAAGAAGACAAAAGAAAGGGGTAGAAAAATATTAGCGGAAATTGTTATTTTAATAAATTTATTTAGCAGCAGCAGCTGTAATACACTCCTTCGCCGATGCTATTAAATGTAACAAATAACTAGAGCAAAGAAAGTTTGTTTGACAACAACAACAACAACAACAACACTCGACTGGCCAGAAGGAATTGAGTGAAATTTTTTTTTATTCTTTATTTCAAAAGAAAAAAATCCTTAAAAATTTCTTCATAAAACAACTGCAACTGCAAAAACAATTTATTGCTCGTGTAGAGTCTTTCAAATATCTTCGTTTTCATTTAAGCTGTTTAGTTGTAGTTTGAAAAAGGTGTTAAAAGTTACCTTTTACTCTGGCTGTATGTATTCTTCCTAACAAATTTAAAGGATCAGCGCGCTGTGTCTGTAGGTCTCTTCAAATTTATTTATTTTGTACGCTTTTCCTGCCTTAAAATAATTTGGCGATTTTATCTTGATCTCTAAACCTAAAGTGTTTACTTAAATTCTTAACTTGAACTTTGCCGTCAACAATTATAGACATAATAAAGACAGGAAGTTAAAGTCATATTTATAATAAAAACTAAAAACTAAAAACATACGAGCAAATTTTTATGAAAAAGCAGATGTACAATCAAAAAAAAAAAAAAAAATTTAAAATAAAAAATATTAGACATTTAAATAACAAAAGACGTTAAGAATTTTAGCAAATAAAAATACCGGTAAAATGTTTAAACGCTTAATTATGAAGGCATTGAAACAGAAAGAATTGTGGAGCCAAAGTTTAACTGTCGTATTCATAAAAACAATAGTTTTGATTTATAAAATCTTTAATAAAAAAATTCCCATACAAAATTCCATGTGTAAAGCTTTTGTATATAAACGAAATTGTTTACACGACAGTAAACATCTAAAATATACGAATTTATTAAAAATTTGACGAAACCTTAAAAGCAAAAATCACAAAATCATTTTTTAAAAATGTGACTCAGTCATCATTTGTATGAAAATATTATTACGGATTGATTTTGGCCCTCTACGGCAATACCAAAAACCGGAAACGTCAGTAACTACTAATTCAAGCATCAACGTGAGTTGCCATTATACATAACACATATAAATAACACGCGTTCATTCCTCGACGATTATCACGCCTTTCAAAACTTTAACACGTGAAAAACTGCAAGTTCTCGGACACGCTTTATAAAAGCAAATAAAAAAAATAAAAGTAATAAAAACTGAAAATAAACAATTAAAATAATAAAATGTTCCGAGCCCTGGTATCTCTGAAATTTTCATAGGAATTGATTAGTTTTCTTTTTTTCATCTTAGACCAGTGCTCAGGGGATATCCCATACATATGCATTGCATTGCACTGGAACTAGATAGAAAATAAAGAGGCAAAGTTGTGGCACATCTGATGTTATTTTTGATGCATTATTTTTAAGCTAAGGACGCCGATTGTTTTATTGTCGCAAGATTTCCATGACGAAGGCACAGCTGTAACCAATTCCATGGACACATCAAAGCGCACCCCTTCGTCGGTATTGTGTAGCACCAGCATTGTAAAATAATTACTAAATATAGGTACTAAAACAAAGCTTCAAACACACTAATACGTCTGCTTGACATCAGAAGCGCTGCAACACTGCTTTAAATAAAAAATGTGCTAAACCAGAGTTGTATGTTAATGAAGCTTCAGCAACTGTCATATGTCTCACTATACCTTTCCTCTAGTTCCAGCACAATGCATTGGATCTGTAGGGGTCATCCACTGAGTGCCGGTCCAAAATAAAAAATTGACAATTGATACGTTTTTATATGCAGCACTTGTGTCTTGCTGCCTCTGGTGACGGCAACGAAAACTTCTCGCGATTTATATTTAATTTTCTCAGATATCGTACGAATTGTTCTATATTGGATTTCATTAAAAGAGTTTAGAATATATTCAGGTGAAAGAGCAAGCTTCTTTACTTTTTCCAACTCTATTCTGAAATTTTCTAACGACCTTCTCTGTGGAACGAACTTCTATTCCTATATTCTGCGGTATTTGGGTCCACGAGCTAGAATTTCATATTCTGACACACTGAATGTTAAATTAATTTTACCCATTTTAATTAAGTGTTTTGCCAGTATAATAAAATAAAAAACCGATTTCGTTTATTATTATTTTATTTTTAATGGATTTTAAGCATTTTACAATTTGCAAAATTTTTTAGCCAAAAACAAAAATTAACCTTAAATATCACTTGTTCGAAAACCAATTAGTTTGTCACTTTTCTCCCTACGCTTCAATTGAAACTAGTTTTACAGCTAGAAAAGGCCATTTTCATTATTCTTCTTAAACAAAACATAACAGCCATGAAAATCGTCACTTGCACTCCTATAACTGCATTTATTGTATCGTTTTCGGTTGTTGCTTTTTTCTCTCTCTTTTGCTTCGTTGCTCTCTCTCTCTCTCCTTCTTCCTCTCCAACTATTTGTCGTAATAATATTTAAACGTTGTACAGAAACAGAGACATAAAAAAAAAAATTAAAATTAATACCTTTTCAGGTCAGGGTTGACTTGTAAAATACATTAAATGTACAATATTTATTTTGTTTGCATGCATATAAATGTGCAGTGGATGATCAGCAACAACAACCACAAAATACTCGTACTATAAAAGGCGGCTGCTGCAAAGAAACAAAAAATTAAAGAGCTGTAAAACTGAAAACACCAGCAATATTAAAAAAATGTTGGCACAATATTCAGTCTGGCATTTTAGGGCTGTGAAAAAATGTAAATAGTGGGGACTAGAGACAAGTGAGTTGTAATAACCAGGCTAAAATAACTTCGTCTCGTCCCGCAAATAAATTATTTATTTAAAGAATGCTGTAACTAGAGAGATTTTGGAAAAAGATATATTGTATATTAATTTCTTGTGTAATTGTCTCAGTGTCAATAAGATGTTCATTTTTATTTTAAAAGCTGCTCTAAAGGTTATTGAAATTTTGATTAATTTTTTTTCTTTAAACTGGTCATAGTGTAGGGCATTTAAATGTTCGTTGTTACTGTTGTGGAAAAATATTTTTCACGTTTTTTTTTTTTTTTTCATTTTTATTATTCTTTTATATCTGTTTGTATGGACCCTTAATAAGTGTATTTTTAATATCTGAGATCAGTTATTTCATTGATGGTTTTAACAAGTTTTGCAGTTACGAATTGTTTTTTTTTTCCTTCACGTGAAACAAGTGGCAATCCATATTTTTGTTCACGAGTTTTATAGCTAAAATGTTGCGTGTCTGGCACAGCTTTTAGTTAAAATCTCGTTTACATTGTATTATTGGCAAGCTAAGGGTTTCATTGTAATGGAATGATTACAGCCAAGTCAACAAAGCATATAACAGCAATGATGATGATGATGTTGGTGATGGCAATGTCTCGCCTGAGTAACCCACATGTGTCACTGTTAAATGTATATTATTTCAAAATTCATGTAGACATTATCATTACCAACTGGTCTGTCTCTTCATTTATTAATTTTTTTTTTTTTGTTTAATTTTTGTGTCTTTTTTTTTTTTTTTTTGAGTAAATTGCTAAATTTCAAAATTGTATGCGACGTTGTGTGATTTATATTTTCACAATATCTTTGAAGATTGTGAAAAGTCAATAAATGTTTATTTTTTCAGCCAATATTTAATTTATGCTGAAAAAAAATATATCTTTTTATTTTGAAATTAAAGTGTATGTATGTATGTGTGTGTGCGTGTATTTTTTTGTTTGTTAATTGTGCAATAAAATTTTTTCTTTGTCAGATGCTGCTAATAATGCATTTAAAAATAAACTTTGTTTGTGTTTTTTTTTTGTTAATTTTGTTAATTTTGTTTCAATATTTGTATGAATATTTAAAATTTGCAACAACAATACGAAATTTGCATAACAAACCGTTTGATTTGTAAACTTTATATTTTTGCTTAAATACTTTTCATTTATTTTTATCATTTATCCAACGATAATGAAAGTACGAAATTGAGAAAGATATAATGTTTAGCATAACATTTAAAAAGGTGTAATTTTATTTGAAAATAAATGAGGTTTTCGGGTAACAGTTTTGAGCACGTTACTTTTCACTGTATAATAGAAAGACATTATGACACAATTTCTGCTTTTTTTTTTTTTTTTTCTTAAAAGACAATACAAACTCTACGAAGCTCTTACAGCTTGTCTGTAGAAACAACCAGGATCTAAGAGGGAATCGAACCCGCATCTCCATATTGATAATGCTCATGCAGTAGACTACGTAGGCACCACAATTCTTTCTCTAAGCTTTATAGTGTTTGCACAATTTAAAGCAAAAGTTGCTTTTGCGTTAAAATCATAAAAATATTTTCTTAAAACCATCTTAAGACCATTTTTGAATTGGTTTTAAGTTGTTTTAATGAAATACAACCTTGATTTTCAGGTACTAAAGGCAGTGCTACCAAGTTAAAAAATTTAAAACAGCTGGCAATTTAAATAGCGCTCAATGAAATAAAAAAAATACTTTTAAAACAGCACAGACTTATAAAATCTGCATAATTCCTGGAACACGTTAAATTATGCAGTCTTAGCCAAAATTTGTTTCTTCCCTCTTAGTGATAATAAAAAATAAATGGCACAAATTACGGCTTTCGATATCGAACGAAATTCTTATATATTTTAATAAAATTTTGTTTGAAATTACGATACGAATCGAATGCTGTAATTTGGCTCCAGGACAACAGGCTTAAAGCACTAAACGAAATGAGTTAAGTAAAGAAAGCCAACGAGTCAATTTAATGCGGTATTAATTCTCATAAATTTTTTAATGAGAGAAGGTGGCGCGAAAACGAATGATGGCAAACTGTAGTCAATACTTAGGCCAATCACTCCCTTTATAGGCCGATTTGTGGCCTTGACTTGCCTACAGAGTTAGTAAAAAAGTAAAAGAATTTTAAAGGCAAAATATCATATAAGGTAGTCATAAAGTCGTATGTTTTAAAATAATAACACCAAAAAAATATGACTGCTATGAACAACATTTCATAATTTAGTGTGATATTTCAAAAAATTCATTCAGCTGATATGAAAAAAAAAATACTTATTGATGTTTCATATCAAAATGCTAAAAACAAGTGAATAAGAGTTCTTAATGTAGTAAAAAAGAACTTACATGCACATCTTGTAATAATTCCAATTTTAAGTAAAATTATAAAATTGTTCTTTTGGCATACAAAATTGTTGACACAAATATAATCCAAAACAGATGTTCTCAGTGATATGAGCTCCGAAAAGGTTTTCTACGTATGTAATTTATTGTACTGCAACCAGTGAGAAAGGGATAATGTAGAGAACACAGGCGGTAAAGTGATAAGAAGAAATGAAGCTTAAGGTGCTGTTTGTCTAACACATGTAACATTTGCCCCTATGAAATTTACATGCCAGGCACTGACAATTGTTAGTGGTTTTTATATAAATATTTTTCAGACAGGTAATAATTGCGTTAGAGAAACAGCACTTAATTCTTGGACAACTCTGCCGTTGTGGTATTTTGTTAGCATTAACACATCCTGATGAAAGATTAAACTCATGATCTTCTGGTATTTCAGTCAGCCAACAGAACAACTACCCCCCGCCTATTCTACACTAAAGATAAAAGTCTTGATCCTTCAAATATAAATAGAAAGCAGAAATTTGTTATATTATGCCTACATATTCCGAGAGATTTTACACATTACAAAAGTAGTGCCAGTATATTTGTGAACTAATAATTGGCAAAATAATCTTCATCGGTACTGAAATGGAAATAAATTATTTTCTTCTTTTTTATTTTGCGATTCATATACACATATTCATATCAAAAAAAAAGAAACAATAAATCTTTAATGCACCACTTAAATTCCATTCATTAATAATTTCAAAAGACGTAAAACATACGATGTTAATGATCGTATAAATATAATTCACTAAAACCGCACATTAATCATAGTAAAAATTACAAATAATAACAACAATAATAAATCAAGAATAATAACACTCGCCTATAAAGCCATGGAAACCGTAGAAAATGCATTTCAATTACACATCCAAACACACACACACACACAGCCAAACACACTAAAAAATGAACTTAACAGAAAGTTTAAGAAACGAACTTATGCACTGTTGCCAATATTTTCACAGCAAATACATTTATAAAACCAAAAATTGTTGAAGCGTTGTTTGACAAGGATTTTTTCCTTTGAAATACTTTGATGCCCAGTTTTGGACTTCGTAATTAAATCGTGTTTATCGAATTTTTATTTTTTGAGATCGTCATATTTGTTATCGAATAAGACGTATCGACATTTTACATAGTTACATTCGATAACGAGTAGTCGAACGAGTACATTCTCTCGAAATGTCATTCGATAGACTAAAAGCTGTCGTCAACTAGTTTTTTGCTTGCTATTTAAGAAAGAAAAACTTTATTTTATTTTTCAATTAAACATGTTACTAACGAAGGCGAAGGCATAGTCACTGGTCATAGAACAGTGACGGCTTCGGCTGTATCCAATCCACAGGCACGTCAGAATGCCTTCCTTCGTCGGTATTGTGTAGCACCGGCGAAGTAAAATAATTTATAAAAATGATATTATATAATATATAATGATATACAAGTGGGCAAATTTTGTTTGTGAAGCTCATCTGGCTAGCAGCCACTTAACGTCCAATAAATTATTCACCTCATATCACTGGCAACAGCTGTTTTCGATTACATTTGTTTCAAAAATTTTGTGTGCTAAAAGACTAATTTTATAATTTTAATTAAAAATTGAATTATTACATGATTTACTTGTAAGTTCTTATTTTCTATACTCGTATAGAAAAGTTGAATTATTTGTTTTTAGATTTTTTATATCAAACATTAACATTAATGATTAATAATAATATGTTTCGTTGTTCTATCGCTACTACAATGGAATGTACTCTAATGAAATCAGAGAACTGGTTCCCGAAATCCGTTAATTCCTGCGCACAACGCGTTCAACATTAAGAGCCCATCCATTTGTGGTCGATTTGGGAGCAAATCTCACCACGCATTACGGAGAGAACTCTTTTTTCGGCCGGACAGAACGTACGTGGAATAAACTCCCTACGGAGGTCTTTCCTGTCACTTTTAACGCGGGAAAATTTAAATCAAGTGTCCATAAACACTACTCCTTACATCCTACCCTCCCCTTTCCATAACCTCATTTCCTAGTTCCAGCACATTGCATCGCATGCGTCGAGGTCATCCCCTAAGTGCTGGTGCACGATAAAAACAAAAAAGAAATTTGTTCTTATCAGCTGAATGAATTTTTTAAAATAACACCATAAATTATGACGGCTTGTTCAGAACAGTCACAGTTATTCGTGTTATTATTTTAAAACATCTGACTTTATGACTATCTTGTGAATACCCCAAAACTTTAGTTCCACAATTTTTATTTGCTGAAATGATATTTTAAAGCACATTATTCGAAGAGTCTGTATAGAAATTGTACATCGATTTAAGTTAAATAAATAAACAAATAAAATAATAATGAAGTGTTTGATAAAAACCAAGCTTAAGAATCAATACAGTGCCTTTTTTTGCCACCTACCATAGTGCTTAGCAAATTGCAATTCATATTCGCGTGAATCAAGAAAGCACACTCAAACGAACCAATGTAAAAGCGACTTTAGAAACTTTATAGAATAAACGCTTTTCTTGTAGTTGTTGTTAAAATTACAGTAAAACAATACTGCTGGGCAATGTTAAATTTACACCGTATGGTTTTGGTGGTTTAAATTATTTGCTGTAATTGTAAAATAAACTTCTAAGCCAAGTTAATTGTATATTGTATATTTTTTTTTCCTTTACTAAAATTACTAACACATAAATAACCAAATCATAAACAAACTTTATACAATATGCATATGTATATGTATGTACACACATGGACACATGCATTAAATAATAATAAAAAATAAAACAACCAAGACCAAGGTTAATGTTAATGTTAACGTTAGTATTTTACAAACAGAGATATTTTTCAATTGAAATATTTTTAATATTTAATTTCAAGCCTACATGTTTAAAAAATTAAAACTTGGTGTAGATTATCATGTGGTGTATTAAAAATAACTTGTTTTATTTTTGTTTTTTTAAATTTTTTATTTTTTTTCTTTTTGTTTGCTTTTTTTGTTTTTTGCTTAAAACTAGTTTGTTTTTCAACAACCTCATCATTATCATTATCGTCATTAGAACAAAATTTTGCGCTTTTTCATAGGAAAAAAAATACAAATAGCTAAAAAACAGTTATTAAAGCCTGTATTTAAAATTGCGATTTTTTTTTTTTGAAATCACTTTTTGGCATAAGAAACTTGTTCGGGCAAAATAACCATTTTTGACAAATGAAACAGATTTAATTTATGTATATGCTTAATTACTCGTTATAGTATATTGGATTTATTTATAATATATGTGTACAAACTGTTAATTTGTAGCTATTCAAATATATACTATTAGAAAAAAAATTACTGGCATTTTAACGTTGCTATAGTGTATTTAATAATTTTGAGCAGAAAATTTTCATTCAAAAACTTGTTCCCAAATAGTAAAAGTTAAAACTTTGTCGTTTATTACAGTTTAGTAGGCTTTAAATTATTCATCAAAAAAATTAAAAAAAAACAGTTTTTTTTTCTTAATTTTTATTACATTTGAAGGTGTTTTATAAAGTAGATTAGATTGCCAGCTATTTTTGCATGCATATTAAATTTATTTTAATTATATGGCCACATGGAAATAGTAAATCAACTGAAGGATTTATTAAAAAGTTTCCTGGAACTAAATGACTTCAATTAAAATATGGTATTATAAAGAAATGCATTTGCATTTAACTGTGTGGGTGGCGAAGGCATGTTGACTACAAAACTAAAAAAAGTTCTGTGTTCGACACCAGTTTTAGACTAAATTATAAAAACATTTCGCAGACGTTCGAGTTCAGAAAAAAAACAAAAACACTTGTGCATTAGTGGTCTTTGTGTCAGTTGTTGTCGGAAAGTTTCAGTGGCGAAGACTTGGTCACCAGTACACAGAAAAATATTAAATCGAGGTTCAATTAAAAAGTACGAAGATTCATAATATTATATATATATTTTAATTATATTATTAATTGACCTTTTTTATTATATTTTTTGATATATATTTATTAAGCCTGAGGTTTTTTTTTTTATCTTCTTTTGTTTTTTTATTATTCGATATTTCGTTAACAGCTTGTTAACATCATCAGGAATAATAGGAAATTATAATTGCATAATATTATTCATAATATTATAATAATAACTAGATTTCAACCTATCACGAAAAACGCAGAATTAATGAACAGTTTTAATTGAAAAAAAACTTAAAATTTGACCATTGCTTGAGAGAACACGAAAATAAATGTGGATTCAATTAAATTATTAATTGAGAAGAAAATTTTTTCTGAGCAAAGACTTAATTGGGAAAAAAATTAATTATTATTTGTTCTGTGTACCGGCTTCAGCTGATGCCACTCAACAGCCACATCAGAGCGCCCACCTTCCTCAGTTCTGTGTAGCAACAGCAAAGTAAAATAATTACTAAAACAAAGCTTCAAAATTGAATATGTCTACTTGACGTGGCGCTGCAACACTGCTACACAGAAAAAAATTTTCGCGGGAATGAATTCAATTAAATGAAAATTATTTTAATTTTTTTTTCAACCAATCTTTTAATTGCCCCAATTAAAATCTTTAGTTTAAAAAATTCCAAATTTTATCTGTATGTATGTTCTACATGAATACATAAGAATATATGGCATTTTAAATGAATTTTAAATGCTGAAAAACCTCACCGATACAAATATGTTAATTGATATGATGAATTTGTTTGCTGGCCGAAAATTGGCAAACATTTTAATTGGCCGAACAATTTACTAAGTAATTTTTTAATTGAACCTCTTTTTCGATTTTTTCTCTGTATAAACAAAAAAGAACGTGCAAAAGCAGAGTTGTATGATACTGAAGCTTCACTATCTGTTATCTCTGTCACTATCCTATTCCCCTAGTTCTAGCACAATGCATCGCCTGTGTAATTGTCATCTCCTGAGTGCTGGTCCAAGATAAAAAAAAAATTATAAAGAAAAATGTAACATATTTTCGAATAATCAAAAGCAAAAGCATTAAAGAAAATTATCAAAATCTTAGACTGGGAATAGAGTGAAAAACATCACCTTAAGAAGTCCCTAAAAACGTGTTTATAATAATTATATAATATTACAATAGCTTAACTAAATATTTATTGGTAATTAATTGTTTAAGTTTTGCCAAAAAACTTAATTTTTTTAATGCCAGTTATTGTTGAGTTTGCTACTCGAAATTTCGTTGATTGAACTGTGGGTCCCACCAAATTGGATAATTCTATAAATATTATTTAATTTAACGAAATGCAAAGAAATATAGTAATAAAAATTAAAAGAAATTTTTTTTTAAGATTCTTCTTCTTCTTTTTTCCTGAAGAAGCTGCACAAAGTTCCAGCGAAATATCGAGAAATTTATAAAAGAAAAATAGAAGAAAATATAACAGACCTAAGATTTAAAAAATTTTTTAATTAGAAATAGTTATAATAAAATAAGAAGGTCGTTTAATTTATATTAATAAAATTAAATTTCATTAAGTCTGCTAGTTTTTTTGACCTCTTTTTATATTAATTACACTAATTATTTAAGCTGAAGGTCCTTTTGATATATGTAATATTTATTTTTATTCGATATTTCGCTACTTCAGCTTGTGTAGCTTCTTCAAGAAAATTGGTTTTTGTTTATAATTTATAAATAAAAAGAAGCTACACAAAGCAGTAGCGAAATATTCAATAAAAATAAATATTATATATTTTTTGAAATATATTTATTAAGCTTGAGGTCTTTTTTTTATTTTATTTGGTTTTATTATTCGATATTTCGTTAACAGCTTGTTAACATCATCAGGAATAATAGGAAATTATAAATTCCTAAAAAAAGACCTCAAGCTTAATAAATATATTTCAAAAAATATAATAAAAAAGGTCAATTAATAATATAATTAAAAATAAATATTACATATATCAAAAGGACCTGCAGTTTAAATAGTTAGTGTAATTAATTAAATTTTATTATTATCTCATTTTATAGAATTTTACTACTTCTGAAGAATTGTTCAATTAGAGCACAAAAATAATTATAAATAAATCTCGAAATTTAATGTAAATTTTCTACGTTGCAATCAAATGATTCTGGAAAAAAAATCCAATAAATTTGCTGACTGCACTTTTCTTCAGTGAATTAATTTAATTTCATTGCAATACTAATTATTTTAATTTTGTTTGCAAAATTTTAAATCACCAGTCAAAATCCGAAAAATGATTGCAATAATTTTGCACTACCAATCAATGTTAACGGTGATTGCAAAATTAATGCACTACGACGCCACCCATGCCTTTTATTATTTGTCAATTTTGCGAAAAGCTAATTTATCACTCTCTCTATATTTCTCTCTATCTCACTCCTGCTCTTCCTCTTCAATTGTTGATAAAATTAATAAAAATAAAAGTGGAAAAACTTAAAAGGCCACATTTTTAGAAAATTTTAAATATTTATGAAATATTTTAAAAAATATACTATTGAAATAAAATAAATAATTTTGCGAAAAGCTAATTTATCACTCTCTCTATCTTTCTCTCAATCTCACTCCTGCTCTTCCTCTTCAATTGTTGATAAAATTAATAAAAATAAAAGTGCAAAAACTTAAAAAGCCACATTTTTAGCAAATTTTAAATATTTATGAAATATTTAAACAATATATTATTGAAATAAAATATAAAAATGTAACGGATGTTGTTGCAAATAGGATAACTACAAACAATAGAAATTCTAACAGCAAAAAAAAAAGAACAAAAACCTTCACTAGAAACTATAAATGGGCACTGATATTAACACGCATTCATGATTTTTGTTGATACTATTTCTATTTTAGTTTATTATTTATTTTTATTTATTGTAAATGTTCATGCGTACGTTAAGCATACAACAATAACAGCACCATTTATGCAGTGGTCATTACCGAACACACATTCTTATGAACTTTAATTAGACATGAATCTCGCTACACCCCACTCCGTTTCTACTGACATTACTAAAGATTTATTTTCAAAGCGGTATTTAAGTGACTATTTAGCATTTAGATGAAAATTAAAAACGAAACAACAACAATAAATACAGGGTGTTCCAACAGGGACTTGCGAAATGTTGCCGTTCATAACGGCCATTTTGTTGAAGCTCCATAAGTCAAATTAGTTTACATTTATTCGAATACAGTCTGTTATGTCAAATCACCATGGGCGGATGGAGTATTCAACAACACGTGCAAATAAAAAAAATTATTTTATCCAAATGGGAGTTCTGCTCGTACCGCGCGCCTCGCTCATTTTGCGATCGCCATAATCGTCCTACCGAGGAGAGCACTATTCGCAATGTGGTGGTTAAATTTGGGTCCACTGGTTCAGTAAACGATCGCCCAACAACTGTACCTGAACGAAAGGCAAGATCTGCCGAAAGATCGCCGCTATCCGTGAGAGTGTGCAGAAAAATCCGAGGCAGTCCGATTGCATCGATTGTGGCGAATTTTGCATCGTAACTTGTGCCTGCGGGTACGTGTACAAAATTCAACTGACCCTGGAACTTTAGGTAAATGACAATAGATAACAAGAGGATGATTATCTCACATGGAGGTGATGTGAACTGTTCAGCGAGATCGTGCCATTTGACCTCTTTAGGCTTTTTCTTGAAGGGTTTTCTTAAGTCGCTGGTGTCCACAGAAAACAATTTCTGAATACAATAAATTTTTTGGTAAAAACAAATAAAATTTAAATTAAAATTGCACCTGCAACGTTTTTTTTGTAAATACAAGCACATTATTTGTAATCTGTGGAAATGAAATCAAATCAATTGATTTCAATTAAATTTATTGTTTTATTGACAATGGAGTTGTTACAAGAAAAAAAACCTTTTTTGAATTATTATTTGCTATTAACAATATAAATAGTGAGTACAAAAAAAATTCATATTTGCTATATTAACAAATTGGTTTATTATATTAACTAAATACTTTGTTCAACTGAAATAAAACAATTTATTAACAATTTAATTTGTTACTTGCAATTTGGTAATATTTTTTTCTGTGTAAGCGCCAAATTTATGTATCAAATTCCCACTGAATTATGAACCAGAGTCATTGAAAATTGAACCCTTCAGATGTGCTTAAGCCATAGAAGCCGTGGCGGACATTTGAACGATGTTATCTTCCACACATAATGGCATCAGTAGGTATTTCAAATAAGTAAAAAAATTCCATAATATCTCACACTCATCTTGATTCTTTTAAATTTAAAGAGAGGAAGCGCTTAATGAAAGATCCTATAAATTGCATACAAACAATATTCAGTTTTGCAAATACTTGGCTCTACTGATGACGAAGTTACTCATTGCTTTTTTTTCGTTTTTTTTTTTTTTTGTTTTGCATTTGCAGTGATTGTAAAAACAATATGACGATAAGAGCAGTTTTTGCTATTTATTTATATTGTTAGTAGAAAAATATATTTAGCAAGATATTGCAGTTTTTCTATAGCTCTTTGCAATTGTTTGCACTGTTTGTATATGGCAGTGTGATGGTGTGTGTTTGCCAGTGTGTCATAGTATTAGTAACAATAGATTTGTTTAACAGCAATAAAATTTGGGTCAACGCATATAAATAACATATAGAAAACGCTACATGCTATTTAATTTTAGAATATTAAAAATAAACAAATAATAATATGAATTATTTCATCTGGATATGAAGTGTGTTATTTGATGGTGATGATGAGTGATGTCTGACAGGAAATGCATAAAAGGTGAACATACGATATTGAAATTCTATAGAAGAATGGTTATGCTAGTGAAGTTTAATTACATTTTTTTTTGTATTTAATTAAGAAACATACTGCCGTATTTATAGAAAATATTTTTTATTATTTATAAAAGGTTTAATAGACAAATTTCCGTACAAAATGAGGGTGGCGGTGGCTGAAGTAGTCGGCACGTTGACACGTTCTGGGTTCGAGCCCAGTTTCCGAATAAGTCACAAAAACATTTCGCATTTTTTCTGATGTGTATTAGTGGGTCTTTGTATACATTGCTGTCAGAAGGTTTCAGTGGCAAAAGCATAGTCACCGGTCACTGAACAGTACCGGCTTCAGCTGAAAGCAATCCACAGGCACAACAGAGCGCCTTACTTCGTAGGTAGTGTGCCGCAGCATTGGCGAAGTAATATAATCAGTAAAATTGATACTGAAACAAAACTTCAAAAAAGGAATACGTCCCCTTGACATCAGAGTCGTTGCAACACTGCTTTAAATAAAAGTGTAAAAAAATCAGAATTGCCTGCAGAGTTGCCAGAAGAAATGTGCTAAATCGTCAAAAAAAAAACAAGTGCTAAAATAATCTACAGTTTTAAAAAAAGTGTGCTAGTTTTTTGCAACATTATTTTCTATTAATACAATTAAAAGAAACAGTTTACATTTCAAATATCGGTACATATTTTAAAAAAAAAGTTTTATCACATGGGGAATTTCAACCTGTTTTTATGATATTTTTTTTGATATTATGACATATACAGTAGACTAGACTTGTAGTAGAGAGAACGCAGAATTGAAAGAACTGCTCAATCGAGGGGCAGCAAAAAATGTTTCATTGAGTACTATATAGAGGGAACCAACCTTCTGTAGAGGGCACTTCACAGTATTTGTGTGTGATTTTGCACATAATAAAGCGAAATAAGTACAAAAAAAGGAAGCACAAATTATATGCGCATGAATATTACAGTTATTCTATATAGAAAAAGAAATCGGTTACTATTGCCTTGTTGTTATTTTTTTTTTTTTAGAAAATAAGAGCAAATCAGTTCACGTGTTCACGTGCGTGTATTAAATACAGCTATTGTGCGCTTAAGTGGAAATAAGTTGGAGAGAATAACGTATGCTTTTGATAGTTCACTATCTAATGATTTATTTATGAACTGAAGCTTTGGATAAATATAGATGACGATTGAACTGATGATGTTGACGACATTATCGATCAATCGGTTCTGGTTATTGTAGATTCTGATGTCGACAAGCATGACGAAACAAACCACCAAAAAAAATACAATTAAGGCATGTGAAGCTATGCAAATTTTTGATAAAGCCATCGATCGGGCTGAAAACAACACTAACTCGCTCGTTCATTGTTCTCAAAAATATCAGAAATATTGCTGTGCAAAACTCACTGGAAGCTAAGCAAAAAGAACGTACTATGTTGGACTACTTAAAATAATATTTCTTATTTAAAATACATAAATACAATAACTATACATATTACTTGTACATAGCATAGTATTACAAATTATATTTTTTTTCAATATTCAATATTCTTATTTTCAATCTCGATTGTGGGGGACAGTCTGGGTTGAGGGAATACACCTAGCACGAATTAGTTCCCTCTACCCTGACTCTGCTGTATAATTAAATAAAAAAAAAAAATAATAAAATTACTATTGTTTTGAAAATGTTTGTATATAAAATCCATTTTGTTTAATATAAAAACTAATTTTAGTGATATACGAGTACATATGAATATATGCTTTTACAAGCAAAAAGGCTAAATAATATATTTTAAATTAAGCTATTGAGAGTAGTAAAAATTTCAACCGCTTTATTTTCTATTGATACTTTTTAAATGAACCTATTTTTCTAACAATATCGTCCGATATGTTCATAGAATGACAGCAAATGTTGTCTAATTTTACAACCTCTCTTATACGTACGAGTATAACTACACACAACAATTGTGTGTTCATTTCAGTTCTGAGTTTCCTTTTAATTGAATAAACGCTCTACATCGGCGTTGAAAAAAAGCAAAACTAAAAGACTAAAAAGAAACAATACAAAGCTTGACAATTATTTTTTTAATGTAATTTTTATTGATGAGATTTTTAAAATTGTAAACTTGAGTTCAGATAATCAAGTTACTACGTAACTGATTCTAAGTAATGCAGATATGCGGTATGTAGTATGCGGTTGAAAAGTATGTTGCTGTTTGGTTAATCTAACACATTCTCTAGTTTTTGCTGGGTATATTTCGTAATAACTCGAGAAGGATTTCTACGATTTTAATAAGTACTACAGCAAAAGATGTGTTACAAACTGATTAGCAATAACTTTTTTTTTATATTTTCAACTGTTTCCAAGTTTTTCACAAATTAATGGCGCAAAAAAAATTTTTTTCATGCACTATCCGTAAATTTGGTGTTTTTCTTCAAAATGCAATAAATAATTTTAAATTTTTTTTAATTTTTCTAAAATCTATGTACTAGTAAGAATAAAATAAAATATATGAAATTCTCGTTAAATATAAAAACTATCAAGTAGAATAAACAACGAAACAAAGGAAACAAGCAAACAACAAAACCATGTGTGCACGGTTAATGGAAACAAAAAATCAAGTAATGCCAAGGACTATTGTAAGTTAGATATGGTAAATTTAGAGCTTCATTTAGAAGAGAAAAAAATGACGGAGAATTACTTCTCGTATTCTATTTGTAGAAAATAATAAATATATAAAGCTACATCTACTGATAAGCACACACGGTGGACAAAATACGAAGAAGGCTGAAGAAGAAAGTGTAGCAACTTTCAAAAACAGCATATTGTTCCGTTCTGCCTGTGTTTGCAAGTGTAAGTTACAATTCTTGTCTTTGACTTAGTTTGGTTCTTAGTAATTATCACACAAAATTTTCATCATTAGCCCATTTTAATAAATGTATGTATATATGTATATATAAATTAGTTATTGGACTGTAGCTACAAACATTTAAAGCCTTTATAGCTTTTGCAGCATCTTTGAATATTATTTTGTTGAACTTCTGTCGTAGAAAATACAATTGGTTTTAGTTCCTGTGCTTTCTATCACACAAACACTTAACAACAATGTACATATCTTATTCGTTTATTAATTAAATTTAACCTTATTTTAAATACATTTAATTGCATACAATTATTTTGCTGGCAATTTAAGCCACAGTTTCATTTTCAGCAGCAACCGCTATTATCTATCAGCTAAGCAAATAAAATAGCAAAATCCAATGTCATTTGCATTACATATTAATGACATAATGACAAGAGAAACATAAACATTAACACTTTGATTTTAATCTTGTATATTTAAGTTTCGTTGGTTTTCATTCTTTGGTAAACACACACACACACACACACACACACACACATGCACACACCACATTAGAGGTTTGCTAGATGACGCTAAATAGAAATACTTATAAAAAAAAACGAATTACAATCAACTGCAAACAATGCCATGCCAAACTACAAAATATTCTAAACAAGACAAAGTTCAATTCTTAATTCCAAACATTAGGATTAAGAATAATAATGAAGAAAAATAAAATTAGAAAAAAGAAAAAAAATATACAAGTTTAAGTACAAATACTTGCGGTGTGTAAAGATACTCGTGTATATAAGATACTTAAAATGGCATTAGTAACCTTGGTTTATTCCAAACACCATGAGTGACTATGAGTTAAACATTTTAAAATAAACAAATTACACATATATAAATAAATAAATAACTTTTACGACTTATTCTTAAACTTGTAACAAATCTTTTAAATGAAATAAGAATTCCATGAACACTGAAAAACAAACAACAACAACAACAACAACCACAGCAACATGAATCAATGATTCCATAATGGTTTTCTAAGACAAGTTTTAAATTAATAAAATCACAAAAAAAAAACATACTACGAATTTTCTAGGTTAATGTTAAAGCCTACTGCTAAAATTTTAGTTTACCAAAACCAAATACATACATATGTAAGTGTGGACAATATTTAAAAAAGCAAATGTTAAGGTGACGTTTCTTTAACTTATATTTCCATCATACACACATACATTTTTGTACATACATATGTACTCGTACGTCTGCATGTAGTCAATTGGTCGTTTTAATTTTTTTTTTTGTTTTTTTTAATTTAATGTAACGTTATTTTCATTTTGTTTGATATCAATTTATATTGGCGTTTATTGACCATGTGTGTATTCATTTAAAAAAGAAAAAAAAAAAAGAAAAAAAAACAAATAAATAAATAAAATTCTAAATTGTTTATATTTTATAAACAAAAGAATTGAGCTCATGGTTAACATAGTTTTTCAACTATGTATATGGAATTTTATATAAATTTATCTTAAGCATTATGTGCTTTATTTGTTTATTACTGCGAAAAAAAAATTGGCTTTAAGAAGAAAAAAAAAAGATAAACATTATTGCATTTATGGGTTTTTGGTTAATGGTATTAGCGGTTAAGGTAAATCAAAATGACATACTGTCATGTCAACTTAAGGAAATTGTCAAATAAGTTTATTATTAATGGTTGTTTTAACAATTTATGCAAGTTTAAAGCCAAAATATGAAAACCAGCAAGCATATGAAGACAAAAGAAAAACGAAAGAACTTGCTCATTGAGAATTGGCAAAACTATTAAATGCATTTAAGAACCCCTAAATTTATGCTAGATTATTTCAGTTGTATAGCAGCATTGAGAGAAATACTGCATAAACAAACGTAACGAATAGAAAATGAAGGGTGATTAATTCCACACAGAGAAAATAATTTCACAAAAATTTCTGCGAGATTTGTATCGCTATTCCGTTTTTCAGTGTAAATAAAAAGATACGCGGCATATAGCAATGCGTGAAATGCTCAGTAAAGTATGCCATTTCACCATGAATGGACGAGCAAACGAACGAGATTTGCAAATCATTGAATTTTACGAGGGGTCAGCAGCTGACAACACTAATGTCAATAGCTAAAATTTGGCAATTAAAAAACCCTAAATGTGTGCTCGACTATTTCATGAGTATAAAAGTATTAAGAGAAATACTGCCCAAAAAAATGGAATAGAAAATGGCGGATTATAATTCCACTAAAATTTCTGCGAGATTTTTTTCGCTATTCCGTTTTTCAGTGTAAAGAAAAAGATTAGTGGCAAAGAGCTAAGGGATAGTAGGAGAAATGATAGGAGGTTAAGCTTCACTATCTTACAACACTGCTTTTTGCACGTTACTTGTTTTTTGTAGCAGTGTTGTAACGTCTCTGATGTCAAGGAGACTTATTAAATTTTATAGCTTCGTTTTTAGTAGCTATTTTTAGTAATTATTCTTCTTCGCCGATGCTACACAATACCGATGAAGGAGGGCGTTCCGATGTGCTTGTGGATTGCATAGAGCTGAAGCCGTTACTGTTCAGTGACCAATGACTATGCCTTCGCCACTGAAACCTTCCGACAACAACTGACACAAAGACACACAAATGCACAACAGAAAAATGCGATATGTTTTTGTGACTTATTCGGCAACGAAAAATTTTTCGTTTGGTAGTCAACGTGCAGATTACTTCAACCATCGCCACCCTGTGTAAATTTTAAAGGAACTTTTTTTCCGGTTGCTTATTTAAGTTCTTTATAACTTTTTCCCCTCTCATGCGAAATCTAAAACAATATAGTTACATGGTTTACGTTTTATATGACGATATGGAAAAAGTGAAACGAATATATATATAAAATAAGTTTCTTTGGGCGTCCTTAAATTTTATTATTTTTTTTGTCTAATTTCATTTCTGTTCAACAGACTGTTTTTTTTTTTGAGTTATTTTATTAATTTCTATGGAAATTATTTCATTTATTCACTTGAATTTTAGTAATATTATCAGAGTTGTGTAATGAGAAAAAGCCAAAAAAGAAGGAATAAAATATTTTATGGGGCTATATTTCATTTTGGGATATTAAAAATATGACCCCAAATAAAAAAGAAAAAAAAGCCGCAAAAATTTCACAAAAAAACGGCTCAAAAGTTTCGTGTTTTTGTTTTCTGTGTTGACTTTAAGGGTTTATTTCGTTGCACAGTTTTTGCTACAGTTTTCTAAAGGCATATCATTCTTAAAATTCATGCAGATCCAACAATTTGTCCTCTTCAGTGGCGTTAGCAAACTCCCAGTGCGTCTTTAAATGCAGAAGCCATTATTCCAAATCAGAATATCGGATTTAGGCATATGTCAATATATCAAAAAGGGTTTAATTTTTAATCTAAATATGCAGCAAATACTCTGGAAGTTTTATTATTTTTTTTTTTTTTTTTATACTAAAAACGTGCTATTTTCGAAAAGCACATTTTTTTATTTATTGAAAAATCTACCGGTTTTCAAGGTTATCCAGACACACATCTCAGTCAGAGACACAACAACAAAATAAAACAACGGTATACAAAATATCTTACAAATACTACAACGAAACCGCTTAATGATATCGCCTGTTTTTTTTTTTTTTTGTTTTATTTTGTTTTGTTTTGTTTCTGTTTCGATCAGTTTTGGGCAATATGAAATTTATCAACTGAACATGGTTTTAAGCTGGAACTTTTTGAGCATGTGTTTGGGGCACTGTGACTGGACTGTTTATTTAACAGTCAACTAGTCTGTCTATAAGTGATGTGTGGTTTCTTTTCTTTTTACATATTTAACTGTATTAACATGAAGATGAACAGACGACCACAACTTTAGATTGTTACGTCACTTATTTTCGAGAGCAAAATGATACAGGTAAAGCAGAAGAAAAAAAAAAGGTAAAAATTTATTAAGTAAATACATACATGAACACATATTTTAGATGTAGTTAAATAAACAGCAGACGGTGTCATTTTTCATAGTTTTAATTTTAAAATTGAAAACTGCAAAATACAGCAGTGCGGCTTTAAATACGAAATTGAAACAGAAATCTTTCAACTGGTTTTAGGCCACTCTTAACTTTAAATTTGTTTATATTTCTTGTGGAATTTTATATGCATGTATTTTGGTATGGTCCAGCACCAAGATTTATTTCTTCAATTATTTCCAATTTAGTATTGGCCAACAGCTAGTTTTAGCCTAAGCAAAGAAAGTGGGTGTTTTGTTGTGGTGTTTTTTTTTTTTATTATTATTTAAATACCAGCTTCAAGAAATAAATGTATGTATGCTGAAGATTACTGCAATGCATTGATTTTGTTGATCTCAATTTTTAAATTGAGGTCATCTTTAAGTTTTCGTAAGATTTTTTTTTTTCGTTTTTATTTTGTTATTTTTTGCTGGCTGCTGGTATATTTGTCGTGCATTTTTCAAAACACTTTAACAGAGTAACTTTTCAGGTCTGCATCTGATGAATTTATTTCTTTTTTATAGCTCCTAATCATTTATGGCTTTTTTTATGTTGAAATTGACACCTAAAACAAAAACAAAGAGATGCAAATATGTTAATAATGAAACATTTTCAAAATGATTGCAGTGGCTTTTTAGGGCCCTATAATATTATGGAAAATTATTAGTTTGATGTTATTTTTTTATTAGGTTGTAACCTTTGTTTACAGATTAATATATTAGATACAAAATGCTGCAGATAGATAATCGGTTTTCTTAGAATTCGACTTATGAATTTTTTCCACGTGTTGCTTGCCAACTCTTTTCCCTGGAGGCAGTTTTTTTATTAAAAAGGTCTATCAACACGGTTGACTCCAAAGTCGTGCAGACAATTTTGTAAGCTAGAGACATTTTTATGTAAAAAAAAAATTTTACAATAGGCCTATACAATAGACCACTTTTTGCGATATATTTTTTTATCGCCCAAATCATCTTGACGTACAGTCAGAGACTAAAGTTTAAATACAATTTAAAAATTAGCATTTCGGGAAAATGTAAATATCTTGTAAAAATTGTTTATATGAAAGTGGATTTTAGTCATACAACATGAAAAAAATCACTTTCTTTTTATGAAGAATAATATGCTGAGAATACCATTTTACGATTTATTCACTTTTTTCCAAAGTGAATATTTGTAAGTCGTATTTAAACATTAGTCTTTGACTGTATATGCACTATACGCGTAGTACGCATATCTTTTAAAATTAGATTTGATAAAAAAAAATATTTAAACAACTATCAATCCAGAAAGATAGCATGCTTCAGACAGATTTCAAAAATTGTTCCTCTTTAGCACATCAATTACATTTCCGAAATATTCCGTTCACCAAAATGAAAGGAATAAAATATTATAAATTCAGTGTCTTATCTCTGCAATACTCGTATATCGTCAGATAAAATGTGAAACCATGTAAATACTTTTTTTTACATTCTACAGGAGAAGACAAAAACAAAACAGTACAACAGTTAAAAATAATTTCTTCAAAGCATAAGCTTAATACAATCACAATTACAATGCACATGGTAATTATAGAGCTTCCTAAGTTCTACAGAAAAACACAGATAATTAAAGTTTCATTTAATTGAAACATACGACAGTTACAAACGTCCATAGTCACGTCATATCGATAATAATTTTACATACGGTTTATAAAGCGTTAAATTTTTAAATACTCGTATTTTGTGGGTGGCGATGGTCGACGTAGTCTGCACGTTGACTACCAAACGAAAAATTTTTCCTGGTTTCAACCCCAGTTTCAGACTAATAAAAACATTTCGCATTTTTTCTGATGTATATTTGTGTGTGACTTTGTATCAGTTATTGTCGGAAGGTTTCAGTGGCGAAGGCATAGTCACTGGTCACTGAACAGTAACGGCCTCAGCTCTAACCAATCCACAGGCACATCGTCGGTATTGTATAGCATTGGCGAAGTAATATAATTACTAAAAATGTCTACTAAAAAAGGAAGCTTGAAAAGTTAATACGTCTCTGTGACATCAGAGGCGCTACAACACTTCTATAAAAACAGAGAACGTGCAAAAAGCAGTGTTGTACGATAGTGAAACTTCACCTCCTATCGTTCTCCTACTATCCCTTTCCTCTAGTTCCAGCACAAATGCACCGCATTTGTAGGGATCATTTCCTCAGTGCTGGTACAAGATAAAAAAAAAACAACAAAAAAACTATGGCAAATAATTTATCAAAAAATGTAACAACTAACTTTTTTTTTATTTAAAAATACTTTTGATTTGAAATAGGTCTTAAATAAATAAAATAATAATAAAACACCGTCGGTTTTCCATAAATTATTATTTCAATCTATTTAGACTTCGACATCCCATGAAATATTAACTAATTAGTGGCCAAGTATTTGCCAGTGTATTTGGCAGTGCCTTCAGTCTATCAATCTGGATTTTAAGGGCTCGATTATTATCTAGACCCTAGCAGACAAACTACAAGGTCCTCACTGATTGTGTGTTGTTTTTAGGAAAAAAAAAGAGTTATCGGCGACTCATACTGTGAATTTTGGAAGGGAAAAAATTTTAATTTATTTATTACTTTTATTAGTTCGCTAAGCATTTCTTGTTTTATTAAACTCACTAAAAATGCACTTGAATGCCTTTTGAATGCTTAGCAAACCAATGTGTTGCAAATTTGTCTAATAAAGTTTTCAAATTTCGTGTCTTTGAGTTTTTTTCGGCCAGCCATGAGATAGTAAGGACAGCTGCTGAAATGGTTTTGGGCCTTAAAAAACGAAAGCAAATTTCATGATAAATTAACTAACCAGTCTTTTAGAATTTCTAATACCCAAGGCCAAACTGAAAAGTATCGCGTTGCAAAAGGGCGTTTTTTGTGTGGCTGCGAATAAAAACTCCAAGAATCCAATAAAAATTATAATTTAGTCTTTAAAAAAAACAAAAAGAAGTTAAATGTTTTAAAGTCTCAATAAATGTTTAACCTTTAAATACTCTTCTGAATATAGAAGTAGTGCTACTATAATTTGTTTTAAAAGACACACGGTTTTATTGGGTCAATAAGCTAAAGCACCTGTTCGTTGTGTTCACTTTTTATTTTTTTTTTTTTTGTTTGCTTCGTCTAACCCTTTAACTAAGTTTTATTTAATGGTCAGTTAGTAACTTGCATTTGAAGTTAAAACCCGGATATATACATCAAACTAAGCCACATTTATATTTCGAAAACGAATTTTTTATTTTTATACGACAAGGGTTTTGCAGCATAGCGAAAGGTTTATGCAAAAAATTTTAAAGTTTTCTTTGAAGGATGGTTTATGGTTAGAAAAAAAAAGGAATTAAGGACACAATGTGTTTTTGTGTACTTTATCACTACAAAGGTGGTAAAGTTTTTTTTCTGTGTGTGTGTGTTTTTTTGGCAAATATCAAGATCTTTTATTAGTAGATTTTTGGCGTTCTTTTGTTTTTAATACAGACACATGTCAGCAGAGTGTAAATAGATGAGCTGTCAACTAATCTGTTTTGTACACGTATCACTTTTTCCGCTTGATAACAAAAAAACTAAATGTTTTAGCATAAATTGGAGACCATTTTAAACCTTTAACAGCTGCTGGCTGATTCGCTGAACATGAAAGAGTTGTTTTTTCTTTTTTTTTTTTTTTGTGGAATATTTAATATGGGAAAATAAAAGTCTTGTGACTTGATGTCATAATTTCTAAGTAAGTAAATGCAACAAAAATTGTTCATCTATGAATTCTTTTTTAATATCTAATTAATGAAATCTTGAACTCTGTAATTATTTTGAAATGCCGCCACCTTTATTATTGTCATTATTTAAAGCCATTTAATTTTCTTTATTTGCTTTCAAAGTCGTGCAATTTTGTATTTCATGAAAATTGTTATTAATCTTAATGAATTCTTCTGAAATTTAATTGTTTAGCAGCTAGTGACTCATTAGCAATAACTTACTTTGTAAGCTGCATATGACAAATATAAGAAAAATTTAAATAAATACTCTGCATTAGCTAAGAGCTGAATAGCGCTAAAAAAAAAATCTTTTCACACATGAAACTTGTTCAAAACAATATAAAATAGTTTCAACAAAGTATACAACATCACAGTTAACACAGTGGTATGATTAAACAAAACAATATGATCCAATAGTTTCAAATGCCAACAGCAACTGTGTTAAGTGTAATTAATACAATGCAAGCTTTAAAAGCTTATTGCTATCATCTGTATAACACGAAATGTAATTGTACTCCATTAAACGGCCTAATAATCTATAAAAATTTTTATTTTAATTTCACCCAGTTGAATTTCTTACTTTAAGTTCCAAGCACAAACACTCTATGTAAGTGCAAGAATTGAAATGTAATGACACCTTAAATATCAGAGCTTTAAAAATATTTCAACTAGCTTTTTTAATATCTTCCGATCTTAAGTGAATGTTGGAAGTTTAACTTTCGACTTAACATATTCACAAAATATTTCCCGTTAAGCTTTTAACTCCAGTCTATAATTATCAATATAGATGGAAAAAAAACCAAGAACCATACAGGTCACAAACCACTATACCGCCTAAACTGTTTAAGAGAAGAAACAGCAGTATTTGCATGTCTAAAAATTGGCCATTGCACATCTTCCCATCGACATCTAATATATGATAGAACTACACCTTGAATTTGCACTACATGCAATACTCAGCTTAATGTAACCCATATTCTGGACGGAATGCACCACCTATAACAGATGGAGAAGTCATCAGAATTCCAACCGATCTACTAAAAAACACATGTAATTGTAATATTAAATAAAAATACAAGTTCGTAACCAAAAATAATCTTAAAAATACTATTTAAAATCAATTATCTTAATCATATCGGAGTCGAAAGCCTCAGACGCTTTCTTCGCTTTAATGGCGATGGTCGAAGTGGTCTGCACGTTGACTACAAAACGAAAAAGTTTTTCTGCGTTACAACCCCAGTTTCAGACTCATAAAAATAACTAGCATTTCTGTGTTATTGTGTCAGTTGTTATGGGAAAGTTTCAGTAGCGAAGGCATAGTCACTGGTCACTGAACAGTAACGACTTCAACTGTATCCAATACAAGCACATCAGAATGCCCTCCTTCGTCGGTATTGTGTAGCATCGGCGAAGTAAAATAATTATTATAAATGGCTACAAAAAACAAAGCTTCTAAATTTAGTACGTCTCCTTGACATCAGAAACGTTACAACACCGCTACAAAAACAAAAAAAGCAAAAAGCGGTGTTGTAAGATAGTGAAGCTTCACCTCCTATCATTTCGCCTCCAATCCCTTCTCTCTAGTTGCAACACAATGCACAGCATATGTAGGGGTCATCTCCTGAGTGCTGGTACAAGATAAAGAAAAAATTAGCATTTATAAATGTAGTTATAACTATTAATTTTTTAAATCATTAAAATAAATAAATAATTTTCTAATAAAAAATTAAAATCTTTTAAAAATACTTCTTTTGTTTTCGTACTGTCATATTCAAAAATAAATAATTTTTCACTTACAAACTAATTAATAACACAAATTTTTATAAAAAATTTTATTTATACATAAATATCAATTAAATGATTAATTTAAAAAAATTTTTGTATGGAAATTTTGTTTTAAAGTACACTTCTTTTTTTTTTTGAATACGGCAGTAAATCTTTAATAAAAAGAAATTAAATTCAATATTTTGCTTCTAACTGCCCTATTCATAAACATTTTTTTGAATTTATAAAAGGTATAATGATTTAATTTTGCATGAAAATTTGCTTATCAAACTTTCTATTAATCAAAAAAAATTTTTTTTTGTATTCGATGGTAAGCTTTTTTATTTTTCTATCTATATCTCGGCTAAAATTGCTGATTCCACAAGCTAAAGTCTTTCTATGAATGTCGTCAAAAATTCCTATTTCCAAAAAGTTAAAAAGTTTCTTTCCTAAGTCTTTAGTTTTGCTAATTTCAGCAAAAGTTGCTGCTTGGAAAAATAAACTAATTTGTTACTTAAGTCTTTCTATGAATGTCGCAATAATTCCTGTTTTCAAAAAATACAAAGTTTGTTTCTTAATTCTTTTGTTTTTCGAATCTCGACAAAAATTGTTGCTTCCGAAAAGCAAAAGGTTTGTTTCTTAAGTCTTTCTATGAATTTCTACAAAAGTTCCTGTTTCTAAAAAAAAAGTTTCTTTCTTAAGGCTAATGTGTTCGGAATTACATTAAAAATGGTTGTTTCCAAAAAGAAAAATGTTTGTTTCTTAAGTCTATTGTGTTTAGAATCCATCAAAAATTGCTGCTTCCAGAAACAAAAAGTTTGTTGCTTAAGTCTTAAAAATGATTCTCAGCAAGAATTCCTGCTTCCGAAAAATATAAAAGCTTGTTTCTTAAGTTTTTTGTGTTGCGAATTTCTGGAAAAATTTTTGCTTTAAAAAGTTTGTTTCTTAAGTCTTTTGTGTTTCGAATCTCGACAAAAATTGTTGCTTGTTAAAAGAATTTTTACTAAACGAGAAAAATGACAGACACTCAGAGACTATAACTTAACTTGCTTTGAAAACAGTGCTGTTGCTATTGTAATATTACATAAATTATTTTTTAAACAACGAAAAGCTTCACAGTAGCATTCAAAACGACATCCTAAATAATTTCATTCTTTTCTTCACCCAAAAAATTGTATTCTTTCAACTTGAAGTGACGCAATTCTCTCCATTCGTCATCAATTTGTTGAATATTATTCGAATCAATGACATTTGGAAGAATTTCCCTGATTGTAACGGTAACTTGTATCATTCTTGCTGCTAAAGTTACGTATGTAGTGGAATTAGTGAAAAATATATATTGCTCTTAATGTCGTAATACAGTTAACCAGTTCCTTCTGGAAGCAAAATTGCTTTTTATATTGCAATTATAGAGCTGTCCTCGTATTTTCTTTCAACAAATTCTATGTGCAGTAGATATTGATTTTTTATCGCAAATTTTTGCTTTTCATTCATACGAGTATTACAGGTGTTGTTTGTTTTAACCCTGAAAATTATACAGTATAAAAATTTTTATTTCTTAGCTGTAATGAATTTTTATTTTTTATTTTTATTTTTATTTTTTTATTTCTTTCCAACTCTTTGCATATTGTAAAGTTCATGGTTGTTAATAAAACAATATGTATGTATATAGATTGCTGTATTAATAATTAACAACGTGTGAGTCTTTTTAATGTAATTTTTTTTTGCGTTTCTAAAATGCTTAACAGAGATTCATTTTATGTGATAATCAGTAATAAGTAGTTGCTGATTTATGGCTTGTTATAATTAAAACTGCTGTGTCGTTTTTTTTTCGTTGTCTTGTAATCGAAAAAATAAAATACATACACTGGCCGAAAGCTGTGTACTCCACTATTAAGTCTCTGTAATGTTAAGGCATTGTGCTAGGCATCAAGGCAAGAGGTTACAAAAAAAAAAAAAAATAGGTGTTTATTTGGTGTGAGGTTGATTATAAAGCTATTAAAATTAAAAAAAAGAAAAAACCAACAATTTTTAATGAGTTATTTTTATAAATAGAGTTTAAAGTTATTAATTTAAAATCATCGTTTAATTTAATGGCTGAAAATTTATTTTATAAAATCGCAATTAAATGTTTAAAATGGGCAGTGAAGTAATATTACGTTGACCGGAAATTAAAAAGTTATTGATTGTGCAAAGAACTTTGATATAAACCGCTGTCTATGTAAAACACAAAGAAATAGAATAAACAGATTTCTAAGCTTTACATATTTACATCATTGCAAGTTTTAGAATTATTTTTCTTTATAAAAAATTGCCCGATCAAAAGAAACTTCCAGAGTATTTAAGCTTTTAACAAAATTCAAACAAAACAAAAAATACAGGTTCTATTTCATATGAATTTATTGAAATGGAAAAAAGTTGGTTATTTGATGTTAAACGTGCAGATTGTGTTCAAGATTTACGTCGGAAGCTGCCCCGTGGGATATAATCAAATGGCGCTCTCAACACCGGTTGAATTTTTAAGGTACACCGGCGCTGCCTAGGGCACATGGAAAGACTACTGGTGACTGAATAGGTACACATAGATTGCAATCCAAATTCAAATAGTTTTCCTTTGCCTCTGATGAGTTGTTTTTGGGCTGTCTAATCCCGCTATCACATCAGAGTGTTTAGCGCCATGGTCTTTTAATGCAGGCTTCCATTCACCAAATCTCTATCCGTAGATAGATACAGCCACCACGAATCCCGTACCCATGCCAGCACACTAACTCCAACTTTCCGCGCACATTTGTTTTGTTTTTGTTATTTTGTTCCACTTGCAGCTTTGCAGTTTTTGTTTGATTAGCCAAGTATTTATTGTGTATAATGGAATTATAATGCCATCGGCCCCTAACCGTTATTACATATCAATTTTTGTCTTTGATTTAGTTTGTTTCTTAGTAATTATCATATGGAACTTTGAGTGCCTGTATGTTTTTCAATCTTTAGCCCATGTTAAAAAATTTTAAAAAAATTTAATTACAAATGTAAAAAATTGTAAAGTTGTATTTGTTGTAGTCTGCTGGAATTTTTAACTTTTATTGCATTTCCCTTTAGCCCTTCCTGTCTTGTTTTGAATTCTAAATTTTATTTGTAAATTTTGCAAATATTTAAATTGAAGATGTACACGCATACACGCATACATACATACATATATTGTTCATTTGTTTCTATGCCTGTGCAAATGTTAATATTTTCCTTTCTTTATCTCTCCCTCTCTCACTCTCTTTCTCTCTTCTAATTTAATTGTAATTAATGGTGGATGTGTGGGGTTTTTTAATATTAAATCAATTGCTACTCAATTGCGATATTCAATGTTTATATCAGTGATGTTAACCGTACGGTAATTACCGTATTGCAGGCAGGTAATTTCTATATTTGTACCGTAATTTTAAAAAGTGTTAAATCTTTTTCATAATGGGTCTACACATGATATACACGTTTCTCATAAGAACCAATCATAAAAAGTACACCAATTAAAGTTAAATTCAAAACGTTTCTGCCTGAAATGGATGAACAACACCTCTTAGTAAGCTTAAATGTTACAAAAATGCTAGTACATTATTATTATTACTACGTAAATGTTTCTTACACCCAATTTAGACCATGAATAAAATTTTTGAATAAAATTTATGCACTTTTTTTTGTTGGCGAGCGGTGTAGAGAATAAAGAGGGGTAGAAAAAAATTTATGATTTCTGTTTTTAATTTTTTTTTATATATTTATCTTTGTACTTATTTGTATATTTGAGCAAATAAAAAATATTAAGCGATAGTACGTTGAAAAAAAATATTCATGAATTATAATTCACGGTATGAATGTAATAAGTTTTTCTAAGTTATTTCCAAAGGAATATATAAAAAATTCATGAATAAAAATTCACCATGTAAATTGGGCCTTAAAATTTTTGCAATTTTTTTAATAAATATATTAAATAACAAATAAATATAAACCTGTTTTAATAATAGAATATTATTATTCTCGTACCATATTTTATATACGGTAATTGTACTTAAAAACAGTGAATTTTTTTAGGTTATACGGAAATCTAAATTAAAAAGTTAACATCACTGGTTTTTATGTGTATAGATTTGTGTGTATGACTGATGTTTATGTATAAAAATAAATATACGTAGTAAATTTGTAAGCTCTGTCAGTCCATAGAAGTAAAGTCAACGACCCTTAGAGTATGAAAAATAACAAAAAGAAAAATATTCAATTGAAAATAAGTTGTTTATATGTACATATATAATAAATACGGTGAGAGTAGTTTGGGAGTTAGCTAAAGAAAATTATTAGAGAAGGGAAAAGAGATTTCACAACTACTCGTCTTCAAGTATTGAAAGTCGTAATTGAATAATAAAGCGGGGCGACACTCCGAGACTCGGATACGGATACTGATACTGATACTGTGGCATGGCTGCCACATAAAATTCTCCAAAAATCGTGAAAATCCCGATAAAATAAATCGTTATTTCAGCTCTAAAAATCATCAAAAAAATCGCACAATGGAAAATGTAAAATTTATTTATTTAACACAACAATTCATCTCCATAGTGTATTAATTTTTCAACAACGTCATAATTCAAAAAAAAAACTAGTTTTGCAAAAAACGTACTTAAAGTTTTCAATTTACATGCCTCTTCATGGGGAAATGAAACACATATTCTTCTGTCACGAAGTGAGTTCTGAAATTATTTGCCTCAATTTTTTTACACAAGATAAAGGCCGATATGAAGAATTATTCTGCATTATGACGGTATTTAAGTAAATGAGCGAATATATACAAACAATTTGTTAGGACTTGAGCAATAAAAGAGCTTGAATTCAAATTTTAAAAGTTTTTAATGTCAAAATAAAAAACATTTGCATTTTAAATTGGAGGTATGTATGTATATGTGTATGAAAGGATTAATTTCAAAAATATATATACATATATGTAACAAAATATCTATATACATATATACGTATGTACTAGTATATTCATTTGTAAGCAGTACAAAAATATTACAAGTCGTACAGACAATAAAGTAACTCATAAAAAGCGTTCGCAAACTGCATTTGTAGTTAAATTGCTTCTGCACTTAATACATTTCACAAAATTCTAGCTGACTCATTTACGAAATGCTTATTTTCTACCATGTCGTCTACATAACATGTAAAAATTCGAAATATTTAGACTATTGCAAAAAATCGTAATTTTTGAGGCAAATTAAAAAAATTTAAAAAAAAATCGTCAATTTGCTATTTTCAGCACCAAAAATCGTCAAAATTATGATGAATTGTCAAATATGAGCCATGTTATTCCAATATTAGGTCTGTTCCAGGTGCATACCAAAAGTGCCCGAACCTTTCTGAGTAAAAAGAAAATTACTCTGTGAATGTGACAAAGTTGCGAAAACTGCTGGAACCCAAAAAACCACAATTGAGCATCTTGAAATACTAGTGCCGCTTGCTCTTATTTTATTATTATTTTAAAAGCAAAATATTTTCATCATTAGCATCATTAGTGAAAGAAAATATACTGAAAGAAAATAAAAGCCATTTTTTATTAAAGAAAGTGATAAATAAACACAACTATATGTACTAACAACTTCAAGTTTATTTGCAAAATCCTTTTTGTTTTTTCAGTAATTTTTAAGTAAAAGCCTTTTTCGTTGCTTTGAAAATTTTCTGATTAATTTCCTAGTTTCATATGTCAATAAAAAAAAACAGCTAATAATTTAATTCAAGCCCGAAATTTTCCAAAGAAAAAGTTCGTGCAACAGGAAATCAAAAATTTTACTCTTTTATAGTTTCTGTCAAAATTGCAAAAAAAAAAATTGGTATCTAGAACACTTTTGAACTAATTTGTTCGATTTTGTTTAGGAAATTTTGTAATGCAGCTGGAACATACCTATTGTTCGCTTTTTTAAAAGCAGAGTTTCGAACGGTGCTAAAAAAAATTCCTGCAAAAAGGTTTATGAGCAAAAAAAAAATTGCTGTTGTTCTTCGCACCGTTTCTATTGCCTCATGCTTCGCTAAGTCCTCAATGTAGTGTAACAAATAGAAATGAACTTCATATGTATTCAATAACCTTAAATGAACCAACAAAATACCCACATATGAATAATTCACTTTTTTTTAAATTTAATCGATTTACTACACAATTTGTTTTCTGGATTACTTTTTTTTTCTTCTTTTGCGATGAGATTTATGTACATATTTTAAATTCTTTTTACTCTAAATACAGTTTTTTGGAGGAAAAAAGCAGACAGCCAATTTGTTTTTTTTTTTCATTATTGCGCTTTTTTCACAAATGTCATAATATTCTTGTTTTAATTTCCTTCGTACATACAGACACGCTCGCACATACAAATCGTATGTGTACAAAAAATATCATATTAAATTCAATTTTATTTGTTATTTTCATGGTGTAATGAATACAATAAGAATTTTTAATTTTTTTTTTTTTTTTTGTTTATAACTCCTACATATTCACTTGTATATAAAAATATATTATCATGATTATAAATTTTATACACGTTTATTGGTAGCAGTGCTTAGCACACCAAAAAGCCATAAATCTATCTAACCAACCATATGGAATGAACATCATTATTATAATTTTTTTTTCTACTTAAATATTGCTGGAGTGCTTGCTTATTCATGTGGTTTTGCTGAAAGCAATTATATTATATTATTTTCAACTCGTAGAATAGAATATTTCGTTTTAAAAATGTTGGAGTTCATAATTATTTCATTGTCATTAAGCTGTGTACTAGGTTCTCATATAATTATTGGGGAATTCAACAATTTGCTTTTGCGAAAAGGCATGATTATGTAAGTGTAAAAGTGTTAAGCGGTTAATGATTGAAATCACATATATGATTTAAGCTTACCAGCTATGACTGAACAATTTTAAAGTATTGTGTTGTATGAAAGCTTTTATATAAATTAAATTCCAATCAAAAGAGTTTAGTGAAGCTTTTAAATCTATTCAAGTTTGGCTTTGAATTGCAAATAAAGTTTAAGCTTTTAAGCTAAAGCATAATTCTAGATTAACGTTTTCGGTCCAAAAATAATTGAGAATTATATATGTAGCTGAAGAATTTCTTTTTTCAAAAATTCACAACAAACATTTTTTATACGAATTTTAATATATTTTATTACTTTGAAATTTTTAAAAAAATTTCTTTGAAGGTCTATTTGATGACTTGATATTAACACCCACGAAATGCATGCTGCACTAAAAGCCTAAAATAAGCAAATAATAAATTAAAGGTTTTAATATTTATTCCCACACAAATGTTGAGCTACAAATTAAGATATTAAAGAAAACCTTAAGTTGTCTGTTGAGTCGTTATAAATTAATTTCCAATTTATAGGCTTCAGCTTGTACTTTTCAACTGTGGTTTTCTGAAACACATTTCATTTGAAAGCTTGAGAGTTTCGTTTTATATTTTTTGATATAATTTAAGATTTTTGATATTGTAACGAAGATGAAATTGTCGCGTCAAATAGAAACACTTATAAGATAATTGAAATCAACTACTTTAAACAATAACTAAGTTTTTCTTAAGTAAACCAAGGTCAAAGCTTCATTGATCTGACTTTGATAATAAAATGCAAATTTGTTGAACACAGAGGCATGTATTAAATCACAGTAAAAAATTATAAAAATTTAGAAGCAGTGGAAGCTGTTGGAAGCAATATCTTGCATATTTAAGAACGAATACTACCGAATTTCACTAACGTAAGTGAATACTCTGTTTATAGCAGTAAAAATGCTTAAAAAAAATTCATACTCATACATTATAAAAGTGCAATTGTAAGTGATTCCATTATGTTCTTTCCCTTACAAAAATGCTTCCTAGCAAGCACTAATTTTGCTGGGATATTTGTAGCTAATAATTAATTATGTATATAAGAAATTAATAGTAATTTCTTATTTACTATATTAAAAGTTCGATTTATTTTACTTTTTCCATTTGTCTTCATCTATTCGATATCAAATATTTAAAAATAATTTGTTTCTTATCAGTTGAATGAATTATTTCAAATAGTACACTAAACTCTCGCGGGTTCTTCACAACAGTCCTATTTTTTCGTATTTTCATCTTAAAACATATGACTATATGACAACCATTTGTATCCCGCAATAGTATTTTTAGCATTAGCTACAAATAACCCAGCAAATTTCTGGTAATTTTCAATTGAACTTATAAAATTGTTATTTTGACACACAAAATTGTTGAAATAAATACAATCGAAAACAGCTGTTGCCAGTTATCCTCTCAATTATTCACCACAACTTTTCTCAACCTTTTCCCAAAAGTAAACAAACTTTGACGTTTGTTTTAAAAATAAGTAATAGTTTGTTGAATCAGCTGACAGGCGAAATAGCTAATAAGTTTCCCTTGGTCGCAACTTTGTTCCTTGCATTAGGAACTGTTGCCAATAATTTTGTTTGGATCATTCGTGAGACATGAATAACCCAGCAAACATATCGCGCCATAACCTCCAAAAGAGCCAAAAACCAAATTTTTTTTTCAATTTTTACATACATAAACTGTACGTACATACAGGGTGAGCCAAAAGTCACGCCTGCATGTAAAAAATATGATGGTCGAAGAATGGTCGTGGCGATGGCACGATGGATGGTAGTCTGCACGTTGACTACACAACCAACTGGTTCAACCCCAGTTTCAGACAAAAAAAATTTTTAAATAAAAATAAACATCTCGCATTTTTCTGATGTGCATTAGTGTGTTTTTGTGTGTCAGTTGTTGTCGGAAGGTTTCAGTGGCGAAGGCATAGTCACTGGTCACTGAACAATACCGGGTTCAGCTGATAGCAATCCACAATCACATCAGAACGCCCTCCTTCGTCGGTATTGTGTAGCACCGGCGAAGTAAAATAATAATAAAAATAGCTACTAAAGCGAAGCTTCAGCACTGCTACGAGTATAAAAACAAAAGAACGTGTGAAAGCAGAGCTGCAAAATAATTAATTAAGCTTCACCTCCTCTCGTTTCTTCTACTATCCCTTTCCTATAGTTCCCAGCACAATGCTTCGCATGTGTAGGAGTCATCTCCTGAGTGCTGGTCCTAGATAAAAAAAAAAAAAAAAAAAAAAAAAAAATTTCTAAAAAAAATAATAATAAACAAAAAAGTTATTAAAATTTTAACATGCAGGCGTGACTTTTGGTCCACCCTATACAATACATACGTCTAACTTGTTTTCGCTGTAAAATCGTAACGACACACTTTGCAGCTGTGATATATTTTGAGAAGACGCAACTGACCGAGACATGGATTTTTATCAAAAAAAAAAAAAGAAAATTAATAATCATGGTGCTGATTGCTTTTTGACAATTATGGCTCGATATGTGCACAAAAATGCTTTAAAAGAACGAAAATATGCCTCTTTTTCAAAATGAAATATTTCATGGTAAATAATAATGAACTAGATGTGTGAATAAGAAATGCAAAATTTTATTTTAAATAAATATCCAGCTGAGTAGAGATGATTGGTTTAATGATTTAATATTTTATTATAATTAAATTGCGAACATTTCGTGTTCATTCTTTACATTTCAGCACACATACATACATATTCATTTTATTATAAATTTTATCTGTTTCGTGTTCTTCTTTAAATTATGTGGGAGTTTTTCTTCGTTTTTCTTTTCTTAAAAATTAAATGATTATAATAATTTTCTCACTCCCCTGTCTGCACAACTACTCGTCTCTTACGTCATGAGATTTTTGTTGCTTTTCTTCTTTCATTTCATTTAAAAAATGTTTTTATCTTTCTTTTTTGCTTCTAAAATTATGGCATGATTACAAAATTCACGTAATAACAAATATGATAAATAGACAATGTTGATAATGATGCTGTTGATGATCACGATGATCACGATGATCATGATGATGATGATGATTACATTCTTTCAAAGCATTCCTTTACGGTCTACATTGGTATGTCTGAGACAAAGATTTAATGACTTAAAGGCAGCATTAATGTGCAGTTGCTTCTTTTTCTACTTGTGGCCAAAGAGAAAAATACACCTTAAAAGAAAACCAGTAACAGCGATTGCGTGTGTTTTTACTGCCGTTTTCTTCAGTTGCGGGTATAGATGGTGGCTGGCTGCTTCGTTCATTTCCATTGTCTACAAGTAAAGTATATGGCATAGAAGTTGAGTTGAAAATGCAACACAGCCACAGCCACAGCAAAGAAATATTATTTCAGTTGGGTAAGGTAACGTCAAGTCAATAAAATGCTTAATTGGCAACAACATTTATCTGTATGTAGTATTTTTGCCCTTTTCCAGTTGTTTTCCACAGAAACTCCCTATTAAGAAATTTGATTTTCTTATGGTGATGTTTGTTGTTTTTCTCTATTTCAGTTTCTTCCACGTATTTCCTTTTAATACACAAGTTTAACATGTAGACAACAGAAAATAAATGTTATGCTGATGTTTGTAACAAAAAAGAAAAAAATTCTTAAGTAACAACAAGTTTCAAAAGCAATTTGCCACTTCCTTTGCTAAGCAGCAGAAGCAGCAGCACCAACAGCATTAGTATTAACAACAACAGCCAACAACCAACAATTATTTACAAGAATTCACGGTCAACAAATGAAGGTTCTTATGGCTGAGGCTTTTGGGCTCTCAAGATGTAACAAAACGTTCGGCCATTAAAATGAAAATGAAGAACTCAAGAATTCTACTATTTCTGTTTCTTTATTTCTTTCATCTACTCTTTGCCAAGGAATCTATTTAACAACACAGCTACAATAAACAGCTAGAAAATGAAGGCCTTTTCTATAACAGCAACAGCATATCTTCTTCGGCCTGCCTTTAAGCCTTCTAGTTTTATAGCCCCTTTTTGAAGTGAGTGAGTTATAAATATGCTGGACATTGTCTAGTTATATTCAGTTACCTTTGAGGTTTTGTTTTTACTACACTCGTATTCTATATGCCTTTAACTAAATCTTCTAGATTTTTTTATTTTTTTATTCTTTTAGTTGTTACCAAACCACTTTTATTATTGTCTTGTTCTTGAGCATTAAATTGAATTTGTTGTTACTGTTAACAATTTTTTTTTTTTGTTGATTTTTTTATGAAATTAAAAACAACTATTATTTTGAAGTAGAAAAAAAAAGAAATACTTAAGGATAAGTACATAAGTATGTATTTTGATGTTTGTTTGCCAGGTTTTCTCAGTTTAAAATTTAAAACGGTTGAAAGTCTTAAGCCAGATTTTGATGAAAGAAAAAAATAAATAAGCTTGATCAACAAGTTCCTGTAGAAATTTCAAAGAACCCTTTGCCCAGAATACTGGTTTCCCTTTTCTTGTTGTTATCGTTGTTGCTGCTGCAGTAATTGAAAGGAAATTGTGTATCTGAAAAATTTGATATTTTTAGATTTTGTTTTTAATGCATCACAGATTAATTAGAGAAGAAAAGCAGGTGCAAAGAAAGATTTTTTTTATTACTAAACCTGGTTCCATAATTGTACAAAAAAAAATTATGAAATCAGAAACTTAACTTAAATGTTGAATCTTAAGTTAGTAAATTTAAAGAAATGGCAGAAACAAATATAATTTATTTTATTTTTAATTGATACTTTTAATTAGAATCATATATTTTTTCACTTGAAAGTTTAATCAATTCAATTAAATTTTTAATTAATTTGTCGGCATAAAAGCATATAATTAATTTTTTTTATTGTGAAATACACAAAATGAGGGTGGCGATGACTGAAATAGTTTACACTGGGTTCTGGGTTCGACCTCAGTTTCACACCAAACCATAAAATCATCTCGCATTTTTTTATGTTTATTAAAGTGTATTTGTTTCAGTGGCGAAGGCATAGCTACAGGCCACTGCATACTAACGGCTTCAGCTGGAAGCAACCCACAAGCATATGATCTCCTTCGTGCAGAGTACACAACACCGACTCTTGTTCAGTAAGCGAATATATGTAACACATACAACCCAAAAACGTAAAAGCATAGGTTTGCCTATCTCTGCTCTAAAGCCCTTCATTTATTTTTCATTTTTTTGATATAGAATTGAAAAAAATAGCACGTGCCAGAGAGAAACAAATATACAAAATGTAGACAAAACCAAAGCGAATTCGTACAAGGTGGCTGCATTACCTAAAATTCCCATCAATTGATATCAGGTCAGTTGTCAGAAGTTGTGTTCTACTCAAAGCATGTTGATACGTAAACTGTTTTGACAAATTTAATAAAATTGTTGTATTTGTTAACAAAAAATGTTGTTGTTGTAGGGACGAGATCACCTGGTATGAATTCGCCTTGTGGATAAAACTTTTTATTTCGTTTAACCGCTGTCTTCTTTCTTTTTAGAAAACGTTGAGCCACCAAAAAAAAGGTCGCAAGTGTGGCAGAAATTACATATTTCGTACATAAACCGCTAAATGGGCAATATATTACAGATTTTAAGTTGCAAACGTCAATTTTAAGTTGAACAATTTTATATCTATTTGGACAGTCACTCATTTTTTTATCGATAACACTAGTGAAAAATTTGACGTTTTGATATTTATTTTAATCTAGTTGAACTCTTTGCATCTGGTGAATTTCTCTATTATATTATTTGCACTGTTCTGCAAAATTGCCACAATGCAAGAAAAATATAAACCCATTTGATAATACATTTATTTTTCATTAATTAATATAAAATTAATAGAAAGCGAAAGCAAAGCCAAAAAGAAACAAATACAAATGTTGCTAAAGAAAAATATACGCTCAAAAACTAAGCTCAAAATCGCAGACTTTGTGCTGAAATCGCTAAGTTGTCAACATGTAAAAGATTTTAACCGAATGCTACACGATTCGGTTTAAGCTCAAAACGTCAATTTTAAGTTGAAACTTTTTAAATTTTTTTTATGACCATTACTCATTTTTTATCGATAACACTAGTGGACGATTTGACGTTTTTTTATTCATCTTAATATGGTGGTACTCTTTGCACCTGATTAATTTTCCCATTCCAATATATTTGCGCTCTGCTCCAAAATTTGAACAATGCAGAAAAAATGTAGTGTCATAAGGGTTTAAGCAAGGCGTATCAAACTAGGTGGGGTTGTCGAAACAGATGGCAATTTTTTTGCTGTACCTACCTTTGTACTTCAACCGTCAAAAACTTGTTTAGAAATTCTGTTTTTGGTGAGAACACACTTCGTGTTAAAACTCAAATAATTTTAAAAAACTAAAAATCCTACACGCACTTTTTGTTCATAAGAAAAACACATTTTCTTTGAAATATTTGCATCAGTTGTTCTGGACATTTCACGGGCATAAAACATGGATTGTTGTACAACAACTCGTTGCAACACCAGCTAGTTAAAGACGGCTTAGGCTTAAGTATCACAAGAGCTTAATCACTGCATTATGGTTTCTTCCCCTGTTTTATTGATTAAATTAAATTTTTCATGGTTTTATTTTTTTATTTTTTCCCCCAAAAAAATAAAGTTATTGCTCAGTTTATTGTTCGCCTTCCTGCATCTAACGTTACATAAAACAAAACAAACAAAAAATTAAAAATAATAACAACTTAGTTGTAGTAAAAAATGAAACCTTGTTAGACGTTGTAAACAATTTCCTAGTAGAAACAACTTGCTGCTGGCAGCACAACAAAAACTAATAAATATCGCAGCAATAGAATTTTTTATAAATATACATTTTTTTATTTTTTTACAATTAAATGTAATAGAAATTACACCCAACAAATATAGTTTTTACCTTGACCTTAACAAAGCACATACTACACATTTGTACGGGTTTGTATATGAATTGCCTTATTCATGAAGACTACAACAACTGAATAACTATTATTTGGATAAAATTTATTAGAGGAACTGTTAAAACCAGTTTAAATTTTTAAAAGCTTTAAACATTGATGACTGGTTAGTTGAGCTGAGCTGGACTGATTTTAATGTGTTTGTAATTTTAAACAAATTGTAATTTGTCTATACGAGGGTGGATTCGGCAGTATAAAGGACTTTGTGTTGAAATATTCCATTTGCATATTTTGACATAACACAACAAAGACAATAAAGAAAAGTATTACAACTATGAATTTTAAACGATGGGATGATATTATTTATCGTACTGTATGTGCCAACTAACAAAATGTTTATACAGGGTGGCACGAAATGTTCGAAGGGGTTTGAGTTCATTGTGACTTCCTATTTAAGACATTATTATTAAATTTTTTTTTTATTTTAAATACACTATATTAATGGAGAATATTTTTAATTTAATAATGGAAAATTATATCTCGCAAGTGGTGGACATTTTCTGCTTCGCAAAGCTTGAGGTGTTATGTTGCTGATTTCGTCGCGTATATTATTTTTAATTGCTGTATAGTTCAAGGCTTATTAATATAGACTTTCCTTTTCAAGTAACCCCAAAGGAAATAGTGTGGAGCGGTTAAATTCGGTGAACGTGGAGGTCAATTAAAATCGCTTGTACGAGAAATAATTCGTTCACCAAAGATGTCGCATAAAAGACACATTGTGTCCCTCGCAGTGTGAATTTTGTATGGAAGCATTCTTATTGTATTTAAAATTCTATGCAGCGACCCTCGTGAGAGAACAATTTGTGTCGAACGTATCTTGGTGGATGTTACTCCATCTTACCGATTACTCTCCTGTACCCGTTCAATATTGTCATACGTGTGCAATCTTCGTCGTCTGCCGGCAGCAGGAAGGTTCCTTACTGCCCCTTGTTGTCGAAAATTTGCAACCACACAGCTTATTGTTGACTCTGAGGGTCCAACCCGTACATTGAAATAATGACGATATGCACGCTGAGTCAAAACAATGGATCGTTGATTTGAGAAATAAAGTTCAACGATTTTGGCACGTTGTTCAATTGTGTACTGCTCTATTTTTAATAACCCCAAGTCTTCTTTACAAAATATTGAAAACAAAAACAAACAAATAATTATAATAAAAGAATTATAATAAGAGAATTCAAACACCTTTGCTCATTTTGGGCCACCCAGTACAAATGCCCACACAAGTTGCAACTTATTGTTAAACAAGTTTCTCATTCCATGCACAATTTATAATTTTTCATTTAATGCACATGCAATTCATTTTTGTGACTTCACCATGGTATTCGGAAGTTATTCTTTGTTCTTTTTTGAACAGCATTATTTACCATTTTTTTTTTAATTCTTTTTTAAAGCGCTATCACATTTAATAACCTTTGGAGCCTCTTTGCCCATTAACATTAAAATGTTTGCAATAAAATCAATGTCTGTGAAAAACGAAATGTCTGAAAATTCCTTGTGTTTATAGGATATGCCGCATAAATATAAAATATGAAATCTTTCCGTATGGTCTGGAAAAGCGTAAACAACTTCTAGTGCCTTTTAATATGCAAATATTTTAAATTTTTTCAAATCTAGCAGAAATATTATAAAATCTACAACTTGTGAGAAGTTATCACATCGAGAAAAATAAAAATTTCGTCTATTTCACAGGGTGATTCATATACAAACAGAAATAAAAAATTATTATAAACAGAAGCCAATTTTCCTGAAGAAGCTACACAAAGGAGTAGCGAAATATCGAATAAAGATAAATATTACATATATAAAAAGGACCTGCAGCTTAAATAATTAGTGTAATTAATATAAAAAGAGGTCAAAAAACTAAAAGAATTATAAAATAAAAAATATGAAAACTTATGTTCAACGCAAATTCATTACCAGGTCAACTCACTAACTAATGCGCCCGTCAGCTGATTCAACGATTTGTAACATATTTTAACGCCGAACGTCAAAGTTTGTTTACTTCTGTGAAAAAGTTAAGAAAAGTGTTTGTAAATAATTTAATAATTGTAATAATATAATACTATAATAATAAGAATGCAAAATAAATTGCATTTTGTAACAATTAAGTTGAATTTAACTTATATTACACTAATTTAACATGTTCTTTTTAGGTTATGTTGTATTTAACAAAACACTTTTACTTATCCTGAATGACTATAATTTTTTCGATTCGAAATTTTTCATATACGTTACCATGATCCAATATGATTATTGGATCTGTTGGTGAAAGCGAATCTCCTGATAATTTTTTGTAGGGTTGTGTTTTTAACGTCAGAAATTGTGCACTTGTCAAAAATTGATTATTTTCATTTCTGTTACATTTCCCATTCTATTGAGTGGGCAATGGCTGAAAAATAACAGGTTTGAAGAAATTCGTATAAAGTATTGCCAATGCAAACATTTTCAATTAATCCCCTCCTAGCACCCCCTCACTAATAGCACTAAAATTTCCAAACCATATGGATTATATTATACGAATAATAAAAATTAAGAATTTAATTTTTACAAATTATTTGTATTTGTTGTACAAATAAGTGAAACAAACAACATTTCTAATTATTTTGTCGACAAATGTGTTTGACAATTATGCAATTGACTAAGGTCTGTTGTTTTTGCTATAGTAGGATTATTATCGAGTCGCACAGACCTAATAATTGTATAATGAAACGTTACAGAAATCAAGCACTGTGCGACCACAGATTTCATTTAAATTATGTTCCTAATCATTTTAACAACAGTTCAACAGTGGAACTTCTGTGCACTTTTTTTAAAATTTAACACAACCTAAATTACGACGCAAAGCGTTGTCTGGCTGTCAAAATTTCTCAGGACCCTACAAAATGCATGAAATCAAGCGAAATAACGCGGCGTCAACGCTTTCCAATTGGAAAATCCAATTTTGACAGCACTTAAGGAAGTGAAGTTGGCAGCAAAAAAAAATTAAATTGTTGAAAAGTAAATACAATTTAATTGTTTTCAGGTCTATCTCTATCTTATCTCTATTTCTTATTTCTATTTAGAGATTTTTTTTAATAATCAAAGTGAGTAAACAATAGATACTGTTTCTGGTGCAACGTTAACGCTCTAATTTAGGTTACTCATTTCAGCGTAAAAGCTAAGCGCTTTGCGTTATCGTTTAGAAAAATTTCTAAAAACATGCCACTCTTATAAGATGTCAAATGTATTACTGTATTATTTGTCCTTTTCATAACACATTGTATTAAAACTGTCCCACTTGTACGTAATACTTGAATTTTTGACATGTCTTAATACTAAATATTATAGTGTGAAATCACCTTAAACAAATAACAGCAGTATAATGCTGGGTTTTCTCTCAGTGCATGTAGAGAAAAAAATCTATTAAAAATATCGATGGCAAATTTCACAATGCTTAAGGCCGCTGTCTTTGCTCATGCAATGTTATTAACGTTATTGGTTGTGTGGAAACACAAAATTCATAATGAATTTTTATTTTAATGTTTTTTTTTTTATATTTATTTCATTTAGTAATAAAAAATAAATTTACAAATTTATACTTAAATTATAGGAACTGGCTGGCTGCAACGACCTTCGTCCTAAGTGTATGCATAGAATAAATTATTTTAATCTTGTTTTCTATGCTTCCATAGCAGTTACAGATAGAAAGCAATGAACAACAGCAGCAACATTTTAATATTCCCACAATTGCAAAGAGTAAATGCGACGAAAAAAATATAAAATGTAGTCGGGTACAAGATTCTGGCAAAGATGTCGTCTATAGGAAACACGAAACGTAAAAGGTGTAGGCTGTTCTTTTTATTTACTTTTATTTTATTTATTTATTTTTATTTTTTTATAAAAGCGACTTCAGCAAATATGTAGTCTGAACCTTAGTAAATGCAAAACAAAAAAAAAAAAAGTTTTTTTTTAAATTCTTATTTTTCCCTGCAAGAAATTTTTGGGCGTTTTAAAAGAAGAATGAAAATAAAAAGTAAAATAAAATCACGTAAAATGATCTTAAATAATATTTTTAATGTTGAGTTTTTTTTTTGCACAAGAAGTGAAAAATATTCAAACACGCTTTAACGTTTTTATACACGAAATTTCTGTTGATCTGTCTGTTCATGTGAAATACAGCAAAGAGAACTTAAAAATCTTTTTTTTTTTGTTTATTTTCGCTGTGATTTGTACACATACGTTTAGGCCTTTGTGGAACCAGTTTTTGAAAATATTTAAATAAAGAATATCACTTTCATATACATATATTAAGCAGACCTTAATGATTATAAATGCGATTTTTTGTTTATCAAATTCTTATATGAAACTCTCAATTGTTATTTGAAAATAAATCTGAAATTCTTGTTTACTTTTGCCAAGTAGCTGTATCCATCGCAAAATTTTCAAGAAAATACAGCAAATAAGCAATAGAGGTTGTTTTTTGTCTTATCAACGTTAGTTTTATGTGGGAGCTTAGGTTAGGGTAAGGCATTTACATCGACGTTAAAGAAAATCACAACGTCTGGCACACTTGGGTGCTCAAAGTTTCATTTGTGTGTTTTTTTTTATATTGGACCAGCACTCAGGAGATGACATCTACACATGCGCTGCAATGTGCTGGAACTAGAGGAAAGGGGTTGTAGGAGAAATGATAGGAAGTGAAGCTTCACTATATTACAACACTGTTTTTGCACGTTATTTGTTTTTACAGCAGAGTTGTAGCGTCTCTGATGTCAAGGAGGCGTATTAAATTTTGAAGCTTCATTTTTGGTAGCTATTTTTAGTAATTATTTTACTTCGGCCGATGCTACACAATACCGATGCCACTGAAACCTTCCGACAACAACTGACACAAAGACACACAAATGCACAACGGAAAAATGCGAGATGTTTTTATGAGTCTGTTACATGGGAATAATCGAAAATTAGCTGCAATTAAAAATTTTTATATTAAAAATTGTTTACCAATTTTCAGCCTGCAAACAAATAGTTCATATCATGGTCATGGTGCTTTGCTGCACCAGAAAGCAAGAGAAAAGCAATATATAACCCACAGCCATGTAATCGTCAGCAAAGCACCAAAGCTAAGAAGCTGCCCAGCACTAAATCTGAGAAGAACTTTATCAAGAGGGCAGCTAAGCCCAACACTACAATAACAGTTGCGGTTATAAAATCGTTAGCCAAAGTATTGTCAGTTGAATAATCCTTGTATTTACTAACTTTTTTAATTAATTATAAATAAAAATTTTTTTTTGTTAACTTTGCTTAAAGCCAAGGCCGGCTTCATGTCCATTCTTCGATTGAACATTTCATATTTTTTTTATAGAGAAAACCGTTAAAATGAAAAAGAAAATTTTAATTTACAGTCCACAAAAGGTCGTAAGCGACAAATGTAGCTTAAGGAGTTGAGAAAAGCAAATATTAAACTTAGAATAAATAAGAAATTGAAATTGTACTTCTTACAAATCATGCTTCAAGGGTTAAACAAGTGAATTGTACCCTCAATTATTCCTACTTAGTTCTCAATTGCATATAAATTTAAATTTAAAATTAACAATTAAAATACATAAATCATACTTTCAATTATACTTATGAGTTTCTAATAAAAATATAAATAAATATACCCAGAAAAAATTTAATTTTCTATAGACATTTAACATGTGCGTGTCACTGAGAAAGCACTAGTAGTATAAGTACCACTTGGGGACACATGTAGATAATGCAACCACAGATTTACTATGGACGCTGAGACTGCCGACTAAGTACTTCTTTTGGGTACATATGCAGAAATTTAGCGACATTGGAACTACTGCCTCCCTATGCCTATAGATATTTAACGTGCGTGTGTCATTGAGAAAGCAGTAGTACTATAAGTACTACTTAGGGACATATGTCAACATTGAAACCAGAACTTCACTAGTACTATTTAATATTGAAAACTCTTTTGGAAAACATTTTCTGAATTTTTAGATTCGCGAACTTTTAAATAATGTCGACAATGCCACCAATTTATGCGACAAAAGTGGTGACTAGGACTCCACTCCAGTCTTCTTTCAGTGTACTTATGTATTCATATAGAACATACATAGACATAAAAAGTTTCAATTTTAAATTGGAATTTAGAATTTATGAAAAGAATTTTCATTTAATTCAATTTATTGCTGGGAAAATTTTTTCTCTGTACCTGTTGGAGGTAGATAGAAGAGATGAATATAGAGATAAGCAAGCGCCAAAGAGACAGAGAAAAGATATGAGCGAGACGAAAAGGAGAAGAAAACGGAAGGCTTCAGTTCTAGGGCTCAACCCAAATATCGGAGCCATCCGCTTCCCTTAATAAAGGAGGAAAGGGCTCTGAGGTCCATGGCAGATAGTTTCAAAAGGCTACTGAAATACCACCTGCAAAGAAAGTGAAGACGACGGTTGTCTAGCGCAGTACAGAGACACAGCAGATGTGCGAGCATCTGTTCCACCTTTCCTTATCCTGACGACTAGAATAGTAACTGCTGTAAAAGAGACGTCCTTTTGGCATTCATATCTTGGAAAATCCCAGTGTTCTCTCCATATCAATGCAAGGACAGAGAGTCCTCGCCATGGAACAGGTATAACTGAATAATTTTTTTTATAGAGAGGCTGTAACCTGCATCCCTCTTAACAAGCAGGCATACTTTTGTGATACTTATAGTACTTTTTTGAAGAAAGGAAAATTCATTCTGGATCGAATACAGGTTGACATGCCCCAGAGCAATGACTGTAAAGATGTGTTTTAGACACAACACCTTTCTAAATAGTCTTCATATTACTTTGATATCTATAATTTTTCGATTTGCCATTTTTATAATATTATTATTGGAAGACTCTTTTTTTTTGTCATTTTTTGATAAATGTTGAAATAAAATAAAACAAGCTTTGTGTGACAAAAAAGTTACTGTAACAAATTTCTTGAAAAAAAGTCATTGTAAAGTTTAATCTGAGTTTCTTTACAACACGTGTTATTTTGTTATGTTAATGTGATTTGCCAATAAGTACATATGTACATATGTACGTACATATTTACATACATATATTTTAGTACATATTTGTAATCGCATTATTTTTACCCTTTATTTCTTTGAGGCTTTCCAACGTCTAACTTTCACAATATATTTTTCTGGAAACATAGATTTTGAATTCATTTCATTTAAAAAAAATTGTTTATAAAAATTGCTCTAGCATTCACTATTAAGATAAAAGGAAAAATAACAGAATTAAAATTAAGTATTATTAATATGATTTTTGTTTTTGGCTTTCTATAGCTCTTACTAGAAAGTAAGATATTTCAGCGTAAGTTACGAATAAAATTAAGAACGAATACCTTTACATTACCAGCAAATATGTACTTACAAACATCGCAAATAATGAAGAATAAATAAAAACCTTGATCTTGATCTCAAATAATAAGTTTAGAGCTAGGGCTTGCTGCGAGTATATAATAAAACAAATACAAAAACAACTGCCACAAGAGTATGTGCATGTGTGTATGTATAGAATTCTAGCAATTTCTAAGCCAAAACTAGTTAGAATTTACACAGTTACGGACACCACAATGAACTTACAAGAAATAAACGTGCATGCATTCATACATGCACATACAAACATATGTACATCCTAAACAATATTATTTTACATGCAATTTGATTTAACAAATGAAAGCATGGGTGTTTTATTACATTTGCTAGTACAAATACTTTGAAGCCCATGAATTGCATTTCAAGTTTTCAACCTTGTCTTCCAGCTGTACAAAGTGTTTGCATTTATTTTTTTATTTTTTAATTTTTTATTTTAGTATATAATTATATAATACCTATTCAGTTTCAGATCTATGCAAATAAAATAAATTAATTTAACCTTTCCGAGCAATTTGTGTTTTTAATTGCATCAATTGCTAAACTGATTAAGCAACTTATTAGTAACAATGCAAATTATTGGCCAGTATAATATTTTAATTTTGATTTTAAATTTTCCATTTTTGAAAAGAATTTATTGAAAGATTTTTAAAAGTTATATTTAGAACAATAAATAAATTCATTGAGATGCCACATCATAATACTAATTTCTACTAATTTTTGATTTAATTCTGGCAGCTTAATTTGGTAGCTTTTTAGCCGAGACAAGTACCAGTATGATTTTATAAAATGTTTTTATACATATTACTAATAGAGATGCCACATCAGCACTAGATTTTTTCGATTTCTTTATAAGGGATTTAAATTAGTGAATAAATTTCATTTTCAATTTAATTTGTTAATAGTATTATATTCTCTGCTTGAAATATATGAGCATAAAGAAATAAGTAAATATTAAATGTATTTACTTAGGAATATTTTCATAAGATTTTTATATTTAAAAATTGTGCTTTTTCCCTTCATTTTACTAATAAAAATAAATTTTTTTAAGTTTCCTTTTATATTACTCTCCAATTCCAAAAAACCGTTAAAAGTATTGACATTTTACAATATAAAGACCTTATGACACTTAATTTTTTCTGCATTGTTAAAATTTTGGAGAAGAGCGCAAATATTTGGAATGGGAAAATTAATCAGGTGCAAAGAGTACACGATAAGATAAATACAAAAAGGTTAAATCGTCCGCTAGTGTTATCTATAAAAATGAGTAAATGACAAAAAAAAAATTTCAAATTATAATTGCAGTTTCTAACCAGGGCGAATGCATACCAGGTGATCTTGTCCCTACACCAATAGCATTTTTTGTTAACAAATACAACAATTTTATTCGAGTTGTCAAAACAATTTACTCATTAACTTGCGTGGAGTTGAACACACCTTTCATAACTGAACACAGCTGAGGAGAATTTTAGCTAATGCGGCCACCTGGTATGAATTCGCCTTGTTTTTCAGATTATTTTTTGAGCGTCTTTTTTGAATGACATTTTCAGAAAGCAACACTGAAAAAAATGTGACTATTAACCATAGAGTTTATATTTCTTTATTTATAGCTTTTGCTGTCCGTTTCTATCAATTTTATATTAATTTATAAAAAATAAATGAAGTGTCGTAAGGGCCTAAATTGCACCTAAAACCCTACGCTCCCACATGTATTGTTTTCCTTTTCAATTAAACTTTCAACTTTATTTATCTGGCAACTGCTTATGGCTACAGCATTGGAGATGCCACTTTTTCAATATAACTTTTATAACAGATTACAGTATAACAGTAAACCATTTGCTATTTTATATCAGATGGTAGTGGTTTGTGTTATTGTTTTGATGGGTTTATTTCTTTAGTTTCAATTTCAAACTCTCTTAAATATGCCGTTTTTAAAACCGCTAATTATCCTTAAACACATTTTTATCAAATTCAAAAGATTTATATCAAATCTATTATGTTGCAATAAGTCGTGCTCTTCATGTGTTTGTTTCATTTATTGGTGCATTAAGTAATTAAAGAATTAAAAAATATGCAATGTCAAATATCTGGTGATTTATTAAATTCAAATTATAATTTGAAATGTTCAAAAGCAAATCATTTGCTTTATTTAAAACCATTTAAATGGAATTATGTTTTATGGTGTAATTGTTCTGGATTGGGTAAGTTAAAAATATTTTAAAAATCTATTAAAGATTTTCCAACCACGTTTTCTTTGTTGAACAAAATTCCGTTACAAGTTTAAGACTTGAACACCTACATATGTACGCACATGCTGGTTAATATTTTCAAAAGAAAACAAATATTAGTAAAATTCAATTAAATGTGAGCACGTGTTTTGATAACAATTATATGTGCCATATGCAGATGTTCGGATGGAAACTTTAAATCCCAAATTTGTTCTCAATACTGTAAAAATAAGTTTTCTGAAAAGCACGCTGCATTCATATTTTATATGTTTCAATATGATCACTGATTTAAATTCGTAATATGCATTGGTGTTGTTGGTTTACACATTGCAAATTTCATTAATTTTTTTAATCTTAGCATACCACTCACACTCATGAGCGTACACACGCATGTATTAAAATTAATTTTATCAATTGAATTATTACATTACCGCAAATTGCCCGAAATTATGACTAAAAAAAAACATTTTTTCTTAAACGTACCTATACTAAACAGTGATATGCATATTTCCCTACTTAAATAATAAAAGTAAAATTTGTAAAAAATTTATTTTTTTGGAATTTAAATAAAAATAATAAATGGATTTTTTTTTAAACACCTAATTACGGATTATTTTTCGCGAAAACGCTACATTGTTATTATTGCATATGCATATTTCCCTACTTAAATAATAAAAAAGTCAAATTTGTAAAAAATTTATTTTTTTGGAATTGTAAAAAAAGAATAAATAGATTTTTTTAAACACCTAATTACGTATTATTTTTGGCAAAAACGCTACATTGTTATTATTGTATCAGCAAAAGCCAGCCACAAATGCTTTATAAATGACTTTTTTTCACTCGCACTAATTGAGTTCTTACGGCTTTTAATTTAGATGATCTATCATTTTTCGCACTTTTACACATTGAATTAATAAAGTTGAGGATGGCAACCTTTTTGAGAAAAATTCCAAGGAACTGCACAAAAAAAAACAATAAATTAAATACGCAGAAGTGTATAAAATGAACAGTTATTTTTCAAATGGATCAGTTTTGGAGATTGATTGAATATAGTTTAACCAATTTAGTTCCAAAAACGTGTTTTTTAAGATAAAAAAGTTGCAACATATACATAAATTTTTACCGTTATCATATAATTAAGATAAAATTTTAATTTTATAAATATCCAATTTTTAAAAACTTGTTTCAAAAGTGAAATTTTTAAAAGTTTTCCGGAATTTAGTTCGTACGCCATATTCTTTTCTAGATACTTTATTTTTATAATTAGTGAATATTATAGCTAATGTTTATATTTATAAATTATTAAAATTTTCCAGTTGGTCCAGTTTTATCATCAACCGAGGACGAACGATTATCACCCGCAGTATCACCCACCTATTCCACTACGCAACCATTAAATTGCTCTCACAATTCTGCAGCATTACTTTCACCTTCAGTTTCTGTATTACCTACCACTACTTTCCAGCAAACAACCACCGCCTCCTCGACTGTACTCAAAGACTGTCAAGTTTCTACGGAAACTTATTGTAATTATAAACAAGAACCAAAGCCTGATAGGGAACTAGAAGATACTCCCAAATCTGCCTCACCGAAACATCGTTACATTTCCTCATACTTAGGTGCTACAGCCAACAATTGCAACAGCGGAGGTAAGTCATTAATTGGTGGTGTCATTTTAACGTCGGCTCAACGCAAAGAATATCCAGTTGAGATTGTACAACAAATTCGTCAGCAGCAACAAAAAGATCTTTCACGATTGAGAAAGTCGTTTGATGAAAATTCCTCTTCCGACAGTGATTCGGACGACGGTTCGAAATTAATTGTAGACGAAAAACCTTTAGTTCCAGAGGAGCAGCCTTTGTCATTACGAGTACGCTGTACACCACCATCAGAAGATCAAAGACCCTCTCCGCCTCCCTGCCCAGAGCCAGCAGTTCGTTGCAGTGTAATACAAAGAACGCCTGGCAGCGACGCAGAAAACCAAAGACGTTCCCACGAGATTCTGTTACCTTTGGCTAATTTAGAACATTTGGGCCCAGAACAACAAGAACCTATAGATTATCACGTTCCTCGAAGAAAATCTTCATTGGATAATGACGAGGAGCAGCTATTGAATGCTAAACGTTTGGAGCGCGAACGCAAATTAAGGGAAGCCAGACGTCGCAGTGTATATTTGGCAGCTAGAACAATTTTAGCTCAAGCGCGCCTTAATCCACGCTTTGCACGGTCTCTACCAGGTATTTTAGCAGCGGCAGCAGGTCACGGTCGCACTACTTCAAGTTCTGGCAACAATAATCAAGGACAAAGTTTTCAGGGTAGTTTCGGCAACAACTCTGGTTCAGGATCTCAACAATCTGCTAGCGGCGGAGGTTCTCCCACCGGCTTCAGTGGTTCAGGAGGATTGAGTGGAGGTTCTGGTGGCGGCATGGGCGGAGGACGAGATGGCAGGGGTAATTATGGCCCCAATTCACCACCTTCTGGAGCTTTGCCTCCTTTTTATGAATCGCTCAAGAGTGGTAATGCCATTAATGGTAGCTCGTCCACTAACTACACAGGTTCACCCAATTCAACGGCAACTTCCAATTTTTTGTTTCAAAATGCCGCGGCTTATCTTATGTCTGCAGCGGGTAGTGGAGGAAGTAGCTCACAACAGTTTCCTAGTGCAGGTGGAGGTGATACTTTGGGTGGTCCTTCGTTGTTGGATCCAACTTCTTCTGTTTCAAGCATGCTCTTCCATAATGGTCACGGTAATAATTCGCTTCCTTATAATTCTTTAGCTCATTGTGCTAAATATAATAATCCATCTTCTCCTTCTTCGGCGTCTTCTCCTCAACATTATAACGCTTCAACGGCGAATCTCCACCCTCATTCTCATTATAACTTGCCCTACGGTCCAAATCCTTCAGCTTATGGAATTATTCTCAAAGATGAGCCCGATATTGAATACGATGAGTCAAAAATAGATATTGGAGCTTTTGCACAAAATATTATACAGGCTACTATGGGAAATTCGGGTAATTTTAATGCGTCGGCTTATGAAGATGCCATTATGAATGACTTAGCTTCTGCGACTCAGGGCGCTAATGGCTCAGTAGATCCTTTGCAATTTACTGCCACCCTAATGTTATCTTCACAAACGGATCATCTATTAGAACAGTTATCTGATGCGGTGGATTTGAGTTCGTTTTTGCAACGTAGCTGTATTGAGGATGAGGATTCGACTTCGCCCAGGCAAGACTTTGAGCTGGTCTCAACACCGTCTTTAACTCCGGACTCTGTTTCGATAACACCTGTGGATTGCCACAATGCAGGAAGCTCACAATTGGATACATTTCATGAGAGCCTGATGCAACAACTGACTAATAATATTACAAGATCACAGAGCAATAATTCTTATAATAATTTTGATAGGCATCAGAACGGTTTGCAACATCAACAACAACAGAATCCACCACCATCATATCAAAATGCCACACGTGATATTATGCAAATGCAACAACACCAACAGCAACAAAATTATCAACATTCACCGCAGCAACAATCTCCGCTTAATTCATTGATAAACCAAAATTCTTTACTGCTGCAGCAGCAGCAGCAACATCATCAGCAAAACGGCTACCACAATGCAAACAATAATAATCAATATAATTCTTTACAACCGCATCATCAGAATCACCTTAACCATCATCAATTACAGCAGCACCAAGCACATCACCAACAGCAGCAGCAGCAGCATCAACCACATCAGCAACATCTTCAGCAACAGCAACACAATCAACATCTACATCATCATCATCATCATCATATGCATCATCAGCACAGTGACAGTAGCAATTTATCACTACCCTCACCAAATGCTACATCTTCGACAAATCAAACCTCAACTACCGCAACGACGACTGCCAATGGTCATCTTTTGATTGCCTCTCAGGGACATCATCCCATGTCTTCAGCAGCCAGTAATACTTCATCAGGCTCAGCTTCGGCTCTTTTAGACACATCGTTGCTTGATACGAAACCCATCATACAAAGTGTAAGTCCCATATATTCTACTGGTTCTTCCACTACTTCTTCCTCTTGTCTTAATGCGGTTGGAGGCGGCAGTAGTGGCGGCACACATTGTTCAACCACCAGTGCTATTAGTTCTTCGTCGTCCCCCCTCACTTTTTCAACACCATTGACATATGCGACGTTACAGCAACATCAACAACAGCGCTCGTTGGCTGCCAGTATGGCCAGCAGTTTAGAATCATTACCGACATCGCCCACTGTCGCAATGTTGCATGAAAGCAAAGTGCTTCAGCAACGGGTAAGCATTGTCCAAATCAATTTTTTTTTTTTTTTTTTGTTGATTTGGGACATGGTGGTATGTTTTTATTTTTATCGTTCGCGACACGACGTTCATTGTATTTATAATTTTGGTACTTGGTGTAGTATCAGTCAGGGCGTACTGTAGATTTGAGAAAGATATATTTCTCAATTGCTACGTCCCAAGAAGCAGCCCGAGAAAATATGAAGTGCTCTATTTCGAAACTCAGTTTATGCAATTAGTTACATTTTTTATAATTTTTTTTGTGTTTGAGTTAGTTTGTTTCTTTGAAACTATCACATGTAATTTTGACTGCCTCTAAGTTACCGATCATTGGCCTATTTAAAAATTTACCTAATTGAAAAAAAAAATTTATTTCATAAAGTGTACTAAGCATTTCGCAGTTTAGAAAAATAAAACCCGCCATAATTATGTATAATAGTAGCAAACCGAGTAAACATTTTAAGAATTCAAAGGAACCTTTTGCTGCCGAAGCAAATTTGAAAGACTTGTCAGTTTTATTTATTTTTTTTTTTTTTGTGAAATTTTTTTTCAACTACTGGGTCAAAATTGCGGCATTCGATATCGAACGAAATTCCTATACATTTAAATAAAATTTTGTTTGAAATTTCAAATCGAATCGAATGCCGTATTTTTGGAATTTTAGTATTATATCGTATTTCGAAGTGTTGAAATGCTGGAAATCGATTTTGACTTTTTTAGCAAGATGTCGCTTGGAATCTTTATGTGTAAGTTTTCAGAAGTAAAGAATAAGTCAACGCATTGGTCACTTAGATGTCATGAGCTAATGAACCGATTCGGTGCCGTAGATTTTAAAAATAAAATTTTCGAAAAACTGTTTTTTTTTTAATAATTCGAAACTACTAAGCTGACAAAGTATTCGCTTCCCTCACGTAATAGTTGAAAATAAATCGAAAAATTCTTTATTTTAATTTTAAAATAAATTGTTTACCACATATTATGGACTCTCGCATAAATATAAATCTAATGCTCACATACATATTTAAGAATGTATGTACGGCTTCAGATTAATTCCGTTGTTATTTACTTAAAAAACTACATTTGATTCAATAATTTTTTTTTTTTTTTTTTTTTTTTTTTTTTTTTTTTTATACTTGCATTCATATTAAAAATATATTGGCGTGCATAAAATGTAAAGAAATTTTGACATTCACGTTGTGTAAAAAATAAACGAGCAAAAAAGGCAACTGATTAGTTGAGTCTACTTGGTAAATATACTTTGGTAACAACTTTAAAGTCATATTACTACTGAAGTTCTAAACCGATTAAGATTGTGCACATCTGTGCTCAAAAAACCATATACATATGTCGTTGGAAATATGATATCAGCCAAGTACTTCGCCGCGAATAAAAGAACCTTTAAATTATGTTATTATACATTTTTTGCAAATCCTTATAGTTTAGGAGATATGCAGCATGTTTTGAGAAAAAAAATTTTTTTTCTAGAAATTTAAAAAAAAAAAACTTTTTTTGAAAAGTTTTTTAAAAATATATAAAATCTGAAATGTTCTTGTTAATTTTGGCACTCGCATATGTTACAAATAAAATGAGCCACATTTTATTAAAATCCATTCATAAATTCGAATTTTATTCACAATGAAGTAGTAGAACTTATTTTACAGAAAAATTTTGTGGATTAATTGTTTGTTGTAGAAAGTGCCAAAATATATTTATTTTTTTGCTTGGTGTTAAAACTAATTCAAAAAATCTTTACATAATGAAGAATTTTTTCAGGAAGCAGTAAAATTTTATTGGTTACAGCAATTATTTTGAGTAAATTTTTTTGGTTAGTCTGTGTTTAGACGGGTGAACTTTTGGAAGGAAAATATTTAGTTAGGAAGCATATTAAGGATGGGGAAGAGATCGTTTTTGTATTCGGTACTCTGCGAATGTTCACATTTTCTTTGCTTTCAAAAAAAAAAAAAAAAGGAATAAATAATAACAATGGATTGTCGCCGGCAACATTATCGTCTGTGTGAACGCGAATGAAAAAACCAAAGAGAAATCCCTAAAGTCTGTATGATTTTATGTATGCATTAACAATCAGCCTTAGTCCTCTTGTCAACGTCGACAACAAAACTTACCTTCACTCAAATCGATATGCAATATCTTTCAGTTACTTAAAAGTTTAATTGACATTTACTGAAAATGTAGAAAATGCCAATTTTAATTTCGTACAAAAGACGCAGCATTTCGACGTAGCAGGGGCTAAGATTTGGTATCGATGTCTCGACGTCGACAACTGGAATAAGAGTGCATTTTTTGGAGATTATTTTTTAAAAATTCTTTACATTTCTATATTTTTTGTTTGGTTCAATTTTAGTTGGGACTGCCACCAGAAGTTCAGTTGGAATTTGTCAATGGTGGTCATGGCATTAAAAATCCTCTGGCCATTGAGAATACCCACGGTCATCATCACCATCGTATACGCAGTATTGACTGCATAGAAGATTTAAAAAAACCTTCAGTGGTAACAGATAACAGCACTGCTGCTTTAATGAATAACGGTGTTGCGGGTGGTGGTAACTCTTGTTCCTCAAATAGCAGCGCAAATAACGATCAAAGTGAAATCAATGGTAAATTTGTGTGCCGCATTTGCTTGAAAGCGTTTTCACTACAACGTCTGCTCAATCGTCATATGAAATGTCACTCGGAAATTAAACGATATTTATGCACCTTCTGTGGCAAGGGTTTCAATGATACTTTCGATTTAAAAAGACATACGCGTACGCATACAGGAGTTAGGCCTTACAAATGTAATTTATGCGAAAAGAGTTTTACACAGAGGTGTTCCCTAGAATCGCACTGTTTGAAAGTGCATAGTGTACAGCATCAATATGCATACAAAGAGCGAAGAACTAAGGTAAGTTTAAATATTAGCAATCATAACGCTCATTATGCGCGTATTAATTTGTTTCCAATTATTTCCTATACTTTTTCCTTTTATTTAAAAATATTTATGATACATTTGAATTGTTTTAAGCACTAGCAACGCCAATGGGAATATAAAAATGTTGTATTATCATTAAAGCCCTTACATTTCTACAATACATTTATTTCTTTTCTTTTCTATTCCAAACAGTTTTACATTATTTAATATTATGCTGAATAAAATTTCAGTTTGGGCTTATCAGTTTTATTTCAATGAGAGAATTCATTTCAGAATTTGTTACTATAGCCCTAAATTATTTATTGGATCTTCAATATACATAAGGATGGTCCAACCAAAACTCACGATGTTAATTGTAAATAAAACAAACAGTTTTCAGAGAACTATCTTAATATTTTTTTTAATATGATAGACGAATTTATATAAATTATGTCTGAAACAAAATATCGGCCAAATGCTGGCAACGGCTGCGGCGGCATACCTCTATTCGATGGTCGATACTTTCAATGATTCTGAGACATAATTGAAGTTCAATGACGTTAATGTGCTGAATTATCTCATCCTTTAGCTGTTGTATTGATTGTTCTTGGCTTAATGACGGAAACTTTTTCTTTTAAATATTCCCAAAGAAAGAGATCCAACGGTGTCAAATCACATCAAATCGTGACGGCCAATTATCATTAGCAAGTGCCACCATTCTTTTGAAACCACATTCCTCACATAAACCGCTGGGCGAGCATTTTCATATTTCCTACAGACCCTGTTTGCTTCCCGCAGGGGGGTTCTGGAAACTTGTGAATCAAGTATTCTGGAACCTACGGGTGTCTGAGCGACCCCGCGGTGCCTAGCTCAAGGTGCAGCATTACCTTGTTCCTCCCTGAGGTTCGAAAATGACAGAAGAGGCGACTCTTCGAAATCTCACTAGAGATTGATGAAGGACTGGTTAACGCCAGTTTGATTCTAATCTAGTACTACGGGACCAGCTTGGCCCCACACCGTCTTCGCTAGTACGGGTTTAAGGACTGATGTCTTCCTTGGGGGTACTATAGGTACCTCGGGTAGAGGACTTCGTGTCTACCCCGAAAGGTCGGTGGTGTGAGCTGGTACGAGCCTCACACCGTCTTCGCTAGTACGGGTTTAAGGACTGATGTCTTCCTTGGGGGTGCTATAGGTGCCTCGGGTAGAGGACTTCGTGTCTACCCCGAAAGGTCGGTGGTGTGCTGGCTTGGGTTTGGATTCGTAGTGGCTGTGGTTGCTACCTAAAGTTACGCAGGGAGTGGAGTTTTTGGTCTAATCGTAAATATGTGAAAGTCGTAACACGCATATTAATGATATGACTTTTACTCTACTAGGTGCTGTTGCCATTCGACAGTAGTCACCGGAATGTGTTTCGAACCAACAGTATTACTGTTAAATGGGTCTTGACATAAAAACATTCTGATGTGACAAGAGTTTAGACCGCTCGAACACCTCAACAAGGTGCATTATAGAAACCAGAGAATACTATACATGATTTGCTACCCAACTCTGGAAGTAGCTGGCCTACGGGCTCATTTGCTTATCAGTGCTCTGGGGGCGCTAGTGAATCGTTTCAGAAATTTACTCGGTGTTAAGACCACCGTCAGATAAGGCCCTATGGGCAGGTGCTGACGTAAATCTAGAACACGAGACCCTGTTTGCTGTAATTTGCGCACAATTATTCCGATTGTGGACACATTCGGACGATAATGCTGACCAAAATTATCACAAAATGTATTTTGATTTGAACGCCCATTTTCGTAAATTAAAACTTAAATAAAAAAAATTAATACGCTCATCACTATTAACCCTCTTACATATGCACCAAACTTCGTTGGGGCAACTAAATTTTTTTCAAGCTTTGTTTTGGAATATATTAGGGCCAAGAAAGATAATAATGGAAAAAAATTATTTTTTTATCGAAATATATATATGTATTGTTCATTTAAAGGTAAAAAAATTTCAACTTAAAAAAAAAAAAGCTAAAGTAAAAATGACCACAAAATTAATTGTAAAATTTTGTTTTGTAAAAATTTAACGATAGAAATGATAAATGTGCTTTCAAAAATTCTTGTTGTACACATACAGTTAAGAAAAAAAATCTAATACGTATAGGAATTCTTTTGGTTGCAAATATTGTACCCACCGCTGTATGGCTTGAATTTGAAACAATTATAGACTCTGTGTTTAATCTCTTTCCAGATGTATGTTTGCGAGGAGTGCGGTCACACTACGTGTGAACCCGAGGTTCACTATTTACATTTAAAAGAAAACCATCCCTACTCACCGGCTTTATTAAAATTCTATGACAAACGTCATTTTAAATTTAACAATTCACAATTTGCCAACAATTTGCTGGGACAACTGCCAATGCCGGTGCATAACTAATTTGAATATCAAATTAAAGAAAAAAAAAAACTGCCTTCAAGAAGAAAAATAACAATAACAAACAAAATACGAGATTATTTTATATATTGCTACATTTATCTTTTGATATAGTAATGCTTTTAAGAAAAAAAAAATTATTTATTTTTTGCAATAGTAGTTTTGCACTGAGCAAATTTTGTTTCTTTTGTAAGTTTTTTTTTTTTTACGAAATTCTTTTCTCTGAAAGAGTTTTTAAAGTGGATATTTTATCTCTTGAGTTTATATATTTTGATGAAAATTTAGTTATTAATTATCAATATTATATTAATGAAGAAGTCATTTAAGATATTTTTGATTTTCTTTTTTTTCTAGCCCCCTTATTTTCGAAGTTGGGAAGAAAATTTCAAAACGCAAACAAATAAAAGTTTTGTTATTGTTCTTAATATACATATATAAATGTTCGAAAAAATTTTCTTTCTGGCCTAGAGGACCGGGTGATAAGTTAAGTTTATGTATAATAATTATTATAAATTTTTTTTATTATAGTTTAGTTTAAAATTTGAAGTCAGTTTGTTTAGGTTTTTCTCTAAAAAAAAAAAACGAAAGCTTTTAAAGTTTTCAAATATTTGGCTTTATATTTATTTATTATATTTTTTTATGTAAAAATATATTTAAGTTATGTAATTTAAACGTTTATTGTTATTCAGCGCCCATCATCCACATATAATGCCCTGAGCATTTTTTTTACCCAATTATTTTCATATACATATATATTTTACAGTTACGGTTAAAATTTAATAATATTTTTCTTTTTCTTTAATTTTTAATGTCCCCGAAATGATTATTTTTATTATTGAAATGGCGAAATTATGGAACAAAAACAATTTTTTTAAAACATGCAAATTTTAATACATATATACTTACCTTTGAAAATTTTAAAATATCTTGTAAAGTTTTTAGCCTTAACTGTAATAGTGTACAAATCATTTTGTAAAATTATGTTTTAAATTTTCATCTACATAAAATTTTTAAATTTATATATATGAATTTTTCTGTTGAGTTTTGTTTTTTAAGTGAATTTGATTTTATAATGAATTAGTTCGAAAAACTTTAAACTGGATTATCTTTGATTTAAAGTTTCCTTTTATAATCATGTGTTTATTTAAGAATTAAAATAAAATTTACATTAAAAGAATTACTTAAAAATATCTTATAAGAATTTATAACAATTATTTCGTTAAACAAATTTTAACTAAGAGGCCTTACAAAATTTTTCCCTCAATTTAAAAAAAAAAATAATTTAAGTTTTAATAATATAACCAACAAAGTTTATATTAAAATAATCATATATATTCTATATATTGAAAAAAAAAAATAAAAATAATTATTAAAAAAATAACAGTAGTTTTAATTAAAAAAAAAAACTTATTTGCTGTTCATAAATGATCCACTAAAACTAATTGAAGTTTTTAATATTTTAGCAATCATTACTATATGTAGTTTAAGGAAAATTTGTGTAAAAATATATTTTGTTTATAAACAGCAAACTACAAAGAAAATTTTAATCAAGATCTTTTAAATAAGATTTTTCTTAAAATTTTGTTGAAACTTATAGAAAAAAAGATACTTTAAAGTAACCACATGCAGTGTTTAAATTATTTCTTAATTGAAAAGAAAACATTTCAATTAGAATCATCGGGTTAATTGTGCAATCAATATGGTATGGTGATGGTTTTTAATTTTAAATTATTTTTACAAATTACATTAAAATAGAAATTTAAGAGCTCTGTTAAAAATGAAATGCATCCCCCAAACAAATCGCTTTAGTTTATTATTACTTTTATGTAGTTTTATTTAAATTAAAAAAAGAAATTAAGTTTTTAGTTTTTTAACATCCACCACCCCCTGATCCTACAAAATGCTACCATGTAGTTCAGTAACAATTAACTTTTTTCAATAAAATTTTGTATTGTTAAAAGAGAGAGGTTGCTCTTTTGTTTAAAATAAGTTTGGAATAATTAAATTATTTTTGATTGACATGACAAATAATATATTGAATTTTGTTTTTTATTTGAAGGAAACCTATCCAGTTTCTTTCTCCAGCTCTTTATAATAATTTTATGAAAAGTGTTTTCAATTAAAATTAATGATCGATCAAAATATAGATGTAAGTCATATTTTTTTAATTAAAAAAATTACAAGTAAATGCACTACTACTGCATACAAAATAATGAAATAAAAATTTTGCAAAAGAAAAAATTATATAAATTGTGTTTTTAATTTAATTAGAAAGTATTTAATAGTAATGAATTTATTATGTATAAATAGCTGTCAAGGTTGCCAAGTAATGCAGGAATAAAGGGCCAAGATTAGAATAATTAAAATTGTTTGCAGATTAGCATTATTCAGGCGGCATGACATACGTCACCAAAACAGAAATTTAAAAATTAAGTAGGGTCCCAAAACTTACTAAAAGTGAATGTTCCGAAAAATATTTGTTGTTAATCTCTATATAAAAATTTGGGGAGTTAGTTTATTTGTGTTTTGGGAACTTTGTTCGTGTTCTAGACGAACATTTTTTAAAATAAACCAACCCCTCAAAAAAAGTAAATAAATTTAATACTAAAGATTTTTTGCGCAGTCGAACTTGGACCGGACTTGAAGATTTTCTCCACCATGGTATTTTCCGAAAAGAGTAAATCAAATAGTTTGTTTAAATGAAAAGTACCCAATATTTTGTGGAGTAATCAATCTCAAACTCTTGGAATATGGAAAATATTTAATAACAATTTAAATAAATTTACATCATTCTTTTAAAAATCGTTAAATACAAGTTTGAGATTTTTGTTAAAAAAAAAGAAGTAAATGTGATCTTGATACTTTTTTCAGCTAATGCCAAAATTTGTATATGTTTACATAGATACTAAAATGTCCGTTGTTTCTTTAATGTTGTAATTGATGTAAAATAAACACCACCTATACAATGAATCCACCTTAGCTTCTATTTATACTTTTTAATACTCTCTTATTTTTCACCTCAGTTACTTAGCAGCATTTACAAAGTACGCTTAAATTTTGTGAGAGGAAAAGTATTTTATGTCATAAATTTAATAAAAATGTTTTAAAATATACCAAAGTGTTAGGCAAATTTAATGCAAAAACTTTTTTTAATGAAAATAGCTGTGTGGTGCGTAAAATATCAGAAGAAAGGTAAATATTAATGTTTTATTTTTGTCTGCATAATTTTGTTCTGGAAAAATTCCACATGGTGCAACAGCGTTACCACATATTAAAAAAAAAATTCCACAAAAGTGCCCAAATAATGAAAAAAGCACAAAAATATATATATATTATGAATTCATTTTTATTCAAAATAAGATAAATAAAAAAAAGTTCAGCAACAACAACAAACTTATTCTTCCCACGATTTTGAACGGATCCCCATTTATTTTAGCTTTTCTTGGACCCTTCGATGTGTCTGTAGCGTATTCTAAGCTATTTTCTCTACTTGTATTACTGCTTAAAACTAATAACACAAACAAAACTAAAAATATTCCATTATACTTGCCGTTTCTCTTTAAATTTTTATCCATGCTTTTTGGAAACAGAAAACTTTTTAGAAAAAAAAACTAAAAAACTAATATTAATGCAGCACAGTTGTATTAAAGAGGGAATAGACACATTTAATACCGAAAAATTATAAAATCGTTTACATTACATAGCAACATTAAATAATATTTTCGTCATATATCTGTAAATTAAAAATTAATAAACAAAACTTGAAAATTTGAATGAATTTCAAGAAACTTTTTGGGTTTTCAAAAACCTTGAAAAATGAGGGAAAACTTGAAAGATGGTAACGCTGGGTGCAATGAGCAAAAGTGTTGGGTTGGTGAAAAGAGAGTTGAAGTGTTGTGTTGCCGATTTTGTTTTTTTCTATCATCTCCATTTCAACCAAAACAAATTCCTGTTTTATTAAAATTAAATATTTTTTAATTGAAATTCAGGTAAAATATATATTTACATACCTTACTTTTGCAAAATTTTTATACATTTATATTATACATTATGCATTAAACTTTTGGCTTAAATCTCGTTTAAAAATTTTCTGCAGTTTCTCTATAACGAATTTTCTCTATAACGTAGAAATTTGACGGCCCCCAACTGCTACGTTATAGAGAAGTTCGACTGTATATCGCTCATTAATGGCTTTTTGGGACGTGCACATTAAAAAGTATAATGACAAAAGCAAAAACAAAAATATCATAAGTGCTTTTTTTTATTAAATAAAGAAATAAATAGAATATCTATTTTGCCGACGGTAACTTCTATATGTTTGCACTTGAAAAACCCGAAAAAATTAATATTGATGAGAAATGTTGACGTAGTGTGTCAGAGGATTCAATATATACTACCACAAAGGCAAATATTGAAGCTGAATATTGATGCGTGTATCATGCGCTTTAGAAAATTTGGCATTTTTTTGCATTAGTTTAGGGCGACTATTATTAAGTTAAAAAAGAAACAAGAAAACAAGAAAAAAATTAAAAATTTATTCATTATATTAATGTTCAACGCAAACAATGGTCGGGCGGCTTTAATTCTTGAACGAGTTGAACTTTATAAGCGTGAAGATGAAGATCATTATGCAATATGTTGCACAAAGTGCCTCTGATGATGGCCAATTGTTGTGAAAGTCGAAGAATTGATGTTCCAGGCTTATTCTCAACACTTTGCTGTTCAGTGGCTATGTTTGCATCACTCAGCAACAGTACCGTGAGCTTCGAATTTAGCGATTCAATTATACACACAGCGGACTCAGAAGGATCCTGTTTCCAATGAAAAGCTACTCGAATTTTACGAACTGATACAGTAAAATTTTCACCATTTTGATAGCAAATTTTCACAATTAAATTTCTTTGTTCAAGAGCTTAGCGTTTCATGGTTTAAATTGCCCAACTTTTTAATAACTAAATGTGAAAGGATGATAACTCAATTATTGGCATTTTATCATTTGACAGCCAATTTACTTCCTAACCTCAAATTTGCCCACCCTGTACTTCATCGATTGCGCATTCATTTTATATTATGTATATTTTATATTTTATTTTATTATTTAATTATTAAGCTCGTGGTCGTTATTATTTTATAAGTGTATTGTTTGTGTTTTTTTGAACATTTTTAAAATTTTATATGTTATTTCCTGATGATGGTAACAAACTGTTAACGAAATATCGAAAATAAATACAAACAATACAATTATATAAGATTAACGAGCTGGAGTTTAATAATTAAATAATAAAAGAAATTTAAAAAAAGCCAAAGGAAATAGAACATATATTTTTTATTAATAATATAGATCTCGTATTTTATTTCTCATAATTTTGAATTAAAATTATTTTGATTAATAAAATGCGGCCAATTGTGTGGCGGGAGCGTACACTCTTAATTTAATTTCACCTGAAAAAAATTAATTTTAAGCATCCATCTTCTTTAAACTATTAAAATTATGCAAGAATGAATGAATGATTTCAAATGTACCTCCTGGTCCTTGTTAGTGTCCGACATATCGGGCCATTTAATCATAGCCAATAGACGTTCTAGCTCAGGGTCCATGCAATCATACCAGTACTGACCGCGGCAAATAGGACATTTTAGTTTCTTACGTTTCACCATTTCTTCAAAGCAATTAAGGCACACATAATGTTTATTGTCACAAAATCTGACATCACGTCGGATATACTCGAAACATACAGCGCAAGTAAATCTTTCAACCAACAAAAGATTACGACGATCGTTTTCTTCATTCCACTCAATGTCTTGGGGTCGCAGATATACTTGATCGTCACTGTCGTCATATTCACCAAAGTAAAGACGTAAACGACGCGATGGCATTGTTTTATTTAAAAATTCCAAATATTGATAATCAAATTTAAGATTGTATGTTTCTTCTTGATTGGGCTGTGGCTGTAAGCTAGCCTGTTGACTAGTATGAGGTCCCCAGTATTCCCAATAACCATCTCGCTTGAGACCCAGTTTTAATACATATTCCACTTGCTCAGACTCTCCTATATGAAATAGCCCAAAGTCAATGCCATTACTGCCAGTCGGTTGCAGTTTTTGCCCAAACCAATAGAGGCCATTAAGTGAGCAGAGTATAAAAGTTTCTTGCTGCAAGTCCTCCAAACTGAAGTCGAAATAAATCTTTCCTTTGGGTTCACGTAAAAATTTCTTATGATCAGACTCAACGTGTGCGAATATTTCATCCTGAGAACCTTGCCATTTACACGAACTAAAACGGCAGATGAAACTCATTGTGAAAGCTCGTGCCTAATAGTAAAAGCTGCGCTTAAAGAATACACTCACTGAGAAGTTTAAAATTAACTGAATACTTTCTACCTTAAAACATTTACTTTATATACTGCGAGAGAGGCATAAAGGTAGCTAGAACAAATTTTGCAATACTTTTTTTTCTTATGTTTTTGCTCCTTCGCTAACCTTCTTCTTCTTCTTTTTTTAGAACTCATTAGCAGAGAAAAATAATATAGTTCCCAAGTCTGTACATAAGTATGTACATACTCGTATCTGTCTGACAATTCCACTTACATAACGATCCTTTGCATACAAACGATAAAATGCAAATTTCTGTTAAGTTGTGAGGTGTCACTAAATGCGTTTAAGTGCTCGCCATGTTTTCTTAGTTAATAAAATTACTGATGCAAAATTATTTTATAACTTTAACCCAGGTGAAATGCAATCACTTCGGTTTCCCGTAAAGAAATGCATTTCAAATATTCTCATACTTAATTTTTGCGGTTAAGGATCATTGAATATTAAACGTTTGACTGTAAACAACTCACAACACTGTTTTGCAAATAGTAATTCATTTAGAAAGGAAGCTCCGTATAAACAGTTGGCTTTGATATTTGAAAATTTATTAAGTGCTTTACGAGTAGACGATTAGATACGTTTAAAAAGAAGGGGATGTTAACGCCAACTGATATGATAATATCGCTACAATAATGGAATGTGCTCTAATGAAATCGGCGAGCTTGTCCCCAAAACCCCCTTTATTCCTTCGCACAACGCGCAGCAATCTGTTGTCGATTTGACAGCGAATCTCTGTACGCATTACCGAGAGAACTCATTTCTCCGCCGAACAGCGCGTATGTGGTACAAACTCCCTTCTTGGGTCTTTCCTGTCACTTTTGACGTGGGAAGATTCAAATCAAATGTCCCGAAACTCCCTCTATCCTTCGTCCCATAACCCCATTTCTTAGCTCCAGCACAGTGCATCGCGTATTTAGCAGTCATCCCTTGAGTGCTGGTCCAATATAAAAAAATAACAATAGAACCAAAAATAATTTTTCTTCACGTTTAGCAAGAAGTTTTTTTTTTGCTTGTACTAGTGCTCAGGGTATGTCCCCTACGTATGCATTCATTGTACCGTTACTAGAACTACACTTAAAAGAGGGTGGCGATGGCTGAAGTAGTTAGCACGTTGACTAACAAACCAAGGGTTGGGAGTTCTTGTATAAACATGTGAAATTTCTTAGCTTTTTCCTAGAATTTGGTTAAAGGTCTAGTGAAGATTTTGATATTTATTAGCACCAAATGAAATGCTGCATATAGACCAGCTAAACCATATAACAAACCATAAACAAAACATTTTTATAATAACTTGAAATAATTGGAGCAAGGTGTTTAAAATTAAGCAAATTATAAATATGTATGTTCCTTTTTTTCGTTGTATTGATAAAAAAAAAATGTATTTTTGCACACATTTGCACAGTTTCCACAGTTTGCAGTCACTACCCATCGTGAGAACACCTATTATTTTTTATAAATACGGCATTATATATTCTCATGTATTTGAAATGTTTTTCAAGTTTAAAAAATCATTTTGGCAATACATATGTATGTCTTTATATATGATTCTAATTTAAAAAAAATTATTTTTCATTTTATTCAAAATACATTAGCATGCTGACCAATGGCAAGCCTAGTGTAGAAGAGAAGAAAAATCTATAAATAGAAATATCTATGCATGTGTAATGTTATGTTTTGTTATGTTATTTTTATTTTTTTTATTTTATTTTTTCTGAAGCAATACAAAAATGAGTAACGAAAAAAAATTTTATTTTAGTTATTAGAGAGTTAATTTTTTCTTCAACTAAGGGTAATTAAAAGAAGAGATGAAAGTTGAGAAAAGTATGTAAATAAATAAATTTCAGTAAAAATGATTTTTTTTTTGAAAACACCCAATGTTAGAGGTTTTGGCCATTGGATATCATAAATGGCCACAATTTCAATCTAATTATGTATTGTTATGTTTTTGTTTATAGATTTTCGGTTTTGTGTTCGGTATTCAATATCTATTCTCGATTGATTAGTTGCATTTTGAACATAAGAATCTTGGATTTGTAATCCACTGAAGAGCTAAGTAAACATTAACGAAAGAGTACTTTATGGATATGCTTTCCTCCTCAGTTATTGAGTTTGTTTTATAAAAAAAAATACTTTATGAGAATATCATAAAGTATGTAATAATACATTTCACATATTTTAAAATTAGAATCATGTTTAAAAAATATTTTTTTTTTTTGTTTTACTCTTTTTTTCTTTCATTCAATTGCAGTTTTGCTTGAACATATTTAATTTTTTTTTTTTTTTTTTTTTTTTGGTTACACTTCAATACATTTTGCAAATCACTTCAACGACAATAATTTCAACAGGGATTTAATAACGAATGAAAGTGTTCTTTTCATGTCAATGGAAAAATAAAAATTTACCCTTCACATAGAGCAAGGAAAACGTGGATTCCATAGTAAGTAAGTTTGTGTTCATACTACTCGTACATCCTGACGCTAGAATGATAGATGGAGAAGCAAATGCTATACACGAGCACCATTTGCCGCAATGTGTATGACATTTTACTGTATTTATATGCAAAAGTTGTTGTTGACTAGAAATGCGAGCATAAGAATGTCATTAGGTCAGGCCGTTTAATGGTTTATGTGTCTGTTCAACTGTAGAGTTCATGAATCTTTCTTTAAAGCTCAAAATGTCTAGTTAAAGTTTGAGATTAACGTGGAATCTTAATTCCGCTTTTAAAATACCACCCTTTCATAATATTTGAATAGTTAGTTAGTGAAGGTGAAGCTTTATAAGTTCTTGTTATGTGGAGTAGAAACACTACCGAGCAGTGTTGCCAAAAGTAAGGGAAAAACCCTAAATATACGTTTATTTGTTACTAATGGCGTTTTCTTTTCTTACAACTGTAGACCTAGCGGGCTAAACATTTGAATTTTTTGTCTCCCTATTGTAGAGCAACAAGTAATCACAAAATTTTATTGAAGTCGGAGGGAGGCAAAAAAAAAAAATTATGTTGCTATTTTTCATTGATTTCCGCTTTCAATAGACAGATTTTTTTTTTTTTTTGCGGGTGAGGTAGGGTTAAAAATACCTTCGCACCGTCGTCATTTTCGTCGAAAACATTCCCTACTCCTCTGGGTTATTTTCTTCCCAGAACCGCTTTCCGCATTACTTTGAGAAGGAGCAGAGCGGCGTCCTAATCAAGACCGCCCAAAATAAGCAGAGTTTGATTATAAGATCAATGAAAATATAAGATTGGGCAAAAGTAAACACGCTGTCGGAAAACGCTATAACTTTTGCAAATGGTGTCAAATGCCAATTCGGTTTTCACATACAATTTTACGAAGTAAACAAACGCAGACTACAAATCGACAAGCCATGAATCGATTTACTCTGCAATTACGCGTAATAATTGTTTCGATTATTTTGGGCAACAATTCGTCGATGACGTTGACGCAGCTTGAATTTCGTTGCAGATTTTCTGGCCGTCCAACAACAACTGAACAAACAGTGCGGCGTTTGGCCACTCGCCACGAGATGTTCCGAAGGCTGGCCGGGCCCGGAACAGCCGTTCTGCTGAGAATATCGCTGTTGCCTAAGATGTCGTGGAGAAGCCCGTTACATCAAAGATTTTTAGAGAGTTTTTATATAAACATATGAAATTTCTTAGCTTTTTTCAAGAATTTTAAGTTTTTTGTGTCAGCACCAATTGAAATGTGCATATGCACCAGCTAATACATATAACAAACATCGATAAATAAATATAAATTTTTTGAATAAATCACCACATGCATATAATGTTGCTTTCGTTCTCTACAGTAGTGTAAGAACTCTCCCAATCAAACTCAAATGCATAATTGAAAAACAATGCGATGTAAAACTAAATTTTCGCTTCCGGTTTTGAGCACACATTTCGTACAGTTCACTATCATAATCCCTCAATGAATTACTCATTTGTAAAATAGTGATTTTATTGCCCAAATGCAAACGAAGGAGGCCCACGTTAACATAGACACAATTTATAAGTTTTTTTTGTTGTTGTTGGGTTGACCGTATCTTGAACTGTGGATTTTCTGATTACAGAGTCAACGAACTAACTACTCAGCCAACAAACAGCTTCGTAATTTTTTGTTAAAAAAAAATACATGCAAAGTGTTTCGATTTTAAGAATAGCGGCGCAGTGAAAAAGACGCGCTTTGCTTTATACCAGGCGAGCCAATGAAATAAAAATGAACTGCCTCTTCATAGAAACCGAGTGAAACTACTCGATCGGCCATTTATATTGAAAACAAAAATAATTTGAGCTAATTTTTTATTGTTGTTTTCAATATATATATGGCCAAACGAGTATTTGCACTCGTCTTCTATGTGACAGCCAGTAAATTAAAGTTTTTCTTCCTCAACGGAAAATTTTTGCAACTTTCACTTCTTGGAAACAAACGACGTATTTATATAATTTTCTCTGCTATTTCGCACAAAAGAAAAAAATAAAAAATACTCGTATATTTGTATCCTTCTTTATGATTGTATATGATGTATAAAAAAATAGCTTTTTGCCTCTAGAGAAAGTTTGTAAATTTTGAGATGTGCGATGTAGCACATATTGCTAAATGACACGTTGGTTTTGAAAGTGGCATAATTCACTTTTGCCAAAATATCAATGTCAACATCAAAATATCAACATTGATTACAATTTAACGCTTTTTTTTTATCTGGGACCAGCACTCAGGAGATGACTCCTACACATGCGAAGCATTGTGCTGGAACTATAGGAAAAGAATAGTTAGAGAATGAGAAATGATGTGAAGCTTAATTGATTATTTTACAGCTCTGCTTTTGCACGTTCTTTGTTTATACGCGCAGCAGTGCTGAAGCTTCTTTAGTAGCCATTTTTATTATTATTTTACTCCGCCGGTGCTACACAATACCGACGAAGGAGGGCGTTCTGATGTGATTGTGGATTGCTATCAGCTGTTTTAAAGAAATTTCCAATAAAAATATCAGTGGTGTTTAATTATTTGATTTTAATTTTCTTCAAATAGAGAAGCTAGCATTAAATTATAATCAATGTTAGCATTAACGTGATATTTTTGAAAAAGTAACAATAAAGTAACTTATGCCAATTTCAAAATAAACGGCTCAAATGTTTCATACTTTTTCATTTCCGTTTGTTAATTTTTGCAAGTGTGTAGCAAACAATAAGTATAAGTTTTCCGTCACCATAAATACCATACATACAAACATACACACACATATCTACATACATATATGTATACTCGTACATATATTTACATAAGTATGTATTTACATCATAGACACTGACTTGCTTTAACTTTTCTTAAATTTGACTCCATCCTCTATTTGCTTCTCTACATTTCACAAATCACTTCAATATCAATTCTGTCAACAAGTTGACAATAACGGCAGTGCTCCCACTCCCCTTCCGATACCATTAAAAGGAATAATAAATTGTCGTAGTAGAGTGACATTAAATGAACATCAATAAGAAGAGCAAATACAATATGAAGCAAAGGATAAAATTCGATATATTACTTCAGTGCTCGTATTTCTGCCTTCATGTTTGCCAAAGTCAGTGACTACAGCAGTGACTTGATTACAATACATTTATCAGTTTCAAGGGATTTGGATGTGAAAATAGTTTTTTTTAATCTGTACATAGGAGTACATTGAGAAATATATACTACATATACATATATTATTTTATCTTCGACCAACAATACTCAGGAGATAACCCCTACACATGCGATGCATGGTGCTGGAACTAGTGGAAAGGGATAGTGAGAGAAAGGACAGGAGGTGAAACTTCACTATTTTAAACTTTGCTTTTATACGTTCTTTATTTTTATCGCAGTGTTGTAGCGCCTCTGATTAAATTTTGAAGCTTTGTTTTAGTAACAATTTTTAGTATTTATTTTACTTCGCCGGTGCTACACAATACCGAGAAAGGAGGTCGTCCGATAGTCTCAAACTGGACTCGAACCGAGTACTTTTTTTGTAGTCAACGTGCAGACTACTTGAGCCATCCCCACCCTAAATTTTTAATTTTCATTGGGTTTTTGTATAGTGAGATAGATGTCTGGTAGTTTTTTGATATTTGTAACTTTAAGGGGATAAACGGGTATAAACTTAATTATTTCTTTTAACACCAATATACATATACTAAAGTAATAAAAATATAAATATAATTTAAACTACATGTTACTATTCTTAAGAAAATCCCAAATGTGTTTTGGCACTTTTTGGAAATTTTAATTCGGTAAACTTGTCCCCCATTCTTGTGAAGGAGGGCGTTCTGATGTGCCTGTTGGCTTGGTTACAGCTGAAGCCTTTACTGTTCAGTGACCAGTGACTATGCCTTCGCCACTAAAACCTTCCGACAACAGCTGACATAAAGACACACAAAAAAAAAATGCGAGATCTTTTTATGATTTAGTCCGAAACTGAGGTTGAACCCTGCAACTACTACTTCAGACCAGACTACTTCAATCACGTCCACTTGTACAGTCCTTCTCCCAGTTTTTGACTGATGATTTGTTTTAACTACAAAGCCTTTTGAATGATATTCAGAAACTTTCACTTCAACCGTTGTCAAGATATACAAAATAAAATATATTTAGTTTGTATGGGAGTGGCAGCGACCAGTTGGAATTTTTGAAATTCCATAAGGCTGAAACACAAATAAATACATACATACATACGTAAAAACATGTCACTTTTATATATAAGATGTATGTTTCCACTATAACAGCTGATCGTGTTATAAAAAATTATATTTTTCAAAATATACTCGTATCAATAAAGAAAGAATTTACTTAAATTTTGTCTACAATTTCCCAGCAAAAATTAAGGGAAAAAAATTAAAGTGAAAAGTGTAAAAACTCACGGGAAAAAATCATTCACGATGGGGTGGAATTTTGATTTGTAGAGAAATTTTTCACTGGAATTTTTTTAACAATTGCAAATTTATGGAAAGGGGAAATATTTGGAGGGCAAAAGTATTCACAATATGGGTGATTATGTTTCTGCTGCAATACAATTTTCCAGCGGAGCTCTGTCCTCTAAAAAAAGTATCCATACAATACACATACATACGAGGTTTGTTCAAAAGAAAAGGTGAATTTTGTTTTCTTCGATTACAATGGCGTGGTGCATCATGAGTTCTTGCCAACAGGTCGTACGGTTAATAAGGAATACTATAAGGAAGTTATGCAACGTTTGTGTGAAGCAATATGGTTCAAACGATCGTAATTGTGGAAAAAAATCATGGAGTCTGCATCACGATGCTTGTTCGTGATTTTTTGGCCAAAAACACCACCCTACTCATGCCTCAACCAACTTATTCACCAGATTTGGCTCCTGCTGCGACTTTTTCCTATTCCCAAAACTGAAGAGACCAATGAAAGGAAAACTTGCCACAATTGATGAGATAAAGTCAAAATCGAAGAACGAGCTGATGACCATACCGAAAAGCGCTTTTCAGAAGTGCTTCGAATATTGGAAGAAGCCCTGGCATAAGAGGGTGACGATGGCACGATGGATGGTAGTCTGCACGTTGACTTCACAACCAAAAAACAGACCTGGGTTCAACCCCAGTTTCAGACTAAAAATTTTAAAATAAAAATAAACATCTCGCATTTTGCTGATGTGCATTAGTGTGTCTTTGTGTGTCAGTTGTTGTCGGAAGGTATCAGTGGCGAAGGCATAGTCACTAGCCACTGAACAATACCGGCTTCAGCTGATAGCAATCCACAATCACATCAGAACTCCCTCCTTCGTCGGTATTGTGTAGCACCGACGATGTAAAATAATAATATAAATGGCTACTAAACCGAAGCTTCAGCACTGCTACGAGTATAAAAAAAAAAGAACGTGCGGAAGCACAGTTGCAAAATAATTAATTAAGCTTCACCTCCTGTCGTTTCTCCTACTATCCCTTTCCTATAGTTCCCAGCACAATGCTTCGCATGTGTAGGAGTCAGCTCCTGAGTGCTGGTCCGTTGTTTCAACGAGTTATTTTCCTAATGGGTAATCCTGTGCTGTGTAGATGTGTCGAAATGCGCTGCAAGCGTTGAAAGGCAGTCTTATTGATTCCCAAAATGATTTCACTTCCAAGGGAAACCTGAGCTGCAACGTCAATTGATTAAACAGTTTGTTTGTTTCGACACATACAAAATCACCATCACAGAACATCAACATGAACTTGTCTTTGCAATAAACTTTAATAACTCATTTATTGTATTTAATAAGGCAAAGGATTTAAAGAAAATCATGGTTGACATTGTTTTACGTATTTTATTATTCATGTTAGAGGTCCATTCAACACGTGCCACGTGCCACATGCCACACATGCATTTACAATTTCAACTACATATAATTTTCATCTGTTATAAATTATCATCACATGCAAGCAACCGCCACCAAAGGCTATAATTGCAACTGCAACCGTTTGAGTTATCATTGCGTCAACGAGAAACCAAACCAAACCTGACATTGCGGCCTTTTGTTATTTTACGGTCGAAAGGAAAATTTAATTAAGATAAATGTCTTATTAACAGCACAATACTTGCGAGTAACAATGATGCTAAAGAAAATTGTTTGGTGTCCGTGAATGAAGGCACGAGATTCTCTTGTATCTGCTTGAAGGTTGACAAGTGAATTTGCGGATAAAAGAATTAAAGTTAATTAAATAACAAAAGAACCTTAAAGAAAAGGAGTTAAGGAAAATGGTGATTAACTATCTTCTTAATTGAGCTAATGATTGGAAAAACAACAACGTACCTGTAAACCTGAGGGTGCTGTTGGCTGAGTAGTTAGCGTTTAGACTTCTGGAAGCAGAAGGTTCTCGGTTCGAATCAACGATCAGACCGAAAATTTTTTAATTGTGTCTTCACTAACAGCACCCTTCTTTGACGGCATTTGAGCAATAACACGTCGAAGAAATAAAATATTAAATACAAAGGAGTCTCCTACAGCTTAAAAATTAAGGCTTCAACATAACAGCAAGCGCAACTCTGCTTTATAAATTCTCCAATAGCGAACGATTATTGTCTCTCGGCTTCTATGAACAGGCAGTTCAACAAACTTTTAATCGCTTAATAACGATAGAACACGCTTAGTAGGCAACACGGCCTTATTATTTATATTCCATTTTATTATTATATTCTTCTTTTAACACGTTTAAAAGTTGAACGCAAATAAATGCTTTGAAAAAACTCAAATGTAAAAACGACAAAAGTTTCGAAGCAACTTTAAAAGAAAATGGAGAAAAAAAAAACGCTTCGTTTATTGCAATTTACATTTTACAATTTTATTTCCAAAATTTTCCGACTGTTTGTAAATCACTGGCAGTGCTGTTTGCTGGTGAATGTCCACCAGACCGCGAACATTAATTAATAACTGTAATTAGTTTTGTGTCGCGCCAAATTAATGAAAAATAATATAAAGTAAAAATAAAGAAATTACGATTATTTATCTATGTTTGTTATATGGTTTAGCTGGTCTATATGCAGCATTTTATTTGGTGCCAATACCACACTCTTCAGTAGGCCTTTAACCACATTCTGGAAAAAGCTAAGAAATTTCGCATGTTTATACAAGAACTTCCAAAAAATCTTTGAGAATTAGAAAATATACAAACAAAATAAACCAAATCGTTCCTCTAAAAATTTTCTTTATACAACAAACATTTCCTTATTCCATTTAAATCTATTTATTTTTGTTTGTATATTTCGTAATTCTCAAAGATTTTGTGGGAGTTCTTGTATAAACATGTGCTATTTCTAAGATTTTTTCAACCATATAACAAACATAGATAAATGATCGTAATTAATTGTCACTAACATTGAATAATTGTAATAATAATTACATAATATAGAAATTAGAAATTAAATAGAATATAAGAAAATGAAAATAATTTTGTTTAATATTTCTTTTACAGAATACATTATTCTCCATTATTGGCATAACTCAACTGAGGCATCCACATCTCCCACTCCTCTGAATATATTGTTGGGGCATACAATATATTTCAATCAACTTATCAGTGCTGAATCAGTAGTTGGAGATAAAATTTACTGGAGTGTTGCTGTAACAATTACGGAATTTCGAAAAATTTCCCAAATAAAATTAATTAAAATTAAATTAAATAAATTAAAAATTTAGTCTTATATTAAATATATGTATGTTTATACTTATTTAACCCTAGAAAGATAATCTTCGTAATATTTATGCATGGACTTTCAAAAAATCTATATTTCTTTCCAATCGCCATGAATCGCGTCGCTATGCACCTCGGACATCTGAGTCGTTGCGTAGACCTTTCACGAGCCAAACACGCAGCTGTGATAAGTATTGCTAATTTTGAACTATAATGAATATAATTACTAAGGGAGTCAAAATTACGCACGATTAAATCTTGGGTTTTCTTATAAATGGAATTCCTAATATTATTTTTTATTTGATTTTGTTTCTTCCTTTTTTTTTATAATAAATATATGTATCTTTAATTCTAGTATTACCATTTCATTTATACATCTAAAATATACTGCAGATTAGTATATTTGAAATAAATAAGTAAAAGAAATAATATAGCCAATAAAAATAATGTGTCAATTTCACGCATGGCAAAATGTGATTATCTATCCAGGGTTAAAATGACGTTTAAAAACTTACTTTAATATCCTTTTTATAACTTTAAGAATGCACTAGTAAAATTTTAGTATTTATTCATAATATTCATATCCACAAGTATTATAACTCTATGTTAACTACATTTTATATAAGTATAATTTTTCAAAATTTTTTTTCTTTTTATTTTTAAAAAATGTTTTCTCTTTTTAATTGTAATAGATACTACTTAAATACGTTTTTTAGTGGTTGCTACTCTCTTTTTTTTTATAATAGAAGGCTTATTATTGTTGCATTTTCTTGAACTATTTTGTTATAATAATTTTTATATTCTAAATCTTTTATGATAAAAATTTCAACAGTCGTGGTTTTACAATTGTGTTTATATGTACTATGTTTATTGAAAGTAAATTTAATTGAAATACTTGTGTGTACTTGTATTGTATGTATAAAATTTAATACAAGCAGTTCTAATAATTGTTTAGAAAAAAAGATAACAAAGTAAAAAACAAGAAATTTATTAATAAAAAGGCTACTGGCTACAAAATATTGTAAATGCAATTTCACCTAAACTATTTAGAGTAAAAACTAACATATTTAAAATTCTATTTAAATTTTCCACCTTAAAGCCCGTGAGTTTTCCAAAATGTAACGAAGAAAAAAAATCATTACAAAATTTAGAAGCGCAAGCAAATTCATTCAAAGTATACAATACCATTTTTCATAATTTTCGGAACGACTATTTTAAAAAGTGATCAATAACTCCGTACTTTTTCCAGCTGGAGAATTACTGCCGTATTCATAATTTTTCTTTATTTATAAAAGATTTAAAAGACAAATTTACATAAAAAATTCAATCAATATATGTATGTACCTTCCATATAAAAAAGAGAAAAATTATGAATACGGCAGTTAAAATTGATCCGTTTTCTAAAACCAGATTTTGAGATTTATTTATTGTAAATTTAAACTGTGTACATCTGGCGAAATAAAAAGAATAAATAACATAAACAGGCAAAAAGTGCCCAGAAAATCGAAAAAAGCAACAGTAGAATGAAACTAGAATGACTAAATAATTATTTAATATGTTATATAGAAATAATTAATGCCTATGTACAAAAAAAAAATAGTAAATAAATAAAACAGAAAAACTAAAATTAGTACTAGAAACATGCGAGTCCCAGGTTCTTATTCTATTTTTGACTTTTTCTGTAGTGGTATTTTATAAAATAATAAGCACACCAATCATGGTGACAATATAAAAATATATATCACCGATTGTGGTGAATGTAATTTCACCATTGAACATTTACGTTGAATCGTGAAAATATTCTCATATTCTTTTTCTCGTGATACTCAGTATATAAGGCTGCAGTGTTACAATTGCTAGAGCTCTTGTTGAATATCAATCCGCAAGTATGGTGCAATAGATTTGCGCTGGGTGGTGGTGTTGTGTTTAGCAGTGAGGTCGGTTAACTTTGGTGGTGGTGATCTCGGATGTGGTGTGTTTCTGCTGTGTCTGGACTTGTTGCTGACAATTATTAAGGAAAAGTGATAGTTGGTGATGGTGTTGTTGAATTTCCGTTGTGTTCTGCCCTCATCCGTTTTCAATAATTTCTGCTCATGCTTATCTAATTAATACACCTCCATCTCTTTTCTTTACTACGCTCTCATCAGAATTATTACGTGCAACACAAAACCACCCTGCCCTGCCCCCACATATCAAACAATTTTCTTTGCAAAAGTTTTATTTATTCAGAAGCTTAAAAAAAGCAGTTCTAATAATTCCATATATTCGTTTTACAAAATTTTTAACACATTGGTCTGTCAAAGTAAAAATTTGCGACATCCCGTATGAATGCATTTTATACAAGAATTTACAATAATAGTATATAGACTGTGAAACGATGTGGCCCAAAACGGCTTCATTGGAAAGCCAGCAGTAATGAGAAGATGGTTTTACATACTGAATCCTTTCCACAAGTCGATAAACGTCGTTACTATGAAATTTCCTCGAAATGTCGCCAAAAAATCGGAGAAACCGCTAATTTTTTCCGGCCATGGATGAAAAAAAAATATATTTTTGAAACGAGAGAATGGTTTGTAGACTGAAATAGGAAAAACACCGGTTGTTGAATATGATAAGTTATGACGAACTTACTTACGCCCCTTCTCCAACAACCACCACGGATGCAAATTGACAAATGTGATCAACTAACAACTTAAACCACAGAGAGATAAAAACACAGACAACCACCAAAGCAGAACACCACCCGGAAACCTAAACGCACCATAGTGAAGACAAGACAACAACCGAAGAAGAATCAACACACCACAACGAGACAAGACACCAACCGAAGAAGAACTCAACACACCACAACGAGACAAGACACCAACCAACCACAGAACTCATCGGAGGTGAGAAGACTGCCACCACTAACAACTCTAGTGCATTGAACAATCGATGTCTTGATTAAGTACAATAACTTCAGCCTTATATACTTAATATTAAAATAAAAAGAATACGAGAATCCCGTTGTCGTGATCATACTACATCTATGGTGGGAAGGTGAAATAATCTCCGCCACTATAATTTATATATTTTGGTGTTTTAAAAATAAACTCAAGTTGTCTGTGGTAGGATACGAACGTGAGACTCGTAAGGTTGCTGGTACATGCATATTTACATATTTATTTTCAACTATGAGATTTTTCGTTTCTTTTTGTCAGCTATGGTGATGAAATGATTTATATGCAGATAAATTTTTATTTATTTTATTATATTTTTTAAAATATACGATTAAATAAAAAATGCAAGTTGTTCGTTATTATTATTATTATCGTTAAAATGTGATGAATTAAAATAAAAATTTTCTACAATTATAAAATGAAATTTTAAATAGCAAATACTTATTATTGCTAGTTTAGTTAAAATTATTCATATAAAATACTAACTTAAATTAGAATATGACAAATAAAACAGAAAATAAAGGAAATCTTAAGATTTTGTGATAGAATTTCATACATTAGAGTATACGAGTACAGGACAGTCTATTTAGAATTTTTTTTTTAAATTTTGACTTATGATTTTCTTTTCCTAAGCGCTTTTTAAATAATTGTTTTTCCAAAATTTAATATTCTCTATTAATTGGTCGTTTTATATTTTTTGTTCTCTTGAAGTGTAAATCTTTTTTTATGTTTCCTAGAAAAAATTTTTGTTTCACATTTATTAAACCGGTATGCCAGTTCGATCTTTAATTTTACCCAAAACATTATGATGGACTTTGGCATAACCACTGGACTTTTTAGCTAAGGCTCCCATACTACCTGTAGGAATATTGCCCAGGGGTGGTGTATTAATAGCACCGGGCACATCTATTGAAGAGGTGGATAATGGCGATGAATGTTTTGATCCGTCTTGTTGTAATGGCGATCTATGGGTCGATTCTTGTGATAGCAATAAATCATCACTACTTGGTCGCATTTGTGATGAGGATGGTGTATAAATTGGCTGCAATTTTTCCACTTCATCATCGATGGCTTTGAATTGCCAACTCCAGTTGGCACGATATAGAAATGGACGATGGTCGAAACGATTGTCGTCGGGACTATAGCTTTCGGCATGCACCGAAGGTGTTAGCACGGTCATTTTATGACGATTAATGGCATAACATCTGAAGAAATGTTTAACTTTATCGGCAACTTCTTTGGGACTGAGGTCAGCCTTCCACGTGGATACCAACGAGCAGAACATGCTATATGGTCCACAGCATGCTTGCTTGCGTAGACGACCATAAATACTAAGTTCAGCATAGGTCATGCCCATGTCTTGCTCATCGGTTTGCATTAATTGGCCATCCTGCAGAGGTTCTAATTCGGCTGTAGGTGGGGCATCAATAATTGACTCCAGTATGGGTAGATTAAATCTGAAAAAAATTAAAGTCTTTTTTCAAACAAACTGATAAAAATAAATTTGTAATTTAAAAATTCGTGGCGATATTCATATGTATACAATTTAAAATTATAAGTGTTCATGGTTACATACAATGTATGTATTCTAAATCACTTATCAAGTAAAAGGGCTATGTCCTCTTGTAGTAATAAATACTGAAGACCGCAAATAACGTTTATTTTTGAAATTTGCGTGCGTGCGTAGGGAATACACCGAGACAATTCTCGTACAGATTATGCAATTTTTTTTATTGTTGTTTATTTTTTGAACCATATGGTTTTCTTTTCCAGTGCATTCGACTGGCAAAAATTCGTTCAGTAAAAATTTGCAGACTCTCACGAAAAAAACTGTCCCTCAAATGGTGTTTTCTTTTGTAAATTTTTGTGTCAACGAATGGTTTTCAGTAGAAATTTGTGAAAATTTGCACAAATTTTGGGGTAAACGAATACAGCTAACGTCAATATAATTTCAACTGAAATTAGTTGTAATTCGTAATACCAAAAAAAAAAAAACAGTTGACTTGTTTTAAAGTTGAGTTGTTTAAATTACAATTCAACTGGGTTGAGTTGTAAACCGCAAAAGGCACTTTAATTAAATAAATACATTTTTATATAAAATTTAACTTACTTGTCTTTGGCATAAATTAAAAATCGTCTTAAATCCGTTTTGGAAATGCCACCAATTGGATTAATATCGGCGGAAGAACAATCGTATTTTGTCATATACCCTCTCAACGACTCGTCAACATTCGCTGAACCCAAAACCAACAAACCACCAGGACGATTACGCACCCATAACATCAGTTGGGCAAAAAGATACGCCAAAACCATGCGTATGCGGGATTGTATATTTTGTAAGGCCAAATTTTGTCTAGCACAGCCTCCTTGGGCACGAAAACAGGGCGTTAGCCCAGTAACGGCATTAAATATCCTCAACAAGGCATTCACAGCCGTATCGATGTTAATTTCGATGTGATGACTACCCAAACTATGAGCCAATTGGGAAGCGCGCCGTCGAGTTTCTTTACTCGAATTTACACTACCCATAAAACAGGTGACAAGCAAGAGGTTACATAATTCAGCTGCCTTAATTGGGGTGTAATCTGGATTAGCCAATATTTTTCGTATATCGTAAAGAACTTGTGCATCGCCCGATTGCACAGCACTGACAATCATTCTACACATTGAGTGGACAATAGTGGCCGAACTACTGGAATCAACACCGCCCGATAGGGGTAAAAAGAAACCACCTTGACCAGACCTACGCAGGTAGTCCCACAGCCAGCAAGCTGGTCCCATGGCTATCTCCTCTTCCGGTGTATGATAGATCACTTTCTCAGGTGTACTGGGCGTTTTATATATATCATTGTGCGTGGACATTTCAAAATCACAATCAATGCGCGGGTAATTAGCAGCTTGGGCAGCCTCGATACATCTAGAACGATGCGATACGCGATAGGAACGTATTTCCTCTAAATCTATAGTGGCTAAAGTGACTTCAACATCTTGCAGAGAAAACTGGCTACTCCTGGCCACGATTTCACCATTAAGAGCAACTGATGAGCAGCCATTAAAATAGACGCGTTGACCATCACAGCCTCTAAGATTGCTAAAAAGATAAGCACCGCCAGCCTTAAAACTGGCACTGCGCACTAATTCGGTGGTAATATGGGCTTTACGCAGTTCCATATAACTGCCGGAGCCATTCGAAATAATTTCCACGCCCGACAAGGACATGTCAATGTGTTTGCTGAAATTAAAAAAAAAACCCCAATTAATGCTACAATTTTTACTATAAATTTCTAAACTTGTACCTCCTAACATTCCACAATTCCTCACAGATTTCATAGCCAATACAGGTATCTCTGGTGGCTATAACCGCATCACCGAATGGCACTGTATTCTGGCAAGTGTGTTGAGAAATCATGCGCGGCAAGTAATAATCCTCAGTTTTTAAATTCTAACAAGATATTATTTTCATTAATTATAGATTGATGTATGGAATGCATTAATGGGCCCCATAACGCGGAGCTCCTATAACACGTTCTCATATTACGCGATTTCAAGTGCCTCATTTAGCATTTGTAACAAACAAATTAATGCCCAATAAGCATTTGAATTGAATTAAAATATTATTTTGTTAATGAAAATTTTTTTAGAAATTTTCAAAATACGTTGTTAATTAAATTTTTAATTATTATTATGAAAAATTCAATTGAAAATTAAATCAATCAAGTCGATAATAATAATAATTTAATTGAAAATATTAATTTCCCTTACATTTAAGGATGAAAAAATACATTCGCCACAACAGGCTACCAACTGCAACCTGTCCAAATTAAAATACACACGTTTATATGGAAACAATTATTTTGACGACAACACTGTTACACGGCTACCTGACCACTTTTGTAGCTGTCACCAACTTGGGATAATTTCTATTTTGACAAGCGATAATATGCAATTATAGTGCTGCCAATGTCATAAGAAATTATTAATATGTAACAGCCATACCTAAACAAGAGCGGAAAGCGTTTTCTAGCTGGTAAAAATTCACATGACCATACAATTTGTATGTAGCATACCGAAATAACGCGGCGTCAACGCAACGGCAACGAATTGCAAATGGTGGCAAATGCGATTTTGACAGTGCGACAGTAAGTAAATCCTTTAAATCGTCCATATAACTCATTGTTTAAACTTTTTTTTATAAAATGCTTATTTAAAAATCGCAAACACCAATAAACTTTATTGTTAAAATAATCAGGGTTGTTATATTTATTTTTTTGATAACTCTGTTTTTATCGTTTTGACATAGCGTTGCCGCTTTTATTTAGGTATGGCATTTCAGCGTAAAAGCTAAGCGGAAAAAACGTTCCGCTTTCCGCTATTGTTTAGGTATGGCTGTAAGAGCTTAAAAGTACTTACTTTTATTTGAAAAGACCAGAAAAAATTAATATATCATATTATTAACTCATATATTAAAAACAAAGAAGTTTTACATAGAAAAGTTGGTCTGTTTTTGAATATTTAAGTGGAATGAGGATATTTGGCACAAGTGTTATTTTTATGAAACTGAAATGCTTTAAAGTGGCACCACTGAAATATACGAAATACACATTTCTGTGGTGAGCAGTTGTTCATAGCTGCCGTCTTCAAAATAATTAAGTAGCCGGCTGCAAGGGAACAAATGCAGCCAACTACATTTGAAGGCTCTGTAGCTCGTAGCCTGCTGTGGCGAATGTGTTTCATGCTTTACACTACATTTGCAGCAAGCCATTGCCGATAATAAATAGTTGACAGCGATAGCTGCGTATAGCAGCAGTTGAAGACAACAATTAAAATGTAAAGCTTTGATTTAGTTAGAAAATGTTTTCAAAATTTTCTTGCGTGTACCAGAATAACAAGGGACTTATCTACCGTGTTATGGGGAGCATTGCTGTATTTAAAAGGAAGAAAGTAAACAACACCTACCTTGGTCCAAGCGGTAAACCATCTTGATTCTCTATAGTTATCGTCATCACACATGGCCATCTTGGGTCTGATTAGCAAGATTTTCCGATTGAAGAATGCCACGCGACAATTGTAGGCAACATTACGATGCATTACGGGCATACCGACATCAACCAAGATATTTTCACTGTAAAGTTTTTAATTTAATTTTATTGTATTATTTTTTATTTTGAGGAAACATAATATGCTGACGCTAACCATATGTGCGACATCATGATTTCCAATAAAACTTCCCAAGAATGCAAAAAAGTATCTGGTTCTCGAAAGTGATCTTCGCAGCTGTAACCACTGTAAAAATGAAAGGGAGAATTAAATGGAAATGCTAAAACAAAAGCTTATAAAATTAATTTTATTTCGCAACTAAAATGGTTTCTAATAACACTGTATGACAGTTTATATTTATTTTTAATAACAAAGTTCTGCTAAGGGATTCTAGAATCCGATGAATAAAATGTTCCTTGTAATGTTCTGAATAAATCGAAAAAAAAACCGTACAGCAAAAACATAAGTATCTCACGATTTTCTATTTCGGTTTACTATACAAGGATAAAAATTTAAAACGAGTTACAAACGTAAACTTTTAAAACGCCGATACACTGTTATTTTTTTCCTTTTGCCCCTCTACTAGAATCACTTTGCACAGGCTTGTTATTTTTTTTTCTTCTTGTACATTGTAATTAATGCCCTTATTCTATTTGGCGTTTTAAATATCATCGTCAATTTAAAGACAACGTCACTTTAACACAACGTCAATACCAATGTGGTATTGTGTAACAGGTTTAGAACGACATCGACGTTGTTTATATCAGCTGATTCATTTTGTTTACTTTATATTTTTTAACATTCTGTGAAGCACAGGAAAAGTATGAAAAAAAAAATGAGATTTTTCATATTTTTTTTTAAGTTTATTTAATTTTTTTACTTAAATTATCCTGCGAAACAAACAACCAATATCACGAGTTACAGAATATACGTCCTATTTTTGGTATAAAAAGTGCGGTGAAAAATATAAAAGAAAATGTAGATAAAAACGTTTTTCCTTTCCGATTCTGACTCCAGTGGCGAGAACAGAAAAAAAAATAATAGTGGAAAGAAGACATCTTGCCCGATGAGAAGTAAGCGATAAATTTAAAATCTTATTTTTCCAGTAATTAATTTTGTTACGTTTTTAAGATTTCAAAGTTATTTTCGGCTGAATAAAGCATCGTACAATCATATACTTGATACAACAGAGCAAAGTTTGGAACAGCAGACTGTATGAACATTTATTCCCAACATCATAAATTGGCAACGGCTTTACGTTTTATGGCTCAGGGATCGCACCACCATCGTAGATTTGGAAATGATTTTAACAAGGAATTGTCACTGATCGTGGTGGCAAAGAATTTGTCTGAGATTCTGGATGTCATGGGATGAGGAAAGTTTGTCCACAATGTATAAAATTCCATATGACAGATGCTGGACAACATTTAATTTTTTTTACGGCAAGGATTTGTGATTTTAATTTTTGTGATTTTCTATTTTTAATTAAACTTTTTTTTTTTATTTTGTTACTATTTTTTTGAACACGACAGCACACAATACGAAAAACGAAGACGAAATCAAATCTAATTAAAGGCAACACATCACCTTTTTTTCTTACAGAATAACAAACTTACATTGACAGTCATCAATAAGCGGTAATATCGACAACGGGAATACCGATTTGAAGTAAAAGATAAAAAATACTATTGTCTTGTATTGACGACGCCATTTAGAATAAGGGTGAATGTCTGTCGTATCAGGCAGAATTTATTTAGCTCGTTGTTTGTATTATATGTCAGGTGCCAATTTTGATGTAATGCAGTGTACCCTATTTAGTCGTAAAGTGCTCCCCTGAATTCATTCCAAATTCTGATGTTAATTTTGTTTATAGGCGATGTTAAATCAATTATTTCCATTATTACAAATTTTTCAAAGTTTGAAAATCTTTTTGTTTTTTATATATTTTTTTTAATATTTTTTTTTTAATATTTTTTTATATTTCGCTAATCCTTCGTGTAGCTTTTTCATTATTATAGAGAATTTTTAAAAATATTTAATAATTTATTAACAAAAACCATTCTTACAGAAGTAGCTACACAAAGGAGTAGCGTTCGTCCGGCACGCACGCGACTTCTTGAGGTTCGCGGAAACAACGATGTGGATATACATAGGTACATATAGTGTCAAAATAGTGGAAAATATAATAATAAAATGTTGAAACGTTAAAAAAGAAGGAAAAAAAAATGCAGTTACAATATTTCGACACACAAAAAAAAACAATAACAATAATAGAATTACAATATTTCGGCACACAAAAAACAAAAACAATAAAATAACCAGAAGTATCAAAAATAACGCATCCAGAGTGCAACAACAATAATTGAAAATAAATATACCAGTGAAGAAACGAAGAATAAATTAATCTAAAATTTAACAAACTACAACAAAAATAGAATTCCAAAAAAAAAACAATAAAACAAAAATAAAATCCGCTATACCAGTGACGGGCGAACGAAAATATTTACCACTGCTGGCACCACCAACCAGTGTTGGCACTGCGGGTGAAAGTGACCGGATCAGGGCTTTTATGGCTCTTTTTCGCGTCATTGTTTATATCAGCTGATTCATTTTGTTTACTTCATATTTTTTAACATTCTGTGAAGCACAGGAAAAGTATGAAAAAAAATTAGATTTTTCATATTTTTTTGTAAGTTTATTTAATTTAAAAAGGCAACACATGACCTTTTTTTCTTACAGAATAAGAAACTTACATTGACAGTCATCAATAACCGGCAATATCGACAACGGGAATATCGATTGGCAGTAAAAGATAAAACATACTATTGTCTTGTATTGACGACGCCAAGTAGAATAAGGGTGAATGTCTGTCGTTTCAGGCAGAATTTATTTATGTAGTTCTTTTTTGTATTATATGTCAGGTGCCCTGAATTCATTCCACATTCTGATGTTAATTTTGTTCATAGGCGATGTTAAATCAATTATTTCCATTATTAAAAATTTTTCAAAGTTTGAAAGTCTTTTTGTTTTTTATATTTTTTTTTTTAATATTTTTTTTTAATATTTTTTTATATATTTTGCTAATCCTTCGTGTAGCTTTTTCATTATTATTGAGAATTTTTAAAAATATTTAATAATTTATTAACAAAAACTATTCTTACTGAAGGAGCTACACAAAGGAGTAGCGTAATTTAAAAAAAAAAAATAAACATTATTCCTGATGATGTTAACAAGCTGTTAACGAAATATCGAATAATAAAACCAAATAAAATAAAAGAAAAAGACCTCAAGCTTAATAAATATATTGCAAAAAATATAATAAAAAAGTCAATTAATAATATAATTAAAATTTAAAAAATATAATTAATAATATAATTAAAAAAAAAATATAAAAAAATAAAAAACTTTAAGCTTGAACATTCTTAGATTATTATTATGAAAACGTGGGCAAAAAACTAGAAATATTACTAATTATTAAAGGCTTCATTATGGATTACAACTGAATTGTTGTTCAGTTGCCAGTTGCTAAAAATGGTAATGCAGATCGAAACTGCATTAACTCTACTTGCCAAAATTCCAGTGCTTTTTAGTGTTTTAGTGGTTGGCCCCCCGGCAACCACGCAACAGTTCGGTTGCAATCCATAATCGACCCATAACTAAAAAAAAAACACGATACAACATTTAAACTTACCTTACTTCCAACTCTGGCCCCGTACGATACGAGGCACCCATATCTTTAGCTTCCAAGATCGACTGCAGTATACGAGCCAAATTGCCTTCAAAATCTAAGGCCCATTGATTTAAAGTCGAAACAGCAACGGTTACTTTGCGACCCATATTTGTTTTATTACTGCTGTTAACGTTTGACTTATTGAACAGCAAAATTTAAACAATTAAAATATAATAGCTAAAAAGCTGGATCGGCTAGTTAGGGCAAGAAGGAAGTTCGCCTATTTATTGTCAAATATTTTAGTCGTTGTAAATACTCGTACTAAGAAAAATAAAATGTTGCGATAAAAATTTGGTAGTGTTAGAGCGGTTGGAGGTTTAAATTGGTTTCTATTGCTACGCCAAAAAATCCGTCAGAACCACCACATAAGAGTACAGGATTCTAAAAATAAAAAATAAAATCTATATTTAGTCAGCGTTTAGACAATTCAATTTTTCTTTTTTTACTGGCATATCGACCGCAGTGCGCGAAATTATCGTATGTTACATTTTTCACATTTTATCATATGTGACAGCTAATAGTGCCAGGCAAATAAAAAAGCGAATAAAAACTCGCTCCTCTAAAATTTAGTTTTTGTAACATATGACAATTTCACGCACAGGGGTCGATATGTGTTCGTACAGAGAAATTTTACTGATGGAAAATTTCTTATAAAACCAAAACAGTTCGTTTTTCTTAAAACCAATTTCTAAGTATAAGCAGACCAACTTTAACACGGGTATTATGTTCTACAAATAACTCATGGTAACTGATTAATACGTTCTAATTAAAACGAAATAAAAATACATACTCACCTTTTTTTGCTTTTCAATTTTCTGTCGTGACCCGCAATGAGTTATGGTTTCTAAAAATAAATAAAAATATGGATTTTATTAAAAAGTTTTGTTCCAACGTCATAAAAGTATAAATTGTGCTGTAGAAATGCTTTAAATGTTTTGATCCGTTTTGACTTTTTTGACTACTAAAGGTAGGTTTTGATTTATTATCCCGCTGTTATATTCTTTAAAAATGCTAATAGTGAAATGTCGAAATTAAATTTATTTCACCTGCATACACGTCAAATGTGAACATACCTATACATTTTTTTTCGCATACATTTAGGCATAGAAACGACTCTATATTCAGTTGCATAATTTTAGGAACTATAGAAAATAAAAGAACGAATTTATAGCAACAAATCGCAAGGACTATTAAATGCAATGGCATTTTCTTTTGTACAAAAAAAACTCGTTATACAATTTACTTGTTTGATTAAAATAAAAGATAAATTTAATATTGTAATTTAAAAATATTTAGCCTCGTAAATTCGTGGAAGTATATAGGGTGGCCAGCCACACACAATAGAAATTTCCATAAAACAATAGTTTTATGAGTTATCAGAGTGATTTAGACATTTAGGCTTTCTTCGGAAGAACATCATTGATATGGCCGCTGGCAAATTAATAGCACAAGTTTCACCATCATATGATTGCAATAGCGTTTTCACACGGAGTGGTTTCTTTTTTTTATCTTGGACCAGCACTCAGGAGAGGACTGCTACATATGCGGTGCATTGTGTTGGAACTAGTAAATAATGTTTTGCGAGAATGTTTGCAATGTTGGGGTTCTGTGAAATTGAAGCAGTGCTTTCTTGGCGATTTTCATTATTTTATCGACGAATGGCGAAACTGACTATTATAAATAGTATCAAAATTGTAAACACTATTTGCAAATACTTAAATGAAATAAATTATAAAAACAGTCATTCATATGTTTGAGTAACTTTGCCACCAACTGTTACCACTGTTACTGAGGAATTTGCAACAATAGTTTGCGGTTGGGCAGCGTAGACATAACCACGTTGTCATTGACTTGCATTGTTAGCATTGAACTATAATTTCTTTAAGCAGTGTACGAGTAGTATCTGGAATGTGTGCATAAAGTATTGTATTTATTGGTATGTCTGGTTACGAGGGATACTACCGCCTGCAAATATATTTTCTTTTTTCCAAAATATTTTGTTTATACACTTCAGATTTGGGCTTTGATTAGATGTTTTCGCAATCGTAAAAGCAGAAATATATTTTAATATTTTTATTTTATATTAACTTTATATTAAATTTATTTTATATTAAATTTATTTTATATTTAAATATTTTTAGCTGCATGAGAGCTATCGATATCGATAACTATGGTTTGACAGCTGAGAATGTCGAAATATGTTGACACATCTGTTCAGTATGGTTTGGCAAATAATCATGAATCGTTTAACTACAGAACAACGCTTCAAAAATGCCGAAATTTACTGTCAAAAAAATAAATCCGACCGCGAAATTCATAGAGCACTTCGTCCATTTTATGGACAACATTGAGCAGTTATTGATCGCTTTCGCCCTAATTTTAGTCTCCTCAATTCAAAACCATCAACAAAACAAAGAAATGTTGTAGCGCGAAGTTTTGAAGAAGACGCCGAAATGTCGAATAGTCGTCGCTACGCTGAATACCGAGCGCTACGTTTCCATAAATTAATCAGCTAAACCTCAACGAGATTTGGTTCCAACACCGCGGCGCAACTTGCCATACACCGCGCTTACCAATCGAATTATTGCAAATTTAATTTGGTAACAACTTTATTTCCAGAGAAAGTGTCATACTCGTTCGTGCGATTTGGACTACTCTGCAAAATAATTATTCCTTTCCTATAGTTCCAGCACAATGTTTCGCATGTGTAGGACTCATCTCCTGAGTGCTGGTCCTAGATAAAAAAAAAAAATTCGTATCGTTTAAAATCAGCACTTAGCAAATCTACAGACAATATAGATTTTTATGTTGCAAACGTCAACTTGGCATTACTTACATATAAAACAAAAGTCGCAATAGCTGACTGATGTGCTTGAAGTTTTACGTTTTTAATAACCGAAACCTAAAGTTGAACGATACGTTTTTACTAACTGGGCCTTATGAATGTATGTATTAGTAAAAGATTGAGAGAATTTTGAAATTTTAAAGGCAAAATTTGAACGTGTAACACCCAAGTAAAACCAATTCAGAAAAGGTTTTAAGATGATTTTATGAAAATATTTTTGTACGGCAACACCAGGTTTTAATAGTTGGTTTTAATGTAAAACCAACTTTTGCTTTAAAACCAAGTCAGTGTGAAAACTTTATTACAGTTTCTAACAAACAAAAGAAATAGTAGACCTCGTATTTTATAAATTTCGCAGGCGTATCATCACGAATATACTGTTGAAAACTCCAATGCAGTATACATTAGGACTGACAACTCATTCGCATTAGACTTAAATGGAGACATGCAATGGAAAAAATACAGCGTTGGGTTTTTCAGTTTTAACGCTTTTGCCGCTTTAGACATGAAAAGCTGTTAGTTTTAGTAACATTCAAGTCTTTGACCCAGGCAACCAGTCAATTTATGTCAGGTTGGGTGGGGAAAGTTAAAAGACAAAATTGCGCATATAAAGTTGAATGTAGAAAAGGAATTCAAAAGAAATGTCGTTGCTCTAACAACAGAATTAACATATTGATCAAGCTCAATTAATTCCATTCATGCCATTTAACTAAGTAAATTTGCGTTTAAGTGTTGTTGCCAAGGAAAATTTCTAGTTTGTTGCTTGTAAATGGTGTCTTCGGCATACTTTATCCAAAGGAATTTTTATGTTCTCTATCCAAAGGAATTCGATATAAAACAAGTGAACTTTTATGTATTTTTTTTTATATAAAACTTGAATACGGGTAAAAAGAATATCAATTTAAAAAAAAGAGGAAGGGGGGGGGGGGGGGGTTTGTCTTATTAGCTGTTTAGTTTGTGCGCTGACTCTGCAGCCAGATAATTCTAATATCTGGTGATATAATAATAACAGTATCCAAATTTGGTACAGATTGCATAGTTGGTGCGAGGCAGCGAAGCGCACCGGGTTATCTCTGGTATTGCTACAAAAATTCCGACTTCATACATGGGTACGAGTATGTAAGATTTTTTTTACACATGTACAGAAGCATTGTTTTGTTATTGTTGGCTTGAAGTTGTGGTTAATACGTAAGTAAATTTGAAAATAGGGTTTCCATAAACTTTAAAAATTTAATGATAACTATTTTTAATTAAATTAATTAAAAAGGTTTAGAAAAATTAATGAGCTATATGGTTTGAATTCTTTATAACTTTTTTAAATTATTATTTTTTCTTTGTTTTTTTTTCAGAAGAAGACTTGGGGAATTAATTATGAAACATTCGAAATAAAATCATGGCCATTGCAACCGAAATTTGACGAAAAGTTATGGAAAATATGCTAAAAAGAGCACGTATGTGCGAAGCAAAAAATGGACATCACTTACAGGATATCATTTTTCAAAGCTAATTGCAAAAAATTCCCCAATGATATACTGTATTTAAAAAAAAAACATTATAATAATCGCATAAATAAAAAAGTTATAAACCATTTAAACCATATAGCTCATTCTGCGCCACTCTGTGTAAGGCAAATTTTTAAAGAGGCTAGTTGGTTTGTTTTATTTGTATATTTCGCAATTCTCAAATATTTTTTGGGATTTCTTGTATGTGAAATTTCTTAGCTTTTTTCAAGAATTTGGTTACAGTTCTACTGAAGAGTTTGGTATTGGCACCAAATGAAATGCGCATATAGACCAACTAAACCATATTACAAACATATATAAATAATCGTAATTAAATTAATTAAATTAGAATACCTTCACTTTATTATGTTTTAGATCAGCAAAACAAAAATTAAAAAAACTTGAACATACCTACCAAACTACCAAATTTTTCACATACTGAAGAAGTCTACCAATTTTCATCTGATCAGGTCATAGTGGCAGCCCTGATCATAATAAATGCATTTGTAAGAGATTCTCTGAGCTTTTATCTCTTATAAACATTTCTTTTACAGAAATATAAAAATCAATGATTTATGAAAACGAAAAAAATCGTTTAATTTTCCCTGTGATTTTCGATACCATTTTTTTTTATCTGGGACCAGCACTCAGGAGATAACTCCTACACATGCGAAACGACAGGAGCTGAAGCTTAATAAATTATTTTGCAGCTCTGTTTTTGCACGTTCTTTGTTTATACTCATAGCAGTGCTGAAGCTTGGGTTTAGTAGCTATTTTTTTTTATTATTATTTTACTTCGCCGGTGCTACACAATACCGACGAAGGAGGGCGTTTTGATGCGATTGTGGATTGCTATCACCTCAAGCCGGTATTGTTCCGACAACAACTGACACACAAAGACACACTAATGCACATCAGAAAAATGCGAGATGTTTATTTTTATTTTAAAATTTTAGTCTGAAACTGGGGTTGAACCCAGGTCTGTTTTTGGTTTTGACATTAAGATATACTATGGTACGCCCTTAACGCTTTGCTTCAGTATCTCCCCGTTTTTATTAATTAATCTAATGGCAACTTTATATCACTGAATTTGATTAGAATACTTCCAAATGAAAATGTGTGCACAGTTAGGATAGAAAATAAAACCCAAAAATACCAAGGATAAGCGTAAATTATATGTAGATTGTAAATTTTAGAGTGTAAAATAACGGATATGTAATTCTCGTATGCTATTAATAGAAAATAATAAATATATAAAGCTAGTAATAATCTGCTAATAAAAATATACACAGTCTACAAAACGCGGAGAACGCTGAAGATTAATGTGTAGCAAATTGATATCAGAATTTTGGGATAAAGAGTCGAAAAACATGGAACGAAATGGGTAGAACAAAAATTGTTTTGAAGACATTTTATATTTTGTACAAAATTGCAAAGCATTGTACACAAATCGAAACATTGCACATTATACATATAGGTCTTGCAAAAATATTTTTTAAAAGAGCAAGTGTGATCTCTAAATTTAATAAAATTACATTTTTTCTTATTGTTATTAAAATCTTTTAACAATCTTTTGTTAAATTTTATTTTTCAATAAAACTATTTTACTTTTCGAAAAGAATTTAATTTTAATATTTTTATTGCATTTTTAAATTTTAAATTTGCCTATTATTTTCTCATTTGGTAACTTTTTTCGGAAATATTGTTCAGAGATTTTTTTATTCGTGGCAGCACTGTTCTTAACCCTAGAAGGAAAATCAGTTTCATATCAAGAAGAGGAGCTTACAAAAGCGATACATATATCTAACGAAAAATAAGTTCTTTTGGAACCGCGTTTCAAGGCTGTAGCTGCTGAACAACTTTCAGTTTCAGAGGGGCAGGCTGCACAATCGTATATCAGTCATGGTGAACGCCACAGACTGTCAATGTCTATTTTATAGTGTCCTATTTATTGTCTTTCACTAGACATCTGCGTTGGCTTCAGACTGAAAGGGGTGTGAAATTAGAGGATATTTAAGCTTGACTGAGTGGAACCTTTTCCTTCGGCTAGGATCCGCCACCTTACCTAACGTGGTGGATGATCAGATATCCATCTATTAAAATGGGAACCGAAAAGAGTGGTCAACCACTGGTGTACCATTGATTGTATGATTGTAGTGGGCGATGTTGACCTACTCAAGTACCTGTGAATACCCATTGAAGGCTGGACCACATACGAAACTCATTTAGACGTGTACTTTACAACAAAAAAAAAACAATCTTGTAAGGAAAATTATTCCATTACACATTTAATTTTCAAGCTTTAAATTTGGCACACTCTACTCGTATGTGTATCAGCCCGTTTAACTTTTGATTTTGCTTATCTTTGGTGCTCTAAAAGCCATAGTTTACGAGTACGAGTATGTATTTCTAAAACTACTATTTCACCAAGAAATAAATCACACGTCTTTTCTTATTTCATTTAACACTCCTGAAATCGTTAACATGAGACGCTTCTTTTGTTGAAATTTTACGAAGTTCATACGCTCTATTAAATTTTCAATTTATAGTCGATTTTTTACGTTTTTCTTTTACTCAGAAACCTTTAACATTTCAAAATCACACGGAAATTGAAAAAGGCAAAACTATTTTAAATGCCATCCGTTCGATTGAATTGTAAAGAATGTTGAGCGGCAAGAAGGAAGAGAATGAAAAGTTTGCTGGAACCAGCTGCCAAAAACTATTCACATTCAGCTTCCACTTGTACTCATACGTTAATATTGCAATTGTGCTAGACAAATGTTCTTTATGGAGTGTGGGGAAAAAAATTGTGATTTAAAAACAGGTTTTAATGGATGTGTTTTTCTTGCGTTCAAGTGTCTGTTAAAAAAAATCAGGCTAAAGGATGTGGAAATAAGAAAACGGAAACAAATTCGTTGAAATTGTTTACGTTACAAAGAAATGAATTCGAAAATAAAATCGCTATCACACGATAAAATGAATACATACATGAATATTTGAAAGTTCTGTTGTTGGTAGGGCTGTATGATAAATTTTGTGAAAATTGGAAAGAAAAATGCAATTTTCCACCCATTAGCACAATTTTCTGATGTGCATTATTGTCGGCGAAACGTAAAAAGAAAATGCCGCTCTCTTTTAGCTTAAAAAATTAACGCGTCTACTTAACACTAGAGATTGAGTAATGTAGCCTTAAAAACTAACAACGCATAACAGCAGAGTTGTATCAGAATTAAGTTCTACGTAAGCACTGCTCTACACTACACTGAAAATATAAATCAATCAATCCAAACTCAAAGCAATACCAAGGGGTGTCAAAAGTACGGTAAGTACGGATTTACTTAAATCAAGTACAGAATTCTTAACTCAGGTACGGATTTTCAAGCACTTTTTTTTTATCTTGGACCAGCGCTCAGGGGCTATACCCTACATATGCAATGCATTGCACTGGAACTAGAGAGAGGGATAGGGTAGAGAATAGACAAGTGGTGAAAGTGGTAGGAAGATAGAGCTTAATTCTTGCACAAATCTGCAGTTGCGTGTTAATTATAAAGCAAAGTTGCGGTGTATCTGATGTTTTGTTTGACGCATTGAGCCATTTTATTTATTATTTTACTTTGCCGACGTTTTATTGCTCAAATACCGACGAAAAAAAAATATTTTTGTTAATACAAATTATTATTTCCTGACTATGCTACCTATTTGGTAGCGAAATATTGAGAAATAAATAATAATTGAAAAACTTTTCATAAAAAAGACCATCGCTCAAAAATAAATATAATTAAAAAATAAATATATGTATATTTCGTTATCAGAAGTAGATCTTCAAACAAATTTTTAAAAACGATAAAAAAATTTTAATGTTTCTACAAAAACTTTAAAAAAATCTTTGAGAATTGCAAAAATACAAAAAAGAATTCCGTACTTAATTTATGATTTCTTTTTCTTGATTTTTAGAATTTTGATCTCTCAAATAATCACACGTTCCACTTGTTTTAAGCACATATGAGTACTGTAGTATTCGTATTTGAATTAAGTAGCAAAAAACTTAAATTTAGTACCAGGTTTTTCTTTCTGTGTACCCATTAGCAAGTAAGAAGGTAATACACAATGTCACCATTTCACTAAGCGTTACTACTTCAGAAGTGTTTTTTTTTGTTTACGTACGACTAGTTTGAATAACAAAGTGTTTGTAAAACTGGCTGTGTCTGTGCGAAAAGTGTAAAAATAACAAACGTTTGCAACTTAACATAACACATACATATGTATGTACATACACACACACACACACACACTTACTATTTAGACACAAATGCACTTCCGCATGCATAAATGTAATCGTATGTGTGTTTCAAATTGCGCATAAAGAATTTTCTGCCGTCTCTATAAAGTATACAAAGAATGAAGTAGAAACACTTTTTCATAAGTTGAACAAATGTGGGATGAAAAGTGGCAACTTCTATGAACACTGTTCACTGCAAATCAAGGAATTTTTTAATATCCGAGAGTTGTTTGCAACACAAACTATGGAAGGAAATAAAGAAGGATTTTTGTTGGCAGTAACACAGCGGGAAAAACCGGGAGGCCTACTCACTTCAGGCCTTATTAAAGGACTGCTTAGGCACTTTTTTTTTTGATTGAATTACCATTCTTATACAAAGTGTCTGTGGCAAATTTATATTTTTAAATATGATTATTTCAAAAACTAATAAACGGTGCGGAGGGTGGGGCCGCTGGAATTATCGACTGTGCGGATTTGTCAGTCACGATGTCGCAGTGGTCGAGTGAGCATCGCGCGTAGAGACAAGAGTAACGATTCTTACGTAATTGCTCGTCGACAATTTTGTTCAAAGTTCGGTATTCGGCGAATAAGTGATGGAGTGATTGTAAATTTAATTCGTTCGCGCTTCGTTATTTGATTCTCGATCTTTTGGTGTTTTTTCTTGTACAATCGAAGAACCACTTCTCAAGTATTTGCAAATTACGTGCTGCAACCTCCGCTATTTTCTATATAACGAAAAATCTCGAGAACCAGAGTCAATCCAAGAAAAGTAATTTATAGCCATTGAATCGGAGTACCATGTATTCAACTATTGACTATGACGGGTAGGCAATCGGAATGCAGGTAGGAGAGATAAAACATGGATAGGTCTGCATCTAGATGGACTTAAAGACTATATATTTTTTCAAAGATAAGACCACGACGGGTTTTGGAGCGCAACTTCCGCGTCTCCTAAACTAACTAATCGAATTTAACGAAGAACAAATGAGGCATATAAATTCTTTTTAAATAAAACTTTATAACAGCTATAGCAACGCGTGGCCGGTTTAGCTAGTTGACTACAAAATATAGATGGCCAATAGCAGAAGATAAATTATCACTACAAATTAAAATGTAATATTTTTAATATGTGCCATCTGAAATTAAATTAAAACAGAAGCAAATTGCTTGCACTAATATTTTCAAACAGAAACATTAAAAGATGAACGACCCAGCTCTCTACTGGACGTTAGAAAACACCTTTGACTACTGTTGAAAAACTATAACAGAAATTATTTCAATAAGAAAATTAAAAACAGTAGAAACAGGGGTCGTCTGTACGTGTTCAAATACCCATGAATCACTGAACTTTATGGAACATGAAATACACAACTCCTGTCCTGAGAAATGCTACATATTGCCGCGTTAGTTGTTATTAATGCAAACAATGTTTCAACAACAATTGCCAACTTAAATTTATAGAAAAAAAAAATAATAATAATAATAATAATAAATTACATAGAAAGCAGACAGGAATACAAGTAGCAACGTACGTGCATAACAAGTGTAAATGACGTCAGTATACTACGACGTCCTTTTCACGGAAGAAAAGAGAAATTATTTTTAATTCAGAGGTGTTGTCGGGCTAACATTTGTAACGTTTTATGCACAAAGATTTGAATATGAGACAGTACTACGAGGAATAGATGCAACGTTTTACTTATGCAAATAAATAAATGAAGAAAGAATACGGGAATTAAATAATCGCAACATTTCTTTTTTATTTATATTTATTTTTGTACATTTTAGTACTACGAAGGTGGCGATGGCTGAAGTAGTCTGCACGTTGACTACAAAACTCAAGGGCTGAGTTCGAGCCCAGCAACCGACTAAGTCCTAAACAAATTTTGCATTAGCGTTACTTTGTGTCAGTTGTTGTCGGAATGTTTCAGTGGCGATGCATAGTCACTGGTCACTGAACAGCACCGGCTACAGATGATATTAATCCACAAGTAAGCCCTCCTTTGTTGGTATTGTGTAGCATCATCGGCGAAGTAGAATAATTAATGAATGCAAATTAAAAAATTTACTGCGTCTCCTTGACACCACAACACTGCAATACTGGTATAAAAACAAAAAACTTGCAAAAGCAGAGTTTTAGAAACAATGAAGTTTACCTCTGTCTATTCCTTCACCACCTGGCCTATCCATTACTATCGTTTTTCTATAGAATGTACCCCGAGTGCTACTCTTAGCCCATGAATTTTAAAACACGTCTTTTTTTTATTCCCTTCTAAAGTGGCTCCAAATATTCAATATTTTACATTTATACGATCATTATTTTTTCACGTTTCCCGTTTTGATTTTTTAACGCATATTCGCTAAGGTTAGGTTTTTAGTGCTGAATAAAGCTCGTTATTCCTTCCAAGAATAAAAAAAAAATAAAACAACAGATAAAAAAAGAGAATGTGTACAAAAGAAAAATTTGAAAAAATCGCAGAATATAGAAAACGAACATTTTTATTTACAGTACGTAACCGATATAAGAACATGTCATATAAGAAAAAATCGCTTATAAAAAAGTATTTCAAAAAAACAGTGTCTCTTTGGGCGGCGATGGCTGAAGTAGTCTGCACGTTGACAAAAAAAGTCCTGGGTTTGAGCCCAATTTCAAACTATCGAAACGCCCTCCTTCGTCGCTATTGTGTAGCACCGGCGAAGTAAAATAATTACTAAAAATGGCTACTAAAAACGAAGCTTCAAAAATTTCATATGTCTCCTTGAAAATTCAGAGGCGCTTCAACGCTGCTAAAAAACAGAGAACGTGCAAAAGCAGAGTTGTTAGATAATAAAGTTTCACCTTCGGCCATTTCTCTAACTATCCCTTTCCTCTAATGCCAGCACAATACATCGCATGTCTGAGGTCGCACAGCCGATTAAACCGAACTAATAATTTGCGGCTACTGATAGCTGAGTAGTTAGCTTGTTTGCTCTGCAACCAGATGGACCCGGGCTCGATTCCCAGGCCGCTCAAGTCAAAATATGTTTTTTCTGAGTTTTCTGTGCTACAGCACACTCCGTAGTCGGTATTTGAGTAATAAAACGTCGGCACAGTAAAATAATAAATAAAATAGCTCCAATTATTTAAAAAAAAATGAGTGCGTCAAAATTAACATCAGTGGCCTCGAAACTTTGCTGTATAATTACCACGCAACTGCAGAGTTGTGCACGAATTAAGCTCTATCTTCGTACTACCTTCAGCACCTGTCTATTCTCTACAGTATCCCTCTCTCTGTCTAGTTCCGGTGCTATGCATAGCATACGTAGGGCATTTCTCCTGATCTAAGATAAAAAAACCACGCAAATAGAATAGACGCATATTGGGGGTCTAGTGTAAGTGTTGTATGGTTAAGCCAGCCTATATGAACATTTCGTTGGTGTTTATACCAACTCAGCCGTAGACATTCAACCAAATTTTTGAAAAGGAGAAATACATTCACATATTTATATGACAACTGTCAAAAAATGTTCGCCTTTGCAAAAATTATTTTGTACAACAAGTATTTGCTTTACTTGGTTTTTATGTTTATGTTGGCAATTCTCAAACATTTTACGTAGCATTTGAGATTTTTAGCCTTTTTAAAATTTTCTTTCCACTTTTTATAGCACCAACGCTACTGAACCATCAATCCGATTTCAGTTTATTGACTTTTCCTGAAACCTAAAAATATAGTTCATAACGATGTGTTCTTATTCTACTCGTATTTCGTAAAATTAAAGCAGTTAAAAAAAATTTTTTTTTCTATCACATAGACAGGTCGAAAACACGCAACTACTATTTATGCAAATAAAAAAAATATATTCTGCACACTTGCGGACACGTTTCCCTAAATAGCCACCCAGGACACAAAATGTTACATTTATATTTGTAATTTGCTATTCTTCCGAATCATATGTGGAATATCTTCCTTCTAATTATTTAATTCACCTTTATTTTATTTATTATTTCTTTTTGTATCTTTAATGAAATAAAATAATAATAACAGGATTTCCATATACTGAATGCACTGTTTGAGCTCTTATTTCACTACAGTTTTTCTGCATTGTTTAAATTTTGGAGAAGACCGCAAATATATTTTAATGGGAAAATTAATCAGGTGCAAAGAGTACAACCATATTAAGATAAATGCAAAAACGTCAAATAGCCTACTAGTGTTATCGATAAAAAAATGAGTAACTGTCAAAAAAATTTAAAAAGTTTCAACTTAAAATCTTTTATATGTTGACAACTTAGCGATTTCGGCACAATGTCTGCGATTTTGAGCTTAGTTTTTTATTTTATTTTATTTTTATTTATTCATAATATAATGTAATGGCCAAAAAATATTACAAAGGATTTGAATCAGTACGCATAGCGTAAATGTATAATAATAACTCCATAGTATTGATATAAAAAATTATTTGCTGGAGAACACGTTTCCTAGCACAATGTGAAAAGTGACATAAAAAAATTTTATTCATTATCTTTTATTCTTAACAGACAGCTCTCAAATGATTGCTGGGTATGTACGATCATGTATGTATTCACAACATTATACACATTCATCTTACAGCATATAAATATATATACATATGTAGATATTTATCAGATTAACATCCATCCATTACCCATGTACATGAATTCCTTAACACCGAAAATTTATTTTGGTTCAAAAGCATTTGAAGTGGCCAAAAGAAAACAAGTAGTCTTTTTCAAAGGAAATTTATTAAAACACATAAACGTTTGTTCACTAGGCCATTAATTTTAAATTTGTCATTATTTCAATTTTGTTTTACAATCAATGTACATTTGAAAATTAAAAAATTATTTTATTTTGTATTTTCATTTAATATTTTATTTTTCCCACGAAAAGCGGCAACAAAATAAAGAAATTCTTCAAAACGCAAAAAATGATAAATTGTATATTTAAATTGGCGAATTTGTACGCTACAAATTTTATATCTTATACATATTTTTTGTAAATTATTGCGAAGCAGAAAATTTGAAAGAAATACATAAAAGTGATTGAATTGTTTTGTAACTTTTCTGTCAAGAGGCTTTACCAAGTGCAAAATTTAACTTAAAATGAACTGAAATTGATTAAAAGTGGTAAAGATTTTCTTTTGCAAATATCTAAAGCATTAAAAATAAAAAATACTAATAATAATGGATGGCAATATTGGTAAGTGCATTGCATTTTTAATTATAAAGAATAAATTTGTGGAATTTCATCGGATAACCGGAAATGGATTTTCATTATATATACACGGTGGGCCAAAAGTAATCACCCGATGTCTTTTTGTTGTAATTTTATTTAATAAAAACCTTTAGATCTGCATGTATGGTCATCAACTCTGGCGGCGGTCACTTAGCCCATATCATAAGCAGTGCCAAAATTTGTCTTAAAAAAAAAATTACAGCAAAAGAACATCGGATGATTACTTATGCCCCGGGTGATTACATTTGGCCCACCCTATACATATCTATGTATGACTTTGAAGTTATCAATTACTCGTATACTCGTAACAGGTACGATTCTACTTGCAGCACCTAAAAATATATTATTTGCAAGAACAGTTTACGATAAGTTTTTTAAAGCACCAGTTAAAGCTCTAAGATATGCAAGAACTTGAGAATGCGATGCATGCTCATTACCGCTCATTACTATGATAAGCTACCGCTGAATTAAATACATAATTAATTTTTTATTATTCGGGCCTAGTCCCGTTGGCATTGTCGTTATAATTTTGGTATCAATGTATTTCTCGTGGTGTTTATTGTCGCTTATTTCTTAAATTGGTATTTTTCAAATATGTAGTACAATGAAACGAAGCCGAAATGTTATAGAAAGCAGATATTAAATTTATTTAATTATGGCGTCGCTGTAATAGTTTACTTGGTTACGGTATGTACAGCCGATTGTCGTACATCTGTTACAATATTGACAGAAAAGCTGTAATAAAATATTCAAAAACCGTGTAAACTCACAGTTTTTGTGTGGCAACATTGTTACAAATGTATTATCCGTGCATTGTATGACAATAATATTGTTACAATTCTCACAATCGTGAGAACACCCTTCATTTCCATTGACACGTAATTGCCACACATTTTACAGTCATTTGTTATTTGTCACATGTGCTTAATTTAGGTGCACCGTCCAATAACGCCATTGACAGATAAATATTTCTATTGGTAACGCTGCCTATTAATATTTAGATACAAAGTTAAACATCGGACCTGGCAACTTTTGCCATACAATAATCTGACAATCGTGTGAATAGAAAATTTTTGTTGACAGATAAATTTATTGTGTGACAATGAAATTGTACAGTTTTCTTGCAATAGGCTGAACAGACAATTTACACTTCGGTAATCATTTTTTCATTGTAAGTGCATTGCTATATCCTACAATATCGTAAAAACTGTCAATCGTGTGTACATAGCTTCATTTTTGACAATATTGCAAATTTTTATAAATACTGAATTTTATTTTACAAGTTCACGTGAAGATGATGAAATAATGAACATAAATATACTTCGGAAGATGTTGCGACGACACGTTAATATATTTGCCACTCACGATCCTATTTCAGAAATGTTATTGTTATAAAATAATTTTTATTATATTAATTGTTGTATTTTTCTTGTGAACACATTCAGACTCAATAAAACTACATTTCCATACGTCTTCAAACAAATCCCTGCAAAACTTAAATGCAATGTGCAAAAATCTGGATTTAGATTCATGGAAACTTCATTTCAAAAAACCATCGAATTTTAGGAATTTTTTAATTTTTTTAAAGACTTTGTTTAGCACATGTGTGATTTTTTCCATTTCGGAAAGTAAAATTTAAAAGTGTTTGAAATTTGTGATATTTATTTTAATTTTTATTTTCCAAAAGTCGTTTCAACTTCGTTGCTTCTAATAAGAACAACAGCGAAGAAATGTTTCAGTATTTGAGTGGATATACAGGCAAATCCTGGTATAACAAACGAATGCGTTTATGGCAAGGATAATATAGATAAAGCGCAGTTGATAGAGGTCAGTATTGCCATTTTGGCGCTTTTCGGGTATTTTATGACGCTTTTTTAGTATCGTTACCATTTTCTTCTTATTGTGTACCCTTTTTGGAAAAGGGTTATTTTCTACGCTTTTTCCATATTTTTTGTGACGATTTAGTGATTTATTAAATTTTGAAGCTTTGTTTTAGTAGACATTTTTAGTATTTCTTTTACTTCGCTGGTGCTGCACAATACCGATGAAGGAGGGTGCGCTGATGTGCCTGCGGATTGGTTAGTGCTGAAGCTGGTACTGTTCTCTGGCCTGTGACTATGCCTTCGCCATTAACACTTTCCGACAACAAGAGGCGCAAAGACACTAATGCAAATCAGAAAAAAAAGCGAAATTTTTTTAAGACTTAGTATGAAACTGGGGCCGAAACCAGGACATTTTTGTTTTGTAGTCAGCGTGCAGCCATTGTCAACCTCAAAATTACTATTATGATATCTATATGTATATGTATATCTATATGTATATCTTTATATATATATATGTATATCTATATGTACATGTATATCATTCCAAAATCGGTGCATTAGTACGGCCGTCAGGGCACTGCTACACGTTCAATATATATTGTGATATTTGGATCGGGATCCATTTTAATATATTAAGGTTTTGCATGGGTATGCTAGATGTTCAATATTTATCGCGTCAGTTTTCAAATTATTTTGTGTTGTGCATGTCAGAAATGAAAGACAACCAAACTGCACAAAAATTCAGTCAAATCTTTGTTTTATATTCGTATTTATTTTATTTCTTTTGTTTTCATTTGTTGTCTTGTTTTGTTTTGTTTACGTATTGTGAGCTGATGTCACGAAATATGCTATACGTTCAATAGTTATCGCGTGACCCGTGATCTGGATTTAAGAAAATTAGGCTCGCGATCCATATCTTATTGCATATGCTACACGTTCAATAAATATCACAATACTGGATCGCGCTCAATATATGTATATATATTGAACGTGTAGCAGTGCCCTAAAAGGTATTACGAAAAACGTGTTTTGTCTAATAATTATATAGATTCCTCCTACAGAATTATAAAAACTGTTGTTGCTGTTGGCATGTTCTTTTTTTTTTAGCTGACGTTATAAAAAGGATTACTGGCTGCACATTTACCCATGGCAAAATAACAATGAATGAGAACAAAAAAAAATATAAAAATAAAAAATAAAAAATAGAAAAGTAGGAAAAAAAGCGAAATTGGGAGTTGTAATGAAATTTATTATTTGTGGAAATCTTGTTAACAAAAACCAAATAGATTCAAATGTTCAAATAAAACAACAAATGAAAACTCGGTAAATATAAATGATACTAATAAATGCAATAATAAAAATTTAGAACATGAAATGCAGAAATAGCAGAAAACAATATGAAAAAAAAATTGCGATTTCGGTAGTCAATGCAACAGAAATTAAGACAATAGAATTGAATATAACAATGGAATTGTCAGTTGAATAGTTGATAGTCAAACAAAGAGATATGATGGCGACGAGAAAAAAAATATATTCCCAAAGTAATTATAAAATGGAAATTTTTGTGCAAAATAAAATAAAAAAAATAACACATCCTGTCTGCAAATAATAAGCAGGAAGGGAGTTACCAGCAAGAACTTTTATATTCCCAAAAATGTGCAACAAACTGACAACAAACATATGGAGTTTGATTGATGTTGTAACAGTCGATAGATATATTGAGGTTAATTGGTTCATATTGCTGACACATTTTATGTTACATCGATTATGCTAAGACATTTATTCTATGTAACACGAATTGAAGTCGATAGTTGCTTTAGATTTCTTCAAGTAGTTGAATGCGGTATAAGTTTGTGTGCACCATTATTGATTTTAAGAATGTGATTATAATTTTAAATACCTGTGTGTGTGTTCTCAAGTATTTTTGTTTTACTGCAGTGCTTTTTTTTTCTAAAAATAATTGTAATATTTTTGCTGCAGTTTATGCAACTAATTGGCTATAGTTTGTAACTGCATTGTGGTAGTTACTGCGGCTGTTTGCCTGCCATCAGTGGCTGCGTGTCATATAACAATAACGACAACTATGGATTATGCCCTTGTTTTAACTGATTTTACAAGTGGTAAGTTTTTCTATATCAAAAAATATCTATATAAATTTCGTGATTGGTTTCCCATTAAAAGTTTTCAGTAATAAAAGGAAAAGCTATAAATTGTGTTCGGTTTTGTTTAGATTTTCTAATGCGCCAGGTAATATAAATATATATTTTATTGCAATTTTATTATTTATTCATATTAAAATATTATTCAAAGAGAAAAAACTGCAATTTGTTAAACATTTGAATATTTTTACACACTGCATACTCGTGTACATATACCTAAATATGATCTGATGGTATTTCGTATAATGCTGAGGGAAGAACATTCTGTTTTGTTTTACGAGATTAAAACGCGGTGCCCTTCGTTACCCCAACAAGCTCCGTAACATAGTGCATGAGCATTAGCCTATCAATCTGGAAGTTGAGGGTTCGATTCCAGTCTATACCTGGAGTTTTTCTGCAGACCAGTGAAGAGCTTCGTAAAATGTCTGTTGTGTTAAGAAAAAAAAACTTTTTAAAAATCTGTAGGACATGTCAATAGTGGACATTGCTCCCAATAATGTGAATTTATTGGTAAAATAATTCGATTATCAACTTCTAATAATCGAAACATATTATTTCATTTGTTGAAACTGTATAAGAATCAAATCCAATATTTTTAAAATCTGAATATTCATAACTTCAATATCATTGATGACCAATTGTTTTTAAAGTAATCATTGGTTCATTAATTTCATCTAATAAATATAATAATCGCAATGAAGGAAAAATATATATATATCGAGTCTTTGGTGCAATACCGTCGTAACTCAAAATTTGAATTTTTTGAGCTGGGTATGCAGAAATGATCTTTGGGGAAATATATATCTAAAGGAAAAAAAATTATGGTTCTATCTCTAACTGTTCAGATTCTACAGCTACAAATGTCTTTATTGCCTCCAGCTATTTCCAACAATATTTATTTGCAATAATGATATATTTCCTTTATGACAAGAAATTTATAAAGAGAAAACATTAACAGTAAAAACTAGTAAAAAAATAACTTTAGTAAACGAAAATACTATCAAAAAGATGGCTCAAAACTGCAAATGCATTTTTCGCAGTTCACGATTTTTTGAATTACTACGGTATTGCACCAAAGTCTCGATATGTATATGCAATGTAATTTTCTATAAACATTTAACATGTGCGTGGTATTGAGAAAGCACTACTGACTTGGTACTCCACTTGGGGATATACATATGTAGATAATGGACCCAGAGATTTGCTATACAAACTGGCACTTTTTTGGAGTAAACATGTAGACTACTACTGGCTCTCTATACCCTTTCCAATGTTCTGCGCTATAGACATTTAACATGTCCGGGTCATTGGGAAAGTACTAGTTCTAGAAGAACTACTGGCTTGCTACTCCACTTGGGGACGTATGCAACCAGAGATTCACTAGAGTTTCTAGATTCGCGAACTTTTATATAATGGGATTCCGTCGATGTTTTATATCCAATATATTTCGCCATATGCTTTTTAAATTTCTTCTACTTTCCATAGCCCAAGAAAACTGTTACTGAAAGTGGTACCTCCAAACCTTCCGCCTGCATTATAGCCAACAGGTTCTTCAAAGAAATTTTGTAAGGAGCAGTTTCAATGCACAATTTATTTAAAGTTTTCCCTTTTTTTTTAATTGTGTAGAAGTATGTATCTTCGAAAGAGTGTATAAAACCTATGAACTTTTTACTTTATTTATATATATATTTATATATATATATAACTAAAATTTATTTCATCATTCTTACTATTTCTATTTTTATACTAAATAACATTTTTGAATAAAAAACTTTAATTTGGCGCGTACCACATTTAACAATAAAATAAATCCCAAAAAGAAGAACCACAGGTTTTCAGCTGTCAAAAGTTTACGGCAAAGTAAAATGTGTAGACGCTTTGTCGACAATGTCACCAATTTATGCAATAAAAGTTACACTTCTGAAGATCAATAAACATCTATATATACTTTGCAGGGGCATAGCAGCGCCCACTTAGATAAATTAAATTTCATGTTATTTTAATAAGGCCAAACTCTGTAATAATTGCCGAATTTTGCCGAGATTTACCCTTTTTGGTACCTTTTGGTCCCCGTTGAAGAATTAAAAACTAACCTAAAATCCATTTCTATCGAGTGGTGGCGCCCATAACAAAATATTCATATAAAATATCAATGTACACGGTGGCGCAGAATGAGATATATGGTTTGAATTCTTTACAACTTTTTTAATTTATTAAAAACTTTTTAATTTTTTTTTTTTTTTTTTTGGAATTTTGTGAAGAAGACTTGGGGAATTAATTGTGAATCATTACACGATCGAACACAGCACATACGCAGGTGCCTCAATGGCTTTGTTATGGGACAAACGATTTTAACTGGCCTCCACATTCACCAGATTTAACAACTCCTAACAGTTTTCTTTGGTAATATTTGAAAGAAAAAGTGTACGTTAACAAACCAAGAACCATACTCCAACTAAAAACCAACATTCCCAATTAAATCATGGCCATTACACCAGAAATTTTGCGATTACACCCGAAATTTTGCATAAAGTTATGGAAAACATGCTAAAAAGAGCATGTATGTGCGAAGCAGAAAATCATTTACAGTATATCATTTTTCAAAGCTAATTGCAAAAAATTCACCAATATTATACTGTATTTAAAAAAAAAAATTATAATAATCGTATAAATAAAAAAGTTATAAACCATTTAAACCATATAGCTCATTCTGCGCCACCCTGTACATAAAACATATTTATATAGCAAAGTACAGGAAAAGGGGACAAGTTTACCGAATTAAAATTTCCAAAAGCTGCCAAAAAACATTTGGGATTTTCTTAAGAATAGTAACATGTAGTTTAAATTATATTTATATTTTTATTACTTTAGTATATGTATATTGGTGTTAAAAGAAATAATTAAGTTTATACCCGTTTATCCCCTTAAAGTTACAAATATCAAAAAACTACCAGACATCTCACTATACAAAAACCCAATGAAAATTAAAAATTTAGGGTGGGGATGGCTGAAGTAGTCTGCACGTTGACTACAAAACCAAAAAAAAAATCCTAGGTTCGAGCCCAGTTTCATACTAACTCATAATGATGTCCATTAGTGTGTCTGTGTCAGTTTTTGCGAACGGACAAATATGTGTGTTGTATGATAGTGAAGGTTTACCACTTGTCATCTCCCTCACTATCCTTTTTATCTAGTTCCAGCACAATGCATCGAATGTATAGGAGTACACCCCTGAATACTGCTCCAAGAACTATCCTCATCACAGTTTTCAAGGCTGTTAGCTTTTCAATTTCAGCAGGCAATTACTGGGATTTTCAGAATAATTGTTTTTATAATTTGTTTATTTTGAAAGTGTTTTAATTAAAGCCCAATGTATTTAGTGCAAAAATCACTAAATTATTTTCTTAATGCTTTTACAAATAAATATATCACTCCCAAAGCAATTTTTAATTCGTAAATCGTATTAGGTGTTGTCTTAATAACACGAAAAGAAGACAAACTATGTGCCATGGTATTTGTAGCAGAAAACAATTCAGCTGTTCTTAATTTAAGATCTTTCCAACAGGTGGTGGCATAAAACATTAACAACAACGATAATTTTCTGTACGATTAGAAATAATAAATATTTAAAGAATTTAATTCGAGCGTGTGTGCATGTACGAGTATATCATTTAGCTGACGTTGCTTGTCAGTTTAATTGTCAAGGCGAAGGTGAAAATATAAATAAATAATTTTATTAATTGCGAAATGTATTTTTTTTATTACAAGTAACACATAGTTAGGGCACTTAATATTGACAAATACATTTTAGTTTCTGGTTTATGGTGATTTACACAGTGGAAAAGTAGAAGTTTTGAAAAAAAAAATTGGTATTTAACGTGTCGATTATGGATTGTTAAAGCAATTTCGATCTCTGTTCCAATTTTTAGCAACTGGCGACTGAACAGCTGTTCGGTTGCAATCCATAATCGCGGCATAAGAAACTTTGCTCTCAGTTTAAGTTAAAAAATACTTGCATTATTTATTCTGACAAATATTGAAGCTGAACATTGATCGTGTAGCATTCGCTTTACAGTCGATAATGGCAGTATGATATTCAGTTATGTGACATTGCCGTCCATATAAAAGTTGAAATTAATCAGAACAAAACCTCATGAACGATAAAGGCCCACCCAAGACTTATCCAAATTGGGGGTGCTGATGGCTGAGTAGTTACCGTGTTGACTCTACTACCAGAAAGAATCGAATTCGATTCCCGTCCCAGTCAAGTCAAACATTTTCTATGCTACAGCAGCCTCCTTCGATATATTTTGTAATTCTTGCCACTTTTTTGTTGACTAAATGAAGAGATTACATATCTCCCATTTTGGTTTTTTGATTTGCCTCTGAAGAGTGCGATTTACAAGATATTTCTTTGAATTTTATATCAAGGTAAGGTAAGGAGGGGTGGTATTTCGTCAGCGAAACACCTCCATCCGGAGGCCCATAGGGTCCATTGTGAACCCCTTCAACAAAAGAAAGAGAAGTAGAGAGATATAAAAACAAAGATAAGAATAGAAAAGAGATGACGAAATTAGGTGCCGCCCATAGTCAACATCTCATAGCCAGCCTATCCCTACAATGAAGCCCCTGATATCATCGACATCGTGCGCCGTGATATCCCCAGCCTCATTAGGAATCTGCTGTCTAGCCATTTTTACCTGGCGTTTTGCAAACCGGGGTAGTGACATACGACGTGTTCCATCGCCTCCTCATGTTCCTCGCAGACCCTGTGAAGATCGGAGGCCTCCCCTTGCCACATGCTGATCATCACCCGATCGAGCAGTGCCAAGTTAAAGCCCCTATCAGAATTCTTAAGTCTCTCCTGCACATTCCCAGTAGCCGTCTGCCGTCGAAACCCTGCATTTGTGCACATTCTTCAAGGAATGATCCACTCATTCCGCCACTCACATCCTGAGCTCACAATAGGAGCAACCCATCGGCCGCACCGGCAAGTCTCACTCCTCCTCCAGCAGCGACGAGTCCCTTCTCGCCAGTTCGTCTGCCGTCGCGTTACCATCTACTTCAGAATGACCAGGAATTTCTTGACAAAATCCGAGACATGATCTGCGACTCTCGAATTCAAAATGTATATTATTATCCGATTAACTATAAGACTTACGCGGCGAAGGTTACTTGATGAACAGCCACTGTATATTTCTAAGCAATACAAAATATGAGTCATGAGAAGGGAGTACAATTTAAGGAATGGAATTTAATTTTAATAGTCAGATGGCAAATAAAACAATAAAGAGACCAGCTCAGTTTGCTATTAATTTTTGCGGCTATATTACTAATATGGCATTCCAACGTTACCTTATCAATTGTTTTTTAGTTTGTATAATTATTATATTAAAACAGTCCTCATAAAAACGCTTAAAATTTCTATTTGGGCAATTGTGCATATTTTTGGAGACTTGTATCATAAGGCCCTCTTTTCAACTTGTCAGAAAAGCACTGAAATGTAATATAATTTAGGCAACTGGAGATAATGCAAGATTAATCTGCATTACAAACTTTAGAAGTCGTTAATATAGAAATAAATTAACTAAAATTCAAAAAAAAAATAAAAAATAAAAGTTTTCGAAAGAGTGTAAAAATGCACAGTTTGTGAAACTTTTAAGCGTTTGCATAAGAACGCTTAATGTTTTTTGTAATGTTTTCACACCATTTATAAAATGTTATTTGAAATTTGTAATAAATTGAATAAAATATGTGGAAAAAACATAATTTGGTGTAGTTATTTTGATTCTAAAAGCTGCCGTTTTTTTTTAAATATCCCCACTTTAGTGCTTTTTAAGAATCTGCAACGGTAACGCTGATTGCATGCTCCTCCTCCCTATTTTACTAATAAGCTGACAATTTCAGATATAAAAATGTCTTAATGTGAACTGGGAGTATGATATTGTGGTACCTTCGATAACATTACGAAAGCGTTACGTATGAGCAATATTTAATAATTATTAAGTAGACGTGTTTTTTTTTGTATTCAGCCTTCCACAAGGGCTGAGTAAAAATATTTTGCCACAACTGAGAATATGCACACACGGTGCCGTTCATTTAGTATAAATTTTTTTTGTCCATTGAAGGTTTCAAATTTCATATGTTTTTTACAACGTAAACGGTGCATTTGAGAAGTAACGTCGACAGCTGAAAACGTACCAACCTAAACGACAGACAACATTCCACAACATTTCATCGAAAGAAAATCAGTTTTTTTTTCATTTTTTTATTTTTCGCATTTGAATCCACTGTGTATTTATTAGCATTCGATTAGACTTGATTTATTCATTTAAAATAACTTAAAGGCACTATTTTCCCAACGAAACGAAGAAAAAAAAAGAAATTTTTTTTTACATTTTTTGTTTGTTTTGGAAATTGAAATAAATACTCTAGAAGAATATTTGATATAGATACTGAACTCGTATGCAAAAATCAACAAAAGAGTTTGGTAACCTAACAAATACAATAACAAATACTATAAGAGGAAGAAAAAAAAAACTCCCTAAAAAGGCTTTTAAAGGTATCCAAGGAATTGTGTTTCCGTTGTTAAATCAGCTTTTACAACTACAACTTTACAACCAGTGGGATATATTTTCCAATTTTATTTTGGTTTTTTTTCTTTGCGATTGTAGTATTTGTTGATTTCTATGAATGTTTAATGAAAAAAAAAAAGAAAACTGAAAAAAAATACCACTGACTAGAATTTCCGTATACTCGCTTTCAACCAAAAGAAAAAAAATTGAAGAGATTTTATTTTAAAAGTTTTTAGTACCGCAATGAACACGTGAATAGTTAAAACGACAGAAAAAATTCACTGCCAGCATTTTTGTAAAATAATCAAGTTATTATAAATCCTTAAATATCCTTATAAATAAATGGATTATTAAACAAATCTCGAAAGTGTATTTTTCGCATATCTGTGTGTATGTGAGAAGGAGAGAGAGTGTGTGCTTCTTAAGTGAATAAAAAGAGATAACCTCCTAACGGAAGGAAGTGCCGGAAATTAAGAAAAATTTTGTGATTTATTTGCAAACCAAACAAAGTGGATTAAGTGTTGCTTAGAAAGTCATTCATTCTATATTACGTATTTATAATTATTGTATTAGAAAAATGAATTTAGGTGGACGTGTGCAATTTCTACAAGCTCAACTATTTCCCATATGTCCATTAACACCATTAACAACGGGAGGCAGAGGTAAATTGCAAATAAAAACAGAAATAATTAATAAGACACTGATGAAATGTCGACTGGTATGTTTTAAATACAATGAATTAAAATATTTACATGAGAGTAAAGGTGCTTTACATGTTTAGAATGTGCAACCCAGAAGGGGTGCAGTATCTCCTAGTCAACACTTTTGGCGCATAAATTGGTGACATTGTCGACAAACCGTCTACACTTTTTACTTTGACGTTTGTGTGTAGAGAAACTTTTGACAGCTGAAAACCTATGCTTCCTTTTTTGGTTTTTTTGAAATGTGGTACGCGAAATATTAAAGTTTCTATATTCAAAAATGTCATAAAATATCATTTTGTATAAAGATAGGAATAGTGAGAATGATAATGATGAAATAAATTTTAGTGAAAGTTAAAACTTTGTAGATTTTGTGCAGTCTTTCGAAGATTTCGATTTGTTCTAAATTGACTGAAGGTGTGTGTGGAGGTGCCGCTTTCAGAAACAGTTTTCTTGGGCTATGGAAAGTGGAAAAAAATTTTAAAAATATGACGAAATTAAATTGTATATAAACGTCGACGGAATTCCATTATTTAAAAGTTCGAGAACCTAGAAACTCAGAAAATATTTTCCGAAGGAGTTTTAGATATGAAATAGTACTAGTGAATCTCTGATTTCAATGCCTATATATGGTTCTAAGAGGAGTACCTAGTCAGTAGCTTTTATAGAACTAGTGCTTTCTCAATGCCACGCACATGTTAAATGTCTATAGAAAATTACATTGCCGGGGGTATAGTAGTACTGATAGCTATTTTAGTAGCGAATCAGTACTGCTTCACTTTTGACATTTTCTACAGGGAAGTTACAAGTGTTGGAAACGTTGGTGGCAACTTGCTTTATGAAAAGACACTGTTTCAACTTTTTCGACAGAAGCCTGTAACGCATTAACGAGTGCAATAGATGTTAAGCTAACTACTTACAACAAAAAAAGTAAATTGAAAAAAATTGAGAGAACAAATTTTAAATTATTTTTTTTTCCTTTAAAACGATTTGGCGTTTAATTTTTTTTCTGCTTTATTTATTTATTTATTTTTTGTTCTAAAGGAACTCAACTATTGTTAATATGTATTGTAATTCAATTGCAATCAAATGTGGGACAATTTCCTTACTGTACTATACAGCCCGAAGTTCGTAGGTTCAATCCGCCGTCAGGTCAAAAATTTTCCTTCATTGGTATTTCACTAATAAAACGTTGACGAAATGAAAAAAAAAATTTTAAAATGGTTCCCATTTACCTTAAATATTAATGCGTTAACATAACACCTGAGACGCTGTCATTGTACAAATTCTAAACAAAAAACACGCAACTGCTCGAAATAAGCTTTTTCTCACTTCGCCACCGGTCTCTTCCCTACACTATCATTTTCCAACTAGTGGGGAGTAATAGGAATGTAGGGGACATTTCGTGAGCATTTATCCAAGAAAAAAAGGTAAAGACATTCGGTGGTTTTAGTTAGGGGAACAGAATGCATAAAAAATTAGTACCCATCAGTTATGGTGGAGGGCAGTAAGCGGCAGCAATCAGCTGTTATAGTTTCAGCTTCAATTTCAATATTGGCTGCCTAGCCCACGATGTCCCACGATATCCTGCGTTCGCTTAATTACATTGAAAACAAAAACTAAATTTAAAATGTAAATAAAGAGTTGAACGATATCGTATGACAACGTGGACCAGGCAGTGAAACAAACTAATCTTTTATAGTCAACCGTTGCCGCGTGCCGCCTTCATTGACCCTATTGACGATAAAATAATAAACTAGGCGCATTTATTTAACAAACAACAATGTTTTTAAACTGCATACAGTAAAATAAAGTAATATTATATTGTATAATTATAATATGATAGCATAACTTGTGAATAGTCCAATTGTATAATATTTACGATACTGTACTTACATGGAATTTCATAAAGCCTGATGAAATCTGAAAGTAAAACAAAACGTTCTTTTAATATCGAATATAATCATGCACTATAATTATTTCAGAAAAAAGATTTTCATATCAATTTCACTTGAATTAAAAAATAAAGTTGTAATTAGAACTCGCATAAATAAACTATTTTACTACAGTAGTTTTTTTCTTCTTTTTAGTTTCAATATTTGTCATCGTTGCAAATTGCCATGACAACTCTTCTTTTTTTATTGTAATAAAATAAAGAAAAAATAAAACTTGTTTTTATTATTTGTGTTACTTCTTATTACTTACGATTTACTAGCAGTGTTGTTAACTAGTTTTTTGAAAAATCCCTGCAGCGCCAAAAATACATATTTTTTTACTTGTCTCTCGCCCACAAAAAAATTTTTCCTACAAAATTTCCTGCGCTTTTTCTTACATTTTCACGGCACTTATAAATCTAATTATATCGAGTCTTTACGGCGAAGAAAGAGTAAATTCCAAAAAAGCAGATTTTACAGGCGAGCGTTTTTTTATTCTTTATTTTTTAAATGTAGTGTAATCAATGCGGTACAATATTCTATCGGTTTTTATTAGAAAGTGATTTCGAAAAAAGAATTCACTTACGATATTTTTGCGGTAAGGGCTCGATATGTTCGAGTTTTGGGTTACAATGCATTTTTGACAAACAGAAAAAAAATTCCAATGTAAAATTAACGTGACTAAATGTTGATTAAAATCAAGTTAAATTTCTGCAACAAGTCCTCATGAAACATCTTAAAATCCTCGCAAATTGTGCATTTTTACATTCTCGCAGTTGAACTGCCAAAAATTGTATTGAAATTCAGTTGCACAAACTTTGTACACTTCCCCAACAATTTTAACTAGTAAACTTGCCCTGTTCATTTGTAGCATGTCGTCACCATTTTTCCAAAAAAAATTCGAGTGTTAATGTATCACAAATATCAACTCTGGAAATAATCTGAGCAAAAGCAAATTAGAATTTTCAAACAAAAATTATAATTTTTTGTAATTGTAATTGTATTTCAATTACTTTTTTATTGACGTTTTCCTGTTTCTCTACACGTAGGGAATTTTCCCAACAGTTAACAACACTGTTTAGGAGTCAAATCGTTGAGCTCAGAAGCTAAAGGAAGCATGTTACAATTATCTAAGAAAAGCAGCACGAGTCACAGCAATTGCCAATTATTTATTAGAAATTCATATCGAAATAATAAATTATAAATAAAATATTTGCTCGATTTTTGTTATTTGCATTTAAACAGAAATATTAATTAGGTATCCATAGGATTTCATGTTTCAGCTATTCTTATTGCCACTGTTGCTAAATACCCTTACAAGGCGCACTCACGAAAATCACATTAAAATTGATTAACTCCTTTTTTGCTCATCCCTCTAAATGATATTTAACAACTATTCACGTATTTTATATCTTTTTTTGCATTTGCATACTTCCCAAACTAAAAATTATAAAACGTGCCGCATGTTAAACCAATAAAAATTGTAAGGAATTACAGTTCTACGACAAGTGACAAAACTGACTTTCATTGTAAATATCGTTTATTTAATATACTGACATGTTATGAAAATCACATTTCGTGAAAGTGATTTTAAATCAGAAAAAGATGTTCAGTGCATAGAATTTTGTCTACAAGGTTTTCAAATCACTTAGTTATTTTTGCGATACTACGTTTATATGTGAAATATTACGTTTATACCTACGTCAACTTTGCAAATTTTATAAACCGGGAGTTAGACTTTTATTTACAATTAAGGCTGCATATACAAAATATATGTACTCGTGTGTACTTTGAAAACTGCATTTTACAAAGGTTAATAATTTTTATGTTCACATGTACTCGTATGTGTACATTTCACATAACCTATAATAGTACATGGAAAATTGTAACATTTCCCTTAACATTTAGTTTTATTTAATTTAAATTATATTATTAATTGACCTTTTTTATTATATTTTTTGCAATATATTTATTAAGCTTGAGGTCTTTTTCTTTTATTTTATTTGGTTTTATTATTCGATATTTCGTTAACAGCTTGTTAACATCATCAGGAATAATAATCATATAATAATAATAATGATGATGTTAACAAGCTGTTAACGAAATATCGAATAATAAAACCAAATAAAATAAAAGAAAAAGACCTCAAGCTTAATAAATATATTGCAAAAAATTTATTTAATTTAATTAAAAATTTGGTTTTTTCAAAGAATATGCATAAATAGATTTTAATATATATTTGCCGAAGTACAAACACAATTGAATTGCAAAATAGCTGATGTCAGATGCTTTGTTACTTTAAAATAGAGCACGCTCTAACTCAAAAGTGTCGTATGTACAAATTGAAAATTTTGAAAAAGAACTAAAAAAAATTTTCAATTAAAAATGTTGTAATATTAATTAAAAAATTAATTACATTTCCACCTGTAAAGAAATTAATTGCATCAATTAAATTGTTATTGCTGACTTAATTCAATTAAATTTTTAATAATAATAATAATTAAATTTTTTAATTATATTTATTTTTGAGCGATGGTCTTTTTTATGAAAAGTTTTTTAATAATTATTTATTTTTTAATATTTCGCTCCAAATAGGTAGCATCGTCAGGAAATAATTAAATTTTTAATAAAAAAAATTAAATTTTTAATAATAATAATTAAAATTTTAAGTAAATATTTTGAAAACTCAAACTAATTTTTAATAGCATGATGATTCCATATTTTTTACTTTCGTGGCTATTGACATTTTTTTATATTGGCATCAAAAATTCATTAAAAATGTAATTGCATTGATTAAGCTTTTAATTGAAAAAATAATTGAAGGTGTGAACTACTCAGCCAACAAGCATCGCCACAAATGCTGCTGTTATGTTTTAAGAACATATATTTTACTTCGTCGACGTTTTATAGGTCAAATATCGACGAAGGAGGGCTGTCAGCAAAGACGGAATAGAAAAATGGCTGTGTATTTACCGGAGGCTCTTCTGGTTGCAGAGTCAACGCGCTATGCCATTTTTTCTTAAAAAGAAAAAAAATCGTCATTCGTCTGGCAACTAGGTATTTGTGAGATATTAGCTTGGTTTGCCTATTACGAAATACTTGTAGGAATTGGTAGAGTTATTACATTTCCCACGTATAAATTAAGTAATTTTTTTCTCATTTCCAAAAAAAAATAAAATCTAAAAGTTATTATTCGTGCTTTCATACAACATGCTATTATTATTTAACCTAACGGCATCAGCTATAAATCACCAAAAACTATGCATCAACGAGGAATTATTAAAAAGAAATAAAAAATATTAAAAAAAACATAAATCTTGCATTTACAAATTTTCAGACAAATAAATTATTTGAATCACGAAATATACATATTTGATTCGGCTGAAAATATTAAATTCAAATTTACATTTTTTTAATAGTTTTTTTTCATGTTCAAACATAAATTCGGAAATCTTTTTTTTTTTTTCTAAATATGAGCAAATAGAAAGTATCACCAATATAAAATTGATATTGGCAAATGCTGCTTTGAAGTAGTCACGAGGATGACGTCAGTATAAAAATTGTGGGCGGCGGTTAATTGACAATTTGTACATTTCGCACCCTAAATACAAAAGTGACACAACTCAAAATTTTCCAAAATGTACTTTTTTCCGTAAAATAATTCACAGTACACATCTCTAACTACTTCAAAAATTTCTTTCTCATCACTGTTTTCTTTAACTGGAAAAATACCGTTATGTCTGTTTTTATGTTAATTGCATTGCTTACGCACGATCGACTAAAAAGACCTATTTTTAGTTGCGTCAATGTTCTCAAGAAGTGCTGATTACTTTTGTTACACATAATATTATATTATAATATAAAATTAAAAAAATTTTAGCAAAACCTTCTTCGAAATAGACTTCTTTCATAATGGAACCAATTTTATTTTAAATATTACAATCATTTTTGCATAAACAGTTTTTTGCCTCTCCTGAAAATTTGAGAATTTTGAGTTGTGCCGCTTTTGTATTTAGGGTGCGATTTATTAAGAAAACACTTTTAAATTTTAATACACTTTTAAATTTACAACACAGCGTTAGTTAAATCGCTGAAAAATTGCATATATTTTGTATATAAATTAAGTAAAATATCTCACGGTTCCGTTCTGCAAAGTGTTCGATATATCCAACTTGTCAAGTCAGAAATATACTTTACATGCGGCCTGTATCACAATGGGCCTAAGCTGTCTTTCGGGAAGGGTCCGCCACCTAACCTAACCTAAGATCTGATACTTTCAAAAAAAATATTCGATGCTATTAAAAACTCCAACAGGATTTTATATATTTATTTAATTTTAACATTTATATCCATTCAATTTAACTTTTATATAAAAATTAGTGGGCTAAAGTTTATTTCAACTGCAATAATTGAAAACAAAAGCACGGATAAAACGATTAGAATTTAAAAAATTTAATAACTTTTTCGTTCACATACAATACCGACGAAGGAGGGCGTTCTGATGTGTCTGTGAATTGGATACAGCTGAAGCAGTTTACTGTTCAGTGACCAGTGACTATACCTTCGTCACTTGTTAAAATGTCTTACCAGCACAATTTACGAAAAAGGACAACACCATATTCGTAACATTTGAAAAATAAATTTTTTTAAATAAATCAAATAACAAATCAGATAACGAACTTAATCCAACAATTGATTTATTGCAATTTTGATTACCAGTTACGGCAATATCCACATATTTTCTTTAAAAATGTAAACAAAAAAAAAATGATATATATAAAAAAAGTTATTAAAATTCTAAACTCATTGGGGACTTTTGACCCACCATATACTATTTGAAAATTCATAATACACATTCGTTTATATATTGATATGGCAAAATTATGTGTTTTTTTTTTTTCATAAATACAAACAGTTGTTTTTACATTTTGTAATGATGCGTTGCACTTGATTTTAAGAATTTAGTTTTGCTAAAAGAACATTTTATTACCATAAAATATTTTTGGGCAAATTTAAATTAATTGCTCCACAAATGTATGTATTTAAAAATTTTAAAATTTTAATTTGTAGAAAATATTTTTTTTCTAAATAAATTTTTGCAATTACATAAATTTCATCATCAGAAATTTTACAATTTAGATGACTTTGAAATAAATAAATAATATACGAGGGACGAAATCAAGATTTAGGCAAACGTACAAAAAACACTTTGAATCAATTACTTAATACTTCGCAATTTTTCGATTACTCAGCAAACTGATAATCAGATAAATTTAATAAGTGACGAATGAGTTTAGACAACTGCGTTTAGGTGATTAGGTTTTTCTATAAAAATGTGTTTCGCCAAGATGACAGCTTGTAATCGCAATAGTATGAGCGATTAAGCTTACGGTCATTATTATCAGAAATTATGAAATTATATTTTTTTCCTTGGAACAGCACCCCGGGGATGACTGCTATACATGCGATGCATTGTGCTGGAACTAGGAAATGAGGTTATGGGAAGAGGGACTGGAGGGAGTAGCGTTTATGGACATTTGATTTAAATTTTCCCACGTTAGAAGTGGCAGGAAAGACCTCTGCAAGGAGTTTATTCCACATGCGCGCTGTTCGGCCAAAAAATAAGTTTTCTCTGTAATGCGTACTGCGATTCGATGCGAAATCATCCCAACTGAATGTACCCTCAATGGTGAACGCATTATGTGCCGGAATGAAGGGGTTTCGGGAACAAGTTTCCTGATTTCATTAGAGCACTTCCCATTGTAGCAACGTTAGAACAACGAAACTCATCCTATCCCATATTGCGACGATGCTCAATGTAGTCAATAGAGTTGGTTACTCTACTGTCACCGATAAACCTCTTCGCCCTCTCCTGTACGCGATCCAGAAGCTTCATACATCAGTACAATGTGTGTGTTTGCTGGTGTTCTGTACATGAGACAACTGAGTGTTTCTGCTAAATTGTGAATAAAATCAAAAGTACTGCACCAATTTCAAAGAAATATAGGTAAATTTCCTTGGAATACATTTATCTGCAAGATTTATATTTTTCATGCATTCTTGAAAACAAAAAATTCTAAATGTTTTTGTAAAATTTTAATTTTTTTTTGTGGTTTAAACTGTTATGGTATCTCTAAAACTACTGAGCAAACTTAGACACAATGTTCGCACGGCCTAAAGATTATTTTGTTTTAGAATTTCGCATTTTTCTTTACAGAAGGGATAGGGAAAGCCCTTCCCAAGTTATGGTACTATATGTTGTGAAAGTGGCTTTATATTTTACAAACCGCGATATCTCGAAAACTAGAGCTGATGGAAAAAAAGAAGCACAGATTTGAATTCAGCATTCCAAACAAATAAAAAAAAATAACTTTTATTTCTAACAAACTGAAATTTTTTTAGAATTTTGTAAAGTTGTGTAATAAAAAAAATAAAACAAAAACGTGAACGTGAACGTTGCTTCTTTTGGTAGTTAGCATTATACGGCCCTAATGTCAATAAAAAGTCTTTGAGTTGAGAAGTGTTCGCTCACTGCATTATTTATTTTAGTTTTGCACTTTCTCTGCTTTTGCAAAGCAAAAATAAATGTAAACAATAATGGAGTCTAAAGCAAAAGCAAAGAGTATGAAAAACAACAATATCATATATTGTACAAGTTTTTATTGTTGTTCTATCGTTCGTTGTATTTTTGCATCACACAAATTGTGCGAAAAGTACAAGGTCAATATTTGTATTTTTGCTTTGTTTTTTCATTCTTTGCAAAACCTACACTTAAGCAAACACTTGCGCTCCTGTGCACACTCACTCATGCTGTTTATTATTGTGTTAACATTTTTCACTATTCAATTGAACACATAAGGAGGCTGAGAAATAACTTGAGATACTTGTAGCAATTTTTTGGACAAAAATTTGCATTCATATTCGTACGTTTTAATGGAGACTTGTCCATGACTTTCTAAAGAAACAGACAGCAATTTGTTTTTAAGTTCCTCAGTCTCTCAAACTTTTGATTGATTTGTCTCACTTTGAGCAACTTTTTGCTTCACATTTAAGCCCGCTGTAAATTCGTCTTCTTAAACATTATTATTAAGGATTTGTCGATTTTAAAATAAACAGGTGTTTTGAACGATCAAGTATTGAATTGCCGCTAATGGAACTAATACCCAAGGATATTACTGCCTGTTTTTTCTTTTTTTTATCTTGGACCAGCACTCAGGAGATGCCCCTACACATGCGGTGAATTGTGCTGAAACTATAGGAAAGGGATTGTAGGAGAAATTATAAGAGGTAAAGCTTCACTATCTTGCAACACTGCTTTTTGCACCTTACTTGTTTTTTGTAGCAGTGTTGTAACTTCTTTGATGTTAAGGAGACGTATTAAATTTTGAAGCCTCGTTTTTGAGTAGCAATTTTTAGTAGTTATTTTACTTCGACGCTGCTACACAATACCGACGAAGGAGGGCGTTCTGAAGTGTCTGTGCATTGGATACAGCTGAAGCTGTTACTGTTCAGTGACCAGTGACTAGACTATGCCTTCGCCTTCCGACAACAACTGACACAAAGCCACACAAATGCACAACAGAAAAATGCGAGATGTTTTAATCAGTCTGAAACTGGGGTTGAACCCAGGAAAAATTGTTCGTTTTGTAGTCAACGTGCAGATTACTTCGACCATCGCCAACCTCTGTGTAACGAAGACGATTGAAAGTACTCGTTCGGATATTTATATTCACCCTTCTTCCAGTTGTCGACATCGACACCAACTTTTATACCCTGTTACGTCGAAATGCTGCGGCTATTCTACCAAATTTAAAGTGGCAATTAAAAAAATTATTTATTTTCAGTAAATGTCAATTAAACTTTTAAATGAAAGAGTTTGCATATCAATTTGAAAGAGGTTAAGTTTTGACAAATTTGCCTTCCCTGTACATATAGTTATTGCTTTTATATCAGGCGGTTAGAATTTATATAAAAATTTTATAATTAAATAGATTTAATAGATCAAATAAAATGTTTATACACATATTTCTAATTCTCCAACATACGAGTAGTTATTTCAAAAATAGTTTTTGTTTTCAATATAAGAGTATTTTTTGTTATTATTATTAACATGTGAAGTAAATATATACATAAAATTTTTTTGTCAAATTTTTGCTTAAATAAACTACAATTCAACAAGAAAAAATCGAAAAAAAATTAGAAGAATATATTTTTCTTTTAAATAAAAATTGCTTGTTTTTCGAATATTTTTAATTTTTATTACAATTTTAAATTACCATTTATAGTTAAAAAAAACAATTTTTAAATATAAAAAAACCAATTTAAAGTTTTGTTATTTTTTTTTTTTCATTTGGTAACTTTTTTTTGGAAATATTGGTTGGAATTTTTTTTTGTTCGTAGCAGTACTGCTTAATTTCCAAAACTTGCGGTGTACATTATACTGGGATTTACGAAAAAAAATTAATGATTAATTTTGCCTAATCATTTTATGTTGCAGATACAATAATTAAATTAAAAAACAAAACGCAATTATGTACAATTTGTGGTTAATTTTCTGTAGATGAATTTAATTTGTTGGCTTAACAATTACAACAAGTTCATGGTGAAAGCTCTGCGGCTCTGTAGTGCATGTGTTTGCTTTTAGTCATTTAGTTTTCATCCCCCCAGTGAATGTATGTGTATGTACACATGTGTGTGTGTGTTTGTTTGTGCTTTTCACTGAATATTATTATTGTTTCGTTTCATACATTTTCTGCCGCAAATTATTTTTTATTGGTTTAAAATGACAAGTGATTTATGTCCGATCGCTGGGAATACATTGAAAATAAAATGTAATTTTTCTTTGCTTTTCCGGCTTTATTACTTTATTTATATTTTATATATGACAAGCCAAGCACAATTGTGAGCACATAGAAAATGCAATCTTATTTTCAATTAAAAATAATATATTCGTAAATTGTGTAAAATTGTCAAAACGAACAGCTATCATAAACAAAATTCTGTCAAGCATTTAATAGGATGTTATATTTATATTGCTTTGAAAAAAGAAACTAAAAGGAAATTTCAAGCTACAAACTGCCATAGTTTTGATTTATAAAAGCTACAATAAAAAAACTTCCATAGATAATTAAATTTTTAAACATTTTATAAATTCGGAAAATTTTTGTGAATGCGGCAATAATATTAAAATCGAAAATATAAATATTTTACTACAGTTTTTAATGAAAAATTCAATGAAGGCAGCCGCAAGTGTGCAAGTCGTTAAAAAATTGTTGTTTAAGATTAAATTATATTATCGGGTTTGTTTAAAACAAAAATAAGCACACATATGTTTGCTAAGCAAATACAATTTGCGCTTCGTTTTACCAAGAAATGATTAAATTTGCAAGGAAAATGTTTATAAATTATTCGGAGCAAATATTTGGCATGAGTTAAAGTTATTAATCTAATTATAATAATAATTCTCGTTCCAAGAATAAAATTTAAAGAGCATGTCTACTGTACCACCTTACAGGCAAAAAAAAAGTGCTCTGTAAGAAAAAAAATTTTTCTTGGACGAAGGTAGAGGTAAATTTTTTAAACATTTCTTCATATCTTTGGCATTTGCAGTCGGATCTTAAAAAATTATATGTCAATATTTTTGCCTCAAGACGCGCAACATTCTGCCTCAAGAAGCGCAACATTATGCATCAATGGCCATTGACTTCCAGTATTCCGTTCTAGTATTTATCCACCACAACTCTGTTTCTACCACCCTAATATAAGAAAATTAAAGCTAAAAAAAATAGATGTTTGCTAAGGAAGTAAGTCGATTATTCCAGTAGAAACATTTTAAAATTTAATTATACTAAATTAAAAAATCAAGCTAAAAGATAAAAGAATACATGTTTGATGCCAAATATATAAGGAAAAGTTTGAAATTGATTATTATTGAACTTTTGAGCATTTTCTGTCTTGCTAAATATCATCTCATTTTATCGAACTTTCTGCCAAAGGTACATGAACACGCCTAATGTGACAGTAAAATTCTTCTTTAAACATCTCAAGAAAATTTTATAACTTTTCCGTAGTTATGTATTTGCCATGCTTATACCTTAAAAACTACTAACAGTTATTCACATGGCGTATACGCTATATTTTATTTTTTACTTACATATATTAGTCATACTCCAATTAGTGTGTCCCAAAAAAAATTTTTGTTTTGTTTTTATGGGTGCTCGCTCAAGTAAAGGGTGGTTAAATTTCAAGGGCCGATGTTGATTTTGAATAAAACACAAACTATTTAGGAAATTATTGTAATTTTATTTTGTTATGATATATTGGTATTACTCAAATATGTATGGAACAAAATATCGGCCAAATGGGCGCCGCGACCACGGCAACAGTGGATGATCAATTTTCGAAGAAAATCATCTTCAGTGATGAGGCACATTTTCACCTCAGTGGATTCGTCAATAAACAGAATTGCCGCATTTGGGCGAATGAGAATCCAAGAGTGATTGTCGAAAAACCAATGCACCCACAAAGAGTGACTGTTTGGTGCGGTTTATGGGCTGGCGGCATCATCGGGCCGTATTTTTTCCAAAATGAGGCCGGTCAGGCAGTTACTGTGAATGGTGTTCGCTATCGTGAGATGATAACGAACTTTTTATGGCCCGAATTGGAAGATATGGATGTGGACGATATGTGGTTTCAGCAGGACGGTGTCACTTGTCACACAGCTAACGAAACAATGGCTCTTTTGCGCAACAAATTCAATGGCCGTGTTATCTCACGTAATGGCGATGTCAATTGGCCGCCAAGATCATGTGATTTGACACCGTTGGACTTTTTTCTTTGGGGTTATTTGAAAGAAAAGGTGTACGTCGATAAGCCAGCAACAATTCAAGAGCTAAAGGATGAGATAATTCGGCACATTAACGGCATAGAACCTCCATTATGCCTCAGGGTCATCGAAAATTTGGACCATCGGATGGAGGTGTGCCGCCGTGGTCGCGGCGCCCATTTGGCCGATATTTTGTTCCATACATAATTGAGTAATACCAATATATCATAATAAAATAAAATTACAATAATTTCCTAAATAGTTTGTGTTTTATTCAAAATCAACATCGGCCCTTGAAATTTAACCACCCTTTATAATTTGAAAACGTTAAGAAGAGGTCAAATATTTTTGAGATTTTTTTCAAATTTTCGGAAAAGGTTTAGATGTTACACAAGTGGAATTTTGCCAAAAATCGATTTTGTCGGCGGTTCTTTGTGTTTTTTTTATTATTAATTATTATTATTATTAATTAATAAACAACAACAACAAATTTTGTAAACTGAACTACTACTTCAGTTGGTTCAGGAATGTTCTACTTCAATTTCATCTATTTCAGTTAGTTCAATTTTTATTTTCTTCGGTAATATTATAACGCACTATTCGTTTATATGTAAAAAACATTTAGACATTTAAGTGTTTGTTTTGAAATGTGAAAAAAGCAGATGGATAATGCTTGAAAACATTCAGAGGTTTTGTAAGACATTGCATCCGTCTAGTACATATTTAACATTAAAAAATAAGAGCAATACATTGCATATTAAACAATAACATATTAAAAAACAAGACAAATTCTTTGCAAAAAAAAATTCAACATATTAGTGCGTTCATAATATATGTACATACATACTATATCAAGAAATGTTAGTGCCATTTGCTTCATTGGCAAAAAAAAAATATTCGACTTACTTGATAATGAAATTTCCATAATTTAAACAACTAAGAAAGAAAATTTATTATAATTTCGTTAATAAAATAAAATTTTCAACACAAAGCAAAAATTGCGAGTAATATATAAAGCTTTTTCATAACACGCTTAAAAAATAAAAACAAATTATATATTTAAATATAGAAGAAAAGAAAATAAAATAAAATGTATAGTAAATAGGAAGTGAGGCAGCCCACACAATGACTGACACGAGTCAGCGGTCAAACTGAACCAGCTTTGAAAGAAAAGAAATAAAACAACAGCAGAAAAACAGCTGATGTAGAAAGTAAAACAAACAAAACTGTGGAAAATGTGTTTTTGCTGAAAAGCGCAAAATCCAAATTCGAGCGATAGTGCGAGAGATAGAAATTAATGAAAGAGTGACACAAGCAACTTAATTAAGTAAACAAAGAGAGCATATAAAAGTAGCTTTTTAAAAAATATTTGGAAGCACAAGTTAGAATTCTGAATGAAACAGAATTCTAATCAAACGTTATTTTCAATCAAAACATATATTGTTTTTACGTGACTTTTCTTTTGATTTCACTGTTGCAACAATGTTGCCATATTCTCATAAAACATCAATTTAATGACAGCATTTTAATTGAAAAATAAAAATTGTCAGACATTTTAAGAAGATTGTTTTAAGAGTTGTGTATTAAACGCAATCGTCTAACAAACAGTTAATCATAGCTGGGAAAGATTTGAATCTAAGATTCATTTAACTTAGTTTGTGTGTATGAGTATTTATTATTAATTTCAGGAAACTTTTCTCTTAAAAACTTGATTAAGATTGAAGAAAAAATAACTATTAAAATCTGAAAATCTATAAGAATAATTTTAGGAATCGACTACGATTGCGTTAACTCAGGTTCGGCTGATGGCAACATATTTCCCCCTCAAGAAAGTGTGAATTTTGAGATTTTGGATTTGGATGAAACTCGCACTTCTTCACACACATTGTCACCTAAAAAGCAAAAGAGCCTAACATCACATTTAAAAATTTTACAGGAGAGACAAAAAACTTAATAAAATGAAAAATGTGTTTGTTCCAAATATGATTTTTTGCAATATCGTCCCAATAAAATCACAAAAAAAAATTACTACGTTAAAAAGTATGTCCCAAAAATAGTAAGCTGGCACAATTTTTCCATTATTTCTCAACAGGACGAAATGTATTCATTTTGAAAGCTTAGTAAAAATTTCCTTTTGTATTTTTTAAAAAAAGTCGCTATTTTTAAAAATAGTCATCTAAAATTTTTTTTGAAGACGTGTTCCTTGATGCTCTGTACCAATATCCATTAAAAACTCAATTATGAGTTTTTTGCTTTTTACGCACTTTTGAACTTCAGGTGACGATATGTAGAAGCATATAAATATACCACATTTTTCGGGGGAAGATAAAAAAAATTTTCTTAATAAAATTTTACAATTGAACGACTTTGTATTATGAAATATAAAAAAAATCATTTCAGTCCTAATTCGTTTACGAGTAGTATATAAATTACAGAGATACAGTGTCTCCTCGGTTAATGCAATCAATAGAAATTTTGAGCAGTTGCGAAAACCGAGTCCAAAATTTCTTTTCCCGTTTTGCAATTAAAAATATTATTTTAAACCAAACAAAAGGTTTATTTTAAAAAAGACGAAAGATAACTTTTAAAATAAATAAAATTAAATTCATTTACTTAAATAAAGAATAAATTTGTAAATTTGTACAGATGGTTGTTCTCAATTTTCGTTTGTGTTTTTTTAGATGACATATCTTTTCATTTATTAAAAACTAAATCAAATAATAAAATGTTTGTTGTATTTTTAAAGAAGCTATTTGGTTTGTTTTGTTTGTATATTACGTAATTCTCAAATATTTTTTGGCAGTTCTTGTATAAACATGCAAAATTTCTTAGCTTTTTTCAAGAATTTGGTTGAAGGACTACTGAAGAGTTTGGTATTAGCATCAAATGAAATGCTGCATATAGACCAGCTAAACAACAAAACAAAAACAAACATAGAAATAATAATCGTTATTAAAAACTAAATTTAAAAATAAAACTTAACTTTCTTTGCAAAGTTGCGTTAATTGAGGTTTTGTTTTTTGAAAACTTGAGTTAACAGAGTCACCAGTGTTAAGAATTTGGCCTTTCCGCTAATCGAGGTTTGCATTAACCGAGGTTGCACAATATGTGTCTGTGTATTTAGTTTTTTACCCCTATAATTTCATAGTTTTCATTTTACAAAATTATTTTAGTTTATTGTCATTTGGGTTCTTTGTTCATATGCATTAATCAGCTTTGGCGAAAAGCTTTAAAGCTCACTTCTCTCCAAGAAAGCAATAAATTTCAGTATTTGCTATTTAAAACTAGAAGAAAAAACAAATAATGTATTAAAAACTTTATAGCAGCATTAACAAAAAGCCATTTCTCGCCACAACTGAAGAACTGAAGGGAGTCTAACAAATTTATTACCATTTATCATTAACAGCTCAAAAATAAAAAATAAAACAAATCGTTAAATGAACGAAATTGTTTAAATGAGTATTTACTCCCACTCAAAAAATAAATAAATAAAAGCCATCCAATACACACACACACACACACACATATAGATACATCTAGCTACACAATAGACGAAAGAAACCATCAAAACAAAAACGAACCTACAAACGAACCAACGAAAAATACCTCTCTCACACACACATGCAAGTTCTATTACAGGGGTCACCCATATGATTTGTATTAAGGGGCTGTAGTAGCAGCAGCCGCAGCAGCAGCACCAGCAATAGGAGCAGATGTTGTTATTCTTCTAGTTGGCGTTGTGTTTGTTGGTTTTCTTTTATCAAACACACAAAAAAAAGACGAAGCAAATAATAATAAGACTAAAATAAAACAACAACACACATTTTCGCGCTGAATTCAGTTTTCAACAAAACGAGCAACAGTCAAGTCGTCTTCAAGAAGAAACGAATAAGAGCAAAAAACCAAAAATAAATAAATAAATAAAAATAAATATTAAAAAAAGTACTCGTAAATAAATTAAAGAAGAAGCACAAAGTTTTAAAGGGATTAAATCAGTTAAACTTTAAAAAGCAATTTTAAAATTAAAACTTGCATGAAAGAAAAAGGTTTTTTTGTAAATTTCATTTGGGAAACGATTTGGTAAAACGCAACACGACGCATTATAAACTTGTAGTCTATGAAATTTGTTTTTGCAATTAAAATCTTCATAGGAAAGATTGCGTGGTGGAAAATAAACCATTTTTAATTTAAATAACACGCCTATTTAAAAAAAAATAATTTTTAAAAATCATATTCAGACATTTTAAATTTATTAAGAAATTGTTAAAGATTTAACAAAACACACAAAATAAATAGTTTTCAGAATTTTAGTGAAAGTGATTGTGCTAATTTCAAGTGAAAATTTAATATTTTTCTTAAATTACTTTCAAGGAAATTTGGATTTATTGCAGAGGAAAACATCTTAAATTGAGGAGTGTTTTTTGAGAATTCATTAAACTGCGATTGTTTTAAATGAAAGACAATCAAAAAGGTAAAAGATGTGCAATAAATTACATACATACACACTTACACTTTTCTATGCACAAACATTTACACTTTGGCTTAAACTAGAAAAATAATAAAACATGTCGCCAAAATAGGTTTTTTTCAAAACACTTAGACGATGTGATAACTTTTTTCGATAATAGTTCCACCATTGTATACATACAAACACATTTTCATTTCCTTATAGGACAATGGATATTAGTAGGAAAAAAGCATCATAGGACTTCCGCAAATATTTTAATCGCTTTGTTTCACAGCATTTCTGCGGAATCATTTTTCAATTTCTCATGAGAATGTGATCTTGGAAGTTGTCAAGCTTTTGCCTCACATTCGGTTTAAAATTTAATTTAATTTTTATTAGCACAATATTTTGAGAAAAAAAATTCTTTAAAGTTCAGAAACGATTATAAAAACTTAAGAATAAATTCGCAGTCATTATTGTAGAGAGAATTATTAATTTAAAATTTTATGGAAATAACTTTTTTGCGTTCTAGGCGTTAATGGCGTAACATTTTTTTCACCTTTTCTAAGACAAAGAAAGAAATTTCGCATTTATTAGAAATTGAACATGTATCAGCCAAGAATAAAATGGATACTACTACCCAGCAAACACAGAAGTAAATACGTTCACTATGAATTGCTATTTTCATGTCTTCTTGAGCACTTCTTTACCTGAATTTATTTTTAATAACATCTTAAATGTTAACAAGATTAACGCTTTTGAACGCATTAAAAGTTCATTCAACTCTGCCGATTAATTCATATGAACAACTGTGCAATTGTAATTTAATTTTTGTAATTTGCGTTGTATGCATGACGAGCTGTTTTATTAAATGCTAAATCACATGCTCGCAAATGACACCCCTATGTTACAATAATTTATTCTTGAGCTAAGTTGAACCAGTTCATTTGCAATAGAAACCATGCATTAACTATTTTTTTTGCTGGGAAATTTCTTAAACAAAACCGATGAATTGATTTTCTTTTCTCTGATTTTTGCAATCGGTATTCCCTCCGGCAAATTATTTTCTTTTTCATTCATTCCAAAAAAATTCCTATAAAAAAATATTGTTTATTTTTTTTTTTTTAATTTAGAGAGAAAATAATAAATTGAAAAAAAAGAAACTTAAAAGATAAATTATTAAAGGAATGATTTTAGACGGCAAGCGAAATACTTGAAAAGTGAAAACTTATGGAAAAAAATTAGCGGTCAGAAAGCCGAAGTACGATATTTGTATGTCAGCAAACGTATGAAATTCCCCCAAGAACTGGCCCGTTAGTAAATGGTAACATAAAGAAAGGCTTTAATTGAACATTTTTTACGGTTCCATAGTCAAAATATTATTTAGTTAATTCATGGGAGGTGAATAATTTGCACTTCTTTGAACACTGTTGGAAAAGAATTAGTTCATACCATTCACAATTCAGAATACATTATAATTTTACAGTAACTATGTATATTAGAGTGGCCCTATTTATTAGGGAAGAAAAAACTTGCCAAAGAGTATAGCAGAAACGGAATCTGCGGAAAATTCTAAGAACATTTTCCACAGAAACCATAATTCTAAAATCAAAACGAAGCACCCGATTTTTCAAGTGAAAATTTCTATTCGTCTTCAGTATAAAGAAAAATCTAATGTTGCTCTTTGGTAATCGCATCAGCTGAGCAGGGCTGCAGCGATTTCGATAAATAGTTTTTTAATATTCGTCATAACCCAACTTGAGTTTTTACGGAAAGAAAAATTTAGCACGCCCAGTTTTTTTAAATTTATCTAAAATCCGAGAACAGTTGGACCGATTTGTCAAATTTTTTTTTTAAACATCCCCAGTAATCCAATTTAAGTTAATGGGAAAAAAATTGACCACGCCCATTTTTACGCTCACTTCATATTGATGTGTAATCACTCAGTTAGCCACCCGATACGGAGAAAGGTTTGAAATTCGGTATTTACAAAGGGTAATGGAAAGCAGAAAACACATTATATAATGTCTACTTTAATTTAAATTTTAGTTAAAAAAAATTTCAATATTTAATAAGGGTCCTCATGAAAAGGCTTAAAATTGCCATTTGCGCAATTTTGCATATTTGCGAGACTTGTATCATGAAGGCCGCTTTTAAACTTTTCAGAAAAGCAGTAAAATGTACTGGAATTTAGGCTTTCAACAATGCCTTAAGACAGACTCAATTGCTCAAATTATTTGCAAAAGTTGCTATTGGTGATAAGTTAGCACTAGAACTTTATGGGAAAATTCTGACGGCATGCTGTTTTACTAAATGCAGAATTGTTGCGCAAGTTTACAAAGCTTGTGCAAATGACTTTCCATACAATTTTGACAGTTCATTTGTGAGAATGTAAATGTGCACAGTTTGCGAGACTTTTAAGCCGTTTTACGAAGACCCTTAATATGTTTATGTGTTTTTCGTTTGTTATGAAAAAAATTACATCTATTCTAAAATGCTTTTAGAATAGTGAACTGTTTTTCGTTTAGAACACAATTGTATAGAGCAATGCTTTTTCTTGGTTGATTGGCTGCCTGAACTATAATCGCATTAGACACCTCCAATAGGTTATTCAGGCGCACTCCTTGCAACGCTTAGTTTTTCATATGTCTCATTCTTATAACGAATGAAATGAGAAGAACCATTAAATAAAATTAAAAAATTTCGTGCATCACAAACAGCTTCAGTGTGTCCTTGTAGAATATAGAAGTTTTTTTGGCGATTAAAATGAATTTTTCTGCAGAAATATTTTTTAGTCACTTTATGAAACACAATCATTACTGAGTAAAATGTTAAAATCCATAATTTCGATACCAGTTTTCCAGTATTCTGTGCAGTTCTGTCATTTCATATGAAATTGATCGATAATGCTAATTGTATCAAAATAATGTGTCATAAAAAATTTGTAGCCTCGTCTTGATTATAAAAACGAAAGTATATGTATTACTTAAACACAATGTTGCCTTTAGAAATGTTTTTTTTTTCTCGTAAAATAATAATGTGGATGGGATGATACATACCCAGCAAAAAATTTTAAAAAAGATAATCGAGTTTGGAATTAAGCATTTTTGATGGAATCACTACCCAACTGGATTACCAACATAGTGACTTTAACAAGGCGTGAGACTACAATAATCGATTCTTGAGAAGTCTTTACTTTTTTATACTATATTTCCTTTTTTCTTCTTTCAGTTGAAAAAGTTCCATAAAGGATAATATTTTTTGTTAACGTAAATTTAAAGAAAATAATATGCATTTCTTGGAACTGGTTAAATATTTCTTTTATTTCTCCAACAAGTAACTACTGTTTTTTTGCTTTCAAAAAATTAAGACTGTAATTTGGAAATTTATATACTTTTTTCTAAATAAATATATATTTATTTGAAAAATGTTTTCAGATATTCTAATACAAATAAAATAACCAGTTTAATTAATACTTCCGATTTTTATAATTTTGTGCAATGTCTTCAGTAATCGATAAGTTAAATTTGGCAAGCACAAAAAATAAGTCATTATGTGGCAAGTACTTTGACTATGGTAATGTTTTATTTTTTTCTGGGTACACATATATATAATATACATACATATATAGATATACTATATATATATAAATGTATGTTTTGGAATAAAATTCATCATTGGTTTCCCTTAAAACAGCCAAGCTTACAAATTAAAACTAAACATTTTTCTCCAAAAAAAATCTAAACCTCAAGCACATGTTATTATTGTTATTGACAACAGAAACCTCTGGTACGAGTATGTACATCATCGCCAGAAGCAAAATTCTTAAAAAATAAGAAAAAAATAAAATAACAGTAAGAAATAAAGTCAAACTTTATCATTAAAAGCAGTGGATATGAAAGCAAACACTAAAGATGGCATTACATTTTTAATACCACCCACTACCGCTTTGGTTCATTATATATTTTGAGACAAAAAAAAAAAAACTCCCCTCTAAAAGATAAACACGTAAAATGAGTGTCAGTCACTTCACTTGAAAGGCTCCAGAATGAATTTTTTACATGCTTTTCTTCTACACATCATGGATGATACTCGTATTAGAGTTGAAAAGCAACGTAAACAAAGGCAGTCAAAAAGTTGCCAGACTTTGCATTTTTTCTAAAACAAAATTTTAAAACGTGATTTTCCGCAAAGCTGAGTTGAAAACAATTAATAATTTTTACACCATAACCTGGCATTTACACAAGTCCGAAAAACTCAATACACTCCAACTTTTCCACCAATACAGTCACATTTTTCGTACTTGCGAGTCTACTTACAAAAAAATTCTCTTGCAAGTAATTTTTTAGCATTTGCGGCAAGTAAAATGACAAATGAAGAAAAACGTACAGCTCTAGAGTATGGCTACCCTTTTGAGCTGGATTTTTCACAATTACACATACATACAATAGCTTTTAATATATTTTTTTAATGCTGTGGAATATTTACCAACACAGAAATTTTACTCCCGCAAAACGATTTTATAGCGAAATTCTTGAACAAATATTGTATTAAATACTGAAAGAATGTGTGATATAAGAATGGCTAACGCATTTCGCAATTACATTTTATTTATTTTTGTTTTAATTATTTGAGAAATTATGTGCAAAGAATGTGAGGTTTCACAAACAAGAAAGTTTATAGACTTGGAAAGTTGAAATGTGGGTATATGGGGTTTTTATAAAATTTTTGATTTCAAATACTCCGCTGGAAGTTCTTGATTGGCCTCACTTAGCCATCGTTTTGCAGAAAAGTTAAGTTATGTGACTTCAAAAAAAAGAGGAGGTTCTCAATTCGACTGCATTTTTTTGGCTTTGTTACATGAGCACATTTTACTGGGTGAACCGATGTTGATGATTATTTTTTTCTTTGGAAAGGTAGTGCTAGAGTGTGGTCTGGTTTCAGTGACCAGTGACTATGCCGTCGCCACTGAAACCTTCCGACAACAACTGGCACAGAAACACACTAATGCACATAAGAAAAAATGCGAAATGCGTCCAAATACCGATAGTGGCAGATCTCTAAGTACAGACAGTAACCCACAGTAGAAAAATGTTTCATGACTGCAGTAGGATTCGAACCCACGACCTTCGCAGTTGGCTTTATACTACAAATTTCATAATAATGATTTAAAATTACTAGCCAACTTATAAATTGCTATCGATTTTATATTCCCTTACTTTCGAAATGCTTACATGCAGACATATTGTCATATGATTTCAAAAAAGCCTAAAGTTACAAAAAATTCGAAATTTACTTTTTGATTGATTATGATGCACTGTATTAAAATACAAGTTTCTGCAAAATCTCCATATCTCTGCAATTAGAAATAACGTTCTTATAAACAGAATTCGGAAATGCCAAGTGCAAGCGAGAAGTTAGGTTAGGTGGGCAGGTTGCTGGATGTGAAGGTAAAAAAAAGCACACTTTGGTCCACTTCATTATGGTCCCATTGTGATACCCGTTGTAATACGTGTTATAGTGATGCAGATCAGATCCTCTTGAATCCCCAACTTTATAAACCAGCACACTACTCAGTAAACTGTTGGGGCAGCCAAGCGAAAAGTTATTTTGAAAGTATTTCGCTTCTTCTATAAATTTTTTCCAATGTTAGTTAGACCTTTTAAGAAATCATATGACGATATATTGAACACAACAAACTGATAAATGTTATGAAGTTTATATATTCATCGTTCACAGTTTATGGCCATCAATTTCCGGCATATGTTATTTAACCAGCAATAAAACCAAATTTGAAACAACATGGTTTTTTTTCGTTTTTATTTTTTTTATTATTTTTTTTTCTGTATTCCACAACTTTGAACATCAATAATGTTTTTTGAAGTGGACGAGGAGTAGGACGTGATAACAAATGGTTTAAAACGTTTTATATGGATAATGTATGTATGCATATTTGTGTGTATGTATGTGTGTATGCTGTATACATAAATGGGTTATGTTTCTCAGTAATCAATTTGCAGTAATAAAAAGACACTTTAGGTTTGTTTTTTGGCAGCGAGATCTTTATCGCCGACAGAATGTTATGAATTACAAAGGATTTTTAATTGAAAATTATTGAAATTAAGATAAAGAGAAAAAAATAAATTTCAAAAAGTTTATTTTCAAAGGTCTAAAGGATTGAAAGTTGAAAAAAGTTATTTCTTTTGTTTTGTGCACATTTTACACTAGAACAGGCAAAATAAAAATTTAAAAAAAAATAATGGTAATATAATATTTCGCAGCAAAAAAAAGACATGTTAAAGAAATAGTTAATGCATGGGTTCACTCAAAATAATCTGTATATAAAGTTAACTGAAATTGCAATTTAAAATAAACAAAAATTCACTTAAAACCCGGTCTACTTATTTTTCATTGATATTTAACGACAAGTTCATTTCATTTTTAATGGCAAGAAATTAAATGACTGAAATCCGTAAAAACAAAATTTTTCCTCTTTATTTTGTTTATGTTAACTTACAAATAAACCAGCAATGACTTCAGTAAAAATTATAGATTTTTCCAAATAATCAACTTCAAATTCCGTAAAAACAACTGATTTTCACTTTATTTTTTATAGTTTAAGAGTGGAATAAATAAATAAATCAAACAGAAGTATAAGAATATATATTTTTGATTATTAAC